>CM060689.1:168579783-171524667 GCA_030686995.1 Artemisia argyi
CTGCAAATTAAGGCAATTTCTAACTAGCTTCAAGCTAGTCTTATTTAACTTTTCTTTTTTGTCTTTTAAATAAAAATAGGATTTTAATATATGCTATGATCGATTCTAGCAGAATTTATATATATTGGAAAATAGTAAAATTTGGAACTTGTTAATTCTCATTGCATGTACATTCAGGAGCTTCGATCATGCCGACGTCATGACGTCGGCACCATCACCTCCTGACGACATGACGTCGACACCAACTTGTCGACAATGCCTCGTCGCTATTCACCGTCCCGACGACCAAACCTGACGACAACGTGGGACCCACACGTTTTTTCAGTAAAAGTTTTTTGTGGTTCGACAATTTGGTCTCGATGACATGTCGTCGAGACCATATCACTAATTAACGATTTGATTAGTGAAGGTTAATTACTTTTTAAATGCTACCGACGACATGACGTCTGTAGCAAATTGAAGCGGTTAACAAAAAGGTCAACGACCTTTTAATGATACCGACGATGTTATGTCGGCACGAATTTATGCCGGTCAACAAACTTTTAATGGCAAATGCATTTATTCTAGCTAGCTTCATGCTAGTCCTATTTAACTTTTGCCGCTTAAATAAAAATAAGCTTCATGCTAGTCTTATTTAACTTTTGTTCGTATATAAATCTAATAAAAGAATTAATGGTTATTATAGATGTCTTTTTAAAGGAATCAATTAACTTTAGAAAAGTAATGATAATTTCTTATAAAGAACCAAACTTAAGGACTTAGATTCACATGATTCCTTGAAACAAATGAAGAAATATGATTTTGCACTTGAAGAAGTTTGAAATGAAAGTGGATATTAGTGCGCTCTCTTTGCATGCAACTTATACATGCATTATTGTCTTTGAACTCAACCAAATTCATATCTAATTTCATATCCTTAATGGTTGATAAGCTCGAGTTGAAGCAAATATACAACAATAATCATGGATGAGTAAATTCGAAAAGGTTTTGATTAGGGCTTTTTGGTGCACAGTAGTACGTAGCTAGAAGCATAATGAAAGTTATAAAAGTAAGTAATTAAGCAACGCCGAGAAAACAATCTTGTTGGTTGTTATGTATATCTTTTTGATCCATGAATTCAACGAAGACCGTAAAATACATTTGATACTAATACAGGTACACATTGCCGTACGACCTTATACACAGAAATTAGAACAGATAAATTTGGAGTGCATAAACGATGAGTTGAGGTGGTCGTTTTGCATGGTAACTGGCCAACAAGATTCATACTTCATCATGGAAAGGGTATGGAAACCTGCTAATAATTTCATAAAATAATGATCATCATTTCCTTAAAAGCCTTGAATAATTCACAAGTGGAGAATCTTTGCTACAAGAAACAAGACATATCCCTTTCTCCCTAGTCTCCACCCTTTCCATGTTTCTTGACTTTATGATAGATGCACATATATCGATGCATAGCATGTAGAAAAAGTGGGCCAACAAACCTTTAACTATTGATATTCCTGGAAAAAAAATGTAAAACAACTAACAAGAAGCTATAAAAAACAGTACTAAGTTAATCATACAACTTGTTACTTTAAAGATCTATAGGTGTTCATATCCAATCTAACCAAGAGGGCCAAATATTCTTGCTACTATGTACAATCCTTTGATTGTGAAAATGTTTAGCCTAGAGATAACAGAAACATCACATCTATAAATTATGGATTCAAGCATCGTGCGTATAAGAAATGTGTGTTTGAGTATCTGTGGTTAAAAGAGTTTCATAGAACATGGGCACAAATTTGATTATGCTATATAGTTTATCTAAATCTTCCTTAAGCTGCTTCTAAGACGTAATCATATCTCGAGATAATTCCAACTATATGCTTGTTTTTCAAATAAGGGATACACGTATGTTTGTTTGGAATATGGATTCCAAATGTATGCTTATTGATAAAAAATTCTCTCTTCCCAATCTTCATTCTCATATCTCCTCTAGCTGCTCCATATATGTTAGTTGTGACTATAGTTTCGATCAGTTCACTTCCATGTTTTCACTATAACCTTTAAATCTCATCATATATATTTCTACAAATAAAGTAAGAGAAGAAATTTACATGCTCAGTTAGACCTATTTAACAAGAATTTGATTCTTAATCCATTTGATCATCCGTATTCATTATCATAAATCATCTTTTTATTTATGTGGAAAAAGCTGATCATTTACCTATGCTTTAAAATAAAATAAAAGACTTACAACCGACAAAGAGCCTCGACAGGTCAGTGATTTTGATTTTGCGCGGCCTATCTGTTATGGGTTCCGTTGGTTTTTCTCAAGGTTGGGTTCAGCTCATCTTTAAAGTCAGCTTGAGTTTATCTTGCTGATTGCTTCTAGCGACTTAAGATCAGTTTGCTTTTTTTTTTTTTTTTCCGAATCCATCTCAATGTTGCATTGTGCATGTTGTTGTTACGCATTAGAACTTATGAAAAATTTCTTTCTATAGACCATAGTGTATCGCTTTGATTTTTGATGATGAATTAACGCGTATTTTATTATTACAAATTATGACAGAATGAAAGATAATGGTTGGCAAACAAATATAATTTACTCGCATAATACTCATAAGCTCAAGTTCTTGAGGTTTTTTATGGCTGCAAGTCAAATGAGGAGAGAAGAAACGAGAGAAGATCGAGAAGTTTTTTTATTTATAAACAAGTAGTAGTTTTGGAATCCATATTCCAAACAAGCATACATGTATCACTTACTTAAAAAACAAGCATATAGCTGGAATTTTCTCTCATATCTCGCAAACAAGCTTTCACAAGACATTTATAATAGATACTGCTTATATTAGGTTATAATACCAATTCAATACAAAATGCATTTATTGTTAAATTATCAAAGGTTATACTACGTATGATGTACGATGATAAAAGGGTATGAACGTGCATACCCGCAGACTCAGGTACTACATACGGGATTGAGTGTAGCCGAAAGGAAACATGTATACTACCCTGTAAACGGTAAATATAACTCATAGATTTAGTCAGGTTTATACTATCAAGTCTTCTTTTCTTTTTTGTTTTTTCTTGTTCTATCAACAAAAAAGAAGAAAATGAAAGGAGAAAAAGATCCATTAAGCTAAGGTTATGGGGATTCACATACAAACAAGTTGCATATTCCTCTCCACAAATAACAAGTGATCTGTAAAGTTGATATTTGTTACCTTCCATTTACATGAAATTGACTTCTAACCTTCACATCCATTCCACCTTATGCTAACCAAATTTTGATAATTTTCTTGAAACTCTGAGTGAAAACATGATCAACTTAGAGGTGCTTTTATCTTATTTAAAATCGTAGAAAAAGCTAATTGTTAACTAATGTCAAAATATATAACAAGATTTTCCTATCACCACAACAAAGTTAATTTTAAGTAACTTTAAGCAAGAGGTTCAGAGTAAGGATAATTAAAAACTGGCCGGTAGTACAACCATATTGACATAAAATCATTTCGATTTTGTTCTTTTTCTTTTCTCCAGATAATTAGTAGATTTTGATTTATTATAAATTTTAGTAGTTATTAGTGGTGATTCTTGGTTTTCTTTTCTTAATTTCTAATCACCTTTTTGGTCTCTGAAATAAAAGGCATTAACTACTTTTCGATCTCCAACACTGTTAGTGATTGACGACATTTTGTTCACATGTGATAATTCTAGAGTTCTAGTGACTATCCATTTACTGATCATGATCACTGATTAGTGAACAGTGATAAATTTGGTCTCTAGAATCTACCGAGGGATCTTCAGTGACAAATGAGTTTTCAGGAAAAGAAAAAGATCGATTTGGACCCATAACGTAGGTGGTATGCGTCACCTGGCGTCGACCTCATATAATTATCACCTTTTTTGCTTCTTTTGTTCATCTTTTTATCTCGACTCAAATTATTTGGTGTGGGCACCTAAATAATAACGTCATACTCTAATCCTCATGTCATTTTTCACATGTTTATCAAGACATCTGTTGATCATACCATTTATAAAGTTGAAGCAAATTAACTATTTTTTTTGAACGGCAGAATTAAATAAACACTAGCAAGAAGCTATAAAAAAAAATACAAAAAAGTAAGATTTGGGTCTTTCATCCAAGTTATCCAATTGAACTTGGATTTAACTATGCATTCATTTTTATCATGGTGCCTAGTGATTAAAATTAAGAGTTTATAGTTTTCTTTGAACACGCCAAGTTTATTGATATTAATTTATAAAATGGAAATACGATTAAGTAGATTTATTGTTTTCTAAATAAAATGTAAGTTTGTTGTTGTTTTAGTTTTGAATTTGTTATAGTTAATATCTTTAGAAGAGATTTACGAAATGCGTTTGACAATCATGCTTGGCATAAAAAAAAAAAAAAAAAAAAAATGAAACATAAATAAATAAATGAAAAATTTATTGCTTAAAACATTGATTTGATAGTATAAACGATTTTATCATGAAGCATATTCATCAATATGTATCACAACACAAAGTAACAAACTTCTTAATAAACACTCAATCATTTGCCTATGAGATGTTTAAAAGATCTAATATAAATTTGATAAAGACATATAAAAAGCAGGATGATATATAGATCAAACTAGCTAGTAGGAAATAAAGTAGACATCTCATGTAAATAACATGAAGCATGAGAATAAAAAACATTACATATATATCGAAAATCAAATTCATTAATTATAATTATAATGATAATACATTTAATACCAAAACACTAATACAAGATTAGATTAGCCACACAAGATAGGGTATACGTGAAATGAAGGTAAAAACTTGTAGTAAAAAAGTGTACAGTTATTTATACTGAAGGTACACTTGACATTAAACCAAAATCAATTAGGATCAATCTCAAGCTCCGACTTCAATGGTGTGATTAGCCACAACTGGACTACGAACAACACTCACGTTTGGAACGTTTTCAGTACGCACAAACGGGCTTAGCTTCACCATATCGATTGTATTGTGATCTTTTTCTGGGATTCTTGGTGATTCCATTTCACTCATTTTCTCTTTGAATTCTGTGATTTTATCATTGATTTCGGGCTTCTTGTTCTTGTACATATAGTAAAGTATAATTTGAATGATACCGAAAGTGAATCCAAGCGTATTCGGAATCTGAAAACAATACATGGTTAGTCAATTGGAGATGAATTTGACAGTTGCTTGTAAATTATATATAATTGTTATGCATACCGCAATGTTAAAGTCGCCAAGAAGTAGACCATAAAAGAACCACATAACAGCACTGAGTGTGAGCGCGAGTGACAAAAGAATTGGCATGTACTCGACACTTTTTGTCTTGAGCACTTGTCGCTACAAAAAGAAATTAAGTAAATCAAAGAAATAATACTAAAGGGGGTTCTAGTTAAAAACCCTAAATCAACCACTGTTTAGCTATTGTACTTACCAAGACACCTAAAGGTGCAACAAACACACACAATGAAAATATGAGGCAAATCCATCCAACTATCACAACACGATGTACCCCTTTTGCAAGAAACTCAGTTACGAGAACTATCAATCCGAATCCAACAACTATGAACAAAGTGATTAGCTTCAAGCTTTCAATCTACATATAAAAATTACGCTTGCAAATTAGGGTTTTGCAAAATTAACAAAATATCAAAAGTAAAAGAAAATAGTAAAACATAGCATGTGCATACCCTGGCCTTCTTTGGTGCATAGAAGACGAAAACACAGAGATAAAATGTTTGTATGAAGATACCAACAGAGTTGATGGTGATTAGAAGAATGACATTTTTCTTTAGCAATGCGTAATAGATCCAAAGCATCGCACTAAATAATCCAATCACGTAAGGTATCGACTGAAACCCTTCTGTTGATTTCTTCTTGTAAACTTTGTAAAACGTTGGCCTGAGTTTTTCAGATTGAAAGTGTTTCAAATCAATTAGGATGGCACGTACATGAAAGGATATATAAAGTTAAAGTAGTTAAGGTGGCTTATCATTATAAGATGATTAAAACACTCACAATGGTGAAAGGAACACCATGAATGAGACAATATTGCCTGGAAAGAATAACAAAACAAACATAGTGTTAGCTAGGTTTAGGGTTTGTTACGTGCATGTCACGTAAACTATATATTTCCATGCATGCATTAAAATACATGGTATCCGACCAATTCCCTTGTTAATAAGTGTTGCGTGGACTATTTCGTAATCAACTTCTTGCTAGTTTATCTATATTATATCAGTTCCAAAAGATGGTATACGATCTTTGACAACATGATATTGATTATACCGATAGGTGACGGTGTGAAAGAGAGAGAGAGAGATAGTACGTACCCATAAGGCCAAATGCAAAAGTGAGCTGAGGGAATTGACCGGCAATCACCATTTTTGAAGCTTTGTTTTTGAAATCACACACTCGAATCAACCTGCTACAGAGAACTACGGCTGCTGCTGCTACTCTTGCTTGTGGTTTTGATGAGTGGTGCTTAAGACATGCAGCAGTGCATGGTTTATATAGGAAGGATTGAGAGTAGTGAGTGGTGGGGTCATACATGAAGATAGATATATGCATATATATATATATATATATATATATATATATATATATATATATATATATATATATATATATATATATATATATATATATATATATATATATATATATATATATATATATATATATATATATATATATATATATATATATATTTGTTTTAGTGATTTATCATAAAGTTTTTGGGAAGTTAAATTAAAGGAGACTCAAATTATTTTCAGTATGTATGTATCTTGCTTTCTCTTTTTTCATAAGTTTCTTTTTAGACCATGCTATCATATACTTCTTTTACCGATTATTCCTCAATTCATGTATGTATTTTTTTACACTTTGCTTTAAGAACATGCTATCCGTTTGATCAATAAGTATGATTTGTAAGAGGTTTATTATTGAAAACAACAAATTCATATCCATGTATTAGATGTTGCGTAGACGGATCATCTGTAAATAGTAGTATTGTCGACTGAAAAAGGCTTGCCTACCACAGTACATATCGAGTAAAAGTATACCGGATCATGTGTTGATAACGTACAAAACTCTAAAACCGCAACCAATCATTAGGATGCTCTAGATGAGATTAATCAACCAGAATCGTGTCATTTGGGTTTTACACCAAGTGGTCATATGAACTTTAAATTTGCTTTACATCTTATCAAATATAAGTTCAATGTCTTCGATCATATAATCAGTATGAGTAGCCGATTGAGAGTTATATAATCATTGAATTTCCCCAAATATATACCTGTGTGATTAAGAATATCCGTTGTAGTACAGTTTCTTCGCAATCCCTCAAGCTCCACCATGTACTTTTGCAAATAATGGCAATGCATAACGATAGACTGTACTTCTGCCATTCAAAAAATATAAAGAAAAATACTGTATTTGTTGAAATAATAGCTAGTCAAAGTATATCCGACCTTATTTTTTTTAGGTAAAGGGTTTAATCCCTGGTAAATTTTATTACGCAAAAAAACAGTTAAGTACAAATGATGTGGGTAAATCCCACATCTCAGCCTAAGAAAGGCGAAAAACTAACGAACCTATTGTGCTTCAAACCATAACTATCTTGAGAATGACAAACCAAACTTATGGACAACTACTAAAACAACTATCTAATTTAACCATGAAGATTTCTATCAAACGCGTTAGCATAAGCCATTTGATCTTCAGTAATCCCAAGAGAATTGAAATCAGCATCATCATATGGGTCATCTTCGTAGGTCTCTTTCCATGGTTCGTACAGACTAGGCTTCCCACCTCCAGTACCACTAGAAGACGCTTTATTAACCTTTGGATTAGATGTCATAAAGTTTGCAGTTTCATTACATATCTCATACACCTCATCTCTTCGCTATCACAAACCTCATTAACCAATTTATTAACTTTCTTAATTCCAGAATTCGCGCCTTCCCTAGGGAAGGTAGTATCTTTCTTTGGCTGGTGCTCCTTTTCAATAGTAAGTTGATTCACATTCGAAGTCGGCTCCTCACATTTTCTCCCTCATCCATGTCGCTACGCTAAGAACACCAAACGCATTTGTCGTTTTAACCAAGTTATCATCCTTTTTTGGATGTCTACATGTTGAAGCCTCCTTCGATTTGGAGCAGCATAATTGTATTAAGCTATTAGCAAGCTAGATGTTAAACAAAAAGAGAGATTACAAGATAGATGGATATGATGGAATTGGGTTACATATCCAATCTACCAAATTTATCACCATGAATCCCCCTAGCTACTCCATATCTAAACAATAAAAATGTATTTGACGTCATCACAAAGAGTTACTTCAATGCGTTTTTAGACTGAACTCATTTGTATAATGCTAACTTGTTTTGGGCTACTCTAGTACATTACTGAGAGTCGATCTGAGACTGCCTTCCTTTTAAATTTACATACAATAGGATGCTTGTTCAAAGCACTTTATATTGTAGCATATAAATATGACTCGAATTGTATCATATGTGTATACGGATGTGAAGCCGCTAGGTTACCAGTTCCGGAGCACACTAATGTCATGAGAGATAAGAAAGACCAATTATATCCCTTGTCTAAGGTGGAGGCCGCAAGAGAGTCGGTTACCTTTTTCTAATCATCTAGTCTAATCCTTGTTTCCAATTGAATCTTGGTGGTAACAATCTGGTACGACTAAATCAAGACCGGCCATGATTTCAGACTTTGCCGAATCCTAGTAAATTTCCGATAAACCAATTTCTTGGTGTTTAGCTCAAGGTACGTTAGATGGCCTCACCGCAAGGATAACGTGCACAAAAAAGGTTAATCAAACGGCTTTTGATCATTCCTTTTGCTCAGAACATTAATGATAAACCATCCTTTTCGCTTATCTTCATTATCTGTTATTCAATTATTATCAGAATTGCTTTTTATCATTTCAAAAACACGTAATATCTACAGTATAACTTAATGTTTGATAATTATTACTCCGTATATATTTACTGTGTAAAGTGTATCCCAATATGACATGCTGATGGGATTGTACATGTCGGTATCTTTGCAATCAATGGCCTAAGGCTAGTAGGCAAGGTAGTATCTTTTTCACCATACACATCAGCGCCACGTCAGCTTTCTCTCTCCTCTCACTCCCTTTCACCACTCTTCACCAATTAGTGGGCAAGGGATATGTTTTTCACCTTAATTTTTTTTTTTTTACTTACACAATTAAAAAAATAAACGTAAAAATATAAATACGTAAACTTTAAATTTAAAAACATACAATGTAATGAGTTGACTACTCCTATCAAAGTTGGTACTTGAATATATGTTCACTTTCTTCTTGTGCCAATTAGAGTTGAAATCTTAATAAGATAATAGGAGTACAGCTTGAAAATAATACCAAATATGTGATCATACAAAAACAAGGTAATCTTGTACACAGTAACATTCTTGCATGCGAGCATATCATAATGCACATGGTATGATCTCACAATGCATGATGTGCAAGTGAATTTATGCAACTACATGCAACGTGGGTCCCGATTTTTACACAAAAGCAAATGGTGGTCAGAACACCAATTTTATGCTTGGGAAATGTGTTCAGCGCGTGAAGAAAATAGCTGGGCAAGGGCTTTGCTGCGTGGGGTGGGCCCGTTTAGTGAACCAATGCCTTCCTTGCCCAATAGCCTAATAGAATGTCATTATTTTGAGTACCAAAAATAGATACTATGATCCACTTGACCTACAACACTTGAGTGTTACTTCCCATTTTTAGGGTATGTGTCCCTTAAAAAGTGGGACCCACGTATCCACTTTCCTATGTGTCACCCACCAATCCAATTCCCACCGATCCAATTGGTTTAAGGATGACAACTCATTCCTTCTTTATTTCCTCATTATGTTTGCTTTTAATTATTTTACATATCCTAGGAACACATATATGAAGCCAATCCACAAGGTAGCAATTCCACCAATAACATCTTGCCATGTCAACAACATGATTGTGGGCCCATAGACACACACCCCTCATTGCATTTGATTAAAAGTTCAAAATATAAAAATGATCAAGATGTGCTTTGGTAGCTTTGAGAGATGTGCTACGTCTGAATTATCATATGATCATGTATTTCAGGATAATTTCATACTATTGGCTCGACATGATTCACAGCTCTTTAGTTGCTTGTTCAATGCGTTTATGCTGTAAACCATTTTTTGTTGTTTCTTTAGCTTCTTGATAAATATCAAGTTTTAGTTAAAATTATCACGGTTTAAAGAAATAGAAATTGAAGAAGATGTCCAGCTTTGAGGTGAAACCTTGTTAGCGAGTACTAATACTAATCAATCTCATCACTTAAGAGAATTGCGCGGACTCACTTAACATAAAGAAAGTACACTCATTTTAGTTTGAATTTGGCAGAATAATATTTCTATCTCATGACCTATGATTAATGGTTTCTTTGAGTGATACTTTGTATCATTTGACTAATAATTATAGTTAGGGGTAAATATATTTGTGAAAGTGAATCAATTTTGTATTTCTGATACGACCCGTTAAGGTAGTATCAATAGTAGCACCACTTCAAGCGTGATGCGAGCTTTATCAGAAAAGAAGAAGAGAAGAATGAGAGATATTTTGATCTTTAAACTTGATTGATTGATTGATTACTTTTCAATATGAAAATCTTAAATTGAAGCTTATGAGATAATCTCATATAAACACAAATACTTATCCTAAAACAACTCAAACACATATCCTAAACAATGACTCAAATAGTTATCCTAAACATAATAAACTATGACACATATCCTAACTATGGCCGTAACACTCCATACTCCTTCAAAAACCACCTTGTCCTCAAGGTGCTATCTTAAAAAAAATCTTGATTCCGGGATCCTAAATTTTGAGACATTTCCTAAATATTTGTGTTCTCTCTTTCAACTTGTTCTCAAGCTCGATTGGTAACAATGGCAGCATTTGAATTCATGTTCTACATGCTTTCCATTCGGATGGAGCAAACCATAACCCACTGACTCGTTTATTCACCCACAACACTCCCACAAACACAACTACATGTGTATCTCCATAAGCTTATAACCCCATCAGTGCAGGCGAGTAATATGCATTAACAGCATCACTTGTACTTTCTTGATAGCTTCTGTCTGCGAATTCAGTCAGTCCCAATGTCAGTCGTTTATTCTCCTTTTCCGGCTTCGTTCAAGTCTCTTTTTCTTCTGATTTTGGAATGTAAAACTTAATAGTCTCTTCAATCTTTGTAACTGTGACAACGACGGTAGTAGCTTTTGGTACAGCTTTTGGTGCAGCTTGAGTTGCAATTTCGGGTGCAACTTCTGATGTTGCAGAAGAATCAGATGCTTTCTTTTGATAGCCACTGAGTGTAGCGCTGGTTGTAGCCGGCCATTGGTACGCGAAACGTGCTTCTATTAAGCGAACTAATGAAAAAGCTTCGTCTAAAGTTGTAGGTTTTGACACTAAGAGTTTACGTTGTAGAATCGGTTTAAGGCCAGTGATCTAAAACGAGATAAGTCAATATTCAGAGATATTTGTTACTCGATTTATACGTTTTTCAAACTCACTCTCATATTGGGCCACCTTCCATGTTTGCAAAAGCTTAGATAGAGCATCCCGATCACTGCTGCCTGATGTCATGATGGCCATGATCCGGCCATACCGTAGCTTTGGCTGATTGAAGTTCCTTAGTCATAGCTGTGATTCGATTCATAAAGTAGTCGGTTTGCTCTTTCAAAAGAAACTGGAAGGTTTGTTCATCCATAGTAAATCCAGGCGTGAATAGTAACTCTGGCCATCAGTACTCTGATGAACAGTCTCGATGATATTTTTTCTGTTTTACCATAGAATCGGAAGCCCTCTCAACGAGGACTCTCAATGAAAGCACAAGTTGATACGACCCGATAAGGTAGTATCGATAGTACTTCAAGCATGATGTGAGCTCCATCAGAAAAGAAGAAGAAAAGAAGAATGAGAGATATTTTGATCTTTAAACTTGATTGATTGATTACTTTTTATTAATGATACGAAAACCTTAAATAGACGCTTATTAGATAATCTCATATTAACACAAATACTTATCCTAAAACGACTCAAACACATATCCTAAACAATGTCTCAAATACTTATCATAAACATAATAAACTATGACACATATCCTAACCATGGGCGTAACACTTGATAACTCAAATACTTATCTTAAACATAGTAAAGTATGACACATATCCTAACCATGGGCGTAACAATTTCTTAACTAGAAGTTACAATTTTCTTTTCTATAACATACTAATAAGATATAAAGTCGGATGATAAATTTTAGGATAGATGAAGTACGTATATTTATACTAGAGAAATTTGATAAAAGATGCTTCACAATACACACCTATCACAATATATAAGCTTAAAAATGAACACTGAAACGCATTTGAACATGAAACTGCCACGATACTAAAAAACCTATCGCTAATGTTTCAGCGGTAATATACAATATGTGAATGATGCTATTAGATATTAATCGATAACAATATATAACCAAACGACACAATCCGATAGATACTACAACATATTGCGATGGTATAATTAATGCTAGTTACGTTGACATGACGTCATTTTGAGAAAACCGATATGTCGATACAATTTGTGATAACGAATTTCTTTATAAATACACTTATTGCTTTTGGGTTTTTTTTTTCTTCCATACATTTCTCTCTATACATATGACAAATAATAACATTTATGGTAATCTCTATACAAATTTTTATAAGCATCCCTTTAGATCGTCGTAAAAAACCTATGTTTGAATCTGTTATGAAAAATAGGCATTCTTTACGTTATCTTAAGTTGGACTTGTATCCAACTCTACTCCTCGATGTCTTCATCACTTTACACCATGAGGCCTCAGGTTGTTTACGCGTAATAAGTTTTCACGAGGTGAAGTAACACAACTATTATTTAATATGGTTGTAACTACCGTCTCTTATAATGTGAAGAAAATTTAGGTTTATGACATGGATCCATACGCACACTCACGTTCCTTGATGTGGTTTAGGAATATTAGGGTTTTGTTCCTCATATGCATTCCTTAAACGATAGGGATTGTGGAAAGAAGAATTGAAGAGGATCTAACTGCCACATTTATGCGCAAAGTGGTTTGAAAATTTTTGCTCTATTGTCTTTCCCATCTATGTTACTTGCATAATGTGTTTATCAAAGGATGGTGATCCAAGTATTTTCATGTTCTCTTGGAATTCAATGATTAGCACTAAATTTGATGTACTTTTAATTAGTTGGATGTGTTAATCGAGTTTAAGTCCTCTTTGAATTCAATGATTAGGCACAAATAGATGTAGTTTCTATCGATTGATTTATTTCATTGTATATGTTTTTTGTACGAATATAATTTTATTGTTTATGTTTTTATTTGTACGAGCGTATTTATCACTCTACTTTACCAGGGTAAAAAACCATTTACCCAAATAACGTATTAATCATTCCAAAATTAATAAAAGGATAAACTGCAAAAAAAAAAAAAAAAAAAAAAAAAAAAAAAAAAAAAAAAAAAAAAAAAGGTCCCTCTGGTATGCCATTTTTGCAAAAAATATCCTTGAAAACTATTAATTGCAAAAAATGTCCCTGTCGTTTCTACTTTGTTGCAGATAATCTCTTTTGGCAAATGATCATTACAAATCCCCGTTAGTGAGTCCTCATGTGCGTTCCACGTGAGGTTATATTCATCATTTCACTTTTCCGCCACTTTCCTAGCTATTCACCTAACACCTCACTTGCACACCTACCTTCGTGTTGAGGGACATTTTTTGCAACCAAGTTTTTCACTCTTAGATTTTGAAACATACACATTTTCATCCTAGATTGATTGAACCGCTTGCTTCCAACTTCCCTAAATTTGCAAATCACCTAATTTAAAGGTAGATCCAACATGGTTGGCTTTCAAATTAGAGCTAGCAATTCACCGATTCCGGATATTGGTTCACTATACAGTAATACTTTTTTTTATTATTATTATACTGTTGTTTCGAATGAACATTCACTGTATCTCTGGAAATTAAGCAGGTTACCTTGATGCAAGAAAATGTTATGGTTGTTTTTTGATTTTGGATTTTTTGATTCTTTGTTTTATCTTCCTAGATTCGTACCCAAACCTCTTCACTATTCAAATCCACCACAGGGGTGAGTTTTATGATCCACCTGACAGAGTGTACAAGTTTGCTATGGCTGATTATTTAGACCTAATTGATTGTGACTTGTTCTTCATTCACGAGTTGGCCTAAATGTTTGGTTAACTAGGTTTGGGTGATAATAATCAGCTGTTGTTTACCCATTGATGATGCATTAGTTCCCTTAATGTCAGATGAAGATGTGTTGACATTGTTAAAAGTTGTGACAAGGTTCACTAGTACAATCGACGCTTTCGCCGGCGACATTTTTACGACGTTCCCGTCGACATGTCCACGGAATTATCTGTTGCCGTCGACATGTCGACGGCTGTGCCTCGTCGGGAACAGCGTTCCCGTCGACAATCGCCGTCGACATCGTGGGTCCCACTTCGTTTTTCAGTCAAACGAATTCTTTGTCCGTCAAATTATTCCCATCGACATGTCGACGGGAAAATAATACTAATTAACATTTTAATTATTAATCGTTAATCGCGTTTTATATGCCGCTGTCGACATGTCGACGACATCATTGAACTATAAATTTTTATTGTTTAATGGTCCCGTGGACATGTCGCCGGCATCATTAAACTATAAATTTTTATTGTTTAATGGTGTCGTCGACATGTCGACGGTACCAAGCTGTTATGCTATTAACAGCTGGCTGTAAACCAGCTGCAATATTCCAGATTTTTTCTGGAAAAATTTACCAAAACCTATAACCAGAAGTTATAACCACTCAATATCAACATGTCCTAACACTTGCAAATTATCGCTAAACACCCTTAAAATGCATTAAAACATATAAAGTCTACAAAACGGGGTGTGGTAATATCTAAACCTAGCTGCCATGTCTATAAATGTTTCAATATTCGCGATGTTCAAGTCGCCAAAAGGTTAAACTACAAAATACTAAGATAACGGTCGCCAAAATATTGTTTCAACCATAAGTACAACACAAAATAACCCAAGTTTACACCTCTATATCACCAAGTCACTCATCATCACTATGACCATCCACATCGCCATGGCCACTCCAGCTCCCACTCCCGCCAGCTGAGCCACTACCTCCAGCGCCAGCTCCACTGCCCGAGCCATCCACGTGCTGAGAAATTCATGAACAAATTAACATAAGCGTGCACACATTCAAATACATACACATTCAAAATAAATATACATATTTAAACAATCCACAACAATTTAATTCCGGGCGGGTTTTCTATAGGATGATTAACTTCGGACGGGGACTTTCTGAAATTAATCACTAAAGTCCTAAAATCATTTACAAAAATCTAACAATAATACACAAATCGACTATTTCAAGTTAAACAATTTATTTCAAATATACATATTAAAAAGCTACAAATATCATATATACGCATTCATATATGAAATTTGTTTTTCGGCTTATGTTTTATAAGCTTATTTTCTGTGAGTTATTTTGAAACTATTTTATGTAAGGTAAACAGTTTCAAAATAAGCCATAAAAATTTAGCTTATGAAACATAAGCCGAAAACCAAACAAGCCATAAATATTCTACTTCTACTTCTATTGCACTAATATGAAAGATATAAGCCGAAACAAACACCCTCTAACTTGAAGTATTCTACTTCTACTTCTATCGCAAAAAATTCCAATTCTAATTATACTTCTATATGTAACGCAAAACTTCTAATTATTCTACTTCCCTTCAACTAATTGTTTCAACTAATTATAACGCAAAAATTCTAATTCTACTTCTATCGTTTCAACTAATTATAATCCAAAAATTCTAATTCTATCCTACGTACAAATCAATCCGCAACATAATGTACTTAACTAATGCTTTCTAAACAATACCAAAACTAAACTACAACAAAGCATAAAAATGAAAAACATACTGTCTCGGTCTCCGCTCTCGGGCTGTCGTCTCGGCTGTGGTCTCGGGCTCCGGTCTTGAGCTGTCGTATCGGCTCTCGCTCTCGGCTCGCTACTGTATTAAAAAAAAAAAAAAAAGACAGAAAACAAAAAACAAAAAAAAATTACATAAATTAATAACAACACTTACATTACATAAATTAATAAAAAAAAAAAAAAAAAAAAAAAAAAAAAAAAAAAAAACAAATTAACAACTCACTGTCTCGTATGGAAGAAAAAAGTTGGGAAGAAGATGAAGAATTAAACAACAGAATGGTTGAGGAAAGAATTAAACAACAGGAGGAGGTGCCCAGTGGTGCTCGTGTAGTAGAGCTGTGGTGGTGGTGGGGTTGTGGTGTTTGTGATAGATCGATTTGGAGGAGTGGTGGTTGTGGTGTTAGTGTCGAAGGTGTAGTGGAGGAGTGGTGGTTGTGTTACTCGCCGGCGAACATGAGTGATGATAGATCGATTTGGTTTTTTTTTTTTTTCTTTCTAAGTTATGGACAATAATTGAGCAGATCTACTTTTAGATAATAACTTTAATTATCCCGGCGACATGTCCACGGGATAGTAAAAGTAATTTGTCGGGGTCTTTTTGGCGGTATAATTTAATTTTCCGTGAAATTTTTGGCGGTTTCATTCCCGTCGACATGTCCACGCCATTTGGAAAAATAAATAAGTTTTATAAAATTAAAAATTAAATACTTTAATTTAAAATTAATTACTTTTATTTAATTAAATACTTTTATAAAAATGAAAAACTATTAAAAAAAATAGTTTTATAAAATTAAAAATTAAATACTTTAATTTAAAATTAATTACTTTTATTTAATTAAATACTTTTATTAAATTGAAAAACTATTAAAAAATAGTTTTATAAAATTAAAAATTAAAAACTTTAATTTAAAATTAATTACTTTTATTTAATTAAATACTTTTATAAAATTGAAAAACTATTAAAAAAATAGTTTTATAAAATTAAATACTTTAAATTAAAATTAATTACTTTTATTTAATTAAATACTTTTATAAAATTGAATTTTTTTTAAAAATAGTTTTATAAAATTAAAAATTAAATAATTTAATTTAAAATTAATTACTTTTATTTAATTAAATGAACGAGCCGAGATGATATGGTTGTACATGAGATGTTAAACGAACGAGGCGAGATGCTATGGTTGTACACGATATGTTAAACGAACGAGCCGAGATGTTATGGTTGTACACGAGATGTAAACGAACGAGGCGAGATGCTATGTTTGTACACGAGATGTTAAATGAACGAGCCGAGATGCTATGGTTGTACACGAGATGTTAAACGGATGAGTCGAGATGCTATGGTTATACACGAGATGTTAAACGAACGAGCCGAGATGCTATGGTTGTACACGAGATGCTAAACAAACGAGCCGAGATGCTATGGTTATACACGAGATATTAAACGAACGAGCCGAGATGATATGGTTGTACATGAGATGTTAAACGAACGAGCCAAGATGATATCGTTATACATGAGATGTTAAACGGATGAGTCGAGATGCTATGGTTATACACGAGATGTTAAACGAACGAGCCGAGATGATATGGTTGTACATGAGATGTTAAACCAACGAGCCGAGATGCTATGGTTATACACGAGATGTTAAACGAACGAGCCGAGATGATAAGGTTGTACACGAGATGTTAAACGAACGAGCCGAGATGATATGGTTGTACACGAGATGTTAAACGGATGAGTCGAGATGCTATGGTTATACACGAGATGTTAAACGAACGAGTCGAGATGCTATGGTTATACACGAGATGTTAAACGATGAAGCCGAGATGATATCGTTATACATGAGATGTTAAACGGATGAGTCGAGATGCTACGGTTATACAAGAGATGTTAAACGAACGAGCCGAGATGCTATGGTTATACACGAGAAGTTAAATGAATGAGCCGAGATGCTATGGTTATACATGAGATGTTAAACGAATGAGCTGAGATGCTATGGTTGTACACGAGATGTTAAACGAACGAGCCGAGATGATATCGTTATACATGAGATGTTAAACGGATGAGTCGAGATGCTACGGTTATACACGAGATGTTAAACGAACGAGCCGAGATGCTATGGTTATACACGAGAAGTTAAACGAATGAGCCGAGATGCTATGGTTATACATGAGATGTTAAACGAACGAGCCGAGATGCAATAGTTATACACGAGATGTTAAACGAACGAGCCGAGATGATATGGTTGTACACGAGATGTTAAACAAACGAGCCGAGATGCTATGGTTATACACGGGATGTTAAACGAACGAGCCGAGATGCTACGGTTGTACACGAGATGCTAAACAAATGAGCCAAGATGCTATGGTTATACACGATATGTTAAACGAACGAGCCGAGATGATATGGTTGTACATGAGTGTGACAACTGGCAAAATAGGGAGCCGTTTTATAAAACCCGCATTACATTGAAATTATAAATTTGGAATTTTTGAAAGTTTATTGTGACGAGATATTTTACGAACATTGGTACTTGATTTTTAATCGTACGATATTTATGGGATTTGATTATTTATTTATGGTTTAGTATTGGTTCATTCGTGATGATTTTTTTTGTGATGATTGGTTGGCACTACATTGACTCCGGCACTAGGATAACCTAACGAAATTAAATCTTTTGAATAACGGTCGCGGTTGTCTATTAAACGAACGTTTTTATATTGATATAACTCGAGAAGTGTCTTTGGAAAATTTATGGCGACGTGTACGAATATGTTTGGCGACGTTTAATATTTTTTTGGGAACTAATAATCATGTTACGGGAAAAACCAATTAATGGCATTTCTTAAATGCCAAAGTTATTGTGGCTTATATTAGAAAAAGAGAACTAGAGGGACCAATGTTGTAAAATTCGGGTATATTAGCCCTAACCCTAACCCTTCACCCTCATAATATCACCTCCCTCACTCCCTCTTCTCTCCCTCTTGTCGCCGCCCACCTGCAACACCGACACCATCACCACCGCTGGTCACCACCACACACCGCCACCACCAAAACACTCCCCACACACTCCTCTTTCGTGTGTTGTACCACACGCGCCCAATAGAACCCCCCCCCCCCCCCCGTCCGTTTCTTGTTTTCCGTCGCATACAACACCACACACCACCACATCACCACTTTTCTTGGTTTACACTTGTTTTGAAGGTGAGAAACGCGTTTTTACGCGTCGGGTTTGACTTATCCGAGTTAAACCCGGTTTCAATCTTTGATTTGGGTTTGGATTTTAAGATTTAAAAATGGGTTTTGATGTAAAAATGAGTTTGGTATCCATGGGGGTCGATTCTTGATTTATTGGTGCTCGGATTTGGATTTTGGATGCGTTTGGTTTGGGTTGTGGCTCGTATTGAGCTCGACCGAGACCCAAGGTCTCGGTGTGGTCACTCCTCGACTCGATTGAGAGTCTTGGAGGAGTTATGGTCCGATGGTTATTGATTCTTAGTGATTAGTTGCTCTCGACTTGATGTTGTTGTTGTTTTGTTTCTCGGCCGACACCTCCTTCGCGGGCTGTTTTGGGTCGAGAGGCTCACTTGAGCTAGCCGAGACCAAAAGGTCTCGGGTGAGGTTATTTTTATGGTTTGTGGCCTCATAAGTTGACCCGGGTTTGACTTGATAAGTCGACCCGTATAATTGGTATATTTTTGTTTTGGTTTATATGGTGTTAATATTTCATGTTGTGGCATATGTTGGACCGAAGCTTTGGACATTGGTTTACTTTCATTTTGATTTGGAGATGTGTTGACGAGTATGGAATTGGGGACCGATTGTGAGACGGTCAATTAGATGACGGAGATAGGTTAGTTAGGTGCCGTAGTCGGACCCTCATGTTGTAGCATGTGGATATGGGATTGTTTGGACGGAGTTGATATATTTATATTGTGACTTGATTCTTATTACTTTGGACTTGGACTATGAGCCGAGGGTCATGACTCGGACATGTGACCAAATTCTATGACTCGATAAATATTTAAAAGTCGATATTAAAAATAATGCTCGTAATAATATTATTAAGAATATAATCGTTTATAAATGTATATATAGACGTGTTAAACGTGTATATATATATATATATATATATATATATATATACGTATATTAATAATAAAACGATCACGAGTAAACGTATAATAATAAAACGATAGTTATTATACTATGCAAATAGTGTAATAAATGTCGGGATATTATTATAAATAATAACTATATAAATAATGGCGAAATATAAGTCGGGTAACTAATAATTAAAAATATGATTTTGTTTATAAATTAGAAACTTATCGAGTTATACGAATTGTGGGTCTTTAAAGTCCAAGTGGGCTTTATATTGTGGCTTTTGTGTTGTCACGGATATATGACGATTAATATAAACATTTTATATATCAAGTGACTCATTCTAGATCGTGTTATTTGACGATATAAAATGAGAATATTAATGGGCATCGTATCCCACGACGCCCATAGGATGTGGTATATATTTTAGGGTAATGAATTACTATATGTCTCGTGGAATTTGGCCGATTCGACGATATATATAGGGAATTCATTGGACTACGACATATACCAAATAGAAACTTATGTGCAATGTGCTTTAGGTTGGGTATAATTTTGGAATAATATATTACGTAAATAAGCATGGGAGATTATCAAATCGACGGATTTAATAAGCTTCGATAATTATTTAAATAATATGTTGGGCTAACATTAGACCTATAGTTGTCTTATTATTGTTCTTTGTTGTGGCTTTTTGGTTTGAGCTGTGTCGACCCTCCACCTGTATGGATACCAAACGTCGAATTTCAAATGAATATGAAGTTAATTCGAGAAATGGATATTTTTGGAAAGTAAAATGGAATACGTTTGGGAATGGGAATATTTGATTTTGAGGAAATGATTTCTGAACGGGTTTGATATTGTTAGGAAGTGCCGAGTCTGTAGTCGCCGTTACGTGAGTTGCTAGAGATTACTTACGTCTTTCTTCTATCGTTTCTTTGAGGATTTCTGGACTTGAGGTGAGTCATAGCCCCACTTTTACTCTTGAACTTTGTTTTCAATACTTGGGGTGAGAAACGTGCAAATGTTTTATGTGGACTATTATCGCTTTATTTATTTATTTCAAAACTTGCTATGCTTATAGAACTAGGTAGGATTAAGCGAGGCCTAGTCCCGAACTAGGTAAGCTATTGATTTAGTTGTTGAGTGAGGCCTAGTCCCGAACTAGGTAAGCTATTGGATTGGTGATAGAGCGAGGCCTAGACTTGAGCTAGGTAAGCTATTGATTGGAGTAATTTGAGCTATAGCGTGCACCTATAGGGATGATTTATTTTGGTTGGAATATTTTGGTTGGATATTTTGGTTGGATGATTGAGGCCTAGTCTAGCTAGCAAGCGTTTTGCGTATATGTCCACTATATTGAATTATGAATCTAAACCTATGATCTCACCAGCGAAAGCTGACTTTTAGCACGTTTTCTCAGGTAATTAAGTGATGCTCTGCGGATGCTTGAGATTGGAGGCTCGGCATTTGGCACCGGTTATGGATCTATATTTTCTAAAACTCTGATAACTATTGTGGACCTATATTTATTTCTTTTGGGCCTGACTTTGGAAGATTTTGGGATAATGTAAACTCTAAAACCCCGTGTGGTTGCATTTTATTTTGTTTACTTTATTTCATTCTTTTATGTCTTATGTTTGGATACCAATCCCCGTAGCACCCCGAAAGCTTGTTGAGTCTTCCGCTGTATCAAATTTTGGGGGTGTTACAGATTGGTAGCAGAGCCAAGGTTATAGAGAACTAGGTAAATAGACACCTAAACTATAACCGATTTTCATAGAAAACGATCCTCGACCATTGCCCGCCAGCCCGCCAAGCCGAAGCATCATTGTTTATTAATGAGGTATTATGAGATTATTGAGATGATTATAGATTTGGGATTTATTGAGATGATTTGAGGATTTGAGGTTTATTGATTTAGTAATATGATGCGTTTAGAGGAATTATATGCGTTTAGAGGAATTATATGCGTTTTGAGGAATTATATGCGTTTTTGAGGAATTATATGGCTTAATTGTTTTGCGAATGGTTTTAGTAATGCGCTATTTAAATTTTTCTTGATTATATACGATTTGGATTTATATGATGATTTTTGGATTTGGTATTTTGAGTTCGCGGTTTAGTTGTTTTGAAACACTTACACCTACCCTACGCCGTTGTCACAGACTATGGCCTCCCATACGCCTGATGTTGTTGAGGATATTCTTACTACACCGGTATTGCCAGCACAGTTCACCATGGCTCCTGATGACCCTTACCAGGTCGCCATGCATTCAACTACTATGACACCGACAGGTTCTACTTCAGCACCACCTGCTGCATCTACGCAGGGACCCTCATCTTCTCTAGGGCTCCCTGGTACATCGAGGCAGCTTACTCTTCATCAGGCTTTGGCTCGTGTGGCTCCACGTTTTGCCCACCGAGCTACGGCACGTATGTCGGTACGCCCTACTTCACCACCTTTACAGATTGATGCTCACTCTCTTCTGTCTGAGGCGCCACCCGCATCATTGCGTCGTCGCCCTAGATCACTTACCCCTTTACCACATGGTTCACCTGTTAGGAGACGACGATTGATGATGTACTCTTCCGATGAGGAGGAGGAGTACGAGGGTGAGGATGAGGCTGATGACCCTCAGGAGGCTGAGCAGGGTGATGATGATGACCCTGAGGAGGAGGATGACCCTCAAGAGGATGAGATGCCTGATGATGATGATGTGTTAGTACCACCAGCTCAGGCTGAGGAGCCTGATTCACCTGTACATCCGATTGAGCCTGATTCACCTGATCATCCGTTTTTGTTTGAGTTGCCACCTGGTAGTCCCGTTGAGTCGGATGCACCTTCTGAGGTTTCTGCTGAACATGCAGAGTTAGGTGAGATTGGTAGGTTGTGGGCTCAGATTACGGATCTTGGTGAGAGAGTTGCACGTATATCTGATCGACTTGAGAGAGTTATTGGAGAGTTCATAGCGGATCTGAGAGTGGATATGACTGTGGTTATGGGCAGGACTACTGAGATGAGGAGAGTTTTGATGGAGGTTCATGAGCATATCGATAGTTTACAGCGAGGTTTTGTTACAGCTAGAGAGGCCGACCGCAAGCTATGGCAAAGGAATGCCGAGCTGGAGAAGGAGGTGGCTGACCTCAAGAGAGACCGAGACACCCATAGCGTGGAGCTAGGATCGTTATGGAGGGATCTTGATGGCTTGAGGCAGGAGTTGAGGGGCCTCCGCCAGCAGCGTGGCTAGTTGCTTGGGTTATGTTGTCTTGTTGCTTTCTTAACCGAGGAGTGTTCGGTTAGAAAAGCTAGTTATCATGTTTTGATGTATTTTGTTCAGTATTCGTCTCTTTTGGAACGATTAGTACGTTTTGTGTTATCCAGTAGTTGGAACGATGTTAGATCGCTATTGTATGGTTGATGGTTATTGGTATATGGTATTATGTGATTTTGGGTGTTATGGAAATTGAGTCCTTATCCGTTTTATTGATGTTTCATGGTGTATTGTTACTATTCTTTCCGTGACTTGGCTTCATTGAATTTCTTTTGTTGAGCATATTGATAAGTTCTATCGGAGACTCATGAACTTGTGTGATGTTTCAGATCAATGGCCCCATGAAGAAACCCAGTTAGAGCTACCAGAACTGGACCTGCAACGACTACCCCTGGTCGTCGAGGACGCCGTCCTACTCGAAATGTTGAGACCCCTACTCCTAATAACCTGGACACTACTAACCGCAACAACAGGAATCAAAATGTTGATGTTCAGGGAGACAATGATCATGTTCCACTTAATGCACCCACTGTGGATCAAGCAATGATCAATCAACTTGTGGAGCAACGAGTTGCTGAGCTACTAGCTGAGTCAAATCATTCCAACAATTCTGCTGGAACATTTCCACCTGTTCGTGCTAATGGATGTAACTACAAGGAGTTTAAGATTTGTGGACCCGTTGAGTTTGGTGGAATGGAAGGAGTGGTCTACTTGGTTAGGTGGATTGAGAAGACTGAGTCAGTGTTTAACGTCAGTGGTTGTGCGGAGAATGCGAAGGTAAAGTTTGCTTCTTTAACCTTCAAGGATGAAGCCTTAACTTGGTGGAACAATTACCGTAACTCGGTTGGGAGTGATGTGGCTTATGCTATGACTTGGGAGCAATTTAAGTCTTTGTTGATTTAGACTTACTGCCCAAGGAATGAGATTAAGAAGTTGGAAATTGAGTTCTGGAACCACAAAGTGAAAGGTACCGATATGGCAACTTACAATCGTCGTTATCGAGAGTTGGCCTTACTCTGTCCCGATATGGTTAGGACTGAGACCCAAAAGATTGAGAGGTATACCGATGGATTGCCGGTAGCTACAAGGAACGATGTGATTTCTGCTAAGCCTGCAAACATTCATGAGGCTATCACTATCGCTCAACAATTGATGGACTCTTTGGCATTGGAAGAAGCTGAGAAGGATAAGAATGGAAAGAGAAAGAGGGATGATCACTCTAAGGGTAATGATCGTCGAAACAAGAGACAAGAAACTACTAGAGCTTATGCCATGGGAGATGGAGACAAGAAGAACTACAATGGAGATGCACCCAAATGTAACCGATGTTACAAGCATCATTCTGGTCGATGTACGGTAATGTGCAAGAATTGCTCTAAGATGGGACACATAGCTAAGGATTGTAGAGCTCGACCACTTGCTATGGTTCAAGCTGCTCCTGAAACTATGAACAAAGCAAATGTTACTTGCTATGGATGTGGAAAGAAAGGACATTATCGGAATGAGTGTAGGGAATCGTGGAACCGAGGAAATCAAGGATCGGGTGGTAATGGGTACAATAATGGAAACCGTGGAGCTGGAGGAAACCGTGGACGACAAGATAATGGGGACCAACGTGTGGAAGCTGGAGCTGCTCATGGAAGAGTGTATGCACTTGGGAACGAGAGAGGAGAAGATCCGAACGTTGTAACTGGTACGTTCCTTCTCAATAATTGTTATGCTTCCATACTATTTGATACTGGTGCCGATAAGAGTTTTGTGTCCACTAAGTTTGCACCCTTACTTGAGAAACCCCCGATGGCCTTAGGAATTGGTTATGATGTAGAGTTAGCTAATGGAAACATAGAGAGGATTAGGACTATCATTCGCGGCTGCACGTTAAACTTTCTGAACCGTCCTTTCAACATAGATCTTCTACCCGTCACGTTAGGAAGTTTTGATGTCATTATTGGTATGGATTGGTTGTCGAAGTATCGTGCTCATATAATTTGCGATGAGAAGATCGTGCGTGTGCCATACGGCAAGGAGATTCTGAACATACCAGGAGATAGAAAGGATTTGAGAGGCCCATCTAGATTAGCGGTCGTATCTTGTACTAAGTTGCCGAAGCTAATGGAAAAAAGAAGTTACCTTTTCTTAGCCCAAATTTCTGAGAAAGGAGAGAAGGATAAGAAAGAAAGGTGCATTGGAGATGTACCTATAGTTCATGATTTTTCGGATGTGTTTCCCGATGACTTGCCGGGAATTCCGCCTAATAGACAAGTGGAATTCCAAATTGAGTTGATACCTGGTGCTGCACCTGTAGCACGAGCGCCTTATCGTCTTGCACCTACTGAATTGGAAGAGTTGTCGAAACAATTAGCGGAGTTAGCCGAAAAGGGATTCATAAGACCAAGTTCTTCGCCTTGGGGAGCCCCGGTCTTATTTGTGAAGAAGAAGGATGGATCGTTTCGCATGTGTATTGATTATCGAGAGTTGAACAAGTTAACGGTGAAGAATAGATACCCGTTACCGAGGATCGACGATTTGTTCGATCAACTTCAGGGATCGAGTGTGTATTTGAAGATCGATTTGAGATCGGGATATCATCAGCTTCGAGTGCGCGAGGAAGATATCCCGAAAACGGCTTTCAGAACCCGTTACGGGCATTACGAGTTTCAGGTGATGCCGTTTGGGTTGACTAACGCACCGGCGGTATTCATGGATCTCATGAATCGGGTGTGTAAGCCTTACTTAGATAAGTTCGTGATTGTGTTTATCGACGACATTCTGATTTATTCGAAGAGTGTGAAGGAGCATGAGGAGCATCTAAGACTTATCTTAGAATTGCTCAGGAAGGAGAAACTGTATGCCAAGTTTTCGAAATGTGAATTTTGGATTCCGACGGTACAATTTCTAGGTCATGTGATTGATAGACAAGGAGTACATGTGGACCCTGCTAAGATTGAAGCGATTAAAGATTGGGCTGCACCTACGACCCCAACAGAAGTTCGTCAGTTTTTGGGATTAGCCGGTTATTACCGAAGATTCATTGAGGGATTTTCGAAGATAGCAAAACCGTTGACCAAATTGACTCAAAAGAGTGTTAAGTATGAATGGGGAGATAAGGAAGAGGAAGCATTTCAGTTACTTAAGGAAATGTTGTGTAGTGCTCCTATCTTGGCGTTACCCGAAGGTAACGAGGACTTCGTCGTCTATTGTGACGCTTCTCATAAAGGTTTAGGAGCTGTGTTAATGCAACGAGAGAAAGTGATAGCTTATGCTACCCGACAGCTCAAGAAGCACGATAAGAACTACACCACCCATGATTTGGAGTTAGGTGCTGTGGTTTTTTGCCTTGAGGATATGGAGACATTACTTGTATGGAACCAAGTGTGTAGTGTTTACTGATCACAAAAGTCTGCAACACATTCTGAACCAAAAAGAACTTAACATGAGGCAGCGACGTTGGATTGAGTTGCTAAGCGATTACGATTGTGAAATTCGCTACCATCCGGGTAAAGCAAATGTTGTTGCCGATGCTCTTAGTCGAAAGGAGAGAATTCCACCGTAACGAGTTAGGTCATTAGGAATGACTATCGTATCGCCATTACCGTCTCAAATAATAGAAGCTCAAACGGAAGCGTTGAAAGCAGAGAATCGAGCTGCTGAGAACATATTTGGGATGGCAGAAAATGAGAAGGGATTTGTTAAGCGTTCTGATGGAGTGTTATGTTTTGGAGAGCGAAGTTGGGTACCATTGTATGGAGGAATTCGAGAGTTGATTATGCATGAGTCGCATAAGTCAAGATACTCTATTCATCCTGGGTCTGACAAAATGTACCAGGATTTGAAAAAGTTATACTGGTGGCCAAATATGAAGGCAGATATAGCGTTGTATGTTGGCAAGTGTTTGACTTGTTCTAAGGTTAAAGCCAAACATCAAAGACCGTCAGGATTATTGACGCAGCCAGAACTCCCGGTTTGGAAATGGGAGCAGATTACGATGGACTTTATTACCAAATTACCAAAGACAGCTAGCGGTTGCGACGCTATATGGGTAATTGTGGATCGTTTGACTAAGTCTGCTCATTTCCTGGCGATTAGTGAAGATGATAGTGTGGATAAACTTGCGAGGTTGTATGTGAAGGAGATTGTTTCTCGTCATGGAGTTCCGATATCAATTATTTCGGATCGCGACAGCCGCTTCACGTCAGCATTGTGGCGATCACTTCAAACCGCTTTGGGGACGAGACTTGATATGAGTACTGCATATCACCCCCAAACCGATGGTCAAAGCGAGAGAACTATCCAGACTTTGGAGGATATGCTTCGTGCATGCATCATAGACTTTGGTAAAGGCTGGGAGAAATATCTACCCCTTGCGGAGTTCTCCTACAACAATAGCTACCACACAAGTCTTAAGGCTGCACCATTTGAAGCTTTGTATGGTCGTAAATGTCGCTCACCTATTGGTTGGGCAGAAGTTGGAGATAGCCAACTCACAGGCCCTGAGCTTATCTTGGAAACTACTGAGAAAGTAACGCAAATTCGAGATCGACTGCAAGCAGCTAGAGATAGGCAGAAAAGCTACGCCGATCAGAGGCGTAAACCCCTAGAATTCCAGGTTGGAGACAAAGTGATGTTGAAAGTCTCGCCTTGGAAGGGTGTGATACGTTTTCGGAAACGTGGGAAACTTAATCCCCGCTACATTGGACCATTTCTTATTTTTGAAAGAATTGGGCCCGTAGCGTATCGTTTGGAATTACCTATGGAACTGAGTAAAGTTCATGATGTGTTTCATGTTAGCAATCTAAAGAAATGCCTTTCAGAGGAAACACCAGTTATACCAATCAAGGATATTCGTGTGGATGAAAATTTGAATTTTGTGGAAGAGCCGATTGAGATAATGGATAGAGAGATCAAACGACTCAAGAGGAGTCGTATTCCGCTCATCAAAGTTCGTTGGAATTCGCGGCACGGACCGGAATTTACGTGGGAACGTGAGGATGAGTTTCGAAAGAGATATCCGAAGCTTTTCACTTCGTAGATGGGTTATTTTGAGAGAAACCCGGGACGGGTTCCTTCTGAGGCTGGGAGGATGTGACAACTGGCAAAATAGGGAGCCGTTTTATAAAACCCGCATTACATTGAAATTATAAATTTGGAATTTTTGAAAGTTTATTGTGACGAGATATTTTACGAAAATTGGTACTTGATTTTTAATCGTACGATATTTATGGGATTTGATTATTTATTTATGGTTTAGTATTGGTTCATTCGTGATGATTTTTTTTTGAGATGATTGGTTGGCACTACATTGACTCCGGCACTAGGATAACCTAACGAAATTAAATCTTTTGAATAACGGTCGCGGTTGTCTATTAAACGAACGTTTTTATATTGATATAACTCGAGAAGTGTCTTTGGAAAATTTATGGCGACGTGTACGAATATGTTTGGCGACGTTTAATATTTTTTTGGGAACTAATAATCATGTTACGGGAAAAACCAATTAATAGCATTTCTTAAATGCCAAAGTTATTGTGGCTTATATTAGAAAAAGAGAACTAGAGGGACCAATGTTATAAAATTCGGGTATATTACCCCTAACCCTAACCCTTCACCCTCATAATATCACCTCCCTCACTCCCTCTTCTCTCCCTCTTGTCGCCGCCCACCTGCAACACCGACACCATCACCACCGCCGGTCACCACCACACACCGCCACCACCAAAACACTCCCCACACACTCCTCTTTCGTGTGTTGTACCACACGCGCCCAATAGAACCCCCCCCCCCCCCCCCGTCCGTTTCTTGTTTTCCGTCGCATACAACACCACACACCACCACATCACCACTTTTCTTGGTTTACACTTGTTTTGAAGGTGAGAAACGCGTTTTTACGCGTCGGGTTTGACTTATCCGAGTTAAACCCGGTTTCAATCTTTGATTTGGGTTTGGATTTTAAGATTTAAAAATGGGTTTTGATGTAAAAATGAGTTTGGTATCCATGGGGGTCGATTCTTGATTTATTGGTGCTCGGATTTGGATTTTGGATGCGTTTGGTTTGGGTTGTGGCTCGTATTGAGCTCGACCGAGACCCAAGGTCTCGGTGTGGTCACTCCTCGACTCGATTGAGAGTCTTGGAGGAGTTATGGTCCGATGGTTATTGATTCTTAGTGATTAGTTGCTCTCGACTTGATGTTGTTGTTGTTTTGTTTCTCGGCCGACACCTCCTTCACGGGCTGTTTTGGGTCGAGAGGCTCACTTGAGCTAGCCGAGACCAAAAGGTCTCGGGTGAGGTTATTTTTATGGTTTGTGGCCTCATAAGTTGACCCGGGTTTGACTTGGTAAGTCGACCCGTATAATTGGTATATTTTTGTTTTGGTTTATATGGTGTTAATATTTCATGTTGTGGCATATGTTGGACCGAAGCTTTGGACATTGGTTTACTTTCATTTTGATTTGGAGATGTGTTGACGAGTATGGAATTGGGGACCGATTGTGAGACGGTCAATTAGATGACGGAGATAGGTTAGTTGGGTGCCGTAGTCGGACCCTCATGTTGTAGCATGTGGATATGGGATTGTTTGGACGGAGTTGATATATTTATATTGTGACTTGATTCTTATTACTTTGGACTTGGACTATGAGCCGAGGGTCATGACTCGGACATGTGACCAAATTCTATGACTCGATAAATATTTAAAAGTCGATATTAAAAATAATGCTCGTAATAATATTATTAAGAATATAATCGTTTATAAATGTATATATAGACGTGTTAAACGTATATATATATATATATATATATATATATATATATATATATATATATATATATATATATATATATATATATATATATATATATATATATATATATATATATATATAGGGTAGGGTTATAATAAAAAGTCTCTTAAAATAAAAAGTCTAGGAAGGCGAATTTCGGTGCATCACAGTTACAAAGTTACTGCATCACATTTTTAAGTCACTGCATTACAGTTATAAATTTTAGTGCATCACAGTTACTGCATCACAGCTATAAAAAGTTACGACATCACAGTTAGTGCATTTCAGTTATTAAGTTACTGCATCACATTTAAATTCGCTGCATCATAGTTATAAATTTAGTGCATCAGAGACTTTTTATTCTTTTTATTTTAAGAGTCTTTTTATTTTAACCCAAACCTATATATATATATATATATATATATATATATATATATATATATATATATATATATATATATATATATATATATATACACATATATATATACATATATATATACATATATACATATATATATACATATATATATATATATATATATATATATATATATATATATATATATATATATATATATATATATATATATATATATATATATATATGCGTATATTAATAATAAAACGATCACGAGTAAACGTATAATAATAAAACGATAGTTATTATACTATGCAAATAGTGTAATAAATGTCGGGATATTATTATAAATAATAACTATATAAATAATGGCGAAATATAAGTCGGGTAACTAGTAATTAAAAATATGATTTTGTTTATAAATTAGAAACTTATCGAGTTATACGAATTGTGGGTCTTTAAAGTCCAAGTGGGCTTTATATTGTGACTTTTGTGTTGTCACGGATATATGACGATTAATATAAACATTTTATATATCAAGTGACTCATTCTAGATCGAGTTATTTGACGATATAAAATGAGAATATTAATGGGCATCGTATCCCACGACGCCCATAGGATGTGGTATATATTTTAGGGTAATGAATTACTATATGTCTCGTGGAATTTGGCCGATTCGACGATATATATAGGGAATTCATTGGACTACGACATATACCAAATAGAAACTTATGTGCAATGTGCTTTAGGTTGGGTATAATTTTGGAACAATATATTACGTAAATAAGTATGGGCGATTATCAAATCGACGGATTTAATAAGCTTCGATAATTATTTAAATAATATGTTGGGCTAACATTAGACCTATAGTTGTCTTATTATTGTTCTTTGTTGTGGCTTTTTGGTTTGAGCTGTGTCGACCCTCCACCTGTATGGATACCAAACGTCGAATTTCAAATGAATATGAAGTTAATTCGAGAAATGGATATTTTTGGAAAGTAAAATGGAATACGTTTGGGAATGGGAATATTTGATTTTGAGGAAATGATTTCTGAACGGGTTTGATATTGTTAGGAAGTGCCGAGTCTGTAGTCGCCGTTACGTGAGTTGCTAGAGATTACTTACGTCTTTCTTCTATCGTTTCTTTGAGGATTTCTGGACTTGAGGTGAGTCATAGCCCCACTTTTACTCTTGAACTTTGTTTTCAATACTTGGGGTGAGAAACGTGCAAATGTTTTATGTGGACTATTATCGCTTTATTTATTTATTTCAAAACTTGCTATGCTTATAGAACTAGGTAGGATTAAGCGAGGCCTAGTCCCGAACTAGGTAAGCTATTGATTTAGTTGTTGAGCGAGGCCTAGTCCCGAACTAGGTAAGCTATTGGATTGGTGATAGAGCGAGGCCTAGACTTGAGCTAGGTAAGCTATTGATTGGATTAATTTGAGCTATAGCGTGTACCTATAGGGATGATTTATTTTGGGTGGAATATTTTGGTTGGATATTTTGGTTGGATGATTGAGGCCTAGTCTAGCAAGCAAGCGTTTTGCATATATGTCCACTATATTGAATTATGAATCTAAACCTATGATCTCACCACTGAAAGCTGACTTTTAGCACGTTTTCTCAGGTAATTAAGTGATGCTCTGCGGATGCTTGGGAATGGAGGCTCGGCATTTGGCACCGGTTATGGATCTATATTTTCTAAAACTCTGATAACTATTGTGGACCTATATTTATTTCTTTTGGGCCTGACTTTGGATGATTTTGGGATAATGTAAACTCTAAAACCCCGCGTGGTTGCATTTTATTTTGTTTACTTTATCTCGTTCTTTTATGTCTTGTGTTTGGATACCAATCCCCGTAGCACCCCGAAAGCTTGTTGAGTCTTCCGCTGTATCAAATTTTGGGGGTGTTACAATGAGATGTTAAACGAACGAGCCAAGATGATATCGTTATACATGAGATGTTAAACGGATGAGTCGAGATGCTACGGTTATACACGAGATGTTAAATGAACGAGCCGAGATGATATGGTTGTACATGAGATGTTAAACCAACGAGCCGAGATGCTATGGTTATACACGAGATGTTAAACGAACGAGCCGAGATGATATGGTTGTACACGAGATGTTAAACGAACGTGCCGATATGATATGGTTATACATGAGATGTTAAACGGATGAGTCGAGATGCTATGGTTATACACGAGATGTTAAACGAATGAGCTGAGATGATATGGTTGTACACGAGATGTTAAACGAACGAGGCAAGATGCTATGGTTGTAAACGATATGTTAAACGAACGAGCCGAGATGCTATGGTTGTACACGAGATGTAAACAAACGAGGCGAGATGCTATGTTTGTACACAAGATGTTAAACGAACGAGCCGAGATGTTATGGTTGTACACGAGATGTTAAACGGATGAGTCGAGATGCTATGGTTATACACGAGATTTTAAACGAACGAGCCGAGATACTATGGTTGTACACGAGATGTTAAGCGAACGAGCCGAGATGCTATGGTTATACACGAGATGTTAAACGAACGAGCCGAGATGATATGGTTGTACACGAGATGTTAAACGAACGAGCCGAGATGATATCGTTATACATGAGATGTTAAACGGATGAGTCAAGATGGTACGGTTATACACGAGATGTTAAACAAACGAGCCGAGATGCTATGGTTTTACACGAAAAGTTAAACGAATGATCCGAGATGCTATGGTTATACATGATATGTTAAACGAACGAGCCGAGATGCTATGGTTATACACGAGATATTAAACGAACGAGCCGAGATGATATGGTTATACACGAGATGTTAAACGAACGAGCCAAGATGCTATGGTTATACATGAGATGTTAAACGAACGAGCCGAGATGATATGGTTATACGCGAGATGTTATACGAACGAGCCGAGATGCTATGGTTATACATGAATTTGTGAGAATATATCAATAACAACAACAACAACATACCCAATCCCGCAAGAGCGATTTGTGAGAATATATATATATATATATATATATATATATATATATATATATATATATATATATATATATATATATATATATATGTGAAAAAAATGGGCAGATAATCCCGTGGACATGTCGCCGGGAAAAACAGGCGGGAAAAAATCCCGCCATTCTTTTAGCCGATATTTTATGATAATTAAGTTGCTACAATTATCCCGTCGACATGTCGACGGGAAATTGAAACCAAACACAGTAATTAACGTTAATCATACGTTAATTACTCTTTGATTCGTGATTTATATTATCCCGTCGACATGTCGACGGGAGCGTATTAGCGGGATAATTTTGCGCCCAAGTTTTGGCAATTATTGAGGTTGAATAGTTTGACCATTATATTGCCGTCGACATGTCGACGGGATCGTATGAAACCAAAAAATTCAACGCAGCCTGGCTCGGTCAAGCGTGTTTTTTGTCGTATTGTGCATTATGCCGTCGACATTGTGTCGACGGGATCGTCTTCGTCGCCTGTTCTCCTATTTCTTGTAGTGGTTTAAGGAAATAGATGTTTATGTAGAATATGATGTATCTTTGGTAGAAAAACATATGATGGCGGTTAGGGGTTGTCAGTCAATGGGTGTAGTAATTGAAGAAATTGTTGAGGATAATTCAGTGAACCTGTTAAGAAAGTCGTTCAAGAAAAAAAATGAACCTATTAAGAAAGGAAAATTGTTGTTGTTAGAGTGGAATGGTACAACCAATGTAACTGGGAAGGAGTATAATCATGAAATAGCATTAACTTAAGCTTCAACCAGTAATGTTTCTCCACTTGTTGAAAGTGGTATGCTAATAATGTAAGATTCCTGCATTGTGAAAATGAGGTACCAATATTCTCATCAAATGCATTCAGTTACTTAAATCTGTTGGAAGAGAGTGATTGTGACCATATGGGCCATTTTATGCCCCGAGAAGGGAAAGCAAGTTGAGACATTTTTTGAAGATGACTTGTACCTACAAGATAGTGCAGTGAATTGGGATGAGGATCCATGCTATACATCACGTGTCATACTATATTCATTAATGTTGAACTTTGATTATTCCATATTATTGTGTTAAAATATGTAGGATTTACTGCTTATCGATAACGATGGTTTTTTAATTATATTTTTCCTATATGAGTTTTAAAAATATATGATAAAGTTTATATGTGGTATATGTGCACAAAATCTTCTTCTCACACGACTTATGTTTCTTATGTGTGGTATATGTGCACAAAATATTCTTCTCACACGACTTATGTTTTACAAACCACTCCTACTGTGAACAGAAATAGTTTTGACACATGGTCATCATCAACAAGAAATGAGGATCAAGTTCTCTTGAAGCATATGCAATTAAGCCTGAAGTTAAACCCCGAATTCGGAACATAAAGAGGGTGAAGAATACAAATTCGACCATCTATCAACATGAAGTGATCAAGACTCATGCGAAACACATTGTTGGAATCATATTGTGTTGCGTTGAAAGGCCCGTATATGATTTATGTATGTAATAGATTAGAAATACTGGTCATGGATGGAGTTTGTAGCGGAGTAAGATTGGAGTTTAATATGATATGACGCACAATGGCATACATATGCGAGGGAAAGTTAATGTCACATGACAATCACATGAGTTTGAATGTTTATCACTAACAACGCAATATTTCGCATGCGCTAAGTGACGAATTACAATGAGAGATGAGATTGATGTGACTGAGTGATTGTTGCTCATACACCGTAGCAAGTGAATGGTAAAAACTACCAAATATTATCATATGGCAGTTGCTACGTTATCGTCAAATATCATAGGTTATTGATTGTATATTTGTGTTTTCGAAATTCAACAAAATGATGTTGAGGAGTGTATATATAAAGGATTGAATGAAACAACTTTCAGAGTGTAAAACATAACATAATTAGAGATGTCGTTGTTTTAATCAGATATGGGGTGTGACAAGTAAAAAAGTGTGAAAAAAATATACATTTAAAGGCCCCCTCTTTTTTTTTTTTTTTTTTTTTTTTTTTTTTTTTTTTTTGTATTTTTTGTAAATACATTTAAAGGCTTTTTTTGAAAGTTTTTTAATAGCATGAAAACTTAAAACACACTTTTAAAACACTTGTGAGAGAAAATTTGTATTGTGAAACACCTTTCATCAAAGTTCCCAAATAAGATCACTTCTTGTGATAATTTGGTATAGCATAAACTAGTTCCCTAGGAGGATCAGTTAAAATTATGACGTGACAAAAAATAATAAGACAAATAATAATACTTTGATTTTGTTTTTTATTGCACTTTTGTTCCGTTTTGGTATGTTTAGTTTCACTTTTGTTTGTTTGAACCCGAGTAGCCGTTACCTAAAGCGCAAGTCACACACCCAAACATTTATACTTTTCATTGTATTGTTGTGTTAATTTGGTAATTATTTCTTTTGTGTGCAGTCAGCTAAACAATGAAACATCGAAAGATATCTAAATAATAACATGTGTCAACAAATATTTGTGAGGTAGTATATCATTCTGAATTATTTTTGTTTTATTTGCAGTATTTGTTGTATGAGAAATCAAAAGAGCTGAAATGAACACATATGTTGTAACAATGCAGCTTTCATGTTGTGTGAGAAGCTCATCAACCAAATGGTTGCGGGTTCAAGTCTTACTTAAAATATGTAGAGAAAAAAAAAAAAAAAAAAAAAAAAAAAAAGCGCAACTGGCCGCAGGGCGTGTTCTCTTCAATTAATGGTTGATGGTTTAATTTTTTAATTGGGATTGTTTTTATTAGAACTACTAGTACTACAAAACAAGCATTGAACCAAAGTGAAATAACAAGATATATATAACAACATTTGTGATTTGGAATAGTCTTCAATAAGGGTGCAACCGAGTTTAGCTTTTGTTGTGTAACTCGAGCTCGAACTTGACTCAACTTTCCCTCATTAAGGCTCCCGTAAAGCAAACAGCGTTGGAGGGGTAATTATGAAAAAACTATATCAATATAAGTAGGGATTGTAAATGAGACGATCTACTCGAGCTCCACTCGTTATTAAGAGCTTCACTCGTTATTAAGAGCTTCACTCTAGCTTAGGTTTAAAAAGCTGACGAGCTTTTACATATATAACGTATAATATACAACAGAAACTCAATAAAGTAATGCCCGATTAATTAATAAATTAACTCTTTAGAATAATATATATATATATATATATATATATATATATATATATATATATATATATATATATATATATATATATATATAATATTTTGCAGGTCTTGATTTATTAATTTTATAAATAAAATAATATTCATTAGTTAATAATTTTTTTAATTAATAAATTAATGTCATTTCATGAGTATTAATTTATAGAGTTTATACTTCTATATAAATATACTATAGTTAGATATTATATAGTTTCTTGAAAGAAATATACATTGTTGTATTAAGGGTCTTCTACTTAATATACAAGCATTGAAATTCTATTCTAAACATTTTTTAAATATATTTTGGCTACTAAAAAGGTACAAAAAATCTTTTACTCATAAACGAGCTCGAGCTTTTGGAATAACTCACTGGCCGGGGCTCGAGTGTAATTTAGGAATAACTCACAAGCCTAGTTTTGAGCTTAATTTACAAAGGAGGCTCGAAATGAGTCTAGTTCAAGCTCCTACATAAACGAAAATATGGTGTGAATGGTGAGGGAAAAAGTTAAACAAAGTTGAAAGGCAAAGATGAAAATATAGTATGAAAAGTAATTTTTCTGATAATTGATAATAGAGAAAGATTTTCTATATATTTCTCTGTTCTTTTTGTGTGTTCCAATTTATTTTATATCTGAAATATATTTAGCTTACATAATAGCACTGTGGCGGGTCTTAAGATATACTCTTCCCGTTTATAAATAAATGATTTTTTTTAACAGCAATTTTATTAAAACACTAGCAAGACGCTTGGAAATTGCAAATTTACAAGATATGGATTTTTTAACCAATCAACCCAACTAAAAGAGGCCTTACGATGAGACGAAATCCAAGAAAAAGAATTTAAAACTACATCATTGAAAATCTTCTCTTTAGTGCTAATCTCCTTGCCAAAAACACATCTATTCCGGAAAGACCAAATATACCACCAAGCTCCATAACAAACGCCTTCCAACACCTTTTTCAACTTAGCTGAAACTCTAATATTAATCAACCAACAAAGCCATTCCTCATAAGAAGACACCTCCATATAATCCACATTCCACCATCTACAAATCTTACGAAGGATATCTCTAGCCACTTGACAAACAAAAAATATATGATGTGTCGACTCAACACCTCAATCACACATTGGACAAGATAAAGGCGCAATGTCCATACCTCTCCTAGAAATATTAAAACGAGAAGGCAAGGCATCTAAAAGCTTTATCGTTACCATTAAACCAAGAGCTGCGCGGTTCAGGAGAATCAGCCGGCGACCCAGGTGCAATGTTTGGTTGTTTTTATGACCTTCTTCGCTCATTTACTTTTTTTTTAGATATGATGTTGTGAGAAGCGATATGCCGTTATCATGTAGAGGTTTACCTAAGTCTTGCAATATAGTTGTGGTCCGCATCGATTGGATGTAGCAAACATCCACATTACTATGAAAATAAGGTTTGAAAAGTTTTTATGAACCGGGATATCCTCTTTATAAGAGTTCAAGAGTTAGAGAGAATTTACCACACCTTGTGGATGTATATTAATGACTATTTATAATACAAGATTACATGAAAAAAATACAAATAACAAACTTTCCCATTTTATGGGATGGATACAATTGGTTCCTATTATACGGGATTAGGGCTGGCAATTTTGACACGAAACATGTTAACACGACACGACACGACACGACCTATTCTTAACAGGTTTCGTGTTTGACCTTAACATGTTTCGTGTCTTAACAGGTCAGACCTGTTAAGACCTGTTAGTGACCTGTTATGATGTTGTATATATAAGTTCCAAAATCCTAACCCTAAATATTATTTGTCCGCCCCCATCTTTAGTCTTTACATCTTACACCTCCTTATCTCTTATTCTCTCTCTTTTTTTTATCAGCTTATCTCATTCTCTCCCACTCAAACACAAACACAAACACAAACGCAAGTAAATCAATCACTCAAACACAAACGCAAACACAAACGAATCTGTGATGGGTTTTTTCATCACCATCATCATAACCGAATCACTCAAACACAAACGCAAGTAAATCAAGACAAAGGCTTCAAGATCCGGTTCAAGAAATCAAGACAAAGGCTTCAAGAAATCAATGGGGTGTTCTTTTGTTCGAACCTGTGATGGGTTTTTTTTTCTTTTGTTCGAACAAAGGCTTCAAGAAACCGATCATCTCATCTTTGATTTTTTTTTTCTTTGATTTGATGGATTCTGCTACTGTTATATGTGAATATGTCTAGTCTTTTGGTTTCTGTTTTTATTTGGTTTAACGTGATTCTATATATGTTATTGGATTTTTTTTTTCCTTTTGTTCGAACAATGGTGATGTTGGTGATGTACTCAAAAGAAAAAAAAAATATATAGAATCCAATAACAATGGTATAGTGAATTAGTGATGGGTTTGGCTTGGAATAATAGTGATGTTGGTAAAAAAAATGACACGATATCAATAATTCCATATCAATAATTCAATATCAATTTAATTTGTTTTTGGCAAAAAAATAAATAAATAAAGAAAAGAAAAGAAAAAAAGAAACCCTAAACATGTTAACAGGTTCTTAACAGGTCTTAACATGTTAACCTGTTTATTTTCGTGTCGTGTTCGTGTTTGAGAAAAATGACACGATCAGCTAACAGGTCGTGTTCGTGTTTGACCTTAACAGGTTCGTGTAATCTGTTATGCCAGCCTTATACGGGATCATGAAGATATATTGCTAATAATCTTTAACAAGAAAAAAAAAAAAAAAAAATTATATATATATATATATATATATATATATATATATATATATATATATATAAATATATATATATATATATATATATATATATATATATATATATATCCTTTTCATAAGAGAAAAATCTTTTTAAGTAATTCTTTAATTTCTTGCATAGAAGGCCTGTCGTCCCAATTGCAAGACCTAACCTTATATTCAGATTTAATTAAAGAAAACACATAAATCTTTACGGTATATGTGAAAAGAAAACAGAATTTTTGTCCGAAGGCCCATGCAATCTAAGATAAGTAGAGAAAACAACTAAGGACCATACGTTCGAAAAGCCTTTGAAAAGTAAAGAAGAGAACGCAAAGAGCAATTTTGAAATTGATATACACAAAGAAAAAGTGATCGTACAAGGTCACAAAAGGGCGCCACATGTAGCTAAAGATGGGAAGATGAGTTGAACACTATCGTTTGCTTTCTTTTAGTGCTAAAAAAACTAAAGTAGAGTCCTATGAAAGAGCTCGATTTTGTATGGAAAATAGCTCGATTTTGAAGTTGGAACGGATCGTTAAGAAACCAAACTTTACTCTTATCACACATAACCACCCAACGGCTACTAAACTTAAAACATCCATAATACATACCCACCTTGCAAATTAAATTTTTTTATAAATTGAAGAAACATGTTAGCTAGGATGAATCATTAGTGAAATTATAGTACGTATTTCAAACTATAGGTAACATTTTTGTACATTCAAATAGGAAATTTCCGTTACTTTTGCTCCACACAACAAACATAGAATCAACGTTCAATTGATTTGTCACGAGTATCGTATACATGAAAAGTACAACTACTTGCGTTTATTTGATGTAAAAAAACTAGGGAACAGGTTAGAAATGACTAAAATACTAGGTCATTAGTATAGAATTAAAGTGAATCTCATTTTTAGGAGGGTCTACCAGTTAATCTCTTCACGAGATGAGGAAATCAAGCTTCACTTTCCATTTGACAACTTGATTGTAGTCTTTCTCAAGCTTCTCTCTTTGTTATCATCAATTTACATGAGCATTGAAGAGTTGTAATGTACAATGCACATCAAATTGACATTCTGATTGTGACTTCATTGACAACAACGTCTTTGATAGGCATTGTTGAATTCACAACCGAATCAATAGCCCTTGCAAACATGCTAATGGAAGTTTCGAGTTGATAAGAAACAGTATCAAACACGCTAAGAACTTGATTTTTGATAATCCTAAAGGACCATCTTACAAAAAAGATAAATTGTACATTATCATAGTTTGGGGGTGTTGGTATAGAGTATTAATTGTGTAAATTTTATTTTCACGGAAAGTTTGAATAAGTGATCAAGCACTTAGCTTATCGGAATGGTGTAATATAAAGTACAACCAGTAATCAGAACCGAAACAATACAACCAAGAAATATAAAACAAGAAAAACCATGGCAATCCATAATTAGTAAGACACAGCCTGAAAACGAGCCTTGTCCCAAAGGCTGATGGTTGTGTACCTCATGTCACGTGGCTTCCAAAGTGGTTCTGGTTCGGTTCGAGAAAAAACAAACTTTGTTGGATGGCATTGCTGCCCAAGAGGAAATGCCTTCACCCAACAGAAGATGGCTAACAAGTCCTCGATGAGCGAGGGAATGAGAACTCAAGTTTGTGTGGCAACATCATTTTGGATCGTGGTAATAGATTAATTAAGCAGAGTTGGTGAGCAACTTAGGCACGGGTTTGTCGGGTTTAGCGGGGTGAATTTGCAGCTCATGGCTGTTAGATGGTAGAGTGATGATTTGTTGTGTTATTGTTATCGACATGTTGATGGTTGATGTGTTGGTATCTCATTGGTTAGTTTGTACGATTGGTGAGATGAGGGCTAAAGTATCCTATTGTTTTTCAATTTGAGAATATCGAGTTGGGAATTGAATGCGGTTCGAGATGCAACGAGTCTGGATAACGAGTTGGCTATGGATGCCATGGACTCTTCAAGTGATTGTATGTTATGTTTTGGAGGCATAGTACGAAGAAATGAAAGTACCATTGATAAGAGATCGGTTGAGATGGTTACTCAAAAACTAGATAAGAGACGAGATTTGATAGGACCCTTTGAGCGGGTAAGACAAACAAAACTACAAAGAAACTACACTTTGTTTTACCAATTCTTTTTCTTTATTCATATTCCATACAGAAATCTATACTACTTATAATGGAGGAAGGACTCTCTCTCCAAAAAATTTCAGACTTACAACACTTTATGCATGGCGTACAACACTTTAATGCACAAAAATTTTTAGACTTACAACACTTTAAGCATAGTGTACAACACTTTATGCATGGAGGCAAATTCAGACCAAAATTCTATCAATTCTACATTAATAGCATTAAAAACACTCCTACACAAAAAATTACAAGTATTTAAACATTATTTACAAGTACTTAAAGCACACATAAAACTTAAAAAACACTACTCATCTAATACAATTAATACACTTATTCACCCAAAAATACAACAATTTAACCACAATGTACAATATAATTAAGCTTCCAAAAGAAAAATCTAAGAACCATCACCAAAATAAAAATTCGAGATCCAGTGACAATCTACATCCTACTTCAAACAAGAACGAAACAACCCGGTGTGTTGGCCCAATTTTTTTTGCCGGACGTTTTATTTACATTGCCGTTATTTTTTTCTCCCAAATCTGTCTCACGTTAGCATCAAATAACCACAACCCGTAGCACTTTTCAAACAACGTCATATACTATCCTAATCGCACCCTCCTCAAGACACAATCTAACCACACGAAGACTCGAAAAAAAAAAAAAAAAAAAAAAAAAGGTCTCAGTTTTATCTATGAGAAGTTCAACTTCTTTTAAATTTCCAAAACATATAAAGAAATAACCAAACAAATTTGTTTAATTATTTATTTCGTTCGTTCATCGAAAAAAACAAGAACAGATGATCTAGGGTTGTTATTCTGTTTCAAGAACGGATCTTTAAAGATCTCTACAACCCATCATCGACCTTAGAAAACGGAAAAACAAAACAAAGGAAAACTACCTTGGACCTTTGCTATAAAAGATCTTTGTGACAACCGGCAAATTAGGGAGCTATTTTAAAAACCCGCATTACGATTAAAGTTCGTTTATAATTTTTATTCGAAATTTTATTTCACAACGAACTTGTAAGACCTATTTCATGGATATTTATAATTAATGTTGTTATGGAATTCGTGAATTATTCTCGTAATTCATTCTTGATATAATGCTCGGTGATGTATTCTTAAATTCTCACTGGTACTACGTTGACTCTGGCACTAGGTTTACCTAACGAGAGATTTTATGATTCGTCTTACGAGTCCGACTATATTTTATTTATTTACGAAATGTTTTCGGAAGATATAAAAAGACTGGAATGAGTTCGGGTTCGGGCCACCTGTTTTTACATTTACCCACGTTACCCGCTCCCCACCGTAGTAATATTATTATTACTATTATTATTATTATTACTTTTATTATTATTATTATTATTATTATTATTATTATTAATAGAAAAAGAAAAATAAATAAATAAATAAAGTAAATTACAAACCGTCCTTGTGGTTCGGTATTAAAACACCACACACACACAAACACATCTCTTATCTTCTCTCCCATCCTCTTCTTCATCTCATCACCAACCCTAGCCGCAGCCTATATTCCGGCCAGCCGACGCTCCACCGCCACCACTACTACCACACCACCACCACCACAATTACCACCTCATTCCCCTCATTAATTTGATACCATTCACGCGCCTCCAAACCCATAAAAACATCTTGAAATCATTTAAATTCGAGAAGTATTTTGCTTGTTTCTTTAGATCCGTGAGATTTGAGGTTTTACAAGGTGAGAAAAACGCGTTTTACGCGAGGGGTTTGACTAAATCGAGTCAAACTCGTCTTGAATATTGGTTTGGGGCAGGATTTAAAGAGTAAAAATATAACGAGACAGATTTTTGCTAAAGTTATAGTTTGGTATCCGGGTTGGGTCGTTTTGGGTTCGAATTTTATGCTTGGTTTCGTGTAATCGAGGAGTGTTTTGGTTTGGTTTGTGGCTCGGTTGAGCCTAACCACGACTCTTGTGGTCTCGGTGTCTCGTTCGGTGACTATTGTTGTGAGCCGAGACCCACTAGTGATCGTTTGGTTTAATTGTGGATCGGCAATGGTGAGCCGAGACCCTCATGGGTTGGCAACAACCATTGAGTCATGCTTGTCCATATTTATTATTGTTGCCTTAATGAAGCCGTGACCCATGGAGCTCGGTTTGGTTTTGTTTGTGCTTGGATTGAGCTAGCCGAGACCCTAGGGGTCTCGGGTGGGACCCACATGACTCGTGGTGAAACCTTGACTCGGGTTCGACTTGGTAAATCGAACCGGATTGCATGATATACTTGGTGGTCTAGTTGGTTTCGTGATGTTTAGCTTGTGATTATTATTTGTCATTTGTTATTGTTGTTTTTGTGGTATATTACTATTGGTAGTTTGGTACTATTGATGTTACTTTGGAGCCGAGAAGGTATTGGAACAATGATTATTTTGTGAAGTGTTGTCGATTATGTGGATGAATGGGGACCGATTGTCAGACGGTCAAACTAGGATGACGGAGATAGGTTAGTCGGGTGCCGTAGTCGGACCCTATTGTTGTAGCACGTGATATTGGGATTGACTTGGACGAAGTTGGATTATTTATTTATGACTTGATTATGTTATTTTTGGACTTGGACAATGAGCTGAGAGTGATGACTCGGACATGTGACCATTTCGTATGACTCGAAAATTATTTATAATTAAACGCAAATAATAAAACTCGTAATAATATTATTAATAATATAAACGTTTATATAAATATATAGACGTGAATAACGTATATATAAATATATAAATGCGTATATTAATAATAAAACGATCACGAGTAATATTATAACAATAACGTAACGATAAATATTACACTATGAAAGTGGTGTAATAAATGTCGGGAGCGTTATTATAATTAAACGACTATAAATAACGATGAAATCTTGACGTTAAATAAATATTAAATAAAATAATTTCTTTTAAATACATAAAGGAAACTATCGAGTTATACGAGGTCGTGGTCACTTGAGTCCAAGTGGATTATTATTTGTGACGTTTGTGTTGTCACGGATATATGACAATTAATACACTCACTTTCGATAACTACATAACTTATTTAATCGACGGGTTAAATAAGAGCTATTTAGTTAATTAAATTGAGTATATTAATGGGCATCGTATCCTACGACGCCCATAGGTTGTGGTATGGGTACGAGAATAATAAATTACTAAGTATCTCGTGAGGTTGCCAAATTGACGAATTTGGTAAGTTTAACGGCATAATTAGAGAATTTATTAAACTTTGATATATACCATATAGTACTTTATGTGCAATGTGTGACTTAGGATTCGGGTATAATCTTAGAATGGTATATTAAGTAAATAAATATGGGGGATTACCAAATCGACGGATTTGATAAACTTCAATGATTTATTTAAATAATATATTGGACTAATATTAGACCTATAGATTGTTTTATTATCCTTTTTGTTGTGACTTCTTGGTTTGAGTTGTGTCGACCCACCACCCGTATGGATACCAAACGCCAAACTCCAAACTAATACGAGATTTATACGAGAAATGGATTTTCGGAAGTATAATGGAATACGTTCGGGTTTGGGAATATTCGATTTTGAGGAAATGATTTCTGAATGAGTTGACTTTGTTAGGTCGTGCCGAGTCCGTAGTTGCCGTCTTTTGAGTTATTATACGTCATACCTCTATCGATTTCTTATTGCTGATTTCTGGACTTGAGGTGAGTCATAGCCCCACTTTTTACTCTTGAACTATGTTTTCAATACTTGGGGTGAGAAACGTGCAAATTGTTTTATGTGGACTATTATCGCTTCTATATTCTTTCTAAAACTTGCTATGCGTATGGACTAGGATGTATTGTTAGCTTTAGTCACACCTTTTGTGTGTACTATTCAAGGTTGACTTATTTGGTTATTGGTGGATTGTCAGCTTTAGTCACATATTTGTTGTGTGTACTATTCAAGGTTGACTTATTTGGTTATTGGTGGATTGTCAGCTTTAGTCACATATTTGTTGTGTGTACTATTCAAGGTTGGCTTATTTGGTTATTGGTGGATTGTCAGCTTTAGTCACATATATGTTGTGTGTACTATTCAAGGTTGGCTTATTTAGATACTGTAGTGTGCACCTATAGGTTATTAATACTTCGGAGGTTATCCGAGTATTTATTGGTATTGCGGGGGTTACCCGAATATCTATGTTAGAACGGAGGGTATCCGTGTGTTATGTTGGAGCGGAGGGTATCCGCAGGCTTTTAGCGAATCCTTAGTCTAGCTAGCAAGCGTTTTGCATATATGTCCACTATATTGTTAGATGAATTTAAACCTATGATCTCACCAGCGAAAGCTGACTTTTAGCACGTTTTCTCAGGGAATTAAGTGATGCTCTATGGATGCTTGGATTGGAGGCTTGGAAATGGCACCCGGTTATGGATCTATTTTCTAAAACTCTGATAAATTATTGTGGACCTATGCTTATTTCTTTTGGGCCTTACTTTGGATAATTCTTGGGATAAATGTAAACTTTAAAAACCCGTTTTGGTTGTGTTTTTCTTATGTTTACTTTATCTCGTTCTTTCATGACTTTGAATGGATACCAATCCCCGTAGCACCCCGAAAGCTTGTTGAGTCTTCCACTGTATCAAATTTTGGGGGTGTTACAGATTGGTATCAGAGCCAAGGTTATAGAGAACTAGGTAAATAAACACCTAAACTATAACCGATTTTTATAGAAAACGATCCCCGACCATTGCCCGCCAGCCCGCCAAGCCGAAGCATCATTATTATTATTGAGGTATATTGAGATGATTATTGGATATGGGATTCTTGAGATGATTTGAGGATTTGAGGTTTATTGAATTAGTGATATGATGGCGTTTTGAGGAATTATATGCGTTTTGAGGAATTATATGGCTTGATTATTTTATGAATGATTTTAGTAATGCGGTATTTGAAACTCTTTACTGAGATTATATAATTGGGATTTTATGATGATTTTTGATGCGATATTTTGAGTTCGCGCTTTAGTTGTTTTGAAACACTTACACCTACCCTACGCCGTTGTCACAAATTATAACCTCCTTTGCACGTGTTGTTGTTAAGAATTGTTATTGCTAGTACGCGTCGCCCATCGTAGATCACTATGGCCCCTGATGACCCATACGTGATGGTCATGCATTCAGCCACTACAACTTTATCGTCCCATTGTCGCCCTAAGTCGCCGACTTTATCGCCTCGTGGTTCGCCTGCTCGGAGATGATGAGTGATGGAGTACCCCTTCGACGAGGAGTACGCGGGTGAGCAGAATGATAACCCTCAAGATGAGGAAGAGAATAATGGCCCTCAGGATTGGGAAGAGGATGATCCTCAGGAGGAGGGTATGCCTGATGATGATGGGTCGCTAGCACATTCAGTTCATTCTGCGAAGCCCGATTCCCCGATACATCCGTTAGAGCCGGTTTCACCTGATCATCCGTTTTTGTTTGATTCACCACCTGGTAGTCCTGTGGCGTCGGATGCACCTTCTGAGGTTTCTGCTGAGCATGCAGAGTTAGGTGAGACTGGTAGGATGTGGGCTCAGATTACTGCACAGGGCGAGAGGATCTCGCGGATGTCTGACCGACTTGAGATGGTCATTGCTGAGTTTATTGTTGAGTTTGTTGCGGAGTTGAGGAGTCTACGCCAGCATCGTGGCTAGATCGATTTGGAATCAGGTTGTTGTGTTGCTACATAAGCCAAGGAGTATTTGGTTAGGAGAGCTAGTTATTATATCTCTTATTTCATGATATTCGGATTGTACATTCGTCTCGTATGGAACGATTAGTATCTATTATACCTGTTGGTAGTATGGAACGATGTATTGATCGATACTTATGGACGATGGTGAGCTCGTATGATATTTTACGATTTTTGGCGTACATGAAGAATTGTGTCTTATTTGCGTGGTTGATATTGTGTTCGTATTATATTAATGGCTGTACGACGAAACCCCGTTAGAGCTACCCGAACTGGTACGGCAGCGACTACCCCTGGTCGCCGAGGACATCGTCCTACTCGAAATGTTGAGACCCCTACTCCTGACAACCTGGACACTACCAACCGCAACAACAGGAATCAAAATGTTGATATTCAGGGAGACAATGATCATGTTCCACTTAATGCAACTACTGTGGATCAAGCAATGATCAATCAACTTGTGGAGCAATGAGTTGCTGAGCTACTAGCTGAGTCAAATCATTCCAACAATTCTGCTGGAACTTTTCCACCTGTTCGTGCTAATACATGTAACTACAAGGAGTTTCGAATTTGTAGACCCATTGAGTTTGGAGGAACTGAAGGAGTGGTCTACTTGGTCAGGTGGATAGAGAAGACTGAATCAGTGTTTAATGTCAGTGGTTGTGCGGAAAATGCGAAGATAAAGTTTGCTTCTTTTACTTTCAAGGATGAAGCTTTAACTTGGTGGAACAATTACCGTAATTCGGTTGGAAGTGATGTGGCTTATGCTACGACTTGGGAACAATTTAAGTCTTTGCTGATTCAGACTTACTACCCAAGAAATGAGGTTAAGAAGCTGGAGATTGAGTTTTGGAATCACAAAGTGAAGGGTACTGATATGGCGACTTACAATAGCCGTTACCAGGAGTTAGCCTTGCTTTGCCCCGATATGGTTAGAACTGAGACTCAAAAGATTGAGCGGTATACCGATGGGTTGCCTGTGGCTACAAGGAACGATGTGATTTCTGCTAAGCCTGCAAACATCCATGAGGCCATCACAATCGCTCAACAATTAATGGATTCGTTGGAATTGGAAGGAGCTGAATGGGAAGAGAAAGAGAGACCATCACTCTAAAGGTAAGGATCACCGAAACGAGCGACAAGCTGTTGCTGAGGCTTAAACTATTGGGAATGGAGATAAAAGGAACCAAAATGGTGATGCACCCAAGTGTGGTCGTTGCTACAAGAATCGTACAGGCCAATGTACTGTGAATTGTCAGAGTTGCTCAAGGAGAGGACATGTAGCTAGGGATTGTAGAGCACGACTTCTTGCTATGGTTCAAGCTACTCCTGAAACTATGAGTAAGGCAAATGTTTCTTGTTATGGATGTGGAAAGAAGGGACATTATAGGAATGAGTGTAGAGAATCGTGGAACCGAGGAAATTAAGGATCGGGTGGTAATAGGTACAATAATGGAAACCGTGGACGACAAGAAAATTGGGACCAACGTGTGGAAGCTGGAGCTGCTCATAGGAGAGTGTATGTACCCGGGAACGAGAGAGGAGAAGATCCGAACGTTGTTACTGGTACGTCCCTTCTCAATAATCGTTATGCTTCCATACCATTTGATACTGGTGCCAATAAGAGTTTTGTGTCCACTAAGTTTGCACCCTTACTAGAGAAACCCCCGATGGCCTTAGGAATTGGTTATGATGTAGAGTTAGCTAACGGAAACATAGAAAGGATAAAGACTATCATTCGCGGTCGCACGTTAAAGTTTCTGAATCACCCTTTCAACATAGATCTGTTACCCGTCACGTTAGGAAGTTCCGATGTCATCATTGGTATGGATTGGTTGTCGAAGTATCGTGCTCACATACTTTGCGATGAGGAAATCGTGCGTGTGCCTTACGGAAAGGAGATTCTAAATATACAAGGAAATCGAAAAGGTTCGAGGAGCCCATCCCGATTTGCGGTCATATCTTGCACTAAATTACCGAAGCTAATGGAAAAAGGATGTTGCTTTCTCTTAGCTCAAATTTCTGAGAAAGGAGGGAAGGAGAAGAAGTAAAGGTGCAATGGAGATGTGCCTATAGTTCGTGAATTTTCGGATGTGTTTCCCGATGATTTGCCGTAAATCTCGCTTTCTAGACAAGTAGAGTTTCAGATTGAGTTGATACCTGGTGCTGCACCTGTAGCACGAACGCCTTATCGACTTGCACCCACCGAACTGGAAGAGTTGTCGAAACAATTGGCGGAGTTAGCCGAAAAAGGATTTATAAGACCAAGTTCTTCACCTTGGGGAGCCCCAGTCTTATTTGTGAAGAAGAAGGATGGATCGTTTCGTATGTGTATTAATTATCGAGAGTTGAACAAGTTAACGGTGAAGAATAGATACCCGTTACCGAGGATCGATGATTTGTTCGATCAACTTCAAGGATTGTCTGTGTATTCGAAGATCGATTTGAGATCGGGATATCATCAACTTCGAGTTCGCGAGGAAGATATTCCGAAAACGGCTTTCAAAACCCGTTACGGGCATTACGAGTTTCAGGTGATGCCGTTTGGGTTGACTAACGCACCGGCAATATTCATGGATCTCATGAATCGGGTGTGTAAGCCTTACTTAGATAAGTTTGTGATTGTGATCATCGATGACATTTAATTTATTCGAAGAGTGAGAAGGAGCATGAGGAGCATCTAAGACTTATCTTAGAATTGCTCAGGAAAGAGAAACTGTATGCCAAGTTTTCTAAATGTGAATTTTGGATTCCGACGGTACAATTTCTGAGTCATGTGATTGATAGACAAGGAGTTCATGTAGATCCTGCTAAGATTGAAGCGATTAAAGATTGGACTGCACCTGCGACCCAACAGAAGTTCGTCAATTTTTGGGATTAGCCGGTTATTACCGAAGATTCATTGAGGGATTTTCGAAGATAGCAAAACCGTTGACCAAATTGACTCAAAAGAGTGTTAAGTACGAATGGGGAGATAAGGAAGAGGAAGCATTTCAATTACTTAAGGAGATGTTGTGTAATGCTCCTATCTTGGCGTTACCTGAAGGTAGCGAAGACTTTGTCGTCTATTGTGACGCTTTTCATAAAGGTTTGGGAGCCGTGTTAATGCAACGAGAGAAAGTGATAGCTTATGCTTCCCGACAGCTCAAGAAGCACGAGAAGAACTACACCGCCCATGATTTGGAGTTAGGTGCTGTGGTTTTTGCCTTGAGGATATGGAGACATTACTTGTACGGAACCAAGTGTGTTGTGTTTACTGACCACAAAAGTCTACAACACATTTTGAATCAAAAAGAGCTTAACATGAGACAGCGACGTTGGATTGAGTTGCTAAGCGATTACGATTGTGAAATTCGCTATCATCCTAGTAAAGCAAACGTCGTTGCTGATGCTCTTAGTCGAAAGAAGAGAATTCCACCGTTACGAGTTAGGTCATTAGGAATGACTATCGTATCGCCGTTACCGTCTCAAATATTTGAAGCTCAAACGGAAGCGTTGAAAGCAGAAAATCGACCTGCTGAGAACATATTTGGGATGGCTGAAAATGAGAAAGGATTTGTTAAACGTTCTGATGGAGTATTATGTTTTGGAGATCGGATTTGGGTACCTTTGTATGGAGGAATTCGAGAGTTGATTATGCACGAGTCGCATAAGTCAAGATACTCTATTCATCCTGGGTCTGACAAGATGTACCAGGATTTGAAAAAGTTATATTGGTGGCCAAATATGAAGGCAGATATAGCGTTGAACGTTAGTAAGTGTTTGACTTGCTCTAAGGTTAAGGCAGAACATCAAAGACCGTCAGGATTACTGACACAACCAGAACTTCCAGTCTGGAAATGGGAGCGGATTACTATGGACTTCATTACCAAATTACCGAGAACAGCTAGCGGTTGTGACGCTATCTGGGTAATTGTGGATCGTCTGACAAAGTCTGCTCATTTCCTAGCAATTAGTGAAGATGATAGTGTGGATAAACTTGCGAGGTTATATGTGAAGGAAATTATTTCGCGTCATGGAGTCCCGATATCTATTATTTCGGATCGCAATAGTCATTTGACGTCAGCTTTGTGGCGATCACTTCAAACGGCTTTGGGGACGAGACTTGATATGAGTACTGCGTATCATCCCCAAACCGATGGTCAAAGTGAGAGGACCATTCAGACGTTAGAGGATATGCTTCGTGCATGTATAATCGACTTTGGTAAATGCTGGGAGAAATATCTACCCCTTGCGGAGTTCTCCTATAACAATAGCTACCACACAAGTCTTAAAGCTGCACCATTGAAGCTTTATATGGCCGAAAATGTCGTTCGCCTATTGGTTGGGCTGAAGTTGGAGATAGCCAACTCACAGGCCCTGAACTTATCTTGGAGACTACTGAGAAAGTGACTCAGATTCGTGATCGGTTGCAAGCAGCCAGAGATAGGCAGAAAAGTTACGCCGATCAGAAACGTAAACCCTTAGAGTTCCAGGTTGGAGACAAAGCGATGCTGAAAGTCTCGCCGTGGAAGGGTGTGATACGTTTCGGGAAACGTGGAAAACTCAACCCACGCTACATTGGACCATTTCTTATTTTGGAAAGAATTGGGTCGTGGCTTATAGGTTGGAATTACCACATAAATTGAGTAAAGTTCACGATGTGTTTCATGTTAGTAATTTGAGGAAGTGTATTTCTGATGAGATGCCGGTTATACCGATGAGGGATATTTGTGTTGATGAGAAATTGAACTTTGTGGAAGTGCCAATTGAGATTTTAGATCGTGAAGTTAAACGACTCAAGAGAAGTCGCATTCCGCTCGTCAAGGTTCGTTGGAATTTCCGACATGGACCAAAATTTACGTGGGAACGTGAGGACGAGTTCCGGAAGAGATATCTGAAGCTTTTCACTTCGTAGATTGTTGATATAAATAATGTTTGTGAATGTTATTAATATTTCTCAATAAACCTATGTTTTGATAATCACAAAATTTAAATCAAATTAAGTCAAGAATAAGACATAAACAAGTATTTGGTGACAAATATTTACTTCTACATCTTATATCACTTAAGGTATGCATAAACTTAGTAACTTATGCATTACATGATCAAAGGAAATTTTATGTTAATACATAACATTATATAAAATGATTTTAACATTTTATATATATTTGTAAATCATTTTTGGTAAAGCTTTATTAAACCACAAAAATATGATTTCAAATTTTCAACCAAAAAGGGCAAATTTTATCCAGAGAATCTTTTCAAACGTTCAGGAGGGCGGCCCCCTTAATTTTACTAGGCGGCCCCCTTAATCATTAAGGGGACCGGCTAACAATTAAGGGGACCGGCAACGCTCCCGAACAGTAAAATCTGGCCCTTTAAATACTGGATCATTTTGCACATTTTCCTCACCTTTTTGCACTATATAAACCTTCTGATCCAATCCTCTTCTCTAGATCCAAAAATCCTTTGATCATATATTTCATAAGTCTTTGTTTCCAAGTGATCCAAAGCTTCATCCATTCAAGTGCAAGAAGAAGAACACTTCTCTACATCCATCTTATTGTAGTGGTGTTGTGTATAGCTAGTTTCATATAGCACTAGTGATAGCTATTTGTTAAGGTGTTGTGAATACTTGTTGATTGTAGAATCTTGGTGTGTTGTAAACTAGTTTAGTAGTAGTGACTTAGTTGTGCATAGAAGAAGGTGTGAAGATTGACTAGGTGTGAAGACGGTGTGAAGTCTTGAAGAAGGTGTGAAGGTGTGATTAAGGTGTGAAGATCACGTGGTGTGATATTTGGTGTGAGATTGGTTCTAGCTACGATTAGAACTCGACATTTAGCTTAGTTTCGTTAACTTGTGTAAGCCAAGGTGTGTAAGGTTTCTCCACCATAAGGAGTTTGTTGACATAGTGAAGAAAACTCTCGAGTGTGGTACTCGGGGAGTGGAGTAGGGCAAGGAAGGTGTCCTTGTAGCCGAACCACTATAAATTCGCGTGTTGTGGTTTGATCTTTCTAACTCTATCTTTTCTTCATTATATTTCAATACTTTCAATATTAGTTTAGACTTGCTCATATTGGTTGCTACTTGAATTCACTTAAGATCGAATCGAAAGTTTTTATAACCAACAAAATATTTTGGAAATAAATTTAAAAAGGACGTAAAACTATTCAACCCCCCCTTCTAGTTTTCCACAATTGGTATCAGGAGCCACGTCGAGCAAGATCTTTAAAATATATTGTATTTTAAAACTTGTAACGATCTATGGAATCTGAAAAATATTTAGAAGGGCAATCTATGCAAAGACCACCACTATTTGAAAGTGATGGATTTTTATATTGGAAAAATCGATTCGAAACTTATGTGAAGTCAAAAGATCTAGATCTTTGGCATGTTATTACTAATGGTGATTTTTTACCTATTCAAAATAACCCGGAAACTAAGAAAGATGAAATCGTACCTTTTGAAAAACAAAATGGTGATTTAAAAAGAAAACTTGCTAAAAATAATGAAGCAAAAATGGTTATTTATAATGCGCTACCACGTAAAGAGTACGAAAGGATCTTTATGTGTGAAACCGCAAAAGAAATTTGGAACTCTTTACTAATAACTCACCAAGGTAATAGTCAAGTCAAAGATAATAAGATAGATCTACTTGTTCAACAATACAAGCAATTCACGATTCCGGAAGAGGAATCAATTGACAATGCTTTTGCTAGATTTAACACTATCATCACAAGTTTAAAAGCACTTGATGAGAATTTTTCTAGTAAGAATTTTGTTAGGAAGTTTCTTAGGGCTCTTCATCCAAAATGGCGAGCTAAAGTGACGGCTATTGAAGAATCGAAGAATTTGTCAACTTTGCAACTTGACGAATTAATTGGAAATCTAAAAGTCTACGAAGTCATCATTAAAAAGGACTCCGAAATGGTCAAGGAAAAACGAGAGCAAAGCAAGTCAATTGCCTTGAAAGCTAGAAAGGAATCTAGTATCGAAGATAGCTCATCTTCCGAAAGTGATGACGAAGAATACGCCATGGCCGTAAGAGATTTCAAGAAATTTTTCAAAAGGCGAGGAAGATTCGTAAGACAACCGTACGACGAAAAGAAAACATTTTAAAAGAGTAAAGATGACAAGAACAACAAGATTGAAAGAAAATGTTTCAAGTGCGGAGATCCAAATCACCTTATTGGAAAATGTCCAATGATGACAAGAGATCAAAATCAAAGAGCATTTGTTGGAGGTGCTTGGAGTGATAGTGATGATGATGAAAATGAAACGACAAAGGAAGAAAAATGTCTAATGGCAAATACACCAAATGAGGTACGTTCCGAAACCGAATATTTTAGTGATGAAAGTATATCATTAGATGAAAAAGATTTAGATAATGAATATATTAAACTATGCAAACTAGGACAACTAGTAATGACCAAAAACAAATCACTAAAATACATTAACAATCAATTAGAAAATGAAGTACTTGAATTAAAAATTAAAATACATCAACTAGAAAAAAGTAAAGAAATTTGTGAAGAATGTAAATCATGTCAAGAGCTTAAAGGTGAAAACGAAATGCTTAGGAAAGAAATTCGCAAACTTGACAAATTTGAAAATAGTAGTCAATCACTTAGTAAAATAATAAGTATTCAAAGAACGTCCGGAGACAAAACCGGCTTAGGATTTAATTCAAATGAGGCTTCAACAAGCGAAATTAAAAATGTAAAATTTGAAAGTGAACTCAACAAAAAAAAACCTTTAGAATCTAATCCTAAGTATATACTTATTAATGATAAGAAAATACCTCTTGCCAATGATGAAAAAGTTAAAGATTTTTATAAACCGTCTTTAAAGACCGAAGTAGGATTGTCTAAACCCAAAATAAGATCTAAAACTCCACCACCTAGAAAACCAAATAATTCTCATCCTAGGTCTAAAACACCTCAACCAAGAAGAAATCAAAATAGACAAAACTATAATAACAATAGTAATCAAATGTGGAACTACCAACAAAGCTACAATCCTTAGGGCATTCTACCACCTTTCATGCACCCGAGCCAAATGTTAAACATGTTTGGACCAAATAACTTTGGACCAAAAGGACAATGGAGATCAAATGGCTAGACAAACATTCCTTGAGGCAATCTTGGTTTTTCTCTCAACATAGACTTTTTCAAAGTCTATATTTCATCTTGATGATATTGAAGATTTCTTTTGAAGACCACCGGGTACGCCATTCTTTCACAACTCATTGCCATGCTTAGATAAATGTGTATTGTTTGATTTCGTTAATTATCTAGATATAATTTGTCATTGTCTTCTATGTGTTAAAATCACATATATGCTTATATATACATATATATATATATATATATATATATATATATATATATATATATATATATATATATATATATGTATATATATATATATATATGTATATATATATATATATGTATATATATATATATATATATGTATATATATATATATATATATATATATATATATATATATATATATATATATATATATATATATATATATATATATATATACGTAATATAATTAAATATATATATAGATATATAAAAATTCACTTGCACATAACCTAGATACGTCATTTGTTGACTTTCTAGAACTCCAAGAAATCGTTCTCTATCGAACCCTTTCTTTCCCCCTCTCACGTTATTCTAGTAAGTCCTCTTTTAGGAGACTCATGATGATGAAGGGATATGAGTCAAGTGGACTTTTATAATGCAAGAACGCCTTCGCACATGAACACTATGGATGAAACAAACTCCTCTCGGCAAGTATATCCTATCTCCGTTACTATCCTTCAAATCTCACTTATCAACCCATCTTTCAAACACACTCATACTTATATATATATATATATATATATATATATATATATATATATATACACACTTATTCACATATTCCCGAACACACCTCAAACCCTTCATCAGCTTAACACTTTGATCATTTTATCCAAAAATTGTCAAAGGTATATTTTAATTATCGAAACGGTAATTAAAAGTTGTTAAGTATCTTATCATCGTGCCAATAGACATTTACGTATTTTTGATATATTATAAATCTAAGTATATACGTATAAATATTTTTGTTCCAGAAACGAACTCCGCGAAATTTGGAAAATTTCAAAGGCGGCCCCCTTAATGATTAAGGGGATCGGCTTGTTATCGAGGGCGGTCCCCTTAATGTTTAAGGGGGTCGGCCATCTGAGAATATCCAAATCCGTTTTTCCTTCTTATTTCCATTCCCAAACACTCCAATCACTCATTTGTTCCTCCCACTGCTACTGAGTACGAACCAAAACACCCAAAAACTTCAAAATCCTCCATCATATCACCAATCCGGGGTTGTTTCGCAAGGGGCAAACATCAACCAAACATATAACAACATCTTTTGTAAGTTTTCCAACATGCATTTCATCACATTTCATTCAATTTAGTGTCTAATCAATAATTATGCATTTTATTAAAAATCATTTTAATTCAATTTTAAGTGTAATTGAAGCTAGAAATTGAACTACCAAATGCTCCCCATAGGATTAGGATGATGTTTTGCAACTCAAAATTAGTATAACATATCATCTTGTCAAAATCATTAATCGCCCATAAACCCTAGTCGAATTTTATTTTTCATAAGTCACATTGTTGATATAACTCTTAAAAACCATTTAAAACTTACTACATTACGTTGTTTTAACAATCTAAACAATCAAAGCATACTTTTCAAGTTGTTGTTAAATGGTTCATGAAGACAACATGGGCGTTTGGTTCATGAACAAACCATTACTATTTGAAGTTATTTGAAACCTATAACTAGCTTATAAGTTTTGTTAATAATACTAGAATCAATAAGGGTCATCAAGATATATAATCAATATATATATTGATATTTTTATGATATTGTTGTCTAGTTAAGGGAGCGTTTGGTTTATCTTTAAAATGATAATTTTGAAAACTAAAATTCGCATTTCAATCTTTTAAACAAGTTTATGTTGCGTCAAACTTTTACGAAATGGAAGATATATAATCTAATATATATCTAGCCTTATTTCGAAATGAATTATGATATCATACCCTTTTGATATTGTACATTCTAAACAAGTTTAAAATCAAAATAAAAGGAACATCATGAAACTACTTCATTAAATAATTTTTTTTGTGTCAAAGTAGAATTTCGTTCCACATATATTGCATATAATTATATATATACATATATATATATATATATATATATATATATATATATATATATAAACAATATATGCATGATGGTTGTTTATATTTTAATTCTATTCTTGTTGTTATTTTGTTTAGGTGAAAATGCCTAAGACCACGGTTGGTGATGTATCCAAAACCAAACAATACATTCCAAATGTTTCTTCTACTCCCGGCATGTCTCCTTCAGTTGCATGTTTCTATCGTCCCATTGAAAATAGAAACATTCACGAAGGACGAATTGTCGATCCATCTTTTTATGAAAATGATCAAACCGAACGAATGTTCACCAATATTCGTTTTGAATGTCTTCTCCAAATCAATGAACCAATCATCCCCCGTTTTATCCTCGACTTCTATAGCCAAGTGACGGTGCAAACCGATCCCTATGGTCATCTCCTCATTTCCTTCATGATTCAAAATCAATTCATCACTCTATCTCTTGCTCAATTTGGGCAAATTCTTAGAATCCCATTCAACGGCCAAGCCGTTTTCTCAAATGAATGGGATCTTTCCACTCTTGAAATAAATCGTCCTCAGGATGACCCCTACTATTCTGAGATTCCTAGTCCTGAAGACATTCGTCGAATGCTCGAACTAGAACGTCGTACGACTAGTCGAGTAATCAAGTCGAAGAATGTTGATATTCATGCCAATCAAATCCTCCTCAAAGAGCTAAGCCAAGATATGAAGAAGTGGGAAGAAATCATTCGAGAGAATGCGTTTGGCACTGGTGGTCACCGTGATCATGTCACGACGAGCATTGCCCACATGCTTTATTGTGTTATTGCTGAAGAGTAATACAACTTGGCTTATCTTTTTATTCATCGAATCATGTCCGCCAAAAACACCACAAATGCCAATCTTCCCTACGGTATGTTTCTCACACGACTTTATCGTTATGTGATGGAACATTATCCATATCTTCAAAGAGACTACTACGTTCATATCCTTCCTACCTTGAACCAACTTACTCGTGTTCGTACTCGTCGTCCTCGTAGTGACAAAGGAAAATCTCGTGTTCCTTTGTACTCTAGGGGTCGTGGTTCTACATCTCATCGTGATGACGATGATGATGAGGAGGAGGACACCTCACGTGTTAGTACTCCATCCCCCACGACCTTTGTTGATGATCTTCCTGACCTTGATTACTCCGAATACTCAATTCCTCTTCCTCACGAACGTACCGATGAACTTCTCTTCACTCGCCAAACCTCCATCATCAATCAACAACAACAAATGCATGAAGAGATGCGAGGAGGATTCAAATCCGTTGGGAAAATGTTTAGGAAGATGCTTGGAAAGAAGAAGAAGTAGAAGATTTTGATGTATTGCTACTTATTATGTGTTTTTAATTTGACATTTGTATGGTTTGTTACTTGTCCGACTTACTCGGAAATACTTGTGTTAGTTCTTGTTCATCTCTTGAATAATTTTTTTTGTCTTTGAACAATTATCATGCCATGCTATGCTTCTTTTCTAATATGGATTATAACATGTTAATTTGCATGCAAAATTTGGTTATATATATATGTTTATATATCATCATTCCTAGTGTATATGCTTCTAATAGAGCTTGCTGGAAAAACAAACTTGAAAAATGGCCAAATTCTGCAAATTTTGGGTTTCTGGTCGTCTGGGAAAACACCAGATGGGCGGCCCCCTTAATTCCCTAGGCGGTCCCCTTAATGATTAAGGGGGCCGGCATACAATTAAGGGGACCGGCCATCTGGAACTGGGTTTACTGTATTCTTTTGCATCTTGTGAATCCTTTTTCTAGTTTCAGCTACCATTTCCCATTTTGACCCAACTGATTTTAGAATCTCTTTCAACCATTTCAAACATTTACCTAAATCATCAAATTCCATACTATAAATTCCCTCCATTTTCACCATTCTTCATCTCATCATTCATCATATCATCATGACTCCTCCAAGCACCTCAAACTCCAAAACCTCCAAGAAACAAAAACTTGTGGTCATCCCACCAAAACAACTCTTCATTGACTTAACAAATGAAGACAACAAAACACCATCACCTCCACCCAAATGCTCATCCCCAAGTGCACCCAATGCACCATCTAAAACACCTTCCACTCATGGAACTTCTTCATCATCCATACCCTCAACCTCATCAATCAATGACTACATCAACTTACACTTGTCACCACAAGTATCATCACCACCTCCTACACAAGAACCCATGTCTACTCATCTTACCATCTCACTTTCACCAACAACACCACTTGATGCTCATCTCTGATCACCACAAATTTCACCACCATACTTTGCCAATCCCGTACCTTGGAGACTACTTGAATCCCATGGGGATACTTGTCTTTGTTGCATCCATAACCGCACGGTCATCTTTGGCCTTAGAGATGAAATTCAATATATGTTCTCATATATTGAACATTTGCTTACCCACCCACCACCACCACCAACTCCACCATCCTCTCCAATAATCCCTCCACCACAATTTTCACCCATTACTCCACCATCACCATCATGCTCTCCAAATTAAGCATATGACATGCTTAATAAATAAAGCCTTTACCCTCCATTTTGCTTGCAAGCTCTATGAAGTTCATGTACCCTTTGCATGATGATGTATCTTTCTTGTTTAATTGGCTTATGTATTTGCTACTATGGTGTTAGCTTTTGTACTTGTATTGTTGTGTGTTGACACAACTATTTCTCTAATATGAATGCTTCTTTCTTTCCTTATTACATTATATTAGTGTGCATGTCTATACTTGTGCTTCTAATATTTTTGTTTTGCAAGCATTCCATAGCTCGTTCTCTTGGTGCCCCCAAACGAGGGGGAGTACACATCAAGGGGGAGTCTCTACCCGTCAAAATTTCCACGAATGAAAACTTGTCGGCTAAACCTTTTTGATGTTACAAAAAGGGGGAGAAGTACATATAAACTCACTAAAATACTTGTTTAAAAACTAATTTTTGAGTTAATGAGTTTAAGTTTTGTAATCATCAAAAAGGGGGAGATTGTTGATATAAATAATGTTTGTGAATGTTATTAATATTTTTCAATAAACCTATGTTTTGATAATCACAAAACTTAAATCAAATTAAGTCAAGAATAAGACATAAACAAGTATTTGGTGACAAATATTTACTTCTACATCTTATATCACTTAAGGTATGCATAAACTTAGTAACTTATGCATTACATGATCAAAAGAAATTTTATGTTAATACATAACATTATATAAAATGATTTTAACATTTTATATATATTTGTAAATCATTTTTGGTAAAGCTTTATTAAACCACAAAAATATGATTTCAAATTTCCAACCAAAAAGGGCAAATTTTATCCAGAGAATCTTTTCAAACGTTCAGGAGGGCGGCCCCCTTAATTTTACTAGGCGGCCCCCTTAATCATTAAGGGGACCGGCCAACAATTAAGGGGACCGGCAACGCTCCCGAACAGTAAAATCTGGCCCTTTAAATACTGGATCATTTTGCACATTTTCCTCACCTTTTTGCACTATATAAACCTTCTGATCCAATCCTCTTCTCTAGATCCAAAAATCCTTTGATCATATATTTCATAAGTCTTTGTTTCCAAGTGATCCAAAGCTTCATCCATTCAAGTGCAAGAAGAAGAACACTTCTCTACATCCATCTTATTGTAGTGGTGTTGTGTATAGCTAGTTTCATATAGCACTAGTGATAGCTATTTGTTAAGGTGTTGTGAATACTTGTTGATTGTAGAATCTTGGTGTGTTGTAAACTAGTTTAGTAGTAGTGACTTAGTTGTGCATAGAAGAAGGTGTGAAGATTGACTAGGTGTGAAGACGGTGTGAAGTCTTGAAGAAGGTGTGAAGGTGTGATTAAGGTGTGAAGATCACGTGGTGTGATATTTGGTGTGAGATTGGTTCTAGCTACGATTAGAACTCGACATTTAGCTTAGTGTCGTTAACTTGTGTAAGCCAAGGTGTGTAAGGTTTCTCCACCATAAGGAGTTTGTTGACATAGTGAAGAAAACTCTCGAGTGTGGTACTCGGGGAGTAGAGTAGGGCAAGGAAGGTGTCCTTGTAGCCGAACCACTATAAATTCGCGTGTTGTGGTTTGATCTTTCTAACTCTATCTTTTCTTCATTATATTTCAATACTTTCAATATTAGTTTAGACTTGCTCATATTGGTTGCTACTTGAATTCACTTAAGATCGAATCGAAAGTTTTTATAACCAACAAAATATTTTGGAAATAAATTTAAAAAGGACGTAAAACTATTCAACCCCCCCCCCCCTTCTAGTTTTCCACATATCTGAAGCTTTTCACTTCGTAGATAAATTTTTCCGAGTGAAACCCGGGACGGGTTTCTTCTGAGACTGGGAGGATGTGACAACCGGCAAATTAGGGAGCTATTTTAAAAACCCGCATTACGATTAAAGTTCGTTTATAATTTTTATTCGAAATTTTATTTCACAACGAACTTGTAAGACCTATTTCATGGATATTTATAATTAATGTTGTTATGGAATTCGTGAATTATTCTCGTAATTCATTCTTGATATAATGCTCGGTGATGTATTCTTAAATTCTCACTGGTACTACGTTGACTCTGGCACTAGGTTTACCTAACGAGAGATTTTATGATTCGTCATACGAGTCCGACTATATTTTATTTATTTACGAAATGTTTTCGGAAGATATTAAAAGACTGGAATGAGTTCGGGTTCGGGCCACCTATTTTTACATTTACCCACGTTACCCGCTCCCCACCGTAGTAATATTATTATTACTATTATTATTATTATTACTTTTATTATTATTATTATTATTATTATTATTATTATTATTAATAGAAAAAGAAAAATAAATAAATAAATAAAGTAAATTACAAACCGTCCTTGTGGTTCGGTATTAAAACACCACACACACACAAACACATCTCTTATCTCTCTCTCTCATCCTCTTCTTCATCTCATCACCAACCCTAGCCGCCGCCTATATTCCGGCCAGCCGACGCTCCACCGCCACCACTACTACCACACCACCACCACCACAATTACCACCTCATTCCCCTCATTAATTTGATACCATTCACGCGCCTCCAAACCCATAAAAACATCTTGAAATCATTTAAATTCGAGAAGTATTTTGCTTGTTTCTTTAGATCCGTGAGATTTGACGTTTTACAAGGTGAGAAAAATGCGTTTTACGCGAGGGGTTTGACTAAATCGAGTCAAACTCGTCTTGAATATTGGTTTGGGGCAGGATTTAAAGAGTAAAAATATAACGAGACAGATTTTTGCTAAAGTTATAGTTTGGTATCCGAGTTGGGTCGTTTTGGGTTCGGATTTTATGCTTGGTTTCATGTAATCGAGGAGTGTTTTGGTTTGGTTTGTGGCTCGGTTGAGCCTAACCACGACTCTTGTGGTCTCGGTGTCTCGTTCGGTGACTATTGTTGTGAGCCGAGACCCACTAGTGATCGTTTGGTTTAATTGTGGATCGGCAATGGTGAGCCGAGACCCTCATGGGTTGGCAACAACCATTGAGTCATGCTTGTCCATATTTATTATTGTTGCCTTAATGATGCCGTGACCCATGGAGCTCGGTTTGGTTTTGTTTGCGCTCGGATTGAGCTAGCCGAGACCCTAGGGGTCTCGGGTGGGACCCACGTGACTCGTGGTGAAACCTTGACTCGGGTTCGACTTGGTAAATCGAACCGGATTGCATGATATACTTGGTGGTCTAGTTGGTTTCGTGATGTTTAGCTTGTGATTATTATTTGTCATTTGTTATTGTTGTTGTTGTGGTATATTACTATTGGTAGTTTGGTACTATTGATGTTACTTTGGAGCCGAGAAGGTATTGGAACAATGATTATTTTGTGAAGTGTTGTCGATTATGTGGATGAATGGGGACCGATTGTGAGACGGTCAAACTAGAATGACGGAGATAGGTTAGTCGGGTGCCGTAGTCGGACCCTATTGTTGTAGCACGTGATATTGGGATTGACTTGGACGGAGTTGGATTATTTATTTATGACTTGATTATGTTATTTTTGGACTTGGACAATGAGCCGAGAGTGATGACTCGGACATGTGACCATTTCGTATGACTCGAAAATTATTTATAATTAAACGCAAATAATAAAACTCGTAATAATATTATTAATAATATAAACGTTTATATAAATATATAGACGTGAATAACGTATATATAAATATATAAATGCGTATATTAATAATAAAACGATCACGAGTAATATTATAACAATAACGTAACGATAAATATTACACTATGAAAGTGGTGTAATAAATGTCGGGAGCGTTATTATAATTAAACGACTATAAATAACGATGAAATCTTGACGTTAAATAAATATTAAATAAAATAATTTCTTTTAAATACATAATGGAAACTATCGAGTTATACGAGGTCGTGGTCACTTGAGTCCAAGTGGATTATTATTTGTGACGTTTGTGTTGTCACGGATATATGACAATTAATACTCTCACTTTCGATAACTACATAACTTATTTCATCGACGGGTTAAATAAGAGCTATTTAGTTAATTAAATTGAGTATATTAATGGGCATCGTATCCTACGACGCCCATAGGTTGTGGTATGGGTACGAGAATAATAAATTACTAAGTATCTCGTGAGGTTGCCAAATTGACGAATTTGGTAAGTTTAACGGCATAATTAGAGAATTTATTAAACTTTGATATATACCATATAGTGCTTTATGTGCAATGTGTGACTTAGGATTCGGGTATAATCATAGAATGGTATATTAAGTAAATAAATATGGGGGATTACCAAATCGACGGATTTGATAAACTTCAATGATTTATTTAAATAATATATTGGACTAATATTAGACCTATAGATTGTTTTATTATCCTTTTTGTTGTGACTTCTTGGTTTGAGTTGTGTCGACCCACCACCCGTATGGATACCAAACGCCAAACTCCAAACTAATACGAGATTTATACGAGAAATGGATTTTCGGAAGTATAATGGAATACGTTCGGGTTTGGGAATATTCGATTTTGAGGAAATGATTTCTGAATGAGTTGACTTTGTTAGGTCGTGCCGAGTCCGTAGTTGCCGTCTTTTGAGTTATTATACGTCATACCTCTATCGATTTCTTATTGCTGATTTCTGGACTTGAGGTGAGTCATAGCCCCACTTTTTACTCTTGAACTATGTTTTCAATACTTGGGGTGAGAAACGTGCAAATTGTTTTATGTGGACTATTATCGCTTCTATATTCTTTCTAAAACTTGCTATGCGTATGGACTAGGATGTATTGTCAGCTTTAGTCACACCTTTTGTGTGTACTATTCAAGGTTGACTTATTTGGTTATTGGTGGATTGTCAGCTTTAGTCACATATTTGTTGTGTGTACTATTCAAGGTTGACTTATTTGGTTATTGGTGGATTGTCAGCTTTAGTCACATATTTGTTGTGTGTACTATTCAAGATTGGCTTATTTGGTTATTGGTGGATTGTCAGCTTTAGTCACATATATGTTGTGTGTACTATTCAAGGTTGGCTTATTTAGATACTGTAGTGTGCACCTATAGGTTATTAATACTTCGGAGGTTATCCGAGTATTTATTGGTATTGCGGGGGTTACCCGAATATCTATGTTAGAACGGAGGGTATCCGTGTGTTATGTTGGAGCGGAGGGTATCCGCAGGCTTTTAGCGAATCCTTAGTCTAGCTAGCAAGCGTTTTGCGTATATGTCCACTATATTGTTAGATGAATTTAAACCTATGATCTCACCAGCGAAAGCTGACTTTTAGCACGTTTTCTCAGGAAATTAAGTGATGCTCTATGGATGCTTGGATTGGAGGCTTGGAAATGGCACCCGGTTATGGATCTATTTTCTAAAACTCTGATAAATTATTGTGGACCTATGCTTATTTCTTTTGGGCCTTACTTTGGATAATTCTTGGGATAAATGTAAACTTTAAAAACCCGTTTTGGTTGTGTTTTTCTTATATTTACTTTATCTCGTTCTTTCATGACTTTGAATGGATACCAATCCCCGTAGCACTCCGAAAGCTTGTTGAGTCTTCCGCTGTATCAAATTTTGGGGGTGTTACAATCTTGAAGCTACTGGAAACTTTGTTTGTCATTCGGTTAAGAAAGAAAGAAAGAAAGAAAAGAGGGTGAAGTTTGGTGGAGTAGTTGGCGTTGTATTTTACAAAAGGAGAAGTGGGGTGGCTTTGTTTTGTGGATTTAGGGTTGCAAGTGTTTAGGAGATATAAGGTCAGTAACATTGGTTAGTAGATTGGTGTTTTTTATTTATTTATTTATTTATTATTATTATTATTATTATTATTATTATTATTATTATTATTATTATTATTATTATTATTATTATTATTATTTGGTATAAAGTGGTTTTAGGCTAAGCAAAAATACTATCTGAATTCTGGCCCAAGAAAAAACAAAGAAAAATCTGAAGCCGAAAAAACTCTCAAGCTGAAAAAATGCCGAATATAGTTATTTTAATTAAAAACTATCATTCTCATAAAATTATTGTTAGAAAAAACGTATAAACGAACGATATTTGCTCGCCACAAAATTTAGTCACAGGATACCCGCCGACGCATTGCGCGGGTACCCTGCTAGTACATTTAAATACGCAAAGAAATAAACAACGCTATTTGAAGATTAAGCAACAAGAAAAGTAAACATGGGAAGTTGCAAAACCTGGTTAATTAAAAGATGACTTAATATAGACACTATGAGTTTTATTACTTAATATTTTTAGTAATCTTTCTCTATTAAGTCATAAACAAACAGTTTTCATATAACTTAATGAATTTAATTTTTTAATATTAAGTCAATTAAGTCGAATTCAAATATCATCTTATTGTGTTCTAATTTAATGCATGACAAGAATATGGACATAGTAGTTTAATATCCATAAGACACAACGACCTTGAATCTTGATGCACATCTTTGAATCGAGGTCAGGCAATATTCGACTTGAGTATCTCGTATCAATTGCCTTTGAGTTAATAAATATATTATATCTTATACATAAAAAAGTACAGATACTTATTTTTATTTGATGTTCAAAAAGCTATTGCAACAAGTAAGAAATGACTAAAATACAAAGAGGTCATTAGTGTATAAAACTATAAAAGTGTACCTCTTTTATAAGGAAGGTCTACCTCTCCCCTCACAAAAGGGAGGAATCAACTATCAAGCTTCACTTTCCATCAGATAACTTAATTGGAGTCCTTCCCATGCTTTCCTCTTGGTTCACAATGCATCTTTAATTTAGTGCGTATACTCGAGCATTGATGGGGTGTAATGCACAATGTACTTATGTACAACAAATTGACACTCCCGAGTGCGATTTCATGACATCGACTTTAAATCTTTGACAAGTATTGCTGAATTCACAATCGAATAATAGCCGTTGCAAACATGCTAAGGGAAATTACTTTAAACTTGATAACATATATCAAACATGCTAAGAACTTGATCTTGTATTATCCTAGCACACCATCATGGAAAAAAAAGAAAAATTCTACCCTTATATTAAAGTATGGGGGAGGTGCTATATTGGAAGAGTATGAATTGTAAACTTCTGTTTTTCACGAAAACTTTGAATTAGAAATCAAACACTTATAACACTTTTTGGAAAACTAGAAGGGGTTGAATAGTTTACCGCTTTTTAACTTGATTATCTTTTAAAAACTCTACGTTTGTTTAAAGATATAAACACAACTTTACTTGTTTAATTCTTTGAAAAACTTTATGTGTGAATAACAATTCTAACTACAACTTTACATGTTTAATTCTTTGAAAAGCTTTACGTGTGAATAACAATTCTAACTAAAGACAATATGTAATAAGCAAAGACAAAGAAAGAAACGATCAAACCACAACACGATAGTTTATCGTGGTTCGGCTACAAGGACTCTTTTTCCTTGCCTTACATCCACGCCCCGAGTTTCCAACTCGAGAGTTATAAGCACTAATCAACAAACTCCTTTCCCGGTGGAGAAACCTATATAACGTCGCTTACACTTTTACTGACACTAAGCTAGATGTCGAGTTCAAGGGTACAACCACTCCCATCGTCGCTTATACTTTTACCGACACTAAGCTAGATGTCGAGTTCTTTACCAAGGGTACACCCACTCCCGTTAGTTCTTTTACAAGGGTACAACAACTCCCGACATACTATGTATTTTGAGGCCTAAAATACTAACCGATCACTTCTACACACATGATACAAATGAAGTATAAACTACCAAAGCTTATACATAACAAAACTAACAAGTCTTGCAACTTTAGAGTTGAAGCTTGTAACTTCTTGAATGATCTTGTGAAGTCCCATTGCTACATAAGAGGATCACACAAGTCAAATATTACTGAGTTAGTTGAGAGAGTATATGAAAATATATGTCCTAAAAAGATTACCCAAAACAAACAAGTGGCTTGATATTTATAGTAAAACAAACAGCAGGTCTGGCGGATACGGCGGAACCCTCAGATGGGTTCCGCCCGTGTACCCCCAGGGTTCAGCCAGGCTTGCAGTAGGTTTTACCATAAATAATTCAAACCAACCAAAGTCACATCAACAACAACTAGTCAAACACATTAAATCTAATTTGGAAAGCTTTCAAAAGTGTGTAAGATGTTATGGCAAGTCAAATACACAAGCTTGCCATAAATGTATGATGTGACAAGACACGTTCTAATTAAAGAAATAAAAATAATGTTTTGTTTAAGAGAAAATGTAAACCTTAGTTAAACAAGACTTAAACACTAAAGTGATGATTTACTATTAACTAAAGTTCATACTTTATCATTAACAAAACTTAACAAAGATTGTAAAATATAAATAACGTTTTTAGGCGATATTTGTATTAACAATCTCCCCCTTTTTGTTGATGACAAAACATAAACTTTATTTATAAGTAAGGCACTAGTTTTAGTGTTAAGTCTTATAAAGTTAGTATAAAAACTTGTTTTTGCTAAAATGTTGTGATATGCAAGAGTTAAGAAAATTAAATTTAGAACAAGTTTATATATAAATTCTCCCCTTTTTTGTCGAAACAAAAAGAAGAGTAGTGAAGCGGAAGTATGCACTTGCTCCCCCTTGGACGATACTCCCCCTAAATGGAGTGCCAAGAGAGGAGACGTGGATTTTGAACCTTCAAGAAAAAAATGTTAGTTGCCGCAAAAAACAAGTCATGAAAGCATTTCATGTCTAAAACACAACTAAGAGTTGCGAAGCGGAATAATGCAATACTCATGCTCCCCCTTGAATATTACTCCCCTAAATGGAGTATCAAGGGAAGAAAACATGGATAATGATCCTACAAAAAGAAATGTTAGTTTCTAAAACACAAGATACAAGTATGCTACCATAGCGAGGTATAGTTTACTCATTATACCTAAATGGTCAACAAACAATGCAATCCTTGTAGTAGAATGAAATTCATTTCATGTAAAATTTTGACTCTTAAAAGTCAAAGACAAGAAATTAGGACGACATCATCCTACTTCTTAAAAATAAAGAAAATTTAAAAATAAACTAAGAACATAAAATGCTACAAGGAAATCATCATTTTCCTTAATGAGAAACATTTTCCAAAAAGCAAGGCTAAGGTTATTTAAGGATGAAAATGTGTGTTGGAGGTTGTAGCGGGCTTTATTTTGAAGGTTGAGAAGGTGATACGGTTTTGGTTTGTTGGTTTAAATGGGAAATATTTTCCAAAAGAAATGGCTTTGTTTCATTTTGGAGACTCTAAAGTTGAGGTGGGTGCGACAAGGATTATAGACGGTCCAAAATGTGGTTTAGTATAAACCTCATTTCTTCGGATAGCTCGCGAATTTCCGTTCGACACCTTTCACTAAGGTGAGCGGTTCTTTCGCAATGTCCGCAATCATGGCGGGGAAAGTTTGGTGGAAGAGAGGTTTAATTTGTTGGTGGTGGATGGTTTGAACTTGAAGAAGCAAATGTGGATGGTTGAGAGGTGTTTTGGTTCCTTCACTAGATGAGTGTAGTGTTGTGTAAAACCATAATATGATTGATTTGAGAGTCAACCATACGTTTGAAGGCATGAAGGTGGTTTAAATGAGTGTCAATCTCATCATCAAGGTTTGGAGGTTTTTCCCATATGGACGCTTCTATTTTCTTATAAGAAGAAAGTAGAGATTCAAATTGTTGGGAATGTTCTTGTGGTGATGGTTGTTGTTGTTGTGGTTTTTGTTGTTGTGGTTGTTGGTTTTGAACAAAATGGCAGAAGCTTGGTTCTCCGGAAGGATTACCATGAAGGTCTTTGTAAATTGGGTAAAACACAAATGATTGTGAGTGTGTATGACCTTGATCATTTGGTAAAATTGATGGTCTAGCATAACGGTAAGCCAACCGTTCTACTAATGATGGTTGATGGGGTTCATCATCTAATTGCTCACTAGGTTGTTGTTGGGTTTCCATTTGAGCAATGGTGTCAAAGAGTGACAAGGATGGTGGGTTTGATGATTTAGGTGATAGGTCTTCTAATGTTTCCAAATAGGGTAGTGGTGATGTTGGTGGTGTATGGAAAAGTTCCATTGGTGTAAGTGTTGGTGATTGGGGTGATGGAGTTTTTGATGGTTGAGCTTGTTGAGATGGTGATGTTGAATTGCTTGAAGGTCTAGTTGGTGGTGGAATAGTGGCTATGTTGGTGTTGCAATGTGGTGGAGAGGGTGTTGGAGTAGCAAGATTAAGCAAATCTTGAATAGTGATCACATTGGTATTGCAAGGTGTTGAGGATGGTGTTGAGGTAGTAAGGTTAAGGAAATCTTGGATAGGTGAAGAAATATTAAGTGACGCATCACTTGAAGATGATGAGCTTGACTTGACGGTTTTGTTGAAGCAACAAGGTTTAACACTAATCTTAGTGATTTTTGCCAAAGATTTTGATGACTCGGATGAGGTGTTGGAGTTAGTCATTTCAAAGGAGTGGTTTTGAGGTTTTGAGAGATGAAATTTTGATGGTGATGGTGTGATTTGAATTGTTGCAAAACTTTCAAATTTATAGGGTGGAAGAGATGTTGAAATGGGTGTTTGGATTTGATGTTCTACCATTCAAAGATTGAGGTTTCAAATGATTTAGAAAATTTTCATGAACATGTCAAATCATTGGATTTCAATCCAATGAAATTGGGTGGAGTGAAAGACCAACATATGCACTCAATGCTTTTGTGATCATGGGAAGTGATTAGGTTGAAAATGTTTCAATGGTTTGAAGGATCCTTTAAAAAGGTTCCTTGGGTTAGTTATGTTTGAATTTGAATTTTTGGCGGGAAGTGACATTTAATTGTTTTAGTGAGTGAGAGTTGTCCTAATATTGTTATTGGAGTTAAGGGAAGATGTTTCTCACTAGAAATAATGGTTTGACACTTTACAAGTTTTGAACTTAAGACAAATGACAAAAAAATTTCTGCAGGTGACTGGTGGAACCCTCGCGATACACAGGCGGAACCCTGTTTTGGGTTCCGTCTGGTCCGTTGGGACATTTCTAGGTTGCCCAAAAATTTCACTGGCGGAACCAATTTGAGGGTGCCGCCAGATCCGCCAGGTCTGAAAAATCAGACAGTCCACAAATTTGACCCGCGAGACGATTTTCAAATTTTTTGAAAACTCTTAAAAATGAAAATTTTATTATATGTCTGATTATGAAATGCAAAAATTTGGCATGTAGACATTTATATCATAGGACTTTGACCGGTGGCTAGCGATTTTTACTGAACTTAGTGAAATTTACCATAAGTGATGAGTGCTCAAACACTCATCATTTTTGATCAAATCTGAACTGCAAAACATACAAAAACACGCAATAATGCATCACTAAAAATATTCCAAAATTGTGTTTTATATGTTTTAGATGCAAAAAGAGTAAAAATAGATGAAAAACGTACAAAGTTTGCATAATTGGCAGTTTCAGTCCCCCAACTTTCAAAAATTAGCAAAAATAGTCCCTGAGCACTTATTTTAAAAGAAAAATCACCAAAGGTCCTTTTGAAATCATAAATAGTCATATTTAGTCCTTTGGTGAAAAATTTCAAAAGTTTTGAGAAATTTGCAATTTAGTCCCTGGAGTTTCAATTTTGGCAGATTTAGTCCCTGGTGGAATATTTTGGATAAAAAAAATAAACATTGGTCCTGGGAATTCATAAGTTGCCAAGTTTAGTCCTTGGGTGAAAGTTTTGGAAAAATTACAAGTTTAGCCCCTCAAGTTTCAAAGTTGGCAAAACAAGTCCTCGGGTATTTTAAAAATTGAATTTAACATATATTACCCCTGTACTATTCACAATTGACAATATAATTCCTTTGAAACTACTTTGGGAAGTTGGCACTTTTAGCCCCTAATTTTCAGAAAATTACAAACTTGGTCCTTGGAAATACTACTAAACCAAATGGACCTTATGCTAATAATATACCCAAGTCCCACCAATCCAGTCCACTAATCCCTTGGCCTAACTCCTTACCTGGCCCAAAACACAACCAATATCCCACCCCGTTTTTAATATTAAACGGTCAAACCCCTTTGACCTCCACCCTCCCCTCCCACTTGGATACCTGCTCACCCTGCACACTCCATCTCCCCCCTACTCCACCTCAGGAAACCCACACCTTGTCTCCCCCAGCTCACCACAACTCTCCAAACATCATTTAATGCCCATAAATTACTCCAAGCTACCCCAACTGCCATGTGAGACTTTGGCTCCAAAAAGCTAATTCAAAGGTCAGGATTGATTCAAGCTATCCAACGGCTGGGAATGAGTGGGAAAGAAAGAGAATCATGCCAGGGTCTATAAAAGTCAAGAAGAAAAGAAGAAAATAGAGTACTTAGTGTAGAATTAGTTAATTATGGTAGAATCATGTCGTTGTAGTATAATTTTCATATTCAAGTGTAATTTTCAGCTTAAAATCACTGTATTAATCATTTTCAATGCACTTGTAATCCATTTCAGTTAATAAATTCCAGTTTTTAGTTTTAAATTCTCAAATTGCAATTTCAAGTTAAAATTCCAAATTGTGTGTTATGGTTTGAAAGTTGTTGTTTACTAGTTATTTAAGCTTACTTAAGTCATTAATAAGCTTTTATAAGCTTTTTGAGTACTAAAATCAATTTCAGTTCAGATTATAAGAAAATACTCAAAAATAGAAAAAATAGCTTTTAAATAAAAAACCCACTGTGGAAGAGGATTGAAGTTAAGAATCTTGGTTATGGTGAAATTACATGGTGTTCTAGAACCTCAGGGGAGGTGGTAGTTTGAATATTGGTTCTTGTTTCTCATTACCTAGCTAGGTTCATTGTAAGTTCCATTTCAAGTTTATTATCATAATTGCTTATATTTTATGATTATTGGATATTGTGGTTCTTTGTAGTTGATTCCTGTCTATTTATGTTTATCTTAGGTTAGTGTAAGTTTAATTTCCAGTTTCATGGTTTGAATCATCATTTTGTTTCACAAAACCGCCTCAATTGTCATCTAAAGGAGTGTTTGGATTAGTCTTTTGCTAGGTGAGTTTGTTATTGTTTTGTTGTTGTTTTGGCATTAACTCACTGCATTAGGTAACATTAGGTTAAGTTAGGCTTTAAAACCACACCCCTGAGCACAGAAAGTCAAAATCAATATATAACCCCTAAAAAATGTGCACTGTGTAGGATTTAGGTATGCAAATCCTGTCTTTAGTAGTGTAATCAGTTAAGATAGCTTATGTTAGCTTCATTTTAACTTAATATAACTTAATCATCCTTTTATGATCACTCAAAGTTCACAAAAGTCAATTTAAGAGTTAATGATAAAAAGCCAAAATGTGCACACCTCAGATTTTCCTAAATTCCCAAGAATATTGTAGAATTTTGTGATAAATTTTAGGATGTGAAATTTCTTGGGTGTATTATACCCCAGCTGAACTTGTGAATCCACCCTTTAGCTTATTTTTGCAAATTTTCCTGTGGGCCCTACATTGTCCCAAACACACCTGCAAGGGGAGTGACCTCCCCTACACACAAACTCTCAGTCCAACACCCATTTTCACTTGCCTCCCCTGGATTCATGTGTGGGCCCCAGAGTAAGTTTATTGGCTTTTCTGAAAGCCAATAAGCTGTTATTCAAGGTTCCAGGCTTATTTTTGGGTTTGTGGCTTAATTCCTAGGGCTGCTAGGTTCATCAATTATGTCCCATTTTACAACACCCACTGAGCATTCAGGTTTTGACCCAAGATTCCAACCCTTCCCCTGCCTTCAATAATAGGTCCCATGGCCAGCTTATTGGCTTTTTAGAAAGCCAATAAGCTCAGCTTATTGGCTCAGCCTTTTTCTTGGGCTTCTAAACTCTTCTGTGGGCCCCACAGGCCTGCAAAAGTGCCTCAGTTGGCCTGTTTGGTATTCATGTTATGGGAATTGCTTCTTGCTTGTTATCAGCTTATTGCTTGTTCTTTTCCACTTCATTTTGCTTATTTCAAGTTTGATTAAGTCTGTAGTAGTTTATTTGTCCTTGTGATAACCTTTTATAAGCAACTTTCAATTCTACAAGTCCTAATAAGCTATAAACCATCTGCCATTCCATTTTGTTTCTAACAGTGCTTATTTTGGATTTTCAGCCAAAGTACCTTTTTAAAGTTGTTTATTTTTAGTATTTAAAGAGTTTTGAAAAAAGAAAAATCCAGAAAAACCAATTTAATAATAAGTGATAGTTTCTATTTAATTTAATTTATCTTTTTAATTTTCCTTTTTAGTTTTTTATTAAGTACTTGGCATTTTTATATTTTTCTTAATTTCCTTTTATGTTAAAGTAATTTTAGTAATTTTCTCAGATTTTTATATTATCATTTGGTAATTATTAGATTTAATATTAGGTTTATTAATAATTAATTAATAATTAAGCATTAAATAGCATAACTAGTTTTTATAAAGTAACACCTAGTTTTTATATTTTTTCAGCTCTTATATAATATAAAATAATTTTAGGAATTTTTCTAGAATTTTTACTATTCATCTTCTAATTTTTAGAATTTAATTAGTTTAAATAGCAATTAATTAATATTTAATATAATAATTAGTAAAATAGTCTAAAAACATATAAAACAAACTTTTTATAATTTTTTAGGATTCCTGTGATGGTTAATTAGATTTATAAATTTTTCTATAATTTTCTAGTCACTTTTAGTATTATTAGTAATTTAAAAATAATTTAAATAGTTTAATTAATATAATTAGTAATTAATTAATAGAAAAATCACAAAAAGACAAAAAGGCATATTTTTAATTTTAAAATTTGTTTTTAGTTATTTTATAATTTTAGAAATTTAATTTTCATTTTTCTAGTGTTAAAATAATATTATTTTGTATTTAAGTTATTTAAATATTAATAATTAATATAAAATAGTATTTAATTAATATTAAATAATTAATTAGTGTAAAAATTTATTTTCTTTTTCTAAAAAATTTCCTTCATCCTTAGGTTTGTAAAAAAGTCATTTTCACCCCCTGAGGGTTTTCAGATTTCAGTTTTCACTTTTTATTTCGTACGTTCGCGTAAATTTAAATTGAACGTACGCGTTTTTAGGATTTTCAACGTTTCTGGTTTTTCCAAATTTCCAGTCTTGTTAATATAGCTTACTTAAGCTATTTTCTTGTATATCTCAGTAGTGTAATCAATCTCAAACCCCTTTCTGTCTAAATTCACCCGATCACAAACCCGTTTGAATACAATCCACACCTCGTCGGGACATAATGACCCGGGGAAACCCTATTTTTCAACGGTTATCTTTGCACTTTCTCCTGGGTTGACCTATAGACCGCACCCGATTGACTGGTTAGTCTAGGAGGAGTCAAATTTTGGCGCCGCTGCCGGGGAGGTTGTGCGCGTATTCTAAACGGTTTTGCATATTAGTGAATCTGGATATACGCTCATTGTATATTTATCCATCCTTGTTCATATTTTCTTTTTATTATCATATAAAAACAAAACGGTTCATGAAAACATTTTAAAATCAGTTTTCAACGAACACAAAAAACCCAAAAAGATTTTCTTTCTTATTTGTACAAAATGTTTATAAAAAATATCCATCTTACCCTCCTACCATTTTGATTCTTCATTCCTTACCCTCCCAAACCTTTTGATTCTTTCTATGTCACATCCACACCTTCTGATTTGTGAATGGTGTGGTAGTTCTTATAATGGTGGTAATTGCCCCAGTTGTGGCATGGTAGAGTCAGGAAACGGGTCTGTCTATAACCAGGATCCCTATTCCTACCATGACACGACTGATTTATTCCATCAGCTACCACACCATGAGACTCAGCAGTTTTACTGTTGTGAGTACTGTGTGGTTCACACTACAGTTCTGATTGTCAATCAGGAAACATGCTTGTCTATGAGCAGTTTCCTGATAACGATGATGACTGCAGCACATACGACTCACAGCCACATCAGTTTTACTGTTGTGAGTACTGTGGAGGTTCACACTTCAAATCCGATTTTCAAACAAGGAATCCATTTCCATGTAACAATTTTGACACATCGTATTATGACGAACCTCCACCTCAGCCAATTCCTCAAAGTCTTCTCCTTGATCTTTTAGATTTAGTGAAAGATTTGAAAGGAATCATATATACCCCAGATAATCCAAAACAAAAATCGATGGAAGAATTGTTAGCTGAAGAACAGGCTGCTAAAATAAATTCCCAATATGCTTTTGAAAACTCTATTAGGGAATCAATTGCAAAAGAAAAAGCAGCCAGATCTAGCTCTCGATTCCGTTTCATTCCTGATGATAGTAATGATGAAGATACACTTGATATTCTTCAATTTTATAAAGATTCATCAGATGAAATTCCATCAGTTGAGATTCCATCTCAACCTACTGTTATCACACCCAAGATTCCCACTCACTCTCTGAGCATGGGGGATGAGCATCTTGACACTGTTCCTGAAAAGGAATCAGACGAATTCATAAAGTCTAGTGTTGAGAACCTTGTCTCAATCCCAAGAGAGTCACAGGGAATTCTTGATCATTTGTGTGATATCCCTCCTCCTCTTGTCTTCCCGACTGATCATGTTGAGATGTTCTCCGATTCTACTGATGACGATTCGTTATCTTGTGGAGACATCGCTTTTATGGAAGAATTACCTTCTAAGCTAGTTAGCTTAGAAGAAGAGAATGTTGAGATTGACACTGAAATCAAGGATGAAGCACTTCGTGCAACATTATTGAATGTCGATCTCCTCATTTCTAAAATCGAGGCTTTCAAAGAGAAACCTATTTCATCTCCTATCCCCATAAAGGATAGTGACATTTTCTCCGATGATCCTATTCCGGAGTTTGAAGCCTTTACTTTTGATCATATGGGAGAGAAGATTAGTGGCAGTACCACTTCTCATTCTCAAATTTCTCTCCCCGAATATGATTCATTCACCTTTGAGGAGTTCTCTGGTGAACTCACTCATATCATATCTCCACCGGAGTATGATAACTTTTACTTTGATCTAGACAAAAATGATCTTTGTATTCCAGAGGGAAATATTCTCAACCTTGAGAATTTGCTTGATATCAAAATCCCATCCCTCCCACCCATATGTCTAGACCAACCGAGCTTAAATGATGAGATTCATGATACACCAATTATGGATTCTCTTTCTGATGATGATGACTTTATCTTGATTGTCATCAAGATCTTTCTACCTTTCTTCACCTACCGGGTGACTTCTCCTATTCTTCACTCCTTCGGGAATGAAGATACCATCTTTGATCCCGGCATTTTTATTTACCATTATCTTGAGCCGGGATTATATCTCATCGGTGTGGAACTTTCACGTGCTTCAAATGTTTGTCCAAACATCTTGAATGAAAGTCCGATTGAGATTGTTTCTTCCACATCATGCTTCCCCAAAAACAAATGAATTCGGGGTCGAGTCAAGCTAGCGACTCGGTAAACAAAAACAGTAGCAAGTACTTAGGGTTTTCACCCTAAGTGTGGGGGAGTGCCCCTACTGTGTCACTATGTATATATATAAATAAAACAAAGTGAAAAATGATGTTTCCACATTTAGCTTGTAATGTTGCCCTTTTACGTTCAAAGAATCGGCATAATAGCCGGGACTTTGAATATTAAGGACAATATTCAATTCTAAGTGTGTGGGGGGGGGGGTATTCTTGCGAATTTGATCACATTTTACCTTCTAGTACCCCCGTTTTTGGCCAAAATTTTCAAATTCTTTTTCACTTTATTTCAAAAAATTTGTGGTTATCAGTCTGCCATGTCTAACCGAAAAAAGGATTGGCTAATCCAGGAGCAAACAGCTCTTGGTAAAGATATATCGAATCCGTTTATGGCTTACAATTTACCCAAAATTGTATGGTATCTCAACTCGCCATATCTTAAAAAGTGAAAGAGTTGGCTAGCCCGCAAGATTATGGCTTGTGGTAAAGGCAGTGGAAAAACCATAATTGGTAATCAGCTCATCAAGATGTAGACTATGTCCATCAAGAGTTGGCTAGTCCAAAAGCAAACGACTTCTGGTAAAGACAAATCAAATCCGTTTACAGCTGGTGGTTTGCTCAAAATCACATGGTTATCGGTGTACCATGGTTCTTACTTGAACTGAAACATTTGGCTACTCCAGAAGTAATGGCTTTTGGTAAAGAGATTAAAATCCATTAAATTTTCAAAACAGTTTATTGCTAGGGACTAGCAATAGTTTAGTGTGGGGGATTGATGAGTGCTCAAACACTCATCATTTTTGGCCAAATCTGAACTGCAAAACATACAAAAACACTCAATAATGCATCAAAATACTAAAAATATTCCAAAACTGTGTTTTATATGTTTTAGATGCAAAAAGAGTAAAAACAGATGAAAAACGTACAAAGTTTGCATAATTGGCAGTTTCAGTGCCCTAACTTTCAAAAATTGGCAAAAATAGTCCTTGAGCACTTATTTTAAAAGAAAAATCACCAAAAGTCCTTTTGAAATCATAAATTGTCATATTTAGTCCTTTGGTGAAAAATTTCAAAAGTTTTGAGAAATTAGCAATTTAGTCCCTGGAGATTCAATTTTGGCAGATTTAGTCCCTGGTGGAGTATTTTGGATAAAAAAAAATAAACATTGGTCCTGGGAATTCATAAGTTGCCAAGTTTAGTCCCTGGGTGAAAGTTTTGGAAAAAGTACAAGTTTAACCCCTCAAGTTTCAAAGTTGGCAAAACAAGTCCTCGGGTATTTTAAAATTTGAATTTAACATATATTACCCCTGTACTATTCACAATTGACAATATAATTCCTTTGAAACTACTTTGGGAAGTTGGCACTTTCAGCCCCTAATTTTCAGAAAATTACAAACTTGGTCCTTGTGAAATACTACTAAACCAAATGGACCTTATGCTAATAATATACCCAAGTCCCACCAATCCAGTCCACTAATCCCTTGGCCCAACTCCTTACTTGGCCCAAAATACAAACAATATCTCACCCCGTTTTTAATATTAAACGGTCAAACCCCTTTGACCTCCACCTTCCCCTCCCACTTGGATACCTGCTCACCCTGCACACTCCATCTCCCCCTCCTCCACCTCAGCAAACCCACACCTTGTCTCCCCCAGCTCACAACAACCCTCCAAACATCATTTTATGCCTATAAATTACTCCAAGCTACCCCAACTGCCATGTGAGACTTTGGTGCCAAAAAGCTAATTCAAAGGTCAGGATTGATTCAAGCTATCCAACGGCTGGGAATTAGTGGGAAAGAAAGAGAATCATGCCAGGGTCTATAGAAGTCAAGAAGAAAAGAAGAAAATAGAGTACTTAGTGTAGAATTAGTTAATTAGGGTAGAATCATGTCGTTGTAGTATAATTTTCATATTCAAGTGTAATTTTCACCTTAAAATCACTGTATTAATCATTTTCAATGCACTTGTAATCCATTTCAGTTATTAAATTCCAGTTTTTAGTTTTAAATTCTCAAATTGCAATTTCAAGTTAAAATTCCAAATTGTGTGTTATGGTTTGAAAGTTGTTGTTTACTAGTTATTTAAGCTTACTTAAGTCATTAATAAGCTTTTATAAGCTTTTTGAGTACTAAAATCAATTTCAGTTCAGATTATAAGAAAATACTCAAAAATAGCAAAAATAGCAAAAATAGCTTTTAAATAAAAAACCCACTGTGGAAGAGGATTGAAGTTAAGAATCTTGGTTATGGTGAAATTACATGGTGTTCTAGAACCTCAGGGGAGGTGGTAGTTTGAATATTGGTTCTTGTTTCTCATTACCTAGCTAGGTTCATTGTAAGTTCCATTTCAAGTTTATTATCATAATTGCTTATATTTTATGATTATTGGATATTGTGGTTCTTTGTAGTTGATTCCTGTCTATTTACGTTTATCTTAGGTTAGTGTAAGTTTAATTTCCAGTTTCATGGTTTGAATCATCATTTTGTTTCACAAAACCACCTCAACTGTCATCTAAAGGAGTGTTTGAATTAGTCTTTTGCTAGGTGAGTTTGTTTTTGTTTTGTTGTTGTTTTGGCATTAACTCACTGCATTAGGTAACATTAGGTTAAGTTAGGCTTTAAAACCACACCCCTGAGCACAGAAAGTCAAAATCAATATATAACCCCTAAAAAATGTGCACTGTGTAGGATTTAGGTATGCAAATCCTGTCTTTAGTAGTATAATCAGTTAAGATAGCTTATGTTAGCTTCATTTTAACTTAATATAACTTAATCTTCCATATTTGATCACTCAAAGTTCACAAAAGTCAATTTAAGAGTTAATGATAAAAAGTCAAAATGTGCACACCTCAGATTTTCCTAAATTTCCAAGAATGTTGTAGAATTTTGTGATAAATTTTAGGATGTGAAATTTCTTGGGTGTATTATACCCCAGCTGAACTTGTGAATCCACCCTTTAGCTTATTTTTGCAAATTTTCCTGTGGGCCCTACATTGTCCCAAACACACTTGCAGGGGGAATGACCTCCCCTGCACACTGACCCTCAGTCCAACACCCATTTTCACTTGCCTCCCCTGGATTCATGTGTGGGCCCCAGAGTAAGCTTATTGGCTTTTCTGAAAGCCAATAAGCTCTTATTCAAGGTTCCAGGCTTATTTTTGGGTTTGTTGCTTAATTCCTAGGGCTGCTAGGTTCATCAATTATGTCCCATTTTACAACACCCACTGAGCATTCAGGTTTTGACCCAAGATTCCAAGCCTTCCCCTGCCTTCAATAATGGGTCCCATGGCCAGCTTATTGGCTCAGCCTTTTTCTTGGGCTTCCAAACTCTTCTGTGGGCCCCACAGGCCTGCAAAAGTGCCTCACTTGGCCTGTTTGGTATTCATGTTATGGGAATTGCTTCTTGCTTGTTATCAGCTTATTGCTTGTTCTTTTCCACTTCATTTTGCTTATTTCAAGTTTGATTAAGTCTGTAGTAGTTTATTTGTCCTTGTGATAACCTTTTATAAGCTACTTTCAATTCTACAAGTCCTAATAAGCTATTAACCACCTGTCATTCCATTTTGTTTCTAATAGTGCTTATTTTGGATTTTCAGCCAAAGTACCTTTTTTTAAGTTGTTTATTTTTACTATTTAAAGAGTTTTGAAAAAAAAAATCCAGAAAAACCAATTTAATAATAAGTGAGAGTTTCTATTTAATTTAATTTAACTTTTTATTTTTCCTTTTTAGTTTTTTATTAAGTACTTGGCATTTTTATATTTTTCTTAATTTCCTTTTATGTTAAATTAAGTTTAGTAATTTTTCTCAGATTTTTATATTATCATTTGATAATTATTAGATTTAATATTAGGTTTATTAATAATTAATTAATAATTAAGCATTAAATGGCATAACTAGTTTTTATAAAGTAACACCTAGTTTTTATATTTTTCCTAGCTCTTATATAATATAAAATAATTTTAGGAATTTTTCTAGAATTTTTACTATTCATCTTCTAATTTATAGAATTTAATTAGTTTAAATAGTAATTAATTAATATTTAATATAATAATTAGTAAAATAGTCTAAAAACATATAAAACAAACTTTTTATAATTTTTTAGGATTCCTGTGATGGTTAATTAGATTTATAAATTTTTTTATAATTTTCTAGTCACTTTTAGTATTATTAGTAATTTAAAAATAGTTTAAATAGTTTAATTAATATAATTAGTAATTAATTAATAGAAAAATCACAAAAAGACAAGAAGACATATTTTTAATTTTAAAATTTTTTTTAGTTATTTTATAATTTTAGAAATTTAATTTTCATTTTTTTAGTGTTAAAATAATATTATTTTGTATTTAAGTTATTTAAATATTAATAATTAATATTAAATAATTAATTTGTGTAAAAATTTATTTTCTTTTTCTAAAAATTTTCCTTCATCCTTAGGTTTGTAAAAAAAGTCATTTTCACCCCCTGAGGGTTTTCATATTTCATTTTTCACTTTTTATTTCGTACGTTCGCCTAAATTTAAATTGAACGTACGCGTTTTTAGGATTTTAAACGTTTCTGGTTTTTCCAAATTTCCAGTCTTGTTAATATAGCTTATTTAAGCTATTTTCTTGTATATCTCAGTAGTGTAATCAATCTCAAACCCCTTTCTGTCCAAATTCACCCGATCACAAACCCGTTTGAATACAATCCACACCTCGTCGGGACATAATGACCCGGGGAAACCCTATTCTTCACCGGTTATCTTTGCACTTTCTCCTGGGTTGACCTATTTACCGCACCCGGTTGACTGGTTAGTCTAGGAGGAGGCAATAAGCATAAAAATTGACAAACACTTCAAATATTGTCATTATGCATAAAAGCTCATACAAAACATGTTCCGACAAACGTAATAAAACATGAACGTGAAAAACAATACAAATCACATAGTTTAACACATACAAAGTTCTAAAACCTTCATAAGCCAAACACTCCTTAATTACGCAACTCACAACCGGTCTATCTTCTTATTGAGCTTACTTAGGTACCTTCCAAAGCACTTGAAGATTCCTTTGGTTTGCTTGAATTCATCGGATGCATTGTCAATGACGGGGAGTTCTTGAAGGTATTCTAAAGGAGGTAATTTGGAGTTAGGAAGTTTATCGTCCTCGCTCATGTCGGATGATGATGATGATGGTGAAGGTGAGCGAGTACGTTTGCCCTTAGCTTTGAAGACTCGTTTATCACTTAGAGGGACGAAGATGTGAGGAACGAGAGAATAGTCAAGGCACATTCCCTTATTGTTATGAGGAATGGGTGAGATTGCTCTAAAGCGGCGGGTGAGAAGCATTCCATAAGGAAGAGCGGTTGTTCCTTCCAAGGGTATGTCAGCCATTCTTTTGGCGAGGTAATAGGCTAAGTTAAAAGGTTGACCAGTGTAAATGCTATAGAGCATGCAGCTAAGACATGTGTTGACATGATCTCTATTTCCTATGGAACTTATAACATTGGCTCTAAGAATTTCTTCCCATTTCTTAAATTGTGGTTTGAGCTCATTGATTTCCATACCAAAAAGGTCCTTATCTACCTCGTTACCCGAACGATTCTTCCTAGTTGTTGAGGTTCTAACAAATAGGTGCTCACGAATTGCTTCCTTATTCGCAAGAGGAGTTTCGTATGGTTGAAAATGCTCAATAGAATCAAGACTAGAAAGGGGCCACTTATCCGTGTAGAGACATGTACCAACATTAGGAACACCAAGAATTGTTGCAAAATCTTTCAAGGGTATGATGTTTGATATTTGATTGGTTGTAAAGGTTAGTGAGAACTCACCATCGTCATCGAAGAAAAGGCTTAAGGTTGCATAGAATTCTAAGATGAACCTAGGGCAAATTTGCTCATCGATGTCTAGAAGGCAATCAAAGTTGATTGCGGCAAAGTTTTGGCGAATGGATGTTCCCTCTAGGAAGGATGGATCAATGGTTCTTCCTTCATGAACATAGCGTTTTTCTAGACTCTTAAAGGTTTCAACTTGATCTTTAGTAAGACCTTTGGTCCTATGGTGTTTGGGTAAGTACTTAAGAGTTTCCTTGTGATCGGAGAAATTTGCGGGAGGCATGTTGATTCCTAGAAAACACAAAATTTTATGTTAATGACTTTTAACAATGTGGATGTTCTAATGTGTTCCTATATGCAAATAATGTGGAGACTTGGTTATCTTGACTCATTTTAATGCCTAAATTGTTTTGTTATGCGAATTTTGTTATAAAAACAAAAGATAACCAAAACTCTCCTAATTGAATGTGTCTTCGATTGAATGTACCCGAAAATACATATTAGTTACGTATCCCCTTTAGCATTCAAGAGACAATATGCAAGTGATGTTTCAATAACGTTTTTCATTTGTTTTAACAATGTGGTGAAGAGTTATGTTCTAGTTGTGGATTGCAATTTTTGAAAGACAATGCACTTGGTGTGTTTGGCAAATCAAAATAACAACAAAAAGGATACAATTCTTAACTAATGAAAGACATGATTGGTTAGCAACCAAGTTTTTCATGAATCAAAAAGGTCTATGCATAAACCCTAAGATTCTAGTTAATGAATGTAAATGAGAATGTTATACTTGAATCAAAAATGCAATTATGATTAGAACACTTACAAAGTTGATTGGATTTGAAGAGGTTAGATTGAAAGCCCTAAATTTCGTATGGTTATGTGTTTTTGAGAGGGTGATGGCTGTTTGAAAAGTGAATGATTAAGTTAAGAGGGTGTTTGGTTTTGAAATTAAAAATAAAACATGCTGCAGATTTGGCGGACCAGTCGGAACCAAAGGAAGGGTTCCGCCCGTATGGTCTGAGGGTTCCGTGGGTACTGCAAGGAAAAATTCAAAAGGGATTGTCTTGATTTTTTTGGTTTTATCCTAATGTTCAAAACTAAGGTTTTAGGTCTTATGAGTCTTTGACTAAGCCTAGGGATGATGAATGCTTCTCATTCAAGAGGTTTTGTGAAAACGTTGACAGAATGGTTAATGTATAAGACTTTCTTAGTTAAGATGTTCCTCAATAAACATTATTACCAAGACGATGATGACGGATCACAGTATGTCAATTAAGAACATAATGGATTGGATTGTTGCTGAAGTCGATGCTTCCTTTGTTGAAGGGATAACAATGTTGATGAGATGAATTCCGTTGTCGACGCGAGTTAGCTTGTTCAAGTGGAGCTTGTTGACGTGCTTCTCCATCCGATACTAATATGAGAACCATAAGCATTTTTGAAGTATCAATGGGTAAGTAAGTATAAAGGTGCAAGTACCACTTGTGCTTTTCTTATTAACTTATTGCCTACATAATTCCATTTGGCATACACTATTGTTTCTATTCCCGTTCTTTTGGTATACCATAATCCTAGTTGTGTAGTACCTTTTGATGTATCCAAACAAGCTCAACTAAAGAGTTGTTTTAGGATCTTCTCTAAAACGAGCACATAGACAAACACTAAACATAATGTTGGATCTAATTGTTGTGAGAACAAGTAGTCTTTCGAACATTTCTCTACGTTTAGTTTTACCTACGGATTTACTAATCTCATTCTTGATAAGTCATCAATAACTTAACCATTGAGAACAAAAGAGTAACTAGGAATGTCTTTAAAAATCCCTTGCTTTTGGGGCTTGCTTTTATTATCAAAAAGTCTTTCAAATATTGACACTATAATCACTTGATTACTTTGAAAAATCTATTTTGTTTCACTAGTTGTTTTACTCTAAATTTCAAAAACTGTTTTTGTTGAATTTGTTTAGACACAAATATGACCTATAAATCAAGTTTTATAACTTATGTCAATTTTACTTGATTCAATGTTTGACTCAAGGTGAGAAGATGTTATTTTGTACCTTTATCCTTAATGTTTTACACAACATACTTGTCTTGCCATCATTGGACTTTCGACTAAGTCATCATCTACCAAAGATGATATCTTAGAAGGAGGTGATCTCTCGTTAAATGTTATATTCAACGACTCCTTGACTCTTTGGGTTTCCTTACTTAAGACACTATGAACTTTATTCGTTTTGAAAAAGTCCAAGAGGTACAACATCATAAGACTAAGTGTCAAATTTGATGTGTAAATCCTAGATGTTGAAAACTCATTTTTCTTCCACACATCCTAATGTATGCGAATGTGATTTATTTCACTTTGTGTGTTTTATGTGAAATTATCATAAAGGAGTGGTTGAAGTAAAACACAATTTAAGACCCAAAGTATGGTGTTTAAGAAATGTTGTTTTACAAAGGTTTGTTTTGCAAGCATCACAAAAGTGTTAGACATTTTATCACTTAGGAAATTCTTAGTTAGCTCACTTGTAAGCAAGAGTTGAGTGAGACTCACTCAAGATTTTCTCGTGTTTATCTCTTGACGGTTAAAGAACCGAAACACCTTATATCTCCTACTAGTACTAATGACGAAATTCCTTGTCGCAAAGAATATAATCTTTGTTATTACTAATAACAGGTAAATATTTTAGAATACTACTAATAACACATACTACACCACATAATGCTAGAAACAAGAGACAATCAAAGTCAAGTTGAAGTAAATTGCATAGAGATGCTATCAAGAGAATAAACACAAAGCGTAAAATCTTGGTTTGACGACACGCTTGGAAACTCAATTACTCATGTATCCAAGAAGGTTAGATAATCATATAAAAGCATAGAGCATGATAATCTTAATCCTTTTATCATGAGTTTCTATTAGAGATTGACTTATCTCTAAATCTCTCTTCTAGGTTTAACAAATTTTACTTGCTTTGTTTTACTAGTTGATGGTGCTTTTTGAGTTAAATCCTAATCTGGTTTTATCTTTAAACAACCTTTGACTCCTCAACAATCTTTCAAGAGATTTTGAGCTTTCATCAAATTTAGCTAACATTTTTCCTTTCTCATTTTGCTTTTTAATCTCATGTTTGTAATCTAGACATAATTTACATTCTAGATCAATTTCAACATTACTCTCAAGTCTAGACATTTTATCTTCTAACAAGATTTCCTTTTCAAAGTTATTCACAAAAGACTTTGAAGACTCATTATTAAAGATAGTTTTTAGGTTTATGTTACCTAAAAGTTTAGACTCCTTTTCTAATTTAGAAAATTCTAAGATAAATGTGTCAAAGCAAAAATGTTTGGTTTCAACATGTACCTTGTTTGTTGTTTCAATAAATTGACAATCACCCACCGGATCATTGCCTACGTCTACATCCGTTTCATTCCATGATTCACAAGCAAGTTCATCAAGACACACGTACTCATCTTCACTTGTACCTTCATTTAAAACATTTAAACTAGTAGCACATGTATTAACTTCTACTAAGTGTCTATCTATTAGTTTTTCTAAAACTTCTAATTTATATGTAAGATCAAATTGATCATCTTTGACTTGCCATATTTCTTGATGAAAGTTGATTATATTTTTCCAAATATCATTAGCCATTTGACAAAAATACATTCTTTCATATTTGGTACTTGATAAAGCTTTATAAATCATTATCTTAGCTTTAGTATTTTTATCAAGTTTAGAATAGTCATCTTGGTTTTCAAAACTTGTTTTCGTTGGTTTGAAATCACCAATAATATGCCAAAGATCTTGATCAATTGATTTTACATAGTTTTCAAATTTACTTTTCCATTCAAGGAAGTTTTCTTTTTCAAATAACGGTGGGTTTTGAATAGGTTGCCCTTCTTTGAGATTTTCAAAATCCATAGATCGATCCAAGTTTTAAAATACACTATATTTTAAAGATCTTGAGTAACGTAGCTCTGATACCAATTATGAAAACTAGAAGGGGGGTTGAATAGTTTACCGCTTTTTAACTTGATTATCCTTTAAAAACTTTACGTTTGTTTAAAGATATAAACACAACTTTACTGGTTTAATTCTTTGAAAAGCTTTATGTGTGAATAACAATTCTAACTACAACTTTACATGTTTAATTCTTTGTAAAGCTTTACGTGTGAATAACAATTCTAACTAAAGACAATATGTAATAAGCAAAGACAAAGAAAGAAACGATCAAACCACAACACGATAGTTTATCGTGGTTCGGCTACAAGGACTCTTTTTCCTTGCTCTACATCCACGCCCCGAGTTTCCAACTCGAGAGTTATAAGCACTAATCAATGATTGAGGGAAAAGCAGTCAACTAAAGTCAACCACAGATGTGGTCAACACAGTCAAACTCCTTAGGCTCAATGCTCCGCGGTATATAGTGTTTCCCCGGGTCGTTATGTCCCGACGAGGTGTGGATGGTTATCAAACGGGTTCGTGATCGGGTGAATTTGGACAAGAAAGGGTTTGAGATTGATTACATTACTGATTTATACAACGAAATAGCTTAAATAAGCTATATGAACAAGATTGGAAATTTGGAAAAACCAGAAACGTTTAAAACCTAAAACGTATACGTTCACGTTTTAAATAACGTAAACGTACAAAATAAAACGAGAAAAGTGAAATCTGAAAACCCACAGGGGGTGAAAATGACTTTTTTACAAACCTAAGGGTAAAAGAAAATTTTTGGAAAAAGAAAAATAATTTTTTCACTATTTAATTATTTATTATTAATTAATTACTAGTTAATACTAATTATTAATATTTAAAATACTTAAATACAATATAATATTAATTTAACACTAGAAAAATAAAAATTAAATTTCTAAAATTGTAAAATAACTAAAAACAGGTTTTAAAATTAAAAATATGTATTTTTTTTGTCTTTTTGTGGTTTTCTATTAATTAATTACTAATTATATATTAATTACCTAATTAAACTAATTTAAATTATAAAAAATAGAAAATGAACAGTAAAAATTCTTGAAAAATTCCTAAAATTATATTATATTATATAAAAGCTAGAAAAAATATAAAAACTAGGTGTCACTTTATAAAAACTAATTATGCTATTTACTACTTAATTATTAATTAATTATTAATAAAACTAATATTAAATCTAATAAATAATAAATGGCAAAATAAAAATCTGAGAAAATTACTGAAATTACTTTAATATAAAAGGAATTTAAGAAAAATATAAAAAAGCTAAGTGCTTAACAAAAATTTAAAAATGAAAATTAAAATTTAAATTACATTAAATAGAAACTATCACTTAAAATTAAATTGTTTTTTCTGGATTTTTCTTTTAGAAAACTATTTTTCAACTAAAAACAAGGAACTTTTGTGAAAACAACTTTTGTGAAACTCAAAAATAAGCACAACAAGTGCTTATTACTTGGACAGTTGACTTTGGTCAACTGTCTAAGCTATAAGCTTTGAAATAAGCTTTGAGCTGAGAACAGTGGTGGATTAAGGTTAGAATAAGCTAAAGGGACAAAAAGGAAGTTAAAAGGTACACTGGCTTATACTTATAAGCTCATAATAACCAAATAAGCAATTCCATACCCTGCCAATCCAAACAGGCCACTGAAGCAACCTGAGAGGTCAGTGGGGTCCACTGTGTGGATTGGAAGCCGAATGTAAGTGTGGAACCAATAAGCTGAACTAACTAGCTTTCCAAAAAGCTATAATACAAGCTCTGGGACCCACATGTAAATTCAGGAGGGGGCATTGAACTTGGGAACAAAACCTGAATGCTCAGCATAAGGGTGAAATGGGACAAAAAAAATACTAGTAGCAGCCCTAGCTAATGAGGTTTGAAATAAGAAATAAGCACTGGAACATGAAGCTTGGCTTATTGGGCTTACCAATAAGCCAAGAATCAGGATGTGGGGCCCATTAGGGAACCCAGACCAAGCACATGAAAAGTGGTAGAATGGTTAGGTCTGTGTAGCAGGGCATACATCTTGCCCTGCAGGTCACTTGGATAAACCAAAAGAAGCCCTTAAAAATTTCACAAAATTAAGCCAGTGGTAGGATTCCAAAGACAAGCTGACAAACTACAACATATCAAAAGCACAAAGCCTAATTCCAACTACAAAATTCACAATAATTCCTAGAAAAATTGGTTTTCTGCAAGATCTTGAAATTTGACTTTTGAAGATTTTTACATCAGTTGACTTTCATGAGATTTGAGTGGTTTTAATTAACTGAAATTGAAATGTTATACTATATAGAAACTAATTAAAGCTAATTTAACTAATTATGAATGGAAATGATGGGACTTGGGGTTCTAAAACCTAACAGTTGACAGATAAATGGCATCAAGAGGCCATTTTGACTTTTTAGTATAAGAAACTGAAATCCTTTGACTCAATTGGACTCTAATGACCTAGTATAAGTTGCTAAAACAATGAACCATAACCAAGGTACCCTAGATTACCCTGAGACAGTTTAAGCCAAACACCCCTTAACTTGGTCTGAATTTTGATTTTCAAAGGAAATGACTACAATATATCATGAAACTAAATTATAAAGACTCATTATGATGTTAGAAACCAAAATACTCACAAAAATATAAGATTTAACAACAATAACTAACAGATTACTAATGAGCTATTTTTCTGAGAATTATGAAGTATGGAGCAAATATGAAAACTGATATGCAAACTGATGTACGTGGGAGTCGCACCAGGTTTTACCTCTCAAGGGATCTTGAGAAGCTTACAACCCCCACCAGGCAGTGTACCTGATCGTTGTAATATAGTATAGTGACAAGTACCGGAGGATTGATCATTCAGCTAGGAATAGTGTCGCTAGGATTAGAAAACCTAAATACTAGTTCTAAAGATGAGGGAGGATTATTTTTGTATTTTTATATTTTTTAGAAAGCAATTAAAAATCTCGGGTTTGAAGGATTTGGGCGGAATTAGTTGCTAGTCTACTAACCCAATACTAAAGATGCAATCAAAATAAAATACTAAAAATGAAAATAAACCAAATTAACTAATGTTGTGAGCAATAAGTGGAGAAAATGTGTTTACTTAGATTTCACTACTCCCTAGACATCTTTTACACGTTAATTACTTGTTATAGTTGCATGGATGACGGATTGTATTCCTTAATACCATTCATGGGGTGGCGCACTTAACTCCCCAATCCTATGAGCTCTTATCTCCTCCTATACCATGCCCAGCACAACCATAGGGATTATAAACAGTGGCTCATACATTAAATACAACCAATAAAACCTAGTGCACATCAGTTCATGTTTCCTAAGACGTTCAAGCATGTTACCATTTGGAAGTCTGCCAGTTTTCTTAAGCCTAACATCGAATTCACCCATCCAATACAATTATAAACAAGTAATCAACACATAATTAACATCTAGGTTTCATTAGATCCAAGCAAACACAAGATAGATCTAGCCTAGCATGATGGAATTAAGACAAGAACAAGATATAGACAACCAACACATAGACATATTGATTGAATTAAAAGAATACTTATCTCAATTACACATGCAAGGTATCAAGGGCTTAGAACCCTTGAAAAACCTGTAAAATTCGTACCAAGTTCGTACTTAGGGTTTCTCAAAAACTTCTCTCTTTTTAATGTGAAAATTAGAAAACTATATATAGGAAAAAAGGTCTGACGGCGTCAAGACAAAGTATGTGACGCCGTCACCTCGCCGCCAAAATAATTCTCGGACTGCCTTGATCTACTTTTGACGCCATCATGTGTTATGCATTTCCAGGCCGTCATGACTTTTACTCTTGACGCCCTACTTCGTGACGCCGTCAAATCTGTACTGGGTCGTCATGGAAATTACTCTTGACGCCGTCAGGAATTCCTTCTTGACGCCGTCACCTACTGTTCCCAGCAAGGAAAATTAAGACTTTGGCGTTTTCTTCACTTTTATGCTCCAAAAACGTCCGAAATGCTTCCTTTTTCAGATTTCACTCCCAAAGTACCTAAAATCACAAAATGAATGATTTAGGGCATTATTTGATCAAATAAATTCGAATTCGGGCTTAAATGATCCCCTAAAAATGGATCATTTTTCGCCTCATCATATACCCTTACACTTGAGATTTGCTTGTCCTTAAGCAAATGTGCTTTTATTCTGGTCAAAATACAAGTTAGGGGTCATTTAACACTAATATAAATGTAATTACAACAAATAATCGTTCCACTAAAGACCAATAGACAAACACGGAGGTCATATACTAGCAACTCACAAATAGTGTTTAGATACTCACATCTCTCGGGTGTAATAAAGTAATATCACAATATGGAAACGGAAAATAGATTACCATAGGCTCGGGAAAGGATCAAACCTCCACCACATGGCGTAAGCACCTAGGATAAACTATCAAATAGGTCTTTTAAAGGGTTGTAACGTTAGGTGTAGGGATATGAAATACACGGTTTTGTTGGATAAAGGAAGTTTTACTGGTGGCGAGTTAACAATCTTGGTTAATTACATGTACAATATGGCGTTGCTAAGCCAAGACTAGACTCGACTTAAGCTAATAAATGAAAAATAACAAAAACATAAAATGAACATAGAATGAAACGGGATGGTAGTCCGTATGTTTTTTCTCTTTTCTTTTTCTATATTTTTTTTCTTTTTTTCTTAATTTTTTCGATGTTTTTTTTTTTTTTTTTTTTTTTTTTTTTTTTTTTTTTTTTTTTTTTGCATACACTCTTACCCTACCATCCAAAATAATACATCATAGGGAATGAATGTTCCCCTTACACTTGAATTTTTACATACTTTACAATAAACTAATCTAATGACTCGAATTAAGAAAATCAAAACACTTGGAGTACTTTTAAGATTAACGTACATATGGGGGTAATATATGATGTTCTTCCCCATTACTGCATAAATAAGTACTTTACCCATGAGTCCCAATCGTCCCAAAACAATATGTACAAGGATATGACTCGACTTAGCAACTATGTAATCAATTAGATAGTTAACTTAGGGTTTAACAAATAACAATAATGCACTAAAAATGAGCGCATACTCGGAAGGCTAAGGCGATTTGGTTGTACATTTAAGTGAGGTGTAACAAATTCTTCCTTTAAGTAAAATGCTTAAAGTTAGAAATGAAAAGATAGGCTCGGAGGGGTGTACTAGGGGTTTCGTGTACTAAAAATGAGTACAACGCTAAGGGTGTGGGAAAAATTAGTTGACTTAACTAGCCAAGTAATATGACTTAAATGGTCAAGTAATTATGATACGGGTTTAACACAAGGGTGATCCTAATGCCTCTTATCATGTAGTAAATCCTACCACATGAATGTAGTCTCACTAGCGGTCTCGGGATGCATCACTAACGCAAGTTCTAGAATCTAAATGCTACCGGTACACTCATAAGCACTAATAATAAATGCTTTTCCTATCAAATCTAAAGGCGAACCTCACAAATTTGGGTGGAAAATTTTTCTGAATATACGGTTATGTGCTAGTCATACGATCTCCTATCCATGAGACGCTTGCTATGGCTAAAGTTTCACTCCTAAGTGTTGTAAAAAAATTTAAATTTGGCGCTAAAATTACACTAACAAGTATTTCTCATAGTTTTATTACACATCTACCATCAAACAAAACAAACTCAAGCGAAAGTGCATATGTAAGGTATCATCTTTTTACCCTCCCCTTACACTTAAGATGAACATTGTCCCCAATGTTCAAGGAAAGAATGTAAAAGTGAAATAAGTAAAAAGAATGAAATCAAATACTCCCCTGATTCGCTCGGTATGGATAATAAGGTGGCCATGTTAAATCTTCCTCCAAGAAAATGAACAATCAAAGCTTCCCTTCCAGAATATAAATCATCTTCTTGTCAAACATAACCTGTAAATCCTGAAAAAAATAGACAAAACAACCTCGCGTAAAATCGGCGGCATCCTATATAAGTTACTAAATCCTAGAAAACAAGATAAGATATAATGCTTGTGGAATGAAGTTTGCAGATTTCCTGGAGATTATAAAACTTAATAATTCACAAAAACCATAAGACTCCGTTAGAAAAACAAAACTGGTAAAATTTCCAGATTTTTACACGTGACGCCGTCAAGAGTTAACTCGTGACGCTGTCAGAAGTGACCTGCAGAAATTCTTATGTTAAGTTTCCGGAAAATTTCTGGAAAAAACTTGGTCTCACTTCCTGGAAAATCCTGCAAAACTTCATTATGACTCAATACAAGCATTTGACTCTAACAAATACGAATATACATGTTCATTTAATATTGTGGAGAATCATGATCGGTTTGGTTCTTGAAAACATATTTGGGGTTTCCCCTTACACTTATCTTTTGCAAAAATACCTTTAGGTGGAGTTAAGACTAGGCCAAAACAACAAAGTAAAGTATTTCTACTATTTAATTTAGAAACATGATCAACCAACAATAAAAATAAAGCATGCATACGGAAGCAAATAACAAACAAACAAAATAAAATCACACAAACATGGGTTGCCTCCCAAGAAGCGCTTGTTTTTGTTCGAGTCACGAGCCTGACTCTACCCTTATTTAACGGAAATAGGGGAGGTTTTCCTTACACTTAGGATTAAGTGCAGGTGGAAGTAGCGATACACACCCTTAGGGTGGAAATATGCCTCATGAGGAAAGAGTGGTGGATGAATTATATGCTCAAAGGGGTGTGCTCCTATCATCATAACCTTACCTAATTCAATCGGGTTAATGGGTGGATTAAGATTTTCTCCAAGAAAGGGATCATTTTCAATCAACTTCAAGAGATTACTAATTGGGGATCCATCTTGACCTAATAAACCCAGTTTAAACCCATAATGTTTCTTGTGATCAATCATAAATGGGTGATGTAAGCATGTAAGGTCATTTTCCACTCCTACGTCAACTTCCTCTCTACAAGACTTAGAGTTTACTACCTTTATCCCAAGACTACCCGGACTATATGGTTTGATGGGTGGATCGGGACATTTTTCAATTCCTAAATTCACATCTAAAGATGGAAGACTAGGTAACGGTTTTAGTTGAGGCTCCGGTTCATCAAAACTAGGAACTTCCCTAGAACTAAGAGTAAGGTTATCATTATAAGTATTCAAACCTATATCCTCTATTTGTGTTTGGTTCAAAGGTTCTACCTCTATTGGGGTTCCTATAGTCTCTTCTACTTCTTCCGGGTAAGTTACGGGTGGTATGTGTGCCTCAAATGATAGCAGGACTTGTGGGGTACTCAGTGAGCTTATGTTATTTACTTCATCATTCCCTATGTGACGATCACCTATATCCTCAACATGTGTTTTATTATAATCTAACCCTAACATTTTCCCAAGTATCTCACGTGCTTCTCTAGGCATCTCAACTTCTATGTCCGAATCATATGGATCATCCTCAATATTCTGACTGCTATATACAAATTGCCCAAGAGATTCATCATATGTTTCTTGAGATTCATCATCATCGATCATAGGACCTAGGTCTTTTTGATCAATGTGATCATGTTCGGCTAAATCCTCCATCACATCAAGGTCACCTATGTGTTCAGCTTGTACTATGGCATTACATGACAACCACTTAGGTATCTCAACACTAATATATTTATCCCCAAACAAACTTGTTTCATGATCCTGGAAATTTATATTCAATTGACTTGTACTAACGTTTGTTGGGTTGTTTACCCTATAATAATATTGGGCACAATCTTCTATGGTATCACATGCTTCTTCAGCACTTAATTCCCTAAAGTCCCCATTGGCAAAATCCTCAATGCGCATTTGGTCATATTGGCCAACACGATAGTAAAAGGTTCGGGTTAGGGATGCTAAAGCGAAACTATGATGAGGGAATTTTCGGAGTAAATTTCTAAAACGAGTCCATGCATCATATATGGGTTCATCTCGATATTGTTTGAAATTCGAGATGTCAATAGGGTAGAATGGCCTTTGTGGTTGGTGGTATGGTGGATTCGCGTACTCCATAATGGTGAACGGAAGAGTCAATGGAAATTACGAACAAACACACAAAGAAAAAGATAGACTAAAGAAAACCTAAAAATAAAAATAAAATCTTACTAGAAAGGAATCTAGCAAGTAGACCTAATAAAAAGAGATTCTAACCTAGACAATAACTATTCCCCAGGCTGCGGCGCCAAAAACTTGATGTACGTGGGAGTCGCACCAGGTTTTACCTCTCAAGGGATCTTGAGAAGCTTACAACCCCCACCAGGCAGTGTACCTGATCGTTGTAGTATAGTATAGTGACAAGTACCGGGGGATTGATCGTTCAGCTAGGAATAGTGTCGCTAGGATTAGAAAACCTAAATACTAGTTCTAAAGATGAGGGATGATTATTTTTGTATTTTTATATTTTTTAGAAAGCAATTAAAAATCTCGGGTTTGAAGGATTTGGGCGGAATTAGTTGCTAGTCAACTAACCCAATACTAAAGATGCAATCAAAATAAAATACTAAAAATGAAAATAAACTAAATTAACTAAGGTTGTGAGCAATAAGTGGAGAAAATGTGTTTACTTAGATTTCACTACTCCCTAGACATATTTTACACGTTAATTACTTGTTATAGTTGCATGGATGACGGATTGTATTCCTTAATACCATTCATGGGGTGGCGCACTTAACTCCCCAATCCTATGAGCTCTTATCTCCTCCTATACCATGCCCAGCACAACCATAGGGATTATAAACAGTGGCTCATGCATTAAATACAACCAATAAAACCTAGTGCACATCAGTTCATGTTTCCTAAGACGTTCAAGCATGTTACCATTTGGAAGTCTGTCAGTTTTCTTAAGCCTAACATCGAATTTACCCATCCAATACAATTATAAACAAGTAATCAACACATAATTAACATCTAGGTTTCATTAGATCCAAGCAAACACAAGATAGATCTAGCTTAGCATGATGGAATTAAGACAAGAACAAGATATAGACAACCAACACATAGACATATTGATTGAATTAAAAGAATACTTATCTCAATTACACATGCAAGGTATCAAGGGCTTAGAACCCTTGAAAAACCTGTAAAATTCGTACCAAGTTCGTACTTAGGGTTTCTCCAAAACTTCTCTCTTTTTAATGTGAAAATTAGAAAACTATATATAGGAAAAAGGGTCTGACGGTGTCAAGACAAAGTATGTGACGCCGTCACCTCGCCGCCAAAATAATTCTCGGACTGCCTTGATCTACTTTTGACGCCGTCATGTGTTATGCATTTCCAGGCCGTCATGACTTTTACTCTTGACGCCCTACTTCGTGACGCCGTCAAATCTGTACTGGGTCGTTATGGAAATTACTCTTGACGCCGTCAGGAATTCCTTCTTGACGCCGTCACCTACTGTTCCCAGCAAGGAAAATTAAGACTTTGGCGTTTTCTTCACTTTTATGCTCCAAAAACGTCTGAAATGCTTCCTTTTCCAGATTTCACTCCCAAAGTACCTAAAATCACAAAAGGAACGATTTAGGGCAATATTTGATCAAATAAATTCGAATTCGAGCTTAAATGACCCCCTAAAAACGGATCATTTTTTGCCTCATCACAAACACAAGATTTTAAGTCAAATCATGACTAACAAACATCAAATTAGCACAATGGAACCATAATTAAATAGTGATGAACATAACTATAGTGAAAACATAAAAATAGAAATAAGAGCTTACAAAGGATTTACACTGAAAACTTGTGAACCATGGATCATTCCCACTTTCTAAAGCCTTCCATAAGGCACTACAACCCAGGGTATTCCAAAACTTTCCCTGCTCCAATCACCATAATCATTAAACACATTTTTGTTTTCACTCTATTTATTTTGATTTTTATGAATTTTCACTTTTGATGATTTTAACTAACTTGATTACTTCTAGTGGCTTATATCAGCTATATTAAGAACTTATATGAGCTTAAGAACTCAGATTAACAACAGATGACAACTATAAAATTTATTTAGATTCTTAAATTCAAAGCAAAACTTTATAAACTGGAATTGATCATGAGCTTAAATTTAAACTTGAATAAGGATCACATATCACTTAAATAAACTGAGTACAAGATTTTTGAGATGAAAAGTACAATTGAAAACTAAGTTTACATTAATTTAAACTAACTATACTAGTTTAACTACGCACACTATCTCCTTGCTTCTTTTTCTTCATATATACGACCTTTAGGGTTTAGTGGGCCCCACTGATGCAATCCCACTTCATCTCAGCCCTTGGCTTGGCTCCAATCAATCCAAGCCTTTGAAATTAATTTTGGCGGGAAAATCGGATTAGGCAGTTGTGAGTGGATTTGGTGAGGGTATTTATGAGGAGGGGGTTGGTTGGGTGTAGGTGATAGTATTTATGATGTTTGGTGAGGTTGGTGAGAAATTGGGAGGAGGGGGAGCAGGATTACATGGATTAAGGGGGAGGTTAGGGATGAATCAGTGGAGTGGGGGTGAGGTGTTTGACTTGGTCAACGACCAGGGGTGGTTTATTATAAAAGCGGGGTGGATTGGGCCTGGTGTGAAGGGTGGGCTTTTGTGGGAGATATAAGGTGTGAGCTGGGGTTGTGTTTTTTTTTGGGTTTAAATAACTTCAAGGGTCCGTTTGTTTTGTAATTCAAAAATACCACAAGGACCAAAAATGCACAAACTGAAAATCCAGGGGCTGAATATGTAAACTTCCAAAATTTGTTCAAATGATGAAACATGCCAAGTCTTCATAGTCCAAGGTCATCAAATCCAATTTTTCACGTTTGGTCCTTCAAGGACTAAAATTGCCAAATGTTGAAACTTGAGGGGTTAAATTGCAATTTCTTGAAAACTTTTATCCAAGGATCAATATTGAATATTTTTAAATTTCCAAGGACTAAAAATGGTTTTTCATCCAAAAATATCCCACCAGGGACCAAATCTGCCAAAATCTGAAACTTCAGGGACTAAATTGCAAATTTCCAAAACTTTTCCAATTTTTCACCAAAGGACAAAATATGACAACTTAAAGGACCTTTGGTGATAATTTTCCATATTTTGAATGACCAGGGACTAGTTTTGTCATTTTATGAAAGTTGGGGGACTGAAACTGCCAATTTTGCAAGTTTTGTACGTTTTTTATCTGTTTTTACTCATTTTGCATCTGAAACATATAAAACACAATTTTGAAATATTTTCAGTATTTTGATGCATTTATGAGTGTTTTTGTATGTTTTACAGTTTAGATTTGACCAAAAATGATGAGTGTTTGAGCACTCATCAATCAACAAGCTCCTTTCCCGGTGGAGAAACCTATACAACGTCGCTTACACTTTTACCGACACTAAGCTTGATGTCGAGTTCTTTTACAAGGGTACAACCACTCCCATCGTCGCTTATACTTTTACCGACACTAAGCTAGATGTCGAGTTCTTTACCAAGGGTACAACCACTCCCGTTAGTTCTTTTACAAGGGTACAACAACTTCCGACACACTATGTATTTTGAGGCCTAAAATACTAACCGATCACTTCTACACACATGATACAAATGAAGTATAAACTACCAAAGCTTATACATAACAAAGCTAACAAGTCTTGCAACTTTAGAGTTGAAGCTTGAAACTTCTTGAATGATCTTGTGAAGTCCCTTGCTACATAAAAGGATCACACAAGTCAAATATTACTGAGTTAGTTGAGAGAGTATATGAAAATATATGTCCTAAAAAGATTACCCAAAACAAACAAGTGGTTTGATATTTATAGTAAAACAAACAGCAGGTCTGGCGGATACGGCGGAACCCTCAGATGGGTTCCGCCCGTGTACCCCCAGGGTTTCACCAGGCTTGCAGTAGGTTTTACCATAAATAATTCAAACCAACCAAAGTCACATCAACAACAACTAGTCAAACACATTAAATTCAATTTGGAAAGCTTCCAAAAGTGTGTAAGATGTTATGGCAAGTAAATACACAAGCTTGCCATAAATGTATGATGTGACAAGACATTTTTTAATTAAAGAAATAAAAACAATGTTTTGTTTAAAAGGAAATGTAAACCTTAGTTAAACAAGACTTAAACACTAAAGTGATGATTTACTATTAACTAAAGTTCATACTTTGTCATTAACAAAACTTAGCAAAGACCGTAAAATATAAATAACGTTTTTAGGCGATATTTGTATTAAAACACTTGTAATATATATATGCTTCAAAACTTGTTTAAGGATCGCCGTATATATGAAGCAAAGCAAACAATTTCAAATCTATGGAAGTATTTATTTTGTTTACCGCGTATTTCAAAATATAGTGATCACATCATGTATCTATCGTTGAGGAGACATAGCATACTTAATACTGTCAGGTTATTTTGATTTTCATGTTTACATATAACGATAGAGTAAGATAATCTAGAGGGATAGGCAGACAATGCTCAATCGCTGAGAATGGTTTGTAGACCTACGCCGAGCTGCCATTCGTACACAAGACCGTCCTTATGAAAGAGGAAATAGCTTATAAGTTATAAGGTGATACAAATGTCCTGACTTTTGTAAGTTCTTTAAGTGTAAACCAAATAAGAAAAGTCACATTCGAACCATGCTATGGATACTTATGTCAAGAACATTTAAGATATATGAGTATTGATAATGACATAGATCATCATCCTTCTTTTAACACCTTTTCTTTTAATTTATTTTCTTTCCACTTCATTTCTTTTCTCTTTATAATACAACGTGACTAATATGGACGTTATATGAATAGTAACAATATAGCGACCGGGTCATGAAATTAACTTTTAATTTCCAATTATCTATATAAAATCAACTAGGAACAACTATTCTTTCCCTTTTTTCTTTTAACAATAAGACACTACACTTTGTTGCCTAAAGCTCAAAGAAATGTGGTCATTATCTACTTTTGGTAAAAACTTTAGCATGAGATCAGTAGGTATTAGTCTTAGGTAAATGATTGGTATGTATTTTAAACTTTGGTTTGAATGCATTAAGCTTAGCTTTTAGGAAATAAAAATGATATACTTTGTAAAACGATGGCCGACAACATGTTTTTTATGAGCGGCGATCCACTGCGTTTTCTAAGGAGCTCAATAAGACACATTATATAACTCGGTATTCTTTCATGATTCATTTATTTTATGTAAGTAAATATGAAGAAGCTTAGCCATGTACAAGAACCAATAAGATGAGTCTATAAGATACTCAAAAGAATGATTTTTTTATTGAAAACATCTAGATTTTAAAATATTTTTGTGTCGATGTTACCTCATTGGACGTGAGTGCGTCATTATTACTCATGGCAATGAGTGTGGACAACACAATGATGCCAAAAGCACATGAAGGTATGAAAAATCTCTAAATTTATTGACATTAACCAAAGCCGAAGGTATGAATGTGCCGACTAGTTTCGTTCACCGTTTTATACAATCACAATAATAATGATTTTGTACAGTTATAATCTTCGAAAACATATTTCATCCAGCGTTTTATACAACTACAATGCTTTTTGTTGAGAACATAACTGAACCAAAAGATATGCATGTACAGTTGTACAAGATCCGGTTTTATTGAGAAGATTTTGTTTGAGATATTGATTCATAACTTTTGATTTAATTCACTAGTATACATTAATAATAAATTAAATATATAAATCATAAATTTGATTCATAAATCTTTATAAAAATTGAGTTATGATAATGATTCACTAAATTTATATGTATGATTCGCAAATGTACTTATATTGCAAAATCATGAAATTTTCAATATTGATTCAATTTATTTTACACATTATGGATTTAAATCACATTAAATTGAGCTCTACATTTGAAAATTTTGAATCAAAGTTAAAAATCTGTCATAGTTGAGTCTTCCCAAGTTCTTTCTCAATTTAAATTTTTCTCGCTTGATCCAGGTTACGCACGTACATGCCATTTAAAGATCTCAGTAGTAGAGGTGCACAGATAGCTCAATGCCTGAGATCGGGCTCAGGTCTTATCCCGAAATGCACAGCAACAGAAAGCCTGATAATAAGAGCAACCACAATGCAAGGTTTACAAAAGACTTTTTACTATTTAAAAAAGTCATTTGAGTGACTTGACCCATTGTGACAAAAGCTTTGCTAATGACTTTTTGGAGAATAGCTTGGTAAAGACCAAGCGTTTGAACCAAGGCCTATTGGCTCAAAGGTATTTGAGTAACCCAACAGCCTAAAGGTTGTGGGTTCAAGTCTCGTTAGAGACATGTGATATACTATCTCCGTCTCATATTAAATGTCCACTTTGAATTTTCAAAGTCTTGTTTTATAAACTTTGACCTTAAATATTTTTATTTATGATATATAATACATGATGCAAAATATATGAATGAATTAAGTTTTAAATGTATTTTTCATTGACATAATTTTTATCAAGTATCATATAATACAAACAAAAATATTTAAGGTCAAAGTTAAAGAAAAAAGACTCGAAAAGTCAAAGTGGACATTTAATATGGGACGGAGGGAGTAAAATTTATGAGATGAGCAGTGTAGGACTGTAGGTTATAAAAATTTGTCGTTCAAAGGGAAAAAAAAGCATTTGATAATAAATTGAATAAGCCATCTCATTAAGTGATGACTAGTTGAGAAGGTTTGTAAAGCTTTTGTGCATTAGTGGGAGTTTTTGAAGATGAATTTTTGAGTGATAAGATTTATTAGAAATTTTTTTGTGTTAAATGCATCAAGTCTTTAAAAACTTGATGCTTGATTGTTGATGCTCTAAGTTAGGTGTCAAAGTTTCCGTTGTTATAGAATATGAAGGTTTCATGTTGTTGTTCAGTGCTTTATTCTTCTTCATAGCCAAAAAAGAGAGGAAACTACATGCTAAAGTTCTAAGCATGAAACGTAATTCGTATTTTTCATGTCATTACTTTTCAGAAAAAAGTCGTCTAGTCATAAAATGCAGAACAACAATGGCAAAGATGTCAAATATTTTTTCAATCTATGGTATAAGAAATAACACATACTTGACATTAGCCTTACGATTTGTATTCGCTAAGGGAGTTTAACACTTTTCATCAGATTAGTTTGAAAGCATGGGGATGGAGTTACATCTTTTGGTGGTAAACACGTTCAACCCATATACTCCTCAAATGTGAGGCCTAGAAGAATATATAACTACATGAATGGGATTCGTAGCAAATTAGAGTTTCATAACACATTCTGCAAATTGGTTCAATGGAAGTAATTCATTTCGTACCAGAACAACATCCAATTTCAATGAGATGTCAAAACAGTGTCATAGAAACCAAATGTTGTCTTTGAACTATGTTGTTGACCTTCGTGTACTAGAACGAAAACTTCGTTATAACGTCGATAGAGTACCTTTTTCCCGTTGATGGATCCATGGGGTAGGAGTAGAATAATGGGGTTTCTTTGTTGAAAAGATAAGACAAATAGTTAATGTATTGTGAAGAAAGCATTTATTGATAAATGTATCCAAAAAGATGGGATAGAAGTACTCAATAACAAATGTGTTTATATACAAAAATCTAAGTTAGACAATATTTCACAAACGTTTCGTAATATTATGTTTCGGAAACATATTATATGTAAAGAGTACAAGTCATTTCACAAACGTTTCGTAGTTCTATGTTTTCGCATGAATTGATGATGACTTTTTGTATTCTTCCGCCTCCCCTAAGCCTGTTCCTATAAATGGTCTAGTATCCTCACTCCGGTCAACTAAGTAAAGAAAAAAAAAAAAAAAAAAAAAAAAAAAAAAAAAAAAAAAAAAAAAACACTAAATAAATAAAAACATATTCTTCAGCTAAATCTCGTTTCATTGAGAAAAGAAGCAATTTTGTTAAGGGTTTTCTGGTAAAGAATAATACTTTTAGGGACGAACTACTTGAAAATGTCAATACTCTGCCGGCTGTAACAAAAGAAAAAAAATGAAAAGATCAAGGAGAACAAACAGCTCGACTATCATCGTGCAAAATATTGCAGGGAAGTTGTCGTGGTTTTGTATGATGATATAGCCATGAGGCATCAATTTTAGAAGAATGTATTAAACAACTGAAGAGACTTGACAAATCATTATTGAAAAAAATAATTTTCTTGATAATTTATTCATCAATTATGATTAAGTAGCAGACATGTCAATATATTTTTCTTCAAGTTTATATGAACTTCTGCATTTCTCACTTCTCTTTCATTTGAATACAAGCCAATCTTTACTTGTTATCATTATTCAGTTTCTTTAAATGTAGATTACAATAAACAATGCAACGTTATTTCTTTTCTTGGATTGCAATTTGAAAGAGAAAAACAATAAAGGTAAAATCACTCCTATTTATTACACACACTTAGAAAAACTGTCAAGTATACCAATCTCTTAATTTAAATAGTAAAAACTACATGGCTTATTATTTTTTTCAAATGACCTCACCGTCTACGCCAAGTTCAGAATCTTCATCAATTTTAGATATTGATAGAAAGTTGTATGATATCGAGTTGGACATCATAATGAGACAAGTTGGTTTTGTAGAAAAGATGGCTGGCTACGTTGAAGTACAAAAATGTACGTGGTATTTAGGGGAAAAAACAGAAGAGAAAAAAAATTAGATATTGATGATGGATTTGAGTTCCCAAGTTTTATTAGAAAGTTAAACAAAGGTCTTGTCAAAGTTTCGGGCTCAAAATCAATCGCAACATATTCACAATAACAAATAAAAGCAACCCATTGTGTTGAAGAATTCGGAATCATTTCGTAGGATGTCGCGGTAAAGCAACCATTGGGCGTGAACGAGGTCCAGTTTGTTTATCATGTGACCCTCAATTGCAAGTGGATCGTAGCATCCTTGTAGTCGTTATTGTTGAAATCTGGTGTGCATGAAGATGGACGAGACGAGTTTCCTCTCGATCAGATGAGACTGTGGTGAAGATGGTGCAATTTCCTACGAGAATGGAGCTGTCTGCAAGGAGACATGACCGATTAAGTGAAGTTGGGTGTGTAGTAGGCTATTAAATAAAATGGTAAATGAGTTAGAAATAGGTGTGCAATGGGTGAAGAAAGGCAAAAATACTAAAACGTCATTCGATGTCCTAATTTAATCAATATATCGTAAAGTTGAGTCAAGTTGCAAATAAGTGTCATCTTATGTCATAGATATGTTAATTTCCCTTTGTAATTTATAATCACATCACCATGCATGGTTTACTTCCCTATAATAATAATAATAATAATAATTATTATTATTATTATTATTATTATTATTATTATTATTATTATTATTATTATTATTATTATTATTATTATTATTTATTATTATTATTATTATTATTATTATTATTATTCACTTTTATAATAATAATAATAATAATAATAATAATAATAATAATAATAATAATAATAATAATAATAATAATTTATGTATTCACATGTTCATAATATTTAATTTTGTATTTCTCATTTTGTAAATCTATTATTACTATGCACAAACTTGTTAAAGCTTTAGAAAATAATAATGTGTTGAATGAGTTACATGCATGCCTTTAGGTGCAATGAAATTGTCCATAAACTTAAACCTATTTTACTTCTTGATAAACCTCTCCAAAATCTATAAACCTTTTTATGAACATCCCATTGTGAATGTCCTTACAACTTTGAAAGGCTGGTGAAACGCGTGAGAATCAATTTCCCTAGTTGTTTAGTTTTATATGCGGAACTTTAACTCATATAGTCATATGTTTGAATTGGATTAAGTGATAGTTGAAACTCGAACATGAAATTCAGTATGCCTTTTCGGATTGTTATCTTTCTTTGTCAAATTCTGAAAATCCATCATCGTGCTTTCGAGAAAAAGCACAACATAAATGTAGCATCCGAATCATAATACCCTTGCGACCGGACCATCTTAACATAGTTTAAGTTGCCTTGAAGATCATCAAATAGGTTATTACAGGTTCATGTCGTGACTGCATATTATCTTTCGAGAAACGAAAGGCAAAGAAGAAAACCAATAAGAAAGAAGTGGAAATTTCGTATCAATCACATCCCAAATGCAACTTGCAAATATCTCATATCTCTTCAAAGTTGTAGTCCTTTTTTACGTGTGGGGTAAAAAGAGCCGGCTCGATAATGGACCAGTTACGGTCACCCTCAATGAACGCGAGTTATGATCAGTAATGGACGTGATTATGTCGCCAACCACCCAAGTGACCTTCGTCACGACTCAACCATTCGTTTCTTTGGGCCCAATCATGACTTGTTCTATGGTCGTTGAGCATATCGACATCCTCTAGGCTCTAGCTAAGGTATCAGATGCATGCATTGTTCTTGAACATGAAATTGCCCCTAATAAATTAAGGCATGCATATACATTCATACCACTATACGAGGGGAATACATAGTGCGCAGGCATACATGATTCTTCATCGAAAGAAATAAAGAAGATTACCAAAATCGTTGTTCTTTAACTTCTCTTTTGGGTAAAAGGTCAACGACCCGGTAAATATATTACTCCAAAAAACATTTAAGTACAACGGATATGAGTGATTCTCATATCTCAGCCCGTTACATAGGCGAAAGCCTTACATAACAAGATACTTCCAATTTTCTAGACAAGAAAACAAACCATTTAAAGACTCGGACAAAAATATAACCTACTTCCTACGACCTTGGAGATTAAAGCCATAAATGACGTTAAGAGCATCCAATTCCCCTGGAAGATCAGAAATTTGCTTCGAGTAATCATCATAGTCATCCAACTCATCTTCACGCTCATGACCTCCACCAAAAAGATTTGCTGATTCGTCGAACGTGTTAAGAACCTCCTCCTCATCACTATCAGTAACCACAATATCACCCACCTTAGAGAATGGGTTAGCCCTCTTATTGGCAGATGCAGACGGAATAGGAACACCTTTATCATCCAAGAGGGTAGCTTTCCCATCGATAAGTAGCTTTTCAAGCTTACTAATTTTCTCAACTATAGGAATAGAACCACCTTCCTTAGTTCCCATTAAATCACTCACAAGGGGTTCTTGTGATGTAGTACTAGTCTTAACCAACGCATCCTCATTAACTTCCATTGTACAGCCAGCATCCACATCCATGTTGGTGTCATAAGTAGGAATACCAAACGTATCCGTATCATCCATATTAAGAGCATCAAACTGGTTAGAAGTAGAGATCGTTGTACCACTAGAACTAGCCACATCAGGAGTCTTCTTTTTATTGCCAGCAACATTCTTGGGTTCAGGAGGAGTCTGTTTGGGTTGATACTGAAACTTCTTACCCACAACAGGTTTAGTAAACCCTCCTTTACCCGGAATTGTAGAACCACTTTGTTTTCCTTTCTTCCTGTTATTGACAGTCTTGAAACTATCATCAACAGGCTTAGTAGGCTGAACAGGAGGTATAACAACCTTAGGGCAGTCAGTCAGAGTATGACCAAATATCTTACACATGTCACAACGAGGTGGTTTCCACTCGTATTCAACCCTTATCTTCTCAATAGTCGAACCCGAACCGTCAAGTAACGGTATCTCAACAGTGAGGCTGTCCTGCAGCACCTCATCCGACTTCACTTCTATCATGCATCTAGCAAAACTACTACGGCCCCACGATTCCTTGCACATATTGCTTGTAAAAGCATCTAACCTTTTGGGCGTACCAATCAGTGTGGCTAGAAGACTGAGGCCATCATCAGAAAACATTGCTAGGGGGACATCATGGAATTTAACCCAAACAGGGATGTTAGTCAGGTCCTCTTTAAGAAGGTTAGTGTTCAAAGTCCATGGTTTAAGAATAATAGGAACATTTCTGATCAATCAAGGACCGTTTTCAAGCACATCATCAACACCTTTCTTCGAATTGAACTTAAAGAAGAAGAACCCCTTTGCATTCATCATTACCTTTTGCACACCAAACTTAGCCCATGCGTTGCGGACATAGTAATCAACAACCGGAAAAGCAAGGCGTTGGCCAAGAAAGTAACCGTAGAGAGTATTCTCAAACCGTGTGTTCACCTCTTCCACTACTTTCATAGGAACTGAAAGGTCGACATCCGCCTTCTTCTTGCTACATTCCAACCTACGAAAATTTGAAACATGTTTAAGAGGTTCATTAGAAGTAGCACCCGCGTAAGAAACCAACTTCACTCCCGCACCACTAGGAGTATCAACCTGGTGAGCATTAGGACCAGAAGTTACATTCTTATTCATATTCACATTTATCCCAGCCGAAGGAGAAGTACTTGTAACATTAGCTACAATCTCACTTTGAATTTTCTTCATGGCATCATCAAAATTCTGATGTGCATTATCAATCAAATGCTTCACAATATCAGCACTTGTAGTCCGCTCCAAGTCATCACCATGTGATTTATCTTTCGTAAGTGGAATCGGCTCCACTTTCTGAGTACTATTCATAGAACAATTAGGTGTATCATCCATATTCAAACTAACACTACTAGGGTTCATCATTGAGGGTGTACTCAACTCACCAAAGCTAGTAGTGGCCATTTGAATATTACCAAGTGAAACCGGCTCCACTAGGTCTTGTTTGTTTCCAACCAAGTTATCATTCATACCAGATTCAATGCTAGGGTTCTCAAAAGCCCTAGCATCATGTCGAGCTTGAGGAGTACCCAAAGTAACAATTGGTACAGTGGACATACTCTTTTTGCTCAGAAACCCTTTATTCATCTCTCCCGTAAACCCTTTATTCAGACACCAAACAAGCAAAATCAATCAACCAGGAACAAACCCTAACTATAGCAGTTAGGGTTTACACACAATCGCACCACACCTTAACCACCTACATACCCAATGATAAACCCTAATAATCGATTTAAAAGTTAAGTTGATCAGATGCATAATCGAATTAGGGATCGATAAGAGAAAAACCCAGCGATTAGCAGCCCTCAATAATAATTCTCAAAATCAATTACAAAGCATGCGTAACCCAGCAAACAAATTGATCAAGATTGTAACAACTCACAATCAATCACAGGTTGTAGCAAGATAGACACGCTAAGAATCAGAAGAGAGAAAAAATACGATTAGGAGGGAGGGGTAAATAATCGCCAGAGGGGAGAGTCGGTATTAGGGTTATGTTTTCTTTAACTTCTCTGAGTATTTATTAATTGAATCGATCATCACTGAGATGCTATTCCAAAAACGATATGCTGTCGTGGTTAAGGACTCAAAGTTTGTTAATAGTTTATCCATTATGTCCCAAATTATATATTTTGTACTACAAACTTGGAGTAATTTCATTGTCAAACTGAATTACCATTTACCAAATCAACAAGTACGTTAGAAGGATTTGGTCCATTATTGGTGAAGGTATATAGTTTCATGTTTTATCTTGCATTAAGCCTATATTTGTTTATTTATTAGAAAACTGTCCCTAAAATTCAAACTACAAATATATAAAGATAAAAAGGAGCCCACAACTAATGAAAGCTGATCAAAAGTGATCATCCAATACCCTTTCTGGTTTCGGTCTTCTATTTGTGATAAAGAGCCCATAACTTATTAGCTTGCATTTAAGCCCCAAAATACCACATGCTACATCATCCCACCATGAATAAAATGAGCCAGAAATGGCCTGAACTAACTAAGAATTTCAGATGCATAAACCTTTTAGATGGTCTATTTCAAAAGATAACAATGTGATTGGAGATGCTAAGGCTTAGTGTAATAAGGTGAAAATATCGGTCGGTCTCACTATAATGAACTAGTGTAAGTCGGTCGGCCTTATTACACATACTCGATCGGTCGGTCAGTGACAAAATATAGAAGAGGGTTTTTTGGCCGACCGACTTGTGTGCATGTTTGTGTGAGTGAATATTTATTTAAAATGTATTTTTGTAAGGTGTGTTTTTTATAATACCGGTTTTTTTATTACATTAAATTGATCAAGAAGTAGTTTTGAAAAGAGGAAGTTGAAGTGACATAAATGTCACTTGGGATCGTTGTTACAATTATCAAGTAAATTCAAATATGTAATGTAATCCTGCAAATAAATGTTGGCATTCAATCCAAAACATATGTCAACAAGTAACACATATAATTAGCAATTACACAAGGTCAACAAGTAATCTCTTATACGTCAGTGGTTGCCGAGTGCAAATGATAAAGATGATGAGAATCACACGTGTCCCAAGATCTCCACCACCTGGAACCCCATTCACTCGCCACGCCCATCTATCTTGTTCGTATATGAACCCTCATGCATGCTAGCCACTTGACCAAAGCTTCAACCAGGAATATCAAAATCCTAGATAAGTACATCTTTCACTAGCTAGCCTTCTCTGATCTAGATCGACCCACGATGTCTGTAACGTATGCAACTGACGGTACCGGAGCCGAGAAAAATGGGAAGAACCCAACGGGAAAACCCTTGTCGGTAGGACAACAAATCCTAGACAAAGGTGCTCAAATGTTGCAATCTTTCAAACCCATCAACCAAATGAGTCAACACGCATGTACTTTTGCATTATACAGCCATGACATGACTCGACAAATCGAGACTCACCACTTAGTGACACGCCTTAACCAAGACTTCCTCCAGGCTGCGGTTTACGACTCTGACGACTCTAACGCCCGTCTCATAGGTAATCAGGCCGTCCTAACCATAAAGCAAAGACTATAAACAACAAATATAATTATACGGCCCAAATTTATATGTAATATAACTATAAAAGCTTTATTTACAAAATTTATATGTAACATAACTATAAAAGCTTTATAATTATACGGCCCAAATTTATATGTAATATAACTATAAAAGCTTTATATGTAATATAACTATAAAAGCTTTATTTAGGATAACATACACGGAATTTTTTTTATATAGGTAAATTGACTAAGAATCATGTTTTGTTGGTTTCGTTTCACGACTGGTAAATAAATAATCATAATAAAACAGTTTAAATGTTAAAAATAAAAGCTAAAAAATATTGGAGGGGTGATTATGAAAAAAAAATTATATGATATAAGTAGGAGTGTAAATGAGGCGATCTACTCGAGCTTCACTCGTTAAGAGCTTCGAGCTTAGGTTTAAAAGCAGACGAGCTTTTACATATATATATAACGTATAATAAACAGAAGAAACTCGATAAATTAATACTCAATTAATTAATAAATTAACTCTTTAGAATAATATTTTTTTGCAGATTTTGATTTATTAATTTATAAATAAATAAAATTTATCTATTAGTTAATAACCTTTTAATTAATAAATTAATGTTATTGATGAGTATTAGTTTATAGAGTTTATACTCTATATAAATATAGTATAATTAGATATTATATAGTTTCTTGAAATAAATATACATTGTTGTATTAAGGTTCAACTTAATATATATGCATTGAAATTCTATTCTAAACATGTTTTAAATGAGAAATGCTAGGTCACAAAGAAAGTCTCACAAAAAAAATTCACAAACTGATGTGGGAGAGATTGATTGGTTCAGTAAGAGAGAGGAGAGAGAACCCTTTACACAGTACATCAATAAAATGCTGACACGTCTGCTTGTGGATGTTTTTGTAAGAGTTTAGCATACCTCTTTTTAAATATTTTGGCTACCAAAAAATTACAAAGAAACTATTACTCATACACGAGATCGAGCTTTTGGAATAACTCACAGGCCGGGGCTTGAGTGTAATTTAGGAATAACTCACAAGCCTAGTTTTGAGCTTGATTTACAAAGGAGGCTCGAAATGAGCCGAGTTCAAGCTCCTACGTAATTGAAAATATGGTGTGAACGATGAGAGAAAAAGTTAAACAAAGTTGAAAGGCAAAGATGAAAATATAGTATGAAAAGTAATTTTTCTGATAATTGATACGTAATAGAGAAAGATTTTCTCTATATTTCTCTGTTATTTTTGTGTATTCTAATTTATTTTATATCTTAAATATATTTAACTTACATAATAGCACTGTGGCGGGTCTCAAGATATACTCTTCCAGTTTATAAACAAATGATTATCTGATGAAATATTAATAAAAGGTATACTGAAGTATGTATATGTAATTAAATACACGGGGATTTTTTGTTTTTAATGAAACTTATGTTACGAATATATTAATTATATTGATTGTACTTAATACCATTAATCATCATAATTATCACCTTTATGATTATTCTTGTAACTCCTAATATGTACTTAATACCATTCATGTTAAGGTCTCTATAAATAGAGGTACCTAATGTAATGTAAAGACACACTAATAACAAGTTCTATCTTTCCCTCTCATACTCTCTTATGTTCTTTTGATTATTATTTTTATTGTGCTATTAGGCCGTTGTTTCACAACACGTTATCAGCACGATCAAAAGTTTTAGGTTTGTTTTGTTTTCTCTCGTTTTTCCACCGGATGGAGGAGTGATGGTATTGAAGTAAGTTTTGATCTCAGGAGGTAAATTTTAATCCCTAATTAAATATTGAATATGTATAAATGTTCGTTGATTCAAGGTATGTGTATTGTAATTGTAATTTTAATCCCTAATTAAATATTGAATATGTATACATGTTCCTTGATTGTATTGTAATTGTTTGTATAACCAAAATTAAGTAAGAATTTCTAGCATTATCTCTAAACATAAAATATTGATAAAACAAAACAATGAATCTGTTGTATGCTAGGTTTATTTACAAGCTTGATCTCATATGCGTTTTTAATCGTAGTTCATCGATTCAAGATGTATTGCTACTAATATATGTTGTAATTGATGGTAATTATAATTCGTGTATATTTATCGTTTTCTTCGTATCAAAATTAAGGAATCATAAGATGGTACGTTCCATAAGTGTAGTCCAATTGCTGAAGTATTAGTTGTAGTCTAATTGCTAAACGGGATATTTAATACTATGTTATAGCGAGACTTCTTTACACCACATGTGCTTGTTTATATGTTTTGAAATTGTTAACCTTGTTTGATTTATTCTGGAATGAGCACATATTTCTTTTTTTGTCATAAAATTACTAGGCCAAACGTTTACCAATTCTTCTTACTAGCTAACATACATAAAAGCATTTACATGCATGTATGGTTATCTAATTATTATTAGTCATTATATTTGATTTTTTTTTTAGTCACCAACTATTTTTATAGTTATGTTTGCATATTTGATTTATCATGGCACCTTTTGTCTAATTAGAAGTAATACTTATAATAAGATAGTTTTATAAATTTAGTAATAGTATCATGGCTTGATTTGATACTCGTGAAAGTTAATGATGACTATGTCGTTTTAATATTCTAGATGTGATATAAGGACATGCTTACAGTTATGAACATGACTTTGTTGTATATATTTGAGAGCTTGATTGCTAGGCATAATTTTTAAATTTTTATTCACTATGTTAATCTTCACGGTTTTGGACCTATGATTTGTTTCTTAACTTTAAAAGCATAGGTACCATATCTTGCATAAGTTGATATAGAGATTCAAAACACTCAAAAGAATTATATTTATGATTTAAATGCTATACATGTATATGATGAAGTTTGCGAGATAGTAATTGCCAAGATATCAAACTAGAGTGATATGCGGTCATATGAAAGAAAATACAATTTAATAGAAAATTTATAATAAGATTGTGTATCATGATCGTCATGCCCCTACGAAAGATTATATTATATGACATGTACGGTCAGTTTCGGATAGCATAATATGTCGGTCTATTTACAAAAACGAAGAAAAATGTATATACCATAATACCGCACCAAAACTGATAAGCACCACTAAAGGTTTCAAGTTTAAGTCGGTATATAGTTGGCCATGTGATAAATTCTTTGTTGATGTTTTGCGAAGATAGACTACATCTATGATAGAAAAAAACCGAATTAATATTTGTTACACCTTTTATTAAAATATAATTAACCCGTCCAATTGAAGATGCTTCACTGTTTGAAATAAGTATGACCATGTTTGATTACTAATTTAATATAAATATTGGGTTAAGGACGAATTTAAATTATATATAATTGCATGCATGATATGAATAGGATAGTTGATGGGCTACTGGATATGTTAAGATATAGTGACCATTATCACTAATATTATTTGCTTATGAGACTTGACTAATTGATCAATGACATAAATGTGTTTAGCAAATAGCACAACTTTTTTGTATAGATCATGCTTTATTATTTGATACTACAATACGCTAATTTTCATATTAATATAATTGTGAGAAGCCACACAGAGCTTATATAAATGTGATTGGAGGCATATAAGTTTAAATATGATGATGTGTCAAGTTCTCCATATAATTAGACTTTTACATAAAGTCAAGAGCAATAGAAGCATGTGTGGTCATAAACTATAAGTTTATGAGCCAAGATTGTTGTATTAATTGGCATGACCGGTTGGATCATCCCGAGTCAGTAATGATGCGAAATGTGTAAAAGGACCATGGGTTCTTCAAGGTTGATTTGTTTGATCTTATTGTTCTCAATGGAAGTTAATGTTACTATCACCACCAAGCTAAAATTAGGAGTCCTATAAAGTTTTGAAAAGAATATGACGGGGATGTATGTAGGCCTATACATCCGCCATAAGGATCATTTTGAGTTTTAAAATCGATGCATCGTCAAAATGATCATCAAAGACGCAACTTAAGGTTAGCGTGATTAGTGGCTCGACTTCTATAATGCAAGCATGGATTTCAAGTTAAATTATTGAAAATGGTGGTGAGTACTTCCAAGTATTGGGCGATTATTGGAATAAGTGTTAAACATAAAAGTAGCCCATATTCATATGCGAATTGCTTTTATTAAAACGTTTATAAAACGTCTTCAGTTGATTGCAAAGCCAATAATATTGTGAGAACAAAACACTTAGTTTATGGGGCATGTTATGACATATGAATTCGCATCTTGCCAACAATCTATAATGAATCCTCCCAATTAGAATGGTTTTGGTCACGAACCATATGTTTCCCAAATGTGCATAACCTGTATTGTAAATCCACCACAACGCACACAAATTTGGGATGCTGAAATTGATAATTCATTCAGGGGGAGAATGAGCAGCTAAAATTTTGGAATGAATTATGATATTATAAATGTTGATCCTCACACTAATAAATATGAACTTGAAGTTCAAGGGACAATTTATATTCCAGATCTAGTAATTGCCAGACATGTTTAGTGACCTAAAGAAAGTGACTAGATCATATTAAGCTGCTAGTGCTCCAATTACAATGTTTGTCCCAGCAGTAAAATCATTGATTGATAGTAAGTCTATGGCACGTCTGCAGCGTGAAAGACGAATTGATTCCAAATAAAAAGTCCTCGAATGAATAGATAAAATGGAGCAATAAAATCAAGATGGTCGAGTCGAGGTAATAAAGACCCCATAATAATTCTCCTAAAGAGACACTAGACATGAAGGTAATTGAATAACCCCGGGTACTTGAAACTATGAGATCTCAATAAATGATATATTCTAATGTCTAGTAAAGTGTGGAATCGAAAATATAAATGAATCGACGTCGATAGTACTATTGTATATGATAATGGACATGGAAATGATTATAAAATATATATAAAATAGCGCTATAATCATGGTGAGGATCATGGAAGCATACCTGCACAAAGTGCAAATGAATAAATGAGTGGCCAAAGGATGTAAAGACGCAAAGAAGTAATGAAAGAATGAAGTCTCTTGTGATGAGACATGGGTATTGAGACTTGAAGTCCGTACATATGAATGTGTAAATTATTGGATATGTGTTAGTCTTTATGAGGAAGCGAAATTAAAGTATTGTAACTTTTGTATTTAAGGCATGACTAATGGCACACAATATATTCGTAAAGACATGAAAATGATCATAAGGAGACATATTCTCATGTGGTGAATCCAATAATGTATTTAAGTCTGGCAATATAGTAGTAATTGATATGCGTCTAAAAGTTAATGAATAGAGCTCATGTGACTTTGAGATTTCATTATATGGAGCATGCTAGTGATTTTTTACGTTAAAGCATATAAGAAAAGTTCTCGAGAATAGTATTTGATTGTACTGAACTAATCACGTTTTCGGCATACGTATAATAATCACCTTAACGTATAGTACTGTGCCATGTTTGCGTATGAAACTTTATTAAGAGATCTTGTATATGGTTTAAGTTTCATACAATATGTTTTTGATTGTAAAGGTGATTGAATACATAGAAATTGAATTTGAAACAAAAGACAAAGTGTGTCTTAATTTACGAATTGTACTTCTGAAGGATAAACTTTGTGCATCATGAAAACTAAAGAAATATGCTAACTATCCTTATACGGATAAACGAGACTCGTGTTTATGAGATCACATGATGTGTAAAAGACCCTCTTGATTTATAAAGATGATGATGACAATATCGATTTAAAGTGTCATACTAAAATGTGTATGAAACATTTATGATTCCCGCTAATGGTCATACATGATATAATATATCATTTGAATTAATTGTGTTTGCAATGAATAAATTGTGAAGTACGAAGATGTACTTGAATGAGATGTATGACGTACGTTAATCCTTAAAATGGATATAAAATAACATGTAGAGAATATTTATTCACATGATTCTATCAAGACACTTCAATGTGCATTTCACTGACTCAATGAGATTAAGTGATGTGATCATCAGAGGGAAAGAAGATACGCGTTGCACTCTTTTTCCCTTGACCATGGTTTTGTCCCCATAGGATTTTCCGGCAAGGTTTTTAATAAGGCAACATCCCCGAGCATATAAAGGAGTTATGTACTATTTTTCCTTCACTAGAATTTTGTCCCACTAGGTTTTATCTAGTAAGGTTTTAACGAGGCATAATCCTCAAATGGAGTAAAACAAATATTTTGGTATCTTCAAGGTACAAAGGAGATGGGTTTATATTTCACTAACCCATCAAATATAAGTTTAGTTGGTTTTGTAGATGCAGGATATATGTCTGACCCTCACAATGGTTGATCTCAAACTGGTTATGTATTCAAAATGGCAATACTACAATTTCATGACGTTCCGTAAAGCAAACAATCGCAGCCACTTCGTCTAATCATGCATAAATTTTGGCGATCCATGAAGCAAGCCGAGAATATGTTTGGTTAAGAAATGTTATACTACATATTGGTGAATCATGTGGTATTTATGCTGGAAATAAGGGACCAACAATTTTACACAAGGACAACGCAGCATGCATTGCTCAACTGAAGGAAGGGTTTATTAAAGGTGACAGAACCAAGCACATTTCACCAAAGTTCTTTTTTACTCATGACTTACAAAAGAATGGCGATATTATTATTCAAAAGATTCGTTCAAGCGACAATCTAGCAGATTTATTTACAAAGGCACTCCCTACCTCAACATTTAAGAAATTGGTATATGGCATCGGAATGCGGCGTTTCAGTGAGCTCAAGTGAAGTGATTATGAGGGGGAATAATACGCACTGCACTCTTTTTCCCTTAGCTATGGTTTTTCTCCCACTGGGTTTTTCCTAGCAAGGTTTTTAATGAGGCGGTATCCAAAGCGTATTTTGAATGATGTACAATCAAGGGGGAATGTTATGAATATATTAATTATATTGATTGTACTTAATACCATTAATCATCATAATTATCACCTTTATGATTATTCTTGTAACTCCCAATATGTACTTAATACCATTCATGTTAAGGTCCCTATAAATAGAGGTACCTAATGTAATGTAAAGACACACTAATAACAAGTTCTATCTTTCCCTCTCATACTCTCTTATGTTCTTTTGATTATTATTTTTATTGTGCTATTAGGCCGTTGTTTCACAACAACTTAAAGTGTGAGAGATGTTTAGTAATTCTTTGAAAGTTGTAAAATTATTAGACTAATGCTAATGACAACAACATTTCCACAAAAGCAACCCCGCCACGTTAGCGCCACATCAGCTTTCTCTCTCCACAACTCCACCCCAACCACAATTAGCTAGTGGTGACCACAAAAGCAACCATATTTTTTTTAAATTAAAATTTCATTCAATAATTAAATAAATATTACAATAAATAATTAAGATGCATTAAAATAAATTACGATAAAATTTAAACCGCTTGTTGCTTTGTGCGTCGCCCAACGTACACCATCAACTATGCATATTCATCATGGTACTCCATCATTCTACTATGTAAACCATAAGAAATAGAACCATATCATGCCATGTTCCAACAACAACTTGCAAAGCTACTAAATATGTAACCCAAAATGTTCAACCCACTATTCAATGACAACGTTCCAGTTTCTTGTGACAATTAAATCTCATTTTACTCCCCAACGTTCTAAAATTAAAGACTTGATGATTCAATTGTTTCGGTTGATGAGGCAACCGAATTTTGAAAAAAGTTGGAAGGCAACGCGTTGCTTTGAGGTGTGCTAGGGGGAAGTGGCGCGTTGCTTTTGGGGTTGCTTGGTGAAACCAACGCCCATTAGCATTAGTCTTAGGTTAAATGCTCAAAAGCTTTATTGTTACCATTAAACCAAAAGCTGCGTGGTTCAGGAGAATCAGCCGGCGACCCAAGTGCAATGTTTGGTTTTTTATGACCTTCTTCGCCTCTCTCTCTCTCTCTCTCTCTCTCTCTCTCTCTCTCTCTCTCTCTTTATGTAAAACCTTAGATATACCAACTCTATCACAAATATAGAAGATTAGAAGAAGAAAGATGGTGACTTGGTGACTTATATGTGATTCGTATATAGAGAGAGAGAGAGATGGAAATGAGAGCTTTTTATTCAAAGAAAACACACACAAATACACACACAAGCACACACCTCAAATAAGCCTTTGAGGTGTTTAAATAGTAAGTTACATGAGATGCCCTATGGGCTTTCTATGGGCTTGGGCTTGGACTTGGTTACATGGTTGGATAACTAGGCTTATGAAACATAGCATATAACATATTAGCTTGCCAGTCCAAGGCCCAATGACTAAACTATTACTAATCTTAACAAACGACACAAAGTTACAATATGAGAATGACCATCACTTCAAAATACATATTTTTTAATGCTAACAATCTCCCCCTAAGGGTTGGTCATTCGAATGATGCTCCACGTGAGTGGGTCTTCCGTGTTCTTTGTCTTTAACTTTGTGTGTCGTTGTAGAATAGTCTTTAGTCTTTGTTCCTTCATGCTTTGTGATCTTTGATAACTGATTTTTCATCGTTCTTTGTTCCTTTGTGATGTGGAGTTATCTGCCTTTCGTCACTTCTGCGTCTGTGGTGGTTGTTTGCCATTCCAACATGCTCATACATCTTTGGACTTTGATATTCATATGCACGTAGTTCCCTTTCTTTCACTTTGATCTTTAGTCTTTATACTTTAGAGATTCTTCTTTTTGGCGTAGAATCTTTCTTTGAACTTTGTGTTGTATAGATCTATGACTCTATGAGGGAGCTTTCTTTAACTTCCAGATGTATGTATGAGCACGTGGAATCTGTCGCCATGGAGATGAAGTGTCCCTGCATATAAACAGTTAGCAATAAAACATCCGGTACTTACAGATAAGAATTAAAGATTGTCAACAGCATAGTGTGAAGACTCCTTCTAACTCTTACCAAGGCCGTTCCCATGTCAGATACTCTCGAGAGAGCTTACAAGACCTACTAAGTAGCTCAATGACTGGGTGAGTCGCTGGGGATCACTCCACGACTGTAGACCGTAATGGAACCACCATGAACACTAAGCGTAACCCATAAAGAATTACCGAAGTGACCTGCTGTCAGGGCTGCTTGATGTTGACCCTGGCAGGAATTTCCATTCAATCATTGAGAATCACAACAGTGAATCCTCTCATAAATGTTCTGGCAGATTGCTAAGATCTGCGTAGGACTCTAAAGTTTACATCTGGCGTCCTTAATGATGAACAACCAGTGTAGAAATATCATGTGTTCCTATGAGATCTTTTGATGAATCTCGGGGCTCTAGACTCGATAAGTGCACATTTGGTTTCCTATGCGGAGATTAGGGAGAGGTCTCCTGCTTCAATATCAACCATCTCTAAGAGAAAGATCGATAGATTACACCGGTTCCCCGTGAGAATGAAACAAGATCTTTTAAGAGAACTTGAGTGGTTAAGAAGGTTTAGTGCAGTGCGTCACTGGGTCCATGACGTCTTTATCTTCAATACCGGTGTCACCTTAGTAACAACCAGTAGCATATGAGTTGAACCCGGTGTCTGCCCTAAGGTTGAACATTTGGAGGGCTATTTCTTTTCACCCTTTTTTCATAACTTTTCTTTTTAATTCTTCAACCCCTTCTTTCTCCTTTCTCATTTTCTCCTTTTTTCAATCATACCTAAGGACTTCTAATTCTACTCTATTGGAATTGTCCTTGGGTAGATCCCTCCGGCTCTGGCGGATCATAGGACGGTTTTTCCTAACCTTAGTCACCTTATAACTCCATGACTATCCTATTGTTGATCACATGCCATAAAACCTTTTGTGAAAATCTCTCAAAGTGTTTATGAATATAAAACACATTTTGTTGACACTTTGAGAGTTTTTTGCATTTCTTTTGAAGGACTCCCCCTTCACATGTGCTCATGAATATTTAAGAAATTTGCACATGCGAGAGGAGTTTGCACTTTTGAATTGATCCACTTTCAGCGAACATGACCGATTCGAGACACGCTTACATCACTAGTTAGACTAGCTTGAAGTTATTACCCGTCCTGGTCAAGTCCAAAGAAAGTCTCTCGATATGGTACACTCTACTCAGACAAGTCCTATTCGAGACACGCTTACATCACTAGTTAGACTAGCTTGAAATTATTACCCGTCCAGGACAAGTCTTTTCGATTACTGACATTTTAAGCTTCGTCAATTCATTGGTACTATCTGAGTCGAGCTCTATTGAGATTCAGTCACAATCTTTAAACATCTTTGATCACATTTAATCATGTCTTCTCCCCCTCAAAAATAGCATAACGTGATATTTTTGATATCAACTGATTAATAAAAAGCTTTTTGGAGAGATAGACAGATTTGTTGTAGCATGAATTCGGAACAATTTTGTTTTTGTACTCCCCCTTAATGATAGCACATTTAAAAATCAATTAAGGGTTTTGAGGGAGTTATCTTGAGCACTCATTTTGAGAGATTTTGAGAAATCTTTTGAACAATCTTGAAAAAGTGCTCAAGAATTCTATTTTGAAAACTAGTTTATGCTTGAAATCTTTTTCGTTTGTTTAGACTCGAACTTTTTTGAAAAAGAGTTCATCGTTGAACGTACGAGTCCTTGATTTGAAAATAATCAGAAGTCATCATTGAAGTTCGGGTTTCGTACTGAAGTATACGAAAGCCATTATGAAGAAACATTTGAGAAACGACATGTTTTAGAAAAACAATTTAAAGAACTCCCGCTCAAGCATCTGTACATGTCCGTATCATTGTTGAAAGACATTTCTAGACACGTACAGAATATTGATTTATACGAGAGACATGTCGTGAGAAGAATATTTTTGGATTTTTTGATTTTATAATGTTTTTGGATTTTTGAAAATTTTATATTTTTTGTATTTTGTTTTTGATGGTTTTTCAAATTTTTATTTTGTTTTTCAGAAATATATACAAGGAAGAATTGAAGAAAGAAAAAATTAAGCTTGAACAAGTAAAAGTGGGGTTAAGAGTGGAGTTAGAAAAGGATGTCCACATGCGATGTTGGCGTAAAGTTCCTCTTTACCATATTGGGTGTATGCACTCTCTTCACTTTCATAAGTACCTGCATCCACAGAAGAAAAGTTTGCACAAATAACAGTGTTAGAAGTACATGTTTCCTCACATAGAGGGTGTTTGCTATTAACGGTTGTTGTGGTTTCAACTTCCTTATCATGATGATGAACACTATCATTAGTCTTTGTGCAACTATCAAGAATTGTGGGAATCCATCTAAGACCAACAGTATTAAAAACTTTTCCCGTGGGAATCCACCTAAGGTAAGATTTAGACGTAGTTTCCTTATCAGATGCAGCAGAAGTCTCAGTTTTTGACAAACTACATCCTTTAGATATCCACCTATTTGGTTTCTTATCCCTTTTCTTGTTATCAACGGGTGTGTTTCTATTTGGCGTCTTAGTGGATTGTGCCTTGACACTTGATTTTCCTTTCTTGAGAAATTGTGCAACACATGCATCGTGATTAGCTGAAAAAACACATTCTTGACATGTAGGACAGACAAATTCAACATTCTTGTTTAACACAGCAACTTTAACTTTGTCACTACAGTCTTTTGGAAATTGTTTGTTGTTCGATGAGACCCTGGAATTCTTTGTGTTGCATTCTACATTCCTAGCATTCTCTTTTGTGTCACTACTCTTAGATGCAATCCAATCCCTAGTATTTTGTTGATTGTTCCTAGGTAATGGTTTACTACTACTAGTAGTACTTTGGAATCTTGTAGAATTCATCACACTAGGTTTTGAGCCTAAAATTCCGTCTTTTCGACGTCGTGCCTTTTTCCTAGCTTCTTCTAGATGTTGATTTTGGACCATGTCATTAGAACCAACAGATTCCTTTACAGATTTTGTGGTCACATTTGGTGTACTATTCCTAGAAGAGCCAGGTGAAATCACATTTTTGTTTCTTTCAACAAACAATTTTTGTTTTTCAACAATCTTTTCCATTACCTTTTCCTTGGGCAAGGGTTGTGGAGTGACTGGTTTTGACAAATCCTTTTTCTCATCGACTTTTGGAGCAAACCGTGAAATTGACATTTTTGGTTTTTGAACCGTGTTTGAAACATTTGGTTTCTCCGAAGTCGATGGTTTTGCAAACTTAGTATCCACAGCCTTCCCTTTTATACTTTCAAGCTGAGCCCTCAAAAGATCATTTTGCTCTTTCATTTTCTTTAAGTCACGCTCATATGACAATTTGTCATACTTGCATTCTTCCTTTTTCCGATCCAGTTGTTTAAAATATGACACATTTTCTTTTTCAAGCTTTATAAGAGCATTTTCATATTTTGAAACAATTGCGGAGGTCTCAGCTCTTAGTCGTTCATCGTCTTGAACAGAATATGTTTGTAAAATGATGGACATAATGTCAGTGGTCATAACAGCTTCGAAGAGAGAATCATTTAGGTTTTCCAAAACAATCATGTTTTCACGAATATCATTAGCTTCGGTTACCAGGGATTTGTGGTCCTTGACAAAGTCGGCCGTTTCTTTTAAGAAAACTTGTTCAAAATTTTTTACACTCGCGCTGATGTTATTCAGTGGAATAGTAATTTCGTTTTGAAACACCTTTTTCTGTTCGATGTGAAAACTAGAATGCCAGTTGTTAATATCGATGGAAGTTTTAGATTTAACAATGTTTTGAAGTTCTTGAATTCTCATTTTAACTTCATCGAGAATGTCTCTAGCCTCACTTGTTTTAAAAGTGTTGTTAGAGGACATTTGTTCTAATTTTGAAAGAGATTTGGAAACAACTTTCTTTTTAGACAAGAATTTCGCAAATGGTCGTTTAATGGAAAACGCAGGTGGTTCTGTTTGTGGAACAAAAGTGATTCCCGAAAGTTTGTTCAATTTGTTGTAATCAATGGGTTTCAAATCCTTTTGTTTCATTTTATTAATGCTCTCTTCGACATGTTCAATCGTTAGCACAGAATCCCGAACGACGGGAGGATCATGTTTGGTATAAATCATATTACCATTGTACAAAACATTCTGTTCTTGCTGAGCTTTCTTGAGATTACAAGGGGTGTTGTTACCAAGAGCCATTTTATGTTTCGTATGGTAAATCGGATGAGTTTGATTTGAAATCATTTTCATTGTTTGACTCGACTGACCCGACTTAACCACTAATTCCTCTAAATGAGCAATCATGTGTTCTGACTCTACGATTTCTTCCAAAAGTTTGTCTTCTTTCTTTGCAAAATCCTTTTTCAACTCATCCATTTCTTTTTCAAGATTGGAATAAGCTGTTTTTTGTTTAGAAAGTTGGTTTTGTAAATCAGAAACTTCCGCGTTTAAAGATTTTATCTTTTTGAAAGAATTAACATCAAGTGTATCAAACTTGAGTTGCAATTGTTGTTTCTCTGAAACGGAATTTTGATAACCAGTTTCTAATTCAGACAATCTTTTGTTATGAAATTCAAAAGCTTTAACGGTTGATTTGTAACTCTCAAGCTCAGCGGCCAATTTAACATTCGCGGCCTTAACATCGCGATTGACCTTTTGCACATTCTTAATTTCAATACGACAATTATTCAATAATGATTCAAACAAAGCACGTGTTTCCTCATCATTAGCACCATTTTGTGCAACTTGAACTCCATTAGGATCCATATATGGAGTTTCATAGTTAACATTGCTATTAACTTGTTCCCCCACATATGTATCATAATTAGGTTCAGGTGGTACATAATGTGGCTTTTCATGAGTAAACAGAATAGCATTATTACCATAATTTGGTACCTCATGGAATGAATCTGAATCATAAGTAGGAGGAAGATCAGAATCACTGCTTGATGTTGTTGCCTGCTGATTTGCCATAAAGTTGTAGGTTGCATTAAGGTCTGCTGAATTGTCATTAACTCTTGTTGTAGCTCTAAACTCATGTTCCTCAGCAGTCAACGGTATTCCCGATTCTTCTTTATTGGCTAGCATAATTAAGTACTGAATCTTTTCTACCCTCGTCATTGCATCACTGCGGTGAATTTCAGATGTAGGCTTTTGAATTGAAGTCATAAAACAATCATTCCCATTTTGATTAACCACATCCTGACTCACAAACTGATCCATCGGATCTCCAACATATTCCCTTATCTGAATCCCCGTCTGTGTACTCGTAGCATATCTATGTTGATTCCCAATAACATGTTCATTTGCCAGTATACCTTGATTCTGAGTAAAGTCAGTTGGAAACATTTCAGCTAGAACCTCAAGTGCTTGCTGCTTTTGTCTCAACATTGCTTCATCAAACCTAGCCTTGTAGGCAAGTTTCTCTTCCAACTGCTTCTGCTTCACATTCTCAGAATCTGGGGAAAAGGTTGGTTCTGGAAGTTCCGTATCAGTTGTTGCAAAGAGATCGTAACTAGGTTCAACAGTCTCAACTTGCATTGTCAACTTCTCTTTTGGTGTGTCGGAGTCATATGAAGGTTCTGCGTTTTCAGGTTCATCTGACTTATGTTCACATGATTCTTTACCATTTTGTGCCTTTACACTCAATGGTGGTCGCTTCATATGCTCAACGAGTGTGAATGGAAATCTCAGGTCAAGATATTTTACGTACTCTGGAAGCTCATTTTCATCAACGTCTTGTTCAGTATCAGTTAACGGCTTCTCAGTCTCATTCCATAGTTGCACAGTCTCAGTAATCGGCTTGTCAGTCTTAGGATATGGAGCAAAGAATTGAACAAGAGGTTCCATGTCCATCGTTGGAAAGAAATTGTTTAGAAAAGGCATTTTGAATGTTTTCGAGTGAGATCTACGTTTCCCTCCGAAATATAATTTTGAAAATTTTTCTTTCCCAGAATTTTGAAAACACCTAGAAATGCAATTCTAAGGTTACAGAAAAATTTAAGTTTCAAAAAATTTTGACGCCAAATTTCACCGAAAAAATTTGAATTTTGACCTAAAAATTTGAATTTTGGGCCAAAATTTTCACCGTTATACCAGAATTTGAATTTCGCGTAAAAATTGAACGTTTAGTTTCCTGTAAAAAATAAATTTTACTCAAATTTTCCCGCCAAAAAACTTTTTTTTTTTTTTTTAAGAAAATAGGATAAAGTTGATTATAGGATCGTTCCAACGAAATAGGAGTAGAGTTTTGAGTAAATCATTGCAAGATTTGACGGTGAAAGTTTTGACTTCAATAACTTCTTCGCGTAGAATTCCCAAGTACTCGAGATATGACCAAGTTCCAAGTTCTCGAAAATTTTTCAAGTGCTCGAAAAATATCAAAAATGTTATCGAAATAAATCCAAGTTATCGAAAGCTTACAAGTTTGCGAAAAGTGGTCCAAGATCTCGAAAATATCAAGTTTTGCGAAAAAATTGTCCAATAATTTTCTCGACAAAATCAGGTTTGCGAAAGAAAAAATGTTGTCCAATGTTTTCGAAAAAAATCAGATTTTGCGAAAAAAGGTTGACCAAGTTTGCGAAATAGAATATTCCAAGTTTGCGAAAGTTTTTGAAATATAATACTTTTCGAGAATAACACGGTTTGAAATTTTCGAAAATATCAAATTCCTTTCTGTGACGTTTTCGAGAATAGCACGTTTTCGAGAAAAACAAATTTTCGAGAATAAAATATTCCAAGTTTGATGGCAGTGGATTCACGAGAATATTTAGGCTATGTTTGGCAAAAGTAGCTGTGAGCAGTAGCATTGAGCAGGAGCAGTGAGCAGTAGCTGTGAGCTGTGAGCAGTAGCCAAAAAAGCTCACAGCTTCATAAAGAAGCATTGGAAAAATGAGCTTTCCTAAAAAATAGCAAAGCCCACAGCTCTCATGCCAAACAAACATCAAAAATAAAAAAGCTCATTCTCACCGCTCATTACCCAAAAAAGCTCCAAAAAAGCTCCGCGCCAAACAATTTAGAAAGTTATCCCAAGTTATTCTCGATAATGTTGTGCAATATTTCTCGAAAATGTGCACTTATCGAAAATTTGCAATACTTTTCTAAATTATACAATTTAGAAAGTTATCCCAAGTCGAAGTGTTTTTTCTAACTTATACAAGGAAGAAAAACACCGAGTAAGCCACGGAATCGTATGATGAAAACTAGGATGAGATTCTCGATAAATGGTAGCCAAATCGTGTAGCTCAAAGCACTCCAAAATCAAGTTTGTGTTCCAAGAAACTTGTACTTTTATGCATAAAATCACCAAAACTTGAAGAAAGTTCCAAACTTGATGATTTTTATCAAACTTTTTGAGATCTCGAAAACAAGTACAAAACCAAAGTCGAATTTTTTAAGCTAGAAATTTTCAAAAAGATTAAAACTTTCTTGTTAGATAGGGTTTATAACACTAGTTTGTAATCAAAAAAGTGTTAAAAACCAAGAAAAAACAAGAAAAGTAGGAATTTTTATGAAAAATAACGTGTAGGAAGCTTAAAAAAGACGAAGAACACAAACACCCAACACTCCTAAATCATTGTTAGGCGATTGATACTACTTGTAAAACCTTAGATATACCAACTCTATCATAAATATAGAAGATTAGAAGAAGAAAGATGGTGACTTGGTGAGAGTATATGTAATTCGTATATGTTGAAAGAGAGATGGAAAATGAGAGAATATTATTAAGAAACACACACAAATACACATACAAGCACACACCTCAAATGAGCCTTTGAGGTGTTTAAATAGTAAGTTACATGAGATGCCCTATGGGCTTGGGCTTGGACTTGGTTACATGGTTGGATAACTAGGCTTATGAAACATAGCATATAACATATTAGCTTGCCAAGTCCAAGGCCCAATAACTAAACTATTACTAATCTTAACAAACGACACAAAGTTACAATATAAGAAAGACCATCACTTCAAAATACATATTTTTTAATGCTAACATTTTATTTATTTATTTATTATTTTTTTAGATATGATGTTGTGAGAAGCGATATGCCGTTATCATGTAGAGGTTTACCTAAGTCTTGCTATATAATTGTGGTCCATCTCAATTGGATGTAGCAAACATCCACATTACTATGAAAGTAAGGTTTAAAAAGTTTTTATGAACCAGGATAACCTCTTTATAAGAGTTCAAGAGTGAGAGAATTTACCACACCTTGTGGGTGTATATTAGTGACTATTTATAATACAAGATTACATGAAAAGATACAAATAACAAACTTTCCCATTTTATGGGATGAATACAATTGGTTCCTATTATACAGGATTATGAAGATATATTGCTAATACACTTATAAATAAAAAAAAATAATAATAATAAAAAAAAAATCTTTTCATAAGAGAAAAATCATTTTAAGTAATTCTTTAATTTCTTGCATAGAAGGCCTATCGTCCCAATTGCAAGTTTAATTAAAGAAAACACATAAATTTTTACTAGTTATAAGTCCCGTGCACGCACGAAATTTACACATAAATCAAATTTATTTTAAAATTTTAGTTTAACATAGGGACATATAATAAAAATTTACCCGTGAAAATTGTGATATAAGTACAACTAATACTTGTTTAGGAGTTTTTTTTTTTTTTTTTTTTTTTTTTTTTTTTTTTATGTATTAATATCTATTACAGTAATATTTTGTAAAACAATTTATTGGTTGAAAGATTTAACTTTGTTTAAGTGACATAGATGTTGAGGTTGAGGTTGATGTTGTTGTTTAACTTTAACTATTTATATGATGTTGTACAAAATGTGCGAGTTTAGTAGCACATAATCAATGTTGATAAAGTTAAAATATGCCCCGTAAAGTTTTTAAAAATGTTTTCTGGATATCTATATATATAAACTTTAAATAAGAATTTCATGAGTCGTTGTAAATAGAATATCGTATATTTATTTTCATATCACACTAATCCGTGGTTAAATTTGATATTTATATTCCCGTTAATAACAGTTTAGTTGTACTTAATATTCAAGTCCATGTACCCATAAATTAATTTTTTTAAAATAAAATAACATGGGTCCTTATTTAACGTATATATAACAAATAAATATTTTAATTGATGAAAATCTAAAACTAACGCATATTTACAAAATTTTGTAATTTTAATAGGTGAAAGTTTGAAACTAATACTAATAGTTATGTAATTCTAAACAAAGTTTATATTATAAAGTATAGGGGGCATAAAGCGTAAGGGGTTATTTGTTTATTATCTAAAGTTATTAATAAAACATGAAGACTTATAATTTTACACTTAATTCTATATAATATATTTAAAATTCAACCACTAAAGTTTTATTAATTACACCATCTTTTTTTAAGTTTTTGTTTTCATAAATTTGACACTTATATTTTCATGTGTTTTTTTTCTTAACCAAAAATTCTCCACCAAATTTATTAAAGTTTGATCAAAATAAATTCAATTTTAATTTTTTATTGGCCAATCATATTGCTTGATTTTGCATATGTGTCAAAAAAAAATTTTGTGAAAATGAGAAATATTATTAATCACAAAAGTACAACAAGACTCTTAAAACATCCATGGACAAGTCCTATGATGTTATTAAAAAGAGTCTTCAACAAATAAACTTGACCATAACTACAAGTGTTCTATACCCTGATACTATCTATCCATACTAAGTATCTATACCAGAAAGACAAATACACCCAGACAAACAATACATCACATTTTTACACCTTCAATTTTGTACTACCAGTAACTCTTTTTATCATCACCTTCTATTTATCTTCAACATCTTTTACTACATTAGTATCTTTCACTACAAAACTCATTACTATCCAAGTTATGTTTTCCATGATATTCTGTATCAACACATCCACATTTCTTTCATTATTTTTGAACAATCTGGCATTTCTCTCTTGCCAAATAGTATAAACTGTAGCTCCCAGAACCAATCTTCTCACAATACTCCATATATTCTTGTCAGCTTTCAGTCTTGAAAATTCTTCAATAATTTTGTTCCAATTGAAAAAGAATTTTCTGTCAAGTAACTTCTGCAACCTTTCCCAGACCTCATGAGTGTAATTACATTTGAAAAATAGGTGTTCATGGGAATCAAGACATTGTTTGCAAAACACACATTTCATATTTCTGTTTGGATCCCATACATCAATTTTGTCTTGAATCATCAATCTTCCTTATATAGCTAACCATAGAACAAAAGAGTGCCTGGGAATATTTTGTGGGTACCAAACCAAATCATTCCATGAAACTCTGTTTCCCTGGCAGCATAAATCCTTCCAAACTACTTTAGTTGCAAACTCTGTTCTATGCCCATTGTTTGTTATCCACACAGCTTTATCTTTGACATCACTGATCAAAGTTGGAAGAAGTATTTTATTCAGCTTAGGAAATTTGGTTAACCACTCCAGAGGCCAACACCAGGTACCATCTTTGATCAATCTATCCACTGTGCAATCATTTCTGAGGCTAGCATTATAAATCTCTCTAGCAGTTATAAACTCACTCAGTGGACCCTCATCACACCATTTATCATACCAAGCTGAAGTTGTTTTGCCATTACCAACTTTATACCCAATATGCACTCTAACTTTTTCTCTTAATTCCAGAATATTATTCCAACCTACACTGCTATTCTTTTCAATTGGCACTTCCCATACATTTCTCCCTTTCAATTTTTCAACACTGATCCATTTGACCCACAATGTATCATTTTTTGCAGCAATATTCCAAAGGTGTTTCATAATCATAACTTCATTCCATATCTGTAAATCTTTAAAACCCAGGCCACCCTGATCTTTTGGTTTACAAATATTAGCCCATGAAATTTTTGCTTTGCCTTTTGCTAATTCCTCTTGACACCACAAAAACCCCTTCAACAGTTTATTAATATCTTTAATCACAGTTTTAGGCAAGATAAAACTGATGCCCAATAGACTTGCATTGATGATTGCATGGAAGCTATGTGTTAAAATTGAGCTCGCCTATTGGTCAAAAAAAAAAATTTCAATAAGAAGGTTTTGCAAAATCACTCCGAAATGATGTAATTCTTTTATTATATAAAAGATATGTGAAAAGAAAACAGAATTTTTGTCCGAAGGCCCATGCAATCTAAGATAAGTATAGAAAACAACTAAGGACCATAAGTTCGAAAAGCCTTCGGAAAAGTAAAGAAGAGAACGCAAAGAGCAATTTTGAAATTGATATACACAAAGAAAAAGTGATCGTACAAGATCACAAAAAGGCGCCACATATAGCTAAAGATGAGAAGATGATTTGAACACTATTGTTCGCTTTCTTTCAGTGCTAAAAAACTAAAGTAGTCCTATGAAAGAGCTCGGTTTTGTATGGAAAATAGCTCGATTTTGAAGTTGGAATGGATCATTAAGAAACCAAACTTGATTTACTGATCTTATCGTACCCAACCACCCAACGGCTACTAAACTTAAAACATGCACAATACACACTCACCTTGCAAATTATTATTTTTTTTTTTTTTTGTAAATTGAAGAAACATGTTAGCTAGGAATCTAGGATGATTCATCAGTGAAATTAAAGTACGTATTTCGAACTATAGGTAACATTTTTGTACATTCAAATAGGAAATAATTTCCGTTACTTTTGCTCCACACAACAAACATAGAATCAACGTTCAATTGATTTGCCACGAGTATCATATACATGAAAAGTACAACTACTTGCTTTTATTTGATGTAAAAAAACTAGGGAACAAGTTAGAAATGACTAAAATACTAGGTCATTAGTATAGAAGTAAAGTGAATCTCATTTTTAGGAGGGTCTACCAATTAATCTCTTCACGAGATGGGGAAATCAAGCTTCACTATCCATTTGACAACTTGATTGTAGTCTTTCTCAAGCTTCCCTCTTTGTTATCATCAATTTAATTACATGAGCACTGAAGAGTTGTAATGTACAATGTACAACAAATTGACATTCTGATTGTGACTTCATTGACAACAACATCTTTGATAGGCATTGTTAAATTCACATCCGAATCAATAGCCCTTGCAAACATGCTAATGGAAGTTACGAATGATAAGAAATAGTATCAAATACGCTAAGAACTTGATTTTTGATGATACTAAAGGACCATCTTCCAGAAAAGATAAATTCTACATTATCATAGTTTGGGGGTGTTGGTATAGAGTATTGATTGTGTAAATTTTATTTTCACGGAAAGTATGAATAAATGATCAAGCACTTAGCTTATCGGAATGGTGTAATCAGAACCGAAACAATACAACCAAGAAATATAAAACAAGAAAAACCATGGCAATCCATAATTAGTAAATAAAGAAAGAAATGAAGTAATAAGGAAACCCGAAAGCATATTCTGATCAAGGCACGTGTTTTTCCCTGAAACCAAATTCGTAGTCTATTGAATGTGTCTTTTACAATACAAAGGAGATGAATATAAAGGGGATACAAAGGGCTTTATTTAGGGTAAAGTATTAATGCCCACTAATTAGCCAATTGATCCCATAAATCATGCAACTAATCAAGAGACATATGGAAATACAATATTTGATTTTAATGCAATATACTGTCTAACATTATTGTGGCCTAATTTAATGCATGACAAGAGACATAATAGCTTAATATCCATAAGACACAGCCTTTGCACATCTTTGAATGGAGGTCGACAATATTCGACTTGAGCATCTTGTATCAATGCTACGCGCCTGAAAACGAGCCTTGTCCCAAAGGCTGATGGTTGTGTACCTCGTGTCACGTGGCATCCAAAGTGCAGTGGTTCTGGTTCGGTTCGAGAAAAAACAAACTTTGTTGGATGGGATTGCTGCCCAAGAGGAAATGCCTTCACCCAATGGAAGATGGCTAACAAGTCCTCGATGAGCGAGGGAATGAGAACTCAAGTTTGTGTGGCAACATCATTTTGGATCATGGTAATAGATTAAGCAGAGTCGGTGAGCAACTTAGGCATGGGTTTGTCGGGTTTAGCGGGGTGAATTAATTGCAGCTCATGGTTGTTAGATGGTAGAGTGATGATTTGTTGTGTTATTGTTAGCGACATGTCGATGGTTGATGTGTTGGTATCTCATTGGTTAGTTTGTACGATTGGTGAGATGAGGGCCGAAGTATCCTATTGTTTTTCAATGAGAATATCAAGTTGGGAAGTGAATGCGGTTTGAGATGCAACGAGTCTGGATAACGAGTTGGCTATGGATGCCATGGACTCTTCGAGTGATTGTATGTTATGTTTTGGAGGCATAGTACGAAGAAGTGAAAGTACCATTGATAAGAGATCGGTTGAGATGGTTACTCAGAAACTAGATAAGAGACGAGATTTGATAGGACCCTTTGAGCGGGTAAAACTTCAACAAAACTACAAAGAAACTACACTTTGTTTTACCAATTCTTTTTCTTTATTCACATTCCATACAGAAATACATTTAAATAGGGAAAGAAATAAACAACGCTATTTGAAGATTAAGCAACAAGAAAAGTAAATATGAGAAGTTGCAAAACCTGTTTAATTAAAAGATAACTTAATGTAGACACTATCAGTTTTATTACTAAATATTTTTAGTCATCTTTCTTTATTAAGTTACAAATAAACAATTTTCATATGATTTAATTAATTTAGATTTTTTAATATTAAGTTAATTAAGTCGAAAACATCACCTTATTGTGGTCTAATTTAATTCATGACAAGAATATGGACGTAGTAGTTAAATATCCACAAGACACAACGATCTTGAATCTTGATGCACATCTTTGAATCGAGGTCAGGCAATATTCGACTTGAGTATCTCGTATCAATTGCCTTTGAGTTAATAAATATATTATATCTTATACATAAAAAAGTACAGATACTTATTTTTATTTGATGTTCAAAAAGCTATTGCAACAAGTAAGAAATGACCAAAATACAAAGAGGTCATTAGTGAATAAAAGTGTATCTCTTTTATAAGGAGGGTCTACCTCTCCCCTCACAAAAGGGAGGAATCAACTATCAAGCTTCACTTTCCATCAGATAACTTAATTGGAGTCCTTCCCATGCTTTCCTCTTGGTTCTCATGCATCTTCAATTTAGTGCGTATACTCGAGCATTGATGGGTGTAATGTACAATGTAGTTATGTACAACAAATTGACACTCCTGAGTGCGTTTTCATTGACATCGACTTCAATTCTTTGATAGGCATTGCTGAATTCACAATCGAATAATAGCTGTTGCGAACATGCTAAGGGAAATTACTTTAAACTTGATAACATATATCATACATGCTAAGAACTTGATCTTGTATTATCCTAGCACACCATCATGGAAAAAAATAAGATAAATTCTACCCCTTATAATAAAGTATGGGGGAGGTGCTATATTGGAAGAGCATGAATTGTAAACTTTTGTTTTTTCATGAAAACTTTGAATTAGAAATCTAGCACTTATAACACTTGTACTATGTATATGCTTCAAAACTTGTTTAAGGATCGCCGTATATATGAAGCAAAGCAAACAATTTCAAATCTATGGAAGTATTTATTTTGTTTACCGCGTATTTTCAAAATATAGTGATCACATCATGTATCTATCGTTGAGGAGACATAGCATACTTAATACTGTCAGGTTATTTTGATTTTCATGTTTACATATATCGATAGAGTAAGATAATCTAGAGGGATAGGCAGACATCACCTACGCCCGAGCTGCCATTCGTACAAAAGACCGTCCTTATGAAAGAAGAAATAGCTTATACGGAGTAAGTTATAAGGTGATACAAATGTCCTGACTTTTGTAAGTTCTTTAAGTGTAAACCAAATAAGAAAAGTCACATTCGAACCATGCTATGGATACTTATGTCAAGAATATTTAAGCTATATGAGTACTGATAATGACATAGATCATCATCCTTCTTTTAATTTATTTTATTTCCACTTCATTTCTCTTTCTCTTTATAATACAACGTGACTAATATGGACGTTATATGAATAGTAACAATATAGCGACCGGGTCATGAAATTAACTTTTAATTTCAATTATTATATATAAAATCAATTAGGAACAACTATTCTTTCCCTTTTTTCTTTTAACAATAAGACACTACACTTTGTTGCCTAAAGCTGAAATGTGGTCATTATCTACTTTTGGTAAAAACTTATAGCATGAAATCAGTAGGTATTAGTCTTAGGTAAATGATTGGTATGTATTTTAAACTTTTTGGTTTGAATGCATTAAGCTTAGTTTTTAGGAAATAAAAATCGTATAATTTGTAAAACGATGGCCGACAACATTTTTTTATGAGCGGCGATCCACTGCATTTTCTAAGGAGCTCAATAAGAGACATTATATAACTCGGTATTCTTTCATGATTCATTTATTTTCTGAAAGTAAATATGAAGAAGCTTAGCCTTGTACAAGAACCAATAAGATGAGTCTATAAGATACTCAAAAGAATGATTTTTTATTGAAAACATCTAGAATTTTAAAATATTTTTGTGTCGTTTAAGGATGTTACCTCATTGGACGTGAGTGCGTAATTATTACTCATGGCATTGAGAGTGTGGACTGTGGACAACACAATAATGCCAAAAGTACATGAAGGTATGAAAAATCTCTAAATTTATTCACATTAATCAAAGCCGAAGATATGAATGTGCAGACTAGTTTCGTTCACCGTTTTAAACAATTACAATAATAATGATTTTGTACAGTTACAATCTTCGAAAACGTATTTCATCCACCGTTTTATACAACTAAAATGACTTTAAACAAAGGATACTCTCATGTTCATTTAAACATAAGAGGTAATGTTATCTTTGTTATTACCGTACATTTGAATTAAAATAAAATAAATATTTTGCAATAATGACAATGTACAATTACAACAAGTATAACATTACTTCTCATGTTAAAACGAACATGAGAGGATCCCTCTCCAATGCTTTTTGTAGAGAACATAACTGAACCAAAAGATATGCATGTACAACTCTACAAGATCCGGTTTTATTAAGATTTTTTTTATTTTTTATTATTTTTTTTTTTTAGATATTGATTTATAACTTTTGATTTAATTCACTGGTATACATTAGGTAATAATAAATTAAATCTATAAATCACAAATTTGATTCATAAATATTTGTAAAAATTGAGTTATGATAATGATTTGTAAAATCATGAAATTTTTAACATTGATTCGATTTATTTTACACATTATGGATTAAAATCACATGAAATTGAGCTTTATGCTTGAAAATTTTCAATCAAAGTTAAAAATCTATCATAGTTCTCAAGTTCTTTCTTTAGTTTAAATGCTTCTCACTTGATCCATGTTATGCATGTACATGCCATTTAAAGATTTAGAGGTAAGCAAATAGGTTAATGCCTGGGATCGGCCTCGGGTCTTATCTCGAAATGCGCATTAACAGATAGCCCAGAGCAACAACAATTCAAGTTTTACAAAATACTTTTAAACTATTTAAAAAAGTCATTTGAGTGATTTGACCCAATGTGACAAAAGCTTTGCTAATGACTTAATAGCTTGGTAAAGGCCAAGCGTTTAAACCAAGGGCTATTGGCCTAACGGTATGTGAGTAACCCAACGACCTAAAGGTTGTGGATTCAAGTCTTGTTGGAGACATATGAGATGTAATTTATAAGATAAGTAGTGTAGGTTGTAAAAATATGTTGTTCAAAGAAAAAAAAGACCAAGCATTGGATAATAATTTTTTTTGGGTTATGGGTATTCCACCCGGTAAAATAAATTACTCCAAAAAATACGTTTAAGTACAATGAAATGTTGCTGAGGTAACACATTAACCGCAAGCAACCACTTGCCACAACCGCTAAATTATTTATGGACATGACATAAATGACAACTAGCTACAACCAACTAGACCACCAAACCAAAACTAGCATAAAAAAAGATACAATTTATGCAAAAAAAATATAAAACAGCCTAGTTAAGACAAAAATCTTGAATTCCAGCAGCCTTTAATTGTGCAAGAGAGAGGCCAAAATCATCACCATCATAATTGTTGTTGTCACCCGCATCCGCTTCCCATTGCTTATAAAGACTTTGTTATTTACCTCCACTTCCAGAATACAACGTACCAATATGATCATCAAAAACCTCATTATCATCGCCATCAGAAACTATCACATGCCCACCTTAGAGAATGGGTTACCCACCTTAATTGAAGAATCAATCTTTTTAAGAGGTTTACCATCATCATCAACAAGAGTAACTTTTCCCTCAATAATTAGCTTTTCAAGTTTTCCAATTTTCTCAACAATAGGAGTAGTACTAGTGCTTCCATAATCACCCAAAGGGAAAGTACAATGAGAGGAGGAAGTACTAGGCTTAGTAGCCATAGCCTACTCCTTCTCCTTACTGTTCGAAAACAAATTCAAAACATCAAAAGGACCCTATTTATCATTTGAAGAAGAAGTCTCTTTTTGAATCTTAGGATCCGAACTTTGCTTGGTAACTACCGTCTCTATAGGTCTCCAAAACTTAGGTTTTGGCTTGTTAAGCCTAACATCACCAATGGCCGAGATTGAGACGAATCAGCTACACTCTTCCCTTTATCGTTCCACTTCTTGCCTCAATGAAGCCCTCTTCATGATTATCCACCAGATTAGACACCTTGGCTGCCACATTAATGTCCTTTCGAATAGTCTCCTTGACACATTTAGGAAAATCAAAAAGAGCATGCCCAAATGATTTACAATCAATACATTGAGGAGGCTCCCATTCATATTCGACGTTAATAATTTCCATAACAAAACTATTACCTTCTTCATTCGGAATAGCCATTGTAACTTGGCTCTTCAATTCAGAATCCGCGCTTAATTCAACTAAGGCACGAGCAAAACTAATATGACCCAATGACTCAACACATATAGACCTTGTGAATGCATCCAACATAATAGGTTTCCCTACTTGCGTAGCAACCAAGCTCAAACCATCCTTGAATAAGCAACCAACGAAACTTTATGCAGTTTAACACAAACCGGTACCTTGTTAACCTCGTCCCTATTAAGGGATAAAATAAGAGTCCATTTATTAAGAATAATAGGCGAGTTACGAATTAACCAAGGGCCACACTCCAAAACACAATCCACACCATCCTTGGTAGCAATGTTCTGAAAGGCTCAAGGCGCACTAAGGCGCAAAGGGGGTCAAAGAGCCTTGAGTCGAGGCGCAAACCAAGGCGCGGGATTCATAAATATGAGGCGCACTATACATTCTGATTTTTTTATAACATATGTGACAACTTATTGAGCTTAAATAGCACAAAGAATATCAATATTCAATGCATAATGCCACTTAATAGTTATTACATCTAACAAAGGTTGCATTTAAACCCAAAATATTATGCAAACAACATATCAGAATCCATGAACTACCCTAAATTCCTGAATATACATTACAATATATGAGTTTATGACTTATAAAATTTAACAAATTACCATGTATCAAACTATCAACTATCAACTATCAACAACAAAAAATCTATAGTTGTTTGGTAACACTTAACACTAAAGAAACAACATTTGTATCTGTTAATAAGCTACTATTCTTAGACATTAGATTACAAAAAAAACATAGTTCTTTGTCGATTGTGTGTTTTAGTTATTTTCTAAAATATTAGGGTTATTAGATACTTTATAACTTAAAAGGCCAAATGTATATAACATGTAAGCCCAAAGTGTATCTTACTATTAAGAAAAAAAGGCCAAAACCCCGTTACATCTTCTAGGCGCACAAATCCCCAAGGCGCTAAAGCGCAAAAATCCCCAAGGCGCTGCGATTTTTACGGGATTCATGCATGTCGTGAGCCTCGATCTAAAAAAATCCCAAAGGCTAGAGCCTCGTGGGATTTAGGGAGTAGATGCGCCTTAGGCGCGATTTTTAAAACATTGCTTGGTAGCATTTGGTAATAAATTAAGTAAATCATTCTCATTAAATAATGACTATTTGAGAAGGTTTGTAAAGCTTTTGTGCATTAGTGAAGGTTTTTGAAGATGAATTTTTTAGAGATAAAATCTATTAAAAAATTTATTGTGTTAAATGCATCAAGTCTTTAAAACCAACGAAACTTTATGCAGTTTAACACAAACCGGTACCTTGTTAACCTCGTTCCTATTAAGGGATAAAATAAGAGTCCATTTATTAAGAATAATAGGCGAGTTACGAATTAACCAAGGGCCACGCTCCAAAACACGATCCACACCATCCTTGGTAGCATTTGGTAATAAATTAAGTAAATCATTCTCATTAAATAATGACTATTTGAGAAGGTTTGTAAAGCTTTTGTGCATTAGTGAAGGTTTTTGAAGATGAATTTTTTAGAGATAAAATCTATTAAAAAATTTATTGTGTTAAATGCATCAAGTCTTTAAAAATTTCATGCATTATCATTGATGCTCTAAGTTGGGTGTCAAAGTTTTCATTGTTATAGAGAGGTTTCATGTTGTTGTTCATTGCTTTATTCCTCTTCAAAGCCAAAGAAGGGAGGAAACTAAATGCTAAAGTCCTAAGCATGAAACATACTTCGTATTTTGCATGTCCTTATTTTTCAGAAAAAAAAGTCATCCAGTTATAAAATGCGGAAGAACAATGGAAAAGATGTTGTCAATATTTTGTCACTCTATTGTATAAGAAATAACAGATACTTGACATTAGCCTCTCCATTTGTATTCGCTACGGGAGTTTAACACTTTTCATCAGATTTGTTGAAAGCCTAGGGATGGAGTTACATGTGAACCTTTCGGTGGTAAATACGATCAACTCATATACTCTACATCTTTGATGCCTAGAAGAATATATAGCTACATGAATGGGATTCGTAGCAAATGAGAGTTTCAATTCATAACACATTTCTACAAATTGGTTCGATGGAAGTAATTTATTTCGTAACCGAACAACATCCAATTTCGTTGAGATCTCAAAACACTGTCATAGAAACCAAATGTTGTCTTTGAACTCTGTCATTAACCTTCATGTACTAGAACGAAAACTTCCTTTTAACGTCGATAGAGTACCTTTTTTCTCGTTGATGGATCAATACGGTTGGAGTAGAATAATATGGTTTATTTGGCAAAAAGATAAGACAAATAGTTAATGTGTTGTGAAGAAAGCATTTATCAGGTAAATGTGTCTAAAGATGGGATAGAAGTACTCAATAACAAATCTGTTTATATAGAAAAACTAAGTTAGACTATTTTTCACAAACGCTTCATAATATTATGTTTTGCAAAATATGTATATAGTACAAGTTTCATTGCAATTTCTCAATCATTCCGTAGTTCTATGTTTTCGCATGAATTGATGATGACTTTTTGTATTCTTCCGCCTCTCCTAAGCCTGTTCCTAAAAAAGGTCTAGTATCCTCACTATGGTCAACTAACTTAAAATAATAATAATAAAAAAAAGTTACAAAAACCTAAAAGAATAAAAACATATTCTTCCGTTGAATCTTGTTTCGTTGAGAAACAAAACATTTTTGCGGGGAAGTTGTTGCGGTTTTGTATGATGATATTGCAATGCGGCATCAATGTTAGAAGAATGTATTAAACAATTGAAGAGACTTGAAAAATCATTACTGCAAAAGTTAATTTTCTTTGAAGATTTCTTCATCAACTATGATTAAGTAGCAGACATATCAATTTATTTTTCTTCAAGTTTATATGATCTTATTTCTCACTTCTCTTTTGATTGAATACAAGTCAATTTTTACTTATTATCCTTTTTCAGTTTCTATAAATGTAGATTACAGTAACCAATGCAACGTTATTTCTTTTCTTGGATTGCGATTTGAAAGTGAAAAACAATAAAGGTAAAAACACTCATATTTATTACACATTCATCTAGAAAAACTGTCAACCATAAGTACACTAATCTCTTAATTTAAATAGTAAAAACTACATGGCTTATTTTTTTCCAAATGACCTCACCATCGATGCCAAGTTCTGAATCTTCATCAATTTTAGATACTAATAGAAAGTTGTATGATATCGAGTTGGACATCATAATAAGACAAGTTCGTCTTGTAGAAAAGATGGCTACATTGAAGTAAAATAAAAAGTACGAAAAAAAGTAGGTGGTATTTAGGAAAATAAATAAATAAATAAATAAATAAAATGATGCTTTGATGATGAATTTGAAGTTCCCAAGTTTTTTTAGAAATGTAAGCAAGCGTCTAGTCAAAGTTTTGTGCTCAAATTCAATCGCAACATATTAGCAATCACAAGTAAAAGCAACCCTTTGTTGAAGAATTTAGAATCTCTTCGTAGGATGTTGCGGTAAAGCAACCGTTAGGTGTGAACGGGGTCTTATTTTTTTATCACGTGACCCTCAATTGCAGATCGCAGCGTCCTTGTTGTTGTTCTAGCTGAAATCTGGTGAGCATCAAAATGGACGAGACATGTGTCATCTCGATTAGATGAGACGGTGGTGAAGATGGTGCAATTTTCTACAAGAATAAAGTTGTGTGCAAGGAGACATGGCCAATTAAGTGAAGTTGCTATTAAAAAAATGGTAAATGAGTTAGAAATAGATGTGCAATGAGTGAAGAAAGGCAAAAATACAAAAACATGATTCGGTGTCCTAATTTTACAAATATACCATTAAAGTTGAGTCAAGTTGCAAATAAGTGTTGATAAGGATTTATTTGACACATTTTTAGGGGGTCATTTAAGCCATAAGTCGTGATTTTATGGTCAAATATTCCTCAAATCGTTCCTTTTCTCATTTTAAGTACTTGGGACGTGATTTATGAAATATGGAGCATTTTGGAGCTTTTCGGAACGATTTTATGCTCAAGAATGAAGAAAACAAGAAAGTTAAGAAAAGTCAGGTTTTTACACCTGACGGCGTCACGCTTTGGAGGCTGACGCCGTCACCTTATGACAAGAATGGATGATTTTTCTAACGAGACGCACCAGAAAGATTTTGGAAGTTAAAACTTGACGCCGTCACGCACAAAAAGAGTGAGGCCGTCTAGCTTTGCAACTACACGAGACGGCCTAGAAGTATTTATACGTGACGACGTCTGAGAATTGTTTGGGCGATACGATACCCTAATTGCGGCGTTCTGACTGCATCGGAAGCCATAACCTGACGCCGTCAGCCTTGTAATTCTATATATAGTTTTGGATTTTTCATTAATTAAGTTTGCAACTTTGAAGATAAACCCTAATCCGACTTTAACAGTATTTTTAGGGTTTCAAACTGTAACCTCTCGTAAATTTCGCATACGATTAGTAAATGCATACGAATACATAAAACGATGTTACAAGAAATTAACACCATTTTACGGGTAACAAAATTTTTTTTTATGATATGGCTTGATATTGAACCACTACGATAACTGTGATTGACCGTTTACCCAGGAACGATGCTTACACATAACCTAGGTTGACTATAATTATTGCGAACGATAAATAATTATATAACGCGTTTATATTTAATAATACGTTTCGTCTAAATAACGTATACTATTTGTATATTCCCCGAAACTACGAAACTTCCCGAGAACGCTCACTGATATTTTTGAACTTCGACACGATAATCGAGGCACCCCAGGTGGGCCCCCAACACCCTTTCGGCCACGGATACACCACACAAACCAAACGGACTCCCTTTTATTCTTTATTTTCTGCTGGGCCGAGACCAAACGCAAGCCCACCAAGTTACAAGCCCAAACGCACCTTTTATTATTTTCTTTCTTTTGCACTGTCGCGACACACCCAAAACCACCCTATGTTTTTACGATTTCTACACATAACCAACATGTATTTTTGCTTGTCTCGTCTCCCCAAGTACCAAAGAAACAGAATCGATATTTGTTACACTTATTCTTACTCGTTTACTACCCTAGAAAACGCCTAAGCAAACCACCAAACTCACCCTTGATAGATAACACAAAAACGTGTCAACATATTCCTTCGAGCCTCCCATACTCCCCAATGACAACAAAATGAACAATGTGAAAGTAAGAAGCGTCAGGAATGAGCAGGAACAAATCACAAAAGATCTTGGCAATGTAAACTCTCGATTGGCCATTGTTTGTGGCAACACTATTCGCCTAACATGCAACCTTCATTCTTGTGATCTTTGCTTGTTTCTACCCTTTCAAAAACAGCCTATATAAGCCTCCCATGCAACCCTAGTCGTTACATGCACTTAAACGAACCATACCACTAAAAATATTAACGAGGAGAAGCTATGGAGGGACGAAAGGATTGCTAGGAGAACCACGCCTTGAAGTGAACCTAGGAAGCAAAGCTTGGAGCCTATTGAACCATTGGAAGGACGTGAAGTGAACCACGAAGCTAGTTTACCCTCACACGAACCATACACTCGTTTTACACCACCTTTTCTAGGTGAGGTGAGATCTTGATTTCTTTCTTTCTATACATATATATACGTACGTTTATATTTTTGCACCAACACTTACTATAAATACCACGTAAATAATAAACACAACATATATATTTTATATATCGTATCATGTATTGGCAAGGCCATTAACGAGAACCTATACTAACCTTGAACTAATATTAACGTATACACACTAAAATCACATGTTTCTAAGTTGGGTTGAACATGTACGAAAAATACTAAAAAACTTAGTTTATTTTTCAACCTATATAGATTTTACGCTTGAGTTTTGTGGTAACACTTTAGCCTCGCCCATGTCTAATTTCAACACACGACCTACCTATATTTTTACACGATCTAATTGCCTACTTGATATACTATCAGGAATGATAAATAAGTCGACCTAATAACTTCGTTTAAGCACTTAACGAGACCCAAAGTAAATCGCTATTGAAACTGTTTTCAGACTATTAAAAGCCTTACGTGGGCCAAAAAGCCCAAAAAGCTTTTTTAGCTTATTACGATAAGCTGAGCATATAAGCTGTTTTGAAATGTTTTTGTAACTTAAAATGATGGATTTCTATAAACTTAGTGTTCCCCCAAACCCCTTGGATCATAAAACCTTAACGGGCCCTTATATTGGCTCGTTAAGCCCAATTAACAAAATAAGCTAAGAATAAGCTAATAAGCTGTTGATTTAAGCTGTTTGAAACTTTATGAACTTATTGAAATAATAAAAATGCTAAGTTTTGAAATTGGTAAAGTTTCGACTATTTTTGCAAATATTCGAAGGTTAGGGACTAAAAATGTAAAGTTTGTAAACTTGGGTGAAAAGTATAAAAACTGTTTTTCTAAAGGGAATAAGCTGTAAATATTTGATGTTTGGACTAAGAATGTAAATATTTGATATTTGGACTAAAAATGTAAATATATATAATTTTTGGACTAACGGCGTAAATGTTTTCCGTTAAAGGTAAAAAGTGTAAAATTGAGAAACATGAAAGATTGAATAGTAATATTGATTTTTTTTATAATAATTATATTTTTTTTTATATATATATACTATATATATATATATATATATATATATATATATATATATATATATATATATATATATTTGAATATATATATTAAATCAATAAATAATAAACATAACTTATTATATATATATATATATATATATATATATATATATATATATATATATATATATATATATATATATATAACAGGAGGCGTTACACGTAGATAATTCAAGAAAACGCCACCTCATTGCCCAGTAATTGTTATTAGCATCCATGTCATCACATTCTGTCCATGTAAGCAATTTTTACAGCCATGTCATCAGTAGTGTCCACCTTGGCAATCACATAAGCATGTTTTACAATTCATAAAATTCGGATTTTTTTTATCTACTAAAATCTGGAATTAATTAGTACAAAAAATTCAGTGGAGGGATCGAACCTTGGGTGGTTTGTAGCATTACACTCTTGATAACCACTAGACCAACTTCCTTTTTGTTTTATATTTTGCAATACCTAATCTATAAACCTCTGCAATTAATATTTTTACAAATCAGATTATGCACAATATAGCCCAGCCCATTCATTATATTCTTTAAAAAAAATCAGAACCCTAATATCATTCTTTTTCACAAGTCGACTCTCTCTATTTTTTTCTGAAAGATCATCTTCTTTGTTTTGGTTTTGTTTCCCTATAAGCCTGTTCTGTTTTGCACAACGGTTCATTCATTATATATGTTAAGGGCCCATTGGTTCTACCTTCTTTTCTTTGTCGGCGACAAGGGATCTCTCAACCGCATCCATAGCTAAATGGTTAGCATCCATGTCATCTCATTCTGTCCATGTAAGCAATTTTTACAGCCATGTCATCAGTAGTGTCCACCTTGGCAATCACATAAGCATGTTTTACAATTCATAAAATTCAGATTTTTTTTATCTACTAAAATCTGGAATTAATTAGTACAAAAAATTCAGTGGAGGGATCGAACCTTGGGTAGTTTGTAGCATTACACTCTTGATAACCACTAGACCAACTTCCTTTTTGTTTTATATTTTGCAATACCTAATCTATAAACCTCTGCAATTAATATTTTTACAAATCAGATTATGCACAATATAGCCCAGCTCATTCATTATATTCTTTAAAAAAAATCAGAACCCTAATATCATTCTTTTTCACAAGTCGACTCTCTCTATTTTTTTCTGAAAGATCATCTTCTTTGTTTTGGTTTTGTTTCCCTATAAGCCTGTTCTGTTTTGCACAACGGTTCATTCATTATATATGTTATTTTAATTGTGAATGGCTGAGGTTAGAGTTGAACTGGTGAATGACATGAGAAGAATTTTTGATATCATAAAGTTTCGTGCCCCATATATCATATCCTATAGGAGAGATGATGAAGCTGTTTACACCATTTTTTTTGTTTCACTGTTGACATGCAATAGATTTACTAGGCAATTATAGCGAAGTGAGTCACACTAAACACAATGGCACCATGTTGCTGGATTCAACAATTCAGAAACATAAATAAGAGGTAAGCAGCAATTTGTTAATGATGACCACATATTATGTTACTAATGTTTGATTTATGATTTGTTTATATAGTAAAAATATATGTAAAGCCCGCGGTATCAGAAGTTTAGAACACCAGAAATTTCGATAAGCCTATGCACAAGTTCTTATGCGTTCATGGTTATGATGACATGCTTTTCAATGATCAATAATTGATTTAATGATTAGGTAAGTGTACTGACACATGAGTACAAGATGACTCTTATGATGAGGTAATTGTGCTTTTTACTTTTTACTCCATGAAAGACCAATGTTAATTTATAATAACGTATGTTTTAATTTTTTTTCTATTCAGGGTTTTCACATATGTTTAGTATATATCATCTCCTTTGAAGGTAAAGATCTTTTTGAATAATTTATTGTATACCAAAGGGAGTTTTGGAGCTATTGTTATAATAAGTAGTTCCAAAATGCTTATTGTGTTTCTTGAAAGTAGGCATAAGTAGATGTTAACAATGAGATTTGCAGCTATTGTCATACTCAGAATACGTAACTGGCTCTTTTGCTAATTTATAAATCTTATATCCTTATTGTGTTTATTGAAAGTAGGGAAATTGCTTTAGACATTTTGTATTATTTGTTTTATGTACCATCTATTCAGTTTGCTTCTGATGATATAATCCAAATTTCAACTCTGCACTAGGTACATGAAGTCACAGATCACACCCACACAGGTTTAGTTAACAGTATTGTAAGTTAAAAAAAATCTTTATCGTTTGTTTAGGCGATTGATACAAGAGACGCATTGGCAAAATTTAGATCACTCGAAGGGGGTAAAGAACATACCACAAGTTCTATAAGCATCCTAGACATGTTTTTCTTTGAGTCATTCAAGGTATACAACTAGGCGATTTGAGGTACTGCTTATAGGCTGTTTATGATAGCTTATTGAGACTGCTTATTTGCGGTGTTTGGGATTACTTATTAGCATAACTTCTTTTAGGGTCTGTTTGAGATTTCTTATTGACACTACTTTGGTCTTTTGTTTCAGGAAAGCATTCAACAGTGGAGAATGTAGGTGGAAAAATGGGTTTGGTTTAAAAAGATGATAAATATGGTTGATTTGAAGAAACGGCTTGAGTTAATGATGATATTGAAGGTGAACTATGAATGTTCGAGGGAGATAAGGCAAAGGGAAGAGACGACGTGTTATGCGGATGGGGAGACCAGGACTTGAAAGTCCGTGAAAGGTAACAATTTATGAATTCATTCCACTTTTACCCACCGGTTTTATGAATTGTGATAGGTCATGAAGGTATGTGATTATAAGTTAAGTTTCAATTTTTTTATTTTGAATGAGTTACAAGTTTATGATCCAGCCATATGAGTCGATGTTATTGCAACCATCGCTTTCTTTCATTACATAGAATAGCACACATGTATATTACGCGTTGTTTTTTTCATTATGGGTGTTGTGCTGCCTCTTATTTGTAGATGCGCGTATATAAACTATAAATGTGTTCATGTGTGACGAATTTTGGAGCTTTTCTAATTCTTTTCAGATGTGAATTCAAACTAATCATGAATAATGGATTAATACAGTCATGCCCATGTTAGGGTCAAAGAAATTAAGTGAAGAAAAATAGTGAAACTTTTGGGAAAATTATGAAATTTTTCTAGAAAGTGCTTAATACTATTCTAATCCTAAAAAAAATGAAAATTCAGAAAAAACTATTATCAATAAGAGAATTAATAATTTATTCGTGTCATGCCAGTTCTAAATATTATGTTATGTTCAATGCATATCTATTGCGTTTTTGGACAGGTTTTTAATGCAGCTGAAACATAGTTGTTTGGATATAAGGTTTCTATGCTGATTTTTACAGCAGAAACAATGTTTATACAAGTTTATGATGCAGCAGAAACAGGGCTGTTTGGACAACAGATTATATGGGTGTTTGTACATGTGATTCTTAGAAATATGTGTGTTTTCAGTAAGTGAATGTAATATGATATTATTGTGTTTTGTATTTGTAACTTTTGTGTTAATTCTCTTTTATGCTGCTACTTATTTAACAAGAGCTTTTTTGGACTTAAGCTATTAGTTTTCTTTATTATATTTACTCTTGCTATGGTTGCAGCACATTGTCATGAAAGAATAGCCTCAGCAATTAAAGTGCGGCATGAAAGAAAATCTTTACTTGCCCGATTGTAAATTTTGAAGTTTCAATTGATTTTTATTCTTTAAACCAAATCAAACAGCAATCCATATTAAGATTTCTTGGGTATTGGATCTTTCTCAGTTGATCACATCTCATGCAACCAATATGTTGATGGATGGGTTAAGGGGGTTTTCAGTTGAGAATGCCTTTAGGAAGGGATCTCTCTCTTCGAGGCAAAACAGTAGTCGGTCCATGTTAACCGGATACCACTATTCCACCAAAATATGGGGATAATGGAGTTCGAGTCAGAAGCCTAGCGTGGACATCAATGGCTAATTAATGTGATGTTTCTCTCTGAAGGACTTATGTTCAAGCCATACCGTGGACCTGGATACACGACTCCAAGTCTCGGTTCTCTACCTTGATAAGCGTCGTTGTTTGGTAATTCTTGATGTGGTTTTGTAATTTTATTTGATACTTATAGCAAACATTTTTGATATTGAATTGATATATACATAGTATTTCTTTTGCATCTCATATTGTCAAGTATGTACATTAGGTGCAACCTTAGAGACATATGGTTTCTTCCTTTTTTTTAGAACAACAATAGTCAAGTATTTTGCTTATGCTAAACTATGTTCACATATTTTTTATTTATAACTCATTGCATATGTGTGCATGGATATATATTAGTTTTTTAAAAATTTACATCTCCCTTTCACATAAAGTGATAGTTTATTAGTTCTCCTGTTTTATTCATATAGATAATAGTTGTTTATAATATAAGCCACATATGTTCCAAACATTCCTTTGTTTGTGTATAAGATACCAGCATATGACATGTATCTTTTTAAATATAAAAAAAAGCAATGATCAATATCCTGGATGGCTTATGCATGGGTTATAAACCAGAAGAAGGCACTGAGTTTGCCAAAGGTGCAAAGGCGATAGACGAATTTTGATGTGTCAAATGACGAGCCTCTTTAAGTGACAGTTTGTGCATTTTTGTTTAGGTGGAAACTCCTAATTTGCCCCTATGTTAAGCCACTGTCGGTCTAAGATTTTGTGCCAACCCGACCAGTTCCAGTCAAGGAAGATCAGCAGTTGGCTGAAAAATCTACACCAACACTTGTAGAAGTGAGACCATGACAGGATTCATATCAAAGAGGTGGAACCCGTGTGTGAATTAGGACAATGCTAATTGCAGAGGTTCAAAAGTAAACCCGCCCCATTTCAAATCATACTAAACAGGTAAACTGTTTATATCCGGGGCTTTTTAATCACTCGAGTGCACTAATGATATTAAAGGTCGTGGCACGTGTATTTCCTTCTAAATGTCTTGTCAAACTAAGAACATAGCAGCCTCTGTTGCAACTTGAACTTTGATGTTCCAGATGTAAACTGATACTAATGCAGAATCTACTGACCACAGGCCTCCAATTCTATAATATATAAGAGATTAGGTCTGCTCAGGTAAATAATGTTAAACTGAAATCAAGTTGAATTTACGCTCAAGTATTATTATAGCTTAGTTCTTTCTATTAAATCTAATATTCTTGGAAGCTTTGTCTTGGTCTAAATTTGTAGTGGGAGGCACATAATAGTTTTTTGTACTTAATAATTATCAAGAGAGTCATAATTTAGGCTGCTGAGATCTATAATTAGAATGACGGATTGCGAAGCCAAACTTGAATTATGGTCTCAACATAAAAAAAATATAGAAATGCTTCCTATTATTGATATTTACTAATTGATTGCTATAGGGACTGTTATTACAGCTAATGTTGTATCATAATAATGCTAGGACAAAATTTAATTCTGGTGTCAAAGTTGGAAACAGATGTATTAGGGAAGAGGTCAGAGGTCACCGGCGGCGGTGTTCCCGCAGGGGAAGCCCCCGTGCCGTGTCTCCCCGCACCCATTGCCAACCCCTTATCATGATTCAAATATTTAATCATGATTCAAATGTTTACCATTATTATTTTTAGGGCCAATGACTTAAAGTGTCGAGTACAGTTGATTTTTCAGCTGCATGTCGATAATGACACTTGGCAACATTCCAATGGAGTCGAGCCATTCGAGCATTTAAGCAACAGTCGAGCAAATGAAATCTGAAAAACCAAGTCGCGCGGTCTATATAGCCGAATTCATGTTTTTTTTGGTCAGTCTATTTTATCGTTCAAAACTGATATTTTCACGCTCCAGATACTAAGGAGCAAAATAGGATTTCTGGATGCAAGGGAGCTTAGATCAGATGTGTTACCTGTGAGTTTGTATAGATAGATAGATACCATACATCTTTATGTCTTCCTATTGCTTCATTTTAGTTAGTATGTAAAATGTGCCTTTATCCACTCAGGATATCATAAAGTTGGAAACATATGGATCATTCAGTCTCAAAAACCTTGGGGCGAGATCAATTTCATCAAATGGCAAAAAAGTTGCTCATGGTCAATTGGTTGCACTTGGTTCAAGCTGTTAGTTGTACCATTTACGACAATGCAGGTTGTTGTGTCGAAGAATATGATTGATAGTTTTTATGTGCCTACATTTGATCAAACATCCAACATATGCATAATGTAAGTATACACTTTCTCACACCTTTCGAGTTTAATGTACACTGACTTATGAGGTTAATTTTAAATATTGTTTTCAAATATAACTTTGGTCTCACTCTTTCAAGAAATTTAGAAAGGCTACTTGTGATAAAAAGTACTTATGCTAACTTCTTTGATGCTGCAAATAAGTTATTAAAGTGGTCAATTATCTACATGTGCACTTTATGCTAAACTGATCTGTTGAAGCTAAAACAAAATCTGGAGCATGGATTAACGAGCTTAAAATTCATTTATAGCAAATGTATTAATTAATACTCGAGTTAAATTTTGTGAAATGGGTTCTTCTCGCCAGGATCAGTATCATGTTTATTTTTTGTTTTGCAATTTTTGTTCGACATTCATTTTTTTAGCTGGTTCAACGTTACTACCATTTATTATTATTATTATTATTATTATTATTATTATTATTATTATTATTATTATTATTATTATTATTATTATTATTATTATTATTATTATTATTATTATTTATTCCCTAAGTGGTCTTTTTATTATATTGTAGATAAAAACAATATGCTAACTGGAAATGTGGCTGCTCGAAGTCGACAAAGCATGTTATCAAATGCACATTCTCTTACAAGCTTTCTTGCATTTTAAGTTGAGGATGCTTGTGGTGGATCGTATTCACAAATTACTCAAGTAGGAGTTTTGTATTAAGAAAAAGATGAATTCATGCACAGGTGTGCACATTTGTTATACTCAAAAATTGGTATTTGAATAAAGGGTCTCCATGCCAGTTTTTCTTCGATATTTTTTTTATAAGATTTTCAAAATTAAAGTTAGTTCTTTGATTTACAGTAGTAGTGACAATGAGAAATATAGGTGGCAATGTAGACACTTTTACCTATGATTCGAATGATTTAGCCTTAACTATATATCAAACGTTTAATATGTGCGCTAAATAAATTGGGGAACGGGTCAAACATGTTGGAAGTTGCGAGTCTATTTCTAAGTACATACAACCTCTAATCCTAATAATTGAAATTTGTATTACTATAATACCTACGTTTTTTCTAAGTGACAATGTTATCTTCAAAAATGGCAAAGAAGTGTTTGTTGGTCAAACCAAGATGTCATTCATTTTGATGCCATGTCATCGGTTTTTGTCCATGTTGGCAATTTAATTAACTAAATTTCGTATGGTATTAATTCCATGTCATCATATTTTAATCCACTTAAGCATACTTTGTCTGTGTAAAAATTTGGATTTTTAAAATTTAAAAATTTATAGTTTACAAGAATCGAACTTGGGTCTATTAGTCCACAAACAAACATGATAACCACTAGACCAACACATTTTTTGGATTATATGTACACAACCAAATCTATAAACCTACACATATCCAGTCCTTAATTATATATACTCCCTCCGTCCCATATTAAATATCAATGTTTTACTTTTAAAGTATTTCTTTATCAACTTTGACTTTAAATATTTTTACTTGTGTTATATAGTATTTGATAAAAATTATATGCAATGAAAATACATTTAAAACTTAATCAATTTGTATATTTCGTATCAAGTATTATGCTACACAAACACAAATATTTAAGGTTAAAGCTGAGAAAGTGAAACTTTAAAAAGTCAAACATGACATTTAATATAGGACGAAGAGAGTAATTAACATATTATCTATTATTAAAAAACCATACGTATATTTTTTGCGGAAACCCTAATCATCAAAATTCTCTCCATGAAGAAAACTCCATCGTTAAACGTTTTTTTCTTTTTTTTTTTTTTTTTTTTTTTTTTTTTTTTTCAAGTTCAGCATAATACGATGTTGATAAAATACTCACGATGTCATTTAAAATATGTTGTTAGAATATTTATAGGTTTTTTTATAGTGATTGTGTTTTTTGTTTTTTTTTATAGGGTTTTGATGATGATGATGATGAAAGCGGTTAGGGAAACTGCTCAAGCAGCTTTATCAGAGGCAAACTACCTCCAGTTTAGTGATTGTGTTTTTTGTTTTTTTATAGGTTTTTTATGATGATGATGATGATGATGATGATGATGAAAGCGGTTAGGAAACTGTTCAAGCAGCTTTATCAGCAATATTTTCTGGAGAGGAGACAAGTAAGCCACCACATAAAGAAGGCTGTTTCATACTTTATCCAAGTCTTTGATTTGTGAAAGAAGGCTGTTTGGAGTAAATTTTGAGCTGATAACATAAACTACAATATGTTTTAAGTACAATATTGTGTTCTGAAAGAGTTCTTTACCAATTTGTAAAAGTTCATTTTCCAATACTATCTATGTTTACTCATTTGTTGTATTCTCATGCCTTATCTCTAAATTTTATTGCGTATCATTTTGTTACTTTTTTTCTCTCATGTTCGATAAACGTTTGTTTCTTTTCGTTCTTAATGTATTAAAAAAATTTGGTATGTTTATATCTTATTTTTCATTAAATTATTTTTTCAATGATATTCATAAGTCATGCCCGACCATCGGGCGGGCTTCGACATCTAGTATATATATATATATATATATATATATATATATATATATATATATATATATAAATACGAATAAAACGTATATAACGAATAACTAAATTTAGACGAATAAAACAATACGTAACCATTATCTATTTTTATACGACGTAACACATCACGTATGCACTTTATCGATTACTCATAATTAATAATAAACGTTCGCAATAAAACGAGACTTAAGAACTGAAACGTGTCATATCTTATAGGTTGTGTGTGAAGCCGTTGCCTTGCATCGTTGAGATTACGTTTGTCCTACTAAGGTGAGTTCATAGCCCACACTTAACTGATTTCTGTGGGGGGGATACATGCTCAAAAATCGAACACAAGTCTTTTCCTGATCTTATTATTGCTTAAGTAGCTATTGCCAAAAGTCCTTCGATCATGAACCTTAATCACTTGAAAGGTGAACGTAAATAATTGTGAATAGATCTATTAGGGATTGACAATCCCCATTTGGTTGCAAGAGGAAAGTCACAAAATGCACGTTATTTGAATATAATAGGTTACTGGCAAATACCTATCTTGGGGGCTATATATTTTACATCATTATTATGAAAATATTGATGTCTGTTGAATCGTTGAGTGTCATGAGCTTAATGCAATAATGAATGTGATTTCTAACTTGTTTATTTGTATCGATATTACAATAAACATCTATCTCTTGTGTTCAAACTCTTAATTATAAACCTATGAATTTCACTCAACTTTTGTTGACTTTTAGCATGTTTATCTCAGGTAACTAAAAGGAATGGATGGCAACGGCACGAAGTGGGCAAATAAAGAAACGTTTATTTCTCTTTAAATAAAACTTATTGTTGAATAACGAATCCTCTTGGAATTATGAATACTTGGTATTTTAAATAAAACTTAAAACGATCACTTGAATCGTTTTCTATAATTGTGACGAAAGATCCACAATATAATACCCCAAAAGTCTTCCGCTGACATTTTAAGTCTTCCGCTGTATTAATCGATTTTGGGGGTGTTATAGATTGGCATCAGAGCCACGGTTATAGTGAACCAAGTGTTTTTGGAACATTGGACTATAACTACACTTTTAACGGGACAAAATTTTCATAAAATACCATCCTACGCCCTTCGTGCCTACGCATCCCAGTAATTGGTAAAAAGTATTATTTACCTTATAGCATTTTAAATTGGTTATAATTATGCTTACATTTACTAATCGGGAAATTTATTACAGTGTCATGTCTTCGAACACCCACCCTATCAGCTTGTCCTCAAACTCAGGAACTGAAGATGTTACTTCAGCCTATGCTACCTCACCTATGCCTATGTCTCCTGCTACCGACAGATACATGCAAAGCCAGCAATTTCTGCCAGCATCTGACACAGAGGCTTCTCCTCTGGCAACATCTGGTCCGATTCGCCGATCTAGGCAAATTAGACAACTTCAGTCGTATGAAGCAAGTACTGCTGTACCAGCACCAGCTCTTGTCATACCACCTGAATCAGTTGTGCCATCACCACCTGCACCACCAGTAATACCACCAATACCAACTATCTTCTACAGCCAAACTACTACTGTGTCACTAACACCATCACCTATAGTATCACCTCCACTAGCATCACCACCAGCACCTTACCGAAGTGTCCCTCTATTACCTCACCGAAAGACTTACCCAATCCGCCCAACCACCTCAGAATCTAGTATTCACCGTAGCCGCCGAAGGATCCACAAGCGGGCAGATGCTCGTAAATGGTCTTTCTTATTGCCCATTATGCGATATTGGAGATCTCAAGAAGGAACACCAACAACAAGGGAACTTGGGGAAAGTTCTTACTCTACCTCCCGAATTCTGCCAGTCACTGGGGAACCCATACACCATACCATACCATTGTTAGCTGCAAGAATGGTTCGCCACGAAGACCGACTTGATTCCATCGCTAGTATACTCAACAAGATTCCGCAGGAACTTCTAGAAACCTTTGAAGATGATATGAACAGTCTCATAATTGGTCATCTTGCAATAGAAGATAAGGTCGAAAAGTTGGATTCTTTATTTTGGGAATCAATGGAATTCATAGGAGCACTATGTGGGGCTAACACTTCGACCGAAATAGCATTAGGGACTTTAGACCGAGAAATTGAGAGGATCAACACTGAAAACCTACGCCTTATGCAAGCCCTGCTAGAAGCTCGAGAAAGGGAAAGAGCTCGAGATCAAACCATGGAAACCATGTCCACTGCCATTCAAGAACTCCAAAACCGCCTAGACAAAGCCTTAGGAAAACCATGAGACCATCACCTTGTTAAGAAAAATCAATGTCCTACAAATAAGTATATCTTGTCGTGTTTTGTAAACATTTGCACAAGTACCAATAAGTGTTGTAACACCTTGACATTGATTTATGGAAGTTTATTTTATCTTTATCTACGTTGCAAACTTTATACACTATATCGTAATATATTGGTTCATACAGGTCAAACTTATTCGTATTGTGTGTCATCCCAACATACGAAAATTTACGATGATTGAATCATTGTAACTACGACCTATATTTAACTATTTATTACTCGATATGTATTTTCGACGTGATAGGATTATTATAAATGTTCTAATAATATACCTTCTCTTATAGCAACATGGCTAGAACTAGGAGAACAACCACGAACGCCACACCAGCAAACCCCGAAGTTATGACCCCGGCTGCAATCCAACAAGCAATCGCTGATGGCGTTAATGCCGTTTTAGCTGAACAAAACCGTAATAGAGACGGAAATGCACCGGCACCCTGCTACTGCACATATAAAGACTTCATAGCATGTCAACCAACGTATTTCAAAGGAACTGAAGGAGTGTCGAAATTAGCTCAATGGTTTGAAAGAAGTGAAACTGTTTTCCAAAGAAGTGGATGCTCGGAAAACAACAAGGTAAGCTTCACAACGGGAACACTAATGCAAGACGCTCTATCCTGGTGGAACTCTACCATTCAAACACTAGGAGCAGAAGCAGCACATCAGCTTACTTGGATTGAATTCAAGGCTAGAATACTAAAGAAGTATTGTCCCCGTTTCGAACTGCGAAAACTCGAGGATGAGTTCCATGCCTTAATAGTGAAAGGAGTTGATTTGAGAAGTTACAACCGGAGATTCCAAGAACTTAGGATACTATGCCCTACCATGGTACCCGATCATGAGAAGACATTAGAGAAATATGTCGAAGGACTCCCTAGGAGTATTGAAGGAAATGTCACCTCAGCAAATCCGCCAACCTTGGAAGCAGCAATGGAACTTGCTCAGAAACTTCTAGATCGAGAAGTGAAATGCAATGAACTTAAAAGGAAATTGGACGATAAAAGAAAACTCACCATCACAACAACAACCAGCAAAACTACAACAGTCATCACCGCAACAACAACCAACGCAACAATAATCGGAACCACCAACCATATCACAACACTCGAAGCACTCAGCAGCAGAATCAAAGACAAGAAAAACCCCGAGTCTACACCGCCACGGAAGGTGTAGGGTACAACGGACAGAAACCCCTGTGCCAGCGATGCAAACTTCATCACGAGGGTCGTTGTACCGTCCGATGTGACAAATGTCATAAAATCGGTCATCAAACCAGAAACTGTAGGATTCCTGCTACGGGAAGCAACACACTAGCTGTATCACCCACTTGTTTCGGATGCGGAGAAGTAGGACACATCCGGAGAAACTGCCCAAAAGGAAACGAACCAGCCAACGCCCAAGCTAGGGTATACCTACTCGGAGATGGAAACGGACCCGTTGTAGTCACCGGTACATTTCTACTAAACCATCATAATGCTAGAGTATTGTTTGATTCGGGCGCCGATAAGAGTTTTATATCAGATACGTTTGCCCCTTTACTTAATGTTACCCCCTCTAAGCTAAACACCACCTACGAAGTTGAAATGGCTGACGGGAATTTAATAGATACCAATACTATCATGAAAGATTGCACCCTAACCTTATCTGAAAAACCTTTTGCCATTGATCTTATGCCGGTTCAACTTGGTAGTTTCGACGCTATCGTCGGCATGGATTGGCTATCCCACCATCGTGCTAGGATTCACTGTGACGAAAAGGCCGTCCATATACCACTCAAGGATGAAACACTCATTGTCCATGGCGACAAAAGCAAACCTCGATATGGAATTATCTCATGTATACGAGTAATAAAATACATGAAAGAAGGATGTCAAGTATTCATGGCTCAAGTTACGGAAAGTAAGTCATCCGAGAAGCAGCTTGATGACGTTCCTATCGTTAGGGATTTTCCTGAAGTATTCCCTGAAGAATTACCTGGCATTCCACCCATACGTCAAGTAGAATTTCAGATTGAACTAGTGCCTGGAGCGGCACCAGTAGCTAAAGCACCTTATAGACTAGCACCATCTGAAATGGAAGAGTTGTCAGAACAACTAAAGGAATTATCGGATAAAGGATTTATTCGACCAAGCTCATCACCTTGGGGAGCTCCAATTTTATTCGTTAAGAAGAAGGATGGATCCTTTCGAATGTGCATCGATTACCGGGAGTTGAATAAACTTACGGTAAAGAATCGATACCCATTACCTCGAATTGATGATCTGTTTGATCAATTGCAAGGATCACGTGTGTACTCAAAAATTGATCTGAGATCAGGATATCATCAGTTAAGAGTTCGAGAAGAAGATATTCCAAAAACTGCATTCAGAACGCGCTATGGTCACTACGAATTTCAAGTAATGCCGTTCGGTCTGACCAATGCACCAGCAGTTTTCATGGATTTAATGAATCGAGTATGCAAACCTTACTTGGATAAGTTTGTAATAGTATTCATCGACGATATTTTGATCTACTCTCGCAACGAAGAAGAACACGCGGGACATTTACGAATCATTCTAGAACTGCTCAAGAAGGAAGAATTGTACGCTAAGTTCTCTAAATCGAGTATGCAAACCTTACTTGGATAAGTTTGTAATAGTATTCATCGACGATATTCATCGATAGTCAAGGCATTCACGTAGACCCTGCAAAGATTGAGGCTGTTAAAGGTTGGTCATCTCCTACAAACCCCACGGAGATTCGTCAATTTTTAGGTCTCGCAGGTTACTACCGAAGATTTATAGAAGGATTCTCCAAGATTGCAAAACCTTTGAATAAACTGACCCAAAAGAATGAGAAGTACATCTGGGAAGAAAAGGAAGAAGCAGCCTTCCAGTTGTTAAAACAAAAGCTTTGTGAAGCTCCAATATTAGCCCTCCCAGAAGGAAACGAGGACTTTATAGTATATTGCGACGCATCTTATCATGGACTAGGAGCGGTCTTGATGCAAAGAAGCAAAGTGATAGCTTACGCATCTCGGCAACTGAAGAAACATGAGGAAAACTACACGACTCATGACTTGGAGTTAGGAGCTGTAGTGTTTGCGCTCAAGTTGTGGAGACACTACTTATATGGCACCAAATGTACCGTATACACCGACCACAAGAGTCTTCAACACATTTTGGATCAGAAGGATTTGAATATGAGGCAACGCCGCTGGCTAGAGTTGCTCAGCGATTATGATTGTGAGATCCGTTACCACCCAGGAAAGGCTAATGTAGTAGCAGATGCGTTAAGCCGAAAAGAACGATTGAAACCCCTTCGAGTTAGATCACTAGGGATGACTATCCACTCACCCCTTCCATCCCAAATCCTTACCGCACAGAACGAAGCACTTAAAGAAGAAAACCGACCCAAAGAAAAGATTTACGGTATGCCCGAGAATAAGAATGGTTTCGTGAAGAAATCCGATGGAACACTGTGTTTCAAGGACAGAAGTTGGATCCCTATGATCGGAGGTATTCGTGAACTCATCATGTACGAGTCCCATAAGTCAAAATACTCCATTCATCCAGGTTCCGACAAGATGTATCAGGATTTAAAGAGACTATATTGGTGGCCAAACATGAAGGCTGACATCGCAGAATATGTCAGTAAATGTTTGACATGTTCAAGGGTAAAGGCAGAACATCAGAAACCTTCAGGCTTACTTGTACAACCAGAACTTCCTATGTGGAAATGGGAACGAATCACTATGGACTTCATCACCAAACTCCCAAGAACCTCATCCGGACACGACACAATATGGGTTATTGTGGATCGTCTAACAAAATCCGCTCATTTTATACCCATCAAAGAAACCGATGAGATGAATGCACTAGCTTAGATATATGTAAAGGAAATTATCACTCGACATGGAGTACCAATTTCGATTATCTCTGATCGAGATAGTCGTTTCACCTCTCACTTTTGGAAATCATTACAGAAAGCCTTAGGAACTAAACTAGATATGAGCACAGCGTACCACCCTCAAACTGATGGTCAAAGTGAAAGAACTATCCAAACCTTGGAAGATATGTTTCGAGCATGCGTTATTGATTTTGGAAAAGGTTGGGATAAGCACTTACCATTAGCAGAGTTTTCATACAACAATAGTTACCACACCAGCATAAAAGCAGCACCCTTCGAAGCACTGTATGGTAGAAAGTGCAGATCGCCCGTCTGTTGGGCAGAAGTCAGAGAAAGACAACTTATAGGACCAGACCTTGTTCGGGAAACAACCGAGAAAATCATTAAGATTAAGCAACGCTTACAAGCAGCCCGAGATCGACAGAAAAGCTACGCAGACCTAAAAAGGAAACCCATGGAATTTCAAATAGGAGACAGAGTCTTATTGAAAGTATCTCCCTGGAAGGGAATGGTACGATTTGGAAAGCATGGAAAGTTGAACCCCAGATACATCGGTCCGTTCAAAATCCTGGAAAGGATAGGACCCGTGGCTTATAGACTAGAACTACCCGAAGAACTTAGTCGGATTCACGACATCTTTCATGTGTCAAACCTTAAGAAGTGTTTATCCGATGAATCTCTCGTGATTCCATTGAAAGAGATTCGACTAGATGATAACCTTATCTTTACCGAGGAACCCATTGAAATTATGGAAAGAGAAGTCAAACAACTAAAACAGAACCGTATCCCTATTGTCAAAGTTCGTTGGGACTCCAAGCGAGGACCGGAATATACCTGGGAGCGCGAGGATCAGATTTGCTCCAAGTACCCACATCTCTTCACCTAAGACACCCTTGGCAACTATCTTAGACTACAATTCCGGGACGGAATTCCCTGTAAGAGGTAGGTAATGTAACCTCTCGTAAATTTCCCATACGATTAGTAAATGCATACGAATACATAAAACGATGTTACAAGAAATTAACACCATTTTACGGGTAACAAATTTTTTTTTTATGATATGGCTTGATATTGAACCACTACGATAACTGTGATTGACCGTTTACCCAGGAACGATGCTTACACATAACCTAGGTTGCCTATAATTATTGCGAACGATAAATAATTATATAACGCGTTTATATTTAATAATACGTTTCGTCTAAATAACGTATACTATTTATATATTCCCCGAAACTACGAAACTTCCCGAGAACGCTCACTGATATTTTTGAACTTCGACACGATAATTGAGGCACCCCAGGTGGGCCCCCAACACCCTTTGGGCCACGGATACACCACACAAACCAAACGGACTCCCTTTTATTCTTTATTTTCTGCTGGGCCGAGACCAAACGCTAGCCCACCAAGTTACAAGCCCAAACGCACCTTTTATTATTTTCTTTCTTTTGAACTGCCGCGACACACCCAAAACCACCCTATGTTTTTACGATTTCTACACATAACCAACATGTATGTTTGCTTGTCTCGTCTCCCCTAGTACCAAAGAAACAGAATCGATATTTGTTACACTTATTCTTACTCGTTTACTACCCTAGAAAACGCCTAAGCAAACCACCAAACTCACCCTTGATAGATAACACAAAAACGTGTCAACATATTCCTTCGAGCCTCCCATACTCCCCAATGACAACAAAATGAACAATGTGAATGTAAGAAGCGTCAGGAATGAGCAGGAACAAATCACAAAAGATCTTGGCAATGTAAACTCTCGATTGGCCATTGTTTGTGGCAACACTATTCGCCTAACATGCAACCTTCATTCTTGTGATCTTTGCTTGTTTCTACCCTTTCAAAAACAGCCTATATAAGCCTCCCAAGCAACCCTAGTCGTTACATGCACTTAAACGAACCATACCACTAAAAATATTAACGAGGAGAAGCTATGGAGGGACGAAAGGATTGCTAGGAGAACCACGCCTTGAAGTGAACCTAGGAAGCAAAGCTTGGAGCCTATTGAACCATTGGAAGGACGTGAAGTGAACCACGAAGCTAGTTTACCCTCACACGAACCATACACTCGTTTTACACCACCTTTTCTAGGTGAGGTGAGATCTTGATTTCTTTCTTTCTATACATATATATACGTACGTTTATATTTTTGCACCAACACTTACTATAAATACCACGTAAATAATAAACACAACATATATATTTTATATATCGTATCATGTATTGGTAAGGCCATTAACGAGAACCTATACTAACCTTGAACTAATATTAACGTATACACACTAAAATCACATGTTTCTAAGTTGGGTTGAACATGTACGAAAAATACTAAAAGACTTAGTTTATTTTTCAACCTATATAGATTTTACGCTTGAGTTTTGTGGCAACACTTTAGCCTCGCCATGTCTAATTTCAACACACGACCTACCTATATTTTTACACGATCTAATTGCCTACTTGATATACTATCAGGAATGATAAATAAGTCGACCTAATAACTTCGTTTAAGCACTTAACGAGACCCAAAGTAAATCGCTATTGAAACTGTTTTCAGACTATTAAAAACCTTACGTGGGCCAAAAAGCCCAAAAAGCTTGTTTTAGCTTATTACGATAAGCTGAGCATATAAGCTGTTTTGAAATGTTTTTGTAACTTAAAATGATGGATTTCTATAAACTTAGTGTTCCCCCAAACCCCTTGGATCATAAAACCTTAACGGGCCCTTATATTGGCTCGTTAAGCCCAATTAACAAAATAAGCTAAGAATAAGCTAATAAGCTGTTGATTTAAGCTGTTTGAAACTTTATGAGTTTATTGAAATAATAAAAATGCTAAGTTTTGAAATTGGTAAAGTTTGGACTATTTTTGCAAATATTCGAAGGTTAGGGACTAAAAATGTAAAGTTTGTAAACTTGGGTGAAAAGTATAAAAACTGTTTTTCTAAAGGGAATGAACTGTAAATATTTGATATTTGGACTAAGAATGTAAATATTTGATATTTGGACTAAAAATGTAAATATATATAATATTTGGACTAACGGCGTAAATGTTTTCCGTTAAGGGTAAAAAGTGTAAAATTGAGAAACATGAAGGATTGAATAGTAATATTGATTTTTTTTATAATAATTATATTTTTTTTTATATATATACTTATATATATATATATATATATATATATATATATATATATATATATATATATATATATATATATATATATATATATATATATATATATATTGAATATATATATTAAATCAATAAATAATAAACATAACTTATTATATATATATATATATATATATATATATATATATATATATATATATATATATATATATATATATATATATATATATATATATATATATATATATATATATATATACGAATAAAACGTATATAACGAATAACTAAATTTAGACGAATAAAACAATACGTAACCATTATCTATTTTTATACGACGTAACACATCACGTATGCACTTTATCGATTACTCATAATTAATAATAAACGTTCGCAATAAAACGAGACTTAAGAACTGAAACGTGCCATATCTTATAGGTTGTGTGTGAAGCCGTTGCCTTGCATCGTTGAGATTACGTTTGTCCTACTAAGGTGAGTTCATAGCCCACACTTAACTGATTTCTGTGGGGGGATACATGCTCAAAAATCGAACACAAGTTTTTTCCTGATCTTATTATTGCTTAAGTAGCTATTGCCAAAAGTCCCTCGATCATGAACCTTAATCACTTGAAAGATGAACGTAAATAATTGTGAATAGATCTATTAGGGATTGACAATCCCCATTTGGTTGCTAGAGGAAAGTCACCAAATGCACGTTATTTGAATATAATAGGTTACTGGCAAATACCTATCTTGGGGGCTACATATTTTACATTATTATTATGAAAATATTGATGTCTGTTGAATCGTTGAGTGTCATGAGCTTAATGCAATAATGAATGTGATTTCTAACTTGTTTATTTGTATCGATATTACAATAAACATCTATCTCTTGTGTTCAAACTCTTAATTATAAACCTATGAATTTCACTCAACTTTTGTTGACTTTTAGCATGTTTATCTCAGGTAACTAAAAGGAATGGATGGCAACGGCACGAAGTGGGCAAATAAAGAAACGTTTATTTCTCTTTAAATAAAACTTATTGTTGAATAACGAATCCTCTTGGAATTATGAATACTTGGTATTTTAAATAAAACTTAAAACGATCACTTGAATCGTTTTCTATAATTGTGACGAAAGATCCACAATATAATACCCCAAAAGTCTTCCGCTGACATTTTAAGTCTTCCGCTGTATTAATCGATTTTGGGGGTGTTATTCAAACCCTCTTTTCTTTCATGTTCAGTTGAAGATAAGTTCTTCCTTTAATCATTCAATATGTCTATGTATTGTTTGATTAATTGTTTGTCTTTTCTTTACATTAACATGCGAGCTTAGATTACTTAGTATTTGCTTAGATCTAATGAAACCTAGTTATTGATTGTTGATTTGTTGTTTGGTTGATTGACTCGCGTTAGGCTTAAGAAAATTGGCTAATCTCGTATACGGTAACAAGCTTGAACGTCTTAAGAAACGTAATCGGATGTATACTACGATTTTATTGATTGTATTTAATGAATGAGTAGATGTTGATGATTCTATGATATGATACTAAACGTGTCGTTATAAGAAGAAATAGATATTCATAGAGTTAGCGAAGGACGTAAACGCCCCCACGACTGGTATTAAGGAATACAATCCTTCATTAAACAATTGTGACAACTCAACAAATCAATAAGAGATAACCAGGGAGTAGTGAAATCTAAGTAAACACACTTGTTTCATATAAGAAGTTCACCACTTTTACTTTTCTTGTTATTTATTTTATTATTTTTAGTTTAATTAGTAATTTTGTGTTAGTTGACTAGCAACTAATTCTGCCCACTCTTTCAATACCTGAGATTTTTATTGCTTTCTATAACATATAAAAATACAAAAAGAATCATCCTTCACCTTTATACCTAGTTGACCTACACTTCAATCTTAACGACACTATTCGCCTAGAGAACGATCAATCCCCCGGACCTACCATTTACTACACTACAACAGTCATGTACACTGCCTGGTGAATTGCAAAATCTCTCAAGATTCCTTGAGAGGTAAAACCTTTTGCGAGATTGCAAAACGCGCATAAAGCGTCGTCTTTTGTCACAAAAATATTAATTTCCCTTTGTATTTTCTAATCACATCACCATGCAACTTTCTTAAAATACCAAAAAAAAAAAAAAAAAAAAAAAAAAAAAAAAAAAAGGTTTATAAATTCTCATGTCATATCACAATATTTATTTTTGAATTTCTTATTTTATAAATTTATTATCACGATGGACAAACTTGTTAAAGCTTTATAAAATAATACTAATGTATTGAATGAGTTACATGCATGCATTTAGGTGCAATGAAATTGTTCATATACTTAAACCTATTTTATTTCTTGACATCTTACTATACTGAGATACTGACTCAAGTAATAAACCTCTCCAAAATCTATAAACCTTTTTATGAACATCCCATTGTGAATGTCCTTACAACTTTGAAAGGCTGGTGAAACGCGTGAGAATCAATTTCCCTAATTGTTTAGTTTTATATGCGGAACTTTAACTCATATAGTCATTTGTTTGAATTGGATCAAGTGATAGTTGAAACTCGAACGAGAAATTCAGTTTGCCTTTTCGGATTGTTATCTTTCTTTGTCAAATTCTGAAAATCCACCATCGTGCTTTCGAGAAAAAGCACAACATAAATGTAGCATCCGAATCATAATACCCTTGCGACCAGACCATCTTAACATAGTTTAAGTTGCCTTGAAGATCATCAAACAGGTTATTACAGGTTCGTCGTGACTGCATATTATCTTTCAAGAAACGAAAGGCAAAGAAGAAAACCAATAAGAAAGAAGTGGAAATTTCGTATCAATCACATCCCAAATGCAACTTGCAAATATCTCATCTCTCTTCAAAGATGTAGTCCTTTTTTATGTGTGGGGTTAAAAGAGCCGGCTCGATGATGGACCATTTACGGTCACCCTCAATGAACGCGAGTTATGATCAGTAATGGACGTGATTATGTCACCAACCACCCAAGTGACCTTCGTCACGACTCAACCATTCGTTTCTTTGGGCCCAATCATGACTTGCTCTATGGTCGTTGAGCATATCGACGTCCTCTAGGCTCTAGCTAAGGTACCAGATGCATGCATTGTTCTTGAACAAATAAATTAAGGCATGCATATACATTCATACCACTATACGAGGGGAATACATAGTGCGCAGGCATACATGATTCTTCATCGAAAGAAATAAAGAAGATTACCAAAATCGTTGTTCTTTAACTTCTCTGAGTATTTAGTAATTGAATCGATCATCACTGATATGCTATTCCAAAAACGATATGCTGTCGTGGTTAAGGACTCAAAGTTTGTTAATAGTTTATCCATTATGTCCCAAATTATATATTTTGTACTACAAACTTGGAGTAATTTCATTGTCAAACTGAATTACCATTTACCAAATCAACAAGTACGTTAGAAGGATTTGGTCCATTATTGGTGAAGGTATATAGTTTCATGTTTTATCTTGCATTAAGCCTATATTTGTTTATTTATTAGAAAACTGTCCCTAAAATTCAAACTACAAATATATAAAGATAAAAAGGAGCCCACAACTAATGAAAGCTGATCAAAAGTGACCATCCAATACCCTTTCTGGTTTCGGTCTTCTATTTGTGATAAAGAGCCCATAACTTATCAGCTTGCATTTAAGCCCCAAAATACCACATGCTACATCATCCCCCCATGAATAAAATGAGCCAGAAATGGCCTGAACTAACTAAGAATTTAAGATGCTAAACCTTTTAGATGGTCTATTTCAAAAGATAACAATGTGATTAGAGATGTTAATGGCAAGGGTAATAAGTTGAAAATTTCGGTCGGTCTCACCGTAATGGATTAGTTTAAGTCGGTCGGCCTTAATTACACATACTCGGTTGGTCGGTCGGTGACAAAATATAAAAGAGGGTTTTCTTGCCCACCGACTTGTGTGCATATTTGTATGAGTGAATATTTAGTTAAAATGTATTTTTAAGGTATGTAGTGTGCATATTTGTGTGAGTGAATATTTAGTTAAAATGTATTTTTAAGGTATGTGGTATCAGTCTTTATATTACAATAAATTAATCATGAAATAGTCTTGAAAAAAGGAAGTTGAAGTAACATGTAGGTCACTTGGAATCATTATTACAATTATCAAGTAAATTCAAATATCTATCCTGCAAATAAATGTTGGCATTCAATCCAAAACATATGTCAACAAGTAATATATATAATTAGTAATTACATAAGGTCTACATGTAATCTCTTATGCGTCGCCGAGTGCAAATGATAAAGATGATGATAAACACACGTGTCCCAAGATCTCCACCTGGAACCCCATTCACTCGCCACGCCTATCTATCTTGCTCGTATATATATCAACCCTCATGCATGCTAGCTACTTCACCAAATCTTTAACCAGGAGTCCAGGAATATCAAAAACCCAGACAATTAAGTACATCTTTCACTAGCTAGCCTTCTTTAGATCGACCCACGATGTCTGTAACGTATGCAACTGACGGTACCGGAGCCGAGAAAAATGGGAAGAACCCACCGGGAAAACCGTTGTCGGTAGGACAACAAATCCTAGACAAAGGTGCTAAAATGTTGCAGTCTTTTAAACCCATCAACCAAATGAGTCAACACGCATGTACTTTTGCATTATACAGCCATGACATGACTCGACAAATCGAGACACACCACTTAGTGACACGCCTTAACCAAGACTTCCTCCAGGCTGCGGTTTACGACTCTGACGACTCTAACGCCCGTCTCATAGGTAATCAGGCCGTCCTAAACATAAAGCAACGACTATAACTATAAAAACTTTGTTTAGGAACTTACACAAAATAAGGCTTAAAAAGATAAAGTTTCTAAATTTTAGGCCACATAATAAGATGTTGAGATAGTATTAATATTAGTGTTAATTTATGTTATATATTATAATTTGCAGGAGTAGAATATATAATCTCTGATACCATCTTTGAAACACTGCAACCTGAGGAACAAAAACTCTGGCATTCTCATGCCTATGAGGTTTTTCTATTTTAACTTTTGCTTCTTTATTTTCAAAGTAATTTTGGTGATATGCTTTGATATGTCCCATGCATTTTAGTCATCCATGCACTGAATACTTTTTCTTTTCATTTGTTCTTTTGGATATGATTTAGTATAGTAACTTGCTTGTAACCTTAATTTTACCTGTTTCAGTAATCAACTTGTGAAATTGGAACATATTAATCAATTTGAAACGTGTAGAAATTAGATACAAGTACGTACATTGGTGTTTATCTATACAATAATATTGACCCTAGCTAATATATTTCATCAGATAAAATCTGGCCTTTGGATACATCCACGAATGCCAGAGATGGTTGTTAAGCCTGAACTTAAAAATTTAGCTAAAACATATGGCAAGTTTTGGTGCACATGGCAAACTGACAGAGGTGAGATTTAATACTATACATACATTTCTTATTGATTATTATTCTACAAATTGTATTTTCCGTGATGTTTGATATATTATGAAGGTGACAAACTCCCATTGGGGCCACCATCCTTAATGATGTCTCCACAAGCGGAGGGGGAAGGTGTGGTGAAATCGGAGTTAGTCAAGAAGAGAAATGACAATTACATCATATCAAAGGATGATATGATAAAGTCCCGAATTGAGATTCCTGAGCCTGAGTGGATAAATCCTACAGCTGATTATTGGAGACAACACAATAAATGTTTCGAAATAGCCGTAGAAAGCACGGAGATGAAGAAACTGACTGAGTTTCCTTGAGTGAACAGGCTAGTTGTAATGGTAAACATATATAATATATGAGTATTTCATGTTCGTAGAACAAAAGGCTTCACTCCTTCAAAATAATGAACCTAATCAAGGTAATTGTAGTGTTGCGTTAAAGCTTTAAACGTCTAAAGCAACACTTCTATAAGAATAAGCAATACCTTCTGAATGCGGTAAACATCAAATGCAACACTTTCATGGGATGTGTTTCAGGTGAACATCCCACTCTATTCGCCACTAGCTTCAAATCCCAAATCAATTAACGTACTCCGTAACATTTGCTGGTAGAAATTATTCGGGCACAGAAAGTGCATTTGAATTGGGAGAAGAACATACGTCAATCTGACATAAATAATTATACATTAAATAAAAGAAACAAATCTCGGCAAGACTAGCAGTGACAAAACAAGAAGTAAAAAACCCGTACGACTTAATAAGATTGAAGCAGCTGGAATAAAGTTTCTAACCAGTTAGAGTTTTGTCTTATCATCCGAAGCGTGTCAGGACCATGAGCGTTACCACGGTGTTGGATATCATTTGATAAAAATACTTTAAGCCAAGAGTTGCCTAGCTTTATGATAGTAACAAATGCAAGACATGTTATAAGGTCTATATACGTCCCTTATTTTTCTTGAATGGTTCTTAAATTCTTAGCCAATGTACCTAATTAACTAAATAAATAAATAAATAAATAAATAATAAAAAAAAATTAAGGTGTTGCTTCTAAGTACTTGGATTTTCATTATTTTAATTTGTTGTAGCGACGTATATTAGACAATATTACATTTATTATGGAATTACTATTCTCACTTGATTAAAATAATGTTTCTGCTATAGTGATTTTGTGAGTGTGTTTATAATATTTACAATGTTTTATGATTAAAATATTACTCCCCCTTTTACATATTCCAGAACCCTCCATATTTTCCATAACCCACACAAAACAAAAACGCAACAGTGAATCATCTATCATCTACCAGATTTTTTCTTATCCTCAACCAGATTCTATACATGGATAATGACGGGTTGTTAATTGAAAAAGAGGGAAAAACCCCGATGATGATGAATTCTTAATCGACAAAAGAGGGGAAAAAACCTACAAATGATCGGCTCTGAAAACAGGTATAAAAGGTTGTCTGCATCTCATTTATTATTATTATTATTTTTCTAATTTGGAATAAATTGGAATCTGCGTATTAAAGTGGTTAATTATTTTTTTCGATTTGCTGTTAATTGAAGTGGTTAGTTATTTTTTTTACTGGTTTGATTTTTAGTGTATTATGATGCTTTGTGTTTTGGAGATGAAACTGAAAAGAATGGAGGTAACAATTTTATTTCAGGTAAGTTCGTTATAAATTATTTAAGTGCTTTTGTCATTTTTATTCGACGGGAGTGTTTGGGATTTCTTAAATGAAATTCAGTTTGCTGTTTATATGGAGGGATGGTGGTTTAACTCAGACTGAATCAATATTAGAAAAGTTGAAATAGCAAAGAATAAAAACGTTAACACCTTACATGGTGTCAAAATGCAATGTATCAATTTGTTTGATACATTGTATGTGATATTCCTTTCTATCGCAGGTTTATGATGAGGATGCATGATCATTCGGGTTTAGCGAGAATGCATTTTTGTTGGTATAACAGGGCTTGCTAAATCTAAGGCCAATACAATCTTCGGTCAACCAGCTATGGAATGGCAGGGTGACTATAATGCACTTTTTCCTACACCTAAAGCATCATACTTCAGTTGACAGCTTACCTCGGATCCCTTTATAAAATCAAGAATTTTGTAACAATGGTACTTTCTTTCATACCTGTCGGCCTTAAGGATAACTAATTTGAATTTTTAAACAAGCAGATAAGCAAACCCTCTTGGAGACATTGACTATATTGTAAAGGTGAAGATCAGAAACCAAAGGGGACATCTTTACCAAAAGAGAGAGTGACTGGCCGATACCACCAGCAGCTTCAAGAATACCCACCTTGATTAATGCCTGAACTTCAAAAGCATTTGGTTATGCCTGGTTCTGATTTGTGGCTCTCTTAGTGAATGATTGGTGAAGTGGTGGCATCCTTTCGTCGATGAAAAATGATGATTTGGACTCGCTATTTACATATGGAACTGCCTTAAGGCCGCTGAAAGCAGAACCTGTTAAAGACCAATGACAACTCAAAGGGATCTTCAATTTGTTACAAAATCAGGAAAAAATGCGGTTTTCAGGTAAATTTTAATATAATCCGTTTGTATTTTTTATTATTTTAGCAAGTTGTACATTAAATACGGACTTAGTTTATATGTTCATGGTCTAAACTCGACAAGATACATTCTGCAACATCGGGATTTAGAAAATTCCTGATAAGCGCCTCAAAGGAAGGTAAGATCATTTGCACTTTCTTTTGATGGAATAGTAATGACACGAGTCTAAATATATTTAGATTTAAGTCTACCATGTTTCATTTGAAGATTACGACCTTCAAGTATATGAAAATTTATGCACGTATACTTTTATGTTTTCAAGTATACGTGCATAATTTTTTGTAAAATGGAACAAAAAACAATGTAGTAGAAGCTACATTTAAGTGGTTTAGTAGCAAAATGAGTCACTTTGCTTTTCTTATATACTGTTGTGGGCGTTCTCTTTTCAGTCTTGCTGTTTACAAGACGTTGTACAAGAGCTTCGGTGGCTTTGCTGCTGATCTTGTTGCTGCCATTGACCAGGTATGATGCTTAAACAAGTTATAAGTTATGTATGAATTGCAATTGACATTTATGACCCTGTAATATTTCACTTTTTTATGACCCCTTAAGTTATAGCCAGCTTCATTCCCCCAAAACGAACATCTTCATTTAATTAAGCCAAACACCCCTTAGGTAACTGAAAATTTACTCATTGATGCAGGTTTTACCGACCAGGTTTTAATATTTATAATGTGTCTCGTTTTCCTAAGGTCAACCTAATGCACTATCGGGCAATGTACCCGGTCGTGTGAGGTATAGCTAGATGGTAAAGCCAAGGTCGTCCCAAGAGCTAAGGGTGTGGAATTTATCTAAGTTTAATGTCACGTATAAAAGGGGTTTTATGATTTGAAAAATTGATTAACTAGAAATGTAAAAAACAAAACAAGTAAATAAATAGAAGGAAGTCAATAAAGAGAGATAGTGCTAACCTAATTACTACTCTTGTTATTATTATGATTAGTTTTCTATAAGTGCATCCTATCATATCGGTTGGGGGTTATATTCATTCAGGATCAGAGGGTTAAATCACCTGAATGTATCTTACACCTTGTCCTATCCCCGACTATTGTAAAGCCGAAGGTTCATCATGCGGCGTGAACCTACGAAGATGTAAGAGTCATTAAGTGCCTCTACTAACATGGGCATGGTCAGATCTTACACCCTCTCTAACTCCTTTAAGCGTATCGCATCGGTAGGTGGTCCTAGGGTTAATTCGCACATGTATGGTGATATTGCTATCACCAAGTCACATCCATATCGGCTTGGTTCCTAGGGTTAATTCCCCAATCCTCCAAGGAACTACTAATGCTCAACATTACTAGAACTAGAGTGTCCCAAGACTCGCCATGAAAGTATACAAACAATAGACAATAGATTTGTAGAAAACTAAATCATGACAATAACAATTTCATAACTAGGCTAACACCAAGAGGTGTTTAGCCACTCATATTCATAGTTGCAGTAAAACAATGATGGATTAATACAAATGTAAACATGAATCGAATACAAGACAAAGGAAACGATAAACTTGTGATTGGTGTGTGAATCCTCCCTTGGAAATGACTTCTATGTGACTAGAACTTCGTTCCTCCTGCTCCCTGAGTTTCTCCCAACTTCTGTGTGGTGAAAAGTGAATTAATAAACTTGTAATTAGGGCTGGTATTTATAGGCCCGACTTTGCTACGGGGTAGCTGATTGAATTGCTACGCCGTAGCCTTTGTAAATCTGGACTACGCCGTAGCTTAATCAAGTGCTACAGGCGCAGTTTCTTCATTTGATGCTTCTACGACGTAGTTGCTAGGGTAACTACACCGTAACATTCTCTTCGGCCTCATGAGTTCTTTACTGCCTCAAAATAGGGTCTACGCCGTAGGTGGAGAGTTGCTAATCCGTAGTTCCCTTTAGCAAATCTCTACGTCGTAGTCATGGAGTGAGCTACGCCGTAGTCTTCATAAATCTTTGCTACGGCGTAGGTAGATGAACCTCTACGCCGTAGTTAGTGCAGAATCCATATTTTTCATGTATTTTCACTTAAGTCCTTCAATTTTCGCGTTTCTTTGCTCATCTTTACCCTGAAATCAGAATATAAACAAATAAGAGTATATATCCTACATATAAATAGAAAAGATGAGCAATTAAGAGGGAAATTAACACTTAAATCATGGGTAAATTTGACGTTATCAAATATCCCCCCACTTGAACTCTACTTGCCCTCAAGTAGACCTTATTAGAATAATTTTTAAAAAGATATTTCTCGAGAAACTGGAAAATATGAGTCTAAAAACTTCCTATGCTAGAATATATCAAAGCCGAACACCTCACGAAACTGGAACAAACACTCATCTCTCTCTCTCTCCTAATCTAAGTGTTAATTTCGGGGTGATCACTCAATGCACAGTCATAGAATGTATTCTATCATAGGCTTGGCAGTTACACAAATCTCTACCACTATAGCTAAGGTCGAAACAATTTTTTAAAGGCAATATTGGGTGAATACATATGATTGGCTTGTGGGTGTAGTGTTGTTACTAACATACTACGGAAAAGGCAACAAAGACAATGGTACATGACCGGAACGCCGGGCAAGACACCAATGACTGCTCAAATCCTTCACCTAAGCATGATTCTCAAATAAAAGGGTATGATAAGATATGGGATGCACAATAATGGTGTAAAAGGAAAAAGAAAGCAAATAGTCTTAGCCTATAACCGAGTTGCTACCACTTGCTGTTCATCCAAAGTCCAAGCTTCAAAACGCAAAAATTTGATCATGTAACAATTGAGTGCCATTAGCGGACGTCATGATGGGCACCACACTTGGTCTTCATGTTGGTGATTAAGAACCAACAACTTCATTCTTCAAATATGACCGAAGTGGCCTCTTCGATACTAATTCTTTCAAAGCTCAAATTACGGTGCTATACAAGGTTGCACCAAAGATAACATATCTACATACGGAAATTCACATTTTATTTTATTTTTTCATAACTATAACACAAGAAATAAATATATCCCCCAACTTGGGATGAACTATACATGTACAATAGTGGGTTTCTCATGATCTTCAAGGATTTGTCTTCAACGTAGGTGTGATTCTTGAATCTCTTGACTTGAACCTCGAACTAGAACAAGTGGCAACTTCCCAACCAAAAACCAAGACTACAGTAGGCTAAGGTGTATAGGTGTACCGAAACAATAATATGGGTAAAAACGAAAGGATAGGCTCAAAAGGGTGTATCTAGGGGTATCTTGCACTAAAGGTGAGTGCAACAAAGGGTTTAACACGGGGGTCGAATAGTCAATGTGACTAATCAATAAACATACACATAAAGGTTATTTGGGTGATAATCCTAAAATATTGCCTTATTAAAAAGTTTCTTCCAAATGTATCAAGAAATCTCAATACACTACTCGTCTATGGTTTCAAAATGATGTAAATGCCAAGTTTTAAAGTTTACAAACTATCGGAACACTCATAATTTACGTGGATTTGGGGTAAAACAGGGGAAACTGAAATAGGCTAAACCTCACCATGGTATTAAGGGTTAATTAATGTGCTCGGCTAAGGTCTATATTCTAGTTAAGTTCGGAAAAACATGTTAAAAGTTTAAAATTCGCATAATTTTTCAAAACAAACTAGAAAAAATGGGGGTAACATAAAGTTCAAGTAAATAATTCTACTCCCGTTCCCCCACTTGAGTTGTACAAAGTTCCTTTTGTACATAAAATAAATATAAAGAGGAAAGGTAGAATAAGAACGAGAACTTCCCTGAATTTTGCTCTTGAAAATGATAGAAGGATCCTGTTGAAAAACGTGCCTTCTCTTCGCCTAATGAGCAAACTTCAATTCCCTAAAATTACACAACTACCAAAAGCATAAAACCTGAAAAAATAAAAATAAAAACCTAACTCACTTTCGTAGGACTCACAGTTGCATTTAGCGTATGCAACAAGCCTTTTAAACCACTTGGTGGCCCAAGTGGACGAGTGAAGTCTCGTGAGGGTTTACAGGGAACACACCCACAAAGTTAATTTAAAAACTAATACAAGTTTAAGTAAGACTTGTTAAAAATGAAAAGCTTTTAAGGTTCAGAAGGTAGCTACGGCGTAGCTGAAATGGGTTGCTACGTTGTTGATGAGGCAAAAAATGAACCACTTTTAGGGGGTCATTTAAGCCCGGAATTGAATTTATTTGATCAAATATTACCCTAAATCGTTCCTTTTATGATTTTAGGTACTTTGGGAGTGAAATCTGAAAAATGAAGTAATTCGAACGTTTTTGGAGCATAAAAGTGAAGAAAACGCCAAAGACTTAATTTTCCATGCTGAGAACAGTACCTAACGGCGGCAAAAGGAAGACCCTGACGGCGTCAGGAGTAAAAGTGGTGATGACCCAGTGCAAACCTGACGGCGTCACAACAAGGGCGTCAAGAGTTAAAATCATGACGGCCTGCATAAGGTGTACACATGACGGCGTCAGACCCAGATCTAGGCAGTCAGAGGAACTATTTGGCGGCGAGATGACGGCGTCAGCCCTTTGTTCTTGACGCCGTCACCTTCTAAACTCTATATATAGTTTTCTATTTTTCATTCACAACCCGACATCATGGACGATGGGAACATCTTTGAACCCGTCATCCCACCACAACAAAACCCACCACTAGAACCTCTTAGGCCCCGAACCTTAGGAGAGTATTCCCGACCTAGCCACCAAGGCTACCGAAACACTATTGAGCTCACCGGAGCCAATGTGATCCCCTTGCGATCCGACACCATCCGGTTGGTGCAAAACGGATGTGCATTCCATGGACTTCGTTCCGAAGATCCAAATCAACATCTCAAGGACTTCCTTAAAATTGTAGATTCCATAGACCTAGATGTTGCAACTAGAGAGACAACCCGATTACGCCTATTCCAATTTTCACTACGGGATCAAGCTAGTCAATGGCTTGAACGTTTACCCGCGGGATCCATCACCACATGGGATGATCTCACCACTCGTTTCCTTGCTCAATTTTTCCCACCGGGGAGAACTACCAAGCTTAGAAATGACATCTTGATGTTCCAACAACGTCAAAATGAAACCTTTTACGAAGCATGGACTCGATACAAAGACCTACTCCGAAAAGTCCCTCATCATGGCATCGAACCATGGCTCCAGATTCAAATCTTTTACGATAAAGTTAACTATCAAACAAGGAGAGCTATAGATTACGCAGCCAAGGGCAGGCTAAACAGACTTAGCATTGACGAATGTTGGAAAGTTCTTGAGGGGTTGGCACAGTGCGAAGAAGAAGGATGGTAGGACCCGATGTTTTCAAACAAGGGGAAACTTGATTACACACACGCCACCCAAGAGCAATTATTAGGAAGCATCGAGAAGCAGGTAAAAGAATTAATGAGAGTTGAAAAACCTGCTACTGAAACCGCGTGGAATCATAATTTACGTAGGAATGCGGTTATCAACCATAATTTTCCTGAACGTTCACGACAAGAGGAGTTCGAAGGGATAATGATGACCTTCATGAATAATCAGGAAAAACAAATCCGGAACTTAGAAGCACGCATGGAAAGCACTCGCAATGCTTTTATGGATTTTGCAGACAAATTCATATCAAGGATCAAAGAGAAGATTAAGGAAAAATCTGCACCAAGAAAAATCGAAAAAGTCTTCGAGGTTTCAACTCCTTTGGTGTTTGACCAAGAGGATGACGAGAAATCTTTTCCAAGTGCTTCACCGTCAATCACTTCCTACTCTTGCGAGCATCCTCAGGAAGAGATGAATTCGCAATTCCATAACATTTTCGTTGGATGCTTGCAAACCACGCTCCCAAATTTGTGCAAGAGACGTTCTTTTGGTTTTAAACCCGGTGTAAAGAGGCTACACCTCTAAAACACCACAGCTTTGAGACCCTCTACGGAACAACACCTCTTTATACCCACCGTTGACCAATGCGAAGGTTACAACTTAACTAAAACCTCAACCACCCCTTCCTACAACCACATCTCTTTCCGTGACAGTAATGAAATATTCGACCCTGGTGGACTTCACTAATGGGTCAACTACTTATAGTTTTACTTGTGTTTAGCAATTCACACTAAGTACAGGGACTAAATGTGGAATTACCCCTTTTTATACCTGATACGGGCATCTGACGGCGTCAGATGGTACTCTAGACGCAATCACCTCTCTATCTCAACAATAATAACCCAAACTCCATCACTTTCAACTCATACCCCACAAATCTCACCCAAATTGCTGCTCCACCTCCGAGTCTCCATCATCCAATCTGACGTCTTCCGTGACTAATCTCCACTTGGTAAGTAGTTTTTCCTCACTCTTTTTCATTCAATTGTCCTTAGGTTCGACCAATTTTGAAAACCCATTTCATCCGAAACCCCATTTTTGATCCATCATTGATAAATTGTAATGCCGTCCCTTTGGTGATTTGTAATCATGGGGGTTACCCTTAGATGATGTTGTCTTACTTGAATCATGCGTTAATCTAGGAAAAATCTTTCATACCACGGATTTTTTGACCCCCCACCCATGTTTTCTGCTTAAAGGAGTGTTTGGGTAATGGGTTAAGAGTTTGAAAATTGATTTTTCCCTCGTAATTGCATGATTCGATTTCTGCTAGGTCTGACGGCGTCAGGACCTCCTTCCTGACGGCGTCAGATGTGTCTGACAGCATAAGTCAATAAAATTCTCGTTCTAATCATTTCCGTCCACTCTATCTTTTTCCAGGAAAATGAGCAAGCGATCACGACAACACCGTGGCAGCTCCTCTAGATCCCAACAAGTTAACTATGGGGAATTGGTCCATAGTTGGGGTGAATTCGACAATGTTGCCGCCATAACTAAGTATGCGGAGCTTTGTAATCACCACATTGATGTTGGTACTGTGATTGATTGGGCGTTTCTGAGGTCCCAGGGGTTAGAGGCTGCGTTTTTTGGGAGGAACCAAACCGATGGGTTCACGGGTCCTCAATGGGAGAGGTTGTTTAGGATGAGGGAGACTGTGTATAGTGAGTTGGTGAGGGAGTTCTTTGCGACCTTCCACTTTGATCAGGCAGAGGCTAGGACGGACATGGGGGTACCACTATTTACTTTAGGTTAGGAGGGGAGGTTCGATCATGTTCGGTTACTGAGTTTGGATGGAGGATAGGTTTGTATATTAGGGAGGAGGCTGTTGAGGGAGGTTTTATGCAGAGGTTGTTGCATGGGGAGACTGTGAGGAGCGATATGAGGTGCGCCACTTTTTGGCCGACCATAGGGAACGAGGTGTACACCTCGACTACTGGGGCAGCATCAATTAGGGACCCCGTGGTCAGGTTGGTCCACAGATGCATCACATACAGCTTGTCGGGGCGTCATGGCACCACTCACCGTGTCACTGCTTCAAACCTTTTCTACCTGTATACCATCTTTTCAGCGGATGTTTACTGCAACATCCCATTTTAGGTAGCTAGCTATTTGAAGACCAGTGTGCGGGAGAGGGATATTGACAAGGTGTATGGGGGAAGTTAGTGACCCGGTTGGCTCGATCTTATGATCTGCTTGTTCCCCCGACCATGGGATACTTGAGCGATTGTGGGGCTTGTAGGGTAATGAGGGCTAAATCCATCAGGCAGATGAGCATCTTGATGCAATTGGCGGATGGGTCCTATGGCTGGTACGAGGCAGGGGGACCTGATGATGCTGATGATGATGAGGGAGCGCCCCAGCAGCATCAGTTCGGGGGTTATGAGGTTGGGTCTGCCGATTACTACCGACACATGGGTCGGGGAGACTAGCAGGCACACCAGGGGGCCTGGATGGGTCAGGTGGACGCATGGTGGACCACCACTGACCAGCGCTTTGATTGGATGTATGATCATACCATCCGCCAGATGCAGTACCTCTTCACCCGTGATCAGATCGAGCCCCACCTGCAGATTGACCCATTCCCCGGTAGTGAGACGAATTACTGATGAGGCGAAGAATGATCCGTTTTTAGGGGGTCATTTAAGCCCGGAATTGAATTTATTTGATCAAATGTTTCCCTAAATCGTTCCTTTTGTGATTTTAGATACTTTGGGAGAGAAATCTGGAAAAGGAAGCAATTCGGACGTTTTTGGAGCATAAAAGTGAAGAAAATGCCAAAGTCTTAATTTTCCATGCTGGGAACAGTAGGTGACGGCGTCAAGAGTAACATCCTGACGGCGTCAAGAGCAAAATTCCATGACGGTCCAGTAGAGAATTGACGGCGTCACGAAGTAGGGCGTCAAGAGTAAAAGTCATGACGGCCTGGAAATGATTATCACTTGACGGCGTCAAATGTAGATCAAGGCAGTCCGAGAAGAGTTTTGGCGGCGAGGTCACGGCGTCACAAGTTTAGTCTTGACGCCGTCAGACCCCTTTTCCTATATATAGTTTTCTAATTTTCACATTAAAAGGGAGAAGTTTTGGGAGAAACCCTAAGTACGATTTTGGTGCGAATTTTACAGGTTTTTCAAGGGTTCCAAGCCCTTGATACCTTTCATGTGTAATTAAGATAAGTGTTCTTTCAATTCAATCAATATGTCTATGTGTTGGTTGTCTATATCTTGTTCTTGTCTTAATTCCATCATGCTAGGCTAGATCTATCTTGTGTTTGCTTGGATCTAATGAAACCTAGATGTTAATTATGTGTTGATTACTTATTTATACTTGTCTTGGATGAATGATTTATATGTTAGGCTTAAGAAAACTGGCAGATCTCCAATTGGTAACATGCTTGAATGTCTTAAGAAACATAAACCGACGCGCACTAGGTCTTTATTGGTTGTATTTAATGCATGAGCCACTGTTTATAATCCCTATAGTTGTGCTGGGCATGGTATAGGAGGAGATAAGAGCTCATAGAATTGGGGAGTTAAGTGTGCCACCCCATGAATGGTATTAAGGAATACGATCCGTCATCCATGCAATTATAACAAGTAATTAACGTGTAAAAGATGTCTAGGGAGTAGTGAAATCTAAGTAAACACATTTTCTCCATTTACTGCTTACAACTGTAGTATAATTTAGTTTATTTATATTTCTAGTATTTTATTTTGATTGCATCTTTAGTATTGGATTAGTTGACTAGCAACTAATTCCGCCCAAATCCTTCAAACCCGAGATTTTAATTGCTTTCTAAAGAAATATAAAATACAAAAATAATCATCCCTCACCTTTAGAACTAGTATTTAGGTTTTTTAATCCTAGTGACACTATTCCTAAGCTGAACGATCAATCCCCCGGTACTTGTCACTATACTATACTACAACGATCAGGTACACTGCCTGGTGGGGGTTGTAAGCTTCTCGAGATCCCTCGAGAGGTAAAGCCTGGTGCGATTCTCACTCATCAACTACCCTCCCTACGGGTACACAAGGCACCTCCCTCCTGGTTATGGCTACCGTTATGGTCCTCCTCCCCAGTGATCTTTCTTGATGTCTGTTATGTTTGAACAATTTATTGATGATGATGTAATTTGAAACAATTGGGATTGTAATAATTTAGGTTGTGGCCTCTGTTGGCCTTGGATATTTTTATTTTTATCTTTATGCTTACGTTATTTAGTAATAATGGAATGTGCTTATGGTGTCATTCTTCATTTTGTGTGATTTTTATTTTGTTTGTTTGTTATTTGCTTCCGTATGCATGTTTTATTTTTATTGTTGGTAGATCATGTTTCAAAAACTAAATAGTGGAAATACTTTATTTTGTTGTTTGGCCTAGTCTTAACTTCACCCAAAGGTATTTTTGCAAAAGATAAGTGTAAGGGGAAACCCCAAATATGTTTTTAAGAAACAAAACCGATCATGATTCTCCACAATATTAAGTGAACATGTATATTCGTATTTGTTAGAGTCAAATGCTTATATCGAGTCATAATGAAGTTTTGCAGGATTTTCCAGGAAGTAAGACCAAGTTTTTTCCAGAAATTTTCCGGAAACTTAACATAAGAATTTCTGCAGGTCACTTCTGACGGCGTCACGAGTTTACTCTTGACGGTGTCACGTGTAAAAATCTGGAAATTTTACCAGTTTTGTTTTTCTTACGGAGTTTTAAAGTTTTTGTTGAATTATTAGTTTTATAATCTCCAGGAAATCTGCAAGCATCATTCCACAAGCATTATATCTTATTTTGTTTTCTAGAATTTATTAGTATATGTAGATTGCCGTCGATTTTATGCGAGGTTGCCTTGTCTGTTTTCTCAGGATTAACAGGTTATGTATGACAAGAAGATGATTTATATTCTGGAAGGGAAGCTTTGATTGTTCATTTTCTTGGAGGAAGATTTAACCTGGCCACCTTATTATCCATACCGAGCGAATCAAGGGAGTATTTGATTTCATTTGTTTTACTTATTTCACTTTTACATTCTTTACTTGAACATTGGGGACAATGTTCATCCTAAGTGTAAGGGGAGGGTAAAATGATGATACCTTACAGATACACTTTCGCTTGAGTTTGTTTGTTTGATGGTAGATGTGTAATAAAACTATGAGAAATACTTGTTAGTGCAATTTTAGCGCCAAATTTAAAATTTTTTACAACATTTAGGAGTGAAACTTTAGCTATAGCAAGCGTCTCATGGATAGGAGATTGTCAAAACCGTACCATTCAAAAAAAATTTCCACCCACATATGTGAGGTTCGCCTTTAGGTTTGATAGGAAAAGCATTCATTATTAGTGCTTATGAGTGTACCGGTAGCATTTAGATTCTAGAACTTGCGTTAGTGATGCATCCCGAGACCGCTAGTGAGACTACATTCGTGTAGTAGGATTTACTACATGATAAGAGGCATTAGGATCACCCTTTTGTTAAACCCGTATCATAATTACTTGACCATTTAAGTCATATTACTTGGCTAGTTAAGTCAACTAATTTTTTCCCACACCTTAGCGTTGTACTCATTTTTAGTACGCGAAACCCCTAGTACACCCCTCCGAGCTTATCTTTTCGTTTCTAACTTTAAGCATATTACTTAAAGGAAGAATTTGTTACACACCACTTAAATGTACACCAAAATCGCCTTAGCCTTCTATGTATGCACTCATCTTTAGTGCATTATTGTTATTTGTTAAACCCTAAGTTAATTATCTAATTGATTACATGGTTGCTAAGTCGAGTCATATCCTTGTACATATTGTTTTGGGACGATTGGGACTCATGGGTAAAGTACTTATTTTATGGAGTAGTGGGGAAGAACATCATATATTACCCCCATATCTAATTGATTACATGGTTGCTAAATCGAGTCATATCCTTGTACATTAGATTAGTTTATTGTAAAGTGTGTAAAAATTCAAGTGTAAGGGGAATTTTCATTCCCTTTGATGTATTATTTTGGATGGTAGGGTAAGAGTATATGCAAAAAAATAAATAAATAAATAAATAAATAAAATAAAATAAAAGAGAAAAAACATACGGACTACCATCCCGTTTCATTCTATGTTTATTTTATGTTTTTGTTATTTTTCATTTATTAGCTTAAGTCGAGTCTAATCTTGGCTTAGCAACGCCATATTGTACATGTAATTAACCAAGATTGTTAACTCGCTACCAGTAAAGACTGGCTATATCCAACAAAACTGTGTATTTCATATCCCTACACCTATCGTTACAACCCTTAAAAAGACCTCTTTGATAGTTTATCCTAGGTGCTACGCCATGTGGTGGAGGTTTGATACTTTCCCAAGCCTATGGTTATCTATTTTGCTATAACAGGTAGTGAGAGATGTTTTCCATTTCCATATTGTGATATTACTTTATTACACCCGAGAGATGTGAGTATCTAAACACTATTTGTGAGGTGCTAGTGTATGACCTCCGTGCTTGTCTTTGGTCTTTAGTGGAACGATTATTTGTTGTAATTACTTTTATATTAGTGTTAAATGACCCATAACTTGTATTTTGATTAGAATAAAAGCGCATTTGCTTGAGGACAAGCAAATCTCAAGTGTAAGGTTATATGATGAGGCAAAAAATGAACCACTTTTAGGGGGTCATTTAAGCCCGGAATTGAATTTATTTGATCAAATATTACCCTAAATCGTTCCTTTTGTGATTTTAGGTACTTTGGGAGTGAAATCTGGAAAAGGAAGCAATTTGGACGTTTTTGGAGCATAAAAGTGAAGAAAACGCCAAAGACTTAATTTTCCATGCTGAGAACAGTACCTAACGGCGTCAAGAGGAAGACCCTGACGGCGTCAGGAGTAAAAGTGGTGACGACCCAGTGCAAAACTGACGGCGTCACAACAAGGGCGTCAAGAGTTAAAATCATGACGGCCTGCATAAGGTGTACACATGACGGCGTCAGACCCAGATCTAGGCAGTCCGAGGAACTATTTGGCGGCGAGATGACGGCGTCAGCCCTTTGTTCTTGACGCCGTCACCTTCTAAACTCTATATATAGTTTTCTATTTTTCATTCATTAGAGAGGAACTTGTGTGGAGAACCCCAAGGGCCGAACTTTGTAAACCCTAGCTCATATTTTACAGTACTTTCAAGGGTTTTCAACCCTTGAATCCTTTCATGTGCTATTAAGATAAGTCTTCTCTTTAATTCAATCAATATGTCTATGTGTTGGTTGACTATATCTTGTGCTTGTCGTGATTTCAACATGCTAGGCTAGATCTATCTTGTGTTTGCTTAGATCTAATGAAACCTAGATGTTAATTATGTGTTGATTACTTGTTTATGGTTGTATTGGATGAATGATTTCAATGTCATTCTTAAGAAAACTGGCAGATCTCCATTGTGAAACATGCTTGAACGTCTTAGGAAACATGAACCGATGTGTACTAGGTTTTATTGGTTGTATTTAATGCATGAGTAAATTCTAATGATCCCATGTTAGGAGCTTCTTAGCCGGCTCGACATAAGAGTGAAGTAGGCACTCATAGGATTGGGGAAGTAAGTACGCCACCCCATGAATGGTATTAAGGAATATAATCCGTCATCCACGCAACTATAACAAGTAATTAACATGTAAAAGATATCTAGGGAGTAGTGAAATCTAAGTAAACACATTTCTCCCACATATTGCTCACAACCTTAGTTTAATTTAGTTTTATTTTCATTTCTAGTATTTTATTTTGATTGCATCTTTAGTATTGGGTTAGTTGACTAGCAACTAATTCCGCCCAAACCCTTCAAACCCGAGATTTTTATTTGCTTTCTAAAAAATATAAAAATACAAAAAGAATCATCCCTCATCTCTAGACCTAGTCTTTAGGTTTTCTAATCCTAGCGACACTATTCTTAGCTGAACGATCAATCCCCCGGTACTTGTCATTATACTATACTACATCGATCAGGTACACTGCCTGATGGGGGTTGTAAGCTTCTCGAGATCTCTCGAGAGGTAAAGCCTGGTGCAATCCCTACGCATCAGTTGTAGTTGCTAAAAGTTTCCAGAATGACACCTAGGGGTTACTACGGTGTAGTCATGGTAGGAGCTATGCCGTAGTTAAGTCCTGGGGGATTTTTCTTGGTGCAAAAGTCCAAAAATTACTTCCCCAACGCAAAGCTTCCTCTAGGACCTGCAAATTATCAATACAAAGCACACCAAACCAACAAAATAAAGGAAAATAACATAAAAGGATAATTCGGGTTGTCTCCCGAAAGAGCACTTTTGTTTATTATCGAGTCTTTAAGTTAGACTCACTGCCACGGCTTTCAAGTGGGTTGATGATGGACTTGCCCACGCTCATCCATTTCCTTAAGTAGGTTATGCCTTATCCATGCAACGTTCGCGGTAGTGCGACAACGTACCTTAGTCTCGATCCTCTGTACCTTCGAGAATCGTTCATTTTGTCCTAAATGATATCGAGTTACCTCATACGTTTCTGCAATGATGGGTGGAGGTTTTTTGTACTGTAATCCTTGAAGTTCACACCGCCGTTGTTCATAGGTCTCATCATCAGGATCAGTGAACCCATCAGTTCCTTGTAATTCTAAGTAGTCCATAATTCCATCAATATCATCGTCATCGGACACCATTCCATTTTTGATTAGCATGTCTTCACTAGCCTCCCTTTTGTGCTGGTTTTGTTCATCACCCCATATGGTTTCATTATATTCTTTCCTATTTTTTCGATCATTGGCTTTACATTCGCATAGATTTGACCAGCTCACACATCCTATCTAAATTTTTTCTTTTGTAGCCGCGTCAATTTTTCCATATTTGATCTTAATCCAATCATCAAATCCTAAATTATCAGCCCATTCCAATTCCTTCCTTTGGTTGTCATTAGTTGAAAACCATAGGTTCTCATCATCATTTACTCGTGCAATGCTACTTCCTCCATCTCACTCGTCTTCATAGGCGTCACAAGATGCCCATGTTTTATTACCATTGATATCTCGGGTTTTTACTTACTCACACCAGTGCGTCTTTTTGCTTGTACTTTCTTTTGTTTGTGATGAGGTGAAATTCTGATGGCTAACCTCTTCTTGTGGTGTTCCTTTGATAATCGCGGTAGGCATGTCTTCTTTGTTAAGATTATTCCAGATTTTCCATTTTTCATCTCATCTGACTTTACCGTGGACGATTCGAATCCAATCGTCAAAAACCTTGGTACCATTCCACTCTAAGAGTCTTCTCCTGTCATCATTAGTAGAACTCCATAAGTGTTTATTGTTTCCTACCCTATCAGCATCATTTCCACCATCGCAATCGGCGTTGACGCCCATAAATCGTACCATACCTCGTTGTTAACAGGTATTGCCTCACACCAATGGTATTTCTTAACTACTTCCCCATTATTCCCTTCATGTTGGGCTAACATGCTCATAACATTTACAGCTTCAACACCTTTTATAGGACTGATCCTTCTGCTTGATGAGCCTTTAGCATAAGAATTAGAAATAGTACCTTCCTTGTCCTGTAACACGTTTGAGGGGTCACAGCTCTTCTCCTCTTTGTACTTTTCCTACGAAAAATTACTGGGCGAATCACCATGATCAGGGGTAAAGATTTCATGTGCAGTTAAATCAGGGGAAAAATCTTCTTCCTTATCAATTTTAGCGTTGCCATTATTGATGATATAAATAGTTTCTAATTTTTGACACTTACCTTTGTCGTCCATATTAAAAACTATTCTTTTATCATTAAAGGTGAGCGAGATTAGTTTATTAAAGACACCAATCATGGCATGGGTAGTGGCAAGTAGAGGCCTTCCTAATATAATTGGTAATTCACTATCTTCCTCTATGTCGAGTATGACGAAGTCGACAGGAAAGGTGAATTCATCAATTTTAACCAGTACATTCTCAACTATACCCTTAGGGATGCTAACTGTTCTATCGGCCATTTCTATAGTCATGCAAACTGGTTTAATTGGACCCAAGTTTAAATGTTTGTACATAGAAAATGACATGATACTAATATTGGCTCCTAGGTCTCCTAAGGCGTTACTAATAAACAAGCTATCAATGGAACAAGGGAGAATAAAACTTCCTGGATCTTTTTCTTTTGGAGGCAACTGATGCTGAATGAGTGCTGAGCACGTGGCATTTAGCTTTACTTCTTCTCCTCCTTCATCATCCAAAGAGAAAAGGTCCATTCCTTCCTCGAAATCTTCTTCGTTACCAGATTCCTCCTCATCTTGTTTAGCAAAAAATTCAAGCTCTTCATTAGAATACCTGAAAGGAGTGTACAGAGGTTGACCATTGTTAGAAAATATAGCTTTACATGCCCCTGAATTTTTAGAGCACTCTCCTCGCGCATTATCAGCTTGCTTGGATACTTGATTAGTCAATAGTCCTATTTTGGTTTCAAGGCCTCTTATAGTTTCCTCATGGCTTCTTAGGTTTAGTGATGTTCCTTCATGAAAGCTTTTAAGCCATCCTTCCTGTTCTAATTGCTTCTTAGCTGACTCATCAAAATACTTTTGGATAGATTGTTCAAGATCGGATCATTTCTCATAAGGTGGTCGATTGTATCCAGATGTCCCCTTACGATAGATGTTACTGTTGTAACTTTGGAATGGTCTAACTTTCCCATATTTCACCTCTTCAGATTTTCCATTGCCTTCTTTCAAAGGGCAATCCTTAGACAAATGTGGTCCTTCACAAGTCTCGCAACCAACTTAAATGGCGTGAACATTCTCCTTAAGCTTCTTCATGTCACGCCCCCAAGCTTTCGAGTTTTTTGGTGATCAGGGTAATTCCATCCGATTCCCCAGCAATGCTTTTACTACTTCCACCTTCATGCCACTTTTGAGAGTGGTCCGCCATGTCTTCAATGGCCTTTAAGGCTTGAACAGGGGTCATTCCAGGGATCGGTCCCTGAGAATCCAGCATTTTGCGGGTGGAGATATTGATCCCTTTGTAGAAAATGTTGACAATTTGTTGCTTGTTGAGATCATGAGTAGGGCACTTGTATAAAAGATCATTGTACCTATCCCAAGCTTGGTACAATGTTTCATCCCCATCTTGCTTGAAGTTGTGAATATCTTCAAACTGCTTTGCCGTCCTAGAAAGAGGGCAATGATGTATGGTTTTGCAACCTTGCAAAAGGTTTTACCTCTCAAGAGATCTTGAGAAGCTTGCAATCCCCACTAGGCAGTGTACCTGACGGTTGTAGTATAGTATAGTGGCAAGTACCGGGGGATTGATCTTTCAACTCAAAGAATAGTGTTCGCTAGGGTCAAAACTCAATTAAACTAGGTCTAGAGGTGAGAGATGATTCTTGATGCGTGGGAATCGCAACAGGCTTTACCTCTCGAGGGATCTCGAGAAGCTTACAACCCCCACCAGGCAGTGTACCTGATCGTTGTAGTATAGTATAGTGACAAGTACCGGGGGATTGATCGTTCAGCTTAGGAATAGTGTCGCTAGGATTAGAAAGCCTAATTACTAGTTCTAGAGGTGAGGGATGATTATTTTTGTATTTTTATATTTTTTTAGAAAGCAAGTTAAAATCTCGGGTTTTGAAAGAGTGGGCGGAATTAGTTGCTATTCAACTAACCCAATACTAAGATGCAATCAAAATAAAATACTAAAAATGAAAATAAACTAATTATACTAAGGTTGTGAGCAGTAATTGGAGAAAATGTGTTTACTTAGATTTCACTACTCCCTAGATATCTTTTACACGTTAATTACTTGTTATAATTGCATGGATGACGGATTGTATTCCTTAATACCATTCATGGGGTGGCATACATAACTCCCCAATTCTATGAGCTATTATCTCCTCCTACACCATGCCCAGCACAACTATAGGGATTGTAAACAGTGGCTCATGCATTAAATACAACCAATAAAGACCTAGTACGCCTCGGTTCATGTTTCTTAAGACGTTCAAGCATGTTACCATTTGGAGATCTGCCAGTTTTCTTAAGCCTAACATATAAATCATTCATCCAAAACAAGAATAAACAAGTAATCAACACATAATCAATATCTAGGTTTCATTAGATCTAAGCAAACACAAAAGAGATCTAGCCTAGCATAATGGAATTGAGACAAGAACAAGATATAGACAACCAACACATAGACATATTGATTGAATTAGAAGAACACTTATCTCAATTACAATGCAAGGTATCAAGGGTTTGGAACCCTTGAAAAACCTGTAAAAGTTGCACCAAATTCGTCTTTAGGGTTTCTCCAAAACTTCTCTCTTTAAACGTGAAAAACTAGAAAACTATATATATAGGAAAATAGGGATGACGGCGTCAAGAACAAAGGTGTGACGCCGTCATCTCGCCGCCAAATACTTCCTCGGACGGCCTTGATCTACTTCTGACGCCCTGTGTGACGCCATCATCAACTACGGATTTTAATTCTTGAGGTTTGACGCCGTCAAGAACAACTCTTGACGCCTTCATGTACTGTTCCCAGCATGGAAAATTGAGACTTTGCCGTTTTCTTCACTTTTATGCTCCAAAAACATCCAAAATGGCTTCTTTTCCAGAATTCACTCTCCAAGTACCTAAAATCACAAAAGGAACGATTTAGGGCAATATTTGATCAAATAAATTCGGATTTGGGCTTAAATGACCCCCTAAAAACGGACCATTTTTCACCTCATCATATACCCTTACACTTGAGATTTGCTTGTCCTCAAGCAAATGCGCTTTTATTCTACTCAAAATACAAGTTAGGGGTCATTTAACACTAATATAAAAGTAATTACAACAAATAATCGTTCCACTAAAGACCAATAGACAAGCACGGAGGTCATACACAAGCACCTCACAAATAGTGTTTAGATACTCACATCTCTCGGGTGTAATAAAGTAATATAACATTATGGAAATGGAAGATATCTCTCACTACCTGTCATAGCAAAATAGATTACCATAGGCTTGGGAAATGATCAAACCTCCACCACATGGCGTAAGCACCTAGGATAAATTATCAAAGAGGTCTTTTAAAGGGTTGTAACGTTAGGTACAGGGATATAAATTACACTGTTTTGTTGGATAAAGGAAGTTTTACTGGTGGCGAGTTAACAATCTTGGTTAATTACATGTACAATATGGCGTTGCTAAGCCAAGACTAGACTTGACTTAAGCTAATAAATGAAAAATAACAAAAACATAAAATGAACATAGAATGAAAAGGGATGGTAGTCCGTATGTTTTTTCTCTTTTTCTTTTTTTTTTTTTTTATTTTTTTTTTCTTGATTTTTCGATTTTTTTTTTTTTTTTTTTTCATACACTTTTACCCTACCATCCAAAATAATACATCATAGGGGATGAGAACTCCCCTTACACTTGAATCTTTACATACTTTACAATTAAACTAATCTAATGACTCGAATTAAGAAAATCAAAACACTTGGAGCACTTTTAAGATTAACGTACATATGGGGGTAATAAATGATGTTCTTCCCCATTACTCCATAAACAAGTACTTTACCCATGAGTCTCAATCGTCCCAAAACAATATGTACAAGGATATGACTCGACTTAGCAACCATGTAATCAATTAGAAAGTTAACTTAGGGTTTAACAAATAACAATAATGCACTAAAAATGAGCGCATACACGGAAGGCTAAGGCGATTTGGGTGTACATTTAAGTGGGGTGTAACAAATTCTTTCTTTAAGTAAAATGCTTAAAGTTAGAAACGAAAAGATAGGCTCGGAGGGGTGTACTAGGGGTTTCGTGTACTAAAAATGAGTACAACGCTAAGGGTGTGGGAAAAATTAGTTGACTTAACTAGTCAAGTAGTATGACTTAAATGGTCAAGTAATTATGATACGGGTTCAACACAAGGGTGATCCTAATGCCTCTTATCATGTAGTAAATCCTACCACACGAATGTAGTCTCACTAGCGGTCTCGGGATGCATCACTAACGCAAGTTCTAGAATCTAAATGCTACCGGTACACTCATAAGCACTAATAATGAATGATTTTCCTATCAAATCTAAAGGCGAACCTCACATATTTGGGTGGAAAATTTTTCTGAATATACGGTTATGTGCTAGTCATACAATCTCCTATCCATGAGACGCTTGCTATGGCTAAAGTTTCACTCCTAAATGTTGTAAAAAATTTTAAATTTGGCGCTAAAATTACACTAACAAGTATTTCTCATAGTTTTATTACACATCTACTATCAAACAAAACAAACTCAAGCGAAAGTGCATATGTAAGGTATCATCTTTTTACCCTCCCCTTACACTTAAGATGAACATTGTCCTCAATGTTCAAGTAAAGAATGTAAAAGTGAAAAAGTAAAGAGAATGAAATCAAATACTCCCCTGATTCGCTCGGTATGGATTATAGGTTGGCCAGGTTAGATCTTCCTCCAAGAAAACGAACAATCAAAGCTTCCCTTCCAGAATATAAATCATCTCCTTGTCGAACATAACCTGTAAATCCTGACAAAAATAGACAAGACAACCTCGCGTAAAATCGGCGGCATCCTATATAAGTTTCTAAATCCTAGAAAACAAAGTAAGATATAATGCTTGTGGAATGAAGTTTGCAGATCTCCTGGAGATTATAAAACTTAATAATTCACAAAAAACCATAAGACTCCGTTAGAAAAACAAAACCGGTAAAATTTCCAGATTTTAACTCCTGACGCCGTCAGAATGGACCTGCAGAAATTCTTATGTTAAGTTTCCGGAAAATTTCTGGAAAAACTTGGTCTTACTTCCTGGAAAATCCTGCAAAACTTCATTATGACTCAATACAAGCATTTGACTCTAACAAATATGAATATACATGTTCATTTAATATTGTGGAGAATCATGATCGGTTTGTTTCTTAAAAACATATTTGGGGTTTCCCCTTACACTTATCTTTTGCAAAAATACTTTTAGGTTGGAGTTAAGACTAGGCCAAATAACATAGTAAAGTATTTCCACATTTTAATTTAGAAACATGATCAACCAACAATAAAAATAAAACATGCATACGGAAGCAAATTACAATCAAACAAATAAAATCACACAAAACATGGGTTGCCTCCCAAGAAGCGCTTTTCTTTATTTACGAGTCTTGTAGCTAGACTCAAAGTCATGGGTTACTACGTGATCTCATCATTGGTTCCACTCTCTAGGTCGTCTTCTAAACCAGTTTTGTATTCCGGACCTAGTTGCAGGCACTCTTTGTAGAAACCAAGCATCCTATTTCTAACATACTCTACTCCTCTACGTCTATCCTCCTCATTCCTATAATAAGCCGCTTGCTTATGTTCCTTTTCTAAATTAGAGAGAAGGCGGTATTGTTCGATCTTGTAGGGCATTTGATAAGCAACCTCATCATTCTCCTTCTTGAATCTAACTATCCCTAAAGTCGGATCATAACTCATCCTAGTGGCCTCAACAAATGGTTTTCCGAATACTATTTGACTTAGGCAAGCATCTATCACCGGACGAGTGTCTTCCACTATCATAAAATCGATTTCATAGGTGAGATTCCCTATAATCACATGTAATCCCTTCACTCTTCCCGCAAAATTACTTATCAGATTCTTACCGGGCATCATCCTAAAATTGAGTTGCTTCTTCATCACCCAATTGTAATAAGTCCTAGTCATGATGTTCACGGGGGATCTAAGGTCGATGTAAGCTTTCCATATATGCATGTGCCCGATATTACATGGGATGTTAATGTTAGAGGGGTCTCCCATTTTGATAAGGGGGTCGCCAAAGATATATGTTCTATCGGGACTATCGAATAAATCCTTATGGTATTCCCGTTCTTCCTTGGTTGGCAACTTCTCAAAGTATTCTTCTATAGGTTCTACCTCCTCTAATTCCTCGTCCTTATTAACCTCAACTTCCCTACTCTCATCCTTACTTTCGGCTTCTATTCTAACTTCATCCTTGTCACTCTCCTCTATCTCCTTATCTATCGGCTTAATGGTGACAACATTGACAAAGTGGACATGTTTGGATGATGAGGGGTCCTTAATTTGGGTTCCATTATTGGTGTCCCTAGTGTCCTTCCTAGATGTGGTTAACGCTTGGTTGTTGAGGGCTTTCAACAAGTTGTCAATCTTGTTGGTCATCTCCGTTTGTTGTTGGTTGAATTCAGTTTCAAACCTAGCTATGCGGGCTTCTTAAGATGCCATGAACTTTGACATCAATCCTTCAAGATTGTTGGTACTACCATAGTTGTTAGAAGGATTGTTGTTGAAAGTATGGTTGGATGGTGGACCGTTTGGTTGGTAACGATTAGGCAGATTGGAAGAATTGGGTTGATTTTGTTTCCACCTAAGGTTTGGGTGATTTTTCCAAGAGGGGTTGTATGAATCACCGTATGTGTTTGGCTCGGGCTTGAAAGTGTACCACCTATTTCCCGCTTCGTCGGTACGCGTGGATGCGTAGTCCGCAAAAGCTGTTCCGGGGAGTTCCACACAATCACGAGTGTCATGGGGACCACTACATAATTCGAATGAAGAAGTGATTTTGTTCACTTGGCTTGAAGGCTTAGAAGCTTCGTAGGATTTCATGAGAAACTTGACTTGGTCCTCAAGTTCCATGATCCTACGGTCGGGAGTGCTAGAATTGTTCAAAGGCAAAGATATTGCCTTGACCGTTTTGTTCAAGTCACGGGGATCATTCCAACTTTCGTTGTCATAGAGAGCAAGATCTTCTATGAGTTCCCATGATTGTTCCGTACTAAGATCACGTAGCTTACCACCGGCCGAATGGTCAATGGTTCGCCTCGTGGAGATGTCGATATGGTCATAAAAAATTTGGACTTGGAGCCAAAGATCTATGCCATGATGAGGGACTTTTTGGAGTAAGTCCTTGAAACGAGTCCATGCTTCATAAAGAGATTCATTTTGACGTTGTTGGAACATCAAGATGTCATTCCTAAGCTTAGTAGTTCTCCCCGGTGGGAAAAATTGAGCAAGGAAACGAGTGGTGAGATCATCCCATGTGGTGATGGATCCCGCGGGTAAACGCTCAAGCTATTGACTAGCTTGATCCCGTAGAGAGAATTGGAATAGGCGTAAACAGGTAGTCTCTCTAGTTTCAACACCTAGGTCTATGGAATCTACGATTTTGAGAAAGTCCTTAAGATGTTGGTTTGGATCTTCGGAACGAAGTCCATGGAATGCACATCCGCTTTGCACCAACCGGATGGTGTCGGATCGCAAGGGGGTCACATTGGCTCCGGTGAGCTCAATGGTGTTTCGGTAGCCTTGGTGGCTAGGTCGGGAATACTCTCCTAAGGTTCGGGGCCTAAGGGGTTCTAATGGTGGGTTTTGTTGTAGTGGGATGACGGGTTCAAAGATGTTACCACCTTCCATGATGTCGGATGGTAAAGAGTTACGAACAAAGGCACGAAGAAATAAGATAGACTAAAGAAGACCTAAAAATAAAAATAAAATCTTACTAGAAAGGAATCTAGCAAGTAGACCTAATAAAAAGAAATCCTAACCTAGACAATAACTATTCCCCGGGCTGCGGCGCCAAAAACTTGATGCGTGGGAATCGCAACAGGCTTTACCTCTCGAGGGATCTCGAGAAGCTTACAACCCCCACCAGGCAGTGTACCTGATCGTTGTAGTATAGTATAGTGACAAGTACCGGGGGATTGATCGTTCAACTTAGGAATAGTGTCGCTAGCATTAGAAAGCCTAATTACTAGTTCTAGAGGTGAGGGATGATTATTTTTGTATTTTTATATTTTTTTAGAAAGTAAGTTAAAATCTCGGGTTTTGAAAGAGTGGGCGGAATTAGTTGCTATTCAACTAACCCAATACTAAGATGCAATCAAAATAAAATACTAAAAATGAAAATAAACTAATTATACTAAGGTTGTGAGCAGTAATTGGAGAAAATGTGTTTACTTAGATTTCACTACTCCCTAGATATCTTTTACACGTTAATTACTTGTTATAATTGCATGGATGACGGATTGTATTCCTTAATACCATTCATGGGGTGGCATACATAACTCCCCAATTCTATGAGCTCTTATCTCCTCCTACACCATGCCCAGCACAACTATAGGGATTGTAAACAGTGGCTCATGCATTAAATACAACCAATAAAGACCTAGTACGCCTCGGTTCATGTTTCTTAAGACGTTCAAGCATGTTACCATTTGGAGATCTGCCAGTTTTCTTAAGCCTAACATATAAATCATTCATCCAAAACAAGAATAAACAAGTAATCAACACATAATCAATATCTAGGTTTCATTAGATCTAACCAAACACAAAAGAGATCTAGCCTAGCATAATGGAATTGAGACAAGAACAAGATATAGACAACCAACACATAGACATATTGATTGAATTAGAAGAACACTTATCTCAATTACAATGCAAGGTATCAAGGGTTTGGAACCCTTGAAAAACCTGTAAAAGTTGCACCAAATTCGTCTTTAGGGTTTCTCCAAAAATTCTCTTTTTAAATGTGAAAAACTAGAAAACTATATATAGGAAAATAGGGATGACGGCGTCAAGAACAAAGGTGTGACGCCGTCATCTCGCCGCCAAATACTTCCTCGGACGGCCTTGATCTACTTCTGACGCCCTGTGTGACGCCGTCATCAACTACGGATTTTAATTCTTGAGGTTTGACGCCGTCAAGAACAACTCTTGACGCCTTCATGTACTGTTCCCAGCATGGAAAATTGAGACTTTGCCATTTTCTTCACTTTTATGCTCCAAAAACGTCCAAAATGGCTTCTTTTCCAGAATTCACTCTCCAAGTACCTAAAATCACAAAAGGAACGATTTAGGGCAATATTTGATCAAATAAATTCGGATTCGGGCTTAAATGACCCCCTAAAAACGGACCATTTTTCGCCTCATTAATTCTTTTTGTATTTTTAAATTTTATGGAAAGCAAGTAAAAATCTCGGGTTTTGAAAGAATGGGCGGAATTAGTTGCTAGTCAACTAACCTAACTAACTAAAAATGCAAATAAAAATAAAATGACACTAAGTAAATGTGGAGAAAAACAATAATAAAAGAAAATGTGTTTACTTAGATTTCACTACTCCCTAGCTATCTTTTACTAGTTGATTAGTTTGTTACAATTGCATGGATGACGGGTTATATTCCTTAATACCTGATGAAGCGAAAAGTGTACCGCTTTTGGGGGGTCATTTAAGGCCAAAGTCGAGATTATTTGATCAAATATTGCCCTAAATCGTTCCTTTTGTCATTTTAGGTACTTTTGGAAGGAAATTTACAAAACGAAGCATTTTGGACATTTTTTGAGCGAAAAAGTGAAGAAAACGACAAAGTCTCAAAATCATGCTGGAAATTGCACATGACGGCGTCACAGGATGTTGTGATGGCGTCAAGACTTGACAAAGAGGTGGATAAATCAATTACACGTGATGCGCCAGAAGGTTTTCTAAAGAGTTCGTGACGACGTCACGTTATAAAATGCCAAGGTCGTCACGTATAACCCAAAGAGAGACGGCCCAGAGTTCACAAATAGTGATGGCGTCAGAAGTGGATCTAGGTCATACGAGTATTATTTTGGCGGCGACTTGACGGCGTCAGACCTAACTCTTGATGCCGTCAGGATGAAAAATCTATATATAGTTTTTTTGATTTCATTCATTCTGTGCAACTTTGAAGGGAGAAAACCCTAGACGAATTTTACAGATATTTTGAGGGTTTCAAACCCTTGTTTCATCCATGCTTAATTGCAGATAAGTCTTTCATCAAATCATTCAATATGTCTATGTGTTGTTTGATTATATCTTACGCTTGTCTTCTCTTTAACATGCTAGGCTAGGTTTTCTTTGTGTTTGCTTAGATGTAATGAAACTTAGATATTGATTATAGGTTGGTTGTTTGTTTATAATTGTTGAGGATGAATGAATTTGATGTTAGGCTTAAGAAAACTGGCAGACTTCCAATTGGTAACTTGCTTGAACGTCTTAAGAAACATGATCGGAGGTGTACTACGATATATTGGTTGTATTTAATGCGTAGGTAACTACTAATGAGGCCATGTTAGGAGCTAGTAATTGGCTCGACATAGGAAGAGGTAGAAGATTATAGAGTTAGGGAAGATCGTGCACGACCCTAAAAATGGTATTAAGGAATATAACCCGTCATCCATGCAATTGTAATAAACTAATTAACCTGTAAAAGATAGCTAGGGAGTAGTGAAATCTAAGTAAACACAATTTTCTCTCATAATTGTTTTTGCCATAATTTAGTTTAAGTTTAGTTTATTTTATTTTGATTGCATCTTTAGTTATTTGGGTTAGTTGATTAGCAACTAATTCCGCCCACTCCTTCCAAAACCGAGATTTTACTTGCTTTCATTTAACATATAAAAATACAAAAAGAATCATCCCTCATCTCTAGATCTAGTTTTAGTGAGTTTTAACCCTAGCGAACACTATTCTTTGAGTTGAACGATCAATCCCCCGGTACTTGTCACTATACTATACTACAACGGTCAGGTACACTGCCTGGTGGGGACTGCAAGCTTCTCAAGATCCCTTGAGAAGTAAAACCTTTTGCGAGGGCGTAATTCCACACATCAATACCACTCGTAGGGCTGTGTACGATCTTCTCTAACTCTATAAGCTTCTACCTCTTCCTATGTCAAGCCGACTACTAGCTCCTAACATGGCCTCCTTAGTAGTTACTTATGCATTAAATATAACCAATTAATCACAGTACACATCCGATCATGTTTCTTAAGACGTTCAAGCATGTTACCAATTGGAAGTCTGCCAGTTTTCTTAAGCCTAACATCGAAATCATTCATCCACAACAATTATAAACAAACAACCAACCAATAATCAATAACTAAGTTTCATTACATATAAGCAAACACAAAGAAAACCTAGCCTAGCATGTTAAAGTAAAGACAAGCATAAGATGGAATCAAACAACACATAGACATATTGCTGAATGATTATTGGAAAACTTATCTTCAATTAAAAATGGATGAAACAAGGGTTTGGAACCCTTAAAATTAAGGTAAAAATCGTGCTAGGGTTTCTCCAAAGTTCTCCTCTCTTAACAAATAAAAACTAGAAAACTATATATAGATTCTTGAGTCTGACGGCGTCATGTGTAAATCCTGACTCCGTCAACTCACCGCCATAAAAACTCTCGTATTGCCTAGATCCAAATCTGATGCCGTCATGTGTAACTTGTCTCTTGGCCGTCTCTTGTATTTTGTACGTGACGGCCTTGGTGATGCCGTCACGTGTAAATCCTCCAAAAACATTTTGGCGCGTCATGTGTAACTTGATTATCCGCCTCTTTGTCAATGAGTGACGGCGTCACATGCAAATCCTGACGCCGTCAGGTACCAAATTCAGCATGATTTGGAGACTTTGTTGTTTTCTTAACTTTTTTGCTCCAAAAATGTCCAAAATTCTTCTTTTTCCAGATTTTTTCTCAAAAGTACCTAAAATGACAAAAGGAACGATTTAAGGCAATATTTGATCAAATAATCTCAACTTAAGGCTTAAATGACCCCCTAAAAGCGGGACACTTTTCGTCTCATCAGGCAATATCTTTGGATGAAATGCTTGTTTAGGAGGGCCCAAGTGTTTACCATTCCTGATGGTAACCTATCAATCCATCTCTTGGCTGCTCCGGTTAATGTCACCGGGAACACTCTGAGCATTATCGCATCATGAGATACTCCCGGAATGTTGAACAAACTAACAATGTAAAGAACATTGTCAATGTGCTCGTGAGCATCTTCCGTCTTGCTCCTTGAAAATGGGTCTTTTCGCAGTTCACTTATGAATTGATTCTTGATTTCGAAGTGAATGTTATCCCAAATAGCCGGCCTAACCAAACCAGGCCCTTGCTCTTCTCGTGTAAAAGCCAAATACTCTTCAAGCGTGAGGGTGTCAATGTAAACTTCTCCCATGGTACCTGAAACTAGAAAATGATCGTGAGTGCTGAAAATAAAAATAAAAATAAAACTCAAATTAAAAACTCAAATAAATTCCTAATAGCTCCCCGGCAGCGGCGCCAAAAACTTGATGCAGGTTTTACCGACTAGGTTTTAATATTTATAATGTGTCTCGTTTACCTAAGGTCTACCTAATGCACTATCGGGCAGTGTACCCGGTCGTGTGAGGTATAGCTAGATGGTAAAGCCGAGGTCTTCCCAAGAGCTAAGTGTGTGGAATTTATCTAAGTTTAGTGTCACGTATAAAATGGGTTTTATGATTTGAAAGATTGATTAACTAGAAATGTAAAGAACAAAACAAGTAAATAAATAGGAGGAAGTCAATAAAGAGATAGTGCTAACCTAATTACTACTCTTGTTATTATTATGATTAGTTTTCTATATGTGCATCCTATCATATCACCTGGGGGTTATATTCATTCAGGATTTGAGGGTTAAATCACCTGAATCTATCTTACACCTTGTCCTATCCCCGACTATTGTAAAGTCGAAGGTTCATCAGGCGGCGTGAACCTATGAAGATGCAAGAGTCATTAAGTGCCTCTACTAACATGGACAAATCTAGCGAGATGCGGCATGGTCGAGATTTTGTTAAATATTATGAAGAGAATAGGGTTTGGAGAGAAATGGTGTAAATGGGTGGAAGTTTGTCTTAGATCTTCTTCTATGTCTATACTTGTTAACGGACCCCCTTCGGAGGAATTCGGATTAGAGAGGGGTGCTAGGAAAGATGACCCGTTATGACCTTTCTTATTCATTTTGGCGGTGGAAGGGATAAACTCGGTTATGAAAGAGGCAGTGACAAACGACATTTTTAGAGGGGTCAAAGTAGGAAAGGATAATGTCACAGTCTCACATCTCCAATATGCGGATGATACTATTTTCTTTGGCAAATGGAATCAATAGAATGCTAAATCTCTTATGTGTATTCTCAAGTGTTTTGAAGAGGTATCCGGGTTACGGGTGAACTACAATAAAATTAAATTATATGGAATAAGTGTCAATGATATGGAATTGGCAGAAATGGCAAGATGGATGGGGTGTAGTGTCGGGGAATTTCCTTTTACATATTTGGGGTTGCCGATTGGGGAAAATATGAGACTTATAAATGCGTGGAATCCCGTGGTGGAAAAATTCAAAAAGCGGTTGGCCGATTGGAAAGCAAAAACAATGTCATTCGGGGGTCGTCTAACATTGGTAAAATCGGTTCTAGGTAGCTTGCCATAGTATTAATTTTTGATGTTCCGTAGGCCTTTGAGTGTCATAAAAAATCTTGAGAGAATTAGACAAAATTTCTTTTGGGGAGGGGTGGGTGAGGGTAAAAAGGTTTCATGGGAAAAATGGGATTCGGTTATTGCTTCACATGTCCAGGGGGTTAAACATTGGGTCTTTAAGGGCGAAAAACTTTGCTTTACTAGGAAAGTGGTGGTGGAGATTTAAGAAGGAGGGTGGGGGGTTATGGCTTAGGGTAATTAAAAGTATTCATGGTGACAGTGGGGGTTTAGGGGTAATAGGAACGGGGGTGGGTGGACGAAGGGAGGGGGTGTTTGGCACGATATCATGAAGTTAGGTGAGGAGTTTGACGGTTTGGGGGTTGAGTTTTCTTCTTCGTTCGTAGGGGTGCTGGGGAATGGTTGTGATATTAGGTTTTGGGTAAATAGATGGGTGGACAATCGAAGGCTTTGTGACGTATTTCCAAGGCTTTACCATTTAGATAGAAGGAAAGAGGGTAGTGTAATGGATAAGGGGTCGTGGGTAAATGGTGTTTGGTGTTGGGAATGGGATTGGGTGAGAGCCATTAGGGGTAGGGTGTGTAAGAATTTTGATGATCTAATAGGGGTATTGCAAAATGTTATTGTTTCTATTAATCGTAGGGATAGTTGGAGATGGGCGCAAGTTGAAGACGGCGAGTTTAAGGTCAAAGAGTTAACAAGATTGGTCGAAGAAAAGATTCTCCATGTGGAGAGTGGCGGTCAAGAAACGATTTGGAACAAGTTGGTGCCTAAAAAAGTCAATATATTCGTTTAGAAGGCTCTTAAAGGTAGACTTCCGGTCCGTGTGGAGCTCGATAAGAGAGGTATTGACTTAAATTCGGTTCTTTGTCCAAGTTGTAATATCGTTGTGTAATCATGTACTCATAGCTTCTTTACTTGTGATCTTGCTATGACCGTGTGGGAAAAGGTTTTTAATTGGTGAAAGTTGGGGAGCGTTAACGCATTCTCTATTGATGAGTTTTTCTCATCATTGGGAAATGTTAATGTCCCCGGTGTTTTCTCTCGTGTATGGCAAGCGGTTATTTGGACGACCGGGTATCTCATTTAGAAAGAAAGAAATACTCGGTGTTTGGCATTAAAGTTTCAAGTACTAATAAAATTATGCAAGATATTCAACTAAAAAGTTTCGAGTGGATTACGCGAAGATCTAATAAGTATAAAGAGATTGATTGGCAACAATGGATGTTTGATCCCATAAAGTGCCGGCTACTGTAAATGTGCGTTCTCAGTTAGTTCTAGCAGCTCAAAGGGTGTGATAAATAATAACAGATGAATTTTTTCGTGACTGTTGTTTGGTTCGGCAATAGGTTCTGCTGTTTGGGATTGGGTCTGCAAAGTGGGAATTTTGTGTGTGTGAGTTCATTTTGCTTCAGTAGGCTTATAATGGTGCTTTAATATTATGTGGCATCAGGTTCTTCGTTTGTGTTTTGCTGCAATGTATCAGGTGATGTTTGTACCTGCTGTTTGGGAATAGGTCTGCAAAATGGTTTTTTCGTCTGCAAGATAATTTGGTCCAAGAGGCTTTTATGTGGCTGTTTGATTTCAAGTGGTCAATGGTGACCTTTATTCCATTCGTGAATTTTATATTCTCATGTGATTCAAGGTGGACTTTTGTCAGTGTTGTCTTGTTTGTGTCAATTGTTGTTGTTGTTCATACTACCTTCGTCCCACATTAAGTGTCCACTATGACTTTTCTAAGTCTTTTTTCACCAACTTTGACCTTAAATATATTTAATTGTGTTATATAATACTTAATAAAAATTATACAAATGAAAACACAACTAAAAACTTAATTCATTCATATATCTTGCATCAATTATTAGATAACACGGACAAAATTTTTTTAAGTCAAAGTTGAAGAAAAAAGACTTGAAAAAAGTCAAAGAGGATACTTAATGTAAGACGGAGGGAGTATATATTTTGGTATTTAGATGTCATGTGCTCACTTAGAGAAGTCCCGATGGTAACCCAAAACTTGCATTAAGGGCACATTTAACGTGTGTTAATGGGCGTTAGCCCTTGCATGGATTGGCATTAAGGCCGCGTTAACTTGACGAGTTAAGCCCTTAACGTCACGTTAAGTGCGAGTTTTGTTAATATATATATATATATATATATATATATATATATATATATATATATATATATATATATATATATATATATTGACACTTTTGGCCCCTTTAAAGTTTTTGATATTTTGATTAAAAGAAAATGCATATTACAAAACACCCCCCCCCCCCCCGGTAGTTCTTAAACGGTATAGTTGAGCGCTATAACCAGATTTAAAATAGCCGTTAAGCATTTGATTGACAATCCACCACAAAACACTCCACCACAAGATCTGTTTCCCGTATTCCCATATGACAAACCACTACAAAACACTCCACCGGTAAACAATCCACCAAAAAACCAACTCAATACCTTTGGGTTGACTGATGAAAAACTCTTCGAGCAAGATACGCAAATGTTGTTAGAGGTTCAAGCGGAGGAACAATGTCAAGCAAGAGCTCGTGAGGCGCAGGCAAAAGCTAAAGAAGATCGAAGAAACCGTCGAGCAGAATGGCGATGGGCTATAGGATTAAACCGTGTGCCATCGAGTGAGGACGATTCGAGTAACGAGGATTCGAGTGACGAGGGCTATGGCACAGATTGAATCATTTTCTTGATTCGTAGTTTTATTATCATTATCGTATCGTAGTTTAGGGGTTTTAATTTTCGTTTCGTAGTTTAATGTTGTAATCATAGTTGTAATATAATTGTACGTTGTTTTATAAATGTTGTTTTAGTTATATTTTTTAAATGTTGTTTTAGTTATTAAATGAAATATTTGTTTTAGTTTAGAGTTGAATTTAAAAATAGTTGAGTTAAAGCTGAGTTATGATTGGAGGTGTTTTTTTGTGAGTTAAGGTGAAAGTGTTAAAGCTGATGTGGCGCTGATGTGGCATTGTGTTAAGTTTTAACCCGAGTGATGGATGAGAGTGCTCTTAGTGTGAAGAGTTAAGAGTTAAGAGTTAAAATTTAGTTTCTTTGTTTATTTTGTATTTTATCTATTTGGGTCTCATCCTCTTTTAAGTAGCTTGTTAATTGAGATGGGATGCCTTATTTTGTACCATTGTTTTCTTTTTTGTGGTATCTATAAATTGTTGCCTTTTTAAAAAAACTATGCGAATAAAAAGGTAGCTTGAATATATGGTATACGTTTTATTTATTTATTTAAATATCTTTAAACATACTTATTCTCTTAATTACTCTTTGAATTACAACAGTCAACTGAAAAACTCAATAGTAAGGTATTTAAGGAATTCTACAAATGGAAAGCAAAAGTTTGAAAATGCGGAACTAAGGTAAAGTGTTCAAAAATATTACCTATTGATGCCCTCACCGATAGAATTCTGCATATCTAATGCTCAATGTTGCTAACTTGCTATATCTATGAGAGAAGCATTGGATCAGTTGGTTGATTTTGATAACAATTACAAAGATCATGCCACCAAATTAAGATGGGAAGTTGCAATTATGATTTAAGACTTTTTGATATAATTTTATGAAGCAACAAAACACTTTAGTGAGAAAAACTTCCCTACTTCAAATGTGATTTTCCAGATGTTTGTAATTTGCATCTTGAGCTTTGTCAGTGGGAGATAAGTGAACATAAATTTATGCATAATCTTGCGGATCCGATGAAGTCGAAGTTTTATGAAGTATTTGGATGATTATTCTTTTCTTCTTGCCATAGCCATGGTATTGGATTCAAATACACCCAAATTTATGGTGAAACGCTAGCAAAGGCATATAAGAAAAAGGTTCTTAGGGCTTTGGATAAACTATACGTAGAATATAGTGATACTTGTCATGGTGAGATATTTGATTGTGTGGTTGCAACAAATGATAAGTTCAGTGAGTTCGATATATAGTGTCAACAAGAAGACCCTTATAGTCAGAACCAAAAATCTGAAGGCAAAGGCAAAAAATTAAAGGTTCCACTGAATAATTTAGCTTGGAGCAAAGGCAATATTTTCAAAAGAGTTGAGAATCTTAGAAGGCAAGTTCAGCAAATTCAAACTGATATTGATCTTGATCCACACAATCATCAGCTTAATTAGATTAATTGAGGCCAAGCTTGTTGAAGATTTCATTGAAGCTGAGTTGGATGAGGAAAAGTTTTTGAGCCAACAAGCTAGAATCAAGTGGTTAAGTGATGGGGACAAGAATTCTAGTTACTTTCATAAATTTTTTAAAGGAAGAGCTCACAGAAGTAAGGTTTTATCTCTATGTGATGATCAGGGGGTGAGATATAAGGGTGATCAAGTTCCTATTCTATTCTTGAATCATTTTAAAAACTTCTTGGGAGTAAGTCATATGGTGCATAATATTGATAATAGTGAAGATCTGTTCACTAGTAAGATAAGTAATGAAGAAGCAGTGTGCATGGTTAGAAATGTTACTTGTGTATTTATTTAGCTAGTTAAACGCTCTCCCCTAGGGAGGCGATATCCAGCCACCCCTTCCATTATTCTCCGATCAAAAACTACCCACTAAATCCGCCTCTCTATTGTTCTATGAATGATATGCAATCGGTTTTATGGTAGTTATTATCTCAGAAGGGGTGTGCTTTTGTTCTCTCCTCATTAAATCTTGTGATATCGCATCCAGTACAATAAACCCTAATAGTTTTAACGTTTTATTTTAAGTCGGTTTTGAGATTGATCTGCTATTTAGGGGGATCGATCTACTATGAGGGTTTATTTGTTTATCGATTCTATTATAACCCTAAATGTAATCGGTTTTAGGGTTTTTTGGGTTCTATCTGCTCGATCGTATTATGCTACATGGGTTTATCTATATACGATTGTCTAGCTGGTAATGAACATATATCATTGCTTTTTGCGTACCAATCCATGGAACCTTTTTTAGGGTTTTGTTTATTGATGCTGGTATATGTTACATATTGTGTGGTGATCGTGGCATGTCCATGCATTTTGAATCCAGTCGGCTTGCTTATAGGTCGATTATATTTTACATGGTGCGTTCTGGTTGGTTTGATGTGCTTACTGAATTACGAAACCCAAATCTAGGGTTGCGTATACTTTTCATCTATTGTATTTGTTGGTCATGATGGATCTGGTTGTTTAATGTACGTCAACCTATGCTAGGGGTTATCTTGTTGTTCGTGTTTCTTTCACGATGATTTCTGCCATGAACGTGGGTTTTGGGAAGATGGAAGTTAAGTTTTAGAGTTCCTGTTCACAAACTCTAGTATTGGCTTATTGATCCTTCTGCTTTTGTTTATCATATGAGGATCATGGGCATGGTGGGTTTGCGGTCTGGTTTGATGCTGAAGGATTTACCATTAAGCTAGGGGTGTTCTTAAACCCTAGTAATTGGATCGTTGACATATCTACCGTCATGTGGTTTTTGCTACTAGAATTTAGGGTCGTAACCCTATTGTTTATGTGCTTCTATTCAGCCGGTCTTGTCCTTGCATGCCTAATGATAATGGACAGTAGCTGTAATTGTGTCATGGTCGGTTTGTCGCATGTTGGTGGGACAATGAAGATGCTTGGAAGTTCTACGATAACTATGAAGACTCAAGTGTTTACTTGAATTATGATTTATTTTTATTCTTAGTAATTCTTAGATGTGTTTGGTTATGTAATTTATAAGAATGACATGTTATTCTTATATAGTGGTTATGGTAATGTCCTAAGGGACTAAGATGAGGGACACACCCTCATTCATTGTACTTCAATGTTTTTTGGTTAATATATTTTACCAGGGTGCAGGATTACTCCCCTTTACCCAAAAAAAAAAGAAATGTTACTTGTGAAGAAATCAAAAATGCTTTATTTGATATTGATGATACAAAGGCCCCTGGACCAGATGGTTATTCTACTGCTTTTTTCAGGAGTGCATGGAATGTGATTGGTAATGACTTTTGCTATGTAATTAAAGAGTTCTTTTCTTCTGGAAGTATACTTAAGGAAATTAATGCAACTCTTGTGACTTTGATTCCCAAGGTACCCACTCCTAACAAAGTTACTGAGTTCAGACCAATTGCCTGTTGTAATGTAATTTACAAATGTATCAGCAAGATTATAACCAATAGAATTACACTAGTGTCGGGTCAATTGGTAAGTAGTAAGTAGAGTGCCTTTATTCCTAGAAGACAAATACAGGATAACATCATGTTGACACAAGAGATCATGAAGGGGTATAATAGGAAGAATGGGCCAAAGAGAGTTGCGTTCAAAATTGATCTTCAGAAAGCATATGATACAATTGAATGGAGCTTCCTAGAAAGTATTTTGGTTGGATTTGGTTTTCATGAGAAAATGATTCATTGGATAATGCAATGTGTGATTACCACTACATTTACATTATGTATAAATGGTGAAAGAGTGGGATTCTTCAAAGGAGGTAGAGGGTTGAGTCAAGGGGATCCGGTTTCTCCTTATTTGTTTACTCTTATCATGGAAGTGTTTTCTCTTATGCTGAAAAGACAGATCAATAATGAGGATTATTTTCAGTATCATTTTGGTTGCAAAAAGATTAAGTTGTCTCATGTTTGTTTTGCGGATGATTTGCTTGTATTTTGTCATGGGGATACAAGGTCTGTGAATGTGATCAAAAATGCTCTGGTGGAATTTAGTAAATGTTCTGGGCTCCAACCTAATCAATCTAAAAGTACTGTCTATTTTGGAAGCTTGAGAAATGATGAGAAGGAAGCTATCATTCAGATTCTCCCATTTGCTATTGGGAAGATCCCAGTTAAATATTTAGGAGTTCCTTTAATTGCCAAGAAGTTGGGGGTCAATGAATGTAACTGTTTATTGGAGAGGATCAAGAAAAGAATCAATAGTTGGAGAAACAAATATTTGTCTCATGCTGGCAGGCTTCTATTGATAGCAACAGTGTTAGAATCCATTCAAGTTTATTGGGCATCTGTCTTCCTAATCCCAGCAATAGTTATTAATGATATCAACAAGATTATGAAGAGGTTTCTTTGGAATCAAGGTGAGACTGCTAAAAGGAAAGCTAAAGTTGCTTGCAACTCTATATGTAGGCCTAAAGATCAGGGAGGGTTAGGTCTTAAAGATTTGCATAAATGTAATGAAGCTATGTTGGCAAAGCAGATTTGGAATATTGCTATTAATAAAGAAACTCTTTGGATCCAATGGGTGCATATTGAAAAACTAAAAGGTAGAAGTATATGGGAGGTGCTGCTGAGTCTGGAGACAGTTGGGGCTGGAAAAATCTACTCAAGATCAGGGATAAAGTTAGGAACATCATTAAACATCAAGTGAATGATGGTAAGAATACAGAAATATGGAATGATAACTAGAGTGATATAGGTCCTTTGATGCAATATATCACTCACACAGATATATATGATGCTAGAATACCTATGAATATTAAAGTTGGTGAAATGATTCAAAATGGAGTGTGGAAGTGGCCTCAGGATTGGTATGAGAAGTTTCCTCTTATTACTAGTAATGAGGTACCTAATCTTACTGATGAAGTTAATGATAGAGTATGGTTGAACAAAAATGGTGAAGAAACTAGTTTTTCTGTTAGAACTGCTACTTTTGATTTGAGCATTGATAGTCCAAAAGTTAATTGGTGGAGATTAATCTAGTCTTCTCAATGTATACCTAAGCATACATTTATCCTCTGGTTGGCAATTCAAGACAGGTTAAGTACTCAAGATAAGTTGAAGAAATTGGGTTTGTATACAGTTAACAGATGTTCTCTCTGTCTATGTGATAATGAAGACTTGCAACACTTGTTTTTTAAATGTGATTACTAAGCTGATGTATGGAATAAAGCAAAGAAGATGGCTGATATCAAGGATGTGGATGGTGATTGGAATGGGTTGATTATGAATCTTGCTACATAATGTGTCAACAAGAATATTGGGTGGGTTGTTAGAAGACTGGTTTTGGCAGCTTGTGTATATTTTCTTTGGCAAGAAAGAAATGGAAGAATCTTTAGAGATGCTCCTAATAGTAGTCAAGAAATATACAATAAAGTTGTGAAAAATGTTAAGGTAGGCTATCTGGGATTATAGTGAAAGACAATATAAATACTAGAAGTGTGGAAGAGAATTGGCAAGTTAAATGTAGAAGAGCAAAGGTTGTATTGGTCTGAGTATTATTAGTTGAGAGGTGAATGATGGTTTATGCTTTATAGGGGTGTTTGGTAGAGGTTGATGTATAGCAGTTAGCTAATACCATGGGTGGTTTTTCACTCTGTTTAGAGTGGATAAAACATCCATAATGTAGTATCCTGCTTGGTTCTTTGGTAACATTGATGTATGATTGGAAGCAATTCATACAATTGATCTGGTATGATCAGAATTGCAGAGGTGATTTTGATTCTGCACATCAGTATATTCAGGTTACCTTATTGCCTGAATTAACTGAATTATGATATTTGGCACATTCAAATGATGGCTCTGTATCTTGGATATGTTTAGAACATTTATGTCTAGCTTTATTGTTCTATTGTAGGCCTTTGTTAGGTAACAATAGGGCAATTAGGTTTGTATAGTTAATGTTTTATTCATTTTCCATTAAGTGAGTTCCCATTTGAGTATGGTAAATGAGCTGGAAAGATAGTGCATGGTATTAGGAATTGTGGGGTGTGAAAGATGAACCTACGTGGTCCTAATGTGCACTGTCTAAGGAGGAGTGGATGGTACTCACTGCATGGTGTGTGTTCCCACCTATGTGAAGCCATTGTAGTAGATGAAAATGTAGCATAGGTGGTATAGCCCGTGCTGTGGAGAGGTTATGGGTTCCTAGTGAGGCCACAAATCTATCTTGTCATGGTTATTGTGGTGGCCGGTTGAATGACCATGATAAGTAGATATGGTGGAAATGTAGCTAGATGGTTCTTGGTGCTTTTAAGGTAAACATGCTCTGCAGTAAGTTAGCAATCTGTTGATAGATGCCTGCAGTGAATTTGAGATCATGGTTCAGGCAATGAAGGAAAGTATGCTTTTGGTTGTATTTTCATTTGTTTGAGTTTGATTATGAGCATAGGCTTGTCTATTGCTATAATCCGTTGATGTATGAATCTTTGTTTTAATAATATAAGTTTACCTTTTGCACAAAAAAAATCTGAAGTAGATACCTATTTTTATGATTCGTTGTTACCTCATGCAAAGAATTTCTAAATATTATGACGGTGGAAAATCAATGCAACAACATATCCAGGTTTAGCGAGCATTGCAAAACATTTTAGCAGTCCCTGCAACAAAGGTCACATCTGATTCGATGGTTTTAAGCATAGGAGGAAGGAAATTAGTGAGACCCGATCATCTATGCTTCCAGAGCTTGTTGATGCATTGGTCACCACCAATGATTGGATTGAGTAGTGAAAAGATGTTTGGATTGAGCTGTGAAAGATATTAGCTGAATGTGTCTATTTCATATCTTATTTCATTCAATAATCATTGTTATTATAGTTGCACCTGATACATAAAGTATTTTCTTAAAAGATTATGGCTGTGACTACGGTACTAAACATGAATGTATGTGGCAACATATGTCAATTGTTAGCCAAACGCCCAAACCTATGGCTTTTCATGGTTTAACATCAAGGTCGATATATATATATATATATATATATATATATATATATATATATATATATATATATATATATATATATATATATATATATAGGAAGACTTTCTTACAAGAACCATCTTATCTGCGAGAACTGAGAGAACCACAAAAAACATGCATGCACGCCTTTTAAAAAAATGCAAATCATCAATAATCGTAAGTATCCACCTATATTCTTCAATATCATCATGAACTCATTATCTTTTTTCAGAAAAACCTTACACATGGCCGCAATATTGTCGTTGCACGCCTTATAAGAACATTCATGCACACCTTCAAAGAAAAATTTTGTATTTCCAGTTTCTTATCAAATTCTTTAGAACAGCTATGTTTTTTTTTAAAACATATGTGTTGTTTTTAGAACATATGTGCAAAAAATATAATTATTGAAGGCGTGCATGTATGTTTTTAGTGGTTCTCTCAGTTCTCGCTGATAAGATGGTTATGACAAGAAAATCTTACTATATATATATATATATATATATATATATATATTCTAGTGCACTAAATTAAGTCCTAACAAATATAAGTTAGTAACTACAGTACATTTTTTCAAGAAAAAAATTAATTATTTTTCTGGGTTAACCCAGATCATGATCCATCAAGTTGATCATGATTCATTTAGTCCGGTCGTGGATCGAATCATGATCCATCAAGTTCGATCATGGATCAGATCATGATTAATAAAGCTGAATCATGATCCATTTAGTCGGATCCCTAATGGATCGAACCATTTTCCCATCTGATCTATTGACAGACGTAGACTTTATTATCACGCAATACCAACACTTGTGCATACTACAAATATTATTAGACATATTCTCAAATGAAAACTTATCTTGATAGTGGAATACCTTTACTCGAGAGAACTTGTCCTAAAGGAAGGAATACATATCGAATGGCTTTTTTAGCTAGAACGCAGAATTCCATACATTTTATTCTTGAAATTTAAGTACGCAGTCTTTTTTATAGAAATTGAAACTGTCATATTTTTCCAGAATGTATTTTAACCTATTTTTGAAGGACATAATTCATAACACTTTGTCTATTTTATTTTAATTTTCGTTAAACAACACATATAAAGTAGCTAGGATACATATAAAATAGGTTGTTTAATTTAGCTATAATAGTGTTTTTTTAATGGCAATATCATTAAAAACAAATTAGAAAGAAGCTAGAGAAAAGAAAGTACAATTAGTTCATGGGATCGGCATCTCCTGAATGGCTTTCATCTTGTCAGGATCTCACTCATCTTCTGCACAGGCTACACCATGACCGTTCCCAACAATCGGAAAAGTGACACATGCACAGTTTTTTGGGTGAGTTACAAAGATTTATTATCGGTTTTACATTGTTGCTTGTATACTCTTAATTTCGTTGAAAGTGGTTGTCATATAAAACATACAGATCGATGATTATAATGATCACCATTTTAATTGTTTTGTTGAAAATTGTCGATTAAGCCTTAATCAAATTGGTAACATTAACATAATTCAGAGTGTACAGCTATCTTATACTTTAAAATGTACAATGATTAGTGTGTAAAAAGCCTACAAATACCATGGTTATATATAAAAAAGAAAAAAGAAAAACACATATCATAAAGAATATGATAAAACAAATCATAAGAATCTTTAAAGAGAGAATCATAGCATTTGAGATGAAGTGAATGGTGAAGGGTGTTGCTTGATATTCAAATATTCTTGCTTATAGCGTTAAGTTTGCTTCCTAAGGAACATATTACGTATCACATTCAATATGCATGCATGACCCACTAATAGAAAAGGCTTTTTATTAGGATATTTTTATTAATATACGAACGACGACAGATGTTACTGTTTTCTTCATTTAAAAAGATAGAACTTCTTTTGCTTGTTTTCGACCCGTGACTCCGTGAGGTGTGGCCATCTTCTTGATCACTTTAGACTTGGTAATTTATTTTATCATATGTGCACGTTACTTGATCTTTTAAAAATAGACTTTGTCAATGAACAACAAATTTCTTGATCTGTTGTTAACTAGTCTAAGTTTGTTGCTAACTGCTTTTCATTATTACTTAATGTCATAATGTTAGAACCTTTATCTTTAAAGAAAGAATATGAAACCACAAATGATAGGTTTAGCAAAATTAAAATCAAAACACAAATGACTGGCCAACTTCTAAGGGTCAGTCTAAAGGCAAAGTTTTGAGAGTCATAAAAGGTACGTCTCAAGTTCGGATCTTGTAAGTTTCAACTTCTTTAATTCGCCACCGCTATAGTTATATATTCGAGAATTGCAAAGGACTAGTGATTCATAACGCTTAACGAGTCTTGTTGGGTAGTCTGTAAAGTCCGGGAATAATTCTTACTCTGCAAAGTTCATGAACTTTGGAGAGATTTCCCTTGTTAGTTAATCTGATGCCAATTTGGTTTTCACCACATGAACCATGATAACGAGCTTATATTTATATTTAACCTAGATAAGTTGAACCCCACATTATTTATTTGGTTGGTTGGGAGAAACAAGGGGGTATCTTTTTTGACCAATGAAGGTGAGCTTATGACTACATCACCATTACCACAAAAGCTACATCTTCTTCACGAAGCAAAGCACCAAACTTAGGCTTCCATTTTCTCTCTTAAAAGGAATTTGTTCTTTTGGTTTTCTTTATTAACAATTGCTTATCATTTTTTTTGGAACGGCGGGAACAATTGCTTATCGTTACTTACAGATTATAAGTATAGACAGTAATTTTGGCCCATTTATAACCGATCAAGGATGAAACTGATATCTTAAGAATTTGCATTTGCTTTCAAAAAAATAAATAAATAAACTAACAACTATGCATTCAAAATGACCAAGTGTAAAAACTTCGTCTAATCTCAAGTTTATCGTATTTAAAGTCTAATTGTGAGTTTCCTAAGTTTTTTTAGTGTAAAAATCTTTAGAAAATACAGTTTATATCTGTGTATTCCTTTTCTTCTTGATGAACATAACGCAACCTAAATTATTGAAAAGTGTTTGTGATTCTCAAATAAAATTTATGGAAAAGTAGAAAGAGTTCTTTGTTGGATCGATGCCCCTTTCATGTCAGAAATCCATTATTTGATTATATTAGTTAAAAAGCAAAATCCATTTAACACAAGAAAGATTAGCAAAGTCAAATCTGGAAATAAAGCATAAGATGTTGATACAAATATAACTATATACTCCCTCACTAAGTAATTTCATGTTGACATGGTGATAAACTACATTAAATATTGGTGTACCTTAATCTGTTTTTGAGTTTGTATATACATGTTGTATTATATTTATTAGTATCGAATACTTCATAATTATCAGTTTACCATAAGGAAATAACAATGTAACCGATCTTTTAACATCAAGAACGCACAAGCTGAATTGATGCCCTTCCCTAACGGTGGATGTATTACAGTTTGAATCTCCTATATGGTCCGGTCTAATGGTTTTTCATGGTGAAATTGTATTAAAGCTGTTCAGACAAGATCGATTATTATATGATTGCCTAATGTATCTTTACTCGGAGGCTTGGGCTTGAGATCAAAGTAAAGTCTCTTACGATACCCCTCTAAAATTGAGAAGGTAGGTTTGAACAACGGCATCAAAGAAAGTTAACGTTTATGATTATAAATATTCTGGCTAGTAGCTAGCTAGACATGAATGTAAAACTTAAAATTATCCATATACATAATTACAGATATACATATTGGCATACTGCCTTACTGGCTAGGCAATGCAAATTCAATGTGATTGTGTTATTATTATTATTATTTTTTGAACAACAGCTTTAAGAGAAGATTGTTTACATCTAAAAATCCAATTAAATGAAGAGCGTTTAATCTCGTTGAGGAGAAGATCTCTACTTGGCCTTTTTAGCGAGAAAACGGTGTTGTTTCTATATCTCCAAATGGACCAAATTGTTGTTTGAACCACCAACTCGAAGAAGTGTAAATGCTTTCCCTGGATGGGAGCGCGATCAGCAAGATTGATGACTTCCAAAAGATTTTGCATCGGCACGTTATTTACTCTCCACCACTTTAGAACTTGTTTCCAAGTATCTACGGCTATCGGACACGATACAAACACATGCTCTTCCGTTTCTATATCATTATCACACATCGGACATCTAACCGAATGTAAATCAATGCCCCTAAGATCAAGGTTTGATCTAGTTGGCAACCTGCCATTAGAAACTCGCCAAGTGTTTATGTTGGTCTTTATAGGAAGACTTTTATTCCATCTTGTGGGATGTCCAACAGCAAGGTTTGAGAGGGATGTAATGTGTGAACGCATACCTTGAACAATGAAGCTTCTTGCGTTATTAATGTATCTTTTAAGCATTCTTGCGTTATGTCTGACATTATAAAGTGCATTTCACACTCTCTTGGTAGGAAGACTTAGTCATGTCAAACTATGTTTACTTCCTCATTTGAAAAATCTAAGTAATCTGCATGCTTAAAAAGTAACTACAGGTATGAGAATTTGGTTAGATCTCCACGTTATTAAGCGCAATTGAATTCATTTTAATCTTTATAGTTGTAGATATGTATAAATTGAAACTCTCTATGTACAAATTTAAGCATGCATAAGTTTGCATATATTACACGTTTTCAAAAGTGTATAGTTTTTACACGTCTTATCCTCTTTTTAACATTAACACTCTACACGCTCATAGGGCACGCCCAAAGGTGGTGATTACTTCTACATACTTTTTAAAGATAGGAGAAATAATTAACTTATCTTAACATACGTATACGTGTTGTTTCTAACTTGCTACTACCTCCGTCTCACAATAAGTATCCACTTTGAATTTTCAAAGTCTTTCTCATTCAACTTTGACCATAAATATTTTTATTTGTGTTATGTAATACTTTATGAAAGATATATGAATGGATAGAGTTTTAAATGTATTTTCATTGATAAAATTTTCAATCAAATATTATATAACACAAATAATAATATTTATGGTCAAAGTTGAATGAGAAAGACTTTGAAAATTCAAAGTGGACACTTATTGTGGGACGGAGAGAGTATTAGTGTTTCTCTTATTCCATTATATTACTACTATATTAAACGTATTTTGACTATGTAGCATTAATTAAATAATTAAATACGTGTATTAATAAAATAGCATTAAGGGAGTTGGATATATGCCCACAAAACTTAAGGGGCAAGTACTATAAGAAAAAGATGTTCCAAATTGACCAAAGTTGATCAAAAGCCATTTCTTTTAAATCGTGATTCTATAATCTGTAGGGTACCTTTAATTCCTTCATTGGTATATAAAGGGACACTTATGTTCCCTACTTCCACTCAAGACTCAAACTTTTCTTCATCTTCACAGTCTTTTTCATAGTTCTCCAAGCGTGTTAATTAACTTTTGATACAACTTCATGTCTATTGAAGATAGGAATCATGCAGAAAATCCTAGTGATGGCAATAAAGAAAAACTCACTTTTGTTAGAGATGGAACCATCAAATTGCCACCAGGGTTCCGGTTTCAACCCACAGATCAAGAGATTGTGTTTCAGTATCTAATTCGTAAGGTCTTCTCATGCCCGTTGCCTACTTCCGTCATTCCTGAAATCGTTAACATTTGCAAATTCAATCCGTGGGACTTGCCAGGTTAGGGCGCCTCCTATGAAACCCTAATGAAGAATCACATTATAAATGTTTTGTTCTATTTTTATAACAAGAAAGAAGTTGCTTAGTTTTATTTGAAATGTTATATAGGGGAGTGGGAGCAAGAAAGATACTTCTTCAGCAAGAAAGAGGCCAAGTATGGGCATGGAAATAGAGTAAACCGAATGAGTAGTGAAGGATATTGGAAAGCAACAGGTTTTGACAAGCATATTACTAGATGTTGCAATAATAATCCGATTGCGAGAAAGAAAGATGTGATTACAGGGATTAAGAAGACACTTGTATTTTATAAAAGCAAGCCATCAACTACAAGAACTCATTGGATCATGCACGAATATCGCCTTGTTCACTCAACTAGTTCACCATCCACCACCTCCAATGATAAGGTACCATTTCTTGACCTGAATTTCTATGTAAAATTTGCAAAAAAAATATCGAGTCTTCTCAAGAAGCAAACAAGGTATAATCTCATTCTTATGATCTTGTTTTGACTCGCAGAAATCCTGGATTCAACTAGGAAATTGGGTGTTGTGTCATGTATTGTTGAACAAAAGAAGTCGAAAAGCAGTTGACGATGATAATTATAAGAGATCAGATTCAATGGAGCGGCTTACATATCAAAATTTCATGAGAAGTGACACGGTTCAGATCGATTGTGATATTGAATCTAGTTCATGCTCATCTTCTTCATCCTGTGGTTCTAGTGTTGTCACTCAGGAAGTGTCTTCAAGTAGAAAACCTATAGATTGTGAAGAGACTAAGAACTAATGTATAGAGTGCGTAGTAGTTAATTTACGTAACTAATCATTTTTGTTTTTTAACCTTTTTAATTAACAAACGAATTGCCATTAAATAAAGTAATTTACATGCAGTATATTATTTACACGGGATAACATTTGCGGCTTACCTTCTTAACGCTTTTATAAAATTGATCGTACACGTACTATCTTATATATATTGATGAAGTACGTCATGTTTTTATCAACTTACGTCATTCGAATGAATATATGCATATGCCCACTTGAAAACGTACGTATCTCAATTTTTCCTTCTTCATATTCTTTGGAACAACAAAAGCGACAATTCCGTGTTACGTATATATTCTACTTTCATTTTCATTATATAATTCATATTAGTATGTGTTTAAATCACACCAAGAGATAGTATCGATCACCAATGCTAATGAAATCTTACTCTTAAGTGAAGTAATATTTAGAAATTAAAATACATCAATACGAGAGTTTGGGACTGAAATTTGCATATAAATAATATGAAATGTTGATCGTTTATCACTTGCGATGTAAGAGTTAAGTGAAGATATGTTCATGAAGTAATATTTACATACATAAAGCTTTATTTGTTTAAACCTTAACACTTAATTGATACAAGAATGAGCGACAATCTTGTATAAGAGGGAAAGTTTTCTTAGCTTGCACTTCTTAATTAAGAATGAGCTTATTTTGATTTTAACATTATGTTATATTATTATTATTATTATTATTATTATTATTATTATTATTATTATTATTATTATTATTATTATTTTAAAGGTTTTTCAGGAAAATTTAGTACTTCAAAAAATAATTAAGTCCAACGAATGTAGATGAATCACACATCTCAGTCTAAAACTAGGTGAAAACAATCGCACCAACTGTGATTCAGACCTAAACTATTATAAGAATGACATATCACACTTATGAGACCTACTATAAATGTTATCTAAGTTGACAATGAAAACTAATATCAAAGGCATTAGAAAATTGCATTTGAGTATCAGTCAGACCAGGATCAACACAACCATCATCATTGTACGAGTCTTCAGCATAAGTTTCCTTTCATTGTTCATACAAGCTTTTATTTCTTATTTCATTGTCACGTTTAGAAGCTTTATTAACCTTGAAGCTCATAGAAGCTATAAAACCGGAAGTTTCATTTTATACCTCAAATACTTCACTATCATTATCCTCATTAACTGGATCATCAACTTTTTTAGAAGCCACAGTCAAAGAACTAAGAAGAGTTGATTTGCAAAGCTTCCCATCATCACCCACTAGTACAAGCTTCCCATTAGCATCTGATTTTCCAGTTCATTAATCCTTGCAATCAAAGGTGTAGTACTTGGACTACCAGATGTCGTATCACCCACATCATGGACAACTTTCTTACTTGAATTTGACGACCCCCCATTTGATACATGCTCGTCATCTTTCTCCATTAAATTAAGCGCATCAAAAGGATTAGTTGAACTCGTTTCTACTTCAGAATTCTTTTTCATACCACTTGAATTAGCACCATTCTTATTAGAGACGTCTTGGTAAACTTGTTTCTTAGGCTTAAACTGAAACTTAGATCCCATATTAGTACCACGAGAAGTATGTCTAGGAGATTGTTGAAAACCATCATAGTTCGCGTGTTGTTTCTTTGGTTTTTCGACAGCCTGTTTTGGATATAATATATCATCATGCCCAAATATCATACACACACCACATCAAGGTGGTTCCCATTCGCACTTCACCCTCACCGTGTGAAGAACCTCTCCATCATCTTCCACATTTGAAATAGCAATAACTATCCCATCTTTAACTCTCGCTCAGCCCTAATATCAATCAAAGGACGAGCATAATCCATATAACCCCACGATTGAAGACACATAGAACTCGTATACGAATCAAACATAATTGGGTTACCAAGATTAGTAGCCGTCGTACTCAATCCGTCTGCAGTAAACGCCACAATATGGATATCATGGAATTTTACCCTAATGGGTACCGAATTCTGATCTTCCCTAAGTAAATTAGCATTAAGCTCCCATTTCTTCAGGATAATAGGTGCAGATCAAATAAACCATGGACCATTCTCCAATAACCTATTCATACCCTCAGTCGAAGCAAACTTGAAGAAAAAGTAGTCCTTTCAGTTCATCATTTCTCGAACTAAACCATACTTCTTCAATGCATTCTTAACATAAGACTCAACAACTGGGAATGCTACTCTTTTACCCACGAGATAACCATACAAGCAAAAACCAAATCTTGAATGAACTTCCAAGATAAACGCCTTAAGAATTTTAACTTTTGCCTTTGCATTAATAGGTTTATTCATATTCAATAATCTAAAATTTACCTTACTATAATCAACCTCCTTTGTAACCAAACTCACAAATGATCTTGGAATAGTGCTCTCATTCACGTTTGATACACTCGTATCAGCATGTGCTGAATTTGTACCAACTTGTGCTAAGTCATCAAGTACTGAGGTAGCTTGAGCTAGAATCCAAGCATCCTGTTTAGTATCTTCTTCAGCATTCAATATTGAGTCAAGACCAGATTTGTTTACCCTTGTTCCATTGCCTACAATTGTATCGGTCACATTGCTAACGTTTGGGACCTGCTCACTATCATAAACCTTAGAAGCATTATCATCAGCCCCTACTAGCTTTCGATCTTTATTATGTACTTTGGCAGCCAATTAACTTAGAGAAGGAAAATTGGACTCCATAACAACGTTACCAGTTCCCGAATCCAAACTGCTACCAATCGAACTATTGCCTTTTTTTATTTTTCTGTTTTCCCCTCTCCCACCATAATCCAAGAACCCACTCTTCATATTAAAAACATTCACGACCAAGAGCACAAACAATGTCTAATCTCCAACAAACACAAACCCTAACAAAGGGTTTGGAATCAAAACACAACTTAATTTCACATAATTGTAAACCCTAACAGCAGTTAATGTTGTAATAATGACGTGCAAAAACCAACAGCGGGAAATAAATGAACGAATTAAACAGATAATAGCGAATAACTAACAATAAACACAAACCCTAAAAACTCGAAACAAACGCTAAGTCGATCCACTTGAAACAAACCCGAAACAAACACAACTTACATTAGCAGTTCCACATGAAAATCATAATCCCTTAAGCTTTTTTTCTGTCAAATTGTTCAGCTTAAAATATGTACAACCATTACACGGTACAGTGCAATCAGTCAAATTTGATCTTTACTTAAAATAAATTTTTTAGTCGGTTCAAATTATAATTGAACAGTTATTTTAAACACTAAAATAAAGAAGTAAAATATTAACATTAGAAGGAAGTTGTGTAATTTATAATAAATTGGATTATAAGACAAATCATCGGTTCAAACTCGTGGTTCAATGAATATGTATCTTTACAAGATATACATAAAAAATTGTCAAACTTCACTCTTACTTAAAAATTTATAAAATAAGTAACGTTGTTTCACTAAAATACTATTATTTTAAAAAGTCAATATAATCTACTAGTTATTTAGATACTTAATTATGAAGTATAATTTAATCCACAATTTTTTTCATTGTCACTTACACCCATTAGGCCATCACACACACACACACACACACACACACACACACACATATATATATATATATATATATATATATATATATATATATATATATATATATATATATATATATATAAGAAAAAATACAAACACAAACAATTAACGTTATTATACATTACAACCGTCATATGCGGGTAATCATCTAGCTTTGAAGATATGCATTTTGAACTCCTTTATTACTAGCTGCCATCTCAAATCAAAACAATAACCTAAGAGCACTCGGTAAGGTGACGGTGAGTTATCCCATAACTCAGTGCCATGTCAGCTTTAACCTTTTCACCTTAAAAAAAAAAAATAAAAAAAAAATAAAATAAAAAAAAAATAAAAACGGTATCATAACTCACCTTAACTCAACACTGAGTTATCCCATAACTCGGGGGCGGTATATAACTCACCGAAAACCTCCTCCCTTAACGCTGCGTTAAGGTGTTAACTTGGTGCGTTAATTACTCAGCTTTAACTTAGGGGGACGGTATGGTAACTTGAGGGTTAATGCGACTGAGTTATCCCATAACTCACCTTAGAAACACACCTTACCGAGTGCTCCAAATACCACTTCCTTTTATTAAGAATGATGTTTTAGATCATCCAACCAACGCGATTTAAATAAAGGCTCGGCTTGGACTTGGCTTCATGTATTTTCCGGAATTTTTAGGCTTGGGTTTAGATTTTTAGACCAACTCAGACCGATGTCTGACCAGTGGCAAGCATTAGCCCCGCTATGCATCTCCATCGTGATATAGTGTATTGTAAAACTAAACAACGCATTAAGAACACCAAGCCAGGTAAGCCAAATAGCCCATAACTTTGTTTGCAATGATCAATGAAAAACGGAGGGAAAAAGACTTGAAACTGCCACAATAATATGACAAGGACCATTTTCCAAAATAACCTTCTTCGAGTGATTTAAATATGTTGCACATTGGTGAACTTGGAAAGATTCCTAAACTATTTATTTAATAATACCGGCATGGTACAAAATCTCAGAACAAACCACATGCTATTTGTCTGTCTAATCCAAGCTTCGAGTTGTACCATATATAATACTGTCATGTGTGTAGTATTTTACACCTAAACATCAAACTAAAATTTATGTCAAACATAAAACATTACACCGAAATAACGAATTTAATGTTTTTGTAGCATGCATTAGAGATGTTCTTGGCCGAGATAGACCGGTTTAATTAGCTACAAATTTGTTGCACTAAAAGGCTACACAATCGCCTGTATTACTAATGAGTATTAAATCAACTAAACCAAAGTTTGGTTTAGTTGGCTAGTTTGTTTTTTCAACCAATTTTCAGTAGGGTTTTTGTGTGTATGTGTGTGTGTTTTTTTTTTAGTTGGCTAGTGTGTTTTTTCAACCAATTTCCAGTAGGGTTTTCGTGTGTGTGTGTGTGCATTTTTTTTTTTTTTTTCTTTTTTTTTTTTTTCATGTAAACACATATAACCAAATTCGAAAAAGAAAACTAAACTATTTACTGGAATTTAGTCAAACCATCTACAAATCTACAATATATGGATTTAGGTGATTTACCGACTAGTAACAATTCATTAATTAAAGAAAGAGTCAATGCCATAAATATTGCATGAATTGTTGAGTTTTGAGTAAAAAACTAAAAGAAAGAACTTTGGTCCAAAGTTTGGTCACCTAACAATACAGACTGTCCATAATTTAAGACTTTCAACGCTAATTGAATGCATCCACTTCATACTTGCTACCAACAATAATTTATGAAATACTCCGTATGTCACAATATTTATCTAAATAAGGAAAAAGAAAGAACAAGAAGCTAAGTGTCATTTGCTACTTACATAGAAGTTGGTTTCAAGAACCATCATTTGAGATTGCTTATTAGCTACAACTGTTTATCTGTTTGCTTATTAATTCACAAATAATCAGATAAACAATTTGGATAAAAAATCGCTAACTTAACGCCTCATTTATTTTCTGTAACAAAACATAATAAGCAGATAAGCAGTTTCGTTAAGACCTTCTAAAAACACCCCATAGTTTTCCACCACCAATGGTTTCTTGTAACTTTTTAGCACCTTCAATATCCATTGCTATAAGTTTCTCTAAATGCAACAAAGCACCTGAATTCACCATCTGTTTACGACATTTCTTTGAACGTGTTAGTGACATTAGGATCGAAACAGGGTACTTCTTGTCAAGACCCGTTACTAACGGGTCAAGAAGACGAACTACACTTGCTATCCCTCTTTGATCCTTCTTATAAATCTTTGTGTTCTCCATGTGAATCAAAATCCCCGATAAGGCCTTTGAAGCAGCTTCAGCTTCTTCGATAGCTTTTCCATCCAACATTCTAATCAATAACGGAATGAACCCAAAGTCCCCTAATTCTTTTCGCGTTTTTTCATTGTATCCCATTTTATAAATCGTATTCGCGGCATGGATTCTAACACTTAATACTCCACAATTCAACACTCTAACGAGACGAAATAAGAAACCATTTGATATAATCAATTCAACTAACCGTTCTTCGGATGCTAAATTGCTTAAAAACTCAACCGCAACCTCTAAACTCTTAGCAACAACACCCGAATCATCCCAAAACGTTTTCAAACAATCGATGCCACCTTTTCGAGCAACTAACAATCTCAAATCATCATCATCCCTTACCAAATTACTTAAACAAGCAAGTGAATGTTCTTGTGCTAATAAAATCCCCGAGCTCGCAAGTGTCAAAAGCACCGAAATCACGTGGTCTTCCATAAAACACTCTCTTGTATCCGAAAATCCTGATATGTTTCTCAGTACTCCAGCGGCGCATGCTTGCGCAGTTAGAGTACCAGATTCACATATCTTCAACAACAAAGAAACCCCACCTCTTGAACTAATCACAACAGCGTTTTCTTTCAATAAAGTCAACGACTGAAGCGTGACACACGCTTTTTCTTTAGCGAGTCCAGCGAATTCGCCAGATTCGCTAAATTCAAGAACCCTAATCAAATAATGAAGCAACAACAAACCTTCGTTAACCAAGGCGTTCCTACACGAATCAACACCCGAAACCCTAGCAATCACCAAGACCGTCTTCTCTCGAACTTCAGCCGAAGATCCGGAGTCTAGTAACTTAACTAGCACCGGAACAATCCCTTGCCCAACAGCTATAACAACATTTTTATCATCTTTTTCTAGTAATTGTAATACCGAGTCCAAAGCATGCGCTCTGGACTCAGTACTACCAATTTGTAACCTAGTTATGATATCCCTAGCATGTATCCGTACACCCTCTCTCTTCGAAGCCGTGGACACATTATTTTCTTGTAGCACACCGCTTTCTATAATTACGTGCAAGTCACGTATATGAAACTCGAGTTTAGATGCAATAGAATCTATATCATTTTGTGTTTTGAGCTTGCCAGAAACAAGATTACTTGTGTGGCACGTAAGTGAGAGTGTTAAGGCTTCGGATAGCGTCACGGTGAGCGAACTAAGAAGCTCGTTGGATATCGAAGTTGGCGGGAAGGTTGCTAGGTCTAAAAGATTTGTTTTAAGGTTGGAAAGTTTGGTTTTAATGAGTGACCATTTGAGTTTTAAGGTTTGTGTTTGGTTTATTGATTCGAGTAACGACTCGATGAGCTCGAGGGGTGGTTTCGGGTTATTTTCGCCGGAAGTTTGGTTGTTTTCCGGCATTTTCATTGCCGTTTTTGAGAAAGTGAAATGAAGAAAATGGGTATATATGTGTGCATGTGAGGCGAGTGATGGTCACGCGCTACGATAAAAGATATAATGATGGTATGTGTAGTAAAATGGTTTTTATAAAATATTGGTCACGTTATAAATAGAACTATCGATATAAATTATGGGTATATATGTGTGCAAGTGAGGCAAGTGAAGGTCACGCGCGTTACTAGAAAAGATGGTATGTGTGTAAGAAAATGGTTTCTATAAAATATTGCTCACGTTATAAATAGAACTATCGATGTAATTGAAGATTTGAAGGTGTAGCAACATATTTAACGTGATAGTTGTTGTGAATATATAGAGAAAATGTGATTGCTGTGTGATAACTGATTTGTAGTTAACAAATTTCTACCCATATGGTGTTTGGTGTCCTGGAAAAATGTACTGGTTGAAAAAAGGTGGAGTACTAAACAATAATTGGTGCATAATTCCATAAATGTCCCTGACATGCAAGAAACAGTTGAAAATGACTAGAGCTGTAACCCACTAATGTTTTCTTGGTCAAGGGATGTTTCGGGACCAGTTGAATAAACGGTCATTTGTCATTTGTATAAAATCCAAAATTTACAAAATCGAGTTTATTTTTGGTTTATTAGAATAACACTATTCATATGAGGTTGTCATCATACTAGAAATTCTAATCTTGCTTACAGAAACGACTTGAATACTAACCTAATACTGTACCTAATTAACATGTTTGATCGCAGAATTCGTAGTACCCATGTAACCATGTTAGTGAAGTCATATACCCGTTAGCTTAATACATAATTGAAAACTGTAGCATTTTCTTAGATGTAATCTCTCTCACTGATTACATTTTATTTTTCATGTCACTTTGATAAAATTGAGCATTGCTTCCTTTTTTTTTCTTTCTTTTTTTTCTTTTTAGTGTCATCAAAAATGTATCTTAGATGCTTTTAGTTTATGCTTCTCTTTTCGTTTCAAAATTACTGTCACAAGATAAAAAGCAAACGGTTTAAGAAAAAATACATTTATTACAACTGTGATTTTTGCAAAAGTTGCATAAAAACAATTTTAAATTTTGACAATTATTTAATGTTTTCATATAGCCATATAAATGATAATTTTGATTAAAAGTAATGTATTAAACTTAAGAAATTCTAACTACTCATGCCGTCCCAATATTATTTTTCATTATTTCTTTTTGGGTTGTTCTAATAAGATTGTTCACTCTAAAAATATAATTAAAATTGTCTAAGATTACCTTAACTTTTAATCAAAATTCCTATTTACAAAATTAAATAAAAGCATTAATTAATTGTCAAAAAGGTAAACTGTCTTTTGGTTGCTTTTGCAGAAATCAAAACAGTGTTAAAATCATTTTCTTGTTGGACAATAATTTTGACACAGATAAGGTATAATATATCGTAATGGACAATTAATTGTCAATAAGGTGTGAGTTTTTCTTGAAGGAGTGAGAGGGACTCTTTTATGGTCCATATGGAGTTTTCGTAATCGTTTGATTTTTCCTAATTCTCACCCTAGGAAGGCGATGATATGGGATAATATAGTTTCTCAATCGTTTCTGTAGATTTCATCTAGAAATCTCAATCTTAAGTTTAGTTGGGTTGGATGGTTGCAAAACCCTATAGCTACTATAACTTATTTGTAATTCTTTTCTAGCTTTTGTTAGTTTTAATATTATACCGACGTTCAAAAAAAATTGAAACAACCGAAAATAAAAGATGCACAATAAAATTATGATGAAAAAAACTGTATAAATTTATATGTGCATAAACTTGTTTTACTCCTATAATAATTTCACATCCATTTCTCTATTGGTGTAAAATCAGTTCTTTAAATGTTACAAAAACAAACTCATGTATATGTGTTAGTATATAAATATTGGCCGTGTGCGCAAAACTGCAAACTCATATATAGATGAGTGCGTATACTATAGAGTCACATGCAAAAAGCGCGAAAATGAGGCTGTCATTAAATAACAAATTACGAGGATAAATATTCCATAATTATTTGCTTTTTGCCAAAAGAGTCGTTCTAAATTTCTAAAAAGGTTGCTTTTTTATAATACATGCAGTCTTTTATGACTGTACCCATCTTCCATAAGAAAAATGATTTGTACCTGTACATCGTGTATTGAATGTTGTCACTGCAATCGAGAATTTGTAACTAATTTTGTGTTTCTTAGGCCGGAAGTATACAAAACTCGTCACTTTTAACCGAGCGTTACATTACTATTTAGCAAACTATCAAATCTATCAACAAAAAGTGTTATGATTACTATCAAGTCAAACATATAAAAATACCTTAATTTATACAAATATACAATGTGAGAAACAAAATATATCAATCAGTTCGATAGTGCAAAAGTTGGACCTTCGTGCGCGGTTGGAAAGTTGTGTAGTGGGTTAACGTGTGCTAGTGGCACCACCAAGTGGTCGACCGCCACCTATAATGCCCGGTCTTAGATGAGGCAGGGCGAAACTAGGAGCTTCTAGATTTGCCCTGTAATGTAAATTTTAGCTAAACGTCATACTTTTTCTTTAAATTAACCTGGTCCATAAACGTTACGTCACATGTATTATTTAGTCCGTTGTGTTGTGAATTGTGATAAAAAGACATTATGCACTCTAACATTTATAAACATGGGTCCGCCTAAATGAAACCTGACATGATTATATCAACTTTACTTTAGTGCTACATTATTCGAGATTTTTATCGCATTTGTATCATCTTTAATCACTTACTACATAATTGCTTTATTTCGATTGTGTGGACAACCAAATCTCTTCTCTTTTTCTTGATCATGTGTCTTCTTTATCCGTGGTAATAGTGATTGCGCGCGTAAAGAAGGAAATAAATGAGAAGCCATTAGTGGATTTTCCCATTGGTACATCCAGCTTTATAATTTATAGGGTAAATTGCAAATTTAGTCACTGACGTTCTGCAAAAGTGTAAAAAATACACCGAGACATAAAGGCATGCAAAAATGTCACTCACGTTCCAGATAAATGCAAAAAAGCCACCGAGTTCAACTTTTTGCTAACGCCCGTTAGTAAAGGGTATTATTGTCATTTCACTCGTCTCCCGCCTTTGACTAGACAAACTTTATTTCAATGACCAAATTTGCAAAGTAGTAACTTTAGTTTGTAGCCAAAACACACGTGTCAAACGAAGAGATTGTCTCGGGATTTTTTTTTCAACGACTAAATTTGCATCGTCAAACCTTTCCCTCCCAAAGTAACATGGCAACCGAAACGATTGAATAGGGACTATTCATTTCCGTCTACATTCCGCTTATTTAAATGCACTCAACCACACACACATTCCACCAAAACACACATAAACCCAAAGAACAAAACCAAGATGTAGATCGCTATCTACATTGGTTCCGAGGAAGAGGAGTACAAAAAAGTTTTGAAGAACGATTATCTAATGGATTTACTCCTTGATGGTTATGGCGTTGAACCAATTAACGAGTATGGTTCTTACAGGAAGGTACCGAAGGAGTTGAGGAAACAGATGCTTACTTGGCTGAGGAAACAAGATAGCTACTATGAGATGCTCCTGGATTTTGATTAACCAACTCTTGGGCATACTCTCAAAGCAGTGCATAATGTTTCATAAAGACTAAATGATTTGTACATTCTTTAGTGCATAGCATATCATACTTACTTAAGGGAACATTATAACATCCCGTAAAATTTTTCAACGATTAACACGTTACTATAACATAAATTAACCATTTTTACCCATAACAAATTTTATATATATATATATATATATATATATATATATATATATATATATATATATATATATATATATATATATATATATACTTTGTCAATTGCAACGCTATTCACTCTTACCTTGAAACGACGTTTACACCTGAACCTTAATAACCTAGATACCATACATAACTTAAAACGTTGATACTTAATAAGTATACATTTCAATAAGTAACCAAATACGTTTTATATAAATCCCGAGCCTACAAAAATTCCCATGTGTACTCACTAATAATATTGAACCTCTAAGAACCAAAAGGCCTTAACCCCTCATTAATGAATCAAACGGACTCTTTATTCTTGGCTCCCTTCCTTTGGACTTGATTCACTAACGAGTTCACCAAGCTCCACGGCCTAAGCACACATCTAACCATTATTTTTACAAGTCACAAGTGCATGTTTTCTTTGGCTCAGTTGCTCACAACTTTTACACACGACATACCCCCTTTTATTTCACAACTCTAGTTTCCATGCTTCTAAGAACCATGAATGACAATTGTTATCAACTTTCAAATATAATTACTATACTAGAATTTGATCAAGTTAAGGCACCTTACACGTTTCATCTCAATTTGACACAAATAATAATTTGTTCCAATGACAATTAGTATAAATTCAAATGAACCACCAACTTTCTGTAACGAATTTAAATCTCAATTTAAGGCCCTTCTGGTCCGAACAAGGAAAAGTGTAAAACACGGAAGTTGTCCGAAATAATGTTTTACGTCTAGTCTCTCGAGATTTTAAACCAAAAATGCAATACTAGGCCGTTATCTGTAAAATACGACCTGGACTCAACTTGGGTACTACTACATGTACCTTCTTACACCTTCACCCTTCCTCACTTGTTGCTACCTCAAATACAACCTAAGAACACCATGTGCAAACTCTTACATCACTACTCATTGTCCATCTACGCTGGTAACATCTTGATTGGTCATTGTTGGAGGTAACATGTAAATGGCAGCTCCTTATACCTTCTCCTTCCTCACATTGCTACTCCCTCAAATGAAACCTATGGAAACCATGTGCAATTCTGACGCCACCTCCATTATGGCCCAATCCAGGAGCATCAAACATTCTATCCTACCACTTGTCGCATTCTAGATTGAGTACTTATAGGCTCATGCTAATCGACATTCACACTACAACTCATATCACATGCATTCTCATAGTTTTCTGTCGAGCCATGGTGGAAGAGAAAGAAGGGTTTTGGGAAACTAGGAACTGATATTGGTTCGTGGGTGAGCCCTTAACCAAGCTTTACACCATCGTATTTCCACATCTCAACTATCACTAAACCAAACTTAAACATAAAATGTTATTCTGGTTGTTCCTGTCGTGAAAAGAAAGAGAAGAAAGGAGCAGGAGTTAGGCCATTATTCTTCCAGGTTCTAAATGCATCTTTGGTTGCTACACGAGACGGGGTAGAATGCTAGGAGTCTTGCTGAAAATCTTGGTTTCACTTTGATCCTCGTCCACGTTCCCTACGAGTTCCTCACCACCAAGTTTTGGTGTAGTAAGTTCCCAAGCTCACTCCTCTTCACATAAATATTTTGGTCACGTATTGGTTTCATGCGTGACCCTTTTCATTTCACTTTAAGCATTCATAACTCACTTTGAAAACACTATTACAAATATATCTTTGGTCATTGTGTGGTAAAGCAACGTGGTAACTCAGCTAATAAGCTAAATGTGAAATGCATAATGAGATTTGAAACATGTTATAATCAATTAAAAACACACCAAGACTCATACATGCAAACCTTTTGAAATCAGGTTTGTAATGGTTAAAAGAGACTCGTGTGGCACTATCTTTTACCAACTTAAGCCTTAACAAGCTTGTTCTCATCTTCACCATATTCAATCTACATGAAACATACGAGTTATATACGAATCGGGTCAAAACTTTCAAACCTAAAATGACTTGTGAAAACACTAATGAAAAGTAAAACCAAAGTTTGGCTCTAACAGACTTGTACTACTCGACTCACATTATATAAGGTGGCTCGAATAACTCATCTTTCAAATTGTATAACTTGTTTTCGAAACATAAACTTAACCCTTTTAAAAACGTCACATGAAACTAGCTTAATAACTATGGACACATTTGAAGTCAAGTTATATAAACTCAAATGAGTCGATATTCATTTAAAGCTTATTTGAATTCCTCTTGCGTACATTAATCTCATTTATAAGTTGGATAGCCTAGATAAAAGATGATGAACTCAGTTTTGAAAAAGAAAGAGGATACACGAAAACTCTAACATGCAACATTCTGTAGTAAAAGATATAACAAGTATAAAGTAGTCAAAACCCTTGTTAAATACATTTAAACACCAAAACTTAACACAACAAGTAGCTTGGTTCAGTGGGTTAGAACGCTTGCTTTTTAACTAAAGGTCTTGAGTTCAAATCCGAGCGGTAGTAGTTTGTTATTTTAGTTATTTTTGCAACTCTTGCATATCGACAATCCCAGCCCGTCGGCTTTTCACTACTTATTACTTTCTTAAAAAGACTTTTATAAATTAACTCATATAAACTTTTACATTTTAAACCTCCAACTATAACTATAAAACATTTTCTTATAAACTTTTATAAGTTTTGAAACATATAAGAATCTATACGACTTCAACCCTCCTAAGTTTGATACTTTAATACTTGTCACCCTAAAACTTTTATGAGTTTGTAAATATAATTATTTTGAACTGAATATGTAAATCATCTAACTATTGGGGTTAAAGGAGTAACTTTTGTATAACTTAAAGGTTTACACAGAAACTTGAGTTCGTTTTGATAAATTAATATTTTATGACTATATCGTAGTAACATATACCGAGATCTACATTTTGAGACTATAATGAAACAATATTTCTGAATAACTTGAATTATAAAATATATATAACTTGACATTATTAACTTAAATACATATCGGAAATGATTATTCCTACAAAAGCTCATTGATTCACTTAACAAGAAATAACTTGCAATTACTATAATTTATCATTCACCAATTTTCGATACATGGTTTCATAACAAGGAAATATAAACATTAAACGATACCTATACATAAAGACAAGTTATATTGTATGTAACTTGCTCTTGAACTATTAAGCGTTTTGCCACGCAAGCCACCTCTGCCACAAATCATTCTGTTATCTAACACTATTCGAATCACGATTCTTGATAAGTCAAACTTATCTCAGGACTTCCATATCATTCAGGTTATCTTTGAAGTCATTTCCATTCTACCTCTGACATTACGTTATCTAAGCCTATCATAACTCTCAGGTGAGTCATAGCCCCTACTCTTACTTATTTTACAATGATTTATAAACATTTTTGGGGGAGATACATGCTTAACTACTGTTTTTACTTTTACAAGTATTCATTAACTAAATACATGACTGTATTTCATATAAACTTTACTGGTTTACACATTTTTATATCTCATAAGGAAATACCTGCTATAGACATGCTTACAAGTGACTGTTCGACGATATGTTATACTTGATTTCTATTGCCTAAGTACCTATTACCAAAAGTCCCTCGTTCATGCACCTTAATCACCCAAAGGGTGAGCGTAAGTAGTTTTGGATAGATCTATTAGGGATTGACAATCCCCATTTGGTCGCTAGAGGAAAGCCACCAAATGCACGCTATTTGATTTCAAAGGTTACTGGTAAATACCTATCTTGAGGGCCACTATTTTACATCATTATTATGGATAATTTTGATGCCTGTTAATCGTTGAGTGTCATGAACTTAGAGCAATAGAACGGTAGTATTGTAGTCATGATACAGTACTACAATGACTGATGTTTGGGGCGTACAATGTTGTAGCCCACTGTTTTATCAAACCCCTAGATTGTGCTCATTATATAGCAGGAAAAACTACTAATAATTGGCAAACGAACAAACTATTTTGGTGTTGACCCGATTAGGTCAAACAAACTACTATTTTGGTGTTGACCCGGTGAAGGGCAAACCAACGGACTATTTTTGAATTAATGAGGAAATCACTCATTTTCTGATTTTGATAAATCAACGATTTAAGCTATGAATATTATGGATTTACTCACACTTTAATTTGATAATCAACTGTTATTATAACTTCTATGGAATCATAAACTCTTTGATTTTGGAAATCGATATTCGAAACTATAAACTCTATGAACTCACCAACCTTTGTATTGACACTTTTAGCATGTGTTTATCTCAGGTCCATAATGAGCAAGGATGGCACGGAGGAGCACGGATAGTTATAAAGGCTATAAATTTTCCTATCATTCGAAAACTGATTTAATAAACTTTGGGGACAAATGGGGACCTCTTTTAAAACTCTGGTGTTTATATTCGAATGATAGATCTTTAAAATGACTAAAATGACAAATCATTTTCTACTAATAAACTGTGCGCTATGAAGTAACACCCAATCTAATTTCCGCTGCATGTTTTCAAAACTGGGGGTGTTACAAACATTTTCAAGTATATGCTCATCATCATCATCATCAAACACTTCGTCATCATTTGGATTATAATACAAATCCTCTGAACCACTCTCGCCACTCTTTTCTTGTGTTTCAGTATCCACCTCTACTTCTTTCACATTTCTCATATGACCACTGATGAGTGTCTAAATACTCATCATTTTATACCAATCTGAACTGCCAAAACATACAAAAACACTCAAATATGTATCAAAATACTTAAAATATCTTAGAGGTGTGTTTTATATGTTTCAAATGCAAAATATGCAAAAACAGATGAAAAACGTACAAAGTTTGCATAATTGGCAGTTTCAGTCCCTCAAGTTTCAGAAATTGGCAAAACTAGTCCCTGGTTATTCTAAAAACATGAAAAAGTCATCAAAGGTCCCTTTTAATCATAAAATTACATATTTAGTCCTTTGGTGCAAAGTTTCATAAAATTACAAGTTTAGTCCCTGTACTTTGCAAATTGACAGAAATGGTCCCTGGGATGTAAAAACTTTAAGAAAAATCAATTTTGGTCCTTGTACTAATAATCTTTTGCAGGAATGGTCCTTGGGTGATAAGTTTGGTGAATTTACATGATTGGTCCCTGAAGTTTCACAGTTTGGCAAAACAGGTCCCTCAAAGTTTCAAACTTGACAGTTTTAGTCCCCGGGTGTTCAAAATGGGATAATTATCATTAAGGGTCCTAAGGAATTCATAATTGTCACTATTAGTCCCTGGATGAAAAGTTTGAAGAAATTACATGTTAAGTCCCTGGAGTTTCAGTTTTGGCAAAATTGGTCCCTGGAAATTCAAAACATGGAAAATATCAAAAGAGGTTTTTGTACTATTCATAATTAACAAAATTCATCCTTATGACATCCTTGGAAAAATCATAAACTCAGCCCCTTTACTTTTACCAAATTACAACTTTAGTCCTTGTAATTTGTTTTAATTAAAAACCAAACGGACCATCTATATTACTAAAACCAACAAAAAAAAAACCAACCCACTACACCATACAAGCCCACCCTTTATTTTAAATACCCAAGCCCATACACCTAAGCCCAAATTACAAACCAAACCAACCCCTGGTATATTAATACCAATTTGACCACAGTCAAACACCACCATCTCCCTCTCCCTCACTCACAGTCCACCAAAACCACCACCACCTCACTGGTTTCAATACCAGCTCACCCACCACTTGCCTACCCACTCCCCTCCACCTCCACAACACTCCAACACCCCATTAAACCCTTAATTTCCTCACACGTTACCCTCCTCTGTCCCAAGATATTTTGGCGCGAAAAAGTTATTTTGAACGGTTTGGATTGTTTTGACCATATCAACGGCTAAAGTGAAGTGGGAAAGTCTTCAATGACTGTCAGGAACTCAAATCATCATCTATATATCAAAGAGAAGCAGGGAGGACAAAGTAGTAGAGTAATTTAGTTGTAAATTAGTTTAGATAATGTCGACTTAGTTGATTTTCAATTTCCAGTATAACTTAAGCTCTCAACTTGTAATCTTAACCTTTCTAAGTGTATTTCAACTTTGTTTTAATCATCAAATTCAGTTTCTATAGTCCAATTCAGTTTATGCTTTATTTTCTTGCAAAATCTCATGTAACTTTAATATTGCTAAAAGTTGTTGTTTATTGGTATTTTAAGCTCACATCAATCACTAATAAGCTTTTATAAGTGATGAGTGTCTAAATACTCATCATTTTATACTAATCTAAACTGCCAAAACATACAAAAACACTCAAATATGTATCAAAATACTTAAAATATCTTAAAAGTGTGTTTTATATGTTTCAAATGCAAAATATGCAAAAACAGATGAAAAACGTACAAAGTTTGCATAATTGGCAGTTTCAGTCCCTCAAGTTTCATAAATTGTCAAAACTAGTCCCTGGTTATTCTAAAAACATGAAAATGTCACCAAAGGTCCTTTTTAATCATAAAGTTACATATTTAGTCCTTTGGTGCAAAGTTTCATAAAATTACAAGTTTAGTCCCTCAACTTTGGAAATTGACAGAAATGGTCCCTGGGATGTAAAAACTTTGAGAAAAGCAATTTTGGTCCTTATACTAATAATCTTCTGCAGGAATGGTCCTTGGTATGAAGTTTGGTGAATTTACATGATTGGTCCCTCAAGTTTGGCAGTTTGTCAGTTTTGGTCCCTGGACTTTCAGAAAATGGCATAATTAGTCCCTGATGGAAAATTTTGGATAAAAAGTAAATTTTGGTACTTGGATAATCACAAATTGTCAAATTTGATCCCTGATTAAAAGTTTGGTAAAATTACATGTTAAGTCCCTGGAGTTTGGCAGTTTGGCAAAAATAGTCCCCGGGTATTTTAAAAATGAAAATAATCAAATATACCCTTTTACTATTCACATTTGTCAAATTAGGTCCTTGTGATTACATATGGGAAGTTACACATCAGCCCCCTAAACTTTTCACCATATTACATTTTTGGTCCTTGTGTTTTATAAATGAACCAAACGGATCCTAATGTTACAAATAAACCAAACTAAACCCAAAATAAAAAAGCCCACCCACTCCTTTTTCCAGCCCATCCACTAGCCCAGTCCAACCCCAGGGTCAAACCCAGTCAACACCCCGCCTAAACTACCCACTGTTCACCATCCCTCCCAAATACCACCCTCACTCACTCACACAGCTAATACCACTCACTAGCCCACTGTTTTCACTCCACCTTGCTCCCCACTCATTCCACCTCATCACCTCCACCTCACACAACACTCCAAGCCCTAAAAACCCTCTCCACGCAAACACTGACTCCCTTGGACTTTTTGGCGCGAAAAGCAGTTTTGAAGGGTGTGGATTACTCAGACCATATCAATGGTCCACAATTGGTGGGAAATCACCCATTGGGTCCCACCAACTCAGAAGAGGGCTACAAATGGGAAAGAAAGCAGAGGATGAAAAGTATTAGATTAGGATTAGTTAAAATTAGGTCGTAGGTAGTGTAAGTTTCTATTTCAGTTGTAATTTAAATTGAAAGCACTTGAATTCAGTTAATTTCATGTACCTTAATTCTTAATTAAAGATAATTTCAAGTTTCCTTTGCTGTTTCAGTTTATGCAAGTTTTTATTGAATTTCAAAAATCTCAAGTTATTGTATGTTTGTAGTTGTTGTTGTTACATGATCTCATAAGCTTAATTAAGCTCTGACAAAGTTTACAAAAAGCTTTTTGATATCTTATAATTTAGTTTATTAGTTAAACTCATAAATTCATAGAAAATCAAGAAAATAGAAAATAAATAAAAAAATTAGTGTTAGTGATGAATGGAAGCTGATGCATGATGAAAGATGGATGAATTCTGGTTTAGTACCTTTTGGGAGGTTTAGGATTGGTTATTTATTCCTGGTTCATTGTTCCTCAGTTAACACAAAATTTGTAAGTTAAATTTTCAAGTTTTACTTTTTACTGTAGGGTGTCTTATATTGCTTATTTGTGGTTAATTCATGTTTATTTGGTATTAGATAATCAGTATTTAGCATAATATAGTTTTCTTGTTCATCTAATTTCATAACTACTTAAAAAATCAAGATTACACAGTGGATACCTCATTTTTGACAAAACTGAGGTGTATGCTTGTGTAGTAGTTGATTTAGGTTAATTTAATCTTATAATATCATAATTTAGTGTTTTGAATCTGTGTTGTGGTTTTAATACATCATTAGTTTTAAAAATCTCATTTTAATAAGTTATAAGGAGTGTTTGGATTAGAACACTTGGTTGTGTTTTAGTTGTTATCTGTGGTCACTACTTGCTCAGATATCTCACTTAGGGTCCATAGAAACTAGTCATAGTATCTAATTAGTCACCAATAGCTAAAAAGTCAAAATCACACCTTATAGCCCTTAAACAGTCCACTGTTAGTGATTGTGGAGTTGAAACCCAAACCCTTAGCTTAAATCTTGCATCTTTAGCTTATTATAGGTTCTATATAGCTTAATATTACTTATACAATCTGTAGTGATCCATAGAATCTCACAATAGTCAAACTGCAAATTTTTTCTCAAAGTCAAATTAGCACATCTCAGGTTTTGACAAAACTTCCAAGATTTGTTTTGAATTTAGGATAAGGTTTTAGGAGCTCAAACTTGTTCCTAGCAATACTCTACCAGCTCTAGTATAAGTTCTCACTTAGTTTATATTTTTAGGATTTTTGTAAGTGGGCCCCACTCTCCCCTAAACACAACTGCAGGGCAAGGTATTGCCCTGCATCAGCAGCTCAGTCCTACACCACCACTTTGGTGGTGTTTTGTGACCAACCCAGTGGGCCCCACCACCTCTAAATAGCTTTTCCCAACCCCCCTCCTAGTAGAGAACTTAGATTGACTTTTTATTTGACTTGAATCCAAGTGGACCCCACTTAAATCAGACCCAAAACATTGTCCCCATTCTGTGTTCAAAACAGATTTTGGATTAGCTTATTTTGGCTTTTTAGCTTATCTACTGAGCTTATTGAGTTAAATTAAGCTTTGACTAGTCCAACTAACCTATTAGAACCAGAATAAGCCTTAGTGGGTCCCACATAAGCTCTTTTGAGCTTATTTCCCATTTCAGTCAACTTTGGTCAACTGTTGAAGTTCTTAGCTTATATCTAGCTTATTTTTAAGTTATAAAATTATTGTTTTTATTAAAGTTGCTTGTTTTTATATATAAATTAGTTTTGTAAAAGAAAAATCCAAGAAAAACAATATAAAAATAAGTGATAGTTTCTATTTAATTTAATTTAATTTTAATTTTCATTTTTAGATTTTTATTAAGTAAGTTGTGTTTTTATATTTTTATTAATTTCATTTTAGGTTAAAGTAATTATAATAATTTTCTCAGATTTTAATTTTGTCTTTTAGTATTAATTAGAATTAAAAATAGTTTTATTAATAATTAATTAATAAATAAGTTATAAATAGCATAATTAGTTTTTATATAGTAACACCTATATTTTATATTTTTCCTAGCTTTTATAAGTCATAATATAATTTTAGTAATTTTTCTAAAATTTTTACTGTTCATTTAATAGTTTTTATAATTTAAATAGTTTAATTAGATATTAAATAATAAATAGAATAATAATTAGTAAACTAGTTTATAAATATATAAAATAAAGTTTTTATAATTTTTTAGGATTCCTATGATGGTTAATTAGATTTATAAATTTTTCCATAATTTTCTAAGTTGATTTAGTATTATTTGTAATTTAAAATAGTTTAATTAGTATAATTAAGATAAATAGTTTTTAATTAATAAAAAGCTCACAAAAAGACAAAAATATTTATTTTTATTTTTTATACTTTCTTCAAGTTCTATTTTAAGTTTAGAAATTATTTTTATAAGTTTTTAGTTTAATTTGTAGTATTTATAATTTTCTAATTAAATAGTTAAATAGTTTTCTATTAAATAATTAATAATAAATAATATAATAATCTAAAAAATAGTTTTCTTTTTAAATTAATTTTATTTTAAGTTTAAGTTTATAGAATTTTCATTTTTAACCCTTATAGTTTATTTTTCTTAAAACTCACCTTTTTCTCAGTACGCAATCGCGTCTGATTTTAATTTGGTGTACGTTTTTAATACTTAGCTTTCACGTAATCATTCCATTAGCTTACCTAAGTTATTTTAAGTTATAAAACCCTAGTCTAAATCACACACACACACTTTTATACCTTCCCTGTTCACATTCACTAATCACAGATTCGTTTTCAATCATCACAACCTCGTTGGGACATTACGACCCGGGAAAACACTGTATTCCTCGGAAGCATTGATTCTAGACGTTTGACTTTTACGGTTGACCATTCACAAGTGGTTGACTAATATAAGTTGACTGTTTGGGACCAATCAATAAGCTTCCTGAGCATCCTAATAAGTAATTATTCAAAGTAGAGAAAAATACCAAAAATACTAGAAAAATCCTTGGAAAATAAAAAATCAGTATATCACAAGAAAGAAGAAAGGAGCAGGGTATATTTTTGGATTGTCTTGGTACTAGAACCTTATGGGAGGCTTTAGGAAGTAAGAATGGTCCATGATTCACTTGTTCTCAATCTATACCACTTGTAAGCTATTTTCTATTTTTTAGCATACTTACTGTATTTTGCTTAAATCACATGTTCTTCTGTATTTTTATGTTTAGATGGAATAATTAAGTATAATCCTTAATTAAAACATATTGCTTGTTCTTATTATTTCATAATTGCTTAGTATTTCATTTTCACAGTTATAATAGCTTATTTATGATCCTGGGTGTTTTGTTGTTATTATTGTTATTGGTGTGTTCATTTAAGCTTACTCTATCACATGTTAAACTTAGAAATCAGTTTGATACACTAGAACACCCATTTGGTTCATAAATCCTTAAAACAGCCAAGTTAAGGGGTGTTTGGATTTGCTAGGTTGGATAGGTCTAGGAAGGTTTTGTTGAAAGATTATGGTTTAGTCATGTTTATTTAGGTTATGTTAGGACATATAAAGTCTCAAATCCCAGTATCAAATAGCCAAAAGTCAACATCATCAAAATCACACCACCACAGTTAACTGTGGTGGTAATTAACCCCATAAATCTTTAAACTAAGCTTGTAGCTTGTAGTTCTAGGTAATTTTAACTTGATTTTAGCTTATTATATGTTTCCAAGCTTGTTAGATTAGATCAAAAGTTCAAAAAAGTCAAGTTCTTAGTTTTCTTCAAAAGTCAAAATGTACCTATCTCAGTTTTTTCCAAAACTTGGGGAAATTTTATAGATTTATGTAGTAAGATTTAGACTGTGATCTTTTGAGGTTTTGTAGTCTACCACTTCATCTTTAAGATCCTATCTTTAATTTATTTTTGTGATTTTTGTGGTGGGCCCCACACCTGTCTAAACTCAACTGCAGGGAATAAGTATACAACACCACCTTTGGTGGTGTTTTGTGACCACCCCAGTGGGCCCCACACATCCTAACTAGCTTTTCCCAACCCCCCTCCTACCAGAGAGTAAGGGTTGACCACTTGTTTGACTTGAATCACTGTGGACCCCACCTAAATAAGCCCATCAAGTTTGTCCCCATTCTGAGTTGAATCTAAGTTTTTGGAATAGCTTAGTTATGCTTATTAGCTTATCTACTGAGCTTATTTGGCCAAATTGAGCTTAGACAAGTCCATAAGACTTATTAGAACCAGAAAATACCAAGGTGGGTCCCACATAAGCTCATTTGAGCTTATTTACCTTTTCAGTCAACATAAGTCAACTGTTAGAGTTGTTAGCTTATATCTAGCTTATTTTTAAGTTGTAAAATATTTGTTTTTACAAAAGTTAGTTATATTTAGGTATAATATAGTTTGGAAAAAGAAAATTCAAGAAAAAAACAATATAATAGTAAGTGATAGTTTCTATTTAATTTAATTTAATTTTAATTTTAATTTTTAGATTTTTAGTAAGTAATTTGTGTTTTTATAATTTTATTAATTTCATTTTAAGTTAAAATAATTATAATAATTTTTTCAGATTTTAATTTTGTCTTTTAGTATTTATTATAATTAATATTAGTTTATTTGGTAATTAATCAATAAATAAATTATAAATAGCATAATTAGTTTTTATATAGTAACACCTATATTTTATATTTTTCCTAGCTTCTATAAGTCATAAGATAATTTTGGAAATTTTCTTGTGATTTATACTGTTCATTTAATAGTTTTTATAATTTAGATAGTTTAAATAGTAATTAAATAATAAATAGAATAATAATTAGTAAACTAGTTTATAAATATATAAAATAAAGTTTTTATAATTTTTTAGGATTCCTGTGATATTTAATTAGATTTATAAATTTTTCCATAATTTTCTAAGTTGATTTAGTATTATTTGTAATTTAAAATAGTTTAATTAGTTTAATTATTATAAATAGTTTTTAATTAATAGAAAATCTATAAAAAGACAAAAACATTTATTTTTATTTTTTATACTTTCTTCAAGTTCTAATTTAAGTTTAGAAATTATTTTTGTAAGTTTTTAGTTTAATTTGTAGTGTTTATAATTTTTAGTTTTAATTAAATTAGTTTTAAATAAATAGTTAAATAGTTTTTAATTAAATAATTAATAATAAATAATATAATAATCTAAAAAATAGTTTTATTTTTAATTTTATTTTATTTTAAGTTTAAGTTTATAGAATTTTCATTTCTAACCCTTGTAGTTTATTTTTCTTAAAACTCACCTTTTTCTCAGTACGCAGTCGCGTCTGATTTTAAATTGGTGTACGTTTATACGTTTTAGATATCTAGCTTTCACGTAATCATTCTAATAGTTTATTTAAGTCATTTTAAGTTATAAAACCTTAGTTTAAAACACACATACACACTTATACCTTTCCTGTTCACATTCACTCAATCACAGATTCGTTTTTAATACCATCACAACCTCGTTGGGACATTACGACCCGGGAAAACACTGTATTTCATGGAAGCATTTGCCTCAGCTGTTTGACTATTACAGTTGGCCATTCACAAGTGGCTGATCAATAATTATCTGACCGTTTGAGGCGAATCAAAATTTGGCGCCGCTGCCGGGGAGGTTGTGCGCTTATCTTAAACGATTTTGCGTATTAGTGAATCTGGATATACATCCATTGTATATTTACCATCTTTTATCCATATTTTTATAAAACAAAACACAAAAATATTCACCTTTACACCCCTACCTATTTGATTCTTCATTTCTCATCCCCTAAACCCTTTGATTCTACTTTCTTCCACTTATCTCATAATTGATTCTAATGGCATCTCTCGATGACGATTTCATTAAACAAAGGGCCTGTAAAATTGAAGTTGAAAAACTTATGGCCTTGTCAAAAATGTCGAGATGTTATGTTGATTATGATGGACCTTCGATTCCTATTCCCTCTCCGGTGAGGGAAAGAGATCATGAAACCGAGGTGACAAAGGACCTTGTACTTTCCTCTAACGATGGAAGTGCTAAATACGTCCAAACCACGGTTGTCCAAAAACCTGAGCTCACAAATACTCCTAAACCTTCAAGAATCAATCCTGATCTTTCACGGTTTACGGTTAAAAGTTTGTCAAGCAAACGTACAGAGCTTAGGGTAGTGACTGAAAAGAACGACTTACCTAACCTTCACGTTTATCAAGAACCAAAACCCGAGACCATAACGAAAGTGGTGGAAATTGCTAGCTCTCAGAGCACACCACTTGTCCCACCTCCAGATTTTGTTCCTTGTGTCGGTTGTGGTGAACCGCTTTTCGGTTTTCCATGTCATTGGTGTACATGTGAACAATGTGGTAATGATATTCAAGACGGGAGTTGTTTGTTTTGTGGATCGAGTAATTCATTTGCTTATGATCCTAATCAAAACTCATTCAACGACTCCTCAAATTTTTCTAACTACCCATCACATTCATACGAGCAAGAATCATATTATCCAAATATCAATGATGCTTCGTATCAAAATACACCAAGCCAGACTCAGCAGTTTAACTGTTGTGAGTATTGTGGATGTCCACACTTTAGCTCTGATTGTCAAACAAGGAATCCATTTCCTTGTAACGATTGCGACTATTCGTTTCAAGACACACCTCCACAATACCAAATGAACCAAGCAACTCCTCAAAACCAGCAAGACCCTTGTCTAGAGGTTCTTGAAAAACTTAAAAACATTAGAGAGGAGTTAGCTAATATGTCGTCTCACAATGCACCAAGTTTTTCTTGTGTACATTGTGGGGGTCCTCATGATGATTTCCAATGTCAACCGTATTATAAACCTGAACATTGTTCTAGCTCTAATACATACGGTTTTGACACATTCACACCCCCACAGTTTCCACTCATTCCATATTCTCGTGATAAATCTATCGCGGAATTACTTGTTGAAAAACATGCTGCTAGAGACGAAAGAAGCATGGAAGAATTACTAGTCTTAGAACAAGCAGCTAAAATACGTACCAAATTTCAAAATGCTGCTCTTCTCTATGAGGATGATGAAAGTGATGATACCTCATCATGTTCATCAGTTGAGACTCCTTCCATGCATATACAGGGAGAAAAGAATATAACTGAATCACCAGCAGTAGAAATAATGGAACTTGTAGACTCCATTACTGCTAGTCCTTCTCAGCTCCCTAAGTATGATGTTATAACACCCGAGGTTCCCACTCACTCTCTGAGCATGGGGGACGAGCATCTTGACACTGTTCCTGCAAAGGAATCGGACGAATTCATAAAGTCTAGTGTTGTGAACCTTGTCTCAATCCCAAGAGAGTCACAGGGAATTCTTGAACATATGTGTGATATTCCTCCCCCTCTTGTCTTCCCAAATGATCATATTGAGATGTTCTCTGATTCTGATGAGGACTATTCTTTATCTTGTGGAAACATAAGTTATGTGGGGGAATTACCTTCTGAGCTTGTCAACTCAGAAGAAGAGAATGAGGAAGAAATTATCCAAGACGAATCTCTTCGTCTTACATTATTAAATGCTAATCTTCTCATTTCTAGAATCAAGGCTTTTAATGAAAAGCCTATTTCATCTCCTATCCCTGTCAAGGATAGTGAGATTCTGATCACTGATTCTATTCCGGAATTGCAAACGTTCCATTTTGATCAAACGGAAGAGAAGATAAGTGGTATCACCACTTCTCATTCTTATAATTCTCTTTCCGTTTATGAATCATTTACTATTGAGGAGTTCTCCAATGAACTCACTCAAATCAATCCCGAATACGAATCAGTCATCTTTGAGGAGTTCTCCTGTGAACTCACTCATATCATATCTCCACCGGAGTATGATAACTTCTATTTTGATCTAGACATACCCATAATATGTCTTGATCAAACGAGCTTAAATAAGGAGATTCATGAAACAATGAATTCTCCTAATGAAGATGAAGAGTTAATCATGATTTTCATCATGACTTTCTTTCTTTTCTTCATGTGTTCTGTTCCTTATCCTATTCTTCACTCTTTCGGGAGTGAGGACATTATCTTTGACCCCGGCATTCTCATTTATAAATTATGAGCCGGGTGTCATTATATCTCATCGGTGTGGAACTTTCACATGCTTCAAATGTTTATCCAAACGTCTTGAATGAAAGTCCGATGTAGATTGTCTCTTCCACTTACTTCCCCATGGACAAATAAATTCGGGGTCGAGTCAAGTTAGCGACTCGGTAATCAAAAACAGTAGCATGTACATAGGTTTTCACCCATGTTTCACCCTAGTGTGGGGGAGATGCCCCACATGTTGTATATATATATATCCTCTAAAAAAAATGTAAATATAGTGATAGCTTCTATTTAAGAAGTTTTATCTAAAAAAAATAATTGTATGTATATACATCTTAAATAAAGGCTATGGAATATTTTTCTTCTTACGTTCTAAGTGTTGGTTTAACACCCGGTACTTTGAATATTGAGGACAATATTCAGTTCTAAGTGTGGGGGGAGATTCGTTATTCTAACGAATTTAAACACATGTTCCATCAAGAACCCCCATTTTAGCCCAAATTTTAAAATTTTTTCTCACTTAGAACGCAATAAATGGTATCAATCCTCCATGTCTAACCCACAACAGGATTGGCTAAACGGTTCTTGGTAAAGATAACACAAACCCGTTTATGGCTTGCAATTTGCCAAAAATTGTATGGTTCCTCAACTCCCCATATCCCATAAAGCGAATGAGTTGGCTAGCCCGCAAGATTATGGCTTGTGGTAAAGGCAGTGGAAAAACCATAATTGGTAATCAGCTCACCAAGATGTTGACTATTCCATCAAGAGTTGGCTAGTCCAGAAGCAAACGGCTTTTGGTAAAGACTAATCAAATCTGTTGACAGCTGGTGGTTTGCTCAAAATCACACGGTTATCAGGTGTGCCACAGTTCTTACACCTGGCTACTCCAGAAGTGATGGCTTTTGGTAAAGAGTTTTTTCAAATCCATTAAGTTTTTCTCAATAGATTGCTAGGGACTAGCAATAGTTTAGTGTGGGGGATTGATGAGTGTCTAAATACTCATCATTTTATACCAATCTGAACTGCCAAAACATACAAAAACACTCAAATATGTATCAAAATACTTAAAATATCTTAGAGGTGTGTTTTATATGTTTCAAATGCAAAATATGCAAAAACAGATGAAAAACGTACAAAGTTTGCATAATTGGCAGTTTCAGTCCCTCAAGTTTCAGAAATTGGCAAAACTAGTCCCTGGTTATTCTAAAAACATGAAAAAGTCATCAAAGGTCCCTTTTAATCATAAAATTACATATTTAGTCATTTGGTGCAAAGTTTCATAAAATTACAAGTTTAGTCCCTGTACTTTGCAAATTGACAGAAATGGTCCCTGGGATGTAAAAACTTTGAGAAAAATCAATTTTGGTCCTTGTACTAATAATATTTTTGCAGGAATGGTCCTTGGGTGATAAGTTTGGTGAATTTACATGATTGGTCCCTGAAGTTTCACAGTTTGGCAAAACAGGTCCCTCAAAGTTTCAAACTTGACAGTTTTAGTCCCCGGGTGTTCAAAATGGGATAATTATCATTAAGGGTCCTAAGGAATTCATAATTGTCACTATTAGTCCCTGGATGAAAAGTTTGAAGAAATTACATGTTAAGTCCCTGGAGTTTCAGTTTTAGCAAAATTGGTCCCTGGAAATTCAAAACATGGAAAATATCAAAAGAGGTTTTTGTACTATTCATAATTAACAAAATTCATCCTTATGACATCCTTGGAAAAATCATAAACTCAGCCCCTTTACTTTTACCAAATTACAACTTTAGTCCTTGTAATTTGTTTTAATTAAAAACCAAACGGACCATCTATATTACTAAAACCAACAAAAAAAAACCAACCCACTACACCATACAAGCCCACCCTTTATTTTAAATACCCAAGCCCATACACCTAAGCCCAAATTACAAACCAAACCAACCCCTGGTATATTAATACCAGTTTGACCACAGTCAAACACCACCATCTCCCTCTCCCTCACTCACAGTCCACCAAAACCACCACCACCTCACTGGTTTCAATACCAGCTCACCCACCACTTGCCTACCCACTCCCCTCCACCTCCACAACACTCCAACACCCCATTAAACCCTTAATTTCCTCACACGTTACCCTCCTCTGTCCCAAGATATTTTGGCGCGAAAAAGTTATTTTGAACGGTTTGGATTGTTTTGACCATATCAACGGCTAAAGTGAAGTGGGAAAGTCTTCAATGACTGTCAGGAACTCAAATCATCATCTATATATCAAAGAGAAGCAGGGAGGACAAAGTAGTAGAGTAATTTAGTTGTAAATTAGTTTAGATAATGTCGACTTAGTTGATTTTCAATTTCCAGTATAACTTAAGCTCTCAACTTGTAATCTTAACCTTTCTAAGTGTATTTCAACTTTGTTTTAATCATCAAATTCAGTTTCTATAGTCCAATTCAGTTTATGCTTTATTTTCTTGCAAAATCTCATGTAACTTTAATATTGCTAAAAGTTGTTGTTTATTGGTATTTTAAGCTCACATCAATCACTAATAAGCTTTTATAAGCTTCCTGAGCATCCTAATAAGTAATTATTCAAAGTAGAGAAAAATACCAAAAATACTAGAAAAATCCTTGGAAAATAAAAAATCAGTATATCACAAGAAAGAAGAAAGGAGCAGGGTATATTTTTGGATTGTCTTGGTACTAGAACCTTATGGGAGGCTTTAGGAAGTAAGAATGGTCCATGATTCACTTGTTCTCAATCTATACCACTTGTAAGCTATTTTCTATTTTTTAGCATACTTACTGTATTTTGCTTAAATCACATGTTCTTCTGTATTTTTATGTTTAGATGGAATAATTAAGTATAATCCTTAATTAAAACATATTGCTTGTTCTTATTATTTCATAATTGCTTAGTATTTCATTTTCACAGTTATAATAGCTTATTTATGATCCTGGGTGTTTTGTTGTTATTATTGTTATTGGTGTGTTCATTTAAGCTTACTCTATCATATGTTAACCTTAGAAATCAGTTTGATACACTAGAACACCCATTTGGTTCATAAATCCTCAAAACAGCCAAGTTAAGGGGTGTTTGGATTTGCTAGGTTGGATAGGTCTAGGAAGGTTTTGTTGAAAGATTATGGTTTAGTCATGTTTATTTAGGTTATGTTAGGACATATAAAGTCTCAAATCCCAGTATCAAATAGCCAAAAGTCAACATCATCAAAATCACACCACCACAGTTAACTGTGGTGGTAATTAACCCCATAAATCTTTAAACTAAGCTTGTAACTTGTAGTTCTAGGTAATTTTAACTTGATTTTAGCTTATTATATGTTTCCAAGCTTGTTAGATTAGATCAAAAGTTCAAAAAAGTCAAGTTCTTAGTTTTCTTCAAAAGTCAAAATGTACCTATCTCAGTTTTTTCCAAAACTTGGGGAAATTTTATAGATTTATGTAGTAAGATTTAGACTGTGATCTTTTGAGGTTTTGTAGTCTACCACTTCATCTTTAAGATCCTATCTTTAATTTATTTTTGTGATTTTTGTGGTGGGCCCCACACCTGTCTAAACTCAACTGCAGGGAACAAGTATACAACACCACCTTTGGTGGTGTTTTGTGACCACCCCAGTGGGCCCCACACATCCTAACTAGCTTTTCCCAACCCCCTCCTACCAGAGAGTAAGGGTTGACCACTTGTTTGACTTGAATCACTGTGGACCCCACCTAAATAAGCCCATCAAGTTTGTCCCCATTCTGAGTTGAATCTAAGTTTTTGGAATAGCTTATTTATGCTTATTAGCTTATCTACTGAGCTTATTTGGCCAAATTAAGCTTAGACAAGTCCATAAGACTTATTAGAACCAAAAAATACCAAGGTGGGTCCCACATAAGCTCATTTGAGCTTATTTACCTTTTCAGTCAACATAAGTCAACTGTTAGAGTTGTTAGCTTATATCTAGCTTATTTTTAAGTTGTAAAATATTTGTTTTTAAAAAAGTTAGTTATATTTAGGTATAATATAGTTTGGAAAAAGAAAATTCAAGAAAAAAACAATATAATAGTAGGTGATAGTTTCTATTTAATTTAATTTAATTTTAATTTTCATTTTTAGATTTTTAGTAAGTAATTTGTGTTTTTATATTTTTATTAATTTCATTTTAAGTTAAAATAATTATAATAATTTTTTCAGATTTTAATTTTGTCTTTTAGTATTTATTATAATTAATATTAGTTTATTTAGTAATTAATCAATAAATAAATTATAAATAGCATAATTAGTTTTTATATAGTAACACCTATATTTTATATTTTTCCTAGCTTCTATAAGTCATAAGATAATTTTAGAAATTTTCTTGTGATTTATACTGTTCATTTAATAGTTTTTATAATTTAGATAGTTTAAATAGTAATTAAATAATAAATAGAATAATAATTAGTAAACTAGTTTATAAATATATAAAATAAAGTTTTTATAATTTTTTAGGATTCCTGTGATAGTTAATTAGATTTATAAATTTGTCTATAATTTTCTAAGTTGATTTAGTATTATTTGTAATTTAAAATAATTTAATTAGTTTAATTATTATAAATAGTTTTTAATTAATAGAAAATCTATAAAAAGACAAAAACATTTATTTTTATTTTTTATACTTTCTTCAAGTTCTAATTTAAGTTTAGAAATTATTTTTGTAAGTTTTTAGTTTAATTTGTAGTGTTTATAATTTTTAGTTTTAATTAAATTAGTTTTAAATAAATAGTTAAATAGTTTTTAATTAAATAATTAATAATAAATAATATAATAATCTAAAAAATAGTTTTCTTTTTAATTTAATTTTATTTTAAGTTTAAGTTTATAGAATTTTCATTTCTAACCCTTGTAGTTTATTTTTCTTAAAACTCACTTTTTTTCTCAGTACGCAGTCGCGTCTGATTTTAAATTGGTGTACGTTTATACGTTTTAGATATCTAGCTTTCACGTAATCATTCTAATAGTTTATTTAAGTCATTTTAAGTTATAAAACCTTAGTTTAAAACACACACACACTTATACCTTTCCTGTTCACATTCACTCAATCACAGATTCGTTTTTAATACCATCACAACCTCATTGGGACATTACGACCCGGAAAAACACTGTATTTCACGAAAGCATTTGCCTCAGCTGTTTGACTATTACAGTTGGCCATTCACAAGTGGCTGATCAATAATTATCTGACCGTTTGAGGCGAATCAACCACCTACAATTTTAAATCCATAACATTAACAACAAATGTACCTTTTTTAAAAACCAAGAACAATATTGAAGTAAACAGGGAAATGCACTGTGTTCTTACCGTATTGTGCAATGAGTTATAGTGGCGGGTTAGTGTGGTAACGAGTTAGAGTGGCGGAGCCAATGAGGGTTGTATCTGAAGATAAAGGGGTATATTAGTCATTTCATATGTATTTACCCTTGACTAACAGGATAACTAACGGGCGTTAGCAAAAAGTTGGACTCGATGGCTTTTTTGCATTTATCTGGAACGTGAGTAGCGTTTTTGCATGCCTTTATGTCTCGGTGTATTCTTTGCACTTTTACAGAACGTCAGTAACTAAATTTGCAATTTACCCTAATTTATACTTTTACAACCAATGTTTTGAGCAACAATTAACATATAATATCGGACCGCACCTATAAGTTATTAGATGATAAATAGAGTTTTTACTATTAAGGTATACTTTTTGGCAGGGCTATATAGGAGAGTGTACGAGGTGTATATACCACTTTCAACAAAAATTTTGAAAGCTGTACAATTTTATGTTGTATATATTAGTTAAAACTTAAAATAGATCATTAAAATACTATGGGTGAGTTTAGTTCGGGAAAATACATTTGTTTTCTACAAAATGTTTTGTGGAAAATAAGAAAAACGGAAATCGCGTTCAACGTTTTTAACAACATGCTTTGCAAACACACAAAATCTCTTATTTCCTAACTTAACATGGAAAACTACAAAACAAATTTTAGTTGTTTTCCTTTGTAACCCACAACCCTCCTTCCTCTTCTTCAAAATAAAAAATACAAACGTTAACTAAACGCATTTATATCTTTAAGTGTTTTGTGAAAATAAATTTCACTTCTAAATTTTTACAAAATTAGAGATGGAAAACAAAAAAAAAAAATTCTCCAACTAAACGCATCTTATGTATTTGGTCTTAATAGTTGATATATATTTTTAACCGTTGTATTTAGTTATCGTATATGATTTCGCACAGAACTTCCGTTGACTTAGCTACGGCACCGCTTTGGGTTAATGTCATATTGCTTTTTTCTTTAGATTTAATTAAAATGGTGACTTGTGTTAAGTGCAAGAAACAAGATCCTATGTGGGTGGCTAACTTACTGTAAAATTGAAGTTAACATGGAACTATGGAAGGAGTCCACGTTGACTAATTAAAGGCATGTAGTTGATGCATGTAAAATTATTCAATATGGATATTGGTTGCAATTCAAGCAAAGATAGTAACTTCTTTATTGAATTAAAAGGGATATTAATCATTAAAGCGGTAGAGAAGAAGATGGATGGATTGGTACGATAAGTAACAAGTCCTATAGAAAAGTTTGGAATTACACATATTTAGACATTTTTAAACGAGTTAAAAGTCAATAGATCAAATAGCAATTTATACTACTATTAATAGTTAGAACTTTTTTTGATATGGATTCTCTATCTCTATTACTAATGGCTCTAGTACGGAAAACACTTTTAAAGAAGTGTTATATACTTATGTTATTAAGACCCCAAATGATGTGACAATAAGGGTTTTAGTCAAAATATACAAACCGCGATGCACATCATACAAACTTGCAATGCACAAGGCCTTTACGAAACCCTCCTTTTAGCAGAGTCCATATAAACTCCCCTTAAAAAGAAAAGAGTAGACAACGATAGAAAAAGACCCTCTCGGTCTATGACACCTGTGATGAATCCGACAGCCAAAATGTGTGAATTATATTGTCTTGATACAAAAGGCCAAACATTTTTGGATAGATAATAGAGTAAATTGCAAAAACCGTCCTTATGATTTGACGAAATCGTAGGTATAGTCTAGTCTTTTTTAAAGTGCATGCATAGTCTTCATGGGGACTTTGTTGTGCAATTATCGTCCTTAATGAGAAATTCAAAACTTTTAAAGTGCAGACACGTACGGTACTTGGTACTTGTTAGGGATGATAATTGCACACCAAAGTTCTCCACAGAGGTTACACATCAAGTTATAAATCGTTTTGTTCAAAACAGTATATGATTAGTTTTAGAGGAAAGTGAACATGTGGTTCTTGGGTATGAATCTTATTAAACGAACATGTTTGGCTTAAGGATATTAATTTCAAAAAAAAAAAAAAAAAAAAAAAAAAAAAAAAAAAAAAAAAGTGGCTTTTCTTTGTTTGTTGTTCTCCCAAGTCTCAAATGCCACAACTTTGAATCGATGGCTTTGTCTAAATGTGTTCGTCTTATTAGCTTCAATGGGATCCTTGGTACATCATGTTGTTTATATTGATCCAAATTACAGATACATCTTCGTTCATTTTAATTGTTGAATATTTCGGAAGAAGTTCGATTGTTTAGCATATGTTAACGTTAAACTTCTAAGAATTTAAGAATTCTAGACAAGCTTGAATAAGATTTTAAGTAGCCGACCAAACGTAGACACGTGAATTTGGCAATCAAAGAACCTGAAAATTTTAGAGTTTAGACAAGACAATAGATTCTGGGAGAGTTTAGTACACCTGAAAAGACCAAGAAAAAGTGCTCTTTTTGTTACTGTATGTTTTAATCCAAACGATTAAAACATTAACATAACATACAAAAGTTTCTTGATCAATAGTACTAAACCCTTGAAGTTATAATCCTTTTTTTCTCGACATTCATTCATTCGTCATGGATTCTGGTTCAGAATTTGCTAACGAAAACAAAACAACTGATCATGTTGCTGTTGATGTTTATATTAATGCTTTAGAGAGATATTTTCTACTAGCACCCGTCAGAAAGTAAGTTTTCGTTTTGGTATTGCTAGCATTATTGTTAAGTTTTATCACACTCTTGGATTAGTCATAGGCTCAAAAAACGATTCCTTTATGGATTGATTGATATTGGCTTGTAAAAACACAATTTAATCCGTTTTTATACCTTCAGACTTGCTAAAGCGAGTTTTGATAAAATACTGTCGTTCACCTTGTACATTGTCCGTAACGTTTGCATTTTTGTTCCTTTTGATAATGTTCTTCGCCTGAGTAATGAATACTTCACCCAAAATCTTTGCCATATTACTAAGTATAGTCGTGTGCGTGTTCTTTGTTACTTTATTTTGCACTTTGAGATTTGATTGTGGTCATCTACAAGAAGAAGAAAAAGAAGATGAACCTGAAGTAAAAGAAGATGAAATCTCAAGCAAAAGAAGATGAATCTAAAGAGAAAGATATCGAATGTGAAGTAAAAGAATCTAAAGAAAAAGATATTAATGTGGTAGTGCAAACCATCAGTTGAATAGTTCATAGTATAAGAAATGGCATTATAATGGATGTTAATGGGTATAAGTGGGAGAACAAGATGGACTGGTACGATAAGCAACAAGTCCATAAAAAAAAAGTTCGGACAAACGCAGAATTATAGTACATTTCTTGCACGAGTTAGAAGTGATGAATGCATTCATACAAATCACAAACCCGTAGACATAAGTAAAAGATGAAGTTAACTAATTGGTAGACGTAAACATGCTATTGTGCACAAAGTGCATAAATGTGCAAGGATTCCAATGCTATGATAAACCCGCACAACACAATTAATAGCAGGTCAGTTGAGAATAGAGTCGTTCTAAAAAAGATGATATAAAAGATATGAGAAACGGCCATCGCGTCATGGACTCAAACAACATCATTTTAAAGTTAGTGTTATCCATTTAGACCAAAGGTGGAAAATTGAAGGGGTCAAAAAAAGTTGATCAATGGGTAAAAATGAGTTCGGGTTAAAACGGGTCATTTTTACTTGTCAAAATGGATTGGGTTTACGCCAAACGACCAACACCTTTTTTGTACATTTCTTCGAGATATGCAGATAATTAACATGTTAAATATAGTTATAATTCATTATATTAAAACAACAGTAATTCGACTTATGTTATAAGTTATAACAAAGTCAAAGAGGAGCCGAGGAGGTTCTATGATTTTGAGTACACTTTGACTTTCGACTCGTTCATTTTTTTGGTTAAGAAGCTAATCTCAACCTGATTGTGCAGATAGCGATAATGCAACAATATAAATTGATTTTTATGAAATCAATGCTAAGATGATCAACATGGTGCCTATTTGAAAACTCACGTTGTTTCAATATTAGTAGTTAGTAGTTACGTACTTGTGTATCTTTAGTGATACCAGTAGCTACTTACTTAAGAATCCTTCGGCAACTGAAAACGAATAAATGCAAGGAAACTTTTTGAAAATACAGATGGAAAACATTAATTTACCGGGGGCCGCGGGGCAACCTCTTCACCTTGGACATGTTGCCCCGTTCTCAGTTCTCACATGTGTCTAGATTTGGGCCTGGTGCAGGACCAAATGAAGGATGCTGAATTGCAATAACTAAAAGTCCAGATGATAGTACATGGCTCTTCAAAGTTAAGGAAAATCGAACAGTTAGAATGCATATCATTACACACTTCATACAAAAAAAATGTGAAGATTAACTAATTTCCATCCTACAAACAACCCAGTTTCTCAGATATGACTTTGGTAGAAGGGAGATAGGCTATTGTTATTTTCTTAGCAAACGACATACTAGCCACCCTTCAACTATTAGCTCGAGTAAGCATACGCATTTCGGCTATTCATACAAGGGAAGATATGGTCAAAGACTTGCCGGTAACAAAACTTACCTGACATGTGATACATTTATAAGAAGAAGCATGGGTAAAGCAAAAAATGTGAATCTAACATGAGGGAATCAAAAGATAGTAAGCCTTAAAGCACACAATATACTTTTTGTGTCGAAATCTCTGTACTTTGATTCTATGGACAACTTATAAACAATGGACTGAAGATATAAAAATCTCCATATTATAATACCTTTTGGGATTATAAAATATGGTTTTTATAACCACCTTTTAATGTGTCTCAATAATTAGAACCACCATTTGGTCCTTACCCATGAGGATCTGTCACTATTTGTGTTTGCTTTAAACCGTGCCCATATTTACCCCGAAAACATTTTCCTATTGCCCCAATTAACCTTACTAATTTCACAAAACAGGCTATTTGGACTCTATTAATGTGTTTACTGGGTCTACTTGTAACCCGTGAGTCAGAATTCTATACTCAAAGCACTTTTAATGGGTTGCTTAGGTTACTTACCACAATACTTTATGGCTTTTGCAGAACATTATCTGTAAAGGGCTTTTGCAGTGTAGAGAGCTTTGTGAAAAACTGTATTTTAGCATTTTACAAGCTCTTGTTAATAACTGTTAGTATTGTATTTTTAAAATACAATAAGTCATTAAGCGCCTCAAAGTAACTTAACCAAACACCCCCTCAGTGAACACCCTATACCGTATTACTGTCATCTTAGTAACAAAGTAATACCAAATATCAGGTTATAAGCACGGTTGGTAACCTGGTAGGCATAAAATACTTTCCAGCGGAGACAAACATGTCATAACTGGAAGAAGCCATAGCCAAGGTTAACTAAAACATAATTTTAGAGTTTGAGAAAGCCGTCAAGTCACTCAAAAACCAGGTCCAGTGGTACTTGGTTTGAAAAGCCACCTATTGGATCTTTGTTGGTACTATTTGTACAAATATAGCTAGAGCCTAGAGTTGTGTACAAAGATTCACATTCTTGTTTCCAAGTTCTAGCATCAAGAATAATTCAAGAAAATCTTTGTTGTTTCTTTAGAGAATTAGAAGCCACCAAAGCTCGTGTATTTTTCCTTTGTTAACAGCCGATGTTGTAGTTTGCAGTATTTGAAATGATTGCTAAGCATGTTTGTTTCACTTTACAGTCTGCAGGTGGAAAAAGATAGTAAAATTTAATCATACGTTGTGTGTTATCCGAATATGTTATTCACACAATGTGCTTGAACGGGTCAGCGTTACCGGTTATCACCGTTTTGCGAATTAGTCATGAAAAGTGTTACCATTAGCATAAAGGAACAAAGTTTGTGTGTGTGTGTGTGTGTAGGGGGGGGGGGGGGGGGGGGGAATAAATAAATAACACTGTAGCTATTAAAAAGTAGCACTTTGCGACTTTAGTTTAAACACTGATCCATAGGCAGCGACAGAACAAGCATAACATTTTCAAGAAAGCACAGGTCATGCCCAAGAACATGTAAACAAAAAGTATAACGAAACCAACATCTGGACTTTAACAATAGGCCTTTAACTATTGTTAATTCTACAATGAATACAACTTTATCATAATCATATGGTCATGTGGAAATTCGAGATACAGAATTCTCCATATTCTTAAAGCATGCCATCTAATAACGATAAAGTATAAGCAGGAGGCATGAACCAAAGATAATTGCATTAGCATTAGCACTAGATGTCTATACGCACAACAAAAAACACAAAACATGCCCCCATGTGAAGTAATGTCATGCATCATCAACAAGTCACCCATTGCTTTCATTTGGAACAGTAAGATGGGAATTCTTAGGCGAAAAACATCAACTATAAACTATAATGCATATATTCTTTAACTGCTGTTTCTTCTAACATCAGGCGAGTTTATGATACATCCAGCTACTCAGCCAATGTATACCATAACTTCCAAGTCAAAAACAATATTTGTTACAACTGAAGTACCCAAAAAAGTGTCTCAGACCAGACGTGTTCAGACATTGGGTCTCTCTGATTCAAGCTCAAAATCAACCTCGAGGCATCATCATGAGAATCATCACTGGTTGTAAGGTTCTTATGTAATTTCCTAAATGTAAGTACTAGGGTTGTTAACAGACTGAAAGCATGCTGCATGCTGCTATTCTTTATGTAATTGTTTAAGTCTATCATGTTGATTGGTAAGAGTGTGGTACCACTTGCTATTTTGCCCCTTTCTAGAAGCAATCATAAACTTTTTGTGTCAATTTTTCTTTCCAAAAATAGAATGTTATTCATCCCAACAGTCAAAAACAAAAACAAACAGTTGCAGAGTATGCATTCCTTTTTTGACTTAAAATCAACCAGAAACTGAAAACAAAACTAACGCATTATAACTGGTTATAGCAGCAGATACACGGTGACAGAACAGGTACTATAACATTTTCAGGAAAGGCCACTCCAGGGCTTATAACATGTATTCAAAGACTATAAGAGAACCAAACAAGCTATAAACCTATGTCCAATATTTTAGTACCTATTTGCGGCATTTGGACAATCAATGCAACTCCATCAGTCCATCATACTCATATGCAAGTTTAAAGATACAGACGCCTGCCATTATCTATAAAAACAAACCGGCAAACACTCTAATGGCAATAAAGTATTTGCAGCAGGCACGGATCAAAGATAGCTGCATTAGTACTAACTCCACAACAAAAAGCATTAGCCATATACCATATGACTTAAGATCACGCATCAACATATCAACGGTTTATCAGTTAACAATAAAAAAAAGAACGGTCGTCAACAATTCATGAGCTATAAATTGTTATCATACATATTCTACACATGTCTTTTTAACTATCTATTGCTTTCTCTTAGACAACAAAAGCCAAGCTATCGCTAGTCGCTACAGTAAACTACTCATCTATATACCATAAACTTCCACATCAATTCAAGTCAATTATTACCATAACAAAAAAAAACTCAAAAAAACAAAACAATTCTATCGTTACAACGAAATTACACAAAAAAAGTCGCAAACCAGCTTCAGACAATTTGTCTTTCTGATCCACTTTCCCGCTCGGTTTCCTTACTCAAAATTGCCCCAACCATCACGAAAAGCCTTTCCCAAGCTTCTGAATTGAACAAAACATCTTCCGTCTAGATCCAACCGCGTTAATCCCCATATCCTTCAAATCCTCCAATGTCAACAACGGCAAAACCTCGTCATCAACTTCATGTACCTCAAAAACCGAATAATACCGCCCTAAACCAATCTGATTCAACCACACCCTCACACCATTCCTCTCCATCTCCCCATTATCACTCGGCCCACTCGAAACCCGAAACTCACCCCCCTCCCCACCCCCACCCATTACCCTATCTATAGACACATTCAAACTCTGATCACTATATCTATCCACATCATCATAATCATCCATTACAAGATCATCAACCTCATCATTATTTATAGCCCCCCAATTGGACCTAACCCTTTTCGAGTTTTTCGACTTAACCTTCCACCCACTGTCACTGAAATTGTTGTGGGACCCACCAAGATTCAAACTTTTTATACTTTTTGAGGTGGGTTTTGAGTCTTTAGAAGAAGGGTATTTGTATTTTTGGTTATTGATGGATCTTTTGTTGCTGGTGTTGGTGTTGGTGGTGGTTTCGAAGAGCTGGTCACCGATTTCGCCTAGACGGACGCTGGGGCGGCGTTGGCGTTTGGTGGGGGGTGGTGGGTCGGATGGGGCGGTGGTGGTGGTGGTGGTTTGGGGTGGTGGGACGGTGGTGAGAGTGGTGGGTGTGGTGGTGGTGGTGCCGTTGGGGTGGTGGTGGGTGTCTGATGGTGGTTGGGGTTCTGTCATTGTTTTTTTTTTTTTATAAAATTTGTGTGTGTGTGTGTTTGGATTGGATGTTTTGGTTTTGCAGATGAAAAGATGTGGATTTATAAAAGTGAGGGTTTGTTTGTTTTATACATTATTTTTTAGGGATTGGTTATTGGTCACCCTTTATAATACCAATGAGGTGAGATCCCCGCGGATCACTCAATCTCTAAAGATCAAAAGAACACATCTTGGCCATCCATTTTATTTTGATCTAAAGGCTAACATCAAAACACACAATTATACAGTAAGGGCAAAATTGTCTCATACAAAAGTCACAATATCCCTCCTACTTTCATTCTTACCAGGCTTTCAACATTTTCTCTCTCAGCAAAACACACACACCGTACAAAAAAACACACACAAAATCACGATTTACACACACACACAATAACCGTCTTCAATCTCGCCGTCAATCGATACCCGATCTACCGTCGATCCGTCGTTGTTCCGCCGTTGACCTGTTGTTCCGCCGCCGATGTGTCATCCTTCATCGATACGTTGTCCGTCATTGATTTTTATATGAAGAAATCAGTGTACAAATCAAAATGGAGTGATCATCTTCTTCAGCCTTCTATGTTTATGGATATAGGTTTACAGATTTTGGTGGGTTAGAACATGAATTTGAAATTGTAGTATGTTGTTAAAAAATGGACGATTATTAGTTAAACGAAGCATATTTAGTTGTTGTTGCATTTGTGGATGTTGAAAATCGTATGGTGAATTCTGAAATTTAGGTTATGGATGAAGTTGTTGATAATTCAGATGCACACCATGTGTTTGATGAAATGCGTCTGTGATAATCACTTGTGATTCTGATGAAAAATCACATGTGATTCTGAAGCAATATCACATGTGATTCTGAAGCAAAATCACACGTGATTATGTAACAGGTAATTCATATGAGAGGTAAGCACCCATCTTATTGTTGTCAGTTCCATACTTGATGTAGTTGTTGTCGAGAGTACAAACTCTACAAATGTTGAACGCGTTCAGATTTTTAATGAAGGTCTCGAGGTATGAGTTTAAAGATGTTTATATTGTTGAAAAATCATATGTTAGATGATGAAAACAAAGTGTTAAACCTGTTAAAGGTTAACCAAGTGTGATTAACATATAGTTATGTTTATTAATGTGTTATCATGAAGTATATGGGGACATCTCATGTGACTTTATTTATATGTATAAAGGAGTGATTGATGCACATGTTTAGAGTTTTAGACTTGAACCTACAAGTGTCGTGAATCACATGTGATTTGAACATGCAATTATCATAATACATGTTATTGAACCAACAAGTATAAGTAAATCACATGTGATTATGAATGAAAATCACATGTGATTATGAATGAAAATCACATGTGATTCTCATTGAAATCACATGTGATTCTACATGAAATCACACGTGATTATGTTTTGGGCTGATGAGGTAATGAAATGCAACTAATAAAATTTTAGATATGTGTTTCGACATGTTGTTCTACCGCCGCCGACATGTTGTTCGACCTGTGTTTCGACATGTTGTTCCGCCGCCGACATGTATTATTTGACATGTGATTATCATCCACCGATCTATTGTTTGACCTGTGTTTTGACATGTTGTTCCGCCGCCGACATGATCTACGGCCGATCTGTTTTTTTTCCACCGTCGATCCGTCGTGCTTTGTTGATCCGCCGTCCATCGTTGATCTTAAAATGGTTGAAAATCAATTAATTAAGCAAAACTTGAAAGAAATAGAGGTTATTGGACAAAAAATGATGAACCAAAAATTGCAGGTGTAGAAGATGATGTACAAGAAATTACAGGTAAAATCATTTGCTCTATTCTAGATCTGTTGTTCCACCATCGTCGATTCGTCGTGCTTTGTTGATCACACGTGATTTACTCTTTGTTGTCATAAACTGAATCACACGTGATTATATTTTGATCTATAATGGAGTAAATCACATGTGATTTTGTTTTTTATGTGTTGTTTTAGAAAAATGTAAATCACGTGTGATTTACTATTTGTTGTTATAAACTGAATCACATGTGATTCTGTTTTATAGTGTTTTGTTCTATTTTGTTATAGAAAAATGTAAATCACATGTAAATGTGGTTGCTTACAGAACTCTTTATTGTGAAACTAGAAAACAACAAGCGGAGGATAGCGAAACAGTGAGAAAAACAATGGTATGTTACTTGATAGTATGAACTAATTTGATGTGAGATTCTTTTATTAGAATCAGATGTGATTCATATGTGAATCACATGTGATTCATATGTGAATCACATGTGATCCATATAGAATCACATGTGTTCCATGTACAGGATCACATAGAATGAACGGAAGAAAGGACAACAAACGTGGACTGAAAAGACAACATAGAATGAATGGTAGAGCACTTCAAGTAAGGGTGTAGCCAAAAAAGAAACGTGGACATTGCGGATAGAAGACTAAGACACATACAAAATAAATTTCCGCTAATCAAAAGGCAAAGAGAAATATAACAGTGATGGATACTTGAAAATTTTTTATGTGAATTTATTTTTCATTTTCTTTGAAATTTCTGCAATGTTTTATAAGAATTGTTTATTGAATTTATGGAATTGTCATTTTCTTGAAGAAAGCCTAACTATGGTATTTGTATTATGTTTGAATGTAAGAAACGAAAGCGTACTCAACATTTTTTTTTATAAAATGTACAGAAAACAAAAAAAACATGTAATTTGTAAGAAATATGTTATCAAATTAAGCATGCAAATCACATGTGATTCGTGTGGAAATCACATGTGACTTATGTGTAAACCACATGCAATTTTCCTTAAAAAATATGCATTTCAACTATGAAATTCACGGTTTTGCTTTAGCAAAAATATCCTCTCTTCGATGATTGTGTAACTTAAGATGCAAAGCAAACAACTTTTTGTATAAAGAACAGTAAAGCGTACATAAAGTAAAAATAATTTGAGGTAAAATCACATGTGATTTGTCCTAAAATCACATGTGATTTTTGGTAAAATCGCATGTGATTGAGGTAAATCACATGTGATTTGCATAGCAACATGCGTAAAAAATACAACAAACAAAGCAACACTAAAGGATTATGACTCGAACCTTTTTTTTCATTTATGATTTTTTAACAGAATCACCTAAGATCAACACATTCATATCAATCAATAATCATCACTCACACGTACATAAAGTAACTAAAACCTAATCATACAATGGCATTCGGTGATAACGTCCTCACAAGTTGAATATCCTAACACATAAAGTATCTAAATCTTCCTCTTGAATTTCTGACACCTTTTTACTCTCACGACTTTCATAATCTTCATCGGAATCTAATATCTTCCTTTTTCTCTCAATAGGGTTAGACTCAGCCTTCGACTTAAGATTTTCTTCAACTTTTTAAGCAAGTCCTGTAGTTAGTCACATACAAATATGTAATTAGTAACATGTAATTTTAAATGATTACTTAAAGTAATACTACAAAATCACACGTGATTCAGAACAAATCACATGTGATTTGTTCAAAATCACATAAGACTGGTTACGAAAATCACATGTGATTCTGATTAAGTCACATGCGATTTGTCAAAAACCTCATGTGAACTTCTACAAGGTACCAACTACACGAGACTAGTGCACAAATCGAACCGGTAAATCCATTGATTAAGCGTTAGACTAAAACCGCGTATGAGTTCCAACAATTCTAGCTGAAACACGAAATAATAAATGTAAAAGGTAAAGCCATACACTTTTCCAATAGCTAATGCTTGTGCTTTTTGTTTCTGATCAACCTGCTAGACTACCCAAACAAAAATGCTTCAGTGACAATCAAGGATGAATATATCTTCACTTCTTCAGTCATTAATTCATCCTGGTTGAAGTTGTATATCTTGGTCACCTGCAATTAAAACAACATAATACATATTAGATAGCAAGAAATAAAAGTATGTAACATCAACACATATGAGGTAATATACACCTTCAAATCTTCTGAACCAGCACAAGTGTCAGTAACAAGCAGCGAAAATGTATAGGTATATTACTAGCAAGTAACAAAGGAATTGAAGAAAATGGTGGTTATCAAAAGGTAGTTGCTTTAACCATTTATGAATGTACATGTGAACAAATGGGGATCACTTTGAGCATCTTTTGCAATCTTCTGACTTGGATATTCCGATTTCTTACCCAAAATTTCCCAAAACGCCTCAAATTCCGAACACTCCTTTTGTAATTTGGACTGCATACTTGGCTGCAAATATCATTTATAACAACTAAATAACATGAAGACCATAGAGAACTGTAGGCTTTAAGACACATCCTTAAAATATTTCTAGTATATATCATACTTTTCAAACCTTTATTACATCCAATTGCCTCTCAACAAGTTCCTGGACCTCAGTAGTTGTAAGATTTCCAATCCACATAAAGACATAAGAACCATTTTGTAGTATGTAACAGTAAGAAGAGTCCAATGATGAAGCCACCTGAGCAAATCACAAACAGAATAAAAAAGTTGCAGGTGATGAAAACTAAACTTCTATACTAATAAAAAGATCAAAAGCTAACATATCACAACATAATTCAAATATAATAAAAATGTTTCACATTCAGTAAAACATATACAAACAAATAAAAACATGAAAAGATGATTAAACAACCAGATTAGAGACTAACTAACACAACAATATCACAACATATATATAAATTCATAAACCGCGATGTGATTCATAATGCTAAATTAAATATAAATAGAGTTCACCACATTCACATTAAACTAAACACAATAACATGGAAATCTATCCAATATTTTTTCTATTTTCGGAGTACACCTTATGTTTATTACATAAGTATGCATAACTACAAACGGTTACGGTATTCATAAAGCCAAATCAACTCAATCACCAAATTCACATTAAACTCAGCATAATAAAACAACGTAACTCCAATTAGTTTATAAATTTATAAACTATGTGACTGATTTCTGTGATCTCTGAAGCACATAAATCTTAAGCTTATTACATCGATAAGTCAACAACGCATCGCGTAATTCCTAATTCCAAATCATCTCAACTAATCAACAACACAACTATACTTCACCAGATTTAAATAAATAGTAAAACATATAAATAGCATCAAATCGTTACATTATTCCCATAGCCAAATCAACTCAACAAAACCACAACACAACTACAGTACACCAGATTCACATACAATCCTCACATTTCTTTCCTAATTTCATAGTACCTAAAAGCTTAAGTTTGTTACATATACATATTTCAAAGTTATACAAAATAGCAATTAATCAATAATATGAACAATAAATCGAATTTAATTCAAAAATAATTTATCTGTATCATGCTCATTTTGATCAGCGAATTGAAACGAAGACGATACAGGCAACAGTTCAACTTGAGATAGTGTTACTTCATGTCGTGTGTCTATTATTTACAATCGATTTGGTTGATTTTGCATTCAGTTTGATAGAAAGTTATTAGGGTTTGATTTGGGGGAATGAGGAAAGAGGTTGGTGAGTGAGAAATTAATGAAATAAATGGGTTTTGAAATGAAGAAATGAAAAAAGTGAAAGAGAAACCCATACGGGGTGTTTAATGTTTGAGTGTGTGTAATTACAAATATGACCTTCATTAATTATCTATTTTAAAATGACAATTAATCTAAACCATTGGATTGAAGTTGGATGAGTGGTTGAGATCAAATGATTTGATCTTTAGATAAAATATGTTCTGCATTGATCTTTTGTCTAATAGTGTCTAATACCAATATCACTTTAATTTTATTTTATTTTTAATTTTTTTTATTACTCCTTATAAAATTGCGAAACAAATTTACGAAACAAAAAATATAAAGTTTTGTAAGTTAAAAATAGTAAAACGCAAAAAATTCGGAGCAGAAATTCATAAAAAATTGTCTTATCTTAAAGTGAGTAAAATTGCTAGAAATAATGTGGAACATAAATATAAAGTTTGACAAATTAAAAATAAAAAAACAAAAGATACGTAACTAAAAACTATAAAAATTGTCTTTTCATATGGATAAAATGGGTAAAAGGGAGGTGATTAGGATTAGATGGTAGCAATAATACTACCCTATTTTATTAATTTGCATTTAAATAAAAGATGATTTATTGTTGAGACTTTCTATTTTATTGATTTATATTTTCAGCTATTATCTATTAATTCATGAACAAAGAATTTTTTACATGATTTTCTGAATTCAGCTTTTTCATATTAAGACAATCAAATCAAATTCGAATGTCATAGAGGTTTATGTTACTCTCATTTTTTGTTAATTAATTTTTTTATTATTATTATTTATTACTTTTTGTTTTTGCAAAAATTTAAAGAAAACAATGTTTAAACTAAAACACAATTTTTTGCCTTTATTAAGACAATTTGTGTGTTTTGTAAGATCTTCTTGTTTACAAAGATACAGTTAAGAAGTGTAAGATCCGTTTGACTCGTGTAATTGTAAGTACATTACGTAGGCTGTCTGTTTGAAGAATTGAAGGAATTATAATTCAAATTACATCATGCATGTTATTGTTTTCAATAATTGTGTAATTCGATCACTTCAGTTACAACAATAATTCAAATTACAATAGCAAGTTAGATGGAAAATTTTGAATTATGTTGTTATTTAGAATTTTATAATTCAAAGCATTAACATTTAAAAATTATAATTATTAAATATTTTTATTTTATAATTAAATAATATAAAAATAATTAATAATTAAACTTTTTTATACTTAAGATCTTTAATTATTATTAAATTTTTTAAAGATTATTAAATTTTTTTTCATTATTCATTTTGTTTATTATCTAATTTAAAATATATTATTATTATCATTTTAATAATTAATTAATTCATCTTAAATTTAACTATATTATTATTATTATTATTATTATTATTATTATTATTATTATTATTATTATTATTATTTATTATTGTTAAATTTCTTGACATATTACAGTTAATTTATATTACAACTCATTCATATTATATTACAATATTATTGATAGATTACAATTAATTTACATTATCATTATTCAGATTATATTGCAATTCTTTTGACAAATTACCTTTCTTTCATAAATATTATGTTACATATGCGATTTGCTAACGAATACTATTAAACACAAACAAACTTATGTCATTTCATGTCCGAGCATTAAAAAAATTTAACATAAATAGTGCACTATATGAATTTCGAGCATTTTCATATCGGTAGAAATGGAAGGTAATATTGTTGACGAAACAATAGGAAAATGATATGACAATTACTTAAATATCTTAACATAGATTTTTCATATCTTATACTTATAATATAAAGCATGAATCCCATGTTGAATGTTAAAATTATGCATATCAAAATTACTTAAATGTCTTTAAAAATTCAAAGCATAGAAATTATCAAGTCAAAAAATAATCTTGTTAAAAGTGAAAGGTTATAAAAGTTAAATAATGTATACAGTATTATTAGATGTATGTGTTTCTCTTTAAAGTTAAAATGAAAATTATTATATATTCACTTCTTTTGTGTATTTTGTCATTATATTTTATTCTTTTAGTTTGAACAAACGAAAAATATTGTTAGTCAAAATAATTGTTACGAAAAACGTACAATTCAAAGGCACTACTCGTAAAAAATTTAATTGTTTCTTTGACACCGCTGCATCGCACGGATACGTTGCTAGCAGATTTAAAAACATGAATAATCGTTGGACAGTTGAGTGTGCACATGGGAATGACTAAACTTTACACGTCTTTAAACTTAAGATATTGTAATTGTTTCTTTTGTACAACATATTACACATATGTATTTATTTATTTAGTTTATGGGAGAAAGGGACTGTAACATTTCCTTGGATTTTATAAGAAAATTTTATGAGTAACTTAATTAAGAAGATTTTATATTCACATTTTTATTGTGTTGTAAGTTCATAATAGGTTTTGTTTCTATTTTTTTGGTTTGTTTTGATCTAAATAAGATTGCATATTTTCTCCATAAGTTTATGTTGTTTTGAATATAAATAAGAACCCATGTTACACCAGTAATCTTTCCTACACATGTGTGATCCTTGATTTGTGTCCCACAATATCAGGTCTAAATGTAGCAATTCAACTATTTTCAAAATAACAAGACTTGCTTACATCACGAGAAAACATTTTTAAGTATAAAAAATCTAAATGCAATATGTTTGCTCCAATGTTTTTGGATATAGGAATTTGCATACTCATATCATGATCTTAACCTGAATCGACCTTATTGAGCTGGAAGGGTCCAGTAATAAAGGTCGCTTCTGAGTCTAATTCGGTTTTAGTCCATTGATTGTCTATTTAGTTGAGCAAAATTTTTTGGTGAAAAGCAGAACACGTCCAAACTGAATAACTGCAATAAGATGATAATAAATTTAAATTTTGATTGGGTTCTTTTATACAAGTTGTATAGAATCAAAATATCTCATAACAGGCCTTTTTTTTCCTTTTTTGCATTTGTAATAAATAGAATCTAGTAAGAGTGTCCTACGCCTCATTAGATAACGGGCCCAAGAAGTGTCTAATAAGCTAACCTAGAGTTATTAATCTCGAGCATTCTACAGCTCTTAACAATACAAAACCGCTTAACTTTGTCTAGTTGCCTAGAGTTTACTTAGCAGGAGGAGTAGCGCCACCAGTGGTAGGCCTACAAAGAAAATGTTGTTTCGTCATTTAAGAAAATTATATGACAGACTACAAATGCCGTCATTTATTTTTAAATGATTTGAACAGTGTAAAATAAGCAAAAACTTACAGTCCAACAAAAACTTTGAAAGCATCGTAGATGCCCCATTGTGCTCCTGTAAGAGTTCCAATCATAATGATACGAAGAGGAAGACCACGGGTGAATAGACCAACCAAACCAAGTTTTTTGACAGCCTGCATCCATAGGTTTTATGGGCCATATTAAGATAGGTTTGGGTCAAAACGTGTTGTGTTCAAAACAGGCATTCTTTAGTATTAGTAAAATATGGGTTGCACAGGGTCGGGTTGACATGCAATCACATTTCTGTCCATTCTAAATATTTTATAGATGACTAGTTGGTAGGTATGATTAAAAATAACAGTACAATTGCTTAAAATGTTATGTGCAGAAACTATAGATGAAAATATTTGGATGAAATGAAGATATTAAGAAACTAACGTCACTAGCAGTAGCCCCTTGGGCATTATTGAGGAAAGAAACCAAATTATCAGCCGGATGTGAGACAGTGGCACGGAGTACACCAGCTACATAGCCACCCGCAAAGCTCACTCCAAGCCGCAATTGTTTGCTGCATTGATCCTTTGGCATGGGGATGGCACACTTGTACAAGTTCTCCACAATTGTCTCAAACGATGCAAACTTCACCATTGTATCTGAAAATACACACATGTTTCACTCGTGTCATTCACCAAAGTAATAGATATCATATTTCATGCCAAGTAAGTTGATTTAGGTTAGGTTTTATCTCAAACTCGTCTAGCTCAACTCGGACGGGTCAAAAAAGTATAAATTACAGTAGTAGTCAGATACAAATCATTGGGTTTCTGAGAGCACATGAAATATGATTTTCATTCATAAGTCTAAGAGACTTCTACGTTATCAACTTACATGGAATTTGTCGTACCCAAAGTAGAGCTAGCCCCTTATAAAGCCTGCAAAAGAATAAATAAAACGTAGCAAGTCAATGTTCTCACACAGGTAGAGGTTAAATACTTTTGTTTTCCTCAACCAATTCGGCAAAATACTAGTAAATGCTAGTCTCATACCCACAAACACCGTCGCCCTTAATAAACTTTGGAAGGCCATCAGACAGACCTTTGGCTTATCCAGGCATTGTTTGGACACGAACCTTAACAGCCTCGAATGGACAGAGAGCAATATCAGCAATAAATTCAGCAGATGCAGAACCAGCAAGGAAGATTAATGTTTTGTACTTAGTTGCGTACTCGGGACCAGCAATGTCAGAGTATGTTTTCTTAAAGAATTCATAAAACTCGAACTTGCAAGCACCTTGTGCGTTGTAACCGAGCAAAGTTGGAACCCAGCCTCTGAAGAATCCTTTCACTCCTTGCTCCTTGAGCAATACTCCAAAATAATGACATTATTTACAGAACCTATCACCATAACATTTGTTACGTTTGTGTGTGGACACCTATAACATCTCGAGTCTTCATAGTTGTTGAGAGTTCTTCTCTTGCACTTAACGGAAAAGGAAATCACTTATAAACATATACCGACATGTTATAGTGATCAAAGATTAAAATGAACAAAGACCAGAAAGTTTTGTGTGTGTGAAAGTCTGATTTCTGAAGTGTAATAGTCCAGTATTTATAGACGACAGGTGTGAGAGGGACGGTCCCGTAAATACCAGATGGTCCTTTATCACTAAGGGACCGTCCTCCTATTTAAGGGACCGTCCAGACAAAACGCTCCCATTTTGTCCTGACGTGATGAAAAATTATCTGGTTCAGGCTGAACTGATTTGGGGGGAAAACTAGCTGTTATAAAGGTTGAATTTGAATTTATTTCCTTAATAAAACATTTCTTTAAAAACACAAAAATACTTTTGTGAAAGTGTTTTGTCAAACTTAAAAATGTAAGTTTATGTGAAAATAAAATTCTTTGATCACTTAACTAATGATGGTATAAAGTTTGTTCATACCTGAAGTGATGTTGAAGCAGCTACGTAGAAGAAACGAGTTTCCTCGATTAAAAACTTATAAACCGTAACTTTACGTAACATGTCTTTATATTTTGTGATTATCAAAACACGAGAAGACCGAATAATGCGAATAACGTTTTTGACATTAATTGTATTAACAATCTCCCCCTTTTTGATGATTACAAAATATAAACTCATTTTAGGTAAAATTATGCGTTGATAAATTTTTAATGAGTTTTTCCATTACTTCTCCCCCTTGTTGTAGAATTAAAAAGGTGTATCGTGGTTGTTGAGGAGAGGAGACACGAACATCCTTGAAAGAGAATCATTGGAGTGAAAATACAAGCTCCCCTAGCTAAGTGCTCCCCCTTAATGAGGGCACCGGGGAATCGAGCTATGGTGATGTGCTACAAAACAGAGTTAGGACAAAGCACATGCATGCATATACACATATGAAGGTATGAAAAGATGATATGGATGTGAAATCAATTATGTAGTGCAGGAATCAGATAAAAAAACACATGATAAAATCTAATTTTGAGCACTACTGGGGACGGTCCCGTAAATAGGAGCACGGTCCCTTATTGATTTGGGGACCGCCAGTCCATTTAAAGGACTGCCGGCAGTAGGCGTCCAGGTTGGCAGATATGTTGTGATTTAAGTAACTTCTCATTTTTAAGGTTAGATCATTTTAGTCCATTTTCATGTTTAATCTTGACTAATATCACAATAAATTATCATAATTCAAAACATAATCATTCATTCATTTCATTTCATGCATGAAACATACAATGACTACCATAAAAATTTCATGACAAACACATCATAGAAACAACAACATTAATCATTAACTAATACAACAAGTTATCTCCCATTGCATGTTTGGTCCAAAGCACAACTTTCACTTGATTATTCATGACTAGATTTTTGAGAATATCTAGTCGGAGGGTGGAGTGGATGATGGTGAGGATAAAGGTGGAGCCAAAGGTGGTGTCGATGGTGGCATTGAAGCAAGGGGAGTTGGTTACACGTTTTGTTGAGCAATGAGATACTCAATGTGACCAAACATGATGTAAAGTTCATCTCGAAGAGAGTGAATGAGATGAAAGTTATGGTAACAACATGCACACCCCCACAGTGTGGTTGTTAGCAAAGTAGTATGGAACGGGATTGCCAAGATTTGGAGATGATGGTGGAGTGAGAGAAGTGTTTTCCAATGGCCCATTTGGTGATGTGGTAGTGTGAGTTGATGAGTTTGTTGGAGGAGGAGGATATTGATTTCTTGGTAATGGGATAGAGTGAGTGGGAGATGATGGTTGATTACTTACGAATGGAGTGTAAGCACCCGAACTAGATTCAGTAAGCAAGGGTGACAAGTTTTTGACAAATGATGAGAAAGGTGATGTGGTTGTCTTTGAGCTAGAGGATGTATTTGATGAATAGTGATATGTTCCATTGGTGGATGGTGTTTTGAATGGTGCACTTGGTGCTTGAGGTGATGATGGTGGTGACTTAGGAGATGGAGTGGTGTCATAGAGTGTGAGGTCAGTGAAATTGGTTTGAGGTCAAATGATTTTGAGCTTAGGCCTTTTGTTTGATGGTTGTGTTGTGGGTTCTTTGTTTGTTGTTGGCAATGAAGTGGAGGATGAGGCCATTGTAGGTGATGAAGTTGGATTGAAAGGTGATTGTGATGAGGTTGAGGGTGATGATTGATTCGTGTGAAAATCAATTATATAATATATAGTATAGTATATCGAAGTGATCCGCGTAAAATACGGATCACCCGAGTCGTTTCCCAGTGAAGGCGAATGGAATCGAGAATATCGATTCGTGAAACAGTGAATTGAAAAGTGAGAAAGTGAAATTAGCAATCAAGATATTCAAGTAATCACAAACAATTATGAAACATGCAAAGAGTACAAGCTAATAATGCACCAAAATCAAAAACGTAAAAACGGAAATGCAACCGCGAAATATAAAACGTAACGTTTATTGAAAAATGATCCTACAAACTTGGAATTATTTTCTAAAAATCTTAAACTACTAAAATGAATTTCCAGAAAAATAAAAATATTTTTTGACTTTTCTTTTATTTTCTATGAATTAAAATTGATTTTTGGAATTTTAAATGAATTAAAAATTAAGAAAAATAGAAAAATAATTTGGAAAAATGAAAATTAAATTCTAAAAATTCTAAAATATTATAAAAGAATTTCTAAAAATATTTTTGTATTTTTCACATCCTTTTCTGTATTTTTATTGATTTTTTTTTTTTTGTAATTAAAACCTATTTAAAAATTGAATAAAATCAAAAAGTAATTAAGAAAAATAGTAAAAAGGCTTAGAAAAATCTGGAAAAATTCCAGAAAATCTAAAATATTAAAAAGAACTTGAGAAAAATTTTTGAAATGAAAATGAGATGATATAGAGCTTATTTAGCACAACTGCTTATTCACGTACAGGTGCTTATTTTTAAGCACTTGTGAACAAAACCTCTTGAAACTTTTAACACAGACTGAAAATGATGTATTACACTCAGATATGACAGATTATGACTAAGTATAAGCTCAGAATTCTACAGATACTCAAAAATAAGCTCAAAAGAATAAGCAGAATCAAGCAAAAGCAGAGACAGAAGTAAACTAGCAATGCACAACACTGATACTACTTTGATATAACTCAGAACAACAATCAAATCACAAATTAAATAACTAAAACAGAATTGCAGGCCTAAGTTCAACAAACAGAAAATTGTCTCACACAGTCAACTTCTCAAGCTCAATAAGCTATTGATTTAAGCTCAAATCTCAAAGATAAGAGGGGCAAATGATCAACTGCTATACTGAGTTACTAATTCAATCATAACTCAAGTCTCAACTTATCCTCAACTATCTCAAAATCAATCAAGTTCAGCAGGGCTACAATCAATACTCAATGTAACAATTGACTACTATTTCATTAAAAGCTTGACTAAATCCAACTCTAGCAGCTCAATCCTTACCTCTAATTAACTTTGTTAAGCTAGTTTTACTCTACTGTAAGCCAGCTCAATTTATATTGCAACTTTTAAACTCAATTATACTAACAAATTACTACAAATTCTAACTGTTTTTATGTAATTTCTTTAATTTGACTATTACAAATCTACCAACTGGTTTAATGAGGTTTATACTAATTCTACACTAGACTAATCTACTTGTGCTCAAATAATAGATCTCAAACAACAATCAATACTCTATACTAGACAGATCCAAACACCAAATTTGTGACAGTCAAGGAGCTATCAGTGAAACAGTTATCAATCTACCACCAATGTATCTCTATGAAACTCCACTTACTTCTCAAACTTACTAATCCATTAAATTTCATAAACCTAACAGAAATGATACAATTCAGATCCACACCTCTGCTCAATCAAATTACACTTCCAATGTCTAATCTCACACTCAGATTCACAAATATCTAAAATCAAACTTAAGATCCAATCAGTTAACAAACTTACATAATATAAATCCAAAACAGTAACTACTAAAAAGCAATAAAACTAATACTCAATCAAACAGTTGAACCTTAATAATCAATCAAGCTATATTACACTAAGTATAACAACTACTGAGCTAAATTTTATCAATGAAACAGTAATGAGAATAAAGGATTCAAAACTTACAAACCAATTCAGTCCAGCTTGAACAGGACTGATTCACTGAGCTTGCCTATCTTTTAGATAGGCAGGTCCTTCCCTGTCTGACCTTGCTTATCCCTCATACACCTCAGCAAACACAGGTACTCATACACTTGCAATGAAACAATAATAATATACACTACAAGCTATAAAGCTTGAATGTACTATATATAAGTTGTAATCAGCTTATCTCAGACCTAAAGAAAAACTGATTATGAACATTTATTTTATTTTATTTTATTTTTCTGATTTTTTTATGAATTTTATTTTTTATGTAAAAGTATAATGAAACATGATAAGAGAAATGGTTTGAGCTATCAGTTAACTAAAATAAGCTGAAAAATAAGATGTTAAAGTAGAATAAGCAGTATAAGAATGAACAATAAGCTGAGATTATTGGAAAGAAAAACTTTTATTAAAATCAGAAATTGCAATTACAAGAACTAAGCTAGATTACAACTAAATTTTGACAGCATTACTTTAAGCTAAAAATACTACACCAAATGAACTCTAAACTACTCTATTTATAGGAAGAGATGAGGTTAGGGGTCTGATTGCCATGCTGGCGATCTACACACCTCTTTGTGCTTCTTTTCTCTAATTGTAGCCCTTGGATCAATTTTGTGCTTCTTTCATCTGATTGTAGCCCTTGGATCAGGATATAATGCGTGGCATATCCAATCAACCCTTGCCATCTGTCCCATTCGTGCAATCTCTCTGACATGTGCTGAAATGCTTCTAGAAGTAGAATCCAATGATTGGTATGACGTGCATCCACCAATCCCTTTCTGCCAAGTGTCCTCCTAGCATCTCTTTTTCTCTCTGACACATGATCTGTCACGTGATATGAGCTTCTAGATGCCCCAATGATGAGTTAATTGATGGTTGATTGATGGGTGTGAGCCAATTGAGCTTTGTGTGAAATTAGGGTTCATGTGGTGCGTTTTGGTTCTGGGAATTTTGGGGGAAAAGGAAAACATGGTTCGTATATTTATTTATTAGAGGGTTTGACCAAATTTTGACTATTGACCCTGGACGTTGGGTTTGACCAAGGTATTGGGCTTTTGGCTATTGACTTAGATTAGTAATTGGACCAGGCCTGTGTATTTGTAAAAGTGAGATGAAAATTGCAAGGACCAATTATGTAAACTTCAAAACTCCAAGGGCTGAAAATGTCATTTTCTCAAAATAATTTCCAAGGACCATTTTTGCCAATTCTGAATAGATGAAGAACTGAAGTTGACTTTTTAGATCCCAACATTGACTATTTGACCATCTTCCACTCTCGTGCCCGATTTTCCGGTATTTGCATGATTTTTCGTCCTTTTGTGATTAATCCGTACCTGCATGTTCACAACATAAAAACACATGTTTTATTGGCATTTGTTAGCTCAATTAGTCATTTTGGGTCGGTATTTGGCCATAAAATGGTATGTGAATTAACACATACCAAAATCCCCCAGACTAAGATATTGTCGTGTCGTCACGCAATGTGATCAATTCACGCTCTTGGGATAAATAATTTCAAAATTCTTCCTACTAACTTTGTAAAGTAGCAAGGAGGTTTGAAAGAAATAATAAAATCATTTATTCCCGAAAACGCTCCGTTTTCCAAAATTTTCCTTTTATTCCTTTATTCCACTTATACTTCCTATTTTTGTACTTTCCATACTTCATACTTGTGACGGTTTGTTGAACTTTCATTATTTTACAATAATTATTAGGGTCAACGAGTAGAAACACTTCTCATAGAAAAGTGACCATACGGATAAAAATCGTCATCCTTGATTTTTCACGAGTCTCCAAACTAAGCGTGCAAACGAGATCACAGCTTATCTACAAGTTAGATGCTAACACTACTCATAAAAGTTACTTGTGGAAACTCCTTACTCCCATATCCTAGGTTTTTGTATCTCAATATTTTATTTTGTTGAGAAATGAATTGCTTCATATTTTCTCGTTTCAATAATTTTTAGTCCGATAGTGACACCTAAGTTAAAACGATAAGTAGTTATTCATTTTCTCTTAAGAACCACTGCAATAGAAATTCGGTCCACATCAAGGAATTTTGGTACAATATCAGAAATATAAGTTGCGGAGTACTACACGTGCACCTCATGTGTCCAATTCAGAATCATCCACATGCACCTCACGTGCCAACAACTTATTTTACATTCAATACTCTTTTTCATACAGCTTTCACTTACACTTTTTCACTTTTTCATACTTTTCTCATATTTTTCATACTTTTCACCTTTTTTCTTTCTTGACTTTTCTCATAACATCAATGGAAGGTTATCGGGTAGCTTCAAAACCACATAGATAATCAACTTTTGACTTTTAATTTTTCATTTTTGCTCTTATTTTTTATGTTCCTTGATATGTACCCAACTTCTAAAGCAAAAATTCTCTTAAGAAAATAAGGAACTAAATATTATCCAAACCGAAATACCACTAATTAACCTAGAACATCTATTATATATTGGTGACGTATCTAATGGGAGTAAAAAGCCACAAGTACCTCTCATGAGCTCTAAAGAGAACCACTACTCCACGTTTAGCATCTAACTTCTAAATAAACTCTATCATTTCTCGCTCTTCGCAATTTAAGATCCCAAATACTGAAACCCACGAATACTTAGCCGATAATCAGCCACGCATATATAAAGTCAGATACAAAAACTTGCAAATTCTAGAAGAAGAATTCACGTTTTATAGCTCCTGATGTAAAAGACTAGTGAAAGCTTTTAAGCTGCGCATGTATAAAGTCAAGTACGGAAACTTGCAGATTCTTAAGAAAGAATTCGCATTTTATAGCTCCTGGTGAACAAAACTAACACAAGCTTATGTGATTATCATTGGTTAAGGGAACAAGCTAGGGCTCAACACGCCCGGTCAAGTCAAAATATTTATTCCTACTCTCGCCAGCAAGAAAGTCAACAAGGTGTCAAAACACTTATTTAAACTTTATTATATTTTTGCACAACTTTTCAACTTTTCTCATTTTTTTGTGCTTTTTCATTGCTTTTTCATCAAAATTTTTGAAAGTTTTCAATTTTTTCATTTTTTTTATTTTTGGTGGAAAAACGGAGTTGCAAGAGTGCACGACTTGTGAAAAATGCTAGGTCAAAATTGAATCGAAGATTCACCCTCCCCCAGACTAGAATGAAACATTGTCCTCAATGTTTTACGGGTTAAGGTAATCCTAACAAAATTCTAGGACGTTTATTAATTATGCCAAAGAAAACGTTAATCGATAAGATTCATGGATATAGGATTTCCAATAAGCACCGATGAATGAAACTCGAGCGGAGAGAAGATAACAAGCACGAGAGTCATCATAAATCGCAGACAATCCTAACAAACATCACAAACAACCACGGAACACATGAGTAGAAGAGGCACCCCCTCCTCACGTTATTCGTTAGAAAATAGAAAATAAGAAGATGAAATTGGATAAGCATGGGTTCCCACCCATGAAGCGCTTTGTTTTTTATTTCCGAGTCACGTAGCTTGACTCGATCCTCGAATTTAATCGTCCTTGGGGAAAGTTTGGAGATCCGGGACTACCATGGTTGGTACATCCCCTCCAAAGTAATGTTTTAAACGGTGACCATTCACCTTAAAGTTGGAACCATCTTATTGAGCTGACTCAATGGTACCATAAGGGAAAACTTGGGTTATTGTGAATGGTCCAGACCAACGGGTTTTAAGCTTACCCGAGAATATCTTTAAACTAGAGTTTAAAAGTAGCACTTGATCACCAACGCTAAAAACGCGGTCTTTGATCTTGGCATCATGGATTCTTTTTGTTTTCTCTTTATATATCAAAGAATTCTCGTAAGCTTGATCACGGAGTTCGACTAACTCATTCAATTGAACTTTTCTGTGATCACCCGCGGTTTTCAAGTCAAAGTTAGCATGTTTTAAGGCCCAGTAGGCCTTGTGCTCTAGTTCGATGGGCAAATGACAAGGTTTCCCGTAAACCAGATTATATGGTGTACACCCAATGGGAGTTTTGTAAGCGGTCCGGAAAGCCCATAATGCATCTTCTAATTTGTCGGCCCAAGAGGCACGGTGCTCTCCTACTGTCCTTTCTAATATTCGTTTTAAACCACGATTGGAGACCTCAACTTGACCACTCGTTTGTAGATGATAAGTCGTGGAAAGACGATGTGTGACACCATACTTAAGCATAACTTTGGCAAATTGATCATTACAAAAATGGGTCCCACGATCGCTTATAATGGCTCGAGGTGCACCAAATCGGGCAAAGAGACTTTTCAAAAACTTAACAACAACTCGGGCGTCATTGGTGGGGAGCGCCTTCGCTTCAACCCATTTTGATAAGTAATCGATGGCCACGAGAATGTACTTGTTTCCTCTAGATGACGGGAATGGCCCCATGAAATCGATGCCCCAAACATCAAAAATTTCACAAACTTGAATCGCATTTTGCAGCATTTCATCTTTTTGAGAAATTTTCCCTTGACGTTGGCAAGAATCACATGTTTTCACTAATTCATGGGCATCCCGATATATCGTCGGCCAATAAAAGCCGGAATCGAACACTTTCTTTGCGGTGAAATTGGCACCATGATGTCCCCCCGTGGGTCCACTATGGCACGCCTTAAGAATTTCAACGGCTTTCGTACCGTGAACACACCGCCGGATCACTTGATCTGCACAGACTTTGAACAAATAGGGGTCGTCCCAAAAATAATGTTGGACATCATTAAAGAATTTCTTCTTTTGCTGGGACGACAACCCTTTCCTAATGAATTTCCCCGCATGGTAATTTGCAAAATCGGTGAACCATGGGGTACTTTGGTCAGTTTTAGTCACACTCCCAAGTGTCTCGAGAGGAAATGCATCGTTAATTTCCTTTTTCTCAAGAACACTTTGATGGGGGTTCTCAAGTCGTGAAAGGTGGTCAGCAGCAAGGTTCTCAGCTCCTTTCTTGTCTCGTATTTCGACATTAAATTCTTGGAGCAAAAGAACCCACCGCATTAAACGTGGCTTAGCATCTTGCTTTGCCATTAAGTATTTAAGGGCTGAGTGGTCCGTATACACTATGCACTTTTTAAGAAGCAAGTAAGACCTAAATTTCTCAACAGAATAGACAACCGCTAACATTTCTTTTTCGGTAGTTGTGTAGTGATGTTGGGCGTCATTCATGGTCTTGCTTGCATAGTGTATTGGTTGAAAATACTTATTCTTACGTTGCCCCAGAACTGCACCAATAGCATAATCACTTGCATCACACATTAGCTCAAATGGTAAGTTCCAATCGGGGGTAACTAAGATTGGTGCCTCCATTAACTTCTTCTTTAAAACATTAAATGCATCGACGCATTCATTCGTAAAGTTAAACGGAGCGTCTTTTTCTAAAAGGTGGGTCAGAGGCCGGGCTATTTTGGAAAAGTCTTGAATAAAACATCGGTAAAAGCCAGCATGACCAAGGAAACTTCGGATTCCTTTGACGGTAGTCGGATGAGGTAACTTAGCAATAACGTCGACTTTTGCACGATCCACCTCAATCCCAGATTTGGATATCTTATGGCCGAGGACTATACCCTCTTTAACCATGAAGTGGCACTTCTCCCAATTTAGAACTAAATTAGTGTTTTCACACCGAATTAGCATACTTTTCAAATGGGAGAGGCAAGAGTCGAAAGAATTTCCATAGACGGAGAAGTCATCCATGAACACTTCCATGGTTTTTTCAATCATATCGGAGAAAATGGCCATCATACACCGTTGAAACGTGCCTGGAGCGTTACATAAGCCAAAGGGCATTCTATGATAGGCAAATGTTCCATACAGGCAAGTAAAAGTGGTCTTTTCTTGATCCTGGGGATCAATGGGAATTTGAAAGTACCCAGAAAAGCCATCCAGAAAACAATAGAACTCACTTCCTGCTAAACGTTCAAGCATTTGGTCCATAAAAGGGAGCGGGAAATGGTCTTTACGTGTCGCATCATTCAACTTACGGTAGTCGATACAAACTCTCCATCCGGTCATAAGTCGAGTTGGTATAAGCTCATTATCGTCATTCTTCACAACAGTGATTCCGCCCTTCTTTGGCACACAATGAACTAGGCTAACCCATGAACTATCCGAGATCGTATAAATCATTCCAGCGTCAAGGAGTTTAATAACTTCCTTTTTGATCACTTCATGGATTTGTGGATTAACCCGTCGTTGTTGTTGGACAGAAGTTTCGTGATTTTCTTCAAGTAAAATCTTATGAGTATAAAATCGAGGGTCGATTCCCTTAATGTCGGATATTTGCCAAGCAATCGCACTTTTATGCTTCCGAAGCACATCTAAGAGTCGTGTCTTCTCCTCATCTTTAAGGCCTTTTGATATTATAACCGGTAATTTATCATTTTTTTCAAAGTATGCGTATTCGAGATGAGGAGGCAAATCCTTGAGCTCGAGCTCCGGAGGATTCTCAATAGACGGCTTAACTTCTTTTACGTCTGCCATTTTTAAGTCCATCGGAGGGGAAGAAACAATTGGTTTTTCATTTAACAATTTCTCAATTAATAAAATGTCCCCCTCCGGATCAAAGTTGTTATTATCAATTTCCGGTGAAAATGATTCATTTGAAAGACAAGCATTAATTTCTTCCCAAGCGAGATCACTTCCCTCAAATGGAGTGAGGGAAGGGGAAGAATCGGAGACGATCGGTTCAAAAGAAGGAGTGGGATTGCCACTCGAAGCATTTTCGGTAAAACCAAGAAGTTCTTGAGCATACTCCTCCGTAAGTTCATCAATAACATCAATACGGTTGACGGAAGAAACATCGTAATCGGAGGAGTATCTCGCGGTTTGATCAAGGTTAAAAGTGACGGCTTCATTTCCAACACGTAAGGTAATCTCCTCGTCGTATGCATCAATTAAAGCACGACCGGTCCATAGGAATCCTCTCCCGAAAATGAGAGGAACCCGTGGATCGGCATCAAAATCAACAACCACAAAATCCGCAGGGAAATGGAATTTCCCAACATTGACAAAAATATCCTCAGCTATGCCAATTGGATGAGACGTAGATCGGTCGGCAAGCTCGAGGGTCATAAGCGTCGGTGTCAAGTTAGGAAGAGACAACTTTTTCCATATCAACAATGGCATAAGGTTAATGTTAGCACCAAGATCGGCCAAGGCGAAGCATTGAACCATACCCGGAAAATTGCACGGTATAAGAAACTTGCCAGGGTCTTCAAGCTTTTCGGGAAGCTTTTTAAGAAGAACCGCTGAGCAATTTTCGTTCATTTGAGTCCTTGACATTTCAAAAAGCTTTTCTTTATTATTCAAAAGACCTTTTAGCATCGAAGCAAATTTGGGCATCAAAAGTATAGCATCCGCGAGACTTATATCAAAGTGTAACTCTTGAAAAATCTGATAGAACTTTTCCATTTGGTTTTTATCCTTCTCGCGGTGCTTTTGTTCATTTAAACGTGATGGATATGGCAACTTTGTTTTAACCGGTGTTTCCTTTTCATTATCATTAACAATCTTTTCCTTTCCTTTAGACGTCGGGACCACCGGAGGTTGGATGTCTTCGGTCCTTCAATTATTAATAGGAATTTCCGTATCTGTTGTCACCTCGGGTTCATGGGCGACTACCTTGGGAGGTAGAGAAGAAGAGGTAGTCGGAGCCGTCGGTCCATCATAAGTAACACCACTCCTTGTTATGATTGCTTTTGCATCGCCCCTCGGGTTAGCGATCGTGTTGCTTGGCAACGTTCCAGAGCCCGAGGGTCGATCATTTAAACGCTTGTTAATATCGTTGATTTGAGTCGCAAATAACATTGTTGTTTCATCTTGTTTAGCAATTAAAGCTTGTTGACTCTGTAGAAAACTAGAAGGGGGGGGGGGGGGTTGAATAGTTTTGCTTCTTTTTGGTTTTAATAAAAGTTTACTTTCAAATAATTAATGGTAGTTTGTAAAAACCCTTTGAAGCTAAAGTATAGATACAAATTAATTCACATATGTCATATAAATACTTCTTATTAAAATTGTTAAATAGAAATTATAATTTCATGTATATCACTTAAATATAAGTTTGTGTTTATATGTGTATATGTGTTTTAATGATTGTATATACTTTAATTTACTAATGTATAATTAATGTTTTGAATGGAACCTAGTTTGATCTTTATGTGAAACCAATATATGAACAACACACAATAATAATAATGTACAAGAAGGCAAGTAAGTAAACAAGTAAAGAATGAGGGATGGAAAGATCAAACCGAGAGACAAAGGATTTATAGTGGTTCGGCTACAAGGACACCTTCCTTGCCCTACTCCACTCCCCGAGCACTGAACTCGAGAGTTTTCTTCACTAAGTCAATAACCTCCCTTATGGCGGAGAAAACCGTACACACCAAATGCTTACACTAATTAACGACACAAAGCAAGATGTCGAGTTCTAATCGTAGCTAGAACCAATCTCACACCAAGTAACACACCACAATTTCTTCACACCTTTGACTTCTTCAATAAGTCTTCACACCACTAGTATCTTCACGCCTTTACAAAATTCTTCACAACTTCAATATCTTGCAACTTCACAACTTCAAAGCACCAATGTCTTCACAACTTCAATCAACTAATGTCTTCAAGTCTTCTCCACTTGAAAGCTTCACTTTCTTCACTACTAGTCACTATTTCCACTTTCTCCTATCTTCACTATTATCCAACACTACTTCTTCACTTCAACTTCCACTACACACTTACAATAATTCTAGATTCTACAACTAAATCTAGCAAACTAAAACATACACCTTATTCACCAAAGTATAAAAGATCAACAAGATGAAACAACCAAACAACTTAGATAGCAAGATGATACTAATTTGTAATACTTCTAGTTGAAGTATTCTTCTCTTTGCACTTGAGTGTTGAGGCTTGAATCACTTTGAAACAAAGATCAAAGTATATAAGATCAAAGGATTTTTAGAAGATGGAGAGGGATGTTTAGATCAGAAAGTTTTTAGTGCAAAAAGGTAAGGAAAAAATCCAGGTTTAAGGTGGTATTTATAGGCAACAGATTCTGACAGAGGAGCGTGGCCGGTCCTCTTAAATCATGGTCGGCCCCCTTAAAATTAAGGGGACCGCCCTTTATAATTAAGGGGGCCGCCCAGCTGAAACGGCCAGATTCTTTGTCTTTTAGTGGGGAAAGTTTATTTGGTGAAAAACTAACTGATTTTGGTTAAAAATTTGAATTCATATATTTAGTATGAATAAAACATTTTTCTTTATTACCAAAAGTGTTTTTCAAAAATATATAATATGTGTATATAATTAAATAAACTTTGTAATACTTAATTAAACTTTCCTTTGATCTTATAATGCATTAATCACTATGTTTATTCATACCTTAAGTGATTAGATGGTGAAAGTGATTATTAACTACTAAATACTTGTTTATGTCATTATCTTTGATTTAATGTGTTTTCGTTTTGTGATTATCAAAACATAGAGATATCGAAAGATATGAATAACGTTTTTAGTCGTTTATTTATATCAACAATCTCCCCCTTTTTGATGATTACAAAACCTAAACTCATTAAATCTAAAAATTAATTTTTTAGACAAGTATTAAGTGAGTTTACATTCACTTCTCCCCCTTTTTGTAGAATCAAAAAGGTTTAAGCCAATAAGATGAAAACTCCCCCTTGATGTATGTTCCCCCTCGTTTGAGAGCAGCAAGGGTTCGAGAAATGGGATTCTTGCAAGAAAAATATTAGAAGCACAAGCATGACACAAGCAAACACATATAGCATAGTACTAACTAATAATGAGCATGGCAAAAGAGAATTAGAAACATATATTAAATCATTCATTAAAAGAAAATGATTACGTCAACCCATAATCATTGTTACATAGGCTAAAAAGATGAAATTCTAAGCTAAGTAGAATGTCCTAATGTGCCAGCAAGAAGTGTCGCCAAATTTTCTTGAATCCCAAAATGGTTGAGGAGTTTTATTTGAAAATGAGAAACATAAGCATGTAAAATGCTTGGTGTTTTAGTGGAGGTAAACATTTGGTTGCATGGATGTTGTTGGGTTTGGAGATGTGGAGCTTGTAGGTGGTGAAATTGAAGATGGGTTTGTTGATTGAGGGTTTTGATGTTGTTCAAGTGATGGTGTTTGTTGAGATCTAGTAAGAAGATACTCAATCCAAGTAAAGTGCTCATTCAATGCAATGGTTTGTTGTTGGAGGAAGATGCAACAAGGGCAATTGTTAACATGCTTCTCGATTTGGTTTTTGTTATGTGGTGATGATGGTGAGCTTGATTGTGGTGGATCCAAATTGCGTTGAGCAAGATGTAATGCTAAAAGAGCACTAAGCTCATGTGCCTCTTTTAGCTCCTCAACGAACTTCAAGTGTTCGGAGGAAGGTGATGGTGGTGGAGCTTGATAGTTGTCTTGGGTGAAAGTTTGAACATGCAACATGGGAGTGGCATGTGAAGTTGTAGGATGTGGTGGTGGTACTCTTGGTGGTGGAGACATGGTTGAGCTTGGATAGTCATGAAAACATGAAATGTGTGGGAGAGGTTCTTCATGAGTGGGCGATGTTTTTGTTGAATGAGCAACATGTGAAGTATTGATTGAGAGATTGGGATTGAGCATGCTCATCATAAGAAGAAACATTAATGAGGGTGTGAGTGGATGATAGGTTGTGAGATGAGTCATTAGTGTGGGTTTGAGGCTTAGTAGTTGGTTGACTTGGAACAACATCACTTGAGTTATGACAAGAATCAAGTTTCCTCCTCCAAACGGGTTTGACAGAGATCCTTGCGGTTCTTGAAATCTTAGGTTTTTGGTTGTTGGGAGATGACATGTTTGGGTGTGATGGCATTAATGATGGGAAGAGGGTATTTATAGTGTATGAGAAATGCGGTTTAGGAAGGTAAATTTTGAGGGATAACATGGGACAAAATATATTTGTGAATTTTGGGAAGTATAGGCTGAAATGGGTCAAAAAGTGATAAAGAAAACAGTATCCCCGACCATCAGATGGCCGGTCCCCTTAATTAGGGGCCGGTCCCCTTAATCATTAAGGGGGCCGCCTTATATAATTAAGGGGGCCGCCCATATGGTGATTCCCAGAGTGCCAGAAATGGATTTTTGACAGAAAATTTTCAAAAAGGTTGTGTTTTTGGATTTGGATTCAAGTAAGTTCAACTCTTTGAGGCAACGTAGGGCATACTATTCATGAATGTAGAGAGTGATATAGAAATAAGCAATAAATTTCTAATAATCATGCTATCTATTTATTTATCACTTAAGATATGCAATTAAGGAGGCAATAAGGTAAATAAGCTAAATGAGCAACTATATGAAAATGATAACACTTAGCCTAGAGCAAACATGTTGATGATTGTTAACAAGTAACACATAGGTGGATATGATTATATGGACTTCAAGACTTGTTACAAACAAGATCCATATGGGCAAGTCATGATTCTCATGAAATGATTTGATTAAATTGTGAATGTCATTTCCAACAGAGGTGTATGACACATGTGAGAAGGTTAAATGTGTTTTAAGCAAAACGTTTTTAGTTTTATTCAACAATGTTTTGAAGTAAATTCAAGTGTGCATTACAATAACGTGAAGAAAAAAAAATTTAATCTTGTTTTTGATTAAAATAATGGTTATGAAAGAAGTTTTAGTTAAGTAAAGAAATATTTCATTCAAAAAGAGAGAAGTTTTAAACATGATGTTTTGATTATGATAATCAAGAAGTTGCAAGTGAAGGATTTGAAATGGAAGCTTATCATGCTCAATAGAGTCAATTAAGCCCATTGTCACACATAATCATCTTTAATGACATCTAAAGATATGATAGATACTTATGATCTAAATGCAATGGGACAAGAAGGAGCAAGGTAAATAGTTCATGGATACAAGATAGACATGTGTGTGTGTGTGTGTGTGTATATATATATATATATATATATATATATATATATATATATATATATATATATATATATATAGGACAAGAAGGAGCAAGGTAAATAGTTCATGGATACAAGATAGACATGTGTGTGTGTGTGTCTATATATATATATATATATATATATATATATATATATATATATATATATATATATATATATATATATATATATATATATACAAAGAACGTCATAATATCAAGTTGCAAGTAAATATCAATTATAATACATCTATTAATGCAACTAGTAAGATCATATAGCATAAGTGGAAGGGTTCTACTATAGATCATAGAAGATTAAGAGAAATGATAATAGACTAAACAACAAGAAGGTTAATAATGCTAATATCATGTATGCATATATTAGTGTTAATAATCTAAAAGCATGGCAACTTATCAGTTAAATCGTATTCACACACTAATTAAAACATTCTAAAATATATTGTAACATTGACAAGTTTTTGAAAAGAAAACTTATCTCAGGTCCAGCTTTTCAAAAAGAGTGGGCATGACGGTGATAGAAGAAATCTTAAGAGTTAGTCCAAAACATGTCGAAGTAGCCAAGTAATATTCCCATGAATAGAAATCAAGGGAACTAGATCCGAGATGCTCAATCGATCACACCAATCATCACAAGTCGTGAAGGTTAAAAGAAGTATTACTTAGGAGGCTTCATCTTGAAATAGCAACGGACACACCATAATACCAATACTCCAAGAGTGAAGAGCAAAATGCCGAGACAAGAATAAACCCGCAACAACGTCATAGGCGAAACATTTGCAGAAAGTGAAACAATGTGATAGAGACCAATATCCGTCAAAGGTAATAGAGCGAGATGAGTAAATCAACACGTAATAGACTCTTCATTCGTTAATTACCTAAACATGATAAACAGCTTGGTACCCAGATTCTCATGGGTCCTAGTTGGTTAGATGAGAACATCCATTGCATTTGAATGCACATGATGGGGATGTCGTCGATAAGTACAAGAATTCATCAATAGTTTGTTTTAATTAACAAACAATGACTTTCTTGACTAGAATAATAAGTAATGAATGTTAATAGTATTAGTTCTAAATTTATTCACTAGATTTAACAAATTTTATTTGTTTTAATGCATTTGTTGAAAGATCATTTACGATAAATCCTAACATGGTTTTATCATAATGGCTTTTGAATGCCGAGAAGATATTTTAAAGATTTAGAACTATTTTTGAATTTTGCCAATGTTTTTGCTTTTTCATTTTCCATTTTAATTTCATGTTTGTAGTCTCGACATTTTTTTACATTCAAGATCGATTTCAATATTACTTTTAAGTCTAGACATTTTATCTTCTAAAATGATTTCTTTTTCAAAGTTGTTTTCAGCGGATGTTGAAAATTTGTTCTTAAAAATAATTTTTGAGTCAATGTTGCAAGAATGTTTGAAGTTGTTTTCCATTTTTAAAAATTCTAATATAAATTGATCATAGCAAAAATGTTTAGTTTTGAATTGTACCTTCTTTGTAGTTGTACATTCCTCACATGCTATACTGTGATCAATTCCATTTTCCATGTCGCTCCATGTTTTGTTTGTAGTTTCACTTGGATCTAGGAACATGTAGTTCTTGCCATCAATACTTGTGTTCTCATTTGTTTGAATATTCTCATAAACCGTATTATCATCTTCTTCTTTGCACTTGTTGCACCATGATTTATTCACGCTCTTTCTTTGGATATGGCTCATGTATTCTTCGTTGTAGATACCTTCAATGATCACATTTGAACTACTGTACATGTGTTTATTTCAACTAAATATTTATTTACTAAATTTTCTAGATTAACTATTTCTTGTGCAATATCAAGTTTATCATCTTTGGTTTTACATTTCTCTTGGTGAATCTTTAAAAGGCATTTCCAAATATCATTTGCCGTTTTACAACAAAATAATCTTTCATATTTAACTTTTGGTAGAGTTTTGAAAATAAGTAATTTGGCTTTAGTGTTTTTATCAATATTAGTTTGAAGATTATTATATTGATTTTCAAAATCTATTTTGGTTGGTTTAAGATCACCAATTGAAATAATATGCCAAAGATCAAGATCTATTGATTTCACATATTTTTCAAATTTGTTTTTCCATTCAAGAAAATGATCATTTTCAAATAGCGGTGGTTGTTGTGCAAGTTTCCCTTCTACATATTTTTCAAATTCCATTGATCGTTGCAAGTTTTAAAATACAATCTATTTTAAAAGTCTTGCTAGACGTGGCTCTTGATACCAATTGTAGAAAACTAGAAGGGGGGGGGGGGGGGCTGAATAGTTTTGCGTATTTTTCGTTTTAATAAAAGTTTACTTTCAAATAATTAATGGTAGTTTGTAAAAACCCTTTGAAGCTAAAGTATAGATACAAATTAATTCACATATGTCATATAAATACTTCTTATTAAAAGTGTTAAATAGAAATTATAATTTCATATATCTCACTTAAATATAAGTTTGTGTTTATATGTGTATATGTGTTTTAATGATTGTATATACTTTAATTTTCTAATGTATAATTAATGTTTTGAATGGAACCTAGTTTGATCTTTATGTGAAACCAATATATGAACAACACACAATAATAATAATGTACGAGAAGGCAAGTAAGTAAACAAGTAAAGAATGACGGATGGAAAGATCAAACCGAGAGACAAAGGATTTATAGTGGTTCGGCTACAAGGACACCTTCCTTGCCCTACTCCACTTCCCGAGCACCGAACTCGAGAGTTTTCTTCACTAAGTCAATAACCTCCCTTATGGCGGAGAAAACCGTACACACCAAAGGCTTACACCAATTAACGACACAAAGCAAGATGTCGAGTTCTAATCGTAGCTAGAACCAATCTCACACCAAGTAACACACCACAATTTCTTCACACCTTTGACTTCTTCAATAAGTCTTCACACCACTAGTATCTTCACGCCTTTACAAAATTCTTCACAACTTCAATGTCTTGCAACTTCACAACTTCAAAGCACCAACGTCTTCACAACTTCAATCAACTAATGTCTTCAAGTCTTCTCCACTTGAAAGCTTCACTTTCTTCACTACTAGTCACTATTTCACTTTCTCCTATCTTCACTATTATCCAACACTACTTCTTCACTTCAACTTCCACTACACACTTACAATAATTCTAGATTCTATAACTAAATCTAGCAAACTAATACATACACCTTATTCACCAAAGTATAAAAGATCAACAAGATGAAACAACCAAACAACTTAGATAGCAAGATGATACTAAGTTGTAATACTTCTAGTTGAAGTATTCTTCTCTTTGCACTTGAGTGTTGAGGCTTGAATCACTATGAAACAAAGATCAAAGTATATAAGATCAAATGATTTTTAGAAGATGGAGAGGGATGTTTAGATCAGAAAGTTTTTAGTGCAAAAAGGTAAAGAAAAAATCCAGGTTTAAGGTGGTATTTATAGGCAACAGATTCTGATAGAGGAGCGTGACCGGTCCCCTTAAATCATGACCGGCCCCCTTAAAATTAAGGGGACCGCCCTTTATAATTAAGGGGGCCGCCCAGCTGAAACGGCCAGATTCTTTGTCTTTTAGTGGGGAAAGTTTATTTGGTGAAAAACTAACTGATTTTGGTTAAAAATTTGAATTCATATATTTAGTATGAATAAAACATTTTTCTTTATTACCAAAAGTGTTTTTCAAAAATATATAATATGTGTATATAATTAAATAAACTTTGTAACACTTAATTAAACTTTCCTTTGATCTTATAATGCATTAATCACTATGTTTATTCATACCTTAAGTGATTAGATGGTGAAAGTGATTATTAACTACTAAATACTTGTTTACGTCATTATCTTTGATTTAATGTGTTTTCGTTTTGTGATTATCAAAACATAGAGATATCGAAAGATATGAATAACGTTTTTAGTCGTTTATTTATATCAACAGACTCTGAATCAATTGTTTAATCAACTCTTCCGTGGGCGTCGGATTTAGAATAACAGCTTGATTTTGATTATTGAAATTTTGCCCACGGTTTTGAAAATTGCCATTGTTCTGATTTCCTTGATTATTATTCTGAAAATTCCCATTGTTTTGAAAATTGTTCCCTTGAGGTGGGCCTTGGTGGTAATTTCCTCGGTTTTGATTTTGTTGAAAATTCTGATTTTGTCCTTGAAAATCATTATTTCCGCGTTTGTGATTTTGATTGTTATTGAATTGATGATTACGGTTTTGCACATTGTTATTCGGATTCACTTGATTAGGTTGATTAAACCCGGGTGGTCCAAGGTAATGGCTCGAACGGTAATTGAGAAGACTACGATCTCCTTGAAGAGGTGGGTAACCGTTGCTACCCATATTCGCAGCATACACGTTCTCTTGAGCAAAAGAGCCGGTTGTCAGATACTGATAATATGGATGTGGACCACCACAAGTAATACAACCTTGATTAACGACATTGACTTGTTGACTTGATTTTTCCATAGACATTGCATCAACTTTCTTTGTTAAAGCCATAACCATATTTACCAATTCATCATTATTTTTACCATTATTAGACACTTGCGGTTTATTTCTTGACATTCTAACACGAGCCTTATTTTCAATTATCGTGAAAGCATCATACGTGTTCCTAGCCAACAAGTTAGCACCCGCAGCAGAGTTAAGCAAATCTTGGTCAGCATGACATAACCCATTATAAAACGTATCAATCTGCTGAAGGTCGGTGAACCCATGGTTCGGACATTTTTCTTTCAAATATTTGAACCGGTCCCAAGATTCACTAAACGACTCATCAAAAGCTTGTTGGAACCGAAAGATTTGAGAATGTAGGTTAGAAGTTTTAGAGGGAGGATAGAAGTAATTCACAAACTTGGAAGTGAGATCATTCCAAGTGTGAATCGAATTAGGCGGTTCCTTTTCCAGCCAAGTCCGGGCTGCTCCTTTTAAGGAGAAAGGAAATAACTTCAATTTCACCACATCGTGAGGAACTTGGTTCATTCTTATGGTCTCAGCGATGTCGGTGAAATTTCTGATGTGAGCATAGGGGTCTTCGTGATCGAACCCGTGAAAGGATATACCCGTGATCAAATTGAGTAATCCGTGATTGATCTCAAAGTTGGCATTGACGTCCGTAATCACAATAGCTCTCCTCACATCATTGAATGGTGATTGGAGTTTTTCTTCCATCGGACGTGGATCAAATGTCGGTTGTTGTCCCATCGGCGGGATAACATTGTGCTGCGGACCACCCATCGGCGGGGGTCCGTTGTGTTCGTTTTGGTTCATCTCCTCGTCGTCAAGGAAATGAACCCGACTCGTATGTCGTAAAACCCGCTCAGGGTTAGAGAACGGAGACGCGTAAGACTCTCAAAAGAAGATCGGGTGTGCATACACCACAAGCAAAAAGAAAATGAAAAAGAAAAGAGAAAAGAAAATCTTTTTGTTTTTTATATTTTTCACAAAAACTTTTTATTTCTTTTGCTTTTCTTTTCTTAAAACGTAACGTTAATTGAAAACCGTTTCTTTCAAAACCACTCGCAACGGGACGGGAGAGAAGAATGGATCTCTCTTCAGATAGCAATTTAATGTCTTAGCTATCCGTATTTCCCGCTTATTCGGTTGTAGTAATTGAAATAATCCGATAAACAACTAATTTTACGTTTTCGTTATATTGTGAGACTTTTTTGGTTTACAACGCCCTTCCTTTCGGTCGAGTCGATGCTGTAACTTTTATTATTTTTTTTTTGGTATTTTGTAAACACTTTAAGAAAAGTGTTTTGAATTTTTCAATTTTTATAGAGATATATATACAAAGTAGAGGAAGGCTTAACAAAACACGATTTTTCAAAACGATATTCAAAAATTCACTTCGGCCTTCCCCGGCAGCGGCGCCAAAAATTGATTCATGTGAAAATCAATTATGTAATATATAGTATAGTATATCGAAGTGATCCGCGTAAAATACGGATCACCCGAGTCGTTTCCCAGTGAAGGCGAATGGAATCGAGAATATCGATTCGTGAAACCGTGAATTGAAAAGTGAGAAAGTGAAATTAGCAATCAAGATATTCAAGTAATCACAAACAATTATGAAACATGCAAAGAGTACAAGCTAATAATGCACCAAAATCAAAAACGTAAAAACGGAAATGCAACCGCGAAATTTAAAACGTAACGTTTATTGAAAAATGATCCTACAAACTTGGAATTATTTTCTAAAAATCTTAAACTACCAAAATGAATTTCCAGAAAAAGAAAAATATCTTTTTGACTTTTCTTTTATTTTCTATGAATTAAAATTGATTTTTGGAATTCTAAATGAATTAAAAATTAAGAAAAATAGAAAAATAATTTGGAAAAATGAAGATTAAATTCTAAAAATTCTAAAATATTATAAAAGAATTTCTAAATTTTTTTTTGTATTTTTCACAACTTTTTCTGTATTTTTATTGATTTTTTTTTTTGTAACTAAAACCTATTTAAAAATTGAATAAAATCAAAAAGTAATTAAGAAAAATAGTGAAAAGGCTTAGAAAAATCTGGAAAAATTCCAGAAAATCTAAAATATTAAAAAGAACTTGAGAAAAATTTTTGAAATGAAAATGAGATGATATAGAGCTTATTTAGCACAACTGCTTATTAACATGTGCTTATTTTTAAGCACTTGTGAACAAAACCTCTTGAAACTTTTAACACAGACTGAAAATGATGTATTACACTCAGATATGACAGATTATGACTAAGTATAAGCTCAGAATTCCACAGATACTCAAAATTATAGCAATAAGCTCAAAAGAATAAGCAGAATCAAGCAAAAGCAGAGACAGAAGTAAACTAGCAATGCACAACACTGATACTACTCTGATATAACTCAGAACAACAATCAAATCACAAATTAAATAACTAAAACAGAATTGCAGGCCTAAGTTCAACAAACAGAAAATTGTCTCACACAGTCAACTTCTCAAGCTCAATAAGCTATTGATTTAAGCTCAAATCTCAAAGATAAGAGGGGCAAATGATCAACTGCTATACTGAGTTACTAATTCAATCATAATTCAAGTCTCAACTTATCCTCAACTATCTCAAAATCAATCAAGTTCAGCAGGGCTACAATCAATACTCAATGTAACAATTGACTACTATTTCATTAAAAGCTTGACTAAATCCAACTCTAGCAGCTCAATCCTTACCTCTAATTAACTTTGTTAAGCTAGTTTTACTCTACTGTAAGCCAGCTCAATTTATATTGCAACTTTTAAACTCAATTATACTAACAAATTACTACAAATTCTAACTATTTTTATGTAATTTCTTTAATTTGACTATTACAAATCTACCTACTGGTTTAATGAGGTTTATACTAATTCTACACTAGACTAATCTACTTGTGCTCAAATAATAGATCTCAAACAACAATCAATACTCTATACTAGACAGATCCAAACACCAAATTTGTGACAGTCAAGGAGCTATCAGTGAAACAGTTATCAATCTACCACCAATGTATCTCTATCAAACTCCACTTACTTCTCAAACTTACTAATCCATTAAATTTCATAAACCTAACAGAAATGATATAATTCAGATCCACACCTCTGCTCAATCAAATTACACTTCCAATGTCTAATCTCACACTCAGATTCACAAATATCTAAAATCAAACTTAAGAGCCAATTGAGCTTTGTGTGAAATTAGGGTTCATGTGGTGCGTTTTGGTTTTGGGAATTTTAGGGGAAAAGGAAAACATGGTGCATATATTTATTTATTAGAGGGTTTGACCAAATTTTGACTATTGACCCTGGACGTTGGGTTTGACCAAGGTATTGGGCTTTTGGCTATTGACTTAGATTAGTAATTGGACCAGGCCTGTGTATTTGTAAAAGTGAGATGAAAATTGCAAGGACCAATTATGTAAACTTCAAAACTCCAAGGGCTGAAAATGTCATTTTCTCAAAATAATTTCCAAGGACCATTTTTGCCAATTCTGAATAGATGAAGGACTGAAGTTGACTTTTTAGATCCCAACAATGACTATTTAACCATCTTCCACTCTCGTGCCCGATTTTCCGGTATTTGCATGATTTTTCGTCCTTTTGTGATTAATCCATACCTGCATGTTCACAACATAAAAACACATGTTTTCTTGGCATTTGTTAGCTCAATTAGTCATTTTGGGTCGGTATTTGGCCATAAAATGGTATGTGAATTAACACATACCAATGATGAAGGTTTAAATAATCAAACATGATTGTGGTTTGGGCAAAGCATGCATTAGGAGATTTTAAGTACTTCAAAATGTTTATCTAAACAAGGTAAGGTGGTGATAATCATGCAATAGGTTTAGGATTGCATGAAAGAAGAAAATTGTGCAAAAATCCGTGATCCCACCGGGACAGTCCTTTAAATAAAGGACGGTCCCTTATTGTTTGGGGACAGCCAGGTTGCTAAGGGACCGTCGGCAGTAGGTTCTGATGCGTGGTTTTGCAACCTTGCAAAAGGTTTTACTTCTCAAGGGATCTTGAGAAGCTTGCAATCCCCACCAAGCAGTGTACCTGACCGTTGTTGTATAGTATAGTGGCAAGTACCGGGGGATTGATCGTTCAACTCAAAGAATAGTGTTCGCTAGGGTTAAAACTCAATTAAACTAGGTCTAGAGGTGAGGGATGATTTTTTTGTATTTTTATATTTTATGGAAAGCAAGTAAAAATCTTAGGTTTTGGAAGAATGGGTGGAATTAGTTGCTAGTCAACTAACCCAAATAACTACAAATGCAAATAAAATAAAATAACACTAAAGTAAATGTGGAGAAAAACAATAATAAGAGAAAATGTGTTTACTTAGATTTCACTACTCCCTAGCTATCTTTTACTGGTTGATTAGTTTGTTACAATTGCATGGATGACGGGTTATATTCCTTAATACTATTTGTAGGGCCGTGTACGATCTTCCCTAACTCTATAAGCTTCTACCTCTTCCTATGTCGAGCCGACTACTAGCTCCTAACATGGCTTCCTTAGTTGTTACTTATACATTAAATATAACCAATTTATCGTAGTACACATCCGATCATGTTTCTTAAGACGTTCAAGCAAGTTACCAATTGGAAGTCTGCCAGTTTTCTTAAGCCTAACATCGAAATCATTCATCCACAACAATTATAAACAAACAACCAACCAATAACCAATAACTAAGTTTCATTACATCTAAGCAAACAGAAAGAAAACCTAGCCTAGCATGTTAAAGTGAAGACAAGCATAAGATGAAATCAAACAACACATAGACATATTGAATGATTATTGGAAAACTTATCTTCAATTAAACATGGATGAAACAAGGGTTTCGAACCCTTAAAAATAAGGTGAAATTCATCTATGGTTTCTCCAAAATTATCCTCTCAAAGTTGCACACTAATGAATGAAAAATCAATTCGCCGCCATAAATACTATCGTATTGCCTAGATCCAATTTTGACGCCGTCATATGTAAACCTTCTCTTGGCCGTCTCTTGTAATTTGTACGTGACGGCCTTGGTGACGCCGTCACGTGTAATTCCTCCAAAAACATTCTGGCGCGTCACGTGTAACTTGATTATCCACCTCTTTGCCAATGAGTGACGGCATCATATGCAAAACCTGACACCGTCAGGTACTGTTTCCAGCTTGATTTGGAGACTTTATTGTTTTCTTCACTTTTTCACTCCAAAATACTTCCTTTTCCAGGTTTCTTCTCAAAAGTACCTAAAATGACAAAAGGAATTATTTAGGGCAATATTTGATCAAATAATCTCGACTTTTGGCTTAAATAACCCCCTAAAAGCGGTACACTTTCGTCTCATCAGGTTCCCAGGTTTTTGCCCACTTTCTCATTTCTGCAACCTGCATATACATTTTAATCCTATTTGTCACAGACCAACATAAACAAAAGTTTAACCATGAAAGATGTTATGCACACTCTAAATAAACCAATAACATCATCGACAAACATTCATGTCTAATAGAAATGAGATTAGTTCATACAAACAATAAACATAGCAATTCGAAAAACGACAATAAACAGAAATACTATGAAACATTCAAAGTTTTAACATAGCAACAATTCTTAACTTAATAAATACATAATTGTTGACTTCAGTATTCTTCGATGCATCTCTCTTGATATATGGACAGCTCTTCATCGAGAATATCATCAATCGGAAGCCTTTCAAGCTCAAGAAATGATGAAATGTGTGACTTGGATATAGGATGCATAACATGACGAAAGAGTTGGTATTGGGTGCCTTGGAGGTATGGATATGTTTGCAATACGAAGTTATAAAAACGAGTCAAGAGCATCACATAGGGCATTAACTTATCGTTAGTGTCCTCAAGTTTCATTATTCGCTTAGCGAAGAAATATGCTAGATTGTAAGGTCGTTTATTGATTATACAATGCAGTATGTGAGCACAACATGCTGGTACATACTCACGATCCTTGACAAGACAGAAAACGTTTTCACATAGAATAACAGCCATAGCTTGAAGACCAGGACGAAGTTCAGAAATACGAATTTTATTTTGGTGAAGAGTGTTAGAAGTTTGACAAATTGACTCAATTATTTTGGCTGAAGAAGGAACATATGTTCTATATGGACCTTCATCTTCTTGATTTTCAAGGAGGGAGTTGAGATCAAATTCTTCCGAATAAGCACATTGCCCATTACTTGGAAGTTCAAGGATTTGCGCAAATTGTTAAGAGATACATGGACATTGTAGTGACCAATTCTACACCTAAAGTGTATAAAGTAATTTTGATCTCGTTTGATTTTAACACTAGAGTAAAACTCAAGTAAAAAGCGAGGACAAATAGGTTCATTAATGTTTAGAAGACTATCAAACCCTATGAAACGAAAACCCCTTTCGATACGTTCCTTATCAGTATACAAGGAATCTACCATTCGTCCTTCATGAACATGACCTAACTCAAATGGTTTGATACATGGAATAAATTCAGGTGGTGTGTCAAATTCAGAAGAAATTTTGGGAATATAAGATTGAGTTAAGATGTGATCGATATCATACGTGTGAGGCATGATTGTACCTATATGAAGTTAATATGAGGTTAACAAGACAATAATATTGTGCTTCTTCTAAACACTTCCCATATACCATAATATACTTTAGTTTCGAAATTCCTGATTCATTTTTGTTAATACAAATATCGCCTAAAAACGTTATTTATATTTTACCATCTTTCTTAGTTTTGTTAACTACAAAAGATAAAGTTTATTTTTGGTAAATCATAAATATAGTTTAAAAGTCCTTTACTTAACTTCACTCAAACTACATTTACATGTTTTCACAAAGTAATTTCTAAGTAAGTATATTTTAGTTTAAGTACATGTGTTGAAAATGTCTCTTATGTATATTTAGCAAGTTTACTAAATAGTATGTCATAATAGGATATAAGCAAGCAAACTCTTTTTAGTAAACCATTCACTTGCTAAACATCTCAAACAAACATGTTTTGATTCTATACATAAACTATTCTTACAAGTATACTTTCTTTTTTAGGAATATCTAAAATTAGAAATAAAATGTTAAGTTACATCATCCCTTGCATCACACATGTCCCTTCAAGGAAACATGTGTGTAAGAAACATGTTTTATTACGTATAGATTCATACTCAAGATCTCAAAGTTGACTTTGTAAGATCTTGAGAATATTGTGTTAGATTGTGAAATATTTTGTGCAGGATTCTGTCAGACATGCTGGCGGAACCCTCGGATATAACGGACGGAACCAAAGGATGGGTTCCGCCGTATCCGTGGGTTGACCTGATTGTTGGCCTATAAATAGCAACTCACTTCTTGAGTTTTTCTTATCATTCTCTATCATAATACACTGCATATACTTCATTTCTAACTCAGTAAACTTTCATATTTGTGAGTCTTTCTTTGTAGCAAGAAGATCATGAACTTACAAGCTTCAACACAACGTTGCAAGACTTGTCTAGCATAGCACTAGTGTAAACTAGTAAAGTTTATACTTCATTGTATTGTATCCATTTGTAGTGATCGGTTAGTATTTTAGTCCTCAAAATACTTAGAGTATCGGGAGTTGTTGTACCCTTGTAAAAGAACTATCGGGAGTGGTTGTACCCTTGTGAAAGAACTCGACATCTAGCTTAGTGTCGAAAATAGTGTGTAAGCGACGTGTAAGGTTTTCTCCGCCGGATAAAGGAGCTTGTTGACTAGTGCAAGAAAACTCTCGAGTTGGATACTCGGGGCGTGGAGTAGGGCAAGGAAAAAGAGTCCTTATAGCTGAACCACGATAAACAATCGTGTTATGGTTTGATCATTTCTTACTTTTATTCTTGCATATAATTTATTGTTTGATACGTCTTAATTGGTAATTACACGTAAAAGTATTAGAAGAAAATCAAGTTTAAAACCGGTAAACTATTCAACCCCCTTCTAGTTTTTTACATTTGGCATCAAGAGCTACGTTACTCAAGATTTTAAAATATATTGTATCTTAAAACTTGAAACGCTCCATGGATTTTGAAAACTTCAAAAATTGGCAATCTATGCAAAGACCACCACTATTTGAACCAAATGGTTTTATTTATTGGAAAAACCGTTTTGAAACTTACGTAAAATCAAAGACATAGATCTATGGTATATTATTATTGAAGGTGATTATAAGGCTGCCAGAAGTGGTCGGGATGAGGATAGTTCACTTACTAAACATAGTGATGATCAAAATAAACTAATTGCCAAAAATAATGAAGCAAAAATGATACTTTATAATGCCTTACTTAAGAAAGAGTATGAAAGAGTTTTTATGTGCAAAACCGCTAAAGAAATTTGGCAATCTTTAATTACTACTCATCAAGGAAATTCATAAGTTAAATTTCATGTTAAATTGAACAATAAATTGCAGTGGTATATACAGTTGAATTTCAGAAAAGAGGCCTTCTGCACACACATGTTTGTCTGTTTTTACATAAGGATGACAAGGTGCCAAACGCTAAACATATTGACAAACACATATCAGCTGAGATACCAGATCCAAATGAGGATCCCGATCTGCACAAATTAGTTTCTGATTTTATGATGCATGGTCCATGTGGTGTTGATGAGCCAAATCAGGTTTGCATGGATGATGGGAAATGTACCAAACACTTCCCTAAAAAGTTCAAAGAACACAGTTCTGTTGACTCGGAAGGGTACCCTGTTTATAAAAGACGTGATAACAGGAACCATGTTGTTAAGAGTGGACATAAGTTGCACAACGGTTATGTTATCCCGTATAATGCTACGTTACTCAAACGATATCAATGCCACATCAATGTTGAATGGTGCAATCAGACAGGGTCAATAAAATATTTGTTTAAATACATAAACAAAGGTCCCGACAGAGTTTCTGCACAGTTGTATGAACCAGTAACCACGGAAGACGGTCAAGAAAATGCTAAACCTGTTGACGAGATTAAGGCGTTCTATGATTGCAGGTACCTATCGGGCTTGTGAAGCTGCATGGAGGATATTTGGATTTGAGATCCATTATAGAACACCATCTGTTGAACGTCTATCATTTCATCTTGAAGGCGAGCAGCCAGTTGTATTTGATGAGAACTCGGACCTTGAAACTGTTATTTACAAACCAACAGTTGGCGCTTCTATGTTCCAAGCCTGGATGCAGATGAATGAAAGGTATCCAGCAGCAAGGGATTTAACATATGCAGAGTTTCCTACTAAATATGTGTGGAATGCTCCAAAAAGAATGTGAACACGTAGGAAGCAAAAATATGCAATTGGCCGGATTCATAATGTTCCAATCTCAGCTGGTGAAGCTTACTATTGTAGGATGCTACTCAATAGCCAAAAAGGTTGTCGAAATCACGCTGAAATACGGAAAATAAACGGTATAGTTTATCCTACTTACAAAGATGCCTGCTACGCGGCGGGTCTTTTAGAAGACGATAAGGAGTATATTGAAACTATTAAAGAGGCAGCTCATTGGTCCTCTGCTGAGCATTTACGGGATCTTTTTGTTACATTACTGTCCCAAAAAGAACTTGAGACACCTTTGAAGGTTTGGTTACAAACTTGGCATTTGCTATCAGAAGATGTTGAGTACAAGAGAAGTATTCTTTTAGGAATTCCAGGTATAACTAACAACTTACCTTTCGTAAACTGTCTTTATTTTATAACACACACTTTCTTATTATGTTATTTTATTAATTTATAGATAACCTAGAATGGTAAATATGTATAATTTTCAGACTGCACGATTTACTCCCAAACACATGTCACTGTTTCCATCAAATACATATATGTTGTTTATGCTGTATGAGGATCGTAATTAGGAAGTAGTATTTACTTTACTATACATAAGATAATATACATTTATACTCTACTCTGAAATAGAAGTTGTCAAAGGACCATTCTTTGTAAAAGCACTTACAAAAAATGTGTCTACTGATTCTTATGATATGTATGTTACAGTACCAATCTCCTACACTACTTGCTATTTTTTAAAAATCGTATTTGAATACATATGCTACACTTCATACATAACTATTTTCATACAGGTTTGCGACTGAGTGACGACGAGAAAAAAAAAATGTTTGTTTGTTCTTTATTAAACAACTTATGCGATCCAGAGGCACCACTTTGAAGCGTTTTCCAGAACTCCCTTATCCAGATGATACATACATGTCTGAGTTTGGTAACCGGCTAATCTTTGCTTAGAGAGATTATAACCCATCAGATTTACAGTCAGAATACGAAACTCTTTATGCCGCCTTAACCACGGAACAGAGAAATGTATATGAAACCATCATGAGCTCCGTTCAAAATGGAAGAGGGGGCACTTATTTTGTATACGGATACGGAGGAACTGGCAAGACATATTTGTGGAAAACGCTGGATGCTGGGATTAGAAGACATGGTGACATAGTCATAAACGTCGCATCAAGTGGTATAGCATCTTTATTGATGTCAGGTGGACGAACTGCTCATTCGAGGTTCCATATTCCGATAAATATTGATGAGACTTCTACGTGTTCAATATCTCCACAAAGTGACCTGGGCCTGTTGTTGAAGAAATGCAAGCTTATTATTTGGGATGAGGCACCCATGACGAATAAGCTGTGCTTTGAGGCTTTAGATAGGTCTTTTAGAGATGTGTTGTGTAGGAACAGGTACGACACTTGTGATACACCATTTGGTAACATGACTGTAGTATTTCGCGGTGATTTTAGGCAGGTGCTTCCTGTTATTCCAAAAGGTTCCCGGCAAGACATTGTAAGCGCATCTTTAAAACAATCATACTTGTGTGATCATTGCAAAGTCTTAAAATTAACCGCCAACATGCGCCTAACTGTTGGATCACGGCCTGAAGATGTAATTGAGATAAAGGAATTTGCGGATTGGATATTGAAATTAGGAGATGGAGAGATTGGAGGACCACACGACGGAGAGGTTTTGATAGATATACCTGATGATATCCTAATACATGAAACTGATGATCCGGTACAATCAGTTATTGATTTCACTTACCCAAACCTTTTGAATAACATAGATGATCCGTCCTACTTCCAGGAAAAGGCCATTCTTGCTCCAACGAATGAAGTGGTTGATACTATTAACGATCATTTGCTTAACAACTTTCCTGGTGAGGAAATGGTGTATCTTAGTTGTGACAACATAGATAAAACTGATCGTGGTGGTGCTATAGATCAATCAGTTTTTTCCCCGGAATTTATCAACGGATTGAAATTTTCGGGTGTTCCAAACCATAGGCTTGCATTGAAGGTTGGTGTCCCAATAATGTTACTGAGAAACCTTAATCAATCACAAGGTTTATGTAATGGGACAAGGCTTCAAGTCACTAAATTGACACGAACTTCTATTCAAGCCAAAATAATCAATGGAACACATTTTGGGAATTCGGTTATCCTTCCAAGGTTGAAAATTACTCCGTCGGATAAACGTTTACAGCTCAAGATCGTGCGGAAACAATTTCTTGTGTCTGTTTCATTTGCGATGACCATAAACAAGAGCCAAGGCCAATCACTTTCCAAAGTTGGTTTATATCTACCACGTCTTGTTTTCACATATGGACAATTATACGTGGCTCTGTCACGTGTCAAAAGCAAAAAGGGTTTAAAGGTCATAATTTCTGATGCAGATGGTAATTTATCAAAGACTACTACAAACGTAGTCTACAAAGAGGTTCTTCACGGTCTATGATCAACTTTCAAGAGGTATGTACGAATATTCATATCATGTGCTATGACTTTGTTTTTTGCATGTTTGATCAATTATACAAATGTTTTACTTACACTTTCTTTTCATAATTTATTAGGTTCTATCGAAATGCTCATTGGCTTATCATTTCATCTACTTCCCAATACATACACTTGCTTTTTACAAACGGACAAGATCGGATCTCACGTGCATCGACGTTTATTACATTATTAGTTACAAGGATTGTACTCTATACTATCATTGACTTATACTTCATATTACTTTTGAATAAATTATTCAGTCTATTTACTTTCGTTCTTTATCTTATTTTGTTTACACACCAATTCTTTTTATTTTTTTGCACTATTTCATCTAAAAACCCGTGGATTCCACGGGTCTTATAAGCTAGTATTTATATATATTAAAAACATAAAATATAAAAACATAAATACAAATGATCATAGTAGATCAGTTAATCTACCTTACTTGGTAGTAGCTGTCCTGAGATTGTTACAAAAACACCCAACCCATCATTACAAAATACACCCACATGAAAATACCCTGATAAACAACCAAAATAACCTAAACATAGATTATCTAATCAAATCCTTCCATGATGCTGATGTGCTCCTCCTTCTCGGTCAACCCACCACGAACTTCAATCAAAAGAGCTGTTAAAACCTCTAACCTCTTTCGCTCCCTTACCTGATCCAAGCACAAACATTCATATATATGCCAGGCAGCCTCTTCATCATCATGGTCGAGCAACCAAACCTCTGCCATCCTTGTTGTACGTTGTTCAATAATGGTTTCCAACTCATTGCAACACTTAGCTATGTTCCTGATGAATGCTTCGGTGGCCGTGTGCTCATGACCAAATAGGAACTTAAAGCAATGGTAGAGTTTATCAGAACCACAGAGCTCTTTTAGTTCATCGAGCAGAAGAGTTTTGATTTCATCAGCCATCTTTTTTGATTAATGGAGGGTTGGGAGATGAACGTTAATTGAGATTAATGATAGATTAAAAATAAAAACCTACCAATAATGCAATGTATATACTGTAGTTTGATGGGAAACGAACAGAAAATCATCATTGCAATGCAGCTCCATATTAATTAGCCAATATGGTTTAGCTTCCCATGCACACATATCAAATACGTTTATATCAAAAAATTATAGAATGACACAAAAACCCTTATACTTATGATAAAATGTGCATAAAAATTGCACACCAGATTATGCAATGTAACATAACTATTTTTAAATATTTTATAATTTCTTGAAAGCAAATTCAGCAACATTCTCATCATCGTAATCAAGAAAAAGATTGTGATATAGACAATCTTTTTTAATGCATATCCATTCGTCATTCTCATGATATAAACAATCTTCATTGACACACATCCACTTTTTCGCCATCAGATTCCTGAAAATAATTAGATATAAGTAAAACCACATAAATGTTTGTTATTATTTCTATTGAAACTAAGAAAACTCATACCATTTCATCATCTGATATGATAATTACGGGTGGAGTTTCAATCCAAAAATCATTTACTGATTCTTTGTCAACTTCTTGCTGTGAACAATAACATGACTTATTATTTTCACTTTCAACACAAAGGTTACAACAATGTGTTGCATTTTGAATTGTTGACTCATCCAACTTAATTTTTTCGCCGTTACGATTGTTTGTTTCATTGTTGAATGAAACAGATGCATTTGTTTCCCATGATTTTGTAAAAGTTGACATCTTTTTTCGTTATATAAAATGTTTTATGAAAGATAAGATATTAACAACCAACAATCATTTATATAATGTGGATTAGAAATAATTTATATAACTTATTAGAATTAAAATACTATATTTGAAGAGTCTATCTCAATTGTAACATATAAAAAACAATCTCTTCACATGTAATCATTTAGTATGACAAAACTATTTTAAATACTATAATAATTACTAATACCATGATAAACAACTAATATGAAAATTAATAAAACAAATTCGCGCTACGGATAACTTCATTAGTATAAATATCGCACTCAAATTTAATTTATTTGACAATTATATGATTTTATATTGACAAACAAAAACAGACTATTAACAAAGATGAGCCCGAATGCAATGCACGGGTCGTAATGTCTCGTATTAAATAATATTGAATAGACTAAAGTCATATTAAAGTTGTTCGTCACAATTTCAAAAAAGTATTTATTCGACTTTTATAGCTAACAATCACATTAAATGTTTAGCATTAATATTTTCTATTCATATATTTAACATGTTATTTTTTTTACATAACATCATAAATAGATCTCTTATATAAACACTGTCAACTGTTTCTTAAGGCCCTGTGAATTTCACGAGTCAATACACTAGTACAACAATACACACCACTGAAGCTATAGTGAACTCCCCCTTTTCACCCTTTCTTGTTATTTCTTTCAATTTGGGGTACTATTAGTGTGTCTGTTAAGTTTCTAGGAAAACTTATGTCACAATGTACACTTTCTTGATCTTGAAAATCAGTTTCAAGTGAATTAAATGTGAGAAATTCCCTCGTGTGAATTTTATAAACTGTGGACCCTTTATGACTACTTGAAGCAATGAAACCAACATGTGCTGACGTGTTGAAGTGTTTAGAAAGATCCACCTAAGATACTAAAACTAGATTACGTGGTTTAATCTTGCTATACCCAGCCCAAACCCGGGTAATATTTTTTGTACCTTTATACGTTATCCAACAATTAGTTATTCTCTAAATTGATTGTTTTGTAGGACTAATAGCTCTAAGCCTAACACACACACACACACACTCTCTCTCTCTCTCTCCCCCATAACTGTTTTTCCCGCCATTTTCTACCATAAAAAAAACTCACAACTTTCTCATTTTTGTCTCAATTTTCACTCAAATTTCAAATCTAATCCATAAAATCAAATCAGTAGTATAGATTACATAGTGCTATCCGTTGTAATTGTGTTTTTTTCGTAAATTTTAAAACCTTAGTTTTTGAATTCTTTCTGTTAATTATCTTTGCGTTGGTTGTGTAATGGGATGTGAAATGGAAATGGGTTTAATGAAGTTCTTCGCCTATTTATTTGTTTTACGATATGATTAATTAATTTTCATTCTAGCTATATCTTAAAAAAACTAATATATTGATAAATCAAATAGCAAAAACGATATGAATAACGAATACTTCTAACTGGATTAGAAACTTGAAATTCAGGTCGATAAAGCCAATATACACAATGGTAATAAAAAAAATGTTAATCTCAATACGTACCAAAAAGTTGTATATCAAACAAAACACTAAAATCAGGTATTAAAATCAAATAGGTGAATGAACTTCTGTAGCTGAAAGTCGCTAAAGAAGGCTACGGTTGCAAAAAGCATTTAGTTTTGTAAGCATGTGCCCTTGATTTAAAAATGCACGCATCATTGCATTTAAAAGTTCTAAAAATTCGCATCATGGTGCCTAATGCAAGGCCATCCTATATTGTGTTCGCATTATACCGCAATTTACCACCTTTGTGTAATGATAGTAACGGTCGCAATTGTCGCAATCTAGAATTTAGGTCATCTTAGTCAATTTTAAACCATATAAAAGAGACACAAATATTTTAATGGGCTTTTAAAGATAAAACTTGTTAAAAGACGTCCAAAACAAACACAATAACAACAATATAGTATATTGTGTTTTGTTAAGTGTTTTATGTCAAGCTTTGCTTTCGATTTATTTGTTTTACAAATGGATTATTGGCCTAATTTTAATATGCTAGCTACTCATTTTGTAAGTTAATTGCATTTACTTGGTACTTGGTAGAATATAATATGTATAAATATTTTTCGTGCTTTTTTTTTTTAAAAATAAACGCATCACGTCCAAAATACACTCACATTTGCATCATGCATCACGCAATCGCCTTTAGGACCTTTAGCGCATCGGATAGCAAAACACATTCTTAAACCAAGCATGCAATGTACATGATATCATATTTATACTCTTTTTCTTAATTACGACAATTGATTTTATGTGGTAATGACGTGTTTTTTATATATGTATTCTTCCGCATCTTTACATTTTTTAGATAATGAAAATGGTGGAAGAGGAAGCCTTTTATAATTCCTGGTTTTCATTCTCGGTCTCAACAAACACGAGGTATCTCATCAATTACATTTATAACCTTTGCATTCACTTCTACCAAACATCCCCTTAAAACCTACTCAAAGAAAGAATGCACATGTATTGATATTTCACCCTTTATGCGTACAAATGAGCATGGCTTCCTAAATTTATAGGGGTGTCGTGGATTCTATAACAATCCATGACACAATTACATAAAACTTTAGAGTATTTAACTAACATAAAAATAACACTATGATCTACAATTACTTTCATCCTATCATAGTGTTCTTTAAGCTCGTAAAACAATCTATAATGTCTTATGATTATGCAAGGAACTTTTAGACCATGTCGGAAGGATTCAATTGAATTTGTAAGTACATCTCTAGTGCAAACTTTTTACAACGCTTTTTACCCATTATAAAAAGTCATGCAAATGCATTTTTTCCATTAGAGTCAAAAACTTTTTAGGCTATAAGTAGAGAAACCTCAAGTTACAGGCGTGTTTTAACTATCTCTTTCTTCCTTATTTTGTCGTGTCAATCTAATTCATTTTGTTATTTTAATGACTTTTTTACTTACGTAACAAAATTGGTTATTCCTCTTTATGTCAAGTAAACATAAAAATATGCAAATCAAACACACATAGTATTGTCATTATCGAATATGTATTGATATATTGTCAAGTAAACACATATACACGTAAACACACTCATATACGTTAAGACAAATACATTTTAAATCCACCCACACAACAAATTTGAGTTTGCAAACTTGATTGATTTAGTTATATTATATTAGATATATATGTCTATCGTTATAATAACAAAGTCGGTTCGGATTGGTTATTACTGTCCAGATTTCGGAAAAAAACTAAAACCGAATATGAATTCCGGGTTTTGAAAAAGTAAAAGCCGATTTACCAGTTTTTAGTTTCAAACGGCGTTTTTTTGGGTTTTCGATTTGGTTTCGGTTTTTTTCCTCACCCTACATTTAACTGAAAAGTTAGTATTTTTAAGGTGTGTTTGTTTGAGCTTATATAATTGGCTTATGACTTATTTGATTTTGAGCTAATGTTACATAAGCTTATTTTTAATATTTTTGGCTTATATATATTTCATTATTTCTTATGTTACAATAAACTTATATAAGCATAAGGTTTTTAAAATAAGAAGAAGAAAAAAAAAAAAAAAAAAAAAAAAAAAAAAAAAAAAAAAAGCCCAAAACAGCGCCGTGGTCCACTAGACGTCAACTCCATAATTATGTCGGATCCGTCAACCAAACACCCATTTCCCACCATCTCCGATCTCCCCTCCCTAAAAAATCCCCAATTTTTCTCCCTTCCATGAATCCAGCACACCAACTTTTTTATAAAATCACCAAATCACACTCAAATAACCACTTCTAATTTTATAAATTTTCACATAATTTTATAAAATCTCACTACAATTTGATATAATATCATCAAATCATCACTTCATTTTCACCTTATTTTTATAAAACTTGATCTATAACTTGATTAATTAATTTTATAAAAAATGGATAGACAGCGTACACAATCACCGATATACAACCGGACCGGATCATCAGGATCATCATCACCAGCACATCCACAGTCACGGTTAGGCCAACCAAGCGGTTACTCAACGATCAAACGGACTCAAAACGCGGCGGCCAAAGCTGCTGCTCAAAGACTAGCCAAAGTTATGGCGGTGCAAAATGATAATGATAATTATAATGATTATCAAGATGACGATGACGATGATGATGATGAGGATTTAGGTTTTAAGTTTGCCAAACCGACGTCGTTTGGGAGTAGTGGTAGTGGAGGTAGTAGTAATGGTTTGTCTGGTGTTTCGTTTGCGAATCGAGTCGGTAATAGATCGCCTTCTCCTGCGGTAAGCGCTTATTCGCCTTGTTTCGATTCGGTTCGAGTTTCGTGTTTAGAACTGTTTTATTATGATTATAGGTGAAATGTAGTTAATTTGTTAGATTAGTGTTTCGTTTAGTTTATATCTGTTACATTATTAGTTTGTAATAACTATAGATATAGCCTTCGCCTGCGGTAAGTGTCGATTCGGTACGTTTCGAGTTTCGGCTGTTTTATTGTTGTTAGTTTTAATCAGTTTGTTGTTAGATTAGTGCTTTGTTTAGTTTAAAACTGTTTTATTGTTCATTTTGATCGGTTTGTTTCGTTTTGCTATGGGATCGGTGTAGTTTAAACTGTTTAGTTAATAGTTTGATTAGATATGGCAGTCACCTGCAGTTAGTTGATACGTTCGAGTTTTGTGTTTTTGGTGTAGTTTATGTTTGAATTGAATGTTTATAACTTTTTAATATTAGTTTGATTCGGTTGAGTTTCAAGTTTCGTTTATATAAGTATTAAATTATTATTTGATTACCTTGTTATTGTGAGTATAGATATCGCATCATCAGCTTTAACTATTAAATATTTAGTTTGATCAGTTTGTTGTTATGACTATAATATAGATATCGCTTGTTAGAGTTTTGTGTATTCGATTAGTCTTTTGTGTAGTGTATGTTTGAGTTGATGGTTTAAAACTTTTTAATTATTAGTTTAGTGACTTTGTTATGACTAAGTTATTGCTAGATAAGTTATAGAATTGGAGTTTCCCTTAATGATGTTGATATTTAGTAGGAACTTTCTTGATTATTGGTCAATGAAATTCTGGTGGAATAGGTCAATGACACGTGACTGATAGATCAGCTATGGAATTGGAGTTTGATATGATGATGAAAGTTTATTTGGAATTTTATTGATTTAGGATGCATTGAATTCGTTGGTTTGGATATGTGTGCACAGATCATTGCTTCACGTGATTTAACATGGTGTAATAAAGAATACAGATTCTGGTTACTTCTCCCGTAAGGCGTAAGCCAATATAGTCAACTACTGATTACTAAATACCACTTAGTAAGGGTCACATGCTTTTGAAGTTACCATGTATAGTAGCCCAATCAATTTGTAAGTTTTAGATCACATGAGACAGCTATTGGTTCATGGAATTACAGGTAGAGACTGAACACGAGTATAAGAATGCTGATTTGGAATGATTCAAATTTTAGATGGTGTGTTATAGTCTTATAGAGTTACATGGTGGATCGTTGCTTCATGTGATCGTGTAATAAAGAATCTGGACCTTGGTTACTTCTCAATACAATTTGGCATACTGAGTACTTAGCAAGGGTCACTTGCTTGTGAAGTTATCCTGTATTGTAATAAGTTATTAAGTTAAAATCTACTCTGAGTTTTGCGGATTTCGATGGTAATAAGTTGCTTGCTTTAAATTTACATGCACGAATTGTTGCCTCACTTGGTCTAGTGCTGTATAATCCAAAGCCTAGTTACTTCTCATTTAAGCTAACACAGTCAAAGTCAACTACTGAATACCTCTTATGAATGGTTATTTGCTTTTTAATGTTATCCTATATTTTAAGTCAATTGCTTAGAAAGTACTAAAAATGGGGATCTCAATAAGCATCTGGCCTTTCATATTTCATACAGTTAGTTTGGGAAATCATCGTTCTTGACCTACAATAATTGGGAAAATATCACTATGGTTTGAATGTTTGATCTTGGATTTAATTAACTAATTCCATAAATAACTTTATATGTTTATACTTTATCTTTGTCTGTGTTGATGTTCCAAGCACTTTATTATGCTCCTATGTAGTTAGGTCGGAACTTCATGGAGCACACTCCTACCCATCGCTCAACGTCAGCTGGAAGACCGGCGGTATCTTCTCGCACAGGACAAATTGCGCCACCTAATAGACCTTCTCCGAGACATCCTAGTTCCATTCCAACCCCAATAGAACCTCCTGCTGGAAACAGAAATAGAGACAGAAGGTAATAAATGTTTTTTACTTGTTTATCTCTTTCTTTGGTTGCTGTTCATCTTTAAACACCAAGAGATGCAAGCCAGTGTGTGTTATAATTCTGAATTTCTGACTGTTCTTATTAATCGATACCTTATTTCAATTTTAGGTAAGTATTACTATATCTAATGGTAATTAGTATTCTTACAATACGTATTATATCTATAAATCAGGCGGTTCTTCGGTTCCGGAACTGATACCCGCGGTTCCGGACCGAACCGAGAACCGAAATTTGCAAATATTGAAGAACCGAGAACCGGACCGCGGTTCTGAAATTCGGTTTGGGTTGGGCCGGTTCCGGTTCCGGTTCGGTTCTCGGTCCATTTGCTCACCCCTAGATGTATGTGGCACTCCAATTTTCTAAAAACTGATAGGCATGAGGTTACCAGGTCTAATTATGGTACATATGCTTAGCTTTGATTAGTAAGAATAATTATTATCAGTAGATAATACTTACCTGACTACCTTAATTACTTAAGCAAGTATATTACTAGAAATCTTTTCGCCTACTTTTGTCAATATGGAAGATGAAGGAGACAGAGTTTCCATAGCTTGTAGCTTTTTAGTCTATATATAAAAGAAAAGTTACGAACTGCACTCTTTTTAACATGGTCACTGGTGTAAATTAGTAAATTTCTTTTGAGACAGATATAAAAATGACATTCAACTTAAATCTGAAGGTTTGTTTGATCAACAAAATTGAAGGTAATTAGTTAAGAACTGATAAATGTAGTTTCAAATCAATGACGAAATGTATGTCATTTCTTTCCTTCAAGACATGGTTATATATCCTTGGTATGTTATTGGTCAATAGATCTGTATTTCGTCGATTCTATTGGCATAATGCCTTATAAAAGAATGCTTGAAATCAAGAGTAATATATAGGAACATGATTTGAGCCTACAAATCCTCCTAATGCAACATGAGCATCCAATATATAGAAATTTTTATCCATAAAAAAACTTTAATACAATGTCACTGTAAAGATTTATAAGACTAAACATCGCTCCATTTCCATGATGTTAAGTATTCAGGAAACCATTTATTCATTTAAATCGTCACATGCATATATCCAAATACATACAAATCAGAAGAAAACCAGTCAAGTATCAGATAGAGAAGAAACAAATAACCATATTCTTTATAAAAAACCAATGTTGTAGCTCGGATATTCTACTATATACTTTAATCGTTCGACATTCTTTAAAATTTAGGCGTAAATGAGTGCAAACACATAAAGCATATTGAATTTTTGGGTGTTTTTTAGAGATTCACGGTTCCAATCGGGTAGAACTGAAATACCCGAACCGGACCCGAGAAATGAACCATGCTCTTCGGTTCGGTTCTTGGTTCCTAATATATGCATTTTTCGGTTCTCGGTTCTCTCGGTTCCGAGTCCGTTCTGTGCGGTCCCGGAACCGAGCTCACCCCTACTAAGTGATACATCAATGTGAACTAAGTGACTTGAATAAGACTTGTGAACTCTGGTATTTTGACATACCAGTAATCCTTGAGATAGAAATTTGCTTCATTTATACTGATTAGTTGATCACAAGTCTTTTAGCTTTATGATATAGAGTTAGACTAGAAGCGATATCTAATAGATTTTTCAAAGCAGCAACAGCCAATTTAACTTCTGAGGACTTGAACCTCAAGGGCTCCAAAATCAGATGACATTCCTTCTTGCACTCATTTTTATCTAAAGTAGATTCTTATGTATATCTTACTCGTTACTCAAACCTCTATATACCACTAGTGCTAAGTCAATGTTGGTTGACCTCTAAACATGTTAAGAAACCAAGTTTAGGACGGTGATTATAATGATGATCATATTATCAAAATAATAGTATTAGTAATAGTTATCATTTTAATGCTGTACTAAATAATAATAACAAAAATAACAAGTATGTGCTAATTTATAGACCATAACCCAGGTATGTCGACAATCATAAGTTCATATTTTTTTATGCTGTTGCCGTCTGTGGTTAGTACCACTGTATGATTCCAGGGGTATGAGTATGTTACAAGTTAACTGTTATTACTTCTTGGATAATAGGGTTACTTGTTTAGCATAATTTATTTGCACATTTATTACTATCTATGCTTTACATTCCAGGGGTATGAGTAGGCAGTAAAATCTCTCCCTTCCAATTTGTAAATGCATATTGTGCTACGGCAACATGTGTGTTGTGATCTTACAAGTGTATTTTGTAGGTTCACAAATGACATTGGACGTGGCAAAGATATGGGAGATCAGCATGAGGCATCTGCACTTCGTGATGAGGTATGGCTGTCTTATCATATTTAGAACTTTCTTACATACCACACACAAATAAACTGTTAAAGGACATATAATGTAATGATAATTGGGCTCCTTTACGAAGATGTAAATTATAAGCTTACATTGACACTAGTTTACAACTCTTGATGCTTGGTGCTTAATTGCAGCTTGATATGCTACAAGAAGAGCATGATATCGTTATAGATAAGGTGAGTCAATCCTTATGCTTTATCTGTTGATCATAATTATACAAAATAATAGCATAACGACATAAAGACGTGATGCCAGTTGTGGTTGATGCACACTTTAATATTCATATGTGTATTTCTATTTCAGCTTCGCCGTGTAGAAGAAAAGCGTGAAGCAGCAGAGGCCAGGGCAAGGGAGCTGGAGAAACAGGTATGTAATCACTTTTGTTAACAAATTGTTCATTCTGAATTTTGATGTTGTGGCGCATGTGGTATGCTTAATAGTGGTCCGTGTTTGGCAGTTTGGCCTGTGTGTCTATTTTTTGTTTGTAACTGTAAGGTTAAGTTAGCTTTTATGACATTTGATGGTACTGAATAGTTACACTCATTTGTAAAACTTGTATTCTCTAGGTGGCTTCTCTAGGAGAAGGAGTATCTTTGGAGGCGAAATTGTTAAGCAGGTAAACTTAGATTGAGAGAATGTCAAATCAGTTTTGATGCATAACACTTAGAACATGATGCGAGTTTTGTTATTGTAGGAAAGAAGCAGCAATACGTCAAAGAGAGGTACATATAATTCAAATTGGCAGTTAAAAATATGAATTTGCGTTAAGATTGTTTCTTCGTGAATACTTATTCTGCAAAAAGTTTTGTCTCAGGCTGCTCTAAAAGCTGCACAACAGACTAAAGATGGTAGAGATGTAGAAGTTTCTAACCTTCGTGCAGAACTTGAGGTAAATGCATGGTAGTCTCTGATTCACTGAAATTCTGGTCTTTATTGGTTCTATTGATTTTTATATATATTTTTTGTGGGTACTGACCATTTTTATAATTTTTTACCTCCTTACCTGTTTGAATCAGAGCGTAAAAGATGAGACTTTAGGCGCCATGGAGCAGCTCAAAGAAGCTGAATCTGAAGCAAAAGCTCTTCGTACAATGACACAAAGAATGGTTTTGACTCATGAAGAGATGGTAGGCTTGACTTTTCCATAGTATGTTTAGAGGTGGCTAGATGGGTGGGGTAGGCAACAGCCTGAAACAAGCTGGTTCGGGATTGTCCGAAACACGTGTTTATTCAGGTTTAAATATTTTATAACCACATGCAGATTTAGAAAGTTTTTCTCTCAGTAAGTAAATAATGAAACATTTTTACAGACAAACATTACTTTTACAATATTAATTTAAAATAATTGAAAACGATCTTTTTTGGAACGTTTAAATACAACATATTTTTCCGGGTTTTTTTAAGGAGGCTGTATATGTTAAAACTGGTCTTTGGACGAATTTCAAACATTTGACTCACTTCGCTTCTAGCTAAATTAATTTACTTTACGTCTTTACCTGATTTAGAATACAACCCAAATTCGAGCCATTTGTAAACAAATGGGTTAAAGTTGTCTCCTCTAGTGGTTTATGAGGCTTTGTTCTCATTTTTTCTTTTTCTGTTTTCAAATTCTTTCAGGAGGAGGTAGTTCTAAAGAGGTGCTGGCTTTCTCGTTATTGGGGTTTGGCTGTACAATATGGTAATTTTCTTGCTACAAGTTGAGCCATAATTGGAAACTGAATTGCGTGTAATGTTTCCTTATATTGCTTGAAAAGGAACCTCTGCATCTTAAGATTTTATTTGTCGAGTACACTGATGTTACCACTATTTTGTTTGATCATACAGAATATTTTCATTGGTAAGTGTATTTTTGGTCTATTTTCGATGATGATTGTAAGGTAACTCGAATAGTTATAGGTGTAGCTGTGAAACAAATAGGTTGGAAGGTTGTGTGAGGCTATATTGGTTATGTATAATTCTACAGTCTGCTTGTAATTTCTGAAGCTTTATCAAGTTACTTATCAGTTACTTTTTAAGATTTCTCTTCACGAACCTGTTAATATGTGTTATTCGCATCTGAGCACCACATGTTTGTTAATATCATGATACCCTTTTTTATTCCTTTTCTAAGGTATATGTGCTGACATAGCGGGCTCAAAGCACGAGCATTGGTCATCATTTGCACCGCTGCCATTTGAAGTTGTCATCTCGGCTGGACAAAAGGCGAAGGAGGAGTCTTGGCATAATGGCAAGTTTACTAACTCAATAGTTATCGGCTTTTCTTTGATGTAGTTCATATATATTGGCTATAGGTGGCAAAGATGGCTGGGTCAGGTTACGGTCATTATAGTAAGGGTCAGGCAGGGTTGACCCCTAAACACTTTTTTACCCCTTACGTTAGTATGCTTACAATATTCTACAACACTAAGCTAAATCTTTGATCAAATGATTCGGGATGTTATATGCATTAAAATAAACTTTTGGCAACTTTTAACCTCTTTGACTCGCTCAAACCCATTTGACCGTTCTACTTTTAGCCAAATATTTTTTGATCTTCTTGAGATAAAGCGCAGCCCAATTCGACCATTTATAAGTAAATGGGTCGAAATGACCACACCTCTATTATTTGATGCATCATTTTCTAAACTTGTTATCATGGCATGGAAGCAGGTGATGATGATTCTGACAGGAGAAAACTTGTGCGTGATATCAATGACCTAACCGGGGAAGGAAATATTGAGAGTATGCTTTCGGTTGAGATGGGATTGAGGGAAATGGCTTCCCTGAAGGTCTCTTTGCTTCTCATTAATCAAAATTTCAAATTTATGTTGATTCCAGTTACATTCTTTTTAATGTGTTCTCTATATGCTTGAAGGTGGAAGATGCTGTTGTGCTGGCAATGGCCCAACAACGTCGTCCAAATTTGGTTCGACAATCAGTCCCTGGTATGGTCCACTTTTAATGTTTCATGCTTTAAGACGTACTTTTTGAGGTGGCAAGATGAGTGAGTTGGGTAACGGGGGCATTGTTTTACTGGTTGAAGCAGGCTGGTCTGGGTTGGATCGACCCATAAACACTTCTGTTTTTTTTTTTTGGTAAATTTTTATGAATATTTGATGTGATAATTCTAATCACATAAACACTATTTTTTACAATACTCTGAATAAAACAGTTTAGGCGGTTGTCTTTGGACTATATTCGACATGTTTGACCTGTTTAACCCTGTTGACATCCTTTTAGCCTAGTGTGTGTGTGTGTGTGTGTGTTTATTTTTGTTTTTATATTTTATTTTTATTTTTAATTATTATTATTGTTATTGTTATTGTTATTATTATTTATTTTTTATTTTTTAATTTTTATAATTTGGCTCACTTGACCTGTTTGAGATAAAAAGTAACTTAAATAAACCATAAACAGGTCGAAATTGCTACATCGACTTATGTTTTATGCCTAGGGTTTATGAGAATAGTGGAAAGCTTAATCTATGTAGGTTCATACATTTATTTCCATTATTGTATTTGTAACATCTGCCTTTTATTGCAGACCCAAAGTCCCCAGGTGATACCAAGATCGTGGAGGGATTTGGTAATGATTTTATTTAATATGCTTTTGCAGTTTTAGTATAATGCTAGGCTAAACTTAGAATCCTTATATATGACACTCTATAACTGTACCAATACGCTTATATATCTCCAAAGCACTCCTAGGTTTATGATTTCCACATGTTTTTAACACAGCGGTTGTCTAATTTACCATTGTATCAATACGTTAGTTTATGTTTTGACTTCCTACTAACTTTAGTTGCTCTACCTTTATTGCAGAGTTGAGTCTTGAAGAGGCTGAAGATGTTTCTTTTAAAGAGGTTTGCTTCCTATTACATTCCTTATATATGATGACTAGTCACCAAATTATGAATTATGTCGATCAGAGATGGGAGGGTTTTAATGAAGATATTGCAATTCAAACAGGCGAAACAGGTCAAATGGGTCCAAAGTTGCATGAAATGTGTTCAAATACATACCTCTTTAAATGGATATTTTTCAAAAACTTATATTACTGTGTTATTGCTAATAATCATATATATTTTTTTTTAGAAAGGCTGCTAATGATATTGAACACATTAATTTGTGACGAAGCTGAAAAATCATGGACAGTGGTTTTTCGCTTAACCCAACTCGGCCCCAACCTAAACTGGAATTTACCTTTTTAACGCGAAGCTAATACCTAGTCTTCCGATCTGGTCTTGAAAACATATTTGAAACTCTCGTTGCAATTTTAAGGTTACGAATGCTTTCTTGTATTCAAAGATCAATGTCGAAATGTGAGCATCATAATTTGGTAAATACCGTGTCTTATAACAGAAAGATCTTACACGTGTCTCCATATATCATATACCTAAATATGGTAATTTCTTCTTTGGTAGTATGTCTGCTTCATAAGTTGGTTATCACCTTCATGAATATGAATATTGAGAATGTTCATTAACTTATATGAATTAGGTTCATAATTACATCCTTTTGTACAGGCTTGGCTTACATATTTTTGGAGAAGAGCCAAAGTTCATGGTGTAGAAGAGGATATTGCTGAAGATAGACTTCACTTTTGGATAAGCCGTAGTGCAACATCCCCCACTTCTCATGATGCTGTTGATGGTAAATATTCGTCCAGCTGCTTCATTATAGTAGTTGAAGATGCACATAATTAAATAAACAATTAGAAAGTGAAAAAAATGTTGGTGTGGGAAGTCTAAAACTGGGACATAGGTGTAGTAATAGGCGTGCTAATCTTTGCCTCTCAAAATAGAAAGAAAAAAAAAGTGAGATAGTGTGGTATATGAAGGTGGCAAATTTGGGCAGGTGGTTGGGTTGTGCAATGGGTCAAAATGGGTAATTTGTATAACAGGTTGGGTTTGATATTTTTTTTCTTGACAAGTTGACATTATTACTTCGTGTCTTACTACCTAATAGTGCTTACCATTTAAACTAAACACATGCATATCTGTTAAGAGGTGACATTCTCGACTTATTTACTTATGAAAAGGATTCATTTGGGTTGTGGTTATCTCGAATTGGTAGGATAGTAATTAGCTAATAAGAAAACGAAAAGTTGCATACAACCTCCTAAAATATTTTAATTAAAACATATGTTACTTATGTAATAATATGGTTAGTATAATCAAATCCAACGTGTTTGTTAATATATAAAAAAAATGGACCAAAAAATCATAGTTTTCAGGATCGCGATCATCCTAAGATCCCGCACACAAAAAACGATTAGGATCGTAACAAGATTGTAATTTAAGTAGGACCGTAATAGGATCGCATCTAGGATCGTAGGATCGGTTACGATCTGATCCTATTATTAACCTATTTTTTGAGCTCTTTTTGGCTATATTAACTTATAATTTAAGTTGTATCGTATCAGGATCGTAGGATCGCGACTAGGATCGTAGGGTCGGTTACGATCCGATCCTACTACTACGGTACTTGACCATATAACTTTTTTATTTTATCATCCATTTAGATTCGTTTATCATATAAACTATTATATAGAAATATATAGAAGTATAAAACTACACAACCCTTATACAAAAATATATACTTTTTTATAGGATCTTACGATCCCGATCCGATCTTACGATTACGATCTTATGGAGCCGAAAACGATCCTAGGTTGGATCCCGATCATGACAATCTTGGACCAAATAATGCCTGCTGGTCCAACCCAAAAACCCATTTTAAGCATTATCTATTTTTCTGATAACATCATCTTTTGCTTTCTCGCAGTTGAAAGAGGGTTAACCGAATTGAGAAAGTTGGGTATAGAACAACAGCTATGGGAAGCATCTCGCAGGGAAATAGGAGAGTCATCTTCATTACCTGTCGACAATTCCAAAGATTCTGCAGATGAAGACGCCTCCTAGTGATTTCTCTTTGTTTATTTAACTTCTTTTTTTCTCTTCTTTCTCAAAAATGGAAAAAAAAAAAAATGCAAATTTTTGTGTCTTAGTGTTGATATATCAACTGTGAGTTTGTGCAAGTTTTTCATGTATAATAGGCTGGATGATGATAATGGTATAGACCATAGATACACATGTAGTTACAATTATCTACAAGTCCCGGAAAATATTCAATTGTTTGAACAGAGTGATCCCAGATAATGGTATGGCAGATGTGCAGATTTTGCTGCTTGATATTGTTTGTTATGTATTATAAGTCGATGTTGTCCGAATAAAAAAGCTCGTTTGAATTACTTTTTTATTCGTAATTTTGTTATGTAGTCTCGTCCCAAACTTTTTATTTATATATTCATGCTGCTATATACTTTATATTAAATTTTTTTCTGGATACAGCTTTTGGAAATGGGTAGGTAAATAGAGGAATCATAAGCAATAAATGTTAGAAGACAAATGCATCTTCATATCCGTCTACATCCAATTCACGAGTTAACAAGAGAAGTAGTAATGTTGATTTGTACCTTTCCTAGATACATATCTCCTTTTTTTAATGCATGCAAATGACTTTTATAAGATGCCATCAAAGGGTATTCGAAAGAATTAAAACGATATTTGAGTAATGATGAACAAAAAGCTTAATCGGCTTGGTATGTGAAACATTTGGAACTTAAAAGATGCACGCAAAAACGGCATACTTTGCATTGCATCTGTGTTGAGAACCGCGGATCAAAAACTCAACATATGATGATAACGTTGTTAGTGACAGTGGCATGTACTTGTCGTAACAATATTGCTTTCTCTTACCCAAATCATAAAGATATGGTTCAGATAGCTACTCGTATAAGTTTCTTGAATAATCGCTATTTGTCAAACTCAAAGAAGAACGACAGATCTATCATTTTAACAACAAAGTCGTGATCTTTGACATTTTGTGCTCTTCTTTCTCTTTTCACAGCTTATTACTCATCTTAAATTAAAGACTGTTTAGGGCTTTCTACATGATTAAAACTTTCATAATACAAGGTTAAACACAGATCAGTATCTTTTAGGACTTATCATATTATGGATCTAGCTTTTGGTTACTATTACAGGTAGAATTGCTATATGGGATGTGAGCTTTATAAAGGTAACTTTAGCTGTAGCTAAAATACACTTGATACCTATCTCTTGTCCGAAAGTATTTCTTGTAATTTTGTTTTTTGAAGCTTGTTTTACTCGGCCAAAGACACTCACACAATACGCCCAGGTACCACTTGACTAGAAGCTTTTTATTTTCCAAACTTGTACTTATATTTGAAAAGTACTTTGAAAGACTTGTTCCTATCAAATCAAAAGTTCAAAAATAAAGGTTTTTCATTTAAACTAAAAACCTTGTCAATGAAAACTTAGCAAATAGCAAGTTAGCAACCCATTGCCCCTTCCCTTCTGCAACTTCCACCTTCCTTCTCTCTTACACACACAAACATAACCATTTTCTCCTTTTTCTCACCCTGCAATAGCCACCAACATGAACAACAATCATGAATATGAAACCAACAATATGAACTCTTTTAACTCCCTACATGAACTCGAAGAAAATAACAACAATTGGTACTTCAATCACCATGAAAACAATCTCTCTTTTGCGCCAAGTTTACCTTCAAGTTACCAAAATTTCGAAATAAAAACTAGATTTGATTCACAACCCCACATGGATATTCCAAATATAACCTCAAACCATCATTTTCCAACGAACCATTTGGAAAACGCGTATGGAGCATCAGGTTTTCAGAGTCTTGGACTCATAGGTAGTTCAAGTAATACAAAAAGTGGTGATGGACCAAATACTTTGGTTATGGATGACGTTGATGACATCAGTTTTGATGAGTCTGTTTTGAATTATGAGTCAGATGACGTCTCTAAAAAGATGGATTCTGGTGTAGGAAACATAGGAGGTTATAGGAAAGGTAAAAGAAAAGGGTTTCCTGCAAAGAATTTGATGGCAGAAAGGCGTCGTAGAAAGAAGCTGAATGATAGGCTTTTCTTGCTTAGGTCTATTGTGCCAAACATCAGCAAGGTAAGCGCGTGTTTAGTTATATCTAATCCGGCATAAAATAAAACATGTTTAAACAATGACGATGATCTTCAAATTTATTTTTTTGAATGTATATAATTGCTAGTTTCTCTTTGAAAAAAATTAGAGACTCGTTTATAATTCGGTTCAGCAAATGTTTTGCTGAATTTGGTATAAACAAAACAAATTAAATAGTAAAATGGTCTAGCCATAATTTACATGTAAGAGTTTCTATTTTTTTTTTCTTTTGCATACTTCTGATGAATATCTTATAAGTTACTATTTCCAGTTATATTAGGTCTCTTGTGATTCAGTGGTACCATGTTTTTGTTTCAATTATGTTTGAATGTTCGCTTTTTAATGAAGTCACATGGATTCTGAAGTCAATCAATCCTATATGGTACAAACCGCAGATTTTTGGACCACCTCGAGGATATTGATTTTAATCGTCAAAGCATACATATAATCATCCAACTATTCCAAAGTTACCGAAATTTTATTTTCCAGTCTCATGTATATTCATTGTTATTATGACTAATATCCGGAAATGATCTTGCATCTCATGCATTTACAACAATAAATTTGAATTCTGTTTAATATTTTGTAATCATGTTAATGTTAACAGATGGATAGGGCTTCGATTCTTGGAGATGCCATTGAGTATGTCAAAAAGCTTTTGCAGAATGTAAATGACCTTAACCTTGAACTGGAATCGACCCCTTCAACCTCATTGCTGCCCCCTGTTGTTGCCCCTACTAACACCACCGGATTATATCAGCTAACCCCGACTGCCACCATTGTCCCTTCATGTATCAAGGAAGAGGTTTTTCATACTGGACAGCCTATCAAGGTAACCTCTATTGTGCTCGTTTATCTTCATAAGCGAGTTTGTGATTTTTGGGCCTTTTTTTTCCAAAATTATTCATAAATCATACCACACATACTAGTATCTTGCTAGTAATTATCACCTTCGCTAGTAACTGGGAGTAGGATAGAAGCAGACGCTCTGCAGATTAAACTAATAGTTCTATTTCTATAATAATTGCCGTTAACCAGTTTAAGTGGCGTCGTGATTCATCTTTCGCATTCTATATCAGATTATTTTAGTGTGTAGATATATCAACAATCTTTGTTGCTTATAATTGACTTACATATAGAATCTTTAGGCCAAAATAGATATGGGCCTACGACACTCGATTTACTGGCTTTCTGGTTAATAAGATGGCTATGGATAATTTGAAACAAACATATACCTTATATGCTTAATTGAAATTACATGTATTTAGTAAGGTGCAATTAAATACTAAAAAAAAAAAAAAAAAAAAAAAAAAAAAAAAAAAAAAAAAAAGTAATAATAATAAGATAATGCGGTAGTTTAAATTTATGATCATAAACAGTATAATGTCTCATTAGAATGATTTATGATTGTTTTTCGTATGTTAAATGTAGATTGAAGTGAGGCAAAGAGAAGGAGGGGTGCTGAATATACACATGTTTTGTAGTCAGAAACAAGGCCTTTTGTATTCGGTGATGAGGACTCTTGAAGATCTCGGTTTAGACATCCAACAAGCCGTCATCAGCAGTTTTAATGGTTTTGCACTCGATGTTTTCCGAGCTAAGGTATATAACTTTTAACTTGAAATCCTCCATCTAGAGTATATATAAAATATATGAACACTGATTTTATAACATACCAATAAGAGAAGATTTAATTCATTAATTAATTTTGGTTTATTTGGTTTTTTGCAGCATTACGTTGAAGGCCAAGATGTTAACCTTGATCAAATCAAGGCGATGCTGCGTGAAACAGCTGAATATCATGGGGTAATGTAGCTGTGCTGCACCACCATCAGTGGAAGCAAATTTAGGAGTTTAGAGCTAGTAGTAGTCGCCACGTCGTTGAAATTAATGTTTAAAAACCTAGCTAAGCCAACTTAGTTGCTTGAATCGGGTACCTGATCTTGAAACCTAATTTTTGGAAACATATTTTAATTTGGCAACAACTGTTTGACAGTTTAAGCTAGTGATGACACCTATAATGGTTCAATAACTAGAACGGTACCCGCGCAATGCGGCGGCGGGTACCGTGTGTTTACATTTTGCGTTATTTGGTTACACGTTTAGTTGTCTTCATGCTTTATAAGTAGAGATATTAGAGATGGTTAAGCCAAATAATTTTAGTTTAAACAACCAACCACTTCCAAACAAACTCCTAACCAACTTGCTTACTAACAAATTAATTTTGAAATCTTTCTATAATAAATAAGAAAAAAAGTCTGAATTTTAAGTCTTTCCATAAACATATCATAGTCAATAAAGCTCCTTTGATATTTTAAATCCTTCGTCGTCACCCATCATCCAAAACAAAGTCGGCAAAGCCTATACTCCGGACAGATATCCAACAAATTCATACTCCATTGATTGGAACACATTCCAATTATGGGTTTATTACAATAAAGTTTGAGCAAAACGATAACAAAATGAAACATAAAAATAGTTCAAATTCATAAAGATAAAAAACGCAATCACAACTTAAATCTGCTTAAAGATGTAGCATCCTTAGACCTCCGTTGCACCATCGTCTCCAACCAAATCTTGTAATAAGACCTTGATTTGATCAGGCTTCACATGCTGCCCTTCATTGCTTTGCTGCAAAACCAAAAAAAGCAAATGTTAATAAAAATTCACACGTACGGTAAATATGTTAGATGGAGGGTTTAGATTTAAAGATATATATGGATGTACCTCAGCTCGTAAATCGAGTTTGAACACATCAAAATTGACGATCGTAGCATCTTGGATTATTAAACCGAAATCTGCAAGAATCTTCGAGATTAAATACATCAGATCCGGTTTGGGACTGCAAAAGATGTGTATATCCAACACCCCGTTTTCTATTTGCTGGACATCAACCTACATTTTTACACACCAAAAACAATCATAATTAATTGTCATCAAAAGATGGTATTTACTGTTAATACAGTAGTAACAAACATGCTGAAAAACCTGTTCCCAAGTTTTTGAAATGAAAGAAAAGAAGAGAGTTAAAAATGGGCAGAAAATAAGAAAAGATAATGAAATTTTATTTTATATATCATGTTCACAAGTTACTAGAGAAAAGAAGAGATAACTGACGATTTTACAATTATATCCTTTTATTATATGTAAAAGTTATATTTTATATTAGGTCATTTAAGTAATTACATTTATTAAAAGCTTTCTAAAATAACTTCTCTTCAAATCATCCCATTTTTGGGAAGAAAGTTTTGGAGAGAAGTTTAGCCAAATTTCCTCTTCTCTTCTCTCTTGAAAAAACTCTGGTACACGAATTCATTTTGTTTTCTTTCCACTTCTTTCCTCTTCTTTCAAAAATAAAACTCTGGAACGCAGCACTAGAATGCTTACATTCCATTATCAATTTACTATAATACCCTTTACTAAAATGCTTGCAATGTTAACATTTATACCATGTTTTGTACTGTCTAACATTTAATTTAATGTAATAATACTACTCTTTAACTTCTCGTTCGAAATCTTACATTAAATTAAGGGAAAGTTATAAATAAGATTTCTTTTATTTCAATTTCATCTGTAACTTTTGTTTTTCAAAATTTGGGAATTTCGTAACCCCTTGGGCGCGCGTTGGTTTAAATTTTTACGCATAACCTTAAAATCGAATTTATATTATAAAATTTTCATAAATTATTAAATGAAGATCGATAATCATTTTCAATGACTGGTATGTATAAAAACGGGACAAATGAAAATGAACGTAGTTATTGTTCAGAAAAAGAAATTTTTAAATATATCTGCACCAAAAAATAAAAAAATAATAAAAATATATATAAATAGAACGAAAGATACCCTAGCAGGCTCTTGGATCGGAGTCAGGTCTTTCGTGCTGCATGAAGGGATGGCAGAAGCATTCGGGATTAACTGAGAGAACCCGGTGGCAACTGGAGGGGTAGCAGCAGGTGGCAGCAGCTCCAGTCCGCGTTCAAGTTCGGAAATTTTCTGCCTAAGCTCTTTCAAATAATCAATTGCATCTTGAAGAATAGAAGCCCGATCCATCTGTTAACAACAACATGATTAGAAAGTTTTGTTAACATTAACGTAGTTAAAAAGTTTTGAAGTGTAACCAACGCGAAACATAACAATTTCATTATTCGACGTTCATAATTGCAAAAAAATAAAAATAAATAACTTCGTGATAACAAAACAATTCTCATGAAATGATTCATGCTCACATATATTCACGTATCAGTAAAGAACACAAAAGTAATACCGAGAACGAAACTTTTTGAAATGATAATGATATATAATATCTGCAAGTATCCATGAAATTTAAGAGCGTGAATCTTTAATTTTGAAAGATTAGGATCAAAGTCATAAATGTTAATCAACGTTGGTACAGAAACTATAGTTTTAATTTGGTAAAAAAAAAAAAATAATAAAAAAAAAAAAAAAAAAAAAAAAAAAATCTTATTTAGTAAAAAATTTACATCAAATTCATGTGAGTTCACTAAAAGCAAAAATCAAATCTAAATTAATTATTAAATAACTGCAATAACAAAACATTAAAAAAAAACATGCTACATATGAATCACATAAAAAGAAAGTATTAAAACAGAGGTATTTCTAGTTGAAATAAGCTATTTATGAATAAAAACATTAATTGATTGCTTTTCAAACCTAGTTATATCGAAAGATTGATTTCAAGCCGCGTATTATTACGAAAGGAACAACACAACTTATTTCAGTTACAAATAGCTATATAGCAAGTATAGTAATTATATATATGCTTATATTGTTTTTGTGGAACAATTTGTTTTGAGTAAAAACTTTTCAGTTATTGATTCATAAGAGTTTATCTCACTCACTATAAGTAATCAGATTAATAGTAGAGATATATAATTCCAAACACCCTAGAAACTATTTATCTGATTGTATTCATAATAAGTGGAATAAGCAGTTTAAAACTAAGAAGTCCAGATATTCACTAAATGACATGCAAATATGAACAAAAAGAAATTTATTTTTTGCTAACCTTGCTGATCTTTGGTACCACAGACCTCAGCTCGCGAAGATGCTTATTCAACTTTGCTCTGCGGCGCCTTTCAGCTGGCAAATTTTCAGCAGGGCCATCTTTTTTTATACCTATACGATAGCCACCACAGTTATTACTTTTAGAGTTCCCTCCAGTGACTTTAGCATTAGTATTAGAGGCATACACACAACCTATGTTGGACTCATTGTTTTCAACTTTGTTTACATCGAGATCAGCAGCAATTTCATCAAGATCTATGCTATTAACCACATCGGTATGAACCGCATCTCCTTCAGCACCTTTGGTTGTATGCTCACTTGCATTCTCTACAGCAAACAAAGTTTCTTGTGCTCCAGTTGATGTTAAATTCTGCATAGAAAAACCCGAGGACTGGTTTTCATGGAATGTTGAAAAATGAGAATTTAGATTACTCATGTGTGTTTCGAAGTTGTGAGCAAAATTTGGCTCTGGGAAAATTTGGGGTGAATTTTGTTCTAAAGGAAGATAGGCTTCAAGTTCGTTGATTTGAGGAAAGTGCCGATCGTTATTTTCATCAAGTTCTGCTAGATCGAATAGATTATTCATTTCAATGTTATTATCATAACCATTAGTGTTCATGTTTCTAGGTTTTCTAGAGCATGAACCGAATGAAATGGTTGAGAGAATATGGTGAAGTTGTAATGGGGAGGCAAGGTTTTGTTAATTTATAGCCGGTTGATTTACTATTTTGGGGTTTATGATGTTTTAAAGCGTGATTAACTTGTAAATTTATGTTTAGATGTTAAATAGCTAAATCTTATAATTATGATCTAAGACTGATGTCATAAGGTTGAAAGTAATGGTGAGTAACCACTTACCTTCTACCTCAACACCACCTCAGCTTTCTCTCTCCTCACACTTCCCCTCACTCCCTCTGATCACCTTTCACCGGTAATGGTCACCTTAACTCACATTTCATTAAAATACTCACTTTATATAAATATACCACACTAAATACCCTACACACACTCACAAACAAAATAAAATTATTTAAACACAAAATGGTGCATGGTTTCCGAGAGGTGAATGGCTCAACTTTTTTTTTTTTTTTTTTTCATGTAACGTGTAAGTGGGGAAGGGTGTATCGGGCCTCACTCGTGAGGTGACCCCTCACGAACACACAATCACGATCATTACGACGAGTCTAAGTTAGCACTAAGCTTTGTTGATGTAATATTTTGAGTATACAAAGTTATCTGTGTAGTTTAAAGTTCTAAACAACTAAAATTTGTATTTTCACAAATACATTTTTCTAAAAGTTCATGACTAGCATATCGTTTGATTACTTTAGCTATTTGTTTTACTACATTAGTTTTTTTATTTGGTGTGAACTTACTAGAAAAACAATGTTGGCCATGTTTTTATGTCTATATTTAGAAGAGTGTAAGTCATAGCAACACGACAATATCTACGTCAAAATTGTTACAAATACAAATACGTGATATCAACTATTCCAAGTTAACTGTACAAAATTGGTTTCTTCAAAAACAAAGACGTGTGTATGTTAACATCAAATACAGACTACTCTGCAATACACGCAGGTTATGCCAAATTTTTACACCATGCTAAGGCTGAACACAATGGTAAGGTCGACCATTGGGTCGTTGAAGGTCGACCGTCGGTCACCCGATTGCTCTTCGGTCGCCTTCGGTCGTGGGACGACAAAAATTTGAAGATGGTCGTTTACTCGACTGAGTGTAAACTCACAAAAAAACAAACAAAACACCCTTTATTAGATGGCATGCATGTAGACGAAGTGATAATTCAACAACCGTTTTGATTAGGTTGTGGAGAAAATGGAGAGACAGGAGATATTGCAGATGATCATTATCATATGTTCTTGGTATGCATGTAGACGAAGTGATATATATGCAAGATGGTAGCATGCAAGATGGCACGTATATACTAGATTGTAATGTTTTTATGTAATGTTTCAATTAATAATAATAATAATAATAATAATAATAATAATAATAATAATAATAACTTGGTCGTCACTGTGGCTACTTGGTCGTCGTTAGGTCGCCGGAGAGAGAAAGCTGATGTGACAGGCAAAACCCAGGTCGCCCTAGATCGCCATTGTGTTCAGCCTAAGTGGAAAAAATACTATAACACGGTTTACGGGAAAGAAGAAAGAAATATTCACAGGACTCAAGTCCCGAACCATTTTAGAGAGAGAATGGGTATTTTTATTGGTTACTGTGGAGTGAGAGTGTATCTTATTGGTTATTGTGAGTGTATGCGCGTGAATCAGAGTTATTTTTAAATGATAAAAAATAAAAAATTAAATTAATTAAAGAAAGAGAAAGTGTTGCAATGACTGAAATAAAGTTCAGGACAAAGATAACAAAGTGTTTTTTAATGATGTGAAGTTGACGTGGCGAGAAAAAACCCCTCATCACACTCTCCACCCTAACAGTTTATCCCAAAAGTTTATATAGTTTATCATCTTTTCTTTGAACGTCATAGTTTATCCTTTTGTATCTTGATGCTTACGTTCGTTCATAAACAGATGGATCACTAACACACTAAATTAACTTATGTAACTTGAATTATAAAATAACACAAACTTCCTTATTGTTACATTACATCTCTCGGTGATCCTTTTAGCATATACATGTGCAAGGAATTGCCGTAATGAGCAAGGGCAACAAATGTTCACTTTGCATGATTCATAAGTTGTACCATATACTCGACGAATGGCACATGCAAGATTATGACCAAGATTGGAAAAAACTAAAAGAGATCGATACGAGAATGCATTTATATGGATTGGCATTGCACATATATATGTGCAAGTTGAATACCAAACTACTAAAGAAAAATGTTTCCATATTCATGTGTAAAATATGCAAGTAATTACACTAAGATATCGGCCGAAATTTTCTCTCTAAAGACCTTGGAGGTGGCTCAATAAAATAGTTTTCGTTTTCTTATCGTATAGATTATGAAACCCTAGCTAATTCTTGATCATTGGGTAGCTAGACCGTCTACCCTGTGTTCCAGCCTTGTTAAGCCATACCGATAGAACATTGTTTAAACCCTACCTCTGATGGTGATTGTCTTATTTTAATGTAGTAGCTACCGTAAAAATCCTTTCCATGCATATGGTATGCAATACTATTATTACCTAAATTGTTTTGGAATTAACTTCTCATTCATGTGAAATCCTTCTTAATTTTGGGGTGATGATGCCAAAGAAATCCGAATTCTTTAGGTCACTTGGGACTGCATTAGCCTACAAAAAGATGAAGGCGAAATTGGATATAGTATGATCCAAAATCATTCAACCTTGCACTTCTGCCTAAAGAAAGTTGGTGCATGATTATTATTAACCCACATTTTTGTGGTCATCTCCTAAAAGGCTTATATTTTTCTCATACTCTAAGGTACAAAATGGATCCAATATCTACTTTTGTACTCAAAATAGGATTCATTACCTCATAGCTAGATTTCTATATCCACATTCCTCACTACTATTTTGATAGTTCATCACGTGTTTCACTTGAATGAAGCCCGTATGGTTTGCATGTGTCCAATTATGCGCTCTAACTTGGCGTTAGTTCAAGAAATTTAGCCCTTTAAAAGTTGGAATGAAATCTACCATATTACTTTCCTTGGTTGCCATCACATTGATGGTTATTTAGTAGTCTTAATCGTTCCATGTTTAAGTGATTCTGACCAACAATATTGTGGAAGGTTGAAAATGAATAGAGTATCTATTAGTATTGTTGTTAAAAAATTTCAAGAGTTCTAACCTGAAGCACTACACAATGCTATTAGCTGCATTTTTAGGGGGTTGGCATTATGTGTCATCGTTCTACAAGATATAGGGGGTTGGCATCACATGTCATAGTTCTCCATTTTTAGAGGTTGGCATTACGTGTCATCGTCCACCAAGACATACAAGTTATAATCCTTGAGATTTTTTAGCAACAATGACAACAAATACTCGTTTTTCATTTTTAGCCTACTATAAAAATTGCTGGCTAGAATCGCTTAAACATGGAAAGATCACTTATGAGCTTGTTTAAACACTACCAAATGCCCCATAATTGGTCGCACATTAGCCACACGAGCTTCATTCAAGTGAAACACGTGATAAGCAATAGAGAGGGGTGCAAATATAGAAATCCAGCTGTATGGTAACAAATCCTCTGTTGGGGGTACTAAAGATACGTTTGGATTTGAGATTTGTTTCGGTTTGATCGATTTAATTTAAGTTGTTTGACGTTTGCAGAATTTGTTTTGGGATGGATCGATATTTTTTTTTCTTTATCATGTTTTTCACTTGGGTTTTTCGATTAGAATTGGGCCTATTGGAATAATGTTTTTATAATTGGGCTAGTTATGTTCTAGGGGATTAGATAATTGGTTATGTGGTTATTTTTGGCACATGAAACTCTTTGATTGAATCAAGAGAAATATACGGTCGACATATACTATTATTTTTGTTTTATTTGAAACATCATTGTTTAGTATTTGTCTTTTTGAGTTAATCGACCTTCAACCTTTTTTGTTTTGTAAAGAGATTTTGTATTGGGATTCAGTTGTTTGAATTAGGATCGCAATCCTTACTATATAAGTTGGTCATTATAATTATTATCCATATCATATTTAGGGCGCTTGACTTATAAGAGGTCGTTCATCAAGTTATTCGTTAAGTTGAATTTGTTTGATACTTGGATAATAAGTTTGAAGTTGGATCGTAAACCTTATACAATAAGTGGGTCATTAGAATTTGAATTTGGTATTTAAAATTTGGAGATCGATTTAGTGTTTGAAGACTTGATTATAATTGTTTGGATTTCGATCGAATCGTTTGGGAATTAGTTAATTTGAAATTTGGATCTTCATTTGTCGGGCTTTTAAGGTTGGTTTCCTGGATTTGTTTATCTTTGGTTGAAATCATTTTGAATTTTTTGGTTAATGTTAGATTATTCGTTTTGAAGTTATTGCATTTGTTTTATATCAAATTTATTCTATCGTTTTTGGGAATCGATCATTTGTTTGAACTACGCTAGTATCTCTAGCATTTAGAAATTCAAATTTGAAGATAAAAAATTCGTTTGGTTTGAAGTTTCGAGAAGGTATTACTGGAGTTGAAGCCACGGTGAAGATTGTTAAGAAAATGACTTAAACTCTAAGGGTTGTTTGGTAAATTTAGTAATTGGTTTAACTTATCCTACAAGTTTGTTTAGTATTAGAAAACTATTCTATAATGATTAGCTTAGCCTATAAATATGGATTAATAGTTTTAGAATTACGTATAGAACCGTAGAGGGGGGGGGGGGGGTTTAATACGGTCTTTTTGACATTTTCAAAGTTAAATGGGATTGTGTATAGAATGCGGGAGACAAGAATGTTTGATATGGGAGTGTGTAAAAATCTTTTTTTTTTTTGTTGGGAAGTAAAAGTGTACAAAGAATATTCAACTTCCAAATAACCAAATTCAAATAATCAAATGACATAATCCATGATTAAGAAACAATAGGCATAATTACTAATCACTTTGATAAAAATAAGATAAGTGTTTTGCATCATTAGTAAAGCACCTCCCATAAAGGGAAAATATGCATTTACGCAAAGTGACATTGACTTATTTTGACCAACAAAGAAGTAAACATGTTACGTTATTAGAGAAGACGTACGCACGAATTATGGTCATGTGAATACTTTCGTTTGATTTTACATTAAAATTATAAATGTCCTAGGTTTGAGAAAAGAGTTTTGCCCTTGGTTAGAGGCATTTCGTAAAGATTTTGAGTTGACATTTTTGAAAAACGGGAGGACTTGTTTTGGTCACCTCTTTAAGTCCTCACCTTGTTGTGAGTCTATTAAATAGCTCAATTATCGTATTCATATTGTAATGAAAGATCTACAGTTTTCGGGTAAGAGGAAAGCTGACATTCAAAAACTGAAGTGAGTCTTAAGAGTCCCTGGCGTGCCGCGCTTTTCGTTTTTTGGCTATCGTTTGTCATTTTATTTGTCCCGAACATTTATTTCTCATCGTTAAAATATTAAGGAGAATTAATCAATGTTGCACCAAATTCTCCGTACCTTTTGAATTATGATACATTTGAATTTGGTTTTGTGTTTGGTTAAAGCTTTCGCTTGGTTTGTTTAATTTATTTGTTTGTTTCGTCTTTTGATTACCAACAAACATTGAATAGTAGATTCACATATTGTAACCATATAGACATAATAATCGTGTTGCTACTTCTATACTTGTCTAAAATCAAAATATACATATAAAAACCTGTCCAATATTGTTTTTTTCTAAGTTTACACCTACATTAGAAGCTAAAGGATATATATATATATATATATATATATATATATATATATATATATAAGTTATCAAGTGATGTGCTCGTCATAATTAAATCAACTAGCTTTAACTTTACCAATTTTTAACATAACTAAACCAAATAACCAAATTAGTTATTCATATTTATGCAAGAAAATCCCTTACCGAAAACAAGATAATTTCTTTAGTAAAAATAAAAAAAAAAAACTTGCAGCATGATAATAGTAACTTGTTTTATGTTTTGAACCTATTTATACTTACCAAAACATGATTAACAATGTCTCATACCAACACTTATTCTAAATGCATAATGTTAAATGACAAAGTTTTAAAACTTTAAAATTAAAGAGTGATTTTTAATTTAAAAAATATAGTTTAAACTCTATCAAGGTTATCTAATATTCCTTCAATCTCCAATTGTTCACCTTTTTTTCTCAGTTGATCCCAAATTAATTGTTAATTATCAAATAGATATGAAAATTTAAGATCACCTATTACTTGAAATTAACAAATGTTAGAGAAACAATAATCAATTAGTTGATGATAAAACTGTTACTATATTCTGTAAGAAGTAAATAGTAAAACAATATTAACTATATTTTCTTCAACTATATTATTTTTCTAAGACAATTATTTTCGAGATAAAATGAGTAATATATAGCATACTTTAATACTTATAAAAAGAGTAAGTCAATGCATCAGTTAAATGCAAATTTTGTGATATAAAAGCATTTAAAGGTTAAAAAAAGTAAAATGATAAGTTATTAAATTTATTTATTGCAAGTGAATAGTTTTTTTAAAACAGACAAAAATAATAGGAGGAATTGTGTGTGTGCACACATACACACACACACATACACACACACATATACATATACATATACATATATATATATATATATATATATATATATATATATATATATATATATATATATATATATATATATATATATCCAATAAAACCTGTATATTTGCATATTTTTGTCAAAATACAAGTTTTTAATTCATAATGTACAATGGTTTATAAGCATGTTTTGGGAAAATATTCAAGTTTTAATAGGCATATATGTAATTGCCACAAAATAATAAGATACATACTTTAATTAGGACGGATGGAACAACTAATAACTGTAGCAATGGTATGAATAAGATGACGAGATAAGCCCTAAATAATAAAATTATTGTTTCTATTTCTAAAAATACCTTTTAAGTGTTAAATAAGAGAAACAAACATATTCAACTAAGCGAAAAAATTCTATTCAATGATGGATATATTTATAACATGATGGCATGATCCTTTAACTAGTTAATAAATTTCATTTTTTTATTTTAATTGCCACCGTATAAATGTTTTATCTTTTATTATATTAAAAAGAATATACTACCATAACCACCTAAAATACTATGAATCATTACCTCAAATTCATTGGGTTGCGGTTGACTGATGTCACTCTGATTATTCACCAACGAATCTCCACCATCTAACACTACCCCTAAGTTGCCTCCCGTTTGTTTTGCCGCCATACTTCTAGTGATAGCTATATTCTGATAACCAAGCAGTCTAAGGATGGACAGCTCTGATACTAGTGATATGAATTAAGACAGAATCAAAGTTGGATATGGTATCCAACGACAATCCTACACCTATTACAAAGAAAACTAATGAAAATAATAAATTTCGATGATAAAGGTTACAACCAATGAAAGATTGAAAATAAGAGTGGATAATATCTTGTGCATTGTTTGATCTAGTCCCTTTCCTTACATATATATAGAGAGAGTGTCGTGAGGTAGCATACACCAGATCTATCCTCGCGTAACAAACTATGTAATTACATCTAAGTCCCTATACTTCTATTATTTCTAAAAAGGACATAAAACAGTAATATGTAAATAAAACCATAACACGTTAAGGTATCAGTTTGGCTTAACAAGATTGAAACACAGGATAGATTGTCAAACTATCCAAAAAGCAAGCATTAGTTGGGTTCCATATTTTGTACGATGAAAAACGGCATATATTTTATTGAGTCGTCTCTCAGGTAATTGGAGAGAAAAATACTAGGGGTCATGTCAGTGTGAACACTTACATACTTCACGTGTCGATCTAGAAACAACTTACTTTAGTATTTTGGTAATCAACTTGCACATATACATGACAACGTTAATCCTTATAAAATCATTATTGTATCCTCTTTCTTTCAATCTTTTAAAATCTTGATATTTACATATCTTTTTCATAATTTTGCATGTACCATTCATCACACATGATGTACGACTTATGAATTATACAAAATAAACACTTGTTTCCCTTACTCAATAGGGCAATTGCTACCATTCATCAAGTATGTAGTACGACTTTTGAATTATGAAAAGTGAACATTTGTTTCCCTTACTCAATTATGCAAAGTGAACATTTGTTTAGGGTTTATTTGGATTAAAGTTTGATTGTTTTTTGTTTGAACAATCATTTTCATTTTGAAGATTCACTTTGATTTAGGATTTGTTTTGGTTTGATCGATTTAAAATGAGTTACTTGACGTTTGCAAAATTTGTTTTGGGATGGATCGATATTTTTTTACTTGGGTTTTCGGATTAGAATTGAGGCCTATTGGAATATTGTTTTTGTATTTGGGCTAGTTAAGTTCTACGGGATTAGATAATTAGTTATTTGGTTATTTTTGGCACATGAATATCTTCGGTTGAATCAGGAGGAACATATGATCAACATATACTATTAGTATTGTTTTGTTTGAAGCATCGTTGTTTGGGATTTATCTTTTTGAGTTAATCGACCTTCACCAACTTCTTTTTTTTCAAAGACATTTTGTATCGAGATTTAGTTGTTTGAATTCAGACCGTAATCCTTATTATATAACTTGGTCATAAGAATTATTATGTGTATCTTATTTGGGGTGCTTAACTTATAATAGCCTCTTTGTTTAGTTATTTATTAACTTGAATTTGTTTGATACGTACATTATAAGCTTGTAGTTGGATCATAATACTTATAAGGGTTATGGTATAGAAAAGTTACTAAAGTTTTTCAAAAATTTGTCCTAAGTTACTATAGTTTCATTTTATTCATCCACGTAACTAAACTTTGAAACTTTTTTCACCCAGGTAACTGAACTTAAAAAAAAAATTGAATGTTCAGGTTATTGAACTTTGAAACTTTGTTCACTCAGGTTATTACTCGGACTAACACTGAATTTTCGAAGTGTATGCTTCTCGAAAGTTCAGTAACCTAAGTGCACAAAATAAAACTATAGTAACTTATGACAAAATTTTTGGAAACTTTAGTAACTTTTTTGTGTAATAACCCATACTTACACTATAAGTGAGTCATTTGAATTTGAATTTGGTATTTGAAACTTGTAGATTGATTTGGTGTTTGAAGACTTCATTACCGTCATTTGGATTTTGATCGATCATTTGTGAATTTATCAGTTTGAAATTTGGGTCTTCGTTTTTCAGGCTTTTGTAGTTGGTTTCCTGAATTTGTTTGTCTTTGTTGTAGATCGTTTTGCATTTGTTAGTTAACATTAGATTGTTCGTTTTGAAGTTATTGGTGGTTTTTTATCGAATTTATTTTGGATCGTTTTAGGGAATCGATCATTTGTTTGAACTAGTCTGGTATCTCTAGCATTTGGAAATTTTTTAATTTGAAGATGAAAGATTCGGTCAGTTTGAAGTTTTGAGAAGGTGTTACTGGAGTTTAAGTCACGTGGAGATTGTTAGAAGAGTGACTTAAACTCTAAGAGTTGTTTGGTAATTTATTTGACGTATCCTACAAGTTTGTTTAGAATTAAGAAACTATTCTATGACGGTTAGTTTAGCTTATAAATAGGGATTCATAGTTTTAGAATTCTTGGTACATTTTGAACTAGAATTTGGTACCTTTGAATTACAATTGTATATTTGGTACATTTGAATTTGGTTATATATTTGGTTTGATAAGTTTGAATAAAGCTTCCACTTTGTTTGTCTTTGTTGTAGATCGTTTTGCATTTGTTAGTTAACATTAGATTGTTCGTTTTGAAGTTATTGGTGGCTTTTTATCGAATTTATTTTGGATCGTTTTAGGGAATCGATCATTTGTTTGAACTAGTCTGGTATCTCTAGCATTTGGAAATTTTTTAATTTGAAGATGAAAGATTCGGTCAGTTTGAAGTTTTGAGAAGGTGTTACTGGAGTTTAAGTCACGTGGAGATTGTTAGAAGAGTGACTTAAACTCTAAGAGTTGTTTGGTAATTTATTTGACGTATCCTACAAGTTTGTTTAGAATTAAGAAACTATTCTATGACGGTTAGTTTAGCTTATAAATAGGGATTCATAGTTTTAGAATTCTTGGTACATTTTGAACTAGAATTTGGTACCTTTGAATTACAATTGTATATTTGGTACATTTGAATTTGGTTATATATTTGGTTTGATAAGTTTGAATAAAGCTTCCACTTCGTTTGTTTGTGTGTTTTGTCTTTTGATTACCCACAAACATCAAATAGACGGAATCTGTTGTGTTTGCTTTTCTAGACCAGGGGAACCATTACTTTTTGGGCAACTAAAATCTGCAAGTGACAAGTGTGACTTTACGGATTACAAGATAGGACAACTTGTGTACTTTTGGGCAACTGATGTACTTTTTGGACAACTGGCGGCCTTCATTTCGGACAAGTGGCGGTACATGGTTGGCTAAATTCAAGTTGCCAAGGCAATTGGTCTAGAAAAGCAAACACAAAAGATTTCATCTAGATAGTCTCACGCCTTGGGTAACCGGGCATTTTTGGAATTATCCATTTTTTAGTTGATCCCGAATTAATTGCTAACTCTTAAAGAAATAAAGGAAATTTTAAGATTACATATTACTAGAAATTTGAAATTATTATTACAAACGATAGAGAAAACAATAATTAATTAGTTAATGATAAAAGTGTTAATGTATTCAGTAAGATATAAAAAAAGGCAATAAAAATTATATTTCTTTAAACTATGTTATCTTTTAAAAAATTATTTTTTGGGATGAAAGGAGTAACTAATAGTACACTTTCATACCAAAAAATAAAGAAAAAAGTTCTATCAAATATACATCAAAGTATATTTCTATTGAAAGATACTAAATACATCACGAAAATAGTGTTTATAAACAAAATTTTCATATATTATCATATGTATTTTTTTTCTATGTTTTTAATGTGGGAGTTAAATGCTAATTTTGTGATATGAAAATTATTTAAAGGTTAAAGAGGTAAAATAATAAGTTATTAAAGTTAATTCATTTCAAGTAGACCATTTTTTTGCAATAGACCAAAATAATATGACAAATTTTAAATAGAACTAAGGGAGTAATAAATAAATGTGAAAGTGATATAAATTATTAATCAGTAACTATTTGTAAAAGATGATGAAGCAAGCTTTAACTAATAAAATTAGTTTTTTTCATTTGTTTCGATTTCTAAAAAAACCTTGTAACTGATAACTAGTGAAATAAACTTATTGAGTGATGAATGTATTTATAAATAGAACGAAGTGAGTAATAAATAATTGTGGCAGTGGTAAAACATATTAATGAGTAACTTTTTAAGTGTTAACTAAGCGAAATAAAGCTATTAAGTGATGAATATATTTATGATTTGAAGACATGATCTTTTAACTAGTAGATATATATATATATATGATTTGATGAATATATTTATGAATTGCTGACATGATCTTTTATATTTGTGCTTTAGTAGAAATTTATATATCGCAAATGAACAAAAATTTGTTGCCTTTTAAATAGCTTTTATGTCATTTACAAATACATTCCATGCTTATTCTAAAGTTGCGGAAAAAAGTGTAGTTATATTTTTTCTATTTGTAAATTACCACTACCAACCTTTTTTTGGACTTCTCTATGACATCACCTATCTCATGCTATGCATGCTTTTCTTTTTCCTAAAACCAAAAATAGTAGATTTCTTGATTATTTGAGATAAAACATAAGTAAATAAGAGATAAAGCAAAAATGATTTATCTTAAAACTCTATTACATATGTAAAACTTAAGAAACGTAAAAATGAGTAATGTTTAATTCTCAAAGTACCCCTTTAAAACTTAAATTCTCACCTAAGAATTCAAACAAAATTGACTTAATGAAATAGTTGCTTTAACAATGTCCGAATCCAAAATTTCAATAAAATAAAATTAAAAATGACAACTTTTAACAAAAATTTGTAATGAGCTTTTTCTTGAAAATAAAAAATAAAAAATGATACTTTTTATTATTTTATTTTAATCCTAACATTAATACTTTTAAAAATTCAACTACAAACTCTACCATATAAGATACTATGCCACTATTTTTTTTTTCTTGTTATTGTGTTAGTTCGTAGTTGATAAAAATGAATAACCACAGTGTCACGACTATAACTGTTTGTCAATATAAAATTTTGTTGCTATGCACAGGCGCTTTGAGTAGTTTTATAAATGGACATAAATTAGATATAAAGTTTAGGAAAACATGAAGTACGTTGCAAAATTTGATTTTATTAAAAAGCATGTTATTGTTAACTTTTTTATCCTAAAGTCCCCAAAATGTGCCTTTTGGACTTGCTTTTATATTTGTGCTTTAGTAGAAATTTATAGATTACAAATGAACAAAAGTTTGTTGCCATTTAATTAGCTTTTATGTCATTTACAAATATATTCCATGTTTATTCTAAAGTTGCGGAAAAAAGTGTAGTTATGTTTTTTCTATTTGTATTTTACTACTAACAACCTTTTTATGAACTTCTCTCTGCAATCATCTAGTTCATGCTATGCATGCTTTTCTTTTTCCTAAAACCAAAATAGTAGATTTCTAGATTATTTGAGATAAAACCATAAGTAAATAAGAGATAAAGCAAAAATGCTTTATCTTAAAACTCTATTACATAAAGAAAAAATTATTTTACTTAAAACTTAAGAAACTTAAAAATGAGTAATGTTTAATTCTCAAAGTACCCTTTTAAAACTTAAATTCTCGTGTAAGAATTCAAACAAAATTGACTTAATGGAATAGTTGCTTTAACAATACTCCAATCCAAAATTTCAATAAAATAAAATAAAATATGCATGACAAATTTAAACAAAATTTTGTAACGAGCTTTTTCTTTAAAAAAAAGTGACACTTTTTTTTTTGAATTTATCTTAACATTAATACTTTTAAAAATTCAACCACAAACTCTATCATATAAGACACTATGCTACCATTTTTTTTTTTATAAATTATTATGTTAGTTCGTAGTTGATAAAGATGAATGACCACAGTGTCACAACTATAACTATTTGTCAATATAATATTTTGTTGCTATGCACAGGCGCTTTGAGTAGTTTTATAAATGGACATAAATTAGATATAAAGTTTAGGAAAACATGAAGTATGTTAGTAAATTTGATTTTATTTAAAAAAAAATGTTATTATTAATTTTTTTTATAGTCCTCAAAATGTGCCTTTTGGAGTTACTTTTACATTTGTGCTTTAATAGAAATTTATCTATCGCAAATGAACAAAAGTTTGTTGCCTTTTAATTAGCTTTTATGTCATTTACAAATAAATTCCATGTTTATTCTAAAGTTGCAGAAAAAAGTGTAGTTATGTTTTTTCTATTTGTATTTTAGCACTAACAATCTTTTTTGGACTTCTCTATGACATTACATAGCTCATGTTATGAATGCTTTTCTTTTTCCTAAAACCAAAAGCAGTAGATTTCTGGATTATTTGAGATAAAACCATAAGTAAATAAGAGATAAAGCAAAAATGGTTTATCTTAAAACTCTATTACATATAAAGAAAAAATTATTTTACTTAAAACATAAGAAATTTAAAAATGAGTAATGTTTAATTCTCAAAGTACCCCTTTAAACTTAAATTCTCACGTAAGAATTCAAACAAAATTGACTTAATGGAATAGTTGCTTTAACAATGTCCGAATCCAAAATTTCAATAAAATAAAATAAAATATGCATGACAACTTTACCATATAAGATACTATGCTACTATATATATATATATATTTATTTTTTCTAATTTTTATGTTAGTTCGCAGTTGATAAAAATGAATAACCATAGTGTCACAACTATAACTGTTTGTCAATATAAAATTTTATTGCTATGCATAGACGCTTTGAGTAGTTTTATAAATTGACATAAATTAGATATAAAGTTTAGAAAAACAAGAAGTATGTTGGCAAATTTGATTTTATTAAAAAGCATGTTATTGTTAACTTCTTTATCATAAAGTCCCCAAAATGAGCCTTTTAGAGTTGCTTTTACATTTGTGCTTTAGTAGAAATTTATATATCGCAAATGAACAAAAATTTGTTGCTTTTTAATTAGCTTTTATGTCATTTTCCAATAGATCTATATTTATTTTAAATTTGCTGAAAAAAGTGTAGCTATTTTTTTTTTCTATTTGTATTTTACCACTAACAACCTTTTTTGGACTTCTCTATGACATTACCTAGCTCATGTTATGCATGCTTTTCTTTTTCCTAAAACCAAAAGTAGCAGATTTCTGGATTATTTGAGATAAAACCATAAGTAAATAAGAGATAAAGCAAAAATGATTTATCTTAAAACTCTATTACGTATAAAGAAAAAAATATTTTACTTAAAACTTAAGAAATTTAAAAATGAGTAATGTTTAATTCTCAAAGTACCCCTTTAAACTTAAATTATCACGTAAGAATTCAAACAAAATTGCCTTAATGGAATAGTTGCTTTAACAATGTTCGAATACAAAATTTCAATAAAATTAAATAAAATATGCATGACAACTTTACCATATAAGATACTATGCTACTATTTTTTTTTTCTAATTTTTATGTTAGTTCGTAGTTGATAAAAATGAATAACCATAGTGTCACAACTATAACAATTTGTCAATATAAAATTTTGTTGCTATGCATAGACGCTTTGAGTAGTTTTATAAATGGACATAAATTAGATATAAAGTTTAGGAAAACAAGAAGTATGTTGGCAAATTTGATTTTATTAAAAAGCATGTTATTGTTAACTTTTTTATCCTAAAGTCCCCAAAATGGGCCTTTTGGAGTTGCTTTTATATTTGTGCTTTAGTAGAAATTTATATATCGCAAATGAACAAAAGTTTGTTACCTTTTAAATAGCTTTTATGTCATTTACAAATAGATTCCATGTAACTCTAAAGTTGCGAAAAATAGTGTAGTTATGTTTTTCTATTTGTATTTTACAACTAACAACTTTTTTTGGACTTCTCTAACAATCACCTAGCTCATGCTATGCATGCTTTTCTTTTTCCTAAAACCAAAAGTAGTATATTTCTAGATTATTTGAGTTAAAACCATAAGTAAATAAGAGATATAGCAAAAATGCTTTATCTTAAATGTAACAATTCACATTGTTCAGGATAATTACCATTCCCGGAAAATTTCACTATTCACTTTTACTATTCATTTTTCCCGAAACTTTCCCGAAAGTTGATTTTTATTTGATATTCTCGAGTGATAAATCATTTCCATGACAAATTAAAAGTTTGACATTCATAAGCTCATTTTCGTGAAAGTTATTAAGGAATTACACGTTTTAGGGTAAAACGTCAATCAGAAATTCTATGCACAACGAAATTCCACCCCGTCAGGTGACCCCACATCAGAAAAATGTTTGACACACTCATGATTTATTTGAGAATTAATCGTGACTGAGAAAAACATGACCAAAAACTTCCCAGCAGGTCACCCAAACCTGTACTAATCCCGCACGAGCACGCTTAACCGTATGGGCGATTAACCGTGAGACCACAAAACGCGTTTCTAAGACTATTTGAGTTTTCAACTTCTTAGAAAAAGTCAACATATTCTTTCCCTCCTCCATTGACCAAAAATCATCCCTTGATGTTATAAGTCATTTCGTGATTTTTAGGCTTACGGTTTGATGTCTAAAAGACATTTAATACCAACCGACACTAGACTGAGCCCAGTCTAGACATTATAAGTCATTTTAAATCATTTTTATAACATTAGAAAAGTAACATTTTACTTTTCTCAATTTTACGCAATATTCAGCGTTTTACGCGAATTACGCGTTTTAGACCCGTGTTTCCAGTTTTTAGCAGGGTTTTACACCCAAATGGAACCTACCACTCATTTTATATTTTATTATGGAACTTATGGACATGTTTATCAATACTTTCAAGTTCCATAATTTTACGACACCCGGTTTTACGTTTTGAGGCTTAATCATTTACGATTGGCATTTCCCGGAGTCAAAACTAACTAGATATCTTGGATAATATCATCCAAAAGCCAACTCTTGCTCTCCAAGTTCATGAACCGCCATAAGGGGGGGGGGTTTCACACTAGGTGGCTTGATCTCAAGCTTAAAGGCCTTAGATTTCATCCATGTGTTCACCTTGGCCTCCAAGGTTGGACTAGTCAACATTTGTAACCTCCTTAAGACCCTATAAAAGCCCCCCATCCCCTCCTTGGCCGTCCACCATAACCACACACCAAACCCATCTCATTTGTTCATTCTCTTCCAAGTTTCATGCAAGATTCAAGTGCTAGTTCAAGGTAGAAACCCTAGATAGGTTATCATTCATCAAACACTTCCATAACCTCATATACTTTGGTGATTTCTCTTGAGTTTAAATCCACTCAATTCACCTAAACCTTCATCATCCATCTTTCAAGAATACCAAGGGTAGAAAGATTGCATGAAGTGAAAAAGGGTTGAAGCAAGTCTATCAATGTCCTATCCTTACATGTTAACTTCCTTTCATCTTTGAAAGCCAAAAGTTGTGAGCCAAACCCTAACTTGATTCTTGTTAAATAATCATATTTATGTTATTTACATGTTATTCTTGCTATATTATGTCTTGTAGTTATGTCCATGATGTATAAAAGTGAGCAAAACAAGTTATTGTTATTGATTGACAAGATAAGTTACTAAAACAAGTAAACTAGTGACTTTCTTGGTAAGACCTGATTAAAATGGTAAAAATATGATGTTGGATCATTACATATTACAGTAGAGGACTTAACAAGGAAACCATAGCAATTTGAACCACCCAAAACGAGTATACGAGTCAAAAGTTACGCCCATTTGAAGTTACCAAAGATTTCCGGCAAACTGCCAAATACCATTCTGATCAAATTTGGGTTTTGAAAGTCCCACTTCTGGTCCGATTCATCAAAAAGTTAAAACATGAAAGTTGTCCGAAACGACGTTTTCGTTCAGGAACAAAGAAGCTCGAGACCTAAAAATGCTTTCCGAGTGATAAATTTCTTCAAATTCTAAACAGCCCATTTTTAGACAAAGTCATTACATATAGGTTATGGTTTATGAAGACCAAAGGGGTCTTATGACCTATAATCAAGACCACAACCATGGCTAGAGCCAAGGTTGTGTCTCATGACCTTGAAACAAGGACCAAAGGTCATGGCTAGGCCATGACGAAATGACCATACCAACTTTCATAGGCGTAAACATGAAACAAAGAGTTGATGAGAACTTGAACATACAATTTGGATCTACTTCACTAAAAGGAAAACATGAGATATTACCAAGATAAAATGGTCATTCAAGACTTATGAAACTACCCCTAATAACAATCTTCATGTACTAATAAACTTTCCTAAGTTTATTCAGATATTGGACATGTAACCTTTCGGATCAAAACTTATATCTATATATTTCATCAACTACTACAATAGTAGGGAGCCTCATGTGAGGAGTTCATTATGTAAGCCGTCGAGTTTGAGTTGTGGATTTACGAGTTAAAGTGTCCTGGCTCCTCGAACGCTTACTAACATGACTTCTGAATTATGTCGGCCCGAACGGTAGTAAACGATATACCAAAACATACATGTTTCATGAATCTTTCTTTCAAAGACTTATACTATACATCATACCACATCATGGACTAAATGCAAGATATATATATATAGGCACTCCGTTATATTACTCAAATCCTAAGTCGCGACATTCTATTATAGGTTGCTCGTAGAAACCTACACGATCCGACCATTACCTTCATTACTTGCTATCTTACTTAAGGTGAGTTCATAGCCCCACTTTCTATTGTTTAACTATTTTACAAACCCTTGGGGGGAATACATGCTATTTATAACCGAGCACAATGTTTTTAAATTGTATGCTTACCTGATTGTTTTATTATCACTAAGTACCAACCTTGCTAAACCGATATCCTTGATTATGAACCATTTAATCACTAGCAATAGTGAGCGCGAATATTAATAATAGGCCTATTGGGATTGACGAATCCCATTTGTTTTGACTAAGTGCAAACAAATGCATTAATATTTGAGATTTAGGTATGTTAGCAACATACCTACCGGGATAAAACCGCCGATTGATATTGGTACACGTTAACGTTATGGTGGCATAAGCTTAGTGTATAATACATGTTCCGGGCGTATAATAACGTAGCCTACCTGTTTTGTTTTCCAAACATTGGTGTGAGCCTATAACTCACACTACCAACATATTGTGTTCAATCGATTTAACAAACTCTATGAATATCACTCAACCTTTGTGTTGACCTCTCAAGCATGTATTTCAGGTTCATGACGATCAAGGATGGCACGGAAGGACACGGATACTCAAGAGGGCTATAAATTTTATTATCATTCAAAAACTCATTTAATGTATATTGTAAACATGGAACCAATTGGGACCTCATTTTATAATCTCTGAGATTTATATATTTTGAATGATACATCTTTTAAAACGACTCAATTGGAGTTCGTTTTCTATTATTGTGACTATTGTGCCGTCGAGTAACACCCAGTTTGAATTCCGCTGCAACCATGAATTGGGGGTGTTACAGATTGGTATCAGAGCCATGGTTATAGAGAAACGGGTCTAATTGAGACCTAAACTATAACCACACTACAAACAAAAACATTTTATAGCCTTCCGCTCTCCGTGTCTTCCATCCTCCAGACGATTATGGATTTAGTAAGCATGTTATGATACACAAACATGTTAGTATATTCATATATACCCATTTTGAGCATTTCCCTGTAAGCATTAGTATATTGATATATAAACTCGGTTTATTTTCAATCATTTATCTAAACAATGGACTAAACATATCTACGTATGCCTATTCTAGGGCATTTCGACACAATCACATTCTCCCAATCATGTTCCTACTCCAATATTTTATGTCCAAGACATTGTATGTTACAATGGTCTCATTCATTTTCCAAGACATTGTGAGATACAATGGTCTCATTCACTTTTCCAAGACATTGTGAGATACAATGGTCTCATTCATTTTCCAAGACATTGTGAGATACAATGGTCTCATTCATTTTCCAAGACATTGTGAGATACAATGGTCTCATTCACTTTTCCAAGACATTGTGAGATACAATGGCCTCATTCATTTTCCAAGACATTGTGAGATACAATGGTCTCATTCATTTTCCAAGACATTGTATGATACAATGGTCTTAATCATTTCTCAAATGTTTTGAGTTACACAATGACCTAACCTACTTCCCAGACATTGTGAATTGCACAATGGTCTAACCTACTTCCGAGACATTGTGTTTTGTGCAAATGGTCTCTAGAATTATTCCATCACATCATCAATATCATTTCTTATGATATCAAAAACCCGTCACAATCTATCGATTTCAAAACAAGAAATATGAGATTTCTAAAGGACAAACTAATCCATCATCGACAAAAGCTGAACTTTCTCTACATTCATCAAAGTTTTCTTATGAAACCTTCATTATTAAAAGTTCGTGATCCTGGCCAAGTATGTTCTATTTTAGAACTACTTAAAACTTCCTTTCCATACGTATCTACCCTTACTACCCTCTATGCAATGGAATATGAAAACATACGTTACAAGTCTTGTATGGACGGGACTTGCAACTTAAAGGTTTGACATCGCCTTTGTTCAGTGGACAGTTTCCCGAAAGCAACGGACATATCAAAAGTATACCTAAATTAGGTATTTGAAAATTTTATCGAACCTTGGCTAAATATAGACTAGTCACCTATATTTAACCTAGGGACAGTGGAATATAGTCTGACTAACTATATTCGACTTAAAATTTTCAAATACTGAGAGTAGTTGTACTAGGGTTATGTTTAGGTTGATTTCCTACATGAACTCGATAAAACCACCAGAATACATTAAAACAATCTAGAGACACGATAATGTCTTACCACTCAGCGAAATCTTAACACCTTATTTGTGTTACCTAATTTCATTCTTGAAATTTTTCATTTATGAGATAATCCGAACGACTATCTTTGGATAGTTATCAATTCTTCTCTTCATCCCGTAGAAGTACCATCCTGTTTAGGATACCATTCCGTCATAAACTTTTAAAAATCTCTTAAGATTTTTAAAGCAAACTCAACATCGATACCTAAGAGTATTAATGTTAAGCATACACTACACACTTTTGTTCATCAACATATCATAACATTATCTTCACAACCGTTGGAAACACAAGCTCATTAACAGATCTTGATGCACTTTTAAAGCTCAAATCATCCTTAGTTACACCACAAGCACCCTTATCAGCTTTACAAGATTGAATATTCATCTTGTACTTTTGCTACACCAGTGTCATCTCGTAATACACTACCTTGTAACTCACCGGCTAAGTATGAATGTTGTGTCGGGAATTCTTGAGTAGGATGATTTATAATGTCCTTATTTGAATGGATTGGGATGCCTTTTCATTTAAATAAAGAAATTATAAATCATCGAACCATACGTTTATATTCCTTTAGTTACATTGTTTGGGATGCCTCTCTATGTAAATAAAGAATTATAAACAAGTGGGCTTAATTATATCCGAAATAACATAAGTATGAAGTCAACCTACATTACATTGCTCGGGTATGGCTTGATACCTACATTACATTGCTCGGGTATGGCTTGATACCTACATTACATTGCTCGGGTATGGCATGATACCTACATTTTATTCGCCACAAGAAATCCTATCTTTTCACCGACATCGCTTCAAACCATGACATAAACACTAGGTACAACAACCGATTACCTACTAGACTATGATTGCAACAACTATCCCAATTTCCATTAGTACGAGGTTTACACTTTGGTTTTCATAATAATAGTGCAATAACAAACAAACTCGTTGCGAGGCCATGTAACCATATGCATGTGCAGTCGTACCAAACTCATTACGGGGCCATGTAGCCATATGCATGGGCAGTCATACCAAACTTATTGTGAAGCCATGTAGCCATATGCATGGGCAGCCGTACAATTCAAACAGGACTTTGTCCAACCGCATGTTCAACGCTTATTCCATGATTCGATTCTTATATCAATTTCTATTTATTGGATTCCTATGTAAATTGCTATTGTTGTTCAACTGTTATATCAATTGCTATTGATACTTGACAACTATATCAATTTCCATTTTGATATTTAACTATATCAAGTTCTATTTGATATTCAACTACTATATCGATTCCTATTAATATTCGACTGCTATATCAATTTCCTTTGATATTCGACTATTACCATACCTTTCCTACATAAAAGGAAGCCTCATCCTACACCATACACTGAAATGACAAATCAAATTACATTACCGGAAATCCCAGACTTTGGTCCTCATAAGTAACCACACATCTTTATCGACACCACTCCAACATATGACACACATAGAACTTCGGGACGAAGTTCCCCGTAAGGGGTAGAGACTGTAACAATTCACATTTTTCAGGATAATTACCATTCCCGGAAAATTTCACTATTCACTTTTACTATTCATTTTTCCCGAAACTTTCCCGAAAGTTGATTTTTATTTGATATTCTCGAGTGATAAATCATTTCCATGACAAATTAAAAGTTTGACATTCATAAGCTCATTTTCGTGAAAGTTATTAAGGAATTACACGTTTTAGGGTAAAACGTCAATCAGAAATTCTATGCACAACGAAATTCCACCCCGTCAGGTGACCCCACATCAGAAAAATGTTTGACACACTCATGATTTATTTGAGAATTAATCGTGACTGAGAAAAACATGACCAAAAACTTCCCAGCAGGTCACCCAAACCTGTACTAATCCCGCACGAGCACGCTTAACCGTATGGGCGATTAACCGTGAGACCACAAAACGCGTTTCTAAGACTATTTGAGTTTTCAACTTCTTAGAAAAAGTCAACATATTCTTTCCCTCCTCCATTGACCAAAAATCATCCCTTGATGTTATAAGTCATTTCGTGATTTTTAGGCTTACGGTTTGATGTCTAAAAGACATTTAATACCAACCGACACTAGACTGAGCCCAGTCTAGACATTATAAGTCATTTTAAATCATTTTTATAACATTAGAAAAGTAACATTTTACTTTTCTCAATTTTACGCAATATTCAGCGTTTTACGCGAATTACGCGTTTTAGACCCGTGTTTCCAGTTTTTAGCAGGGTTTTACACCCAAATGGAACCTACCACTCATTTTATATTTTATTATGGAACTTATGGACATGTTTATCAATACTTTCAAGTTCCATAATTTTACGACACCCGGTTTTACGTTTTGAGGCTTAATCATTTACGATTGGCATTTCCCGGAGTCAAAACTAACTAGATATCTTGGATAATATCATCCAAAAGCCAACTCTTGCTCTCCAAGTTCATGAACCGCCATAAGGGGGGGGGGGTTTCACACTAGGTGGCTTGATCTCAAGCTTAAAGGCCTTAGATTTCATCCATGTGTTCACCTTGGCCTCCAAGGTTGGACTAGTCAACATTTGTAACCTCCTTAAGACCCTATAAAAGCCCCCCATCCCCTCCTTGGCCGTCCACCATAACCACACACCAAACCCATCTCATTTGTTCATTCTCTTCCAAGTTTCATGCAAGATTCAAGTGCTAGTTCAAGGTAGAAACCCTAGATAGGTTATCATTCATCAAACACTTCCATAACCTCATATACTTTGGTGATTTCTCTTGAGTTTAAATCCACTCAATTCACCTAAACCTTCATCATCCATCTTTCAAGAATACCAAGGGTAGAAAGATTGCATGAAGTGAAAAAGGGTTGAAGCAAGTCTATCAATGTCCTATCCTTACATGTTAACTTCCTTTCATCTTTGAAAGCCAAAAGTTGTGAGCCAAACCCTAACTTGATTCTTGTTAAATAATCATATTTATGTTATTTACATGTTATTCTTGCTATATTATGTCTTGTAGTTATGTCCATGATGTATAAAAGTGAGCAAAACAAGTTATTGTTATTGATTGACAAGATAAGTTACTAAAACAAGTAAACTAGTGACTTTCTTGGTAAGACCTGATTAAAATGGTAAAAATATGATGTTGGATCATTACATATTACAGTAGAGGACTTAACAAGGAAACCATAGCAATTTGAACCACCCAAAACGAGTATACGAGTCAAAAGTTACGCCCATTTGAAGTTACCAAAGATTTCCGGCAAACTGCCAAATACCATTCTGATCAAATTTGGGTTTTGAAAGTCCCACTTCTGGTCCGATTCATCAAAAAGTTAAAACATGAAAGTTGTCCGAAACGACGTTTTCGTTCAGGAACAAAGAAGCTCGAGACCTAAAAATGCTTTCCGAGTGATAAATTTCTTCAAATTCTAAACAGCCCATTTTTAGACAAAGTCATTACATATAGGTTATGGTTTATGAAGACCAAAGGGGTCTTATGACCTATAATCAAGACCACAACCATGGCTAGAGCCAAGGTTGTGTCTCATGACCTTGAAACAAGGACCAAAGGTCATGGCTAGGCCATGACGAAATGACCATACCAACTTTCATAGGCGTAAACATGAAACAAAGAGTTGATGAGAACTTGAACATACAATTTGGATCTACTTCACTAAAAGGAAAACATGAGATATTACCAAGATAAAATGGTCATTCAAGACTTATGAAACTACCCCTAATAACAATCTTCATGTACTAATAAACTTTCCTAAGTTTATTCAAATATTGGACATGTAACCTTTCGGATCAAAACTTATATCTATATATTTCATCAACTACTACAATAGTAGGGAGCCTCATGTGAGGAGTTCATTATGTAAGCCGTCGAGTTTGAGTTGTGGATTTACGAGTTAAAGTGTCCTGGCTCCTCGAACGCTTACTAACATGACTTCTGAATTATGTCGGCCCGAACGGTAGTAAACGATATACCAAAACATACATGTTTCATGAATCTTTCTTTCAAAGACTTATACTATACATCATACCACATCATGGACTAAATGCAAGATATATATATAGGCACTCCGTTATATTACTCAAATCCTAAGTCGCGACATTCTATTATAGGTTGCTCGTAGAAACCTACACGATCCGACCATTACCTTCATTACTTGCTATCTTACTTAAGGTGAGTTCATAGCCCCACTTTCTATTGTTTAACTATTTTACAAACCCTTGGGGGGAATACATGCTATTTATAACCGAGCACAATGTTTTTAAATTGTATGCTTACCTGATTGTTTTATTATCACTAAGTACCAACCTTGCTAAACCGATATCCTTGATTATGAACCATTTAATCACTAGCAATAGTGAGCGCGAATATTAATAATAGGCCTATTGGGATTGACGAATCCCATTTGTTTTGACTAAGTGCAAACAAATGCATTAATATTTGAGATTTAGGTATGTTAGCAACATACCTACCGGGATAAAACCGCCGATTGATATTGGTACACGTTAACGTTATGGTGGCATAAGCTTAGTGTATAATACACATGTTCCGGGCGTATAATAACGTAGCCTACCTGTTTTGTTTTCCAAACATTGGTGTGAGCCTATAACTCACACTACCAACATATTGTGTTCAATCGATTTAACAAACTCTATGAATATCACTCAACCTTTGTGTTGACCTCTCAAGCATGTATTTCAGGTTCATGACGATCAAGGATGGCACGGAAGGACACGGATACTCAAGAGGGCTATAAATTTTATTATCATTCAAAAACTCATTTAATGTATATTGTAAACATGGAACCAATTGGGACCTCATTTTATAATCTCTGAGATTTATATATTTTGAATGATACATCTTTTAAAACGACTCAATTGGAGTTCGTTTTCTATTATTGTGACTATTGTGCCGTCGAGTAACACCCAGTTTGAATTCCGCTGCAACCATGAATTGGGGGTGTTACATTAAAACTCTATTACATATAAAGAAAAAATTATTTTACTTAAAACTTAAGAAACTTAAAAATAAATAATGTTTAATTCTCAAAGTACCTCGTTAAAACTTAAATTCTCACGTAAGAATTCAGACAAAATTGACTTAATGGAATTGTTGCTTTAACAATGTCCCAATCCAAAATTTCAATAAAATAAAATAAAATATGCATGACAACTTTAAAAAAAAATTTGTAATGAGCTTTTTCTTTAAAAAAAGGAAACTTTTTTTTGAATTTCATCTTAACATTAATACTTTTAAAAATTCAACCACAAACTCTACCATATAAGATACTATATATATATATATATATATATATATATATATATATATATATATATATATATATATATATATATATATATATATATATATATATATATATATATATATTGTTCGGTTCAAGAGAAAAGTGCATTTCGGTAGAAAAGTAGAAAATAATTGTGATGCACTAAAATTTTTAACTGTGATGCACCAATTTTTATATATACATATATATATATATATATATATATATATATATATGTATATATATATATATATATATATGTGTATATATATATATATATATATATATATATATATATATATATATATATATATATATATATATATATATATATATATATATATATATGTATATATATATACATATATATATATACATACATACATATATATATATATATATATATATATATATATATATATATATATATATATATATATATATATATATATATATATATATATATATATAGGGAAAATATTAGCTACATTACAAATGTAGCCAATTAGCTACATTTCCTTTGAAAAAGGTTTTAATAATGTACAGTTCAGTCCCTGCGGTATGTCCCTGACACACATTTTCCCCCTGTCCCCACCCTTTTTTAATGAAGGATTGTAGCTAGTTGGCTACAATAATTGTAGCCAACATATCCCCATATATATATATATATATATATGTTATTGTGTTAGTTCGTAGTTGATAAAAATGAATAACCATAGTGTCACAACAATAATCATTTGTAAATATAAAATTTTGTTGCTATGCACCGGCGCTTGAGTAGTTTTATAAATGGACATAAATTAGATATAAAGTTTAGGAAAACATGAAGTATGTTAGCAAATTTGATTTTATTAAAAAGCATGTTATTGTTAACTTTTTTTTTATCCTAAAGTCTCAAAAATGGGCCTTTTAGAGTTGCTTTTACATTTGTGCTTTAGTAGAAATTTATATACCGCAAATGAACAAAAGTTTGTTGCCTTTTAATTAGCTTTTATGTCATTTCCAAATAGATCTATATTTATTTTAAATTTGCTGAAAAAGTGTAGTTATGTTTTTTCTATTTGTATTTTACCACTAACAACTTTTTTTGGACTTCTCTATGACATCACCTATGACATCACCTAGCTCATGCTATGCATGCTTTTCTTTTTTCAAAAACCAAAAATAGTAGATTTCTGGATTATTTGAGATAAAATCATAAGTAAATAAGAGATAAAGCAAAAATGATTTATCTTAAAACTCTATCACGTATAAAGTAAAAATTATTTTACTTAAAACTTAAGAAACTTAAAAATGAGTAATGTTTAATTCTCAAAGTACTCCTTTAAACTTAAATTCTCACGTAAGAATTCATACAAAATTGACTTAATGGAATAGTTGCTTTAACAATGTCTGTAAGTAATCAAAACCCATAACACAATCAAGAGGGTGTTTAGGCCGTGAGTTATAGAGAGAGAAAGAGAGAAATGGGAACTTTAGTGAGAAAAAATGTATGTAATATTATGTTGTGAATGAAGTTCCAACCCTTCCCTTGTGTGGGAAGGGCTATTTATACAAGAGCTAAAAACGCCTCTAGTAGGCTATGGACCGGGCTAACAGTGGGTAAAGACCCAACCCGACTCCTTGGTAAAGCAATATCTAAACTAATATGATTAAACCGACGAGCTACTTAATGCTAATACATACTCGGGGTGATCGAGTCTTTCATAAGAGAATATTTATATTCCTAACAATCTCCCCTTAAGGGAGGTCACCCCGGAAATTATGATTTAAATTCTAGTAATATTTTAATACATGAATTTAACATCCTAGCTCGTAGTATTTGATTCTTCAAAAACATTGATCTTTGTTCTTCAAGCAATATTCATGTGACTGATGTTCCTTTGATTTATCTTTGAGATCATCAGCTACTGTAAACCTCCAAGTTATCCTTTGTTGCATTGCCTTCATGTTTAGTAGTGACCATCGGACCGGCATGCTTACACTCTTCAGGATCATGAAGTTTAGCATCAGAGTTGCGGAAGCATTGTTGTATGTCATTCTGCTATTATGATTTCTTTGAGCTTGATTGTGAAGTGTGAGCATGAGGTTATTTATTGATGTCTCATTCGCCATCAGCTATAACCGTAGGAAGTTCCTGCAAACAACAGTTAGTAATAAACAAACGAAAGTTTCTTTGTTCACTTTCATTGAATAGGGTTGCAAGAACCATGGCTCCTCGTTGATTAGTATAAATACTGCCTGTGATCACGTAGAATTCCAAAGAATTTCCTTGACAGGGTTTCGCAGCTGTACTAGCCGTTCTCAAACAGGAGCGTCTCAAAGTAGACAACACGGAGTGAGTGAACTAGCGAATTAGGATTCACTGATTAATGAGAAATTTATTTTGAATACTGTTGGAAATAAAATGCACAAAGTAAAGAGTTTGCCTGAAGAGCCTGCTAATGATAGTTAAGCCTGCCTCTTCAGTTCTGCTGATGTTGAAGATATACTAACAGTACCTTCTGGGTAAGAAGGTACTACTAGTTAAAGAAGGTCCTGCCAGTTTTCACGACAAGTTGCTATATTTTAATTAGAGATATTTACTTGTATTATTAGTCTTTGTACAAAGTTATACGTTAAGTAGAAGTAGTACAGAAGTCTCAGTAGATATAATGGAGTTTTTTATCTTGAAAGGTGTAATATTAGGATAAGAAAAACCTCTAGTATATTATATTAAGCAACTTGACCACTTGTAATAAGGGCTCCTTATACTATAAAAGGAACCCTTAAGACACCATCTTAGATATATCTTTTCATACAGCTTTCATAGCTCTCCCATGCATAACTTCTATCTTTAACCTTTCACGTATCAAAGATTCAAGGTTACATTTGTAATCCTGGTGATAGTTAAGATCACCCGTATTATTTCATCAATAATATTGAATCGTTTTGTGTTATTCATGTTGTGTTCATTCTCATTTACTTATTCACCACCTTTGTTCCTTTAGTGTGTTTTAGTAAATTCCGCGTGCTAACTCACATTCATTCATAAATATCCTAAACACATTACTGAGATTAACATCCCAAGTGTTTGCACAATTCAATACAGAATCCTTCCACAAGTGGTATCAGAGCAAGGCTGATATTTACGACATAAAAGAACAAAGCAAAAATGGATGTTGAGCACATTCAAACCAATGTGGCTGCAAAACTTCCATTACTCAAACAGAATGAGTTTGAAATGTGGAGACTGAGGGTTGAATAATACTTCCAAGTGCAAGACTATGCACTTTGGGAGATTATTGAAGAAGGAAACTCTTTTAAACCAGTAACCACCACCTCCACAGTAAATGATGCACTTGTCACAACTGTGCAAGTAAATCCAATAACTGTTGAAGAAATAATTCAAAAGAGAAATGATCTTAAAGCCAGGAGTATGCTTCTCATGTCTATTCCAAATGACCAGCTTCTAGTCTTTAACAAATACAAGTGTGCTAAAACCCTTTTTCAAGCTATTGTGGCTAGATTTGGTGATAATGATGCAACCAAGAAAACCCAGAAAACACTTTTAAAACAACAGTTTGAAAACTTTTCAGCCACACCAAATGAGTCTTTGGACAACATGTTCAATAGACTACAAAAGCTTTCTAGTCAGTTAGCCATTCATGAAGTGATAATATCTCAAGAAGACTTAAACTCCAAATTCCTTAGAAGTCTACCCTCTGAATGGGCCATGCATGTCATTGTCTGGAAAAACAAACCAGATATTGATTCCATGAGTCTCAATGATCTTTACAGCAACTTCAAAATAGTAGAGCATGAACTAAAGAAGTCTACTAGTTCAAGCTCAGGAAATATGGCATTTATGTCATCTCATGGTACTTCCAAGAAAGTTGATGAAGAAAAGGATGGTGGAGAAGAAGGTACTGCCAACACAAATTTTGGTACTGCCAGTACTTCCAGCAGTACCAAAACCATTTTAGATGAAACAATTGGTTGTGCTTTCCTAACATCACAGCACAATGGTTCCACATTGACCTTTGAAGATCTTCAAGAGATCAGTGATGATGATCTTGAAGAAATGGACATAAAATGGCAGCTTTCACTTCTTAGCATGAGGGCTAAGAAATATTTGATGAGGACTGGAAAGAAGATTGTCATCAATAGCAATGAACCTACTGGGTATGACAAGTCTAAAGTGGAGTGCTACAACTGCCACATGAAGGGTCACTACTCAAGAGAATGTAGAAGACCAAAGAAGCAGGGTGATAAGGGAAGAGTGTAAAACCTCGCGAAAATTCACATAATTAACTTCGGTTAATTTAATAAATAATCTTTGTCATTATTGTAATTACCATTTTTACGGGGAAATTTAAAATTTTCTTTGTATATTAAAGTGGTCACGATTACGATATTGTCAAATCCGTCAAACGACAAAACAAGTTATCGACAAAATTAACAAAACATTAATTTTATTAAACCTAATTACTAAAATTTACTACTAAACCAAATCGGGCCCTTAATCCCCTAAGCCCAACCGGCCCACACCCAAAACCCAAAAACTTATTTCTAATAATAATACTACTCGACTAAACCTACTCCAAATCGTCTCGTTCATTTCTAATTTTTGCACACGACCTATGTATATTTTTGCCCATCCTCGTTAAGCTCCTAGCCGACTATTAGTGTGTCAAATCTTACGTTCACACGTTGAGTTTTGATACGTTTTTAAGAGACATTTCGTTTAGTCATAACTCGACCCAAACGATTTATGATTAATTCATTTCTTATCCGTTTTAATCCCCGTTTGATTCTAAATGATCCTAATAATGTTTCTAAGATGAATTTATGCTCAAATGTTCAATATGATCAAGTATATATGGGTAATGAACGATTTTGTAAATCGTTTATGTATATATGGTTATGTCGACAAGCATACATGACTCACCACAAACATTTTCCATGAAATGTGCTCTCACAACTCTTTTGAAATCCTTATAAAACTCATATAGGAAACTAGTTCACTGACATGCAATCGTCCTTGTGTTTCTTGAGTGAGTTTACAAACCACACGATTCGTTTCAAGATAATACATATATACGACATGCATGCACTAGTTTCATATCATTTCCATACTCTTTCACCTAAACGTTTCTTCCTAAAAACTACTTCTACGAAATCTGGAGTCGAAGGTTATAGTAGTTAGGACTCAAGAAAAGAAATCGAGTTACATACATATATAACGTTTGGGTTATATAGTGAGACTTGATATTCTTGTGTTCTATTCTAACACTCTCAACCTTTGATCATCTCTAAGGTGTTTGTAAGTCTCCACAACTCGTTTCTAATTAAATTCCTACGTTAAATATTAATCATGCATCATATTTATATTTGTTCCATCGTATATCATTTCATATATATAATACACGTATAAATTTATCTTTAGAACACGAAACGTGACTAGCCTCTATCTTGGTAGGCCTAGGAGTCACGTAGCACGTACACTTCACCTTTATTTTCATGTTACATGCATTCTACGAACCTATTTTAAACCAAGTCACACGTATAAAATTTCATTAAAACACTTAGTGAATATTTCATGTATTTCAAAATAAGTAATCGATACAAACATGTCACAAAAGCTACGTATAACTTTTTATTTCAATTAACAAACGTACCATATTTTTCTACGTATTAATAGACCACCTAGAAAACTATTAGTTTCATATACACAACATATAAAAATATTCACGTTTTGACACCCTACTCGAGCCAAAGCAAGCCGACATGAACCAGATTTTTCAAAACCAAACTTATATAAAAATTATTATGGTTGTCGAGTGGGCTAAAACAAGGCCCAACAAGACCTTACGTTTTAACAGCCCACTGGGCCCATAAAATATATTTTTAGAATCACAAAGTAAGCCCAAGTTCAAGCCCAAAAGAATTTTCATGCCCTCGCCTCTAAAATTTTAAATGGGCTTATATAATGTTTCGTTAAGGCCCATTAGATAGAAAAATAAGCTTTTTATGAAATAAGCAGTTGAAATAAGCTAGGAATTAATAAGAAAAGCCACGGAAAATTTTAAAAAATCTTTATAATCACTTTTGCAAAAATAGGACTAAAAATGTAACGCGACGACACGTATAGGGACTAAATGTGAAAACTGTGAAAACTAAGGACTAAAAATCTAGAAACAAAAAGAAAGGATAAAAATTGATAAAATAATATTGTTACAAGTTTAGATTGTAATATTGGACATGTAATGGACTATAATTGTAAATATATATAAAAAGGACTAACGGTGTGACGCTAACGTCGTTAGTATAAAAAGTGTAAAATTGGAAAAAGGACAAGGACTACACATTATTTATTTGACATTCTTATTTTATTTTCTATTTTTCGGCAACCCTCACGTCATATGCATTTTGTTACGTTTTATATATATATTATTTATTTTTACGTTAACTATATATATAACGATACTTAAAAGGTTAATATTTTTACTTACGATTTAAAAGGTAAAACTACGATGGATATTTTATATAAAGTATTTTCATATCGTGCATGACATAATAGTAATTTCACTTCATATCATCTATTTGTCATAACGAATAATGTTTATTCGTTATTCGTTCGTAGTTACCAAATAGTATTTGGTTATATTTTCTGATAAATATATTTATCAGGTTCTGTGTCAAAGACGTTCCCATAAATCTCATCCTATCTTAATTTTCATCATTTCCATATCAATCCAGGTGAGTCATAGCCCCATTTCAAATAATTGTTTTTTAACTCATTGGGGGAGATACATGCTTACATATACTTTGATAACTTGATAAGTATATGAAATAAAATAAAATACATGATTCAAATCAATTTCCTAATTGATATTAAAAATAATATAATATGTGATTTATAATATATTGATATTCCCAATGTGATTATTGTGGTATGTGAAAAATCTATATTGATGAATTATTTGACTGAAATATTGATAGTCATGTGAAAATTGTTCCCAATTCGATTATTGTGATATGTGATATAAATGTGTTACTGGCGATATATATTCAAACTGAATTTCCGATACTCAAAAGATGATATTTTCAAATTGAATTTCTGATACTCAAGCGATACTATTTTCAAATTGAATTTCTGATACTCAAGCGATACTATTTTCAAATTGAATTTCTGATACTCAAATGATAATATTTTCAAACTGAATTTCTGATACTCAAGCAATACTATTTTCAAACTAAATTCCTGATACTCAAATGATACTGTTTTCAAATTGATCTCTGTAATGCGATACTTGATTTCATGATGTTATGCTAAATGAGCCCATAGGTCCTTGATATTGCCTAAGTTAGCTTATCGCCATAAAGTCCCTCTATCATGAGCCATTAATCACTGAAAAGTGAGCGCGAATATAGTGGACAGCTTCGAAACCTGTTTCGGGTTGACCTCCGATCCCACTAATGCTTGACGGAATGCCAATTGCAATTGGTTAGCCGCATTAGTCGTGATACACTATATTTGAGTAAAAATAGGAATTGGCAAATCACCTATTACACGAGGGCAAAATCTGTCATTGATTTGATAGATCACCCCTTCTATTAACGTCTTGCGTGTCATGAGGCTTGGTGCAATATCCATAAAGGAAAGATATATGTATTCAACATATATTTAGATACAGCTGTATAGGTTCGCCCATATGTGAATTGTTTATCTGATCGATTTAGTATCATGAGTTTCCAGCTCATGTTAAGATTATCTATTCTTTATTGAATGTGATTGAATACTTATATGATTTATTTGTGAATAAATTCAATAATTGTTTCATTTTTGTATGTATTTTAACAATACCAAATATTCCTGAAATCTAACAAAATAAAGGGTTTTTCCTAAAACTCTATGAACTCACCAACCTTTGTGTTGACACTTTTAAGCATGTGTATCTCAGGTAATTTAATGGAGCAGGACAAGACACGGAGTGGGCATTTATTACTCTGATAAATAAAAATGGTGTAAAAATCAAATTTGTCATTTTTACAAGCCTTTATATCTTTTCAAAAGATTTTAAATCAAATGGTTCATCTTTTATCAAAATTATTATTTGAATGACAAATGATCTTCAAGATGTTTCTTTCAAACCGTTTTATGTGGTTAAAACTTTGATCCTCACCGTAACACCCAAATTACTTTTCCGCTGCGACAAACTTTAAAAATGGGGGTGTTACAAAGAGGTTTTGAGAACAAGAACAGGGGAAACAATGAGAACAAAAGCAAGAGTGTGGACATCACTTAAACAAAAGCTATGGTAGCTATTGATGGGCTGGGTTTTGATTGGAGCTTTATGGGTGAAGAAGAGTCATCCTCAAATGAATTAGCTTTAATGGCTCTCTCCAATCCTGAGGTACAAATTACTAAATGTTCTGCTACTTGTGAAGTTTTTAAAGAACTAGAAATCTTAAGAAAACTTTATGATGAACTGAAAGAAGAACAAAGAAAAACTCATCAAGACCTAGTTAATCATAAGTGTGGTATGTCCAAACTTGAGAAACAGATAATTCACTTTAGAGAAAATGAACTCACCTTTTCTGACACAAAAGCTATTATTAATAGAGACATATTTCTTAAAGATGCTGAAATAAACCAGTTAAGAACTGAGTTTGCTAAAGTGAAACAAGCAAAAGATAATATTCAACTAACTGTTACAACATTAGAAAATGCTTCTGCTTGTACTAAAAGTATAGTTGAGAACCAAATGAACAAGAAAATCAAATCTGGGATTGGATACAACACATGTCCTCCTCCTTACAGAGGAATTCCTTGTCCCCCAGGTTTAGATCTTGCTGAATCAGGTTTACATAAGCTCACAAATAAACCACTAGAAAAAGTAAAACCTGTAGAAAATAGTGAACCTTTTGAGAGTGCAAGTGATACTTCACTTTCCAAAGAAAAGGTGCTCACTGATAAGAGCTCAGATGTTACATCTAATGAAGGTTGGACATCTGATGAAAATGGAAAAGAAACTGTTTCTAAGAAAGGAAACAAAGTAGGACCAACCAGTCCTAAAAGTGTAGAAAGTATCACAAAGACTAAAGTTGTTCTAAAAACAGTAGAATGTTGTGCTAAATGTAATAGCAAACCTAGAGGTAGTCAGAGAAATTGAAACAATCTTAAGTCACATCAACTTGGTGATAACTTTGTTTTGTACAATAAGGCATGCTATTACTGTGGTAGTTTTAACCATACTCATGCTTATTGTAACAATTGGGTTTCTGGGAGTACATCAAGGTCTAAAACAAGTAAAACAAACCCCAGAAAAGGTTCTGTGAAATCTAACACACCAAAAATCAATCATACTGTTAGAACAAATGAGCCTGTTTACCCAAAATTCACTACTAAGGGTGCAAGTAATACTTTCAAACATACACCAAAAGTTGTGAAAAGTCATATTGAAAGGAATTTTGTGGATAAAACACAAGACTGGAAACCAAAACCAAAAGGTTCTGCTAGACCATATGGTCCTGCTAGACCAAATGGTACTGCCAAATTTGGTACTGTCAGACCAAAAACCACAAAATGTGTCAAAAATGAAAATGCTATTAAGTCCTCAGCATGTTGGATTTGGAGACCACTCCAACCAAATGGTGCATTAAAAGTCCTAAAAAGGTTTGATTACATTGATGCACGAGGCAAACCCAAGTCAGTCATGGCTTGGGTACCCCAAGGAAACTAATATGTGTATACATGTGCAGGAACATTCAAATGATATTGCAGATCAAGGATATGTAGATAGTGGATGTTCAAGGCACATGACAGGCAACATGTCTTACCTCACAGACTTCAAATCATTTGATGGAGGATATGTTACCTTTGGGGGAGGAATCAAAGGAAAGATTACTGGTAAAGGTACAATTAAAACCAGTAAATTAGATTTTGAAAATGTGTACTTTGTGAAAGAACTACAGTTTAATCTCTTAAGTGTCTCACAAATGTGTGACATAAAGAACAAAGTTCTTTTTACTGACACTGAATGCATTGTACTTTCTCCTGATTTTAAAATCCCTGATGAAAGTCAGATTCTTCTTAAAATCCCTAGAAAGAACAATATGTACATTGTTGATTTAAAGAACATTGTTCCTAAAGAGAGCTTAACCTGTCTAGTAGCAAAAGCCTCATTGGATGAATCTATGCTTTGGCATAGAAGACTTGGTCATGTAAACTTTAAAACAATCAATACAATTGCAAAATATGATTTGGTTAGAGGTTTACCCAAAAAGATTTTTCAAAATGACCAAACCTGTGTTGATTGTCTAAAAGGCAAACAACATAGAGCTTCTTGTAAGCCCAAGACTCATAACTCAATTTCTCAAGCTTTATACATGCTTCATATGGACCTCTTTGGTCCTACTTCTGTGAATAGCTTGAATGGTAAAAGATATTGTCTTGTAGTTACTGATGATTACAGCAGATTCTCTTGGGTTTTCTTTTTAGGTACTAAGGATGAAACAAGTGAGATCCTTAAGTCCTACATTACAGGGATAGAAAACCAAATTGATAAGAAAGTAAAAGTAATTAGATGTGACAATGGGACAAAATTCAAGAATAGAGTTATGGATGAATTTTGCAAAGAAAAAGGAATAAAAAGAGAATATAGTGTAGCTAGAACCCCACAGAAAAATGGAGTAGCAGAAAGGAAAAATAGAACACTTATAGAGGCTGCTAGAACAATGCTAGTAGATTCTAAGTTGCCTATTTCATTTTGGGCTGAAGCAGTAGGTACTGCTTGTTATGTACAGAATAGGGTTCTTGTGATTAAACCTCATAGAAAGACTCCTTATGAACTTTTGTTTGGTAGAACACCATCTCTAAGTTTTATGAGACCTTTTGGATGTCATGTCACTATTCTCAATACCAAAGATCATCTAGGAAAGTTTGAAGGAAAAGCTGATGAAGGCTACATGATAGGGTATTCTTTGCAAAGTAAGGCCTATAGGGTATATAATAAATGCACTAGGCTAGTGGAAGAAAACCTGCACATAGAGTTCCAAGAGAAACTACCAAATGTTGCAGGCACTGGACCAGATTGGTGTTTTGACATTGATAAGCTTCCAAAATCTATGAATTATGTGCCTGTCACAGATACAAATACTAATGATAATGCAGGTTTTGAAGACAATGATGAAACAACTGAGGATCAAGATTACATCTTGATGCCAATTTGGACAGGATTGGATTCATCTTCAAGTCATGGAGGGCCTTCAAATACTACAAATGAAGGTGTTGAAGATGATCATGGAACTCAAGATCAAGGGAATCAAGAAAATTCTGAAAATGGAAATGGTACTGTCAATTCACAAGATGGTAATGCCAGTTCAACAGATGGTACTGCCAGTTCACAAATTGGTCCTGCTGAACCATTAAATGTTCTATCAGATGATTCCTTACCAGAAGATATAGGAATTGGAAACCTTCCAATTTCCTATGATGTTCCTACAACACACAACACATGAATTCTCAAAGATCACTCCATTGAAAATGTGATTGGCAGCATTGATTCTGGTGTTAAAACAAGAACTCAAGTCTTATCTTCAGACAAAGATGGGTTTGTCCTAGTTGTGTATGAAGAAAAGAACCATGAAGTTGCCCACATATGCCTGTTTTCATGCTTTCTCTCTCAAGTAGAACCCAAAAACATTACAAAAGCCTTAGATGATTCAAGCTGGGTTGAAGCAATGCAAGAAGAACTACTTCAATTCCGACTGCAGAAGGTTTGGGTACTGGTTGATTTGCCCAAAGTTTACAGGGCAATTGGAACCAAATGGGTTTTCAGAAATAAGAAAGATGAAAGGGGAATAGTGAGAAAAAACAAAGCCAGATTGGTGGCCCAAGGGTATACTCAAGAAGAAGGAGTGGATTATGAAGAAGTTTTTACTCCAGTTGCAAGAATTGAAGCAATTAGGCTATTTTTGGCCTATGCTTCTTTCATAGGATTCACTGTCTACCAAATGGATGTCAAAAGTGCCTTTTTATATGGTACTATTGAAGAAGAGGTGTATGTTTCTCAACCTCCAGGCTTCATTGATGCAGAATATCCAGACAAGGTGTACAAGGTTACCAAAGCTCTTTATGGTCTACACCAAGCTCCTAGAGCATGGTATGAAACATTGGCTTTCTATTTATTGGAAAATGGATTTCAAAGAGGCAAGATTGATCCAACTTTGTTCATCAAAAGAACCAAGAAAGACATCTTGCTGGTGCAGATTTATGTTGATGACATTATCTTTGGATCTACAAATCAGGAATTGTGTATAGAGTTTGAAAAACTTATGCATAGTAAGTTTGAAATGAGTTCCATGGGGGAACTTACTTTCTTTCTGGGTCTCCAAGTGAAACAATCTAATGAAGGCATATTTATCAGCCAAGATAAGTATGTAGCAGAGATCCTAAGAAAATTTGGGTTTGCAGATTCAAAGGTTGCAAGTACACCAATGGATCCAGAAAAGGGGTTACACAAAGATGATGAGGGTGAAGATGTTGATGTGCACAACTACAGGTCCATGATTGGGTCCCTAATGTACCTTACTTCATCAAGACCAGATATCATGTTCTCAGTATGTGTATGTGCAAGGTTTCAAGTCAATCCAAAAGTTTCTCATCTCACAGCAGTCAAAAGAATCTTCAGATACCTCAAGGGGAAGCCTAAGTTGGGTCTGTCGTATCCAAGTGAATCATCTTTTGATTTGGTAGCTTACTCAGATAGTGACTATGTTGGTGCAACCCTAGACAGAAAATCCACAACTGGTGGATGTCAATTTCTTGGCTGCAGACTCATATCATGGCAATGCAAGAAGCAAACAATGGTGGCCAACTCTACAACTGAAGCAGAATATGTTGCAAGTGCAAGTTGTTGTGGCCAAGTTCTTTGGATCCAGAATCAATTGCTTGACTATGGGTACAATTTTCTTAACACCATTATTTACATTGACAATAGCAGTACTATTTGTATCATTAAAAATCCAGTTCAACATTCAAAAACAAAACACATTGAAATCAGACACCATTTCATAAGAGATTGCAATGAGAAAAGGTTAATTCAAGTTGTCAAAATTGATTCTGAAAATAATTTTGCAGACCTTCTCACCAAAGCTTTTGATTTAGGTAGGTTTAAATACCTAGTAGCAGGTATTGGTATGATAAATCTTTGAAAAACATGTGTTTTGTATATAAATAAACAAGTTCTGGCCTCTAATCATGGTACTGCTAGTTAGTCATAAGGTACTGTCAGTACAAAATTGGTACTGGTAGCTCAAAGTTTGCTCTGTTTTTGCTCATCTTGATGTTTAAATGTTAACAATGCTATAAGACAAGTGCTTTGCACTCTGTTCTTTTGGTTTACAACTAACCATTTCAGGTTACTCAAAGCTTGCTAACACATTCAGGATATGGAAATGGTAATCAGTTCACCAAGTTGTTCAAAACTTTAAGAGCTGACTAGTCCAAAGCAAACGGCTCTTGGTAAAGACTTCTCAAATCCGTTGATAGCTGATAGTTTGCTAAAAACTATAAGGTAATCAGTTCACCCAGTTTCAAAAACTTAAATGAACTGACTAGTCCAAAGCAAACAGCTCTTGGTAAAGACTTATCAAATCCGTTGATAGCTGATAGTTTGCTAAAAACTATAAGGGGTAATTTTCTAAAATTTCAAAGAGACTGCCAAGTTTTATTACACAAACAAGGTACTGGTAGTTCAAATTTTAGTACTGGTAGAGTAAAATGGTACTGCTACATAGCCGTTGAGTCTGTCAGGTTAAAATATAGCCGTTGTTTTTAAAAGGGTATTTTTGTGAATTATTCATGTTTTCCTCGAATTAAGGATATAGTTATTATAATAAAAGATCTTTTTGACCGCCTCTTCAATTACTTATCCATAACTTTTATAGTCGGTCAAAAGTCATTTCTCTCATAATCAATCCTTATCATAATTCACACTCACCTTTCATCTTCTACCAGTACAACAATAAAATCCCACCATCGAAATCAAAATTTTCATCAAACCTTTCACCATGGCTCGTCTAAGTTTTGTCAAACGTCACAACCAATTAGCATTTTTGGAAAAGTCTGATGACAATGAAACTTTTCATCAAGCAGTGGATTTTCTAAATAATTCTTATGTCAGGTTTGCTTTACTCGTGAATCCCGCTATTTTTGAATCTCAAATTTCACAATTTTGGCAAACTGCTAAAGTTAACACTCTTAGGGATGGGATTCAAGAGTTAATGGTCACAGTGGATGGTAGAACCTTGACTTTTACCGAATCATCCATTAGAAGACATCTTCGTTTGGATGATTCAGATGGCATTAGTCAACTACCTGATACTAAATTTTTTGAAAATTTGACAAAAATGGGGTATAATGTAACTTCTACAAAGCTTACATTTCTTAAAAAGCATTTTACCCCTCAATGGAGATGTTTGATTCATACCATCCTTCATTGTTTAAGCCAAAAGAAAACCTCATGGGAGCAATTTAGTGGTAACATGGCTGCAGCTCTCATTTGCCTGGCAACAAACAAGAAATTCAACTTTTCAAAATATATTTTTGAATGATTGGTTAAAAATGTGGACAATGAAACAAAGTTTTTAATGTACCCAAGGTTCACTCAGTGCCTCATAAACAAATCCAAACATTTGTTACTTCCCCCAAACAAACCTTTTAAGAATCCCAAACTTACACACAAGGTGTTTTCAAACATGAAAATTGGTTTTCAAGGAGAAGAAGTACCACTTTTTGAGGAAATGTTACCACAACATTCTGAAGAACCTGATCATTCATCACCACATCCATCACCAGTACCATCACCCACACCAACAGTACCATCAGTCACACCACCATCATCAGTACCATTACCATCTCATCAACAAACACAAACACCATCTGCAACATCACCGTCATTATCACATCATACCTCACCACCTCAATCTCCTCCACAACAAAGTGTAGATGCTCAGACTATCAGGGAGTTAAAGGAGCAAGTGCAGTACTTACAAACTTCTCTTGAAAGTCAAAACAAACATTTTACAGAGATCAACACCAAGTTAGTTAAGAGGGTTGAGAAATTAGAGTTGAAAGTGAAGTTGCTGAAGGGTAAAAAGTCTACTCAGTTGGTTGTTTCTAGTTCCTCAAGTTCAGATGCAGAGGGTTTGGGTCTCTCTTCCAAAAAGGGGAGGATGGGTAGTTCTAAAAATGAAGAAGAGATTCAATTTCAGTTTCATGAAGGAACTCCAGTGATTGATGAAGAGCCTGCTACTCAAGAACAAGAGCCTGTTAGCTTGAAAGATACTGCTGCTACAGATACTGCTGAAGCAAAGCAAGATACTGCTGAAGCTGAGCAAGAGCCTGCTGGGATTCAGAGGCTATTAGCTATGAATTTAAAAGGATCTGATCAAGTGTCTTACAAAAGAAAGAGAGGATCACAGCCTCAGGGGAGGTTTCTTGTTTCTGATGAATAATCTGCTGCTCCAAGTCCAGTATCATCATCAAAAGACAAGGGCAAGAAAATTGTGGTTGAAGATGAACCAAAGCCTAAAAAAATGAAGCAGAAAGAACAAGTACAATTGGCTGTAGATGAAGAGTTGTCCAAAAAGCTTCATGAAGAAGAAGTATTGAGGGCTGAAGAAGAATCAAGAATGCTGCAAGAAAAGTTTGATGCTCAGCTGCAATACATCATTTCCATTGATCCAATTATAAGAGGTGAAGCTTATACCCTGATTTGTGATGAATCTCTTAGCTCAGATGAAATGACAATCAAGCTCAATGATTTCATCACCAAGAAATACAATCAAGAGGCATTGGATGATGTCTATCAGCAGATTCAGAAGAAAGGATTCAAAATGCCACATTCTGAAGCAGATCAGAAGAAGTTCTTCAAGATATATCTGAAAAGAGAAGTGAATATGAAAGATCATCAACTCAAAGGTAAATCTTTTGATGAATTGAAGCTTCTATACTTAGAGGCTTACAGAAGAAACAAAACCAGCTTTCTCATGGATACTCAAGAAAGGTCTTCCAAAGGAAGAGAAGATGATCAGAAGGAACAAAAAGAGAAAGCAGAATTGCCTCCTGTTCAGACAAGAGAAATGGTTGTCCATGTTCCACAAATTATTTTTGCTGAACCTTTACATGCAAGGCATCCAGTCATAGATTAGGAAATCTACAATGATAAGTTTGGCAAAGCATGGAAGATAACAAGAGTTGGAAACAAGGTTTAGATTTTCAAGAACTTTGAAAATCTTCTTAGAGCATGTAACAGAATGGATTTAGATGAATTATGGGTATTAGTTCAAGAGAAGATGAAAACCAAGTATAAGCCAGATGCAAAGGAGCAAGAGCTATGGGTTGAGTTCAGCAGACTATATGATCCAAATCCTTCTGATACTCATTGGAAATTTCCTTACTATGATTTATCTGTTACATGGGAATACTTCAGCATGAGTCATGTTCATCATCTTTCTACTCAGAGTGGAATAGAGCTCTTTATGCTAGGTGAGAAGAAGTATCCTTTAAGCTATGAAGTATTATCAGTCTTGATCTCCAATAAGCTTTTGTGTGAAGAAGAGACTGATGCAGTCAAAAGATTGAAGGAGAGCATACTTGATCAGTATGAAAGCCTTAGAAGAAAAAGATAAGGTTTTTGGAAGAGTTCCCTCAAATCCTCAAGGTATGAATTTTATTCACAAAAGAAACTTGGTTATTTTATATGGGAATAACAAGTTTAGGGGAGGATTGTTAGGAACAAAATGCACAAAGTAAAGAGTCTGCCTGAAGAGCCTACTAATGATAGTTAAGCCTGCCTCTTCAGTTCTGCTGATGTTGAAGATATACTAACAGTACCTTCTATGTAAGAAGGTACTGCTAGTTAAACAAGGTCCTGCCAGTTTTCACGACAAGTTGCTATATTTTAATTAGAGATATTTACTTGTATTATTAGTCTTTGTACAAAGTTATACGTTAAGTAGAAGTAGTACAGAAGTCTCAGTAGATATAATGGAGTGTTTTACCTTGAAAGGTGTAATATTAGGATAAGATAAACCTCTAGTATATTATATTAAGCAACTTGACCACTTGTAATAAGGGCTCCTTATACTATAAAAGGAACCCTTAAGACACCATCTTAGATATATCTTTTCATACAGCTTTCATAGCTCTCCCATGCATAACTTCTATCTTTAACCTTTCACGTATCAAAGATTCAAGGTTACATTTGTAATCCTGGTGATAGTTAAGATCACTCGTATTATTTCATCAATAATATTGAATCATTTTGTGTTATTCATGTTGTGTTCATTCTCATTTACTTATTCACCACCTTTGTTCCTTTAGTGTGTTTTAGTAAATTCCGCGTGCTAACTCACATTCATTCATAAATATCCTAAACACATTACTGAGATTAACATCCCAAGTGTTTGCACAATTCAATACAGAATCCTTCCACAAATACCAATCTCGTATTGCTAGGTAAAGAGTTTTTGCAATACGATGAAAGTTTTATAGGAAATATCAATTTGCAATCACAAATACTTTTTTTTGAAAATTATGCAAGTTGATGTGCTTGAAAACAACTGTTGAGCACATCAAAGGTTTTCCAAAATTATCTATCAATTCATTTCCCGGAACAAGTTTGATTCAAATGCGAATTTCCCCATCGTTTCTTTCCAGTTGTTACAAGTTTGATCCATGAAGGATCTCACATGTCACCAACCAAGAGCTTGTTTGATGTTGGCTCTAAAAAGATTTCCATCATCATTGTGAATACTTTACGTATCACTCGGATGTTCTGGCAATACCTCAAGGATAATGTGTAGGACTCTTAATATATGTTTTCTTACTTTTCACGGTGTATGAAACAACAAGCATATTGAAAATGTGTCCTAATGAGATTTATGGATGATCTCTTGGCTCTAGACTCAATAGTGCATTTTAGAAGCCGGAGACTGGAGAGGTGTCTCCTGTTTCAATATCAACATGACTCATAATGAGCGTTTTATAGATTATGCAGTGTTCCCCATGAGAATGAAACAAGTCCTTCTAAGAGAACTTGAGTGGCTAGAAGGTTTAGTGTAGTACGTCACTGGGTCCATGACGTCTTTTCTTCAATACCTGTGTTACCTTAGTAACCACCAATAGTATATGCATTGAACCCGGTTTCTGCCCTAGGTTGAATATATGGAGGGCTATTTCTTATCACCCTTTACCAATTAAGTTTCTTTTTCATTCTTCAACCCCTTCAGCGCTTACCGAGACTTCATCACCAGTACCTTGTTGGGTTTGTTCCTGTACTAGCTCCATCTCAGTCGGAACTCTTCCCTTATTCTCACTTTTTTCCTTTTTTTAATCATTCCTAAGGACTTCTAATCTAACTAGAGAATTGTCCCTAGGAAGATCCCTCTGGTTCTGGCTGGATCATGGGAACTAATACCTAGCTTTACCATCCTTATAACTCCACTACAGTAAATAAAATGGTTGGTCTTTGGTGTTCTTCCACAATTGCCATCATGAACCATTTCCCCCCCCCCCCCCTCAATATGTGCATCGATATAAGAAAGCGTTTAGCACATTTGGGAGAGCCTACACTTGAGTCCAAAAGATCACATTTTTATCATAATTTCCATATTTAAATCACATTCTCTCTCCCGATCAAAAATTTCAAACCTTTTGAGATTTGGGATCTCAATTGATTTAAATAAGTTAGAATATTTGGGAGAAAATGTGGTCAGATTTAATATATATACTGATAATGGAACATTATGACGCTCCCTCTCAATCAATGAGGGAGAATGTTAGTGTCAGATTTGATGAGTTTAAAAAGGATTTGGAGTTTAACGAGAAACTTATGAAAAATTCATATATTGACCCATAACAACGCATGTTTATTCATTACTTGAACCGAACAAAGAAAAACATTTGATGATCTAAAATAAAATTTGAAATACCCCTCAATCTATGACCTGTTTTCGATTTAAAATTTAATGAAGAATTTAACCCTTTTGTCATAGATTGAGTAACAAATTTTATGAAAAGACTAAGTTCGATAGATTTTTAAATATTGTTTTAAACCACCATTTTACCACAAATACTTTGCTGAAGAATCATAGATGGAAAAACATTTGTTTTTGGTAAAAAGAAGACTTCTTTTCTTAATCAAGAAATAATGCACTGAAACGTACATTAGATCGAGGGTGCACAGATGTAAAGTAATCCATGCCCGGATGAACTTCACCCGTTGATAGGAACAACCGTCTTTTTGGCAATGTGCTTTCCTCATTTGAAAAGCGGGTTGTTATCTGAAATAAGAGCAAGCCATTTTGAGAGAAAGTTTTGAGAAACGATATGTTTTATAAAACATTTTTATTAAAAGAATTAAAAAGAAACTCTTGCTCAAGAATATATATGTTTCCGTGCCATTATTGAATGACATTTCTAGAAGCGTACATAATATCGATTATACGAGAGACATGTCGTGAGAATAATATTTTTGGAATTTTAAATTTTGCTGATTTTCATGGTTTTTGTTGGTTTTAATATTTTTCTATTTTCTTTTTAGTTTTTCAAATATGTACAAAGGATACATGAAGCAACTCCATTACTCCTCATTCTCTTCTTGAATACTTTTGAGCGTTTCTGGCCTCAGACTCTTCATGCCAAGTCTCGGGAGAATAAATTGGAACCGTTCTCTCGGAAGTGCTTTAATAAAAATATCTGCTAGCTGATACTCAGTCCTCATGAAGTAAAGTTCCACCACACCTTTTCCAACTTGTTCCCTGATGAAGTGATGTTGGATGTCAATGTGATTCGATCGAGAGTGCTAGACATTGTTGCAACAAAGAGCAATGACACTTTTGTTATCACAGTACATAGGAATTTTATTGTATGCATAGCCATAGTCAGATAGTTGGGATCTCATCCATAGGACTTGACCACATCATGAAGACATGGCGATGTATTCAGCCTCTGTGGAAGACATACATGTACTCATTTGCTTCTTTGAAGACCAGCTCACAAGTTGTTTTCGTATTTTTAACATAATTTTCCACAATAGGAAACCCAAAATGCTTATCAATAAAGTACCAATATATAGTATTAGCAAAACGTGTACTAACCTCCTCTACCGCTTGCCATGGGATAGCAAACATCAGTACCATCCACACGCTCATCATTCCTCAACTCCGCAACTTAAATCGCTTTCTTTGGAAGATTATCCTTAAATATGGAAGCAAATGAAAACTTACTGCCATTACCATTAGGAGTAGCAGCATCAACATTCTTATCCCTGGCAGCCAAGTTACTTGACAATGAACCAGTAGCCTCCATACTCTCAAACCCATAATCAATTAACAACGGACACAAAAACAAACAGATGGCTCAAAAAATAACAAAACCATAATAAATTAGGGTTTAGACAACGAGAAGAACCAAGCCCTAACCAACACCCATCATAATGATTATCCAGCAATATTAAATTAAGAGCAGTAATGAACCTTTGCAGCAATTAAGACGAGATACTAGAAAAAAAAAAAAAGAAAGAATTGAGAACCCTAATCCTAAATGATCAGCCACCAATTAAAGGACCTGTTAACAAGATAAAATCAAATGATTAATCCACAAAAACAAGAACGCTATAAGGTTTATAGAATTAAAGAGGATGGATTTAACGATCGGATATGAAGAGATAGAATAGTCACCAAAATCGCCCATAGTAGAGAGAGGGTATTAGGGTTTTTTCACTCACTCCCTTACAACTTTTTTATGCAACAATATACTCTATTTTGGGGGGGGGGGGGGGGGGGGGGGGGGGGAATCAAAATTTGTCAAGAATTTTTCAATTTTTTTCAAGCCTTTTTATAATTCTCACAAATATGTGTCTTTTTATTAGATCACTTCCATGCATTTGTATGCATATTAATATTAATGGAGATTTAAAATAGTATATTAGTAAATAATATTTTACGTTAAATTATTTGAGTATAAATTGTGCTAAATATACGATTTTGTGTATTCTTTTCATATTGTGTTACCTTTTTTTACTATTTTGATATTTTTACTGAATTTTTATATTACGATCAATCTAATAATAATAATAATAATCTTACTAGAGATGTTGTAGCTGTGTTGCTATTCCCAACAACAACAACAACATCAACAACAACAACAACAACAGCAACGAAAGCAGCAGCAACAACGACAACTTTTTTGCTATAGCTAGAGGAGTGGGGGTCTAGATAGTATCTCGGCTTCCCCTAATAATTTCTTGTAAATCCCAAGGTTGCAAAAATCGCTATGCGCTAGCCGGGCGGCCGAATACTGCCTAGCGATTAAACAGTTAGGTGGAGATTAATCGGGGATTAATCGGATTGGATTTTTTATATATAAAATTTTAAAATTTTAAAACTATATGCCCGATTTGGCCGACTTTTTTCTGATTGGCAGATTTATGCCTGATTTGGCCCATTTATTCGTAACCAAGTTGGCCGATTTATCCGACTTTTGTTCGATTTGGCCAATATATCCCATATTTTGCTGATTTTTATCCGATTAATCAGTATGTTGACCGATTTTTGACCAAACCAGATAATGAAGCCGATTAGTGAAAATCCGAAAGGTTAATCCCCGCCTAGACCGATTTTTGCAACACTGGTAAATTCTATGAATTTCAAATAAAGTGATGCCTGATGCAAATATTAATGGGCTTATGTCTATTCACATTTATCTCTAGCGGGCTTTAGGATTTGAGATGCATTCATCCACCCTATATATACAATCCAGTTGTAACCTTGATGATTACTTAATAATAATTCTCTCTTCCTCCTCTTATTCTACTATGATTCCCTCAAGTGAATCAATACATAACCTCACGTTATGTTTAGAAAAAAAAAGTATGAACCTCAAATTCTACTACGAGGAATAGAATCACAATAACATAACATCTAAGTTATGAATATAATGGTTTAGTGAACATAAAATTCTACAATGATTCCCTCAAGAGAATCAATACATAACCTCATGTTATGTTGAAGAAAAAAATTTATTAGAACCTCAAGTTCTAATTTGATTCTAATAGAATCAATGACATAACATCATGTTATGTTAGAAAAAAAAAGAAAAAAAAGAGAGAGATAAAACCTCAGGTTTTATAATTGATTCCTTCAAGAGAATCAAATAATATAATTTTGTGTTATCGTTATATATTTGTATAGAACCTCAAGTTCAATTATTCTTAATTTTTTGGATATTATTATTTAATCATATACTATTTGCTAAATTCCTGATTCGTATATGTGATATCGGCAAAAATTATTTTGCAAATTGATGGCATGATATTTGTTAAAGTTATAATTATTTAAACCTTTATTTGGTTGGCTTGTGTAAACTAAATGCATTTACTATGAATAATGCATGCATTTTTCTATCTTTTCCGAATCAATTATGTGCGCATCCTAAGGTATCTATAAATCTGTACTATATATGTTGCATGGAAATCGAAAGTATGCATTTAATATGTGTTGCATTGTTACCATATTAAATTAGGATCAATATTCAATAAATGTTGATAGCGTAAAACACAACGCTTTATAATTACATAAATCACATGAAGAATATTTACTTGGTGTAGATAATATTATGCATAATATGCATGGTCGAATATATTCATGATATTTTTATTTTTAAAATATTTGTATATGTAATATGACGATAAATATTGAATGTTGTTACTGTGGAGTTTTTTTTTATGGTAAACGATAAATATTGAATGTTGTTATTCATTTGTTGCAAATGATTAACATGAATTTAACTTGTAATTTGTTGTATAAATTAGACAACTTATATGTGAAGGCAAATATCTATTTTGTCATATCATTCTTGTTTCTTGCATTCTTTATGCTTGTATCGATTAATAATATCAGTGTTGTAGAAAAAGGTCTACAAGGCCGATTAATCGCCTCTTATGCGCTACAGGGTCCCCAACCTTGCCGATTTATGTAACTGGGTCAAACAAATAGGCCAACCATGGTCAACAACGGTCAATGGTGGTCAAACTTGCCGGAAACCTATAAATCTTGCTGGAAGTATCCAAAACTCAAGGCAAAATTATTTTGATCAATTATAGTAATTGTTTATATCTATTGCAAGTTATTTTTTTAGAAAAATCTTGCAGGAAATACCTAAAACTTGTCAAAAAAAACACAAAACTTGTCGAAAATACCCAAAATTTGTCAGAAATGCCGCTCCGATTAATCACCGATTAATCCCGCCTAGACCGATTACAAGCTACAAGGTGGTCGACCGCCTCACTACATATTCACGATTTTTGCAACCTTGATTAATATGATTATAAACTACATCATTCAATATTACACATTGTAATAGATGCTCTTTAATTGTCTGTGCAACACTATTACTTCACTGATTGCTTTCCACATATGTTTTTTCAATAAATTAAATGAAATGTTAGAAATATTGATTTTGTTCGCATGTCCGATTTGAAGTTCTCCAACATCATTTTTTTTTCCTAATATTTGTGTGGACTTTTGATGTTAAGATCTATTTTAACTATAAAAATTTTAAGAAGAACTTCGTCTTCTTCGTGAGGACCTTAAAAGGGAATACTTAGCTTAACGATGAAAGATTCGTTAAATTATAGTAAGATCTCAAGGATACATTACCACACAAAAGCAAGTAATATTCCCAAAAATCTCGCTATGATTGTATGCACCTCAAGCTACATTTAAAAAAAAAAAAAAAAAAGCATAAGCGAGTTTGGTCTCACAATTTCAGTGTTAGATCTGAATTAAAAAGAAAATATATAATGGTGAAAGATCCGTTAAATGTATGTCAAAATCTAAAAGAAAGATTTGACCATTATAAGCAAGAGATTCTTGCAAATGCGAGCACATTTTTCACAATATTAAGTAATATATCTGAATGATGAAAAGAAAAAAAATGCGATGAGATGGTTAATGCCTCGAATATACTCATATATCGAGAACGATGCTTTGAGATAAAAGAAATGGGCATGTTTGAACAAACACGATAAACCCGTTTACTAAATTTGCTTCATATTGTCGTGTTAAAAGAAATTGGTTGGCAACCTCAAGTTGCAACATAAAGATCTCCATTCCTTCAAGCGAATGTGATAAAATGATCAACATAAGATGTTCATTCCCTCAAATGAATGAGATAAAATGATCAATATGAGATCCTCGTTCCCTCATGTGAATGTGCTAATGTAACGATAAATGGTTAAAGATCATTTATCATGGTAAATGCAATGGTCGAGGTAGTATGACAATGACAAACCACTAGTAGTGGCGAAAATACAATAAGAAAGGAGCAAACAAAAATGAAATTTATGCAAAAAAATGAAGTGTGATGTATATGAAATACTAGTGTGTCAAAGTTATTACACACTATATTCATAGATTTAAAAATATGTGCTAGCGCATTTTGCTCCACAAAAGAAATATAAAATTTTCATGAGAAACGAAGTTAAGTTCTTTTATATCTTCCTCGACATGCATTATATAAAGATTAGTAAAAGCTAATCACTGCCATAAGCTTAAGTTTATGAGCAATAATAATTATAATATTTTTGGTATGCCCAGTTACAACATCCTGAGTCATTAATGATGCGAAAGCTATAGAAGAACAATATTCTTCAATCTAATGTTATTATCTTTCAAAGAAAGTTGATTATTATTCTATAAAATAGAATGGGGATTAAGTTCCTCAATGTTATTAGGAAAGAAAACAAATGGATATATGTAAGCAAACAAATCCATTTTATGAACCATTTAGAGTTAAAAATCGATGCATCGTCTAAATCGTCATTAAATCGCAACCTCAAGTTTGCATGATTAATAGCTCAATGCGAGCCTAACATTCCAAAGTAAGTATTTCATCATGAAAATGCCATGAATTACTTCCAAATTATCAAATGAAACTGAGAGAAAAACTTGTGTTGTTGTATGTGGCCATATTATAACATACACAACAACAAAATTAGCATCATGCCAATATGTTATTAGAAATCCTCCTTTTTTATAATTGCTTTTTGATTATAAACCAAACATAGCCCATTTTTGTTTTTTGTGTGCAAATTACTCTACCAAAATGCACATATATAGGATATAGAAGATGGATAATTCCTTCAGGAGGAGACAAGTAGCTGCAAATTCAGAATGAATTATCATATTCTGTTGATCCTCGAAAGAAATTTTTTATGAATTGATTATTCAATGGATAATCTAATAGCCATAAATAAACATTGGTAAAAAAAAATTCAGCTACTCATGCTTTAATTAGAAGTTGTCCCTCAAAGACACAATTTTATTATGATATGCCTCAAGCATGGTTGTTCGAGATATAAAAGACCCCATGATAGTCTTATAAAGAGACACTAGACATGAATGTTCCAAAGAACCTCAAATAGCTAATGAGATCTCAATAAATTATATCATGTCTAAAGTTATATGAAATCGAAACATAAACGACGTCGATAAATTTGTTTGCATAAAATATAGCGCTTGCTATTATGCTTAATGAGGATCATAAATCAAAAGTGCGCTCAAGGAAATGATTGGCCAAGATGAAAAGACGCAATCTCAAAAAAAAAATACGATAATTATTGGGACATGAAGTCCATACACATGAATTTGTAATATCCATTGGATATACATCAATCTTTGTGCGAATGCGAAATAAGAGCTCTAAAGTTATGTCTTTTAAGACATGAATTGTGAATAAATAAATTTACAAAAACGCAAAGTTTATTATTAAAAGACATATTGTCTCGAGGTGGATGTAAATATCTTATTGATATTTTACGAGACAATCGATATTGAAGTATTTAATTCGCTCTAAATGAGTTTTATTAGAGCTCTCATATACCATGAATGATCTGTAATGCCTCAAGCATGTTTAGTAATTTCAGATTCTTGAAGCAATTAATAAAGTTCTCAAGAACTCTACTTGATCAAACTTAATGAATCCTTATATAGATCTAAATCATTTGGACGTATTTTATACAAATTGCTATTACACATGTCTTTAAGAAAATGATTGGTCTTTTAATACAACAAATAAGTGCAATTGAGCTTTGATGTAATTTCGCAATTAATATGCATTATGAGAGTGTATTTTTTCTCTTGTAATAGTTATATTAACTATATATTTTCCAACCAATGCATTGATATTGGATTAAAAGTTACACATATATTTTGTCATTTTTGCAGGACTTATTCGTAACATCATCAATTTGATGGACTTCATTGTGAAGTTGTTGCCAACAAAAGTATACGAGCAACTCGTTTAGAAGATTAGCATGCGATGCTTGAAAGATATACATTAAATTGAGGAGGAATATTATGTGCACTGCACTCTTTTTCCCTTCATCAAGTGTTTTTATCCCACTGGTTTTTTCTTGATAAGGTTTTTAATGAGGCGGTATATAGCGTATAATAAACAGTGAATATCCAAGGAGGAGTGTTGCAAATATTAATGGTCTTATATCTATTCATATTTATCTCTAGTGGGCTTTAGGATTTGAGATGCATTTATCCACCCTATATATACAATCCACTTGTAACCTTAATGATTATTTAATAATAATTCTCTCTTCCTCCTCTTATTCTTGTGTTCTTGTTTATTATATTTCTAATAATGTCTATAATAATAATAATGATTATTATTATTAAAATAAAAATACCTTCATAGTTTTACATTTAAATTTATATAGCTAAAGTAAGATCGGCTACTTTTTAATGTTTAGTATTTGTTTGTTTTTCATGTTTTATTTAAAATCATTTTTATCAAGTTGAGTTTCAACTTTGACTTTTATTTGCTAATAAGAATAATATATAATTTGTCACGTGCCACAATTGAGTTTTTCATGTTGATTCAATTTACTATTTCTCGAACATTTTTTTTCTTATATATTGATGCGTGTGGATTGCGCCCTCGCAACAGGTTTTACCTCTCAAGGGATCTCGAGAAGCTTACAACCCCCACCAGGCAGTGTACCTGATCGTTGTAGTATAGTATAGTGACAAGTACCGGGGGATTGATCGTTCAACTCAGGAATAATGTCACTAGCATTGGAAAGCCTACTAAACTAGGTCTAGAGGTGAGGGATGATTTTTTTTTTTTGTATTTTTATGTTTTATGGAAAGCAAGTAAAATCTCGGGTTTTGAAGGAGTGGGCGGAATTAGTTACTAGCAAACTAACCCAATTTAACTAAAGATGCAATTAAAATAAAATAAAAGAAATGAAAATAAAGCTAAATTACTAATTTTGTGGAAACAATAATGAGAGAAGTTGTGTTTACTTAGATTTCATTACTCCCTAGATATATCTTTAATAGGTTGATTAGCTTGTTACAATTGCATGGATGACGGGTCATATTCCTTAATACTAGTCGTAGGGTCGTGTACAATATTCCCTAACTCTATAAGATCCTACTTCACTCCTATGTCGAGCCGTTAGAAGCTCCTAACATGGGATCATTAGAATTCTCTTACGCATTAAATACAACCAAAAATCGTAGTATACCTCCGATCATGTTTCTTAAGACGTTCAAGCAAGTTACCAATGGAAGTCTGCCAGTTTTCTTAAGCCTAACATCGAATACAATCATCCGTAACAATTATAAACAAACAATCAACCCATAATCAACATCTAGGTTTCACTACATCTAAGCAAACACAATAAAAATCTAGCCTAGCATGTTAAAGAGAAGACAAGCGTAAGATATAATCACACAACACATAGACACATTGAATGATTTGAATAAGTACTTATCTTCAATTGAACATGGAAGAATCAAGGGGTTTAAACCCTTGAAAAAGTTGTAAAATTCGTCTAGGGTTTTATTCCCTCAAATTTGCACACAAAGTTCCACACCTAATGAATGAAATTTAGAAAACTATATATAGATTTTACACCTTAACGGCGTCATGTATTAACTTGTGACGCCGTCAACTCGCCGCCATGATGAAATTCGTATTGCCTAGATCCACTTCTGACTCCGTCATGTGTAAGAATACTCTGGGCCGTCACTAGTAATTGGACCCTGACGGCCTAGGTGACGCCGTCAGGCCAATAAGCTTGAAAACTTTCTGGGCCGTCACGTTTTAATTTCCACATCCACATCTTTTATCACTCTTGACGCCGTCACTAACAATCTCTTGATGTCGTCAGGTACTGTTCCAGCAAGGAAATTTGAGACTTATCCGTTTTCTTCACTTTTATGCTCCAAAAACGTCCAAAATGCTTCCTTTTCCAGATTTCTCCTCAAAAGTACCTAAAATGACAAAAGGAACGATTTAGGGCAATAATTGATCAAATAATCTCGAATTCGGGCTTAAATGACCCCTTAAAAGCGGTACACTTTTCGCCTCATCAAATACCCTTACAATTGAGATTTGCTTGTCCTCAAGCAAATGCGCTTTTATTCTAATCAAAATACAAGTTAGGGGTCATTTAACACTAATATAAAAGTAATTACAACAAATAATCGTTCCACTAAAAACCAAAAACAAGCACACACTAGCACCTCACAAATAGTGTTTAGATACTCACATCTCTCGGGTATAATAAAGTATATATCACAATTTGGAAATGAAAAACATCTCTCACTACCTGTCATAGCAAATAGATTACCATAGGCTTGAGAAAGGATCAAACCTCTACTAGTTGGCGTAAGCACCTAGGATAAACTATCAAAGAGGTCTTTTAAAGGGTTAAAACGTTAGGTGTAGGGATATGGAAAACACGGTTTTGTTGGATAAAGGCAATATTTACTGATGGCGAGTTAATCATCTTGGGTAATTACGTTACTAAGCCAAGATTAGACTCGACTTAAGATAATAAAACAAAAACATAAAATAAACATAGAATGAAATGGGATGGTAGTCCGTTTTTTTTTTTTTTTTTTTTTTTTTTTTTTTTTTTTGCATACACTCTTACCCTACCATCGAAAATAATACATCATCGGAAATGTGCATTCCCCTTACACTTGAATTTTTACATACTTTACAATAAACTACTCTAATGACCCGAATCAAGATATCAAAACACTTGTAGTACTTTTTAAGATTAACGCACATATGGGGGTAATATATGATGTTCTTCCCCATTACTCCAAAATATTAGTACTTTACCTATGAGTCCCAATCGTCCCAAAACAATATGTACAAGATATGACTCGACTTAGCAACCATGTAATCAATTAGATAATTAACTAAGGGTTTAAACATGTAACAATAATGCACTAAAGATGAGTGCATACAAGGAAGGCTAAGGCGATTTGGTTGCACATTTGGGTGGGTTGTAACAAATTCTTCTGTGGAAAACTAGAAAGAGGGGGGGGGGGTTGAATAGTTTTACGTCCTTTTAAATTTATAAACACAAGTTTGTTTTAAAAACTTTGATTCTAATTTATGTGAACTCAATACTTGCACTATATGAACAATTGTATAGTAACTAACTAACAAAGCTAATATAGTAAAGGTAAATAAATAAGCAATGAGAAGAGTTAGAAAGATCAAACCACAACACAAGGATTTATAGTGGTTCGGCTACAAGGACACCTTCCTTGTTCCTACTCCACTCCCCGAGTCACCTACTCGAGAGTTTTCTTCACTATGTCAACAAACTCCCTTTTGGCGGAGAAAACCTTACACACCAATTTACACCCCACACAACTTCACAATGTAACACCCCCAATTCATGATGCAGCGGAATTCAACTTGGGTGTTACTCGACGGCACAACAGTCATAATAATAGAAAACGATCTCTAACCGAGTCGTAATAAAAAGAGTTGTCATTCATATTATTCAAATATATCAGAGTTTACATAGTAAGGTCCCAAAACGGTTCCATGTTTCAAAATACATCAATATAAAGTCTTTGATGTTTTTATAGAATGACATATTAGTTTATAGTCTTCTTCCTTCGGTACGTGACCTTCCGCTCCATTCTTGATTATCATGGACCTGAAATACATGCTTAAGAGGTCAACACAAAGGTTGAGTGAAGTTCATAGAGTTTGTTTAATGGTTGAACACAATATGTTGGTAGTAAGAGTTAATTAGACTCATACTCATGTTAGAAAACAAAACAGTTATTATTATATACTAAGCTCATGCAACCAATACGTTAACGGGTACCAATATCAATCGGCGGTTATGTTGCCCCGGTAAGTACTTTGCCGTCATATTTAATGTTCAAATATAGTGCATTCATTTGAACTAATCTGCTCAAACAAATGGGATTCGTCAATCCCAATAGGCCTATTCACAATACTCGCGCTCACTAATTCTAGTGATTAAATGGTTCATGATAGGGGCCTAGGTTTGGCAAGGTAGGTACTTAGTAATAATAAAACAATCAGGCAGCATACAGTTTCAAAGCATTGTGTTCGGTTTAAAAGTAGCATGTATTCCCCCCAAGGGTTTGTAAAACATTGAAGTAATGTAAAATGGGGCTATGAACTCACCTTAAGTAGGATAGCAAGTAATGAAGGTGATGGTTGGATCGTGTAGGTTTCTACGAGCAACCTATAATAGAATGTTGCGGCTTAGGATTTGTGTAAAGAATATAACGGAGTGCCTATATATATATATATATCTTGCATTTTAGTCCATGATGTGGTATGATGTATATTGTAAGTCTTTGAAAGAAAGATTCATGAAACATGTATGTTTTGGTATATCGTTTACTACCGTTCGGGCCGACATAATTCAGAAGTCATGTTAGTAAGCGTTCGAGGAGCCAGGACACTTTAACTCGTAAATCCACAACTCATCTCGACGGCTTACATAATGAACTCCTCACATGAGGCTCCCTACTATTGTAGTAGTTGATAAAATATATAGATATAAGTTTTGATCTGAAAAGTTACATGTCCGATATTTGGATAAACTTAGGAAAGTTTATTAGTACATGAAGATTGTTATTAGGGGTAGTTTTATAAGTCTTGTATGACCATTTTTCCTTGTAATATCTCATGGTTCCTTTTTAAGTGAAGTAGATCCAAATTGCTTGTTCAAGTTATCGCCTAATTCATTGTTTCATGTTTACGCCTATGTAAGTTGGTATAGTCATTTCGTCATGGCCTAGCCATGACCTTTGGTCCTTGTTCCAAGGTCATGAGACACAACCTTGGCTCTAGCCATGGTGGTGGTCTTGATTATAGGTCATAAGACCTCTTGTTCCTTTCAAAGTATAACCATAATCTAGTGACTTTCGCCTAAAAATGGGCTGTTTAGAATTTGTAGAATTTTATCACTCGGAAAGCGTTTTTAGGGCTCGAGCTTCTTTGATCCTGAACGAAAACGGCGTTCCGGACAACTTTCGTGTTTTAACTTTTTGATGAATCGGACCAGAAAGGTGACTTTCAAAAACTCAGAATGCAAAACAGTAAGGTTTTGGCAGTTTTGCCGGAAATCTTTGGTAACTTCAAATGGGCGTAACTTTTGACTCGTATACTCGTTTTAGGTGGTTCAAGTTGCTATGGTTTCCTTGTTAAGTCCTCTACTGTAATATGTAATAATACAATAACAAATTTTTACCATTTTGATCAGGTCTTACCAAGAAAGTCACTAGTTTGCTTGTTTTAGTAACTTATCTTAACAATCAATCACAACAACATGTTTTAGTCATTTTTATACACCATGGACATTCATACAAGACATAATATAGCAAGAATAACATGTAAATGATATGAACATGATAAATTAACAAGAAGCATGTTAGGTTTAGGCTTACAACTTTTGGCTTTCTAATAAAGAAAGGAAGTAACAAGTAAGGAAATGGACTTTGATAGACTTGCTTCAACCCTTTTTTACTTCATGCAACCTTTCTACCCTTGGTATTCTTGAAAGAGATGTAATGAAAGTTGAGGTGAATTGAGTGGATTTAAACTCAAGAGAAATCACCAAGTATATTAGGGTTTGGAAGAGTTTTGGTGAATGATAATCTAACTAGGGTTTCTACCTTGAACTTTCACTTGAACCTTGCTAGAACTTGGAAGAAATAAAGCTAAGTGTGGAGTGAAATGGGGTGTGGTGATGGACGGCAACAAGAGGGAGGGAGGGGGTATTTATATGCTCATGAGGAGGTTACAAAATGGACTAGTCAAAGCCTTTCATGACAAGCTTATACACATGTATCTCATCCAAGGGTACTTAGCCTAAGATCAAGCCACACCAAGGGATGACTCCCCCCCCCTATTGGCGGTTCACAAGGTCTAGGGGGGTGAGGTGTGCTTGGCTTGATAATATCCTAAGTATTAGGATGAGTTTTGACTCCGGGAAATGCCAACCGTAAATGATTAGGCCTCAAAACGTAAAACCGGGTGTCGTAAAATTATGAAACTTGAAAGTATTGTTAGACATGTCCATAAGTCCCATAATAAAATATAAAATGGGTGGTAGGTTCCATTTGGGTGGTAAAACCCTGCTAAAACTGGAAACACGGGTCTAAAACGCGTAATACGTAAAATGTACGAATATTGCGTAAAATTGAGAAAAGTAAAATGTTACTTTTCTAATATGATATAAATGATTTAAAATGACTTATAATGTCTAGACTGGGCTCAGTCTAGTGTCGATTGGTATTAAATGTCTTTTAGACATCAAACCATAAGCCTAAAAATCACGAAATGACTTATAACATCAAGAGATGATTTTTGGTCAATGGAGGAGGGAAAAATATGTTGACTTATTTTAATAAGTTGAAAACTCAAATCATCTTAGAAACGCGGTGCAGGTATAGGCTAGGGTTATGGCTGAGTAAAAACGCTTAAAACTGAAAATTTCAGTTTTTCACGGCCGAGGTTTATTCTGGTCATATTTTTCTCAGTCATGATTTATTCTCAAATAAATCATGAGTGTGTCAAACATTTTTCTGATGTGGGGTCACCTGACGGGGTCAAATTTCGTTGTGCGTGGAATTTCTGAATGACGTTTTACTCTAAAACGTGTATTTCCTTAATAACTTTCACGAAAATGATCTGACGAATGTCAAACATTTATTTTACCATGGAAATGATTTATCACTCGAGAATATGAAATAAAAATCAACTTTCGGGAAAATTTCGGAAAGAAATGAATAGTAAAAATGAATAGTAAAATTTTCCGGGAATAGTAATTAACCTGAAATTGCGAATTGTTACACACAACTTGATCACAACTTCTACACAACTTCTTCACACCAATATACTACACACCAATCTTCTTCACAACTATCTTCTACACACCAATCTTCTACTTCACACCTATCTTCACAACTAACCTACTTCACTACTTATCAACTTCTATTATCTACACAACTTATATATCTTCTACACAATTAATCACAAGCACAACACAATATTCACAAATGAATATATATACACTATGCACAACTACTCTTCAACACTTCTTGAACTTGGTTGTAGAAAGAGTGTTCTTCTTTTGCACTTTGGTTGAGAATGGATGATAAGGGATTGAATCACTTGAAACAAGGATTAATATACAAATGATCAAAGGGTTTTAGAGAATATTTAGAGAGTTATAGATCTGAAAATTTCATGCAAAAGGTGGGGAAAAATTCCAGAATTAAGGTGGTATTTATAGGAGAAGAATTCTGACTTTTTCTGACAAGGGAGCCTGGCCGGTCCCCTTAAATCATGGCCGGCTCCCATAAAATTAAGGGGACCGCCCCTTATAATTAAGGGGGCCGCCCAACTGTAACGGCCAGAAAACTTGTCTTTTAGTGGGAAAAGTTTATTTGGTGAAAAACTAACTGATTTTGGTTAAATATTTGAAATCATATATTTAGTATGATTAAAACATTTTTCTTTATTACCAAAAGTGTTTTTCAAAAAATATAAAATATGTTTATATATTTAAATAAACTTTGTATTAGTTAATTAAATATCCCTTTGATCATGAGATGTATTAAGCACTTGTTTATCCATACCTTAAGTGATTAAGTTGGATATAGTGATTAAACTAGCTTAATACTTGTTTACGTAGTAATCTTACGATTGACGAGTTTACATTTTGTGGTCGTCAAAATATAGAGATATCGAAAAATATAAATAACGTTTTCATACATTATTTATGTCAACAATCTCCCCCTTTTTTATGATTACAAAATTTAAACTCATTAATCTAAAATTAGTATATATTCAAGTATTATTGTGAGTTTATATCACTTCTCCCCCTTTTTGTTTGCATCAAAAAGGTTATCCCATGTTAATGTAAACTCCCCCTCGAAGTGTACTCCCCCTCGTTTTGAGGCCAAAAGAAATCGAGATATGGATATCTTGCAAAAAATATTTAGTGGCATGCAACATATATATGTATATAGCATGCAAGAGTAAAGACTAAGCATAAGCATAACATTAATAATATGAAAAAAAAATACATCAAGCATTACAACCATAACAAGTAATGCAACTAACAAAAGCCTTAAAGGCTTAGAATCATCATTAAAATAAAAGACCAAGTCTCAAACATGAGAGTCCTTTTCTAGAGCTTGCCATCCAAAAAGTTTTAACACAATTTTATTTGTAATACACCAAGCATGTTTAATTGGGAGGAATGGATGGTGAACATGGGGATGGTGATGGTGGAGGTGTGTTTGTTGATGGTGGTGGAGGTGTTGTGTTTGTTGTTGGTGGTGGATGCAACATGTTTTCAATATGAGAAAACATGTATTGGATCTCATCTCTTAATCCGAACACAATTGTTCGGTTGTGAATGCAACAAAGGCAAGTGTCTCCATGAGCTTCAAGTAAGCTCCATGGGACGGGGTTATAGGTTGGTGGGTTGATAGGAGATGATGAGAAATGTGCATCAAGAGGTGTTAATGGTGATAATGAGAGAGTGATTGCAAGAGATGTGTTCTCATTGGTAGGTTGTGATGGTTGATCAATTGTTGGAGGAGATAAGTGGGTGTTGATGTAGTCATTTATGGATGAAGTGGATGGTATGGAGGAAGTGGAGTTTCTATTTGTTGAAGGTGTTTTGGAGGGTGCATTTGGTGCACTAGGAGATAAACATTGAGGTGGTGGAGATGGAGTGGTATTGTCTTCATTTGTAAGATTAATGAAGAGTTGTTTGAGGATGATGGAATGTGAATTAAACATGCATGGAGATTATATAGTAGGAAAACATGTTTAGAAGTGGAATTAATTTGAAATTGTAATGTTATATTCCAAAATCAGTTTAGTTTTTAAGGGAAATGGTAGTTGGGACTAGCAAAAGGGATCACAAGATGCAAAAGAGAACAGTGTAAAAACTGTTTCAGATGGCCGGTCCCCTTAATTTTAAGGGGGCCGCCCTTTATGATTTAAGGGGGCCGCCCATATGACGACCCAGAAACCAAAATTTTTCAAAAATTTTCTGGTAAAATGTTGTGTTCTGTTTTGTATTTGCAGCAAGCTCTATTTGGACATTTCACATTTGTTTTGGTCTATTAGAAAGCATACATGCCATATATTTATTTAAACATTAACTAATCATGCAAACATATATATAGTTTAATAGAATCATGCATTAAAAAGCATAAAAACCATCAAGTTAGCATCCTAAACAAATATCCAAATAACAAGTACTTCCGAATATACTTCGGACAAATAGCACACAAGACATAAAAATAAATATTGTTTAACAAACATAATCCAAGTATATCATTTCTTTTTCTTCCCGAAGATACCCTTCAAAGTCTTCCCGACAGATTTGAAGCCACCTCTAACTTCTTCGTGCAAGCTCTTTTGTCTTCTAAGCATCTCGGTAGTTCGTTCATGAAGCACTTCTCCAGTTTGATCACTTGGAGATGGGGTAGAATAGTTGGGTTAGTCAAGATCCTCTAAATCGTTAACGAACTCAGAAAACGAAGGGGTACTAGCATCATGGATGTTTTCCTCCTCATCGTCATCGTCTTGCCTTGAAGATGATTCATGAAAGCTATGACGACGAGGTTTACCCTTGTCACTTCGAGTTCGTCGAGCTTGTTTTAGAGCGAGAGAACGTAGAGTGGGGTAGATGGACTCATAGATACTATTGTCAAGATCGGGGTAGTACTCGATAACATGACGATAGAGACGAGTAAGGAACATTCCATATGGAAGGTTGGCTTTGGGAGTTTTTCTAGCACACTCAATCCATTTGATAAAGAAGTAGGCCAAATTGTACGGCTTTTCGACAGCTATACAATACAACATGTGAGCAAGGCTAGCCGGGAGATGGTCCCGGTGACCTCCAGTACCAAACGCATTCTCACGAATGAGTTCTTCCCAACGCTTCATGTGAGGGCTTAATTCCTTGAGGAGAAGTTGGTATGGAGAGATTTGAACGTTTTTGGATTTTATTTTTCAACTTGTGGTGGCATGATCTATACCAAGGACTTGACGAATTTCGTCGGGATGAGGAATTTCGTCGAGATAGGGACCGAAGGTTGGTCGATAGCGATTAAGAGATTCGAGGTCCCACTCGTTTGAGAAAACGGCTTGACCTCTAAATGGAATTTGGAGGATATGACCAAATTGTTCGAGAGTTAGGGTGATAAATTCATTTTGAATCATGAAAGAGATGGTGATGAAACCAAGATCATTGGCTTGGACGGTGACTTGGCTATAGAAATCCATTATGAAGCGAGGAATGATAGGTTCATTTATTTCATAAAGACAATTGAAGTTGATGCTTGAAAACAAGCGATTTATGTACTCGGATTGAGCAAAAGCAAGATCTACTACACGTCCCTCATGAACATTTCTATCTTCAATTTGACGATAGATAAGTCCAATGGAAGGAGATGTGGTAGGGAGTTGGGAAACTTTAGGAATGTAGTTTTTAGTGTGAGAAAGATCTTCGGTAGTTGCTTTGGGCATTTTCACCTAAACACATCAACAATACAAAAAGACCAAAATAAATATAAAGAAAGATAAAAGTATATGTTAATTGTTAAGGCTTATGTTGGAACGTAAACATACTTCGTTACTAATCCTAAGAAGTAGATTACCATGTTCCTTAATATTGTTTTTAACTCATTCTAGATATACTTTACGATGTTTAATGAGTAGTTATGGACAAATCCAAACGCCCCTTTAAACATCTTAATATATCATGAAATTTACTAGATTTACATTAGATTGTAAAACTAGCTATTTCTTGCGAGTTTCTTATGCATGTGATTTGTTTTTGAAAAAGATGGTTTGTATTTTTACTTAAAAATGTCATTTTTAGTAATAAACCAAACGCTTCCTTAACTATTGACTTATACCCCTAGTATGTCAATATATATATGAATTATATATCTTGACGAGTTCGATTAGCAATTTTAAGGTTTATAATTATAACAAAGTTTTATAAAAATTATAATGACTATGTTTCGATATTATTTGGACATAATCCAAACACCCCTATATTGTGAACCAAAATAATTTTCTTAGTCGAAAAATTTAATTTCAAGTTTTACAAGTTACACAAGTATAATGTGATTAGTTTTAACACGTTTTCAAATCATTATTCAACAATAAGTTTACTAAAATTTTTGAAAAGGAGTGTATGACATTTTTCAAAAATTTTCGACATGATAGTATATAATAACTAGTTTCTAGTGTTGATCAATCATCCTAATCCTAGGGGAAGCATTTGGTTATGAAGTTTTAAGGCTTAATTCGAAAGAAATTATGAAATTTGACGAATTCTATAAAACATGCATAATCATGAGTATGATCAAATAAGATGAAATTAGATGAAATGTGTTATAAAAAACTTACAATATGTAATGTTGATTGTGTTATATGAATTTGCCCTTTGCGAATTAACCCGAATTATGTGATTTGGAAGTGATTTGAGAGGTTTTTGGGTTTTGGTTTTCGTCACAGCAGAAGCAAGGGAAGAAAAGTATGAAAAAGTGGAGTGTTTGACAAAAGGAAAGAGGAGAAAAACGGGTTTGAGCTATCAGATGGCCGGTCCCCTTAAACATTAAGGGGGCCGCCCTACATTTGGCTGCCGGTCCCCTTAAACATTAAGGGGGCCGCCCTCCAAAATTTGATTTTTGTGATTTTTGGTTTCTGGAAAGAGCAAAAGCAAAAGCAAAAGCAAAAAAAAAAAAAAAAAAAAAAAAAATAATAATTATTCATATGTATGTATTAGATTTATATTTAATCAAAAATACGTTGGAGGGTATTCGCACGAAAGGAATTACTTGACACTTTTAATTGACAATTTGCCAATTAAATTTTCTTAATCATTTCGGATAAAATTTATCAAGTTGTCAAGTACGCGAGAACGTTGTGAAAGGTTCATAAGTATGTGTGTGTGTGTGTGTGTGTGTATATATATATATATATATATATATATATATATATATATATATATATATATATATATATATATATATATATATATATGTATGTATGTAATATGGGCTTATAAGACGAGAATAAAGGAAGGAGACGAATGCAACGGAAGCCGGGAGTTTGTTTCATCCATAGATTTTTCGACTCATCTCTCTTCATCAGCATGAGTGTTGTTTGAACATTAAAGTTCAATAAGGCAAATGGGAAAAAGAAAAGGTTCGTAAACGAACAATTTCTAGTTCTAGAAAATCAACAAATGAGTTTTCTAGGTTATAAGATCCTAGATATAGCTAAGTGTGTGTGTGTGTATATATATATATATATATATATATATATATATATATATATATATATATATATATATATATATATATATATATATATATATATATATATATATATGTATATATGTATATATGTATGTATAGTATAAGTAAATAAGTATATATATGTATAGAAGTAAAGACTAGAGAGAATAATGAACCAATCAAAATCACATAAAAGCTAGATACTAAACTAAGCATGCATTTGTTTACAAGGAAATAAAAGGAAATGTGTACCTTTCGTCTTCAATGCGTTAAACTTCAAAATCTTCAAAGGAAAGTCCGAACACGGGGTGACATCAAAGATTTCCATGTATGAATGGCGAAAGTTTTCACGTTGGTCCCCATGGTCTCATTTGACCAAAGTTGTTTGTCCCGAACATGTTTTGTATTTGACTTGGGTGCATATATGGTGGAAACATTCCCCATGGATTGAAGTTCCACATTTGTTGATTATTGTTAAAGTTTTGTCTACTTTGGTTTACTCTTGGTTGAGGTGTTTTAGGTCTAGGGTAAGAATTATTCGGTTTCCTAGGTGGTGGAGTTTTAAATCTTGTTTTAGTTTTGGACGATCCTACTTCGGTTTTTAAAGATGGTTTATAAAACGGTTTTATTTCTTCATTACTAGCTAGATGTATTTTCTTATCATTTATGAGTATATACTCAGGATTAGATTTTGAAGGTTTTAATTCTTTAAGTTTTCTTTCAAATTTAACATTTTTAACTTCACTTGTTGAGGCTTCGGTTGAGTTAAAACCTAGATCGGTTTTATCTCCGGATATTCTTTGAACACTTATAATTTTACTAAGTGAGTTACTACTATTTTCAAATTTATTAAGTTTACAAATTTCTTCCTTAAGTTTGTTGTTTTCACTTCTAAGCTCTTGACATGATTTACATTCTTCAAAAGTTTCTTTACCTTTCTCAAGTTGATGTATTTTAATTTTTAGTTCAAGTGCTTCATTTTCTAATTTGTTATTTATGTATTTTAGTGATTTGTTTTTAGCCATAACTTGTTGTCCTAGTTTGCATAATCTATTGTATTCACTATCTAAGTCTTTTTCATCTAATGATAAATTTTCATCACTAAAATATTCGGTTTCGGAACGTACCTCACTTGATGTTTTAGCCATGAGACATTTTTCTTCCTTTGTTGTTTCTTTCTCATCTTCATCGCTATCACTCCAAGCACCTCCACTAAACGCTCTTTGATTTTGATCTCTTGTCATCATTGGACATTTTCCAATAAGGTGATTCGGATCACCACACTTGAAACATTTTCTCTCATTCTTGATATACTTGTCATCATTATTCTTTTGAGATGTTCTTTTTTCATCGTGTGGTTGTCTAACGAATCTTCCTCGCCTTTTGAAGAATTTCTTGAAATCTCTTACGGCCATGGCGTATTCTTCGTCTCCGCTTTCGAAAGATGAGCTATCTTCGTTGTTGAATTCCTTTCTAGCTTTCAAGGCGATTGACTTGCTTTGCTCTCATTTCCCTTTAACCATTTCGGAGTCCTTCTTTATTATAGCTTCGTAGACTTTTAAATTGCCAATTAATTCATCAAGTTGTAGCGTTGACAAATTCTTCGATTCTTCAATAGTCGTCACTTTAGCTCGCCATTTTGGGTGAAGAGCTCTAAGAAACTTCCTAACAAAATTCTTACTAGAGAAATTCTCATCAAGTGCTTTTAAACTTGTGATTATGGTGTTAAATCTAGCAAAAGCATTATCAATTGATTCCTCTTCCGGAATCGTGAATTGCTTATATTGTTGAACAAGTAGATCTATTTTGTTATCTTTGACTTGATTATTACCTTGGTGGGTTTTTAACAAAGAGTTCCAAATTTCTTTTGCGGTTTCACACATAAAGATTCTTTCGTACTCTTTACGTGGTAGCGCATTGTAAATAACCATTTTTGCTTCATTATTTTTAGCAAGTTTTCTTTTTAAATCATCATTTTGTTTTTCAAAAGGTACGATTTCATCTTTCTTAGTTTCGGGGTTATTTTGAATAGGTAAAAAATCACCATTGGTAATAATATGCCAAAGATCTAGATCTTTTGATTTCACATAAGTTTCGAATCGATTTTTCCAATATAAAAATCCATCACTTTCAAATAGTGGTGGTCTTTGCATAGATTGCCCTTCTAAATATTTTTCAGATTCCATAGATCGTTACAAGTTTTAAAATACAATATATTTTAAAAATCTTGCTAGACGTGGCTCCTGATACCAATTGTGGAAAACTAGAAGGGGGTGTTGAATAGTTTTACGTCCTTTTAAATTTATAAACACAAGTTTGTTTTAAAAACTTCGATTCTAATTTATGTGAACTCAATACTTGCACTATATGAACAATTGTATAGTAACTAACTAACAAAGCTAATATAGTAAAGGTAAATAAATAAGTAATGAGAAGAGTTAGAAAGATCAAACCACAACACAAGGATTTATAGTGGTTCAGCTACAAGGACACCTTCGTTGTTCCTACTCCACTCCCCAAGTCACCTACTCGAGAGTTTTCTTCAGTATGTCAACAAACTCCCTTTTGGCGGAGAAAACCTTACACACCAATTTACACCCCACACAACTTCACAACTTGATCACAACTTCTACACCACTTCTTCACACCAATCTTCTTCACAACTATCTTCTACACACCAATCTTCTACTTCACACCTATCTTCACAACTAACCTACTTCACTACTTATCAACTTCTATTATCTACACAACTTCTATATCTTCTACACAATTAATCACAAGCACAACACAATATTCACAAATTAATATATATACACTATGCACAACTACTCTTCAACACTTCTTGAACTTAGTTGTAGAAAGAGTGTTCTTCTTTTGCACTTTGGTTGAGAATGGATGATGAGGGATTGAATCACTTGAAACAAGGATTAATATACAAATGATCAAAGGGTTTTAGAGAATGTTTAGAGAGTTATAGATCTGAAAATTTCGTGCAAAAGGTGGGGAAAAATTCCAGAATTAAGGTGGTATTTATAGGAGAAGAATTCTGACTTTTTCTGACAAGGGAGCCTGGCCGGTCCCCTTAAATCATGGCCGGCCCCCTTAAAATTAAGGGGACCGCCCCTTATAATTAAGGGGGCCGCCCAACTGTAACGGCCAGAAAACTTGTCTTTTAGTTGGGAAAGTTTATTTGGTGAAAAACTAACTGATTTTGGTTAAATATTTGAAATCATATATTTAGTATGATTAAAACATTTTTCTTTATTACCAAAAGTGTTTTTCAAAAAATATAAAATATGTTTATATATTTAAATAAACTTTGTATTAGTTAATTAAATATCCCTTTGATCATGAGATGTATTAAGCACTTGTTTATCCATACCTTAAGTGATTAAGTTGGATATAGTGATATAAACTAGCTTAATACTTGTTTACGTAGTAATCTTACGATTGACGAGTTTACATTTTTTGGTCGTCAAAATATAGAAATATCGAAAAATATAAATAACGTTTTCATACATTATTTATGTCAACATCTTCCTTTAAGTAAGATGCTTAAAGTTAGAAACGAAAATATAGGCTCGGAGGGGTGTACTAGGGGTTTCGTGTACTAAAGATGAGTACAACGCTAAGGTGTGGGAAAAATTAATTGACTTTAATAGTCAAGTAATATGACTTAAATGGTCAAGTAATTATGATACGGGTTTAAACACAAGGGTGATCCTAATGCCTCTTATCATGTAGTAAATCCTACTACACGAATGTAGTCTCACTAGCGGTCTCGGGATGCATCACTAACGCAAGTTCTAGAATCTAAATACTACCGGTACACTCATAAGCACTAATAATGAATGCTTTTCCTATCAAATCTAAAGGCGAACCTCACATATTTGGGTGGAAAATTTTTTTGAATGGTACGGTTTTGTGCTAGCCATACAACTCCTACCCATGAGACGCTTTTTAAGGCTAAAGTTTCACTCCTAAATGTTGTAAAAAATTTTAAATTTGTCGCTAAAATTACATTAACAAGTATTTCTCTTAGTTTTATTACACACCTACCATCGAACAAACAAACTCAAGTGCAATTGTATCTTATAAGGTATCATCATTTACCCTCCCCTTACACTTAGGATGAACATTGTCCCCAATATTCAATTAAAGGATGTAAAAGTAAAGTAGGTAAAAGAATGAAAACAAATATTCCCCTGATTCGTTTGGTGTGGACAGTGTGTTAACAAGGTTAGATCTTCCTCCAAGAAAATGAACGTTCAAAGCTTCCCTTCCAGAAATATAAATCATCTTCCTGTCATATATAACCTGTTAAACCTGAGAAAACAATCAAGGCAACCTCGCGTAAAATCGGCGCCAATCTATATATATAAGGATATAATGCTTGTGGAATGAATGTTTGCAGATTTCTTGGAGTTTATAAATCTAAAGAATCAAAAAAAAAAAACTTTAAGACTCCGTTAGAAAAACAAAACTCTCAAAATTTCCAGATTTTTACACGTGACGCCGTCAGGGTTTAAACCCTAACGCCGTCAGAAGTGACCTGCAGAAATCTTTATATTAAGTTTCCGGAACATTTCTGGAAAAACTTATGTCCTATTTCCTGGAAAATCCTGCAAAATATCATTATGAATCGATACAAGCATTTGACTCTAACAATTACTAATATATATGTTCATTTAATATTGTGGCGAATCATGATCATTTTCGTTCTTATAAACAAATTTGGGGTTTCCCCTTACACTTAGCTTTTGCAAAATACCTTTATATGAAGTTAAGACGAAGTTAAACAACAAAATAAAGCATTTTCACAGTTTAGTTTGAAACATAATTTACCAATAATAAAAATAAAATATGCATACGGAAATAAATAACATTAAACAAATAAAAATCAAACAAACAAAACACACAAAACATGGGTTGCCTCCCAAGAAGCGCTTTTCTTTATTTACGAGTCTTGTAGCTAGACTCAAGGTCATGGGCTATCCTATATGTGTGAGCTCCTCGTCGAGGACATCTTTGGGATCAAACTTAAGTTTCAATTTCCTATCGATTTTCTTGGTAAGGTATGACTTCTCAAACTTTTCTCCATCCGGATCATATAAAATCATCTTCATATGCCATGATCCGTCACCTTCCTTAGGTGGCTTGTCCCAATTCCATTTACACTTATCCCCTTCCCTTTTCCACTTGTTCATCTCTAGGTTAATAGGCATTATGCTTAAGAACTCAATCATTTTCCTAAAGACTAGGGGATCCTCAAAAGGGTTTAGTTCCTCATCTCTAGCTATGAGTTGTTCCACCGAATGGGTCTTATCAATGAAGTCTTTTTCTAGATAGAATGGGCATTGAGGTCATATAAAGTTCCTTTCTATCCAAGGTCCATATCTAGATGGCCTCCTATTTATCTCTACCCAATGTGGTATTGGTTCATCCTCACAATCGTAGCTATGCTTCTTAACATCATAAACCGACCAAGTCTCACCATCTCCTACCGCTATCTTAGACTCCTTACAATCTATCATGGCACTAGCGGTTGCTAAAAATCCTCTCCCTATTAACAATGGGCATGTAGTATCACTAACCATATCTTGGACATGAAAATCCGCTAAGACAGTCAACCTTCCTACGTGAACTACTACATCCTTGATCATTTCGACCGGGTGGGCAATACTTCCATCCGCTAAACCAATTATTACTTCCGTCTCCTCTAACTTTCCTAGCTTAAGAGTAGTGAAAAGGGATAAGGGAATCAAGTTGAGGCTTGATCCTAAGTCGGCTAGTGTGTCGAAAGCTTCAGATTTTCCTATCTTACAAGGCAAAACAAATATACCCGGATCATCGAGCTTCTTAGGCAACTTGTTTTGAATGAAGGCGGTCCCATTTTTATCCAATTTAAGTTTCTCATATTTTTCTAGGAGGGCACTATAGTAGGGGGCACGGGCTAAGACAACAATGACGAGGCGTTCAAGATGGAGCTCCTTGAATTCATCGTCAAGGTCTTGTGTAAGAGGTGTATCAACTATGTTATTGACCGGTTTAATGTCGGATGTTTTATTCAATTGGTCCTTTTGATGAATTTGGGTTTGCTTGAATCACGTGCTCATTGCTTTGACCGAATAGTATTGTGGACAAGAAGTAGGTGACGAAACCGACGATATGGCATTAATGTTTACTTTCGGGTTCTTGACCGTGTCGCTTGGGAGTGCTCCCATTTCTTGGTCATTGAGAACTTTCAACAATGTGTCAATTTTATTGGTCATCTCGCTTTGCTTTTGTTTGAAATTGGCTTCAAACTTAGATATGCGAGCTTCTTGAGATGACATAAATTTGGACATCAATCCTTCAAGATTATTGGTACTACCATGGTTATTGGAAGAATTGTTGTTGAAATTATGGTTATAAGGTGGACCGTTTGGTTGGTAACGATTAGGTGGATTGGAAGAATTGTTTTGGGGCATGTTTTGGTTTTGTTTCCACCTAAGGTTCGGGTGATTTTTCCAAGAAGGGTTGTAGGAATCTCCGTAAGGGTTTGGCTCGGGTTTGAAAGTGTACCACTTGTCTCCCACTTCGTCGGTACGCGAGGATGCGTAGTCCGCAAAAGCTTGTCCGGGGAGTTCCATGCAATCATGAGTGTCATGGGGACCACTACATAATTCGCATGAAAAAGTGATTTTGTTCACTTGGCTTGAAGGCTTAGGAGCTTCGTAAGATTTCATGAGAAACTTGACTTGGTCCTCAAGTTCCATGATCCTACAGTCGGGAGTGCTAGAATTGTTCGAAGGCAAAGATATTGCCTTGACCGTTTTGTTCAAATCACGGGGATCATTCCAACTTTATTTGTCATAGAGAGCAAGATCTTCTATGAGTTCCCATGATTCTTCCACACTTAGATCACGTAGCTTGCCACCGGCCGATTGGTCAATGGTTCGCCTTGTGGAGAGATCGATATGGTCATAGAGGATTTGGACTTGGAGCCAAAGATCTATGCCATGATTAGAGACTTTTTGGAGTAAGTCCTTGAAACGAGTCCATGCTTCATATAGAGTTTCACCATGACGTTGTTGGAACATCAAGATATCATTTCTAAGCTTAGTAGTTCTCCCCGGTGGGAAAAATTGAGCAAGGAAACGAGTGGTGAGATCATCCCATGAGGTAATGGATCCCGCGGGTAAACGTTCAAGCCATTGACTAGCTTGATCACTTAGAGAGAATTGGAATAGGCGAAATCGGGTCGACTCTCTAGTTGCAACATCAAGGTCTATGGAATCTACGATTTCAAGGAAATCCTTGAGATGTTGATTAGGATCTTCGGAACGAAGTCCATGGAATGCACATCCGCTTTGCATCAACCGGATGGTGTCGGATCGCAAGGGGGACACATTGGCTCCTTGAGTGAGCTCAATGGTGTTTAGATAGCCTTGGTGGCTAGGACGGGAATACTCTCCTAAAGTTCGGGGCCTAGGAGGTTGGTTTGCTAGTCATGGGTTTCGTGGGTGGTTTTGTCGTGGTGGGTTGATGGGTTCAAAGATGTTACCACCTTCCATGATGTCGGATGGTAAAGGTTACGAACAAAGACACGAAGAAATGAGATAGACTAAAGAAAACCTAAAAATAAAAATAAAACCTTACTAGAAAGGAATCTAGCAAGTAGACCTAATAAAAAGAAATCCTAACCTAGACAATAACTATTCCCCGGGCTGCTGCGCCAAAAACTTGATGCGTGTGGATTGCGCCCTCACAACAGGTTTTACCTCTCAAGGGATCTCGAGAAGCTTACAACCCCCACCAGGCAGTGTACCGGATCGTTGTAGTATAGTATAGTGACAAGTACCGGGGGATTGATCGTTTAACTCAGGAATAGTGTCGCTAGGATTAGAAAGTCTACTAAAATAGGTCTAGAGGTTAGGGATGATTCTTTTTGTATTTTTATATTTTATGAAAAAGCAAGTAGAATCTCGGGTTTTGAAGGAGTGAGTGGAATTAGTTGCTAGCCGACAAGCCAAATTTAACTAAAGATGCAATTAAAATAAAATAAAATAAATGAAAATAAAGCTAAATTACTAATTTGGTGGAAACAATAATGAGAGAATTTGTGTTTACTTAGATTTCATTACTCCTTAGATATCTTTTACAGGTTGATTAGCTTGTTACAATTGCATGGATGACGGGTCATATTCCTTAATACTAGTCGTAGGGCTGTGTACAATATTCCCTAACTCTATAAGATCCTACTTCACTCCCATGTCGAGCCGTTAGAAGCTCATAACATGGGATCTTTAGAATTCTCTTACGCATTAAATACAACCAAAAATCGTAGTACACCTCCGATCATGTTTCTTAAGACGTTCAAGCAAGTTACCAATGGAAGTCTGCCAGTTTTCTTAAGCCTAACATCGAATAGAATCATCCGTAACAATTATAAACAAACAATCAACCCTTAATCAACATCTAGGTTTCACTACATCTAAGCAAACACAATAAAAATCTAGCCTAGCATGTTAAAGAGAAGACAAGCATAAGATATAATCACACAACACATAGACATATTGAATGATTTGAATAAGTACTTATCTTCAATTGAACATAGAAGAATCAAGGGGTTGAAACCCTTGAAAAAGCTGTAAAATTCGTATAGGGTTTTATTCCCTCAAAGTTGCACACAAAGTTCCACACCTAATGAATGAAATTTAGAAAACTATATATAGATTTTACACCTTGACGGCGTCATGTATTAACTTGTGACGCCGTCAACTCGCCGCCATGATGAAATTCGTATTGCCTAGATCCACTTCTGACTCCGTCATGTGTAAGAATACTCTGGGCCGTCACTAGTAATTGGACCCTGACGGCCTAGGTGACGCCGTCAGGCCAATAAGCTTGAAAACTTTCTGGGCCGTCACGTTATAATTTCCACATCCACATCTTTTATCACTCTTGACACCGTCACTAACAATCTCTTGACGTCGTCAGGTACTGTTCCAGCAAGGAAATTTGAGACTTAGCCGTTTTCTTCACTTTTATGCTCCAAAAACGTCCAAAATACTTCCTTTTTCAGATTTCTCCTCAAAAGTACCTAAAATGACAAAAGGAACGATTTAGGGCAATAATTGATCAAATAATCTCGAATTCGGGCTTAAATAGCCTCTTAAAAGCGGTACACTTTTCGCCTCATCATATACACACTTAATATAGCATTTTTATTTATTATATAGAGCTTTTTTATGGGGATAAATAGTAAAATAGCCCAGTTGCCCTACGGCTAGGCATATTTAGCCCTTTTTTAGAAATTTCTCGTATTAGCCCGAGCAACTTTTAAGATTAGGCAACTTCCATCAAATGGAGACACGTGTCACGTATATGTATTTTGGGCAACAATATTTAGTTGGGCAATCGTAATACGGCAACTGATTTTTTGGTAATTTTACACTATTTACCTACACCCCTCCCCCCTCTCTTTATACAATCCGACTAATTTATACACTATTTACCTATTATTTCTCAAAATTTTTGTTCATCTTAGCCGATTTGTTGGTACTTTGTTTTATTTCGACTTTTTGGGTCAACCTTTTAATGTTCTGGATCGATGTGACACAACTTTGGTCGAAAATCTTAGTACTAAAACTTTTAAGTCTGTAACAAATTTCTTTAAAGTTTGATTTTAATCATTTCTTCTCCTAAATTTTTAAAAATATTGTCAATTCTAAATTGTAAACAGTATGCTTTAATAAGCCAAAAAAACACTAGTATGCTTTTGACAATGAATTTCAATATTCTGCTGCCAACTACTTCAATCCATTTTGACTTTTTGGGTCAGCTTTATCCATTTGTTATACAAGTTCAGCATTGAACTTCTATAACTCAAGGGTTCAGTGCTGTTTGCATCATTTGATCCCAAAACAATACACTACTAACAAAGATTACCCCATTTATACAATCATAAATGTATACGTACTCACGTATGTTAGACTTCAGACTTAAGATCATATTCAACGAACACGAAAAAGATTCAAATAAAAAGGCACATTAGATAGACTTGAAAACCCACATTCATATTCAAGATTTTGGTGAGGATATACGTTCAAACATAGAATTCATAAACCCTAACATAGCATATAGACATAGCAAGCACAAACTCACAAAGTTTAAAATATAAACCCATTCATGGACAACATAAAACTGTACTCTAACAGTGCATTTCAACCCAAACCAGAATGATCTGAAAAACGACGCCAACTATCAGCTGGTGGCAGCGTTGCCCTGAAGAAGTCCATCACGTATCTGAGTAGCCACATCACGAACAACACCAAACAGAATGTTGAATAATATACATACATACAAGAATGTTGAATCCTCGACTTCGTTACTCAAGCCCATGTGAAGAAGTTAACATTATAAGCTTTGTGAGCCACGTGCAAGGGATTTACTGATTTAGATGTGCAACACTTGGTAAAAATATATGTGCACATCATTTTTTCCAATGAAAAACGTTATTTCTTGTAGTGATTAGTGATTAGTAGAAAGGTGATGGACTTAAAAGAGTTCCTCTGAATTGAACTTATTCCAAGCCTCCTGTTAACATATCAAACTCAAAATTATGACAAAACCCCCAAGTAAACATTGTATCTTTATAAGTGGTACACTTTATTTTTAATCCTTAACTATGTTAGGTTAAGTTGATTGATTAAGTACCTTAAGTATATCAAAGACCTTCTCAGCTACATATTTCTGTTGAAGAGTAGCTCCTTTTTGTTGCACTTTATCAGGATGGATACATAAAGTTGCCTTTCTTTATGCTTTTTTGACATTGGCACCAGTGATCAGATCGATTAATGAAACAGGCTGCCAACCACATGCAGGCCAAAGAACCTGACAATCAATTTAGAGAAGAATGAGTAGACGTACAATAGGATAAAAAAAAAGTTATGTCAAATGTACTGATTTCTTCAAACTATAAATGATAAAATGAAAAGGCTTATAGCATTGTGATAGCATAAATCGGTATCAAAAATTTTCTAGCATTAATATACAAAAACACGACGAAAAGAAAATGGTATACCTGGAAGACAGGGGTGCACAATGGCTCGTGACAAATGGAGCAATCCAATACGCCGGGATCAGTCAGCACTACCTGTAATGCTCCATTTGCAATATTGTTTTCCTCGTTTCCAAACACCTCCTCAATCTCTTCTACCTCTACTTCAAACTCTGATGAGACACATTCCCTTATGCAAACAGATAAAGACAAAAGCCCACTGTAACCTTCAAATCCGGACGGGACAGTCAGGTAATTCTTTTATGGTGGACAAGATCAGTACATGTAGACAGGCTTCACGGATCATTGGAAGCTCGTGTTTCAGCATTTCCAAGTCCTAATATGGATCGAGTGCTTCAATGTACTCAAGCTAGTCCTCTAAAAATGGGATAGAAGCTTGTGGCCAATGAATCCACTCGAAATAAGGATCTTCCAAACATTCCGGTAGGCAAAGACCGTGATCAATGGGTATGAGTTCAACTTTGCCAAAATTTCTATTACTATCATCGTTAACCTTCTTAACAAGTAGATTCCCACCGTGTCGGTCAGTGTTAAAAATCCTAATATCTAATATATCAATACGATGAATAGCAGACACAGGAAAACTCGACGTCCCATAGTCACTAGCATCAAAATCATGAGGAATAAACTACTGGAATGACGCAATCTTACTAAAATGTTTCTTCTTAGTATCCCGTTTGTTGTTGCTGTTACTCCCACTTACACCATCATTAACATTGAAAATCAAGTGAGTGATTTTAACTAAAGCAGTAGGAGGTACATTAGCGAAGTGGCCATAATCAAGATGATAAGCAGCCACTTCACGAAAACCAGTCTCCCCAACACGAACCGACCTTTTCAACCCTGGTTGACCCAAAACCTTGCCCACAAACCCTGTTGGATTATCAGGGGCAAAAGGCTCCTCATCAGTCAGTTTCACAATCGCTACACTCTCACCTCTACTATTCCTAAAGTAATAAGTACCACCTAAACCACCATTAACACGTATCGGATCAACACCATTCTTCAAGGCTTTCACAATCTCCATAACAACCTCTTTCGTCCTCAGAAAACTACTCGAGTTTCCCAATATCTCAATTGGCCCACTCTTATCTTTATTTTGTATGTCCCTACCAGAAGGAGACAAACACGGAGTCGAAGAACTTCTATGCATAAGATTTCTAGTCAGCAATAGAGGTAAATCATTTCTTATCGTGCTAAGATCATTCTTCAAAACCATATCTCCAAAAGTGAAAGAACTTACAACCACTTTCTGTTTGAATAAATACTTGTCTCTTCCCAGTCCTATCATTTCCATGATGATACTCACTTCCTACCGGATTCTTAAAAACCGCCACAGCCATTTGTTGTGTTTGTACTGGACAGTCTAATTTACGAGACATAAACCAACTAACGAAACACTGAAACTGTCTGCAAAACTAAGAGTACAACTGTATGGTTTAATCACATAAACATATAACTTGATCTGGTCAGTTCTGTTTTAGTTTCCCTTAATCTATACAAAAATAAACAATAAGAACCAATCATATAACGTATTCCCAATCTTAACTTAATGCAACTTTATTAAATATCATAGATCTAATACTATATATTGATATAGTGATGCATATTAAGTTTAGATAAACTGATGCTAACACAGAAATGACTTAAGGGGGTGTATGGATTAGCTTTTTTGATGGGCTTATTGACTTATTCATTATAAAAAAGTCAATAAGCTCCTTTTTTACAGCTTATGACCTCTCAACTTGAGCTTGTGGCATTGCCATAAGCTCAAGTATATAACAGGATAAGCCATAAAACTGAGCTTGTTGGTTTTTTTAAATTTGAATAAGTCAATAAGCCCATCAAAAAAGCTAATCCAAACACCCCCTTAAGTCATTTCTGCGATAGCTTCAGTTTATCAAAACTTAATATGCATGTCACTATATCAATATAAATATATAGTATTAGATCTATGATATAAAATGACAACATACTAGTCATTTTAATAAAACACTAACCAGGATAAGTAGATCTGATGATGTTAGAGATGAGACATGGTTTGAAAAAAGGGTTTTGTTTTGTTTTTTAAGGTGTTGAATTACGAAGTGATGATGAAGAACAAAAACCCTTTCTTCTTGTTCAATGTTGTTGGTGAGTTTGATGTTTTGTTTTTTTAAGAATGAAGAGACTAGCTTAAGATCACTACATCTTTCAAATAAGTATATACCTTATCACGTTTTGATCAGACAATTTTATGATGTATGGTTTCGGTGGTGGTGGCGGCGTCTGGTTGCTGGGTGGTTGTGGTGGTGTGAGTTGTGATTGTTTATCTGGAGAGGAGAGGAGGATTGTGAGATGTTTATATTAGTTGGTTTATGTTGACATAAATAATGCCTAAAAACATTGTTAACATTCATCGACATCTCTATGTTTTGATTATTACAAAATGTAAATTCATTAATCTAAAAATTATGACGTAAACAAGTATTTACCGATTAATATCTCACTTCACATCCAAATCACTTAAGGTTTGAATAAACAAAGTGTTTATTCCATTCTATGATCAAAGGAAATTTTTCTCACTCACTAGACCTTTCATAAAATGTCATAAATATTTTATATCATTTACAAAATCATTTTTGGAATTAAAAGAATATGTTTAAATCACTATAAATATATGAATTCAAATTTTTAACAAAAAATGGCAAATATAATCAAGAAAAACCTTCCCCACAAAAGGACAAAGAAATCCAACGTTCTAGAGGGGGCGGCCCCCTTAATTCCTAGGCGGCCCCCTTAATTATTAAGGGGACCGACCCTTAATTAAGGGGACCGGCACGCTCCGAAATAGTGTTTTTCTGGCCTATAAATACTGGTTCATTTCACAGATTTTTCTCACATTTTGCACCCCAAAACTTTCTGATCTAAATCCCCTCTTCCATTTCTTATAATCTTTTGATCATAAATACATTAATCTTTGTTTCAAAGTGATCCAAGTCTCATCCTTTCAAGTGCAAGAGACGAATACTTCTATCCACCAAGACAAGAAGTATTACAACTTGTTGTGACCTCCACATCCAAGTTGTTAGAGCAACATTCATTACATATAGTTTTGTGTAAATTGTTGTGAATATTTGGTAGAATATAGATTAGCAAAGTGTGTAGATAGAAAGATTTTGGAGTAGATAGTTGTGAAGTAGATTGTTGGGAAGTAGATAGTTGTAAGGAAGATAGGTGTGAATAAGTAGTGTTGTAATCAAGTTGTGACTAGGTGTGAAGAAGTTCTGTAGAAGGTGTGACGAAGTTGTGGTGTGAATATTGGTGTGTAAGGTTTTCTCCACCATAAGGGAGCTTGTTGACATAGTGAAGAAAACTCTCGAGTTAGGTGCTCGGGGAGTGGAGTAGGGCAAGGAAGGTGTCCTTGTAGCCGAACCACTATAAATCTCTTGTCTCGCGGTTCGATCTTTCCATCTCTCACGTATTTCATTTCTTACATTATTGTAGGTTTAGTATTTAATTATAGTTGTTTATATTGTGCAAGACTTGAATTCACATAATATCGAATCTACAAATTTTGAAAGTAATCAAAACGCATAAACAAATTATTTCATATCAAATTAAAAAGACGTAAAACTATTCAAATCCCCCTAGTTTTCCACGATTGATATCAAGAGCCACGTCTAGCGAGATTTTTAAAATATCAACGATTTATGGAATCTGAAAAATATTTAGAAGGGCAATCTATGCAAAGACCACCACTATTTGAAAGTGATAGATTTTTATATTGGAAAAATAGATTCGAAACTTATGTGAAATCTAAAGATCTTGATCTTTGGCATGTTATTACCTTTGGTGATTTTCCTCCTACCTAACAAAATCCGGAAACTAAAACGGATGAAATTGTACCTTTTGAAAAACAAAATGATGATTTGAAATAGAAACTAGCAAAAAATAATGAAGCTAAATTGGTAATTTATAATGCATTATCGCGCAAAGAATATGAAAGAATTTTTATGTGTAAAACCGCCAAAGAAATTTGGGAGTCACTACTTATTACTCACCAAAGTAATAGTCAAGTCAAAGACAATAAAATAGATCTTCTTATACAACAATATGAACAATTTACGGTTCCGGAAGAGGAATCAATAGATAATGCGTTTGCTAAATTTAACAATATTATCGCAAGTTTAAAAGCACTTGATGAGACATTTTCTAGTAAGAATTGTGTTAGGAAATTTCTTCGGGCATTGCGTCCAAAATGGCGAGCTAAGGTCACGGCAATTGAAGAATCGAAGAATTTGATGACGTTGTCACTTGACGAACTTATTGGCAATTTAAAGGTCCATGAAGAAATTATAAGAAGAGATTCGGAAACGGTTAAAGTCAAGAAAGAACAAACTAAATCCATTGCTCTAAAATCCAAAAAGGAACTTAGTGACGATGATGATTCAAGTGACGAGAGTGAAGACGAAGAATATGCAATGGCCGTAAGAGTATTCAAGAAATTCTTCAAAAGACGAGGAAGATTCACTAGATTACCACGAGACGAAAGAAAGTCGTTCCAAAGAAATAGAAGTGATAACTACGGGAAAAGAAAGTGTTTTAGATGTGGAAGTCCAGATCATCTCATTGGTGAATGTCTAAAGCCACCGGGTTATGAAAATCAAGGCGTCTTCGTTAGTGAAACATGGAGTGATAGTGACAAAGAAGAAGTGGAAAAACCAAGAGATGAAAAATGTTTTGTAGCCAAAGCGACCGATGAAATATGTTTAGGAATAGACTTGGAGCCCGACGAATGGATCAAGGATAGTGGATGTTCGAGGCACATGACGGGGAAACGCAAGCTATTTTCTACATATAAGGCATACAATGGAGGTAATGTTATTTTCGGTAGTGACTTGCGTGAAAAAATCATTAGCAAAGGTACGATCTCTCAAGACTCACTTACTATTGAAAATGTTGAGCATGTAGATAATTGAACATATAACTTGCTTAGTATAGGCCAAATATACGATAATAAATGCAGGGTTACCTTTACCGATAGGGATAGCGAAATAGTTAAGAATGGAAAGGTCATAGGTAGAGGAATTAGGAAAGGAGGCATATATGTTATGAAACTAGGAAACAAACCGGAAGATAGGATATGCCTAGCAACCCTAGATGAAAACTCCACTTTGTGGCATAGGAGATTAGGACATGCAACAAATACAATCTTTAGCCTCTAATGAACTAGTTAGAAACTTGCCTAACCTAAGATATGACAAACACTTTTGTGATGCTTGTAAAATTAGAAAACAAGCTCATGCAAGTCACAAAGCTAAGAATATAGTATCCACTACTAGGTGCCTAGAATTATTACATATGGATCTATTTGGTCCATCCGCTGTGCGGAGCTATGGAGGAAACCATTATACCTTATTAATAGTAGACGACTATTCACGATACACGTGGACTAGGTTTTTAAGTGATAAAACCCAAGCCTTTGAAAATTTGAAATATTTAGTAAAATGATTCAAAATAAATTAGGATACACAATAGTATCTATTAGGACGGACCATGGTAGGGAATTTGATAACGAAGTACAATTCGGAAAATATTGTGATTTAAATGGAATATCTCACAATTTCTCCGCTCCTCGTACTCCTCAATCAAATGGCGTAGTGAAAAGAAAGAATAGGTCACTACAAGAAATGAGTAGAACAATGTTAAATGAACAATCCATCACACAAAAATTTTGGTGTCACGTTGTAGATACATCAACATATATAATTAAGAGAGTATCAATTAGGAGAATTTTAGGAAAAACTCCTTATGAGTTGCTAAGAGGTAGAAAACCTAACTTAAGCTACTTTAGAGTATTCGGAAGTAAATGTTATATTTTAAACACTAAGGATTACCTTACTAAGTTTGACCCAAAATCATACGAAGGAATATTTTTAGGTTACTCGCAAAATAGTAAAGCATATATAATACTTAATAAACACACTATGAAAGTAGAAGAATCATTAAATGCGACATTTGATGAAATACCGCCACCTCCTAAAACATTACCTTTTGAAGATGATGACTTAGTCGAAGATGAAGCTATTGAGGTTAGTAAAACAAAACCCCTAGGAAATGATAATGAAAGCATAGACTTGGAAAATAACGAAGTCGTAAATATTAAGGAATCTAAATCACATCCATTAGATAACATAGTAGGAAGTCTTAATCAAAGAACTCTTAGGTCACAAGCCCAAGATAAAAATAACTTCTTTTGTTTCCTCTCAGCAATAGAATCTAAGAATATTAATGAAGCATTAAACGATGAAAGTTGGGTTATAGCTATGCAAGAATAATTAAATCAATTTAAGGCTAATGATGTTTGGGAATTAGTCCCAAATCCAATGAACATGACCATCATAGGAACTAAGTGGGTATATAGGAATAAGTTAGATGAAAATGGAATAGTAACTAGGAACAAAGCTAGGTTAGTTTCCCAAGGCTATAATCAACAAAAAGGAATTGATTATGACGAAACTTATGCCCCGTAGCTAAACTAGAATCCATTAGAATATTACTTGCCTATGCATGCGCCCTAGACTTAAGTTATTTCAAATGGACGTGAAAAGTGCATTCCTCAACGGTTTTGTCAATGAGGAGGTTTATGTGGCACAACCTCCAGGATTCATTGACTTCGCAAAACCTGATTATGTTTATAAACTAAAGAAAGCTTTATATGGACTCAAACAAGCTCCTAAGGCTTGGTATGATCGATTAAAAGCTTTTCTTATTAAACATGATTATTCCATGGGAATGGTAGATAACACTCTTTTCACTAAAAAGAAATACCCAAATCTCATCATTGTTCAAATATATGTAGACGACATTATATTTGGATCGACTTGTCAAGAAATGTGTGATGAATTTGCCAAAATCATGCATGATGAGTTCGAAATGAGTATGATGGGTGAACTAAACTTTTTCCTAGGATTACAAATAAAACAATTAGAAGATGGAATATTCTTTAACCAATCTAAGTACATTACGGAAATGCTTAAGAAATTTGGCCCAGAAGACTCAAAACCCATGAAAACTCCCATGTCTATGGAAGTGAAGCTCACAAAAGATGATGTAGGTGAGTCCGTGGATAATACTAAGTATAGAGGAATGATAGGTAGTTTACTATACTTAATGGTAAGTAGACCCGATATCATGTTTAGTGTTTGCCTTTGTACCCGCTTTCAAGAGTATCCCAAAACCTCTCACCTAGAAGCGGTTAAGCGTATCTTCCGATACATTAAAGGCACTATACACTTAGGATTATGGCATCCTAAGGGATCCAACATAGAAACCATCATCTATGCGGATTCGGATCATGCGGGAGACTACGTAGATAGAAAGAGCACTAGCGGTATTTGCACTTTATGGGATGTTGTCTAACATCTTGGTTTTCGAAGAAGCAAACCGCTCTTGCTATCTCTACCACCGAAGCCAAATATGTAAGCGCTGGAAAGGCATGTCAACAAGCACTATGGATGAAACAAGCTCTAAAAGACTATGGCATTAGGTTAGAAAATGTTCCTATTATGTGCGATAACAAAGGTGCAATAGATTTAAGTAAAAATCCGGTTCAACACTCTAGGACTAAACATATAGAAATACGCCACCAATTCCCTAGGGATAATGTACAAAAAGGAAACATATCTATAGAAAAGGTTGCATCGGAAGATAACATTTGCGGATATATTCACTAAACCCCTTAAGCATGAATTATTAAACCACTTGTGTTTAGGATTAGGAATGATGGAACAAATTGACTAAATTTTACTGCATTTACACTACTTATTCATTGCATAAAATTTTATTTTATTTTTCTTCTACTTCTTCATATCTGAGTCTAGAAATCTATTTCGCACAAGATTAAAGATTGGGAAACCTCATTTTATTGCATAAACATTCTTATAAAACCCAATCAGACTTTCTTTAAAACTATTCTCACATCTAGGAAACACATGAAAACCATTTTTCTTGCATTGTTGACAAATGCTAAAAACATTTTCTTAAATCATGCATAAAATCTCACATGAATCGTCAAAATATATAATCTAATATATACCATTGACATTCATGAATTGAGCAAAAATCAAATCAAGGAGATTTTGGATTGTTTCTTAGGAAGTTTTCTTATTTGCATTTAGTAGTCGAAACAATCACAACTCCACATTTGTTGCATATAGGCACACACTATGACAAAATCAAATACTATGTTGTCTTTTTGTTCCATCACTAGTTACTCACTCACTAGTTGCCTTTGCCTTTGATCTAAGATAGTTACTCTAGGTAGAATTGATTGCTCTTGCCTTTTTCTTGTTTACTCTTGGTAATTATTAATTGCTTGATTGTTCTATTATTTAAGTAATTTTGCATGTATGCTATATTATGAATAGATTAGATGCTAAATTGCCTCAAAGAGTTGAACTTGCTTGAATCCAAACCCAAAGACACAACCTTTCTGTAAATTTTCTACCAAAAACCCAATTCTGGCAATCTGGAAATCACTAGATGGGCGGCCCCCTTATTGATTAAGGGGATCGGCCCCTAATTAAGGGGACCGGCCATCTGATGGTCGGTTCACAGAATCTTTTCTGCTTTTTAGCCCATTTCATCCTACACTTCCCAAATTTCACAAACATGTTTTGTCCTAATCTCCCAAACAAACCTTATCCATCCATAAACACACAAATCTCACACTATAAATACCTCAATCTTCAAACTCTCTATTCATCTCATCATGACCTCTCCAAACAAACCAAAACCAAAAGCCTCAAGGCTAGCAATGATGACGGAAAAACCCGTTTGGCGAAGAAAAAACCTTCGAAACAAATCCATCATAACCAATGAAGTTGGAAATCACTCAACACCTCCAACTACTTACTTCCCGAACTTTACTCCAAACCCACAAGGACATTCATTTGATCCTCTTTACAAACCATACAATATTGGCCAAACATCCACCTTCATGCCAAACTACACATCTCAACCTCCAACCACTTATAATGATCCCTACAAGTTTGATCAACCATCAAACTACACTTCCAATAATTTCAATTCCAACTACACAACCCCAATTCATCCGTATCAACAAAATGATTCTCTCTACATTGCCACGGAAAAGCAAAAGTTCCGTGAAGAAATAAACCAAATTCATGATCTAAGTGATCTCCTTGCTATGCATCTTGCACAACGCAACAAAGGGCAATCTCCATCATCACCCTATGCAAATTGCTTACCTCACTCTCTCAACTTGGATCAAGTTACAAACCACACTCACTTTTGCCCTTGTTGCATCTTCCTTCAAAAACAAATCCTCTACTTGAGTGAAGATATTACTTGGATCAAATATCTTCTCACTCGTCCCCATCCAATACCACCCTTGACACGATACAATATCATGAGTTCCACCTCTTCCGCTCCATACCCTACTCCATATCCTTCTCCATCAAACAACTAAGCTTTATGCTTATGTTCCCCTCAAGCTAATAAAACACTCAACCATGGGTTGCAAGCAAGTCCAAGTGCTCCCTTTGGCAATTTAGGACTATATTATTTTATTTTTTTTGTTTTATTGTAATCAATATGCTTCAAACATATTGAATGTTGTAATGATGTTCATTTCTATGATCATCTTATATGCTTGAATGAATATATTTTTGTTTGTTTTATTTTTGCTTTGCATATATGTGTCTTGTTCTCTTCACATATTTTTTGTAGCCAAGCTTTCCATAGCTCGTTTTCTTGGTGCTCTCAAATGAGGGGGAGCACACATCAAGGGGGCTTTCTACCCGTTTAACTTCTTTTATGAAGCTTTATCGGCATAACCTTTATGATTTTACAAAACGGGGTAGAAGAAAATATTAAACTCTAAATACTTGTCTAAAAATTAATTTTTAGACTTAATGAGTTTAAGGTTTTGTAATCATCAAAAAGAGGGAGATTGTTAACATAAATAATGCCTAAAAACATTGTTAACATTCATCGACATCTCTATGTTTTGATTATTACAAAACGTAAATTCATTAATCTAAAAATTATGATGTAAACAAGTATTTAGTGATTAATATCTCACTTCACATCCAAATCACTTAAGGTATGAATAAACAAAGTGTTTATTGCATTCTATGATCAAAGGAAATTTTTCTCAATCACTAGACCTTTTATAGAATGTCATAAACATTTTATATCATTTACAAAATCATTTTTGAAATTAAAAGAATATGTTTAAATAACTATAAATATATGAATTCAAATTTTTAACTAAAAATGGCAAATATAATCCAGAAAAACCTTCCCCACAAAAGGACAAAGAAATCCAACGTTCTGGAGGGGGCGGCCCCCTTAATTATTAAGGGGACCGGCACACTCCAGAATAGTGTTTTTCTGGCCTATAAATACTGGTTCATTTCACAGATTTTTTTTCACCTTTTGCACCCCAAAACTTTCTGATCTAAATCCCCTCTTCCATTTCTTATAATCCTTTGATCATAAATACATTAATCTTTGTTTCAAAGTGATCCAAGTCTCATCCTTTCAAGTGCAAGAGAAGAATACTTCTATCCACCAAGACAAGAAGTATTACAACTTGTTGTGACCTCCACATCCAAGTTGTTAGAGCAACATTCATTACATATAGTTTTGTGTAAATTGTTGTGAATATTTGGTAGAATATAGATTAGCAAGGTGTGTAGATAGAAAGATTTAAGAATAGATAGTTGTGAAGTAGATTGTTGGGAAGTAGATAGTTGTAAGGAAGATAGGTGTGAAGAAGTAGTGTTGTAATCAAGTTGTGACTAGGTGTGAAGAAGTTGTGTAGAAGGTGTGACTAAGGTGTGACGAAATTGTGGTGTGAATATTGGTGTTTAAGGTTTTCTCCGCCGTAAGGGAGCTTGTTGACATAGTGAAGAAAACTCTCGAGTTAGGTGCTCGGGGAGTGGAGTAGGGCAAGGAAGGTGTCCTTGTAGCCGAACCACTATAAATCTCTTGTCTCGTGGTTCGATCTTCCCATCTCTCACTTATTTCATTTCTTACATTATTGTAGTCTTAGTATTTAATTATAGTTATTTATATTGTGCAAGACTTGAATTCACATAATATCGAATCTACAAATTTTGAAAGTAATCAAAACGCATAAACAAATTATTTCATATCAAATTAAAAAGACGTAAAATTATTCAAACTTCCCTCCCCTTCTAGTTTTCCACAGTTTAGTTAATGTTTTGAGAGTAAAGAGTAAAATGACCAAAATGCCCAATTGCTCATGTATTGGTTGCCCAAAAAACAAAAGTTGCCAAAAATACAATACGTTCATGTACCTCATACCAACAGTGGTTGGTCGGACACGTGTCACCCTGTAGTTGGATAGACGTTAGTTGCCCAGGGCAACCCGGGCTAAAACGAGAATTTTCAAAAAAATAACTAAAAATATCTAACCCGTAGGGCAACGGGCCATTTTGATAATTTTCCCCTTTTTTATGTCACTATTATTTAGGTTGAAATTCCAAGGGGATTACACAAAGAGGTACTACTCTATCTCATATTAAATGTCCACTAAAACTTTTTGGAGTCTTTCTTGTTTAACTTTGACATTAAATTCTATTATTTGTGTTATATAATACTTGATGCATATATATGAACGGATTGAGTTTTAAATATATTTTCATTAGTATACTTTTCATCAAGTATTATGTAGCACAAATAAAAATATTTACGGTCAAATTTTAACAAGAAAGACTTAAAAAAGTCAAAGTGGACATTTAATATAGGACGGAGAGAGTAATTCTTTATGTGACCTAGTCACCCAAAGTATATACCTTTTATAGACAGGAAAAAAATGATTTCTCAAAATGTCACAAGAAACTTGAGCAACTTATCCTCACCCCTTTAAATGTTGACAAGTTTCCCATGCAAGTACAAGTCGGTCAAGCCGCTTAAGTCGCCTTAGGACACTTGTCAACATTATTGCATTTGTATGGGATACTTGTAAACATTTAAAAGTTGAGGAACACGTTGCCCAAGTCGCCTAAGTCTCTTAAGGCATTTTAAAAAGTTTTTTTTTTTTTTTTTTTTTTTTTTTTCTAGAAAAGATATAAACTTTAAGCGACCGGATTAGAAAATTCTCTTACACAAATGTTAGCTGCCTATTTTAAAAACAAGAGTTGGTACCTCAAAAGTGGGTATCCAGCCCTATACATTGGGCCTATATATGTTTAGCTAATAGTTATATTAGTTTGGTGTTTGCTAACTCAGGCCTGAGGTGTTTGAGTTTTATTTTCCTAAGTCATATATTTCCTTAATCGTGGATGAAATTGATGGTCATTTATTTATTTATTTAAATTGAATTGGTGGTCATATTGAGCGTTGACAAGGGCCAAATGCAAACACTGACCACATTTGATAGGGATTTCTTATAATACCTAGACATGGTTGGTGCTAAGTGACTATGTATCCGCAAAACGACTTTCATTCTTTTCTGGTTATTGATACCTTGACTCGGTTCTCTATGTATCTTAGCCAAAAGATCCGTGTATAACCAATTTTTACCATGGAACCAATCAAGCAGTATTAGCTACTCATTTTATTATTATTATTATTATTATTTTAATCAAAATAAAAAGAATAAATTTTCACCCTTTTTTTTTAAAATTAAATATCTCGCAAACCATAAATCGTTACGCGAAAAAAAAAATACCATCGCGACGAGAATTATCTTTTTATACACATGCATTGTTATATACTTTCGACGAACTTTTTTTTTCGATGAATTTTTTTTTTCAAAATTTTCGCCAAGAAAAATCATATGTGATTTTTACGAATCATATATGATTTTTCTGGGAGGAAATTAAAAAAAAAAAAATAAATAAAAAAATAAAATAAAATAAAAAATTGTTGAAAAAAAAATTCGTCGAAAGTATATAACAATGCATATCTATAGAAAGATGATTTAATTCTCGTCGCGATGATATTTTTTTGTAGCCCGAAGATTTACCGCTTACGAGATATGTTGTTTTAAAAAAATGTGAAAAATAAAAATGGATGGCTATGATTGGTTTATTGGTTATATTGCAATTTGCAAATATGAGTTCTATATTGATCTATCTCATGTATTTTAAAGAGATACAATTAGAAGGAAAAAAACTTGAAACACGTAAAATGAGCTCAAAGTGATCTAATTACCCACTCAGAAGGTATTCGATCTCAACAAAGAATAATTATCTCTTCGATGTCGATATAGATTTTTTATTATTATTATTATTATTATTATTATTATTATTATTATTATTTTTAACGGCTACTAACCATCTCACAATAAATACATCACAAATCTATCTCACATATCCTAAGCATGACTTAAACCCACAACCATTTGGTTGAGGAGCTTCTCACACAACATTAAGTAAAACATAAGCCTTTGTTCATTATCAAAATTACCATTATCCCCACATTTATCTTATATATTTGAATCACGATTAAGAAAAAGCAGTTGCCTTAGAAAAAATGGACATGATCAAGATGGTTACATCACCTAGATTGAAACTCTGAATTTAATAAGATTCTAAAATGAAAATCTAAATACTTTATAACGTAATATAATATTTTGAATCACTTCGTTTTAAACATAAAGTATTACTCCAGTTATTATACTCTGGTAACATTTAAGACGTGTTATGATTTATATGTTATAGCAACCACCTCTAAGTCTTTAACCATGCCTGGTGACAAGTAACAACGGCTTATTAAGAGCTCTGTTGTAAAAATCGGCTCAGATGGCCGATTAATCCTCGCATAATCGCTGATCGCTTACTAACGCCTTGATTTATCATAATCGGCCTATTTAATCGTTTTAGACAAAGATCGCTTAAAAATTGGTTAACAAACCGATTAATCAGACAAAATTGGTCTAATCAGACAAAATTGCTTAAAAATCGATCACACAATTTCTTAAAAATCAGACAAAATCGCTTAAAAATCAGTCAAAAAACTGATTAATTAGACAAAATCAGTCAAAAATCGCTTAAAATGGTCAACAAACCGAGTAATATCTATGTTTGACCGTGAACTTTAAAGAATTATTATTATTATTATTTTTATTTGAATACTTGAAATATTTGAACTTTGATGCATTATGCTTATCTCATACATATAATATCTAAAAATTACAATTTTTTGCATAAAAATTCCAATCCGATTAATCCCCGCCTAACCGATTAATCGTTAGGCCCTACCCGAACGCCTCACTAGCGCCTAAAGATTTTTGCAACCGCAAGAGGTTAAGCAAAACCGTCTGGTCATTTTGGCGACCATGATATTTTACCATTTGGTCTAGTAGGTACAGAAGGTCAAGTCCACCACCATATGCACTCAATCGGCCAATCGGGCATAGCCTATAGGCCTAATTTATAGAATGAATGAACCAGATATCCGATATTGGGACCATAGCGCTAAAAACCCAGCCAAAACAAGGAGTCAAAGTTTCGTACCATCTGGTCAAGTACATCCAGGCCTCTTAAGGGGTTGAGTCCAACACTACTCAAACAGGGTAAATCTATAAGCATCACCTACATGAACAATAAGCCAAGCCAAGTGTACTAACTTGGGCTGAAAGTGGAATATACCGCAAGCTAAATACCCAGCCACGGCCACGAGTCAAATATCTTAGTCGCTTGTTCACGAGCCAAAAAGAGAGAATATGAAACTTTTAGGAAGTGGCCTACTGCTCTTGACAATGAGGGAAAATAGAAACACTAAATTTTACACCACACATTCACAGGTAGGGCTAATCACAGTCGAAAATCAAACCGGACCAGTAAAAAACGAACTGGACTGAAAACCAAGTTGGCCAAAACACCGGACCGAGGACCATGCCAAAATGTGGTTGGTCCAGTCTGGTGCAACAAATCATATTGGAAGAGCAATAAGAAATGGAGTAATGGACCGAGGACCGAATAATAAGAAAAAGGTAGACCGAGGAACAACCGAAATATGCTTGGTCCGGTTCGAAAGGGGGGGAGGAGTTTTTCAGTTCGGTTTGGTCAGTGGTCAAATATGGTTACCCCTATTCACTAGTAACAACGCAATCTTTGGTGCAAACCTACAAGAAAACACCAAATTGCTCCCAACACCCAAAACAAATAGGGCCATGGTAGAGCCGCAGAAGGGCTACTCATCCCTCCAAGATTTGTATTTCATATAAAAGTTGTAATTCAAAATTCTTAGTATAAAATCATAATTTATATGATTGTCATTTCAATGAAAGCAGTTAAATTTTGTTATCAATATGCAATACTGTAATCACCACTTCAAAATGTTTATCTCCACCATGGCCTCCGATCCATACAAGGAATTAGTCGCCCAAAAGAGGCGTACAATGGTCCAAAAACATACAGCACCGACTCGACCGATGTCGATTTGGTACCAGTTTAGAAACAATTCTCTCCCAAGCCAAACCGTGAACACACTCAAACTTGAACCAGACATAACCCATCACGTTCAGTTTGATGGTTTTAACGGTTTGAACCATGTTTTGCACGACCCTATGCTCATTCACCCTATCAATCATCCCCCTCCTAATGGAAGGGTGGTTCAAGCAAGTAAATAAAAGCAAGAAGGATAGAAAGCATATGATAACTAAATCTCCATTAACATTCATTAATTTTCTCCATGCATAAAAAGAAAAACCGGCAAAATATAGCCTAGCAAAACACCTTTGTACATAATGGCATGCTCCAGATATCACCTATGTACACCCCCATACCTATATATTTTAATGACAATAATAACGACCCATGCAGATTGCAGAATCATAATAGCTCCAATTGCCCATAATTTCAAAACTCATATCATCAAAGACTTGCCTCCAATTTGCTTGTCGGGAAGTTGGATGCATCTTGACGCAACTTAGAATAATAATTATTTAAACTCTTCTCAACTGCCATTAGTCCATAACCATAAGCAATGTATACCATACTCCCTATCCACCTACCAAACATATACCTGTAAAATACATATTCTGGTATCAATTCAACCTTTTTACTTCTGAATTAAGTAATATCGCACATAAAATATGCCTCCATAGAGGTGAAAATTTCAATTTGGGTTATGTACTATCTCTACCAGCTCAAACTGAGTGATAGGATTTTTTTTATTTTTTTTATTTTTTAAATAAATTTAATAAATGGAGCTAAAGTAAAACGAGTCAAACACATAAAACCTCTTAGGATCAGTTTATTACAAACGTAAATATTACTGTACTAAGATTCGAAGATGAACTCGTAGTGTCTCACAAAGAATTAGCTAAAATCATGATATTTGAATTTGTTCTAAATATAGAAAAATTATATATTCAGGTCTATAATTTTTTAAGTTTTAAGTTAGGCAACAGAATCAAATGATGGTCATATTTACTAAAAAAATTAATAAATAATGATTTTTAATAGCTTTGGAACACAAATGCGTCATCCGCACAATCATGTTTTATATCCCTTAAAATTTTTAATCAAAAAAATATTCCGTAATATGTTTATATAACTTCATTGCATTAGTTTTTTCCAAAAACTTAGAAACAGAAAAAGACTGTAGGTCAAGCGAACCAGGCTTGACCCATTTTACATGCTTTCAAAAATTGACTCTTTCCCTGTTACCCAATCCCCCAATCCGTTCAAATTGCCACCTCGAATTACAAGAGATATACAAATATAACTACTGGAATTCAAACGAGGCACATATATTTATAATTTTGTTATACTCAAATAAAACTACTGGAATAAGTCATACCTATATATAGATAGAAATAAAAAGCCTATGCATGCTCAGGACTGGAAGATGGAATAGCCCCTGTGTCCCCGCCATCTACACCCTCTGCAACCGATAAATTGTCTTCTCCCCTTGAGTTCAGAGCTCCAAGATTCATACGTTGAACTTCCTCTTTAGTATAAATATATATCTTACGGACCATGACGCAAAATTCCCTGATAAACACGAAAATGATACAGTGATATGATTTAAACTTCTAAAAACAGAACGACTAAAGTTCAAGATAAAAGTAAATATTAATCAAAAACTTTTAAGTGCAACAATTTCAACCCAGTTCCTTATAGATGGATCGACTTGGACTAAGTTTTATCTTTAATTAGTTCAACAGTTAAAATTAAAAATATAGAAATAGATATACAGAAAAGTAATCAAATGGTTGATAGCGGTTCAAAATATACGTTTTAATACAAAAAACCTTCTAAAATCAAATTATTCTAAACTTTAAAATATTTATAAAATAATACTATGTTTTGTAATCACATTTGACACACTATTTGTTCTTGAAAAAAATCTGGGGAACTATGGGTCAACCCGAAAGGCCCATTTCAAACTGTACATGAAATTTGGATTTTGTGACCCGACCACCTTTTTTGAGACTGATACATTTCAATATTATAGGTACTTACTGCCATGGATCATCTCCAACAAGCATCATGTCACCCTCGTCATCGGTGTATACAACTAGCCAAGTCTTGGTGCGAGTTTTCAGTTCTCCATTGAATTCAAACAACGTATCCAATTCATCAATTAATTCATCATAGTTGTTGAATTTAACAAGATCCACAGACCTACCAAGGGCAGTTCCCTGCTTGTGAACCTGAAATTAAAACGACTTTTTAAGTCAATGTGAAAACGCCAAGAAGACCTGAAGAATCATATAATACACCAATACTAGATGTGACAATTTTGTCCCATTTACTTATAGACAAATCAACCTAGGTTATGTTTGATCTCTAATGAGCCAAGCACGTAAAATAAAATAAATAAATAAATAAACTACATAAAAAAGAAACTGATCAAATGGGTTGAACGGGTCGATAGTCTCCTAAAAGTAAGTTTTTGATGCATGAAAACCTCCTGAATAAGTTTAATCAGAAGATAAGATTATTACTAATATGATGCAATTTTTGTAATGCATAAAAGTCTTATATTATATTATTCTGAAGATTAGATTATTATTGACATAATATAACTATTATAAACATACTTAACACACTAATAAACTTCATATAACTGTTGATAGAATATAATGTTAGTAGTTATATTTGACAATTGACACATAAATTATTTATAAAATGATAACTGTTTTGGACATATAGTGTTTCGATCAACCCATCTCGACTTTTTTTAAAGATAACCCATTTTGACCCGTTACCAACCCACTCATTTTACTACAATTAACCGATACCTTTGTACAACTCCTTGTTGAAACTCCCTGTACTTTCACTTGTGGCTGTGAATCTTGAAATTGCTTTTCTTGCTCTTTACCAGTTAATAAATTACCCATACCATTGATACCCTTGGAACGTTCAGACCTTTGATCAGATTCGTATGCGGGGAAGTTTTGTAATTGTATCCCTTGATGTGCATTTCCTGCTGAATCTGATGCAACCTTGTTACCAGCAAGGGTTACTCCAAATATTTTACAATTACCATCTTCTTGCTTCCTAATGTCATTTTGCTGAACCAGGGGGGATTTTGGGATTACTTCACTAGAATGAGAATTCATATGTAGATTAAACGAAAGTGGTGGAGGCATTAGCCATTTTCCATGTTGCTGGTCGTTACCCCTTTGATTCATTTGAGCAGGATACTCACCAAAAGGATTTTTAGTGTGGGGCACGTATTTGAGTGATAAATTTGACGGCATGGTTGACCATGGGTTTGACTGTATGCTGAATTTTCCTTCAGTTTGACTGTTGCGGGACCCAAAACCTGTTAATAGATCTGTAAAAGAGGTTTCCGGACCCCTGCCTAACGGTGACATTCTGTCCATCCCATAACGTTGAGACATTGGAACCGAAACTGGGTCAATTTTGTCATCCTCTATGACTAAGGATGGCCACTGATTTTTTCTACCACTTGAATCTGACTCATTACTCTCGGCAAACGGGACTCTTGGTGTTGATAATTCTTGTCCTTGCAAGACCCTAGAAAATGCACTTGAAGGTGACGGGTCTGCTGCCACGGGCCTTGATGAGCCTATAATAATTAGAAACAAAATACATTGTTAATAGAATCATCAAGACTAGAGCTGAAAATTTTTGGCACATTAATTTAGAAATGGGTTGATCAGGGACATGTTATATCTCTAATGGGTGAAATATGTAACATAAAATAGCTTAAGGTATAAGGAAACAGGTCCAATGGGTCAAACAGATTGAAAGTCGCCCAAAGGTACTTTTAAATCCTAAAATCTCCTAAACCATTTTCCAAAAAATTAGTTAGCATTGAAAGAGTATATGTTAGCTATCATTTATGGCACACTGATAATTATAAAATTTGAAGATAAAAAAAAAAAAAACGAGCAAACAGAGTTTCAGGTCAACCCAACTTGTTTTCAACGTGTACCAATAACGCATTCAAACTTTTTAAATCATTTTATTAAAAAAATATTATCATCATCCTTGGCAAGCTATGTTTTATAATTAGAATGCAAAAAAGTTGGACAAAGAATGTTTCGAGAGCCCAGCCTAGCTCGTGCAATCAGTACACAAAAATACCCATTTTGACTCGAACCTTTCTATAATGGTTACCTAAACTGCCTGACTTGCCAATTTACCTTCTCTTGTAAGAACAGAGGAATCAGGGGATGAAGGCAGCATGCTTGATCGAGGCCTTTTTTGTTTTTGGACTGGAAGTGGATTAACTGCCGGAGGGATGAGGGCTGGTTCTATCTTCCAAGGTGAAACTCTCTCGGGCCGAGGAATAGCCGATTGTTCATCCCATCTTACCTATAAAAAATAAAAGATAAATTTCAATCTTACAACACACCCAATGAAGTGAAAATGTGATTTGCACAACTTTTAACAAGTAAAAGTACCCTTAGGCATCTCCATTTGGACTCTGGCCAATTTTGCGGATCAGACTCTTCAATCCCAACTATAGTCCCCGTAAATCTACAGATTAAACAAACTATGTCATGATCTGATAACCAAAACTAAGAAAAAGAAATCTGGGAAGTACAAGTAGCAAAATTGACTAGCTATACCTTTGCTCCGGGGCCTCTTCGCCTTCAAAACGCATCTTGAAGCGCATTCCAATAGAGTAGTTGTTTTTCATTGACTCCATATATTGATCAAAGGGAACAATAAACTCTGCAGGACTAGTCCTGTAGAAAATTAAATTGCGAAAAATCAGTGTGAAATCTAAACAATAAAGACCCTGATTTACCAACACAAGAATTATAAAAAGTTCCACCCCCCACAAATTTTGCAAATATTACAGTAAATTGCTTCTCAAAACATAGCATGCGAGAGAATATACTCCAAATGAGGGTTTGACAAGAGCATAAGACAATGAATTTGTCGATTTGGGTTGTTTTATTACAGATGAGTCAAAAAAGTAGCTAAAAAGGAAACTAGTCAAAGAGCTTCAAAGTCGTTTGAGGCCTATTTTAAGACCATACAACTAGAGGTGGCAATTTGTGCCCAAAATTTTAAAAAAAAAAAAAAAAAAAAAAATGGGCTAAATGGGCACATTTTTAAAAGATTTGGGTACATTTGGGCCCCCTCCTTTTTTTGACATGGTCATATATTGCCCATTTAGAAGTTAAATGGGCATAATGGGCACACATGTTTTTATCTCAATTGGAGAACATTAAATTGTTTTTAATGAAAAACTTATGGGTATATTACTTAAATATAAATGAGGTGTTACGTTTGAGTAATTTTTGTTGTTGTTTTAAGTCATTTCTAAAGTGATTCGTATAACATGCGCCCGTTTGGCCCGCGCCCGTTTAGCCCGTAGCCCGTTTAGCCCATAGCCCGTGGCCGCCCGGCCCGCCCGTTTTGCCACCTCTACTGATACAACCTCCTAAATTGTTTTTTATAAAATAGTTGTATTATTATCCTACTAACTTCAATAATTACACATTTCCCCAAAACTTTTATAAACAAAAAAATTACAAAAAATAAACAATAAAGGCATTTGCGAGCCACCCCACTGAACCTACACTATAACATGAGTTTAGGTATTGATCGCATACCTGGGTTTATAATACACAGTAAATATCGTTCCAGTTTGAACTGCATGCCACGCAGTTGCGAGTACTCCAAGATGCATACTATGACTCGATATAACTGATGAAGGCACGTTTGCCTGCTGCCTCATTGCCCTTCGTACCCCCACACGAAGGTCTCTATTTTCACCCCTGTATACACCATTTAGTCATCAGATAATAGAAAGTACAAATAAGAAAAAGAATTATATGAAAAAGAAAAAAAATGAACTAAAAGTCAAATCTGTTTTTACCTAAGAAATATAAAAGCGTCGCCAGCAACAAGTCTTTTAGAGCTGACAAATACACTCCACCCGCTTTGAAGCAAGTGCCTTCGGGGTTGACCTGCATTGACCAAATATGAGTAAAATAGATCGAGAAAGGCAGAAGTGTAAATTGTTGGATAACATTTTGCTTAATTAGAATAACATAATCCACATTCAGTTGAATAAAAAGAACCCCAAACATTAAATAAATTGTAAAATGATCGAGCATTTAGAGAACTTGAAGCTTTCACAAAATCGACGCTTATACAGATAGAAATAACTAAATAAAAGAATCCCAAGTGCAGATATACAAAGGAAAGCATTTATGCATGCTTAGTGTATGCTTCAAATTATTTCCATAACTTTTGAAATGACAAAATCAAGAACGACATCCCTCATTGTTTAGTTCAACCTTATTTATAGAAGAAAAGTACATATTAAATTATATACAAAACCAAACTAGACAAGAACCCGATAATTCAAAACTGAACACGTATCAAGCAATTACCGCGAAATATGTGCTTGAAAGACCATATGTTTCCATGCAAATCCTTGGCTACAAGGTCTTGTGTTGGGGGTTGCCTTGCCATGTCCTGCCATAACCAGACGAACATATTCGCATAAGTAACAAAACAAAAATGAAATAAGCTGAAAAGTTTCAATCTTAAACAACCAACCAATGCAGGAAGGCATTCATCAGCATGGCGTCTCAAAACAGAAAATCCACCATGAGTGCTTGTATCGGAAGCAGTCAACGTTTTGCAAAACGAATGCACGTGATATCGTGGTTGGGCAGGTGGTGCAGGTTCCTTCTTAACGGCATTCTCATCTTGCTGTCGATAACAAAACTTCAAATATTCAATATAACTATCAAATAATTAGCTACACGTATATCATCTCAAACTGACGGTAAACTCACATTACTTTCCGGCATCAAAGTTATTTGGGCGAACACCTCATCTGTATCTTGTTCAGCCTACAAACACAACACCACAAATATTACGAACATTCATCAGTGAAGGTAAAACCCTCAACCACAAACACCAATTTAAGGGGGTGTTTGTTTAAGCTAATTTGTAAGGTTAAGAGCTTATTTGATTTCAGATTATATTTTCATAAACCCAAATTTTCCGGCTTATTTTGAGACTTACAAGCTTATTTGAGTTTATTATGATATAATAACCTTATGTAAGCCCATAAGTTTCAAAATAAGATAAATAACTTGAGCTTATGAGATATAAGTCGAAATCAAATAAGCTCATAAGCCACAAATAAGCTAAAACAAAAGATCCCCTAAGTTATCTTAAACAAATTTACCCTCAAATGCACATTCATAACACGACAAAGTATCTTTGACGGAAGATTATAAATCGGCATCTGTTGTTCCGCAACCTGGTTGGTAGATGCTTCGACCTAATAAACACATAACCCAATAACCACTTGATTACAAACAAACTACTAAAAAACGCATCAACAATCACTATTTTAAAACTCAATTTATACAAATTCAGACAATTATACCGTAAAAATACACAAATTAATACAAAGTCGAACCTGTTCTATGTGCCCTTGGGGAAAATAGAACACGAGCTCATTCTCCTGAGGCACGGTGACGAGCGGACCAGCACAAGCTCGCCATAATTCCTTGTAAAGAGCCACATCTGCATCAGCTACACAACACATAACACACAAAATTAATTTACAAACACAATCAATTATAAATAAATAAATAAAATCATCACGAAACTGCGACAACTACCTCTAGCAGCAGCAGAAACTGCCGGAACAGGTCTCGAATCAGAACCTCCTCCACCATCATTCCTATCGCCAAAACCCGACATCGATAAACCATCCCTATCTCCTCCTCCTCCTCCTCCTCCTCCTCCTCTCATACTTGAAACCTCTGATGAGGCCATTTTAACGACTCTTAACACAGATCTTTAATTTAACAACTCCTAATTCTTAATAAAACCCTAAAACTCAGCCTTCAATTACGATCAACTCCTTTTCACCCGTAATTCCCCATCAAATTAGCAAATTCAACACCAAAAACCTTAAAATCGCAACGAAACCCTAGAATTAGCGAATTCGACACTCTAAGTCTTCCGAAAACCGTAAATTCTCAAATTTCACCAACAAACTTCACCAACTAAGCGAATTCGACACCGCAAACTCTCCGAAAACCGTAAAACCACAACAAAACACTAAAACTAAACTTCCAACCACTAGATCAACTCAATTTCACTCCAAATCACCAAATTCACAACTAAAAACCCCCATAAATCCCTAATTCACCTTCAAATCACTAAATTCACCACTGAAAACCCTAATTTCACCAATCAAACCACAAGATCAACCTAATTCCATCATAAACACCTTCAAATGATCATAAAAACCTTCAGAAACCCTAAATTTGACAATAAAACCCTAAAATTCACCCTTCAAACCATAATTTCACTAATAAACTTAAGTAATACTAACAAACTGAACAATCATTTTTTCTCTATTTTTTTAAAAAAACTATGGAAGAAAATAAAATAAAGTTTTTTTTTTTTATTATTTTTTGGAGTGAGTTGAATGAAGGTCAAAATAATTAAAATTATAATGAGAGAGTAGTAGGAGGAGTATTAGTAATATTTGAAGAAGAAGAAGAGCAAGCAGTGGTCCTAATTAATTCTAACAACACACACCTTTTGTGTGACTCACTGTTTGTTTGTTTATTTCTTTCTTACCGGTTATTACCGGTCATTTTTTTTCGTTTCTTTTTTTTCCCCGGGAACGAGTTAAATAGTGAAACGGTGTCGTATTGGGGGTTTGAGTTTGTTAAAAGGGAGGGTGTTGTGTTAGGTCCTTGAAGTTTGTTGTTTGTGTTAATTTTAACTTTTTTATGACTAGTTTTGTGAAATACTGTAAAAATATGTCATTTTTTAAGAAATAATGTTAAAGAAAATGATCGTTATGTCTAAAAATAGGACTAGCTTTGTACCTAAATTAACGAGATAGTAGTTTATTAGTTTGTTAAAAGTGGTTTCTCTACTGTCACCAACATGAAGTGGCTAGAATAATAACTTAAGGGGTGGTATATTGTGTTTTATATAAGAATAGTGGATAAAAAGAACAGTTTTATAAATTTATCATCGAAAACTTCGCATCTAACTCGTGGTAACACGTGACCCAATGAGAAATTTGCTAATAGTTGTAACTCGCAACCGACTAATAATCATGACACCATAAATCAAATTGGTAACTGGATAATAAATGTGACCTACTTAATTAACCGGCTAATAGCGGTAACTCCTTGTTTTCAGATTAAAGTATCCGGTGAAAATTAGGAAAAAAAATAAAAAATAATAATAATAATAATTTTGTCAAGTTTTTCTTGGTTAGATAAATATATCACATTAGTCCTTGTATTTATTTATATGTAAAAATATGTCATTTTCTAAGAATAATGTTAAGCAAAATGATCGTTATGCTTAAAAGTAGGATTGATTTTGAACCTAAATTAACATGACAATGGTTTATTAGTTTGTTAAAAGTTGTCTCTCTGCTATCACCAACATGAAGTTGCCACATATGTCTAGAATATGTGTCGTTAGTTATTTAGCGATAATAACTTAAGGGGTGGTAAATGTGTTTTATATAAGCCTAGGTGGATAAAAAGAACAATTTTGTAAGTTTATCATCGAAAACTCCGCCTCTAACTCATGGTGACACGTGACCCAATGAGAAATTTGCTAATAGTTGTAACTCACATGACTTAACTCGCAACCGACTAATAATCATAACACCAATAAATCAAATTGGTAAGCGGATAATAAATGTGACCTACTTAATTAACCAGCTAATGGCAGTAACTCCTTGTTTTCATATTAAAGCATCCGGTGAACATTAGAGAGAGTGAAAAAAAAATTCATGTTTTTCCTGGTTAGGGAAATCTCTCGTATTAGTCCTTATATTTATTCGTATGTTAAAATATGTCATTTTCTAAGAATAATGTGAAGGAAAATGACTGTTGTGCCTAAAAGTAGGACTAATTTTGTACTTAAATTAACGTGACAGTGGTTTATTAGTTTGTTAAAAGTGGTCTCTCTGCTGTCACCAACATGAAGTTGCCGCATATGTCTAAGCATAAAATTTGTGTCGTTAGTTATTTGGCGATAATAACTTAAGGGGTGGTAGATTGTGTTTTATATAAGCCTAGGTGGATAAAAAGAACAATTTTGTAAGTTTATCATCGAAAACTCCGCCTCTAACTCATGGTGACACGTGACCCAATGAGAAATTTGCTAATAGTTGTAACTCACACGACTTAACTTGCAACCAACTAATGATCATAACACCAATAAATCAAATTGGTAACCGGATAATAAATGTGACCTACTTAATTAACCGGCTAATGGCGGTAACTCCTTGTCTTCAGATTAAAGCATCTGGTGAACATTAGAGAGAGAGAAAAAAAATTGTCATGTTTTTTCTGGTTAGGGAAATCTCTTATATTAGTCCTTATATTTATTTGTGTGTAAAAATATGTCATTTTCTAATAATAATGTTAAGGAAAATGATCGTTATGCCTAAAAGTAGCACTAATTTTGTACCTAAATTAACTTGACAATGGTTTATTAGTTTGTTAAAAGTGGTCTCTCTCCTATCACCAATATGAAGTTGCCGCATATGTCTAAGAATAAAATATGTGTCGTTAGTTATTTGGCGATAGAAAAATAACTTAAGGGATGATACATTGTGTTTTATATAAGCCTCTAACTCGTGGTGACACGTGACCCAATGAGAAATTTGCTAATAGTTGTAACTCACACGACTTAACTCACAACCGACTAATAATCATAACACAATAAATCAAATTGGTAACCGGATAATAAATGTGACCTACTTAATTAACCGTATAATAGCGGTAAGTCCTTCTTTTCAAATTAAAGTATCCAGTGAATATTAGAAAGAAAAAAAATAAAATATACTTTGTCATGATTTTCCTTGTTCGAGAAATCTATCACATTAGCCGTTGTATTTATTTTTATGTAAAAATACGACATTTTCTATGAATAATGTTAAGGAAAATGATAGTTTTGCCTAAAAGTAGGACTAATTATGTACCTTAATTAACATGACAGTGGTTTATTAGTTTATTAAAAGTGGTCTCTCAACTGTCACAAACATGAAGTTGCCACATATGTCTATGCATAAAATATGTGTCGTTAGTTATTTGGCGATAGAAAAATAACTTTAGCGGCGGTATATTGTATTTTATATAAGCATAGGTGGATAAAAAGAACAATTTTGTAAGTTTATCATCGAAAACTCTGCCTCTAACTCATGGTGACACATGACCCAATGAAAAATTTGCTAATAGTTGTAACTCACACGATTTAACTCACAACCGACTAATAATCATAACACCAATAAATCAAATTGGTAACCGGATAATAAATGTGACCTACTTAATTAACCGGCTAATAGCGGTAACTCCTATTTTTCAGATTAAAGCATCGGTGAACATTAGAGAGAGAGAGAGAGAGAGAGAGAGAGAGAGAGAGAGAGAGAGAGAGAGAGAATATTGTCATGCTTTTCATGGTTAGTGAAATCTCTCACATTAGTCCTTGTATTTATTTGTATGTAAAAAATGTGTCATTTTCTATGAATAATGTTAAGGAAAATGATCGTTATGCCTAAAAGTACGACTAATTTTGTACCTAAATTAACGTGACAGTAGCGTATTCTTTTGTTAAAAGTGGTCTCTCTACTGTCACCAATATGAAGTTGCCACATATGTCTAAGCTTAAAATATGTGTCGTTAATTATTTGGCGATAGAAAAATAACTTAAGGGGTGGTATATTGTGTTTTATATAAGTCTAAGTGGATAAAAAGAACAATTTTGTAAGTTTATCATCGAAAACTCCGCCTCTAACTCGTGGTGACACGTGACCCAATGAAAAATTTGCTAATAGTTGTAACTCACACGATTTAACTCGCAACCGACTAATAATCATAACACAATAAATCAAATTGGAAACCGGACAATATATGTGACCTACTTAATTAACTGGATAATAGCAGTAACTCCTTCTTTTCATATTAAAGTATCTAGTGAACATTAGAAAGAAAAAAATAAAATATATTTTGTCATGTTTTTCTTGGTTAGAGAAATCTATCACATTAGCCCTTGTATTTATTTGTATGTAAAAATACGACATTTTCTGTGAATAATGTTAAGGAAAATGATCGTTTTGCCTAAAAGTAGGACTAATTTTGTACCTTAATTAACGTGGCAGTGGTTTATTAGTTTGTTAAAAGTGGTCTCTATACTGTCACAAACATGAAGTTGCCACATATGTCTATGAATAAAATATGTGTCGTTAGTTATTTGGCGATAGAAAAATAACTTTAGCGGTGGTATATTGTATTTTATATAAGCATAGGTGGATAAAAAGAACAATTTTGTAAATTTATCATCGAAAAATCCGCCTCTAACTCATGGTGACACGTGACCCAATGAGAAATTTGCTAATAGTTGTAACTCTCACAACTTAACTCACAACCGACTAATAATCATAACACCAATGAATCATATTGGTAACCGGATAATAAATGTGACCTACTTAATTAACCGGCTAATAGCGGTAATTCATTGTTTTCAGATTAAAGCATCCGGTAAACATTAGAGAGAGAGAGAGAGAGAGAGAGAGAGTATTGTCATGCTTTTCTTGGTTAGTGAAATCTCTCACATTAGTCCTTGTATTTATTTATATGTAAAAAATATGTCATTTTCTATGAATAATATTAAGGAAAATGATCGTTATGCCTAAAAGTATGACAAATTTTGTACCTAAATTAACGTGACAGTGGCTTATTAGTTTGTTAAAAGTGGTCTCTCTACTGTCACCAATGAAGTTGCCACATATGTCTAAGCTTATAATATGTGTCGTTAGTTATTTGGCGATAGAAAAATAACTTAAGGGGTGGTATATTGTGTTTTATATAAGCCTAGGTGGATAAAAAGAACAATTTCGTAAGTTTATCATCGAAAAATCCGCCTCTAACTCGTGGTGACACGTGACCCAATGAGAAATTTGCTAATAGTTGTAACTCACACGACTTAACTTGCAACCGACTAATAATCATAACACAATAAATCAAATTGGTAACCGGATAATAAATGTGACCTACTTAATCAACTGGATAATAGCGGTAACTCCTTGTTTTCTGATTAAAGTATCCGGTGGAAAAAAAAATATATATTTTGTCATTAATAAGGATTTATTTGATACCTTTTTAAGGGGTTGTTTACGCCCAAAATCGTGTTTATATTATGAAATGTTGTCCTAAATCGTTTCTTTTTGAATTTTATGTACTTGAGACGAGAATTCTGGAATTTGGCGCTTTTTGGGCGTTTTTGGACAAAAAAGTGATGAAAACAACAAAGTCGCGAAAAATCGTCAAGATGGAAGCTTGACGGTGTCACGTTATACCTTGTGACACCATCACTTGTTAATTTGGAGCTGGAAGATTTTACACACGTCGCTTTAGAAAACTTTGGAGAATTATAACCTGACGGCGTCAGTGCATTTCGAAGTAGGGAGTAACATTTTAAGTTTACTAGAGACGGCTCAGAAGACTTTTAAAGGGACGGCGTCAGCTATAAGCTGACGGCGTCAGGGAATAAAGAGTGACGGCGTCAGAACGTCGACTTGTGCAAGACGAAACCCTAAACACGGCGGGCTGACGGTGTCAGAACCCATAAGCTGACGCCATCAGCATTGTAAATCTATATATAGTTTTCAATTTTTATTCATTAAGTGTGACATCTTTTGGTACAAAACCCAAACGATTTCCAGAGTATTTGTAAGGTTTTTTCAGCCTTTTTCATCCATGTTCTATTGAAGGTAAGTTATCCTTTTAATCATTCGATATGTCTATGTGTTGTTTGATTCTTTGTTTATCTTTTCTTCACTTTAACATGCTAGCTTAAGTTTATCTGCGTTTGCTTAAATCTAACGAAATCTAGTTATTGATTATTGATGTGTTGTCTATTATTTGTTGATTGCTTCACGTTAGGCTAAGAAAACTGGTTGACTTCTATATGTAACTAGCTTGAACGTGTTATAAAACGTAATCATATCGTCCTTAATAGACTTTAAGGTTGTAGGTGAAATTGATGTTCATAGAGTTGCGGAATGTAGCACACCCCCACGACTGGTATTAAGGAATACAACGCTTCAACTAAAACAAACGACGTGACAATTCAACATATCAATAAAAGATAACTAGACAGTAGTGAAATCTATGTAAACACGTTTGTCTCACCATAAGAAGTTCACCACATTTGTTGATATATATATAATGCCTAAAAACGTTATTAATATTTTTTGATATCTCCATGTTTTGATAATCACAAAATGTAAAATTATTAAACATACAGATTAGTACGTAAACAAGTATTTAGTTGTAAATATTCACTTCAACAACTAAATCACTCAAGGTATGAATAAACAAAATGTCTAATGCATTTTATGATCAAAGGAACATTTTCTTAATCACTAGACTTTTTATAAAATGTCACAAACATTTTATATCTTTTATAAAATCATTTTTGGTATTAAAGAAATATGTTTAATCTATAATAAATGTATTAATTCAAAATTTTTAACTAAAAATGGCAAAAATGTTCCAGAAAAACCTTCCCCAGTAAAAGACAAGCTGAGACCGTTGGAGCCTGGGCGGCCCCTTTAATTATAAGGGCGGCCCCCTTAATATTTAAGGGGGCCGGCCACTAATTAAGGGAACCGGCTCTGCTCCTCCAGCCCTCAAGCTTGCCTATAAATACTGGACTATTCCTGGACTTTTTCCTCACCTTTTTGCACTAAAACTTTCTATCCAAATCTCTCATAATCATTCTACTTAATTCTTTGATCATATAATCATAAGCTTTTGTTTCTAAGTGATTCAAGCTTCAACAATTCAAGTGCAAAGATAAGAATACTTCTATTCATCAAGACTAAAAGTATTGCAACTTAGTATCATCTTACTACCTAAGTTGCTTGTGCAATATACTTTGTAAATTATTTATTCTTTTGTGTAAAGGTGTGTATATTAGTTAGATAGGTTTGAACATAAGTGGTTAGATTAGCTTGGTGTGCAAGAAGAGTAGCAAAGGTGTTAAGAAGCGTAGTTGTGAAGAAGCGGAGACATGAAGGAGTAGCATTAAGAAGTGAAGTAGTTATGTATAGTAGTGAACTTGTCAATAGTGTAAAGTAGTAGTGTTAGTTTGTTCTTGTGGTGAGGAGTAGTAGAGTAGTGAAGTAGTGAAGAAGAAAAAGTAGTGAAGTGCGATGAAGAAGTTGTGAAGTAGTAAAGAAGTCGTGAAGAAGTCGTGAAAGAGTTGTGTTGTAATTGAAGTCATGAGATTGGTTCTAACTACGATTAGAACTCGACATTTAGCTTTGTGTCATTAAATCGGAGTAAGCGAAAGTGTGTAAGGTTTTCTCTGCCATAAGGGAGCTTGTTGACATAGTGAAGAAAACTCTCGAGTTTGGTGCTCGGGGAGTGGAGTAGGGCGAAGAGGTGCTTTGTAGCCAAACCACTATAAATCCTATGTGTCTCGGTTTGATCTTTCCATCTCTTACTTGCTACCTTACTTATATCGTTATTACTTTCATATATATATATATATATATATATATATATATATATATATATATATATATATATATATATATATATATATATACTTATAATGTTATATAAATAATATATATAAAATAAATGTGATGCACTAAAATTTTTAACTATGATGCACCAATTTTTGTTTTAGTGCATCATAGTTAAAAGAAAAAACGGTGCATCAAAGTGTTTATTTAAGTGAATCACAGTTATTTTCACACTTTGCTACCGAAATACACTTTTTCTAGAACTCTACCCTCTATATATATATATATATATATATATATATATATATATATATATATATATATATATATATATATATATATATATATATATATATATATATATATATATATATATATATAGGTTTGGGTTAAAATAAAAAGTGTGTTATAATAAAACGTGTAGGAAGCAACTAGGAGCTGCCACGTGTCCCAATTAGTCTGCCCCTTTTATTAATACTATCAGGGGTATTTTCGTCATTTACGTTGAACCGTATAAAAACCTTCTATCCTCATTTATTCTTCACTTCTTCCACATTCTGTCCTTAGATAACAACTACGCCTTCTTCATTCCCTCCATCATCCCCGTTCTCCTCCTTCGATCCACCACTCACCAGCGCCTTCACCACTATTCATCACCGCCTTCCCCACCATCACCACCACCTTCCCCATCGTTTATCGCCGACCGTTCACCACCGTTCCCCTCCGAAGATTTAACCAGGTTAATTATTCAATTTGAATGTAAGGTCTTTTAATTGTAGTTAACTGTTACTGTTAATTAATATGGATATGTTAATCTTCTTTTGAATGTATATGATGTTCATTGATTTATTTTGAATAATTTGTTCGGTTTTTTGTTGTTATTAATCTAGTTATGTTATATTCAAAGTGTCTAGATCTGAAAGAAATCTACACAAAATGTTTATAGTAAAGCTGCACATAAGGTGTTTGATAAAATGTCTTAGTGATATTTTATAACTCTGATGCACTAAGTTTATTCTGTGATGCATTAGCTTTTAAATCTTTAATTGTTTTAGTCATTATTACTGTGATGCACTGGCTTTACACCGTGATGCATCAACTGTTATTGTTTAATTGTTTTTTGTCAACTTTAAGTGGTTATGTGTAGTTATATGTGCGATGCAGGAAAATAGAAATGGTGATGCAGTAGGTGTTTGTTTGTGACAAATATAGATCTAATAGCTTAATTTTTGTTTAAGTTATGATTATAAAATGCTTGTGTGTGTAATTTTATGTATGATGCAAATATGATGCAATATGTGTTTGTTCTTTTATTTGGAAAATGCTTGTATATTTAGTTATGAGTTTGATGCAATTTTATTGAAATACTAATGGAGTAGGTATTTTTATGTGGAAAATTAAGATATATTAGCTTATTCTTTGGTTATTTTATTAGTAAAAAATGCATGTATATGTAGTTATTTATATGATGCAGCTATTCTGAAATGTTGATGCAGTATGTATTATGCTTGATATTAGTTGTGTATGATATTATATATGAGTTTTATCTGTTTCTTTATGTTGTATTGTTGTTAGTAATTTTTTCACTGTGATGCAGTAGATGTAAAACTATGATGCAATAAGTAAAGCTTGTCAAATTGTTATTACTTTTGTATCAGATTGCTTGTAGTGTATTAGGTAAAATGTTTTGTACTTATTGAATTTTGATTACTAGTTATAAGAGTATGGTGCAATAGATATAAGAATATGTTGCAATAGATATAAGAATTTTGCTTGTAGCGTATTAGGTAGTACTAATTATCAGATTGCTTATAGAGGTTATGTTTATGAATTAATGATCCGTTTGTTGCTAACATCTATCAAACTACAGGCAAGTTCTTTACTCATCCGAGCGATGGATGATGGCAACTTTGACTCCATGGTCGACTTGCATCTAAATAAGGAATAAAGTCAAAGTGATATGTCTTGTATGATTTCATGTGTTTCAGCCTGCGTGCGTTATTCAACCCAAGACATATCTCATTATGTGATTTAAAAGATGGAATCCGACCAAGACACATGTCGGACTACGCGTCCCATGAATGTTTAATTTGATCATGTTAAGTTTGCTGATTGATTTTCGTGAAGTAGATCACACCAAGAAATGATTTGGAAAATAGAAAGAAATGTGTAAAGTTTGTTACTTTTGTATTGTACAATGCGTCATTGTTATTTTCTATCATGCATATGTGATTTTTATGTAGTACCTCATAATTTTAATATATGTTTTTGTAGCTTGTTTTTTGTAGCACATCATACTTTTTATCATGGTCTTATTGTTTAGTTATTGCATCACAGTTACTGAATCATAGTTCCTGCATCATGGTCTTATTGTTTAGTGCATCATGATGCAGTAAAATAACATTGTGATGCAGTAGATTTATACATTGTGATACAGTAGATTTTTACATTGTGATACAGTAGTTAACATCGTTTCATTCAAACTACGTCATGCTTTATTCTAGATCTGCATCACATTTCAAAATCCAGTGCATCACAGTGTTATTTCAGTGCATCACAGTGTTTATGTTACTGCATTAAGGCATCACAGATATTTGTTAGTACATCAAAATTAAGGCATCCTACTGTTAAAATTTTTGATACAGTTGTGGTAATTCCAAAAATTCTTTATATTTATGTGAATATATACAATGGTGTGCAACAGATTCTTAGAATGTGGTGCACTTGATATATGTATTATGATGCACTAGTTGTATACATTGTCATGCACTAGTATTGTTAATGCATCATCGTTAACAAATTAGTGCATCACATTGAACAATTTAGTGAATCACAATTGATACAACTGGTGCATATACGCTCCTTCAGAATCAACAATAATAGAAAAATTACAAATATCATGCTCATTAAGAGGTACAAGACTTAGTATTAAACATTCAGTAATTTAAAGTATTACAACAAATAGTTTGAAACATCCAGTAAAATTTACACAATTGTTTTGAAACAACAATTAATATTCCCATATGGATGACAACACTTCAAATCTCTCTCATTGATACTAGAATTCTTTCACGTATTAGGTTGATCTTCACTCCATTTTCAGGATTTAGAATCTTGCCCATCTCGTCGCCCTGTACGTGATGTTTCCTAAGCAAGTTGTTACAGACATGATAACTTGTAAGTACCAAGATAGATTATTAAATTGATTCACTATTTTCTAAATGATCTGATGCACTTATTATAAGCACAACAAATTCACTAATTCAAGTTCTACTTACTAGTTCATATAAACATACTATTAAACTAAATTAGCTATATATTGAAACCTACTGCATCTCACTTTAAAATGAAAACCTACTGCATCTACTTCTTTACAACTACTACATCAAGCATTCAAATACATAAACAAGTACTTTTCGACAATTACGCGTGATCTAATCAAACATCATACACCACAAAACATAACCTACTGCATCACTTCTTTACAGCTACTGCATCATGCATTCAAATACACATACAAGCACATTTCAACAACTAAAACACATTGTGCATGACCTAATCAAACATCATACGCTGCAAAACATAACCTACTACATCACTTCTTTTCAACTACTGCATCAAGCATTCAAATACACATACAAGCACATTTCGAAAACTAAAACTCAATAAACGTGACCAAACCGAACTTCATATACTGCAAAACCTAACCAACTGCATCACAGTTCATATTCAAGTGCATCACACAAACACCAAAACATACAAACACATTTACGCACATAACACAACCTACACATAACCTAATACATCCTTATACACCGAAATCGAACACCTATTGCATCACAGTTCAGAATCAACTGCATCACATAAACAAACAAACATACAAACACATTTACGCACATAGCGCAACCTATGCTTAACCTAATACATCTTTATATGTGAAAACTAAACACTTACTGCATCACAGTTCAAAATCGAGTGCATTGCACAAATTACCAAACATAACAACATAAATAAACTACTGCATCATAGTTAAAATAAAAACCTGTTGCATCAAAATATGAAATACAACTGCATCACAATGTAAATTTAGTGCATCACAGTTATAAAGTCTAGTTGAGACATTTTATCAAACACCTTGTATGCAACTTTCTTAAACACATTTTGTATCTATTTTTTCTACATTTTGTTCTAGATCTCGAAGATAATATGATGTAAATTTAATTCGAACTCTGAATATAACATAGTTATATCAATAAAAAAAACATAAACCGATGCATCAACAAATTATTATCCAAAAATATACTTACGATGTGGTATAAGATATGGTAGGTTTCTCATCATCGTTGTTGCAGAAAGTTTTTAACCGATGCACTTGATTCGTCTTCACCGCCATTAACAGAATGATACAGTACCGATTCGATTAGAGCGATTCTTATTCGAAGGTTTAACATGTGGTAAATGTTTTTAACGATCTGATTATGATGAGATGATGCAGTAATGATTTGATTAAAGAGAAATATGTTGAAGACGTGTGGATTTTTAGAGAGAGAAAGTGTGAATTTTTAGAAAGAAGAAATGAGATCGAAGAAGTGGTCTTGGAAAGAATGATTGTTTGGGTATATGTGCAATGTTATAGATATGCCCTTGAAGTTTTCATTATTTACGAAAATGCCACCGCCCAATTTGATCTGGTCAAATATGATCCAATGGTTGAGATCTCTTCTTACCCTTTTTATTATAACACCACCCTATATATATATATATATATATATATATATATATATATATATATATATATATATATATATATATATATATATATATATATATATATATATATATCCCTATACTTACAATATTATATAAATAATATATATAAATATATGTGCACATAACCTAGATACGTCATTAGTTGACTTTCTAGAACTCCAGGAAATTGTTCGTTATCGAACCCTTTCCTTCCCCCTCTTGGCCCTTTTGAACTTTAACGTTCAAGTCGAAAATCTTTTATGTCCACTATTAGAAAACTCATGATGATGAAGAGATGTGAGTTAAGTGGATCAACATAAAATTAGAACGCCTTCGCACAAGATAACTATGGATGAAACAAACTCCTTTCACCGACAAAAACTTATCTTCGTCATTTCCTTATCATTTCTCAATTCCACCTAATTACCCACCATTTATTCACACTTACACATAATCTCTCTCTCTCTCTCTCTCTCTCTCTCTCTCTATATATATATATATATATATATATATATATATATATATATATATATATATATACACACACATATTCCCGAACATTTCTCAAATCCTCCATCAACTTGACGCCTTGATCATTTTATCCGAAATTGTCAAGATACATTTTAATTAACGAAACGTTAATTAAAAATTGTCAAGTACTTCATCATCGTGCCAATATATTCCTACGTATTTTTGATATATTATAAATCTAATTATATACGTATAAATATGTTTGTGCCAGAAACAAAACCGCGAAAAATCAAAAATTGATGGGCGGCCCCCTTAATGTTTAAGGGGACCGGCTTGTTATCGAGGGCGGTCCCCTTAATGTTTAAGGGGGCCGGCCTACTGACACTTCCAAAATCGATTTTCATCTTAAATCTTTTGTCAAACACTCCATTTGTTCATAACTATCCCACTCACTTTTGCTGTGAACGAACCAAAACAACCAAAAACCATCAAAACCCTTTACAAAATCACCAATCCGGGCTTGTTTCACAAGGGGCAAACATTACCTATACATTTAACAACATCTTTTGTAAGTTTTCCAACATACATTTCGTTTAATTTCATCAAATTTTGTATCTAATCATAATTAGGTATTTTATTAAAATTTATTTTAATCCGAATTTTAGTAAAATTAAGTTTAGAAATTGCATAACCAAACGCTTCCCAGAGGATTAGAATGTAGAATTGCAACTCAAACTAAGCCTAACACATCATATTGTCAAAATTTCTAATCGCCCATAAACCCTCACTTAAATTGCTTTTCAAAAAGCACATTGTTGATATTATTCTTAAAACCTAGTTAAAAATCACTACATTGTAGTGATGTAATATCTTTAACATCAAAAACACACTTTTCGAATCATTGTAAAAGGGTTCATGAAAACAACTTGGGCATTTGGTTCATGAACAAAGTGTAATTAAATGAATTTATTTAAAACTTAAAACTAGTTTGTTAAACTTATTAACATAATTCTAGTCTATAGAAGTCATCAAGATATATAATCGATATATATATATATATATATATATATATATATATATATATATATATATATATATATATATATATATATATATATATATTGATGTTTTGGTCGATATTCATCTAGTTAAGGGAGCGTTTGGTTTAACTTGGAAAAAGATATTTTGAAAACCAAAATTCATATTTTCACTTTCTAAACAAGCTTAATGTTAGTCAAACTCGTAAGAGATAGCAAGATATATAACCTAATATATATCTAGCCAAATTTCGAAATGAATTATGATATCTAAAGTGATGTTTGGATAGTCTTGATATTATATCGAACTAATTCCACAACTGCATTTTGACATCATAAGATACATTTTAAACGAGTTTAAAAGTAAAAACAATGAACATTATGAAACTGCTTCCTAGGATATCTTTTTTTAGGTCGAAGTAGGCTTTCGTTCCACATGTATTGCATATATTAACATATAACATATGCATGTTAATTGTTTTTGTCTTAATTTTTGTTGTTATATTGTTTAGGTGAAAATGCCTAAAACCACGGTTGGTGACGTTTCTACAACCAAACAATACATTCCTAAAGTTTCCGCCACTCCCGGCATGTCTGCTGCCGTTGCATGTTTCTATCGTCTCATTGAAAATAGAAACATTCACGAGGAGAGAATTGTCGATCCATCCTACTATGAATCCGATCAAATCAAACGAATGTTCACCAATATCCGTCTTGACTGTCTTTTCAAAATCAATGAACCAATCATTCCTCGCTTTGTCCTCGACTTCTATAGCCAAGTGACAGTGCAAACCGATCCCTATGGTCATATCCTCATTTCTTTCATGATCCAAAATCAATTCATCACTCTTACTCTTGCTCAGTTTGGACAAATCCTCAGAATCCCATACAACGGCCAAGCCGTATACTCTAATGAATGTGATCTTTCATCACTCGAATGAAATCGTCCTCATGGTGGTCCATACTATTCTGAGATTCTAAGTCCTGAAGACATTCGTCGACTGCTTGAACTAGAACGTGGTACGACTAGTCGCAAAATCAAGTCGAAAAATGTCGATATTCATGAAAATCAAATCCTTCTCAAAGAGCTAAGCCCCGACATAAAAAATTGGGAAGAACTCATTCGCGAGAATGCGTTTGGTACCGGCGGTCACCGTGATCATCTCATGGCTAGCATCACCCACATGTTGTATTTTTTAATTGCTGAAGAAAACTACAATTTGGCTTATCTCTTTGTCCATCGAATCATGACTGCCAAAAACACTCCTAATGCCAACCTTCCTTACGGTATGTTCCTCACTCGACTTTATCGTCATATCATGGAACACTACCCAGATCTTCGGAGTGATTTCTATGTGCATCTTCATCCCACTTTGAATCAACTCACTCTTGTTCGTACTCGTTGATCTCGAAGTGACAAAGGAAAATCTCGTGGTCCTTTGTTTTCTATGCCTCGTGGTTCAACATCTCATCGAGGTAATGATGATGATGAGGAGGAAGACACCTCGCGTGTTAGTACCACATCTCCCACTACCTTTGTTGATGATCTTCCTGATCTTGATTATATCGACTATCAAATTCCTCTTCCTCATGAACGTACCGATGAACTTCTCTTCAATCGTCAAACGTCCTTAATGAATCAAACTCAGTAAATGCATGAAGAAGTTAGAGGAGGATTCAAGTCCGTAGGAAAAATGTTCAGGAAGATTAAGGGCAAGAAGAAGAAATAGAGTTGTTGATGTGATGCTACTTATTATTATTATTGAACTATTAAACATTTGTGTGTTTTATTATTTGTCCGATTTATTTGGAAATACTTGTGTTCCTTAATGTTTGTTACTTGAATGTTGCTTAGGTTTTAACTATTATCATGCTAGGATCTTGATTATAACTTAATGCTATTATTATGCTTCTTTATATTTGGCTTACAATATATTAGTTTGCATGCATGATTTATCATTTTATGCTTATATTTCATCATTCCTAGAGTATATGCTTCAAATAGAGCTTGCTGGAAACACACATTTGAAAACCAACCCATTTCTGCAAATTTTTTATTTCTGGTCACTTGGGAAAACACACCAGATGGGCGGCCCCCTTAATTTTCCTAGGCGGTCCCCTTAATTATTAAGGGGGCCGGCCTACAATTTAGGGGACCGGCCATCTGGAACTGAGTTTACTGTTTTCTTTTGCATCTTGTGACCTTTTTCTCTAGTATTAGCTACCATTTCTCCTTATAACTCAACTGATTTTAGAATCTCATTAAACCACTTCAAAAACTTACCTAAACCAACCATTTTCATATTATAAATTCCTTCCAAATGTACACTCTTCACCTCATTATTCATCATCTCTTTCAACCTAAACCATCGTGTCTTCACCAAGCACCTCCATCTCTAAGGTCTCAAAGAAACAAAAGATTGTCATCATCCCTCCAAAACAACTCTTTATTGATTTAACTAATGAAGACAACACAACACCAACACCTCCACCTAAATGCTCATCCCTAAGTGCACCAAATGCACCATCCAAAACACCTTCCACTCATGGAACTTCATCTTCCATACCTTCAACTTCACCAATCAATGACTACATAAACTCACACTTGTCATCACCACATCCTACACAAGAACCTCTTTCCACCAAACTTACCATCTCACTTTCACCAATAACACCACTTGATGCTCATGTCTCATCTCCACCAATCACACCACCATTCTTTGTCAATCCCGCACCTTAGAGCTTACTTGAAGCTCATGGTGATACTTGCCTTTGTTGCATCCACAACCGAACAATCATCTTTGGTCTTAGAGATGAAATTCAATATATGTTTTCATATATTGAACACTTACTAACCAACCCACCACCACCTCCACCATCCTCACCTATTATTCCACCTCCACAATCTTCACCCATTTCTCCACCATCACCATCATGCTCTCCAAATTAGGCATATGCTATGCTTAATAAATAAAACTCTTACCACCCTTTTGCATGATGAAGTACTATTCTAGTTGTTGTATTATCTAGTTGTTATTCTAATTGTAATCTCTCTTGATGTTACATGTATTGTTGTGTTTTTACACAACTTTTGCTTTAATATGAATGCTTCTATTTAATGATGCTTGTTTATATTGTTGTCACTTTATATATGATTGCATGTATATACTTTGTAGGATATTCTAATTCATAACATGTATGGATACTTGTGGTTTGGATCGAATTAAAAGATAAGAAGAGAGTTTAGAGAGAGAAAGAAGTTGGAAGTTTTCTAGAGAGAGAAGATGAGAGAAAATGTAGAATATTAGATTAGAAGAATGAAAAGCTCCAACCCTCTCCCTTAGGGGGAGAGGGGTATTTATACAAAGAAATAAAAACGCCCACACCCTGGCTGTGGATCAGGCATACAATGGGTAAAGGCCCGTCCTTCTTCCACGGTGTTACTTAAACTAAAACTAACTAAATAATAAACTAACTACGAGCTATCTTAATGCTATTACAACATTTAGATGACCGAGTCTTTTATAGGAATAATTGTATTCCTAACAATCTCCCCCTAAGCGAGGTCACCTTCGAAATTAAGCTCTTTGATCTTCAAGCATTCTTTAGACTTTGTAGCTCGTAGGATCTGATTTTTCACTTTCACCACACTTTGTACTTCAAGCAATGATCTTGTGATTAGTGATTCCTTTGGAATGTATGATCTTTGAGCTTCTTTGAGATCATCAGCCATAGTAAATCTCCAAGCTCATCCTTAGTTGTATTGCCTTCATGTGATGTAGTGACATTAGGACCGTCATGCTCACACCCTTCTGTATTAGGAGACTTTTCATCAGAGTTGTGGAAACGTTGTTGGTAGTCTCTTAAACTTTCATGATCATCATTGATAGAGAGTAGGATATGTGAACATGAGGTATGGATTGACACGACTCAGCTGGAATTAGGAACCATCAACGCCATCTTTATATGTGTCCCTATGATCAGGTAGAGTTTCTTTTAAAGAAGACTCTCCTTGACAGGAATTTCCAGCTTGTAGTAATGAATTTTCCAAAGAATCCACTTCAGAATCTTCATACTAAGCATGTTCTCATACCGGAACGTCTCAAAGTAGACAGCACGATAGAGTGAATCGGTGAATTGATATTCAAGGATTGATGAGAAATAGATTTATAGAATCACTCGCGTGTCAAATAAAGACATTTTGAGACACGACGAGAGTTTTAAGATTTGAATCACATTTCCATCAAAAATACTTTTGTTTGAAAGATTATACACAATCAATGTGCTCGAAAATTAGTTTGTGAGCACATTGAAAGGTTTTTGCAAAAGTATCCGTCAATCCATTTCCTGGAACAAGTTTGATTCATTGTTGAATCGCACCATCGTTGCTTTCCAGTTGTCACTTGATCATTGATCCAAGATGGATCTCACATGTCACCTACCAAGAGCTTGAATGATGTTCGCTCTAGAAGGATTTCCATCTTCATCGTGAATATTTTCATATCACTCGGATGTTCTGGCTATACCACAAGGATAATGCGTAGGACTCTAAATAATTTGTCTTACTTTCCACATTGTGTGAAACAATAAGCATATTGGAAGTGTGTCTTAGTGAGATTTATGGATGATCTCTTTGGCTCTAGACTCAATAGTGCGTTTTGATCCGCTCCTGGAGACTGGGGAGGCGTCTCCTGTTTTAGGTATCAACATAGCTCGCAATGAGCGGTCGATACATTGCACAGGGTTCCCCGTGAGAATGAAACAAGCTCATTTAAGAGAACTTGAGTGGTTGGGAAGTTTAGTGCAGTGCGTCACTGGGTCCAAAATGTCTTGTCTTCAATACCGGTGTTACCTTAGTAACCGCCAGTATCTTATGAATTGAACCCGGTTTCTGCCCTAAAGTTGAATATATGGAAGGCTATTTCTTTTCACCCTTTTCACATTTCATTTCTTTTTCATTCTTCAAACCCTTCAGTGCTTACCGAGACTTCATCACTAGAACCTTGTTGGGTTTGTTCCAGTCCTAGCTCTATCTCAGTCCGCACTCTTCCCTTTCTCACTTTTCTCCTTTTTTCAATCATTCCTAAGGACTTCTAATCTATCTATGGATTGTCCCTGGGAAGATCCTTCCGGTTCTGGTGGATCATGGGAACTCATACCTAACCTTAACCATCCTTATAACTCCGTGCATAAAGATAAATGGTTGGTCTTTGGCATTACTTCCACAAACGCCTTTTTCTCCCCCTCAATATGTGCATCGATATTCGAAAGAGTTTAGCACATATGTGGGAGCCTATTACTGAGTCCAAAAGATCACATTTGATTATCAGATTTCATATTTAAATCACATTCTCTCCGCCGATCAAAAATTTCAAATCTTTCGAGATTTTGGATCTCAATTGATTTAAATAAGTTAGAAAGCGTTTGGGAGAGAAATACGGTCAATTTTAGTATTTTCTGATAAAAGGAACCTTTTTCTGCTCCCCCTCAATCTGTGAGGGAGGTTGTTATGTGTCAGATTTGATGAGTTTATAAAAGATTTGAAGTTTTAACGAAAACTCTTTGAAAATTTCTCATTCTGACACATAACCATCGCAAAGTGTATTATTGCAAGGTTTTTGTACAAAGTGTGGAGAGTTTTGATGATACATAAAATTTTGAGAAATCACTCTCCCCATCAATCAATGACGGATGTTAAAACTTAAATAAGTGATGTCATTGATTGAGTGAAAAATTTTATCAAAATTTGAGATCAAATTGATTTCCAAACAAAAATCTCATGGTACCACCAAGTTTTGCACAAATACTTTCCGGAAAAATCATAGAAGGGAAAGTATTGGCGATAAAAAGAAGATTTCTCTTCTTTATCAAGAAATAATGCACTGAAGCGTACATTAGATCGAGGAAACATGGATATAAAGTAATCCATGCCCAGGTGAACTTCACCCGGTAAAAGGAACAACCGTCTTTTTGGTGACGTGTTTTCCCCATTTTGAAAAACGGGTTGCTATCAGAAGTAATAGTAAGCCATATTTTTGAAGTCCGGGTTACAGCTTGAAATGGCTGCAAGCCATATTTAAGAATGTTTTGAGAAACGACATGTTTTATAAAAACACTATTTGAAAAAGAAAACACTCTTGCTCAAGCATATGTATGATTTCATGTCATTATTGAATGACATTTCTAGAAACGTACATAATATGATTACACAAGAGACATGTCGTGAGAAGAATATTTTTGTATTTTCTACCTTTTTGATTTTCATGGGTTTTTGTAGGTTAAATATTTTTCTATTTACAATTATGAAAAAATAAAAATATGTACAAAGTGGATTAGTGCACGCTTGGTTTTAAAGAATGGTTTAGCGATGCACTCTCCTTACATTGAATTCCAACGAGGATTGAAAACCGGTGTTTCATTTAGACATAACACTCGTGGAATCCATGGAGATTTAAAACTCTTTTTCCATTTACAAGTTGATTGAGAAGCCCGATGCTTCTCTTGGAGTTTTAAAATCTGAAGAAAAAGATTTCCCTCTAAAGTTGAACCACATGGGTTCCTTTTGAAGATTTGTATAAGTAATTTATGGAAATCTTCCGGCATTTGAGATTACGAAAGCAAAGTCATTCTTATAATACATCGAAAGCATTTCAGATTTTGAAAATTTGACAGAATTTGAACGACTTTGCTTTGGACTCCACACTTGTTTTACCGGAGTAAAACGACAGTGCAAAGATTTTGAAAAGCTTGTTTCTCAACATTTGAAACCTGTTTCAAGTTTGGCCTTTTGACACATTTAGACCCTTTGACCTCTCTCATCATTCTCATGAAAATATTTACTTTATTTTACATTTTGCAAAACACTCATGAGACATTGGTGCATCAGAAATCAAACTAAAGTATGCAACTACATGAACAATACGGTTGAACATTTTTCTCCTCCTCAAAAAATGTTTCATACTAAACATTTTGGAAATAGTTGAACTTTTGATGAAACATATCTTGACTTCAAATACGATGACATGTATTTGCTCACAGAAAATGCAACAGGCACAACCAAGCATACAGGAGAATCAAAAACTCATTCTAAATCTTCCTAAGTGCATAGAATTCTCAAATTAACACACAAGATCACAGATTAATACATTCTTTCACTCAAGATTTTCCGATTATTATCATGGTTTAGGATTATGTTTTGAGACTTAACATGCATACTAGTGTCATGATGCATGAATAATGTACAAGCAAACACCCTAGTAGTAGCAGCAAAGACATTGACATCTTAAACCCTAAGTCACTTGATTTCAAACCTATGTTGTTTCTAATCGAGCAAACACCCAATCAAGAATTCTTTAGTGTTCTCTAAGGCTATATGAACTAATTAATTCGACTCAAGCACATCAAAGGGAAATGCTTCAATCGATAGTTACATAAACCCTAGTATCTGATAATGCCCTTTTGATAGGTGTTATCATTTGAAAATTTTATGGAATGATTAGTCAACAACCATGAAGAAATTAGAATCTCACAATAATCGAGGATAAGAAGAAACTTGTTAGTCTGTATCATTGAGATTTTCAACTATGTGTGAACTTTTGAGAACATTTTTAATCTGAATGATGAAGAAACAATTTTCCATGAAGAATTATGATAAGGTGTGCAAACTTCTTGATGTTGTGAAATTTTTTCTCTCCCTCAAAACATGTTCCATTTTGACAATGAAAAGCAGAATTAGTTTTAGTGGAGGAACATAGTTTTGAAGGTAAGAAGTTTGCACACGAAGAAAGAAGATTCTTTTTGCAATTTTTGAAAATTTTTTATATGTTTTATTTTATTTTTGTTTTGAAAAAGATATTTACAAAAAATTTGGTTTAAGATATGTAGAAATTATATTATTCAGTTTAAGAAGATATTGACTTGAATACCAGAAAGAGGATATCGTTCAGCACGTTGTAGAAATATGTAGTCAACATCTCTTGAACTTTCACCACCAAAGCATTCAAGGCCCACGAATAATCATCTGAACTTGTGCCTTCTCATTGTGATACTTTGGTAGCTTCCCCCCAAACTGAAAATCATCTTCATGAGACCACTTCCCCCAAGTAGTTGAAGTGATGCAAAAAGTCTCATGTGTTAAGCCTGAAAACCCGAAGAACAACGATAACACCAAAGTAACAAGATAAAACACGGATCATCTCTGCGGTTATCAATCCGGAATAAATGATTAAGCCCGATCATATGACCTTGTTGTACGTCTCCGATGTACACATTACTCTGCGGTTTTGAGCAATTGTCAGTTTAGGAAAACAAGATATCAACATCTTCATTTCATCAAATGCTTCTCAGTTATCTTGCACATACCAACTTAACCAATATTGTACGCATGTATCCAACACAAGAAGAAACGATGACACCAAAGTAACAGGTTGAAGCACTGATCATCTCTGCGGATATCTCCTCCGGAATATATGATTAAGCCCGATCACGTGAACCTGTTGCGCGTCCTTGATGTACACAAATCTCTCCCCTGATGATTGCAATCTCATCGGAATCATTATACCATTGTGTACATAAAGCATTAACCAGAAGCACTTTACCGTAAACCATATCAGCTCGTATGAAGATGTCGATAAGCAATATCATCTCATACTCCAAATAACCTTATCATATTTCTTCCTACTGAAAGCTGAAGTAGTATATGCCACAAGTATCAAGAGACTACTTCCCCCATGTAGTTGGAATAATACACCAAACGCTACAAGTTAAGACACTGAGTTTCTCTATGGTTATGACATATGTCTTCCCGGGATAACTTCAATTAAGAAGAAGTATTATGTTCATCACGTGTACTCGTTATGCATTCATATGTATGTCTCATTCCCCCTTGCTGGTTTTGATACATCAGAATCAGTAACAACTTTTACGCGCATCTACTTGAATTGTTGAGAAGAACCAAATAAGCTAAAATGTATCTAGTGAGAATCAACTGCTATAGAAACGCTCACAAATTGGGTTAATCCTCCCTCCCAATTAGTAAGCCCAAAAGTGTACTTGCTCCCTCCCAAACTGACAACCCGTTTGAAACAACATTGATGCTTGTTGAAGAAGTGTACTTGCTCTCTTATCTTGTCATGCATAGCGGGAAATGGATCATAGACTTATAGTCTGTAACTTCTTCACGGGTTTGTTTGGGGAACATCATATCGACATTTTCAACTCATTTAGAGTGCTTCCAGTTCTTCGATAAAAGCCCTGATGTACACATTTCTCCCTCCATGATGAGGACGATCACTCGGAATCATCATAACTATGTGTACATAAACATATCAACTGGAAGCAACATGCAAATCACTACCCCATGAGTAGATGTCGATAACAATTCTCTTCAACAATTCTCTGCAGATCAACCCCTAATTCAACCTCTTTTCACTTCCATTGGCTAATAGTAAATGACCACGTATGGAGAAAACCCGATATACCAAACTTGAAACTGAAGTAGAGTTCCCCGCTCTTATGTCTTTAGCTTGCACTAATGTTGGAAGAACGATGTAGAGAATTTATGCTCCAAGCAAATCTCTAAGCACTCTATACTCTTCAACCAACCAACCATCAAGTGTAAGATGTACATCACCTCTTGACTACCGACAACTTCGTGTGAGTTGTGACACTCCTTAAAGTGATAGTTATTTGGTGGTAATAAAAATGAGGAATCACGAAAATAACTAGATTTCCAAGTCTTCGTCATTGTAAAGGTAAAAGCTCAAGCAAGGATCTCGAAGAATCTTCATCCAACCAACCCCGACTTCAAGATAAAATAAGATCACGCCTTTGCGAAAGTCAAATTCAATCTCAAATAAGGGATACCAAATAAACTCCGTGATTACTTGACATTCCATGTCTAAATTCTTAGCCGTTTTGACGTTATGATCGACATTTTCCATTATGTTCTTGTGGTTGATTTACAAAGTGCACATTTGGAGGAACAACAATCCGTGATGAAATAGAACAAGCAGACGGATCATTATTCATGTGTGCAACTTCACAATCATGATAGTCATCATCAACACCTTGAGGAGTAACTGGAGATTGGGTTACTTGAGTAATCTGAGTAATACTTCTAAATGGTGCATCTTGATCAGTGGAGATTGAGGAAGGTGAACCAGTTGAGTCAGCAAGAACCGAAGCAAGAGCTTCAGGAACTAGATGATCAACATTCGTTGAAGCTTGGAAGTATTCATCAACCATAAATCCCAGTCATCCTTAGTTAATGGAAGATTAGGTGTTGGAGGAGAGTGGTAAGACCATTCTACAAGCATCAATCAATATGTGGTATTCACACTTCTCCCCCTCAAAAATTGCAAGCGAGGTTTGCCATTTTTGATTGAGCAAGTGAATAAGAATACAATCAATCATGTATTTTATTCACACTTCTCCCCCTCAAAAATTGCATACGAGGTTTCCATTTTTGATTGAGCATGTGAATAAGAATACACTCAATCATGTAGTTTATTCACTCTTCTCCCCCTCAAAAATTGCATTTGAAAATGCCATTTTTGAACGAGTGAATAATAGTCTGATATAGTCGTTGAAGAACGAGGCCTGAACTAAAGTATTCAGACGTCATAATCGATGTGCATCAAAGTTGAGTATCTTTAACCCCTGATTGATGACATATCATTCTTTTTGGCAGCCAAACTTTTAGTCTTTCCTTACTAGGGTTGAATGATGTACCTGCACTTAAGTAAAGACTACCTGCACTGACATTGCGAGTTTGTTTGCATTTATATGGGTTAGTGATATCAGCGTCTACATCATTTGGGGTTCCACTGTCAACCTCAGTTTTGCAATCAGTGAACATCATTTTTGCAGGTATCCATTTAAGACCAACAATTTTAAACATTATACCCGTCGGTATCCACCTAAGGCAAGATCTAGGAGTGTTTGGTTTCTCATGTAATGTGGAAATCATTTTGAGAGAAGACCTTTGTCCTATGGCAATCTGCCTACCAGATTTCTGAGTATAACTCTTTGATTCTACGGGCTTGTTGTAGTTTCTAGTCTTAGAGGATTGAACCTTAGCATGAGAATTCACTTCCTTCAAGAGTTTAGTAACACAATTATCATGATTTGCCTCAAAAACACATTTCAGACAAGTTGAGCAAACAAAGTGTTTAGATTCAAAAAAGGATCTAGGATTCTTAGAGTGATCTTCAACACGAATTTATTTAATCGATACGTAACTACTCTTGAAACTGGCGAAATCCTAGTCTTTTCATGTGTGGTTTTCTTAGTATCCTCTAGGTTGTGATTCTAAACACTGTTTTTATGTCTAACATGTTCCTTTGGTGTCACAAATGACACACGCTTTGGATTATTCCTAGAAGCACTAGAGGCACTCATATGATGAGGTTTTGCAACAACACATTCCTTTTCATTAGGCCTAGACTGTGAAGTGACTGGTATTGACAAAACTTGTATTTCATCAACTTGGGAGGCAAACCGCAATTTTAAAAATTTTGGTCGTTCAGATCTAAACACAGTTGGTTGCCTAACAACACTTTGTTTCCTTAAAGGTTGTGAAAGTGGTTTTCCCAAGATTGATGGTTTTGTAAACTTAGTGTTCACACTAATTTCAGTTAATTTTCTTAACTCGTTTTTTAATGCAGCAATTGCAAAACCTTTTTCCTGAAGTTGAGCTTTGAATTCATCATTTTTGGCCATCAAAGAAGTTGTTTGTTCAATAGTCTTAATCTTATTTTCTTTGATAGAATCATACAGATCTTTGTAATGCTTTTTCAAAGACTTATTTTCCATAAGTAATTTAGCCACAGTACATTCCAATTCAATGTTTCTTGTTTTCATTGCATCAATGTCATGTTTAATTTTGGCATCATTACTTTTCTCATGCATATTAATTCGAGTTTTCAAGTTGTTGATCGTTGAGTTTTTTGCTTGTAGCTGAGCTTTCAAATAGTTTATTTCAAAAAATTCACGAAATTCAGGAAATTCTGGATTCTTACATGGTTTGATCGTTTGAAGACTTTCTTCCTTTTGTTGTATTGATATTTCAAGTGAAATACAATGGTTTTCAAGTTGTAAGAATTTGTTAGAAAGTTCATCATAAATTTCTTTTTCAACCATATTATTTGTTTTGAAAAACTCAGCCTTAAGCAAAGAACATTTAACTCGATCATGTTCAACATCCTGGTCAATTTCTCCCTCCTTATGACTCATATTTTTTGAATCAGGAGTGGTATTGCTATCAACCTTTTCCAACAAATATGTGTCATAAATAGGTTCAGATTGATCAGTATGTTGTCATTCACTAGCAGGGACATTATGTTGAACATTTAAATGTACCATAGCAAATGGCACTTGGTCATTTACTGGTCTGATATCTGCATCCACGCCATGTGTGATGTGAATCATTGAAATGTTGCTTGTATCATGCATATCTGACTTTGTCCTACTGCATTCTGTGACAACTGAACTAGCATCCAATGCTTTACTCGAATCAACTTTCGTATCCCTTGATTGGATTAGTTTTTCATTCATCATGATGTCATACATTCGTTTGTGTTGTGCTTTTTCATCAATATACTTCACAACATTACTCATGCATTGGAGTAGTGTTTCTCTGAATGCATTAACTTCAATTCCAGTGTAATTAGTAAAATACTTATTAATCATTTGATTCTCAGTGTATTGTGAATCAGTGAACACTTGGAGTTGGTTGTTAATCACATAAAAGGCAGCCATGGATCTTCCTTCAGAAAAATTTCCTTTGTCAAGTTGTTGTTCAAGTTGGTCTAAATACTGAGTCATTTTGACAGTGAAGGTCTGAACATCTTGACCAAAGAGTGATGTGAAAGCACGTTCGTACGCGAATGCACGTTCGTATCCTGTTAAGTATCTAGATCGTTCAAAGAGAACCTTAAGATGTGAGTGAAGTAGTTGAAAACATTCAATGTACCTTTCCTTTGCATTATAGGGCAATTTTTGCGGCTGATAAAGTTCATTCTCTTGAGACTTCGAGCACGAAGATTCCATTTTAGCATTATCAGACTCAAACACGTCAAACACGTTAATTTGTTGTGAAGGGTTGGAAGTCTTATGTGCATCGATCATGTCGTACAATTTGAGTATCTCAGGTATGACTGAATCTGAATAATTTGACATGATGTGGACGTGCACGGGATTTTACACTTCTATGATTTAAACCGAGAAATAGATTCTTTCGCGAGATTTTACAAAATCAAGAAGAAACCGTGAAACACCGAAGACTGAAGTTGACCATGATGATCAGTTGATGAACTTGATGACCAGTTGATGGACTAAGTTATATGTTGTTTAGTTGTGATCTTGGTTCGGTTGATGCAAGTTTGGTCTCGAAAATTTGGTGAAAATTTGGTCTAAAAACTTAAAACCACAATAACTTCACTCGGAAGGTGATTTGGGCCTCGAAAAATTCGTTTCACGATTTCGTGGTGAAACATCACAATATTCAGCCTGTTCCGGACGTTTTGACAGCTAATTCGCTGAAAACAGAGTTACGGTTTAAAAGTTATGGCCGTTTGAAGTTTTGATGTAAAAAGTCAACTTTGGTCAAACTGCAACTTTAGCAAATCGCTAAAGAGAGGTAATCGCTAGCTGGAGCAAATCGCTGAAGAGAGCAAATCGCTGAAACTAATCGTAAGAGTTAATCGCTAGAGTTAAACCCTAGTTGGAGCAAACCGCTATCTTTAGGTAATCGCTATCTGAGGTAATCACTGAGAGTAGCAAACCGCATGATGAGGTAATCGCTATCCTTAGCAAAATGCAAACCAGAGTTAACCGCAGGAGCAAACCGCTAACACTAACCGCTAAACCAAACCGCTAGATCAAGCCGCTAAGCACAAAAGTCCAAACCCGTCGCTATCTAGTGTTTTGTCTGTATGTCCCAACTAAGTAAACGCTAACAAATAAACCGCTAGATTAAGTAGCAAACCGCTACAAAGAAACAAAACAGAATAGCAAACCGCAACCAAGCATTCGACCTAAAATCAATCACAACTTCAAACCAATGTATGATATAGCTTATCCAACTAAAAAAGCAAGTAGTTCTAACACCACTAATCACAAAAGTACACCCATAACACATCATATATCACAAACAAGATCAAACCAAGGTGTTTATCAAGAAAGCAATTCTAACCAACAAAAACCACAAAGTACCACACAAAATTCGATTCTACAAGGCCCTAAGATGAAACCTTGGCTCTTGATACCATTTGTAGGATATTCTAATTCATAACATTTATAGATACTTGTGGTTAAGATCGAATTAAAAAATAAGAAGAGAGTTTAGAGAGAGAAAGAAGTTGGGAGTTTTCTAGAGAGAGAAGATGAGAGAAAATGTAGAATATTAGATTAGAAGAATGAAAAGCTCCAACCCTCTCCTTTGGGGGGAGAGGGGTATTTATACAAAGAAATAAAAACGCCCACACCCGGGCTGTGGATCAGGCATACAGTGGGTAAAGACCCGTCCTTCTTCCACGGTGTTACTTAAACTAAAACTAACTAAATAATAAACTAACTACGAGCTATCTTAATGCTATTACAACATTTAGGTGACCGAGTCTTTTATAGGAATAATTGTATTCCTAACATACTTGTGCTTCTAATATTTTTGTTTTGCAAGCATTCCATAGCTCGTCTCCTTGGTGCCCCCGAACGAGGGGGAGCACACATCAAGGGGAGTTCTCGTCCCGTCAATATTTCACGATTGAAACTTGTCGGCAAAACCTTTTTGATTCTACAAAAAGGGGGAGAAGTGATGCGTGGGAATCGCAACAGGCTTTACCTCTCGAGGGATCTCGAGAAGCTTACAATCCCCACCAGGCAGTGTACCTGATCGTTGTAGTATAGTATAGTGACAAGTACCGGGGGATTGATCGTTCAGCTTAGGAATAGTGTCGCTAGGATTAGAAAGCCTAATTTACTAGTTCTAAAGGTGAGGGATGATTATTTTTGTATTTTTATGTTTTTTAGAAAGCAAGTAAAATCTCGGGTTTTGAAAGAATGGGCGGAATTTGTTGCTATTCAACTAACCCAAAACTAAGATGCAATCAAAATAAAATAGTAAAAATGAAAATAAACTAATTATACTAAGGTTGTGAGCAGTGATTGGAGAAAATGTGTTTACTTAGACTTCACTACTCCCTAGATATCTTTTACACGTTAATTACTTGTTATAATTGTATGGATGACGGATTGTATTCCTTAATACCATTCATGGGGTGGCATACATAACTCCCCAATTCTATGAGCTCTTATCTCCTCCTACACCATGACCCAGAACAACTATAGGGATTGTAAACAGTGGCTCATGCATTAAATACAACCAATAAAGACCTAGTACGCCTCGGTTCATGTTTCTTAAGACGTTCAAGCATGTTACCATTTGGAGATCTGCCAGTTTTCTTAAGCCTAACATATAAAATCATTCATCCAAGAACAAGAATAAACAAGTAATCAACATATAATCAATATCTAGGTTTCATTAGATCTAAGCAAACACAAAGGAGATCTAGCCTAGCATAATGGAATTGAGACAAGAACAAGATATAAACAACCAACACATAGACATATTGATTGAATTAGAAGAACACTTATCTCAATTACAATGCAAGGTATCAAGGGTTTGGAACCCTTGAAAAACCTGTAAAAGTTGCACCAAATTCGTCTTTAGGGTTTCTCCAAAACTTCTCTCACACTTAATGAAAAAAAACTAGAAAACTATATATAGGAAAACTGGGCTGACGGCGTCAAGACAAACATGTGACGCCGTCACCTCGCCGCCAAATACTTCCTCGAACGACCTTGATCTACTTATGACGGCCTGTGTGACGCCGTCACCAACCACGGTATTTTATTCTTGGCCTTTTGACGCCGTCAGGATGACTTTTGACGCCGTCATCAACTACGGTATTTTATTCATGATGTCTGACGCCGTCAAGCCTTTACTCTTGACGCCGTCACCTATTGTTTCCAGCATGGAAAATTGATACTTTGCCGTTTTCTTCACTTTTATGCTCCAAAAACGTCCAAAATGGCTTCTTTTCCAGAATTCACTCTCCAAGTACCTAAAATCACAAAAGGAACGATTTAGGGCAATATTTGATCAAATAAAGTCGGATTCGGGCTTAAATGACCCCCTAAAAACGGATCATTTTTCGCCTCATCATATACCCTTACACTTGAGATTTGCTTGTCCTCAAGCAAATGCGCTTTTATTCTACTCAAAAGACAAGTTATGGGTCATTTAACACTAATATAAAAGTAATTACAACAAATAATCGTTCCACTAAAGACCAAAGACAAGCACGGAGGTCATACACTAGCACCTCACAAATAGTGTTTAGATACTCACATCTCTCGGGTGTAATAAAGTAATATAACATTATGGAAATGGAAGATATCTCTCACTACCTGTCATAGCAAAATAGATTACCATAGGCTTGGGAAAGGATCAAACCTCCACCACATGGCGTAAGCACCTAGGATAAACTATCAAAGAGGTCTTTTAAAGGGTTGTAACGTTAGGTATAGGGATATGAATTACACGGTTTTGTTGGATAAAGAAAGTTTTACTGGTGGCGAGTTAACAATCTTGGTTAATTACATGTACAAGATGGCGTTGCTAAGCCAAGACTAGACTCGACTTAAGCTAATAAATGAAAAATAACAAAAACATAAAATGAACATAGAATGAAAAACAGGATGGTAGTCCGTATGTTCTTTTCTCTTTTTCTTTTTCTATTTATTTTTTTATTTTTCTTAATTTTTTTTTCCGATTTTTTTTTTTTTTTTTTTTTTTTTTTTTTTTTTTTTTTTGTGCATACACTCTTACCCTACCATCCAAAATAATACATCATAGGGGATGAGACTTCCCCTTACACTTGAATTTTTACATACTTTACATTTAACTAAACTAATGACTCGAATTAAGAAAATCAAAACACTTGGAGCACTTTTTAGATTAACGTACGTATGGGGGTAATAGTATTATGTTCTTCCCCATTACTCCATAAAATAAGTACTTACCCATGAGTCTCAATCGTCCCAAAACAATATGTACAAGGATATGACTCGACTTAGCAACCATGTAATCAATTAGAAAGTTAACTTAGGGTTTAACAAATAACAATAATGCACTAAAGATGAGCGCATACACGGAAGGCTAAGGCGATTTGGTTGTACATTTAAGTGGGGTGTAACAAATTCTTCCTTTAAGTAAGATGCTTAAAGTTAGAAACGAAAAGATAGGCTCGGAGGGGTGTACTAGGGGTTTCGTGTACTAAAAATGAGTACAATGCTAAGGGTGTGGGAAAAATTAGTTGACTTAACTAGCCAAGTAATATGACTTAAATGGTCAAGTAATCATGATACGGGTTTAACACAAGGGTGATCCTAATGCCTCTTATCATGTAGTAAATCCTACCACACGAATGTAGTCTCACTAGCGGTCTCGGGATGCATCACTAACGCAAGTTCTAGAATCTAAATACTACCGGTACACTCATAAGCACTAATAATGAATGCTTTTCCTATCAAATCTAAAGGCGAACCTCACATTTTTGGGTGAAAGATTTTTCTGAATATACGGTTTTGTGCTAGTCATGCAATCTCCTATCCATGAGACGCTTGCTATGGCTAAAGTTTCACTCCTAAATGTTGTAAAAAATTTTAAATTTGGCGCTAAACTTACACTAACAAGTATTTCTCGTAGTTTTATTACACATCTACCATCAAACAAAACAAACTCAAGCGAAAGTGCATATGTAAGGTATCATCTTTTTACCCTCCCCTTACACTTAAGATGAACATTGTCCTCAATGTTCAAGTAAAGAATGTAAAAGTGAAAAAGTAAAGAGAATGAAATCAAATACTCCCCTGATTCGCTCGGTATGGATTTTAGGTTGGCCAGGTTAAATCTTCTTCCAAGAAAACGAACAATCAAAGCTTCCCTTCCAGAATATAAATCATCTCCTTGTCAAACATAACCTGTAAATCCTGACAAAATAGACAAGACAACCTCACGTAAAATCGGCGGCATCCTATATAAGTTACTAAATCCTAGAAAACAAAGTAAGATATAATGCTTGTGGAATGAAGTTTGCAGATTTCCTGGAGATTATAAAACTTAATAATTCACAAAAACCATAAGACTCCGTTAGAAAAACAAAACCGGTAAAATTTCCAGATTTTTAACTCCTGATGCCGTCAAGAGTAATACTCTGACACCGTCAGAATGGACCTGCAGAAATTCTTATGTTAAGTTTCCAGAAAATTTCTGGAAAAACTTCGTCCTACTTCCTAGAAAATCCTGCAAAACTTCATTATGACTCAATACAAGCATTTGACTCTAACAAATACGTTGTATGTTAACCGTGAATTCCCTACCTTCATCATCAATTAACACTACCGCTCCAAATTTAGAAGAATTCTTTACCGCGAATGGCCCATACCATCTAGACTTAAGTTTTCCCGGAAATAATCTCAACCGAGAATTGTATAATAGGACCTTGTGTCCTTCTGAAAATTCTTTGGGTTTCTTAATTCTTTGATCATGCCATCTTTTAGCTCTCTCTTTATATGTGATGGAGGATTCGTAGGCTTCTAGTCTAAGCTCATCAAGCTCGTGTAATTGCAAAAACCTATTATTCCCAGCAGTTGTGTAATCTAAGTTGCATGCCTTAAGCGCCCAATAAGCCTTGTGTTCTAACTCTACCGGTAAGTGACATGCCTTACCATACACCATGCGGAATGGGGTCGTTCCAATAGGTGTTTTGTAAGCAGTTCGGAATGCCCATAAGGCTTCGTCGAGTTTGAATGACCAGTCCTTTCTGTTTTGACTAACCATTTTTTCAAGTATTCTTTTAATAGCTCTATTGGTGTTTTCGACTTGGCCATTGGTTTGTGGATGATAGGCGGTTGAGAATCGATGGGGTACTCCATACCTCTTCATGACCTTTTCCATTTGTGCATTGCAAAAATGTGTCCCCCTATCACTGATGAGAGCTTTCGGAATCCCGAATCTTGCGAAAAGCTTTTTCAGGAAATGAATGACTACTCTGGCATCATTGGTCCTAAGGGCTTGTGCCTCAACCCATTTCGAAACATAGTCAATGGCGACTAAGATGTACTCGTTTCCCCCTGAGGATGGAAAGGGTCCCATGAAGTCAATCCCCCAAACATCGAATACTTTACAAACTTGTATAAAGTTCTGAGGTGCTTCATCCCTATGTGATATATTTCCGGCTCGTTGACATGCATCGCACGCCTGCACCATTTCTTTTACATCACGGAAAATTGTGGGCCAATAGAATCCCGCATCGAGAATCTTTTGGGCGGTAACGTTTATCCCATGATGCCCGCCAGAGGGACCAGAGTGACATTCCCTCATAATCTTAACTGCCTCATTTTCCGAAACACAACGCCTTATAATGTGGTCAGGACACCTTCGGAATAAAAAGGGTTCATCCCAGAAGTAGTATTTTAGTTGGGAAAAGAACCTCTTCCTCTCGTACTTAGTCAGGTGTTCTGGAACAAGCCTACATCTACTTGCGAAGTAATTAGCAAAGTCGGCGTACCATGGCTCCGAATCAATCATTGACATCAGTTGTTCGTCAGGAAACGAATCCATAATCTCACTTCTATCGTGCTTATCAAAGGGGTTTTCAAGACGAGATAGATGATCTGCGGCTAGATTTTCTGCCCCCTCTTATCGCGAATCTCAACATCGAATTCTTGTGGCAATAAGATCCACCGAATTAGTCGTGGCTTAGCATCCTGCTTCGCGAAGAGGTATCTAAGAGTCGAGTGGTCAGTAAAGACGACTGTTTTTGAAAGGACAAGATATTGTCGGAATTTGTCGAATGCAAATACCACGGCCAATAGTTCTTTCTCGGTGGTGGAGTAGTTCTCTTGAGCGGGATTCATGGTTTTGCTAGCGTAGTAAATAGGTTGGAAAAGCTTGTCACGTCGTTGACCTAATACAGCTCCGACAGCGAAGTCGCTAGCGTCACACATGATTTCGAATGGTAACTCCCAGTTGGCTGTGATCATGATTGGAGCTTGAGTGAGTTCCCTTTTTAAGAGATCGAAAGCATCTTTGCATTCTTGGGAAAAATCGAATGGAGCATCCTTCACAAGCAACTGAGTCATTGGCCGGGCAATTTTGGAGAAGTCTTTTATGAATCTCCGATAAAATCCAGCGTGCCCCAAAAAGCTGCGTATTGCCTTAACAGTCGTGGGGTATGGTAACTTAGATATAGCTTCAACTTTAGCTTGGTCCACCTCTATTCCGTTCCCTGAGATCTTATGCCCTAACACAATCCTTTCCTTTACCATGAAATGACACTTTTCCCAGTTTAACACCAAGTTGGTTTCCTCACAACGTTTAAGCATCTTTTCTAAATTAGCAAGACAGCGGTCGAAGGAGTTTCCGAAGACTGAAAAGTCATCCATGAACACTTCCATGCTGTCTTCCATGAGTTCGTGAAAGATTGCAGTCATGCAACGTTGGAAAGTGGCGGGAGCATTACATAGCCCAAAAGGCATCCTTTTGTAAGCAAATGTTCCATAGGGGCAAGTAAACGTGGTCTTTTCTTGGTCCTCGGGTGCTATGGGGATTTGAAAATATCCAGAGAATCCATCCAAGAAGCAATAGTACTCGTGTCCAGATAATCTTTCTAACATCTGATCAATGAATGGTAAGGGAAAGTGATCTTTCCTCGTGGCATCATTGAGCTTTCGATAGTCGATGCATACCCGCCATCCAGTGACAGTTCTATGGGGCACCATCTCACCCTTGTCATTCTTTACTACAGTCATTCCACCCTTTTTAGGTACAACCTGCACAGGACTGACCCATGGGCTATCCGAGATCGGGTAAATCAGTCCTGCATCCAAAAGTTTGATAACTTCTTTCTTTACTACTTCCTTAATGTTAGGGTTCACTCGCCTCTGGGGTTGCACAGTAGGTTTATAATCTTCCTCCATAAGAATCTTATGTGTGCAAAAAGTTGAGTCAATCCCCTTGATGTCAGCCACACTCCATGCGAGTACCCCCTTGTATTTTTTTAGGACCTCTAAGAGTTTAACTTTTTGTTCTTTTTCCAAGGAAGAGTTTATGATTACCGGGAGTTGGTCCTCCCCCTGCAGGAATGCATACTCCAAATGGTTAGGAAGCTCTTTGAGATCAACGTTAGGAGGTTCGATAATAGAAGGTTTGAGCTTGTTTTCGGGCTTTCGGAGCTCGAGATGCTCCGTTGCCTCTTGTCTGGGGTAGAAGGAGACTGCATTAACATCCTCCGTCTTTTCCACCTCTAGCAAAGGCAGAAAACTCTCGTCCCGTAGCCAACCTTCATCGATTTGTTCATCGACGCAACTATCAATGACATCTGTGAGTTCATCTACTTCCCCGATAAAGTAGACCCGGTTGGCTGCTTCGAGGGAGAGGTCCATAGAATCCTTAATGTCGAAGGTTGTGCTGTCGTCTCCCACTCGTAAGGTCAGTTTGCCATCGTAGACATCGATGACTGCACGAGCGGTAGCAAGAAATGGTCTACCTAAGATGATAGGTACCAAGTCATCCTCCTCCATATCCAGGATTACGAAGTCGACCGGGAATTTGAAATTCCCAACTTTGACTAGCACATCCTCGCATATCCCTACGGGGTACTTGACTGACCTATCGGCTAGTTGGATGTTCATACGGGTAGACTTCAATCCAAAATATCCTAATTTACGGAACATAGAGTGAGGCATGAGATTGATACTCGCTCCCAAATTGGCAAAAGCATTCTTGATTGATAGAGGTCCTATGGAGCAAGGCAAGGTGAAGCTGCCCGGATCGTCTACCTTCTTTGGTAGCCCTCGATGGGTCACCACTGAGCATTCCTCCCCCAGGGTTACAAGACCCTCGAGCTTCTTCCTGTTAGCGAGCAGCTTTTTGAAGTATGTGCTATACTTTGGCATGTGATAGCAAGCATCAAGGAGAGGTATGGTGACAACTGAGTCTTTTAGGTATGACAAGAACCTTTTGTTATCATTCTCAGTTTATCGAGATGGGTATGGAATTCTCACAGGTGGGTTAGGAAGGGCTGATGGGGAAGGGGTCGTCACGGGCGGTTGGTCTGGGGTGATAATGTCGACATCCTCCTCCTCCTCCCTTGGTTTGTCTAGATCGGGGGTGATGGGGGACGAGTCTGGGTAAGGAGGGTCTTTGGTTGTCGTTCCAGCTCGTGTGGTTATCGCGAGCATGGGGTCTTTTTTTTCTAACTAATGGATTTTGGAGATTATCTAGGGCAGAGTTAAGCTTGTTGAAGAATTCTCCAATACCCTCCTGCTGCTCGTCGAAAAGCTCGTTAAGCCCTTTCATTTGCAAGTCTTTTTCTTGAGTGAAGTGACCAAGGTCATCTTCGAAATTGCTCCTGATTTTGAATTCAGGGCCTTCCTCCCCTTCTCTTTTCTTTACCAGATTTTCCTAAAGGGTGTAATCGTCATTTTGGTAAAAAGGCAAGAGGGAGGGATCAGCATAAATGTCCCCTCCTGACAAGCATGCATGTTCAGTTGTGGCTGCTCCTCCGCATTCTTCCACCTCATGCGGGCCTCCACAGTAATCGCAGATCAGGTAAGGATTCGACAGCTGTTTAGGTGACTGCGATCCAGCTATGTATTCCACTCTTTTGTGAATTTTGCTCAAACGATCCGAGGTGATCTCAGAAATGCTGACAGTCGACTCAGGTTCATCCCAAGTGTCATCATGGTCTTGAGCATATTCTTCAATCCTATCCCATCCTTCCTCGGCACTTAGATTGGCCAACCTTCCTTTTCTAGATTGGTTAATTCCGTTTCGGTCGTTAGAGGAGATATTTTCGTAGAAGATTTGGATTAAGAGCCAAAGCTCAATGCCATGATGGGGAACTTGTCTTATTGAATCTTTGAATCTAGTCCACGATTTATAGAAGGGCTCGTCCTTCTCCTTCCGGAAACGGAGGATCCTATCTCTAAATGCTGAGGTTTTTCCAGGTGGGAAGAACTTCTCATAGAACTTGGATATGAGTTGCTCCCATGTGAAGATAGATTCAGAAGGGAGTTTGTCATACCATTCTTGGGCTTTTTCGTATAAGGTGAAAGGAAAGAATCGCAATCGAGATGTGTTTCTAGTAGCCCCATCCGTATGGATGGTATCCACTATTTTCAGGAAATCCTTGATGTGTTGGATTGGATTTTCCTCATCAAGTCCGTGGAACTTACACACACTTTTGACAAGCCAAACATCGTTTGCATGCAAGACCTCGTTGGTGTGTTCGTTTGGGTAAACAATGGCATTTGAAAAGCCGCGAGGAGTTGGGGAAGAGTAGTCCTTGAGACGCTTAGGAGGAGGTATTATAGGGGTACTCATCTCGTTGTGGGAGCTAGGGGTTGTGATGTGATTCTCTGAATTTTCCTCAGAAAGAGGTGCATCAAAGTCGATAGCAATGCTGGATGGTTCAGGAGTTGAGTGAGTTCGTCTTAACCTACACATTTCTCTTTCGGGTTCTGCGTAAGGCAAGACAAGGTCTCTAGTGGTACTACGACTCCTTGTGATCCTAAGGTTGGAGAATTCGTTGGTTGCCATGATGGCGGATGGTGAAGAGTTACGAACAAAGGCACGAAGAAATAAGATAGACTAAAGAAGACCTAAAAATAAAAATAAAATCTTACTAGAAAGGAATCTAGCAAGTAGACCTAATAAAAAGAAATCCTAACCTAGACAATAACTATTCCCCGGGCTGCGGCGCCAAAAACTTGATGCGTGGGAATCGCAACAGGCTTTACCTCTCGAGGGATCTCGAGAAGCTTACAACCCCCACCAGGCAGTGTACCTGATCGTTGTAGTATAGTATAGTGACAAGTACCGGGGGATTGATCGTTCAGCTTAGGAATAGTGTCGCTAGGATTAGAAAGCCTAATTTACTAGTTCTAAAGGTGAGGGATGATTATTTTTGTATTTTTATGTTTTTTAGAAAGCAAGTAAAATCTCGGGTTTTGAAAGAATGGGCGGAATTAGTTGCTATTCAACTAACCCAAAACTAAGATGCAATCAAAATAAAATAGTAAAAATGAAAATAAACTAATTATACTAAGGTTGTGAGCAGTGATTGGAGAAAATGTGTTTACTTAGACTTCACTACTCCCTAGATATCTTTTACACGTTAATTACTTGTTATAATTGTATGGATGACGGATTGTATTCCTTAATACCATTCATGGGGTGGCATACATAACTCCCCAATTCTATGAGCTCTTATCTCCTCCTACACCATGACCCAGCACAACTATAGGGATTGTAAACAGTGGCTCATGCATTAAATACAACCAATAAAGACCTAGTATGCCTCGGTTCATGTTTCTTAAGACGGTCAAGCATGTTACCATTTGGAGATCTGCCAGTTTTCTTAAGCCTAACATATAAAATCATTCATCCAAGAACAAGAATAAACAAGTAATCAACATATAATCAATATCTAGGTTTCATTAGATCTAAGCAAACACAAAGGAGATCTAGCCTAGCATAATGGAATTGAGACAAGAACAAGATATAAACAACCAACACATAGACATATTGATTGAATTAGAAGAACACTTATCTCAATTACAATGCAAGGTATCAAGGGTTTGGAACCCTTGAAAAACCTGTAAAAGTTGCACCAAATTCGTCTTTAGGGTTTCTCCAAAACTTCTCTCACACTTAATGAAAAAAACTAGAAAACTATATATAGGAAAACTGGGCTGACGGCGTCAAGACAAACATGTGACGCCGTCACCTCGCCGCCAAATACTTCCTCGGACGACCTTGATCTACTTATGACGGCCTGTGTGACGCCGTCACCAACCACGGTATTTTATTCTTGGCCTTTTGACGCCGTCATCAACTACGGTATTTTATTCATGATGTCTGACGCCGTCAAGCCTTTACTCTTGACGCCGTCACCTAGTGTTTCCAGCATGGAAAATTGATACTTTGCCGTTTTCTTCACTTTTATGCTCCAAAAACGTCCAAAATGGCTTCTTTTCAAGAATTCACTCTCCAAGTACCTAAAATCACAAAAGGAACGATTTAGGGCAATATTTGATCAAATAAAGTCGGATTCGGGCTTAAATGACCCCCTAAAAACGGATCATTTTTCGCCTCATCAAGAAGTAAATATAAACTCACTAAAATGCTTGTCTAAAAACTAATTTTTGATTTAATGAGTTTAAGTTTTGTAATCATCAAAAAGGGGGAGATTGTTGATATAAATAATACTTAAAAACGTTATTAATATTTTTTAATAACTCTACGTTTTGATAATCACAAAATGTAATCTAAATTAAGTCATGATTATGACGTAAACAAGTATTTAGTGGCAAATATTTACTTCTGCAACTAATATTACTTAAGATATGTATAAACTAAGCATCTTATGCATTACATGATCAAAGGGAGCAATTTTTTAACACAAAACATTTTATAAAATGACATTAACATTTTATATGTTTTAGTAAATCATACTTGGTATTGTTTTATTAAACCACAAAGATATGATTTCAAATTTCCAACCAAAAAGGGAAAATTCTCTCCAGAAAAACCTTCCCACAAAAAGACAAACAAACCCAACTGATGAAGCGAAAAGTGTACCGCTTTTAGGGGGTCATTTAAGCCCTAATTCGAGATTATTTGATCAAATATTTCCCTAAATCGTTCCTTTTGTCATTTTAGGTGCTTTTGGAGAGAAATCTAGAAAAGGAAGTATTTTAGATGTTTTTGGAGCATAAAAGTAAAGAAAACGACAAAGTCTCAAAATCCTTGATGGGAACAGTACCTGACGGCGTCAAGGCTCTACAAGTGACGGCGTCAAGCTTGGCAAAAGAGGTGGATATGGCAAATACACATGACGGCCCAGAACTATTTCAAGGCAATTTGACCTGACGGCGTCACCAAGGCCGTCAGGGTCAGATTACACGTGACGGCCCAGAGTAAGTTTACACATGACGGCGTCAGGATTCAACCTGACGACGTCAGAAGATATAGAGTGACGACGTCAGGAAGAAGGCTTACACAAGAAGAAAACTTAGTAAAACCGTCATATGTTGGTCAAGACAATCATAACTTACGCGCGGATTGGCTGACACTGTTTTGGCCATAACTTTGGCATACAAACTCAGATTTGAGCGATTCAAAAAAGGAAACGATCGGGATGAAAATATCTTCGATTTGGTGAAAAAATGGTCATGACGCCGTCATCCCTTAGGGCTGACGCCGTCAGATCGGGCCGACAGAAAATCTGCCAATAAATATAACCGTATTACTTCATTTTTTGAAAGCCCTAAACCCTAAGGTCGATTCCTGGGCTTAGGTAGGTGTTTTTCCAGCAACTTAAAGGGTTTCAATCACTCCATAAACATCTTGTAATGGTTTGTTGATTCTATCTTAATTCATGTCTTCAATTATCATTATTGTTGCTTGTTCTTCATTAATTATGCTTGACTAATTCATCTTATGTCTACTTATGATTGTGTGAAACTTTTATATAATTGATTAGATCTTATTGATGTCTTTGTTGATGTTTGTGTCTATCTTCATCAATTAAGGTGTGACAACTTCAATAGGTCTAGTTGATTTAGCTTATAATTCTTGATTCCTATTGTCTCTTGTTTGGTTGATTGAATTCGATGTTAGGCTTAAGAAAACTGGCAGACTTCCAATTGGTAACTTGCTTGAACGTCTTAAGAAACATGATCGAAGGTGTACTACGATTATATGGTTGTATTTAATGCAGAAGCGAATTCTAGTGATCCTATGTTAGGAGCTTTAATTTTAGTCGGCTCGAAATAGTAGTGAAGTAGGAGCTTATAGAGTTAGGGAATATCGTACACGGCCCTACAACTAGTATTAAGGAATATGACCCGTCAATTAAAACAAGGTGTGACAATTCAATAGGTAGAATTGGATAGCTAGCAAGGAGTAACATATCATAGGTAGACATGCTTCACTTACCTTGTAGAACCCTAGTTTATTTTCCTACACATTAGTTTAAGTAGTAGCTTTTGGGTTAGTTGATTAGCAACTAATTCCGCCTCTTCTTCCAAAACCTGAGATTTTTACCTGCTTTTCATAAAATATAAAAACACAAAAAGAATCATCCTTCACCTTTAGACCTAGTGAGATTAATTTCAATCCTAACAAACACTATTCCTGAGTTGAACGATCAATCCCCCGGTACTTGTCACTATACTATACTACAAAGATCAGGTACACTGCCTGGCGGGGATTGCAAGCTTCTCAAGATCCCTTGAGAGGTAAAACCTGTTGCGAGGGCGCAATCCCGCGTATCAAGTTTTTGGCACCGCAGCCCGGGGAATAGTTATTGCTTAGGTTGGAATTTATTTTGATTAGGTCTACTCATTAGATTCCTTTTTAGTGAGATTTTTATTTTTAGCTTTCTCGTAGTCTATATTTTCTTTGTGTCGTTGTTCGTAAAAACCTCTCCGTTGACTCTTCCGTTCACCATTATGGAGAACGCGAATCCACCATACTACCGACCACGAAACCCATTCACTCCTAATAACATCTTGATGTTCAACCAATATCGAGATGAACCCATATATGATCCATGGACTCGTTTTAAAATTTTACTCTGAATAGTCCCTCATCATGGTTTCGATCTATGGTACCTAACTCAAATCTTTTACTATAGTGTCCACCCGTATTACCAAATGTACATTGATGATTTTGCCAACGGGGACCTTAGGGAATTAAATGCTGAAGAAGCATGGGATGCCATAGAAGATTGTGCCCAATATTATTATAGAGTAGACAACCCGACAAACAACATAACAAATCAATTGACAACAAATTTGAAGGATCATGAAACAAGTTTGTTGGGGGGATGAATATGCTCATGTTGAGATACCTAAGTGGATGGCGCCTAATATCATAGTACAAAACAAATACATAGGTAATCTAGATACAATGGAGGATGAGGTGGATAATCCAAGCCCACAAAGTACCCCACAAGTCCTACCATCATTTGAGGCACATACACCGCTCGTGACTTACCCGGAAAAAGTAGAAGAGACTTTAAGAATCCCAATAGAGGTAGAACCCTTGGACCAAGCACCACTTGAGGATATAGGTTTGAATACTTGTAGTGATAACCTTACTCTTAGTTCTAGGGAATTTCCTAGTGTTGATGAACCGGACCTCAACCTTTACATAACTTTCCATCCTTAGATATACATCTAGGAGACAAAAGAGGAACCGACCCACCCATCAACCAATATTATCCGGGTAGTTTTAGGATGAAGGAAGCCATTCACTCACCCCCTTCACCTCACGTGGCATATTCCAGGGTGTGTATCGCTACTTCTACCCGCACTTAATCCTAAGTGTAGGGAAAACCTCTCCTATTTCCGTTAAATAAGGGTAGAGTCAGGCTCGTGACTCGAACAAAAACAAGCGCTTCTTGGGAGGCAACCCATGTCTTTAATTGTTTGATGTTTTTATTTTATTTGTTTGTTAGTGTCATATATGCTTAATCATAGTTGTTTAATTTTCATGTTTCGAACAATTTGTGAAAATGCTTTATTTTGTTTTTAACCTCGTCTTAATTGCATATAAAGGTACTTTACAAAAAGATAAGTGTAGGGAAGTTTATATTTTGTTAAAAAGAACAAAATTCGAACATAAAAAATTCACAATTCATGATTAGCATGTATTCTATCTTGTTGTGTGTCAATACTTGTGGATATGTTTTATTAGTTCCTATTTGTAATTCATTCCAAAAGTATCTTATCCTTTTATTGTTTTGTTTTGTTTCTATTTCTAAGTCTGGAATTACATCTAGTTGCGATTTTTGTTCGGTTTGATGCTTTGGTTTTTGTGTTTATTGATTACAGGTTATATTGGTCAAGAAGATGATTACATTTCTGGAGGGAAGCTTTCAACGTTCATTTTCTTGGAGGAAGATTTAATCATGTTGTCACATTATCCATACCGAACGAATCAGGGGAGTATTAGTTTCTTTCATTCTTATTTATTTTTACTTTTACATCTTGTATCTAGAACATTGGGGACAATGTTCGGTTTAAGTGTAGGGAGGGTATATTAGAAACTATAACTCCACTTCATTTTTGTTTTGTTTGATAGTGAATGTGTAATAAAACTGAGAGAAATACTTGCTAGGGCAATTTTAGCGCCAAATTTAAATTTTTTTACAACATTTAGGAGTAAAACTTTAGCCTTAACAAGCGTCTCTTGGATAGGAGTTGTATGACAAGCACAAAAACCATATCACTCAAAAATTTCCACCCCAAAAATGTCAGGTTCGCCTTTAGATCTTTAGGAAAAAGCATTCATTCTTAATGCTTGTGAGTGTACCGGTAGTATTTAGATTCTAGAACTTGTGATAGCAATGCATCCCGAGACTGCTAGTGAGACTACATTCGTGTAGATAGGATTTACTACATGATAAGAGGCATTAGGATAACCCATGTTTTTACACCTGTGTTTTATATAATTACATTGACTTCATTAGTCAAGTAATTCTCCCACACCATTGCGTTGTACTCATTTTTAGTACATGATACCCCTAGTACACCCCTCCGAGCCTATCTTTTTCATTTTTAACTTTAAGCATCTTACTTAAAGATATAATTTGTTTACAATCCACCCCAAATGTGCAACCAAATCGCCTTAGCCTTCCATGTATGCACTCATCTTTAGTGCATTATTGTTATTTGTTTAAACCCTTAGTTAGTTGTCTAATTGATTACATGGTTGCTAAGTCGAGTCATATCTTGTACATATTGTTTTGGGACTCATGGGACTCATGGGTAAAGTACTATTGTAATGGAGTAAAGGGGATGACGTCAATTATTACCCCTATATGTGCGTTAATATTTAAAAGTACTCCAAGTGTTTTGATTATCTTGATTCGAGTCATTAGAATAGTGATTGTAAAGTATGTAAAAGCTCAAATGTAGGGAGGAAACGAGCTCCCTTTGATGTATTATTTTGGATGGTAGAGTAAAAGTGTATGCAGAAAAAAAAATAAAAAAAATAAAAAGAAAAGAAAAAAAAAAGAGAAAAAAACATACGGGCTACCATCCGTTTCGTTTATTTTAGTTTAAGTCAAATAGTGTCTTGAAAAAAATCCAAAAAGAGTCGTAGTTAGTTCAAGTTGAGTCGAGTCTTGGTTTAGCAACGCCTCATTGTACATGTAGTTAACTAAGACAATTGGCTTGCCACCAGTAAAATATCCGTTTATCCAACAAAACCGTGTTTTCCATATCCCCTACACCTAACGTTATAACCCTTTAAAAGACCTCTTTGATAGTTTATCCTAGGTGCTTATACCAAGTGGTGGAGGTTTTTGATCCTTTCCCAAGCCTGTGGTAAACTATTTGCTACGACAGGTAGTGAGTGATATTTCTCCATTTCCAATTATGACATATAAATTTACAACACTTGAGAGATGAGAGTATCCAAATACTTATTGTGAGGTGCTAGTGTATAATTTTCGTGCTTGTTTAGATTAAGGTGGAACGATCATTTGTTGTAATTACTTTCATATTAGTGTTAAATGACCCCTAACTTGTATTTTTATTGGTGGAAAAGCTCATTTGCTTGAGGACAAGCAAATCCCAAGTGTAGGGATATTTGATGAAGCGAAAAGTGTACCGCTTTTAGGGGGCCATTTAAGCCCTAATTCGAGATTATTTGATCAAATATTGCCCTAGATCGTTTCTTTTGTCATTTTAGGTACTTTTGGAGAGAAATTTGAAAAATGAAGCATTTTGGACGTTTTTAGAGCATAAAAGTGAAGAAAATGACAAAGTCTTAAAATCTTTGCTGGGAACAGTACCTGACGGCGTCAAGGCTCTACAAGTGACGGGGTCAAGCTTGGTAAAAGACGTGGATATGGCAAATACACATGACGGCCCAGAACTATTTCAAGGCAATTAGACCTGACGACGTCACCAAGGCCGTCAGGGTCAGATTACACGTAACAGCCCAGAGTAAGTTTACACATGACGGCGTCAGGATTCAACCTGACGACGTCAGATGATATAGAGTGACGACGTCATGAAGAAGGCTTACACAAGAAGAAACCTTAGTAAAACCGTCACATGTTGGTCAAGACAATCATAACTTACGCGCGGAGTAGCTGACACTGTTTTAGCCATAACTTTGGCATACGAACTCGGATTTGAGCGATTCAAAAAAGGAAACGACCGGGATGAAAAAATCTTCGATTTGGTGAAAAAATAGTCATGATGCCATCAACCCTTAGGGCTGACACAGTCAGATCGGGCCGACAGAAAATCTGCCTATAAATATAACCTTATTACTTCATTTTTTGAAAGCCCTAAACCCTAAGGTCGATTCTTGGGTTTAGGTAGGTGTTTTTCCAGCAACTTAGAGGGTTTCAATCACTCCATAAACATCTTGTAATGGTTTGTTGATTCTATCTTAATTCATGTCTTCAATTATCATTATTGTTGCTTGTTCTTCATTAATTATGCTTGGCTAATTCATCTTGTGTCTACTTATGATTGTGTGAAACTTGTATATAATTGATTAGATCTTATTGATGTCTTTGTTGATGTTTGTGTCTATCTTCATCAATTAAGGTGTGACAACTTCAATAGGTCTAGTTGATTTAGCTTATAATTCTTGATTCCTATTGTGTCTTGTTTGGTTGATTGAATTCAATGTTAGGCTTAAGAAAACTGGAAGACTTCCAATTGGTAACTTGCTTGAACGTCTTAAGAAACATGATCGGAGGTGTACTACGATTATATGGTTGTATTTAATGCATAAGCGAATTCTAGTGATCCCATGTTAGGAGCTTTTAGTCGACTCGACATAGGAGTGAAGTAGGAGCTTATAGAGTTAGGGAATATCGTACACGGCCCTACGACTAGTATTAAGGAATACGACCCGTCAATTAAAACAAGGTGTGACAATTCAATAGGTAGAATTGGATAGCCAGCAAGGGGTAACATATCATAGGTAGACATGCTTCACTTACCTTGTAGAACCCTAGTTTATTTTCCTACACATTAGTTTAAGTAGTAGCTTTTGGGTTAGTTGATTATCAACTAACTCCGCCCCTTCTTCCAAAACCCGAGATTTTTACCTGCCTTTCATAAAATATAAAAACACAAAAAGAATCATCCTTCACCTTTAGACCTAGTTAGATTAATTTCAATCCTAACGAACACTATTCCTGAGTTGAACGATCAATCCCCCGGTACTTGTCACTATACTATACTACAACGATCAGGTACACTACCTGGAGGGGATTGCAAGCTTCTCAAGATCCCTTGAGAGGTAAAACCTGTTTCGAGGGCGCAATCCCGCGTATTACCAACGTTCTGAAGGGGGCGGCCCCCTTAATTCCTAGGCGGCCCCCTTAATGATTAAGGCGACCGGCACGCTCCAGAATAGTATTTTTTAGCCCTATAAATACTCGTTCATTTCACAAATTTTTCTCACCTTTTTGCACTGAAAACTTTCTGATCTCATCTCCATTTCTATTCCAAAAACCTTTGATCATATAATCCATAAGTCTTTGTTTCCAAGTGATCCAAGACTTCATCCACACAAGTGCAAAAAGAAGAACACTCCTTCAACATCTATACAAAGTAGTAGTATTGTGATTAGTTAATATCATCTTGTAGTAGTGCTAGATTATTTGCAAAGTGTTGTGTGATTTAGTAGATTGTAGATATTAGTTGTGTTGATAAGTAGAGTAGAAGTAGTGAAGTAGTTGTGCATTGAATAAGGTGTGAAGTAGACGTGTAGAAGAAGTGGTGAAGCTAACGTGAAGAAGTAGTGAAGTTGTGAAGAAGTTGTGAGATTAGTTCTAGCTAGGATTAGAACTCGACATTTAGCTTAGCGTCGTTAATCGGTGTAAGCCAAGGTGTGTAAGGTTTCTCCGCCATAAGGAGTGTGGAAAACTAGAAGGGGGGTTGAATAGTTTACCGCTTTTTATTCTTAATTATCTATTAAAACTTTACGTTTTTTTAACGATATAGACTCAAATTACTTGTTTTAATCTTTGAAAAGCTTTACGTTTGATCAAAGATATAAACTCAAAATACTTGTTAATCTTTGAAAAGCTTTACGTGTAATTAATGATTCTAAATAAAGACAATATGTAATATGCAAAGATAAAGAAAGAAACGATCAAACCACAACACGATTGTTTATCGTGGTTCGGCTACAAGGATTCTTTTTCCTTGCCCTTCATCTACGCCCCGAGTTTCCAACTTGAGATTTCAAGCACTAGTCAACAAACTCCTTTCACGGGTGGAGAAACCTTTACAATCGTCGCTTACACTTTATCCGGTACAAAACTAGATACCGGGTCCTAGTTCAAGGTAGAACCAACCTAACGTCGCCTATTCACTATTTCCGACACTAATCTAGATGTCGAGTTCTTTTACAAGGGTACAACCACTCCTGATACTTCTTTTACAAGGGTACAACAACTCCCGACACACTATGTATTTTGAGGTCTAAAATACTAACCGATCACTTCTTCACAAGATACAAATGAAGTATAAACTACCAAAGTTCATACATAACAAAGCTAACAAGTCTTGCAACTTTTGAGTTGAAACTTGTAACTTCTTGGAAGAACTTGTGAACTCCTTTGCTACATAAGAGAATCACACAAGTCAAATGTTACTTAGTTAGATGAGAGAATATGTGAAATATATGTCCTAAAGTGATGGGTAAAAACTAGCAAGTGGCTTCGTATTTATAGCAAATCCTTCAGCAAGTCTGGCGGATACGGTGAAACCCTCAGATGGGTTCCGCCCGTGTACCTCCAGGGTTCTGCCAGGCACACAGTAGGTTTTGCAATAAATCTTTCCAAACCAACCAAAGTCACATCAACTAAATTCTAGTCAAACACATTGAGTCAAAAGTGGAATGCTTCCAAAAATGTGTAAGAGCTTATGGTAAGTCAAACACACAAACTTACCATAAATGCATGTTGATGTGATGTGACACTTACTTATTTAAGAAATAAAAACAATGTTATGTTAAAAGAGAAATGTAAAATCTAGTTATACAAGACTTAAAACTAAAGTGATGTTTTTACTATAAACAAAAGTTCATACTTTGTCATTAACAAGACTTAGCAAAGATCGTAAAATATAAATAACGTTTTTAGGCGATATTTGTATTAACAAGGAGTTTGTTGACATAGTGAAGAAAACTCTCGAGTGTAGTACTCGGGGAGTGGAGTAGGGCAAGGAAGGCGTCCTTGTAGCCAAACCACTATAAATTCACGTGTTGTGGTTTGATCTCTCCATCCTTATCTTTTATTGCATTTCAGTACTTTGTATACATTATTAGATTGTATCTATTTAGACTTGCTCATTCTTGTTAACAATTGAATTCACATAAGATTGAATCAAATTTTTAAGCAACCATAATTTTTGTAAAATAAGCTCAAAAATAACGTAAAACTATTCACCCCCCCCCCCCCCTTCTAGTTTTACACAGACTTATCTTTATTAAAACATAGATGATAAAAGGGTGAAAAACCCTGTAAATTTCATCCTAGGGTTTCTTCAAAACCTAGCTCAAAAGTTCTCCCAAAATTCTCCTCTTTTACAAATGAAAATTAGAAAACTATATATAGATTTTTGGGTCTGACGGCGTCATGTTATAAGTTTGACGCCGTTAACTCGCCGCCATAAAATTCCACGAATTGCCTAGATCCAGATCTGACGCCGTCCCTTGTAATCCACCTCTTGGCCGTCTCTTGTATTTTGAACGTGATGGCCTTGGTGACGCCGTCACGTGTTAAATCTCCCAAAACGTTCTGGCGCGTCTCGTGTAAATTAATTATCCACCTGTTTATCCATGAGTGACGGCGTCACATGCAATTCTTGACGCCATCAGGTACTGTTTTTAGCATGATTTGGAGACTTTGTCGTTTTCTTCACTTTTTCACTCTAAAATCGTCCAAAATGCTTCCTTTTTCAGATTTCTTCTTCAAAGTACCTAAAATGACAAAAGGAACGATTTAGGGCAATAATTGATCAAATAATCTCGAATTAGGGCTTAAATGAGCCCTAAAATCGATACACTTTTCGCCTTATCAAATACCCTTACACTTGAGATTTGCTTGTCCTCAAGCAAATGCGCTTTTATTCTAATCAAAATACAAGTTAGGGATCATTTAACGCTAATATGTAATTACAACAAATAATCGTTCCACTTCAACCAAAACAAGCACGGAAATTATATATTAGCACCTCACAAATAGTGTTTAGATACTCACATCCCTTGGGTGTAATAAATGTATATATCACAATATGAAAATGGAAAACATCTCTCACTACCTGTCATAGCAAATAGATTACCATAGGCTTGGGAAAGGATCAAACCTCCACCACTTGGCGTAAGCACCTAGGATAAACTATCAAAGAGGTCTTTTTAAAGGGTTATAATGTGAGGTGTATGGACATGATAAACACGGTTTTGTTGGATAAAGGCAATCTTTACTGGTGGCGAGTTAATCATCTTGGTTAATTACATGTACAATATGGCGTTACTAAGGCAAGACTCGACCCGACTTAAGCTAATGAAAACTACAAAAACATAAAATAAACATAAATGGAAACGGGATAGTAGTTCGTATGTTTTTTTTTTCAATTTTTTTTCTTTTTTTTTTTGCGTATACACTCTTACCCTACCATCCAAAATAATACATCATAGGGGATTTACATTCCCCTTACACTTGAATTTTTACATACTTTACAATCAACTATTCTAATGACTCGAATTAAGATAATCAAAACACTTGGAGTACTTTTTAAGATTAACGCATATATGGGGGTAATAATTGACGTCTTCCCAATACTCCATAACAATAGTACTATACCCATGAGTCCCAATCGTCCTAAAACAATATGTACAGGATATGACTCGACTTAGAAATCATTTAATCAATTAGACAATTAACTAAGGGTTTAAACATATAACAATAATGCACTAAAGATAAGTGTATACACGGAAGGCTAAGGCGATTTGGGTGTACATTTGGGGTGGATTGTAAACAAATTTTTCCTTTAAGTAAAATGCTTAAAGTTAGAAATGAAAAAGATAGGCTCTGAGGGGTGTACTAGGGGTATCGTGTACTAAAAATGAGTACATCGCAAAGGTGTGAGAAAAATGAATTGACTTTATTAGTCAAGTAATTATGACTTTGTTGGTCAAGTAATTATAATACGGGTTTAACACAAGGGTTATCCTAATGCCTCTTATCATGTAGTAAATCCTACTACACGAATGTAGTCTCACATGTGGTCTCGGGATGCATCACTATCACAAGTTCTAGAATCTAAGTGCTACCGGTACCCTCATAAGCACCAACAATGAATGCTTTTTCCTAAAAATCTAAAGGCGAAACTCACATATTTGGGGTGGAAATTTTTGAGTGGTATGGTTTTTGTGCTAGTCATACAACTCCTATCCATGAGACGCTTATTAAGGCTAAAGCTTCACTCCTAAATGTTGTAAAAAATTTAAATTTAGAGCTAAAATTGCCCTAACAAGTATTTCTCTTAGTTTTATTACACACATACTATTAAACAAACAAACTCAAGTGCAATTGCATTCTCTAAGGTATAATCATTTACCCTCCCTTACACTTAAGCTGAACATTGTCCCTAATGTTCAATAAAAAGGATGTAAAAGTAATGAAGGTAAAAGAATGAAACAAATACTCCCCTGATTCGTTCGGTGTGGATAAAGCGGTAACAAGGTTAGATCCTCCACCAATAAAATGAACGTTGAAAAGCTTCCCTCCAGAAATATAAATCATCTTCTTGTCCAATATAACCTGTTAAACTTGAGAAAACAATCATGGCAAACCTCACGTAAAATCGGCGGCAATCTATATATACTGAAATCCTATAAAAGATAGCATATATATCTTAACGTTGCTTTCTAGGAATTAAAAGGATATAATGCTTGTGGAATGAATATTTGCAGATTTCCTGGAGTTTATAAAACTAAAGAATTAACAAAAACTTTATAACTCTGGCAGAAAAACATAACTTGCAAAAAATTTCAGATTTTTACACCTGATGCCGTCAGGTTATAACCCTGACGCCGTCAGAGTGCTCTGACAGAAATCTTATGTTAAGTTTCCAGAAAATTTCTGGAAAAACTCGTGCCTTAATTCCTGGAAATCCTGCAAAACATCATTTTGACTCGATACAAGCATTTGACTCTAACAAATACTAATATGCACATTCATTTAATATTGTTGTGGTTCATGTCCAATTTCGTTCTTAGAAATAAATTAAGATTTCCCTTACACTTATCTTTTGCAAAATACATTTATATGAAGTTAAGACGAAGTTAAATAACAAAATAAAGCATTTTCACAGTTTAATTTTGAAACATGATCCACAAACAATAAAAATAAAAAAATGCATATGGAAACAAATAAAATCAAACAAACAATCAAACAAACAAACAAAATTTGGGTTGCCTCCCAAGAAGTGCTTTTCTTTATTTACGAGTCTTGTAGCTAGACTCAAGGTTACGGGCTATCCTATATGAGTGAGTTCCTCATCGAAGACATCTTTAGAATCAAACTTAGGCTTTAATTTCCTATTCGTGCGTTTGGTACAATATGACTTCTCAAGCTTCTCTCCATCCGGATCATATAAAGTCATCTTCATATGCCATGATCCGTCACCTTCCTTAGGTGGCTTGTCCCAATTCCATTTACATTTATCACCTTCCCTTTTCCATTTGTTCATTCCTAAGTTGATATGCATCACTCCTAGGAATTCAATCATCTTCCTAAAGACTAAGGGATCCTCAAAGGGGTTTAGTTCTTCATCCCTAGCTTTGAGTTGCTCCACTGAATGTGTTCGGTTCACGAATTCCTCTTCTGGGTAAAATGGGCATTAGGTTCCTATGAAGTCTCTATTAACCCAAGGTCCGTATCTAGATGGTCTCCTATTCAAATCTACCCAATGAGGCGTTGGTTCCTCATTAGTATCATAGGCATGTTTCTTAACATCATAGACCGACCAAGTTTCTCCTTCTCCTACCGCTATTCTAGATTCCTTACAATCAGTCATCGCACTTGAGGTAGCTAAAAATCGTCTTCCTATTAACAAAGGGCATGTAGTATCACTAACCATATCAAGGACGTGAAAATCGGCTAACATTGTCAACCTTCCTATATGCACTAATACATCCTTCACTACCTCAACCGGATATGCCACACTTCCATCTGCAAGACCTATGACTACCTCCGTTTCTTCTAATTTTCCCGGCTTAAGAGTGGTGTAAAGAGATGACGGAAGCAAATTTAAGCTTGACTCTAGATCGGCTAATGTGTCAAAAGCCTCAGAATTTCCGATCTTACAAGGTAAAACGAATATGCCCGGATCATATAATTTCTTAGGTAGCTTGTTTTGAACGAAGGCGGTCCCATTTTTACCCAACTTAAGTTTCTTCTCATATTTCTCTAAAAGGGAATTTTAGTAAGGAGCTCGAGCTAAGACATCAATAACCGGACGTTCAAGATGGAGTTCCTTGAATTCTTCGTCAAGGTTTTGTGTAGGAGGTGTTTCAACTATGCTATTGACCGGTTTAACATTGGGTGTTTTATTCAATTGGTCCTTTTTAAGAATTTGAGTTTGCTTGAAACACGTACTCATGGCATTGACCGAATAGTATTGTGGACAGGAAGTAGGAGACGAAACCGATGATATGGCATTAACGTTTAGTTTCAGGTTCTTGACTATGTTGCTAGGGAGTGCTCCCATTTCTCGGTCATTGAGAACTTTCAACAATGTGTCAATCTTATTGGCCATCTCACTTTGTTTTTGTTTGAAATCGGCTTCAAACTTTGCTAAACGAGCTTCTTGAGATGCCATAAATTTAGACATCAACCCTTCAAATTATTGGTACTACCATAGTTATTGGAAGGATTGTTGTTGAAAGTACGGTTAGGGGGTGGACCATTTGATTGGTAACGATTTGGTGGATTGGAAGAACCGTTTTGGGGCATGTTTTGGTTTTGTTTCCACCTAAGGTTCGGGTGATTTCTCCAAGAGGGATTGTATGAATTACCATAAGGGTTTGGCTCGGGTTTGAAAGTGTACCACTTGTCTCCCGCTCCGTCGTTACGCGAGGATGCGTAATCCGCAAAAGCTTGTTCGGGGAGTTCCATGCAATCACGAGTGTCGTGGGGACCACTACATAATTCGCACGAAGAAGTGATTTTGTTCACTTGTCTTGAAGGTTTAGGAGCCTCGTAAGATTTCATGAGAAACTTGACTTGGTCTTCAAGTTCCATGATACTACGGTCGGGATTGCTTGAATTGTTCGAAGGCAAAGATATTGCCTTGACCGTTTTGTTCAAATCACGGGGATCATTCCAACTTTCGTTGTCATAGAGAGCAAGATCTTCTATGAGTTCCCATGACACTTCAGCACTTCGATTATGTAGCATACCACCGGCCACTTGGTCAATGGTTTGCCTCGTGGAGAGATTGATGTGGTCTTAGAAGATTTAGACTTGGAGCCAAAGATTAATGCCATGATGAGGGACTTTTTGGATTAAGTCCTTGAAACGAGTCCATGCTTCATAGAGAGTTTCACCTTGACGTTGTCGGAACATCAAGATGTCATTTCTAAGCTTGATAGTTCTCCCCGGTGGGAAAAATTGAGCAAGGAAACGAGTGGTGAGATCATCCCAAAGGGTGATGGATCCCGCGGGTAGACGATCAAGCCAATGGATAGCTTGGTCATGAAGAGAGAAATGAAAGAGACGCAGTCCGATAGTGTCTCTAGTAGCACCGTTAAGGTCAATGGAATCTACGATTTTAAGGAAGTCCTTAAGGTGTTGAATTGGGTCTTTGGACATATGTCCATGGAATGCACATCTGTTTTGCACCAACCAGATGGTGTTGGATCGCAGGTGGGCTACATTGGCTTCTTTAGGAAGCTCAATGGCGTTTTGGTAACCTTTGTGGTTTGGTCGGGAATACTCACCTAGGGTGTGTGCTCTTGGTGGTTCAGGTGGGTTGATGGGTTCAAGGATATTATCACCTTCCATGATGGCGGATGATAATGGTTACGAACACAGGAATGAAGAAATTAGATAGACTAAAGAAGATCTATAAAAATAAAAATAAAAATCTCACTAGAAAGGAATCTAATGAGTAGACCTAATCAAAATAAAATTCAACCTAAATAATAACTATTCCCCGGCAGCGGCGCCAAAAACTTGATGCGTGGTTTTGCAACCCTGCAAAAGGTTTTACTTCTCAAGGGATCTCGAGAAACTTGCAATCCCCACCAGGCAGTGTACCTGACTGATGTAGTATAGTGTAGTGGTAAGTACGGGGTATTGATCGTTCTCCTCAGGGAATAGTGTTCGCTAGGATTAAAACTTAATTAAACTAGGTCTAGAGGTGAGGATGATTATTTTTGTGTTTTTATAGTTTTTTAGAAAGCAAGTAAACTTGTCGGATTTTGGAATGAGGGGCGGAATTAGTTGCTAGTAAACAAACCCAATTAACTACAAATGCAATAAAATAAAATAACTCGAAAGTAAATATGGAGAAAAACAATAATGGGTGAGACGTGTTTACTTAGATTTCACTACTCCCTAGCTATCTTTTACTAGTTGATTAGTTTGTTAAAATTGCATGGATGACGGGTTATATTCCTTAATACCATTCGTAGGGCTGTGTACGATCTTCCCTAAATCTATAAGTTTCTACCTCTTCCTATGTCGAGCCGACAACTAGCTCCTAACATGGCCTCCTTAGTAGTCACTTACGCATTAAATATAACCAATTAATCGTAGTACACATCCGATTCATGTTTCTTAAGACGTTCAAGCATGTTACCAATTAGAAGTCTGTCAGTTTTCTTAAGCCTAACATCGATATGATTCATCCAATACAATTATAAACAAACAATCAATACCTAGGTTTCATTACATCTAAGCAAACACAAAGAAAACCTAGCTTAGCATGTTAAAGTAAAGACAAGCATAAGATAAAATCAAACAATACATAGACATATTGAATGATTATTGGAAGACTTATCTTTATTAAAATATGGATGATAAAAGGGTGAAGAACCCTGTAAATTTCGTCCTAGGGTTTCTTCAAAACCTAGCTCAAAAGTTCTCCCAAAATTCTCCTCTTTTACAAATGAAAATTAGAAAACTATATATAGATTTTTAGGTTTGACAGCGTCACGTTATAAGTCTGACGCCATCAACTCGCTGCCATAAAATTCCACGGCTTGCCTAGATCCAGATCTGACGCCCTCCCTTGTAATCTACATCTTGGTCGTCTCTTGTATTTTGAACGTGACGGCCTTGGTGACGCCGTCACGTGTTAAATCTCCCAAAATGTTCTGGCGTGTCTCGTGTAAATTAATTATCAACCTCTTTGTCCATGAGTGACGACGACACATGTAATTCCTGACGCCGTCAGGTACTGTTTTCAGCATGATTTGAACACTTTGTCGTTTTCTTCACTTTTTAGCTCTAAAATCATCCAAAATGCTTCCTTTTCTAGATTTCTTCTCCAAAGTACCTAAAATGACAAAAGGAATGATTTAGGGCAATAATTGATCAAATAATCTCGAATTAGGGCTTAAAATACCCCATAAAAGCGGTACACTTTTCGCCTTATCAAAATCTGAGTTTTAACACCTGGAAATCCTGCAAAACATTCATTATGATTCGATACAAGCATTTGACTCTAACAAACACAAATATATATATGCAAATCTCTAATTGTTATTGTTCATGCTCAATTTGTTCTAAAAAAACGAATATGATCTTCCCTACACTTATCTTTTTGCAAAATACCTTTATATGTAATTAAGACGAGGTTAAAGACAAAATAAAGCATTTTCACAACTTTTATTATACATGAACAATGAACAAAAAGAGATAGAGTGTATATGAAATCAAGCGAAAACAAAACAAACAAGCAAACAAACAAACAAATAAATAAAAAGCTTGGGTGCCTCCCAAGAAGCGCTTTTCTTTATTAACGAGTCTTGTAGCTAGACTCAAAGTCATGCCCTATTACATGACTCCATCATTCGTCACGTTCTCAAGGACATCTTCTATCTTGGTTTTGTATTCCGGACCTAGTTGTAAACATTATTTTTAAAAACCAAGTAACTTATTCATCACATAGTCAACACCTCTCCTCTTATCCTCATCATACCTATAGTATACCGAATGCTTAAATTCCTTTTCTAGGTTTGGCATGAGCTGGAATTATTCTATCTTATATGGCATTTGGTAGGCAATTTCGTCGGTTTCATCCTCGAACTTAACTATCCCTACCGACGGGTCATAAGTCATTCTAAAGACTTCCACAAACTGCTTTCCTAACACCACATTAGATAAATTGATGTCAGCCGCTGGGCTAACATCCTCTAAAATCACAAAATCTATTACATAGGTGAAATTTCCTACGTAAACGGGAAACCCTCTAACTCTCCCCACAAAATTATATATTTTTCTTGTTTTGGAGTCTCTTCTAGGAGCTAATTGCTTTTTCATAATCCAATTGTAGAATGCCCTAGACAAGATATTTATGGGGGAATTGAAGATCAATGTAAGCTTTCCACACATGCAAATGCCCAATATTGCATGGTATGTTTATGTTGTTTGGGTCGCCGGCTCGAATGATCAGTAAATTTTTATAGTATGACGGATTAGGATCATCCAATAGATTTTTGTGGTATGCATGCTCATCCTTAGTGGGAAACTTGTTGAAGTAATCCTCTACTTCTTCCACCTCCTCTTTGTCATTATTCCTAACTTCCTCCTTAGGATCACTTCCTATTTCAACCCTATCTCTGTCATCTTCCTCACAAATCCTATTTAGTGGCTTAATAGTAACGACGTTGACAAAGTGAACATGTTTGGACGATGAAGGATCCTTGACATGGCTTCCGCCACTTATGTCTCTAACGTCCTTACTTGACGGTGTCATTCCTTGGTTGTTAAGAGCCTTTATCCAATTGTCAATTTTGTTGGTCATCTCGTTTTGTTGTTGATTGAAATTGGCTTCAAATTTGGCTAATCGAGCTTCTTGAGATGCCATAAAATTAGACATTAATCCTTTAAAGTTATTGGAGCTATTGTAATTGTTGGAAGGATTATTGTTTAAAGTACGGTTCGAGGACGAACCGTTTGATTGGAAACGATTATGTGGATTAGAAGAATTGTTTTGAGACGAATTTTGATTTTGCTTCCACCTAAAGTTCGAATGATTTTTCCAAGAGGGGTTGTATGAATCACCATAAGTGTTTGGCTTGGGTTTGAAAGTGAAACACTTTTCTCCCGCTCCGTCGGTACGTAGGGATGTGTAGTCCGCAAAAGCTTGTTTGGGAAGTTCCATGCAATCACGAGTGTCATGGGGACTACTACAATATTCACATGAAGAAGTGATTTTGTTCACTTAGCTTGAAGGTTTAGAAGCTTCGTAGGATTTCATAAGAAACTTGAGTTGGTCTTCAAGTTCCACGATCCTAAGGTCTGTAATGATTGAATTGTTCGAAGGCAAAGATATTGCCTTGACCGTTTTGTTCAAATCACGGGGATCATTCCAACATTCGTTGTCATAGAGAGCAAGATCTTCTATGATTCCCCATGACTCTTCCGCATTCTTGTTATGTAGCTTACCACCGGCCGATTGGTCAATGGTTTGCCTTGTGGATAGATTGACATGATCATAGAAGATTTGGACTTGGAGCCAAAGATCAATGCCATGATGAAGGACTTTTTGGAGTAAGTCCTTGAAACGAGTCCATGCTTCGTAAAGAGTTTCACCTTGACGTTGTTGGAACATCAAGATGTAATACCTTAGCTTGGTAGTTCTCCTCAGTGGGAAAAATTAAGCAAGGAAACGAGAGGTGAGATCATCCCAAGAGGTGACCGATCCCGCGGGTAAATGCTCAAGCCAATGACTAGCTTGGTCACGTAGAGAGAATTGGAAGAGACACAATCGTTTCGTATCTCGAGTAGCAACATCAAGGTCTATGGAATCAATGATTCTAAAGAAATTCTTGAGATACATGTTTGGATCTTCGGAATGAAGTCCATGGACGCACATCCGCTTTGCACCAACCGGATGGTGATGGATCGCAAGGGAGACACATTGACTCCTTGGCTGAGCTCAATGGTGTTTCGATAGCCTTGGTGGCTAGGTCGGGAGTAATCTCCTAAGGTGCGAGTGATGATTGTGTAAATACTCATCATTTCTGTCACATTTAGACTGCAAAAACATCTGAAAACACACAGGAATGCCTTAAAATACATAAAATATCCCTGGATTGTGTTTTTATGCAAAAGGATTGAAAACTGATAAAAAACAAGTCAAGTTTGCAAAATTGGCAGTTTCAGTCCCTAAACATTCAAAATTTGTCAAAACTAGTCCCTGGCTAATCAAAACATGGAATTTATCATCAAAGGTCCTTAGGGATTCTCAAGTTGTCAAAATTAATCCTCTAAAGTTGATAATTACAAAATGACAACTTAGGTCCCTAAAGTTTCAAAAATTGCAAAACAAGTCCCCGGGTTTTAAATATTAAATTTTAACATCTAAAGTCCTTGGGGATTAAAACTTGGCATAAATGGTCCTTGTGAGAACTTTGGAGAATTTTGATTTCAGCCCCCTCAACTTTGGTTAAATTACAAAATTGATCCTCGTGCTCATTGCAATACCAAACGGACCCTTGAATGTTTTTTAAACCAAACCAAATCCAAAGCCCACTCAATAAAAAGCCCATCCCAACCTTTGGCCCATCTCACTTTCTAGCCCAACCTCACTCTTAATATTACTCCCATCCGTTCTAAATAATAACCACAGGGTCAAACCCACGTTGACCTCCACCCATTCCCCTCCCACTTGAGCCCTACAAACACCAACTCCCTGTCAAATCCCCCCTCATCCACCTCACCAACCCACTCCATGTCTCCCCCAACTCCAAAATACATCCAAGATGCATTTATTGATCCCAAATCCCTCCAAGTAACCAAGGGAGCAGTTAATGAATTATTTGCGCCAAAATCATATTTAAAGGTCAAGATGGAGTGAGCATCATCCAATGGTAAAAAATGGAAGTGTGATTCAAACATAGGGTCCCAAGAACCCTAATGGTTCCATATAAATAGAGAAGGAAGCAGTAGTGCACAAGTAGTAGTTTTTATTTTAGTTTTTATGTCGTTTTTTATGTAGTCCCCTGTTTTTAGTGTAAAATTCAGTTTCCAAGTGTATTTTCCAAGTATTCTAGTGTAGTTAAGGATCATTTGAACCAAAAATATCATGTATCCTGTGTAATTCATTTTATGCAATTTTAAATGAAAATCCCATTTTCACTATAAAATTGTTATACAGTGTTTATTTAAGCTCAAATTAGCTTATCTGTAAGTTTTCTTAAGTTCTAAATCAGAAAAATTAGTTTCCATTAATAAAAGCAATAATATAAAAAATTCACAAAAAATAGTGGGAGATAAAAAAATCAGTGAGCAACAAAAAGGATGCAAGGAACAATGTTGTTCAAGGATGGAAATGGTTTAGATGTCTTATGGGAGGCTATAGGATATGGTAATGATCCTTGATTCATGGTCCTTAGCTTGGATGCACCTTGTGAGCTTTTCATTCAATTTTTACATTTCACTGTAAAAGTGCTTATCTTGGTTTAACTCTGTGTCTTTCATGCTCAATTTATGTTTATCAGTTAAATGGTTGCTTAATGTTTCAAGTTTGTTCATTTGTTTTCATATTTGGTCAAGCTTTTACTTTTAACTGTTAAAATAGTTCTATGATGATAAATGGTACTTAGGAGTTATGGCTTGTGTTTTTATGCTTTAAATAGTTTTTTTTATAACATCAAATGCTTGAGTGATTCAGTTTCATGGTCTATCTTACTCATTAGTATCAAGAATCTCAATTCAGTTAAAGTAAAGGGGTGTTTGGATTAGTAGATCTCATTGTGTTCCAGAAAGTTTCAGGGTGTAATGAGTGTTGATACATGTCACTTGTAGTGTGTTAGTTCCATTTTAGACTTGAAATCAGTAGGTTGTTAAGCAAAAAAGTCAAAGCTCAGTTTAAATCTTCATAATCAGTCACTGTTAGAGTTTTAGTGTGGCATATTCATAGTTTTAGGAGCAATAGTGGTAATTTAGCTTAAATCAGATACATATTAGCTTATCATATCATTAATAACCACTTAGGATCATTAGAAGTTCAACTTAGTCAAAGTTCCATGTTTATTTCAAAAAGTCAAATTGGAATAGTTAAGCAGAAACCCAATTGTTCAAAGATTTTTAATGATTTTTCTGTTTATTATTAGGACCTGAGATTTCTAGAGGTTGATCCTTGTCAGCTTAACTTTTGGAGTTAGTTCTTAGAATATTTTTAAGATTTTTTTAGTAGCTTTTTCAATTGCTTATTTGAGCTTGCAGGGGAAGTTCATGCCCTACCCCCATTAATTCTGTCCCACAGGCCATATTTCACTAGCTCTTTGTGAGCTTATAAGTGGGACCCACTGATTGCTTTTTGGCTTTTTGGAGAGGCAAGTGAATAAGCTTGAAAGTTCTGGGCTTATTTTGCATTTTTTGGCTTATTCAATAAGCCTGCTATCAGCTTTTAAGTTGTCCCATCATGCTAATCTCACTAGTTCATCAGTGTGAGTAGGTCAAGTTCATAAGTTCTCTGAGAGATTGTTAGTGGAGCCTAGGTTTAGCTTATTGGCTTTTTGAGTACCCCTCCTAGCCATCTTTTAGAATCAAGTCTTTTATTGGACCCCTGACTACCCTTGTGGGCCCCACTAAGGCTGCAAATTGGCCATTTTGGCCTGCTTGCACTCAGTTTTAGCCTTTGGCTTATTTGCTTGTGGCAGCTTACCTCTTGTGCTTATGTGATTACTTATTGCTTATTCCTGGTTGTATAACCTTCTGTTAGCTTATTTTGTCAAAAATGATACTTTAGTATAGCTTTTCAAGTAGCTTTTTCATCAAGCAAGTCCTAATAAGCTTGAAATACAATCTGTCAAACCAATAAGTTCTCAAAGTGCTTATTTTTCACTTCCAATCATTTCGTCTTCATAATACTTGTTTAATATCAGGGTATAAATAGTTTTGAATAAGAAAATCTAAGAAAATCCAAAAATACCAAAAGTGATAGCTTCTATTTAAGCCAATTGGCTTATTTTTCAGTTATTTCCATTTTTATATTTTTCTTAGGTTTCTTATAGCTTAAAATAATTTTAGTAATTTTCTCAGATTTTTCTCTTATCATTTGGTAGTTTTTATAATTTAATTTAGTTTTTTAATAATTAATAATTAGTTAACAATTAATAATAATTAATTTAAAAACAAAAAAAATACAAATTTAATTTTAAAATTAGTTTTAAGTTATTTTAGATTTTTCCAAATATTATTTTCAATTTTCTAGTGTAATTTCATAATTATATATAATTTAAGGTAATTTAGGTAATTAAAAAGTAATTAGAAAATAGTAATTAATTAATAATAATTAATTAAAAGGTGTAAAAATTATTTTTCTTTTTCTAAAAATTTTCTTTATTTATTAGGATTGTAAATACATTAATTTCGTATCCGTAGCCTTTTTAATTCTTTAGATTCACTTTTTATTACGTACGTCAGTACACGTTTATAATTAAAACGTACGTTTTTAGGATTTAGCTCGTTTCCTCTTAATCTAAATTCACGTAATCAATCATATAGCTTTCCTAAGCTATTTCATTTCATAATTCTCAAATAATTCTCATCACAACCCTTTCCTGTGAAAAATCACCCGATCACAAGCACGCTAAACCACAATTCACACCTCGCTGGGACATAACGACCTGGTGGTACCCTATATTACCCGGAAGCATTGGTCTTAGGCTATTTGACTATATTGACCACACCTGTGGTTGACTTTAGTTGACTGCTTTTGCACCAATCAAATTTTGGCGCCGCTGCCGGGGAGGTGTGCGCGTTTCTGTAGCGTCTTTTGAGATTAGTGTTATTTCACCATCATCACTGTAAAAATACCATCACTTTTGTAAATTTTAAATCAAAACACAAAAAATTCATTAACACTTTTCCTAAAGTGTTAAAACACCAAAAAAATAAAAATCAACAAAACAGATCGTAACGTTTTCTGAATCGGGTTTCTTTTTAGGTGATTCTTAAAGAAATACGATTTTGGATATCGTAACGATACCAAAAATAAATTCCAAAAGTTTTTTTTCACATATACACAAAAACCCAAAAACATCCGTCTTTTCTTGTGAATAATTATACATAAAAATAAACCGTCGCAAACCAAGACAGAACACCTACCAACTAGGGGTGTGGACATTAATAAGTTCCCAAACATAAGATTAAAACTTGCCTTTGTATCCCTGTGAGTGGTGTACCTTTCTTAAAGAAGCCACTTACTTGTGATTATTGGTTTAAGTTCACTGTCGTTTTGCCTCGAATTTGTTTTGAGTGAGTTTGTTTTTTTAGTGCATGCGCACTCGTTCTTCTGGGTCTACGAGCCCATCACGTGAGCTTATAAGAGTACCTAGAAGACATCGTAGACGTTCAGCACCAACAGTAGGTTCCGAGATTCGTACTGTTCCCACATCTTCCGTTCTTATGGCGGCTGAGCCGACTATGAATGAGCTTCTCCAAGCACCCGTCGAGGGTTACGGAGATGCTATCGTTGTTTCGGCCATCGTGGCCGAGAATTTTGAGCTTAAAACTGGGTTGATAAACCTGGTCACCTCGCGTCAATTCTACGGTTTTGAACGGGACGATCCTCAAGATCACATTCGATGTTTAATAAAATCACATCCACCATCAAATGCAAAAATGTCCCTGAAGAGGCAATCAAACTTCTTCTCTTCCCTTTTTCCATCGATGGGGCTGCCTGGATTCGGCTTGATAAACAACCCCCTCGATCAATTGAAACATGGGAAGATTTGGTAAAAAAGTTCGTGAATGAATTCTTTCCTCCTTCCAAAACCACGAGTCTTAAGAATGAGATCATGAAATTCAGGCAGAAATTTGATGAATCATTTAGTGAGGCATGGGATCGTTATAAGGATTTGCTTCGCAAATGTCCTCACCATGGCTTTTCCGAGTTGATGCAACTCGACACTTTCTACAATAGTGTGAGCCAAACCAATCAAGACTCTCTCAATTCATCCACTGGAGGTAATTTCTTGAATCGTACCACAAAGGATGCGTTAGCAATCATAGAGAATAAATCTAAGGTCCGCATTCCACGAAGCAAACCTGTTGTTTCCCAAGGGAATGTTGGTCCTTCTACCTCATCGCCCGTGGCTCAGTCTAGCACCGATGCTAGACTTGACAAACTCACGGAAGCTATTCACGCATTGGTTCTCACCAAAAGCAAGAAAGTTTTTTCTCCTCATTCTTCTCCACAAGCTGAAGTAAAAAAGATAGAAGTTTGTGTCACTTGTGGTGGTCCACACTCATATTACAATTGCACTGCCACCGAAGGTAATCCATTTGAAGTTAATGCAATAGCCGGAAGTTCCAACCAAGGAGGTAACCAATACCGTCCTCAAGTGGAACCAAACTACCGCGCTAGCAACCAAAGTGGACCACCCGGATTTCCTCCACCTCAAAATCCAAATAGGTTTAATCCTAATCCACCAAGGGGGCATAATATGCAAAACCAAACTCATGCCCCTATCAATTAGTACCAACCCCAAAGGGGTAATCAAGGGTATTCAGCTCCTAATTACCAAGAACCTCTCCCAAACGAGCTCAATAACTACATCAAGGTTAATGAGACCAAAATGAGGGCAATGCAGAATCAAATCTCAACTTTGAAGAATGAATTTCAATCTTCAATAACCAAGCAGGGTAATGAACTGAAGAGTGAGCTTATGGCAACAAACAACAAAATTGATCAATCTCAAAACAAGATTGAGAATATGTTTGCCAGTCTCATGAGTCATCTCGCTCCACCCTCTACCTCGGGAGGTCTCCCTGGTAATACAGTTGTCAACCCCAGAGGGGAACTCAAAGCTATTACCACACGCAGTGGTAAAGCTTATGAAGAACCTCCAATTTCCACTACTCCTCCTCCTCTTTTTCCCAAGGTAGTGGAAAGTGAGCCTGAGGCAACCAGGGACAAGGTGCAATCTACTAGCCCACAAAGTACCGCACGCGTCCATCCTCAGGCTGTTCCAAAGACCAAACCAGGAGTTGTTTTTGAACCACCAATAACTCCTGTTAAGAACCCTAAATTCAAACCTTCAATACCTTACCCATCACGACTTAATGAGCAAAAGCTTCGTGAAAAGGCTAGTCACCAAATGGACAAGTTCTATCAGATCTTCCAAGATCTGCATTTTGACATAAGCCTCGCGGATGCTATCATTCTGATGCCCAAATTTGCATCAATGATCAAGAACTTGTTAAGCAACAAGTAAAAACTATATGAAATGGCAAAGACTTCGTTGAATGAGAACTGCTCAGCAATTCTTTTGAAAAAGCTTCCCGCGAAGCTTGGAGATCCCGGAAAATTTCTAATTCCATGTGTATTTTCGAGTATGGTTGAATGCTTCGCCTTGGCCGATCTTGGCGCCAGCATTAACCTGATGCCATATTCTGTGTGGAAGAAACTCTCTCTTCCTGAACTTACTCCTACGTGCATGACTCTTGAGCTTGCCGATCGTTCAATCTCTCGTCCACTCGGCATTGCTGAAGACGTGTTCGTAAAAGTAGGAAAGTTCCATTTCCCCGCTGACTTCGTTGTTTTTAAGTTCGATGCTGATCCAAGGGTCCCTCTCATTCTTGGAAGAGGATTCCTGAGAACAGGCCGTGCTCTAATTGATGTGTTCGAAGAGGAAATAACTCTTCGTGTTGGTAATGAAGCGGTGACTTTTAACCTCGATCAAACTTCGAGGTACTCCTCCAATTATGACTCTGAATCAGTAAACCGAATAGATGTCATCGATGTTGCTGCTGAGGAGTAAGCTCAAGAGGTTTTAGGTTTCATTGATGATTCTCCGAGTGAAAACCTCACTCCATCTTCTCACCCCATCATAGCAAATTCTTCTCCTTCCCTCATTCCGTTTGAGGGAAGTGACTTCTTCTTAGAAGAAATTGAGGCCTTTCTCAAGAGTGATTCGATTCCCGATGGAATTGATAACCAAGAGATTGACCCCAAGAGGGATATTCTCCTACTTGAGAAATTACTAAACGAAGATCCCTCTCCTCTTCCTGTTCTACCACAAACACTTCATAAAGAGGAAGTCAAAAATGTTGAGAAAACTGATGACTTACCTGAGGTCGAACTTAAGGACTTGCCGCCTCATCTTGAATATGCATTTCTGGAGGGTGATGATAAATTACCCGTCATAATTGCTAAAGATTTAAGTGTTGAGGAAAAGGCTGCTCTAATAAAAGTTTTGAAGTCACATAAACAAGCAATTGCTTGGAGACTCTTCGACATCAAGGGCATTGACCCCGAATTTTGTACCCACAAGATTTTAATGGAGGATGACTTCAAACTAGCAGTCCAACAACAAAGAAGGGTGAATCCGAAAATTCATGAGGTCATCAAACAAGAAGTTTTAAAACTTCTTGATGCAGGATTGATTTACCCTATCTCGGATAGTCCTTGGGTTAGCCCAATACATTGTGTTCCAAAAAAGGGTGGCATTACTGTTGTCACAAACGAGTAAAATGAGTTGATTCCAACTCGATTGGTTACGGGATGGCGTGTCTGCATTGACTATCGCAAGTTAAATGACGCCACCCGCAAAGACCATTTTCCTCTACCCATTACGGATCAGATGCTCGAGAGACTAGCGGGGAATGAGTACTATTGCTTCCTCGATGGTTTCTCGGGTTCCTTTCAGATTCCCATTGATCCGCAGGATCAGGAAAAGACCACTTTCACGTGCCCCTATGGAACTTTTGCTTATAAACGTATGCCATTTGGTTTTTGTAATGCTCCAGGCACGTTTCAAAGATGTATGATGGCCATATTTTCCGACACGATCGGGAAAGCTATGGAGGTCTTTATGGACGATTTTTCGGTCATTGGGGATTCGTTTCAATCATGTCTCTCCCATTTAGACAACATGCTCAAACGTTGTGAAGACACAAGGTTATGTCTAAATTGGGAGAAGAGTCACTTTATGGTCAAAGAGGGCATTGTCCTCGGCCATAAAATTTTGAAGAACAGGATTGAGGTTGACAGAGCTAAGGTTGATGTCATCGCAAAATTACCTCATCCCACTACCGTCAAAGGTATTAGGAGCTTTTTGGGTCATGCCGGTTTCTATCGTAGGTTTATTCAAGATTTTTCCAAAATCGCTCGGCCTATGACCCATCTCCTCGAGAAGGATGCTCCTTTTATCTTCTCCCCCGAGTGCATCGAAGCTTTTGAAACATTGAAGAAAAAGCTTACTGAGGCACCGATTGTTGTTGCCCTCGATTGGGACTTGCCCTTCGAACTTATGTGTGATGCTAGTGATTATGCGATAGGGGCAGTCTTGGGGCAACAAAAAACAAAACACTTTCAGCTTATACACTATGCAAGCAAGACAATGACCGAGGCTCAAAGTCATTACACCACCACTGAAAAAGAATTATTAGCAGTGGTGTATGCCTTTGAAAAATTTCGGCCATACTTGATATTGACCAAGAGCATAGTGTATACGGATCACTTGGCTTTGAAGTACCTCTTTGCAAAACAAGATGCAAAGCAGAGACTACTCCGTTGGGTTCTCCTCCTGCAAGAATTTGATATCATTATTCGTGATAAAAAAGGAGCTGAGAACCTAGCTGCTGATTGATGAGGCGAAAAATGATCCGTTTTTAGAGGGTCATTTAAGTCGGAATTCAACTTTATTTGATCAAATATTGCCCTAAATCATTCCTTTTGTGATTTTAGGTACTTTGGGAGTGAAATCTGGAAAAGGAAGCAATTCGGACATTTTTGGAGCATAAAAGTGAAGAAAACGCCAAAGTCTTAATTTTCCATGCTGGGAACAGTAGGTGACGGCGTCAAGAGTAATTTTCTGACGGCGTCAAGAGCAAAAGTCCATGACGACCCAGTACAGATTTGACAGCGTCACGAAGGTAGGGCGTCAAGAGTAAAAGTCATGACGGCCTGGAAATGATTTTGTCTTGACGGCATCAAATGTAGATCAAGGCAGTCCGAAATGGTTTTGGCGGCGAGATGACGGCGTCACAAGATTTGTCTTGACGCCGTCAGACCTCTTTTCCTATATATATTTTTCTAATTTTTTCACATAAAAGAGAGAAGTTTTGGGAGAAACTCTAAGTACGATTTTGGTGTAACTTTACAGGTTTTTCAAGGGTTCCAAACCCTTGATACCTTGCATGTTTAATCAAGATAAGTGTTCCTTTAATTCAATCAATATGTCTATGTGTTGGTTGTCTATATCTTGTTCTTGTCTTAATTCCATCATGCTAGGCTAGATCTATCTTGTGTTTGCTTAGATCTAATGAAACCTAGATGTTAATTATGTGTTGATTACTTGTTTATTCTTGTCTTGGATGAATGATTTATATGTTAGGCTTAAGAAAACTGGCAGATCTCCAATTGGTAACATGCTTGAACGTCTTAAGAAACATGAACCGACGCGCACTAGGTCTTTATTGGTTGTATTTAATGCATGAGCCACTGTTTACAATCCCTATAGTTGTGCTGGGCATGGTGTAGGAGGAGATAAGAGCTCATAGAATTGGGGAGTTAAGTGTGCCACCCCATGAATGATATTAAGGAATACGATCCGTCATCCATGCAATTATAACAAGTAATTAACGTGTAAAAGATGTCTAGGGAGTAGTGAAATCTAAGTAAACACATTTTCTCCAATTACTGCTCACAACTTTAGTATAATTTAGTTTATTTTCATTTCTAGTATTTTATTTTGATTGCATCTTAGTATTGGGTTAGTTGATTAGCAACTAATTCCGCCCAAATCCTTCAAAACCCGAGATTTTTAATTGCTTTATAAAAAATATAAAAATACAAAAATAATCATCCCTCACCTTTAGAACTAGTATTTAGGCTTTCTAATCCTAGCGACACTATTCCTAAGCTGAACAATCAATCCCCCGGTACTTGTCACTATACTATACTACAACGATCAGGTACACTGCCTGGTGGGGGTTGTAAGCTTCTCGAGATCCCTCGAGAGGTAAAGCCTGTTGCGATTCCCACGCATCACTGATCATCTCTCCCGTTTGGAAAACCCCCACCAAGATGTCTTCGAAAAGAAGGAAATCAATGAAACCTTCCCACTCAAGACACTCAATGCGGTTGCCTTTCGTGGAGATTCTGTTACCCCATGGTTTACCGATTTTGCAAACTACCATGCGGGTAACTTTGTTGTGAAAGGGATGTCGTTCCAACAGAAAAATAAATTCTTCAAAGATGTAAAACATTACTTCTGGGACGACCCCTACCTTCTCAAAATCTGTGCGGATCAAGTCATCCGGCGGTGTGTTTATGGTCAGGAAGCCACTGAAATTCTAAAGGCTTGCCATGCTGGTCCCACGGGGGGCCACCACAATCTAAATTACACCGCCAAAAAGGTGTTTGACTTTGGTTTCTATTGGCCCACAATTTATAAGGATGCCCAGGAATTGGTCAAATCCTGTGACGCTTGTCAACGTCACGGGAGTATTTCACAAAAGAATGAAATGCCTCAAAATGCAATTCAAGTTTGTGAAATCTTTGACGTTTGGGGCATCGACTTTATGGGGCCATTTCCGTCATCTCATGGTAACAAATATATACTCGTGGTTGTTGACTATTTGTCAAAATGGGTTGAAGCGAAAGCTTTACCCACTAATGATGCCCGAGTTGTCGTAAAATTCTTGAAAGCTCTTTTTGCTAGATTTGGAACTCCACGTGCTATTATCAGTGATCGTGGTACGCATTTTTGCAATGACAAATTTGATAAAGTCATGCAAAAGTATGGTGTAACTCACCGTCGTTCTACTGCGTACCACCCACAAACAAGTGGACAAGTAGAAGTTTCCAATCGAGGCATTAAGAGGATTTTGGAAAGAACCGTTGGTGAAAATCGTGCATCGTGGTCGGATAAATTTGATGATGCACTTTGGGCTTTCCGTACATCTTACAAAACACCCATTGGGTGTACGTCTTACAAGCTAGTGTATGGGAAAGCGTGCCATCAATCGATCGAGCTTGAGCATAAAGCCTATTGGGCCCTCAAGCATGCAAATTTTGACCTTAAAACTGCGGGTGATCATCGGAAAGTTCAATTGAATGAATTAAATCAAATTCGTGATCAAGCTTACGAGAACTCTTTGATCTACAAGGAAAAGACAAAGAAGATTCATGACTCAAAAATCAAGAACCGCGTTTTTAACGTTGGTGATCGAGTCCTTCTTTTCAACTCTAGACTTAAGATCTTCTCGAGAAAGCTAAAGACCCGTTGGACTGGTCCATTCACTATCACAAAGGTTTATCCTTATGGCACCGTCGAATTATCTGAAAATGACGGTCCAAATTTCAAAGTGAATGGGCATCGATTGAAGCATTACTTTGGAGAGGACATACCATCCATGGTTGTACCGGATCTCCAAACTTTCCCCAAGGACAATTGAATTCGGGGATCGAGTCAAGCTAACGACTCGATTAACAAAAACAGTAGCACAATATGGGTTTTCACCCATATTTCTGATTTCTTTCTACTTTCTAACACCCAAGTGTGGGGGAGTGGCCGTCCCCGGCAGTTTGCAATGTATATATGTATATAAGTTTCAAAAAAAAATTGTGTTTGTATGTATATATAAATAAAGTGAAAAATAATATTTCCACAGTTAGCTTAGAATATTCCCCTTTTTACGTTCAAAGATTCGGCATAATAGCCGGGACTTTGAATATTGAGGACAATATTCAATTCTAAGTGTGTGTGTGTGGGGGGGGGGGGGGTGGAAATTCTAGCGAATTTTATCACAATATACTTTCTAGTACCCCCATTTTTGGCCCAAAATTTCAAAGAAAAAAATTCACTTTATTTCAAAATTTTTGTGGTTATCAGTCTGCCATGTCTAAACGACAAAAGGATTGGCTAATCCAGGAGCAAATATCTCAAATCCGTTGACGGCTTACAATTTGCCCAAAATTGTATGGTACTCAACTCACCATATCCTAAAAAGTAAAAGAGTTGGCTAGCCCACAAGGTTATGGCTTATGGTAAAGGCAGTGGAAAGCCATAGTTGGTAATCAACTCACCAAGATGTCGACTGTGTCCATCAAGAGTTGGCTAGTCCAGAAGCAAACGGCTTCTGGTAAAGACAAATCAAAACCGTTGAAAGCTGGTGGTTTGCTCAAAATCACATGGTTATCGGTGTACTATGGTTCTTACTTGAACGTAAACATTTGGCTACTCCAGAAGTAATGGATTTTGGTAAAGAGATTCAAATCCATTAATTTTTCTCAAAAGATTGCTAGGGACTAGCAATAGTTTAATGTGGGGGATTGATGAATGTGTGAATACTCATCATTTCTGTCACATTTAGACTGCAAAAAACATCTGAAAACACACAGGAATGCCTTAAAATACATAAAATATCCCTGGATTATGTTTTTATGCAAAAGGATTGAAAACTGATAAAAAAACAAGTCAAGTTTGCAAAATTGGCAGTTTCAGTCCCTAAACTTTCAAAATTTGTCAAAACTAGTCCCTGGTTAATCAAAACATGGAATTTATCATCAAAGGTCCTTAGGGATTCTCAAGTTGTCAAAAATTAATCCTTTAAAGTTGAAAAATACAAAATGACAACTTAGGTCCCTAAAGTTTCAAAAATGGCAAAACAAGTCCTCGGGTTTTAAATATTAAATTTTAACATCTTAAGTCCTCGGGGAATTAAAACTTGGCATAAATGTTCCTTGTGAGAACTTTGGAGAACTTTGATTTCAGCCCCCTCAACTTTGGTTAAATTACAAAATTGGTCCTTGTGCTCATTTCAATACCAAACGGACCCTTGAATGTTATTTAAACCAAACCAAATCCAAAGCCCACTCAATAAAAGCCCACCCCAACCTTTGGCCCATCTCACTTTCCAGCCCAACCTTACCCTTAATATTACTCGCATTCGTTCTAAATAATAACCCAGGGTAAAACCCACGATGACCTCCACCCTTTCCCCTCCCACTTGAGCCCTGCAAACACCAACTCCCTGTCAGATCCCCCCTCCTCCACCTAAGCAACCCACTCCATGTCTCCTCCAACTCCCAAATACATCCAAGATGCATTTATTGATCCCAAATCCCTCCAAGTAACCAAGGGAGCAATTAAAGAATTACTGGTTCCAAAATCATATTTAAAGGTCAAGATGGAGTGAGAGTCATCCAATGGTCAAAAATGGAAGTGGGATTCAAACGTAGGGTCTCAAGAACCCTAATGGTTCCATATAAATAGAGAAGGAAGCAGTAGTGCACAAGTAGTAGTTTTTATTTTAGTTTTTATGTCGTTTTTTATGTAATCCCCTGTTTTTAGTGTAAAATTCAGTTTCCAAGTGTATTTTCCAAGTATTCTAGTGTAGTTAAGGATCATTTGAACCAAAAATATCATGTATCCTGTGTAATTCATTTTATGCAATTTTAAATGAAAATCCCAATTTCACTATAAAATTGTTATACAGTGTTTATTTAAGCTTAAATGAGCTTATCTGTAAGTTTTCTTAAGTTCTAAATCAGAAAAATTAGTTTCCATTAATAAAAGCAATAATATCAAAAATTCACAAAAAATAGTGGGAGATAAAAAAATCAGTGAGCAGCAAAGAGGAGGCAAGGAACATTGTTGTTCAAGGATCGAAATGGTTTAGATGTCTCATGGGAGGCTATAGGATATGGTAATGATCCTTGATTCATGGTCCTTAGCTTGGATGCACCTTGTGAGCTTTTCATTCAATTTTTACATTTCATTGTAATAGTGCTTATCTTGGTTTAACTCTGTGTCTTTCATGCTCAATTTATGTTTATCAGTTAAATGGTTTCTTAATGTTTCAAGTTTGTTCATTTGTTTTCATATTTGGTCAAGCTTTTACTTTTAGCTGTGAAAATAGTTCTATGATGATAAATGGAACTTAGGAGTTATGGCTTGTGTTTTTATGCTTTAAATAGTTTTTTTTATAACATCAAATGCTTGAGTGATTTAGTTTCATGGTCTATCTTACTCATTAGTATCAAGAATCTCAATTCAGTTAAAGTAAAGGGGTGTTTGGATTAGTAGATCTCATTGTGTTCCAGAAAATTTCAGGGTGTAATGAGTGTTGATACATGTCACTTGTAGTGTGTTACTTGCATTTTAGACTTGAAATCAGTAGGTTGTTAAGCAAATAAGTCAAATATCAGTTTAAATCTTCATAATCAGTCACTGTTAGAGTTTTAGTGTGGCATATTCATAGTTTTAGGAGCAATAGTGGTAATTTAGCTTAAATCAGATACATATTAGCTTATCATATCATTAATAATCACTTAGGATCATTAGAAGTTCAACTTAGTCAAAGTTCCATGTTTATTTCAAAATGTCAAATTGGAATAGTTAAGCAGAAACCCAATTGTTCAAAGATTTTTAATGATTTTTTTGTTTATTATTAGGACCTGAGATTTTTAGAGGATAATCCTTGTCAGCTTAACTTATGGAGTTAGTTCTTAGAATATTTTTAAGATTTTTTTTAGTAGCCTTTTCAATTTCTTATTTGAGCTTGCAGGGGAAGTTCATGCCCTACCCCATCAGTTCTGTCCCACAGGCCATATTTCACCAGCTCTTTGTGAGCTTATAAGTGGGACCCACTGATTTCTTTTTGTATTTGTGGAGAGGCAAGTGAATAAGCTTGAAAGTTTTGGGCTTATTTTGCATTTTCTGGCTTATTCAATAAGCCTGCTATCAGCTCTTAAGTTGTTCCATCATGCTAATCTCACTGTTTCATCAGTGTGAGTAGGTCAAGTTCATAAGTTCTCTGAGAGATTGTTAGTGGACCCTAGGTTTAGCTTATTGGCTTTTTGAGTACCCCTCCTAGCCATCTTTTAGAATCAAGTCTTATATTGGACCCCTGACTACCCTTGTGGGCCCCACTAAGGCTGCAAAGTGGCCATTTTGGCCTACTTGCACTCAGTTTTAGCCTTTGGCTTACTTGCTTGTAGCAGCTTACCACTTGTGCTTATGCGATTACTTATTGCTTATTCCTGGTTGTATAACCTTCTGTTAGCTTATTTTGTCAAAAATGATACTTTAGTATAGCTTTTCAAGTAGCTTTTTCATCAAGCAAGTCCTAATAAGCTTGAAATACAATCTGTCAAACCAATAAGTTCTCAAAGTGCTTAGTTTTCACTTCCAATCATTTTGTCTTCATAAAAGTTGTTTAATATCCAGGTATAAATAGTTTTGAATAAGAAAATCAAAGAAAAAATCCAAAAATACCAAAAGTGATAGCTTCTATTTAAGCCAATTGGATTATTTTTCAGCTATTTTCATTTTTATATTTTTCTTAGGTTTCTTACAGCTTAAAATAATTTTAGTAATTTTCTCAGATTTTTCTCTTATCATTTGGTAGTGTTTATAATTTAATTTAGTTTTTTAATAATTAATAATTAGTTAATAATTAATAGTAATTAATTTAAAAATCAGAAAAATACAAATTTAATTTTAAAATTAGTTTTAAGTTATTTTAGATTTTTCCAAATATTATTTTCAATTTTCTAGTGTAATTTCATAATTAATTATAATTTAAGGTAATTTAGGTAATTAAAAAGTAATTAAAAAATAGTAATTAATTAATAATAATTAATTAAAAGGTGTAAAAATTATTTTTCTTTTTCTAAAAAATTTCTTTATTTATTAGGATTGTAAAAACATTAATTTAATATCCGTAGCCTTTTTAATTCTTTAGATTAACTTTTTATTACGTACGTCAGTACACGTTTATAATTAAAACGTACGTTTTTAGGATTTAGCTCGTTTCCTCTTAATCTAAATTCACGTAATCAATCATATAGCTTTTCTAAGCTATTTTATTTCATAATTCTCAAATAATTCTCATCACAACCCTTTCCTGTGAAAAATCACCCGATCACAAGCACGCTAAAGCACAATTCACACCTCGCTGGGACATAACGACCTGGTGATACCTTATATTACCCGGAAGCATTGGTCTTAGGCTATTTGACTATATTGACCACACCTGTGGTTGACTTTAGTTGACTACTTTTGCCCCAATCAGCGAGCTATAGGTTGTTCGGGTGGCAACATCAAAGTCTATGGAATCAACGATTTTAAAGAAATTCTTGAGACGTATGTTTGGATCTTCGAAACGAAGTCAATGGAATGCACATCCGCTTTGCACCAACCGGATGGTGGCGGATCGCAAGGGAGACACATTGGCTCCTAGGTTGAGCTCAATGGTGTTTCGATAGCCTTGGTGGCTAGGTTGGGAGTAATCTCCTAAGGTGCGAGCTCTAGGTTGTTCGGGTGGGTCTTGGTGGTTTAGTTGAATGATGGGTTCAAGGATATTATCACCCTCCATGATGGAGAATGCTATGGATTACTCACAAAGGGAACGGAGAAAAAAAATAGACTAAAGGAATCTAATAAAAAGAAAATAAAATTCTCACTTTATAGGAATCTTGTGAGTAGACCTAAATGAAATAGAAATCAACCTAAAAAATAACTATTCCCAAGTAGCGGCATCAAAAACTTGATGCGAGGATTGCGGCCTCACAAAAGTTTTTACTTCTCAAGGGATCTTGAGAAGCTTGCAATCCTCTAGGCAGTGTACCTGATAGTTGTAGTGTAGTATAGGTATGTCCGGGGGATTGATTGTTCTCTAGGGCAATAGTATCGTTAGGCTGAATTGTATGTCAATCTAAGTCTAAAGGTGAGGGATGATTCTTTTTGTATTTTTTAGAAATCAAATTAAAGATCTTGGTTTGGAAGGAGTGCGCGGAATTAGTTGCTAATCAACTAACCCAAAACTGCTAATAATTAAACTAAAAACAGAAATAAAATAACAAGGAATGTAGATTGGTGCTTATAATGAGACAAACGTGTTTACTTAGATTTAATTACTCCATAGTTATCTCTTATTGACTCATTGAATGTCACAGTGTAGTTGTTTTAGTTGAAGCGTTGTATTCCTTAATACAAGTCGTGGGGGTGTGCACAGCTTTCCCCAACTCTATGAATATCAGTTTCTTCTTATGATGACACGTTTAGTATCCTATCATATAATCATTAACCTCTACTCACGCATTAAATACAATGAATAAAACTATAGTGCACATCCGATTACGTTTTTTAAGACGATCAAGCTTGTTACAAAAAGGAGGTCAGCCAATTTTCTTAAACCTAACACAAGTCAATCAACTAAACAATGGATAACTACTCAACAATCAATAACTAGGTTTCATTAGATCTAAGCAAACACTAATTAACTTAAGCTAGCATGTTAAAGAGAAGAAAAGATAAACAGATAATCAAACAACACATAGACATATTGAATGATTAAAAGAAAACTTATCTACAATAAAACATAGAATAAAAGAGGATATGAGAACCCTTAAAAATCTATTAAATTTGTACTAGGGTTTGTCTCCAAAGTTGCACACTTAATGAATGAAAAATCGAAAACTATATATAGAATTACAAGGCTGACTGCGTCAGGTTATAATTCCTGACGCCGTCAGAACGCCACTATTAAGGTTTTGTGTTGTGCAATCCAGCCTTCTGACGTCGTCACATACAAATATTTCTGGGCCGTCTCTCTTTAGCTTATAACCTGACGGCCTACTTCCATTTACACCTGACGCCGTTAGGTGTAATTCTTCAAAAGGTTCACTGGGGCGTCACGTATGATATTTTCCAGCTTCATTATCTTCAAGTGACGGCGTCAACTTGTAATGCTTGACAATTTTTCATGACTTTGTTGTTTTCTTCATTCTTAAGCCCAAAAACGTCCAAAATGCTCCATATTCCAGAAATCACATCCCAAGTATCTACTAAAATGAGGAAAGAAACGATTTGAGGCAATATTTGACCATATATTTACGATTTAAGGCTTAAATGACCCCCAAAAAGTGTAACAAATAAATCCTTATCAGCCAGTGAGGCTCCGACATTTAAACTGATAAGACACTTCAAAAAGCCCGCTAAAAACGCTACTTAAGCTAAAACATAAGTTCGATGACTTACTCTCCAGTGTAAAGAGTAACACATCGAACTGTGGGGCTTGACGGTGTAACCTATCTCCTGTCTTGGAGCTTAGCCTTCGAAGACATATACTCGGAACATATCCATTTGTGTAAAGCTCACTGGGCTACCGTAAGGGAACCTGCCAATATACAAGAGTCTGAGTCGCAAAGTTTAACCTTCCGGAGAATCTTAACCTCAGAGGATACAAACACTCCGACACTAGGTGACAAAAAGAATATCTTGTGGGCCCCGTCTACATAACGGTTGTCCATCTACTGCATGATGGTAGACAACCACACGTGGGCACGATCTAAGAGCTTACTCTCAAAGCCTCCCTATTGGCTGCAGAGAATATGCCCCATCTTGACCCATCATATCGTAATCTGTGGTAGATCTAGGTATTTCCTAGGGTTTGCCTATAAATAGCCGAATCAATTGCCCATTTGAGGTATGTCATTTATTCACTTTCTACTTTCTCTCTCTAAAATCATACTCACCATATACAGATGACTTACTCTCACGCTGGAGTCGGTTCGCACCCTGTGATCCGTCTAACCTAAGCTTGTTATTATTTGTCTTACTGCAGATTCCAAGTAGCGTGTAGAAGTAGTTAGCTTACGCCCCACGCAAGCTCTGATCTAGAAGGTGCAAGTATTTGTAAGATCATTTAGATTTTTGCGTCCTTTCATGCAAGTATAAGTTTCAATTTATAGGAATTACTCAAGGCCCAATAATGAAATTATGATAATTAACCGGTCGATTAATTACGTCATAATGTTCCTCCATTATAGGAAATAGTGGTTACATGTCCGTTAATCAAGGCCAATAAGTTGCAGTTATAATTGCCTTTGAATAGGTTAAAACAGTTACAACCCAAGTTTGAATTCAGTCCTGCTTGTTGTTGCACTTACTGATAAGCTTGCCTCTGAAAGAGTTGCTCCCTAAGTGTGCTCACAGGGTGGTTCATTTACTAACAAAATAAACCTCAGATGAGATAACTCCCTGATGAGTTCTTTCAACCTGAGCTAAACTCATCAGCCAGATTAATACCATTCATTGCGTTACTTACTGACGAGTTAACACGCTAAACTTCATCAGTGACTAATGACACTTCATCAGTGTCCTGAATCAAACTTTACCACTATCAGAGTCAAGGTGATCAAGGGCCTGATGGATGTACACTTCGTACCTCCAAACCCATTATCAAGTGTTATTAGAACCTCAATTGAACTAAATTTCCAATACATCCCACAACCAATTTTATCACCGTCATCTCAACGCCACAACATTTTTTTTAACAACCAACTTCATCACCAACATAGTGTAATAAGATAACCAACTTCACCACCTTCTATATGTTTTTCATTTTTATTCTTTTAAATACTAAAATTAGAATTTTATAAATAATTAAAAACATTATATTAATTATTCAAATAGGAGTAAAGTAATGCTGATAAAATTAATAAATGAAATTAAAAAAAAAAAAAAATCTTTCTAAAAATGCCAAATGAATAGTTTTTTCTTTTTTTGGCTTCATTTCCTTCCTCCCACGACTCGATCTTGCACACGACAGAGTCTTACTTTTTTACCATCGAAAACGTGTGCTAAGGGACCGTAACAAAAGAAAAAAAATTACCACAGGTGGTCTCAAAATACACAGACCACACGTAAAACCGATAGAGTTTATACATCACTAACCATCCACAGTTTATCATTAATAAAAAGTGTAGTTTTACTTTTCAAAGCTTTGTAACTACTTATAATTTGTTTTTTTAATTTAACTTCAATTTTTCAAAAATTTAATGAAATATTTGAGTGTGTCAGTGTGATATGTAGACTATGCTGTACATGCTGACCATGAAGTCTTTAATCACCCCAAAAGTACAACCATGTGTACCCCATTCACCCCACCAATTTTATTTTTCTTCAAATACCCCGGGGGCAACTATATCCCAAAAAATTTTGGGCAACTCTCACATAGGGTTGACATGTGTCCCTATGGGTTGTCCCCACCATGTACCCTTATGTACTTGCATTGTACCTACCTAGCCTATTATTTTCTTGGGCGACTTGGGCCCATATTCTTGGGCGACTATCCTTATTTTCTCTTCTTCCCCAAAAGTATAGTCTTTTTTTATTATTTTCTAGTACAAACTTATTGGGCGACTTAGTCCCACCCATGTGCATTCTTGGGCGACTGGTTAGGTAGGATATAATATTTTATTATATAAGTACATAGTACTATCATATTATACACCTTTTATACTTTTATACATTTATAAAAATTACTTTTAAACAAATACTAAAATTTCTTTATTACTCTTATACTTATTATTACTTTTATACATTTATACTCTTTTAAAAAACACACCAAACACCAAACGATTAATGCTACTCTTCTCTAACACACACCAAACCACCCCTGCTACTCCACCATCGACACCGGCACCACCTCTCTAACACACACCAAACCACCCTATGTTAGACACACACAGATCTTAGGCAACATATACCTTTGTTTGTTTTAAGTCTTTCTGGATCTAGGGTTTTATATAATAACCAATTGGTGGTTTCTTAGGGTACGGTAATTTGGAATATACGAGTTTTATGTTTGTCTAATCCATCGATGAATATTTAATTGTTTATGCTTTATCTGATGTGGCTCTTGTCTGATTAGTTGATTGTTAGTGTTAGGGTTAGGATTGTTGTTTAGTGTTGTTGGTTTCTTAGGGTACGGTAAATGTTTGTCTAATCCAGAAGATTAGTTGATTGTTTGTGTAATTGTTAGGGTTAACTAAAATCTCTAATTGTTTATGCTTTGTGGTTTTCATACCTGTTAATGGGGTAAATTGCTATTCTAATTTTTGATGTTGTAGAAGTCACCCATCTCAAGTGTTAATGTTAGGGGATCTGAATTATGTTGATGTTGTAGAATTCACCCATTTTAATGTTGTAGAAGTCACCCATCTCAAGTGTGTCTATACACGGGTTATTGATGTGTATAATCTGCCTAATTTAGACATAAAAATATTGCCTTTGTTTGTGTATTTGCTATTTTGGTAAAACCTTTGTAATCGATACTGGAAAATCAAAGTTTACAAAATTTTACAAAACAATTTACAAGTTTGTTGCTTTAAAACCTTTGTTTTAGTCTTTGCGATAATGATCTACATAAGTGTTGTATCGGATCGGTGGTAATCAGCTATTCTATGGGAACCAACTAGGCCAAACGGATCAAGGGGTGATTCCGGGCGAGCTTGAACCATAGATGGTCGGTTACTTAACCCTGTAGAGTTGTGCTCAGATATCGGGCCTCAGACTATATACATCCTGCTTATACACGGCGGGAAATAGTCTGTACTCCCGATCATGTTCAAACTACACGGGCAACTGTTTTGACAGCTTCAGATTGTTGTCGCGAAGACTTAGTACGTCGGCGGTAAACACAAGCTTGTAAATTCTTTTGAAAATTTTGTGACATTTAATTTTCCAATTGTTGTAATTGCTTTACAAACATAGTAAAAATAGTGATACTTACATATAAACTTGTAACCTTTATTTATTATTGTTTTTAATTTACCTAAGCTCCTGTTTTTATTTGTTTTTCCTTTTAAGGAATACGAAGCAAAATTCATTGTTACAAGCAAATTGAAATACTTTTCATTAATCAAAGAAAAGCTCAATGATAATCGAAGAAAATTGTTTAGGAGTACCTGTTTCGGAGGATGGTTGGATATCTTCTTTTTTGAACCTGAACCTCATACGTTAGATTACATAATAAAAATCCAAGGTTATGTGGATAAAGCTCAGTATGACATGCCCCTTATATATAATGTTCATGGTTGTAGTTTACATTTTGGTCATCCCGAGTTTGCTCTTATCACAGGGTTTCGGTTTGGGAATGTTAACTTTGACTTATATAGATCAGGGGAAGTAAAACTTAAGTCTAGGTTATTTCCTAAAAAGATAGAGGTAAAACTTACCAATTTAGATCTTCTTGGTGTCATTGAAGATGAGGAGTTGTTTGGTAATATTTCTGATGAAGACGCAATCCGTGTGTGTCTATTGTTTGTGTACGAGGTAATTTTTTTGGGTAGGTTGTTGGTTGAAGATATATCTGATGCACTTGTGCGTTTGGTTGATGACCTTGACGGATGGAATTCCTTTCCATGGGGGGAACATATTTGGCAGCACTTGTACAGACAGTTATTGAATGTCGTATCAAACCACCGATGGGAACACCTGAAGGGACTGAAAAATGATCGGAAGTACGTTCCAACATATACCATAAAAGGTTTTGTTTGGGCTTTCAAGGTTATTCCTAAGTCTATCACAAGTTTCCTTAATTTTTGATAATTTAAAGTTTGTTTCAGAGATTAAACCAATTTTTATATTTGTAGAAATGGATTCTTGAGTCGTTTGAAAAAAGCAGTTATTGGTGGAATAAAGTCCCAGACGTTATACCGAGGGCAGTATCATGGTCAAGGAAACAAAAGTTCACAAAAAATGATTATGGATTGCTATTTGGCAAGGTTAAACCTTGAAAATTGTTATTAATTATTTATTTTTTTATTGTATTAACTTCCTTTATTAAGTGTTTCCACTTTTTTCTGTTTTATTTAGGAATCGAAGATAATATTTGATCTGAAACCAACGTTAGCAGAGCACCAGTCGGATTGGTATATGCAGTTTACAGAATTTTACGTAGATTACGTACCACAGAGTCTTCGAACCAGAGTACCACATGCTTACGATGAATATCTACAGAAGCTTGCTGCTTCACGTAAACGTGGGAGGACAGAAAAGAGATCTTTACCTCTGTATCAAAGGTATCAGACCACAAGTCTTCTAAAAGAGATCGACCTCAAGGATCATGTGATTCAAGAGCTCAATTCTCGTGTTTTCAAACTTGAGCCTATTATTCAGGTTATTTACTAGTCAAATTAATATAATTAAGTTAACACCTTTTTCCATTTAAAATATTCTAAATGACAACTATTCTTTTAATACTTTATAGGTTATTGCTTCAGAGAGAACTTGCGGATTTCGGGTAATACATTCATCCCTATAGTTGTTAGTCAACATTTGGTATCTAGGCCTTATTAGGTTAATATCATGTAGTGGTGTAAGTCACCATGCATGTGTGGGTACATAAGTACATTTCACTGTTAAATTAGATATATTTGGACATAGATAATAGGTTGACCTTTAATAGTAAAATGATAATGTACGGCAAAAAACAGTGCTATGTTAGTATGTTAAGGATGCATCCTTAGCAAAATCTAAAGATACTAGTATGTTACAATGGGATAGTCATAGAGTCGGGCTGCGTGCCTGCGTAGTATGGATTTTGTGGAAGCTGAAGGATACTGCACTAAAAGCAAAATTGAGGATGCACCAGCGACACTCTTTAGGATGTTGGGTGGCATAGGGTTGTGCCCCGTGCATTTTTTGTGAAAATCCCATTTTCAACCCATTTTCATCCCATATCATCTAAATTAAGTATTCGCTATTCCAAATTTAGCTCTAATCTAGATTTTCTATTTTAAAATTGGTAGTCTGGTTTTTAAAGGGGTGTTTGGTTTAGTACACAATGTTCCTTGTAGGGTGTTTGGCTAAGGTTATGTGCAGATCAGATGGCTTTGTATCTTGAGGATGAAACTCTATCTTCTGTCCTTGTTCCATTCTGAATGGGTCTAGATGGGATAGCTCAGTTTAAGATATGTTTAGTTGATTGGTTAGTAGTCCTCATAAGGAAACTTTCCTGATGTGGGGGTGCTGTTTGTTATAAACTTTGGTAAAGGCTCTATCCCCTAGTAATTAGACTGTTTGGTGCTGCTGCTTTCTTTTGGTTTAAGAAGGTTTTGACTAATGGGATTTGATTGTTCAGATGGCTTATACCTTGTAGCTGATAGACTGTGATTTGGTGTGTGCTCCTTTCATGGTTATATGGGTCTGGTTGAGGCAATATACTTAGATCAGCTTTAAGTCGCTCATTAAAAAATAGTTTGTGGTTAAATATTGGGTTTCGGGAAGTCTGAGGAACATCGACACAACTTTCACCAACCTCTATACCCTTTGCTCCCTCTTCTAAATTTATCTTTAATCTAGATTTTCTATTTTAAAATTGTTAGTCTGGTTTTTAAAGGGGTGTTTGGTTTAGTACACAATGTTCATTAAAAACAGTTTGTTCTCAATAGTTCAATTTAGATCATCTTTAATTCGCTCATTAAAAAACAATTTGTGGAGTCTTACATGCATTATTTTATAGTTTTATACGGTTTCAGTTAGTTGCCAAATTCCATTTCTACAAGCCTACTTATTTATTTAATTTATATATTTTTTCACATTATCATGAAAAATTGGACTTTACTTCATCGTTTTCCCATATGAGCTGCGAATTTCGTGAACAACTAAATCGTGAATTCTTTGATTTGGTTGACTCGCTTATTTGTAGCATTCTTTCACCGCCTAAAGATGTCGACGATGATGATGTTGTTATGGTAACATTCTTACCAAACTATGAAGATATATCATAGTATATTATACCATGAATATAAAAACAGTACATTTTTACAGGAATATCTATTGGAAGAGGAACTAAGGTTGCGTAATGAACAGGAAGAAAGGTGGCGGTTGGAAGAACAAACGATGCTGGAAAAAAGAGTTTCTAAATGCTTTGATAGAGGAGACAAATCGGAGGGTGGAAAATGAAAAGATGAAGAAGATTGAAATGGAGAAGAAAAAAGCGTCTGTTGCTTTATATAATTCAGAACATTGGAAGAGAGCCCAGGAAGACATAAAACCTGAGAAGCGTAGTCACCAAGATGGATCTGAGTTTTCGTATTATTGGTCCAAAACATTTGTTGAACGTGAAAAAATCGAACACCTCCTTTTGGATGTAGGGATCCAAATATGACGGAGCAGCTAAAACATGTTAAACCTTGGGTTGAGGTATGAAAAACAGCTTTTTAGATTGTTACTTCTAATAATAATGTTAGTTTTACTTATATAGTATCAATCTTTGTGTAGAGTTTTTCTCGCTGGAACACATGCATCAGCAAGGTTAACATTACTAATGAGTACGACGAATTCCTTGGAAGGCCTGGGCCCCTTCGCTGTATGTTTCCTTGGTCCAATGAAGTTCATGTTGATCGGAGGTTTTGGGAATCCTTAGTGTGTTTAGACCCTACTAAACAAGGTTGGCTAATGGATGAGGTAAGACTCATATATATAGTTTCAGTTTATTTTATTATTATTTTGTTTTTAACAGCACATAGAGTTGTGGGTGGAATACATGTTGCATTTCAGACCTCAAGACGCTGACTGGACAATGGTTACTGCATACTTTGTTCAGCTCCTCTTACAGGACTCCATCCCCGTATGGTATGCGAATGGGGAAAAGTACAAAATTCCATGGGGTGATGTTGAGCATGTAAATTTCGTATTATTTTATTCATGGGTATATTTTTTAGGTGTTTTGATAACAAGCCTTATTTTTTTCCTTTCAGGTTTATATGCCTATCAATGTAACGCAAAAACATTGGTTTGTCGCACACTTTCATATCAGGACCGGTGTCATAATGTTTTATGACAGTGCTCCTAAGCATGAGACACCATCACCTGAGTGGCGTCCCTGGTATTTGCAACTTCGGGCATGTTTACAGGTTTACACATCCATCAACAACAAATAATATACAAGACTTAAAAACATTTGTTTTATATATTTAGCCATACATGTTTTGAATATAGTCCATTTGGCCAACTACATTCATTAACTTAAGTCTAAGTTACAATTGAATTACATGTCTTTGGAGTAATATTTAGAAACAAACTGAATAGTCTAGTCATTCTTAAAAATGGTCCAACTAACTTATTAAATGAAGTATAAGTCAACTCCTAAAACCTTAAGTTAAGTCTAAAAGTAAAGATTTTAAGTACTAGAAAAGTACAAGAAAATCTAATGGGTTGGTATTAGCCATAAATTTTCAAGTTCTTTATAAGCTTCCACCCCTAAGTAGTTTACAGCCAAAAAATTCATCACCCACACTAACCTTCCTTCAAAACCTTATATCTTTAACAGCCAAATACTAGAAAATGTCTGATAACATTCCCCTAGAAGTTCAAATGGACATACTTCAACGGCTTCCTGTCAAGCAGGTTCTTCGATACCGAAGTGTCTGCAAGACCTGGAAGTCTTGCATTGACACCAATCATTTCACTGTTTTTAACGGTGTTAAGTCGACTGATACTTTTCCTTTCGTTTTATGCTACAAGCAGAGGTTTAAAGGTTACCTGTCTTTAGCAGATGAAAATTTCGCTTTGACAACTATTACTTCAAACCTAAATTATTCTGATCTCATACCAATTGGTTGGTCTAACGGTGTGTGTGTGGTTTTGCGTATGGTCCTATTGTCGCTGATTTTATGGCAATAGTGTTTAACCCTTCGATCAAACGGTCAGCGGGAACTTTTGTCCCGTACTTGACTGTGGCAATGAAATTTGAAAAACGCCTATTGGGTTTTAGGGTTCGTCAGGAAACTCTTGATCCAACCATTGTAAAGAATGCGTACCCTAACAATCCACAAAAACCAGTTACTGTTTTAATTCACACATTCTCTTCAAGAGAATGGAGGATTTTGGAACCTCATTTGTTGCCACCTCCAACAATCAAGATAAAGAAAACAAGTCAAGCTAATATTGGTGATATGATTTTCTGGTGTGGGTATGAAAGGGTGTATGCTAATAACGGTGTCTCATGCAAGGTTTATTACATTGTCTCTTTCGACTTGGTGACCCACCGTTTCCAACTCTTGGACATACCTGATGAGTTGCTTCGCCATATTCCTTTACCATTCTTAGTGTCTACTCTAGGAAACAACCTCGTGATTTCTGGAAACATTGATAAGGATAGCCATTATGATTTTTGTGTCTGGGTGTTGACACTTGTTGGTGGAACCGTTGATTTATTTACCCGTCTTCTGAAAGTTCCCACACCATGTAAACTCAAATTACTTGGTTTTGAGTTTAACAACAACCCGATTATTGAAGTTCAACACCAGGAGGGATTTCCTACGGTTGTTGTACGATACAGACTTGCTACCGGGAACTTCCAGAATCTTGGAATCAATGGAGATGCTGGATCTTTTTTCCTCATGCCCTACTGTCAATCACTTCTTATGCTGGACCATGAGGATGCCATGATCTATTAAGTTGTTGGCTTTTATGGTTTTTATGGTTTTTATTGGTATGTATTCAGTATGTGTTATCAGTCTTTAGGTTAACTAGGAATGTCGTTTGTATGTTATCAGTGTTTGTCGCATGTAATCCGTTTAGGATATCTGTTAACGTCGCATGTAATCAGTTAATTTCCATCTATGCAATTATTTTTAGTTTCTGATAATGAATTTATGTTTTCTTTTTTATTTTTTTTAGTGTTGGTGTGGTTAAAAAAATTACTGATCCATAAATATTTATAGATATATTAATTGTGTAATTCATAATGTAATCAAGTTTGATCCATAAATATTTATTGATATATTAATTGTGTAATTTTTTCTTAATGTAATATTTTTATATCTCTTAACAGGCTGGACTTCCTATCGTTCTTGAGCAAGTCAATGTATTCGATAAGAAAGGTATAGATCCTACAACGTACGCCATCACCTTCGAGAATGCGGTTAACATTCCAACGCAGGGGGGCTTTTTGGAGATTGCGGTATTTGGGTATGCATATTCTTATACAGATTGGCACACGGGAAGTCTTTGGATGTGGATAATCCGGTACAGGCTGGACTTGCCTATCGTGAGCATTTGGCAGAGTTTTTCTTGAAACACAGAGTTTCTAGTTGGTAGAGATGGTTAATATGGATGCTGTAATTCAAACAGATTGTATCACGGGAGCAATTTTGTATTATGGGGTCAAGTTTCTATTAGATAACTAGATAAAATGATGTATGAACTAGTTTATGTAATTTGCTCCCTGTTTGTTAAGTTATGGATTTTGTTTTGTAAATTGTTGACATCCTTATACAAGGTCGCATTGAAAAATGGTTATGCACCTGATTCGACAATATATGGAGTAAGAGTGATTGTTTTTTTCCGTATACAGTAAACCTTTTCCCATATTTATTTCGATTAAGGTTACTACTGACAAAGAAAATGTTTACTTGCAGAACAATGAGATGTTTATAATAGGTGCCAAGGGAACTGTACATGCTAAATTTAGCAAATTTTCTTGACTGCTTCCCATTTGCAAGGTAATTTCTTTATCTTTTATTTATCTTGTTTTTTTTATCTTGTTTTGTTACCTTTAAACAATAAAATATTAATAAGCATAACGTAGTACAACATTGATACTTCCCTAAGTAAACTATTAATAAACATAACGTACTACAATGTTAATAAGCATAACGGTACATTTTGTGACAAACAATAACTAACATCAAAGGTTCAAACACTACAGATAGATGACGATTAACCGACTAAGAAGTTTACAACTGGATAATTTAACAACGACCCGGTTCATGACCATCACCAAAACATTGACTTAGAAATCATCCAAGTGATAAGGATTAGCTTCCGGGACTGAATTTAGGTTGATGGCAGAGTAACCTCGTTCATCACCCCATACCAGATTCCCCTCCCATAGGCTATTAGATGATTCACCCGTCCAGTGCAGGTCTTCCCATTCCTGGTAAAATTCTCCCGTTTTCAAAAAACTCTTCGTCTATTTCGACTTTACGTTTACGACTTCCCCATTCAGATACCATCTCTTGCTTCACTTCTTTACCCTTGTCTGATCTACTATTGATTGTCTTGCATTTTAGCAGGAAAAATATGTAATATATCTTGTTAGAATTCCAAAAAAAAAAAAAAAAAAAAACAAAATAAATAAATAAATAAATAAATAAATAAAAAACAAAGGTACGAACTTTCAAATTACCTCTGTTCTGGGCAGCGGTGCCATACATGCTTCACGGGTGTGTCCTTCGGTGCCACACCGTCCACATTTTTTAACTTTTGGCTCCTCATTTTTTTTATAGAAAACGATCTTTGTTTTTTGGTGTTCCTGCTTGGCGCTTAACCATCAATGGTGGTTTAACTTTTTGCAAGTTTCCTGGATTAACCCATTTTGATTCTTCTTCCAAAGGAAAGACCAATTCTTGATATGTTCCTTTTAGTGCTGTTTTCATAAACCAATCTTCCGCCCATTTATTACAGTGGGTCAAATCTTTGGATCTACACACGGCACACACATGACCACAGGGTATACCCGAATCTTGCCATTTCCTACAAGTTGAAGCTAATCAAATGACAGACATGATTAAACAACAAGTACCTTAATAAACAACCTGTTTATAGTAAATACCTGCAAGTGCATTCATTTTTTGTAAAATCAACAATATGAATATGATGATGGTCTATTACTTGGTACACGGCACACATGGCGATGCCTCTAACTTCCCAGTTAGCACTCTTGTACATCCTCTGCTGGACCTTCCTTTCTGCCCACTCTGTAAGTTCATATTTTCTTGCCACTGCCATTTTATGCCAACCAAAAAAAAGAAAAGAAAAAAAAATTACTTTCTTACAAACAAAAACTTATACCAGATATTATATATTAAAAAAGAAAAGTAAATGATTCGTAAAGATTATATATAGTTTACCACGGTATTTTTCTCGACGTAGGAAATACCAATCTTGTAAAAGCCTTCTGTAGTACTCCATGAGCATCGTTATTGGAACCCTTCTCACATGCCTAGTTAGTGAGTTAATTGATTCTGCACTGTTTGAGGTCAAGTAATTGTATCTTTTTCCTGTACAATACGCCCTTAACCACTTATCAATCCCTGCTTTTTCAAGTTTATCTACGGCTTCAGGTCTACTTGCTCTAAGCTCTGCAATTGCTTTGTCAAAATCTTCAGTAGTATAAGCTTTGCACGCCTTCCAGAATAAAGCCTTTGGTTTTTTCAATTTCAAATTGCAATTCATCATCAAATGACGGCAACAGTAACCGTGAAAACAATTTGGAAAAACTGTATCACAAGCTTTGGTTATTGATGCATGCCTGTCTGAAATAATGGCCAAATTAGGCACTTCATCAATGCATTCTTTTAGCCACATCATAAACTTTGTCCAAGCTTCACCGGTCTCACCCTGTGAGACCCCAGTAGCGATTGGAATAATCTGGTTTTTACTATCCATGCCAATAGCAAGCAGGTTGGTTCCTTGATACTTCCCTTTGAGATGCGCGGCATCAATTATTAGCAATGGGCGCATAAAGGCTATAAAACTCCGTATCTAGTATCATTAACAGTAAATTAGTATTAGTTTACAATTACATAACATGTTTAAAAAAATAAAATAAATATAAATATTATTAATAAAAATAGTGAATCTAAATTGAATCTTACCGCAACACCAAACGCTATAAATACCATCTTAAATCTTCCTTCATCGTCTGTTTCAATGTGCGTTACCATCCCTTCGTTTTTTAGTTTTAAGTAATGGCAATAATAAGGTAACTGCTCAAACGAATCTTCTGGACTACCGTTCAAAGATTCGAATGCCAAATTCCTACCCCCCCCCCAAGCTCTTTTGTAAGAAACGTCTATTTTCCATTCAACACGAAAATATTTTTGTATGTTAGCAACCTTATACACCCTGCTAGTGTCTTTCAATTTTTTGTATAGTAAATGACTCAACAATTTCATAGTGGCATTGCGATGATTAGGACAAATCTGATCTCTTGAACATGTGTGTATGTCGTTCATGTTAGAGACGTAGAATTTACTACCCACTTTAGCCTTATGAGTGTATATATTCCATAAGCAGCCTTCGCGGGTACATTTGACGCTATATCTTGTGCTTTCATATTTAATAATTTTGTATTCAAAACGCTCAATTAATGATTTCTTTCCAATAGCAAACATGCATTCTTGCTTATTATAAAACTCCTTGTTTATGAAAAAAACATTATTGTTCATATGTGGCTGGGTTGTTTTAAATACTGGATTTGGGGCAGTTGGTGGCAAAGGCATATTTTTGAACATGTTTTTTTGCCACTAAGGAAGTGAATCATCTTGTTGGTCACAAGAGTTTTGTTCAACTTTTGGGGTGGGATAATAACATTCTTGGGGAACAAGTGGAACACTAAGATCAAATAAAAAATTATTAGAAGCTGAAGAAGATTTTACCTCCAAATGTTGTTCAACTACTGAAATGAAAAGTTTCTGAACAAGATCGTCCTTACCACAAACTTCATGAATGAAGTATTGGACGTCATCGTCATCGACAACGTCCAATGACATAGAACCATCTTTGTAAAATAATCTGACAAAAGAACTTTTGGTGTCTTTCAAGGCGTCCACCTTTCTCTTCACGTACTCCACTAGGTTCTTGAAACTGATATTTTTAGGTAGTTTAACAGCATGCTTTGAGGATGGATGCACCAAGATAACCTTAAACTTACAACTTTCATCATAATTCATGGTGTTTATTCCCTTTGTTTTTTGTAGTATTGTTTTTTTTATGTTTTTTTTTTTGGTATTGGTATTTGCAGAAATTTAAGTGTCTCCAACACTGCTATTGTAACTATAAGCTTAGAAGATAGTGGAGCATGGTAAAAAATTATTAGGTCGCCCAGGAAATTGAACTACCTAGTCGCCCAAGAAATTTACTAACCATCTAGCAACCCTTGTACTAGTGATATCAAATCCATGTACTTGTTAATTAATTTTCTTGTACTTGCATTTATATGTGTAATGTGAAAATTTTATTAGGTCGCCCAAGAAATTGAACTACCTAGTCGCCCAACGAATTTACTAACCATCTAGCAACCCTTGTACTGGATATATCAAATCCATGTACTTGTTAATTAATTTTCTTGTACTTGCATTTACATGTATAATGTGAAAAATTTATTAGGTCGCCCAAGAAATTGAACTACCTAGTCGCCCAAAGAATTTACTAACCATCTAGCAACCCTTGTACTAGTTATATCAAATCCATGTACTTGTTAATTAATTTTCTTGTACTTGTATTAGTTGCATTTATATGTGTAATGTGAAAAATTTATTAGGTCGCCCAAGAAATTGAACTACCTAGTCGCCCAAAGAATTTATTAACCATCTAGCAACCCTTGTACTAGTTATATCAAATCCATGTACTTGTTAATTAATTTTCTTGTACTTGCATTAGTTGCATTTATTTGTTTAAAGAAAAAGTTAAGTCGCCCAAGAATTTGAAGTACATAGTCGCCCAATATAAACACTATATAGACATTGTGAATGTAGCATTATGTGAATTAGCTAAACTAGAAATGTCTATTGGTATAAGTCATTTTGGTTACACTTGTTTACTTGTATATATATATTTTTTTGTTTTAATTCTTATATTTATTTCTTTTATTTATATATACATATTTTTTTTATGTTTTATAAACAGAACCTGTTAAGAGGCGTTTATGGTTTGATGGCAAGGAAAAAATTGAGGTGGTCAAGGATGTAGATGAAACATGTGACGAGGTGGTCAAGAAAAAATTTGACGAAGATGTAGAGAAAACATGTGATGTAGATGTCAAAAAAAATGTGAAGAGGCACGGAAGGAAAAAAGTCAAATTTACAAATCTAAGAAACAGGAAAAACAAGATATCCAAGACGAAGAAGCATTACATGAAGCCTTAGCCGAAGAAGATAGGGCTGAAAGAGAAATGGAGGAGAGAATCAGGGAGGACCGGGAGTTCGAGGATATGGTGTAACATATTTAAATTTCAATGTCGAAAAACTAATGTATATGTTTCCTGCACTTCAATTAGTTTAACCTTGTCTGTAATATATTATTTCTAGTAATGCTTCAATTAGTTTAGAGGCCTCATTAGTTTAACCTTGTCTACAATTCAATTGTACCATCTTATATGTTATTTATTTGAAGTACTAAGTTATGAATGGTTATTTATTGCAACATTATATAAACACATACATTGCATCATCTCTTTACACACAAACCAAACACACTATGGCTCAACTCTCTGATGAAATTATCTTGTTCGGGATACTAACAAGGGTGCCACCAAAGGCTGTTGGTCGCTTCAAGAGTGTTTGTAAGGCATGGAATGCTTCACTTTCAGGAAATGCCTTTGTAAGGGATCATTGTTCTCGCTTGGCAATTCCATCTAATCAAAAAGTTCTCCTAATTGAACACCAAATCTACTCAATTCATTCAATCAAATTTGAAACCCATCATTACGAGACGGACACAAGCATGACCATCCCTTTCAATCATCACTCATATGATCCTCTATTGACTGCCTTCTCTATACTATCACATTTGAATGGATTGCTGTGTGTTTGCGATAAGTTCACTTCCGAGTTGTTCCTTTGGAACCCAGTCACTACCGCTTTCAAACGATTGCCACACCCATATTCCAACAATTTCTATAAAGATATTCTTGATGCAGTTGGTCTGTACACCGACACGTACGATGATTTCAAAGTCCTGTACATAAGGCGTAGGGATGCTAAGATTGCTGTCAATTTGTATTCTAGGAGTGACGAATCATGGAGAAACATACCTCTTACATTACCATCAGAGTATCTAACCACCCGTTACTATTGGTCATCTGGTACTTTGTGTGGTGGTATTCTTTATTTCACGGTTACCGACTCAATGGTTGGAGGTAGCCATTTCATGATTTCTTTTGATGTAAATTCGGAGCAATTTAGTATGATAAGCTTTCCACCTATTCCTAACCACGGAATCGCTCAAATTCGTTTAGTGAATGCACAAGATGAGCTAGTAATGTTTGCTGCCACTGGCTATCGTGAGATGAAAATTGACATGTGGCTCCTTCAAAAAGATACATGGTATCGTATCCACTCATTTCCTGTAATATCACTCGATTTGTAGTGCTCGATAACACATTATGTGACAAACGGAAATAAGTGGTTTGTGATGGCAAAATTTCAGAAGATTTTTGAAATTGATACTGGTATGATGTGGTTTGACCGTTTTTATCCAGTTATTTCTTGGACGTGTTGTAATGGTGCGTTGTTTACGGAGACCCTTGTTTCACCTAGTATCTAGGATATTTAATGTTTTAATTTTTTAAATTTATAATGTTTTACTTTTTAGTATTAGTAGTTTTCCATGTTTTATTAATGAACTATATGGTTAATGCCATGTATTGAACCATCTCTTGTAGTAGTTAATGAACTATAGTAGTAGTTAATTTAATTCAATGTGAATCAACCATCTCTTGTACTAGTGAATTTAATTCCATCCCTTTTCTTATTAAAAAGGCTCACACACACTCTTTCATCCATTACTAATATTTCCCAAATCAATAAAACAAAATAGCCATGTATTCATCTTCTTCATCTGGTAGGTTATACCGTAGGAACAATCATGAATACTATGATGTTGCTAATATGACACATTGCAATTGTCGTCTGCAGCCACATCCGCTAATTGAAAGAGTTGCTTGGACTCCTACAAACCCCGGAAGAAGGTTCAGAAAATGTCCTAGAAGCAGCTGTGGAGTTTATGGTTTTATTGACCCCGAGCTACCGTCACAATATTACATAGACTTGCTTTATAGGGAACATGAAGAGAAAGTGCGTTTAATGAATGAAGAAGGAAGTGTGGCAAATTCAAAAGATTCAAAGCAAAGTATTGGAATGTTGCAAAAAGAAATTATGCAGTTAAAGGCTAAATCAAAATTTCATGATGGACTTATGTTTTTATTTACTTTGTTATTTGTCATAATTTTCATTATGCATTATGCTTGTTAAATTAGCTTGAATCCTGCTACGAAGTTAGTTATGGTTGATGGTGTACTTGAATTTGTGATTGTTATGCTATTGTGCTTTATGTTTTTTTTTAATGATGAATTATTCCCAACAGACAAGTTAGTTTAATATAAATATTATAAAATTAAAAAAGAAATTAATACTACAATTAAGGTATCAGTTGGCATACTGCTAATTACTTAGACAAAACTACATACAGTTTATAACTATACCAAGTGGCATACATACATAACCATCTTGTAATGACCATCATATACCAAACCTGCTAATGACTAATAACTAATAACCAAACCTGCTAATGACCATCATATACCATCTTGTATTTCCATAAGTAATCTACCATTCGTTCACGATAGGCAATAGCTGTTTCTCTAGGATCGGCCGCCTCTAATGATATATTAAGACCCAAACGGTAAAGATTTATGCAAAACCATACTCCGCAGTCACCATATACACTGCATTTTCGGGGGGCATCATCTTGGTATCTCCATGTTATCGCATAACCATTGGCGTCAATTCCTTTAGCCTTCAACACTCCCTCCTGGTCAAGATACTTTGGCAGCCGATATCCAAAAGTTTCAGGCATTGTCTCTTCCCACCACTGTTTACCTCTTGAAAATTCAGGTAAGGAATCATATATTGTGACAACACCGGTACGTATATGAAACGTCCCTAAAGCCTAGTGCTTTCTAGGTTGGTTTATTGGAAATAGTACCTACATTATAGAAAAAAATAGCAATTTAAAACAGAAAAAATAAAATTTGTAGAGAATATACATCATCTAACATGGTAAGATAACATATACAGACCTTTTCGACATCACACCATGGCACTGGATACTTTCGGCTGTTTGCCCAGTAGCTTCGGAGGTTACCGGACATGACACACACACTAAAAAATGCACCGGCCATAGCCCAATCAGCGTCTGATGGTCGGAGCGCCCACATTAAATCTACCCATACATCTAGGTGTTGTTTTTGGTATATACATGTTAATACGGACAGTTAAGTTGAAACACAAATACACATTTTTCGTGGAAAAAACAAATCTTGAATTGTTTCAACATCCAATATTTGATTCACTGAATACACAACTTAGTTCATATGGTACTAAAAAGGCAAGAAATTCAAATAAATTAACAGTTATACGTACCTCATCCCTAAGCCATCCTGAGCTAAAATCACCATGTCCTAATAAACACTGCCAGAAACGAAGATCAACAACCGTATCTCCTCATGGAAAATAAATATAGTATCATCTTTTTCCTTTAAAAACTTTTTTATGTAAACTGGCTCAGCGACCTTTGTTTTCTTCGCCCTGCGACTTCTTTTCAGGCTCTGAAATAGAAAAAAATGGATTAAATGAATTTAAATTACACTATAACGAGAAATATATAGTCAGTGTGACATACCTCTACAAAGGGTTCAAATTGGAATACTTCCAATTTATCATCAAAATCAGGAGCTTCAATAGGGGATATGTTAGCATGATTGATCCTAGATGAACGCTTTCTTAATGTTATTGGCGTAGTGTCTGGTGGATATGGGGACTGGTAATATCTCCCTAATTTCCTCTTCCTTTTAACTTCGTTGAAAATAGCTCTGACATTTTGAGTCTAAACAGAAACAACGATATCATTACAAACACGTAGTAATATGTTTTAGTTAAAAAATAGTAAATTTACGTTTATACTGTCACCAATGCTCAAATATGATTTATATCTCACAAACCCGATCACCAAAACTCCTATATGATCACAAGCCTTTCAAATAATTTAGAAACACCGTTCCATATTTGTCATATAGTCTAATTCTCAAATGTTATTAAAATAACATAAACATCAAATAAAAACCATATAAAACATCATTACCTCAATCATCATTCCATATGTTATTAAAATAACACTGGATAAACATCAAATAGTAGATTGACTTTTTTTTTTTTTTTTTTTTTTTTTTTTTTTTTTTTTTTTTGGGTCATTTGTTCAATTTAAATATGTTATTAAAATAAAAGTGGATAAACTTACTATTGTATTAATAAGCTAAATAACTTTACCTTAACAACTTCATCATCATTGTCATCACTAACACATATATATATTCTATTTCATCGTTCTTTTCTGAGCAAGTCCCCTCCCCTGCAGGTTCATATACCTCTTCAGCACCCTCCATAGCAACTTAACCTGCTGTATCAGCGACAACCGTATCCATTTTTACAACTGTTTCATTCCCATCTTCAACTGTTGGTTTTTCAATTTCAGCCAACTCACCTGACTGTTCATATACATTTTCAGATGTATTACAAACAGCATCGCCTGCTATATCAGCCATAACGGCATCCGATTCTTCATGTGTTTCATCGCTTTCTTTTACTTCTGTATCCACATCCATCGATTCCTAAAAAACAAGCGGTGAATGTAGTGAAAATACAATAAACAAAATACAAATGAAAGAATAAAAAGGAAAGAATACCTGTTGAGGAGTTTGATCAAACCCATCATAACCAATATCTGAGAACGTTTCATTCAGATTTGGTAAGGGGGTACAATAAAGATTGGGCTCATCGGCAACTTGAATAACATTAGTTGTTTGATCTGGATCAGGAGACAGGAAAACGGCTTTAATTACTTGTGTCATAGTGCCCGTAAATGCGTGAGGGTCCGTATAATACAACTTATGTTTCTCAGCGTCTGAATCATTCGTCTTCATGGGTGTCTTGGCATCATGAGTATGCATCTTAAAACAACATTTAAGAAAAATATAAAAATGTAAAAATGCTTATTAATAAGATGAAAAGAAAAATTAAAAAATTTGATTTTTGATATTTTTCTTTTACCAACCTTTTTAACTACTGAAAACTTGAAACTTTTGTAAAAACAAATAACCTAGAGCTTAAAATTAAGCAAATTGGAGTCAAAAGATTTGGACAGTTGACTTTGGTCAACTGTCATCGGCAAAGCTGATATACGTAACTAGGGGAGCCCAAAAAGGTTAAATAAACTGAAAATAAGTAAGATGGACCAAATGCTTAAAATAAGAAATGGCCAAAACTGACGTGCGCAGTCTGCTGCACTAACTTGCAGCCTACATAAAGGGGGGGGGGGGGGGGCACCTAAAGGTCTAAGGTTGCTGGAAATAGAAAGTATCCAAGTATAGCTACTCAAGGGACCCAAGAAAACCTAGTGGGGCCCACTGAGGTTCCCTGTGGGGCCACTGCAAGTAGAGAAAGTGGCAAACTGTTGGTTGTGCAGGGGAGGAGATGGCCAAACAGGCCACTTCACAGGTCCAAATAAGCAAATCAAGAACAATCACAAAAATAAGACAATGCTGGAAATCCAATGTTTAACTGACCTATTTCATCCCCATGAAATTTTAAATCCTAATTCTTCCCACAAAATTCATGAAAATTTTAACAAGAATTGGATTTGCTGCATAAGAGTAAACTTTGACTTTTTAATATTAAACCTACTTTTGACTTATTTGAACTTTGATTGGTTCTCATTGACTGAAAACATTTTTTTGAGCTGAGAGGTGAGTTAACTAAGCTAAACTAACCACTGATAAACATGTATGGATGATTGAGCAAGTTTAGAAATCCAATAGTGAATGCTCACATTGGATTTTGACTTTCTATCTATAGCCACTGGTTTACACTGTCTTCCTGAGCCATAACAGCCTAAAGAAACTAGATACAAGCAAAAACAACAATAATGAACACCCTGAGCCACATCCGCAGGTTCAACCAAACACCCCTTATCAGCTAATTTACACTAAGTCTGAGATTTTAAGATTTTAAGCTACTTCACTACACCCAATATTTTTGTAATCAATATAAAAACATTAAATTACACTTTGTTACCTTATTGTGACTATCACCAAATGTCAAATTTTCACTGTCTGGATCAGTAGCCTTCATCGTCTGAAAACAACATTTTAGAATTGTATAAACAATTTTTTTTATAATCAATATAAAAAGATTAAATTACACTTTGTTACCTTATTGTGACCATCACCGACTGTCAAGTTTTCATCATCTGGATTAGTAGCCTTCATCGGAGTCTTTGAATCAGGAATATGCATCTGAAAACAACATTACAGAATTCTAAAAACAATATATTTTATAATCAATTTAAAAAGATTAAATTACAAGTTATTACCTTAATGTGAGTATCACCGACTGTCAAGTTTCCTTCGTCAGTATCATTAGTCTTCATCGGTGTATTTGAATCAGGAATATGCAACTGAAAACAACATTTCATATTGGTAAAAACAGTATTTTTTGTGATCAATTGAAAAATATTAAATTACATCTTGTTACCTTATTGTGAACATCATCGTCTACTGACATGTCATCATTAACTACCAACGTCCCTTCAAACTTTATTCCTAAAACATTCTCAACGACCCCAATCCTTTTTTTAACAATTTCTAGCTCACATAAAAGGTGTGACACATGAACGTCTCCCACAACTTTTTCTATGTCTCCAAGCTTTGACTTAATCGACGCAACCTCAGATTGAATGTGATCTTTATCCAATATTGGGTTTCGGGAAGTCTCAGGAACATCATCACAAGTTTCACCAACCTCAATACCCTTTGCTTCCTGTTTATGAATTTCATTGACAGTGCAACTTTCACCAAAGCTGTTAACATTTTCTCCCTCTTTATGAATTTCATCACAAACATAACCAGCCGTATGTTCATCAGCCGTATCTTCATAATCCATATCTTCGTCAGTCATTTTAGCAACAGGAACCGGAATATCATTTTCATTTTCTGCATCATCCGTATCTTCAGCAACCATTTGACTAACCGGTATAGGATTTTCAATTTCTAGCTACTCCAAGTCGTCTTTTGCTTGAACAATTTGCAGCTGAAGTCCCCTGATATAATCCATGCTACGTATGTACCACGGACAAAGCAACTCGGAACGTGTTGGTACCAGCTTCTTTAAAGGTTGTACACCCTAGAATAGAAAAAATTGTTAACTGATATGATGTAAATAAACGACAACTTTAAAGGCTATTAGCTATGGCTGTTGATAGTTTATGACTAGAAAAGAAATTTTTAAGCTAGAAAAACTAAAAATTAAAATCAATATTAACCTAGCGAGTAAAGCGTGTATAAGCTTTTTGTAATTTTACAAATTTTTTAACAATTAAAAGCAATACTAACCTACCAAGTTCAGCCTATATCAGTAAGGATAAGATATAAGCAATACAAACCTAATATTAACTAATTAAAAAGCAAGTGACGTTTTTCCTTAGTTGTTCAATTACCTGATCAAATAGAATAGAGTGATGTTTTTTCTCAAATTTTTTGATGCTTGACCATGCTAAAGCACGAGGGATTTTCGCAGGGTCTTTGCACCAAAAATGGGTGCTGTTAGGGAAGGTTTCCAATATCCAAATCTAAAAAACATGGGAAAACAAAATAATTACGCTCACGAACGGAAGGTATCTAATTGGATACTAGACAAAATAATTACTATATCATTAAGGATAAGATATAAACAATCTGAAATAATGCTTGTTACGAATGAAATCTAACCTTTAATGCCCATATAAAACCATATAGATTGAATGTTTCTTCTTTTTTTGGAGACTTTTTTACCGGCTTCTTAGATTCTTTCACGGTATTCTCATGCCTTGGAACTACATTCACCGTTCTTTTATACAACTGACACCACATGTACTCTCCCCATGGATACTCATTCCAGATAGAGAAATCATCAACCATAGTCAAAAAATGATCCGGAATGTAGAACCTCCCTTCTCTACCCATGAACACGCAAGTGGCAATCACCAATAAACAACTCCGAACAGCATCCTCATCCGATAATGAATCCCACACTTGGCCAGGCTTCAACAAGCCCAAAATCTGTTGACCCTTGATTCTTTTCTTCTTAGTTGCTTTCTTTTCGGGAAATAACCGGTCTAAAAAAGGACTATATGGTATACCACGCACAATACGCCCTTCGTCTTTATCAACATGGCCTAATCGAAAACCAGTAACAAGGCTAAATTGTTCACGCCCAAATTCCAGTAAATTATCACCTATTTGAAAATTAAGTGGAGGGCAAAAATCACTAACTTTCGGAACCATAACCACATTTTGGTAAAAGTAATTATACAGATAGTTATCAGGGTTATGTGAGGGGAAATCTAACCATGCCCCAAATACAGTAGTTCTAAACAAATTTGTTCTTCCTAAATTCAACAATGCTTTAATATTAGTAAGATGTTTTACTCTAGATCTTACTGAAATCTTCGCGTCAAACATATTCTTGGATTACTGTATGTGGGGTAATTTCTGTGGGTTTTGAATAATTTGGGTTAATTTGGGTGGGTTTTCAATAATTTGGGTGCGTGAACAATTAAGGTTTTGCGTGAACAATTAGGGTCGTTTGGTGTTTGGAGAAGAGAGTAGCAGGGGTCGTGGGTTTTCAATAGTTTGGTATGTGTTAGAGAAGAGAGTAGCAGGGGTGTTTGGTATGTTTTTTAAAAGAATATAAAAGTTTTAATTATGTATATAGGTGTATAAAAGTAATAATAAGTATAAGAGTAATAAAGAAATTTTAGTATTTGTTTAAAAGTAATTTTTATAAATGTATAAAAGTATAAAAGGTGTATAATATGATAGTACTATGTACTTATATAATAAAATATTATATCCTATCTAACCAGTCGTCCAAGAATGCACATGGGTGGGACCAAGTCGCTCAATAAGTTTGTACTTAAAATAATAAAAAAAGACTATACTTTTGGGGAAGAAGACAAAATAAGGATAGTCGCCCAAAAAAATAATTGACTAGGTAGGTACAATGCAAGTAAATAAGGGTATATGGTGGGGACAACCTATAGGGACACATGTCAACACTATGTAAGAGTTGTCCAAATTTTTTTGAGATATAATCGCCCCAGGGTATTTTAAGAAAAATGAAATTGGTGGGGGTATACATGGTTGGTGATTAAAGAATTACCTCTCAAACATCGGTAGCGGGTGAAATGAAGGATCAGTTATGCATTTGAGCAGTGGGGCCCAGTGGCCACAGACTTGTCTCCCTATAAGCTAGGCAATTAATATAAGCCAATCAGGATACCTCTTGTTGCACCCTCATCCTATAGCATCTTAATCAACCTTTATTTATTTACTCGTAAATATCTATTTTTTTACTCAAATACGTCCACTTAAATATCTTAGGAAGTGTTTGCTAAGCATGTTTCGCGCTATTGGATTAGATTGAAAGATAAAATAAACAGTTTAGTTCAAGCTTTTGGAATAAAATGGAGGATTCAACCTACAAAAGTCATACCATTTTAATTTGGTTGGTATGAACCAAAAGTTCTGATAGTGTATGTTTCTAAAATTTTCTCAACCATAAAAATTGTACTTTTTTCTTTGACTATTGACTTATGTTTTTTTTTTTTTTAATTATGTATACTAATATTTTATATCTAATATAAATTTAATAAATCAAATATAATTATATATAATAATATATTTTATCTCTTTTACTTTTTTCTCAAACATTTCTCAAATCTTTCAAATCATTTTCAAATCCTAATACCATTTGTAAACCAAACGCACCTTTAGTTTCATCAGATGTGTTTCAGTTTTCTCAACTATATGAAAGAAATTTTTTTAACCACTAGATTATCTTACTATCTACCACGAATATGTAGGCACTAAATTAATCCCACATGATTTAAAGGAAAGATGTGTGTAGAATATACAAGATTTGACATGGACAAGATGGATTTCTATTCCATGTACGATATTATTTTACTTTTGATTGATTGCCTATTGGATTCGGTCTTTAAAGTAGTACTGTAATAACTTTTTTCTAAATCATTGACATAACTCATGGGCATGTATAGCAAAACTACATATAAGTTGTAGCTATAAGATATTTTTTTTCTTCAATAAAAATGTTTAGTAAATGAGCGGTTAACTGTAATTATAAGCTGTTAACAGTAATTTTATATTTTAACAGCTTCAAAATATTTTAAAAGTTTCATTAATCAGCTTTTTATTTTGGAGCTACTTATTTATTATAAAAGCTTAAAGTTGATGTATCTAAATAGAGTTACTTGATTTGAAAGAGATTATTTTTGTAACAAAAATCTTACAGCTACCAGACAGGCCTAATAAACTTTTACTGTTTTACAAAGCTTTATTAATAGTTTTGTATGCATTTGATTAAAATGCTTCTTAAAAGACATTTAACATATAATTAGCATCCACCCAAAGACTTCGGTTTTCTGCTTAAATTTTCAACTCTTAGTAAAATTCTTAGAGCATTTATAATGCAACTCACCTATTTATGACTTTTTGCAAACGATATTTTCAATATCTTCTATCTCTAAAGACTAATTTTACTACAATGAAAAAAAAAAGAAAAAAAAAAACTATTTGAAAAGTTTTTTTTTTTTTTTTTTTTTTTTTTTTTTTTTTTTTTAGAATTAAAACAATTAAATGGAGTAAGCGATTTCTCAAGTCAATCATAAAATGAATTGAGGAACACAAGTTATTGGAGAAAAAAAGTTTTATCTAAAAAAAAAAAAAAAAAAAAAAGCTTTTCAAAACTCTTTTCTGCAAAAAAAAAAAAAAAAAAAAAAAAAGAAGCTTTTGCTCTATCTATTATTGGAGATGTCTTACACTAATGAAAAGCTTTTGCTCTATTACCAGAGATGTCTTACACTAATGAAAAGCTTTTGCTCTATTTATTACTGGAGATGTCTTACATTAAACTAATTTTTGCGTTGAAATATGATTTGCACATTCCCACAATTGATTTGTAGATGGGAGGTGATTTGCACACTCCCACAATTGATTGACATACTCAAATTATGAGTGTTTTGACATTCCTATCCTTACAGGGTGAAAATAGGTAAAATTATGTGTAGGTATAAATGTCAAAATACTCATAATTTGAATGTGTCAATCAATTATGAGAGTGTGCAAATCACCTCTTTTTGTAAATGTTCTCACTCACACATTTTGGTGCAAAGTACACTTTTACTATACATCATGATTATTATATTCGTCTCATTATTATTGTCTAAGACAAAACATATATCTTAAGAAAAAAAACATAATCAATATTGCTTAAATTTAACAGGATAACAAATGTTTAAGACAAAAATACACTGTTGGTCCCTAACCTTGCCAGAAAGCATCGCGACGGCCTGAAACTTGGGAAAATCATTGCCGTGAGTCCAAACATTGGGTTTTTGAGGCCGATTGCGTCCCTTGACCCGTAATGCTCAGGTCAATGCCCCGTTATATGTCCTAAAATCCCGTTATCCATTTCGTTTGGAGGGTATAATCGTCTTTTAACCATGACAATTTTTTTTCTCTCTCAATGTACTATCCAACAGACGTCTAATCTATTTTTCCGCCATTATGTCTAATATAATTAGGCCGTGTACTCATTGGTCATCCCAAACTTGTTTTGGAAGCCTACCCAAAAACCCTAATGCAATGTTACTCATGAAATCTAATAATCTAAGTAAGAAATTAACAAGCACCAACCTTGGATTTACTCTATGGCAAATTAGAGAAGAGCCTTTTCTGTGATGACCATGAGACAAAGCAAAATGCTGCAATCAGGAGATATGATAAGTGTTTTTTTGGTAATAATCGTTTACATTGATATGTTTTTAAGATTGTTTAAGGTATTTCCCTTTTAGGTAAGATAATCGTGACAATGTTTTATATGTGTTTCAACAGCTGGTCGATCGGGTTCGTTTAGCATGAGGTTACAATCACTTGAACATAACACACCTAATGCACTAACAAATGAAAAAATTACAAAAAAAAAAATCATCAAACAGTTAAAGCAAATTGCATACTTACACCTTCCAAAACACTATATTGAAGAAGCATAAACTACAAATACACCTAAGAAGCATAAAAAGAAAATGTTTAAACATACTTGTAAAGGAAGCTGCAAAATTCTTCTCATCAATATCAAGATGAAGATTTACAGCTCATATAACCCCTAACTACAAATAACACATCCAACAGTCAAAGCAAATTTGAGACTTACACTTTCAAAACCACACGTACATTGAAGAAGCATATAAAATAACCGTTTAAACATACCTGCAACCAAAAACCTCTACAAAGGAAGCTTCGAAATTCTTAAACAAAACATGAAAGAGTTGAAGCAAATTACATGGTTACACCTCCCAACTCAAAAAGGGTATTTAAACATAGCTGTATCATATTCTCACAATTTCTCTAACCCATAATTGTAAACAAAACCTAAAACAGGCGAAGCACATTACATGATTACATGCTCAAAACTACAACCACATCAAAGAAACATATTAAAAGAGTTGATCAAACATACCTCTCATCGTCAATGCCAAAAACAAAAATTGCATGAAAAGATTGATAAACCACCACTTTTAAAAATCCCCAACGAACTTGTTATACATAGCTAATCACACCGATAATGGAGCACACGTGTTAAACAAAGAACTAACCTAAAAATTACTACGTAAGTGACAAGCTAGTGGAAAAACACCAATTAATCCAAAATATAGGTGTTTAACATGCAAATCACCTCCCAAATTAAGTGGCAAATTAGTGGAGATCTTACTAAGAAATAGAGCACTAACAGCTGTTTAATCCCTTCAAGCCGACGGCTCGGCTCGGCTTCACAGTGCACTCAAGCTGCCTCACTCCCTCAAGTTGATCTCCCCCTCGGCAGCTTTGGAACAATGCAGGCTCCCAAAACACTTCAATGAATTTTATATAGTATAATTTCAAGTAACGGTAATATGGTAAATTTGAGCAATTTTTTTTTTTTTTTTTTTTTTTTTTTTTTTTTTTTTTTTTATCATAGTAATTAGTTGACAACTAAAATGGAACAATAAAAAAAATGACAAAATGGACTATGAGACGGAAAGAGCATTATTTATGATGGATTTTGCAAATGTCCTGTACGAACAGGAATATCATAAAAGGTACAAAAATAAGGCTAAATTTATGACAAAAATAACACCAATAATAGGTTGCTCATAAGCTAGAAATTTATTTTTATCTCAACGGCTATTAAGCATTAATCTTATACTACATATAAAGAGAAAACACATCTGCTTAAAAACTAACAAAATGACTAATGTTGTTTTACCAAAATATTTTTACTTATAAAATACAGTGCAATCTATTAATTATTTAAGTACTTATTACAATTTAATCTATAAACCTTCTCCATTCTTACTTACTCCACACCCATACATACACAAAAAGTAAATAAAAATAAAATTGACGCTACTATACACCGTCGTCTTTATATGCAATTAATCGTCTAGAAAATGTAAGTAGTTAATTCTACCACTCCATTCGTCCCAAATTAAACTTTCACTAACTAAATATACACAGTTTAAGAAAGGCTGAACGATTACATTATGCATAAATAAAATTTCATAGCTACAAAAGACAATTCTATTGGTTAGATTGAAAGTGAAAACTTATTTTAAGACAATCCAAAATTGTAATGTGAACACTTCCTTTAAGACGATAGAGTATCAATCTCGAATATAATAAGATTCATCTATTACTTATGGCTATTGATATATAGATAATCGAGTAAATTGCAAAATCGGCCCTCCGATATGTTCAAATTGCAAGCGTATTTCTTACATTTTTGAAACTCCAGACATCGTCCATGTGGGAAACCTTTGGTGCAGATATCGTTGGTGCCCTAAAGTTAAATGACTAAAATGCCTCAAATTAAAATGACTAAGTCTCACTAAAGGCAAAGACATTTTAGTCATTTCACTTTGAGACATGGATATACGCACCAAAGGTTTGCCACACGAACAACACTTATATTTTCGAAAAGGTAAAATCTACATCTGCGATTTGAACAAACTACAGAGACGGATTTTGCAATTTTTCTTTATTTATAATAGCAAGCAAGAGTTAGTATGTATTTACTAATATTAAACTTAATTAGTTTGCTCTTTAAATTCTAAAGTTCAAACATGTGAGATAAAAACAAAATTGGCTAAAAGTTAAGGGACTAATTTTGGTGAATAATTGTTGGTTGTTGAGTCACATTCAATCTATGTCCATGTCACCACCTTCATTTCCATTCCCGTGCTGAGGTGGACCATCAAATACGGACTTCAAAATGTTATTTAACTCCAATTTATAAAAAAATGACTGACGCCTGGCATATGATTGTAACAGCCTTTCAGAACAAACAGTTTTCTTTAGACACGAATCTATTATAGCCACGTGTCATGGAACCATTAGTTGACGTGTGTTGAGTGGTCCCTACCTGGTACGTTTATTACTGACATACGACTTACATAGTCAGTCTATCAAGCTAGGCTCGTTTTGATCATCATGTGTAAATTTAGAACTCGCTTTGCAGAATTAAGACTTAAAATAAGTGTATACTTTCTTCTTGAAAATGGCCATGATTTGCAATTTTGCATGAACATTACAAAATATGGAGTTAGCTTATACGGTCGGTAGTTTCAATATCCGAGACTCCGAGTCATAAATGAGACACATTTGAGAATCTAATGAAACACCTCTTGCTCTCATAGGAGTAATCTAGTTGGCAATGTCCTGTGCAAACATACTATAGTGAGGTGGACAATTTATTTGGGGAGATGATTTGCACACTCTCATATTTAATTGGGACATTTCAAACATTGCATTAAACAGGTATACTGTAAATATAAATTGTTTTAACTGTTTGTACATTAAGTGTCCCAATCAATTTTTGAGTGTGTCAATTAATTCTCATTTATTTAAGACAAAGAAACATAGTTTCTGCAAACATATTATAGTTGGTTGATATTTACATCATTTTTTTTATGCACACATCATAATGTTACATAATTAATGTACATCTTACAACATGTTATATGTATAATTGTGATGTGTGCATCAATAAAGGGGTGCTTGGTTGAAATAAGGCAATGGGAAAGACAAAGATAATGATAATGCAAAGGAATGCAATGAGGTAAATTTTCATTACCCCAAATTATTGAGGAATGGTGGATTACCCACTATGGGGTAATGGTCCATTGCATTATATTAAACCAACCACCATTAATCATTATCTTTGCTATTCCTTACCCTTTAATACCCTTAACCAAGCACACCTTAAAAGTAGTGTAAGTATCACTACTCATATACTCGTAATAATAATCATCAAATACTTTAAACCTTATTAGGCACAAGATCATGGTAGTCAGGAAAGGGTTGGAATATAGTCACCGAAACACCAGAGTTAAGTCACGTACATTTAATTCGAAAGACTTATACTCCTCAAATAACCTAGACAGGCAAAATCATCATCCGTTTACCATTTAACAATGTACTAAGAAAATCACAAGTTGATAGTCTCAATCAAATTTTCACATTTCTGTTAAAATAAATGTTAAACTTAAATATTTTTAATCAACTTAGAGAGATTTCATTAAGTATAAATTGATATTTTATTAGTTAATATTGTAATTGGTTAATTTTAAAGCTGTATTTGTTTTCATAATAGAAATCCATTTTGTGATTGAGAAAATATTTTTCAAAAAGATGGGTTGAAACTTTTCATATTTATTAACCAAAACATCTATCAACAGAATGTTAAGTATTTAAACAACCAAGCAAGACCTTACACATAAACGGAGTAAACACGTTCCTGAAATGAAGTATTCAAGTTTACTAGACTGCTTCTTCATTCTTCTAAGTGGTAAAATTCGATCTCAAACTTTAGTCAAAGATGATAAATATTGCAAATAGTTCCCATTATCTTCAACATGCATGATTGTGGTCCAATTTGGGAATGACAAGTCAATTTCACATGTTCAAATTTCTCCCATTATCAGTATAAAAGAATTTGGCAAAACGTATATGATAACAGAAAGTTGTTGATTTTTAGTTACGTATATCATTTACTCACTTATAAAGTTACAATAACTCACAACATAGCTATCTTCACATTTAATGGTGTTTGAGAAGACTACAACTCTAACTAATGTGGTTTGAAGTATTAGTTAGTTGCTTTGTGGTGTCAATTTTGATCATTATTGTGTTATAACATGGTCAAAATGCATAAAAGTAACAAGTATGTAAAGTCATTTTTAACGGCAACTATACATCTAATAATATATACATAACAAATGTCTCTCACACGTGTTAAGGCAGAACTTGAACTCATAATCAATTTTGTTGAAAAGCTTCTTGCACAACATCAAATACCATTAGAATGAATACAAGCGATTTGGTAAAGTATGTAACATATTTGTACAGATTTGCCGAGTTTTAGAAATTAGATAATATAAACTATCTTTAATTAGCTTATTGTATTACTCACTATGTGTTTATTTCGCTTTATCATCTTTTGATGATAGTATAAACTGATAATCACATTGGAACAATGTACGCAAAAACCCCTCCTGGAAACTCTAATTGACATTATGAGTTCACTTATTTTGGGTTCCTCATATTCACATTATTGTCTTCATTATCAGGCATTTTACCAACATCATTCTAGTCTTAGTGTACCAGTGAGAATCGTATGTTATTCTGGAGTCAAAAGATGTATAGACATCTCATATGCATTCTTCGCCATCTTATGGTCTCGGATCAATTAATAATTTGTGTCGCTTTTGCTTATCGCCAACTTTGAGTTTCTTTTACCTTTTTTCTTATATTTGTATGAGTTTTATATGCTTAGGTTGCACCATTTTGATTCTTTAGAGTGCTTGTTTATCAAATTTGGTTCAAGTCGTTCATGATTTGTCCTCAACTAAACCTAATAGTTCCGAGTGTTGGAGAGTAGGACACACACGACTATAGGGACAATCGGACAAAACAAATCACAATGCCCCCCTTTTTCGTTATTATAATTCACTTACGGTATGTTTTTGTACAAACCGTCTACTTAAACCACCACATTAACAAAATCATGTCGACATATTTGATATTCAAATTGCAAAACCGGTTATAACAAGTGTAGTTCATGATTTTAGCTTAAAGCCGTAAACCAAACCGAATAGTCCCAAAATGGCAAAATGTGGACACGAGAAAATAAGTCATGGACAATTGTAGAAAAGAATTGATATTGTCCCACTTTTTCCATTAACCTACTTCAATAATGCATTTCTTTTACACTTACTTTTAGTCAACCATCAATTTTGATTGAATTAAGTCGACCATTTTTTTTCTTATAATAGTGTGTTTGGAAAATTAGACACATGTCCCAAATGTCCTTTCTTTTCACATATAAATTACTGGTAGATAACTACTTGTGTTTAGATTAAGATAGCGATAAAACCAACTAACCAAAGGCGTGTTATTAAACAAATTATCATATTTCGTAGGTCAAACGATCGTTTATATATAACTAACATGGTACTCGCACGTTACTGCGACGAATACCCTGTAATTAAAATTCGACAAACAATGTCTTTTTTAGATACGTTTTTCGTGACAATAACTTTATAAAAGACAAGAATTTTATGTTCTATTAACTTCAAATAATGACATACTCCTTCAAATAATGACATACTCCGTACTATATTATGTTAAAAATAGATAGTAAATAACATAGATATGCCATTTTTTTTATTGTATTAATTTTTATTTCATAAATGTTTTAGTGTGTTTGAACAGAGTAATTAAAATTTTATTCTAATAGCTTGATTGATTTGTATCATGTAGTTTATGTATTTTTGCATTGAGGGCGTTTTAATGATTACATTAATTAATGTTGTTAAATATGTATGTTGGTGCATAAGTTAATTGTACAACATGCATGTATAGTTGTATTGTTTAATATTAAATTTTGAGTAGTCTTGTTATTTAATGTAGGGAATGGTCTTCCTTCATCATATATAATTTAGATTTCAGTTAGAGCACATGGTGTAGTAACTCAAGAGGTGAGTTATGGCTTAACTTTCGATGCGTTAAGGCTGAGTTATCACACCATGTTGGTGAATTAAGGGGTTGCGTTAAGGGGAGAGTTACCATGGTAACGCTGCGTTAAGCAGCATCGAATAAAAAAAATTACATTTCCGCCCTCTAAAACGGCTATGTGAACATTTGAAATTCAAAAAAAAAAAAAAAAAAAAAAAAAAAAAAATTACACTTTGACCCTTCCAGCGTTTATAAACGGGCAGATCAAAACCTTTTTTCCACCACTATAAATAACCAATTAACACACAACTTTTTTTCACACTTTCACAACTTAATCTCATCTACATATACTTCCATTTGCTAAAAAAAAAAATTCGGGATTTAACAACAACAACGACGATAGTTTCTTGAATCTCATGGGGTGGAATAATCCAAACGCGGGTTCATCTTCAAACCCCATGCAGGTTCATCATCAACCAACATCCCTTTGCCTAACCCACTCAGCTTGTTGACCGAGGAACTTTGCCTACAACATCAACGATTTCTAATATGGCAACAAAACCAACAAAACACGATAAACAACAATTTCTAAAATCTACAAGTCGAACAACAATCACAACCGCCATCCCAATCATCACATACACAAACCGGAATAAATGAAGTATCCGAAGCACCTACGTCTCCTCCAAAGCCATACAAACGAGGTGGTAAACGAAAGGCCAAAATAAAGAACCCGGACCAATTGACGAAAATCCCGACGTGACCAATATTTCATTACGTTGGCAACCAAGTGAGGAAAAAAGTTACCGAGGATCCACAAGTCTGGCGTGCACAACCTGGCGATACGTTTTGGAGACGGGTTATCAACGAGTTCAATAGACTCAATTTTCAACCACGCAACAAGGATATGTTAACAAGCAATTGGAAAACGTTGAACCGTGATTGGTTCAACGCGATCTACAAATGTGCAAAAGGTTTGGAAATAGTAGGGAAAATGAATTGGATAACATGAGAAATGCTATACAAATGTACCATGACGAGTATAAAGGTGCGCCGTTTAATAACAAGGATGCGTGCGAGGTTTTGCATGCTCATAAAAAATGGGAAGCGCCGGAAGCGGTTGATTTAACCGGCGATGTCCCAAGCCAAACAAACGAGGCGTTATTAGGTCATGATGCTCAACCACGTCCGATCAGCAAAAAACGTGCTTCGAAGAAAGCCAAATCCGATAGCACGACAAGTACCGGAGGAGCGAGTACCTGAGGAACAAGCTCGTCAAGCCAATTCGGGGAGGCTATGACATCCGAGTATCGTATGAAAAGAGAAACGGTCCAAGAGGCGTATCGGGCGGCTAAAGAAAAAGATCTAATGATTATTAGCTAGGTTGGAAGAGATGAAATTTCTCAGTACTGACACTTCCAAAATGGATCTAAACATTGCGTATTGGATCGATTCGGAAAAGGACAGAATCATCAAAAAATATAATTTGCAACATCGACAGTAGATGTAATTGTATTTCGTAATTTCCTTATGTTGTAGTTTCATTTATGTCATGTTTTTTTCCTACTTTTTTTATAATTTTTTTTGTTGTGTGTGTGTGTATATATATATATATATATATATATATATATATATATATATATATATATATATATATATATATATATTTAAATTCGTATTGTAATGTTTAAGTTTTAATGTTATGTTATTTATTAAATGAAGTATTAGTTTTAGTTTAAAGGTTAAATTTGTAAATGGCTGAGTTATGATAAGGGGTGTAGATGGTTGAGTTAAGGATAAAATGTTAAAGCTGATGTAGCGCTGACGTGACACTTAGTTAAGTTACAACTTGAGCTTATTGCACCTAGTGCTCTTAGATATATAGCATCCCGTGGTAATAACAGTGAAGAAACTACAAATATTTTAGGTTACCGATGATTGTTTTGGTTAGTATAATTATGATCTTTGGCTAGTTAAATTACAACACATCACATAATGTTCACTATAAGATATAAAGTTAAAGAGTGTTAAACGAGTTATACATAATTCACATAATGTTCAAATAAAAGATATATAGTTCAAGAGTGTTAAATGAGTTATACTTAAAAATTTAGTGTGAATTACCAAAGCCTTTTGGCTTAAATATGCAAGTTTAACTCTTGTTAGAGATATATGTGAAATGTTATTTGTGTGCTGTAAAAGATTATATCTTAGAAGGGAAAATTGTCCAGAAATGCATCAAACTTGCCACTTGTTCCTATTGTATGGTGTGAACTTTTTTTTTCCTATTATATACACGAACTTTCTTAATCTTCCTATTGTATACATGAATCTGACGTGGCATGGAGTTAATTAAATAAATTTACATGAATCGTCCCTGTGGCTCAAAATAATTACACCATTCGTCCTTGAAACAATTGCATAAAAGGTCCCTGTAGCTCAAGAGTTAAAATATTTGCATCGTTAGTCCACCCACCACCGCCACCGCCACCTACCAACACCCACCACCTCCACCCACCACCGCCACCACCACCTACCAAACCACCACTGGCCACCACCGCCACCCACGACCGCCACCCACCACCACCACCACCCACCACCACCACCGCTACCTACCAACACCCACCACCAACGCCCAATACCGCCACCCACCAACACCACCGCCCACCACCGTCACCTACCAACACCCACCACCACTACCCACCACCTCCACCCACCACCGCCACCACCCACCACCTCCACCACCCACCGCCACCTACCAACACCCACCGCCACCACCCACCACCGCCACCACCACCCAACGCCATTAACACCACCGCATCCACCCACAACCACCCACCATCACCACCACCCACCATCACCTCCACCCACCACCACCACCACCTTCATGCTTTTTAAACTACTTTTTTAGCAACATTAGCATACCAATTTGTAAATAAACCATGTCAAATGTTAATTATCTCCAAAACTTATGAAAAGTTACTTAGCAAACTTTCTTTCCATTCCATGCCTGATAATTAATCAACGAATTAAAGTTAACCATTTTCATATGTGTTAAAAACAATTTTCATGTAACATGAATGATGTTTATAGACAAGAGACAGTGGTGGTAGGTGGGTGTTGGTAAGTGGCGGTGGTGGGCGGTGGTGGTGGTGGGTGGCGGTAGTGGTGGTGGTGGTAGGTGGTGGGTGGTGGTGGGTGTGGGTGGTGGGTGGCGGAGGTGGAGGTGGGTGGCGGAGGTGGAGGTGGAGGTGGGTGGTGGCAGTAGGTGGTGGTGGCGGTGGTGGGTGGAGGTGGTGGGTAGTGGTGGTGGGTGTTGGTAGGCGGCGGTGGTGGTGGTGGGTGGCGGTAGGTGGTGGTGGGTGTGGGTGGTGGGTGGCGGAGGTGGAGGTGGGTGGTGGTGGCAGTAGGTGGTGGTGGCGGTGGTGGGTGGAGGTGGTGGGTAGTGGTGGTGGTGGGTGGTGGTGGTGGTAGGTGGTGGTGGGTGGCGGAGGTGGAGGTGGGTGGTGGTGGCAGTAGGCGGTGGTGGCGGTGGTGGGTGGAGGTGGTGGGTAGTGGTGGTGGGTGTTAATAGGTGGCGGTGGTGGGCGGTGGTGTTGGTGGGTGGCGGTAGTGGGCGTTGGTGGTGGTGGGCGGCGGTGGTGGCCGGTGGTGGTTTGGTCGGTGGTGGTGGCGGTGGTGGGTGGAAGTGGTGGGTGGTGGCGGTGGGTGTTGGTAGGTGGCTGTGGCGGTGGTGGGTGGACTAACGATGCAAATATTTTAACTCTTGAGCCATAGGGACCTTTTATGCAATTGTTTTAAGGACGAATGGTGTAATTGTTTTGAGCCACAAGGACGATTCATGTAAATTTATTTAATTAACTCCATGCCACGTCAGATTCATGTATACAATAGGAAGATTAAGAAAGTTCGTGTATATAATAGGAAGATTAAGAAAGTTCGTGTATATAATAGGAAAAAAAAAGTTCACACCATACAATAGAAACAAATGACAAGTTTGATGCATTTCTGGACAATTTTCCCATCTTAAAAAAGGAAAATTCAGTCGGAACTAATGTGAAAGTGGTAAAATTGCAAATATTGACTGAAATTTAAAAGAGACAAATAATGTTTAATGTTTTTTTGAGCCTAAATAGTCACATCTTCCATGTGTTTGCTTGCTAGTTGTTTACTTGTTTGTTGAGATGCTTTACCCGTCGACACAAATGACATGACATTTTTCCCTTCACCAACCTTTTACTTTCTCACAAAGATAATGCATAAAATAGTAAGATAGAAAGTGAAAGAAACGCGTGTTAGATATTGATATTATCTTTCATACATCTAAGAATAAATGCAACACTTGATGTCATAGTTTGATAAAAGAAAATGTGATATTTCACCTAATGTGGTTCTCAATAAACAAATTTTTGAAGATATATAGTGATCCGCGAATTATACTATAACTTGTTGACTATTAAGGAAAATGATAATAACAACACTAAAAAATCAGTTTGATTATAAAAATAAATCAAAGTTTCTATAGTGTTTCATTATTATGAAGTTTTCATGTTAGATTAACTTGAACGAAATATTTTCTAACTTTGTTATTATTTCATGATTATTTTCGGTTCAGAATTGCATAAATTGATCGTAGATAAAGTTGGTTTGTAAGTAGTTATATTCGAGGGATAAGTGCTTATTACTAAGTTATCACTAAGTTACAACCTGATAATGCATACATGAATATTTTAAACATAGTCATTTTAAATATTTTCACAATAATAAAATAATATTTAAACTTGAATGATTTTTATGATTGTTAAGAAGTTTGAATAACCTAATTGAAACAGGCATGAAATTGGACCTTATTAAATGACATGTTTTCTATAATTTTTTTTTAATCAATAATTACAAAAGTTAGTCATTAACAAAACCCAAAACTTAAAAACAACCAATATAAAATGTTATTGGTGATGGTTTCTATCCTGGGAAGTGGGAAGGAGGGATAAAGCATACATCATTGTCACGTAAGAAAAATTACCAGAACTTTGAATTATGATAATGTGCCAAATAAAGTTTTAAAGTACTTTTCACCCAATTGGATATTCAAAGTTTATCTATAAATATCCACGTGGCATTGATAAAATTGGGAGTATTTACAGGTGTCCATATGGTTTATTTTAGAAACAATACGGATACATATTACTTGTTCATGTGATCATGCTTCACCAACTTTCACCTTCTTAATTTTAATTTTTTTTTCCCTTTGAGTAGATACCACATGAACAATAATTGTTACTACCTTTAGAAGACTTTAGCAACATTAAACTTACTCCATTTCGAGTTAACTAAATGATGGGTTGGTTTAATAATGGATGTTATAATATTTTTCATATGTGATAAAAAGCTTGCATTGTGAATATCTTTAGTAAGAGGCCTAGGTACCCAACGTTTTCCCGTGCGTTTTCCCGCTTAACGCAACCGAACAGCGCGAGTTGGGTACCGTGGCTCGTGTTTTCGAGTCTTGAGCCATCGTCACCAGCCGAGATGGTCCCGGAAAACGCAACCGGACGGCGCCACATGCACACCGTGGCTCGCGTTTTCCCGTCAAATAGTCCCCTTTTTTTACCTTTTTTTTTCCGTTGTGTAACGTTAAAAGATCGTGAAGCCGAGTGTATCCTTGATTGTTTCGAATGAAAAAAGGTGTTTGTGGTTAGATTTAAGATAAGAAGTACAGGGGTGTTGATTTGTGTTTATGACTGCTATTGGTCATGTGGTAATGTGGTAGGCGTGAAATTAGGGTAGAACTAGTGAAAAGCTAGGGTATAATTGCTTTATATATGCTAATTGTTAACTTGGGCCTATATCAGAAATTGTGGGCTATAACCAGTATTTGGATGATTAATTTGGGTTGTGTAATCTTTTGATAAATGAGTTCTATCCAAAAAATTTAAGCTATGGCAGGGGTGTACGAATTTGACGGGAAAGTGGACTACGATAAAACGAGATGTTGTAAAGTTAAACTTGCTTTTCAAACAAACCACTAGGCTTAGCTTCGAAAATGATGAAGATTTGATGACCTCGGTTCACCTTTTGTATAAAGATATACTTTTTTGTAATGTATTTTTTTATTAATAAAATTTTAATTTTAGTTAAATGTTTTGTTTTATATTTAAATAAATGAAAATAAAATAAAATGTGTGGGGTTTATGGGTGCACGACGGCACCAGAATATGTGTTATAGGAAGGAGGGGTGTTTTTGGTGTTATGGTGAATTCTGATGTTATGAGAAAATATGCTGATGTGTCAGCACTTTTCCCATAACACGAGCGTGATGGCACCATGGGTACCTTATGCTCTAAGTAAGTCCAAATGAAATGTAAAAGCTAAAGTACAATTACAAACGGATAATAAGACCAAACCAGAGTAACTTTAATCGCATTTGGTCATATTAGTTAGCAGTAAAATAATGGGTTTACGCTATATAACAGTAAAATAATTTTCTCCAATTTTCATTAATATGGGTGTATTTTTTTTTTTTTTGCTTTACCATATGTCACAATATCACACTTATTGCTGACATGTCAACACTCTTAAATTTACCTAAATACCTATGACACGTGAGCAATAAATATGATATCAAGACTTAACTTGAAAGTGCAGAGCATATAGTTGAACAAAATAAGTATAATAATGGAACATGAAAAAAGGTACGTTAATATTATATAACATAAACCCTAAACTAAAATTTGAATATAAATTTACAAAATCAAATAAAAAATAACTTCAAAAAGTTTGAAACTTACAAAATTACCGCATTGGGTGGTAGCACTACTTAACTTAAGTTTTCTTTTATTGTTTTAAAAAATGACCAAACTATCTTGTCTTACCTAATGATTAAATCACGCTTTCGAAATAATGCACTAATTTTTTACTTGACTTGTTGAAAAAACATTCCTTTTCAATTACTCGATAAATGGAGTCAATATACCTTTCCACCTGGTAATCATTCCTTAATCTTATACTTTTGGCTCAACTTTACAAGTGTTATATGCTTATTTAAAAACAAAAGTATTATTACTTTAGGATAACTAATCTATGTTTATATATTAAACAATGTACTAAATCAGGTGCTAAAGAACCTTTTTAATGAAAACATAAAGTACAACATCATGAAGATATAATAAAATAATAGGTAGATAGAGACGTGTCACAATGCTATTTGACCATTACAAAATCTCATAATAATAACAAATAATAGGTAGTGATTAATTATATTTAAACATGAAACATGGAAACTCAATTTTGTAACACTACTTAATTAGTGAAAGTCGGCCAGTGTATTAGTAATAGGTAGTATGTATGCTTCAATGAGTCTTTCCTTCGTCACAGTTACGTCCTTTATTGACAAAATGGGCAGAAAGACGAAGTTTTGCTTATTCTTCATGTCAGTAGAGGAAAACAATCCTTTAACTTAGATGAACCCAGTCTAACGGTACCCGTGTCTATTTCCAACACTTTTTGTCCCCACTCTCGGTATGTACTTAATAAGGTTTGAACATGAGACCTATTGTAAAAACAAAATATCTAACAACTAGAACACTACATTTAAAACCTAAACAACAAGTTTTAATCCAATATTTTCACAAATATCTTAGAGAACTTCTAAGGTCAAAATCCTGTTAACTAGCAATATAAAGATAAACTCTTGCGTGGAGGTGTAGGTATGCTAAAACATTTCTTTAAAAGTCATGTGATATTCACAAATATTCTTAACCTTTATTCAAAGATTTCGATATTTCAAAATCAATGTAATAAGAGGCCTCGGTACAGCGGCTGATAGCTCAAGCCATGGGTTTCGGCGTGAGTGTATGGCACAAGATACCACACCGGAGGTTGGCTGGTGGGTTGTGGCGCCGTAGCCACCAGCCGACGCCAAGGTATATTTTTTCTTTTCTTTTTGTTATGGTGAGTTGTTTCTTTTTTGTTTGTGTTTGTGTGTTAGTTAATTTTAAGTGAATTAAGGAAATCGACAAAAATAGGGGTGGAGATTTTAAATGAGAGGAAGAAGATGATGAACTTTACATTATATTCACTTTGTACCTTCCAAGGTGACGTTGGTGCCATGAAAAAAAGTGGTTCCACCTAAGCACTTTTTCTTATAACACCAGAATTAATCACACCACACAAAACACCCCTCCTTTATACGAGGGAGAGGTGCTTTGTGTGGTGTGATAAATTCTGATGTTATAGGAAAAAGTGTTGAGATAACACCACTTTTTTTCATGACGCCAACTTTACCTTGTGCTCTAAAACAAACAAAAGAACTTTAACCAAGTGTAAGAATCTAACAAAACTTGACTCAAACCAACAAATGTATTTATAAATAGACATTATACGACCAAAAAGGGAGTTTCATAATTATACAACGATATATCTTTTAAAGAAAAGAGTTAAGATATAAAATGGGCCGAAGATGATTATGACTTGTAAAAAAAGAGTCAAAAAACTCCAAATGGACCATAGAAAATAGGAACAGTGTAGGCTCATCTATGGACCCAAAAGCCATTAGGACTCCTATCTATTGGTCCACTGGCTTGAAAATGGTGCACCACTTGAGGGTTTGATATTGGACCATGGCTATCCACTCATGACTCATGTCATTTTCTTTAGATGTGTCTAGGCTTCTCGGTTTGCTGATAATAAATATCACTCATTCCGTCTCAAAATAAGTGTCTATTATGATCGTAAAATGCAATTATTGCACTATTTACTAATATGTGGACACTTATTATGATACAAAATAAATAGCAAGGTGAACCTTATTTGTGATGGTAGAAGTAATTATACGATTTTCTAGAAATCGTAATAAAATAAACAATATGACAATGACACAATCGACTAAGTATGAATATGTCAAGTTCTGTTTATTTAAAAATATAGATATGGCATTAAGTTCTAATAATTATGTAACAAACCTAAGCTTTACTTGATTATCTGCGACTCCGCTTTTAAAGAATGTAGAAGGATAACAACGCGTACAATGCAATCGGATGGAGGACCGCAATCATTTTCATCTGTCATAGCAGTTTATGTCAAGTGAATATGATTTGCATAACGCAATCTTTTAGAATTTGCTTGCTGTCATCATTTAAATTCGTGTGACGAAAGGACGTACTTTTAAAGCTAAAAGGTATTCGCGGTGACAAATTTTAAATGCTTATCATTTAAGATTGTTTAAGAACATCACTAACATGGTATAAAAAAAGTTCACTTAAATAAACCCGCGCGGTAGAAGAAACTCACCCAACCTCACCCATCTCCTATGCTTCACAAAACATGGTTTGCAAAGTTGTACTCAGTTTATGGTTAAAAATTTGTTGGTTGCAGTTTAAAAAAATCGTTCGAAAAGTCTTCGTGTTTGTCTTTGACTTGAACTATTCAAAATGCAACAACCCAAGGCTCATCACAGTTGACTTGGACTAATTCAAGGAGGAATGAGTTTCATGTTGGTTATTATCTAGAGCTTATCTGATTCAGAAACTCGAAAACAATGCCTGATCTTCCTAGTGAAGTCTTAATCGACATACTTTTAAGATTACCTACAAAGTCTATTGGTCAGTTCAAATCAGTATGCAAGTACTGGTTTTCTTTAATATCATCTGCAGATTTTGTTAAATTACATCATCATCAAGCCATCATTGATACTAACAATAATCATTCCCGCGTATTTATCGCATATGCTCATTTACTGCACTCGGTCAATTTTGCATCATCAGCATGCTATGAAGGCTATAATGTTTATGATGATACAAATGCTGTTGTCAGTTTAAACGATCCTTTCGAAAAAGAGTCGGTTGATGGTAAGCTAATGGGTTCTTGCTATGGGTTGATCTACCATGTATGTTATAATGATTGTATACTCTTGTGGAACCCAACTACTCAAGAGAAGCGACTAATACCTGACAAGTCAACTTCATTTTCTGATGACACTAGATTTTACGGGCTTGGTTATGATATTATAAATGACGAGTACAAAATGGTACGAGCGTCTCATTCTATTTCTAGCAAGTCTATTAGTTCTGAGGTGTTTGATCTTAAAAGCGACTCTTGGAGAACGGTTCAAGTTTCTCATATGGACATCAATAGTCCTGATGAAATCGGGATTTTGTCCAATGGCGGGGTTCATTGGCTAGTTAAGCATAGTGATGATTCCGACAAACATGATACCATTCTTTCTTTTGACATGAAAGATGAAATTTTCATAGAAACCGGTCTGCCAATTGTACCAAATGTTACTCGCATTGAGCTTATTGGATTTACAAGTTTAGGTGATTTGAAAGGTTGCTTGTATGCAGTTTATGGTGGTTGTGAAGGTGTAGATGCGGATGTTTGGGTGATGAAAGAATATGGCGCTGTAGACTCGTGGAGTAAGATTATTAGACTAAATTGGGCTGAATTTGGGTGTGATTATGGAATATCCCCTTTGTGCTTTATACATGAAGATGATGTTGTTGTCGATATTGATGCATGGGATATTTATAGATATAATGTATCAGATAAAACTATGAAGAGGTTTAAGAAATGTACTACAGATTGACATATTTCGCTCCTGTATACCGAGACTTTGGTTTCACCTTATAGCTAGGAGGAGCTTATTATAATCGCTACGCTTGTTTGTGGTTATTTGTACTGCATGTTACTAGTTGGAATAGCTAGTTCTATATCTTTATAAAATAAGCTATAAATTGTGGATTATGTAGCTAAATAATAGATGGTTTCTATATGTCTAGAATCTATCATATGATTGTTAACTTCTGTCAACTATCTTTGTTTTAATATAAAGTTTATACAAAATTAAATTACAATGTTACATGGATGTTGGTTATTTTAGTGTCATTCTGATACGCCTCGGGCTTTATGTCATATTATATTTATTTAGGATATGTCTTTGTGTCGTATTAGGAAAGTGTTATTGTTTAGATATGTCTTTATGTTTAGCTTGTTTTGCAAGCTAGAGTTATTCGGTTATATATACCGAATCATTATTATGAATGAATCAATCAAGTTTGTCAAGTAATTCTCTAGTCTCTCTTTATTTTTTTACGGAGCTCACATACGCTAAAAGTGATGCCTTATCCCGATACAACCCCTAACCGGGTCGTATCAATTGGTGCTTTCATTGAGAGCTCTCGTTAAGAGTGTTTTTAATTAGGGTTCCAATCTCTAAAAAAAAAAATAATAATAAATAAAAAAAAATAAATAAAAAATAAAAAAAATTACAATCCATTTCATGAATAAAATGTGACCTATTATCCAACCAACAAAACTACTTGTTACAAATAGCATCTTGCTGTTGCATCGAAACATAAAAATGTTGACTAATCTCGCTAACATTGAACTTGGTAAAATGAAATGATTGAATAATTGAAAAATGAGATTATTCAGGAATACACATTAAATGCTGAGATTACGCATTGAATTCCTGGTAGTAGATCCATAATCAAAGAAGTGTTTGTGATTATTGCAGAAGAAATGAAACAAAAGATACGGTAGAGCTAGGACAGTTATTGTATGAGGTCTACCCAGTGCTAGATGCAGAGGCGCATAATAGATCGATATGAACATTATGAGCTGTCCCGTAATAAAACCAGTTGTTGCGGCACTATTCATCGCACTGTTCATCGCAAGTACTGTTCACCAGAGCAATGTTTCATCGAAAGTACTGTTCATATGTTACTATTCATCATACTGTTCATCGTGGGTTACTATTCATCAGGGAAAAAAATATTTTTTTTGAGTTATTAATCGCTTGAGTATTATTCATGGCATCCGGTGGCAGTGATCGGGACGTGGAATACGCACTCTCTAAGCTCTTGCAAATGGGTACGGTGGCCGAATATGAGAGTGGGTTTGTGGTACTTGCAAATCGAGTAACAATGATTTCTGAATCTTTACTTATATCGTTTTATATCTCCGGACTTAAACTAGATCTACAATGTTTACTCTTACGGTCAAATCCCAAAACTCTAGACGAAGCTTTATCATTGATCCGTGCGGCGGAAACACGCTTCGCGAACCTAGATATTTGGGAATTTTTGAGGTCCAATCCTTTAACTTTGGGAGAAGACTCTTCAAAGCTCGTATCACCGAGGTTCGTTTTGAGACAATTGCAAAGGAAGAGAAAGATAGAGGGTGAATTTGCTTCACCTAAGGCTGAAGGGTCATTTAATGCTGATGAGTATATTGGAGTTGAAGAGGTTGTGGGTGGTGGCGAAGCGCTTAAGATTGGCGAGGATGAGTTGAATAGAGTGATATCAACACTTAAGAATGGAGGTGATGAATTTGATAGTCGTTTTGGATGAAATAAATTGGAATTTAAGTGAGGAATTAGCGGACTCTCAATCTGCATATTCTTCGTATCACCTTGAGGGCAAGGTGATTTTTGAAGGAGTGGGGAGTGTTACGGCATGGGTAGCGGAAGGCGGAAGAATGGTGTTGTGTTATGTCCAAGGTAGTGGAAGGCGGAAGAGGAAAAAGGTGTTGGTTGCGGTAGCGGAAGGTAGGAGAACTACATGAGTGGAAGATAGGACTATGATTAGGATTAGGATATGGGATCCCAGAATCAAGAGAATTTTGAAAGACAACACCTTGAGGACAAGGTGATTTCGAAGGAGTGGGGAATGATACGCCTCGGGCTTTATGTCATATTATATTTATTTAGGATATGTCTTTGTGTCGTATTAAGAAAGTGTCATTGTTTAGATATGTCTTTATGTTTGGCTTGTTTTACAAGCTAGGGTTATTCGGTTATATATACCGAATCATTATTATGAATGAATCAATCAAGTTTGTCAAGTAATTCTCTAGTCTCTCTCTATTTTCTTACGGAGCTCGCACACGCTAAAAGTGGTGCTCTATCCCGATACAACCCCTAACCGGGTCTTATCACATTCACTTATTTTATATAGTTGTGATTTACTTAAAGACCAAAGGGCTAGCCAAGTTAAGTTCAAAAACGAGTTGGGAGGTCGTTTGATCTAGCTAGATACCACCACGAGAAGATCGGGGGTCAAGGGAGTTGCGCCCCCTTGCGGGGTAAAAGGACCAGCAGTCACAATTGTGTTCACAGCCCTTGTGTATGTTACCTCTAACTTATTTTGACCGAATATAACTGTTTTTCGGTTGGTTAATTTAACAGATTATGGTCTCTTCAAACAAAGTATACAAACTAGTCCATTTTCATATAGGAGCAAAAACAATACTTTAACTAGCAAACTAGTCCATTTAACTCTAATTACCAAGCTAGGACATTAGAAAGTATATTACCAACCACCTTGAACATTTTGCAAAGTATGTTCTTATTTTATGGAATCTGCCCGTTTTATTTAAACTATCTAGAGGTGCATTACCTTGGTCCAAGATAACCCGTTTGAAACATCAGGGTGCATTACCTTGGTCCAAGACAAAATTGACATGGCAATGCTAATGGAAGATCCGATGACTTCACAAGGGCATCTGTTGTTTCTTGGAGATCTGTGACTACTCTTTCTAAACTTTATCTCATATCTGAAAGTGTGACATTCATAATTTCATATGTTTAGCAGTATGTGCCAATGTCATCTTTACAGGAAATAATAATACATTAAATAACTAACTAATGGCTAACTGAGTCCAGCATTGCACTTTCAAATACTAGAGGGGCGTATAGGGGTTTACCTAGAGGGGAAAATCGGAAGGTCGGGCTACATGGGTCATGAAAAGGGTCCAGGTTAAAGTGGGCAAGATTAGAAGGCTGGGAGGATTGACCCGAAACACTTTTTGTTCAAACTTTTTATATTTGCATACTGATAATTAACGTGCCAGATATGATAATCAAATTTCAACAAAATCTGAATTTTCAAACCAAATGATTTTATGCTTTGGAAGACAACTTTGGGGTGTTTGGCATTGGATTTTAATAGTGTCTATTGGGTTATGTATAATAATCAATATGAACTAAACAAGTTGCTAAGGTTTTATGTGGATGTCATGTCATTTACACATTTTGTTACCTAAGGTCATTACAATGAAGCAGAGAATAATTTTGATATACTAACATGAACCACTAAATAACTAGATAATACAAATAAGTTTTAATAAATTATCTGCGACTTGGACAAGTAGATAATCGCCTTATAACAGATTCAAGAATGAAAAAATAGGTCACACCGTCACAGTGAAATTTTAAAAAGGATAGACGACTACAAGCGTCATCATATCTCACAACATTATTCCATGTCAAGTTAATCGTCATTTGAACAGTTTATTTCACCAAACATTATACGCATATATTAAAGTTACAATGTTGTCATCATTTTATTCCTTGTGACGAGAGGACATGTTTGTAACAACTGAAAAGGTTTTGGTGGCGCAAAATGGTAGTCAACTCTCTTTTAAGATGGTTAAAGAAGATCATTCACATGGTATAGATAAGGTCACACAAATACAATGTGTACAAAGTTCTCTCGTTTTTAATCCATGTTTTCAGTCTGCGCATCACCCTTTTCAACACACGAGGTCAAAGAAACTCACCCAAACTCACCCAGCGCCACAACCTTTTTACACAAAACATGGCTTGCAAAGTTGTATTTTGCTTATGGTTATATTTGTGGGTTTTACGTGTCATTATGATAATGGTATGCCAGCAGAAAACAAGTCATTCGAAAAGGACGTGTGTTTGACTTTGACATAAACTATTCAATGTACAATATTTATCTACAATTCTAAACCAAGACTCCAGAGAGTTGACTTAATCTATATGTATATCAATCGAACACATTCATGTTGGATATCGGCTTATCTTAGAGTGTTAATATCTAGAGTAAGCAATGCGTGATCTTCCTCGTGATGTCTTAATCCACAGATTACCTACAAAGTCTATTGGTCAGTTCAAATCAGTATGTAAGTACTGGTTTTCCTTAATTTCATCTGCAGATTTTGTTATATTGCACCATCATCAAGCCATCTCCAATACTAACACTAATCATTCCCGCGTATTTATCATGTCACGTTTTTCATTACACTCCGTCAATTTTGCATCATCGTACTGTTATGAAGGCTTTGATGATGATGATGATGATGATGATGATGATACAAGTGCCATTCTCACTTTAAGCAATCCTCTAGAAAAAGAACCACCTGCTGATAGTTATGAGCTGATGGGTTCTTGCTACGGGTTGATCTATTTTTTATTAGATAATGATTGTATCCTCTTGTGGAACCCAACTACTCAAGAGAAGCGACTAATACCTGACTCGTCAACTTCAATTTCTGATGGCACTAAAATTTACGGGCTTGGTTATGATTTTATAAATGATGATTACAAAATGGTACGAGCCTGTCATTCTATTTCTAGCAAGTCTATTAGTTCTGAAGTGTTTAATCTCAAAACCGGCTCTTGGAGGACGGTTCAAGTTTCTCATATCGACATCAATGATCCTAGCGAAATCGAGACTTTCTCCAATGGAGCAGTTCATTGGCTAGTTCCGAGAGTTTGGGGTTCTGACGAAACTGATACCATCCTTTCTTTTGACATGAAAGAAGAAATTTTTAAAGAGACCGTTCTACCAAATATTACTCGCTCTGAGTATACTGGTTTTATAGATTTAGGTGATTTGAAAGGTTGCTTGTATGCAGTTTATGGTGGCGATGATCCTGTGGATTTGGATTTTTGGGTGATGAAAGAATACGGCATTGAAAACTCGTGGAGTATGATGATCAGACTAAATTGCGTTGAATTTGGTAGGGATTATTCATTGTTGCCTGTGTGCTTTACAAATGAAGATGATGTTGTGATTTGTGTAGATGGATGGGATATTGTAAGATATAATTTATCTGATAAAACCATTAAGAGTTTAAGAGATGTCTTACTGATTGGACAAGTCGGCCTCGGCTTGTGTATACCGAGACTTTGGTTTCACCTTATGGCTTGTAGGAGCTTATTAAAATCGCTACCCTTGTTTGTGGTTATTAGCACCGTTTATATTTTGATAGGTGTCATTTGATTCTACTGCATATTTGTTAAGTGATTGTAAATTTGTGTGTTTCTGTAAGTCTATCTATCATCATGTAAAAGATCCTACGTTTGTGAACGCTTTTTTTGAGTTCCTTAGGTGTTCTTAAAATTTCACTGAGCTATAACATATCTTAGATATTTTCCTAAGAAAGGTTTGAATAAGGAGAGTAATATTCATATTTATCTAGTTTATACACTAAAAGTAGAATGTCGCTTTCAGACGATGATGAAAGAGCAATAAGATCTCACCCCTCAAGATCAACTATCTTCTATATGTGTTCAAGGCTTTATCTGCATGGCACCAGCAAACGCGTAATAAGATGAAACAGGCATACTTCCGTCCACCACCTCGGGTCCTCTAGATGATGAGGGCGGCGCTTGGAAGTATGTGGGGACACTGTGAGCAGGTAGGGTCAGCAAAGGTGCCGGCATAGGGTAAGAGTTGTGACCATGGTTCCTATCAACATGGTTGTGAACGGGTTGTAGGGCTGAAGCGTTATATCCACTATTTAAGCCAACTGTTTGACCAGGAACGTACACTTGAGGTGTTGTCATATACCTGTGAAAGAACCAAGTCAGTGGTATATTATTACATTTACATTCATAAGTAAACTAAAAATAAAAACCGGAGAGAAAGGTTTTGTAGGTCAACCCAATCTGACTTGACACATCTTCCAAATTTACCCGTTTCATTGTTCATTACCTGACCCGGTATTTTGCGACCTAATTTCCTTTTTGCTCTATTGTTCTTATTTAATGGACAAAAAGTGTATGTGGGCCAACCTGACCATAACGCAGACCTGTACAAATCACCCACTTCAAACCACCCGTTTCAACAGATTGCCCGACCCGCTTAATAAAATGCCATTCATAGCACAAGTAGTATAAAGAGGGAAAAGATATACGGAACACAAATTATTATGCATAATACCACAAGCCCAAATAAGTACCTTGGATATGGTTCCTGGAGAGTTTTAGGAAGTTCATGAGAAAAAATTGGCGGTCGGTTCTCAGCAAATTGATGAGGATTACCATAAGCTGGCTGGCCCTGAAGGGCGGCAGACGCGCCATGAGGATGTAAATGTGGATTTGGCCCATCATTCTGACCAAGCTGAGGTAGGGTCATCTGTTGTGAACGTTTATGAAATGGTCGAGCCTGATAAGGTCGGTACCGGTTCTGTAAAGGTTGAGTGGTTAATGAGGAATTAACCCATCCACTATTTGCTTGACCGAGTGGGCCATTAGGTGCCAGAGGTGGGGCCCATGCTACACGTGCAGCATTAGGTGGAGGAGGCATGTGGGCCCCGAGTGCACCATTAGCTACTGCAACGAGTAGTGAAGCAGACGATGGTGCAACGATTGGATTAAACAATGACATAAGGTCTTTCACCTGCAATTAAATGTGTTTAATCATTAATCAAATGTCTACAAGTCTCATTCATTTAGAGAGAATAACAAAAACATTCTTATAAAAGTAAATGTTGCCTCTTTTTGGAACAAGAGTAGTTAATTTTCATTTACAAAATACCAAAAAAGATCCAAAAGAAGTGTATTATACACCATAAACATCATGAACGTATATGATAAAAAACGAAATTGTCTTTACCTGTTGGTCATTAAGTTCTGGCGCAAACTTGGAGCCTTGATAATTGTCTTTGATAGCATTTCTGAAAGAACTTAGGGGCACTGGAAGACAATCCTTGGAAATATTGAATTTGACCTGAGACGACATCACATCAGTAATAATTGTACAAATTCTATAAGCAAAGAAATACATATGTTCTCTAATATTATGTAACTAAAAGCAGTATCAGAAAACAACGGAAAAAAATATTACAAGGATAAAAAAGATGGTCAGCCTAGTTTGTTATTGAAACAGTATTCTACCACAACCACTAATGTCGCTTAAAGAATTTTCTTAAGTCATCGCCAATAGTTAATTACAATCTACACGTTTCTGGAATGTGACATTATACAATCTACAAATTTCTGGAATGTGACATTAATCACATGTTTACAAATAAGTCACAATACCACGGTTGAAAATAATAAAATCACAGTATTGGATATACAAAATAAACTTTAAAATGATATGTCGTTTTTCTATACTTAATGTCTAATAAAAAGGTACCATCTAAACGTCGCCATAACGTGCTATAACCCTTATACATGTAAATATTATATAAAATCATAAACCTTAATATGCGGTAAACTTTTAATTACTAATTTTCTATATTTTCCACAATATAAAAAGTTAAAAGTATAAAAATGCGCAGCAACGCATAATATTTTTGGATTGAAATATAAATAGAAACTTCATAAGCTTTGTAGAAACTGATTCTCGGAAAAAAAAAAAAAATGAAACTTTATAGTCTCCGCTGCAACGGACCGGCCTTCTATCGCCTCGTTACAGAAACATGTATAACAAAATACTTAGTTTTAAAATATATAATTGGGTCAGATTTTATGTCGACTATGTTGAAAGTTGACAAAGTTATGTATCGAAACAAAATTCAGTGAACTATACCATACCTAACGAATAATGATATGCACAAAACATGTGTGGCACTAAGTGAACTATTTTTTTTTATCACCACAATAGACAATGATGTATATAATTAAATATTACAATCCTTCATATAGCATGATTTTATTGGAAACACTAATTAATATTGAAATAAAACAATAATTATATAGGTGTAGATGAATTCCAATAATTAAAGATGTATAACTTTACAAGTCAACATAGCTAGCCCGATTAATTTTCTTTTCATTATAATCAAAAAACAGGTTGGCCATTACCCATGTGTGATGTGTCCATGTTACCACATTTATGCATATAGAATTACCAAATTATAATGTCTGTTTAATGATTTGTTAACAGCTAAATACTAAAATATTGTCTTTCCTCTTGCTATATATATTCATCCTTTTTGTAGTCTCTTATCATCTTCAAACAACCTACATTCTCTCCTTCACACAATCTCCTACCCGACAACCAAAAATGGCTTCCGCTACAATGTGCAAATTGTTCATGTTGTTGGCTCTTTTCGCCACGTCTTGCATAGCCCAAGCCCCTGTTGCCACCCCAACAGTTTCACCAGTTGCCGCGCCAACAGTCTCACCAGTTGCACCACCAACTCCCTCTCCTGCCCCAGTTGTTTCTCCAACTCCAGCTCCTGAATCCCCAACTCCATCTCCCATGTCTGGGCCGTCTCCATCCCCTTCATCAATTGCACCATCACCTGGTCCTGCAGGTCCTTCACCAGCACCTGGAGGTCCCCTAGCTGATGTTCCTAACGGTTCTTTTGCAGATTCGTGGGTTAACAGAGTTTTCATTGTTGGAACTGCATTCGCTGGATCGTTCATTGCTATTTCCTTGATTTAGAGATGATCAAGGTGGTTTGGTCTTGCTAATATACACCATGGATATATTCTAAATTGTTCTATTCTTGTTATTGGATTTCCACATTTGTTATTATTAATTTTTTCATTTTTGGGGTTAATTTTGTTGTTTTGATATTATTTTGACATATATATTGGATGATTGTTGATTATTTAACTCTAGTATTTTCTTCCTTCCTTTTTATTTTTTACGATGTATATGTTTGCCTTAAAACTATTGTCCTTTTCTCTTAAAAACAATTAAAAATAACTAATCTATAAATGTTATCTTTTATTAATTATTTCATCTTCGTCATTCTGTTCTTAAAGGAAACACTCCTTTACATACAAGGGTAACAATGACAAATATGGGTTTAGGCAATAAATCTATATTCTATACATCTAATATTAGGAGGTTTTTAAATGTGACATGGCATCCATTACCAAACCAAGACTGGAACGTCAATTTCACCAATCCAAATTGCAATCCAGAACGACCCGAAACGGAAACGTGCCGCAATTTGGAACACACGAACTGGATAGCAATTTATGGCCTTATTAGCGAATTATGTTTCTATGATAAATAAGTCTTAATCCTTGGATTCAAAGATTTTAAATGATTATTGTGAATAATTAAGCTGAAAGAAAATTTGTATTGATATTTAGGCTGTATGCCCAATTGCCCATCTTAGCTATCCTAGATCATCGTCATGCAAAATACTGTAACATATTTCATTGATATACATAATACAAATCATAATAATCATTAACAGCAACAAATCTTAACATAATCCTAGATGAAAAATAAGGTATACCTGTGCTGGAAACCTTCCACCAAACGCAGTCGGTTGCAAGTTCATCCCTCCATTAGAGGCTGCCTCATACACACCATACAAAAGCTTCACATCAAAATCATACAGAAACAGCTTCGTACCCGGTTTAATCTTCTCTACAACTTCTCTTCTTCCAGCAGGAAGGCCAAAAACACGGTTTATATAACACTCGGGTTTTGTCATTCCACTACACATGAATATAAAACCCGATAATTCATCCTTTGTTTGGGTACTCGCATCTCCATTAGGATTAACAACAGGAGTTATACCACTTTTGTTACTTATTTTGGTCATGACGAAAACTGTCAAAAACAGTAAATTATAGCATGTATCAGACAAACGTATCCAATAAACATGTTCTTGGAATAACTACATTGTTTATGAGTTCTTAAAATTTATCTAGGGTGTGTTTGGATTAGCTTATTTTGTCGGCTTATAGGCTCATTTAAATATGGAAAAAACGATAAGGTCGACTTTAACAACTTATCAGCTTATCAACCTAAGCTTATGGCTTATTTCAGTCCATAAACTCAAGCTGATAGGCTCATAAGGTGTTAGAGTCGAGCTTATCGGTTTTTCACTTTTTCCATATTCAAATGTGCCTATAATCCGACAAAATAAGCTAGCCAAACCATATTAACTGCATACAATTATGATCAAGTATAAACGACAAATTCATATTAACATTAAAGAGAACTTTACATGCCTTTGTCAATGAACAATCCAATCTAACACGTAACTAACAATATATAAACAAACAACGTATCACAAACACACAGATAACGGACCTTGCACACAACTCATCAAATATCGAATGCATATTGTTATTACTTCTATAAGTTAAGTGGGTATTCGCCTATTCGGGATCGCTCATTCTTCTGCTTATGTGTCTGGTTATATGTAAACTCATAAGCTGCTTAATTAAAAGTACCGCATAAACTAGTGTTTTGATTTTCTTATTTAAATAAATTTGCAATAAATACTCGGAAACATAATAATTTGTTGGAAAACTACAATCAAATAGCATTTTGAATAAGCTTCTAAAACGAGGCTTTTCGAGAATGCATAAGCCATTATTAAGTTTAACCTACCCAAATACCCCCTAAATACATTGATAAATGAACAATTATCACTTGGTCTCAAATAAGCACTTTTGGAGAAAAAAAAAGGCTCCACGCCTGCTTATCAGAACCTTGCTTATTTTAACTCAAAATAAGCACACAAAGTAGACAAACAAATTTCAAACACCCTCTATTAAGTATTTAGGCAAAATGCAACTGAAATAAACCAATCTGATACATCTCTCATTTTTCCACAACAACATTTAATCAAATTCCCCAATTCAATTAAATTTAAATTGATCATACAAACATTAAAACTTAAATTTAACAAAATTAATTCAAATTAAACAGTAGTAAGTTGAACAGATAGTCAATCAAAAATAAAAAATCAATTTACCTGAAGGATTAAAGATCAGTTGTTCAAAGTGATAATGATTCTAGGGTTTCTGATTTCGTAAGAAATTTACTTTTTTTCAGTCAATTTTAATTTGGTTTTTCTTTTTTTTTTTTTTTTTTTTTTTTAATGAACAATTTTTATTTATTTATGTTTTATGTGACGTTGAGTGTGTAACGTTTTTTTAGATGGGCAGTGAGTAGTGTGGACTGTGGACGGATAGGATGATATAAGTCGAGTCGAGTTAACGTGAGTTATGATAAAGTAATGATACCGCCCTGCTCAAGTTATGGTTGATTTATAACTTTGCGTTACCATGGTAATGTTGAGTTATGGTTGTTAGTAGACAAAAAAGTGATGTTTATGTTCGTGTAGTTTGTAAGTATTTAAATAAAAGTAGGTTTCAAAAGATAGTGTTATAGTTGTGTTATGATAAAGAGTGTTTTTTGTGAGTTAAGTTTGAAATGTTAAAGCTGATGTGGCATTGAGTTATGACATAACCTCAAGTCATGATACCAAGTGCTCTAATGTTGAGTACAACATGACTAGACATAAAAGAAAATGTTCTCTATTAAATGATCTATTTTAAATTTAAAATAAGGGACCTACTAATGTTTATGTGAGACAACGTGACTAGTCATATTGAACTCAACATTAGAGGATCTCAATCGTAAGCTTAATTATAAACGGTTATTCGAGATCGGGTTGAGTAACTGTCCAACGCAAAAGCTCGTTTAATGTGTTACTTTCATCTGGCTTGAGACGAATCGTAAACACCTTTGAATCTAAACTAATTATTATAATGGTAGTAAACATTTAAAAGTCAATGTGAAAATGAGGAAAAATCACTATTCATATGTCATCTTTTTATGGTAGGAGGATCGATTACGAGGGCTTAAGTAGAAAGACGTATGATATATTGACGAGTGACAAGTGAGAATCGTAATCACGTTAAGCACATCAACAAATAACTATCATCAATTTTGCAAATTTAAGTAATGGTTTTCGGTGGTGGTGGTATAACATATAAGTGTCATATGACATTCTCATTGAATGATAAATTTTAGGGTTGACGTCGAGTTATCACGTGATTTATATTTGACAAAAATACACCGTTGGTCCCTAAACTTTCCAAGAAACATCACAGGGCACCTTAACTTTTGAAAAACATCGTGTGGCGTCCAAAACTTGGGATTTTGAGGCCGATTGCGTCCCTCGGCCCGTAATAGGAACAACAACGTATTCTTGGTGAGGGCAAAATCGTCATTCACTGTAGCGATCTAGTTTCTAGCCGTTGTACATTGTCCCGGTTCCCTATATTACCGTGAGTCAAAATTATATTGTCACTCATGATCCTTTAATCTTTCCCCCAAAACATTTTCTCCTTCAACATGGTACGTTGTTGGTGTGGTAAGCAAGCTATAACACGCATTTCGTGGACATTAGCCAACCCAGGGCGTCGATTCTATGCTTGTCCTGATGAAGTAAGTGCGTTTTAAGATTGATTGTATTACCTTGCTTTAGCAAGTAGCAAAGTACATTGTAACAATGGTGGTTCATTAACGAAATGTCATATTAATGATTAGGGGTCTTCTTGTCGGTGGATAAGATGGTATGATCTTGAAATGTGTGCACGTTCACGAATGATCATACCAGGCCTTTTGAGGGGGAGAAATGAGCTCCAGGAAAGATTAGAAGTTGCTCAAGGTGATGTATGAAAGTGGAAGATTTACCTGGTGCTCAGTTGGATATTGTTCTTGATTGTTTATGCACTTGGCTAACTTTTTAGCTTTAAAGTATGATGGTCGTGTTTTGTGGAAAATGTAATTACTTGTTAGGCCACCTTGGTAGTGTTAGAACCTTTACCAAAACTATTTTGTACTAGTATGTTTTATCTTTAGATTGTATTGAATGGTAGTAACATTGCCTCCAACATGGATATGAAGTTTGGTTCTTTTTCTGAGTTTACGTTATGGGTATATATGCAGATGCATAGAAATTTGGTTATAATTGACTTTGAATAGTCAACATTCTTTTGAAGTTTTAGTTTTGGTTAGTTTTGCTTAGAATCCCTTTTGGACTAGAAACAAATCTTAGGGTCTCTAAAGCCACTAAAGATCAATGTGTGCTTCTTTGTTGTTGACACACACTATGTGTGATCATTTATTCAACTATGTTTGAATGGATTATTGTCTTTTTCTCGTGGATGGATTATCTTTAAGTCTATTTTTTTTTATTGGATTAGCATATTTATGTTTAGATTTCCTAGCTAACTCATACTATGGTTGGATATTTTTCATTATTGCTACATGTTAGATATTGTATATATGTCATCTAACCTTGTTTTGTAGCAACAACCATTGCTCGATTTTTTGATATGCTCCAAATGAGGGGGAGTATAAATCAAGGGGGCCTTAGTAGTCTTTTTGCTTCAACAAAAAGGGGGAGAAATGGGATATAAACTCAACTAAAAACTTGCTAAAACTAGCTTTTCACATAAAACGAGTTTATGTTTTGTCATCATCAAAAAGGGGGAGATTGTTGATGAAAAATAATGTCTAAAAACGTTATTCTCATCTTTCGATATCTCTACGTTTTGATGATAAAAAAATGTGAAAACATTTTAAGTCAAAATTAACGTAAACAAGTTTTTAGTCGAAATATCCAATTTCTACGTAAATCACTCTAGGTAAGAACAAACAAATTTACAACTTGACAAATGATCAAAGAAGTGAATTTGTGTTTTGAACTTCACATTTTTAATGTGACAAAACTTGATGGGTCACTGAATTCCCCAATCTTCTTCTTACATGGATTTGAACGTAAAATAACCTAAGTATAAACAAGTCACTGAGTGAACAGTAATTAAGTGAGTCATCTTCAGGATGCTTAGACCGAGCCTAAGAAGAAAGGTTCTCCATTCAGTGAGGCGGAACTCAGTGAAGTGTAATCTAAGCCAAGAAGAAGGCGATGGGTTCAGTGAGGATGACAATAACTCACTGAACCCCATGACTCCTCAACAACTTCATGGTACTGAAGACTGATGACTAGAAGACTGAAGTTTTGACGGGACTCGGCGGGAAAGTTTAATTTGTTTCACTAAAGTGCTTTATCACTTTAAGGTCAAACTTTCCCCAAATGGTTAAAACCAGGCTGTCATCAGAAGGTGCCTTTTGGACTTAACCCAAAGAAGTTTCCCTTGCTAGAGAATAAAATCTATCAAGATTTTATTGAGGAACACTTAGGTCCATTGTATAATAGAGTTGTTCACATTTGTGTATAAATAGGTAGCATAAGAGAGGAGTAAAAGTTGACAAGTTTGTGCAATTAATGCAAATCATTCACAAACCACTTTTACTCCTCCAAAGAACAACACAACCCCTGAGATAGCTCAGTGGGTCCTGAAAGTTGTCACTCAACATCGATTGAGTTTAGTGAGGAGTCCATACAATACTTGTCGTTTTCAATCCCAAGTGTTATTCCGCAAACACTTGGGTACGATTCTTTTTGATTAACTTCTAATAAAGAATTAAACGTTGGAAAATATTGTCTCTTATATTTACGTTACTTTATTGTTAATCATTTTATACATCTTTGTTTAAAGTCATACAATTTGGTTACTTTAGCTTTGTAGTTACTGTTAACCAAGTAAAAGGGACCAACAAGTGGTATCAGAGCCTCTGATTTGTAAAACTTAAACCCTTTTTCAAAACTTAAGAGTGCTCAAGTTTTTTAAAATCAAGATCCCACTATGACTGACATAGATGTTCCCCAACTTGTCGACAAAAAGGGTGGAAGTTATTCAGCAACTGCCCCTCGACTTGAAGTTGGAAAATTTAATAAGTGGAAAAAGTGAATGCTTTGCTACTTAACTGGGATGGAACCTTATTACATTAAGTTGATTAATGAGGGTCCATATGTCCCAACAACTGCCCAAGGTTTAATCAAACCTGAAGCTCAGTGGACCCCAGATGAAAGGAGGGTGGTCAATCAAGACCAGCGCCTGAAAAGCATCATTATATCATGCCTTCCTGATGATATAATGGAATCAGTGATCAACTGTCCCACTGCCCAGCAGACATGGACTGACCTGGTTCATAGCTATGAAGGGCCTTCTGATACCAAAGAGAATAGAATCATGGACCTGAAGCTTGAATTCAATACTTCAGGGCCAAGGATTCTGAAAGTCTCTCTGAGACTTATACTCGGTATAAGACCCTCCTGAATGAGCTGACCAATGATGGTGTTATACTGTCAAAACATGAGATCAATGTTGGTTTTGTCAACAGTCTCCCTGAGAAGTGGTTAAACTTCTCTCAGGGATTGAGAAATGCAAACCACATTCAGAATCTTGAGCTCCCTGCCATCTATGGGAAGTTTGTCTATGAGGACAACCTTATCACTAGGAGATACCCTGGTAAAGCTCAGGAGACCAAAAAGGCCTTGACAATTTCACCCATATCAACTGCTTTCTACTCTAAAGGTGTTGTGCAGGATTTTCAGGATGGTTCTGATGATGAGGTTGATCAAAGAACCAGTGAGGAGTACCTGAATGATCTTCAAATTGAATTTCATGAAAGAGCACTCCTTGCTAATTCAAAAAGATTTTTTAAGAAAAACAAATTCCCTTCAAAAGCAAATGATAATACTGAATGTTTCAAATGTGGTAAAATGGGACATTTTGCTAAAGATTGTTTTTCAAAAACAACCTCAGAACCATCCTTCAAATTTTCAGGAAATAACTCTTTTTCAGGCCCCAGCAAATTTCAACCAAAGATGCTTCAGTCTAGTCAGAGATTTGAAAAAATCCCTCAAATTGACTTTGAAGCCAAGTATAGAAAGGCAAAAGCTAAACTTGCCCTTCTTGAATCATCCTCAACAGTCTCTCAGCCTCCTCAGGCTCCAAAGCCTTCTCAAGCCAAGAACAAAGGGCTTGTTGCTGAAACATATGACTGGGATGAGGTTGAAGTGTCCTCTGATGATGATGATGTTCACATCAGTGCCCTGATGGCTCTGTCAGATGACAACAAGCTTGCTGTGGGGAAGAGTCATGCAAGAAATGGAGAATGGGTCAACATCACAATGAGGAAGAAACACATCAAGGATCCTACTTGGCATCTAGACAGTGGATGCTCCAGAAGTATGACTGGTGTGAAAAGTTTTCTGCACAAATATGTGGAAGAACCAGGACCCAAAGTAGTATTTGGTGATAACTCATCAGCTCCCACTGAAGGTTATGGTTCAGTAAACTGCAATGGTATAGTTTTTACAAGAATAGCTTATGTTAATGGTCTCAAGTACAACCTGATAAGTGTTTCCCAACTATGTGATGCCAAATACATAGTTCAGTTTGATAACAAGAGAGGGACCATCTTTAATGCCAATAAGGAAGTTGTGTTGATTGCCCCTAGAAGGGATGATGTATATGTCCTTGACATGTCATCCCTGACTCAGAATGGGACTTGTCTATTCTCTAAGGCAAGTGAGACAATCAACTGGCTATGGCATAGGAGACTCTCTCATCTCAACTTTAAGAACATCAACAACCTGGCCAAACAGAACAAAGTTCTGGGCCTTCCATCCCTGGTGTATACCAAAGACAAGCCTTGTTCTGCTTGTGAAAAAGGAAAACACCACTGGGCATCATTCAAAACCAAACAAACCTTTTCCATCAGAAGCTGCCTACATCTTCTTCATATGGACCTTTTTGGACCTGTCAGTCCAATGTCCATTCACCATGAGAAGTATACTCTGGTCATTGTGGATGAATACTCAAGATACACTTGGGTTTACTTCCTGACCAAGAAGAGTCAGGCAGCTGATACCATCATGTCATTTGTCAGAAACATTGAAAATCAAAATGATGTCAAAGTTAAACAGAACAAGACTGATGAGAATGGCACAGTCATCAAAAACAAAGCAAGACTGGTTGCCAAAGGATACAATCAACAGGAAGGTATAGACTATGAGGAAACCTTTGCACCTATTGCTAGCATGGAAGCCATCAGGATCTTCCTTGCCTATGCAATTTTCATGAACTTTAAAGTTTACCAAATGGATGTTAAAAGTGCATTCCTGAATGGTAACATCAAAGAAGATGTTTATGTGCAACAGCCTCCTGGTTTCGAAAGTAGTGAATACCCTAACCATGTCTACAAGCTGAACAAAGCCCTCTATGGACTGAAACAAGCACCCAGGGCATGGTATGAAACTCTTTCAGCCTTCCTGATCCAAAACAAGTTTGTCAGAGGAAGAATTGACAACACACTGTTCATCTACAGAACAAAGGATGATGTCATTCTTGTCCAAGTGTATGTTGATGACATCATCTTTGGCTCAACAAGTTACAAACTTTGCACACAATTTGAAAAACAGGCTTTTATCTAACCCAAATGGCTTCTTCTAAGGTCATAAAATACGCACCCAATGTGGATTTCCAAATGGAAAGCGTAGACCTTACCAAGAACAATGTGGTGGGGAACTTTGCCTACCCTGAAGGGTACCCTGAATACAGGGATGTGGTGAAGTTCCTTCAGAACTGCTTTCTGACCACCTCATTTACAAAAACCCCCTCAGTCATCTATCATGACTATTTGAGGGAATTTTGGTGCACAGCGGTGGTTGAAAACCCTGATGCGCCAAAAGAGGCCAAAATAAAGTTCACAGTCAAGAATGGAACCAAGTCCCTAACTCTTGACTATAAAACTTTTGTCAAAGCCACAGGCCTTGACTACACCACGACCTTCACTGCCCAACCCTCTGAGAAAGAGGTGAAGGAGGTCTTACTGGAACTGGGACCCTATGACAAAAATCACCCTGAGGTGACACCAGGGTCCCTCTTATCCAAAGCCCCTATAATAAAGACCTGGTTCCCAGCTCCCTGGAGGATTCTAATGACTTTTGTCATTCAGGTTCTCTGGGGAAATAAATCCTCTACTGAGCAATTGAACATTACTCAGGCAATGATAGTGTTCTGTCTCATTGAGGGTAAAATGATTGACCTTGGAGAAATCATCTTCAGGGACCTCATAGCAAAGTTAGGGGGGGAAGTCTAGGCAAAAACACATGTCATATCTTAGATTCGTTTCCTGTGCCCTACAAGACTTGCTTGGGTCTGAGTATGTTAAGCCTGACATAGCAGGTTTTGAGCCTGATGTCCTACACAAGGCAAATTACTCTCGTGACCCTCTTGAGGTTACACCTGTCACCCTGACAATGTATATGCGTTCTGCTATCCAGGGTGACAATAAAGTTTCACCAGTTCCCTCTCCCACCAAGAAGGTAAAGAGGAAGAAGGGACAGGGGTCCAGGAAGGTGGCTCAACCCAAGTCACTCGACACTGAGACCTCTGATCCCAAGCCTACAATGAGGCAACCACAACCGCCCTTGACTGCTGACACCATGAGAATAATAACCCAGTCACTAGGCCTGCAACAAAAGCCAACGGAGGGCACTGAGACATCACACTCAGTGTCCTCGGGCATACCCATTCCCAAAGACTCTGCTGTCATAAACAAGACAGTGGAGCCGGAACTAACCAAACCTTCACATCCTGCTAAAGGCTCTGGCAAATCACAACCAGAGTCTCAGGGAGTAAGGGATCCTAAATCCTCGGTGGGGCAGCACTACTCCACTGAGAAGGGGGTCCACAAACAATCACATCTCGCTAAACGCTCGGGTCAATCACAACCCAAGCATCAGGGAGTTCACGTTCATAAATCTTCGACAGGCCAGAACATGCCTGTTGGAAAGTGCCTGATGAGGACATTCGCAACAAGGTTTTCAGGATCGGGATCCTACCTAGGATCGTTTTCGGCTTCACAAGATCGGGATCGTAGGATCGGATCGGGATCGTAAGATCCTATGAAAATGTATATATTATTATATAAGAGTTGTAGTTTTATACTTTTATAGAATATTTTATATGATAAATGAATTTAAATGAATGATAAAAGAAAAAACAATAAGAAACATGAGCTTCTAGTAGGATCGGATCGTTCACGATCCTACGATCCTGTGTGCGATCCTACGATCCTACAACGCTCTTGCTCCCCTCACGATAAAAACATGGGCTTGTAGTAGGATCGGATCGTTTACGATCCTACGATCCTACGTGCGATCCTACGATCCTATACCGATCCTGATAGAATTAAGATCCTACTACGATCCTGCTCGTTTTTTATATGTAGGATCGTACGATCCTACGATCAGGATCGCGATCCTGACAACCTTGATTCGCAAAACAACGCTTTTGTCCGAGGGCACAAAAACTCATCCCAAAGACTCAGTGGGAAACAAACAACCCGCTGATAGGGACACAACATTCACGACTCCTCAGGATGACACTGAGAAAAACCCACCAATGTCTGAAGGGGTCACGGGGGACAAAGATTCAGAGGGATATAAACCACCCGCTGATATACAACCCATAACCACTCTCGGAGGTGCGCATAACTTGGGAGTTGGCCTTAAAGACCAGGTAGGTAAAACCCAACCTACCGGATTTGAGGGGTCAGGACCTGGCCAAAACGAAGGCAAATCTTCTTTTGAAGAGGAGCTGGATGACCTCCACTTGTTGCAGATTACCTCCCTGGCAGATGCTCAGGCTGTCCTATTTTCTGATGATGAATATAACAGTGACGAGGAAGTCTTCACGACTGGAGATGATTTGGAGGTTGAGGAGACAGTCCCTGAACCTGTTACTCAGTCTCCTCAAGCCTCTAACCATGATGAAGATGAAACAGATTCCGAGCCAGAAACCTCAGGAGACGATCAAACTCCTCTCACTGAAAAATCCTTCACAAGATTCATCAAGAAAATGACCAATGTTTTGTACAGGGGGTCACTGAAGAGGTGTTTGACATGCATACTGAGCAAGCAGTCCACTATCACATCCTCAAAGATGCTGTTGAAGAATACAACGATGATGTCAGGGAGCAAAATTCTACTGTCACCTACTCCCTGACACAAATGGCTTCTCACATCAACTCATTTTTGGAATCCCTTAAAGAGCTGACTAATGGGGTTAAGTCGGTTCAAGAATCAGTCAAGGATGATCCTGAGCTCAACAAGAAACTTCTTCAGGAATCTGAGACGTACCAGGTAAACTCGGTGGCTCTTACTGAGTTACTTGGTTTGATAAAGGATTCCAATGTTCAGAATCTCAGCTCCACGGTGGAGTCTCTCAAGTCTTCCTTCACTCAGTTGGAAGCATCAGTGACAGCTCAATCCCTGAAGTTCACTTCTATGGCATGGACAATGGGATCCAGAATGACTGCCCTTGAAAACTCTCAGGCTGCACTTGACTCCAAGGTATCTATCATCCATCAGGATACTGCGGAGATCAAGTCAATGATGACGGAAATGTTTCAAGTCTTCAAGGGTACCTCTACTTCATCTTCAGTAACTCCAACACTTGCCATCACTGCAGCTCCGGCAATTGTTGAGGGGGAGAATGTTCTTGAAACCCCTATTACTGATGAACAAGAAGCTGGACAGCCCTCTCACACTGAGGGGGAGCATGTCACTGAAGCCACACCAATCACCGAAGTTCCACCTCAAGAGGAACCAGCCTCCTCCACTCTCATTCAGGACAGAGGAAAAAGTATTGCCACCACCTCTGAACCTACAACTGTGCTCCAGCCTGCCTCCACAATGATCAGAGTTGATCCTGATGAACCAATCAGGGTCCCGTATATAATCAATGGAAAAGTCTATCAACTCACCCACGACCAAATACAAGCCCACATGGAAAGAGTTGAGAAATTGGCAAAAGTAGCTGAAGAAGAGAGATTGAGCAAGCCTGAACTGATACAGGTTGTTCATGAGGAAGCTGAAAAGATTGGTCTGGATACTGAGGCACTAGCAAATGAGCAAGCTGGTGCAGCCTTTAAAAAGGCTCAGGAAGAAAAGATGAATGCTCTTAAAAGGGAAAGGGAAGCAAAGCTGAAAAGGGATGCTCAAATCAGAAAGACCAGGGTTGAAAGATATCATTGGGTGATGAAGGAAAGGTTGAAGCCTGAAACCATCACTGACATTAAAATCCACAGGAACACCAAACCCGCAGTGGTCACAGTCTTTAGGGGGGCTGATAAAAGAGTTATTGACATTCATAACCCATTCAAATTTGCTGACTTTGGGATTACTGAACTTGATGAACTCCGTCCCATCATTGCCAAGAAAAACAATGCTGTAGTACACGACCTTCTCAAGTCACTGAAGGAAAGGTATGACAGACTGAGCGCAATGCCTGAAGCCCTCAATATTCCCTCCCTTCTTCCTGCTCCAACAACAGGAACTGCTCCATCAAAAGCCACCAGGAGAAAAAGGAAGCACATTGAATCCGAGCCTGAGATCAAGGTTCCAGGGTTAGAGTGTGACAGGTCGCTTCCTGAAGGGATCACGTTCGTGAACAATGCGGTCCTTGAAGCCCCTGAAAGAGGTCTATGCTTTATGGATGAATATGGAGACCCTGTTTTCCAAAGATGGTCCGATATGGACAGGGCAAGGGTCAAGGCAATGTTAACGTACCTGATGATAGCTTCTCCTGTAAGATGTGCTGAAAACCAAAGGTTCTGTCAGGACTTTAGGGCCATGATTGAGGAGCATCCTGAGAAACACCTGCTGAGATCAAAGAAAGCTAAGCTTGAGGCACTTGGCTATCATCTGAACATCTGATCTGCATCAACTATCTTTATTTTTGTTTGTAATTTGTAGGATAATGTAATAGCTATGAATAAACCTTGATGTTTTGTTTAAAATTATGTGTCCTACTTAGAATTACAACAACATTCAGTAAGAGATGAAGACCCCTACCAACTCACACTGAATCAAGAAACACTTAGGCTATTTGTATGTTCAAATAGGGGGAGATTGTTGGGTCACTGAATTCCCCAATCTTCTTCTTACATGGATTTGAACGTAAAATAACCTAAGTATAAACAAGTCACTGAGTGAACAGTAATTCAGTGAGTCATCTTCAGGATGCTTAGACCGAGCCTAAGAAGAAAGGTTCTCCATTCAGTGAGGCGGAACTCAGTGAAGTGTGATCTAAGCCAAGAAGAAGGTGATGGGTTCAGTGAGGATGACAATAACTCACTGAACCCCATGACTCCTCAACAACTTCATGGTACTGAAGACTGATGACTAGAAGACTGAAGTTTTGGCGGGACTGGGCGGGAAAGTTTAATCTGTTTCACTAAAGTGCTTTATCACTTTAAGGTCAAACTTTCCCCAAATGGTTAAAACCAGGCTGTCATCAGAAAGTGGCTTTTGGACTTAACCCAAAGAAGTTTCCCTTGCCAGAGAATAAAATCTATCAAGATTTTATTGAGGAACACTTAGGTCCATTGTATAATAGAGTTGTTCACATTTGTGTATAAATAGGTAGCATAAGAGAGGAGTAAAAGTTGACAAGTTTGTGCAATTAATGCAAAGCATTCACAAACCACTTTTACTCCTCCAAAGAACAACACAACCCCTGAGATAGCTCAGTGGGTCCTGAAAGTTGTCACTCAACATCGATTGAGTTTAGTGAGGAATCCATACAATACTTGTCGTTTTCAATCCCAAGTGTTATTCCGCAAACACTTGGGTACGATTCTTTTTGATTAACTTCTAATAAAGAATTAAACGTTGGAAAATATTGTCTCTTATATTTACGTTACTTTATTGTTAATCATTTTATACATCTTTGTTTAAAGTCATACAACTTGGTTACTTTAGCTTTGTAGTTACTGTTAACCAAGTAAAAGGGACCAACAAAACTTTCTTTTCAAAAATATACCTTACAAATGATTGTTGAGATTTAAAGAAATGTTTTAATAGGAAAATAAGATTGAAATTCATAACAACTAATTTTCCCACCCAAATCAGCTCCAAACTTTCCCAAATAAACTTTCACCACTAAAAACAAAAATGGGAGCATTTTTGTCTGGCACGGTACCATGGTACCACAAAATTTAGTGGTACCGTGATATATTTAGTGGTATTGCCCCCTCTGTAATGGCCATATTTTCATTTCCTATATATACCACCTCATATCACAGATTTTGGCCATCCTTTGCACACACAATTTTCTGTGATCAAATCCTTTATCACCTAAACTCTTCTTTGATCATTAGTTAGTTTTATTTTGTTTAAAGAGTGATTCTTTCATCTAACCAAAGATCACCTTAGTGATCGACACTCTACTTTAGAAAATATTGCCTATTTTGAGAGCTATAGAATTATTTATTTGACCTCAAGTAACGCAATTGCATATCCTAGCACGAGAAAACAAGTCACCATGAAGTCAATAAGAAGATAGTAACCATATCCAATATGCTTGCTACAGAAACTCTGGGCAAAGATACTGCTTATTGTTATATTTATTCTAAAACTAGCTTATAGACCTTCGGAATCCGCGGGATTTTAGAGGGTTTTTGATTAAAAAAGCTAAGTACGTGAATAAAGTAAAAAAGAACAATGAACATAAATGCTATAAAATTTTCTTGTAACGGAATAATAAGTTATAAGTGACTGATACTAAAAAAATACAATGCTTGTAAATATCTGTGTAATAAACATTCATTGCCTCGTGATCTGCAATCTTGAATCTTGATGGGCTTGAGAAGCAAATGTATGTGGTGAGCATTGTAACACTTCAACCCAATATTCATTCTGTGAGCACCGAACAAGTAAAAAAAATGTAAGTAAAAGAAGTTTGTGATTAGATATAGATATAGATGTAGATATAGATATAGATATAGATATAGATATAGATGAAACTCATGTATGACGATAATGAGACCTAATTTTTTGCGGTAGGTATGCTCCTCTTTACAGCTGCTTATTTATAATGAAATTCATAGCTTTGCAAAAAGTAATAAATAAATAATAAAAATAAAAAATCTTTAAGTCTATGTATAAACATCACCATGTACTTCTGTCACAATATACAATCATTCATCTCAATGGGAATGACAATATTTATGACAATTAAAAAGGCCAACCATTGGTCCGAACATTTGTCTTCTAAGTATTAGCAAACACAAATTTTTCAATAGCTAACTTTGCACTATTAGTCGGCCAATCATCTGAAAATTACTTAACTGCTATACGTTTTTGATTGTGTGAAAATCAACTTATTATAATATATTAGTATAGTATTGAAATGATCCGCACAAAATACGGATCACCCGAGTCGTTTCCGAGTGAAGGTGAATGGAATCAAGAATATTGATTCGTGTAAATCGTGAATTGAGAAGTGGTGAAAGTGAAAATAGTGATCAAGTAATTCAAGTATTAACAAACAATGATGAATTATGCAAGAAGTACAAGCTAGATATACTAAAGTTGAAAACGTAAAAACGAAAATGCAAACATGTTTATTAAAACGTAACTTTATTTGAAAAACGATCCTACAAACGTGAAATTATTTTCTAAAAATATTAAACTAATAAAATGAATTTCCAGAAAAAGAAAATTATTTTTTTGACTTTTCTTTTATTTTCTATGAATTTATTTTGGTTTTTGTATTTTTAAATGAATTAAAAATAGAAGAAAATAGAAAAATAAAGAGGAAAAATGAAAATTAATTTCTAAAAAATCTAAAATATTATAAAAGAATTTCCTAAAATATTTTTGTAAATTTTATGGCTTTTTCTAATTTTTTTATTGATTTTTGTTTAATAAAAACTATTTAAAAATGATTAAAATCAAAAGAAAATTAAAAAAAAATACCAAAACTATTTGGAAAAATCTGAAAAAATTCCAGAAAATCTAAAATAATAAAATGAGCTTGAATAAAAATTTTGAAATAAAGATGAACAGTAAAAGTGCTTATTTGGCCAAACTGCTTATTCACAAGTGCTTATTATTAAGCACTTGTGAACCAAAACTCTATGAATCTCAAAACACAAACTTATGATGATAAAATATTCTCAGATAAGCCAAAATCAGATCAAAATAATCTCAAAATGCCACAGAATCACAGCAATTATGCAATAAACTCAATGATAAGCTCACTAAATAAGCAAAATTGAAGCAAACTATTCCAGAAGCAATAAAATCATGTACAAAGCTTAAGTGACTTCTGATGAGGCGAAAAATGAACCACTTTTAGGGGGTCATTTAAGCCCGGAATTGAATTTATTTGATCAAATATTGCCCTAAATTGTTCCTTTTATGATTTTAGGTACTTTGGGAGTGAAATCTGGAAAAGGAAGCAATTCGGACGTTTTTGGAGCATAAAAGTGAAGAAAACGCCAAAGACTTAATTTTCCAAGCTGGGAACAGTGTGTGACGGCGTCAAGAGCATTTTCCTGATGGCGTCAAGAGTAAAAATCATGACGGCCCAGTACAGAAATGAAGGCGTCACAAGGAAGAGCGTCAAGAGTTAAATACGTGACGGCCTGGAAAAGTGTAATGCGTGACGGCGTCAGATGTAGATCAAGGCAGTCTGAGGATTCTTTTGGCTGCGAGACGACGGCATCACAAGATTGTTCTTGACGCCGTCAGACTCTATTTTCTATATATAGTTTTCTAATTTTCATTCATTGAGAGGGACAAGTTTGGAGAAACCCTAAGGCCGAACCATATACGAATTTTACAGCTTTTTCAAGGGTTTTCAGCCCTTGAATGCTTACATGTGCTATTGAGATAAGTGTTCTTTTAATTCAATCAATATGTCTATGTGTTGGTTGTCTATATCTTGTACTTGTCTTGATTCCACCATGTTAGGCTAGATTTATCTTGTGTTTGCTTAGATCTAATGAAACCTAGATGTTGATTATGTGTTGATTGCTTGTTTATGGTTGTATTGGATGAATGATTTCAATGTTAGGCTTAAGAAACTGGCAGATCTACAAATGGTAACATGCTTGAACGTCTTAGGAAACATGAACCGATGTGTACTAGGTTTTATTGGTTGTATTTAATGCATGAGTAAATTCTAATGATCCCATGTTAGGAGCTTCTTAGCCGGCTCGACATAGGAGTGAAGTAGGCACTCATAGGATTGGGTAGTTAAGTACGCCACCCCATGAATGGTATTAAGGAATACAATCCGTCATCCACGCAACTATAACAAGTAATTAACGTGTAAAAGATATCTAGGGAGTAGTGAAATCTAAGTAAACACATTTCTCCACTTATTGCTCACAACCTTAGTTTAATTTAGTTTTATTTTCATTTCTAGTATTTTATTTTGATTGCATCTTAGTATTGGGTTAGTTGACTAGCAACTAATTCCGCCCAAATCCTTCAAAACCCGAGATATTTACTTGTTTTCTAAAAAATTATAAAAATACAAAAAGAATCATCTCTCATCTCTAGAACTAGTAATTAGGTTTTCTAATCCTAGCGACACTATTCCTAGCTGAATGATCAATCCCCCGGTACTTGTCATTATACTATACTACATCGATCAGGTACACTGCCTGGTGGGGGTTGTAAGCTTCTCAAGATCCCTTGAGAGGTAAAGCCTGGTGCAATCCCTACGCATCAAGTTTTTGGCGCCGCAGCCCGAGGAATAGTTATTGTCTAGGTTAGAATTTCTTTTTATTAGGTCTACTTGCTAGATTCCTTTCTAGTAAGATTTTATTTTTATTTTTAGGTTTTCTTTAGTCTATCTTATTTCTTTGTGTTTTTGTTCGTAACTCTTCACCACCCGACATCATGGACGATGGGAACATCTTTGAACCCGTCATCCCACCACAACAAAACCCACCACTAGAACCTCTTAGGCCCCGAACCTTAGGAGAGTATTCCCAACCTAGCCACCAAAGGCTACCGAAACACCATTGAGCTCACCGGAGCCAATGTGACCCCCTTGCGATCCGACACCATCCGGTTGGTGCAAAGCGGATGTGCATTCCATGGACTTCGTTCAGAAGATCCAAACCAACATCTTAAGGACTTCCTAAAAATCGTAGACTCCATAGACCTAGATGTTGCAACTAGAGAGACAACCCGATTACGCCTGTTCCAATTCTCTCTACGGGATCAAGCTAGTCAATGGCTTGAGCGTTTACCCGCGGGATCCATCACCACATGGGATGATCTCACCACTCGTTTCCTTGCTCAATTTTTCCCACCAGGGAGAACTACTAAGCTTAGAAACGACATCTTGATGTTCCAACAACGTCAAAATGAAACCTTTTACGAAGCATGGACTCGATATAAAGACCTGCTCCGAAAAGTCCCTCATCATGGCATTGAACCATGGCTCCAGATTCAAATCTTTTACGATAAAATTAACTATCAAACAAGGAGAGCTATAGATTACGCAGCCAAGGGCAGGCTAAACAGACTTAGCATTGACGAATGCTGGAAAGTTATTGAGGGGTTGGCACAATACGAAGAAGAAGGATGGGAGGACCCGATGTTTCCAAGCAAGGGAAAACTTGACTACGCACACGCCACCCAAGAGCAGTTATTAGGAAGTATCGAGAAGCAGGTAAAAGAATTAATGAGTATTGAGAAACCTGCTGCTGAAACCGTGTGGAACCCTAATTTACATTGGAATGCGGGTATTAACCATAATTTTCCTGAACGTTCACGGCAAGAGGAGTTCGAAGGGATAATGGTAACCTTCATGAATAATCAGGAAAAACAAATCCAGCACCTGGAAGCACGCATGGAAAGCACTCGCAATGCTTTTATGGATTTAGCAGACCAATTCATATCAAGGATCAAAGAGAAGATTAAAGAAAATTCCGCACCGAGAAAAATTGAAAAAGTCTTTGAGGTTTCAACTCCTTTGGTGTTTGACCAAGAGGATAATGAGAAATCTTCCCCAAGTGCTTCACCATCAATCACCTCCCACTTTTGTGAGCATCCTCAGGAAGAGAAGAATTCGCAATTTCATAACATTTTCATTGGGTGCTTGCAAACCACGCTCCGAAACTTGTGCAAGAGATGTTCTTTTGGTTTTAAACCCGGTGTGAAGAGGTTGCACCTCAAAAACACCACAGATTTGAAACCTTCTATGGAACAACACCTCTTTGTACACACCGGTGACCCGTGCGAAGGTTACAACTTAACTAAAACATCACCCACTCCTTTCTAAAACCACACCTCTTTCCGTGACAGTAATGAAACGTTCGACGCTGGTGGACTTCACTAATGGAATAGCTACTCATGGTTTAACTTGTGTTTAGCTATTCACACTAAGTGCAGGGACTAAATGTGGAATTATTCCATTTTACACCTCACACGGACATCTGACGGCGTCAGATATTAACTCTTGACGCTGTCACCTCGCTAATTCAGCAATAATAACCCAAATTCAATCACTTTCAACTCATACCCCACAAATCTCACCCAAAGTGCTGCTACTACTCCGAATCTCCACCCTCCAATTCGACATCTTCCGCGACTAATCTCCACTCGGTAAGTAGTTTTTCTTCACTCTTTTTCGATCAATTGTCCTTAGGATCAATCAATTTTGAAAACCCCTTTCATCCGAAACCCCATTTTTGACCCATCATTGACAAATCGTAATGCCATCCATTTGGTGATTTATATTCATGGGGTTACCCTTAGATGATGTTAACCCACTTGAATCATGCATTAATTTAGGAAAAATCCCTCATGCCACGGATTTTTTGACCCCCCACCCATGTTTTTTGATTAAAGGAGCGTTTGGGTAATGGGTTAAGAATTTGAAAATTGATTTTTCCCTTGTAATTGCATGGTTCGGATTCTGCTAGGTCTGACGGCGTCAGGACCTCTTACTGACGACGTCAGATGTGTCTGACAGCAAAAATCAATAAAATTCTAGTTCTAATTGTTTCCGTTCACTCTATCTTTTTCCAGGAAAATGAGCAAGCGATCTCGACAACATCGTGGCAGCTCTTCTAGGTCCCAAAGAGTTAACTATGGGGAATTGGTCCATAGTTGGGGTGAATTTGACAATGTTGCCGCTACCACCAAGTATGCAGAACTTTGTAATCACCACATTGATGCTAGGGCCGTGGTTGATTGTGAGTTTCTTAGGTCCCAAGGGTTGGAAGCTGCGTTTCTGGGGAGGATCCACACTGATGGGTTTGCGGGTCCTCAATGGGAGAGGTTGTTTAGGATTAGGGAGACGGTGTATAGTGAGTTGGTGAGGGAGTTCTTTGCGACCTTCCATTTTGATCAGGCTGAGGCTAGGACGGACATGGGGGGCACCACTATCTATTTTAGGTTAGGAGGGGAAGTGCGATCATGTTCGGTTACTGAGTTTGGTTAGAGGATAGGGTTGTATACTAGGGAGGAGGCTGTTGATGGAGGTTATATGCAGAGGTTGTTGCATGGGGAGACTTTGAGGTGTGTCACTTTTTGGCCGACCATTGGGGACGGGGTTTACACCTCGACTACTGGGGCTGCATCAATCAGGGACCCCATAGTTAGGTTGGTCCACAGATGCATCACATACAGCCTGTCAGGACGTCATGGCACCACTCACCGTGTCACTGCTTCAGATCTTTTCTACCTGTACACCATCTTTTCAGCGGATGTTTACTGCAACATCCCATTTTGGGTAGCTAGTTATTTGAGGACCAGTTTGGGTGAGAGGGATATTGATAAGGTGTATGGGGGGATGTTCGTGACCCGGTTGGCTCGTTCCTATGATCTTCTTACTCCCTCGATCATGGGATACTTAAGCGACTGTGGGGCTTGTAGGGTAGTGAGGGCTAAATCCCTCAGGCAGATGAGCATCGTGATGCTGATGAGGAATGTGACCTATAACTGGTATGAGGCAGGGGGACCTGATGATGAGGATGATGATGATGATGATGAGGGAGCGCCCCAGCAGCATCAGTTTGAGGGTTATGAGAAGGGGACAGCTGACTACTTCCGACACATGAGTCGGGGAGACTGGCAGGCACACCAGGGAGCCTGGATGGGTCAGGTGGACGAATGGCGGACCACCACTGACCAGCACTTTGATTGGATGTATGATCACACCATCCGCCAGATGCAGCACCTCTCCACCCGTGATCAGCTTGAGCCTCACCTGCAGATTGACCCATTCCCCGGTCGTGAGACAGACTACCCTCCCTATGGGTACACAGGACACCTCCCTCCTGGCTATGACTACCATTTTCGTCCTCCTCCCCAGTGATCTTCTTTGATGTCTGTTATTTCTGAACAATTTATTGCTGGTTGTGTAATTTGAAACAATTGGTTCTGTAATAGTTTAGGATGCGGCCTCTGTTAGCCTTGAACAATTTTAATTTTTTTTATGTTTACGTTTATTTGAAATAATTGAATGTGCTTATGGTGACATTCTTCATTTTGTGTGATTTTATTTTGTTTGTTTATTATTTGTTTCCGTATGTATACTTTATTTTTATTGTTGGTAGATCATGTTTCTAAATTAAAAAGTGGAAATACTTTACTTTGTTGTTTTGGCCTAGTCTTAACTCCACCTAAAGGTATTTTTGCAAAAGATAAGTGTAAGGGAAAACCCCAAATATGTTTTTAAGAAACAAACCGATCATGATTCTCCACAATATTCGATGAACATGTATATTCGTATTTGTTAGAGTCAAATGCTTGTATTGAGTCATAATGAAGTTCTGCAGGTCACTTCTGACGGCGTCACGAGTTTACTCTTGACGGCGTCACGTGTAAAAATCTGGAAATTTTACCAGTTTTGTTTTTCTAACGGAGTTTTAGAGTTTTTGTTGAATTATTAAGTTTTATAATCTCCAGGAAATCTGCAAACTTCATTCTACAAGCATTATATCTTATTTTGTTTTCTAGGATTTAGTAACTTATGTAGATTGCCGCCGATTTTATGCGAGGTTGTCGTGTTTGTTTTCTCAGGATTTACAGGTTATGTATGACAAGAAGATGATTTATATTCTGGAAGGGAAGCTTTGATTGTTCATTTTCTTGGAGGAAGATCTAACCTGGCCACCTTATTATCCATACCGAGCGAATCAGGGGAGTATTTGATTTCATTTTTTTACTTATTTCACTTTTACATTCTTTACTTGAACATTGGGGACAATGTTCATCTTAAGTGTAAGGGGAGGGTAAAATGATGATACCTTACAGATACACTTTCGCTTGAGTTTGTTTGTTTGATAGTAGATGTGTAATAAAACTATGAGAAATACTTGTTAGTGCAATTTTAGCACCAAATTTAAAATTTTTTACAACATTTAGGAGTGAAACTTTAGCCATAGCAAGCGTCTCATGGATAGGAGATTGTATGACTAGCACATAACCGTATCATTCAGAAAAATTCCCACCCAAATATGTGAGGTTCGCCTTTAGATTTGGTAGGAAAAGCATTTACTATTAGTGCTTATGAGTGTACCGGTAGCATTTAGATTCTAGAACTTGCGTTAGTGATGCATCCCTAGACCGCTAGTGAGACTACATTCGTGTGGTAGGATTTACTACATGATAAGAGGCATTAGGATCACCCTTGTGTTAAACCCGTATCATAATTACTTGACCATTTAAGTCATATTACTTGGCTAGTTAAGTCAACTAATTTTTCCCACACCCTTAGCGTTGTACTCATTTTTAGTACACGAAATCCCTAGTACACCCCTCCGAGCCTATCTTTTCGTTTCTAATTTTAAGCATTTTACTTAAAGGAAGAATTTGTTACACCCTGATTCGTGAAAAATCAATATATAATATATAGCATAGTATTACTCAACAGATCCGCAAAGAAATACGGATAACCCGAGGTCGTAGTCCGTGTGAAGGATGAATGGAATTTTGAATTCCCGATTCGTGAAACGTGTCGTGAAAGTGGTAAAAAGTGATTTGAATGAGATTACACTAATGAAATAGTAAATGAAGCACAAATAATCAACTAAACACTTAATTCAAGTAAGGCAACTAGAAACGCAACTTAGAATCGAAAACGTAAGCTAAAACGGAAAATAAACGTTAACGAACGAAATAAAACGCGACTTTTAAGCTACGCTACTCCTACGGACTTGGAAATAATTTTTAAAAATTAAAAATGATAAAAGAAAATTTTGAGAAAAAGAAAAATATTTTTTTAACTTTTTGTTTATTTTTTATGAATTAAAAACTAATTAAACTAATTAAAAATTAAAAGTAAATGCAAATAAATTAAGAAAAATGCAAAATAAATTTCTAAAATTCTAAAATAACTAAAAATAATTTTCTAATATTTTTTTGGATTTTTCTGGGGTTTTTCTGATTTTTTTGTATTTTTTTAGTAATTAAAAAGTAATTAAAAATGATTAAAAATGAAATTTAAATAGGAAAAATAGCAAATGAGCTCAGAAAAATATGAAAATTTCAAGGAAAATCTAAAATAATATTTAAAAGCTAGGAAAAATATAAAATTTGAAAAATAAGCACTGGAAGTGCTTAATGACCCAAATCAGCTTATTGAAAAGTGCTTATTAATAAGCAAAGTTGACCAGTTGACTTGAAACTTGACCCAAATGATTTTTGAACTTATTTAAGCTTGTTGGAACAATACTCAGACCAGAAAACACACAGAAACACAGATTGAGGCACAAATAGATCAAATGGGCTATATGTAATAAGCAACAAGCTCAGGCAGATTAAGCAATAAGCTAAATAACAACTGAAACAACAACTTGAGTCACAAAGGAACTCCAATGAACAACAAAACACAAAATATGATCAGATTTTAACACTAGCAGCCCTCAAATGCCAAACAGATTCTATGTTCTATGTATTCACTTGAATGAGCTCTTTAGGAGAGTAGATAAGCTGAGACTAGCAAACTTATGGGTCCAAACTATACACTGACCACCAGAGATTACTAAAATACCAATAAATCAGATGCTAAATCAATTTTATGGCCTAAAAAGTACCCTAGAAATCTGGTTAAACCTGAGGATCAGGGCAATGCAGGTTCAGTCAACCAACTTTGATCAGATTTTTCAATAAGCAAACAGAATCCAAACAACAATTTTCTTTTTGATAATTGTTTACTTACTACCAAACTTTGAAAATCAGCAATCCACAAGTATTTCCAACAAAAATTGAACACTAGACAACTTCACAAAAATCTGACCAAAACCTGAGTTCACAAACTTTTTGACTTATAAATAAGCTTAAGCACAGTTGACCTCAGTTTGACTTTTTGTGTGAATTTGAGAATGATTGATTGAGGTGCCAAACAAAGTATCACAGAAGCTATTATAAGCTAATATGAAACTAATTAAACAATGATATAAGCTTAATGAAGCTTGTTGAATTAAGTACTTGATATTATTATTTTTTTTATTATTATTTTATATATATATATATATATATATATATATATATATATATATATATATATATATATATATATATATATATATATATATATATATATATATATATATATAAACTTTGAATGACAATAAGTAAATAAAGCTGAAAAGTAAAACTGAATTAAAAGCAATAATGAAAGAGAACAATAAGCTTAAACAACTTATTCTAAATAAGCAGTAAAATAAGGTAAATAAAATTCAGACAAGTAATTAGAAAAAAAAAACTAAATAAAACTTTTCATTAATAAAAGAAATTTTAATACAAAGTGAAATTAACAACATAACAATACAAAAAATGGCACACTAAATGACTAGGGGGAGGGGGTATTTATACACGATTTGGGGAGCTGCTACGGTTGAGGATCATTTTGGAAGTGTGTTTCTTTGATGCCATATCATCCCTTGATCTCTCTTTGGTCCCCAAGTTGTGATATCAGCCGTTAGATTGATTGATGGATGTAGATTGATCCTGCGTGTGTAATCTCACTGGTCCACGTGTCCTGACATTCTCTGTCCTCTTCTGACATGTGCAGCTTCTAGAATTCTTCCAATCATTGGGTAATTGTTACTAGGAGGGGGTAATTAGGGCGTGGTAAAAGTTAGGGTTCTAGGTGAATAGTGTTTTTTTTCTGGGTTTGTGGTAAAAAGGGGGGCGGGAAAGGATTTTGGGGTTTTTGTTATTATTGTGTTGACCGGGTTGGATAAGTGGGGTTGACCGGGTAGTAGGTGTGGGCTGGGTAGGATTATTAGGTAGTGGGCTTATGGAGCTGTTGGGCTAGGAAGTGGATAAATGGATTTGGGTTAATACTAGGATCCGGTTGTGGTAGTTTATTAGGAGTAGTATTATTTTAACAAGGGCTAAAGTTGTACAATCTGAAAATTAGAGGGACCAAAACTGATTTTTCTCCAAAATATTTTCCAAGGGCATTAGTCGACATTTCTAAATTCTTGGAGTACCTCTATTTGACTTTTCTTAAATAGTTTCTTCAAAGGACCATTCTCGTCAATATCTGAAACTTGAGGGACTAAATTTGCCATTTCTCTCAAACTTTGTCCAGGGACTATTTATGCACTTTTGTAATTCTCTGAGGACTTCTATTGATTACTTGAACTTTCCTTGATCATTTTGCTTCCCCGGCTACGGCTTTTGACCTCTTTCCATTCTCGTGCTCGTTTTTGTCGGTTTTGTCTTGTTTTTGTCCATTTTTTCTCATATCTGTACCTGCACATACACAAACACAAAAACATGCATTCTCTTGGCAATTTTGGTTAGTATTTGGTGTTTTTGGTCTGAAAAGAATGAGTGATTAAGCACTCACCAAAATCCCCCAGACTAAGGTATTGCCGTGCCCTCACGCAATGTCATCACCTCACGCTTAAGAGATAAATAATTTCAAAACCTCTCTTTACTGACGTTGTAAAGTAGCAATGATGTTCAAAATAGATAGTAAAATCATTTATTCTAAAAAACGCTCCGTTTTCCGATTTTCATGAATAACAACTACTACTACTATTTTTGTATATATATTTTTTTCATTTATATATGTGACGGTTTGCCTTGACTTTCATTATCAATTCTTATCTGTTGATAACTTTCAGGGTCAACGAGTAGAAACACTTCTCACAGAGAAGAGACCATACGGATAAAAATCGTCGTCCTTGATTTTTCACAAGCTCCCAAACTAAGCGTAAAATCGAAATCATTGTTTATCCAGAAGTTAAATGCTAACACTGCCCACAAAAGTTACTTGTGTATTACCTCTTGTCCCCAGGTCCTAAGTTTTGTATCTAAAGATTTTAATTTGTGAGAAATGAATTGCTTCATATTTTCTCGTTTCGATATTTGTTAGTCCGATAGTGATACCTAAGTTAAAACGATAAGTAGTTATTCATTTTCTCTTAAGAACCACTGCAATAGAAATTCGGTCCACATCAAGGAATTTGGGGTACATACAATATCAAAGATATAAGTTGCGGAGTATAATCACGTGCACCTCATGTGACTGATTACTAATCACTTATCACATGCACCTCACGCGCCAACAACTTATTTATACATACATAGCTATTATTCAACAATACTTCAACTTTCATTTTTCTCTTTTTCACTTTTTTCTTTCTTTCTTGATTTTTTCTCTCATAACATCAATGGAAGCTTATCGGGTAGCTCCAAAACCACATAGATAATCAATTTTTGACTTTTGATTTTTTTTACTTTTTGCTCTTATTTTTGATGTTCCTTGATATGTACCCAACTTCTAAAACAAAAATTCTCTTAAGACAACAAAAAACTAAATATTATTCAAACCGAAATACCACTAATTAACCTAGAACATCTATTATATATTGGTGACGTTTCTGATGGGAACAAGGAGGCCACAAGTACCTCTCGTGGGTTTTTTAAATCCCAGTAATGCGATCCGTGTATAGCACGAAACTTCTAAATAAACTCTATCATTCCTCGATCTCCGCAAATTTAAAATCCCAAATAATGAGATCCGCGGATGCTTAGCCATAATCTTTTGATTATTTTGGTTAAGGGAGACGAGCTAGGGCTCAACACGCCCGGTCAAGTCGGAACATTTATTTCTACTCTCGCCGGTAGAAAAGTCAAAACAAGGTGTCAAAACTTATTATTCATATTATATATATATATATTTTTTCATTTTTTTCACTTTTTTTTTTTTTTTTTTTTTTTTTTTTTTTGCATAATAAAGCGGTGACAAAAATTAAAATTTTTGATAGAAAACGGAGTTGCGTAAGTTAACAGCTCAGACGATGGTACAGGTCAAATCGAATCGAAGATTCACCCCTAGACTAAAGTGAAACATTGTCCTCAATGTTTTAAGGGTACGGGTAATCCTACGTAAAATCTAAGGCCGTTTATTAAGTATGCCAAGAGATAAACGTTAGTCGACAAGATTTTGGATATGGTGAATTTCCGAAAGAGCAGCGAAGGATGAGACTCGAGTGGAGAGAGCGACAAACCACGAGCACGAGAGTCCTCAAACTTCAGGGAAATTCCTGAACATTCATAAACAACCACGAAAACACGAGTTTGGAATGGGTCGCCCCCTTCACGTCACGTTATTTAAGAGAATAAGAAAATAAAGAAGATGAAAATGGATAAGCATGGGGTGCCTCCCACGAAGCGCTTGTTTTTGTTCACCGAGTCACATGAGCTTGACTCGATCCCCGAATTAATCGTCCTTGGGGAAAGTTTGGAGATCCGGGACAACCATGGGTGGTATGTCCCCTCCGAAGTAATGTTTAACACGATGACCATTCACCTTAAAATTGGGACCATTAGGTTGAGAAAGTTCAATGGTTCCATAAGGGAATACTTGGGTAATGGTGAATGGTCCAGACCAACGGGTTTTTAACTTGCCCGAGGAAATCTTTAATCGAGAATTGAAAAGAAGGACTCGGTCACCAACATTGAAGACGCGATCTTTAATTTTAGAATCATGAATCCTCTTTGTCTTCTCTTTGTAGATCAAAGAATTCTCATAGGCCTGATCACGAAGCTCGACTAATTCATTCAATTGAACTTTACGGTGATCACCCGCGGTTTGTAAGTCAAAATTAGCATGTTTCAAGGCCCAATAGGCCTTGTGCTCAAGTTCAAAGGGCAAATGGCAGGCCTTCCCGTAAACCAGCTTGTAAGGAGTGCACCCAATGGGTGTTTTGTAAGCTGTACGGAAGGCCCAAAGTGCATCATCTAACTTATTGGCCCATGAAGCATGATGTTCACCTACGGTCCTTTCTAAAATACGTTTCAAGCCACGATTGGAGACCTCAACTTGACCACTCGTCTGTGGATGATATGCCGTAGAAAGACAATGTGTGACACCATATTTGAGCATAACTTTAGCGAATTGGTCGTTACAGAAATGGGTCCCACGATTGCTTATAATAGCACGAGGTGCACCAAATCGGGCGAAGAGACTTTTAAGAAATTTCACTACAACTCGGGTGTCATTGGTGGGTAGCGCCTTCGCTTCGACCCATTTAGACAAGTAGTCGACGGCCACGAGGATATATTTGTTACCACGAGACGACGGGAATGGACCCATGAAATCGATACCCCAGACGTCAAAAATTTCACAGACTTGGATAGCATTTTGAGGCATCTCGTCCTTCTGCGAAATTTTTCCTTGACGCTGGCAAGAATCACATGATTTAACCAACTCATGAGCATCCCGGTAAATCGTCGGCCAGTAGAAGCCGGAATCAAAAACTGTCTTAGCGGTGAAGTTGGCACCATGATGTCCCCCCGTGGGTCCATTGTGGCATGCCATAAGAATTTCAGCGGCTTCTTTGCCGTGAACGCACCGTCGGATCACTTGATCCGCACATATCTTGAACAAGTAGGGGTCGTCCCAGAAATAATGCTTAACATCTTTGAAGAATTTTTCTTTCTGCTGGAACGACATCCCTTTCCGGATAAAATTCCCCGCATGGTAATTCGCAAAGTCGGCGAACCATGGGGTACTAGAATCACAATGTGATAAACTCCCCAGTGTCTCGAGAGGAAAAGCTTCGTTAATCTCCTTTTTCTCGAAAACACTTTGGTGGGGATTCTCTAAACGTGATAGGTGATCAGCAGCAAGGTTCTCCGCTCCCTTTTTATCTCGAATTTCAACCTTGAATTCTTGATGGAGGAGAACCCACCGCATCAAGCGTGGCTTAGCATCTTGCTTTGCCATAAGGTACTTAAGAGCCGAATGATCCGTATACACTATGCATTTCTTCAAAAACAAATAAGATCGAAACTTTTCAAAAGCGTAAATGACGGCTAACACTTCTTTCTCAGTAGTCGTATAATGGTATTGAGCGTCGGTCATTGTTTTACTAGCATAGTGTATCGGCTAAAAATGCTTAGACTTGCGTTGCCCCAGGACTGCACCAATGGCATAATCGCTAGCATCGCACATTAGCTCGAAAGGCAAGTCCCAATCGGGGGCAATTAAGACGGGAGCCTCCGTTAACTTGTTTTTAAGAACATTAAATGCTTCGATGCATTCATTTGAGAAGATAAACGGAGCATCTTTTTCAAGCAAGTGGGTCAGAGGCCGGGCTATCTTAGAAAAGTCTTGAATGAAACGTCGGTAAAAGCCGGCAAGACCGAGAAAACTTCTAATTCCTTTAACGGTCGTGGGATGAGGTAATTTTGCAATCACGTCGACTTTAGCTATATCGACCTCAATCCCGGATTTCGATTTCTTATGGCCGAGGACAATGCCCTCTTTGACCATGAAATGGCATTTCTCCCAATTTAGAACCAAGTTGGTGTCTTCACACCGTTTCAGCATATTTTCTAAATGGGAAAGGCACGAAGTGAAAGAATCTCCATAAACCGAGAAATCATCCATGAAAACTTCCATGGTTTTCTCGATCATATCAGAGAATATAGACATCATACACCTTTGGAACGTGCCTGGAGCATTGCATAAGCCGAAAGGCATACGACGATAGGCAAACGTACCATAAGGGAAAGTAAAGGTAGTCTTTTCCTGGTCTGGAGGGTCAATAGGTATTTGAAAATAGCCGGAAAATCCATCAAGAAAACAATAGAACTCATTTCCCGCTAGGCGTTCTAGCATTTGATCCATAAATGGAAGTGGGAAATGGTCTTTACGAGTCGCATCATTCAATTTACGATAATCAATACAAACTCTCCATCCGGTAACAAGACGTGTCGGAATCAATTCATTATCTTCATTCGTAACGACGGTCATTCCACCTTTCTTTGGTACGCAGTGGACCGGGCTAACCCAAGAGCTATCCGAGATTGGATAAATCATTCTGGCATCGAGGAGTTTGATAACTTCCTTTTTGATAACCTCATGAATTTTCGGGTTAACCCGTCATTGTTGCTGAACGGACGGCTTGTAATTTTCTTCAAGTAAAATCTTATGCGTGCAAAAACGAGGGTCGATACCCTTAATATCAGAAATTTGCTAAGCGATGGCACTCTTATGTTTCCTGAGCACATCTAAGAGACGTTTCTTCTCCTCATCTTTGAGATATTTAGAAATAATGACGGGAAGTTTATCGGTTCCTTCCAAAAATGCGTATTCGAGATGAGGAGGTAAATCCTTGAGCTCGAGCTCCGGAGGATTTTCAGTAGATGGCTTAACTTCTTTACGTCGGCCATTTTAAGGTCAAGCAGAGGGAGGGATGGGTTGGGATCTTCATTTAATAATTTCTCAATCAAAAGAACATCTCCCCCCGGGTCACAATCGGAATGATCAATTTCCGGTGAAATCGAATCATTAGCAAGAAAGGCCTCGATCTCTTCCAAAATGAAATCACTTCCCTCAAACGGAGTAAGGGAAGGGGAAGGATCGGAAATTATTGGTTCAGAAGAATGAGTGGGATTGCCACTCGAAGCATGTTCGGTAAAACCAATTAACTCTTGAGCGTACTCCTCCGTAACTTCGTCGATAACGTCGATTCGGTTAACGGAATATTTGTCAAACTCGGAGGAGTACCTCACGGTTTGATCCAAGTTAAAAGTTACGGCTTCGGTACCAACGCGTAGGGTAATTTCTTCATCGAAAACATCAATCAAAGCACGGCCGGTCCGTAGGAAACCTCTCCCGAGAATGAGAGGTACTCGCGGATTAGCATCAAAATCAACAACGACAAAATCGGCAGGGAAATGGAATTTTCCCACATTAACGAAGACATCCTCGGCTATTCCCATCGGGCGGGAAGTAGTTTGGTCGGCTAGCTCGAGGGTCATACAAGTCGGAGTCAAATTAGGTAAAGACAACTTCTTCCAAATGGATAACGACATTAGGTTAATGCTAGCACCAAGATCGGCCAAGGCGAAGCATTGAACCATCCCTGGAAAATTACACGGAATGAGAAATCGACCGGGGTCTTCAAGCTTTTCGGGAAGCTTTTTGAGGATAACCGCCGAACAATTCTCATTCATCTGGATTCGAGATTTTTCAAACAATTTTTCTTTGTTATTCAAAAGACCTTTAAGCATTGAAGCAAATTTAGGCATTAAAAGTATAGCATCCGCGAGAGTTATGTCAAAATGTAATTCTTGAAAAACTTGGTAAAACTTTTCCATCTGAATTTTATCTTTCTCACGGTGCTTTTGTTCGTTTAAGCGTGACGGATAAGGCAAATTTACTTTAACGGGATTTTCAGTTTCATTAACAACTTTATCTTTTCCTTTAGACATCGGGACCACCGGAGGTTGGATGTTCTCGGTCCTTCCATTATTACTAGGAATTTCCGTATCCGTTGTCGCCTCGGTTTCACGAACGACTACCTTAGGAGACGAAGAAGAAGAAGGGGTAGTCGGAGCCGTTGGTCCATCGATTATAACACCACTCCTAGTCGTGATTGCCTTAGCATCGCCCCTCGGGTTAGCGATCGTGTTGCTTGGAAGAGTACCCGAGCCCGAGGGTCGATCATTTAAAGACTTCTTCAATTCGGCCATTTGATTGATTAACATTTTATTCATTTCCTCTTGACTTTTCATAAACTGCTTGAGTAATTCATCCGAAGAAGACTGATTCACAACTGGATTTTGAAAATTTTGACCACGATTGTTGTTATTGAAACCTTGATTATGAAAATTTTGATTTCCATGATTATAATTCCCATGATTAACATTTTGAAAATTTCCATGAAAATTCCGTTGATTCGGGCCTTGATTATAATTTCCCCGATTTTGATTTTGAAAACCATGATTTTGATTCTGAAAACCATTGTTCATCCGATTTTGATTAACATTGTGATTAAATTGATGATTTCGGTTTTGCACATTTTGATTAACTTGATTGACTTGATTAACTTGAGTCTGTTGATTGAAACCGGGTGGTCCAACATAATGGTTCGAACGGTAGCTGAGAAGATTTCGGTCACCCTGTGGTTGGTATCCGTTACCGCCCATATTGTAAGTTCCCGAAGCAGCATACACATTCTCGTGAGTGAAGCCACCGGTGGCTTGGCACTCAAAATACGAATGAGGACCACCACAAGTCTCACAAACATTGTTGACCATATTGACTTGATGGTTTTTTACTTGATTTTGATTCTGAGACGTTTGGAGCATTCGTAAAACAGCAGTCGATAAATCATCAAGTTTCTTAGTAATTGCGGCTATTTCTGAATTAGACGTAGAAGAATTGTGAGCAACGGTTGTTCTTGACTCATTCCTCTCGGCAGAGGAATCCCAGTAATTGTAATGAGCAGTCATGTTCTCAATAAGTTCGTAACACTCTTCTGGACGTCGTGTCATAAAAGTTCCACCCGCAGCTGCATTGATCGTGTCCCGATGTCGCAAAGTCAAACCATTGTAAAACGTATCGATTATCGTAACAAGAAGCATGTTATGGTTTGGACACCGATCAATAGCAAGCTTATAGCGTTCCCAAGCTTCGAATAAAGATTCTTCGGGAAGTTGACGGAAATTGCTAATATCGTTTCGAAGTTTCGTCACCATCGATGGTGGAAAATATTTCGCCAAGAACTTCGATACCATTTCTTCGAAGGTATGAATCGAGTTCTTGGGAAGACGATCAAACCAAGTGGTGGCATGATGTGTAAGAGAATAGGGGAAGAGAGAAAGATGAAGGGCGTCATCGGAGACCCCATGTTGTTTCATACTTTGGGTGACGGTTAAAAATTTGTCGAGATGCTTGTTAGCATCGTCACCCGGTAATCCGTGAAATTGGCATGAATTTTGGACTTGTTGAATCATATGGTGCTTAAGTCCAAAATCCGTAGCCTCAATATTGAGAGGGGCAATCAGACCGCCTCTACCGTGCATTGTCGGTTGACACAGCTCCTCCATCGTTCGGAGATCGGGAGCTGGTGCATTTTGAACAACACCCACCGGAGGGTGTTGATTGTTGTGGTTATTTTGTTCCATTTCCGTAATGTTTGGGAAACGAACTTTGTGTGTGTGACGTATCAAACTCTCGGGGTTCGATAATGGAGAAATAAGACGTTTAGAAGATGAACGGGTGTTCATACACCACAAAAACTCAAATTTTTGAAAAATAAAAGGAAAATCAAATTTGAAAAGGAAAATCTTTTTGTATTTTTGGTTTTTTAAAGCAAAATTCAAAAACTTATACTTTTGTTTTTTTCTTTTTCAAACGTGAGAGAAGAATGGATCTCTCTTCAGCTTGCAATTTAATGTCAAAGCTATCCGTATTTTCCGCCTATTCGGTTGTAGAATTAAAGTAATCCGATTAGCAACTAATTTCACGCGTAGTTATATTGGGAGACTTATTTGGTTTACAACGCCCTTCCTTTCGGTCGAGTCGAGGCTGTAACTTTATTATTTTTTTGGTGTTTTTGAAAACACTTTAGGAAAAGTGTTTCTGATTTTTCAATTTTTATAGTTTTTATAGAAAATATATACAAGGAAGGTTTTCAAAACACAATTTCGGAAAACGAAAACGAAAAATTCACTTCAACCTTCCCCGGCAGCGGCGCCAAAATTTGATTCGTGAAAAATCAATATATAATATATAGTATAGTATTACTCAAGAGATCCGCAAAGAAATACGGATAACCCGAGGTCGTAGTCCGTGTGAAGGATGAATGGAATTTTGAATTCCCGATTCGTGAAACGTGTCGTGAAAGTGGTAAAAAAGTGATTTGAATGAGATTACACTTATGAAATAGTAAATGAAGCACAAATAATCAACTAAACACGTAATTCAAGTAAGGCAACTAGAAACGCAACTTAGAATCGAAAACGTAAGCTAAAACGGAAAATAAACGTTAACGAACGAAATAAAACGCGACTTTTAAGCTACGCTACTCCTACGGACTTGGAAATAATTTTTAAAAATTAAAAATGATAAAAGAAAATTTTGAGAAAAAGAAAAATATTTTTTTGACTTTTTGTTTATTTTTTATGAATTAAAAACTAATTAAACTAATTAAAAATTAAAAGTAAATGCAAATAAATTAAGAAAAATGCAAAATAAATTTCTAAAATTCTAAAATAACTAAAAATAATTTTCTAATATTTTTTTGGATTTTTATGGGGTTTTTCTGATTTTTTTGTATTTTTTTAGTAATTAAAAAGTAATTAAAAATGATTAAAAATGAAATTTAAATAGGAAAAATAGCAAATGAGCTCAGAAAAATATGAAAATTTCAGGGAAAATCTAAAATAATATTTAAAAGCTAGGAAAAATATAAAATTTGAAAAATAAGCACTGGAAGTGCTTAATGACCCAAATCAGCTTATTGAAAAGTGCTTATTAATAAGCAAAGTTGACCAGTTGACTTGAAACTTGACCCAAATGATTTTTGAACTTATTTAAGCTTGTTGGAACAATACTCAGACCAGAAAACACACAGAAACACAGATTGAGGCACAAATCGATCAAATGGGCTATATGTAATAAGCAACAAGCTCAAGCAGATTAAGCAATAAGCTAAATAACAAATGAAACAACAACTTGAGTCACAAAGGAACTCCAATGAACAACAAAATACAAAATATGATCAGATTTTAACACTAGCAGCCCTCAAATGCCAAACAGATTCTATGTTCTATGTATTCACTTGAATAAGCTCTTTAGGTGAGTAGATAAGCTGAGACTAGCAAACTTATGGGTCCAAACTATACACTGACCACCAGAGATTACTAAAATACCAATAAATCAGATGCTAAATCAATTTTATGGCCTAAAAAGTACCCTAGAAATCTGGTTAAACCTGAGGATCAGGGCAATGCAGGTTCAGTCAACCAACTTTGATCAGATTTTTCAATAAGCAAACAGAATCCAAACAGCAATTTTCTTTTTGATAATTGTTTACTTACTACCAAACTTTGAAAATCAGCAATCCATAAGTATTTCCAACAAAAATTGAACACTAGACAACTTCACAAAAATCTGACCAAAACCTGAGTTCACAAACTTTTTGACTTTTTGTTTTTGAAGAAACTTTTACCAAAGTGAGATTTGTTTGCAAAATTTTAAGTAGAAAAGTTATATTAAGCTGATTTATAATTGAAATAAACTAAAACTTATATCTATGCTACCATATTATTGATTATGCAAACTACTTATGATGACTGATGTGCAGAAAATGAAAAACTAAATTGATTTGACTTTTTGTTAAATGAACAACTATCTTATGCTATACTGAACCTCAATGCAGCCTAAGTAACTGATAAAAACTAAATTCAACCTCAGAAATACCCTTAAAACCAGCAAGTAACTATAATCCAAACACCCTAGATATTGACTGTCTCAACCAAAACACCACAGTTCCAAACAAATGTGGTCCAAACTTACCTCAATATCAATCCAACAATCAACCTAGGTGTTAATACTGATCCAAACACACTTAAATGAACAATTAAACACAGATCTCAGATGTAATCAACTAAGAAAAATAGATCCACAGATGATGACAGATGAAACAGTAGTGAGATATTATTAACTAAAACTCAAACAAATCTAAACTGAGTAAACAACTACTAATCAACTAATAAAGCAAATAACAAAAACCAAATAATAAAAACAGATCTACTCTACTCTACTACTAGATGAAACAGTAAACTAAATGAATTGAACTTACAACAAAAATCCCCCTCAGCTCAAATAGAGGGGGTTCACTTAGCTAGCCTGTCTCTTAGACAGACCAATGGCCTCCTTTTGGTTGTCTCTTAATCCAATAAGCTCAGCTTATAAATAAGCTTAAGCACAGTTGACCTCAGTTTGACTTTTTGTGTGAATTTGAGAATGATTAATTGAGGTGCCAAACAAAGTATCACAGAAGCTATTATAAGCTAATATGAAACTAATTAAACAATGATATAAGCTTAATGAAGCTTGTTGAATTAAGTACTTGATATTATTATTTTTTTATTATTATATATATATATATATATATATATATATATATATATATATATATATATATATATATATATATATATATATATATATATATTTTAAACTTTGAATGACAATAAGTAAATAAAGCTGAAAAGTAAAACTGAATTAAAAGCAATAATGAAAGAGAACAATAAGCTTAAACAACTTATTCTAAATAAGCAGTAAAATAAGGTAAATAAAATTCAGACAAGTAATTAGAAAAAAAAACTAAATAAAACTTTTCATTAATAAAAGAAATTTTAATACAAAGTGAAATTAACAGCATAACAATACAAAAAATGGCACACTAAATGACTAGGGGGAGGGGTATTTATACACGATTTGGGGAGCTGCTAGGGTTGAGGATCATTCTGGAAGTGTGTTTCTTTGATGCCATATCATCCCTTGATCTCTCTTTGGTCCCCAAGTTGTGATATCAGCCGTTAGATTGATTGATGGATGTAGATTGATCCTGCGTGTGTAATCTCACTGGTCCACGTGTCCTGACATTCTCTGTCCTCTTCTGACATGTGCAGCTTCTAGAATTCTTCCAATCATTGGGTAATTGTTACTAGGAGGGGGTAATTAGGGCGTGGTAAAAGTTAGGGTTCTAGGTGAATAGTGTTTTTTTTCTGGGTTTGTGGTAAAAAGGGGGGCGGGAAAGGATTTTGGGGTTTTTGTTATTATTGTGTTGACCGGGTTGGATAAGTGGGGTTGACCGGGGTAGCAGGTGTGGGCTGGGTAGGATTATTAGGTGGTGGGCTTATGGAGCTGTTGGGCTAGGAAGTGGATAAAGGGTTTTGGGTTAATACTAGGATTCGGTTGGGGTAGTTTATTAGGAGTAGTATTATTTTAACAAGGGCTAAAGTTGTACAATCCGAAAATTAGAGGGACCAAAACTGATTTTTCTCCAAAATATTTTCCAAGGGCATTAGTCGACATTTCTGAATTCTTGGAGGACCTCTATTTGACTTTTCTTAAATAGTTTCTTCAAAGGACCATTCTCGTCAATATCTGAAACTTGAGGGACTAAATTTGCCATTTCTCTCAAACTTTGTCCAGGGACTATTTATGCACTTTTGTAATTCTCTGAGGACTTCTATTGATTACTTGAACTTTCCTTGATCATTTTGTTTCCTCGGCTACGGCTTTTGACCTCTTTCCGTTCTCGTGCTCGTTTTTGTCGGTTTTGTCTTGTTTTTGTCTATTTTTTGTCATATCCGTACATGCACATACACAAACACAAACACAAAAACATGCATTCTCTTGGCAATTTTGGTAAGTATTTGGTGTTTTTGGTCTGAAATAAGGTCTGAAAAGGATGAGTGATTAAGCACTCATCACACCCCACTTAAATGTACAACCAAATCGTCTTAGCCTTCCGTGTATGCGCTCATTTTTAGTGCATTATTGTTATTTGTTAAACCCTAAGTTAGCTATCTAATTGATTACATAGTTGCTAAGTCGAGTCATATCCTTGTACATATTATTTTGGGACAATTGAGACTCATGGGTAAAGTACTTATTTTATGGAGTAATGGGGAAGAACATCATTTATTACCCCCATATGTACGTTAATCTTAAAGTGCTCCAAGTGTTTTGATTATCTTGATTCGAGTCATTAGATTAGTTTATTATAAAGTATGTAAAAATTCAAGTGTAAGGGGAATTTACATTCCCTATGATGTATTATTTTGGATGGTAGGGTAAGAGTGTATGCAAAAAAAAAAAAAAAAAAAATCGAAAAAATCAAGAAAAAGAAGAAAAAAAATAGAAAAAGAAAAGAGAAAAAACATACGGACTACCATCCCTTTTTATTCTATGTTCATTTTATGTTTTTTGTTATTTTCCATTTATTAGCTTAAGTCGAGTCTAGTCTTGGCTTAGCAACGCCATATTGTACATGTAATTAACCAAGATTGTTAACTTGCCACCAGTAAAGACTGCCTATATCCAACAAAACCGGGTATTTCATATCCCTACACCTAACGTTACAACCCTTTGAAAGACCTCTTTGATAGTTTATCCTAGGTGCTTACGCCATGTGGTGGAGGTTTGATCCTTTCCCAAGCCTATGGTAATCTATTTTGCTATGACAGGTAGTGAGAGATATCTTTCGTTTTCATATTGTAATTTATACTTTATTACACTCGAGAGATGTGAGTATCTAAACACTATTTGTGAGGTGCTAGTGTATGACCTCCGTGCCTGTCTTTGGTTTTTAGTGGAATGATTATTTATTGTAATTACTTTTACATTAGTGTTAAATGACCCCTAACTTGTATTTTGATTAGAATAAAAGCGCATTTGCTTGAGGACAAGCAAATCTCAAGTGTAAGGGTATATGATGAGGTGAAAAATGAACCACTTTTAGGGGGTCATTTAAGCCCGGAATTGAATTTATTTGATCAAATATTGCCATAAATCGTTCCTTTTGTGATTTTAGGTACTTTGGGAGTGAAATCTGGAAAAGGAAGCAATTCGGACGTTTTTGGAGCATAAAAGTGAAGAAAACGCCAATGACTTAATTTTCCCAGCTGGGAACAGTGTGTGACGGCGTCAAGAGCATTTTCCTGATGATGTCAAGAGTAAAAATCATGACGGCCCAGTACAGAAATGAAGGCGTCACAAGGAAGAGCGTCAAGAGTTAAATACGTGACGGCCTGGAAAAGTGTAATACGTGACGGCGTCAGATGTAGATCAAGGCAGTCCGAGGATTCTTTTGGCGGCGAGATGACGGCGTCACAAGATTGTTCTTGACGCCGTCAGACTCTATTTTCTATATATAGTTTTCTAATTTTCATTCATTGAGAGGGACAAGTTTGGAGAAACCCTAAGGCCGAAGCATATACGAATTTTACAGCTTTTTCAAGGGTTTTCAGCCCTTGAATGATTACATGTGCTATTGAGATAAGTGTTCTTTTAATTCAATCAATATGTCTATGTGTTGGTTGTCTATATCTTGTACTTGTCTTGATTCCACCATGTTAGGCTAGATTTATCTTGTGTTTTCTTAGATCTAATGAAACCTAGATGTTGATTATGTGTTGATTGCTTGTTTATGGTTGTATTGGATGAATGATTTCAATGTTAGGCTTAAGAAAACTGGCAGATCTCCAAATGGTAACATGCTTGAACGTCTTAGGAAACATGAACCGATGTGTACTAGGTTTTATTGGTTGTATTTAATGCATGAGTAAATTCTAATGATCCCATGTTAGGAGCTTCTTAGCCGGCTCGACATAGGAGTGAAGTAGGCACTCATAGGATTGGGGAGTTAAGTACGCCACCCCGTGAATGGTATTAAGGAATACAATCCGTCATCCACGCAACTATAACAAGTAATTAACGTGTAAAAGATATCTAGGGAGTAGTGAAATCTAAGTAAACACATTTCTCCACTTATTGCTCACAACCTTAGTTTAATTTAGTTTTATTTTCATTTCTAGTATTTTATTTTGATTGCATCTTAGTATTGGGTTAGTTGACTAGCAACTAATTCCGCCCAAATCCTTCAAAACCCGAGATATTTACTTGCTTTCTAAAAAATTATAAAAATACAAAAAGAATCATCTCTCATATCTAGAACTAGTAATTAGGTTTTCTAATCCTAGCGACACTATTCCTAGCTGAACGATCAATCCCCCGGTACTTGTCATTATACTATACTACATCGATCAGGTACACTGCCTGGTGGGGGTTGTAAGCGTCTCAAGATCCCTTGAGAGGTAAAGCCTGGTGCAATCCCTACGCATCAAGTTTTTGGCGCCGCAGCCCGGGGAATAGTTACTGTCTAGGTTAGAATTTCTTTTTATTAGTTCTACTTGCTAGATTCCTTTCTAGTAAGATTTTATTTTTATTTTTAGGTTTTCTTTAGTCTATCTTATTTCTTTGTGTTTTTGTTCGTAACTCTTCACCACCCGACATCATGGACGATGGGAACATCTTTGAACCCGTCATCCCACCACAACAAAGCTTGTATATGCTGTGTATAAGCTACAAAGCTTGTATAGGCTGTGTATAAGCTATTTCAGCTTATTCAAAAGCTATAAAAACTAAATTGAAACATATTTTTTATTTTTATTTTTATATTTTTTGTTTTTTTTATAGATTTTGAAATAAAATATAAAACTGAATTGTAAGATTTATTGATTAAACTAAATTTAATAAAACTAAAAGTAGACTAAAAATAATGCTGATAAATGATTTTAATAAGCTAAGTAACAAGACAATTCAATAAGCTAAAAAGAAATAAAAGGAAAACTGAGAATTTTATTAAACTAAGATGAAATGAATTACAATATCTAAGCTAAATACATTTGAGACTAAAAAATACCAGAGCTTCGCTACACTAGAAAAATTACCCTGAAATGAGGAGTAATGTGATCTATTTATAGCAGACTAGGAGTGAGGGGATTCACGGATTGCCAAGCTGGCAATCCGTGTGCTTGTGCTTGTTTAATTCATCTCAGAGCCCTCGGATTACTTCGAATCATTTCCCATTTGATTATATCCCTTGGATCAGAATTGATGACGCGTTCCATCCAATCAAACGCTGCCACGTAGCCCCCTCGTGTGCTTCTTTGCATATGACTTCGTCTGACATCACTTAAAACTTCTAGAAGCGTACTTGATTTGACCAACCTGCCCTTAATGACGGTAATTTATGAGAATTGGGGGTTAGGGTTCATATCTGGGTAAGTTTGGGGGAATTGGGGGTGAATTTGGGGCGGGGTAAGTATTATATATTTGTTTGACCATGGTTTTGACCTTGACCCGTGTTTAATAATTTTGACCCGTGGATACTTGGGCTCGGGTATGGAATGGAATTGGGCTGTTGTTGTTTTGTTTGGGCTTTGGGTATTTATATTGGATATGGACCAAGGCTTATGTTTATTATTTTCAGATTTTGTGATATAAAAAATCAAGGACTAAACTTGTAATTATTGATTTTTCCAAGGACTGATTCTGCCTTTGTTCCAAAATAACTTTCAAGGATCTATGATAACGACTTTAATTCTCCAAGGGCTGACTTTGACCTTTTCTTCGTAAATTCCATGAGGGACTGAATGTGTCAACTCTGAAAAGTATAAGGACCATTATTGTCATTTCTTCAAACTTCACACAAGGATCAAACTTTGAGGACTTTGTAAGCTCAAATTGATTTCCAGCTTAACTTTCTGACTCTTTCTACTCTCGTGCTCGTTTTTTGCCGGATTTCTGTTGTTTTTCGTCTTTTTGTGAAATATCCAACCCTGCACGTTTACAAACATAAAAACACACATTCTTTGGCATTTGTTAGCATAATTAGTCTATTTGGGCCAGTTTTTGGTTATGAAAAGGTATGTGAATTAACACATACCAGTTTTCATCCAGAGTCCAAAAGAAGATATTATTCACAAAACGGCAAGATTGGTTTTCAATGCTTAGTATATTAAGGAAAGAAACTGATATTCTTTACAAAGCAGAACTACTACCCTATTTATACTAATAGTAAACTACCTAAAGTACATAAAATATGCTAAACGTGGTGTACTACATATACTTCCACTATTCCTAGAAACCTTGTAACAAACATGCTAATATTCTGATATAGCCCACGTACTCCATAAGGCTGGTGATAGTGGACTGGAAGAAATCGGTCGAGCGAGCATCATGACGGATATCAATATTGGTTGCCTCCACTGTGAGGCTTGGTTCGAATATCGGTTGCCGATCAAAAAAATTGTCTATCGGTTGAAAACACAACCGATTTGAAACACACAAAAAGCTTCCAAGTTTGTATTTAACCTTTGCATGCAACTTCTTGATTCATGTTGATAACTATTCAATGCATTTATTTCCTTCACTCATCACCTTTGCAGGCATCTTTTTTTTCTTCTCAACTATGTATGTGTTTTGTTTTTGTTTATGTTGTTCTTCTGTGATGTTCTTGTATTAAAGTGGTTCTAACCACTTTGAGTCACTTGCATGAGGTTCCATCTGTCCTTCCATGTGGCACGTCTGTTACGTTTTGTAACATGTATATATAGCCCAAAAAAAGTAAGAAACTAATGTTAAAATGTTTAAAAAATAATAAAATAAAAAAATATGGGTCACCACTGTAAAGAGAGAGGTGAATATGGGTTGAGGAGAGAGAAAGCTGGGGTGGCAGCCGGAAAGATGATGCAATATGGGTCACCACTGTCACTAGCCTAATACTCGGTCAACCGTAGACTATATCAACACTTTTATTCAACATAACTGGTAAAACTCACTGACCCATGACCCATGGACTTAACCATGACTTGACCAATCAAGATAATACCTAACATTCACCCCCGTAATCTTGATGCCTATCACGGTCTCGACTCATACAATCATACTCACAAACACGGTCTCGTGATTCCTTGCTCGGTCTCAAACTTGCTTCTTTCTATTTGCTTCTTGCTTGAAATCTTGCACGTACTTTTTAATGTTTCAAAAACTTTGTTCTTGCTTTTACTTTCAAGTTCCAAAACGGTATTGATTTCTTACAAAAATATCAGTCTTGATCTCGTTCTTACTTCTTAATAATTGATTACTTGCTTATCGATTATTGCTTCCTTGCGTTTGTTTCTTGCTTGCTACAAACCCGAAACATTCTATTTGCTTTGGTTGTCTTGCCTGCTACTTGCTACAGACTATGCGACTACCATGTTGCTTGCTTTCTTTCTCGTCTGCTACTTGCTACAGACTACTTGTTGTGATTTCTTTCTTTCTTTCTTGTTCTTCTTGCTGTGATTTCTTGCTACTTTCTTGCTTTTGATTCTTGCTACTTGCATTTTGTTTCTTGCTTGCTAACTTGCTGCTGCTTTCTTTCTTCTTCTTTTTTGATCACCACGTGATCAACCTTGCTGCTTGCTTTGTTTCTTGCTTGCTCCCATTTGACAAACTGTTGCTTCTTCTCTTTGTACTTTGCTTTTACACTTGCTGGTTCTTCCCACGCTGCTCTTGTTTTTAACATTTCACTGCCTGATCACATAAGTTTCAATCACCCCTTTCTTTCTTGCCACATACTAGGTATGATCCCCTGTGGCTCTCAAACCCGTCCTTCAATCGAACTCAGCTCTTGATACCATGTTGATAATCAGTCCCTTCCCACCCCGAAGTCACATCCACAAAACACCAAACAAAACGGCAAGATTGGTTTTCAATGCTTTGTATATTAAGGAAGGAAACTGATATTCTTTATAAAGCAGAACTACTACCCTATTTATACTAATAGTAAACTAACTAAAGTACATAAAACATGCTAAACGTGGTGTACTACATATACGTCCACTATTCCTAGAAACCTTGTAACAAACATGCTAATATTCTGATATAGCCCACGTACTCCATAATACTCGGTCAACCATAGTATATCAACACTTTTATTCAACATAACTGGTAAAACTCACTAACCCATGACCCATGGACTTAGCCATGACTTGACCCATCAAGATTATACCCAAAAGTTTCCCTGTGGAAGAAACAGTCAATCGAAAAAATAAAAGTACTAATGAAATGCCATCAACACAAAACAAAGAACAAAAAAATAAATGAATCAGGTGTGAATCGAACACACAACCTTCTGATTGCAAGTCAGACGCGCACCCAGTGTGCCTCGGTTATATATCAAAATTAAGAAATCCACATACGTTTTGTTGGTTTGTACATCTTGCACAAAAAACTATACAAATATTGTAGCAAAATAATATTTGTCTCTATAGTTTGTGTTTTAGCACTTTGTATCTATCATAATTGTCATTGTTTCTTCTTTAATCATCAGGCCAATCGTTATACTTATTAAACTAAATATAGATTATATATTATAAATCGAATATGAGGTGTTAACATGACAGATCAAACATAATATATACACAGTTGACATTAATCCATGAGTGAGTAACAGGAAGTGAACCCGTTTGGATATGTATGCTTCAGATAACTATATGTTGCTACAAAAGTAGATAAAAATGTAAGTGGACACATTGTGATGGTAAGTAGCACAAAAGTGTATTCGCACAACCAAATTACCATCACAAATGTCTGTTCCAAGCCACACCTAAACAAATATGATTCCTAAATTAAAGTAGAAATGTAACAAAACTTGTTCATTTAATCATTTTTTCTAAAATAGTTATTAAAGGTAAGAATTAGTATCCGTAACTTAAAAAGTGTAGTCAGTTGTAATGTATTTGTTATTTAATACTCTTGTGAGAAAAAGCACTGAAAATAGGTAAAAAAAAAGAAGCACTGAAAAGTGAAAATTATCTAAAACAGCTCTTGACACTAAATTGCATTGACGTAAAAACATATCAGCATATGTACTGTAAGTTTTTACCTTATTACTAAATAGCATCCCATCAGCTTTTGACGTGCCTCTTACTGCTGACGCTGCCCTGCCATAGGAAGCTTGTGGCTGGCAGGTACGAATTGTCTTTACACTTATCAACTATGACTCGTAAGAAGCAAATGAGTTACTTAATTCTTCACGGAACGGTCTCTTGCTATCTGTAAGCTCAACAGAGTAGTCTTCACAGGTTGCCTCAAAAATAATCTCTCAATTAACATAAATTCACATAATTTTCATATTCAAAAAAGTGAAACAATTTGCATACCTCAACATTTTTTAGATACTCTTGTTCTATCTCAAGCATTTTCAAAATCGGCGAGCCAATAGAATTACAGTACAGATGGCTGCTTTTGAAAATATAAAGCACATTAACTCTTGATGAATCCAATAAAGCTAAAAAGCACACTATCACAAATCACACGAAGAAAAAAAAGAACTATTTAACAATTAAATCATGCATGAAGTAGTGTAGAATTTGACATGTTTTCTACTGAATAGGTCTATTATGGTATATTTTATCCATACGGGCTAAACTATTAAAGTAGGTAAAACTTAAATAATGAAGTTTACTTGCTGACTTACAAAGAAAGCATCGCAACCGACCTGACCAAGTGCACCTACCAAACTCAGTACCTCAAGTGGTGTTGCGGACAACATGTAAAAGCAATGATAACTTCTCTCAAGTCAGACATTTGACACACATTATCTTTCCAGCAAATAAGTTCATATAGCAGCAACAAATATCCTTCCCTGTTTGTTGAATCTGATCTCAACAAAATAACGAAAATGATTGCAAAAAAATTAAATTCAGTTAAAATAAATTGGCTAAACAAAAAAAACATTGAATATCACAAATATCTCGAAAGTGAAATTTAACCTTTGCTATTCTCTCGGCTCTATAACATCATATCCTAATCCAACAAACCCGATCGCAACCTCAGCATCCGCTTTCACGCATAAACCAACTTAACATCAGAATCCGAACACAATGGCAGGCAAACCAAAAATTAGGATCTCATAATTCAAGTCAAAATTATAACTTTGACTATAATTTTAGTAAAATTGAAGTTTTTCAGCCAACCAAAAATTGTAAGATATTACTATTAAGCAGGTGACCAATTATGACAACAGAGTTGATCTAAACTTGATAGTATATACAGACTAATTTCTATATGATTTTAAAAAACATTTGAAGTAATGCAGGAATATATACATCTTTAACCAATGCACTTACAGTTGTAGTATAGTCTTTTATTATCAAATGTCATAATGATTAGTCAGCATATCAATAGTCAGCATATCATAATGTTATCGTAAAGCCGCAAACAATATCCACATTTGTTGCACATAGTATCCTAATGTCACATGTTTTAAATTAAAAAAAAAAAAAAATCACATAAAAGATCCATCTATAACAATATTAACAAAAGATTTAGAAAACATGAATGTTATAGTAATTTTCAATTTTGCTGATATTCGACCATGTTTTATAAGTACGCTAAGGTTTGTTACCAACAAATAATTGGTTCAGTAAGAGGAACGAAAATGCATCGAAATTCAGATAAGCTACTATAGTCTGTATATCTAAACTCGAGACACGAACGGGACCGTTATGTAAGTTTCAGTCAATTTATTATATTTTGCAATGCTAGATTGTCGGGGAAACGTTACGTAGTAACATAGTCTACTGTCAACCTATCAAGAGACTTTAGAAACTAAATATTATTTCTGTAATCCAAATTTTGATGATTTGATATTAGAAATAAGTTAAACACTCTGATGTGCTTTATGAAAAAAAAAGTTTTTAACCAAACCTAGAGACCAATTCAATCCAACTCCACTTTCAAAACCCGAATCAGCTTCAAATCAGTTCAAAGGTTTGTACTTTATCACGAACATGCATATTAGTGTGATTTATTTGGCCTCAAGTAACGCAATTGCATATCCTAGCACGAGAAAACAAGTCACCATGAAGTCAACAAGGAGATAGTAACCATATCCAATATGCTTGCTACATAAACTATGGGCAAAGATCCCGCTTATTGTTATATTTATAAAATACTAGTTGGATACCCGCGCACAGCGGCGGCAAAAAAAATATAGTTATAATAGAAATATAAAGAATGAATTGCTAATCCATCTCTACCACAATTATGTACCTGCTTAGTGAATTCGTTACACAACACTCCGAAAATATATGTGTTCGTTGTATGTGTTTGTTTGGGTTTCTCGTAACTTTCCCGTGACACTATTATCGCATAAAGACCCTCACAATTTTTTACCCGTCAAACACTTCCCCAGAAGTTATAATTTTGACGAATCAAGTTTGTATTGAATCAAATAAAGGTTAAAGTTAAAAGTTGTAAAAATTCGAATCAAAATAACATATTAAAAATGCAAACACTAAAAACTTATAAAAATATATCAAAATGGATGTTTAATTAAAGAGCACAAAACTTTAAAAAATATGGTGAAATTATAGTATATATTAAATCCAAAGACAAACGGCACCGTTTTGATGCCTTATTTCCCGCCAAAAAATACCAGCCCACTCCTTAGCCCAATTACCTTTATTTTACTCAGCCCGCTATGGCCTGCTATGGCCTGTTTTCATGTCAGATATTAAGAGAAACAAAAAACCTATACACCCACCCACACATACCTAAACACCGCTGCACAATGATGATGATCGAGTGAAAGGAAAACCAAAAAGATGATACGAAGATGATGATGATCAAAGGATACGAAGATGATGATGATCAAAGGATAGAAGTAAAACATCATCAAATGAACCCACGTTTTCCGGTGAAGCTTGCGTTGTCGTTTGGGGAATCAGTACAAAATCGGGAAACAAAAAAAAAAGGTGCAAAATTCTTTGTGCGAAATTAACTCTTACTTCTTTCAAGTTTAGCAATTTTAGAACTTATACATATATAAAAATTGAAATTTGAAATTAGGGTTTTGTGATAGTTTGGGGCTTTTGTTAATTGCAATTTTTTTTGAAGTATGTGTTTTCATATCGTTTTTATATAGTTCTCAAGAAATTTGGAGGCTTTTCGTTTTTGGAGTAATGAATTGTGGTTATTTCCTTTGTTTTTATATGAATTTAGGAACTGCTGTTGGTGTTGTTTGGATCCGGTGGCTGATAAGTCAATGCCTTTGCTACTTTGTACATTACAATATACTATCTTTATAACAATCTTATTATATTATGAACTTTTTGATAAGTAGTTTTGACAATCTTATTTTTATATTGTATCATTTTGTTCATGACGGCATATGCTAATGTACCTGTTGTGTATTCGTTATTTTGACGTAATAAGTATAATATTGCTGTAAAAATTCATATAAGTATTGCATTTACAGGTGTCTGATTTTTGTCATCTATATCTGCTGTTTGACATCATTTTGTTACACAGGTCGTCCAAATGCAATGAAGTATGGGCGTAAATGTATAATAAGGTGTTTTTTGCTCTGTGAATGTATGTTGCACTATAAATAGCGATATGCCTTTAGTTGTGATGATATCATGGACCTTCTTGATTTCAGAGAGTTACGTATTAGATTTATATGAAATAGTAAATGTTGAGTTTCTATGTGTGACCTTTTTCATAGTATAGTTGTTTAAAGATTTCTGGATCATGCTGATTTTTGTTCAGGGCTTAAAGCAAGGACCAAACAGATGCGGTAATGTTATTGCAACCAGATCATTGAGCCTTGCTGAATTTGCTTATGCTGAGCAGGAAAAGACCGCAATAAGTATTCCTCTTTCGGTGCCTAATGGCATTGAGTGTAGTCCTATACTCTCGGTAAGAAACCCGACCAAATGCATCTCTTTGCTATATTATATCATACTCACAAGAGGTAGCAAAATAGGCAAACCAGATCAAAATACTATTGGTTAAAACAGATCAGATTGGACTACATTATACACTTCGGACCACTTTCGACAACCTTCCATTTAAGCTGCTCTTTGTTACATGTTTCACCCGTTAAAGATAGAACATAGCCCGGATCAAGCCATTCGTTCATAAGTACACGAGTCAAAGTTTCTACCTTGAGTCCTCACCTAATAGTGAAAATTCTAATATGCAGATATCACTTAGCCTCCAGGAACTGAGAACTGAACATGACACTAAAGAAATAACACAACGATCTGTTATGCCTCTTTTTGGAGATGAGCCTTTTGGCAGATGATGTTGGTAGCTCCATTAGTTCCATGAAAAATATTCAGCAGGCGTGTGACAAAGGTAAACTGATTAACCCTTATCCAAAGTTAATGAGGTCGTCTTTATGCTTTCTTCCCGATGGCTGATGTTTTATGCTCATTTACTGAATATTATATCAGATGCTGTTGATTCAATAGTCGGTCAGCTAAAAGCCAGCGAGCAAAAAGATGTAAAACAGCTGTATATATTATTCGGGAGGCAGGTGCTGCTGGAGTGTCCATAGACGGTGAGAGGCTCTATTTTACATTGTTGGGATCATACTTTTGTATTTTAGTCAAGTCTCGGTCATTACCTTTTGTAATAGGTTGCTTAGTTATTTATTTTACTTTGTTTATGTTACAAGGCTTAAGAATATAAGACCAATGGGCTTGAAAGCCCACGTCCAAAAGGAAGGAGGGAGGAAGGGAGTGTTGCCTTACTCCTCCCCCCTATAAATATCAAGCGTATGTAAACATTTCATTTTGTTGGTTATTTGAATACATTAGTGAAACTCTTGTTCTTACTTTTCTCTCATTTCTTATAATCAACCATCTCTCATTCTCATCTTATTTCTTTCATTATCATACTTGTGTTTACATAAATGGTGACCTAACAAGTGGTATCATTCGCCTAATAGAGATTGAAGTGTTGTTCTTGGAGTTAACGTGGGGTTTAAGGTGTTCTTTTGCTTCTTTTTGCTTCTTTCTTTGTTTCTTACACTCAAATCTTGAAGCTTGGATAAGTTTTAAGGTTAATATAGTGTTTAGAAGCTTAGATTTTACATAAAGTTTTGATTTTTAAGGTTTTTTCTACTCAAAATCTTCAATAGTTAGTGTTTTCTAAGTATTGGTGAAGTTATTTGATCAAAAGTACCTTATTTCTAAGCATTTTTCTTCAAAAATTTGAGATTTTACAAGCTACTGACCTCCTTACGCGTAACTTACGTGAACAGTACGATTCTAAAAGCTGTCAACAGTACTTTTTGTCCCTTCTACGCATAAGATTTGGTCTAAACCCTTTTCTTACGAGTAACATAGGTCAAAACCCTGTTCTTACGAGTAACTTTGGAAGTCTACGCTTAAGTCTGTTTCCTACGCCTAAGTCCTACGCTGAAGTCAAATCCTACGCATAAGTTACCTTTTTCTACGCAGAAGTTCTAATCTTACGCATAAGAGTTCATTTTACGCGTAAGTTGCCAGAATCTACGCTTAAGTTTCATCAAAGGTCTTCTCCTTGTGTTACGGTGACTCAGTACTTCCCTAGCTTGGATAAGTTAGTGGAATACTTCGACTTCGGATATCTTTCAAGCTTGGATAAGTTTGGAAGATTTGTTTGGTTGTTTAACCTTACGCATAAGTCTAAACTTACGCATAAGCCAAAGCTTACGCGTAAAGAGAAACTTACGCATAAACTCATTGTTTACGCACAAACTACTCTTTACGCATAACCTAAAGTGTACGCGTAAGATTATAGTTACGCGTAAGAATTCAACTTACCCCAGGGATTTTGAACTTAACCAAGGGAACGTGCATTTCAGTCTTCTACAAAAGATCCATTACTACACAAGTGTTCAAAGATGTCTCAACCACCACATTACTACTTCTCTAACCCTCAGCAACAACATCAGCAGTATCAGCAACAACAATACCATCAGCAACAATCATATCAACAACCTTCACAATCACACTTTCATCAACAACCGTTTAATCAACAACCACAATATCTCATGATGCAACAACATCAAATCATTCCTCAACAACAACCATATCAAATGTCACAACAAAACACTCAGTTTTCCTCCAAACAACCTCACTGGTTTGATAGAATGTGTGAAGTTATTACAACTCAACAATCCAGACATGAGGCAGGATCACTTGAAACACCTCCAATGCTAACACCTGGGAACTATGTTCAATGGTCAAGTCGATTCTTACGATTTCTTGAACTAAAGAAACCTCATGGGAAATTCTTGAAGCAAGTGATACTTGAAGGACCATTTGAGTGGCCAACAAGATTTGAAATTGGTGATCCAACTGCTGATCCTCCACGTCCTCCTGGTGATAGACCTCTTCCAGAATCTCAACTCACAGAAGAACAGAAATTACATCGTGAAGCTGATGAGTATGCAATGGCTTATATACTTCAAGGTATACCTAATCCAATTTATCGAAGTGTCGATGCTCAGAAAATAGCCAAAGCTATGTGGGAACATGTTCATCTCCTTATGGAAGGCACTCAATTGAACAAAGATGATATGGAATCCAAACTCTACATGGAATACACTGACATCACAATTGAACCAGGAGAGTCACTTGAATCCTACTATCATCGTTTCACAAATGTGGTCAATGATCTGGAACGTCACAAAATCACAGTACCAAGGATTGCAGTAAACTCCAAATTCGTTGGTAGTCTTGGCCCGGATTGGCATAAATATGTGACATTTGTTCGTCAAACCAAAAATCTTCATGATGCACCATATGGTTTGTTGTATGATTTTCTGAAACACCATGAACCTGAAGTTGAAAAAGATCGAGCTCTACGAGGAGGATACACACCAACACCAACACCAAATTCTTTGGCTCTCGTAGCTCAATCTCCCTATGCTCCACCACCAATGTCAAATCATGCATATGTTCAAGAGCATAACTACTTCAGTTATCCACAGTCTTCTACCTCAAACCAAATGGTCCCTTATGATTCATCTCCACAGAATGCTTCTACTCAACTTGTTCCATTAAACAACAATGATGCAGCATATTACTCAAACTACAATGACGATGACGATGATGACTTTAATACGTTAAATCAGGTACTTGCTCTTATTGCTCGTGCTTTTAGCAAATTCTCCAACAAAACAAACAATCGTCAACGTTCATCTTCTAACACAAGGAATCAAGCTGTTGTCAATGATGGAAGGGTGGAAATTCAGAATCGTAATTATGGTAGATCTGGTTTAGGAAATTCTTCAGGAAATTTTGGGAATGCTCAGCGGTATAGTAACAATGGAGGGTTCAGGAACAACTCAGGATCTTCTCAGAAAAGGTCTGAACCAGTTGCAACTAGGAACTCCAACTCAGGGAATGTAGTGTGGTGCTATAACTGTAATGAACAAGGTCATATAGCGACAGCATGTCCCAAACCGAGAACTCGGGGTAGTAAGTTTCACAAGCAGGCATTACTCATGGCTCTTCAAGATGAAAAAGATGGACATTTCCCTGAACAAGATAACAACTTCATGGCAAATGTGAACAATGATGATGACATGGAAGATCTGGAAGCCAATGCAGCTGTGATGCTTATGGCCAACACGCAGGAACTTCAGTTTAATGATTCAGGTCCAGTGTATGACACTGACGGCCTGTCTCAGGTACATGACCACAAAGCATGCCTAATACATGAAATAGCTACACATTCTGCTCCTGAATCAGATATGGCGCAAGTTGTTCCATCTGACTCATCTTCATCTTCTCAAACAGATGAAAAAATAAGCACAGTTGTCATATTTGATGATGACACAGTTGTTTCATTTGATGATCCTATTGAGATTGATAAACATGATCATATAGAACAACATGAACCATCATTTGATCCAGACCCTGACCTCATATTGTTATCTAAACAACTGAATGCTCAACAATTGCAAATCATAAAATGCAACGAGAAAAACAAAGCTTTAAAAGAAACAAATGCATCACTTGCAAGAGATATTGAGTGTTATAAAATTCAACTTTCAAATCAGGAAGACAAGATTAAACATGCAAAATTTTTTGAAAAAGCTTTTCAAGATTCTTACAACAAAGAACAAGATCTTCAACACAAAATGCAAGATTTAATTGAGTCAAACGGAAAGTTGATTTCAAAACTCGAAAGTGAAAAGTGTGAACTGAAAATGCAAGTTGAACATCTTCAAACAGTACTTTCAAAAACAGAAACAGAATTGTCAAGTTGTAAAAAGGATTTTTGTGAACATAAAATACGAAAAAGGAAGTATATAGATGACTTACTCGGTGAGATTGTTGATCTTGAAAAACAACTCAAAGAATTTCGTAACATTGTTTACAAACACGAGAACTCTGTCACAACAATTCAGAAATTTACTTTAAAACCGAGACCCGATAAAGGATTTGCACTTGGCGATTACAATTCAATGTTTCTTCACACGGCATTCAAAGAAATTCATAAAATTTACAGTATGGACCATTTGCTTGATAATACGATTGTGCGTGCTGTTGTTTTTGATACTGAGGAAGAAGAAGAACTTGAAGACGAGAGTCGATCTAAAATGAGTTATGTTCAATATTGGACACCATATGATTATTCAAAAGCTCCTCATATTTCTAAATCTTTTGTTACTCAAAAGGAATTACCTGAGAAATCATGGTATGTCACTGAGTCATATGTTTCATCCTCTAATGCGGCCCCTGTCCAAACTGTAGCATAAATAAATGGTCCTTTACCATCATCCGGTGAACTTACACCTTTACCGAAAAGTTGTCGTGTCTTAAATTATTTCAAAACTTTTATGGAAGACATCGAAATTTTGGAGGAAACAATTGAACGCAATTCTGAAATAAAAATTGAAACTTTTCAATCCGCTTACGAGCGAGAAAAGAGAGATATTTTTCAAAAACAAATGTTGCCAATTGTCAAACACCTCCGTCTATGTGCTACACGTTGGGATCAGGAACTTCAAAACGAGGTCAAAAATATGATAAATGTTTTCAACTCTACTGAAAATGAGATTTTGGTTCAAAAGCAAAGAAATAGAGTTTTAAAAAATGATGTTGATCGACTCTTGGAACAAGTTCTCAATGCTGATATTTTGTCTGTTATCATGAATGATCTCTATAAATCTGGTACATCTATGCTTATGGATGATCTTTGTGTTGATAATAACTTGTTAAATGTGGAAATCGAGACACTTAAACATGATAATGAAAAGCTGAGAACTAAGAATGATGATGTGACAAAACAATTTTCAAAAGAAATTTGTCTACTCAAACAAAGGCTTGAATGGTGTCAAGCTCAAAGTATTGAAATGGAATTGAAACTTCAAAGTCAAAATGTTTCAAACTCTTGTCAGCTGTGCAAAAACAACGATTCTTTAAAAAGTCTGTGTCTCAAATACGAGAAAGAAATTGCGGGTTTAAAAATTGAAAACGCCGAATGGCAACAAAACCGCGATGACATCAAATATTGCAATGGTTTACTTGAGTCTGAAATTCAGGATAAAAATCACGTCATCATTGATTTGAAAGAAAAAATTAAGATACTCCAAAAAGGAAAGTTTGTTGACACCACAGTGATAGCACCAGGATTGTATCAATTAGACAAAACTGCTAATGAAAATGTTGTTCAAAATACTAATGTTGATAACTCCACTTCTACAGGACTAGTCTCCACTAATAGCGTTAGCAGACCCAAGCGAAAAAGTGGAAAGAAGAATAGGCTTTGGCAACGTAAAAGAGGATCACTAGAAGCTCAAGAAGTAGAAGATCAACTTAGGAATTTGAATAAAAATCATGTTGCATCAGATTTAGATTCTAATCTGGCAAATTGTAATCAAAATCTAAATGTAACGAATGATGAACCTTTGAATGTTTTGAATATTAATGCATCTTGTGTGTTTTGTCGTAAAAGCGTATCATCTGGTGATCATACAAAATGTATAGCTAATTCTCTTCTGAATCGTCATAAGAAACGTAGGACACGCATTCCTCCTAGGCCCACTACTGCCTCTAAGTCTAACTTAGGAAAGCCGCCTTCTACGGTTTCTAATGAAGTTGAAGTTACCCCCATAAGTGCCGAGAACAAATCTAGGAATAAGCCAACTACTAGTGAATTCACCATTAAGAAAGCAAGAACTAGTTGGAATTGGCAACGTTGGTTACAACACAAACCAGACTTTAAATGGATTCCTAAATTTTTGAATACATGTGTTTCTAACCAACAGGAACCCGCACTTTCTTTGGGTTCCACCCTTACTTCTGTTCCATCCGTGTCGTCTTCTTGTGATGCAGGTGGTACAGATTGTTCTCTGGATTATTGATAGCGGATGCACCCGACATATGACAGGCAATCTCAAACTGTTACACAACTTTGTTTCAAAGTTCATTGGCACTGTCAGATTCGGGAACGATCATTACGCATTAATCATGGGATATGGTGACAATGTCAGTGGGAACATTGAAATCAGTTGTGTTTATTATGTGGAAGGCCTTGGACACAACCTTTTCTCTGTTGGTCAATTTTGTGATGGGGATCTAGAAGTTGCATTTCGTGAGAAAACTTGTTTCGTTCGTGACTTACAAGGAAACGATCTAATGTCTGGCTCACGTGGTTCTAACCTTTATACAATATCAATGTCAGACATGATTGCTACATCTCCGATATGTCTTCTCTCCAAAGCAGAATCAGCTAAATCTTGGTTATGGCACAAACGTCTTTCGCATTTGAATTTCAAAACTATGACTGACCTTGCTCGTTACAAACTTGTTGATGGATTTCCAAGATTCCGTTTTACCAAAGATCACTTATGTTCAGCCTGTGAACAAGGAAAAAGTACTCGGGCTCATTTTCCTTCAAAACCTGAGCACAGCACAAATCATGTTTTACAATTGCTACATATGGATTTGTGTGGGCCTATGCGTGTTCAAAGTATCAACGGTAAACGCTACATTCTTGTAATTGTGGATGATTACTCCAGATGGACTTGGGTTTATTTTTTACGAAGTAAAGATCAAGCTCCTTCAATGATCATCACCTTTCTCACTAAAATTCAAGTTCAGTTACGCAATACGGTACGAATAGTCAGAACTGACAATGGAACTGAATTTAAGAATCAGACACTTCGGTCATATTTCGAGAAAGTGGGAATTGAACATCAAACATCTATTCCTAGAAGCCCAGAACAGAATGGAGTTGTTGAAAGATGCAACAGGACGTTAGTGGAAGCTGCTAGAACTATGTTGATTAATGCTCAATTACCAGATTACTTATGGGCAGAAACTGTTTCAACCGCATGTTATACTCAAAACCGTTGCATGATTACAAAACGCCATCACAAAACACCTTATCAAATTGTTCACAAAAGAAAACTGAATATCGATTACTTTCATGTATTTGGAGCACTTTGTTATCCGAAAAATGATCGTGATGATTTAGGTAAACTTAAAGCAAAGGCTGACATCGGAGTGTTCGTTGGATACTGTGAAAATTCTAAAGGTTTTCGGATATGGAATCGTCGAACAAGAGAAATTCAAGAAACCATTCACGCTAATTTTGATGAACTCACACAGATGGCTTCTGAGCAACACAGCTTAGGACCCGAAATCAACCGTCTTAACTCTCCGGACTCTTCGGCTGAACCATTGCCACTTAACCGCAAAGAATTGGAAACCTTGTTTGCTCCACTGTTTGATGACACAATTGAATACCGTCCTACTGAGGTCTCACCTAATTCCGCTGCTCAACCTGACAATATTCCAGTACCTGACTCACCTCAACAAACAACAACAACTGTTGAGAAATACGGTCCTCCAATTGCATCACCATCTACAGCAGAACAAACTGTTTCTAACTCCCGCCAATCAGCTGAAGATCCAACACCACAATCAGTTCCACAACCCACAGAGCATGATCCTGATGTGTTCTTTAACCCGTTTGCACCGGCTCCTACCTTTCCTGATATAGCTGAGTCGTCAACACGCAATTTGGATCCTACCAACATGCGAGATACTTATCAATTACACCCTTCAACACACAAATGGACTCGAGACCATCCACCAGTTCATATTATTGGCCATCCAGATGCACCTGTAATGACAAGACAACGACTTCACACTGATGGAGAAACTTGTATCTATGCACTCACAGTTTGTCATGAAGAACCTAAGAACATTAAAGAAGCAATGACTTATGACAACTGGATTGAATCTATGCAATAGGAATTTCAGCAATTCATAAGATTAGAAGTCTGGGAATTAGTTGAAAGACCTGACGGAGTCTTTGTCATCGGGTTAAAATGGATCTGGAAGAATAAGCTAGATGCTGAAGGAACTGTCATACGTAACAAATCACACCTGGTAGCGAAAGGATACTCCCAACTAGAAGGACTTGACTTTGCAGAATCCTTTGCTCCAGTGGCTAGACATGAAGCTGTTCGGATTTTTTTGGCCTACGCTGCACACAGGAACATGATTGTTTACAAAATGGATGTGAAAACAGCATTTCTTAATGGAGAACTCCGTGAAGAAGTTTATGTAAGCCAACCAGACGGCTTCGTTGATCCTGAGCGTCCTAATCACATTTACCGACTCAAAAAGGCACTCTACGGAATTAAGCAAGCCCCACGGGCGTGGTATGACAAACTGTCCACTTTCTTGCTGGCCAATAAATTTTCTAAAGGATCGGTAGATCCAACACTATTTACAAAAACATACGGGGAGGACTTACTTGTTGTTCAAATATATGTTGATGACATTATTTTTGCCTCAACAAAAAGAAGTTACTCTAATGATTTTGCAAAATTAATGAAAGATAATTTTGAAATGTCCATGATGGGTGAACTTTCGTTCTTTCTAGGACTACAAGTTCATCAATCACCCCGTGGAATTTTTATAAATCAGTCCAAATATGCTCTTGAAATTTTAAAGAAACATGGAATGATGACTTGTGATACTTATAATACACCAATGGGCTATACCACAAAACTAGATGCTGACTTACATGGGACTCCAGTTGACCCTACCAAATACCGTAGTATGATTGGGTCACTCATGTATCTCACAGCTAGTAGACCTGATATAGTATTTGCTGTCTACATGTGCTCTCGCTATCAGTCTAAACCAACTAAAAAACACCTCAGTGAGGTCAAAAGAATCATTCGATACATAAAGGGAACCATTAACTTGGGAATCTGGTATCCGAAGGATTCTGGTTTTGAACTAATTGCTTTTTCAGATGCTGATCATGCAGGATGTTTAGACACACGCAAAAGTACATCTGGTGGATTACAGTTTCTCGGAGATAAACTTATGTCATGGCAATCAAAGAAGCAGGACTGCACATCACTGTCGTCTACAGAATCTGAATATGTAGCCATGTCTGCATGTTGTGCTCAAGTCATCTGGATGAGATCACAACTTAAGGATTATGGCTACCTATTCAACAAGATTCCAATCTACTGTGATTCCAAGAGTGCCATTGCTATCTCCTGCAACACAGTCCATCACTGCAAATCCAAACACATCGATCTCCGATATCACTTCATCAAAGAGCATGTTGAAAAGGGTACCGTTGAACTTTATTTTGTTGGGACTGAGTACCAATTGGCGGACTTACTTACCAAATCCTTAGCACCATCAAGGTTTGCTAGTCTAGTTCACCAAATTGGTATGCGATGTTTGACTCCAAATGATCTGGAAAAGTTTTTAAAACACAATTGATTGTCAAACATCAAAACTATCTTTGTAAATATTCTTCAAAAAAAAATGCAAGTATACACCACCTCTTTCAACACTATTTTTTTATAAAATGTCATTAATTATTAAAAACAAGTGTTGAGGGGGAGGAAAAGTATTTTCTAAATTTTTCTCAAAATATTTACTTTTATACTTGCATTTTACCAAAAATATTACGTTTTTTTTTTATCTAAAGTGATGCTTCAAAAGTGTTTCGGGATACTCTCCTTGACCAATATTATAAATTTTCAGTTTCTTTTGACTACGGTCTAAGGTCGAGGGGGAGTTCCACAAGTTGTTCTTGTCATAACTTGGTGTAATTAACGAAAGTTAAATGAGAGAGTTATTTTGGGCATTAAGTATGATTTGGTAACAAAGGTTAAGGGGCCATTTTTGTCAAAATACCAAACTCATAATAACCTTGGGTCAAAACTTAGTTTGACCGGCCATTTACTACACCTACTATGCATTTACTCTTTTTACCAACCAACATCAACGATCCACAATAAAACTTGTAATCCGTTCATCAATCTTCTAATCTGTAAGTGTTATAAGGTTTTGATTGTAATTCTAAACAATGGTTTTTAATTTTACCTTAATCCAACGGCTAGTTTTTTCTTAATCGATTAAATAGATCTTGGGTTTTGCGTAAAGATTGAACCCAGATTGTTGTTGTGTTTAGGGTTGAATTTGTTGATGGGATATGATCTTAAGATGTTAATAAACATGTATCCAATCTTTAATCTCACCCAGAATCACTAATTGATCGATTTTGTAATTAGGGTTCATAAGCAAATTTAGGGGTTTTGATTTTAAGTGTTATTATGTTAATTGATGATGGGGATTGTGTTGTTATATGCCTAGGATCATGTTATTATGGTTTAATTGTTTCAGAAACTGGAAATGGTCATGAATCATAGATTTAGGGTTCGAACACACAAGCAGTTGTGATCTTATGATTTTGTGGTCAATTGTTGTTATAATTTGGACCATATGTTCCTTAGGATGTTAGAATTACTTGCCCTAAGTTTATTTCAACCCAGATACATGATTGAATCCATTTGTGATTAAGTGTTCATATGATCCTACGCGTAAAATTGGATTAATGCATGTTTACGCATAAAATGTGTGTATAAAGTGTGTTGGTTTAAATATTGATCAGTGGTTATGTTTGTACACTTTCAGGAATCAAACAACTCAAATTTCTAAAGGTGATTTTCTGAAAAAGGACGTTTTTACGCATAAGATGTTCATCCTACGCGTAAGATTGAATCTTACGCGTAAGATTTGACACGTTGACAAACATTGTCTTGGATAAGACAATGTTTACGCATAAAGATTAACTTATGCATAAGTCTTGGTCTTACGCTTAAGACATGATCTTACGCGTAAGTCAAAACCTACGCACAAGTTATATCTTACGCATTAGGTTCAATCCTTTGCATAAGCTCTAATCTTACGCATAAGATATACTCCTACGCGTAAAATTAAGCCTACGCAAAAGATTGAACTTACGCGTAACATATAAAGTTATGCGTAGACTTTGCACCAACGCTTAATATCATTTCTTACGCTTAATATAAGTTATGCGTAGGATTTTCCACTTACGCGTAACATTGTCCAATTCATGAAATTTTTCTAAGTGTTGTAAAATTTCCAATGTGTAATCTCTTGTAATGATAAACTCATGTTGTAACTTAACTGTTATAAGTTTCTACCATGTGATAATAACACAAGTTTGTCATATAACAAAAGTTTTTCACACACACAAACACCCACTGATCAATTCATAATATGCACAATCATGTAATTGAATGTCTGAGCTAACAAAGTAAATCATTGCCATGTTTGTGTTTGTTTATGATCAATTCAGATGGCAGAACACAATGACATTCCTTATGGACCAGAACCTGAACCAAAACTCTCATGGGAAGAGACCTTTCCCGAAGATTACACCAGGAAGATAGGAAAGAACAACTTACGAATCAACTTCAACAAAATCACATGCAACGAATCCTCATGTATTGTTGCAGTGGATGCTCTCCTATATCACCCCAACAAACTCTTGTTCACTAAGTCAGCTTCAGTCTCCTGCTTCTACATACACCAGTTTTGGCATACACTTCAGCTAGACCTTGGGGAAGCTTCCTTCACTTGCATGCTTCATAACAGACAGGTCACTGTGGACATAGACACATTTAGGAATGTTCTTCGGTTACCCGAACTTGGCCCAGATGAAGAATATGATCAAGTACCCACCAAGGAAGAGCTGATTGAGTGGTTACGGGATATTGGCTATGATGAATCAGAAGAAGTTGTGACAAGACATTCTAGGGTCAACATCAGATTTCTTCCACAACCATGGAGAACCTTGTATATTCTGATTGCCAAATCCTTATCTGGCAGAGACACTGGCCATGAACACCCCAAGCTCCAACACCTCGAACTCTTCTGGGCAGTGGCAAACGTCAAGAAAGTAGATTATGCCAGCATTATCTGGGAAGACCTTGTGTGGCACATTCAACACAAGACCAACAACATTCCATTTGTCCGTTTCACAAAATTACTCATCGAAAGCTTCCTTCGTGAATATGATGATATTCCACAAAGACTTGATGATGAAGCCAAGCACACTTTCAGAAACGAGGAAACTCTCAGAATCATCAAGAGACTCGACACCAGCACACGGAAGCAAGGAAAGAAATTTCCCGACTGTCTCTTGAACGAAAAAGTGAAGCTCTGCAAAAATTACAAGTACTACCTTCAAGCTCTTGAAGCAGACAAAGTTGGTTTCCTGGACGAAGTTGTTCTACCTTCGTGCATGCAGAAGAAAGGAAAGAAAGGTAGCAAGACTGGGAGCTCCGGCAGTTCTACCAAGTCTACACATAAGAAAAAGGGTACACTCAAGCGAAGAACTCCTGTCAAGAAGCCCGCATCCATTCCTGAACCTAGGTGGTTTCCCTCACCACCATCTTCTCCAAAACCGTCTAACTCTGAAACCGAGTCCGACGAAGGTCCAGTTTACAGGGAAGCCTTTGCCAATATCACCGAGAATGTCAATCTTGAAGATATTGATGATAAAGACTTGACATTTGAAGATTGGGAGAAGAACATTGATGAATTTGCTGATAATGCTGAATACCCAGCAGATCTCAATCAAAGACCTTTCACTGAAGCAGAAACAAAGTTGGAAGAAGAAAGGGTCAGGAAAGAGAAGCTGAAGGAACCCATGACTGCTGAATAAGAGTCTGCTCAATCAAATATAGGTCTTTCAGTAGAAGAAGAAAATGAAAGAACTCTTAAGATGGGTCTCCTCTACAGCAAGATAGATGCATTCAATGCTGATCTACCTCCACCTCCAGTGTTCTCTCATACTACCGAAGCTGGCGGATCTAGCAGTATTCCTGAACCTACTACAGGAACTAATACTGATTTGGTCGTCTACGACAATCCTTCGGTATCTCCCACAAACATAGAAATGATCAATGCTTCAGCAATGGGAGAAGAGGAAGAGGAAGATCCCATGGATAATGATGCTCCTCATTTGATGTCTATGGAAGAAATGGAGCTCAGAGAAAGGGCTCAAGAAGAAGAATTAAGGAAAAAGCAAGAAGCTGAGGAGGCTAGGCTTGAGGAGCTTGCACAAGCCAAACTGGAGGAAACTATCCGTATGGAGGAAAGCAGGAAGGCTGAAGAGGCAGCCAAGCTGGCAGAAGAAAAGTTGAAAAGAGAAGAAGCAGCCAAAGTAGCCGAAGAACAACAACTTAAGGCCGAAGCTGACAAACTGGCAGAAGAACAAAGATTGATAGAGGAAGCAGCCAAAGCAAAGAATGTTGAACAACCCGAACCACAAAAAGGAGATGATAAGGACGTTACTACCAACATAGAATCTTCACAATCATCACCTCCTACATCCGAATCTACACATGACAAATCAATCAAGAAACCTGCAAGTACCAAAGCCTTTGCTGCATCTAAGTTGATAAAGACAGCATTCAGAAGAGTTCATGAAAAGAAGAAAAACAAATTGGAAGATCAGGTTGCATCACTAGCACGTCAAGTTGCTGAACTGACTAAGCTTAATACGAATGTCCAAGAGCTGCAAGAAAAGGTTGACACCTTCCTAGCTAAGGATGTGCAAGAGAACTCGGAAGCCACATTAGCTGCTCAAGCACACCAGTACATGGAACAACACTTAGTCGCTGAGTTGAAAGAGCTGCTGGCACCTATGAGAGATGAACTCACCAAGTTCGCAGAGCAAGCAGTCAAGAAAGTGATCCGATCTACCACGTTTACTCTTCGAGCTGACAAATCAATTGTTCCACTACCGGGGTTATCTATGGACGAATTAGAAGCCCAGCTCTTAGACAAATTGGCAAGCAAGTTCACATTGTCACCTGAAGAAGCTAAAATTCTAGAAGCTTTGAAAGCCAAAATGACTAAAGAGACTTGCAGCACTGAGGCTGACAAACTGAAACGTCCAAGAGATGATGAAGATCAGGATCCTAACTCTCAGGCAAAGAAACAAAAACAAGCCGAAGGACCCTCATCTCAACCTCAAGCACCGGTCAATCCTCCAACAACAACAACATCTTCACAACAACCCAAGGCATCTGGTTCGGCTCCCAAAGCACATGATCACTTCGAATACACAGGTGGTGACGAGATTCCTCAGCCCGATGAAGTACCAGAACCGTCATCTAAGAAGAAGAAAGAAAGGAAACGAAAGCATCATCAACACAAACTGGATACCTCATCAAAAGGCACAGAACCCAAGAAACCGAAAACCGTCCTCAAATTGCTAGACCATGACGAAACTGCCGATTACTCCTGGTTTGAAAAGATGATTAATTCGCAACCGCCACTTGCAGAAAATCAAGAACCTCAAGATGAACAAGAAAGAGCTACAAAGAATCAAGAATGATGCGTTCAATCTTCTGAAAGATCGGTCTGCTAACTCCATCGAACTTGAGTACCATCTTGAAAATATTGCTCGAGCCATGTCAAGCAATATTGACTGGATCAATCCTGAATATTACGTCGATCCAGTCACAAGGAAAACCGCACCTTACATAACTGACTGGTCCAAACCACTACCGATGATTGGGAAGCCTAAGGAACCAAAGATCCCTTACAAGTTCTTCTTCAACAATGACTTGGAATTTCTGCAACTCGGCAGCAAGATTGAGAAGAAGTACGTCAACTCACTTGCCTTTCTCCCTGCAGCTAGATATCTCAACAATGCCATCGAAGAAGAAGCCTCTGCCTTATTCATCGACAAAGTTGTTGACTATGACCGGAATGCACTCTACGGTATACATCATTGGCCAGATAACCGGGCACAGTATTATCGTAGCAGCAGACTCAATCAGACGATGGGTGATGTGGCAAGTGATTTGAAGATAGTCTCGATTCAGTTCATTTCGACTGTCACTCACTTTGGGTACCCCTTCCTCAGCAAAATCACACTCAAAAGACTTGATGAAAAAGAGTACGATATTTCCGAGTCAGACTTTCCACGACTACTCCTGAACGACATTGAAGATATGTACCTGCTCAAAGTTCAAGGAAAGCTTTGCAACTTACCCAAAGAGATGCAGCTTGCCTTTATCACAGGTCTCCTAATCTACATTAGGCAGATAGTCATCAGAGAAAGAGTAGAAGATCTTCAACTGGGAGTGGAAAGTTATCAGAAGAAGCTGAATCTCACCAAACCAAATATGTTTGACATCCCCAACCTTCCACATCTACCTCAATACTCCTTGATCAGACATCCGGCATTTGGGTTCACCTACCGCAGTGTAAACGGTCGCAACTGCTTCATGGCCTATGGAGAAATACATAAGTTCTGTGATGAAACCTTGAAGTTCGTCAGAGATGGAATCAAAAGCAGATTGGATGACATAGCACTGGGTAAATCTAAAAGGTGGAATACGAATGAGGCCAGGGACGCTCGCAGATTCATTACAAGGATTGAGAACCGGTTGAAGCGCAGGGATCAGTTCAGGAGATTGGAAAGTTATGTTGGAGGCAGACCAGGATTTCCGGTGTTGACATTTCAGAGACCTGATTGGTAGAATGTTGTAAGAATTTGATTTGATTTGTCAATATTATACTTCATTATGTCTTGTGTACGCATTACAGTGCACAAGCCGAACTTGTAAAGAAAGGACCCTGAGGTACGCATCAGTGCCTCAATCCTAATATAATGAGCGAAGGCTTCTTGCTTTTGAGTAGAATTAATCAAATGTTTATAAATTTTCATAATTCTGCTCAAAAGGACAAGTATTTCACCTCAATAAGACCTAATCACTTGTTGAGGAGGAGCACTTGTCAAAACAAAATACTTTGTTCAAAATCAAAAGTTCTTGGTGAATCTTCCCATAAGACTCAAAACGGCATATTTTAATCTAAAAAGTTTGTCAAAAACATCATATTATATGCTATTTTTGAGGGGGAGAAAACGAAAAAGTGATTAAAATATAAGCAGTCAAAGCTAAAAGTTGTATCATGTGTGAGCTAGACTCAGAAATGACCCAGGAATTGACGAGACAATAAAAGTTAGTAATATCGAAAAGACTTATCCTCGACGGGTAATAACATCAAGTTAGTTACTAGAGCTAGTTGTCACCTAAAAGCTGACAATGTATCTCTTTAACTAACCACGTAAGCGTGTCTCGAAAAGGATTTGTCTTAGTAGAAATGTACCGTCTTGAGAAACTTTCTGTGGACTTGACCAGGCCAGGTAATAACTTCAAGCTAGTTTAACTAGTGATGTAAGCGTGTCTCAAATCGGTCTTGTTCACGGAAAGTGGATCAATTCAAAATGCTTGCTCCTCCCGCATGTGCAAATTTATTAAATACTTACGAGCACATGTGAAGGGGGAGCCCTTCAAAAGTGTACACAAAACTCTCAAAGTGTTAACCAAAATATTTGATTATCACAAACACTTTTAGAGATTTTCAATCAAAGGTTTCTTGGCCACTGTCGGAGTTATAAGGTGATTAAGATAGGAATATCCATCCTCTGATCCGCTAGAGCCGGAGGGATCTACCCAAGGACATCTCCCATAGTTAGAATTAGAAGTCCTTAGGTATGATACGAAAAAAGGAGAAAAGAATGAAAGGGAAAGAAGGAGTTGAAGAATTAAAAAGAAAAGTAAAGAAAAGGGTGAAAAGAAATAGCCCTCTATATGATCAACCTTAGGGCAGACACCGGGTTCAATACATATGCTACTGGCTGTTGCAAAAGACAACACCGGTATTGAAGATTAAGTCGTCATGGACCCAGTGACGCAATGCACTAAACCTTCTTAACCACTCAAGTTCTCTTAAAAGAGCTTGTTTCATTCTCACAGGGAACCAGCGTAACCTATCAACCTATGTTGGGAATTATTCTATCAGTTACCACGGCTAGTGAAGATATTACAACTGCAGAAGATTGTACTTGCAGTGGAAACTCATTACCACTGCAAGAACAAATATTACCACTGCTCACTTGTTAACTGTTAGAGAAACGCGCATTGATAAACATAGAAAAGATTTTGTGTATATCTTATTCTATTAGTATTATACTTATCTTGTACAAGAGGACTCCTTGTTGTATAAAAGGAGATCCTAGATCATAGTTAGAATATATCTTTCTAATACGTTTTCTTAGAGCTTCAAGGTGTAACCCTAGTGATATCCTAGATCACTCGTATTATTATCATTAATAATATTAGAGCTATTTGTTTGTTACATACATTGTTCTTACATACATACAACTGTTCCATTTACAATCAATCTTCTAAGTATCATTAAGTAGATTCCGGATACTTAGTGGTATCACTCAAAGTATCATTATTAACACAAGTTCAAGGTGTTCACGATCCAACAAGTGGTATCAGAGCAAGGCTTTGATATTTTGATTTAGAAGATCCTATGGCAGATTCAAAAGAAACAATGGAGACAGAAACAAGCCAATCAAACATTGCTGCAAAGCTTCCCAAGCTTAAAATTAATGACTTTGAGATGTGGAGGCTTATGATAGAACAATTCTTTATGGTTCAAGACTACACATTATGGGAGATCATAATGTGTGGAAATTCATTCAAACCTGGTACAACTGTAGAGATGGTTGGTGACAAGCCAGTAACAAAAGTAAATGCTGGTCCTGTTACTAATGAAGAAAGAAACCAAATAAAGAATGATTTGAAGGCTAGAGGTTTGTTATTGATGGCTCTACCCAGAGAACAAGTTCTGGCTTTTAGCAAATACAAGTCTGCAAAGACCCTCTTTGATGAGATCTGTGAAGTGTTTGGTGGTAATGACTCTACCAAGAAGACTCAAAAGACTTTACTGAAGCAGACCTATGAGAATTTTGGTTCAACAAGCAATGAATCTCTTGATAGCATATTCACAAGGCTACAAAAGATTGTTACTCAGCTGACTGCTTTTGGAATTGAGGTGGAAAAGGAAGACCTCAATCTTAAATTTCTAAGAAGTTTACCTGCTGAGTTTGATACCAATGTTGCTGTATGGGAAGATAAGTCAGATCTTGAGACCATGAAGCTTAATGATGTGTACAATAACTTCAAAGTTATTGAACAAAGATTAAAGAAAGCTGGCAAGTTAAAAACAAGTTCTGCAAGTGTAGCACTCATATCATCATCAGGTAATGATAGTTCAGATGATGAAAGCGATAGTGATGATGACAGTGGTAACATGATTGTTTCCACTGGAAATGGAAATGTTTCCACTAGGAGCTCAAAGAAACAGATTGCAGGACTAAGTGATGCTACTTTCTATGCCTTTATATCAAGCCATGTGGGTGGCTCAATCCTCAATCATGAGGACTTGGATCAAATTTGTGGAAAACTAGAAGGGGGGGTTGAATAGTTTTACGTCTTTTTAATTTTATTATGAAAACTTAGTTTAGTTTTAAAACCTTGTTTGCTTTTAAAACTTTGATTCAATCTTATGTGAACTCAAATCTTGAACAATATGAACAAGTATATCTAAGTATGAACAATAATAATAATGTAAGCTAAGTATGTGAAATCAACACATGCATAATATAAACAATTATAGCTATATACGAGAGATAAGTACGTAATCGTTTATTTTATAATCCTTAGTTATATTTTGTATAAAAACTATACTTGATCGAAATGATCAATTATATGTATGTAACCTTTTTAGTTTGATTGTAAAAACTTTGTTTTGTGAATGAAACTTTCGTTTGATCTTTAAGTAAAATCAATACTAGCACTATATGAGCAACTATATATATACGTCTACGTCTACAAATGTAATAACGATATAAGCAAGATAATAAGTAAGATATGGAAAGATCTAACCGCGAGACAAAGGATTTATAGTGGTTCGGCTACAAGGACACCTTCCTTGCCCTACTCCACTCCTCGAGTCACCTACTCGAGAGTTTTCTTCACTATGTCAACAAGCTCCTTATGGCGGAGAAACCTTACACACCAATATACACACCACTTACACACCAAAGCTTCGTCACAACGAAATCACACCTTCTTCACAACTACTTCACACCAATCTACTACACACCTATCTTCACAACTACTTCACACTAATCTACTACACACCTATCTTCACAACTACTTCACACCAACTATCTTTACTACAATCTAGTTCATACCTATCTTCTACACACCAATTATCTTCACTACAATCTACTAGCCAATCACACAATCTATATTCCTAACACAACTATCTACAATCAAATATTCACAACACACTACACAAAGATATATGTAAATATTCTTGATGATGCACCAACAACTTGGATGTGGCGGTCACAACAAGTTGTAATACTTCTTGTCTTGGAGGATAGAAGTATTCTTCTCTTGCACTTGAGAGGATGATGTAAGAATCACTTTGAAACAAAGGATTATGTATTTATGATCAAAGGATTTAGAGAATAGAAATGGGGATCTAGAACAGAAAGTTTAGGAGTGCAAAAGGTGAGGAAAAAATCCAGGTTTAAGGTGGTATTTATAGGCAAAAGAATCTGACAGAGGAGCGTGGCCGGTCCCCTTAAATCATGGCCGGCCCCCTTAAAATTAAGGGGACCGCCCTTTATAATTAAGGGGGCCGCCCAGCTGAAACGGCCAGATTCTTTGTCTTTTAGTGGGGAAAGTTTATTTGGTGAAAAACTAACTATTTTTGGTTAAAAATTTGAATTCATATATTTAGTATGAATAAAACATTTTTCTTTATTACCAAAAGTGTTTTTCAAAAATATATAATATGTTTATATAATTAAATAAACTTTGCATTAGTTAATTAAATACCCCTTTGATCATAAATTGCACTAAACACTTTGTTTATTCATACCTTAAGTGATTTGGATGTAAAGAGAAATATTAATCACTAAATACTTATTTATGTCACAAGTTTTAGTTCTATGAGTTTATATTTTGTGATAATCAAAACATAGAGATATTGATAACATGTTAATAATGTTTTTAGGCATTAATTTATGTCAACAATCTCCCCCTTTTTGATTATTACAAAACCTTAAACTCAATATATCTAAAACTTGTTTTTAGACAAGTATTATAGAGTTTACATTTCTCTTCTCCCCCTTTTTGTAAAATCAAAAAGGTTAAGCCGAGTAAGCTTCGCGAGGGAAGTTTAAACGGGTAGAATGCTCCCCCTTGATGTATGCTCCCCCTCATTTGAGAGCACCAAGGGAACGAGCTATGGAGATCTTTGCTACAAAAATATTTTAAGAGAGCAAGATACACATATATGCAAGGCAACAATTATGCAACTAAACAAAGATTCATTCAAGCATTATAGAAATGAAAAGCATTACAACACTCAATATGCTTGAAGCATATTGATAAAAATAACACAAAGGAAAAGACATAGTCCTATATTGCCTAAGAGAGCACTTGGACTTGCTTGCAACCAAAGGTTGGTTGATTCGTATTTGAAAGTGAACATCATAAGCATATGGTATGCTTAGATGGGTGATGATGGAGTGTTTGGAATGAGGATGGTTGAGTTAGGGTAAGATTGTTGGATTAATGGAGGTTGTTGGATTAATGGAGGTATATGTTCGGGTCATGAATGTTGGATAGTTTGGTGGTGGAGAGTTTGTAGCGGAAGAGGTTGATTGAGGTTTTGGATGTTGTTCAAGTGAGGGTATTGGATGTGATCTAGTGAGAAGATATTCAATCCAAGTGAAGTGTTCATTGAATGCAATCGTTTTTAGGAGAAAGATGCAACAAGGTTAATTGTTGACATGCTTCTCAAGTTGATTTATGTTGTGTGGTGATGAGGGTGATCTAGATGAAGGTGGATCCAAATTGCGTTGAGCAAGATGTAAGACTAAAAGAGCACTAAGCTCATGGGCTTCTTTTAGCGCCTCAACGAACTTCAAGTGTTCGGAGGAAGGTGATGGTGGTGGAGCATGATAATTGTCTTGGGTGAGGGTTTGAACATGCAACATAGGAATGGCATGTGAAGTTGTAGGATGTGGTGGTGATACTCTTGGTGGTGGAGACATGTTTGAGCTTGGGTAATCATGAAAACATGATATGGGTGGAAGACATTCTTCATGAGTGGATGGTGTTTTTGTTGAATGAGCAACATGTAAAGTGTTGGTAATGAGGTTGGGATTATTGTTTTGGGATTGTGCATGCTCATCATAAGAAGGAACATTAGTCGAAGCACGAATGGATGATTTGTTGTTAAATGGATCATTTGTGTGAGAGTGAGGTTTAGGTGTTGGTTGATTATGAACAACATCGCTTGAGTTGTGAAAAGATTATGAGGTTTGAGTGTAATGGAGAAGGATATGGGTGAGTAAAGGTTTTTGATATGTAATGTTCGTGAGAAGGAGAGTGAGGTGTTAGGTAAGTAATGTTTGAAAACATAGGTGGAATTTGGTGTTGAATGTTTGACAACGTTATTTGGTTTGACGGATTTTTAAAGGAAGTTAGGCTTTCTTCTCCAAACAAGTTTCTTGGTGGTTTTGGTTTAATGGGAGAGGAAATGATGAGATGAGTGGAGATTGAGAGGAATGAGAGTGTTTATAATGTAGGATTGGTGGGATCAAGGATGGATAAACTTTGATGGAAGGTTTAGGATAGAATAGGTTTGTGAATTTTGGGAAGTGTAGGATGAAATGGGCTAAAAAATAGAAAAGGGAAACAACACATTCGACCATCAGATGGCCGGTCCCCTTAATAATTAAGGGGGCCGCCTTATGATTTAAGGGGGCCGCCCATCTGGTGATTCCCAGATTGCCAGAAAAGGGTTTTTGGTAGTGCATTGCAGAAAGGTTGTGTTTTTGGTATCAAACAAGTCCAACTCTTTGAGGCAATTAAACATAGACTAATTATGTAGGCAATTATGTAGCTAAAGCATGTTAACCAAAGAGATTAAGTAATCAAGCAATTTCATCTAGCATGCAAACATACTCATCTAGCAAGCAAAATATAAGTGCTAGGAAACAATAAGCAACATCAAGTATTTCATAACTACATAACTAGGAGGATTAATCCTAATGTGTATTATGATAGCATGGGTTTCTAGACTTGTTACAAACGAAGTCTTAATAGATAAACCATGGCCCTCTTGATTTGATTTAGTTCACTTATAAGTGTCATTTATATAAATATAGATGACAAATATGAGATCACCATGCATGATTTAAAGAGACGTTTTTAGCATTATTCAACAATGTTTGAAAGTAGGTTTTCATGTAGATATGAGAGTTAATTGAATAAAATAGATTCGGTTTTACTTCAAAATGTGTTAATGAAAGGTAAATAAAATTTTCTCAATCTTTGGTTTTGATCAAAACAAAATTGTGGATATTTATTGTGAAAACATCTTATTTAAAAGTGGGATAGTTATTTGAAAAACTATTTTCCAAAATGTGAGGTTTTTGCATATTTTTAAAGATATTAGATTTTTGACAACAAATATCATTAATCATATATTTTAAAAGATGTTTGTTATAGATCTCATGCTCAAGAGGATTGGTTAAGCCTACTATTATCTCATGCTATCGTTTCTACATATCCTATGATCCTAAAGGAAGTGATGACGAAAATTAATATGTAGGATGCGAGAGTGTTGAATGGGGTATAACCTAACATCTATAGTTCCTTTGATTTCGCACGCTTATCTGACTTAATGCCATAGTCTACAAGAGCTTGTTTCATCCATAGTTTTCTTACGCGAGGAATCTAATCCTACTTCTATATTAACGATTTATCCACTTAACTCATTTCACTTCATCACCATGAGTTTCCTAATAGTGGATATAGAAGATTTCCATTTTCTATTTTGTTCGGCAATGAACAATTTTATCTTATTCCTAGGAAAGTCAACCAATGATGTTTCTAGGTTATAAGAATATAAGCAATTATGTACTAAGCATTAATCTAACTAATCATTTATCTAAGCATGCAAATTATAGTGATGAACTTAAAAGAAACGTGTACCTTTTAGTCTTCAATGGAATATCTTCAAGCACTTCAAGTGACCATGTTGACTTATAGAAGTCATTAGTAGATGATATTCCAACTTCTTCCAAGATTGACAACTTAGCCACTTGGTCCCCATTGTCTCATTGGTCCAAAGTTGTTTGGTCCAAACATATTTAACATTTGGCTAGGATGCATGTATGGTGGTAATATTTCCCAAGGATTGTAACTTGGTAGATAATTCCACATTTGATTTCTAGTGTTATTGTAATTTTGTCTATTTTGATTTCTTCTAGGTTGAGGTGTTTTAGATCTTGGATGATGATTGTTAGGTTTTCTTGGTGGTGGAGTTTTAGATCTTAATTTAGGTTTAGAAAATCCGGTTTTGACTTTTAATGATAGTTTATAAAAACTTTTTACTTCCACATCACTTGCAATAGGTATTTTTCCATCTTCTCTAAGTAAATACTTAGGTTTTGACTCTAATGGTTTTTGTTTACTAGATTCACATTCAAACTTTATATTTTTATTTTCACTAGTTGAAACATTAGTTGAGGTTAATCCTAGACCGGTTTTGTCTCCCGAAGTTTCTTGAACACTTATTATTTTCTTAAGTGGGTTACTACTATTTTTAAACTTGTCAAGTTTGAAAATTTCATCTTTAAGTTTTTCGTTTTCATTTTTAACCTCTATGCATGTTTTACATTCTATAAGAACTTCTTTTCCTTTTTCCAAATGTTGTAGTCTAATTTTTAATTCGAGTACTTCATTTTCTAATAGATTGTTAATATGTTTTAGTGACTTATTTTTAGCTATAACTTTTTGACCTAATTTGCGTAACCTATTATATTCACTATCTAGGTCTTTTTCGTCTAATGATAAATTTTCGTCACTAAAGTATTTGGTTTCAGAACGTACCTCGCTTGATGTCTTAGCCATAAGACATTTCTCCTCATTTGTGATTTCTTTCTCATCGTCATCGCTATCATTCCAAGCTCCTCCAACAAACGCCTTTTGATTTTGATTTCTTGACATCATTGGGCATTTTCCGATGAGATGATTTGGATCACCACATTTGAAGCACTTCCTATCACTTTTGCCATTTTTGTCATCTTTATTTCTTTGGTTTGCTTTCCTTTCATCATACGGTTGTCTAACCAATCTTCCTCGCCATTTGAGGAATTTCTTGAAGTCTCTTACGGCTGTCGCATATTCTTCGTCATCACTTTCGGAGGTTGAGCTATCCTCGTTACTAGATTCCTTCCTAGCTTTCAACGCAATTGACTTTCTTTGCTCTCTTTTTCCATTGACCATCTCGGAGTCTTTCTTTATTATTGCTTCGTAGACTTTCAGGTTGCCGATCAACTCATCAAGTTGAAGAGTTGACAAGTTCTTCGATTCTTCAATCGCCGTAACTTTAGCTCGCCATTTTGGATGAAGAGCCCTAAGAAATTTCCTAACAAAATTCTTACTAGAAAAATTCTCATCAAGTGCTTTTAAACTTGTGATAATAGTGTTAAATCTAGCAAAAGCATTATCTATTGATTCCTCCTCCGGAATCGTAAATTGTTCATATTGTTGAACAAGAAGATCTATTTTGTTATCTTTAACTTGACTATTACCTTGGTGAGTGATTAGTAAAGAATCCCAAATCTCTTTTGCGGTTTTACACATAAAAATTCTTTCATATTCTTTGCGTGGTAACGCATTATAAATAACCATTTTAGCCTCATTATTTTTTGATAGTTTCTTTTTCAAATCATCATTTTGTTTTTCAAAAGATACAATTTCATCCTTTTTAGTTTCAAAATTATATTGAATAGGAGGAAAATCACCAAAGGTAATAACATGCCAAAGATCTAGATCCTTTGATTTCACATAAGTTTCGAATCGATTTTTCCACTATAAAAATCCATCACTTTCAAATAGTGGTGGTCTTTGCATAGATTGCCCTTCTAAATATTTTTCAGATTTCATAGATCGTTACAAGTTTTAAAATACAATATATTTTAAAAATCTTGCTAGACGTGGCTCTGGTACCAATTGTGGAAAACTAGAAGGGGGGGTTGAATAGTTTTACGTCTTTTTAATTTTATTATGAAAACTTAGTTTAGTTTTAAAACCTTGTTTGCTTTTAAAACTTTGATTCAATCTTATGTGAACTCAAATCTTGAACAATATGAACAAGTATATCTAAGTATGAACAATAATAATAATGTAAGCTAAGTATATGAAATCAACACATGCATAATATAAACAATTATAGCTATATACGAAAGATAAGTACGTAATCGTTTATTTTATAATCCTTAGTTATATTTTGTATAAAAACTATACTTGATCGAAATGATCAATTATATGTATGTAACCTTTTTAGTTTGATTGTAAAAACTTTGTTTTGTGAATGAAACTTTCGTTTGATCTTTAAGTAAAATCAATACTAGCACTATATGAGCAACTATATATATACGTCTACGTCTACAAATGTAATAACGATATAAGCAAGATAATAAGTAAGATATGGAAAGATCTAACCGCGAGACAAAGGATTTATAGTGGTTCGGCTACAAGGACACCTTCCTTGCCCTACTCCACTCCTCGAGTCACCTACTCGAGAGTTTTCTTCACTATGTCAACAAGCTCCTTATGGCGGAGAAACCTTACACACCAATATACACACCACTTACACACCAAAGCTTCGTCACAACGAAATCACACCTTCTTCACAACTACTTTACACCAATCTACTACACACCTATCTTCACAACTACTTCACACCAATCTACTACACACCTATCTTCACAACTACTTCACACCAACTATCTTTACTACAATCTAGTTCACACCTATCTTCTACACACCAATTATCTTCACTACAATCTACTAGCCAATCACACAATCTATATTCCTAACACAACTATCTACAATCAAATATTCACAACACACTACACAAAGATATATGTAAATATTCTTGATGATGCACCAACAACTTGGATGTGGAGGTCACAACAAGTTGTAATACTTCTTGTCTTGGAGGATAGAAGTATTCTTCTCTTGCACTTGAGAGGATGATGTAAGAATCACTTTGAAACAAAGGATTATGTATTTATGATCAAAGGATTTAGAGAATAGAAATGGGGATCTAGAACAGAAAGTTTAGGAGTGCAAAAGGTGAGGAAAAAATCCAGGTTTAAGGTGGTATTTATAGGCAAAAGAATCTGACAGAGGAGCGTGGCCGGTCCCCTTAAATCATGGCCGGCCCCCTTAAAATTAAGGGGACCGCCCTTTATAATTAAGGGGGCCGCCCAGCTGAAACGGCCAGATTCTTTGTCTTTTAGTGGGGAAAGTTTATTTGGTGAAAAACTAACTATTTTTGGTTAAAAATTTGAATTCATATATTTAGTATGAATAAAACATTTTTCTTTATTACCAAAAGTGTTTTTCAAAAATATATAATATGTTTATATAATTAAATAAACTTTGCATTAGTTAATTAAATACCCCTTTGATCATAAATTGCACTAAACACTTTGTTTATTCATACCTTAAGTGATTTGGATGTAAAGAAAAATATTAATCACTAAATACTTGTTTATGTCACAAGTTTTAGTTCTATGAGTTTATATTTTGTGATAATCAAAACATAGAGATATTGATAACATGTTAATAATGTTTTTAGGCATTAATTTATGTCAACAAAATTGATGAAGATGATATGGAGGAGATGGACATCAAATGGCAAGTGGCATTACTCAGCTTAAGATCAAAGAAGTTCTGGAAGAAGACAGGGAGAAAGATACACATAAGTGGTGATGAGACTGTAGGTTTTGATAAAAAGAAGGTGGAGTGCTATAATTGTCACAAGAAGGGGCACTTTGCAAGAGAATGCAGAAAACCAAGGAAATCTGACAATAAGTCAACTTGGTACAAGAAGGAAAAGAACAAAGAACCTACAACAGAAGAGCCAAAGGTGCTATTGGCTATTGATGGAGTGAGCTTTGATTGGAGCTTTATGTCTCAGAATGGAGAAGATGATTCAGAATCTGCAATGATAGCCACTGAGCATGCACTCATGGCTTTCTCTGACTCTGAGGTATATACTGATAATGCTTGTTCTAAAAATTGTAAGGCTGTAAAAGAGTTAGAGGTTTATAAAACACAATATGATGCACTTATGCTAGATTTACATCATACTAATTATAATTTAGCAAATCATAAAAGAGGAGTAGGTGTTTTAGAAAAACAGATACAGCATTATAGGGCTAATGAATCTAAGTTCAGTGATGACATTGCTGTTTTAAAAAGAGACTTAGATTTTTATCTTGAAGTAAATAAAGCTCTTAGGGAAGAGATTGAAAAAGTTAAAAAGGCTAGTGAGAACATTCAGATAACTAAGCAAACACTAGACCATCAATCCAAGAGCATTGACAAAATTTGGGAAGCCCAAGTTGTGAGCAAAGCTAAATCAGGTCTTGGATACAAATCTGTTCCACCACCTCTAAGAGGTGTTCCAGCACCTCCTGGCATTGATCTAGCTCACACAGGCTTAGAAGAGTTTCAGGATCCACCCATGACCTATGGACCAAAATTTGTTAAACCAGTTGAAACTGAAAAGGTTCAGGTTGAGGTTGAGACTTTTGATAGTGCTAGTGACTCATCTCTTAAAGATGAATGTTTGAAAGTTGAGTCTAAAACTAGTGTTACTAAAGATGTTAAAGTTGAGGAAAGAAAAAGTATTCCTGAAAAAGTCAAAGAGAAGCCTAGAACACAGTCAAATTTCACTAGGTCTACTACTAGGTATGCAGAAATGTACAGGGATAGGCCTAAATCTCCTAGAGGGAACATGAGAAGTTGGAATCATGTTAAAACTAGGCAGTTTGGTAGTGATTTTGTGTTCAACAATAAGGCTTGTCATATATGTGGTAGCTTTGACCATTTAGCTAAAGACTGTACCTACCACATGGGAAGAAGGGAAGTTTTTACAAGGGTGAATGGATCTAATTCTAATAAAATGTCTCACCCAAACCCCCTAAGCAAAATGGTTCCCAGGTCTGTTATGCTTACCACTGGCATTAAACATGTTTCCACTGCTAGACCAGCAGTTACCACTGCCAGAAGTAATAACAGAGTTTATCCTAAGTCCCCTGTCACTTCTTTTGTTAAATCTTATCAAACAGGGAAAAAGGCTTATTTTGAAAAGAATGATCACAAGAATCACATGTGGAGACCAAAGTTTTCTAATCCAGCAGTTTCCACTGCTAGGCATGCAGTTACCACTGCAAGACCAAATGTTTCCACTAATGTTCAAAAGAAAAGGGTAAACTTGGGAAAAGCTGTTAAGGCCTCAGCTCGTTGGGAATGGAAACCAAAAGGAACAACAAACAATCCCAATGGTGTATCAATGACCTTTGATAGATACAATTATATTGATACACGAGGCAGATCCAAGTCATTTGTGGCTTGGGTCCCCAAAAGGTACTAATTCCTTTATGTTATGTGCAGGGACATTCAAAGACAAAAGAGGATCAAGGTTATTCAGATAGTGGGTGTTCCAGGCATATGACTGGCAACAAGGCCTATCTTTCAAATTTCAAATCACTTGATGGGCAAGCTGTCAGTTTTGGAGGAGGAATTGGTGGCAAAGTTTCTGGCAAAGGAACTATCAAGGCTGGAAACTTGGACTTTGAGAATGTATACTATGTACCAGAACTCAAGTACAACCTCTTCAGTGTGTCACAAATGTGTGACAAGAAGCACAGAGTTCTATTCTCAGAAGATGAATGCTTTATCTTATCTAAGGATTATGAGCTACCTGAAGAAAAAGACATTTTGCTTAAAATCCCTAGAAAAGGTAATCTGTATAGCATTGACATGAAGAAGATAGTGACTAATGATGATGTTACTTGTTTACTTGCAAAAGCCACTTTGGATGAATCTATGCTTTGGCACAGAAGACTTGGTCATGTTAATTTCAAGACCATCAATAAGATTGTAAAAGATGGTCTAGTCATAGGTTTACCTCAGAAGAGATTTGAAAATGATCAAACATGTGTTGCTTGTCTTAAAGGAAAGCAACACAGAGCTTCTTGCAAGACCAAGGCAGTAAATACCATTGATCATCCACTCTACATGCTACATATGGACTTGTTTGGTCCTACTTCTGTAAGCAGCATCAATTTGAAGAAGTATTGCCTAGTTGTGACTGATGATTTTAGCAGATTTACATGGGTTTTCTTCTTAAATACCAAGGATGAAACTACAGACATACTCAAGACTTTCATCACTGAAGTTGAAAATCAAGCTGAAAAGAAGATAAAGATCATCAGATGTGACAATGGGACAGAGTTCAAGAATAGAGTAATGGATGACTTCTGCAAAGACAAAGGTATTAAGAGAGAATTTAGTGTTGCAAGAACACCTCAGCAAAATGGTGTTGCTGAAAGAAGAAATAGAACACTAATTGAGGCTGCTAGAACCATGATAGCTGATTCAAAGCTACCAGTGACATTTTGGGCTGAAGCAGTTAACACTGCTTGCTATATTCAAAACAGGGTATTAGTGGTCAAGTCAAAGAACAAGACACCTTATGAGCTTTTCAGAGGAAGACCCCCTTTGGATTTCTTGAAGCCATTTGGATGTCATGTCACAATTCTCAATACCATTGATCATTTGGGAAAGTTTGAAGAAAAGGCAGATGAAGGTTTCTTTGTTGGTTATTCCATGGTTAGTAAGGCTTTTAGAGTCTACAACTTAAGAACAAGAAAGATAGAAGAGAATTTGCATGTTCAGTTTCTTGAAAATAAAGCTAATATAGCAGGTTCAGGACCTGAATGGCTATTTGATCTTGAAACTTTATCAAATACCATGAATTGTGTTCCTATTACTTCAGATTCAAGTGATGTTGATCTTGAAGACTCAGAAGAGTTTATTGATGAAGATGAATCTTGCCAAGATGATGAAGATGATAAAGATCAATTTGTTATGCCAATTTGGGAATTTGATGCTAATGCAGACTCACAACCTTCAAAGAATACTAGTCAGGAAGATGAATTTGTGAATTTTGATGTTCTGCATGATGATATTCCTGAAGACAGTGGTAATCCTACTACCACTGCGACACATGATGTTTCCACTGAAGGTCCAGATGTGGAAAATATAGCTCAGGAGACACCAATTGATGATGTTGAAATCACAAATATGCCATCATCATATGATATTCCTAACACATCACAGTATACAATTCATAAAGCTCATCCAATTAAGAATGTTATTGGTGAAATTAATTCAGGTGTGAAGACAAGAAGGCAAACAAGGATGACAGATGTTCATGGGTTCATAAGTGAAGTCTATGAGTCCAAGAATCACATTACTAAGAATGAATGTTTATTCTTCTGCTTTCTATCACAAATGGAGCCTAAAAATGTTTCTATGGCTTTAGAAGAATCAAGCTACGTTGAAGCTATGCAGGATGAGCTGTTGCAGTTTAAGCTTCAAAAAGTTTGGGTTCTTTGTGATTTACCTGATGGTATGAAAGTGATTGGTACTAAATGGGTGTTCAGAAATAAGAAAGATGAAAGAGGTATTGTCATCAGGAACAAAGCTAGATTAGTTGCTCAAGGATACACTCAAGAGGAGGGTATTGATTATGAAGAAGTTTTTGCTCCTGTTGCAAGGATTGGGGCTATTAGACTATTTCTAGCCTATGCATCATTCATGGGCTTTACTGTCTATCAAATGGATGTTAAGAGTGCCTTTCTGTATGGTACTATTGATGAGGAGGTATATGTTGCTCAACCTCCAGGCTTTGAAGACCCACATCACCCCAACAAAGTTTATAAAGTAGTCAAGGCTCTTTATGGTCTACATCAGGCTCCAAGGAAGTGGTATGAAACCTTAGCTACTTATTTAATGAATAATGGGTTTCATAGGGGCAAGATTGATCAAACTTTGTTTATCAAGAAAGACAAGGGTGATATTCTACTTGTGCAAGTATATGTTGATGATATTATCTTTGGATCAACTAAACCAGAGATGTGTAAAGAGTTTGAGAAGCTGATGAAAGATGAATTTCAGATGAGTTCTATGGGGGAACTCACATTCTTTTTGGGGCTGCAAGTTCAACAGAGTAAAGAAGGAATTTTTATCAGTCAAGACAAGTATGTGGCTGAGATAATTAAGAAGTTCAAGTTCACTGATGCAAAATCTTCCAATACCCCTGCTGACAAGACCACTCACTTATTGTTAAAGAATGCTAGTGGTGTAAATGTTGATGTACATACTTACAGATCAATGATTGGCTCTTTGATGTATCTTACTTCATCAAGGCCAGACATTATGTTTGCTGTGTGTGCCTGTGCAAGATTTCAAGTGACTCCAAAGACATCTCATATGACAGCAGTGGAAAAGATTTTTAGATACTTGAAGACTTATCCTAATCTAGGATTGTGGTATCCAAGGAAATCTCCTATAGAGTTGATTACCTACTCAGATAGTGATTATGCTGGTGCAAGCTTAGATAGAAGGTCAACCACAGGAGGATGTCAATTCCTTGGATGTAGATTGGTGTCATGGCAGTGCAAGAAACAGACAATGGTTGCTACTTCAACCACTGAAGCAGAATATGTTGCAGCTGCTAGTTGTTGTGCTCAGATCCTTTGGCTTCAGAATCAACTCTTGGATTATGGGTACAATTTCATGAACACCATCATCTATATAGACAATAGTAGTACAATTTGCATTATTAAGAATCCTGTGCAACACACTAAAACTAAACATATTGAAATTAGACATCACTTTATTAGAGATTGTTTTGAGAAAAAGCTCATTAATATTGTCAAAATTCATATTGATGACAATTATGCTGATTTATTAACAAAAGGGCTTGATATGGGTAGGTTTCAGTACTTGGTAACAGGTATTGGAATGCTTAATCCATAAACTCTTGATGTCTAATACTTTTTAGGGTAGCAGGATAGCTTTTAATGTACTATTATTGTTTGTATATGTTTGTATGGTTTTCCACTAACACTTATGAAGGAGAAACAAGCTCAGTGGAAACTATGCATCACACAGTGGAAAGATTTGCTCTCACAGTGGTAACAAGGAAATAGAGAAGATTACTTATTTATCACTTAAAAAGGTTGCAGAGTACATTCTTTCACAAAGACAAGTTCAAAACACATGTAAACAACTCACAACCTAACAACCTAAGATCTTCAGACACTACATAGGTTTCTTTCCTTTGCCCTTATATGCATGCTTGCTCTTAGCTGGCTTGTTCCTCTTCTCATCAAAGGATAGTTGTTTTCTTGGACAAGCAAGCCCAAGCACTTGTGGTGGAGGTTTCAGATCTTTTGCAGGCTTTGATGACTCTGGCCACTTCATGTTGATTATGGCAGTCTTCAGGGCAGTTGTAAGTGCTTTTGGCAGTTCCTCAGAAAGGTTGAAGGTTGGATCATCTTTCTCTGAATCAACATCAACAGATGGAGCTGATGCAGTTCTTGGTGGAAAGTATCCACTCCATCCAGTAGAATGCTCCTCAGAATCTGAAGCATAGCTGATTTCTTCATCAGAAGAGCTGTTAGAGGAGATGTACACGATTGGGAAACTCATATTTGAGATTAGGGTTTGTTAATGTGATGGTTTCGTTGCTGCTGATTAATGTGTTTTGAGACCCCTATTTATATGCAAAGTCAAGGCTTATGGATAATTAATGAAGATTATTTACTTCTATCCGTTTTGGTAGTTCGAAGAAGTAATTATGGAAGATATCCAGTTGACTTTGGAGCAATAAATGTATAAATAGTAACTTGGTTAAAAGTTACTTGGGTTAACTATTATAGGTTAAGATTGGATGTTTAATGTGAATGGAGTTATAAGATGTGTATCTTAAGACACATAACAAATGGTTATTGATTCACCATGTCTAATCCACATAAGAATCAACTAGTTCTGAGCAAACGGCTACAGGTAAAGACACATCAAATCCGTTCATGGTTGATAGTTTACCAAAAACTAGGTTATCAACTCACCATACATCCTTGTGATCAAGAGTTGGCTAGTCCATAGCAAACGGCTCATGGTAAAGACATATCAAATCCGTTGATAGCTGATAGTTTGCTAAAAACTATGATCAGAGCAGAAAATTTTACATGTTTTACTTATCATTGCTCTTTGAAAATTCTATTGATTTTTACCACTGCAGGTTCACAATTACCACTGCCAGTGTAAACTTTTTCTTTAATATGTGTAGATGCAGGACATGACTATATCATTCATAGCTCTACCATGGCAACACTTCATGTGTCTGATTCTCAAGGATTGGATACAGGTTATGAAATCTGATAAGGCGAAAAATGATCCGTTTTTAGGGGGTCATTTAAGCCCGAATCCGACTTTATTTGATCAAATATTGCCCTAAATCGTTCCTTTTGTGATTTTAGGTGTTTGGAGAGTGAATTCTGGAAAAGAAGCTATTTTGGACGTTTTTGGAGCATAAAAGTGAAGAAAACGGCAAAGTACCAAAAATCCATGCTGAAGATACAAGGTGACGGCGTCAAGACTACCTTCTTGACGGCGTCAGACATGGAGAATTAAACATCGTAGCTGGTGACGGCGTCAGATGGACTGGTGACGGCGTCAAAGTGGCTAAAATATTATACCGTGGGTGGTGACGGCGTCACGTAGGCCGTCATAAGTGGATCTAGGCCGTCCGAGGAAGTTTATGGCGGCGAGGTGACGGCGTCAGAATTAACTCTTGACGCCGTCAGACTGTTTTTCCTATATATAGTTTTCTAGTTTTTTCATTAAAGGAGAGAAGTTGTGGTGAACCCTAAAGACGATTTTGGTGCCTCTTTTACAGGTTTTTCAAGGGTTCCAAACCCTTGAGACCTTGCATTGTAATTGAGATAAGTGTACTTTCAATTCAATCAATATGTCTATGTGTTGGTTGTTTATCTCTTGTTCTTGTCTCAATTCTACTATGCTAGGCTAGATCTCTCTTGTGTTTGCTTAGATCTAATGAAACCTAGATGTTGATTATGTGTTGATTACTTGTCTATTCTTGTTTTGAATGAATGATTTATATGTTAGGCTTAAGAAAACTGGCAGATCTCCAAATGGTAACATATTTGAACGTCTTAAGAAACATGAACCGAGGCGTACTAGGTCTTTATTGGTTGTATTTAATGCATGAGCCACTGTTTACAATCCCTATAGTTGTGCTGGGTCATGGTGTAGGAGGAGATAAGAGCTCATAGAGTTGGGGAGTTATGTATGCCACCCCACGAATGGTATTAAGGAATACAATCCGTCATTCATACAAGTGTAACAAGTAATTAACATGTAAAAGATATCTAGGGAGTAATGAAGTCTAAGTAAACACAATTTCTCCAATTACTGCTCACAACCTTAGTTTAATTAGTTTAATTTCATTTTCATTGTTTTATTTTAATTATATAATAGCTTTGGGTTAGTTGAATAGCAACTAATTCCGTCCACTCTTCTAAAACCCGAGATTTTACTTGCTTTCATAAAAATATAAAAATACAAAAATAATCATCTCTCACCTCTAGAACTATTAATTAGGTTTTCTAATCCTAGCGACACTATTCCTAAGCTGAACGATCAATCCCCCGGTACTTGTCACTATACTATACTACAACGATCAGGTACACTGCCTGGTGGGGGTTGTAAGCTTCTCGAGATCCCTCGAGAGGTAAAGCAAGGTGAGATTCCCACGCATCAAGTTTTTGGCGCCGCAGCCCGGGGAATAGTTATTGTCTAGGTTAGGATTTCTTTTTATTAGGTCTACTTGCTAGATTCCTTTCTAGTAAGATTTTTATTTTTTTTTAGGTCTTCTTTAGTCTATCTTATTTCTTCGTGCCTTTGTTCGTAACTCTTTACCATCCGACATCATGGAAGGTGGTAACATCTTTGAACCCATCATCCCACCACAACAAAACCCACCATTAGAACCCCTTAGGCCCCGAACCTTAGGAGAGTATTCCCGACCCAGCCACCAAGGCTACCGAAACACCATTGAGCTCACCGGAGCCAATGTGACCCCCTTGCGATCCGACACCATCCGGTTGGTGCAAAGCGGATGTGCATTCCATGGACTTCGTTCCGAAGATCCAAACCAACACCTTAAGGACTTCCTCAAAATCGTAGATTCCATAGACCTAGGTGTTGAGACTAGAGAGACAACCCGATTACGCCTATTCCCATTCTCTCTACGAGATCAAGCTAGTCAATGGCTTGAACGTTTACCCGCGGGATCCATCACCACATGGGACAATCTCTCCAACCGCTTCCTCACCCAATTCTTTCCGCCGGAAAAAACTGCAATGCTTAGAAGGGACATTTTGATGTTTGAGCAACAGCGGGGTGAACCTTTCTACGAGGCTTGGGCCCGTTTTAAGGATCTCCTCCACAAGATCCCTCATCATGGCATAAACCTTTGGTTATTAGTTCAAATTTTCTATGACCATGTTGACTATCACACTAAGCGTACCATCGACAGAGCCGCAGGAGGCAAATTGCGTGATAAGAATGCCGAGGAATCATGGGCAATTATAGAAGAGCTCGCTGTCGATAATAATGAGATTTGGGAATTTAAACATACGGTAGAAGCGGCCATCAATGCAGTTTCGGCATCTGGAGGAACCACCGAAATCCCTGATGAACTCTTATGCAAACTTGAGGCAAAAGTTGACTATTTTGAGGAAAGGCAAAGGAGACCCTTAAGTCCTAGACAAGCCACTGTCAATTCTGTCTCAAGATCAACTTCGGCACCATTATCTGAATCACCTTCTAGAGAACATGTCGAAACTTTTCAGAGATACACCCCACCTTGCTCTCCTCCCAAGGAACTTAGCTCGGAATTTGAGGCTAGGATGAGAGAATATATGGCGACTCATTCTGATCGGCTTGCTAGATTCGAAGAAGCAGTTTATAAGCAAAAAGAGGAGATGCAGGAGAAAATGAATGAGATATTGAGTCTATTGGAGGAGTATGCCAATCAGAAAACCCCCGAACGAATACTGCTAAGGAAAGAAAGCGCCACTCCCACCACCCAATTTGTTAACTCCATCACCATTGTCCATAAAGATAACGAGAAGGTAAAAACTCCTTCTAAACAGACCTTTGAAAAACCGCCTGAGTCCCAACCTTTGAGCTACTACCTGAAACACGACATAAACAAAAACACCATAACAAATTGGATTAAGGATGATAGGCGTAACCAATCCTCCGAACAGGTTCCCAAGAAAGAGAAAGAAGAGGAAGATGAGTATGATACGCTTATTGGAGGATCAGTGGTCGAGAGGTTACTGGTACAGAAAGTGGCCACCAAGCAGGTAGCATGTGGGAATTTTGAATTACCAACGAGCATCGGGGACTTGAAACATCTTAGTGCTTTAGCCGACCAAGGATCGGAAGTAAATCTTATGCCCCTGACTATCTACATCCAACTGACGTCAAAGATGCCAATACCCACTCGTGTTAGGCTGTCTCTTGTTGGGCACTCGTACATATACCCCCTAGGAATAGCAGAAGATGTATTAGTCAATGTTGCAGGATTCATGTACCCCGTCGATTTTATGATCATTGATGATAAAGGGGATGGATGCATGCCAATAATCCTTGGGGCACCATTCCTCACCACCGCTAGGGCTGTCATTAAGTATGAAGATAGGAAGATTGAGCTTAAATCTGGGAAGAGAAAGATTAGCTTCCACATGACTCCGCGAAGTGGGCATGAGAATTTGAGTTGGAGAATGATTAAAAACAACATTGACACGACGCCCATTCGTGTTCAGAATAAAATTCTTGCATGGGAGGCAAGAATCAAAAGCTATAAGAAAGCTAAGGATGAAAGAAGAAAAAGCAATAAGGTTCCGATTGAACTCAAACACACTTAACACGAAAGCACTCATACACCGTTTGAGGAAGGGAACTTAGTACTCTTGAGACACTTAGAAACAACAATACCACCCGATAAACCAAGTCCTTGGTGGTATGGGCCATTCACAATCGAAGGATTGAGCCAAGATGGGGTAGCTGACTTGAGAAGCAAGTTAGGTGGGAAGGTGATTGCAAGTATTGATAGATTAAGGCACTATCACCATAACAGTAATGATCGCAATTATATGGGGTACATCATTTCAAATGATGAGATCATGTAGTAACCCACGACTTTGAGTCTAGCTACAAGACTCGTAAATAAAGAAAAGCGCTTCTTGGGAGGCAACCCATGTTTTGTGTGATTTTTATTTGTTTGATTGTCATTTGCTTCCGTATGCATGCTTTGTTTTTATTGTTGGTTGATCATGTTTCTCTACTAAAAAGTGGAAATACTTTATTATGTTGTTTAGCCTAGTCTTAACTTCAACCTAAAAGTATTTTTGCAAAAGATAAGTGTAAGGGGAAACCCCAAATATGTTTTTAAGAAACAAACCGATCATGATTCTCCACAATATTTAAATGAACATGTATATTCGTATTTGTTAGAGTCAAATGCTTGTATTGAGTCATAATGAAGTTTTGCAGGGTTTTCCAGGAAGTAGGACAAAGTTTTTCCAGAAATTTTCTGGAAACTTAACATAAGAATTTCTGCAGGTCCATTCTGACGGCGTCAGGGTATTGCTCTTGACGGCGTCAGGAGTTAAAATCTGGAAATTTTACCGGTTTTGTTTTTCTAACGGAGTCTTATGGTTTTTGTGAATTATTAAGTTTTATAATCTCCAGGAAATCTGCAAACTTCATTCCACAAGCATTATATCTTACTTTGTTTTCTAGGAGTTAGTAACTTATATAGGATGCCGCCGATTTTACGCGAGGTTGCCTTGTCTACTTTTGTCAGGATTTACAGGTTATTTGTGACAAGAAGATGATTTATATTCTGGAAGGGAAGCTTTGATTGTTCGTTTTCTTGGAAGAAGATTTAACCTGGCCAACCTAAAATCCATACCGAGCGAATCAGGGGAGTATTTGATTTCATTCTCTTTACTTTTTAACTTTTACATTCTTTACTTGAACATTGGGGACAATGTTCATCTTAAGTGTAAGGGGAGGGTAAAAAGATGATACCTTACATATGCACTTTCGCTTGAGTTTGTTTTGTTTGATAGTAGATAAGTAATAAAACTACGAGAAATACTTGTTAGTGTAATTTTAGCGCCAAATTTAAAATTTTTTACAACATTTAGGAGTGAAACTTTAGCCATAGCAAGCGTCTCATGGATAGGAGATTGTATGACTAGCACATAACCGTATATTCAGAAAAATTTTCCACCCAAAAATGTGAGGTTCGCCTTTAGATTTGATAGGAAAAGCATTTATTATTAGTGCTTATGAGTGTACCGGTAGCGTTTAGATTCTAGAACTTGCGTTAGTGATGCATCCCGAGACCGCTAGTGAGACTACATTCGTGTGGTAGGATTTACTACATGATAAGAGGCATTAGGATCACCCTTGTGTTAAACCCGTATTATAATTACTTGACCATTTAAGTCATATTACTTGGCTAGTTAAGTCAACTAATTTTTCCCACACCCTTAGCGTTGTACTCATTTTTAGTACACGATACCCCTAGTACACCCCTCCGAGCCTATCTTTTCGTTTCTAACTTTAATCATTTTACTTAAAGGAAGAATTTGTTACACCCCACTTAAATGTACACCCAAATCGCCTTAGCCTTCCTTGTATGCGCTCATTTTTAGTGCATTATTGTATTTGTTAAACCCTAAGTTAACTTTCTAATTGATTACATGGTTGCTAAGTCGAGTCATATCCTTGTACATATTGTTTTGGGACGATTGGGACTCATGGGTAAGTACTTATTTTATGGAGTAATGGGGAAGAACATCACTTATTACCCCCATACGTACGTTAATCTTAAAAGTGCTCCAAGTGTTTTGATTTTCTTAATTCGAGTCATTAGAATAGTTCAATGTAAAGTATGTAAAGATTCAAGTGTAAGGGGATTGCTCATACCCCTATGATGTATTATTTTGGATGGTAGGGTAAGAGTGTATGCAAAAAAAAAAAAAAAAAAAAAAAAAAAATCGAAAAAATTAAGAAAAAGAAAAAAAAATAGAAAAGAAAAAGAAAAAAAAAAACATACGGACTACCATCCCCTTTTCATTCTATGTTCATTTTATGTTTTTGTTATTTTTCATTTATTAGCTTAAGTCGAGTCTAGTCTTGGCTTAGCAACGCCAACTTGTACATGTAATTAACTAAGATTGTTAACTCGCCACCAGTAAAACTCCCTTTATCCAACAAAACCGTGTAATTCATATCCCTACACCTAACGTTATAACCCTTTAAAAGACCTCTTTGATAGTTTATCCTAGGTGCTTACGCCATGTGGTGGAGGTTTGATCCCTTCCCAAGCCTATGGTAATCTATTTTGCTATGACAGGTAGTGAGAGATATCTTCCATTTCCATAATGTTATATTACTTTATTACACCCGAGAGATGTGAGTATCTAAACACTATTTGTGAGGTGCTTGTGTATGACCTCCGTGCTTGTCTATTGGTCTTTAGTGGAACGATTATTTGTTGTAATTACTTTTATATTAGTGTTAAATGACCCCTAACTTGTCTTTTGAGTAGAATAAAAGCTCATTTGCTTGAGGACAAGCAAATCTCAAGTGTAAGGGTATATGATAAGGCGAAAAATGATCCGTTTTTAGGGGGTCATTTAAGCCCGAATCCGACTTTATTTGATCAAATATTGCCCTAAATCGTTCCTTTTGTGATTTTAGGTGTTTGGAGAGTGAATTCTGGAAAAGAAGCTATTTTGGACGTTTTTGGAGCATAAAAGTGAAGAAAACGACAAAGTACCAAAAATCCATGTTGAAGATACAAGGTGACGGCGTCAAGACTACCTTCTTGACGGCGTCAGACATGGAGAATTAAACATCGTAGCTGGTGACGGCGTCAGATGGACTGGTGACGGTGTCAAAGTGGCTAAAATATTATACCGTGGGTGGTGACGGCGTCACGTAGGCCGTCATAAGTGGATCTAGGCCGTCCGAGGAAGTTTATGGCGGCGAGGTGACGGCGTCAGAATTAACTCTTGACGCCGTCAGACTGTTTTTCCTATATATAGTTTTCTAGTTTTTTCATTAAAGGAGAGAAGTTGTGGTGAAACCCTAAAGACGATTTTGGTGCCTCTTTTACAGGTTTTTCAAGGGTTCCAAACCCTTGAGACCTTGCATTGTAATTGAGATAAGTGTACTTTCAATTCAATCAATATGTCTATGTGTTGGTTGTTTATCTCTTGTTCTTGTCTCAATTCTACTATGCTAGGCTAGATCTCTCTTGTGTTTGCTTAGATCTAATGAAACCTAGATGTTGATTATGTGTTGATTACTTGTCTATTCTTGTTTTGAATGAATGATTTATATGTTAGGCTTAAGAAAACTGGCAAATCTCCAAATGGTAACATGCTTGAACGTCTTAAGAAACATGAACCGAGGCGTACTAGGTCTTTATTGGTTGTATTTAATGCATGAGCCACTGTTTACAATCCCTATAGTTGTGCTGGGTCATGGTGTAGGAGGAGATAAGAGCTCATAGAGTTGGGGAGTTATGTATGCCACCCCACGAATGGTATTAAGGAATACAATCCGTCATTCATACAAGTGTAACAAGTAATTAACATGTAAAAGATATCTAGGGAGTAATGAAGTCTAAGTAAACACAATTTCTCCAATTACTGCTCACAACCTTAGTTTAATTAGTTTAATTTCATTTTCATTGTTTTATTTTAATTATATAATAGCTTTGGGTTAGTTGAATAGCAACTAGTTCCGTCCACTCTTCTAAAACCCGAGATTTTACTTGCTTTCATAAAAATATAAAAATACAAAAATAATCATCTCTCACCTCTAGAACTATTAATTAGGTTTTCTAATCCTAGCGACACTATTCCTAAGCTGAACGATCAATCCCCCGGTACTTGTCACTATACTATACTACAACGATCAGGTACACTGCCTGGTGGGGGTTATAAGCTTCTCGAGATCCCTCGAGAGGTAAAGCAAGGTGCGATTCCCACGCATCAAAATCCCTAGCCAAATTCAAACATATGGGTGGTTCAGTAGTACTATCTAGTTTCACTAGGTAAGAAATTGAATCTATGTCTAATGATGCACCTCTCTCAGAAGGTAATACATCTGGAAGTGCTGAAGGTAGTATGTTACTAACTGAATTGATGGAATTATGTACCAAATTAGCCAAACAGGTTCAAACTCTGGAGAAAGATCTGGCACAGACCAAAGTACAACATGCCACAGAGTTGAATCTATTGAAGACTGAGATCCAAAAGTTGCAGACTGAAGTTGTGGATCTCAAGAAGAAAAGACATGTTCATGTTGTGGTTTCTTCCCCATCATCATCTCATGATGGTCTTTCTGCAGGTTCTGGTTATGCTTTGGGAACTTCTTCCAAACAGGGGAGGAAAACAGATGCAGAAATTGAGGATATGGATGCTCAAGCATATGATGATGTAGCTGAGATTGAGGGGAGGAAGTTGGATAAAGATTTGGTTATTGAAATTGCTCAACACTTTTCAACTGAAGCAGAGCATGTTACCACTGATCACATAATTTCCACTGCAAGTGAAAAAGTTACCACTGATGTTCCATTACTTACCACTGCAGAGGAAGAAGCTGCCAGAAAAAGATCAGTTAAAGGTAAAGCAATGGTGCTTGATGCAGAACAAGTTCTTACAAGGAAGATTTCTAAGAAAGATCAAGCTCAGATTGATTTTGATGCAAGATTAGCAGAACAATTTGAAGCTGCAGAAAGAGAAAATATGAAGAAGCAAAAGGAGATGGATGTTGCTAGTTTTATGGAAGCACAGAGGCTAGGTAAACTTGAAGTAATGGCACAACCACTCTCAGTGATTCCACCAACCATCTTACATGAGAAACCCCCTATGTTCTCATATGTGCCATCAGATGAAGAAATTGAGCATATGATTAAGCATGATCCAGTTGTAAAGAAGAAAGCTATTGAGCTTATTGCTAACAAGTCCTTAACTGAAGATCAAAGAACAACTCAATTGGTTGATTTCATTCAAATGAAGAATCAACAAGCACTGGATGAAATTATTGGAAACTTCAGAAAAGGTCAAAAGAAACAAAGACAACCCACAAAGGCACAGATCATTCATGAGATGAAAGTATATTGCTGTCATGTTGGAACTTGGAAGATGGCTGACTTCAAAGGTATGTCTCATGAAAGAATTGAAGGTATCTACTACAGAATTAAAAGGCAAGATAATACCTTCAGACCTATTGATTTTGAAGAAGTTGAAAGATTCAAACAAAGTAAAAGGAAAGCTTCAACAGTTGAAGATCATGTCACTAAAAGAATGAAAGCTCCTCAAGAGAAAGAATCTCAATTTGAGAAATGTGCAGAAGATCTACTGAGTGAAATTATCATTGTTGAAGAAGAAGATTTCTATCCAGATCCTTCACAATCAAAACATCAAATTATTGATTGGGAAGTGTACACAGCAAAGAATTTTGCTCCCACTTGGAAAATTATAAGACTGGGAGGAGAATCTTCATCATTCATTCAGTTTGAAGATCTTCTTAAAGCATGTGACAGAGATGATCTTGATACTCTTTGGAAGCTTGTAAATGAAAGATTCAAGGCTGATACTCTCAAGGATATGAAAGAAATGCAGCTCTGGGTTGACTTGAGAAGATTATATGAACCAGATCTTAATGATAAGTATTGGAAGTTTAATTCATCAAACTTGAATACTACATGGACATATTTTGATAAATGTGAGGTTCATCATGTTTCTACAACAAATAAAGTGGATGTGTTTATGTTTGCTGAGAAGGAATATCCACTTAAAGCTACAACTTTGTCTGCAATGTTGAAGTCAAAGTTAAGAGTTTATGCAGATAATGAAAAGGTTAGAGATTTGATTCAGAAGATTAAAGATCAATATGCAAGAGCTGATAAAGGATTAAGAAAAACAAGATAAGTGTTTGGAAGAACATATCCTCAGGTTTATTGTATACTTGAAGAAACTTATTGATTTACAAATAAATCATAAGTTTAGGGGAGGATTGTTGGGAATTATTCTATCAGTTACCACGGCTAGTGAAGATATTACAACTGCAGAAGATTGTACTTGCAGTGGAAACTCATTACCACTGCAAGAACAAATATTACCACTGCTCACTTATTAACTGTTAGAGAAACGCGCATTTATAAACATAGAAAAGATTTTGTGTATATCTTATTCTATTAGTATTATACTTATCTTGTACAAGAGGACTCCTTGTTGTATAAAAGGAGATCCTAGATCATAGTTAGAATATATCTTTCTAATACGTTTTCTTAGAGCTTCAAGGTGTAACCCTAGTGATATCCTAGATCACTCGTATTATTATCATTAATAATATTGGAGCTATTTGTTTGTTACATACATTGTTCTTACATACATACACCATTTACAATCAATCTTCTAAGTATCATTAAGTAGATTCCGCATACTTAGTGGTATCACTCAAAGTATCATTATTAACACAAGTTCAAGGTGTTCACGATCCAACAACCTATCTCTTAGAGATGGTTGATATTGAAGCAGGAGACCCCTCCCTAGTCTCCGCATAGGAAACCTAAGTGTGCACTTATAGATTCTAGAGCCTTGAGATACATCAAAGATCTCTTAGGAACACTTAGTATTTCTACAACTGGTGTTCTACATCAATGGACACCAGCTGTAAATTATTGAGTCCTTCGCAGATCTTAGCAATCTGCCGAGAACGTTTATGAGAGGATTACTTATGTATTTCTCAATGATTGAACGGAAATCCTGCCAGGCTCAACATCAAACAGCCCTGACAGCAGGTCACTTCGGTAACCCCACAAGGGTTACGCTTAGTGTTTGCGGTGGTTCCATAGCAGTCTACAGTCGTGGAGTGATCCCCAGCGACTCACCCAGTCATTGAGCTACTTAGTAGGTCTCGTAAGCTCCCTCGGGAGTATCTGATATGGGAACGGCCAGGATAAGGATTAGAGGGAGTTTTCACAATATGCTGTTGATGAACTCTAATTCCTTATCTGTAAGTACCGGGTATTTATTGCTAACTGTTTACATGCAGGTACCTCACTTCCATGATGGTAGATTCCAACATGCTTATACATACATCTTGATGCAAATGATAGCTCCCCCAAACATCTTAGCACCACAAAGTTCAAAGAAAGATTCTATGCCAATAAGAAGAATCTACAAAGTATAAAGACTAAAGATCTTAGAGTATGAAAAGGAACTTCGTGCACGTGAAAGTTTAAGTCCAAAGATGTATGAGTATGTTGGAATAGCGGACAACCACCACAGACGCAGGAGTGACGAATGGCAGACTACTTCATGACACAATCACTACATCATCACCAAAGAACAAAGACATAGAGCAAAGTACATTCATTATCATTCAACCATTTTGAAGATGTCTAAAGCTTTACATGTCACAAGTCAACAACAAAGATGAAGACGTCAAGCAACCGTGATGACCGACCCTTAAGGGGAGATTGTTGGGATCATACTTTTGTATTTTAGTCAAGTCTCGGTCATTACCTTTTGTAATAGGTTGCTTAGTTATTTATTTTACTTTGTTTATGTTACAAGGCTTAAGAATATAAGACCAATGGGCTTGAAAGCCCACGTCCAAAAGGAAGGAGGGAGGAAGGGAGTGTTGCCCTACTCCCCCCCCCCCCCCTATAAATATCAAGCTTATGTAAACATTTCATTTTGTTGGTTATTTGAATACATTAGTGAAACTCTTGTTCTTACTTTTCTCTCATTTCTTATAATCAACCATCTCTCATTCTCATCTTATTTCTTTCATTATCATACTTGTGTTTACATAAATGGTGACCTAACATACATACTATTGTAAAGGGATTTTTATGAATCAACGAAACTTTATATTCGATTACTCATTCTTGCTGCTGTTACACGTATGTAACCATAAATTTGACCTTTTGACGTGATGGAATGAGTCAAAATGGGTAATTATATTGTGCGGGTAAAAATTGGTCACGTTGACCCGAAACACATTGTTTATGAAATTATTTATTTTTCTATAAGTGTGATTAGTGTCTCGAATACAAATTAATAGAACAGTTGCCTGCTAAATATTATACTTTGCCTATACAGCAAAAAAAAAAAAAAAAAAAAAAAAAAAAAAATCGAAAAGCAACATTTGAAAAAACAATTGACGGAATAAACAGGCGTGCAACCACTGGAAAAAAATGGCGGAATAAACAGGCACGCCTGCAATGAATTACTCAGGTTTCTTTGAATCTTTTCTTGATGTTATATGTTTATATCTGCTTTTTTAAGTAGGTATCTGCTTCTTTGATTAGCTTTTCTAGAGGTTGGTTGCTTATTTTTATGCTTATAAATCAGCACTTATAAGCTGCTCATATATAAGCAGCTTATATCTACAATTCGGAGTTGCTTAGTCTGAACCCAAAAAAAAAAAAAAAAAAAAAAAAAAAAAAAAAAAAAAAAAAACACAACTACAGTTTCTAATTTCGTTAAAAGTAGGCTTTTGATTGTGTTTGTATTTTTATCATCGAATTACGGACAAGTGATACCTAGCTTCAAATAAAAAAATGTATTAGTAGGCTTAATGTTGCGAAATGATAAAATATAGTTTGATTTCGTTCAATTAGTATGTAAAGCAGGAGTTTGTGTATTCTTAGGCTATGGTAGCTGATTTACAAGCGAGTCCATTTTGCATCTGTGCCTGTTAGGGGTGTTTGGTTGTGGGTTGTTTTACTTAGAGTTTGACAAAAATGTATCATTTAAGGATTTCATATGTAATAGGTATCCTAAATAATCAAACTGAAAACTATATGCATGAAGTGGTTATAGTAGTTTAGATGTTTAAATTCATCATTTAGATGTTACGTCGTTGAAGATCTCAGTAGTGATTTATAAGCATAAAAGTTAGCAATTCCAACTACCCTCTAAAAAACTAGCATTATATTGAATATGAGTACTAACTAATTTTTTTTTACAGGTGGCATTGGCATCTGTTGCAGGGCCTTTCATAGGCAGAGTAAGCGGCTGCAACGAATTGTGCGACACACCAAGTGCCGGATGCAACGAATTGTCATCTATAGTCACTTTGCGTATGAGAAGTCTGAGAGCTCAAGTATAGGGAAATGATGAATATCAGGTCCTTTCTTTATCACTAGATGCATTACCATTAAGTTAGCTCTTTTCTTGCTTTTGAAGTTGTGCTAGAAATTCAGGCTCCATGTTTTTTTCTTTGTGTTTCAGGTCTGTATAACTGAGAATGCGACTAACGATGCAATTGAAAAGCTGCTCAGTATCAGCTTCATCAGGATTAAGAAAGTTATGTAAACCCTCAGGTATTGGTGCTAAACAATAGTGAAGGAAAAAAGTAACGCCCGAGGAAAGACTTAAGCGGATGGACCAAATAGGTTCCGATTCCATTTAATAAACAACTTACAGGTATTGGACTTTGTGAGCTTATTGGAATTTAAATGTGATAAGCAAAAAAAAAATGCTTATAATATATAAAACTAGAAATTTAACTGATTCTTTGCAAATTATTTTGTTTGGATTTGTAACTTAAATGTGATATGAAGCTATGTGGATAGGGATGGGAGTAGGAAAAGGAATTGGGATTCAGAATATGGGTACAAAGTTGATCAGTGTTGTTAAAAACTATGTAGGTGTTCCGTCCAATTGACTCCAACTCCGTTAAAGGTTTTCCCAAAGACCCCAAGGATACCGGACCGCCACAAGCAAGGTATAGCTATTAAGTATTTGAGAGACACACATTAAGGTTTTATAAACACAAAAATTTAATCTGCGATTATCGACATTAATAGCTTATGAATAGAGCTATCACTGTTACACATAAGGTAGGGACTAATTTAGAGGATGTATCTTTTTTCTTTGCAAGCCATAATTTTTAAGCTAAATACTTCTTATTGGTATCATTAAATAGATATCTATTGCTATGAGTTTTAAATCTATTCATTAAAATTGAACATTGCTGAACTAAGTATATAACTGCTGTTTGGTATGCCTGCAGCCTTGGCTTTTCATCAAAAAAAAAGGAGCAGAGATGCTGAGAGATCAGTTCTGGAGAACATTCAAATATATTCAAAGATTATGTGCGTCTTGGACTCGATCACTGGGGTTCATACACCAAAGGTATGCATTTTGTGCTAATTATTTTCATGTGTTAGTTCAATAAGCAATAACGAACCATTCTACTTAATATGTTTCTAAAGAGCTGTTAGTTAGGAACAATTTGTGCTTTAAATCATGCATCCATTTCACAAACCCAGGATTACTTATTGTCTTTTCACACCTGTATCGGGTAAGAAAAAATATTTATTTTTGATGCATGCCATTTTAAAAAAGTTGTTATTTATGGTTAACGGATAATATAAAAATCGTAACCCTATTGGTTTATATCTTTTATATGCAACTTAAGCCTACATGACAGATAAAATTTAATATTAGAAGCATAATCACAGTAAAGAGTTAGCATTATGAAGATATCATGCTTTATTAGTTTACTTCTATTTGTTTAGATGGACATTCTATAATGTATTTCACCATTCATAAGGATTTTTAAACTTGAAAAAGTATGTATGCATCAGATTCATCTTTTAACCACTTGGTAGAGTTTTGAAAGCGGGCTAAATGTTTTTTTCTGATCAAATGGAATTAAGTTAGTGTTAATTGTGAATTTCGATGGATTTATTTTATACATTGATGTCTCAAAAAGGTTTTGCGTGTTGTATTAGAATTTATCAAAGTTTTGTCCATCAATTGTCGAATTTGCACGACCCCGTTTACTTTTGTTTGTGTAATTATCTGATTATCATGAGGTGAGCTCATTAATGCTTTGACAATACCATGATTAAGCTGTTTTTTTAGAAAGGCTTTTTCATTAATGCTTTGCCATGATTAAGCATTTTTTTCTTTGCTAATATTTTATTATATTGAAATTGTAGATGTGTTGCAACAAGGGTGGATTGTGGATGCTGCTTCGCAAATGCTTACGGTTAAGAAGCAATCTATCGTAACTGAGCAAAAAATAGACCCTTCGAAATTGCAAACGGGGTATTTTACAAATTCTGAACATTAGCTTTCTGAATGGAACCCCTTATGATGATGGCTTCAGTAATTGGCGTCCAAGGTAGTAACTACATTTGTAAGGACACTTTTGAATCTCAAAACATAGAACAAAATAAGAAGTCTCTGTAATCTACGCAGTTGGTTTATTTTTATATGCTCCTCTTTCTGTATCCTACAGTTTTATGAGCCTATTTGATTTGGGGAAATATCATGTACTAAATGTTTAGGAAAAAAACAGGCACGCGGGCAACGCGGCGACTGTTGCCATCCTTGTTAAATCATTAAAAAGATAAATAGATCAAAAGATATTTAATTTTGAAAATAAAGATAATTTTTTAGTTGAGAAGTGACACATGTCACTCTATAATTGGAGCTTCTTATCTTAAGTTTTGGTGGAACCCACAACTTAAATGCTTTATATAAAGATCAAAAGATATTTCAATTTGAAAATAAAGATGATTTTTTAGTTGAGAAGTGACACATGTCACTCTATAATTCGAGCTCCTTATCTTAATTTTTGATGGAACGCAAAACTTAAATGCTTTATATAATAGTATAGAAGTATAGATAAAATAAAAGACACGGCCCAGTAAGGTGTGGATTAAATCAGGCCCATTTACGAATCTAGGGTTAGACTTAGGGGGGGTGTGCATCGGGCCGGAACCCGACCTGTCCCGACGAAGCCCGAATCCTGACAAGCTTGAAAATCCTAACCGAATCCCGACCCAAGTCTAGCCCGAATCGTCCCGAGTCCCGAACGAAACCGATTTGTATGGTTTTTCTTTGTAATCCCGACTTCGTCCTGACTCCCGACCCGACCCGAATCCCGATAAGCTGAAAAACACAAACCAAGTCCCGACCCGATTATGGTCGGTTCGGGATTCGGGACGTTTCGGGACGTCAGGATCGGGACGGTTTTCGGGTGTTGGTCGGGTTTTGCTCAGCCCTAGTTGACTACTATAAAAGATAAGGATTAGTGAAAAAAAAAACCACAAAGAAACCATTATGCCGTGTGTTTTCTGTTCCGATGGTTGTTGCCCCTCCGATTGTCCTGCGTTGGAACTCTTTCCGTGTGATAAGCCGTTTTCAGAGCTGAGTTGTTTATTGGCTCAAAAATTAATGGCTGCAGGATTTAAGACTGAGTTTATTATGGATTGTTTGAGGGCTGCGAAGGTGCATGGAGGGCTTGATGTTCAGAAGGATTTTGTTTTACTGATAATTCTGGGACATGAGTTTAAGTCTCGCTCACTCTCTGGGGATCTTGCTATGAAGAAAAAAATTATCGCTGAAATTAAGGAGGCTAACGATGAGGGCATATCGACGATGAAAGCTGTCGAAGCTCAGTTGAATTTGGTTAAAGGTGTTGCCAGTGCTGCTGTAGTTCGAAAATCTACAACTGGTTTGGGGAAAGCAGGTTCTGAGGGTATGGATTATGAAAATCTCGCTTTGCTTTTTCCCAATTTTAATTTGTTTTGCCTGTTAGGGACCTTTTATTTATTTATTTATTTATTTATTTATTTATTTATTTTTACAAATCCCTTTTCTTTATTTATTTGTAATTGTTTTGTTAAGTTTAAGAATTTGTTTATATTTTAGTATGAAAGGGAGTGTGTCTGTCTACAATTTGCTTTTTATACTTCATTCCGGAACAACTGATAGGCTTTCCCTAACCATGATTAAGGATTTCTTCATGATGATCAAACTATATATGCCCTTGTTTCCACTTATCCCCATTTCAGGTCTAGGGCCGTCCGTCCCGTGTTTCTTAGTATACCAAATATTAGGCCCCATTATCCTTGTATATTAAACAGAGTTGCATGTATGTAGGTCTAGGGCCGTCCGTCCCGCGTTATTTCTATGATTATATATGATATAATATAAGTATTGAATCAAATTATGAGACTTTATCTCTTTTAATGTATTAGATGACGAGGAAGAAGTGGAAGGACTATCAGAAAATCTTGAAGATTACAATGATAATTAATGTTTTTTAAGGTAATATACTACTACTGTCATAGTCATGCCCAAGTTTTGTTTAACCTCAAATGTAACCTGTTTTGGATAAGCTGGTCATCTCCCTTTTAGTTTCGTTTTAGTATTATAGGCAAATGAAAGATCACACAATGTCTTCAAAATATAAGTTGAACCAAGAAAAACCAATAATTTTTTTATGTTGATACAGAAGTGTTAGTATGTGTGTAAGGGAGAGCGAATGTGAATACCTCAGAAAGAGAAGGGATTCCCAGTCTCCGTAATAAAACAGAAAAAGCTACCTGTATATATGATACTGGCCAATTCAGGATATTGTTCATTAGTATATGAAACGGGTCGATGTGGTTTGACAGTCACCCAAAGTATATTTAAGAATAAAACTATGTTTTGAAAGTCGTATATTGATAGCAACTGGAAGAGGTAAGATAGGATAGTCTCTCTTTAACAACAAAAGTTGTTGTCTCCTGTAAATTTGCTAACGTGGCTGTGGCTGTATGCTTATCTGCTTCTGCGTATAAGTAATTAAGTAGAAGCCACAGCTTTGAATACCAAGCAAGTGATCCATATTTCATTTTGTCATTGTAGCAGTGCAGTAGGCATTGGGCATATTTAACTGTGTGACAGCAGTTTGTTTCAGTTGCATTTTGTTCAGGTGAAGTCAGAAGTTCCAATGTGACAGTTGTTCATGTGTGGTTTGTAGTTTCATGTTTGCATTTCAGAAGGCTTTATTGTGTGGCATCTTCATATGGGGTCCTCTCTGCACAGCTTTGAATCCCAAGCAAGTGATCCATATTTCATTTTGTCATTGTCGTTTGATTAATGTGCTGTAATCTTTTCTTTTCCTAATCTCATTTTTAGTCATCTAATAAAGTCCACAAAGTTAAAGTCAATGGATGAGTCATGTGGGATGCCCTTTCAAAAGTGACAGTTACTCAATCGATGTAACAATTGCTTTCCATGTTGAGTAGTGTTGTTTTGTTATTATGTTATAAAATATAACATAAAAAGTATGCTATATAGTTCTCTATTCTATGTGTATCTTAGGTCTTGTTCTGCATTCAAAAATCTTTGTTATTGACAGTAATGACACCCACTGATCTATTTTCATTCATTTCTACCTGCAGGTGTTGGAAATTTTTAAAGAGTCAAATTGATTGTTACCATTCAGCCAACTGGAATAGAGAAAAGACCAATATGTTGTTCTTGCAACTTCCGGACCAATTTGTTTATTTCGGCATTCGGAAATTTAAACTTTGGAGACTTTGTTTAATTTAATTTTCTATGTATTCAACTTTAATATTTGGTTTACTTCGGCAATTTGATGTTCGACTTTAAAGTTTGTTTCCCGTTAACTAAATATTTAATCAATATGAGGTGTTTGGCTCGAGGAGATTCTTTTGTTTGTAGAAAATTTTAGTCTTTTTATGTCTTTTTTTGCCCGTTTGGTCCGCGCCCGTTTGGCCCGTGCCTGTTTGGTCCGCGCCCGTTTGACCCAAATTTTAGTAGTCGCCCGTTTGGCCTGCGCCCATTTGGCCCGTTGCCCGTACCCGCCCGGCCTGCCCGTTTTGCCACCTCTAATGTAGACATAATTATATATGGCCTAATATATGTAAAAGAAAATCTAATCTAATGTCTTTATATATTTTCATGCGTGTATCTCCGATTTATCATTCATCGATTCACTGAAATTTTCGACCCTCGATAATGTTGTACCCTTTCTCTCTCTGCTTTGTTTTTTGCGTTCATTTTATGTGCAACTTATCTATTTCTATTGTTCTTGTCAACTTGTTTGCAGAATCATGAACAACAACTGCGGATATGGAGGCTTCTCATCTCACATGTTGTGTTTAACTTATTATCCTTGTGGACTTATTTTGTGCAGGGCAAAGACTTTATAATTTGTATCTTTGTGTTGACTGTCTCTCACAGGCCTTTAAAAGTTAAAACATTCTATGGAACAAGAAAATGAATCGAATCTAAATTTAAATTTCGTAATTCATCTTTGATACAAACTCTCTTTAATACATCTTATAAAGTTTTGCTTTGCGAGTGTTGATACATTGGCCTTAACTTTTAGAACTAATGATAAACCAACACTAGGGGTGCCAGTAGGGTTTCGTTGACTTGACCTGAACCTTGATAAAGCTTATCAGGTCGGATTAAAAATCTTGGCGGGTTAGTTTGACTCAAACTCGATAACCCGACAGTGTTGTCGGCTCTAGTTAGGGATAGATAATCAATTTTTATATATGAATTGGAATTATCATTTTGGTGGTGTCTTTCAAAAGGTTCTTATACAAGTTCTAAGGATAAAGAGTACAGTTGATGTTGTAGTCAAGAAAAAGAATCTGAATTTTAAAGTAAACTAGCTCATAACCCGTGTTAAACACGGACTTTAAAAATAAATATTTAAAGTTAAATAATAAGTAATATGAATATTCACATTGTAAAAGTTAATATGGAAAGAAATTAGATTTGGTGAAAGGGATGTGTTATAGGAACCCTCCCTATATAGTCACATCAATAGGTTTTGGTCAAACCGTACAACCCGCGATGCACACCGTACAAGCCTGTGATGCATTCAATGATTGGATACCCTCCCATAGTGTGGATAACTTGTCCTCTATATAAAGCATTTGAGACATTCTATAGAAGGCTTAAAATTTAAGATTCAACACTTGCTAATTTTATTTATAGAAGGCTTAAAATTTAAGATTCAACACTTGCTAATTGTGAAATTGTGTAAGATTCAAAAAAACATATAGTGGCAAGATTCAAACCCAAGTCTCCTAGTTGAAAGAAAACTATTCTAACCACTAAACTACAAAGGACTTTTGTTCATTTATTGCACAACCAAATAAATGTACATATACAACATTTATTGCACAACCAAATACATATAATGCATATACAATTTTTTGTGATTGTTTAGACGATTCTTACAATTCTTCTAATAAGCAACATCAAATGCATATTTTTTCGATAGCATTTTAATCTTACTCATTCAAAAAGAAAAACTCAAATTCAATTTAGTTTGCCTCCGAGCAACGTTCGTTAAACAACATTCGGTGACGGGTACCAATAATCAAATCGTTAAACAATATTCGACTTCGAACCCGCTGCTTTGCGCGGGTATCATACTAGTAATTATGAATGAACTTTGTTCTGAATGAAAATATGACGTTTGATAAATTTTCTGAACTCGTATCCCACCAATATAAAATTACCATATTAACCTTTGTGCAAATATCAAATTTTTTTTGTTATTGGTTACTGTATTTTTTATATTAATATATGTTTGTTAAATTAAATTATTATTCAACATGTTTATTCATGTGAATTTCGAGTATGTTAAAATTGCGAATATATATATATATATATATATATATATATATATATATATATATATATATATATATATATATATATATATATATAGGAAAGGGATTAGGTGCGGATTAACTTTTAAGTAAGGATGGTGCGGATAATATCACAGTACCATTCAAAAAAATAATAATTCAAAAAAATCTGAAAAAATAATAAAAAGAAAGAGGACAAAAAATTATTAAGAATCGCTGAAAAAAGTTCTAAAAAAGAATCGTTTTCATGGTTAAAAGGTATTATGATACTATTGTTTTTTTTTAATATCACTTTAATACTCATACTTTCTTAATATCAAAGTTATTTTTTTTTTAATATCACCCCTACTTTTTTTAATATCGTAATAAAAAGAGCAGAGATATTAAGGTTTTTACTAATATCAAGGTGACTTTTTAAATAAAATTGTTAATATCTCAGTTACTTTTAATATGTAAAACAATTTTTCTTTATTTTTTTTTAATATCACAGTAACCATCATCGTTTTTAAATATCATACTTCTGATATCACAGAAGCCATCATCGTTTTTTAATATCATACTAACTTTTTTATTAAAAGAAATTCAAAAAAATATGAAAAAATTAAAAAGTTAAATAGGACAACGAATAATTAAGAATCGCTGAAACAAAAATTAAAAAAACATCATTTTGATGGTTAAAACTTACGGTGATATTAAGATTAGATCTTGACTTTTTTACAAAAAGTCAAAATCAGATCTGAATTGGACGGTGTAGATTCATCCATACGTCCGCATGAAAAAATGCATACATATCCACTTAGAAGTTAGATGTAGGAAGCTAGTTGTACTTATGATCATGTGGTTCTTTTATAAATTAATATGTTAATAATAGTTAAAGGTATAAAAAGGCTTGCAAAAGGGCATGACATATTTGACTACTGAATGAATTTGTACGGCTTGGGTGCTGCTTCGTTCAACGCCAAATAGAATGATACAGAGACATACGAAAATTTCACAAACATTCACTCACCTCTGATCGATTCATTAGATGACTCTGAATGACCAATGAAGATGCTCTCAAACACCCCCTAAGTCGAGTCGAGTTAAGCTTAAGGATATAGATCCTCTAAGAGCACAAGGTATCATGCCTTCAATTTTGCTTTATGGCCATAGAGGTAAGTTAACGTGAGTTATGATCAAGTTATGATATCGCCCTGCTCAAGTTATGGTTGAGTTATAACTTTGCGTTACCATAGTAACATTGAGTTATGGTTGTTAGGGGACAAAAAAGTGATGTTTATGTGTGTAGTTTGTAAGTATTTAAATAAAAGTAGGTCTCAAAAAGGTAGTGTTGGTTGTGTTATGATAAGGGTTGTTTTTTGTGAGTTAAGGTTGAAATATTAAAGCTGATATGGCGCTGACGTGACGCTAAGTTATGGCATAACCTCAAGTTATGATACCAAGTGCTCTAATGTTGAGTTCAACATGACTAGTCATGTTGTCTCTTTATGTGAGACAACATGACTAGTCATGTTGAACTCAACATTAGAGTATCTCAATTGTAAGCTTAATTATAAACGGTTATTCGAGCTCGAGTTGAGTAACTATCCAACGCAAAAGCTTGTTTAAAGTGTTACTTTGATCTGGCTTGAGACGAATCGTAAACACCTTTGAATCTAAACTAATTATTCTAATGGTAATAAACGTTTAAAAGTCAATGTGAAAATGAGGAAAAATCACTATTCATATGTCATCTTTTTATGGTAGGAGGATCGATTACGAGGGCTTAAGTAGAAAGACGTATGATATATTGACGAGTGACAAGTGAGAATCGTAATCACGTTAAGCACATCAACAAATAACTATCATCAATTTTGCAAATTTAAGTATGGTTTTCCGTGGTGGTGGTATAACATATAAGTGTCATATGAAATTCTCATTAAATGATAAATTTTAGGGTTGACGTCGAGTTATCACGTGGTTTATATTTAGTTTTCCATTCAGGTGTCTTTCGAGTTTAGTGATATAATCATGCTTTTAGCCTATAAAAGTTTTTTTTTTTTTTTTTTTTTTTTTTTTTTTTTTTTTTTTCCTGAAAATAAACTAGACTAAATGCGAAAGACAATTTGAATGAAAAACTATGAATGGCTATGGTTGAGGAAACCGGGGAAAATCAGGAAACACCGTTACCTTTCGGATCAAAGTAGCGACGAGCCGAGTCGAGTATTACGATTACAGGGGAGAAGCAATGCTTCGTAGACAGCTTCGGTTCCTCGTCGCTTCTTTCTAGCAATTAACTTTTCAAGTGGGTGGCTGGATAAGCAAGCTACCTTCATCATTGGTAAAATCCCTATCTCTACTACTTATAAATAGTGTATGTTTATTTTTGAAACTTAAAATGACTCAATTGAGTAATGTTAGTGGACTATTATATCCTTGATTGAAAATAGTAACAACAACTATCACTAAATTAATATTTTAAACATTGTTTAATTCTTAAACTTTTATAATTTTTTTGTTTTCTAACTCATAGATTTTTTTTTTCTCGCAATGACTACAAATGAAACCCGTAATTTTTGCATCAAGGGTCAAACCAGAATTACAATTTCATAAATATAATTATTTGCCGCTATACACCATCGTTTTGCGCGAATATTCGTTTAGTAAATAATAAATCACAATGGCTGGGACTAGGGATGGAAACGAGCTGAAGCTTGCCAGAGCTTGAGCTCGGCTCGTTTATATATATATAAAGTTCGAGCTGGGGATCATGCGTTCAAGCTTTTTACCGATCCGATCCGGGAGAAAAGGGGAATTGTTCGTAACCGAAATTCAAATCACGGAACATCATATAAACCCAAAAAGCCTGAAATTACTTTCATCTTCAACATTCATTTCATACCTCCATGGTTTATTCTCCACACTCCACTATTCTTATTAAACCAAACCTTCCACTCACACCTAACTCACCGTATAAAATGAAGCGCTACGTCATCATCAAACACATTCATTTCCAGAAGCTGCTTAATTATATCCACCAACGCCGTTATTCAAACTACGCATCAACAGCTTCAGTTATCCCCTTTCACTCAGGTTATATATAAATTTCTTTTAGTTTATTTTAAGCTTATTTCTTTCTTATTGTATCCGTTTATGTGTTGGATTGATAGCAATGTTTCTAGAACTTACCATTAATTAAGTATTTACGCTAAAACCGAGTATTCGATTATCAAATAATTCTCTTCTAAAACAATTCTTCAGGCTATATATATATGCATACTTATTTCGCCTTTTGAGCTGTTTTTTTAATACTCATTATTCCGTTACTAATGAAGCATTGAAGCTTCTATTAACTGTTTACCTACAGAAATTAACAACCTACCTAACTAACTAACTAACTAACTAGCAGAACGTGACTAATTAATTAAATACAGCTGTCACGTTTTATTACAGTGCGTTGTAAGGTTTTGACTATTTGCTTTGTGAGGTTGACTGTTTAGCTAACTAGTTAGAAGTAGCTTTACTAATTTAAGTTGATTTGTTTGTAAATTGTAATCGTGCCTGTATTGATAGAAACGTTACTTCGTTTTGAAGCGCACGCAGTGTAGCTGTGTAGATAGTAAGTGATTATGTGATAAGATTTATGTATAATCCACGTATTAGAACGTGTTAAATTTTGAACAGCATGTGCTGACGTGGAGCAGTATATGTACTTTTTTTTTTTTTGGACGGCAATTGTGGCTACATGGCCCCTAGCCCATAAGGCGTAGCGAGCCCACACAATCAGGTTGGTCCAGCCAGAAGGCAATGGCACCCTACTCGAACTTGAGACCTTGCCTAGGAGGGTAAAACCGCCATACCGCTAGACCAGAGGCCCATTGGTGTATATGTACTTATTTAAGTAGACTTGTTTTAAAACGTGTGTCTGTTTATGTGATGGATTGATAGAAATTAGAATGTTAGTTGAACTTACTCTCGTTTTTAAGCACACACGCAGTGTGTATGTGTGTTGATGAGTTTCAAGCTTTGAGTTTCGGAAATAGTGTTAGTATAGTTTTTGGGCGTAAGTAAGTTAGCAATTCCAGTGTTTGACTGTTAGTTTGGCCAACTCTGGCAACGAAAGTATTTATATGTGATTTTAACACTTGGTTAAGTTTATTTGTGTTAAATTGCATTGGTTTATGTGCTGGTTGCTACTTTACACTCGCATTTTGTATATATAAGTTTTTTCCGAAAATGACTACAAGACAATCAGTTTGCTGATATTGTTAGTATGTGTTTTTTTGTTCCCAACTTGCGATAATCAGAAATAGTGGTTTGAGTTGGGCGTTCTTAATTATTTACGGATTTACATGTAATTGGATAATTAGAATCACCTTTGTTGGGAGCTACTTTTGAACTGTTTATCTGAAGCTGATTATTTAACATTCTGATAATGAGAACAAATTTCACTATGGCAGCCGAGCACTAATTAATTAACTGCAACTTGAAAACACACTTTAAAGTTAATCGAGTTGAATTTGATACTAATTTTTTAATCTAAAATCCGCTCTTCTAATTTAGTCATAACTGTAGTATCATATTCGCCTATAAGGTACTTGTAGTCTCTTTGCTTTAGATCGTTGTAGGTATTCAGCTTCTCTTATTTCATAATCATATATTCCATGATAGTATGTATCAAGCCTAATCTGTTCACTAAACTTAGTAATCTAGATAGATAAAGTAAGGACAGAACGAACCTTTTATTGTAACAATAATGACTTTCTGCTTTGTTAAAAGACACGTTTTTGGTTTCAGTCAATGCTAATGTTATGGGACAACACTTTCAGAACACGAATTGCTGGTACGTTCTCTGGAAGAATGCAAGTTTTCGAGAAACTCGACAGATGTTACTGAAACACATGCAAGGACCATAAAACTCGGGTACATGACATGCCCATCTATCACATCACTACTGGTTGCAGCATACATATCTTATAACAATCTCAATTTTGCTCGTCAACTACTTGATGAAGTTCCTCACTGGAATTTCAATTTAGTTTCTTCCAATACGATCATTGCAAGTTTTATGAAGATGCGAGATGTTGACACTGCCAAGAAGATGTTTCGCAAGATGCACAAACGAGATCTGATATCCTGGAACACAATGATTGGAGGATTTGTTAGAAATGCATGTTTTGAGGAGGCATTTGGGCTCTTCAGAAAGATGTTGAATTCGAATGTGGAGCCAGATAAGTTTACGTTTTCATCCATCATCACTGCATGTGCTCGTGTTGGAGCTCTTGATCAAGCTAAATGGATACATAATTTGCTGACTGAAAAACGAATTGAACTCAATTTTATATCGAGTGCCGCACTTATAGACATGTACTCAAAATGTGGAAGAATCGAAACTGCCAAAACAATTTTTAAAAGCGTTAAACGTGATGACGTTTCTGTTTGGAACGCCATGATTAATGGGCTAGCAATGCACGGTCTTGCTATGGACGCAATTGCGACTTTCACACAGATGGAAGGTGAAAATACTTCACCTGATTCAATTACTTTTGTTGGAATCTTAACTGCGTGTAGTCATTCTGGCTTGACTCAACAGGGTCGTGAGTATTTTGATCTAATGAGAACAAAATACTCGATGAATCCACAGCTTGAGCATTATGGAGCAATGGTTGATCTCTTTGGTCGAGCCGGGCTTCTAGAAGAAGCTTATGAAGTAATTAAGGGAATGCCGATGGACCCTGATGTTGTTATATGGAGGGCATTTCTTAGTGCTTGCAGAACACACAGAAAACCCGAGTTAGCGGAAGTTGCAGTTTCAAAAATATCACATCTTGAAAGTGGAGATTATGTGTTACTGTCGAATACTTATTGTTCTGTAAATAAATGGGATAATGCTGAAAAATTAAGGGATGTTATGAGAGAAAAGCGAGTTAATAAAAGTAGGGGGAAAAGCTGGGTTGAGTTTGGTGGAGCCATTCACCAGTTTAAATCAGGAGACAGATCACATCCTGAAACCAAATCTATATACAAGATTCTTGAAGCATTAATTGGTCGTATCAGAGAACAAGGGTTTGCTCCTGTTACAGAACTGGTTCTTATGGATATATCCGAGGAGGAAAAAGAGGGGAATTTGAGTTACCACAGTGAAAAGTTGGCATTGGCTTATGGGATCCTAAAATCAAGCCCGGGATCCGAAATCAGGATTTCAAAGAATCTGCGGACATGTCTTGACTGTCACTCTTGGTTAAAGTTGGTTTCTAAAGTATTGAAAAGGGTAATTGTTGTGAGGGACCGGATCCGTTTTCATCGGTTTGAAGATGGTCAGTGTTCTTGTGGAGATTACTGGTAGCTTATCGGGCTTGTTGCTGGTGAGTTTTTTTTTTTTTTTTTTCTTTTGTATGTAGGAAGATGTAAACTTTACTTGTCTCATGGTTATCCATATTTGTATTTTCCGAGAAACATTAATTATTTATATTGATGAAGAACCAATGTAATAGAGAAAAATTTAACATGTACAGTATGTGACTAATACATTCTACTTCTCAAATTCTTTCATTGTATCAGTATATTAGTCTTTGTATTCATTTTAGCTGCTTTTTAGATAATATATAGATGTCATAGTCTTATATTATTACATAGACAATAGGCTTTTGTGGGCCGAGCTTGTTTACCTAAGCAACAGATATCACCTGCATAAGAATCAGATTTTCATTTTTCTTAACATTCCACATTGCAAACAGCATGCGTTACTTGCAACCTATTTCTGGTGCATTATGACCTTAGCAGGATTTGTTCAACAAGAGCGAAATGAGTCAACTGTTGACTAAACTAGCTATCTTGGATTGGAACCAATTTCAGTTTGCCTCCATAAATTTCCGGAAGTTGGCTCTCGTCAATGTCTTTCAGAAGTGTTGCTGTCAGCTGCTTAGTTTCAACAAATACAATCTGCCAAGGTAAACATGGATTTAATCACTTTAGTACTTTTGTGCTTACTCATACTTGGCTAGTGGCTACTATAATGCACCATTTATGACCTCGATAGCTTCTACTTTAAGATTTAGGCAAGTAGATGTAATAATCGTTTTTGTTTTAATAGAATGATTTCAGTGATTGTATGCCTCAAAAATAAACTTTGGGCACTTTTGACCAGTTTAACCCATTTGATGAGTTTCCTTGTTTAGCTATTTTTATTTTTTAATTTTTATTTTACCGTTTGACCAGTTAGAGTTAAAACACAACCTAAATTAACCTATACATAAGTTAATGTGTCATAATTGCCACCTCTTTAGACAAGCGTACCTTTTTCTTTGTTTTTTCATCAATAAAAGGATAAATCATCTTCCAAGCCGTCATAAATAAGTAAGGAGCATGCACGACATACATTTTTCCAAGTCTTTCAGGATGATAATCCTGTCATAAACATCAAATCATTACATCAGAAACTAATATGATCTATTTCCATCAGTCCATTTTAGGCCATTATACTGCAACTATATATCTGACATTAAAGGCTATTCTTGTACACACACACATACAAGAGTGAAGTGCTTTCAAACCTGCAAAATCGTGAGTGCGGCAAGATATCCACGAATATCACTGTTTGAATATCCCCATCCTTGATCATCTGCTATAGACACAAACTTCTCTTGGCCTGGAGGCATCCTGATATTATTTTGAAAATTGGTTATCAAGATTATTTTTCTTAATATAAGCCTAGAATGTAGAGGTGGCAATTTCAACCCATTTACTTGTACTTAGGCCAACCCAACCTGACCCAAACCCACCCATTCTGACAACACAAATTACCCATTTTGACAATTTGACCTGAGCTAACTATGCCACCTCTACTTCCAGTTTATGTTTTATTTACAAAGATTACAATAGGAATGTGGATGAAGATGGTTATACCTCGCAGTTATTCTATCAAGTGTGAAGACCACATAACCTGTGATGCATTCACAAGCATTATTACTTATTAAAAATAGAATTTAGAAAATGTTGATTTGGATTGATGTACATATGTGGTAGGTTAATAACATACGTTTGAACTCTTCAAGGCCTCCTATTTTGTTGGGGTAATGTCTGCCTCCAAACACAACAGTTATCAATCGTCCACTTTTATCTGTTCCTTGCATGAACAACTTATTTTGAGCTAAATCATTCGGGATTTCTGATGCAGAAATGCAACCATTTGGAACAAATGTTCTTCTCCACTTCACGAACTTTAGAAACATAGCACTGGCTTTATCTATGTCCAGATCACGGGCACGAAGAAACCTTCTAAGAGTAAAATCATCATACTCCTATAGTAAAATTCACTTCATTAGAATGAGACGACATTTAATGAAGAAACATCTTATTTACTTTTCTCATATTAACAGGTAAAGGTTTTCAGCGATTTTAACCATTTGAAGTTTTTAAGATTCCACTCATTCATAAGGAATTGATCTTATTAATATTGACTTGAGTTGGCAATTTTAACCGATTTAGTTATTGGGATTTTGGTGTGCAAACGAGGGAGCATCTAACATAATGCATCTAAATTATATAACTCTATAGAATAACAACAATAGAATAACAAGGTTTAAAGTTGCTTTGTAACACTACATATGGCAATTTTAACCCTTTCCATATAAATAGGTCAACTTCGGGTAGTATGAAAAAAAAAATTAGGTAAAAAGTTAACGGACAGCGGGTTGAGTGTTGTTAGCGTATATGTCCGAATGACGTAGGCCGAAAGACCATAAAGACCACTTTAAGTATTACATAATTAGTATTCTACTAATAATGCAATACTGGGGGGACATGTTTGCGTATATAGTCTGATAGACCCGATCCTTCAAAAGGACATAAGATAGAAGGTACAGGATGGACGGTCTGGATGGACGGTCTGGATGGACGGTCTGGATGAACGGTCTGGATGGACGGTCTGGATGGACGGTCTGGATGCACGGTCTGGATGGACGGTCTGGATGAACGGTCTGGATGGACGGTCTGGATGGACGGCCTGGATGGACGGCCTGGATGAACGGTCTGGATGAACGGTCTGGATGAACGGCCTGGATGGACGGCCTGGATGGACGGCTTAGGCTGGACGGACAGCCTTGACGGACGACACATACCGGACGACAGGATGAGGGCACGTAAGGATGAAGAGCGCGTGTACCTACCACCCAGGTTTTAGGGGAACATGTTCCCAATGATGACATCATCTACAGTAGCTCAGGTATTATATATACACCACCCTTGGTGGTTGCACAGGGGGAACCTCTTACCTCTCTCTACTTTCTCTCTCTAGAATTACTCTCCACTAGAGGGTATATCCCTCCTTACTTATATCCCTCCATACTTATAGTAGAGGACTGACTTGACCGTCGGAGGGTGGTCCCGGGGCTCCGGCCTCGGGACTCCTTCTAACGGGTTCTTTCTTGTTTACAGCACGCTTCGAGACTCGGGACAAGGATGAACGGCACGTGGGAGCCGTCCAGACTTGCCTAGCGGATTTATGCTCAAACAAATTGGCGCCATCCGTGGGACCCGTTATTCAATCTACCAGAGCTTAGGATAACGGGTTTCACCCTTCGTAGACCTCCCTTCGGAGGTACAGCGTCTACCCTCCTTCCAGAGGAAGGATGATACCAGAGGTGGTTCGTCCACCGTCCTTTCAGAAGTGGCTCTTCCATCCTCCGTTCGGGTATAGTTCAACTCGGTAAGGCACTATATGATTCGGTAGGCTCATCCACCTGGCCTTCCGGTACGATACCCTCCATCATCCCTTCGGTACGGATGGAGGGCTGACATGGGACTATAAGGTGACATGTGACTGCTAGAGAAAATGCAAAAAGATGTCTTGCCAGGATTCAAGCTCGGGTCTTCACTGTGAAAAGCCAGCACGTAACCATTGGACTAAGAGTCAAATGCGTGACGGATGACAACGAAGTCGGTTCATTAACTGCCCTTCCGGCAGCGGTTCATCTACCCTCCTTCCGAAGGTGGTTCTTCCATCATATAAGAAAGATGTTAGTATGGACAGTATGGGTTGTTCGGTTATTGTTGCTCCGTTAGGAACCGTTGTGCCATCGATAAAAAGGGGATGGTATGGACGTTATATATGAATCGTCCGGTGGCAGGACTTTCATCAACCCCTCGATATGAAAAAGGGGCATTGTATCATTCATTCGGTAAGAATCACCCGGTGTTACACTGGGGCATGTACATAGGTGCCTCGTCCGGGCTTTCGACAAGAGGTCTGGTCGTTCGGTATGAGGAAGGAACCTTGCATCATTCGTTCGTAGAAAGGTCATTCGGTATGACGTCCTTCAGAAGCCATCAGTGGCAGGGATGATCTCCTTCGATAGCCATATTGATAGCATGACTAACAAGCTACTGAGTTAGGACGTTCGGACAAATAGTGTATCATTCGGATGCAGTGTTTCACACCCACTTTGTAAGTACTCCAGTAATATTTTCTCACTCTCTCTGTTGCCATGAGAACATAAGTATGACACGATAGGTTCATGGCCATGCTAACCTCATTCAAATGCTAAAAACAAAAGAAACATGGATGATGTACAAATAACACAGCCGATGGTACTAGACAATTTTTACAATTATATATGCATGATGCAACATGAATAAAGCATTATTGCCCATGTCCCACACCCCACGTGATTTACTTTATCAAATAGTAGTTTAATTGGGGCATATCCAAGGCATAAAATAATAAATTTGTCTATTTCGACACCTTTAGAAATAATGTTAAATTGATGGAATGTTACCTTTTATGACCTCCGGACCACTAATCGTTCGGTTAATAAATCTCCATCTATTATTTAGACGAGGGGCAATTTCTATTATATCTACACCTCATACTTCAAATGCTGGCATTCCGAACCATTTTTTCCATAAAATGAGTAGCTTATAATCTTATATTCTAGATTAAATATGCTTCTTGGTAAGACCTACCTTATAGAACTGAAAGAATAAAGTTACTGCTTTTATTGTGTGATTAAAAGAACATATCAAAAAATTTTGCTAAAAGCATCACTTTTATCCCGTGAAAAGAGGGTGGCTGTGAGAGAATGGGCGATTCAAATTAATAATCATATTCACTCTGACAAGTCACATGGGATAGTAGTAATGGTGTAGGATATACATCTATCCTTACTTTAAAATACGCCGCGACCACGACAATATTATTTAATATTTCGTATTTTATCTTGGTATCTTCAATATGTAAAAACAAAACAAATATAAGGAGCACACTTCAATACTTCATAACTCCACATCAGAAGAAAATACGCACATTTCATCTTAGTAGCAACGGAAGCACGTTTGAGCTTGAACTTCGCGATTTAATCCATCAAACATTTTGAGCAATGAGTTTTAAAACCCGCTGGTCACTGAAGTCAGGGAGTCTTACACAAATACCTTTTGCTCACTAAGCAAATATTAATCCTTACTGTGGTCTTGCGGCGTTTTTATGGTTGTCCGTCGTCGCTTCCGGTCACTGTTTGTTGGTTACTATGTTAAATTGGATTTTGAATTCCGCGCCCCGGAAAAAGGACTCGTTCGGCGATATTAAACAGGCCTCGGAGACACATCGGGCAAGATACTAACATGATTCAAGTTTTAACTTCGTGCTCTAAACTAAGATATGATGGTTCGCGTCTGACCTTCAACAACTGTAATGTTTTGTTATACTTTTATACTTCGGCATTCGGCCTAACCTCTATCTCCGTTAGATGGACACCAACACCAGAAGAACGACGTAGATCAAGAATAGTAACTTTCGTGAGCCCACGACTCACGGACCTTGCAGATATCACGCGTTAAGGCTCCTATCATCGGGATCCACATCCCAACACATCCTCCTGACTTAGGACAATCTCCGGTCATCAATACCACTCTCCGGCATCAATACCTAAACAACAATCTCTGGTCCTGCGGTAAAAGTTAACCACCATCGAATATTTATGAACGTGTGGGTCTGGTGGAATACCTCCACTTTGTCATACTTTTATACTCCGACAATCAACTGGATCGATGTCACAGCTCTCATCATGGGGATCCATACCCCAAATCATCATTTAAACTTAAATCGACACCTATGGCCTTCGGCATCGGGCATCTCCGGCACCCGGACGGCATCGGTACCCAACGTAAAAAGCGGGTTCGTCGGGGAAATGACGGACACGATACCTTTTGATTTGTGATATGTGGTTCATGGTTTATGAAAATATAAGAGATAGATGGATTGTTGTTCATATTTTGTAGATAGAAAGTTTGGTGAGATGGGAAGAGAGTCAATGGCGTGTGGTGATGACTGTGGGCACAGTCCGTTCACGATTCTCTAGAATCTAAAAAGTATCAATGACAAAATGACTATACAAAAAGTTTCAAAGTCTACGAAATATTTGCTAAATATATAAAGCAAAAAGATTTGGATAAACATAAAAATTGCTGATAACATTTGATCCGAAATATTAAAGCAAAAAGTTTCAAAGTCTACGAGATCTTACGTGTACAAGCATTACCCATGCCACCATTGATTTTCTAAAGACAATACCAGGAGCCAATATTATTTACTACGCATAAAATACATATTTGGTCGGCATATTGAAATATATTGGAACACATATTAAAATTACGATAGTTGACACCTTACCGTTGAAAGCAAGAAACATTATATGTTTTATATCCATGAGACCTTCGATTATTATGGGTTGATTATGTCATCTGGCATTTTGTGGTATTTGAGTTCGACAATACTGAAAAGATTTAGTACCACCAAACTGGGGGGAGTATAGAGGCATGATAACTCCGTCGTTTATGTCACAGATTGTGATCCGTATTGGTATTGGTGGTATTATATTTGTGATATCTAACGGAAGAAAGCAAAAAGCTTTCAAGTTTTATTCTACAGGATTGACGAGCAAAAGGTGATGATTTAGTAAAGCGTGGTCAATGAGAACGATAAACATCATATGTTTGCTACTTAACACACATGGGTAACAATTGTTATTAATCGTTTATTATGTTATCTAATACTTTGTTTTACTTAAGTTCAACGATACTAACAAGTTGTAGCACCGTCGAACTGGGGGGGAATATAGTGGTGATACCTCCATCGGTCATGTTACGATTCAGCTATGATCCGGTTGTATATTGAATTATTGATTGTATATTGAATTATTGATACTAACAAATCATTGGGAACATCATATATAACGAAAAAAGCAAAAGAGCTTTCATGTTTCACTTTGCAGGGATAATTCTACGACTAGCCCAACGGTATCAAACCTAGGGGTAACGTCTATGACTCAACGGTAACGTCTACGACTAGCCCAACGGTATCAAACCTAGGGGTAACGTCTATGACTCAACGGTAACGTCTACGACTAGCCCAACGGTATCAAACCTAGGGGTAACGTCTATGACTCAACGGTAACGTCTACGACTAGCCCAACGGTATCAAACCTAGGGGTAACGTCTATGACTCAACGGTAACGTCTACGACTAGCCCAACGGTATCAAACCTAGGGGTAACGTCTATGACTCAACGGTAACGTCTACGACTAGCCCAACGGTATCAAACCTAGGGGTAACGTCTATGACTCAACGGTAACGTCTACGACTAGCCCAACGGTATCAAACCTAGGGGTAACGTCTATGACTCAACGGTAACGTCTACGACTAGCCCAACGGTATCAAACCTAGGGGTAACGTCTATCACCCAACGGTAACAAACCTAAGGGTTCGACACATCACCCAACGGTAACAAACCTAAGGGTTCGACACATCACCCAACGGTAACAAACCTAAGGGTTCGACACATCACCCAACGGTAACAAACCTAAGGGTTCGACACATCACCCAACGGTAACAAACCTAAGGGTTCGACACATCACCCAACGGTAACAAACCTAAGGGTTCGACACATCACCCAACGGTAACAAACCTAGGGGTTCGTCATATAACCCAACGGTAACAAACCTAGGGGTTCGTCATATAACCCAACGGTAACAAACCTAGGGGTTCGTCATATAACCCAACGGTTCCAAACCTAGGGGTAACATCTACGACCTAACGATGCCAAGTCACCTAGGAGTAACATCATTAACCCAACAGTGCCAAGTCACCCAGGGGTTACGTTATCGACCTAACAGCGCAAAGACGCTTAGGGGTCGCATCATCATGACCTAACGGCGCCAAGACGCCTAGGGGTAACATCATTGGACTCAACAGCACGAAGTCGCTAGAAACAAACATCGAAAATGCTCTGACGAAGAATAGCTACCTCCGACCGGTCAATATAGCCTATGTCTTGGCAAAAATGTAAGACCCAACAATGCTTAAGTATAGCATCATTGACCGTTGCTCAACAATACTATACTGGGGGGACATGTTAGCGTATATGTCCGAATGACGTAGGCCGAAAGACCATAAAGACCACTTTAAGTATTACATAATTAGTATTCTACTAATAATGCAATACTGGGGGGACATGTTTGCGTATATAGTCTGATAGACCCGATCCTTCAAAAGGACATAAGATAGAAGGTACAGGATGGACGGTCTGGATGGACGGTCTGGATGGACGGTCTGGATGAACGGTCTGGATGGACGGTCTGGATGGACGGTCTGGATGCACGGTCTGGATGGACGGTCTGGATGAACGGTCTGGATGGACGGTCTGGATGGACGGCCTGGATGAACGGTCTGGATGAACGGTCTGGATGAACGGCCTGGATGGACGGCCTGGATGGACGGCCTGGATGGACGGCTTAGGCTGGACGGACAGCCTTGACGGACGACACATACCGGACGACAGGATGAGGGCACGTAAGGATGAAGAGCGCGTGTACCTACCACCCAGGTTTTAGGGGAACATGTTCCCAATGATGACATCATCTACAGTAGCTCAGGTATTATATATACACCACCCTTGGTGGTTGCACAGGGGGAACCTCTTACCTCTCTCTACTTTCTCTCTCTAGAATTACTCTCCACTAGAGGGTATATCCCTCCTTACTTATATCCCTCCATACTTATAGTAGAGGACTGACTTGACCGTCGGAGGGTGGTCCCGGGGCTCCGGCCTCGGGACTCCTTCTAACGGGTTCTTTCTTGTTTACAGCACGCTTCGAGACTCGGGACAAGGATGAACGGCACGTGGGAGCCGTCCAGACTTGCCTAGCGGATTTATGCTCAAACAAGTGTCACCCAATGTGAATTTTTCATGTATAGAACTTCCTCCATTGCTTTATTCAGAAAGTCAGATTAACAACATAGGTTTGTAAAAATGTGAGCATATATAATCCACATATTCTTAGAAATAAAAATTGTTTTGGTCAACCCGACCCAAGGCTCACCCAAAACACCATTTTTAACAGAAAGTGTGTACTGTCAAAGTTCTACTACATAGTCCAAAATTGATTTTTAGATCTAAAAAATATAATTACATCTTCAAGAACTGTATAATATATAAATCCTTACACAAGAATACGTAAAGACGACTATATCAGTGGATCCAGCATAATCGGACCACAGTGACTTTTATATCAGTGTGAGTTAAGACATGTACCTTTGAAGTAGGATCTTGCTTTTCGACTAATTCCCTCATTTGCAAAATTTTCTTGTGCTCATCTTCACTGCTTCCATCCATCTTTCTGCAGAGTATAACTATGTTCTTCTGTTTGACTTTGTTTCTGCAGCCTGAAACTTGCTCTTTATATAATAGATACCACTCATTAGTCTTTACAAAGAATTTGAATTTGTGAAATTACCAAATTGGGTCTTGTATGCTGTTGTCTAAATCCTATTTATTGTTTGTGTTGGTTGTGTTTGTTGCCAAATATAATGGGTATGGGGACATGTAGGTGAATGTGACCATCAGAATTGATTATTTTAGGTGGCTTTTGTTGAACTCTTTTAATATTACTTGGATTACATCTGTCCCCTCATCTTTCATCAACATGATACTCAGGCCCCTACAATTTTTCGCATATTCTCGAAGATGCTCTTATTGTCAAATGACTGCAGTGCCCTTGATCACTTCGGTGATATTACCTGTCGATATGGCTCCAAAAGTGTAGGGGTGAAAGTAATTACAAGAACTCTTTCCTGAAGGGCATAGCGCCATAGCCAACATGCTTGCTTCATGCTTAATATTTCAATATTTTGACCATAATGGCTGTGGGGAAATGCAGGTGGGTGTGGATATATGAATTGAGTATTTAGGTATATTTCCACAAAGACTCTTTCGTTATGATTAGTTTTGATTTTTCTCACCGTCTTCTTTTAGTACATATATGGTAGTGTCAAATGACGAAAAAGCCCTTGATCAGTTCTATGACATTACATCTCAATAGTACCAAACGTGTGGTTGTGCAAGAATAGTAAGGACAATAAGAGTAATAATTCCTTGGATTTGAAAATATACTCCCTCAAGACCTCAATAATTTTATATTTCAAACTTCATGGAATATTTGGGAAGTTTATAAGACTGTTACAAAGGTTGAGATGATGAACTTGAATGAACTTGCAACTGATTCAACTACATTTTTTTTTTTTTTGCATCAACATTTTACTATCATGTTGGCCACCAAGATTCCTTAGGGGCTTGGGGAGGGAAGGTTTCGCTAGGAGAGGTCTCAAGTTCGAGTCCCACCCGAGACTACGGAATAGGGTCAGCATACTGCCCAATTGGACTGCTACCTTAACCACTAACAACTAACAAGCCGTTCAAAAAAAATGTAGGTTGAGTGTAAGGTGATCTTCAATAAACTAGTGACTGATAACATCATTTTAGTATCATGTGGGTTGAATGTTGGGTGATCTTGAAATAAACTGATAACTAATTCAATTACATGTTCACCACATTTTTTAATCATATAATATGCAGGATTTGAACAAGAGGAAAGATATGTGTCAACTGTTGACTAAATTAGCTATCTTGAATGGGAACCAATTTCAGTTTGCCTCCATAAATTTCCGGAAGCTGGCTCTCGTCAATGTCTTTCAGAAGTGTTGATTTCAGCTGCTTAGTTTCAACAAACACAATCTGCAAGGTAAACATAGATTTTATGTTACTTTAGTACTTGTGTGCTAACTCGTAGTCGCCTAGCGGCTACTAATCTGCACCATTCATGACCTCAATAACAAGCTGATACTTTGAGATAAAGGCAAGTAGAGGTCCGGCTAAAACATAACCTAAATCATGCTTACCCTTTTCCTTGATTTTTCATCAATAAATGTAGAAAACATCTTCCATGCCGTCATAAATAAGTAAGGAGCATGCACGATATACAGTTTTTCAAGTCTTTCAGGATGATAATCCTGTCATAAACATCAAATTTATTACATCAGAAACAAATATACTTTCCATCACTCTGCTATAGGCCATCGTGATGTAGGCTAAAATATTGGGGGGGGGGGGGGGGGGGGGGGAACACATACATAACAAGAGTGAAGTGCATTTAAACCTGCAAAATAGTGAGTGCGGCAAGATATCCATGAATATCACTGTTTGAATATCCCCATCCTTGAACATCTGCTATAGAAACAAACTTTTCTTGACCTTGAGGCATCCTGATATTAATATTGTACATATTGGTTATCAAGATTATTTTTTCCTAATATAAGCCCTACTGCCCTAGGATGTAGAGGTGGCAATTTTTACCCCATTTACTTGTGAATGAGTCAGTTCGTGTTTTGATTTATATCTTAAACAGGTAATCACCAGAATTAACATTCATAGAAATGGTTTGAACGGGGTACAAAAGTATTCAGTGTGTATTCTTAAATCTTAATGCATAAAATCTCCTGCATATCTTTATTCAACAAATTAAGTGAGCGTCTCAAATGTTGTTTACATCTCTAACAGAGTAACAGTTATAATCACCAAACTTAAGCTCAATAGAAATGGGTTGAATGGGTCAAAAATCACCTAAAGTGTTTTTTTTTAGCTAAAAACTACCCCAAGTCTGAATCAAGTAAGAAGAAAAATTAATTAGAAGATTAAGTGCTTAGTCATCCTCATTAGAAAGTAGTGGCTATAGAAATACTTGTTACCTTTATTTCATACTTTGAATTCGTTTTCGATCCCTACATAAACCTCTTAAAAAGTTTCATTAAACAAATTAGATTACTCGTATTAGATTAGTAGGTTTTCTGTTATCGTATTTGACTCATTAATAATCTATCAAGAAAGTTTAAATTTTTTTACAATAATTGCCTAAGCCAACCCGACCCAACCCATTCTGAAATCTGACCGCACAAAACTATCAATTCTCCTAGTTCAATTTTTTTTACTCACTAAAATCACGATGGAAAGATAACTTGTATATGAAGATGGTTATACCTTGCAGTTATTTTATCAAGTGTGAAGACGGTATAACCTGTGATGCATTCACAATCACCATTAGCAAAAGAATTATTTAAAATTTAATTTGGATTAGCGGACATATGTGGTAAGGTTATTAACATACGTTGAAACTCTTCAAGACCTCCTATTTTGTTAGGGTAATGTCTGCCTCCAAGCACAACAGTTATCAAGCGTCCACTTTTATCTGTTCCTTGCATGAATACCTTATTTTGAGCTAGTTCATTTGGGATTTCTGATGCAGAAATGCAACCATTTGGAACAAATGTTCTTCTCCATTTAACGAACTTTAAAAACATAGCACTAGCTTTATCTATGTCCAGTTCACGGGCACGAAGAAACCTTCTAATAGTGAAATCATCATACTCCTATAATAAAATGTTGATTCGTTAGAATGACACGTTATTATGATGAAGAAATATCTGATTTTCGTTTCTCCTATCAATAGATTTTGTATCATAGAGGTTTTTAAGGATCTTGATCATGTAGAGTTTTTGAGATTTCATTAATTCATTAAGTAATTGATCTCATAACTTTTTACTAGATGTGGCAATTTCAACCGATTTAGTTATAAATTGGTTCAGGTCATGTTTTTTCTCAACCGCTCGAACGAGTAAAATCAACAAAGGTAGAAGGAAACATGAAAATGTACCTTATTTTATTCATAAACCGAAAGGTCCAGACACAACTTGTTGTGTTAACCCAACTCGGGCACTCGGCCCGTTTTAACCAGCCCAAAAAGTACCTGTTTTGACCTGAACTTATTACACTAGACCCGTTCATCTTGCCACTTCTAATTTTCCGATTCATCATCTCGTATCATAATGTCATATGTAATGCTGTCTTAACATTAGAGTTGATAGTTATTTCGGTTTAATACGAAAGAAGTTGATAACAACATTAACATATTAGACAACAACATATGATCATCTAGGTGTTGTAAATACTAAAATGTATATGTTAGTTTGTCTGAATTCCCAGAAGAAAAAAGCAACATTATTATAAAATCCTAAAGGGTTAAAATTAAAAATCCCAACAATCTCTAAATGACTAAATTATGTAACCATTTATAACACACTGATTATTAAAAAACAATAAAAATTGAACAAAAATGTGTTTCAGCTTAACCCTACCCAACCAGCATTTAAGATAAGGTTTGGACCAAAAGTGTGTACTGTCAAAGTTCTAGATTAGAATCTTAAATTAATTTCTAGATCTGAACTATGTGACTTGCATCTTCAAAAACTCTTAATATTGGACACATTAAGATGACTTTGGTGGATCCAGAATAATAAGGCCAAAGTATAATCAGTCTACATTGACTTGTAAAGTATGACATTAAAGACATGTACCTTGGAAGTAGGGTCTTGTTTTTCAACTGAGTCCCTCATTAGCAAAATCTTTTTGTGTTCATCTTCACTGCTTCCATCCATCTTACTGAATAATTACTCTTTCCTTCTGTTTAACTTTGTGTATAGGCGTATAGCTTAATACTTATGCAGCAGGTTAAACTTATGTCTCAAGTTTTTTGAGCATATAAAAGTAAAGAAATAAAATCAGTTTCTTTTTAAATCCTTTTCATTTTCTTTTCCTTCTTTAACTCTAGAGAACACAACTTTTTTTTTCTTTCGAAAACATAAACTTATGTCTCAAGTTTTTTGAGCATATAAAAGTAAAGAACTCTTAATATTGGACACATTAAGATAACTTTGGTGGATCCACCATAATAAGGCCATAAATATAATCAGTCTACATTGACTTGTAAAGTATGACATTTACCTTGGAAGTAGGGTCTTGTTTTTCAACTGAGTCCCTCATTAGCAAAATCTTTTTGTGTTCATCTTCACTGCTTCCATCCATCTTACTGAATAATCACTCTTTCTTCTGTTTAACTTTGTGTACTTATACAGCAGGTTAAACTTATGTCTCAAGTTTTTTGACGATATAAAAGTAAAGAAATAAAATCACTTTTCTTTTTAAATCCTTTTCATTTTCTTTTCCTTCTTAACTCTAGAGAACACAACTTTTTTTTTTTTTTTTTTTTTTTTTCACACTTCAGTTTTTTTACTTTTTTTCCTTAAGGATCTTTCGACTGAAAATTTTGAAAGTGTGAAATTACCAAGTTGGGTCTTGTTTTATTGTTTGGTCTGTTTTGTTGTGGGTGTGGTGCCCATTAATTGAATATTTAGGTTGCTTTTTACTTTTTTTAGTTAGACCCTTTTATTATTTGGTTTACATATGGCCTCTCATCTTTCGCCAACATGATATTTGGGTCCCTACACTTGTTGAACTCACACATCAACTTTTTCGTGTCCAATGGTATTCAGCCATCCTTGGGTGAAGGACTGAAGGCACATTTATCCGAGTGGATTCAGTTGAACTCGCTCAACATTATTTTTATTTATTTATTATTATTATTATTATTATTATTATTATTATTATTATTATTATTATTTTTAATACCGATAGTGTAGTTTTTGTAGAATATTTGTGCATAGTTTTGGTTGTGCACACGCAAGTTTTATGTACTAGCATTACTGTTTTTATCATTGAACCAAGTCGAGAAAGTTTATAAACTCCACCCAAGATGGGTGTGGATGTGTGGATATAAGAATTGATTTTTTAAATTTTTTTTTTTATGTATCTATACTACCTTATAATGTATTTAGGACATCTATATTTAGAAGTCTTAAAATGTTTAAGACCAAAAACATTTCTTTAATAGGAAAGATGCATGTACACCATTTGAATGCACATAATTTTCAGACTTACAAGACAAGAAGCATAGTGTACACCACTTTAATGCACATATTAAAAAAAAACACCCCATTAATGATATTTAATGTAATCAATTAATTAATTGGTCAATAAATACAATTAATACAATTATTAAAACACCCCTTATATCACAAATACAAATTATCAAGCATATTGTACAACCAAATTAAACACAATTCCTACATTAAATGTCACTAATACAAATAATAAAACACATTATACAAATATTCAGGCCCGAACGGGCAATGGGCTAAATGGGCTTGAGCCCGAACGAGTGCGGGCCAAACAGGGTTGAGCCCGAATGGGCACAGCCTAAACGAAATTCTTGATATCCGTAAATTTATTATCAAAAAGAACATAATAAACTAAACTACATGATTCACCGAAAATTTTAATTTCAGGGTACCCGCCGCTGCAACGCGCGGGTACCCTGCTAGTATTTATACATGGATCCTTTTATTTTTATTATGTGAGGTGATTTGCACACTCTCATATTTGATTGAGACACTTCAAACAGTGTATTAAACAGTTGTACTGTAAATATAAATTGCTTTAACTATTTATACATTGAATGTCCCAATCAATTTTTTTGAGTGTGTCAATCAATTCCCTTTCATTATTGAGTGGTTCACATTTTTTTCGTTCCCATATTTTAGTAAAATACCACTTGGGTCCCTCCACTTCATGTTATTGTCAAATGACAACAAACCCCTTTTATCAGTACATTACATCTCAATATAGTCCTAAACTAGCTATCTTGGATGGGAACCAGTTTCAATTTGCCTCCATATATCTCCGGCAGTTGGCTCTCGTCAATGTCTTTCAGTAACGTTGATTTCAGCTGCTTAGTTTCAACAAAGACAATCAGCAAGGTAACCATAGATTCAATCTTACTTATGTGCTTAGTCTTAGTATGCTAGTGGCTACTAAATACTAATCTACGCGTTATAACCTCGATAATAGGCTTAGGGGTTGTTTACTTTTTTGTTAAATCCTCTTACCCACTAAATGATCAATATTATATTATTTCTTTTCTCATTGGGGCCCACTAATTCCCTTAAATCCTCTTAGCTACTAAAGTGTTAAAAACAACACTCATCCCCACTCAGACGTTAAAAGAGAAGGGGACCCACAATCCTTATAAACCTCTGGAAAAATAAACACACCCTTAGTCTTACCCATGATCTAAAGCAAGTAAGCAATTAAACAATTTTAAATTGTTTAAAATAGAATTAATGAATGTTAATGCCCAAAAGCCAAGGGCATATTATTAGCGCACCACTAAAGCAAAGGATAAAGGCTAAACTGAAGAGCCTTAAATCAAGAACTTGTTCTATATAATACAGAGTAACTAAATACTTCCTTTATACATATATAAGAACTGAAATTCTTCTGGATAAAACATGTTCTTGAAGTTCATAAATTCTATCAACAACTAATTGAAATATAAAGTGGACCAGCCCGCATTATATGTATAAGTGATTAGCCTTAAAACTTATATATAATCGTGTATTCCTATTGGCTTGAACTACGCAAATTTTGATTTGAGTAAACTTCTGTCTTGATTAAAAATGTATACTTTAAAATTCATCGCAACGCACGTCAAATTATACTCGTTAATAACAAACAAGAAACACCGTTCTTTTATAAAAATACACGAGAAACTTGAAACTAAATAGTTTTGATCCCTGCTCGATAAATCCATACTATTACACGCCAATATTCACAATAACTGATTCATTAGGACTTGGAAAAGCTAGTTGAATCGGGTTTGAAGGAGCACCATTAGGTATTTCACTCTTTGGTAATGCATGCCAATTACCAATGTATGCCATTGAGTCCACATCTATGTTTGGAAGTTGGCGCGTATTAAGGATTTTGAGGATCTTTCTGGATCTACCGAGAAGCTGAGCTGCAGAGCGGACGCTGTCTTCCCTTTTCTCTATCTCGTCGTGATGACACATCATCTTTATGTCGCAAGGTAAGTTGGTAAAACAAGCGCATAATATATCTGCAATCATATTTGATATCCACTCCAAAAGTTGTGTATCAATTGGCCAATTCTCTAGCTCAACGCAGTGGATCAATATAGTCTGGCTGACTCTATACATGGAACTTGCAACTATGAACATATAGTGGGAGTCATCCATTCTACGCCTTTTGCAGCTCTTGAACTGTATCACTATTTTTACTGCTTCGTCTCTTAACCACTCAAGGATCTCCTTTGATGTCTTTCCGTCACGAGCCTTCTTTTGAAGATCGGTTTGTAGCCACTTGCGGTATACTTCAATTTGTGTCCACACACGTCTAGCTGCTTTTCTTGTCTTTACCAAGTCACTATTTGCATTAAGACATTTTTCAATATCTCTTACGATCCGGAGGCCTTCCCTCATACTAGCAATTAACCCCTCACCATGGTCGTCAGCTGTGTTTGAAAGTGCAACGACGATGGCTGTTAATGTCACTACTACTAGACTCCAGGAATTTTTGGTTTCTTCCGAATGTAGAGGTGGAACTTGATCGTTGTGGAACTCTAAAACTCCTTTAAATCCTGTAGATTTCTTTAGAAGCTTTATAAGATTACCTGGCTCATTCTTTTCAGACTTTGAAAGAAGTTTATTAATTGATTTAAGTGCATTTCTTGATATTCTCTCTGAAAGCTTTGCATCGTCTTCAATTTGTAGAACATACCTAGCATATTCTTTCATCTCTAATCTTACATTGCTGTTGGATACATTTACTTCCTTTTTGAAGAACCTTTTAATTAACAACTTGCAGAAATACCAACAGTAGGAGATTAAGATCAGAAAAGATCTAGGAACGAGAGATATCAATTTACATATAACCACAACCATTATCTGAAGTGCTATACAAATGTTCAAAATCAAGTTTTTGGTAATATGGAAAACTATTTTGCAATGACGGCCAGGGATATGTGAATGGACATGACTACGTTTCCAAAACTGAAGCCTTTGGGTCCAATGTTCCCCGACTTTGAAAATGTTGAGATGATTCACACTCCATTTTTTCGAGAGTTCGAAACAATTGATAGCAGCAAAACATCTAAAAGCTGGTGCTATACTACCTATAAAAACCCCAACTGACTGGACGCCAACAATTACCTTTAGAGACCAATTATAATCAGAGTATTGTGTGGGATATCCGAAACTAATAAATAGTACTAGTAGTGAAATATAACAAAGAAGTAAGCCTATAAACCCAAAAGCAGAAGCAACCTCTGAACAAGCAATCGCAAATTGCGGGTTACCAGTTTCTGCCATCATCCAATACTTTTTGACATTGTGTTCGAGTTCTTCATAGGAAAACTTTATCTCTTGAGGGTATGAAGCCAATCCGTGCAACTCTTTGTACCTGTGTTCTAAAATTCTTCTCGATGCTGGAACTGTGAAAGCTACTGAAAACACCCATAGAATAGGAAATAACAATAAAAAAAAGAACATTGGATCAAGGAACCCTGCAATAATTTGGATCGCCACATTTACGGTAATGGTGATCAAGAGGATACTCCATGCAACCATGTTTACTAGAAGTTCCTTGTCATTCATAAGCCCTAAAGAAGGGAGAAAATTGGCTAACATGGTGACCAAGAAAGCGATGCTAACCATCTTTGTGTACCAATCTCCCTCATTAGTTAGAATCTCCATGCCCATCGTTCTTCTTTTTGTTGTTGATGTAGTTAGATCCACTGGTAGCTTCATTGCTATTGCAATAAGTGTGATAGAAACAGTATTGAGAGCGAAAAATTTATTTGGAAACCAGAGTTTCCAATGTCGAAATCCTTGGAAGGCGTCGGCTGCCATTGCAAGAGTGCAAGCCAAAGATGCTCCAGCAACATACAACCCCACCCACGGCATGGCATCCTTAGGATCAGTTAACATTGGCTTAATTCCTTCTCCAGAAGAAAAAATAAAGATTGTACTTTTTTTTTGAACTAAAAATAAAGATTGTACTTAATTTAGTGGACAAGACTTTAACATAGGTTTGAGATATATATATATAATAAACCAGAAAAGTTACGTATGGTAGCTAAACTTTTTATATACGTTCAAGGAAAGAGCGATTAAATTTCTATTTTCAATTTCTTCCCGGCTTCGCATTTCGCTTTCAAGGGCCAGTGGCCCAGTGCTGCAAGTGCTAGATAATAATATACATATAATTTCTCTTGTATAATTGAATGTTTAGTAAACGCATTGACTTGACCCCAAAATTTACGCATGCAATGAAATTCTTGGAATTTCTTCGTGATGGATAACTTGTAAAATCTGCCATTGCTAGCTATTCGTGGTTTGTTTCTTTTTTTTATATAATAAGTTGTATAATTTCATTTAACTTTATTTGGTTTAGATAACTTACTTAAAAATAACAACCGAATTCAACTCATATAGAAATGTCACACTTAAAGTAGAATAGGGTGAGCATGGTTCGGTTTTAGGCTAAAACCGAAACCGAAAACCTAAAAAAAAATTGGTTTCTGCTTTCTAAAAACCGTTCAGTTTCGGTTTTATTTGTGTTCGGTTTTTTGGTGTTTTGTTTCTTTTTGGTTTGGTTTTTTTGGGTTTTTTTGGGTTTTTTTTTTTTTTTTTTTTTTTTTTTTTTTTTTTTTTTTTTTCAGTTTCTTTTTGGTTTATCTAAGTTCGGTCTTTCTAAGGTAGAATTTTTGATGCATCATAAATTATAGAGTAAATTGCATAAATCGTCCCTAAACTTTGGCCATATTGTATGTTTCGTCCCAACCATTTCGTAAGTGTAGAAATCATCCCTGTGGGAAATTTTTGAGTAAATTTTCGTCCCTGATTGGGACGAAACATGCAATTTGGCACTTTTGAGTTATGCAATTTTCGTCCCAACCAGGGACGAAAATTTGCTCAAAGGTTTCCCACAGGGACGATTTTTGCACTTTCGAAATGGTTGAGACGAAACATGCAATTGGGCCAAATTTCAAGGACGATTTATGCAATTTACTCTAAATTATATTTTATATTTTATATTTAATCAAGTTTTATATTTTAAACCTTTGAGCAACTTTTGAGTAAATTTTCGTCCCTAATTGGGACGAAACATGCAATTTGTCATTTTTGAATTATGCAATTTTCGTCCCAACCAGGGACGAAAATTTGCTCAAAGGTTTCTCACAAGGACGATTTTTGCACTTTTGAAATGGTTGAGACGAAACATGCAATCGGGCCAAATTTCAAGGACGATTTATGCAATTTACTCTAAATTATAATATTCAAGTTACAATAATGTGTTCTAATATGTCTATATAGTTTAATCAAGTTTTATATTTTATATTTTGTCGAAGTAACCTGACTAACACTAATGTGGCAAATGGTGCATCCTATCTATTTTAATATATTGAAAAACACTCACATTTGATGCATCCAATAAATTTAATACTCCCTCCGTCCTAAATTAATACTCATCTCAGTTATCATAGCAGACTGTTATGTCTTACCTTCTGATGATGCTATCCCGTGGTAAGGCATTGGTGTTTGAGTAGACTAAACAATAAGTTTCTGTTCTTGGTACTTGCCCTTACATCAATCCTCTCCTTACATCAATGAAACAGAGCTATGTCGTTCCCCCATCCTGAGAAACAGTTGATGCTTTTCATCAAATTCAATGCTCTTAACTCTTGAGAGGCGTTTATGTTCACGTTATAAAACGTCATGTGGGCAAGATGACATGAATCCATTTAACTTCAAGGGATGCTGAGTTCACGCTATAGAACGATTATCTAGTTCTTCAAGTTGCAGTAACCAAAATTTGGATGTCCGGACATGGTAATTTTCCATTTTATGGTCCAAATAATAGGTTTTGCAGTAACAGCAACAAAAACCAACTATTCAGGGAAAAATTAAGCTGCTTATTCATCCTTCATCTTTTACTCTGTTTCTACCGTTCACCAACCATTATGCTTACAAACAATATACTGCTAGAAAACAGTTATTATACTTGCATTAAAAGTTTGTGTACCATATGATATACAAACAATATACAAACATGTCATTGCTGGTCGTCTTATTTATTACTTCCTTAAAAGATCAATAATTTTCAAATATTAGAACTACAAATTGTTCGACTATTACAGCTTTGAACAGTATAATCACCGCACCATCTCCTACTACAGATTTTATCACAGTTGATTATGTAACTCTGTGTTATACAATATTGCATAGTAAGTTTCAAGGTGCATCCAAACACCCATATTGGAATGCCATGAAAGCTTTATTCAACATGAAGAATACCTAGCAAACTGAGCCTTATCAAAAGCACTACTGATTACCAACATTAGGACTATCCCGGCCTTTCTTGAAGTCATCCCATCCTCTCACCCATGGTTGTCCAGGTGTAGCCCTCGTTTGTGGTGAAGCAAAGTTGTCCAGGTTGTTCATTACCTTGCTGCGTACCTCAATGAATACCTATTATAAAAGCAAATTTATATGAGTGAAACATAGAAGATGTGAACATGATTGCAAGTTTTAGGGGCTGAATGACTCACTGGATTGGTGTCAATTCCTTCAGGAGGTTGCTCCTGCCCGGTGAGCCATTTCCATAAGTATGGATTTTCCTGCAGTTGGTAAAGTTCGATAAGAGTTAAATGCCATATTGCAAAACAATGCAGTGTACTTTTCACTCTTTACCTAAATAATCTACATGCTTCTTTTCAGCCATTTAATGCAACGTATTTGCCATTTCTTATCTTACCCAAATATACATTTTCTAAACATTTCCAACAATTTGCAGACTTTGGTAAGAAATGGGTATGTTACATAAATTGTTATAAGTGAGAGGTTGCGCATATATAGGTTAAGACGGTTAGTACACTGCATCTTTTTGCATTCTATGCTCTCTAGTATTGACATCGATCTCAGTTTTCCTTTCTAAAAATCGCTTATAGTTTGCTTAAAATGTTAGTATCAGTTTAAGTGCACCAAATTCAACAAGCATGCCAATTATTATACCTTTCCACCGCAATATCAAGTTATTACTTAGGTATGTTACTGGTTGATATCATTTTCCTTCATTCTCTATTTATCAATTTACAGGTATCCTTTTAGATGTAAATGGAACAGGACCTAACTTGTTCCCGCGCCAAACAGAACAAAAATGCAATTCCACCAAATACAACCTAGAGCTTACATTAACATATAGACAACAGCTTAAAGCTATTTTTCAACTAGATAATGCGAAAGAACGTTAAAGATAATTTCAGTAACTACGTAATAGTGCAAAGATAATATACAAAAACAAATGTTAACATAGCATGATCTCAATAGCAAAATTTGCAGATATACCAGGTTGAGGACATCAACAAGATATCGAATCCCCTTCTCGTCCAAAGATCCAATGTGATTCTCCACCCAAGTTCCTAAAACCAAGTCCAGCTCAAGAAAACCCCTTTGTTTGCTCCTATAAGTCAATCTATTCAATTTACAGAGATTAGTATAAACAAAATCAACTTTCATTATTGATCAGGTTGGTTATTTTACTAAGAGGGTGTTTGGCATTGCATTTTGAAAGTGATTATGTGATATGAAATAAACAGAATCTCGTAATCAGCTATACCATAACAAGTTGCAGAGGATAGTTTTTAGTTGTGCTTCTAGTGATTATCAGATTCGTAGTTGTTGGAGTGTTTGGTAAATTTTGATTATTTAAGGATTCACGAGTTTATTTGAAGCTACTTTTAACCAAGGGCAAAGTGCACAAACTAGGAAGCAACTTTATGCTTATTTTCCAGTTTTAGCAGCAGCCATGTCAGAATTACATGTTAAGGAAGGTGATGAGCAATTACGGAGTACTACAGTTGGTTGCTAAAACCTAATTTCTATTTTGAATTTGAATACTTTGCCATAAAAATACGGGAAAATGTCATCTAATAGTAATCAAGTTTCATCATTGTTCATAAACAACATACCAGCTTATTAAGTGCTGTTTTCGGGATTGCTTATAAACAAATTGCCAGCTTTTTAAAAAGTGTCTGTTTCTACAATTGCCTATTTTTTTAAAAAAAATGTTATGTGAACTAAAAATTACAAGTTTACCTTACGTAAATCTGTGATTAAAAAAGCACCCCAAGGTGGCGAAGCAATTACGAAAGGCATTGAGGCACATTCTTCAAGGCCGCCTTTTGGCACCTCTGTATATTGGGCCTTTAGATGGGCTTATTACTATTATAAGTAAGTTACATACAGTATATGTCTTTAAACCTAGATATAAATTGATTACTTTTGGCAGGAATTCGGCTAACTATGAGAAGGCTTGATTTTTTATTTTTTATTTTTTTTATGTTAATGCTGTATCTGTGATCAAAATGTAATAAAATATCCCGAAAAAGTGTACGTAAAAAGTATGCGGTTGGGCTGTTTGACCCTTAGCGCAACGGAGCGCCTCATACTTTTTAAAACTAAATAAGCTCATTTCAATAAACAGCTTAGAAAATGGCTTTTTGCTAAAGCCATAAGTTTTTTCTTTAAGCTTAGCCAAACACTAAGCTAATTATCAGACGACGGACGAAAATCAGATAATTATTTTCAGAATTAATGCCAAACACCCCCTAACGACCTTCTTCTAAATCACTCCACAATTCATATATATACAAAAAATGCAAACCTGTTAACTAATTGTCTTTTGCTTTCTTGATCATTCAAATCAAAATCCTTCAAATCAACAGTTTGTTGTCTCGTACTACTATAAAACCGATTCCCAAACACACCACCTACACTAGCCCTGCAAAACAACAATACTAACCAATCAACATTTAAAAAATACATAACCTAAAAAAAATTCATATTTATTTAACCAACCAACCTGTAGATAGTTTGAGACCGAACGACGGCGTTCGATGCGGGTGATTTGATGAAACGTGAAATGCCGAATAAAACGGTTCTTCTTAAGCTAGCCATGATTTAGGAATTCAGTTTTTGTGTGTGATTTGAGTGTTTGTTATGCTTTGGGGTTTTGTGATCGATTTCAATTAGGAAAGGTGACGTGGCGGAAGGTGGGAAATGGCGGTTGTTTTTGGTGAAGTGTGGCAATTTTGCAGCCATCTGGATGTATTCACACGTTTTGGAAACTTTTTTTTGCATTTTTTCTAAAATAAAAATACGGAAAATGATAAATGGACGTAAGTGGACCTAACGCATTAATAACTTGTACATTTATACAATATACAAGTTATTAATACGTTACGTCTACAAGAATTAGGATTAAATGAGATAAACTCTTAAAATGAAAAGGATGAGAAATAACTATAACCGCATATTAAAGATGCATTGACTTGAATTAGATGTATCTCTAATCTCTTAGATGCAACCTAATATATTTTCTAGCTAAGAATTAGATGCATATACATATATTAGATGCATTTTAGCAAGTTAGGAAAATTGTATTTTTCGTCCTCTATGAGTCAAATTTGTTGCAAGTACTACTTTGCACCGTTTTCACTTCAAAATTACTTTTGAAACTAACTAGGATGCATCTAAATGAATAGAGATGCATCTAATTCAAGTCGACGCTTCTCAAATATATGGTTATAGTTATTTCTCATCTTTCTCATTATAAGTTTTCTTCTTACTGGATCCTTACTCACGTCTACAAGTTATTAATGTGTTAGCTCCCTTTTAAATGGACCTAATTAGGCCCCTCTATCATCACTCTAAAAATATTTATGTGGGCTAATGGGGTAGATAGGCCGTATGTGTTTGGGTTTCTGTTTATTTGAAAACCGGATTCAATTGGTAGTTTTTTATTGATTCTGGTCGATCCGGTTTTATAAATCGTGCCAAGACATGATTTCTATTTTATTTTTAAAAAAACAAATAACAATAAGAAATTGTTTTGTATTTTCATTTTCGCTAAACTCAAAATTTGTGTTAGGTTAAGTAATCTAGTATGGACAAACATATTATAATTTGTAAAGTTTATAGTTATATTAAAAAAGTGATGGTGACTCATCTGATTAAGTTTTGATGAAAAATGTTGGTATTATATTTCCTTGATTTAATTGAATGTAAGATCAAAATTGAATAAACATCTATTGTATCAAAGATATTATGAAAAGTATTAATATGTATAAAAATGGTGATTCGAACGGGTCAATTACAAAACCATGTTTTAAAACATTGGTAAGGGTAAGGATCCAGTGAAAAGAAAACTTAAAATGAGAAGAATGAGAAATAGCTATAACGTCATATTTGAGATGCATCAACGTGAATTAGATGCATCTCTATTCATTTAGATGCATCACAATTAGTTTCGAAAGTGATTTTGAAGTGAAAACGATGCAAAGTAGTACTAGCAACAAATTTGACCCGCAGAGGACGAAAAATATATAGGATTCGCCTAACTTGATGAAATGCATCTAATATATGTATATGCATCTAATTTTTATCTACAAAATATATTATGATGCATCTAAAAGATTAGGGATGCATCAAATTCACATTGATGCATCTCTAATGTGTAGTTATAATTATTTCTCATCATTATTATTTTAAAGATTCTTCTCATTTGATCCTTAGTCACATTGGTAAATACAACAAATGGTCACGGTTTGATGGTGTGCGATATATTTGTATTTGAGTGGTGTATGTTTATATGTTTGGTTTGATGGTCACCACTTCAACTGTTTAGTAGTTGGTTTGGTGAAAGGAGTGAACGATAAAGTGGCGATGATAGGTGGTGACCATTACATCTGGTCTTAGAGACCGAAAACTAAGGACGATTGACATAGGAATTAGCTCGAGGTGGATCAACCAAGAGAAACTACCATCGGTGATAATGACCGATCACGACCTTTTACACTCGACTCTTGGCCAAAAAAACACCTCGTGTTCAACCCTTCACCGTGACACTGGTCAAAAACTTAACCACGACCCAAACCACTCGGCAATGTCCCAAAACGACCCCAACTTCAAATCAGAACCACTTATGGTAAACTGATAAATGCACTCTCAAAATTAGAATCAGACTTTGATACTAAAGAATATGAGATAAAGAAGGTATACATTGTAAAGATCATCAACTCACAGCCAGTTAAACCCATGCGGACGGTAACAATTAGAGTTGACACAACCTAAACTACATACTTAGTCGATTTTCTAAAATTTGACCAGCATAAGTTTAGCAATTAATCAAAGCTAGACATTGTCTAAGTTATTAGGCCGAGCTCGAACATACCCAACGTTGATCATTAACTACAATCTTAGGAGCTGTTATACCGGCAATGATTCTAACTTGATTGTATATTATGGTAAAATGAGGTGTACCCGATCTTCTAAATTTGGCTTTTGACAACAATGATCAACTACTTTACCATCACTTAGCTTGTGTTGCAAACACCTCATTATCCTAGCGGAAGTACAAGTCTGGCAAGAATACAAGTTACTTTGACTGATATAAACAAAGTGTGATGACATACAACTGTTAGAATTAAATAACCATGACCATCATATAAACAGGTAAACACATATGCGGAAGCGAAGGAACATCTATAACACATAATAGATTAACATAAACTAAATAGGAACGTACCGTGGTGATTCTAGCCCGAACAAGAATCAAAAGCAATTGTCTTTAACAATATGAAGAACCCTAATTAGGGTTTATATGGATCAATGATTAACCCCTTACCGTTTTGTTAATCGATCCCTTGATAACAACAAAAGTATGTTGTTACCTCGTTCTTGTACACACGAATTAAACCGTATTAAGGTGATGCTAGTAACAACACAAGAAACAATTTTTGTTTTATAAAAAACAAAAGTCGACTCACCCTTATAGGGGTGTTCGGCCGATTAGCATACAAAGAAAGAAAACACAAATTTAGGGTTTAATGTTGTGTACAAAAGTTACAAAAACTAATGACCCTTGATTTGTATTTATAGTGTTAATAACTTGGAGCTCAAGTTGGTGTGGGATTGGGTTTCCCCAAGCCCAACCGATCGGCCATATGATTCCAAAGGGGATCCGGAAGCTTCTTGACTTACCAATTATTATCACATAATTCTTTCCTTATATTCGTCTAACGGTCGTTAGTCATTAACGGTAAATACCAACGATCGTTACATACTTGTGTATAATAATAAATATATAAATATATTAATTATTATTTCTTAATACTCATTCGTAACGTGTGCAATCCCGAGGTCTCGAGTTCGATTCTAGACATACGTTTATTAATATATATCCATAAACTCTAACAACAACCATCTTCCACGCCATCTTGTTAGCTTAAAAAACACGAGGATTTTAGAACATGTTTTGATAAAACAATATGATTTAGTACCGAAGAATTTAAAGGCTTTGCAGACATGGTTCTGAATGAGATATAACAGATTGATTAGTGGCTAAACAAAACATGACTATTTCACAAATCTTCTGAATTGATACATAAAATAACCTAAACTGAATAAGCTCATTACTCGCAACAAATTTCAATCAAAAATTAATCTCGCGTCTCTCAGCAAAAAATTTACCATTAATAGACTGGTCTTGAAGCAACGCAAGCCACACGGCTGTATCAGCACCTTCCTCAGGTGGTGTTACGCCTGCCCAGGCAGTCATAGCAGTTTTCACCCAACCAGGACAGCAACAGTTGATATGTATCTTTTGACCTTCGGCTCGTTCTGCAAGTATCTTGGACATTAGTCTTGTATAAGCATTGACTGCAAGCTTTGATAATGAATAGTCGGTGTTATTTTGAGGCCATCCTCCATTGACCCAACTCCCATCTTTGACTTGTTCTAAGAATTTGTTCATAGTTGAGTCGATTAGATCCTCAGATAATGATTCCGTGTCTTCTAATTGTTGTCTTAAAGCGACATCTGCAATCCTCTGGTATCGAATTACATAAAAAAAATCAGCTGATGATTTCCACTCATGTCCTTAACGAAAAAGATCAGATAAGACTTACATTTCTCCTGCCATTAAGCCTTCCTAGTCGTGAACTCACTAAAACAATCCGAGCACCTTCAGCAGAAGGCCTCATCAATGGGATCGCAGCTTTAATCATATTTTTGGTGCCAATATAATTGGTGTTGATCACATTTTCAGCACAGTCAACAGAATTATCTGATCCGGTATTATAGCTTATTCCTGCATTATTTATCTGTAGAATAAGGCATAAATAAGTACATGGTTAATAAAAATTTATCAAGTGTATACTCACATTTAATAAATGCATGGATTCAAGTTATGATCTATCCCTAAAAGTATAACAAAACAAAAATAACCAAAATGGAAACGGGCCAAAGGAGTTAAACAGGTTAGAAGTTGCCCAACTATCATTTCCTTAGGAGAACGGTATATTATCGAAATTATATATATGTTCTGAACATATTTGCACTTTAACTGTTTTAGAAATAATTATCTGGACAAGAAGTGTTTTGTCAACCCGACTCGGCCATACCAGAAATACACTTTTTGACGTGTTACCTGACTCGCCCAACCCGCCACCTCCACAGCATAGTACGCAACTCATTGCCTTAACCAACAATTCTCATTTTATAGTGTAGAAATGCCATCTTACCAGAATATCTATACCACCATACGTTTCCTTAACCCAAGCACAAAATGAGTCAATCAATTCATGGTCTACAATATCAAGCTGATGGAAGACAACTTTCAAGCCTTGTTCTTGTAAAGCCTTAGTCGCTTCTTCCCCCAAAGTAGTGTCTCTTGAAGTAAGAATGACTGTCAACCCATGTGACGCAAGTTGACGTGTAATCTCAAATCCAATTCCTCGATTGGCTCCCGTCACAACAGCTATAGTATCTGCAGACCACCACCTAGAGGTTTCAAGAGTCAAATGCCATATGTTAAGGAGGGTGTTTGGCAATCGTGTTTTCAAAGTGGTTGTGTGATATGATATAATTGTAGCACACGAGATAGTGTTTGAATGTGTTTCTAGTGTTTAAAGCTGTTATTATCAGATATTTAGTCGTGTTAGAGGGCATTTATTTACGAATTTGAATCTAAAATGGCGCTAAATAAAATCATTACCCGTCCATTTAAAGCCGCTCTTACACAGATTAGTCGATTACCCAAATTCGACTGGTTAAACTCCATATAATGTATTAAATAGAATCAGTTTCACTATAACCAACTGTTGTAAACCGATTACGAGGCACTTACGATTTTGTCTAGCTTATCTGCCTATGCATATCGAGATAATTAGACACGCTGCATGAATTGAGTAACTCCCAAAATGATTTAAAAATAAATAAATAAATAAATAAAATAAAATAAAATAAAAATTATTCCACTATCATATACTGATCAAATAAGCAGTTTGCATAAGCAAAAGTAATTAATTATCTGGTACTCCTATATCAAAGCATAATAAGTATTTTCAATGGAAGTTAAAGCCCTTATAATAAAAAGGCTATTTATATACGGAGTAGTAGAAGTAATAAATACCTTTGGTGATCGGAATAAGGGATAGTCCGGAGGCGAGTGACCTCTTGGTGACGTTTCTCTCTACGCTCTTTAGCTCTTTCTTTTTTATTCATACCTTTTTTTATTTCTATTACATAATCAACTCAGTGAGGTTGGATGGTGTTATTATCCGGTGAGGTCAAACAATTTTACTAGGGATTAGGAAGAGAGGGTGTTTGCTTTTGAGTTTTGTGGACGGTTTGAAATTGCTTGATGTTAAAAAATCATTTATATACCCGCGCACACCTGCGGCGATAAAAGGTTATATTATAAAAACAGTAAATGAATTGCTAGCCTAACTCTTCCAAAATTCTCTCCCCGCTTAATGAATTTGTTTCACAACACTCCGAATGTATATGCGTTAGTTGTATGTGTTTGCTTTGTTTCATATAGCTTTCCCGTGACATCATTATTCCCGCATATAGAAAGACCATCGCAATCTCTTACCTGTTAACCGCTCCCTGAAAAAGTATATGATTTTAACGAATCAAAATTGTATTGATTGAAATAAATGTTAAAGTTGTAAAAATTTGAATCAAAATAAATAAACCTACTAAAAATTTAAAAACTAAAAATTAATAAAAATATATTAAAATAGATGTTCAATTAAAGAGCACAAAATTTTTAAAAATATTGTGACATTATTAGATAAAAAAAAATAGATAAAAAGATATTTCAATTTGAAAATAAATGAGAATTTTATGTTGGGAAGTGACACATGTCACCTCATAATTGGAGCTCCTTATCTTAATTTTTGGTTAGTAGTTAGGGTTAGATTTAGTTGAGAAGTGATACATGTCACCTCATGATTGGAGCTCCTAATCTTAATTTTTAGTTAGGAGTTAAGGTTGGTTATTCATGCATTATATAGTAGTATAGAAGTATAGATAAAGAGTTAACTACATGTAAGTTTCCAGTTATTTTGTTTTACGGTCCAATTTTTAAGAAAAGGAAAATAATTTGCATGATTAAAATTCATGTTTATATAGATATTTCTAACTCTAAAATTACGACAGTTGACAAAACTAGTGGTGAGGATTATGAAAAAGAAAATATATATTTCACATGTCATATGATGAATTATTTAGTTATATAAATTAGGTATCTTTATCATTACTCTTTTAAGATAGTCTTGAGTTTAATCTAAAGTGAAACATATGTTTCAGATTTGGTTTAAATTTTCATTGACTGTTAGTTGAGCGGTTTGATAATATGGTATGACTAAATACTCTCGCCTGGATATTGGGAAGTCACTAAAATACCTTCATTTCATTCTTTGTTTTTCTATTATTATTATTATTATTATTATTATTATTATTATTGTTGTTGTTGTTTACTCACACAACACAACACTATCACCAACACAACACACACGCATCTATCGTACGAGACACTTATCAACAACAAAGATTCATCCGTTGCACATACACTTAAAACAAGAAAACACACGATCACAAATATGGCATCATCAAATACAAAATAAAAGGACAACTTGATTGAATGATGATGTAAACAAGTACATAAAAGACATAAAGAAGAATGGAATCACACCCATCCTTTCTTTTTACTTGCACATTTTTTGTGGCAATCTACTTTTCCTAACCACTTCTCGTTCCACTTCCTCATTATGCCAACTATCGTGTTTGGGACATAAAACAGGGGTGTTTAGATTAACTCAATTTTGTAAATGTAAGTTAGTATTATAGCATATGATGATATTAATATTTGATAAACTAATCTAACATGGTATTGTTGACGTGTCCTAATGGTAACATCTAAATAAAGATTTTTTACTTCCAACTTTCTAATAAAACTTTTTATATTTAAATGTAATATAATTTTGTAGGTGCAGTTTTCTGTGTCATTCCTAAAGAAGAGAAAATACTTCAACATTTGTCATCAAGCAAACCTTTCATATTCTCTTTATTGTCTTATACTTTATGTCTAGACACATGGTCGAATTTGAAAAAGAATATAGCCACATTTTATTTTAGTTGGGACATAACATCAATCATTATAAACATATCAAGTTTATTGATTGATCATTCATAAAATTTGTGAACCAAAAATAATACTCGTATGTGACCACCATATATAAAAAGGCATTGAATTTTTTTGACCCACATGTCACTACCAAAGCTGATTTTGGACCATTTCATTTGAATAATACTTGGCCAGCTATTGTAAAGTTTGTAAAGCGCATAAACCATGCGGAAAACATCATTTTTTAATGTTATTACTTTCTTCTCATAGTAAAGAGACGCGTGGATTAATAGTTGGATGGTAACTAATAAAAAAGTCTATGAAAATGATATGTCAACATTGAATTATGTACTTGTTTTTGACGAAACAAAAATGCAATTATTTATCTTCTATCTTAGAAAACTTGTAACGTGTTGTTTCAAGAGCCTTCTATTGCTTTATGTAAAGTTTTTTTTTCTAGGTTCTTGCTTTAACGAGATCATACTTTTACCTTTTTTTAATTTTTTTTTTTTTTTCTTTTTTTGAAAAATATCGTGTACATATTCATCTCACATCTCAGCGCCACCTTAACATTCTCTTTCCTCTCTCTTTCCCTCACACCCACTAACAAATAGGACAAGGTCACCTCTATAGTCACCTTAACTTCAATTTTTTTTAATTACTTACAAATTTAAAAACGTAAACGTACAAAATTAAAAACGTAAATGTATGAAATAAAATACGCAAACATATGAAATTAAAACATGACATAACTTCAAATATTAAAAATAGTAAATAAACTTCGAATATTTTAAAACACAAACGTAGAAAATTAAAACATTACATAAACTTTGAGATCAAATCCAAACACCACTTCGCTTTGATCCCTAGTCAAATATTCATACGGATGCATATAAAACATTAAATCTTTTTTTTTTTTGCCTTATTTTATACTCTTGCACTTCGTTTGGTATTTTGGTGAATGTTTTTTTTTTTTTTTTTTTTTTTTTTTTTTTTTTTTTTTTTTTTGAAATTTTGAAGTTAAGAAATGGTGAGTGTATGTTTAAAAAATGATGAAATGGTGGGTATTACTATATATATTAAAGCACATGTAATACGACGTCGTCTATCATGCTAGGCTCCCGCCGTTTTTTTGGGCTAATTGGCCTGCCACTGATACATCGCCTTCCGATCCATTGTCCGGCCTGTTGCTTGATATGTGGTTTCCTTTATACGGGATAAACACTCCAGACCCTTCCATAACATTCTACGCCTCACAAGTTTGGCGGCAGCAGTGACCATCGTTAATGGTTTGAGATTGTGGTGGTGATAATTTATGTTCTATAAGTCATCCGCGGTGTGCGGCGATGGTGTTGGGTGTTATCCCTATTGAGTTGATTCCGTTTTGTCGTTGTTGGATATTTGGTAACGGAGTGTTTGGTGTCGGTGTTTGGTGTCCTAAATCTGCAAACCCACTTCCAATAAGGGTAAGTAAGGAATTTTCATTTGTGGGTTTTGGTTCTGGGCTTTTTTTCGCATGATTTGTGGAATGGGTTTATGATATTTTGGTGTTTTTTTGTTATAATACTATGAAATATTTGTGATTCTCATTTTTTTTAAATGTTTTTATTGCTAATTTCTTATATTTCTGTTGTGTTATAATTTTGTTGTTAGAAATTGTTGTTAAAAAATGGTGAATTAAGATTTTGGTGTCAATATTGGTGAGTTCTCGGTTTATGCTAATAATATGACCTTCATTGGTGTTTGGGATTGCTTATTAGTTATGCTTCAGCTTATTGCATTTTGATATAGTGGATGAATAGTCTTAATGATGTATAGGATTGCTTATCAGTACTGCATAATAAGTACATAATAAGCAGTTGCTCAAAGGTAGATAGATGGATATGCAGTTTTTTGGCATTAGTTATTAATTATGCTTATGCTTATTGCGTTATACACATGTACCGTTCTACAAATATCTAGGATGACTTATCAAACTGCTTATACAATCATTTCTATTTAGAATAATTAGTTGTTTAGAAGTGGATAGATAGATAAGCATTTTCAATAGTGAAGTGCTGATGATTGCGGCGATATTTCAGATTATGCATTGCTTTTAGTTAACATTTATAGCTACTGGGTTTGGCTTATGCATATTGTTTGTTCTTCTTTGTCGGCATTTGGTTTTTTGATACTTTGAAGCTCTAACAGACATATCCGACATGTTTTATAGTGTTTTTTGTTTTTCACAGATTGACGTTCCCCCGTCTTAATCTAATAATATAATTGAAAAAAGACCGGATTTTAAAGACAAGTTGTTTGCCATGTGCTCGGTTGCATCCGAGCAAGGGTCAAATCATTTGCATCAATCATGTGTGCCCAGTTACACACTTGGACTGATTTGCAGCCATGGCGGGGCAAAGTATTGGATTTGCAGCCATGGTGACATGAAAATGATGGTAATGTTGATTGTCAGTGGTTGTGATGAATATGACCAAGATCGATTAAAGTTGTGATCGTCCGTGTGTTGGCGGGGCAAATTATTAGATTTGCAGCCATGGTGGATGTATCCGCTTTCTTCGATTGTCAACCTATCTGACCCTCATAGACGCACTTATCTATGGTAGGGCAAGCTTGGTACGCTTGCAGCCATGGAGACATGAAAATGATAGTAATGTTCATTGTAAGGGGCTGTGATGAATATGACCAAGATCGATCAAAACTGTGATCGTCCGTGTCTTGGCGGGGCAAACCATCAGGTTTGCAGCCATGGCGGATGTATCCACTTTTTGAGATTACTAATCAATCTGAGCCTCATATTATGAAGTTAAATGAATGACACATTTACAATTACATGGGTGGTCCACAACATATTAAGGTTTCATCGTGTGTGTTTCAGTGGGTGTGTTCAGGGTGTGTGATCAGGGGATGTGGGCTGTGATCTGGGAGTGAATTCAGTTAATGTGCTTATGGTGAGCATTATTTTTACTCTATGTGGTTGCACTTGATGTATGTGGTTCGGATGGTACATACACTAATTAGATTTGCGATTTTCCATATTTCAGGTTTCGAAGTTTCGTATTACTTTTACTGATGTTCCTGGAGTTTGGCCTTTTACTCTCGACAAGTTTGTTCAACCTACAGTGATCATGTAAGTTCATCTATACAATTCTTGGGAAATTATTTGCTTAAAATTTGTGTAATGTAGGGATCATATAAGGGATGTTCGGGATTGATTGCTGTAAATTTCTAACAGTTTCACGTAGCAAAAGTTGCATTGATAACAACAATATGAAAATAAGTACCATGATCAGCTATTTTATAGATGCCATTTTCATGTGTCAAAAATTGGTTAGGCTAATTAGTTGCGCTTCCAAGCAGGTTTTATAAGATGAGATTGATTGTGATTGTACCTTTTGTATTTCGTTTTTTTCAAGTTCCCGGTTGTATTAACAAACTTGCTCAAATTGATTTTATAGGGACTGTTCACATTAATAAGATAAGTCATACATAATTAACTTCTATTGCTTAGTATTAGAATCCGCCCTATTGAACAACTTTTTTTGCCTAATGCTTGATCTTCGAATTGTCGTATAAAGAATGTAACTGTAGGCATGAGGTCTGCTTTGCTTATCCTCACAAAGCACTGATGTTTCGTGCCTCACAAAGCACTGATGTTTCGTGGCCAACCGTTTGAGTGTTTACTAAAACTTATTACATAAGCATATTCTTCAAAAGCTCTAAATTCATTATCGCCTTAAATATACACAGATAATTATAAAAGCTGAACATCGAGCATCGTCCATTCCATGTCACTTTACCCAATATATTATGTGCATTCTCTATATTTTTAGGTCAAATTTAAAGGCGGATGTTGAAACATAGTAATTAAGAAGATGATGGCATAATTAAAGGGTGTTTGGGATATAGTATACTGTTTTGTGAATATATAATTATGTTTAAACCTTTCCATTTAATCTGGCAAAACTTCAAAAAAAATGGTTGTTAGAAATTATCCGTTATCATAATTGGTGTCCAATGAGATGCTTATTTTCCGAGTTAAGTCTTTTATATCTTAGATTGTAGGACCTTAGATAAATCAACTTTAACACAAATATAAGCACTAGAAGAAGGAAAGATGGTGACTTGTAGATGTATATGTGAATCGTATGTATATAGAGAAAGAGATGGAAATGAGAGAGCTTTTATTAATAAAACACACACACTTACACACACAAGCACACACCTCAAATGAGCCTTTGAGGTGTTTAAATAGTTCTTGACATGAGATGCCCTATGGGCTTTCTATGGGCTTGGACTTGGGCTTGGGCTTGGACTTGGTTACATGGTTGGATAACTAGGCTTATGAAACATAGCAAATAACATATTAGCTTGCCAAGTCCAAGGCCCAATGACTAAACTATTACTAATCTTAACCAACGACACAAAGTTACAATATGAGAATGACCACCACTTTAATATATATATATATTTTAATGCTAACAATCTCCCCCTAAGGGGTGGTCATTCGAATGATGCTCCACGTGAGTGGGTCTTCCGTGTTCTTTGTCTTTAACTTTGTGTGTCGTTGTAGAATAGTCTTTAGTCTTTGTTCCTTCATGCTTTGTGATCTTCGATAACTGAATTTTCATCGTTCTTTGTTCCTTTGTGATGTGGAGTTATCTGCCTTTCGTCATTTCTGCGTCTGTGGTGGTTGTTTGCCATTCCAACATGCTCATACATCTTTGGACTTTGATATTCATATGCACGTAGTTCCCTTTCTTTCACTTTGATCCTTAGTCTTTATACTTTGTAGATTCTTCTTTTTGGCATAGAAGCTTTCTTTGAACTTTGTGTTGTATAGATCTTTGAGGGAGCTTTCTTTAACTTCCAGATGTATGTATGAGCACGTGGAATCTGTCGCCATGGAGATGAAGTGTCCCTGCATATAAACAGTTAGCAATAAAACATCCGGTACTTACAGATAAAAATTAGAGATCGTCAACAGCATAGTGTGAAGACTCCTTCTAATCCTTACCATGGCCGTTCCCATGTCAGATACTCTCGAGAGAGCTTACGAGACCTACTAAGTAGCTCAATGACTGGGTGAGTCACTGGGGATCACTCCACGACTGTAGACCGTTTGAAACCACCGCGAACACTAAGCGTAACCCATAAAGAATTACCGAAGTGACCTGCTGTCAGGGCTGCTTGATGTTGACCCTGGCAGGAATTTCCATTCAATCATTGAGAATCACAAAAGTGAATCCTCTCATAAATGTTCTGGCAGATTGCTAAGATCTGCGTAGGACTCTTAAGTTTACATCTGGCGTCCTTAATGTTGGACAACCAGTGTAGAAATATCATGTGTTCCTATGAGATCTTTTGATGAATCTCGGGGCTCTAGACTCGATAAGTGCACATTTGGTTTCCTATGCGGAGATTAGGGAGAGGTCTCCTGCTTCAATATCAACCATCTCTAAGAGACAGGTCGATAGATTATGCCGGTTCCCCGTGAGAATGAAACAAGCTCTTTTAAGAGAACTTGAGTGGTTAAGAAGGTTTAGTGCAGTGCGTCACTGGGTCCATGACGTCTTTGTCTTCAATACCGGTGTCACCTTAGTAACAACCAGTAGCATATGAATTGTACCCGGTGTCTGCCCTAAGGTTGAACATTTGGAGGGCTATTTCTTTTCACCCTTTTTCATAGCTTTTCTTTTTAATTCTTCAACCCCTTCTTTCTCCTTTCTCATTTTCTCCTTTTTTCAATCATACCTAAGGACTTCTAATTCTAATCTATTGGAATTGTCCTTGGGTAGATCCCTCCGGCTCTGGCGGATCATAGGACGGTTTTACCTAACCTTAGTCACCTTATAACTCCATGACTATCCTATTGTTGCCATGAAACCATTTTGTGAAAATCTCTCAAAGCGTTTATGATAATAAAACACATTTTGTTACCACTTTGAGAGTTTTGCAATTTTTTTGAAGGACTCCCCCTTCACATGTGCTCATGAATTTTTAAGAAATTTGCACATGCGTGAGGAGTTGCACTTTTTGAATTGATCCACTTTCATTGAACATGACCGATTCGAGACACGCTTACATCACTAGTTAGACTAGCTTGAAGTTATTACCCGTCCTGGTCAAGTCCAAAGAAAGTCTCTCGATATGGTACATTCTACTCTGACAAGTCCTATTCGAGACACGCTTACATCACTAGTTAGACTAGCTTGAAATTATTACCCGTCCAGGACAAGTCTTTTCGATTACTGACATTTTAAGCTTCATCAATTCATTAGTACTTACTGAGTCGAGCTCTTTTGAGATTCAGTCACAATCTTTAAATATCTTTGATCACATTTTAATCATGTCTTTTCCCCCTCAAAAATAGCATATCGTGATATTTTTGATATCAACTGATTGAGAAAAAGCTTTTTGGAGAGAAAGACAGATTCGATTTTGCATGATTTTGGAACATTTTTGTGTTAGTACTCCCCCTTAATGATAGCACATTTTAAAATTAATTAAGGGTTTTGAGGGAGTTTTCTTGAGCACTCATTTGAAAGATTTTGAAAAATCTTTTGAACAATCTTGAAAAAGTGCTCAATAATTCTATTTTGAAAACGAGTTTTTGCTTGAAATCTTTTTCGTTTGTTTAGACTCGAACTTTTTGAAAAAGAGTTCGTCATTGAACGTACGAGTCCTTGATTTGAAAATAATCAGAAGTCATTGTTCGGGTCCGGGTTTCGTACTGATGTATACGAAAGCCATTGTGAAGAAACTTTTAGAGAAACGACATGTTTTAGAAAAACATTTTAAAGAACTCCCGCTCAAGCATCTGTACATATCCGTATCATTGTTGAATGACATTTCTAGAAACGTACAGAATATTGATTTATACGAGAGACATGTCGTGAGAAGAATATTTTTTGATTTTTTTGATTTTATATTGTTTTTGTATTTTTTTTTTTTTTTTTTTTTTTTTTTTTGAAAATTTTATATTTTTGTATTTTGTTTTTGTTGGTTTTTCAAATTTTGTATTTTGTTTTTTTTCAAAAATATTTACAGCGAAGCGATTTTGAAAACTTTTTCAAGAAGATTCGAGAAGACGTTCTAGCTCCTCAGGAGTTAGGCTTCGCATGCCAATTCGTCGAACTAAATAGTCAAACCGTTCTTTTGGAAGGGCTTTCGTAAATAGATCGGCGAGTTGGTAATCAGTCTTAACGAAAAATAATTCAACAGTACCCTCTTCCACGTGTTCTTTGATGAAATGGTAGCGGACTTTGATATGCTTCGTCTTAGAGTGATGTACGGGATTGCACGAGATGGCTATGGCACTTTTTGAGTCACAATACATAGGTATTCTGTCAAAAGTAAAGCCATAATCTGTGAGCTGTGTCCGCATCCAAAGAACTTGGGCACAACACGCAGATAGAGACACATACTCGGCTTCGGCGGTGGATAGCGCAGTACAATCCTGTTTCTTTGACGACCAGCTTACTAGCTTTTCACCCAAAAATTGTGCTCCTCCTGATGTACTCTTTGCTGTAACTTGATCACCAGCATGGTCTGCATCTGAAAATGCTGTTAGATGAAACCCCGAATCCTTCGGATACCAAAGTCCCAAGTTAATGGTGCTTTGTAGGTACCGAAAGATCCGTTTAACCTCTTTGAGGTGAAGTTCGGTAGGCTTTGCCTGAAACCGTGCTAACAAACAAACAGCAAATTGAATATCGGGTCGACTAGCAGTCAGGTACATGAGAGAACCGATCATGCTCCGATATTTTTTCGGATCGATGGGTTTCCCAAACAAATCAGCACCTATTTTTGGTGAAGTGACCATTGGTGTACCAACAGAATCACAGTTTTCCATTCCATGTTTTTTTCAAAATCTCTATTGTATATTTAGCTTGATTGATAAAAATACCACGTGGGGATTGATGTATTTGTAAACCAAGAAAGAATTTTAGTTCCCCCATCATGGACATTTCAAATTTACTTTTCATGAGATTTTCAAAATGTTTTGAATGGTTAGGATTGGTTGATCCAAAAATAATGTCGTCCACGTAAATTTGAACGATCAAAATGTCATCTTTGAATTTTTTGATAAACAAGGTGTCATCAACCGTTCCTTTTGTGAAATTGTTTTTAAGCAAGAAAGATGATAGTTCGTCATACCACGCTCTTGGAGCTTGTTTTAAACCATAAATGGCTTTCTTAAGCTTGTAGACGTAGTCTAGATGATCTCTGTCGATGAATCCCTCTGGCTGACTCACATACACTTCTTCTTTCAGAGTTCCATTCAAGAAAGCTGTCTTAATATCCATCTGATAGACTGTGATGTTTTTGTGAGCTGCATAGGCTAAGAAAATCCGGACTGCTTCAAGTCTAGCTACAGGCGTGAATGATTCCTCGAAATCTATCCCTTCTTCTTGTGGATATCCTTTAGCCACGAGACGAGCTTTGTTGCGAATAACAGTCATTTCCTCATCCAGTTTGTTCTTCCACAACCACTTGAGATCAAGAACACGTTTATCAAGTGGTCGTTCAACAAGTTCCCAACTATCATGTAACAGGTATTGAAGAAATTCCTCCTGCATCGCTTCAATCCAAGGGTTTTCTGCCATTGCTTCCCGAATGTTCTTTGGTTCTTTGAGGCTGATTGAGCAAACGTAAATGCATAATTCGAGATCGGTGGCAAGTTGTCTCCTTGTCTGAACTGGCTTTGAAGGTTCACCAATAATATGTTCTATTGGATGGTCTTTTGTCCATTGAAACGTAGAAGGGTACCTTGGGTGTAACGAATGTGTGTTAGATGGTTCTTGTAACCTTGAAGAAGATTCAGTAGAGTCTGTTGCAAACGGGTTTTCAAATATTTCTTCTTCTTCTAACGCATCATTGTTTGAATTATTTGTTGGTTCTTCTTGAAAATTTGTGTTTTGGTTTTGCTCATCAACGCTTGGTAGTTCAGTTTCAATTACTGGAGTGGCTTGAGTAGATGTAGATGATGTTGATGTAGTTGGTGCTTCAGCTTCTATTGTTGTAGATGCATCTTGCAATGGTGGTGGTGGTGGTTGATGGTTTTGAGCGGGTGCAGCAGAATGTTGTTGAGATGCATTTGTCGAAGTTCCACCATAGTATTCATCAAACATTAACTCGAAGAAATTTTCCAGTTCTTGTTCAGAAGGTTTATCCATGTTTTTTGACTGAGCTCCTTGAGGTACGAGTCCTGAACTGATGTGTCCAGAAGTCTGCTGGTTTGGTGCGGGTCCTAATCCGTTTTGATTAGAAGCCATTGGATTAAGCGCGGGTTCTAGAGCGTATCTCTCAGAAGCCCTTTGTGAAATCTCGTCAAACTTCACATTCATCGTCTCCATTATCTTTTTCGTTCTTCTATTATACACCCTGAATGCCCTCGAGTTTTCTGAATAACCAATGAAGATTCCAATATCACCCTTAGCTTTTAACTTCCCTAGATCTTCTCTGTCATTCGTCGGATAGCACAGAGCGCCAAACACGTGAAGGTAAGAGATGTCAAGTTAACGGTTGTTCACTAGCTCATATGGGGTTTTATTGAATCTCGGATGGACTAAGGATCGGTTTTGAGTAAAACAAGCAGTGGCTACAGCATCAGCCCACTAGAATAGATTAGCATTGTGCGAGCAGCTTCCACAAGAGTTCGGTTTCTTCTTTCAACTACCCCAATCTGCTGTGGAGTTCTAACAACTGATGTTTGATGTGTAATTCCAACATCTTCGAGGTAAGTTCTTAACTCCTGATTTGTGAATTCTGTGCCATTATCTGTTCTTATAATCCTTGCTGGAGCTTGAGGTAGAACTTGAATACGCTTCAGAAAGGTGATGATGATGCCTGGTGCTTCGTCTTTTGATCTCAAAAACTTTACCCAAGTATATCTTGAATAATCATCAACAATAACAAGAATATACTTCTTCCCATTAATGCTTTCAACTCTCATTGGGCCACATAAGTCCATGTGCAACATATGTAACCTTGCTTCCGAACTAGGTACGGTTTTGGGTTTATATGATGCTCTTTTGCTTTTTCCTTGTTCGCATGATGGACAAAGGTGTTCCTTGGTGTATTTGAACTTAGGAAGTCCGGTGACGATGTTGTCTTTGGCTAACTTGTTGATCATGTCAAAATTAAGATGGGATAATCTTCTATGCCACAGCCAGGACTTAGTTTCGGTTGCCCTTGTCATAAGACAAATTGGTGATGTAGAAGCCATTTGGTTGATGTCGATAGCATACAAGTTTGTACCACGATTACCAGTTAAGAGATCATCACCAACCAAATTTCTTATAAAAACTGTGTTTCTCCTGAATGCAACTTCTAAATCTGCATCACAAAACTGCCCGACTGAAAACAAGTTATGTCCCAATCCTTCGATGTAGTAAACCCGAGTGATTAAGAAATTCCCAAATTGTAGATCTCCATAACCCTGAATAGCTGCTACATGATCATTTCCAAAGCGTACAGTTCCCATGAATTTCCAGACGAAATTGATCAGCAGCTTTAAATTCCCGGTCATGTGCTTGGAGCAACCCGAGTCGACGATCCAAAGACATATTTCGATAACCTGCCAAGAACAGAAGAGTTTGTATTTGGAAACCGTTTTGAATTTGGTTCCATGGGGTTAGGGGTAAAATCTGAATCACATTCATAGAAGGTATCTACTTGTCCATTTTGAACAACTTTCAATTTGCCATCCTTAAGAATGAATTCTCTACCCGTAGGTTTCCACATACAAAACTGAAGGTAGTTCCTAGGCATTCGACTACTAGTGGTAGATCTAAAGCGTGCAACTAATCTTTCTATAGATCTAGATCTGGCACTAGTTCCCTTTGGAACATACTTCTGTTTAGGCGTAACATTCACATTCTTAGAAACACATTCATCATGAACATCATTAATTAAACATTTCTTGCATATTAAACAAACAGAGTCATTACATGCATTAGAACCAGTACTTTCGACATTACATTCAGATGAATCATGTTTCTTATTACAAGGCGATAAATTCCTAGGGTGTTCTTCTACTTCTTCAACTTTATTCTTGCTACTACTCGTAGAAACAGGCGAGACTCTATTGTTCCTTGTATTGCTCCTAGGCTTTAGTCTGCTGCTCCTAGAGGTGCTTTCTAATCCTGTAGAAGGTAAGGCACACACATTAGGATTTATATTGTTGTCCTTTTTAGCATCACTAGACTCTTTAGAGTTATCCTTTTTGCACGCATTTGTCTTAGATGTGGAGGCAGACACATTAGTGGGACTAATCCTAAAAAGGTCAGGTGCTATCACTTTTGGTGTTTCGACAACCGCTTTTCCTTTATCAACAATTTTTTCATTATCACTTTTCATGGGTAAGGATGTTGGAGTGACTGGTTTTGTCAAATCTTTTTTCTCATCGACTTTTGGAGCAAACCTTGAAATTGACATCTTTGGTTTTTGAACCGTGTTTGAAACATTTGGTTTCTCCGAAGTCAATGGTTTTGCAAACTTAGTTTCCTCACCCTTTCCTTTTTGACTTTCAAGCTGAGCCCTCAAAAGATCATTTTGTTCTTTCATGTTCTTTAAGGCACGCTCATACGACAATTTGTCATACTTGCATTCTTCCTTTTTTCGATCAAGTTGTTTAAAATATGACACATTTTCTTTTTCAAGCTTTATAAGAGCATTTTCATATTTTGAAACAATTTCGGAGGTCTCAGCTCTTAGTCTTGCATCGTCTTGAACAGAATATGTTTGTAAAATGATGGACATAATGTCAGTGGTCATAACAGCTTCGAAGAGAGAATCATTCAGGTTTTCCAAAACATTTATGTTTTCACGAGTATCATTAGCTTCGTTTACCAGGGATTTGTGGTCCTTGACAAAGTCGGCCGTTTCTTTTCAGAAAGCACGTTCAAAATGAATTACCCTCGCACTGATGTTATTCAGTGGGATAGTAATTTCGTTTTCAAAAACTTTTTTCTGCTCAATATGAAAACTGGAATGCCAGTTGTTAATATCGATTGTAGTTTTAGAAGCAACAATATTTTGAAGTTCTTGAATTCTCTTTTTAACGTCATCCAAAATTTCTCTAGCCTCACTTGCATTAAAAGTGTTGTTAGAAGAAATTTGTTCCATTTTTGAAAGAGATTTGGAAAGAATTACTTTCTTAGAAAACATTTTTGAGAATGGTCGTTTTATGGAAAACACCGATGGTTCTTTTTGTGGAACAAAAGTAATTCCCGAAAGTTTGTTCAATTTGTTGTAATCAATGGGTTTCAAATCCTTTTGTTTCATTTTAATTATGCTCTCTTCGACATGTTCTATCGTTTGCACAGAATCCCGAACGACGGGAGGATCATGTTTGGTGTAAATCACATTACCATTATACAAAACATTCTGTTCTTGCTGAGCTTTCTTGAGATTACAGGGGGTGTTGTTACCGAGAGCCACTTTATGTTTCGTATGGTAAACCGGATTAGTTTGATTTGAAATCATTTTCATTGTTTGACTTGACTGACCCGACTTAACCACCAATTCTTCTAAATGAGCAATCATGTGTTCTGACTCTACGATTTCGGCCAAAAGTTTGTCTTCTTTCTTTGCAAAGTCCTTTTTCAACTCGTCCCTTTCTTTTTCAAGATTGGTATAAGCTGATTTTTGTTTAGAAAGTTGGTTTTGCAAATCAGAAATTTCCGCGTTTAAAGCTTTTATCTTCTTGAAAGAATTAACATCAAGTGTATCAAACTTGAGTTGCAATTGTTTTTCCCTTGAAACGGAATTTTGATAACCAGTTTCTAATTCAGACAATCTTTTGTTATGAAATTCAAAAGCTTTAACGTTTTCTTTGTAACTCTCAAGCTCAGCGGTCAATTTAACATTCGCGGCCTTAACATCGCGATTGACCTTTTTCACATTCTCAATTTCAATACGACAATTATTCAATAATGATTCAAACAAAGCACGTGTTTCCTCATCATTCTCAGCATGCTGTGAAACGAAGCCTCCATTATGATTCACACCTGGAGTTGCTGAAGGAGTATTGCTACTACTTGGCGTGTCCAGGTATGTATCATAAGTGGGTGCTAGCTTCTCAGAATGCTGTTCCTCATGAGGAGACATATCAAATATATCATTATTGTGACATGTGTTGAAGTTGGATACCTCAGATGGTGCATTGGTGTCATAAACAGGAAGTGTATCAGAATCCGTGTCATACTTAGCTTCCTGAAGATTCGCCATGAATATGCAGTTCGCATCGATATCCTCTCTATCTTCCATGTCATCCATAAGAGCCATAAAATCATTCTCCTCGGCATTCAACTGAAACCCTGCCTCATTCTTTTGTGCCAACAGTAATGCTTTCTGCAAGTACGCTGTGTCTTTCTTGTTCGGCTTAGTAGGACAGTTCCTTGCCATATGACCTACACCCTGACAGTTGAAACACTTTACCGGATTACCTTGATTCACATTTCCCAAATTCCCAACTATTGGAGCTGCAACATTTCTATTCTGATTACCCATTGCCTGAGTACCAACATTCTGACCCCTCTGATTTCCAACAAGCTGACCCAACTGATTCCCTGCATACTGACCATACTGATTTCCTGCATTCTGATTCCCTGCATTTAGCATATTCTGATTCCCCATGTTAATTCCAGTTGCATATCCTTGCTGATTCCCATAAACTCCAACCATTTGGCCTCCGTTGCCCATATTGAAACTCGGCTGAGCAATCTGCTTGTTGCGAGTGTTCGATGAAATCCTTTGGTTGTTGTTAGTTGGTGTAGAATAGCGTCCTTGGAATGCCTTTGACAGAAAAGCAAACGCTTGGGTCAATGCTGCAGTAGCTTCATCATTTTCAGTGAATTCTGGTTCTTGGAATTGTTGGTATTGCTGTTGTGGAGTAACATGTTGTTGCTGTGGGTAGAACTGTTGTTGGTAAACCGGTGTTGGTTGTCGAATGTATGATGGTTGCATGTAGTTTTGAATGGAAGATGATGGTGGTTGTTGAGTGTTCACTGGTAGCGGTGTTGGTGTAGTAGCAATTAATGCAAGAGGATCATGATTCTTTGCCAATCTTTCTTTCCTTACTTCATTAGCCTCAGCTTGGTTTTGCTTCAAAAAGTCATAGAGTTGATCATAGTTCACCTTATGTAAATCCTTTGTTTGATTGACAATTGTAACATAACGACCCCATTCTTCTGGAAGGTTATTGATGAATTTGATGTTTGTTGCAATTGTTCGAGGTGTCAACTTGTTTCTGATTAACTCATTCATCAAAGTGCAAAACCTTGTGTAGTAAGATTCAATCTGTTCACCTTTAGTGGATGTGAAATTCTCCCATTCAGTAAGAAGTTTGTTCTCAACGTCTTGTTGTCCAATCTCTGTTCCATGACAAATCCTTCTAACACGTTCCCACATAGCATAAGCAGTTTCACAGCTGTCGACCGCAGCAAAGATCTCCCGTGGTAATCCAAGTTGGATTAAATGCATTGCCATATCATCAGCGGCGATCTGCTTCTTGTCTTCCTCTGTGTAATCTGCTTCTGTTTGTTCACGCACGAATGGTTGAGTAGGAGGTGTTGTATTTGGATTGCCTTCAATTTGAACTTGTCTTGGCTTGAATGGACCATTTGTAATGGAGTTGATCATTAGTTTACCATCAGGCTTTGTTTTGATGTAACGAAGCATGCGGCTTGTCCATGGGAGATATCCACCTTTTTCAAGCATTGGAGGTCGGTTTTCCGCACCGGCAGCATGAATGTCTTGCTGAGTTGCCATTGATGAAGTGTAGATTGATAAAGTTGATTCTTGGATCATTCCAACGAAGTAGGAGTTGTGTTTAGTGTAAGTTGATGCAAGTTTTTGTGGTGAAAAATTTGATCTGGAACCTTAAAACCTCAATAACTTCCGTTCGGAGTGGATTTGGGCCTCGAAGCTTGGCTTGAATAATCTTTAGATTATTCAATGTGTCCTTCTTCTCGGTCTCACGGTCGTTTGGACAGCTGATTCGTCGAAAACGGAGTTACGGTTCAAAAGTTATGGTCGTTTGAAGTTTGGTTGTCAAAAGTCAAAAACTTACGCGTAAAGCTTGATTTTACGCGTAAACATTGAATAATCTTACGCGTAAGATGTTATGCGTAACCTTTAAGTTATGCGTAAGATCTAAGTTATGCGTAAACAATAATGTTTATGCGTAGACTTTGATTTTACGCGTAAACTTAGAGTTTATGCGTAAGAATTGTTACGCGTAAGGTTTTTTCAACCAATTTGATCTCTCAAACTTATCCAAGCTTGAAAGATATCCCGTGTCGAAGTATTCCACAAACTTATCCAAGTCAGGGAAGTACTGAGTCACCGTAGCACGAAGAGAGAACCTTTGAAGAAGTTATGCGTAGAACTCTGAAACTTACGCGTAAGATATGATCTTATGCGTAAGAGCTGATCTTCTGCGTAGAAACTGAACTTAAGCGTAGGATCTTGTGCGTAGACTTCAACTTACGCGTAAAAACAGGGTTTTGACCGGAGTTACGCGTAAGAAAAGGGTTTTGACCTTAGTTACGCGTAAGAAAAGGGTTTTAGGCCAAAATTTATGCGTAAAAAGGTCAGAAAGTACTGTTCACAGCTGTAGATTCGTACTATTCACCCAAGTTACGCGTAAAGTGACCAGAAAGCTTGAAAAATCCGATTTTTTCAACCAAAAACACTTTTTCCACTTGTTTCTTTTGATCAAATCTTTCCCAAAACACTTAGAAACACTAAAACTTCAATAAAGACAACAACTTTAACACTAGAAACACGTAAAAATCAAAACTTTTTGAAGAAAAAGTACACAAATGAATGAAAAGTGTGACTTTTTTAACAAAAAACTTGATAAAAACACTCCTAAATCATTGTTAGGCGATTGATACCACTTGTAGGACCTTAGATAAATCAACTTTAACACAAATATAAGCACTAGAAGAAGGAAAGATGGTGACTTGTAGATGTATATGTGAATCGTATGTATATAGAGAAAGAGATGGAAATGAGAGAGCTTTTATTAATAAAACACACACACTTACACACACAAGCACACACCTCAAATGAGCCTTTGAGGTGTTTAAATAGTTCTTGACATGAGATGCCCTATGTGCTTTCTATGGGCTTGGGCTTGGGCTTGGGCTTGGACTTGGTTACATGGTTGGATAACTAAGCTTATGAAACATAGCAAATAACATATTAGCTTGCCAAGTCCAAGGCCCAATGACTAAACTATTACTAATCTTAACCAACGACACAAAGTTACAATATGAGAATGACCATCACTTTAATATATATATTTTTAATGCTAACATAGCTTTCAATCGGTCTACATCTATTACTGTAATGTATCAACCACATTTGAAATAGGTCTATAAAGTACGTCATTAGACCTTAATCTATGCAGGTAATTCGAATCTATTTTAGGCGGACCATTATGGAAAACAAAATATGGACGGGCGGAGTGATTTAGTAATTGGTCGTGCATCTACGGGAGACACTTCAGCTGCTCTATCACATTTCCTTGCATGAAATGGGTACGAACTGCTGATTCAGGTGAGTCTTTTTTAATAAAAGTAGAAACATAGTCAAATTAGAAAATATTTGCACTAGCATCAATGCTGATTCAGGTGAGTTTTTTTTAATAAAAGTATTTTTTTTATTTTCCTGTTGTTTTAAATTATTTATTTGCACTAGCATCAAAGCTGTAATCACTCCTAACTGTCTTTTGAGAGAAGAATGCCACTACGAGTTACTACCTGATTGAATTTGTGCATTGAAAAGAATGCCTATTTGAGCCTTTGTTTTTAGTGTTTGTATAGAAGCGACTATGCTAAGTAGTTTACGCCTGTTGTATGCTAAATTTTATCTCTTATTTTTTATAACCCGTTGCATGATCCAGTAATTTGATTTGGGTTTGAGCTACAATTTTTGGTATTTCATTTCATTCCTGATATGTGTCTCTTTGCTTTCAGGTATGGGGATCTTCAAGGTTTAAACAAGCATGAAACTGATGAAATATTTGGTACGGGTCAAGTTCACAACTGATATTGAAGTTATAGAGTTCGACGCAACCGCCTAATGGTGAAAGGTTGGAAACGTGCCTAAAATCTTTTTGTCCTTTAACTAAACTCAATAAAAAATAATACAGCAGATGATTATACTATATAGATAGCATCACAACCTATGCCTACGATTCGTTGTATTTCCAACGAAGAAGCTTCTTCATATCCTTTTCATATACATTGCCAGTTAAAAAAACAAAAAAAATTGCTACAACAAGTAATAAGTTTATTAATGTTAATGGTCATTTTGGTTTGGAATAATTGGTGGTCTTTGGTCATGGATGCAGGTTGATTATTGGATATGCTTATCCTGTTTTTGACTGATTTAAAAGGCGTGGGAAACATGTTGTTGAAAATGGTCAATATCTGGTAAGATTCTACCGTGTTCTTGAACAGCATATAACCGGATGGATATGGGACGAGAATGATATTCGGTCGTTGTACATCTAGCAGGCCGTTAAAAAAAACGTTGCAACCCAGCACCATAAACGGCGTCGTTTGTGATGCTGTATTATATATATGTTTGTTTTGCTGATCTTCGCATTCTACCAATGCATATTGGTATATGCGTATTGCAGTTTCAACCAATTTTTTTATAATTGTGTGATGTTAGTTGTCATTGTAACAAGTTGTGATGCGTGTCAGTGGGTTCGATAAAATTGAGACGGTCCGCATCTTGGCGAGGCAATGTATTATGTTTGCAGCCATCGTAGATTCGTCCTTTTTTCAATTTTTTCCCTGTCTGAGCCTCTTATAACGTACATGGATAAGTGGCTGTGATAAGCATCTATGCATTCGACAAAACTGAGATGCTCTGTATCTTGGCCAGGCAATTTATTACTTTTGCAGCCATGGTTGATGTATCCTCTTTGTCGATTGTATGTCTATCTGAGCCTAAGCTTAGGCTATAACTTGAGAAAGGCCACCATGTGATTTGTTTGTTAAGGCGATGATGATTGTTTTCTAGAATGTAACTTGGCACGGCAACCACACACGAACTGTGGTTGCAGCCATGGCAGATCTGAGCCTTATTTATCGTAGTTTTAATCACCACTATTTGTGTGGTCTATATATTGTGCTGCCAAAGAAACACTGCTGAAAAGGGGTATCTAATTTCTTAAGATCTTATGACTTATGAGAGCTGCCTCATACTGATATCTATCTTTTTCTGATATTCAGTATCATCTCTGTTACAGCATTCAGGCGTTTGTGGCCAAGTCAGACTTTCAATTTGTGTGTGTCTTTAGTATTAGAAAGCAAGGACTACCTGGGAATCTTACAGGTTATGTTAATTATAATGTTTGACTACTGTTTTTCACTTTTTCCAAATAATAAAGGGGGATTTGAGATCACTTCTTATTTATAATGTTTGACTATTGTTTTTGACTTTTTGCAGCAACTGTGGCATGATCTGAAGGAGATGGAGATGAAGGTGAATCTACTTTCTTGGTTCTAAGTGGTTAATTTTAAGTGGTTAATTTGTCGACGATTTTTTTAACCCAAGCTTAATAACGGTACTTGCACAATTATGGTCGGTTTCTTAAGTTTGTAAAACATTAGTAGTGGAACTATGTTTCGTTCGGGTAGTTTGTAAAAACATTTGATTGTTATTAAAGTTGGAGATTGTGTTAGTTGTCTTCAAATATGTTTTCTTTTGTTTTAAGTATATCTTATTTCTCATGGTGTGATACTGTTATTAGCAAAAATTGATACCATAGACTACTACAGTAACATATACAAGTATACCTTGATGTGAAATGCAAAACTTAGGCCTTATATGATTCTTCATAAGAAAAATTAAAACATGTACTTTCTCCATCACAATCAGCCAAACGACACGGCAAAACAGGACCCAAAACCCGCGCCGAACAACCCCGCCGGAATGCATGCGGTAAAAATATAATGAAATTATTCTTTCATAATGACAATTAAATCTCCCGTTCAAAAGCAACATGGCACAAAGATCACAAAGATAGCTATTAACTGTGCATTTCTTTTAAAATACCTTTGCTAAAAAAACATCAAAAAACAAATACAAAAGAAAACAAAAAATAACCAAAAATCCCGAAAGTCTATCGGCAATTATATACCGTCAAATGACCAACTGCACAAAACGACGCCCCGCCGCAATGCGGCGGACCGAAGCCCGACTAGTTTATAAGTAAATAACGTAGAGTGTATTTTTATTATTATTATTATTATTATTATTATTATATGCATGCAACGGCTAGAAAAGTGATAGTGTATTTTTTTTATACATCCAACGTCTACTTTTTAACAATGGGGCCCACGAAATTACAAATATTAACTAAGTGATCGGTTCACCTAGTTTGCACTTGGGAAACGTGATTGGCGCGTGAGTCTTGAGCTTGGACAAGGTGAGTCGCGCGTGATTTTAGAAACTAGGTGAACGAATCACCCCTTTGCCGAGTAGTCTTACAATGACAATGATATTTACTGCTTTAAACCTATTAATTTTTTTTTGAAACATGTATATAGAATATTAAAAATTAGGATTAGAATCCTCTTACGATCTTCTCATGTTTTAACCAATATGATTTGTGAGAGGAAATATAAAAGTGAGCATTGTTTTTACATAAAAATTAAATATTTATTTATTTCTTTTATTTATGATTGATGAATATAATATGTCATATTTTTTGAACTTTAGAGGATCCTTATCCTAAAAATTAAGTGACAGTGACTCATATAGTTCATTCATGAGACAAAGAAATCTACTAGTCGAGTATATAGCGCATATCCAAAAAAATGTGAAAGCTATGTGTTTTTAATAAAAGGTTAATAAGGCGAACAAGGTTACCTAATGACCAAAGCTAACAAGGACTGAAACCACAAGTAACGGACAGTATTGGAAACGATTGCCTGGAGTCAAACCATACTCCTTAGGAAATCACAAAGTAAGTGAGCGTTTTTTTTTTTTTTTTTTTTTTTTTTTTTTTTAACAATGATTTCATTAAAAACAAAAGCTCTCTAGCAAGGAGCTAGAAGAGAAATTACAATGGCTTATTAAGCCAAGAGTTCCAACAATTTACCCTTATGATCTCTAAACTTAAGACAAGTGAAAGAAAATAAACAAATAGAATCGAAAAGATCACTTTTCCTCGTAGGATGAGAATTAAAAGTAATGCTATTTCGATATCGCCATAAAACCCACTAAGAAGCCGCAAAAATAACATACACACGGTCTTTAGAGTCCTTTGAAGCTCTCCAATTATCTAGCCATTGTAACCAATTGAACCATGAGGAAAAAAGAGGCATATTAATATCAGTCCACACTCGAATAAGGTGCTAAATGCTACTAGCCGTATCGCAACCAAAAAAGAAAAAACATGATCGTTAGATTCCATACTCATGTTGCACAACGGGCATACAATAGAAGAAATGATTAGCCCCCGCAAAGAAAGATTTTAACGATTAGGTAGTCTATCCAGAATGAGATGCCAAATGAAAACATTTACCTTACGAGGCAAAAGCTTAGACCATCTAGTACTAGGACTTAACGAAGACAGTAAACTGTTGTCAATATGAGATCTTGTGGCTTGGACAGAGAAACTATCATCATCCAAAATCCTCCAAGACCAAGCATCGGGACGATTGCTCAAAGAGACATGCCCTAACTCGAAAACCAAAACTTCAAGAGCAGATACATTTCGACTACCTATACTTTGTCTATTCCAATTCCAAACCAATTCATCATTGGATATACGATCCGCAAGCACTCAATTAGCATTAGAATCTATGTGATATAATCTGTTATATCTAGAACATAAAGGCCCGTTTCTAACCCAACTATCTTTCCAAAAACGACTGGACATACCATCACCCACCTTACGGCACAAAGTATAGGAAGGAATGATATCGCAAGCATGTAAATTAGAATATGAAGAAATAATAGAAGACTAAATACCACTACAGTTGCAACCTCTCAAGTCTAACCCAACATCATCCTCATGTATAGCTTTTATCACTTGAACCCAAAGAGAATTCGGGTTATGAACGAAACGCCATCGCCATTTTTGAAGAAGAGCTAGGTTAAAAGCTTTGAAACTGCCAATCTCTAAACCACCCTTATCAAACGACGCCAAAACATTCTCCCATTGAATCAACACCATTTTTTGTTGTCACAACTCACCATTTCAGGTCATTTCCCGAACTTTGGAAAAACACTATTCATCAAACACTATTCATCAGTTTACTATTCATCATTTTTTGTGTCAGTTTGACATTCCGAGAAGCATTCAGAAATTTTACTATTCACTAAACACTATTCATTGCCGGAAAAGATTTCATCATTCACGTGCATTATTCATTTCATCGTAAATTTAGTTTACGGGTATTTAAATTCGCGTAACCGTATTGGTTCAGGTGCGAATTCATGCATTATCGGTAAAGACATTTCATACGGACTAGAGACAGTCTGCATATCATCAGTAGGTCATTTACATGTTATACCACTCTTAGGATTTTCAAATTTATATATTTGATATATTTTAACATTTACGTATAATTATTTATAAATAAACGTTAACACCCGGTTTATAAACACGACGAATATATCTAAATATTCCCACAATGGTCCCGACATATTTTTATATCCATTTTATCATCATAAAAGTTATAACATTCATTTACCCAGTATTTTGGAAATTTATTTTATTTATAACGTGAGCTTATGAATATTACGACGGTTTTCGTGAAAACTAAACAATAATCACCCGAACACTCAGTAATTGTACCCAACATATTTTTGACATTTTTATGACTTTATTAAGTCCCGGTTAACTTAGTTAATATTTATTTCTAGCAAACCCGGTACCCGATTATAACTAATACTTACACTAAAACCACAACTAATAATACACTAACTTATCCTAAGCAACTCAAAACCGATTTTTCTTCTCTTGTTCACATTGAAAACCGGCCTCATGCCCTCCCATAGACACCATGTGCTTATTTTTAACCTTATGTATTTATGTGCTAGTATAATACTATATATCTTATACATATATTTACCAAAAACACTTATAACATAAACATACTCATTTTTTAGAATCAAAAGCTCACTTTTCTCATCTTCCCCACCCCAAAACCCACGACCCATTTCAATAATCATGATCAAGTGATCATTTTCAAAGTACAAAGCTACAAAGTTGTTCATTTCATCATTCTAATCAAGAATCTTACAACAAAAACACAAGTAACACAAGATTTCTCATCATCTAATCACCTATTATTTCAAAGTGAGTTATCAAATTTATTTTCATGATTTCATCTAATTAACACTTGTATCTTATGGTTTTCATGCTTAATTTCATGTACAAGTTAGCTATACCACATTATTTTTGTTAACTTTTTGAACATACAAACTCTAGATTTTGATTTAGGTGTTCCTTTGTTAAATTAACATGATTACTAGTGATTAGGAACCCATGGCACCCTAAGAAGGTGTATGGTAGGATTAGTATAGATTTGTGGTGTTTGCAAGAGATTTGGTTGAAGTAGAAACTAGTTTTGAACATGAAAAATGGATTTGTAACAAGTATATATACATTCTGTCCCATTTTGGTAAATCCAGGAAAATCAGTAAACATAAAGGGAACTTTGGCAAATTTTTTAGAAAATACTTTCAAAAACGAATCCGTAGGCGAAAGAACGGATTAAAAAGAGTTTATAACGAAGAAGTTATGATTTTTGCAAGTTTATTGACGAAAACTATATTTTCTGAAAATACATGCTGTTGGACGTTTTTCGTCGGACAAAAAGAGGCTTTAGACGTAACCCGGAGGAGCCAAGCTTTCCAAAATATATTACTACATACTAAGACGTAACCGTGGATATAAAGAACAAGTAAAACGGACTTATAACGACAAAGATATTCACGTTTCAATATCGGCAAAAATCATCTATAATTGGCAGCTTTCACTAGTAATAATAATAATACTACTTCTATATACTAAATTCTAGATTTTCTAGAAATATTAACCAAGTACCCAAATTCATAACTAATGAAGTATTAGTGATTCCAAGTATATTTTTATCACTACAAGGCGTTATTTCAAGGATTTCAAACCGAGGATTTCAACACTAACATTGACACATACGATATATATATATATATATATATATATATATATATATATATATATATATATATATATATATATATATATATATATATATACACACACATTTCAACTAGTTTTATTTTCTAGTTGCCATATTTTCTTAAGTCTTGGAAAATGTATATTTTTGATAACAACAAGTATTTTCCAAAGAGTAGAGTGGTATAGGAAACATGTACATGGGCATTCATAACATCATTTCTTGATCTAAAGTAGATCATTCATCATTCATATTAGGTTGCGGCTAGTGTGCGCGCCTTGTTTTTCAACTCATTACATGTTCATGGTACCATCATATCATGTGAGTTTTCATAGCCCCGTTTTCAATTCAACATTTTGATTTCAAATTCCACGGGGGAATACATTGCATCAATCATTTTAGTACGAGCCCAAGTACCAAAACATATGTACATTGCTTAAGTTGCCTTACCAACCTGTTAAAGTCCCCTATTTATTATCATGGACCGTTAATTTGCCGATTAAGCGAGAGTGAGTGGATAGATCTATCGAGGGTGACGCCTCCATCCGTGGTAGTTATTACCAACAGTAAGCAGATGCATTTCATTTTGACATTTTGTGAGTGTTCTGGTAAAACATTCGGGAGGGGCATATAATTTCATCAGTCATAGCTTCGGGGTCATGAGCTTAAGGTCTATTGTACTATTTTACGTGACTTTTGTCATGCACTTATACTTGTGGTGGCCGTACAACATTACATTTTATAAACCTATGGAATTCACCAACATTCGTGTTGACGTTTTAGCAATGTATTTCAGGTTATTAAGGTAGCTCATGTGACATGCATTTGGACCTTCATGGAGTCGCGGGGTCGACGCGTCTCACCATTATTTCATGCACTTATGTAAACGTTTGATCTAGTATGACTTGTTTTCATAAACATGCAACACCTTTTGGGGACCTCATTTTGTAAACTCTGAATTATTTCAATGATCAAACGAAGTATTTTCCAAACGACACTATAGGTCGTTCAATGTAACTGTAACTGTGGTGCTATGACAGACACCCCCAGGTATTCCATTCCGCTGCAAGTCAGGTAAATTGGGGGTGTGACAGATTGGCATCAGAGCTAAGGTTATAGCGAACTAGGATGTATCTTGGACCCTAGACTATAACCACATCAGCATAGCATCTCATCATTTCATCATAAGTGCATAATCATGATACATGTTGTTTCATGCATACCCTGTGCGAGTTATTTATACTTATATTTGTATATATATCATTTTGTTGACCTGATTCACAAGTGACATGTCTTCAGATACTCACCCTGACATCCTTTTATCGGATTCCGACATTGAAGATGCCTTGTCATCTTCCACTACCATTATACCACCAGTTGCACTTACACCACCATTAGCACTATTGATTTGCCATAGGAACAGGGTTTTCCTATCATTCAGCCTATACATAGAATGCCTTTTGGTAGAGTATTCAGACTTAATCTTAATGGACTTATTAGATTGCTTATTTCAAGAGAGAGATGGTATATTATATTTCCTTCATTAGTAAGGCGCTTACTACTCAAGTACTACCACCACCATCAGTTACTTATTACACTATTGGTCGTCCCACAGTGCGTACTTCAGTTTTACCTCTTAGATGTCGCGAGGTAGCGCGAAAGAGGGTAGTATTCCATTCACTAGTACCACCATTGTCATTTTCCTTTTCCCATTCCTACTTGCTATGAACTAGATAACACCTAGTAGATAATACCAATATCACGGACTCAACAGGAACATCCGCAGATTCTTCAGGAATGGTTCAGAACCTACATTATCTAAGATTTGATAGATGCACAACTTCAGACACCACTTCAGGACTATCTCGACCTTATGATGCCACGAACCTGATTTCACACAGAAGGGCACCAGGAAGTCCCTAGACCAGACTTATATCCTCACTAGCTTTTACTATTATCCTAGCCACAGAAGGTGTGGGACATAGTCTAAAGAACTTGTTGTCTTTTGATTGTTGTACAAACAAATATATCAAGTGTGACTCTACTATGTAAGAAATGGTTGTGCTATTTGTGATATCGGTTCACGTAGACCGAAATTTTCATGAATTATATTCATGTGTTGTGAATATGATGACTTTTATTAACTATATCCTTATGGTCTCTTATGATTTGATGAAGAGAGATTTAAGCAAACCACTCCAAGCATGACGCAAGCTGCTGTTGGACAAGTCATTGCCAAGAACATAGCCACCGCCCTCACTAAGGAACTTACTCACGTGGAATTTATGGGGTGCAATCCTCCCTCCTTTAGCGAAACTAGAGACACAAAGGAATTTCTCAAATGGTTCGAAAAAATAGAAACAATATTTCAATATGGCGACTGTCGTAAGGAAGACAAGGTTAAGTTCGCCACGTGCACTTTTCAGGATCATGCCCAGGAATGGTGGACCAAACATATTAAGATGGTGGGAGTTGATGCTGCCTACTCAAACTCTTGGCAGAAACTAAGAAGGATGATGAGTATAACATTTTGTGTAGGAAATGAATTACGAGCAAAGGAACAGGAAACACTAAACTTTACCATGGTAGGAAATGATGTTGACGAGTACACTACTCATTTTTATGAATTAACACGACTAGGTTCTGCAATGGATGAACCGGAAAGCAAGAAACTTAAAAAGTACATTGGGGGACTCTCAAATGAAATTCGTATGTTGGTCATCGCATGGGAACCCGATACCATGTCTGAAGCTATCAAAATGGCGATCGAGGCAAAGGAACTCATAGTTCACGCCGAGACATCAGGAAACAATAGTGACAATAAAAGGAGGTGGAACAACAATCTAGGTTGTAATGCTGCTCAACAATCACCCAAAGGACAAGAAGTGAATAGAGCCTTTGCTGCAGAACCGCACACAAAGAGAAGGTATATTGGAAAGTTACCTTACTGCAACCTGTGTAATCAACATCACCGAGGTCATTGCAGTAAAACGTGCGGAGTGTGCAAGAAGCAGGGTCATCGGACTGAAGACTGTAGGAAACTCACAAATCAGAAGATCCCAGGGAGTTGCTTCAAATGTGGAAACTTAGGGCATTTCAAGAATGACTGCCCGGAACTAAGGAACAAGGAAAATCAGGAACTTGGAATCAAGAATGAATCGCTCGAGGAATAGCGTGAGCTGTTGAAAGAGAACCGTCAGGATTTTAGCAACATCAAGGATAACAACAATGCTTCAGCAGGAGGAGCTTTGTTTCAATATATAAACCGTAGTTTGAGCCCTTTAGGGTTGTATCTTTCCTTTTGTACTTACCGTTGGTACGATGACATAACCTAATTGTATTAAGCACTTTCCTATCCAATGTAGTATCTATCCTTTGTTACCTCTGTGATAATCATAACCTTCGTTTACTCCATTTTCTATCCCAATTGCTCAGACTTCAATCATTTCGCAACATTTTATCATTGTCTTATTAGGGATTAGGTTGATTTCGTATTTGACGAATTAGTGGACTATTACCATTCTACAAGATTCACCCACGTATCCAATACACCATTCAAGCTATTTTACTATCATATGGGGAAATTGTTTTACAGAAAAAAAAATTCTGAAGTAAGCTATTTTATTTCCATCCTATAAATTGATTTTTCTGTCATTACACCAAGTATTTACTATTATTACGCGAGGCAATTTTCATGTTACTTGAAAGAAAACATCAGGATACCATTTTTAATAACAATGCGTTGAACACCATCTAAAACTTTTGAGAAAAGTTATGATATTTTGACAAAATCTAACATCGCATCATTAGTCCTCAATTGTACATAGCCTGATCACCTATGTAAAATTCAGGAAGGATTATGCCATGAAGGAAATAATTACCTTTTCAAAAGATTGTTAATAACAATCTTCATTTAATAGTTTTGTAAACAAAGGAACTCTTTTATAAACATCCCTTTTGCCGAACTATCCCTGGATACTTACCCCACCTGTCACCCGCTTAGCCATTAAGTTGGATTTTCCCATTGACTTCCCTAAGAGAGACTTTCCATATCAATTACATGCAGGATTCCTCGATACAAGAAAAACAATGAAAGGATTACAGAACTACTAACCAGGACTAGTAGTATATAGTGAGAGAATTCATAACTCAACAACAAATTCTAAGATACTGCGACACCATCCGAATCACCATCTCTGACTTAGTTGTCAAATTCTATCGTTTAAGGGTACTAGCTAGACTGAGCTACAGGATTGAACTAAATATAAATGTCCGCAGGACAACACAATAGAAATAAACCAAGCTTCTAATTGAGACTGTAGAGCATTTCATTTAAACTTGGCCTCATCCATACATAAACTTTCCTGCAGTAAGTTTTCACAAAGGACAATTGTTTGAATCAAGAATATCGATGTAGATTCCCCTAAGGCATTATGTCACTAGAAATTCCAGATAACCTCACCTTCATACCAAGCAAGGGATCAAACCGGAACATATCTCCTCATCTACATGGGAAAACAGAATGGACATTCATCGACACAACATCAAGTGATACCTTTGTCTTGCCAATTACAATGATAAAATATTTTAGGACTTAAGTTAGTCTAAATACCTATGCTTGTAGTTATGCCTGATAATCACCAATAGGCATTATCCAACCTCAGGAACTAAATGTTAGACATCTATGCATTTAAGCGAACATTTCCCATTCTACCATTTTATCCTTGTTAGTGTTTTCACTTTTAAATAAAGTTGATGCGTTTACATAAATCACATACCTTGTGGAAAAATGATTTCTGAAATTCCTATTTTGAACAAGTACGATCCTTTTTGGTCAATCTTTAGCAACACTATTGTACAATGAGAAATTTACATAGACATCAAAATTTGGTAAGCAGTCTTAATCACAACATGTTTGAAAACATTTTTCTATTTCATAACTACTGAAATTTTGAATCAGCAGGAAAAATATTACTAAGTGAATCATTTGCTCCATTTTTTTTTTCTAAATTCGTTTATTCAGAAAAAAAAAAAAAAAAAAAAAAAAAAAGATTTCAACCAAAACTCACAATCGCGAGACAAATTTCCAGAACCAATTTCCCTACAACATCGCTTATGCATTTAGGATTTGTGACTTGACAATAAAGAATATTGGTATATGTGATGAAGGAATTAGGAAGGACATCACAAATTAATCACGAACTTCAGTAGTGGAGACCAAACCACTAGACAAAAAAAGGACATATGTCTTATCATCCGTTGGAACAAAACACAAGGAATCAAATTGTTACCTATATTCTATCCCTTTCAGATAACGCCAAGTTCGAAGGACCGAACGTTGTGGAATTAGTCACAAAGGTTTATTGTACCCATTTCAGTTATTCCTGTTAAAGAAACCGATTCATCTTGGACTTCAGGTAATCATTTCAGAATTTCCTTCAGAAACCCATTTAGATGTGAACATCACCTATCATCCTCAAAACGATGGTCAAAGCGAGAGAACAATTCAAGCATAGGAAAGTATGCTCAGAGCATGAGTGATTGACCCTAGAAATGATTGGACTAATCATCAACATAAATCAAATTCATCTACAATAATAGTTATCACACCAACAGCGAGAAACTGGCAGAAGTTAGGTTGGTACATAACACACATCATTTGGATTGGGTATCCTGAACAACAAACCATCCAGATTCAAGTGGGAGAACAAACTAAGTTAAAAGCATTGCCTTGGATTGGCATGATACAAATTGGATAACAAGAGAGGTTGAACCTTTAGCATGTTGGACCATTTAAGATTCATTTTAGAATCGACCAACTAGCATACAAACTTGAGTTCTGGCAGAATTCAGCAGTATATATTACCAGTATCACATTTAAAACATTAAGAGGCGCATACCATCTATTGATGGGCCAAACTCAGAAAAAGCTCAACTCATTAGTCCAGTAGGCATTCATGAAATAACCAGAAATTTCCTACAAGTCAAGAATCAGTTACAAGTTCAATAAGTTGTAAACCATTAAACTTCAAGTTGGTAGGCAGAAAGTTCTGCCTAGGAAAGGCATGATATCAATCAGAAAACTTGGAAAGTTAAACCCGATATACACTGGACCATGCAATATTTCAGACAAAGTAGGCCTAGTGGCCGTCAGACTTGAGCCTTGTTAGAGAACAGCAGGATTACACAAACATGTTTCACAATTTTCAAATCTCAAGAAATGACTTACAGATTAGTCACTCATAATCCCATTTGGAAAGGAATCCAACCCAAGGACAAACTCAGACCTTGTAAGAGAACCAACAGAAATCATGGACCGTGTGGTCAAACAGTTGAATCAGAGTCGAATTCCTATCGTGAAAGTTCGCTAGAATTCTCGAATATCATCACCTTTTCACCAATACGTTTTTAGAGAACAACATAAACTGAACTTCGGGACGAAGTTCCTTTTAGAGGGGAAGACTGTCACAACTCACCATTTCAGGTCATTTCCCGAACTTTGGAAAAAACACTATTCATCAGTTTACTATTCATCATTTTTGGTGTCAGTTTGACATTCCTAGAAGCATTCAGAAATTTTACTATTCACTGAACACTATTCATTGCCGGAAAAGATTTCATCATTCACGTGCATTATTTATTTCATCGTAAATTTAGTTTACGGGTATTTAAATTCGCGTAACCGTATTGGTTCAGGTGCGAATTCATGCATTATCAGTAAAGACATTTCATACGGACTAGAGATAGCCTGCATATCATCAGTAGGTCATTTACATGTTATACCACTCTTAGGATTTTCAAATTTATATATTTGATACATTTAACGTTTACGTATAATTATTTATAAATAAACGTTAACACCCGGTTTATAAACACGACGAATATATCTAAATATTCTCACAATGGTCCCGACATATTTTTATATCCATTTTATCATCATAAAAGTTATAACATTCATTTACCCAGTATTTTGGAAATTTATTTTATTTATAACGTGAGCTTATGAATATTACGACGGTTTTCGTGAAAACTAAACAATAATCACCCGAACACTCAGTAATTGTACCCAACATATTTTTGACATTTTTATGACTTTATTAAGTCCCGGTTAACTTAGTTAATATTTATTTCTAGCAAACCCGGTACCCGATTATAACTAATACTTACACTAAAACCACAACTAATAATACACTAACTTATCCTAAGCAACTCAAAACCGATTTTTCTTCTCTTGTTCACATTGAAAACCGGCCTCATGCCCTCCCCTAGACACTATGTGCTTATTTTTAACCTTATGTATTTATGTGCTAGTATAATACTATATATCTTATACATATATTTACCAAAAACACTTATAACATAAACATACTCATTTTTTAGAATCAAAAGCTCACTTTTCTCATCTTCCCCACCCCAAAACCCACGACCCATTTCAATAATCATGATCAAGTGATCATTTTTCAAAGTACAAAGCTACAAAGTTGTTCATTTCATCATTCTAATCAAGAATCTTACAACAAAAACACAAGTAACACAAGATTTCTCATCATCTAATCACCTATTATTTCAAAGTGAGTTATCAAATTTATTTTCATGATTTCATCTAATTAACACTTGTATCTTATGGTTTTCATGCTTAATTTCATGTACAAGTTAGCTATACCACATTATTTTTGTTAACTTTTTGAACATACAAACTCTAGATTTTGATTTAGGTGTTCCTTTGTTAAATTAACATGATTACTAGTGATTAGGAACCCATGGCACCCTAAGAAGGTGTATGGTAGGATTAGTATAGATTTGTGGTGTTTGCAAGAGATTTGGTTGAAGTAGAAACTAGTTTTGAACATGAAAAATGGATTTGTAACAAGTATATATACATTCTGTCTCATTTTGGTAATCCAGGAAAATCAGTAAACATAAAGGGAACTTTGGCAAAATTTTTAGAAAATACTTTCAAAAACGAATCCGTAGGCGAAAGAACGGATTAAAAAGAGTTTATAACGAAGAAGTTATGATTTTTGCAAGTTTATTGACGAAAACTATATTTTCTGAAAATACATGCTGTTGGACGTTTTTCGTCGGACAAAAAGAGGCTTTAGACGTAACCCGGAGGAGCCAAGCTTTCCAAAATATATTACTACATACTAAGACGTAACCGTGGATATAAAGAACAAGTAAAACGGACTTATAACGACAAAGATATTCACGTTTCAATATCGGCAAAAATCCTCTATAATTGGCAGCTTTCACTAGTAATAATAATAATACTACTTCTACGTACTAAATTCTAGATTTTCTAGAAATATTAACCAAGTACCCAAATTCATAACTAATGAAGTATTAGTGATTACAAGTATATTTTTATCACTACAAGGCGTTATTTCAAGGATTTCAAACCGAGGATTTCAACACTAACATTGACACATACGATATATATATATATATATATATATATATATATATATATATATATATATATATATATATATATATATATATATATATATATACACACATTTCAACTAGTTTTATTTTCTAGTTGCCATATTTTCCTAAGTCTTGGAAAATGTATATTTTTTATAACAACAAGTATTTTTCAAAGAGTAGAGTGGTATAGGAAACATGTACATGGGCATTCATAACATCATTTCTTGATCTAAAGTAGATCATTCATCATTCATATTAGGTTGCGGCTAGTGTGCGCGCCTTGTTTTTCAGCTCATTACATGTTCATGGTACCATCATATCAGGTGAGTTTTCATAGCCCCGTTTTCAATTCAACATTTTGATTTCAAATTCCACGGGGGAATACATTGCATCAATCATTTTAGTAAGAGCCCAAGTACCAAAACATATGTACATTGCTTAAGTTGCCTTACCAACCTGTTAAAGTCCCCTATTTATTATCATGGACCGTTAATTTGCCGATTAAGCGAGAGTGAGTGGATAGATCTATCGAGGGTGACGCCTCCATCCGTGGTAGTTATTACCAACAGTAAGCGGATGCATTTCATTTTGACATTTTGGGAGTGTTCTGGTAAAACATTCGGGAGGGGCATATAATTTCATCAGTCATAGCTTCGGGGTCATGAGCTTAAGGTCTATTGTACTATTTTACGTGACTTTTGTCATGCACTTATACTTGTGGTGGCCGTACAACATTACATTTTATAAACCTATGGAATTCACCAACATTCGTGTTGACGTTTTAGCAATGTATTTCAGGTTATTAAGGTAGCTCATGTGACATGCATTTGGACCTTCATGAAGTCGCGGGGTCGACGCGTCTCACCATTATTTCATGCACTTATGTAAACGTTTAATCTAGTATGACTTGTTTTTATAAACATGCAACACCTTTTGGGGACCTCATTTTGTAAACTTTGAATTATTTCAATGATCAAACGAAGTATTTTCCAAACGACACTATAGGTCGTTCAATGTAACTGTAACTGTGGTACTATGACAGACACCCCCAGGTATTCGATTCCGCTGCAAGTCAGGTAAATTGGGGGTGTGACATTTGTTTATCCCTTCTACCTACCCAAAAGAATGAAGCCCGAATGGATTCTAACGTTTTGAGAACAGATTATGGACATTTAAAGATCGACATATAATATATGCCAATACTTCCTAGCACAGCTTTGATAAGTGTTAAACGGCCACCAATAGAGAGCAAGTTTGCTTTCCATGAAGAAAGTTTAGCACGGAACCGGTCTATCAAAGGATGCCAATTAGCAAGCAGATTCATGTTAGAACCAATCGGTAATCCAAGGTAAGTAAAAGGAATATTACCATAAGTGCATCCCGTGTTAGAAGTCATGACTTCAATATCACTCGAGCTCACACCAAGGCCATAAACATGCGACTTAAAGTAACTGCGAGTTAAAAAAACATGACAGAAATCGATAAAATTTAAAAATAGAGAAACTCAATTCGAAGAAAAAGAAGCCAACAAGAGGATGGAAGTCGAGTGTCAAATGTGACTTCTCAAATATACAAAGTATAATGATACCTGGTAATACGGTTGTAAACGAACTGAACGTTCATGAACAGTTCATGAACCGTTCGGTAAAAAGTTCGTTTATGTTCGTTTATTTATTAAATTGACGAACATGAACAATATTTTACGATCGTTTAGTTAAATGAACAAACATGAACAAAAGCCACGTCCGTTTATTTATGTTCGTGAACGTCCGATTATGCGTTCGCTAACGTTCGTTTATGCTCATTTATTTATTTATGTTCGTATATCATATCTTTTAATTGTATAATTTTAAAATTAGTTTGTTTAAACAAAATAAGACTTATAAAACAATTTTAAATGCATAATTTAATAAATGTTTATGTTTGTTTGTCTATGTTCATTTATGTTCAATTGTTTATGTCCGTTTAGTGTATTAATGAACGAACATAAATGAACATGAACAAGTTATTTTCTTAATAAATGAACATGAATAAGAAAATTCGTCCGTTTAAGTGTTCGTGTTCGTTTATTTATCCGGTTAAAATTAAACAAACGAATATGAAGAAGTCTCCGTTTGTGTTCGTCCGATTTGTTTACAGCCCTACCTGGTAATCTGGTATATAATTAAAGTAGAAAGAATGAATCATAATATTACTTAGGGGGAGATGTGAAAACTATTCGCTAAACATTCAACTCCAACCCCCACATGCTGCAATTTTGGGAGCACGCTTTAAATGCGTAACTCAGTTGATATCGAGAAAGCACTTGATCACATTTCGTACTATCTGTAGACATTTTGCTAAGTGAGCTACCAATGTAAAACACAAACTCAGCATCATTTTTCACGTCTTGGATTGTCCTCTTTCAAAACTTGCACACTTTAGCATTGCATCCTTCATCTATATATTTTCTATATGTTCATAGTATACATGAAAAAAGTAGTATTTATCAAGTTTTATTATGTTAGGTGCAAATAACTTTGGTAGCTACATCAACTTTCTCGAAAAAGAAAAATGCTTTAACCGATTTAAATGTGTATCAATAAATTCAAAACTATGTAAATTAATCAACCTAATAATGAAAAATATATAACTTGTAATCTTTAGACCATCCGTAATAGAGAATTCACGACCGCGGTCACTCACCATGACCGAGTCCTCCCTGTTACGTGACACTGGGCCGACGCGTTTTCAAGAGGAAAAAAGGCAAAGACTCAGTCAACTGCACGACTGAGTCGTATGAGATTATTGTATGTGTGGGTGTTTTTATTAAGTGGTTTTTGTGTAATATATTTAAGTTTAAGTGGGGTATATTTGAGTGCTGACCACAATCGTCTTATTACCGTAAGTTAGTATTGAAAAAGTAGAGATTAAAAGAATAAGTTGACACTGACGTTGCAGTGATGACCCTGATCATGGCCTCCCTTAGGTACAGTTAGGAGGTATTTGGTTCAAAGTGAGGATGGAATGGTAATAACAAAAGCAAAAGAAATACAATAAAATTGCATTGCATTAAATCTTGCTTGGTCCAATTTAATTTAAGTAAAATCATAAAAATCAAGGAACAACAAAACTAACATCCAATAACACCAAATTGTAGTACAATTAACATCAATCGCTATATATAAACGGGCTACACGAGACAAGTGTACAAGTGTTCTCTGATTGTACTTTGGGCAACTTTTTGGGCAACATTTTATTTGAGCGATTAATTATCCAAGTCTTTATTTATTTTGAGAAGTAATGTTTTTTTGGGTCTAGACAATTTGAGCAACTTGAACATTTAGGTGCTGTTTGTTTATTAAAAGACTCTAAATCTGAATCTTAGGCGTAAATGTATGAATCTGAATGAAATAATTTTTTCTTTATTATTATTATTTTTTTTAAAAAAATATGTGAATGATATGAATATGATGCAATTTTATTCTTACGACACATAAACATTAAATAACATTAAGAGTCAACAAGACATCCTTACACATCTTGTTGGTTAAAAGGTTTGAGCCTCTAACTGCCTCTGAAAAAGAAGAAAAAAACAAACAAACTTAATGACCCAAATGTCTAACGATATCTAAACAAGTCAGATTAAAAAGCTGTTAAAAGGTAAGAGTCACTTCATAAAAAAACAAACACCACCTTAGATAATTCGCTCTTTTCTTACCCATTCCTAAAGCCAATACATATACTCTTCGACCAATTCATAACTCCTCGACTAATTCTTATAAAGTGTTTGAAAGTTTAAAGATATAGTCAAACCATAGGGGCTCACAATTGTCAACCTAACTTCTCCTAACCCCAATCTAACTTTTTCCCCAAAGACACAATCACACACTCCAATTTAAATTTAAAATCCCCTCACAATTACCATTACAAACACAAACACCAACAACAACAAAAATATCTCCATTTCATTTCATTTCATTTCACCACACCTATACATACACAACCACCTGTATCTATAATTCCATATATCTACACCCACCCACCCTAGATCTATATGCTTCATTTCACATTCTAACAACATTCCGTTATTCCCGCATGACGTCATCTCCTCCGTCACCTTCACCGTCACTGTTACCATCTCCGTCACCGTTACAACCGTCTCAATCACCGTCACCGTCACCGTTACAACCGTCGCAACTGTCACAATCACCGTCACAACCGTCGCAACCGTCGTCGGTAACAATGGACCACGTGCTCTCAGCACTAAACGAAACAGTAGAAGAGCGCGAAACACGTATCCGGAGCCTGTTCACTTTTTTCGACTCGACGAACGCGGGATACCTCGATTCGAAACAGATCGAAACAGGATTATCGGCGTTGCAGATACCGGCGGATTATAAGTACGCGAAGGAGCTGCTTAGGGTTTGTGATTGTGATAAAGATGGAAGAGTTGAGTATCATGAGTTTAGAAGGTATATGGATGATAAGGAGCTTGAGTTGTATAGGATTTTTCAGGATATTGATGTTCAACATAACGGTTCGATTTTGCCGGAAGAGTTGTATGATGCTCTGCTTAAGGCTGGTATAACATCTATCTCGCTTTTCGGTTTTCGGTTTTCGCCTTTTACGCTTTTCGGTGGTCTATCATGAATGTGATAGGAAGCTATGAATGTTATATAGGAAATAATCACAAAATACAAAATCTGCACACTTTCAAGATGCAGGCGTCTCTTTCAGTGACACTTTAATCAACCCGAATCTAATATCTAGATTAAACATAGTGCTTATATTTTCGTAATCCCTATGAGTAGAATTGCTTCATTACGGAACTAACAGTCTTACCTATATTGGTTTTGTAAATACTATCGTTGCCTACTTTACTAATGACCCCTAAATAGTAAATACTGCATCTATAACATAATGTTGTTACTTATTTGCTAGGTTAAGTGTTTCTTTTCGTTGAATTGTCTACATCTTATTAGCCATTACAGCTTTTCTTTTGCAGGGATTGAACTAGATGATGATGAACTTGCTAGTTTCGTGGAACGCATGGACAAAGATAATGATGGCATCATAACTTTTGAAGAATGGCGAGATTTTCTTCTTCTGTATCCTCACGAAGCTACGATCGTTAACATCTACCAATATTGGGAACGGGTATCACTTGTAGATATTGGGGAACAAGCAGTGATTCCAGCTGGCATCAGTAAGCACGTCCATGCCAGCAAATATTTGATTGCTGGTGGGGTTGCTGGAGCCGCTTCTCGAACCGCCACTGCTCCTCTTGACCGTCTTAAGGTGATGCTGCAAGTTCAGACTACTCGTGCTGCGATTGGGCCCGCAGTTAAGAACATATGGAAGGAAGGTGGGGTTTTATCGTTTTTTAGAGGTAATGGATTGAATGTTGTGAAGGTCGCACCCGAGAGTGCTATTAAGTTTTACACTTATGAATTGCTGAAGGATTTTATTGGTGGAGGAGATAAGGACGATATAGGAACTTCTGGACGGCTTCTTGCCGGCGGTGTGGCTGGTGCGGTTGCACAAACGGCTATTTATCCGATGGATTTAGTGAAAACCCGTTTACAAACTTATGTTTGTAAAGTTGGAACGGTTCCTAGTTTGGGTAAACTTTCGAAAGATATATGGGTCCAAGAGGGACCTCGAGCTTTTTATAAGGGGATTATTCCTTCACTTCTTGGAATTGTTCCTTATGCCGGAATTGATTTGGCGGTTTATGAGAAATTGAAAGAGATGTCTAAGACATATATTTTTGTTGATAGTGGTATGAAACCCCATTCTTTCCTCTTCTTGATTTGCACTTGTCAAAATTTGATACTAAAACTTTGTGTTTTGTGTTGCAGAGCCTGGTCCTCTAGCGCAATTGGGTTGTGGGACGATTTCAGGTGCTCTTGGTGCCACCTGTGTGTACCCGTTGCAAGTTGTCAGGACAAGGTATGTAATTGTTCATGTACTCTAAAGGTGTGGCAAAATGGGGTTGGGTAATTAGGTCATAATGGTCAAGTTAGATTGACCTGAAACACTTTCTGTCCTTTTTTTAAAAAAGAAATTCTGAATGCAAAAACTGTATTAGTTCGATAATTATAGAATTTTTTGGATAGAGTGATTTTGGAGGTCTTATGCAATAAAAACACCTTGGTATAGCTTAGGTGTCTTTTTAAATTGTTTGACTCGTTTTCTTTGTAGCTTATATCAAACTTTTTGCCTGTTTGACCCGTTAGCAGTAAATTTTAATAATATGTATGAGTTGAGTTGAAATTGGCCTTTCTAGTTGTCTCGATTGTCATCCTCATAATTGCTTTTCCACGACTGTGAAACTTGAGTCTTTAACCAAGCTCTCGAAATATTAGCAAGATACAATTTTATCCATGTGCTTATGAATGGACTTACTTCTTATTATTTTATTTATTTATTTATTATTTATTATTATTATTTTTTTATTAAATCACAAATGGATAAAAAAAAAAGGTTAAACTAAAAGGAGAACAGGTGGAGCTGGTTGAAAGCTGTCCACAGTCAATATTACATGCATACAACCTTCTAAATCTTTTTATATAATTACTTTAAAAAGTTATTGTAAGAATGTTGTATTTGTAGTCATAGTTGATACAGTACATTAGTTATTTACAAGGAATTTAAGAAATGGATAGAAAAAGAGTGTCTGGGTCAATGAAACTCGACCAGGCCAGTTTTGACTTTTGAACCATGGTATTTTAGTTGGGCAACGAAATCCAACCTGTGACCCAGTCTATCCATCTTTCCACCTCTATCCATCATTTTTTTTTTCTTCATAATATGTGTTGCATTTCAGGATGCAAGCACATCGGTCTAATGGAGCTGATGCATACAGAGGGATGTCTGACGTGTTCATGAGAACTTACCAAAAGGAAGGAGCACGAGGTTTCTACAAAGGACTTTTCCCAAATCTTCTAAAAGTTATACCAGCTGCCAGCATTACTTACATGGTTTATGAAGCAATGAAAAAGACGCTAGATCTTGAATGATGTTGGTGGTGGTGATGATGATGATGATAAAACTTAGAATAAGAAAGTAGTTAATTAGGTGATGCCCATTGTTCGAGTTACATAGTAATTAACTTCCCACTTGGAAAGATGCGGAAATTTTGTAAAATGAAGAAGTATCTTCTGGGGTATGCCGGGAATATTACATTCTTGTTCCATGTATATGGTTCTGTTCTACTAGATTATGTCCAAATTGAGTACATTTGACTTGTCAATTCTTTGTTACATCAATACATCCTGAAAATTGTGGGATGCTTGCTTTTCAGGTATCGTGTTTAATTTTTGCTTTGGATGATGAGGGTAGTGTCATGTTATATGTTGTAACGACGTAATGTGTACCTGATATAGATCAACTCTGCTGGGTTTTGTCACAGAGCATGTATGAATGCCCTTAATAAGCAAGGGGTAACGGTGGTTGCCGTTGATGTCAACAGATTAATCATTTATCTTTAATTTTCCCTCTAAATAGTGATACTTACACCACTTTTTTTTGATCACACACCACAATGTTACATCATTAATGCACATGTTACAACATACTATATGCATAATTGTGGTGTGTGCATAAAAAAAAGTGGTGTAAGTATCACTTCCCTTTGATCAAGCATCATTTCCGGTCATGGTCATTGTATTTAAACTTAGATCCATCTGACCAAAAATGATGCTTGATCAAAGACCACCGAACCGCTTCATCTCAACTTTAATGAAAAGGTAACAAAAACAGAAGTAAAGGTTGGAGTTGGTTGGCAAGAATTTCTACATTCCAAAGGGACAACCAGCCGATGGAGATCATTGCAAACTAGTACCATAACGATTATAGACGAGAAAAGCTCAAAATATATATGTTCTGTAATCAAGAAGCGAAGCTGCAATACTGAACGTGAAGAGAATTATGCGAAATAATTGAAGTATATATAATTATACTTTTTTAATGTTAATTGCTCATATCATAGGTTTAATATCGAAACTGAGTGAAGACAACACAAGAAGGTGGACGTGCCGGAGTGGTTATCGGGCATGACTAGAAATCATGTGGGCTTTGCCCGCGCAGGTTCGAATCCTGCCGTCCACGATTTTCTTTTTTAATCTCATTTGAGTATTCATTTTGAGCAGGTTTACACTATAAAAAGTTCAGCTGAAATCTGAAAAACGCCATCATGGTATAATAATTCCAAACAGCCTATCGGTCCTGTTCGATTTTTCTAGTTTTTGGCTTAGCTCTTACCCAGTTTAACTTGACTCCGGGTCATTTTAACATTCGTATGTCATTACTCGATGTTTTGCAAAATGAAGATAGTCTTACAGTTATATGTCTAATCAAAAAATATTAGTCACTGAACATGTCTTTAATTAGTTGCAGCGTGTTTACTACTTTACTTGCGAGTAATATTTGAGAGTTGTACTTCATTTTTCTTTATAAACATCAAGAGATGCTCGTGTCATTAGATTACACACTTGATATGTTCCTCATTTTGCCTTATGAACCTAATAGATATAGAGTATAGAACGATTCATCAGGCCATTACGTGTTGTGATAGTTTTTACATTTCGAGTGTTCATTTCAAACATAATAAGTCGATTTTCTTAAAAGACAAATGAAGATTTGGATTCACAAAGTATAAGCTGTAGTTTGGATTTCACTTAAAAGTTTAAAACAAGTTAGCCAAACAAAAAAATATAGGCTTGATGGTAAGAGATTGGACAGCTTTCATATCTTTCGATCTTTACTTAAATCCTATATACTTTAAGACCGTACCCTGATTCAACACGTTTTTGTAAGATAGGATCATAGGACCGTACGATCCTTCTATCAAAGTCGTGATATGATACATCTGGTTTGAACAGGAAGATTTTTTTTTGCTTAGATGTTAAAGAACCAATAGCATTTGTTAAGTCAGCCTCAAACTCGTTGGTTTGAAACATCAAACAAGTTATGTTCATACCAACCAGGTATCAGTCATTCAAAAACTTGGAATAATGAGGTGCATCGACAGCCTCTTAGTAACAGTATAAACTATTCGCTTAACCATTTAAGAGATAACAAAACGATATGAGAAATACACATTTCATTAAGCATAATACAACAACCTTGTGGCATGTTTTGTACATCATTACAGGAAGGGAGAATTCGATCTCAACCATTCATTGAACTAAAATTTTGCAGTAAATCATATGGGATAAATTTTAGATTGCATTTGCATCACCCTATACTTCCCAATTTGCTACTCAAATGACAAATATAAATAAAAAAAATTATGAAAAATCTCTAAAAATGAGATTAAATACGTCTCTCAACGTGATTAAACCTAAGACATAACGGGTACCAGCTTCAACAACCACAACACGTCGCATCCCTGTTAGAAAAGCAGAATGTCAACATATGATACTGAAAAACGATTGTGACTTTAAGGGGCTGTTTTAGTTTAGATATATGCTTTTGTTGTTTAAAGGTTAACAAGAATACAAGATAATATTAGTTTGGGTGTTTAACAAAATCGTTTAGTTTAAGAAGTTAATACTTGGTGGGTCTTTTGGGATTGCTTATTCTAAGTGCTTATTTACTCTAACACAAGCACATAAATAGTTTCATTCAAAACAAAAAAAATTGCTCAACTGCTTAACAAACAAGCAGATATGCACATATATAAGCAATCCCAAGAACTCGCTATAAAGCAATGCCATATAAACATCAGCTTCAGAATATGTTTATACCAACATTGAAAAATAATTATTAATGGTCAGTTTCAAAACATTAATCCAAACACCTTCGAATAGTCAGAAACTGTTTAAAGTGACAAACATACCGGGATCTGAAAGGAGACTGATGACACTGTACAAAGAATCCGAGCGTGTGCATATGCCATACCGAGCACGAGCATTTGTATCTACAAGCTGTAGAGCCTAAATAAAGTAACACACAGCAAAAACGCATTTCAATCTTAACTTGTTGATGTTTGGCTGTCGATTAGTCAAACTCATATTCAAGTGCATTAAAATCAGGAAAGGAGTAGCAAAAAGAAGTAAAAAAATAAAAATGGTAAAGAGTTTTGTACCAAAAATATAGAAAATTCACAAAATATTTGCGTACAAGTATAAAAGTAATATGAGTAAAAAGGTAAGAGTGATGTAATAAAGGTTGAGGCTTACTTGAGATATTGTTGTCTGATCAAGTTGAACACGAATATATGCATTATTCTTTGCTAATGAAATGACGTCACTAAAGACACAAACAAAAAAACTTAATATCAAACTTTTTTTCATTGATAGAGGTGAATGAATCAATTTCGACCCAATTAGATAAAAATGGGTCAATTTGGTATATATTATATCTCCAAAAGGGGTCAAACTTAGAACATAGCTGAAAACAAAATGTAATTTCGTGAATGGTTTACTTAAGGAAAAATATAACATTATTATGTCGAGTATTATATTATTTGTAGAATATAAAAGGTTGTATGATGAAAAAAAAAAAAAAAAAAAAAAAAAAAAAAAAAAAAAAAACAAAAACAAAAACAAAACAAAACAAAAAAACATTTTGATACTTTCAGACCTATTTGACCCGTTGCAGATAAAACATAACCCAAATTGAACCTTTTAAAGTTATACGGTCAAAATCAACAGTCAACACCTATAGTAGAAGTTTAACAGAGTAAGAAGCTACCTTCTACAGAAAACATTAATAAGGGTACCCTTATCATCTACAATGGGCACCGAGCTTATATGTTCTGTCAAGGACCAAACGAGAGATTATAAGATTTTTCTTAATATCAAGAAATAAAAGGGAATGTTAAGAATATGAAAAGTTTGATACGCACCGTCTATTAACAGTCTATAAGCATCACTTAGAAGATAATTAGGGTGAAATGTTTTTAATTCCCGTGGACCCGCAATTTCTTTAATCCAAGTACCTACTCGAAGATCACCAACCGAATGTTGTAGAAGAGGCAAATACGCGATATGGTGTTCAAAATGCCTGCGTATATCTATTTTTTCAAAGTGAATATACAGAATTAGAATATATGATCAGTGAAACGGGCATTTATAAAACAGCAATCCAAAAACCCTCAGATGATACTTGAAAAAAGAAACTTACGTTCTAATAGTCCACTAAGGCATGCCACATGAAGCAATTGTGGGCAACTAGAACCTTGTCGAACATATAGGACGGGAGCCGAAGAGATGGGATTTTGCAAGATTCTTACTGTGACATCATTTAGGGAATCATCAGGATGAACCTGTGTTTGAAAAAAAATTTGGGGACTGTATGAATATCAATTGCGTATAAAAAAAATATCACCAAAATTAAGAATTTTTTCTACCTTCATATTACTATAATTTTATAAATAATGATGCAAGAATCTAGATTTTTAAATAAAAAGATTAAGGAGTTTGTGTACTGTAAAAATAGACTTTATACGACTTTCATCCCGTTTGATTTGTTGGAGATGAAAAAACAGCCCAAATGGAACAAGTCACAAGTATATGGGTAGAAAATGTCGCCTCTATAATATTCCATCAATTTTGCAGTATAAAAATACATGGTTCATGGAGGTTCACCTGCGCCGAGTCCGGGCTATCCAAAATGGTAGTCTCCCTGGGATTAGTCGGCTCGCAATGTCGAGTCGGAAACCCAGGTAAACCAAAATAAAATAAAATAAATACATGGTTCAAGAAACCAACCCCTCGTAAAACAATATAGAAAAATTATAGATTTTAAAACGGGATGGAGGTGTTTTGATGTGTGTTTGAAGTGATTATAGCCACCATAATCAGTTTTGAGTGTTTAACAAATAACATATCAAGAGTACGATTCTATTTTTCATATTTTCTGTTTATGGTAAAAAAAATTCAGATTTCGAAGAAGCAGGCAAAGAAATATGACTGCCGAGACAAATGTAAGCTCACTTAATTATCCTTAACTTTAATCATAGAAGCAACGAACACATGCAGCAAGACTGCTTACTTGTATCAGAGGTCTTCTTTGAAGTTGAAGCTTCCCTTCTTTCCATGCAGATATTGTTGACAACTGATGTACGTTATTATTGGCCATTGCACGGTTCCTATGGAGCTGCAAGATTAATAATATTAATGGGTTGACCACACGGGAAGAATAATAGGATTTCTGTAAAAGTTAGGCTTAAATTTTTTTCTTATACCTCAATTAAGATCATAATGAAATCCGATGAAGTTAGCATCCCTGAAATCTGTAAATTGGCTGCATCCCAAAGGGGGGCAACAGCAAGTCTCTGAAGCAAGAAAACAATCAATTAATAATTCGTATGCTTGGCAACCCGCAAAATGTGTTTTAAAATCTAACTCACATTGAATATTAAAACTGTGAATTACGTTCTTCTCTATAAGTGCAGTAAATAACAAGATTATTAGTTAAATTTCAGAATTTACGTGTAAAGAATTTTAATTAATTCAACAAAGAATTTCAGAATAGCCATGTAGCTTGAATTTTTTTAACAAAATGAGAAATAAACTACCTAGTGTTGGAGCCAAGGCCCAAGGGCTACCACCCCTCATATCTTTGTAATCAACAGAGATTTTTTATAAACTTGAATCATAACTTTTTCCTAACCAAAATATTGTTATCAATTTAATAAATTTCCGACTCACTTCATAAATTTCTAGGGCCAAGACGTACCTCTTCATGCATAACAAGAAACGCTTCTTCCACAGTCATGTTATCATCCAATGCAAAGACCTGATACCCAAAGAGCATAAATATGAACACAATTTAGAATTATTGTATTATTTTGGCAAGATGAATGGATTAGGAAACCAGTCAAAATTGATCATCTTTTGGTTTGGGTTGACCCGCTAATATTTGTTGTCCGTTCTTCTTTATTTATTTTTTATTTTTTCCTCCCTTCATATAACTTACAAATTTGAATCTGTTAGTTTTTATTACAAAATAAATACATATATTTAACTCGTAATCTTATTTTTTTATGATCTGTCAACATTCTACCTCCCCCATACCTCGCCCTAGCGGGATTGGATATTGCTGTTGTTATGTAATCTTATTATTTTTTATAAAACGATTTAGGATATTGTGCATAGTGAACTAGACTTTGATTGGCTTTCCACACATTGGCCTAGTCCTCTTTTTAACTGTAATTTTTTATTTGACCTGTTTGAAATCAAACACACCCCAAATCGAACCACTGGTACATAACTGTATAGGAATTGCAACCTTAACAAAGATATATAACCATATACAATGGAATGAAATCATGAATACTAACCTTGGATGAATCGGGAATCAGCTCATATGCTTTATAAGATGACAAATGCTTAAACAAACGACTACGTGTAATGCCTATATCATCATCCGTTACTTCCACCGCTGGTTCATTAGGAACACTACCCGATGTCGAAGCCTAGCAAGAACAAGAAGAAAAACAGCAATGTCATCAAACCTCGAACCACAAAACTACATAAAGATGGTTTATTATTACTTACACCATCAGCATGAAGATTTCTATCATCGAAACCATCTATATCCATGACTGGTAGACCATCATCAACAAATAATGTTTCAGGATTAACCACTGGTTGTTCCACAACAATAAAATTGTTAACACCATACTCGTCGTTAGCAATCGGTTGTAGTTCATCAACCCTCCATATACCATCAACAAAGAACTTGAACTTCATCCAACATATGCCGCACAAAAAAAAAAAGAACAATTAATAACTTATACTAAATTAAGTTGTTTAGCCCATTAATAATGTAAGGGGGTGTTTGGCATTGCGTTTGGAAAGTGATTATGTGATTATTCCACGCTCAAGTAGCAGACAACAATCATCCTAGTTTGTGTATAGAATCAGTTTGGGATTATCTAATTATTCAGAGATCATTGAACATGTAAATCCTTAAATAAATTTGCTAAAAAAACTAAAGTCTTCTACTATATAAAGTTATTGTTGATCATTAACAATCTAAAGAGGTGTTCATCATTGCGTTTTGAAAGTGATAACCGAATTTTTCCATGCGCATTGTGGATAATCAGAATCTAGTTTGTATAGTGCAACAAAAGTGATTCTGATCATCTATTCATCACAAATTCAAAAATGCAGAAGCACATCCTAACACTATCTCTTCCTGCCGTTTTGTTACTTTTCATTACCCGATTCTTATTTTTTCATATCACATAATTATTAAAACGCGACACCAAAAACCGACCACTTATCTTTCAGAATGAACAAAAAACATACATCCGATACAATCATTAAAAATCAAAAATTGATTTAGTTACATCACGAATAAACCACATTTCAACATGCTTAACTAAAATTTACCTTGTGCAAACCAGGTGGTAGATCACAGATTGTCATAAAAGTTGTAGATGAACCCTCGACGGTAACCATCTGCTGATACTCCATCCACCTTCACATACATAACCACCAATCATAATCAAGCAAAAACCAACTCAAGTAAGTGAAATAACAACATCCAATAACCGATTACATTATAACTAAGTGCACTGATTATTTCCACAAAGTTGAAGTCAAAATCAAAACTTTAATCAATAAGATTAACAAATTAGTGAATTTACAACGTACCCACTAAAATTCCCATACATAACAACCAATCACATTACTAGTTCAATTTGAGCACTACAAAATTAGGCTATGTTCGGCTAAACTAGCAGTAGCCATTGGCCGTAAAATTGAGTGCTTAAAGCTAAATGCTAACACTAAGCACTTCTTTTTTAGCGTTTCACATAGAAGTCAAAGTCCAAAAAGCTAAACACTCAACGCTCGGAAAAGCTCATCGCAGAACACAATACAGCCTTAAAGTCAAAACCAAAACTTTCAACAACCAAATTAACAATTTAGTAAGATTACAACATACCCATTATACATTAGCACATATAGCACCCAATCGCGATACTAATACGAAACTAAACCTAACAAAAAACCAATTAATTACATTACTAATAATTTCCACCAAAATTAAAAGTCAAAATCAAAACTTTAATCCATCAAACTTAAAAACTAGTAATATTACAACAAACCCATTACTAATTCACTTTAATTTCCACAAATCAAACTAAAAAAATAACCAAAACTGAAGTAAAATTAATGAAAATATACCCAGTAAAATCCCCACATAAAAAGACTTGATTGCCTCCATGAGACCAAACAAAGTGAGTATGAACCATCAAATCTTGATCAGGATCTTGTTGCTCAAAATTATGATTTTATAAAAAAAATAATAATAAGAATTGGGTAATTTAATTTAAGGGGAAAATGAAATGAAATAAAATAAAAAGGGGAGCAGAATTAGGGGTGTGTTTGGTTTCCTCCTAAGGGAATCAAACTATCACTATGAAAGTGATAGTTTGTGTTTGTTTAGAATGCTTGGGCCCACATCTATGACTATGAAAGTCTAATATATTCCATACTCCATATACAACTCTTGAGGGGGGAATGGATCTTTCATAGTTGAGGGACCCACCACTACTATCAAACTCATACCAATTGTCATTCCTCGCAGCATACCAAACGCACCCTAGGAAACAACAGAATCTCTCCTCGATTTCTCAGAGATGTAATAAAAACACCGGAGAAATGAAATTATTTTTTCTTTTTTTAATTTATTTCATCTTGTCATCATGTTCCCTTTTTACTCTATTTTTCAATATCAAATAAATTAAATTATTCCCGTCATCTTAAAATTATTGTTCGCAAACAAAAAACGTATGATTTAAAACCATTACACTCCTCAACTAATCAAAGTTTATGCTTGTCTACTAAACTCATTTTTTAACTTTGGAAGTAAGAAATAGTCAACTATTTTAAAACATCCTAAACTAAAAAGATGAACAATAATTTTGGAACAAAAGGAGTATAATATTATTTTATTGTACGGATTCGATTCGGTTAGTTTGTGAATTTTAGATTATTTGTCGGTCGGGTGAGTAGTTCATTTTACTATGTGAAACTGAACTGTACTAGTTGAGTGGCTGGATATATGGATACTTGAAATGAGCGGTTACTCGCGATACTGGTGATAGTTAATCGTTTTAGACATTTAATCGAATTGAACCGGATGAACAATGAGATGATATAGAAGGTGAAATTTTATGATAGTAAAGTTAAATAACATAAAAAAGATCAAAACTATAGTTAAGCTATATGTCATAATAGCTTAAAGGATTTCTGTGCATAAAAACAATGACTTTCACAACTGATACTATAGAAATGCCGATAGTTCATACTGGTGCACGCTAAACTAAACAGACAAGTTGGATTGAGAAAAGAGATGTGGAATGAAATGAAAATGATTAGAAAATGAGAATCTAAAATATTCTCATAGAGGGGTAAAATACTAATTATCCAATGCGTACGTATTTATCTGGGATAAACACTTTAACTGTATTGTGGACGTATGGTCCGGACTGGGCCAGGAATGGGTCAGACTCGGGTAGCCAGCGGCCCACTTTACGCACTTTGTGGATGTATGGTCCGGACTGGGCCAGGAATGGGTCAGGCCCGGGTAGCCAGCGGCCCACTCTACGCGTAAACCCTAATCCGTATCCTATAAATACATGGCTGGGGTCTCATTCATGAACAGATTATAACAGGTTATCCTAACCCTAATTCTCATATATGCTCCGCGCATCACATACTAACTTGACCGTCGGAGGTGGATCCCGGGGCTACGGCCTCGGGTCCACTCCTAACGGGTTATCTTTGTTGTACAGGTCTAATAGGGCTTATGAAGACGACTAACGGCCCAAGGAGAGTCGTTGAATTAGTCCGTGCCAGATTATGCATCAACAAGTTGGCGCCATCCGTGAGACATGGCTACGACAAGTGTCGTGCTCTCACCGGACTAGAACGCGACCATCGTCGCATCAATATAACTATGCGGTAACTTTATTTTTTGTACGCAACACACAACAAATATACGGCTGCTCAAAATATGTTTTCTTTTGGTAAAAAACATACGGCTGCTCTTTTTATTATAATAAAAAAGAATTAATCGCCATGATCAGCAATATTAGTTGCGTTCATTGTTTTTCTCACAAGTCACGGACTTGTTTTTATCTTTTATCTCTTTTATTATACATAATTGATTTATTGGATGTATATCATTATTTACAGCAAGTCACGCACTTGTTTTCATCTTTTATCTCTTTTATTTTTTGTACATATCTTTTTAATTCGATTAGATATATTACATTAAAAAGATTTTACATAAATCTTTTATTTATGATAAACACGATTTTATCTATCGCTACGAGCGCATTAAATCCGCACGATCGGATCTATTTTATCTTTTAGCCGCGAAACAGCGCAGTGGCGATAAATCTACCCGCGTTAGACCATGCGTTAGGAAATCTTCGCAGATTGGCGACACGATCGCACTGTCACGTACAGGCACCACGATGCTAGTCAATCGCCATAAGCGCTTTGTCACTGTTACATACATGCACTGGACGTAAGCCGTGGTCAACTGCGAATATCCACAAAATGTTAGAGTCCATGCGGTCACGATAAATCTATCTGCGTCTGTGCGTGCACGATAAATCTATTACTCGCGGTCATGGTACATCCATCCGCGCCATTATTTTTATTATCATAATAATAAAGAAAAAATTAATCAATCGCTACGCGCGCACTATTTTTTAGCTACGTGCTATTTCTTTTATGTAGTTTGTAAAACCTCACGATAGGCGTAATTCGCACTACTACTTCTTTTATATATTAATTATATATGCTATGTGCTATATTTTTGCTACGTGCTTATCTTTTACCTCATTAGGTTTTCTATGTCGCGATTCGCGGCATATACTTCTAATCTTTGCATTGAGTATTTTTCAGGATTTGAATACTTAAGTTTAATACTCCTACACGAGTAGCACCATCAAACTTGGGGGGCTACCAGGGTATATAATACCACTGTTGGCGCACGCGTCACGCAGGTATATTTGGAAGCAAATCGTACGTAAGAGGTTCTGCAGACCCGGTACAAAGACGAATTTTAATATTCGCACCATCTTGCCACATGGGAGACGTCCTATGTCGGTTGTAAAGACGCGAACAACGCGCACCTCTGTCGCACACAGTGCGCACCATTGTTGCGCACTGCGCACATCTTTGTCGCGGACAACGTGCACTTCTGCCACAGAAGCACGTCTTCTGTCGCAACAATGTTGCATCGCTACTGGTACAAAAGGTACGTCCTTACCCAGGATGCAGCATAGGAATCCACCTTCACCACGGACACCTTCACCATTGTGAGACAATCACAATCGCAATCCCAGTGCGCACTGTCGCATATGGACTGCGCAATATGATTCGTCCCTTACGCGCATATAAACCCAGTGCGCACCGTCGCATTTGGTTGATTAAGCCTACGCAGCCATGAACAGAACTTAAGTTTAGCATAACATAGCCGTGCGCTATGTCATACTAAACTCGGGGGCTTGTGGACGTATGGTCCGGACTGGGCCAGGAATGGGTCAGACTCGGGTAGCCAGCGGCCCACTTTACGCACTTTGTGGATGTATGGTCCGGACTGGGCCAGGAATGGGTCAGGCCCGGGTAGCCAGCGGCCCACTCTACGCGTAAACCCTAATCCGTATCCTATAAATACATGGCTGGGGTCTCATTCATGAACAGATTATAACAGGTTATCCTAACCCTAATTCTCATATATGCTCCGCGCATCACATACTAACTTGACCGTCGGAGGTGGATCCCGGGGCTACGGCCTCGGGTCCACTCCTAACGGGTTATCTTTGTTGTACAGGTCTAATAGGGCTTATGAAGACGACTAACGGCCCAAGGAGAGTCGTTGAATTAGTCCGTGCCAGATTATGCATCAACATGTATAAAGGAAAACCATAAACCCTAAGGGTGTTGTAGGTTTCGGCCGACCTATAAGGAGATGGAATAAGTTTTATTCTTTAAAGATGTTATTATGAAAAAACGATATAAGTTATATTTTGTTGTTGTTTTATTTGTAAAGTGTTGATAATTTTATAAGTTGTTTCCAAAAGCTATATGGCTACATATATGTGTTTAAAGAGAAATCAGTCATATGACAACTTTTAATGACAACCTTTATTGACTGGTTTTACGGTTTAATATGGTGGAAATGAACCGTGTAACAACATAGTTAAAGAGATACAAAGAGTCAAAGACATAATCTAAACCTATAAGACTGTTTTATGTTGTGTGCCTCTCATCATTATACCATCATCGTACAAAAGAAATGTAGGTGCGTCATGATTGATGTGAGTAATATAGACTATGGAGTATGTGTATTTATGAAGGAATGTAGAATGAAGTAGACTATGAATCATCTTTTACTTCCTTATAAATGTTGTATAATGTAAAACCAGTTTTCTCATTAAGAAATCAATAAAATTTTGTTTAGGCAAATACTTATAATTCAAGATTAATGGTATCTTAGGATTTTCATTAATACTCATTTATTCGTTTATTAGTTATGAACTAATTATTCCAACCAATCGCTAAAATCCTCGTGAAATTATAGGTTGTACATCGCTGGATCACTTGTTCATCGTCAATGTCCTTTATCTCTATGAAATTCATAGCATGCACGTTGATAAGTCAATTTGTTGTCAAACAAATTACTCTTCTGGCAATGAATTATTATTAATGGACTATATCATTTCGCAAGTTCAACATCTAACTCTTCTTTGGCTTCTAAAACGATGTAAAAAGGCTACATTAGGGCATATGTCTTTTTCTCTAGAGAAATTTTTGTTTAGCTTCATGTTGGTTTGTTGACCCTACTCGGCCTAATCATGTATGTCACTTGCAACGTTCTTTATATGGGCTTTAACAAGCCCTTTGTGCTTGGTTTCAGCAGTTTGCTAGATATGCTACTCGGGCCGGATTTCAACATAGTAAATCCGACTCTTCACTGTTTGTGTTTCATCATGGGACTGATATTGCTTATCTTCCTCTTTATGTGGACGATATTATCTTGACTGCATCCTCCACTGCATTTTTATAGCGGGTTATATCTTTTTTGCATGGTGAGTTTGGTATGACTGTTCTTGGTTCTCTCAACTATTTCCTTGGCATTTTTGCTATGCACACTTCGGCATGCATGTTTCTTCACAGTCGACATATGCTGAGGAAATACTTGAGTGTGCACATATGCAAAAGTGCAATCCGTGCAAGACTGTAGTTGATACTGAGTCTAAGTTAGGTCTTGACAGTGACCCTATTTTCGATCCCATTTTGTGTCGTAGCTTGGCTGGTGCACATCAGTATCTCACTTTCACGAGTCCTGATTTATAGTATGATGTTCAGCAGGTTTGCTCTACATGCATGATCCAAGTGAGCCACACTTTGCTGCTTTGAAGCGTATTTTACGCTATGCTCGTGGTACCCCTGATCATGGCCTTCAGCTCCATACTTCTTCTACTACCAGCTTATTGCTTATACGGATGTTGATTAGTTTGGTTGCCCTATTACTCGTCGTTTTACTTCTAGCTATTGTATTTTTCTTGGTGACAACCGATTTTCATGGTCTGCCAAGCGGCAGGTTACTTTGTCTCGATCTAGTGCAGAGACGGAATACCGGTGTGTTGCGAATGTCATTGCGGAGACGATTGGTTTGCAACCTTTTGCATGAGCTTCATGCTCATCTTTTTACTGCTACGCTTGTCTATTGTAATAATGTTAGTGCTGTTTTTCTGTCCAGTAATCCGGTACAACATCAGTGTACCAAGCACATTGAGATAGACGTTCACTTTGTTCATGATTTTGTTGCTTCTTGACAAGTTCGTGTGTTACAAGTTCCCTTACGGTTTTAGTATGCGAATATTTTCACTGAAGGTCTTCCTAATGCATTATTTCTTGAGTTTCACTTTAGTTTGAACATAGGAAGACCTCCCGTTCCAACTTAGGCATGACTCATTGTTTATAATCATGGGCTTAGCCCATTATGTTTTATATTGTGCATTATATCTTGATTATGAATGATAATAAATGATTATTGGGAATTGCAAATTCTAATAGCTATAGGCGTGTGACTTTTTTGTTAGTTTCTTTTGTGTTGATTGCTTGTAGTGGTGAGCATCAGGTCAAACCCGACTCGAAAATCGAAAAAAAGAAAAACTCAAACCGAGAAACATATATCAAAACCGAATAACTCGGTTCGGGTCGGTTTTCGGGTTTCGAACCAAAAAAGCCGACAAAAACCAAATCGACCCGAAACCGACAAAAACTGAAATAAATATACAAAACCGAAATCGAACTAAAAAATATCGGTTCGGTTCGATCCAGTTTCGATCGGTTTATCGGGTCCGGTCGGTTTTAGGGTGGATTTGCTCGCCCTAATTGCTTGTATATATTCAACTTTTATCTTGGAAGTATATGGGGTGATTGTTTTTCTTACCAAAACTTTGCATTTACAAATAAAAAGATTCACTACTTTATTGCCGAGTATGCTTTTTACCCATCTCGAGATACCAACATTTCACAGGGTTGAAAAAAATAGAGTGATTTTGACAGCAAAATAAATTCGTCATTAATCGTTACAAATTTCTTTTGTTGTCGCTAGACAATGTCTTAATTGTTGTCTAATGATATAATCTTTGTCGTTGAACTCATTTTTACTTTTTTTTTTTTTTTTTTTACCACAACTAAGAAGCAGTTAGTCGACATATCGCTACTTCTAAGGGTTTATTGGCATTTGGGGTAAGATCTTGATCATTTTAGTATCGTTACTTGCTATTACTAGCCCAAAAAATCTAAGGTCTAGCTTGTTGTGTATCCATAAGTATTGTTGTTTTCAAATATACTCCATGTACATATGTAAGGAAACATATTGGGTTTGATTTGTTGATGGGTGGTTGGATGGAGATGGTCATTGTCAAATGGACCATGTCTTGAGTTACCCACCAATAAGATAGATTGGGTTATGGTTCATTATCAAGAAAGGCCTATGGCCCATGAACTTGATCATAACATCATTCTATTCTATATTTCTATTAAACTGGTTTTTGATTTTTTTAAACTTGAAAAAAATGACAAACACTGTAGTATACATAAACAATATTAGAGTGAGACAATATTACCAACAATAATGTTCTACAATAAAGTTAAAATTTCTAATAAAACTCATTAAAATGGATAATAAGGTTAAGAGAATATTGGCTCTCTATGTTAGTTTTAACGGATAAAAATTAATGAATATGTCCGGACTCGAACTCGAGACTTCGGGATTGCACACTTTACGTATGAGTTTCAATTAATTAATAATTATTGTTTTAGTGACGAATAATTATTAAATTCACAAAATGATCGTTGGAGGAAAGATGAAGGACTGAACTTAAAATAGAGTTCAAGAAAAACATGGAATGGGCTTGTAAAACCCATGTTTGGCCAAACCCAACCCATTAGGGTGTAGGGTTTATGTCTTGTGCTCCAAGTTGCTTGAATACTATATAATGAGACCTCCTCTCATTCATTCAATCATCCCTTGGTTCACTTGCAAACCAAATCTCCTTCTCTTTCTCTTCTTGAGTTAGAAATCGAACTACACCCTTATAGGGTTCCTACTAGATTTCTAAGCTCAAAACCATTCTTGTTTAGTTGATCAACTATACCCTTCTAGGGTTCCTACGCGATCTTCTAAACATTGTGTTTGGATTGCTTGTGAATTAAGAACCTAGCTTTTCTTATTGAAACGCTACTAATACGTGTGTTCAAGAATGAAGTGTTGGCATACTTTTGCTAACAAGGTGATTTGCCCTATTCGACTAACCCTAGTCGATCCACCATTAAACCCAATTAGGGTTTATAGTTCTTGTTCCATTGGTTTCTTGTTCTTGCTAGAAATCACAAAGAGGTATGCATCCATTTATATTCGGTTAATTTATTATTTGTATTTGATCTATTCCGCTGCGTAATCTTTGATGTTTATGTGTTTATATTATTCACTTATTCCAACAGTGGCATCAAGAGCCGTTAATACATTATAATGAATTACCGAAACACATAAAAATTGAATCGTTTGATTAATCACATGCTTGGTGTTCTTATGTTTTTATATTTTTCATAAACCCTAAATTTATTTTTTTTATATAAATGTCGAATTTTTTATTTAAAGAAATTAGGGTTTGATGAATTATGTGATAAAAACTTGTAGAAACCCTAGGTTGCATGTAATTTATGTGTATATAAATGGATATTGGTTATATGCCGTTTGGTTGCGTTCCTTGATTGACATGATTATTTGTTATAATATGTGCAATATGGGCATCCATGACAAACCATGCATGTGTTGTCTTGGATTATGATGATTTGGTTTTAAGATTTCATGCTTATTATGCGATTCTATTATAATTGATAAATTGTTTAGTAAATATTATGTATAATGATTACTAAAATTTGATTAATTATAATATTAGGGAAGACCCTATTAATCGTGTATTAAATCAATAGTGTGTTTTAATATTGATTTTAATTTAGCATGACCATTATTGTTGTTGTTTGTTTATTTTATTTTATTACTTTTGTTTTATATGTTTTTAACATGATAGTAACAAAGGGTAATTTCTATAAATAAAATATTAAACGGACTTAATAATGGTGAAATCTTGTTTTGAGCTTACTTAATAAATCTTGGACTTTTGGTTGATTGATCGCGACTGTATTAAGTGGTTGAAAGGTGGAACTAATTATGACAAACTATTAAAGTGGGTATAAGGATGGCTACGCATTAAATTGCGGCCTTAGTGAGCCTCCATTCTGGCTTACCGCTCGCCTGTGAGTCATATTTTAGTCTTTACCTAACATCCATGATAACTACGAAGCACTTAAGGCAAAGTTGTAAGTTTCTCAACGCCTCAATCAAAAGTTTGAAGATTTAAGCTCGTAAAGAAACTAATGAGTAAAAGTTTTTTTTTCATGAAACATATGCTACAAGATGAATGCATGACATCTTTGTACATATATTTGATTACACACATCAAATTTACTACCCTTAAATTTAAGTTATATGCCATCCAATGAAACGGAAACACCTAAAATTGGATCTACGTCAGGGCGTAACCTGGCTAGATTGCAATGGAGGGGCAAATTACATGATTTCATCACTAGCAGATCAACTGGTGTGGTGTCATTATGTAAGTTTGTTGTTTCTTAAATTGGTTAACTTAATTGAGTTGATAGTGGGAACTGACCACTCAAGGCATAAGAAGATGGGGATAAAACATGCTTACATTGCAACTGCGGTTGGCAATTAATGTAAATCCCATCGATTCTAGGAATTGCAATTGAATATTGGCAATTGAGGTTCGACTCGTACCTTATTGAATAACGTCATCACTAGCAGATCAACTGATGTGATGAACTTATGTCAATTTGGATCCTAGTTTTTCAGTGAAAATTAAATGGTTATATGATTATGAACCATGGGTATTTAATTTTCTTGAAAATTTAATTATCGAAAATACTAAAATTGAATTTTGTAATTCTTTTTAACGTATTAATGCAACATTAAAGCCGTAAACGTGGTTGGTCTTAAATTGGTAAATTGATATAATTCTGCTTTCAAACATAATGTTTGATTGAGAAAAATTTACCGAAATGAAAGAAAGTCTATTTTCCATGAGAGAAGAATAAGACTCAATCCTATTCCTTTTCATGATTGAGAAAGGTTTGATAGGAACATAAGAATAAGACTCAATCCTAAGTCTATTTTCCATGAGAAAAGAATAAGACTCAAATCCTATTCCTTTTCATGATTGAGAAAGGTATAATAGGAACATTAGAATTGTCTACATTCTAATATATAACTCATAGCAATCTTTAATATTTAAGGATATAGCACATCTTATTTTCCATAGAAATTTCATTACTCTTATTTGGTGAATGAATTCTTCTATAACAAACAAGGCATTTGGTTAAATGGAAAATATGAGTTATTAGAAGCTGGACAGATTACCGCAAAATTGGTAAAAGGCAAAGCTAGTATTTTATCTAGTTGTTGTACTTTAAAGGTGCTACATACCATTATGGGGATGGTAGGCCTATTAAGGAAGAAGCTGCATGCTAAAATTCTTCAAGTTAATATCATTGATGGATAATCCATCATAAACATAGTAGAATACACATTTTAGAACCTGAGTAATTATTACGTATGGGTTTTTCTAAATGTGTAGGAAAGTAAAAACAAGCAAATTGTTTTCACTGGTTATGAAACACGTACAATGTTGTCAAATCCAGTGGGAGCTTTGTGTTGTTTACTGAATATAGAGTTATTGTTATGTTCTCTAATTCAGTGGGAGCTACAAGATTTAATTTCTGTGTAGTAGCCCAAAATTATCTTCAAGATAATTACTTTCAAATTGTAGACACTCATGTTCTTAGGATAGCCATATGCGTTTCCTGATAAGACAAAGTAGTCCTACATCTACTTATGACACAAATCATATTGAATCACATAAACAAACTTATGTTGTGTTGTTTATATACTACATGATATTGTTCAATGCACAAGTGGGAGAATTGTCTATTGTGTGCAAAGGAACAATACATAGAGAAATATGATGATACGATTCTCTTAATTGCAAGGTAAGAGATCAATGTTCTAATAAGACTTATACATTTAATGTGTAAGATTATCTTATGTAGAACATGTGTCATGATTATAAGACTACTTTTATGTCTTATGATATTCAAATTAAAAGAAACACTTGAATTTACAATTTACGTCAGGGTGTAACCTGCCTAGATTGTAATAGAAAGGTAAACTACATGATTTCATTACTAGCAGATCAACTGATGTAATGGAATTATGTGAGTTTGCAGTTTCTTAAATTGGATAATTCATAAAATGACATAAGCAAATGAAGTAGTAAATTAACTTGAAATTACTATTGAAACCAAGTGGAGGTGTTCACAAATACTTTAGTTATTTATGTTTATATCTTCTTATAAACATGAAGTCTTTTAACTATTACAAGACTTATAATAAAGTAAGACGTTAAACTTGTTATGTTTCAAACAAGAAATCATTGAGTTGATCAATGATGTACAATGTAAAGTGGGAATATAACAGTTCATGTCTTCTTAAGACATGAACATGAAGTAACTTGTTCAAAAGGTACTTATGTTATATAGCATGCAATTGGCTTGAAAATTCTATAGTACCATTAAGTTGACTTAGTTGGTAAATAGGTAAGCCAAAGGGAATAAGTTTATCTTACATATTGTTAGTTTGTCTCACAATATTAATTCTAATGAAACATCACAAGTTGGTGGTGTGTTTAGTTAGGAAAAATCAAACTCTTGTTATATTGTTTGATTAAAAGATAAATATGACTTCTTTTCTTTCAAAAGTTATCAAGGTTAGAAAATTGAGTATGAATGGATATACTCAATAAGACTCCAACCTAGAAGATTAAATAAGACATTATGTAATGTGATGAATCACATTAAAGTCTTAAAATGAAGTTCTGATTTTGTTAATAAGTAGTTTTAACAAACAAGAGTCAGGAACTGTAAAATATTTTGTAATATCCCAAATGAGAACGATTTAGTGTTGCTCATCTTGCTAAAGTATTTATAAAATACAAAAGGCAAGTGGGAGTTTTGTTTAGATCTTGAAAGATCAAAATTACAAAATATATATTCTTCTAAAACCACACTAGTGAAAATCATGATGAGGTTTGAAATGTAAAGATTAAATCTCAACATGATGAAACTCTCATTCATAGATCCGTAGGGATGTCTCAGATATTTAATTAATATGCTGAGAATTATGAATTACAGGATCAAAGTAAGCCTGTTAATCATAATGACGCATTTACTAATTATGGTAAATTGCTCATACTATGAATGTTAAGATGTTGTCCATAAAGATAAGTCAACTTTGAAAATTTGGTTTATCTTAATGAAGATGAGTTTCTGCAAGAGAAGAAAAACCTTAGAGGTTTAAATCTTTGCGTAAAGAAACATATGGACAAAATTGTATACATATTTTAATGTATGTCTTATGACAAGATTATTAATCATACTTATGTAATTAACTATGATTGAATACTTTTTCCTAAGCACATTAAAATTACAAAGATGGTAATTGTCATACTCATTTTTATGAATATGAAATTTGACAATGGATTATAAAACCTCTTTCTTATATAATTACTTAAGCGAGGACGATGAGTAATTAAGAGTTTTATGAATTCATTTAATCTTTGAAAGTATACAAAATGCAAGAATCCAAGTATGGATAGATGCATGCATCAAGGAGATAAATCTTATGTTTAAATATTAAATCTATGTTTTGATTTATAATTTAAAATAAGATAACTCCTAAGTAATTCTGAAAGCTAGTGGGAGTATTATGTTTACTTATTTAAATCATATATGTTGTATAACATATAGGAAGTAACATTCTATATAAGTTAAATGGTAAGTCATAACTTGGAATGAAACTTTACTTGAAAGATTTAATAAGTAAAACATACAACCTTGAATATATGTTTATTAATGTAAACATGTGCGGTAAATGGATCTAATAGAACATGATATATCATTTAGAAAGTTTAAATGGATATGTAGTACATGAATGAAATTTAAGTTGGACACAAGAATTTTTCATGTACATCATGTTGTTGTTATATCATGCTTTGATAAAAGATGATTTGACAACATTGATATCTAATGAAAGATATTAGATAAGTTGTGTAATGAATATTCTAAAGGAATATATTTGGATATAGAATCACATCCTCAGCCTGGAACAATTTCTAGATTCTATAAATGAACAATTTGTAAAATTGTCATAGCCAACAAACTTGAAAGTTTGGAAGGAATAAAACATTACACATTGAAGTTTACGGAAAAGAGCATATTGTTGTTTGCATACAATGATGCTAATATAAAAATTGAGATGACACTCAATACTAGTCATGGAAGGATTTCATCCTTGTTAATAGCCATGTGTACTAGTTATGCTTAACGGAAAGCATAGTTGCATTATACGTTAAAGAATAAGAATACTTTAAACTTTAAAGGTTTGGAAGTTTAATTATCATAAATTGTATGTTGAGGATGTCATACACATTTTATGATGTATTATGTGGTTATATCAAATTATTTGAATACACATATACAAGAATTTCATTATTGAAATAAGTATTCTCAAAATTCCGATAGATCAAAGTTAGTTGAATAATGCCTTGTCAACAAGTATGATTACTTGAGGCATAATTGTCAACAAGTATGATTGGTATTACTTGAGACAAAATTCATTAACGAGAATTTTCATGCATTGATCTATTTAGTATTTGGATAAAGGATTGTAAACAATAATTATTCGAATGAAATGAAGTATTGTGTTATGTTTATTTCTATTCATAAATATTGTATCCTATATTTGCATGTTTAATCCATGAATAACTTAAGTTATTCTAAATTGTCCGTTGTCAATTAATGATATGGGAGTATCATTGAACTAAGACAAATGTGAGATTTGGTATAATATATATAAATTATATTGGTGCGTGGACAAGCCAAATTCACATGATATTCAATACTGGATAAATTGGATATAGGACAAAATCCCAATTACATGATTGTACTTATGGATGTTGTCATTAGAGTAAATCATGATTTATCCTCAGACTTGAGATACCAGGTAACTACTGTGGATGTAGCTCATTTTCTGTGAGATAATCTAACGCTATCCGTAACTGGTAGTTATAAGGATTATTTTCAGAGGTGATGCGAAGTTCATAGGTTATGCTTGTAGTCAATACAGGATTTGGTTCCTTCAAATTTGTTTTGAAGTTTAATACTGTTTGGCCGCTCGTAGGATTAACAAGATGTTTGCATGGCCATGCCCAAGGTCTATCTGGAATGCGTTCAGATGAATTGGTAATCTTGCTTGATCATAAATAACGAGAAACACTAGTTAATTATGGAATGACTTCGATCCATATCCATATTAACATAGTATTAGAATCAAAAGGATAAGTATGATGATGAATCATCAAAGGTGGTTTTTTCCAGGAAACCATACTCGTGATCGTTCTGGGGACATTGGCGTGTTATGCTAGACTAACCATTGTCATTATTACATTAATGTATATCCGAGTGGGAGCTGTTAGTTTTAACGGATAAAAATTAATGAATATGTCCGGACTCGAACTCGAGACTTCGGGATTGCACACTTTACGTATGAGTTTCAATTAATTAATAATTATTGTTTTAGTGACGAATAATTATTAAATTCACAAAATGATCGTTGGAGGAAAGATGAAGGACTGAACTTAAAATAGAGTTCAAGAAAAACATGGAATGGGCTTGTAAAACCCATGTTTGGCCAAACCCAACCCATTAGGGTGTAGGGTTTATGTCTTGTGCTCCAAGTTGCTTGAATACTATATAATGAGACCTCCTCTCATTCATTCAATCATCCCTTGGTTCACTTGCAAACCAAATCTCCTTCTCTTTCTCTTCTTGAGTTAGAAATCGAACTACACCCTTATAGGGTTCCTACTAGATTTCTAAGCTCAAAACCATTCTTGTTTAGTTGATCAACTACACCCTTCTAGGGTTCCTACGCGATCTTCTAAACATTGTGTTTGGATTGCTTGTGAATTAAGAACCTAGTTTTTCTTATTGAAACGCTACTAATACGTGTGTTCAAGAATGAAGTGTTGGCATACTTTTGCTAACAAGGTGATTTGCCCTATTCGACTAACCCTAGTCGATCCACCATTAAACCCAATTAGGGTTTATAGTTCTTGTTCCATTGGTTTCTTGTTCTTGCTAGAAATCACAAAGAGGTATGCATCCATTTATATTCGGTTAATTTATTATTTGTATTTGATCTATTCCGCTGCGTTATCTTTGATGTTTATGTGTTTATATTATTCACTTATTCCAACACTCTATAGACAATAGTATTGTTTAACTTTCATCTATGGTTCTTTTACTATTTTCATTTGCACCAATTGTCACTAACTTGGAAGCTATAGTTACTAATGAAAATGAGCAAACTTTAAATTCCAACTATGTATTATTAAAATGTAAGGGGTGTTTCTTTTTTGTGTTAATAAGTTTTAATAGGGAGATAATGGTGGAGCCACACATCTAATATGTTTCTTTTTTTGTTAAATAGTCTATATGAGAAGAGGAAGCAAAGGGAACTCCTCCCTATTAAGACTCATTAACAGGAAGGGGTTCACTCACTTAATCTGAAAAAAAAAAAAAAAAACAATTTGTTTAATTGCTTCTAAAATCAAGTAATATAAAAACCTAAATATTCCAAATTAAAAAACCACCATTGTACAAAACCCCCTTTACAAAAAGAAAAATAAACAGTCAGCATAGATTCTCTTCACATGGTTCTTGAGACTTGAAAGCAAGAAAATGTTAACTAAATGCTACCTTTAAAAGTTTAACTTCAAGGTAATGTCTAAAAGTACTTAAGCATGATGGATTAAGTAAGATGTTTTAATAATATAATTTATAGACCTAGTGTTAACTCAACGATAGCAATAGTTCAAAAAAAAAAAAAAAAAAAAAAAAAAAAAACTCAACGATAGCAAACTAAGGCACTAGCATTATCTCACATAAAATAAACATTTAATTAGGTGCATCTCCAAAATCTTTAAAACGTTACCTTTCTGCATATTTTATCGGTTGTCCTATTTTGACCTAATTACGTATACAACCTACTTTTATTTATAAATTTGACATGATTATAGCTGCTTTTGAATTTTGAGATTAAAAAGATCAAAAAGTTGTATTATATATATATATATATATATATATATATATATATATATATATATATATATATATATATATATATATATATATATATATATTAGTTTTTAACCCGTGTATATACATGGCTGATAGATAAGATTTTTTAATAAAAATATTTAAAATCTTTTATAAATACATACTTACATACATGTGCACGTGCAAATTTTTACATAAAATTTTCATTATTATCAATATTGATTAATATTTATATATATTTTTTGTTAGATAATATTTGATTTTGTTTAACTGACATGTTGTTGAAGCTAATGTTGTTTAAATTTAACTATTAGTATCGTATTCAAGATATTATGTATGTTTAATAGCACGTAATGAGTAACTGAATAAATGATTTCATGATATCCTTAATTAAATTTTAGAGTGGAATTACATGCGTCATTGTTATATGTAAAATAACTTTTATCTCACAGTAACCCTTGTGGCCATGCCATTTATTTTGATATTGATATTCCTTGTGGAATAATAATATTAGTCATATTTATTTTTTAAATCCATTTAAGCTCGAGCTAAATTCATAAATGCTAACAACAATAGTTGTTATTAAACGCCGCTAAAAAAAAAAAAAAACCTCATGTGGATTTCGTTCTGATATATATAAGTGCGCGCGCGCGCACGCGCACACACACACTTATACATATACATATACATATACATATACATATACATATATATATATATATATATATATATATATATATATATATATATATATATATATATATATATATATATTTAAGGAGTATTTATTAAATTTATAAAGTTATTAAAAAATATGAAATAATAAGTTTACTTAGGTTTTTATATTTAAAATTTAACAACTTAAATTTTATTAGTTTTTTTTTTTTTTTTTTTTTTTTTTTTAATTGACACACGTGTTTATACATATTTATTTTGGTAGATGTAATTTAGAAAAGTTTGACTAAATTGAAACAATTTTTTTACCTTTATTAGCTAATCACAAGAATCCATCTCAAAATTGAGTTTTCCTATTAATTAATAGACTAATTACATTGAGTTGTGAGAAACAAAATAGTGGTAGTTTAATGAGTAGAAAGAATAAATCACAATACTCATCCATGCATGTCACCATGAGACACCATGTGTAATTTGTTTAGCATAGCATTCATGATAAAAGCTAATAATTTATCAAAAACGCGATAATATAAAATTTTGGGGAGATGATTAAATTTGATAACCATGCCATCATTTGTATTAGTTTCTCACCTCATGTTTCTTATTGTCGAGTGATGCCCTTTGAGTAGTTGTAATTCATAACATCTCACTAGTTTAAGTTTAAATAAATATAATGTCTTTGAAAAAATCGTTAACCATTATACCATACTTTTAAGTAATAATTTTTAATTTTTCGTCTTGTTTACTCTTTTAGAATTATGCACACCCATGTGCATAAATTAATGTTTCAACTTTAAAGAAGCTTATTCCCTACTTGTTTTTCTTATTCAACTTTATGGTATATTCCCATTTTTAAGAGAACAAATCCTCATGTGCATGTGTACAGAACCCACAAAACTTCCTATAAGCACCAAAGTTATATATGTATCAAATATATTACTAGCAATCATCCATAAGTCTCATTAGAGAAATGAAGTTTCAAATCCTTGCATTCTTCTTTCTTCTCTTGTGTGCTCAACTTCTATCAACTTTTGCTCTTGCATCTAAAGGTAAGTAATAAGTTTTTTCTTTGTTCAAATATTACTTGGATTTGACATCCATGATATGATGATAACTTTATATGTATGCAGATGAGAAAGGCACAGTCGACTTCAATACGAGCGGCAATAGCGGAGAAGATGGCTTGAAGCGAGATGAATTAATTTTTTCAAAGGCAAGTAAGGGGAAGGCTTCTCCTGGTGGTCAGAATGATCGTACGAAGAAAAACAAGGCAGACTCGATGCTTATAAAATCAGCCGTGTACATTTCAAATATTGGTATTGGTGCTATTGTCATATGTATGGGCATTTTTTTCGACTTCTAGGTCACGATCATGTGCACGATGCAAGATTTGTTTCTTTTTCATTACCTTTTTTTATTCGGCTTGTTTGGTATAGTAGGTTTTGTTAAGAGAGAATTTAAGTATATTGTGCTTAATTTTAAATTGTGGTTTGGATAAGATTCAAATATACCTAAGTCATCCTTTTAGAACAAGTAACTATTACAAGATTAAATGGTTTCAAATATACCAAAATCACCCTTTTACAAATATCTGAGTTGATATTAAAACTGTTTAAGTCTTTAGAAAATGCATACCTATAGATTAAATTTTCAATTAAGGTTAAAATTGGAGTAAAAACCTGATCTCATGAACTCTAAAAGATTTGTTCCTGTAACCTAAACAGTAAATTTAATTCCTCAATATATCATAGAAACACTTTGGTGTTAAACGAGAAAGATATTTATGCCAATCAATATGTGTATGCATGTGTGTTGTATATTGATTTCTTGTGAATCAACTTATAATTAAAGAGATGGAGATGTAGATGGGTTTGTTTTTGATAGAGATAGACAATGAAATGGAGATGGTGATGGTGGTTCGATGGTGTGATGCTTAATCAATGGTTGAAAACGGTACGTACTGGTGATGTCGATGGCTTGGTGACCAGGGACGTTAACGGAGATTGTATGCATGATCATTGAGCATTTATGGTTCCTATTTAATAACAACATTGTAATATTCATAGTGTTGGATACGGTCTCAAATTTCTTACATATCAGTTCACTTTACTAATTTTTAAATGAAAGGGGTTTCTCGGTAAATTTATTACTTCAAAAAATAATTAAGTACAACGAATATTGGTTAATCCCACATCTCGGATATAACTAGGCGAAAACAAATGCACTAACTGTGCTTCAATTCAAACCTAAACTATCATATTAATGACATGCCATACTTATGAGAGCTACTACAAATACTATCTAAATTGACCACGAAGACTAATATAAAAAACATTAGCAAACTGCATTTGAGCATCAGTCAAACCAGGATCAACACAATCATCAACATCGTACGGGTCTTCATCATAAGTTTCCTTTCATTGTTCATACAAGCTTTTATTTCCTACTCCACAAGCTTTTATTTCTCACTCGACTGCCACTTTTAGAAGCTTTATTAATCTTGGAACTCGTAGAAGCAACAAAACTGGCAGTTTCGTTGTATACCTCGAACACTTCACTATCACTATTTAACCAGATCATCAACCTTTTTAGAAGCCATAGTAGATGAATTAGGAAGCGTTCATTTACAAGGTTTTATCGGCTTCTCATCATCATCCACTAGCACAAGCTTCCCATCAAGCATCTGACTTTCCAGCTTATTAATCCTTGCAACCAAATATGTAGTACTTGGACTACCAGATGCCGAACCAACCACATCTTGGATAACTTTCTTACCTGAATTTGACGACCCCATTTCATCCAAGCTCATCATCTTTCTCAATCGAGTTAAGCGCATCAAAAGGATTAGCTGAGCTCGTCTCTACTTCAAAATTCTTTTTTGTACCTCTTGAACTATCACCATTCTTATTAGATACGGCTCAGTAAACTTGTTTCTTATGTTTAAACTGAAACGTAGATCCCACATTAGTACCACGAGAAGTCTGTCAAGGAGCTGTTGGAAACCATCATTCTTTAGTTTTTCAAAATTTGTTTTGGACATAACATATCATCATGCCCAAATATCATATGTGCCCGATTTGACCAAAAATTTTAACTTTTACATGGAAACGACTCATCTATAACGGCCTTTTGTAACACTTTAACAAACTGACAAAAATCTATAACAAATCAACCTTTTTAAGTATTTTTAAATGAAATTAGACTCAATTACCTTTGAAACGATAGGTGGCACGACCTCTAACGACTTACGGTTTAAAAGATATGATTTTTCGAACATGACTCTTTTTCTACACTACTTGCTGTCCCAAACACCCATTTTTCTGCATATTTCTTTTGTGGAAAACTAGAAGGGGGGGGGGGGGGGGGGTTGAATAGTTTTATGTCTTTTTAAATTTATTTCCAAAATATTTTGTTGGTTATAAAAACTTTCGATTCGATCTTAAGTGAATTCAAGCAACAACCAATATGAGCAAATCTAAACTAATATTGAAAGTATTGAAATATAATGAAGAAAAGATAGAGTTAGAAAGATCAAACCACAACACGCGAATTTATAGTGGTTCGGCTACAAGGACACCTTCCTTGCCCTACTCCACTCCCCGAGTACCACACTCGAGAGTTTTCTTCACTATGTCAACAAACTCCTTATGGTGGAGAAACCTTACACACCTTGGCTTACACAAGTTAACGACACTAAGCTAAATGTCGAGTTCTAATCGTAGCTAGAACCAATCTCACACCAAATATCACACCACGTGATCTTCACACCTTAATCACACCTTCACACCTTCTTCAAGACTTCACACCGTCTTCACACCTTATCAATCTTCATACCTTCTTCTATGCACAACTAAGTCACTACTACTAAACTAGTTTACAACACACCAAGATTCTACAATCAACAAGTATTCACAACACCTTAACAAATAGCTATCACTAGTACTATATGAAACTAGCTATACACAACACCACTACAATAAGATGGATGTAGAGAAGTGTTCTTCTTCTTGCACTTGAATGGATGAAGCTTTGGATCACTTGGAAACAAAGACTTATGAAATATATGATCAAAGGATTTTAGATCTAGAGAAGAGGATTGGATCAGAAAGTTTATAGTGCAAAAAGGTGAGGAAAATGTGCAAAATGATCCAGTATTTAAAGGGCCAGATTTTACTGTTCGGGAGCGTGCCGGTCCCCTTAATTATAGGCCGGTCCCCTTAATGATTAAGGGGGCCGCCTAGTAAAATTAAGGGGGCCGCCCTCCTGAACGTTTGAAAAGATTCTCTGGATAAAATTTGCCCTTTTTGGTTGGAAATTTGAAATCATATTTTTGTGGTTTAATAAAGCTTTACCAAAATGATTTACAAATATATATAAAATGTTAAAATCATTTTATATAATGTTATGTATTAATATAAAATTTCCTTTGATCATGTAATGCATAAGTTACTAAGTTTATGCATACCTTAAGTGATATAAGATGTAGAAGTAAATATTTGTCACCAAATACTTGTTTATGTCTTATTCTTGACTTAATTTGATTTAAGTTTTGTGATTATCAAAACATAGGTTTATTGAGAAATATTAATAACATTCACAAACATTATTTATATCAACAATCTCCCCCTTTTTGATGATTACAAAACTTAAACTCATTAACTCAAAAATTAGTTTTTAAACAAGTGTTTTAGTGAGTTTATATGTACTTCTCCCCCTTTTTGTTACATCAAAAAGGTTAAGCTGACAAGTTTTCATTCGTGAAAATTTTGACGGGTAGAAACTCCCCCTTGATGTGTACTCCCCCTCGTTTGGGGGCACCAAGAGAACGAGCTATGGAATGCTTGCAAAACAAAAATATTAGAAGCACAAGTATAGACATGCACACAACTATAATGTACTAAGGAAAGAAAGAAGCATTCATATTAGAGAAATGGTTGTGTCAAGACACAACAATACAAGTACAAAAGCTAACACCATAGTAGCAAATACATAAGCCAATTAAACAAGAAAGATACATCATCATGCAAAGGGTACATGAGCTTCATAGAGCTTGCAAGCAAAATGGAGGGTAAAGGCTTTATTTATTAAGCATGTCATATGCTTAATTTGGAGAGCATGATGGTGATGGTGGAGTAATGGGTGAGAATTGTGGTGGAGGGATTATTGGAGAGGATGGTGGAGTTGGTGGTGGTGGTGGGTGGGTAAGCAAATGTTCAATATATGAGAACATATATTGAATTTCATCTCTAAGGCCAAAGATGACCGTGCGGTTATGGATGCAACAAAGACAAGTATCCCCATGGGATTCAAGTAGCCTCCAAGGTACGGGATTGGCAAAGTATGGTGGTGAAATTTGTGGTGATGAGAGATGAGCATCAAGTGGTGTTGTTGGTGAAAGTGAGATGGTAAGATGAGTAGACATGGGTTCTTGTGTAGGAGGTGGTGATGATACTTGTGGTGACAAGTGTAAGTTGATGTAGTCATTGATTGATGAGGTTGAGGGTATGGATGATGAAGAAGTTCCATGAGTGGAAGGTGTTTTAGATGGTGCATTGGGTGCACTTGGGGATGAGCATTTGGGTGGAGGTGATGGTGTTTTGTTGTCTTCATTTGTTAAGTCAATGAAGAGTTGTTTTGGTGGGATTACCACAAGTTTTTATTTCTTGGAGGTTTTGGAGTTTGAGGTGCTTGGAGGAGTCATGATGATATGATGAATGATGAGATGAAGAATGGTGAAAATGGAGGGAATTTATAGTATGGAATTGGATGATTTAGGTAAATGTTTGAAATGGTTGAAGGAGATTCTAAAATCAGTTGGGTTAAAATGGGAAATGGTAGCTGAAACTAGAAAAAGGATTCACAAGATGCAAAAGAATACAGTAAACCCAGTTCCAGATGGCCGGTCCCCTTAATTGTATGCCGGCCCCCTTAATCATTAAGGGGACCGCCTAGGGAATTAAGGGGGCCGCCCATCTGGTGTTTTCCCAGACGACCAGAAACCCAAAATTTGCAGAATTTGGCCATTTTTCAAGTTTGTTTTTCCAGCAAGCTCTATTAGAAACATATACACTAGGAATGATGATATATAAACATATATATATATATATATATATATATATAACCAAATAATGCATGCAAATTAACATATAATAATTCATATTTGAAAAGAAGCATAGCATAGCATGATAATAATTCAAAGGCAAAAAAATTGTTCAAGAGATAAATAAGAGCTAACACAAGTATTTCCGAATAAGTCGGACAAGTAGCAAACCATACAAATGTCAAATAGAAACAAGTAGTAACAAATAGCAATACATCATAATCTACTACTTCTTCTTCTTTCCAACCATCTTCCTAAACATCTTCCCAATGGATTTGAATCCCCCTCGAAGTTCTTCATGCATTTGTTGTTGACGATTGATGATAGACGTTTGACGCGTGAATAGAAGCTCATCGGTACGTTCATGAGGAAGAGGAATTTGATATTCGGTATCATCAAGATCGGAAAGATCTTCCACAAAGGTCGTGGGGGATGGAGTACTAACACGTGAGGTGTCTTCCTCCTCATCATCATCGTCATCACGATGAGATGTAGAACCACGACCCCTAGAGTACAAGGGAACACGAGATTTTCCTTTGTCACTACGAGGATGGCGAGTATGAACACGAGTAAGTTGGTTCAAAGTAGGAAGGATATGAACGTAGTAGTCTCTTTGAAGATGTGGGTAATGTTCCATCACATAACGGTAAAGTCGTGTGAGAAACATACCGTAAGGAAGATTTGCATTTGTGGTGTTTTTGGCGGACATGATTCGATGAATAAAAAGATAATCCAAGTTGTATTGCTCTTCAGCAATAACACAATAAAGCATGTGGGCAATGCTCGCCGTGACATGATCACGGTGACCACCAGTACCAAACGCATTCTCTCGAATGATTTCTTCCTACTTCTTCATATCTTGGCTCAGCTCTTTGAGGAGGATTTGATTGGCATGAATATCGACATTCTTCGACTTGATTACTCGACTAGTCGTACGACGTTCTAGTTCAAGCATTCGACGAATGTCTTCAGGACTAGGAATCTCAGAATAGTAGGGGCCATCCTGAGGACGATTTATTTCAAGAGTGGAAAGATCCCATTCATTTGAGAAAACGGCTTGGCCGTTGAATGGAATTCTAAGAATTTGCCCAAATTGAGCAAGAGAAAGAGTGATGAATTGATTTTGAATCATGAAGGAAATGAGGAGATGACCATAGGGATCGGTTTGCACCGTCACTTGGCTATAGAAGTCGAGGATAAAACGGGGGATGATAGGTTCGTTGATTTGGAGAAGACATTCAAAACGAATATTGGTGAACATTCGTTCGGTTTGATCATTTTCATAGAAAGATGGATCGACAATTCGTCCTTCGTGAATGTTTCTATTTTCAATGGGACGATAGAAACATGCAACTGAAGGAGACATGCCGGGAGTAGAAGAGACATTTGGAATGTATTGTTTGGTTTTGGATACATCACCAACCGTGGTCTTAGGCATTTTCACCTAAACAAAATAACAACAAGAATAAAATTAATATAAAAACAACCATCATGCATATATTGTTTATATATATATATGTATATATATAATTATATGCAATATGTGTGGAACGAAATTCTACTTCGACACAAAAAAATATATTTAATGAAGTAGTTTCATGATGTTCCTTTTATTTTGATTTTAAACTTGTTTAGAATGTACAATATCAAAAAAAATATGATATCATAATTCATTTCGATATAAGGCTAGATATATATTAGATTATATATCTTCCATTTCGTAAAAGTTTGACGCAACATAAGCTTGTTTAAAAGATTGAAATGCGAATTTTAGTTTTCAAAATTATCATTTTAAAGATAAACCAAACGCTCCCTTAACTAGACAACAATATCCTAAAAATATCAATATATATATTGATTATATATCTTGATGACCTCTATTGATTCTAGTATTATTAACAAAACTTATAAGCTAGTTATAGGTTTCAAATAACTTCATATAGTTATGGTTTGTTCATGAACCAAACGCCCATGTTGTCTTCATGAACCATTTAATCAACAATTTGAAAAGTATGCTTTGATCGTTTAGAACGTTAAAACAATGTAATGTAGTAAGTTTTAAATGGTTTTTAAGAGTTATATCAACAATGTGCCTTTTAAAAATTAAAATCCGACTAGGGTTTATGGGCGATTAATGATTTTGACAAGATGATATGTTATACTAATTTTGAGTTGCAAAACATCATCCTAATCCTATGGGGAGCATTTGGTAGTTCAATTTCTAGCTTCAATTACACTTAAAATCGAATTAAAATAAATTTTAATAAAATGCATAATTATTGATTAGACACTAAATCGAATGAAATGTGATGAAATGCATGTTGGAAAACTTACAAAAGACGTTGTTATATGTTTGGTTGATGTTTGCCCTTTGCGAAACAACCTCGAATTAGTGATATGATGGAGGATTTTGAAGTTTTTGGGTGTTTTGGTTCGTACTCAGTAGCAGTGGGGAGGAACAAATGAGTGAATGGAGTGTTTGGGAATGGAAATAAGAAGGAAAAATGAATTTGGAACTGTCAGATGGCCGGCCCCCTTAAACATTAAGGGGACCGCCCTCAATAACAAGCCGGTCCCCTTAATCATTAAGGGGGCCGCCTTTGAAATTTTCCAAATTTCGCGGAATTCGTTTCTGGAACAAAAATATTTATACGTATATACTTAGATTTATAATATATCAAAAATACGTAAATGTCTATTGGCACGATGATAAGATACTTAACAACTTTTAATTACCATTTCGATAATTAAAATATACCTTTGACAATTTTTGGATAAAATGATCAAAGTGTTAAGTTGATGAAGGGTTTGAGGTGTGTTCGGGAATATGTGAATAAGTGTATATATATGTATATAAGTATAAGTGTGTTTGAAAGATGGGTTGATGAGTGAGATTTGAAGGATAGTAACGGAGATAGGATATACTTGGCGAGAGGAGTTTGTTTCATCCATAGTGTTCATGTGCGAAGGCGTTCTTGCATTATAAAAGTCCACTTGACTCATATCCCTTCATCATCATGAGTCTCCTAAAAGAGGACTTACTAGAATATCGTGAGAGGGGGAAAGAAAGGGTTCGATAAAGAACGATTTCTTGGAGTTCTAGAAAGTCAACAAATGACGTATCTAGGTTATGTGCAAGTGAATATATATGTATATATATATATATATATATATATATATATATATATATATATATATATATATATATATATATATATATATATATATATATATATATATATATATATTTAGTATATTACGTATAATAGTATATATATGTATATATAAGTATATATGTGATTCTAACACATAGAAGACAATGACAAATTGTATCTAAAAAATTGACGAAATCAAACAATACATATTTATCTAAGCATGGCAATGAGTTGTGAAAGAATGGCGTACCCGGTGGTCTTCAAAAGAAATCTTCAACATCATCAAGATGAAAAATAGACTTTGAAAAAGTCCATGTTGAGAGAAAAACCAAGATTGCCTCAAGGAATGTTTGTCTAGCCATTTGATCTCCATTGTCCTTTTGGTCCAAAGTTATTTGGTCCAAACATGTTTAACATTTGACTCGGGTGCATGAAAGGTGGTAGAATGCCCCAAGGATTGTAGCTTTGTTGGTAGTTCCACATTTGATTACTATTGTTATTATAGTTTTGTCTATTTTGATTTCTTCTTGGTTGAGGTGTTTTAGACCTAGGATGAGAATTATTTGGTTTTCTAGGTGGTGGAGTTTTAGATCTTATTTTGGGTTTAGACAATCCTACTTCGGTCTTTAAAGACGGTTTATAAAAATCTTTAACTTCTTCATCATTGGCAAGAGGTATTTTCTTATCATTAATAAGTATATACTTAGGATTAGATTCTAAAGGTTTTTGTTTGTTGAGTTCACTTTCAAATTTTACATTTTTAGTCTTGCTTGTTGAAGCCTCATTTGAATTAAATCCTAAGCCGGTTTTGTCTCCGGACGTTCTTTGAATACTTATTATTTTACTAAGTGATTGACTACTATTTTCAAATTTGTCAAGTTTGCGAATTTCTTTCCTAAGCATTTCGTTTTCACCTTTAAGCTCTTGACATGATTTACATTCTTCAAAAATTTCTTTACCTTTTTCTAGTTGATGTATTTTAATTTTTAATTCAAGTACTTCATTTTCTAATTGATTGTTAATGTATTTTAGTGATTTGTTTTTGGTCATTACTAGTTGTCCTAGTTTGCATAGTTTAATATATTCATTATCTAGATCTTTTTCATCTAATGATATACTTTCATCACTAAAATATTCGGTTTCGGAACGTACCTCATTTGGTGTATTCGCCATGAGACATTTTTCTTCCTTTGTCGTTTCATTCTCATCATCATCACTATCACTCCAAGCACCTCCAACAAATGCTCTTTGATTTTGATCTCTTGTCATCATTGGACATTTTCCAATAAGGTGATTTGGATCTCCGCACTTGAAACACTTTCTTTCAATCTTGTTGTTCTTGTCATCTTTACTTTTTTGAAATGTTTTCTTTTCGTCGTACGGTTGTCTTACGAATCTTCCTCGCCTTTTGAAGAATTTCTTGAAATCTCTTACGGCCATGGCGTATTCTTCGTCATCACTTTCGGAAGATGAGCTATCTTCGATACTAGATTCCTTTCTAGCTTTTAAGGCGATCGACTTGCTTTGCTCTCGTTTTTCCTTGACCATTTCGGAGTCCTTTTTAATGATGACTTCGTAGACTTTTAGATTTTCAATTAATTCGTCAAGTTGCAAAGTTGACAAATTCTTCGATTCTTCAATATCCGTCACTTTAGCTCGCCATTTTGGATGAAGAGCCCTAAGAAACTTCCTAACAAAATTCTTACTAGAAAAATTCTCATCAAGTGCTTTTAAACTTGTGATGATAGTGTTAAATCTAGCAAAAGCATTGTCAATTGATTCCTCTTCCGGAATCGTGAATTGCTCGTATTGTTGAACAAGTAGATCTATCTTATTATCTTTGACTTGACTATTACCTTGGTGAGTTATTAGTAAAGAGTTCCAAATTTCTTTTCCGGTTTCACACATAAAGATCCTTTCGTACTCTTTACGTGGTAGCGCATTATAAATAACCATTTTTGCTTCATTATTTTTAGCAAGTTTTCTTTTTAAATCATCATTTTGTTTTTCAAAAGGTACTATTTCATCTTTCTTAGTTTCCGGGTTATTTTGAATAGGTAAAAAATCACCATTAGTAATAACATGCCAAAGATCTAGATCTTTTGACTTCACATAAGTTTCGAATCGATTTTTCCAATATAAAAATCCATCACTTTCAAATAGTGGTGGTCTTTGCATAGATTGCCCTTCTAAATATTTTTCAGATTCCATAGATCGTTACAAGTTTTAAAATACAATATATTTTAAAAATCTTGCTCGACGTGGCTCCTGATACCAATTGTGGAAAACTAGAAGGGGGGGGGGGGGGTTGAATAGTTTTATGTCTTTTTAAATTTATTTCCAAAATATTTTGTTGGTTATAAAAACTTTCGATTCGATCTTAAGTGAATTCAAGCAACAACTAATATGAGCAAGTCTAAACTAATATTGAAAGTATTGAAATATAATGAAGAAAAGACAGAGTTAGAAAGATCAAACCACAACACGCGAATTTATAGTGGTTCGGCTACAAGGACACCTTCCTTGCCCTACTCCACTCCCCGAGTACCACACTCGAGAGTTTTCTTCACTATGTTAACAAACTCCTTATGGTGGAGAAACCTTACACACCTTGGCTTACACAAGTTAATGACACTAAGCTAAATGTCGAGTTCTAATCGTAGCTAGAACCAATCTCACACCAAATATCACACCACGTGATCTTCACACCTTAATCACACCTTCACACCTTCTTCAAGACTTCACACCGTCTTCACACCTTATCAATCTTCACACCTTCTTCTATGCACAACTAAGTCACTACTACTAAACTAGTTTACAACACACCAAGATTCTACAATCAACAAGTATTCACAACACCTTAACAAATAGCTATCACTAGTACTATATGAAACTAGCTATACACAACACCACTACAATAAGATGGATGTAGAGAAGTTTTCTTCTTCTTGCACTTGAATGGATGAAGCTTTGGATCACTTGGAAACAAAGACTTATGAAATATATGATCAAAGGATTTTAGATCTAGAGAAGAGGATTGGATCAGAAAGTTTATAGTGCAAAAAGGTGAGGAAAATGTGCAAAATGATCCAGTATTTAAAGGGCCAGATTTTACTGTTCGGGAGCGTGCCGGTCCCCTTAATTATAGGCCGGTCCCCTTAATGATTAAGGGGGCCGCCTAGTAAAATTAAGGGGGCCGCCCTCCTGAACGTTTGAAAAGATTCTCTGGATAAAATTTGCCCTTTTTGGTTGGAAATTTGAAATCATATTTTTGTGGTTTAATAAAGCTTTACCAAAAATGATTTACAAATATATATAAAATGTTAAAATCATTTTATATAATGTTATGTATTAATATAAAATTTCCTTTGATCATGTAATGCATAAGTTACTAAGTTTATGCATACCTTAAGTGATATAAGATGTAGAAGTAAATATTTGTCACCAAATACTTGTTTATGTCTTATTCTTGACTTAATTTGATTTAAGTTTTGTGATTATCAAAACATAGGTTTATTGAGAAATATTAATAACATTCACAAACATTATTTATATCAACATCTTTTATGCACTTTTGGCCCATTTTCCGGAAAACAACTTCTATAACTCGACAATTAACGAAACTTTCCAAAAACACTTAACATAACATAATACATCATTTTCATAAATATTTGTGGTCTTAACGAGCCATGAACACATACCTTATGGGGATTGCCAAACACCCGTTTTGACCCACTTTAAAACACTACAACACATGAATTCACATAACACATAACCATCACCGACACTATCCGAGGTGCACGGTGTTCTAAACATTTAGCACATCTAGTCCGCCATGGACTTATATCACACGCATCAATACTATAACACACTTTCAACATTGTACATCTTAAGCTCATATAACAATCACATGATCCATCTCATAACTTAACAATCACTTTCTATAACTCAAACAAATACTTATCCGCATTACTTAATCTTACATTCAACGCATCTACTAGTGGTTTATGTCTAGGCAACCTATAGTGGAAACCTAATTCACTTAAACCGAAGCTTTGATACCAAGTTGTTACTCCCCGTGCCCGATTTGACCAAAATTTAAAACTTTTACGCGGAAACGCTTTGACCCGCTACTGACCTCCTGTCACTCTTTTATAAACTGACTGAAATCTATTACAAAACAGTTCGTACTCCACCCTCACCGTGTGAAGAACCTCTCAATCATCTTCCACATTAGGAATAGTAATAACAATCTACTCCTTTAACTCCCGATTAACCCTAATATCTGTCAATGCACGAGCATAATCCATACAACCCCATGATTGAAGACAAATAGAACTCGCATATGAATCAAGCATAATCAGGTTACCAAGCTTAGTAGCCATCACACTCAATCCATCTGTAGTAAATGATACAATAGGAATATCATGGAATTTTACCCAAATGAGAACAGAATTCACATCTTCCTTGAGTAAATTAGCATTAGGCGTCCATTTCTTCAAGATAATAGATGCATATCGAATAAACCATAGACCATTCTCCAATACCCCATTCATACCTCAATAGAAGCAAACTTGAAGAAAAAAAAAGAATTCCTTTGAGGTCATCATTACACAAACCAAGCCATACTTCTTCCATGCATTCTTAACATAGTACTGAATAACCGGGAATGCTACTCTTTTACCCACGAAGTAACTGTACAAGCTGAAACCAAACTGATGAAGCGAAAAATGAACCATTTTTAGGGGGTCATTTAAGCCGGAATTGGAATTTATTTGATCAAATATTACCCTAAATCGTTCCTTTTGTGATTTTAGGTACTTTGGGAGTGAATTCTGGAAAAGGAAGCATTTTGAACGTTTTTGGAGCATAAAAGTGAAGAAAACGGTAAAGTCTTAATTTTCCTTGCTCGGAACAGTAGATGACAGCGTCAAGAAGGAAAAGATGATGACATCAAGAGCAAAATGGATGACGACCCAGAGAAAACGTGATGACGTCAGAAGTAGGGCATCAAGAGTAAATTTGGTGACGGCCTGGAGCAGAAATACACATGACGGCGTCTGATCTAGATCTAGGCAGTCCGAGAACTTTATTGGCGGTGAGATGACGGCGTCAGAATTTTACTCTTGACGCAGTCACCTCAAAAAATCTATATATACTTTTCTATTTTTCATTCATTAAGGGAGAAACTTGTGTGGAGAATTCTAGGGCCGAACCCAATAAACCCTATGTCGTTTGTAACAGTATTTTCAAGGGTTTTCACCCCTTGAAACCCTTCATGTTCAATTAAGATAAGTTTCCTTTCAATTCATTCAATATGTCTATGTGTTGTTTGAATATATCTTATGCTTGTCTTGATTTTAACATGCTAGGCTAGATCTTTTGTGTGTTTGCTTAGATGTAATGAAACCTAGATGTTGATTATAGGTTGATTGCTTGTTTATAGTTGTAATGGATGAATGATTTCAATGTTAGGGTTAAGAAAACTGGCAGATCTCCATTGTGTAACTTGCTTGAACGTCTTAAGAAACATGAACCGATGTGTACTAGGTTTTTATGGTTGTATTTAATGCATGAGCGAATTCTAGTGATCCCATGTTAGGATCTTCTTAGCCGGTTCGATATAGGAGTGAAGTAGGAGCTTATAGAATTGGGGAAGTAAGTACGCCACCCCATGAATGGTATTAAGGAATATAACCCGTCATCCACGCAACTGTAACAAGTAATTAACCTGTAAAAGATATCTAGGGAGTAGTGAAATCTAAGTAAACACAATTCTCCCATATATTGTTCACTCCATATTAGTTTATTTTCATTTTTTTTATTTTATTTTGATTGCATCTTTAGTTATTGGGTTAGTTGACTAGCAACTAATTCCACCCACTCTTCCAATACCCGAGATTTTACTTGCTTTCATAAAAATATAAAAACATAAAAAGAATCATCCCTCACCTCTAGACCTAGTTTTTAGGCTTTCTAATCCTAGCGACACTATTCCTGAGTTGAACGATCAATCCCCCGGTACTTGTCACTATACTATACTACAACGATCAGGTACACTGCCTGGTGGGGGTTGTAAGCTTCTCGAGATCCCTCGAGAGGTAAAGCCTGGTGCAATTCCCACGCATCAAGTTTTTGGCGCCGCAGCCCGAGGAATAGTTATTGTCTAGGTTAGGATTTCTTTTTATTAGGTCTACTTGCTAGATTCCTTTTTGGTAAGATTTTATTTTTATTTTTAGATTTTCTTTAGTCTATCTTTTTCTTCGTGCCTTTGTTAGTAAAATAAATTCATTGACTATTCCGTGGACCATTATGGAAAACGCGAATCCACCCCTTTCCCTTAGAGAAGTGGCTTTGTTACGTGAACAAATTGAGAGTGAGATTAGGGAACTTAGGGAGCTTAATAGGTTGATTAAGGTTGAGCTCGACCATGCATTTAGTGACCTAGCGACCGCCTTGTATTCAAATAAGGACCTAGGGACTAAAGATTTTGAGGATGTTGTTGAGGAACTGGAAGAAGGGGAGATTGATCCAAAGCTAGATGATTATTTTAATCTATACCCCACTAAGGAGGAGATTGCGTACTATAATAATCTTATTGATAACCCTCGACCTCCTTTTACTAAAATCGAACCTAAGATAAAGAGAGGCGATCCTAAGAATGCTAAGATACCATGTATGATTGGGTATAAACATATTGACAATGCTTACATTGATTTTAAATCCCCAATCAACATTATGTCCTCAAGTGTCTATAATGATATAGTGAAAACAAGACTTGGACCTAGAAGAGATCCCAAATACCCCGGTGGAGTTTATAACTTTGCCGGGAGAATTAAAGGTCTACATGTCTTTGTTGGGAATTTTACTTATATCACTGACTTTATGGTTGTTGAAGATCTTGCTAATGTTATTGATTGTCGCTTATCCAATGTTGTGTTTGGTAAACCGTTTGTTGAAGAGGCCAAGTTAGAATATGATGAGGTAGAAGGGACAATCCGATTTGCTAGTAACACCGATAGGATCACTTATAGGATGCCTAATAGAATGAAAGAATTTCGTTTTGTGCCCCGATTTGACATGGATAACATTGGTGCTTTCGAGGACATCAATGAAGAGGATAAGGTAAAGGGCATGGATTACGTATGGGAAAAGAAGAGTCTTTTCTACAAAGATTGCTTGACTCTAGGACCGAAGTATAAAGTCGATAAGGAATTTGCCAATAGGATTATAGGAGCAATTGAGAAAAAGGTAGTTGGTCTCTATAAAGTTTTTCCAGAAATTTTCCGAAGTATAAAGTCGATAAAGATTGCTTGTATCGAGTCATAATGACGTTTTGCAGGATTTTCCAGGAAGTAGGACAAAGTTTTTCCAGAAATTTTCCGGAAACTTAACATAAGAATTTCTGCAGGTCACTTCTGACGGCATCAGGAAGAAATTCCTGACGGCCTTACGTGTAAAAATCTGGAAATTTTTCCAGTTTTGTTTTTCTAACGGAGTCTTAAAGTTTTTGTTGAATCTTTAGTTTTATAAACTCCAGGAAATATGCAAACATTCATTCCACAAGCATTATATCTTACTTTGCTTTCTAGGTTTTATTATCATATATAGATTGCCGCCGATTTTACGCGAGGTTGCCTTGTTTGTTTTCTCAGGTTTAACAGGTTATGTTTGACAAGAAGTTGATTTATATTTTGGAAGGGAAGCTTTGATTGTTCATTTTCTTAGAGGAAGATCTAACCTTGTTACCATATTATCCATACCGAGCGAATCAGGGGAGTATTTGATTTCATTCTTTTACCTATTTCACTTTTACATTCTTTACTTGAATATTGGGGACAATGTTCATCCTAAGTGTAAGGGGAGGGTAAAATGATGATACCTTATAGGATAAACTTTCACTTGAGTTTGTTTGTTTGATGGTAAGTGTGTAATAAAACTATGAGAAATACTTGTTAGTGTAATTTTAGCGCCAAATTTAAATTTTTTTACAACATTTAGGAGTGAAACTTTAGCCTTAGCAAGCGTCTCATAGATAGGAGTTGTATGACTAGCACAAAACCGTACCATTTAGAAAAATTTTCCACCCAAATATGTGAGGTTCGCCTTTAGATTTGATAGAAAAAGCATTTACTATTAGTGCTTATGAGTGTACCGGTAGTATTTAGATTCTAGAACTTGCGTTAGTGATGCATCCCGAGACCGCTAGTGAGACTACATTCGTGTGGTAGGATTTACTACATGACAAGAGGCATTAGGATCACCCTTGTGCTTAAACCCGTATCATAATTATTTGACCATTTAAGTCATATTACTTGGCTAGTAAAGTCAACTAATTTTTCCCACACCATTAGCGTTGTACTCATTTTTAGTACACGAAACCCCTAGTACACCCCTCCGAGCCTATCTTTTCATTTCTAACTTTAAGCATCTTACATAAAGGAAGAATTTGTTACAACCCACTTAAATGTACACCCAAATCGCCTTAGCCTTCCGTGTATGCACTCATCTTCAGTGCATTATTGTTACATGTTTAAACCCTTAGTTAATTATCTAATTGATTACATGGTTGCTAAGTCGAGTCATATCCTTGTACATATTGTTTTGGGACGATTGGGACTCATGGGTAAAGTACTTATTTTATGGAGTAATGGGGAAGAAAATCATTTATTACCCTCATATGTGCGTTAATCTTAAAAGTACTCCGAGTGTTTTGATTATCTTGATTCGAGTCATTAGATTAGTTTATTGTAAAATATGTAAAAATTCAAGTGTAAGGAGAATGTTCATTCCCTATGATGTATTATTTTGGATGGTAGGGTACGAGTGTATGCAAAAAAAAAAAAAAAAAAAAAAAAAAAAAAAAAAAAAATCGAAAAATTAAGAAAAAAAAATAGAAAAAAGAGAAAAGAGAAAAAACATACGGACTACCATCCCGTTTCATTCTATGTTTATTTTATGTTTTTGTTATTTTTCATTTATTAGCTTAAGTCGAGTCTGGTCTTGGCTTAGCAACGCCATATTGTACATGTAATTAACCAAGATTATTAACTCGCCACCAGTAAAGACGGCCTATATCCAACAAAACTGTGTTTTCCATATCCCTACACTTAATGTTACAACCCTTTAAAAGACCTCTTTGATAGTTTATCCTAGGTGCTTACGCCATGTGGTGGAGGTTTGATCCTTTCCCAAGCCTATGATAATCTATTTTGCTATGACAGGTAGTGAGAGATGTTTTCCATTTCCATATTGTGAGAGATGTGAGTATCTAAACACTATTTGTGAGGTGCTAGTGTATGACCTCCGTGCTTATCTTTGGTCATTAGTGGAACGATTATTTGTTGTAATTACTTTTATATTAGTGTTGAATGACCCCTAACTTGTATTTTGACTAGAATAATAGCGCATTTGCTTGAGTACAAGCAAATCTCAAGTGTAAGGGTATATGATGAGGCAAAAAATGAACCATTTTTAGGGGGTCATTTAAGCCGGAATTGGAATTTATTTGATCAAATAATACCCTAAATCGTTCCTTTTGTGATTTTAGGTACTTTGGGAGTGAATTCTGGAAAAGGAAGCATTTTGGACGTTTTTGGAGCATAAAAGTGAAGAAAACGGCAAAGTCTTAATTTTCTTTGTTTGAAACAGTAGATGACGACGTCAAGAAGAGAAAGATGACGGCGTCAAGAGCAAAATGGATGACGACCCAGAGAAAACGTGATGACGTCAGAAGTAGGGCATCAAGAGTAAATTTGGTGACGGCCTGGAGCAGAAATACACATGACGGCGTCTGATCTAGATCTAGGCAGCCTGAGAACTTTATTGGCGGCGAGATGATGGCGTCAGAATTTTACTCTTGACGCCGTCACCTCACAAAATCTATATATACTTTTCTATTTTTCATTCATTAAGGGAGAAATTTGTGTGGAGAATTCTAGGGCCGATCCTAATAAACCCTAGGTCGTTTTTAACAGTATTTTCAAGGGTTTTCACCCCTTGAAACCCTTCATGTTCAATTAAGATAAGTTTCCTTTCAATTCATTCAATATGTCTATGTGTTGTTTGAATATATCTTATGCTTGTCTTGATTTTAACATGCTAGGCTAGATCTTTTGTGTGTTTGTTTAGATGTAATGAAACCTAGATGTTGATTATAGGTTGATTGCTTGTTTATAGTTGTAATGGATGAATGATTTCAATGTTAGGCTTAAGAAAACTGGCAGATCTCCATTGTGTAACTTGCTTGAACGTCTTAAGAAACATGAACCGATGTGTACTAGGTTTTTATGGTTGTATTTAATGTATGAGCAAATTCTAGTGATCCCATGTTAGGAGCTTCTTAGCCGGCTCGACATAGGAGTGAAGTAGGAGCTTATAGAATTGGGGAAGTAAGTACGCCACCCCATGAATGGTATTAAGGAATATAACCCGTCATCCACGCAACTGTAACAAGTAATTAACCTGTAAAAGATATCTAGGGAGTAGTGAAATCTAAGTAAACACAATTCTCCCATATATTGTTCACTCCATATTAGTTTAATTAGTTTATTTTCACTTTTTTTATTTTATTTTGATTGCATCTTTAGTTATTGGGTTAGTTGACTAGCAACTAATTTCGCCCACTCTTCCAATACCCGAGATTTTACTTGCTTTCATAAAAATATAAAAACATAAAAAGAATCATCCCTCACCTCTAGACCTAGTTTTTAGGCTTTCTAATCCTAGCGACACTATTCCTGAGTTGAACGATCAATCCCCCGGTACTTGTCACTATACTATACTACAACGATCAGGTACACTGCCTGGTGGGGGTTGTAAGCTTCTCGAGATCCCTCGAGAAAGCCTGGTGCAATTCCCACGCATCACAAACCTCACATGAACTTCCAAAATAGACGGCTTAGGGATGTGAACTTCAGCTTTGGCATTTGTAGGTTTACCCGTGTCAAGAGAGCTAAACTTAACCTTACCGTTATTAGCCTCATTATTCAACAAACTAGCAAAAGATCTTGGAATAGGGACTGCATTTGAAAGTCTTAATACAAATAAGCCATAAAAATGTTTATTTATATTTTACGATCTCTCTATGTTTTGTTGATAACAATCGTAAAATCATTTTAACAAGAAAAATAAAATACGTAAGTTTTCGAGGCAATAGTTTTTTAACTCATTATGCTAATCATATACTTTACCAAATATCCAAGGATAATTATATAAGTACATCTAGTATAAAATTGTATCAAAAACCATATTTAATATGTTACTCCACAAAAATTATTACACGATTTTTCTACATAAGTCAAAATCACATGTCTAATTTTTGCAAGTAACGCTTGTTACTTACACTTTCATAAAGCATACCTAAACTAAACTAGGATAATTAAAATTTATTTTATATTTTACCGCATGCGTGACCTCACTCATATCTTTTGCATATCTTGCAAGATCACACAAGATCACATGAGATTTTTGGAGATTTGTGATTCAAAATCCAGAATTTGTGATCCAAAATCCGGATCACTTGATCCAAATTGTCGGATGCCTTTGTTTGAACTAGCTGGATCCCTTCTGAAAGGGATCCACCGCATCCGGCTGAATAGTGACATTTTTACTTATAAATAGCAAGCCATTTCTCATTGTTTCCTCACCCCTTTTGTAACATCTCACAAAACTCACTTAGGTTACCTATACTTATCTTATCTATATAGCACTTTTTAGGGTAATTTTTTTTGCCTTAGCTATCACCACTATGCCATAACTATCACACTATGCCTTAGTTATCCCCATTATGCCTTAGCTATCACCACTATACCTTAACTATTACCAATATGCCTTAGCTATCACCACTATGCCTTAGCTATCCTCACTATGCCTTAGCATAATGCTAAAACACATTTCCCCACTATATCTTAACATATATTCCATTACAAGTATCATTACTCATACCTACTATGTAAAGTAGCTTACATAGCCCCCTAGACGACTCACGTAACCACTATTGCCAAATATCATCAAGGTTATGCCTTGTAAACCTCCTAGTATATCAAGCATAAGCTCTAAACATCATTTCAATAAGTATTCTACTACTCTAGTATACTATAGCTATTAAAAACCCTAAATAAGCCCTATGTGTTTACGGTTATCTCTAAAATCCTAATTTCTCAACTAAACTAGTTCGAAAGTGTTTAAGGATTATGTATAGGATATCTTAGCTACATTAACTCACTAAAACCCTAGTACCACTATTCCTAGCTTATAGTACAAGTCCCTTAATCTCTGAACCCTAATTAGGTCATATAGGTCCCGAAACTAGGTCAAAACCTTCCCGATTCTTTAGAATAAGCTACCACAACCTAGGAAATGATTCCTAAACCTTAATCATAGTCCCTATAACCTAGATAAACCCTAAGCTGGGCACTAAACCCTAATTTAAACCCTAATCCAAACCTAGGTACTAAACTAACCCTAAACCTAGGAAAACCTTAATAAACTAGCTCCTTAAGCTCCTCAAGCACCTCAAGGTACCATCCTAGTAGCTTATACACCACCTTGTCACTACCAAGCAACCAACCAAACACCTCTATCACCACCTTGTGACCTCCTTGTGACCACCTTAGGCCGCAGCACCCTTATGGTCCAACCACCCATCACTACCACTCCTAGCTATCCATAGCCATCATTAGTCACTCCCCTAGATCCTAAGAGTCACCTAGTAGCAGTAGTTAGTCATCCCCCCTCTTGCCACCTTGTGTCTTCTTTTCTTGCTCACTAAACCAAACACCACTCCTCCATTTCAAAGCACACATTTCTCTCTTCTTTATCTCACACATTTAGTAGTATACAATCCATAGTAAGTGTAGGAGTCGAGCTAAGAAAGCCTAGAATCCCTGTCGAAGTGAAAACCTAGTCGAGAAACCCTAAACCCTCGTTAAGCTCTCCTTAGACCAAGTAAGCTTAATCTTTGATCTTAGTAGCTTTAGTACTAACCTATTATGGTATTTAGGTGTATTGATCACCTAGGAACCCATGAATGAGCCTTGACCATTGTCATTTTGTCGATTTCATTTCTAAATCCTAAATTGAGTCAAAACCATGTTTGCATGCAGCCAGCCCTTTTCATGAGTCATGAGCTGGTCTAGGACACTTTACTAGGCTTATATTAGTTAACCATTAGCTAGGAAAGCTTTTTGTTTTATAAAAATATAGTTTATATAGAAAAAGGACTAGTTTTACAAATGTTTTCATGCATAGGGGTATATACTGTAACTTTCTAAAAATAATAAGTCTAGGGACAGTTTTTGCCGTATCTTAGAAGTATAAAGTGTTAGGACCTATTTTGTAAAGTTATATAGTATAAGGATGTAGTTATATATCGTTATTACTGTTAATGACTAAATCTGTAAAAGTTATTAAGTTAGGGGTATATATTGTCAATTAGTAAACTTAAGGGTATATTTGAAGTATTTTCATAAATATAAAAACCTATCTTTTTAAATAACAACATAACACAATACTAGGGAGCTTTATGTGTGGAATTTCATTTGGGTATTCGTTTTGACGAGTTTGCTGGGTTTACGAGTTAAAGTGCCATGGCTCCTCAAACATTTACTACATGACATATGGATTATGATGGCCCCAATGGTTTTATGTTCTATTTATAACCCAAGCATATAACAACATATGATGTGCTATTTGTTAGTGCAAGTTTTAAATTTATAAGGATGAATTACCAAATCTAGAAACAATACATACGAGCAAGTGTACTCGTCCGTTATAGCAAGATATGATGGTAAGTTGGGATCGTTCGCAGGGATTTGTGAGTGAATCAAAATATAAGTCTAATAGTAAATCTCTAACGTACGCAAATAAGATAATAAGCAAATTCAATAAATTAAAAACTACACTTGTTTAGACTAGTTTTCTACTTAATGACACACATGATTGTGATAACTTTTGATAACATGTTGGTTGAGATAATTAGATGGTGGTCTAATCTATTGTTTCTACAAGTTAAACCTTCGTCAAGATTTTAGTTCATAAAAACAAGCTTTAGGTGTAAACCAATCAATTCAAGATCTATCCAAGGTTCATAAGGTATGGTGAATATCTTAAACACAAGACAAACTCTTATTACAAATCAAATACTCTTAGGAAATGGTCAATACAAAAGGTAACCTATTCATAGACAAAAAGGTCACAATTGTTTATAAACATTTAAAATTTCGTCCAACTAAAGGTTTACAAACAATCCAATTTGATGTTATAAAAGCATTCTCATTACAATCATACTTCTTATTTCTTTGTTTAGTCAAGAATAATTATGGTGAAAAACAATCATTCATAGACAAATGATTATAACTAGTTGAGTAATAACAAATCTTTCGACCATTGAAACTATTATCAATTAGTTAACCTTGGCTAAACAAATGTCACGATGAAACTTAAGGTACAATTGGTTCTTAGGATTGACTTGAAATTGAATTAAAACATGTTATCACAATCATAACTACCACTAAGTGTAAAACATCATCAAAACAAGTGTAAAAAGATTACTAGCCACTCATAGCAAACATGCAAATAAACTCAGAATATTTAGCATTAGAATCCATGGTTTTAAGTCTTACAATGCTTTGAAATTGATAACAAATGACAAGGTATTGATAACCTAAATGTTGGTGATGATTTCTTGAGATTTTCGGACTCCAAATGTTGCTTCCTTGGTCCTCCAAAGTTCCTGGTTCTTTCTGCACGAATTTTCCTCCTTTGAGAGCTAGATGATGATAATAATTGAGAGTAGTAATGAGAGTAAATGGTATCTTGAATGGTGTTTTCAATTGTGCACTCTTGAGGTCCTTATAGGCTTGTCCAATACTCTTAGTAATGAATAGGGACTTAAATGCTGGAACTTGGACAATAAGACACTAAGAAGGGCCTAGAATCATGGGACAAAAGACCAAGATTCGTGCACAAAAGTTGGTAAAAACATGCAGAAATGACCATCTGATCGGTTGCAGGTTAATACCGATCGGATGGAAATGGTCATTATGGCTATCCGATCGGTTAGACTCCAACCGATCGGATGGTAGATCCTGGCTGTTTTGGACTTTGACTTTTCCTTGTGAAGTTCTTTATGCACTATCCAAACTTAATCAACTCTGAACTTGGAACTTGGAAATGACAAAACTTAGGTTCTCATATGAATTCCTTCGCAGATTGGACTTTTGAGCTTGGGAATCTTCGTGTAATCGCGTATACTTCATTTTCTTCACTTTTTCTCCATTTTTCCTGCATTTGGCTACATATGTACAAAAACATACTTTGATACGATTTAGTGGCAAAAGCATATAAAAACAACCAAATAACATACACAAAAACACTAATAACGCTTATAAAAACATGTTAAATTTGAGCGTTATCAAATCCCCACACTTAAACTTTGCTTGTCCTCAAGCAAATCTAGAAGAAAACTAAATATCCACATGGTAACCAAGAATGATTAGAAAAATGTGATGCAAATCCACCAAGTACAAGTACAAGATAAGATTCATCATTTTTAAGCTTAAGTGGTGAAAAATCAAGATGTTCGACAATACCCAATGATTTTCTTGCTTGATTAACATTTCTAAAACACCTCACGAAAAAGGAACGAAGTATAATTCACTCAATCACTCATTTATTTAGGTAGTGGAGTATATATAAGAGAAATCACACTCATTGCTCAGTCATGATCTAATTATTACCATAGGCTTGTACAAGAAACAAAACTACACCGCAATGGCGTAAGCACCAAGTCTACATATCAAAGAGGTCTTTTATTCGGGTTGTAATGTAAGGCTTCAGGTTGTACCAGGCTTATGTTCAAACATCTCATACAAAAACACAATAGATTACTGGTGCGAGTTCTTGATTACTCAAAAACCGGATGGTCACTACAATATTCTTGCACTTGATATTCTCACAAAGCCATTACTATATCCGGATAGATAAAGTAATTTGGTAAGGGTAGGGATAAGGCATGGGAATATTTATGAATTTGGTTTTAAAAGAAAAATAAAATCAAGTCTAAGTCTCATTGTTGCTAGTCACCGATCAAACCACGAACCCGTAAATGATTATAGTTTCAATCTTCCTCTTCTTCAAATATCGATACATCGATTCGCCAAAACAATATTCTTCATACTTAGCACATTGGCTAACAACATATCACAAAATTTCATCTTCACATATAGCACATTTGCTATACTTGTCACCTTATATTTGCGATGACTTATTTTATTTATTTATTTATTTATTTTTTTAAACTCACCCACACTTCGCATAAGCATCACCACAACAATACAAATAAGAAGCTGCGGTCTCCGTCTTTGTCGGAATGGCACACACATGATTGGTGAAGTGTGGCTAACTAATAATCATCCGAAACTATCCAACAACCAAGCAAATAGCAACCCACCATTTAGACTTCGACAAGGGTTAGGCTAAGGTTTAGAGTGTAAAATCTTTTTGTATTTTTCTGGATTTATCAAAAACGAAAAGGATGGCTCGAAGGGTGTAACTAAGGGTATCTAGCACTAAAAATGAACGCTAACAAAAGGGTTAAAAATTGGAAATTAACTAATCAATGTGACTAGCTAAAAATCAATAATGAAGGCTATTTGGTTAAAATCCTAAGGTTGCCTCTTATCACGTATGTATACTTATATTACAAAAATGTAATCTCACAACGGTCTCATAATGATTTACAAGTACAAGTTCTAGAATAAATAAAATCACCGGCACACTCATAACAAAAGATTCAAGCATATAAGATGTATGCTAGATATGAACAGGCTAAAATCCTCACAATTTAGTGGAAAGGGTTATAATATGTGCTAGCAAATGTTATCGATCCAAAAATGGATTGCAATATTAATCGAGACGCATCTCAAATTTTTCAAAATTACTAATTTTACCAGTGGATAGATCCAGTTATTCTAATAAATTACTCCTAAAAGTGTGAAAACAACTAGATTATAAGGACAAACAAAATTTAAAAATTAAATCGATATTAAACTTAATTTCTTATTTTACCTACTCACCCCCCCCCCCCACACTTAAGTTAAGCATTGTCCTCAATGTGATAAACGAACTTAAAAGTATGAAAGTAGGGAAAATGAGAAAATAAACCATGATATCCGGTGTTATGTTTCTATCCAATCTTCTGTTTCTTGCAATCAACACCTGCATTATTAGAAACAAAAACGAACAAACAAAAAGTATTGCAGTTTTATTCAAATTAGTAGCACACCCCCACACTTAAGTTCGACCAAGTGGTAAAACTTTGGGTTATAGACACTGAAAAATAAATCAAAAATAAACACACAGGTTGCCTCCCGAGAAGCGCTTGTTTTATTAACGAGTCCTCAGCCGGACTCAAACTTCGAAATAGATTATGAAGTTTTTGTGTTATGTTTCCTTTTAGGGATATACAACACATTTCCTATCATAATTCCCTCTCCTGTTTCATCTATGTTTTCCAATTTAACATTTTCCCATGCTCTAGGAAGAGCATCATAGATAAAACCATTACTGTGTGCCCAAGGGACCATTCCCTTGTGTGGAGCCATGAATGTGATAGCTTCATATTCAAATTCGGATGAAATTTCTTCATTAGAAATCACGTTTATTTGCTCTTTATCATAATAGAGTTTAATTCGGTGCCCATTTACAATGAAACTTCCACCATGTTTGTCATAAAGTTTAACATATCCTGATGGAAATCCATGTTTCACTACATATGGTCCAAACCATTTTGGCTTGAGTTTCGGAGCTTTAAACTTGTATTTCATATTGAAGAGCAGAACTTTATCTCCAGCTTTGAATTGTTTTCGAATTCTCAGCTTTCTATCATGGTATGCTTTAGCTCTTGCCTTATATAGCTTGGAGTTCTCATAAGCTTGAAGTCTTAACTCATCAAGTTCATGTAATTGCAAAAATCTCTTTTCTCCAGCTATTTTTAGATCAGGATTACAGCTTCTTAACGCCCAGTAAGCACGGCGTTCAAGTTCGAACGGTAGATGACATGTTTTCCCATACAAGAGTCTGTATGGTGTTGTACCAATTGGTGTCTTATATGCCGTATGAAATGCCCATAGAGCGTCGTCTAATTTCCTTGACCAAACGGAAGGATTGTCTTTAACCGATTTTTCAAGTATTCTTTTTATAGCTCTATTGGTATTTTCGACTTGACCACTAGTTTGTGGATGATAAGCTGTAGCAAAACGATGATGAACTCCATATCGTTTCATTACTTTCTCCATTTGTTTATTACAGAAATGGGATCCTCTAATTAAAGCTTTAGGAATTCCATAGCGAGCAAAAAGCTTTTTGAGAAAGTTGACAACAACTCGTGCATCGTTAGTAGGAAGAGCTTCAGCTTCAACCCATTTGGAAACATAATCGATTGCAACGAGGATATATTCGTATTTGTGTGATTTAGGGAAGGGCCCCATGAAATCAATTCCCCAAATGTCGAATATTTTACAGACTTGAATGCTCTTTTGAGGCATTTCGTCTCTTCGAGAAAGGTTACCGAATTTTTGGCACACATCACAGTTTTGAACGAGAGTATACGCTTCTTTGAAAATTGCAGGCCAATAGAATCCAGCATCAAAAACTTTTCTAGCTGTAGTGGAAGGACCATAATGTCCCCCAGTTGGGCCATGATGACATTCATCAAGAATTTTTCTTGTTTCGGCACCCGAAACACATCTTTGTATCATTCCATCCTTGCACATTTTAAAAAGGTAAGGTTTCTCCCAATAATAGTGTTTTAGCTCGGAAAAGAACTTACTACGTTGGTAGTGACTCATCCCTTTTTTAAGAATATTTCCTGCAAGATAATTTGCGTAATCCGCAAACCATGGTATTTCCTCATCACCATCTTTATCTACCGTCATGAGAGTTTCTTCTGGAAAATAATCATTAATTTCATTTTCTTTTAATTCTTCCAAATTCGGATTCTCGAGACGTGACAAATGATCTGCTGCAAGATTTTCTGCTCCTTTCTTGTCTTTTATTTCGATATCAAATTCTTGCAGTAATAAAATTCATCTGATAAGACGCGGTTTTGCATCTTGTTTGGTAAACAGATATTTGAGTGCAGAATGATCTGTAAAAACTATCATTTTTGAAAGCACGAGATAAGATCTGAATTTGTCGAATGGAAAAACTACGGCTAATAATTCTTTCTCTGTAACCGTATAGTTTTGTTGAGCATTGTTGAGTGTTTTACTAGCAAAGTATATAGGACGAAAATGTTTTCCTTCCCGTTGTCCTAAAATAGTTCCAACAGCGAAATCGCTTGCATCACACATGATTTCAAATGGTAGTGACCAAATAGGTGCAACCATAATTGGGGCACTAGTCAATTGACTTTTCAATGTTTCGAAAGCTTTAATGCAGTCAACATTGAAATCAAATACAGAATCCTTTTATAAAAGTTTAGTCATAGGACGTGATATTTTTTAAAAATCTTTGATAAATTGGCGGTAAAAATCGGCATGTCCTAGAAAACTTCTAACGGCTTTAACGTTAGTTGGTGGTGGTAATTTGGTGATAACATCTATTTTAGCTTTGTCTACTTCCATCCCTGAACTTGATATCTTGTGTCCTAACACAATTCCTTCAGTTACCATGAAATGACATTTTTCCCAATTAAGAACTAGGTGTGCAGCTTCACATCTCTCAAGCATTTTATCGAGATTGGAAAGACAAGTTTCAAAAGAATCACAAAAAACTGAAAAGTCATCCATGAAAACTTCCATAGATGTTTCAAGCATGTCTTGAAATATTGCGATCATACATCTTTGAAAAGCTGCAGGTGCATTACATAGACCAAAAGGCATACGCCGGTAAGCGTAGGTTCCAAAAGGACATGTAAATGTGGTTTTCTCTTGATCGGCTGGATCGATAGTGTTGACATAAATAATGTGTGAAAACGTTATTTATATCTTTCGATATCTCTATATTTTGACGATCACAAAATGTAAAATCGTCAATTGTATAACTACTACGTAAACAAGTATTAAGCTAGTTTATATCACTATATCCAACTTAATCACTTAAGGTATGGATAAACAAGTGCTTAATACATCTCATGATCAAAGGGGTATTTAATTAACTAACACAAAGTTTATTTAATTATATAAACATATTATATATTTTTTAAAAACACTTTTGGTAATAAAGAAAAATGTTTTATTCATACCAAATATATGAATTCAAATTTTTAACCAAAATCAGTTAGTTTTTCACCAAATAAACTTTCCCCACTAAATGACAAAGATTCTAGCCGTTTCAGCTGGGCGACTCTCTTAATTATAAGGGGCGGTCCCCTTAAAATTAAGGGGACCGGCCTTGATTTAAGGGGACCGGCCACGCTCCTCTGTCAGAATCTTTTGCCTATAAATACCACCTTAAACCTGGATTTTTGTCACCTTTTGCACGAAATTTTCAGATCTATAACTCTCTAAAGATCCTCTAAAACCCTTTGATCATTTGTATATTAATCCTTGTTTCAAGTGATTCAATCCCTCATAATCCATTTTCATCCAAAGTGCAAAAGAAGAACACTCTTTCTACAACCAAGTTCAAGAAGTGTTGAAGAGTAGTTGTGCATAGTGTATATATACATTCATTTGTGAATATTGTGTTGTGTTTGTTATATATTGTTTAGAAGATATAGAATTTGTGTAGGAAGTAGAAGTTGATTAGTAGTGAAGTAGGTTAGTTGTGAAGATTGGTGTGAAGTAGAAGATTGGTGTGTAGAAGATAGGTGTGAAGAAGATTGGTGTGTAGTATATTGGTGTGAAGAAGTTGTGTAGAAGTTGTGATCAAGTTGTGAAGTTGTTGTGGTGTGTAAATTGGTGTGTAAGGTTTTCTCCGCCAAAAGGGAGTTTGTTGACATAGTGAAGAAAACTCTCGAGTAGGTGACTCGGGGAGTGGAGTAGGAACAAGGAAGGTGTCCTTGTAGCCGAACCACTATAAATCCTTGTGTTGTGGTTTGATCTTTCCATCTCTTCTCATTACCTATTTATTTACCTTTACTATATTAGCTTTGTTAGTTAGTTACCATACAATTGTTCATATAGTGCAAGTATTGAGTTCACATAAACTAGAATCGAAGTTTTTAAAACAAACTTGTGTTTATAAATTTAAAAAGGACGTAAAACTATTCAACCCCCCTTCTAGTTTTCCACAATTGGTATCAGGAGCCACGTCTAGCAAGATTTTTAAAATATATTGTATTTTAAAACTTGTAACGATCTATGAAATCTGAAAAATATTTAGAAGGGCAATCTATGCAAAGACCACCACTATTTGAAAGTGATGGATTTTTATATTGGAAAAATCGATTCGAAACTTATGTGAAATCAAAAGATCTAGATCTTTGGCATGTTATTACCAATGGTGATTTTTTACCTATTCAAAATAACCCCGAAACTAAGAAAGATGAAATCGTACCTTTTGAAAAACAAAATGATGATTTAAAAAGAAAACTTGCTAAAAATAATGAAGCAAAAATGGTTATTTACAATGAGCTACCACGTAAAGAGTACGAAAGGATCTTTATGTGTGAAACCGCAAAAAGAAATTTGGAACACCCACCAAGGTAATAATCAAGTCAAAGATAACAAAATAGATCTACTTATTCAACAATATGAGAAATTCACGATTCCGGAAGAGGAATCAATTGATAATGCTTTTGCTAGATTTAACACTATAATCACAAGTTTAAAAGCACTTGATGAGAATTTCTCTAGTAAGAATTTTGTTAGGAAGTTTCTTAGAGCTCTTCACCCAAAATGGTGAGCTAAAGTAACGGCTATTGAAGAATCAAAGAATTTGTCAATGCTGCAACTTGATGAATTAATAGGTAATTTAAAAGTCTACGAAGCAATAATAAAGAAGGACTCCGAAATGGTTAAAGGGAAACGAGAGTAAAGCAAGTCAATTGCCTTGAAAGCTAGAAAGGAATACAACAACGAAGATAGCTCATCTTCCGAAAGCGAAGACGAAGAATATGCCATGGCCGTAAGAGATTTCAAGAAATTCTTCAAAAGGCGAGGAAGATTCATTAGACAACCACACGATGAAAGAAGAACATCTCAAAAGAATAATGATGACAAGTATAGCAAGAATGAGAGAAAATGTTTCAAGTGTGGTGATCCGAATCACCTTATTGGAAAATGTCCAATGATGACAAGAGATCAAAATCAAAGAGCATTTGTTGGAGGTGCTTGGAGTGATAGCGATGAAGATGAGAAAGAAACAACAAAGGAAGAAAAGTGTCTCATGGCTAAAACATCAAGTGAGGTACGTTCCGAAACCGAATATTTTAGTGATGAAAATCTATCATTAGATGAAAAAGATTTAGATAGTGAATACAATAGATTATGCAAACTAGGACAACAAGTTATGGCTAAAAACAAATCACTAAAATACATAAACAACCAATTAGAAAATGAAGTACTTGAACTAAAAATTAAAATACATCAACTTGAAAAAGGTAAAGAAACTTTTGAAGAATGTAAATCATGTCAAGAGCTTAGAAGTGAAAACAACAAACTTAAGGAAGAAATTTGTAAACTTGATAAATTTGAAAATAGTAGTAACTCACTTAGTAAAATTATAAGTATTCAAAGAATATCCGGAGATAAAACCGGTCTAGGTTTTAACTCAACCGAAGCTTCAACAAGTGAAGTTAAAAATTTTAAATTTGAAAGCGAACTCAAGGAACTAAAACCTTCAAAATCTAATCCTAAGTATATACTCATAAATGATAAGAAAATACCTCTAGCTAGTAATGAAGAAATAAAACCGTTTTATAAACCATTTTTAAAAACCGAAGTAGGATCGTCCAAAACTAAAACAAGATCTAAAACTCCACCACCTAGGAAACCGAATAATTCTTACCCTAGACCTAAAACACCTCAACCAAGAGTAAACCAAAATAGACGAAGCTTTAACAATAATCAACAAATATGGAACTTCAATCCATGGGGAATGTTTCCACCATATATGCACCCAAGTCAAATACAAAACATGTTCGGGACAAATAACTTTGGTCAAATGAGACAATGGGGACCAACGTAAAAATTTTCGCCATTCATACATGGAAATCTTTGATGTCACCCCGTGTTCGGACTTTCCCTTGAAGATTTTGAAGTTAAACGCATTGAAGACGAAAGGTACACATTTCCTTTTATTTCCTTGTCAACAAATGCATGCTTAGTTTAATATCTAGTTTTTATGTGATTTTGATTGGTTCATTATTCCCTCTAGTTTTTATTTCTATACATATATATACTTATTTACTTATACTATATCTAAATATATATATATATATATATATATATATATATATATATATATATATATATATATATATATATATATATATATATATATATACACTTAGCTATATCTAGGATTTTATAACCTAGAAAATTCATTTGTTGATTTTCTAGAACTAGAAATTGTTCATTTACGAACCTTTTCTTTTCCCCATTTGCCTTATTGAACTTTGATGTTCAACAACACTCATGCTGATGAAGAGAGATGAGTCGAAAAATCTATGGATGAAACAAACTCCCGGCTTCCGTTGCATACGTCTCCCTCCTTTATTCTCGTCTTATAAGCCCATACTACATACATATATATATATATATATATATATATATATATATATATATATATATATATATATATATATATATATATATATATATATATATATATATATATATATACATATACATATACTTATGAACCTTCCACAACTTTCTTGTGTACTTGACAACTTGATAAATTTCATCCGAAATGATCAAGAAAATTTAATTGGCAAAATGTCAAGTAAAAGTGTCAAGTAATTCCTTTCGTGTGATTACCCTCCAACGTATTTTTGATTAAATATAAATCTAATACATACATATAAATATTTTCTTGTTCTTTCCAGAAACCAAAATCACAAAAATCAAATTTTGGAGGGCGGCCCCCTTAATGTTTAAGGGGACCGGCAGCCAAATGAAGGGCGGCCCCCTTAATGTTTAAGGGGGCCGGCCATCTGATAGCTCAAACCCGTTTTTCTCCTTATTCCTTTTGCCAAACACTCCACTTTTTCATACTCCCCTTCCCCTGCTTCTGCTGTGACGAAAACCAAAACCCAAAAACATCTCAAATCACTTCCAAATCACATAATTCGGGTTAATTCGCAAAGGGCAAATTCATCTAACACAATCACCATTATGTATTGTAAGTTTTTCATAACACATTTCATCAAATTTCATCTTATTTGGTCACACTCATGATTGTGCATGTTTTATAAAATTCTTCAATTTCACAATTTCTTTCGAATTAAGTCCTAAAACACCATAACCAAATGCTTCCCCTAGGATTAGAATGATTAATCAACACTAGAAACTAGTAATTATAAACTATCATGTCGAAATTTTTTGAAAAACTTCATACACTCATTTTCAAAATTTTTAGTAAACTCATTGTTGAATAATGATTTGAAAACGTGTTAAAACTAATCACATTATACTTTTGTAACTTGTAAAACTTGAAATTACATTTTTTTTCGACCAAGAAAAATTATATTGGTTCACAATATAGGGGTGTTTGGATTATGTCCAAATAATATCGAAACCTAGTCATTATAATTTTTATAAAACTTTGTTAAAATTATAAACCTAAAAATTGCTAATCGGACTTGTCAAGATATATAATTCATATATATATTGACATACTAGTGGTATAAGTCACTAGTTAAGGAAGCATTTGGTTTATTACTAAAAATAACATTTTTAAGTAAAAATACAAACCATCTTTTTCAAAAACAAATCACATGCATAAGAAACTCGCAAGAAATAGCTAGTTTTACAATCTAATGTAAATCTAGTAAATTTCATGATATATTAAGATGTTTAAAAGGGCATTTGGATTTGTCCATAACTACTTATTAAACATCGTAAAGTATATCTAGAACGAGTTAAAAACAATATTAAGGAACATGGTAATCTACTTCTTAGGATTAGTAACGAAGTATGTTTACGTTCCAACATAAGCCTTAACAATATACATATACTTTTATCTTTCTTTATATTTATTTTGGTCTTTTTGTATTGTTGATGTGTTTAGGTGAAAATGCCAAAAGCAACTACCGAAGATTTTTCTCACACTAAAAACTACATTCCTAAAGTTTCCCAACTCCCTACCACATCTCCTTCCATTGGACTTATATATCGTCAAATTGAAGATAGAAATGTTCATGAAGGACGTGTAGTAGATCTTGCTTTTGCTCAATCCGAGTACATAAATCGCTTGTTTTCAAGCATCAACTTCAATTGTCTTTATGAAATAAATGAACCTATCATTCCTCGCTTCATAATGGATTTCTATAGCCAAGTCACCGTCCAAGCTAATGATCTTGGTTTCATCACCATCTCTTTCATGATTCAAAATGAATTTATCACCCTAACTCTCGAACAATTTGGTCATATCCTCCAAATTCCATTTAGAGGTCAAGCCGTTTTCACAAACGAGTGGGACCTCGAATCTCTTAATCGCTATCGACCAACCTTCGGTCCCTATCTCGACGAAATTCCTCATCCTGACAAAATTCGTCAAGTCCTTGGTGTTGAACGTGCCACCACAAGCCGAAAAATAAAATCCAAAAACGTTCAAATCTCTCCATACCAACTTCTCCTCAAGGAATTAAGCCCCCACATGAAGCGTTGGGAAGAACTCATTCGTGAGAATGCGTTTGGTACTGGAGGTCACCGGGACCATCTCCCGGCGTGCCTTGCTCACATGTTGTATTGTATAGCTGTCGAAAAGCCGTACAATTTGGCCTACTTCTTTATCAAACGGATTGAGTGTGCTAGAAAAACTCCCAAAGCCAACCTTCCATATGGAATGTTCCTCACTCGTCTCTATCGTCATGTTATCGAGTACTACCCCGATCTTGACAATAGTATCTATGAGTCCATCTACCCCACTCTACGTCCTCTCACTCTAAAAGAAGCTCGACGAACTCGAAGTGACAAGGGTAAATCTCGTCGTCATAGCTTTCATGGATCATCTTCAAGGCAAGACGATGACGATGAGGAGGAAAACATCCATGATGCTAGTACCCCTTCGTTTTCTGAGTTCGTTGACAATTTAGAGGATCTTGACTATCCCGAGTATTCTACCCCATCTCCTAGTGAACAAAACGAAGAAGTGCTTCATGAAAGAACTACCGAGATGCTTAGAAGACAAAAGAGCTTGCACGAAGAAGTTAGAGGTGGCTTCAAATCTATCGGAAAGGCTTTGAAGGGTATCTTCGGGGAAGAAAAAGAGATGATATGCTTGGATTATGTTTGTTAAACAATATTTAATTTTTATGTCTTGTGTGCTATTTGTCCGAAATACATTCGGAAGTACTTGTTATTTTCTTGGAATAATTGTTTGGATAAATGATTAGTATGTTAACTTGCTTATTATGTTTAATATATGCTTATGAATGCATGCTTTAATTCTTAATTTATATATATACTTGCATGATTAGCTTATATATATATATATATATATATATATATATATATATATATATATATATATATATATATATATATATATATATATATGTATGTATGTATGTATCATGTATGCTTTATAATAGACCAAAACAAATGTGAAATGTCCAAATGGTGCTTGCTGCAAATACAAAACAGAACACAACATTTTCCAGAAAATTTTTGAAAAATTTTGGTTTCTGGGTCGTCAGATGGGCGGCCCCCTTAAATCATAAGGGCGGCCCCATTAAAATTAAGGGGACAGGCCTCCATTTAAGGGGACCGGCCATCTGAAACAGTTTTTACACTGTTCTCTTTTGCATCTTGTGATCCCTTTTGCTAGTCCCAGCTACCATTTCCCTTAAAAACCAAACTGATTTTGAAAAATTTTACGTTTTCCAGTTCTGCTTTTTACGCGAATTACGCGTTTTTAACCCGCGTTTCCAGTTTTAACAACGTTCAAGCAACCCGATGGAACTTACCATTCATTTTTATTTTATTATGGAGTATTTTGACAAGTTTAGTCATTCTTTCAAGTTTCATATTTTTACGATGCCCGAATTTACGTTTCGCGGTTTAAAACTTTACGTTTTGCGAATAACGGAACCAAAACCGACCCCGTGAACCAGATAACACCAAGCTTACTACATACTCATCTAATTTCTTTACATGTTCAGCCCCCCCTTGTCTTCCACTTGACTAAATATTTACAATAATGCCATTATGTTAGATATTTCCTACTAAAACACCTTTAACACTTTCATTTTTTTTTCATAATCAAAGTGAGGTTTTCTCTTGTCTTCCTCCCTAAGCCACGACCCAACCTCCATCCATAACCAAAATCCATTATTTTTCTTAGTACAAAGCATCAAAGTTGTTTATTTCATCATCCTAATCAAGAATCATAACACAAAAACACAAGTAATCCAAGGTTTCTCATCATCTAATCACCTATTATTTCAAAGTGAGTATTCAAATTTATTTTCATGTTTTCATCTAATTAACATATGTATCTTATGGTATTCATGCTTAATTTCATGCACAAACTAGTTATACCACTTTATTTTTGTATACTTTTTGAACATACAAACCCTAGATTGTGATTTAGGTGTTCCCTTGTTAAATTAACTTGATTACTAGTCATTAGGAACCCATGGCACCCTAAGAAGGTGTATGGTAGGATTAGTATAGATTTGTGGAGTTTGCAAGAGTTTTGGTTGATGTAGAAACTAGTTTTGAGCAAGAAAAATGGGTTTGTAACAAGTAAATATACCTACTGTCCCATTTTGTTAAATTCTGGAAAATCAGTACATACAAAGGAAACTTTGGCAAAATTTTTAGAAAATACTTTCAAAAACGAATCCGTAGGCGAAAGAACGGATTAAAAAGAGTTTATAACGAAGAAGTTATGATTTTTGCAAGTTTATTGACGAAAACTATTTTCCGGAAAAATACATGCTGATGGACGTTTTTCGTCGGACAAAAAGAGGCTTTAGACGTAACCCGGAGGAGCCAAGCTTTCCAAAATATATTACTACATACTAAGACGTAACCGTGGATATAAAGAACAAGTAAAACGGACTTATAACGACAAAGATATTCACGTTTCAATATCGGCAAAAATCCTATATAATTGGCAGCTTTTAGAAATAATAATAACACTACGTACTAAATTCTAGATTTTCTAGAAATATTAACCAAGTACCCAATTTCATAACTAATGATGTATTAGTGATTACAAATATATTTTCATTACCACAAGGCATTATTTCAAGGATTTCAAACCGAGAATTTCAACACAAACATTGGTACATACGATATATATATATATATATATATATATATATATATATATATATATATATATATATATATAAGTATATATATTGCAACTAGTTTTATTTTTCTAATAGCCATATTTTTCCTAAGTCTTGGAATATATATTTTTGATAACAACAAGTATTTTTCAAAGAGTAGAGTGGTATAGGAAACATGTGCATGGACATTCATAACATCATTTGGTGATCTAAATTAGATCGTTCATATCATTCATATTAGGTTGCGGTTAGAGATCGAACCTCATTTCTGTGTATCCACTTTTGTCATCATAGCTATCGCACCAGGTGAGTCGTAGCCCCTACTCTTTTAATTGTTTTGCAAACTCTTTGGGGGAGAATACATGCTCGTTTTACTTAAACGCATTACTTGCTTTACATGGTTGATTACTCAAACATTTTCAGCTTTACCTACATATATGTTTGATCACCTGCATTTCATTGGTATGTTTGATTACCTGTATTTCATGTGACTGTTTCATAAACATTATTATTTTTTTACATGACCTCATTGTCATTACTGTTTACCTGGCGACATTGTCAGACTCATTTACATGACCTCATTGTCAAAGTTGTTTATCTGGCGACATTGTCAGGATTATCATCATTGTTTATCTGGCGACATTGTCAGGATTAGCATCATTGTTTATCTGGCGACATTGTCAGCATTGTTTATATAACCTCATTGTGAAAATTGTTTACATAGCGGTTTTGCTACACTTATCTTTGAATTGAGATTCAAGCATTATTTTGTTCACACAAACCAAAACACATTTGGCAGTGGGTTGTAAACACACAGGTTACAAGTCTCTTATGGCGGGACTTGTAACTGAGTGGATTTACGATGCCTTTGCTGGGATACCTTCATTCATATGCATTACATTCTTTTTCACAAGACTCTATGAACTCACCAACCTCGTGTTGACACTTTAGCATGTATTTTCAGGTATTAAGCATTGGCACACTACAAGAGGTTTTGGCAGGGCATAGCATGGTCATAGAAGACTCTGATTTATTCATTTGGGGACCGTTTTAAACTATTTTAAGGGCCTACTTCCGCATTACTTTTAACAATGTAAAATCAACATTTTGATTTAACTATTTTATTCTAAATGATTCAAGTGCAAACTATTTTTGAACTAGTGTTGTAATACCAATTGAGTTACACCCAAGCTACATGTATGCTTCCGTTGGACCCGATTTTGCGGGTGTGACAGATTGGTACCAGAGCTTTAGCTATAGCAAACTAAGTGTTTTTAAAACCTAGACTATAGCTACTTTCAAGAAAACTTAACCCTATGACCGTCACGTGCCTACCTGCCAAGCTGAAGCCTCATTTGTGGTTAGTTGCTGACATAGGTGATGAGATTTGTGTCTCATTATCTGATATATTATATTCATTTATTATAGTTGAGTACTATAATTGTCTTTCATTTAAGCATGCTCATGTATCATATATGTCACCGCATTATGTTTTTCCTTGCATAGTTTCATCATTTGACCTCGAGTTTGGTCACTTGCTTTTGTCTTTCAGAACGTCTTGGTATTTGTGAAGGACATAGTCTTAGTATAACTGAGCTGAGTATTTCAAAATTCATGGAACCTCGGTGGAATATAGACTTGTCATCTATATTCAACCCGGGATAGTGGGACATAGGCTGACTACCTATGTCTGACTCAGAAATGAATTTTGTAACACTGAGAATGGTTATAATAAAATTCTGTCTGGATTGAATCCTTTACTCATTTTCCAAATGTTTCATGCATGTGTGTGTATACCCTCGTTGTCAGAACATTCATACTTTTCATCACCTCGTGAACCGCCGCTTTGAAGCACGTCAACTGGTCATTTAATTTCATGAACATTTACGTCTATGCACAATACACTTACATCCCAGCATTTTCTTTTATCACAATATCATTTTGTCGCAGTTGTCACAGTCTCTTCCCTTCTCACCATCATTATTATTTCCCTTTCCCATCCCTATATATATAGGAATTAGCTAACACTCTATAGATTCCTATGTCACTCATCCCTCACTACTCCCAATATTGATAAGTGGATATTATCAATGACCTCCCTAGGAAACGACTTATTTATGTTTCACCCTTCTTTTCTTGTTTTGAAGAGCTATGCCGCCAGGGAAAACTAAAGCTACTCCAACTATGACACCTGCTGCTATTCGGAAACTTGTTAAGGATAGTATAGCTGAAGCTCTAGAGATCGAGAGAGCTGAGGTAGCTGCAAGGGCTGCTGAGGCCGCTTTACAGATAGGGACAGATGGACAACCCGATAATAGACGTGAATGCACTTGGAAGAATTTTAAGGTTGGTGATCCCATCAAGTTTAAGGGCACTGAAGGAGCGGTTGCTTTGATTCGCTGGTTCGAAAAGACTGAGAATGTGTTCCTCATGTGCAACTGTCCTGATGTCAACAAGGTAAAATTTGCTACTGGTATGCTTTTGGATGAAGCTATGTCATGGTGGAATTCTTATGCTCAACCGATTGGTATGGAAAATGCCTACAAGCTCACCTGGGAGCAATTCAAGAAATTGATGACTGAGAAGTTTTGCCCTCGTACTGAGGTGCAGAAGCTGGAAACAGAATTCTATGAGCTGGTGACTAAAGGTGATGACATTGAGACCTACTTCAGGAAGTTTCAGGAGTTGGCTGCACTATGCCCAACTATGGTTCCAGATAATGAAAAGCTGCTAGAAAATTTTATCGGTGGACTACCGCGCAACATCAGTGGGAACGTAATTGCTTCTAAACCACACACGCTGGATGAAGCTATCAGAATGTCTCAAAAGCTTATGGCTCAAGTGATGAAGCAAGAAACTACTGTCAACAACAACAACGAAAACAAGAGGAAAAGGGATGACAGCCAAGGAGACGATCAAGTATGGCAGCCAAACAAACAACATGAAGTGGTTAGGGCCTACGTTGCGAAGCCAAGTGAAAAGAAAGGTTACCAGGGTACCCTACCCAAATGCAACAAGTGTCAGAATCATCATAACCATGGACCTTGTGTTAATCCATGTGGCAACTGTAAGAAGGTTGGTCATGCGACTTGGGAATGCCAATTTCCAATCATTACCGGAAATCAGAAACCCTCAGTGACATGTTTTGGCTGTGGAGGAATAGGGCATTACAGGAATGAATGCCCAAAACAATGAAACCAAGAGAACGGGAACCACGGTGGAATGGCTCGTGGGAGAGCCTAGGTCATCGGAGGAGGAAATGGTCCACACATCAACAACGCTGAGGACGACAACAACGTTGAAGAACCAAGAACTTCTGCCCTAAAAATAAGCCAAAGCCTAAACTCTCTAGTGTTGTATTTCTTCTGTGTTTTATTCTACGTTCTATCGTATAAGTTTCATGCACTATTAACGAATTCCGATCTAATGAATATTCTATCTTTTATCACCTCAAACTCCTAGCAATTTCATTAAGTTTCCTTTGGAACTACACCACCTATCATCTGCAGACCAATGGTCAGAAATTAGAGAACGATACAAACATAGGAAAATATGCTCAGAGTATGAGTGATTGACACTAGAAATGGTTGGATTAGCCATTTGCCATCAATCAGATTCATTTACAACCATGGTTATCGTGCGAGCGTAGAGACTACACTATCTGAGGCACTCTATGGTCGAAGTGCCAACATCCAATGACGGATCGAAATTTAGTAAAGCCCAACTCATTAGTTCAGTAAGCATTCATGAAATAACCAGGAATTTCCTACAAATCAAGAATCAGTTACAAGTTCGATAAGTTCCTAAACCTTGTAGGAGAACCAATAGAAATCTTAGGCTGTAAGGTCGAACAGTTGAAGCAGAGTCGAATTCCTATCGTGAGAGTCCGCTGGAATTCTCAAATATCATCACTTTTCACCAATATGTTTTCAGAAACCAACATAAACTGAACTTCAGGACGAAGTTCCTTTTAGAGGGGAAGACTATCACAACTCACCATTTCAGGTCATTTCCCGAACTTTGGAAAAACACTATTCATCAAAACACTATTCATCAGTTTACTATTCATCATTTTTTGTGTCAGTTTGACATTCCGAGAAGCATTCGGGAATATTACTATTCACTAAACACTATTCATTGCCGGAAAAGTTTTCACTATTCACTTGCATTACACGTTTCATCGTAAATTTAGTTTAATGGTATTCAAATTCGCGTAACCGGATTGTTTAGGTGCGAATTCATTTCATTAGTTCTAAGGACACTGCATACGGACTAGAGGCAGTCTGCATATCATCATAACAGCATTTTCATGTTATACCACTCTTAGGATTTTCAAATTTATATATTTGATACATTTAACGTTTTACGTATAAGTATTTATAATAAACGTTAACACCCGGTTTATACACGACGAATATATCTAAATATTCCCACAATGGTCCCGACATATTTTTATATCCATTATAACATCATAAAAGTTATTACATTCATTTACCCAGTATTTTGGAATTTTACGTTTTCCAGTTCTGCTTTTTACGCGAATTACGCGTTTTTAACCCGCGTTTCCAGTTTTAACAACGTTCAAGCAACCCGATGGAACTTACCATTCATTTTTATTTTATTATGGAGTATTTTGACAAGTTTAGTCATTCTTTCAAGTTTCATATTTTTACGATGCCCGAATTTACGTTTCGCGGTTTAAAACTTTACGTTTTGCGAATAACGGAACCAAAACCGACCCCGTGAACCAGATAACACCAAGCTTACTACATACTCATCTAATTTCTTTACATGTTCAGCCCCCCCTTGTCTTCCACTTGACTAAATATTTACAATAATGCCATTATGTTAGATATTTCCTACTAAAACACCTTTAACACTTTCATTTTTTTTTTCATAATCAAAGTGAGGTTTTCTCTTGTCTTCCTCCCTAAGCCACGACCCAACCTCCATCCATAACCAAAATCCATTATTTTTCTTAGTACAAAGCATCAAAGTTGTTTATTTCATCATCCTAATCAAGAATCATAACACAAAAACACAAGTAATCCAAGGTTTCTCATCATCTAATCACCTATTATTTCAAAGTGAGTATTCAAATTTATTTTCATGTTTTCATCTAATTAACATATGTATCTTATGGTATTCATGCTTAATTTCATGCACAAACTAGTTATACCACTTTATTTTTGTATACTTTTTGAACATACAAACCCTAGATTGTGATTTAGGTGTTCCCTTGTTAAATTAACTTGATTACTAGTCATTAGGAACCCATGGCACCCTAAGAAGGTGTATGGTAGAATTAGTATAGATTTGTGGAGTTTGCAAGAGTTTTGGTTGATGTAGAAACTAGTTTTGAGCAAGAAAAGTAAATATACCTACTGTCCCATTTTGTTAAATTCTGGAAAATCAGTACATACAAAGGAAACTTTGGCAAAATTTTTAGAAAATACTTTCAAAAACGAATCCGTAGGCGAAAGAACGGATTAAAAAGAGTTTATAACGAAGAAGTTATGATTTTTGCAAGTTTATTGACGAAAACTATTTTCCGGAAAAATACATGCTGATGGACGTTTTTCGTCGGACAAAAAGAGGCTTTAGACGTAACCCGGAGGAGCCAAGCTTTCCAAAATATATTACTACATACTAAGACGTAACCGTGGATATAAAGAACAAGTAAAACGGACTTATAACGACAAAGATATTCACGTTTCAATATCGGCAAAAATCCTATGTAATTGGCAGCTTTTAGAAATAATAATAACACTACGTACTAAATTCTAGATTTTCTAGAAATATTAACCAAGTACCCAATTTCATAACTAATGATGTATTAGTGATTACAAGTATATTTTCATTACTACAAGGCATTATTTCAAGGATTTCAAACCGAGAATTTCAACACAAACATTGGTACATACGATAAATATATATATATATATATATATATATATATATATATATATATATATATATATATATATATATATATATATATATATATATATATATATATATATATATATATAAGTATATATATATATATATAAGTATATATATTGCAACTAGTTTTATTTTTCTAATAGCCATATTTTTCCTAAGTCTTGGAATATATATTTTTGATAACAACAAGTATTTTTCAAAGAGTAGAGTGGTATAGGAAACATGTGCATGGACATTCATAACATCATTTGGTGATCTAAATTAGATCGTTCATATCATTCATATTAGGTTGCAGTTAGAGATCGAACCTCATTTCTGTGTATCCACTTTTGTCATCATAGCTATCGCACCAGGTGAGTCATAGCCCCTACTCTTTTAATTGTTTTGCAAACTCTTTGGGGGAGAATACATGCTCGTTTTACTTAAACGCATTACTTGCTTTACATGGTTGATTACTCAAACATTTTCAGCTTTACCTACATATATGTTTGATCACCTGCATTTCATTGGTATGTTTGATTACCTGTATTTCATGTGACTGTTTCCTAAACATTATTACTTGTTTATATGACCTCATTGTCATCCTTGTTTATCGGGCGACATTGTCAGTATTTTTTTACATGACCTCATTGTCATTACTGTTTACCTGGCGACATTATCAGACTCATTTACATGACCTCATTGTCAAAGTTGTTTATCTGGCGACATTGTCAGGATTATCATCATTGTTTATCTGGCGACATTGTCAGGATTAGCATCATTGTTTATCTGGCGACATTGTCAGCATTGTTTATATAACCTCATTGTGAAAATTGTTTACATAGCGGTTTTGCTACACTTATCTTTGAATTGAGATTCAAGCATTATTTTGTTCACACAAACCAAAACACATTTGGCAGTGGGTTGTAAACACACAGGTTACAAGTCTCTTATGGCGGGACTTGTAACTGAGTGGATTTACGATGCCTTTGCTGGGATACCTTCATTCATATGCATTACATTCTTTTTCACAAGACTCTATGAACTCACCAACCTCGTGTTGACACTTTAGCATGTATTTTCAGGTATTAAGCATTGGCACACTACAAGAGGTTTTGGCAGGGCATAGCATGGTCATAGAAGACTCTGATTTATTCATTTGGGGACCGTTTTAAACTATTTTAAGGGCCTACTTCCGCATTACTTTTAACAATGTAAAATCAACATTTTGATTTAACTATTTTATTCTAAATGATTCAAGTGCAAACTATTTTTGAACTAGTGTTGTAATACCAATTGAGTTACACCCAAGCTACATGTATGCTTCCGTTGGACCCGATTTTGCGGGTGTGACAGTAGAAGATTGGTGTGTAGAAGATAGGTGTGAAGAAGATTGGTGTGTAGTATATTGGTGTGAAGAAGTTGTGTAGAAGTTGTGATCAAGTTGTGAAGTTGTTGGGGTGTGTAAATTGGTGTGTAAGGTTTTCTCCGCCAAAAGGGAGTTTGTTGACATAGTGAAGAAAACTCTCGAGTAGGTGACTCGGGGAGTGGAGTAGGAACAAGGAAGGTGTCCTTGTAGCCGAACCGCTATAAATCCTTGTGTTGTGGTTTGATCTTTCCATCTCTTCTCATTACCTATTTATTTACCTTTACTATATTAGCTTTGTTAGTTAGTTACCATACAATTGTTCATATAGTGCAAGTATTGAGTTCACATAAACTAGAATCGAAGTTTTTAAAACAAACTTGTGTTTATAAATTTAAAAAGGACGTAAAACTATTCAACCCCCCCTTCTAGTTTTCCACAGATAGGAATTTGGAAATATCCCAAAAAACCATCAAGGAAGCAAAAGCATTTGTTTCCTGCTAATTTTTCGAGCATCTGATCCATGAATGGTAAAGGAAAATGATCTTTCCTGGTGGCTTTGTTAAGTTTTCTGTAATCAATACATACTCGCCATCCAGTGACAGTTCTAGTAGGAACTAATTCATTCTTTTCATTTGTCACTACAGTCATTCCTCCTTTCTTTGGAACACAATGAGCTGGACTCACCCATGGGTTATCCTCGATAGGATAAATGATTCCTGCGTCAAGAAGTTTGATGATTTCCTTCTTAACAACTTCTTTCATATTTGGGTTGAGTCGACGTTGTCTTTCTACAACGGGTTTAGTACCTTCTTCACAATTGATTTTGTGTTTGCAAAAATCTGGACTAATTCCTGGAAGGGTTATGGTACACGGAAGTCACTAAAGTTTCACCAAAATTTGACCTAAGGAAACAAAGTTTCATTTTGTACTTCTAGGTTACTGAATTTTCGGTACGCATACACTTCAAAAATTCAATGTTAGTCCGAGTAATATGGATGTATATTTTTTGATAAGTTCAGTAACTTGAGTGAACAAAATTCAAAGTTCAATAACCTGAACATTCACTTTTCTAAGTTCAGTTACCTGAGTGAACAAAGTTTCAAAGTTCAGTAACCTAGAAGTACAAAATGAAACTTTGTTTTCTTAAGACAAATTTTGCTGAAACTTTAGTGACTTCCTTGTACCATAACCCTTCCTGGAATATCAGAAGTTTTCCACGCAAAAGCGCGTTTATGCTTCTTAAGAACATAAACTAGTCTTTCTTTTTGATTTGTTTTGAGCAATGACGATATGACTACTGGAAGAAGTGAATTTTCTTCTAAGTAGGCATATTCTAGATTATTGGGAAGGGTTTTGAGTTCCAAATCAGTAGGTGGTTCTTCTAGAGATGATTTGATTTTCATTTGATCTTTCTCAGTGATATCTTCAAATTTCTCTTCTTCCTCTTCTTCTAATTTTATTTCCATGAATTCCTCAAATTCTTTATCAGAATCTATTTCACTGATCTTTTCTGAAGTAGTCATGAATGGTTTTGAATCATCAAGTAATGCATCCAATTCTTCTTCAGTGACTTCATAGATAACATCGATGTTATAGCATGTGTCATCACTGGAATTTGGATATTTCATTGCTTTATCGATTAAGAATGTGATTCGATCTTCTCCTACTCCAAGATTAAGTTCTTTGCCTTTGACTTTAATCATGGCGTCAGCAGTGTTTAAGAAAGGTCTTCCTAAGATTAAGGGTACTCGACTATCTTCTTCCATTTCTAAGATGACAAAATCCACAGGAAAAACAAATTTACCAACTTGAACAAGCATATTTTCAGCAACCCCAACAGGATATTGGTATGTATGGTTGGCTAATCTTATACTCATCTTAGTAGGTTTCAATGTATTAATGGAAAGTTTAGAATACAACGAATAGGGCATCAAATTGATACTTGCACCTAGATCGGCTAAAGCATCACATGTGATGTTGTTTCCTAATGTACATGGTATAAGAAAACTTCCAGGATCTCCAAGTTTTGGTGGAATTTTGTTTTGAATGATAGCAGAGCATTCTTCATTGAGAACGGTAGCGAAAATTTGTTCCAACTTGTTTCGATTATTAAGAAGTTCTTTCAAAAATTTCCCATAATTGGGCATTCCAGCTAGAACATCAACGAGGGGTACGTTAATTCTAACTTCTTTGATCATCTCTAAAAACTTCTTATTTCGCTCCTCTTTTTTCTCTTTTCTTAGGGCTTGTGGATATGGTATTTTCGGTGTATAAGGTTTTATTGGTGGAACGGTATTTTCTTTGGTTAGTTTTTGGGTTAGTTCTTCTTCAGCTGCTTCTTCTTCAGCTTCTTCCTCCTACTCATCTTGAATAAGAGTGTTATCGGTAAGAATGGGTGGTGGATCATATGAGAGACCACTTCGAGTGAATACATCATTGATATGCTCATTTCTGTTTTGTGGTGGACGATAATTCTTATCGTTTGATCCAGATGGTTTTGGATTGGATTGGGTGTTACTTGGTAATGTACCAGGAATTCGAGAAGAAAATTGATCAGAAAGTCTACCAAATTTTTGTTCAAGATCCTGGATAGAAGCTTGATGATTTTTCTGACCTTGCTCAACTTTGGTTTTGAGATTAAAAAATTAAGTTTTTACAAACTCATTTGTGGTTCTTTGAGCATTTACGAATTCTCGCATCATTTTTTCGAAATCAGATTCTTCCTTTTTATCTGAATTTGTTGGGTTTGGATTTTCTGTTCGAGGTTGAAAATCACGGTTGTTATCCCTTTGTTGGCGGTCTTGCCAATTTTGCAGAACTTCTTCCATAATAATTACCACGAAAACCTCCTCCACGATATCCTCCTTGGACATAATTGGCTTCCCCTTCATTGGGTCTATTCATAGGTTGGTCATCACACTCGGATGAGGTGTGATTTCCTCCACAATTATTACAGCCATCTCGCATTTCTTTCATTTCTCCTTTTATATCTTTGTATTGCGAGTTGATTTTAGAAGACAAGGCTTCTATTTTGTCCATGAGTTTTGAATTATTTGAACTTTCGGCAAAAGCAACAGTTTTCCGTAGGGGTTTGGTTTTGGAATCTTTTGACCAATCGAGTTTAAGGAGTACTCGATCTTCAAGAAGTTGATATGCCTCGTTAGGTGTTTTGTAAAGGAAAATTCCTCCGGCATCAAGGATTGCTTGAGATGCTTCATCAAGACCATGATAAAAGATTTGGATTATTGTTCCTCGTCCTAAATTATGACCATGACAACTTCGAAGCAAATCTTTCATGCGAAGCCAAGCTTCAACAAGAGATTCATTAGGATTTTGTGAAAAAGCACGGATTTCTCCCATTAGTCTATCATACATGGCAGGTGGAAAGAATCGACTTACAAAAGCTTGCCTCATCTCCTCCCAAGTATTGATAGTTCTTGGGGTTAATTCGTTATACCATACTTTGGCATCTCCGGCGAGTGATGATGGAAAAAGTTTGAGCTTGATAGCATCGACATTAGTATTTCCATAACGAAACATGCCACAAATTTCAATGAATTCGGCAATGTGTTTATGCGGATCGGCCCACAAACGGCCATCGAATTGACGGTCTTTGATCATAGAAAGATGGTGACCTTTAACGGTAAAGTTTTCATCAAGGTCGGCGACAACAATAGCAGCTCCAGGAGTAGGTGCTACGGTTCTATTGGCGGCCCACATGGGTTGATCGTCAGCCATGGGTATTGGTTCAAAAAGATTGGAAATCGGATGTTCTTCGGATAGATTATCAAACCAATTAAGAATAGATGAAGATCTCTTCTTACGAAACAAACTTTCGGGATTGGATAAAGGTGTACTAAGCTTTTTAGTAGTAGAACGAGTGTTCATACAACTACCAAGAGAATCGAGTCAATTACCTAAACAAAAGAACAAGAAAATAAAAAAAAAAAATCAAAAACAGAAAAATCTATCTGAATCGGTTGGATACCAAACCGATCGGATGGACGCTATGGTAAAATAAAAAAATGGGAAACCGATCGGCTGTAAGTCTATCCGATCGGATGGATGCTACAGATTTTTTTTTTTTTTAATTTTATAAAACGAACACAAAAAGAAACGGACTTTTAAAAACTTAAAGAAACACAATCAAAATCCCCGGCAGCGGCGCCAAAAACTTGATGTGCTATTTGTTAGTGCAAGTTTTAAATTTATAAGGATGAATTACCAAATCTAGAAATAACACATACGAACAAGTGTACTCGTCCGTTATAGCAAGATATGATGGTAAGTCGGGATCGTTCGCAGGGATTTGTGAGTGAATCAAAATATAAGTCTAAAAGTAAATCTCTAATGTACGCAAATAAGATAATAAGCAAATTCAGTAAATTAAAAACTACACTTGTTTAGACTAGTTTTCTACTTAATGACACACATGATTGTGATAACTTTTGATAACATGTTGGTTGAGATAATTAGATGGTGGTCTAATCTATTGTTTCTACAAGTTAAACCTTCGTCAAGATTTTAGTTCATAAAAACAAGCTTTAGGTGTAAACCAATCAATTAAAGATCTATCCAAGGTTCATAAGGTATAGTGAATATCTTAAACACAAGACAAACTCTTATTACAAATCAAATACTCTTAGGAAATGGTCAATACAAAAGGTAACCTATTCATAGACAAAAAGGTCACAATTGTTTATAAACATTTAAACTTTCGTCCAACTAAAGGTTTACAAACAATCCGATTTGATGTTATAAAAGCATTCTCATTACAATCATACTTCTTGTTTCTTTGTTTAGTCAAGAATACTTATGGTGAAAAACAATCATTCATAGACAAATGATTATAACTAGTTGAGTAATAACAAATCTTTCGACCCTTGAAACTATTATCAATTAGTTAACCTTGGCTAAACAAATGTCACGATGAAACTTAAGGTACAATTGGTTCTTAGGATTGACTTGAAATTGAATTAAAACATGTTATCACAATCATAACTACCACTAAGTGTAAAACATCATCAAAACAACTGTAAAAAGATTACTAGCCACTCATAGCAAATATGCAAATAAACTCAGAATATTTAGCATTAGAATCCATGGTTTTAAGTCTTACAATGCTTTGAAATTGATAACAAATGACAAGGTATTGATAACCTAAATGTTGGTGATGATTTCTTGAGATTTTCGGACTCCAAATGTTGCTTCCTTGGTCCTCCAAAGTTCCTGGTTCTTTCTGCACGAATTTTCCTCCTTTGAGAGCTAGATGATGATAATAATTGAGAGTAGTGATGAGAGTAAATGGTATCTTGAATGGTGTCTTCAATGTGCACTCTTGAGGTCCTTATAGGCTTGTCCAATACTCTTAGTAATGAATAAGGACTTAAATGCTGGAACTTGGACAATAAGACACTAAGAAGGGCCTAGAACCATGGGACAAAAGACCAAGATTCGTGCACAAAAGTTGGTAAAAACATGCAGAAATGACCATCTGATCGGTTGCGGGTTGATACCGATCGGATGGAAATGGTCATTATGGCTATCCGATCGGTTAGACTCCAACCGATCGGATGGTAGATCCTGGCTGTTTTTGACTTTGACTTTTCCTTGTGAAGTTCTTTATGCACTATCCAAACTTGATCAACTCTGAACTTGGAAATGACAAAACTTAGGTTCTCATATGAATTGCTTCGCAGATCGGACTTTTGAGCTTAGGAATCTTCGTGTAATCGCGTATCCTTCATTTTCTTCACTTTTTCTCCATTTTTCCTGCATTTGGCTACATATGCTACAAAAACATACTTTGATACAATTTAGTGGCAAAAGCATATAAAAACAACCAAATAACATACACAAAAACACTGATAACGCTTATAAAAACATGTTAAATTTGAGCGTTATCAACATAACACAATATTAGGGAGCTTCATGTGAGGGGTTTAATTGCCTCTGGATTATGATGGCCCGAACAGTGTTATGTTATATCTAAATCTAGAAAACCCTAAGAATACTTAATTAGGAGAACTTAAAATGCACCCACTCAGGCTTTACATACACTCTACACCAGGTTGCATGAGTAGGCCGTCTAGTAGCACCCATACTCATCTCTAATCCTAGGTGAGTGTTCATAGCCTCACTTTTTAAGTGCTTTACAAACCCTGTGGGGGGGATACATGCTTTAAACCGAATACAAGTCTTTTTCTTTGGTTATTGCACGAGTACCTACTATGCCATCATTACATTACACCCAATTTCATGAACCATAATTACTTGCGAGTGAACGCGAGTATAGTGAATAGATCTATTTGGAGTTTAACAACTCCCGTAGGTTTGCCCCTGCCGGGTACCAATAGCACTATATTTGAGAACTAAAAGGGTTAAACTTGGCAAGTTAATCCTTATTACGTCCCGTCATGGAAGGATCTGCAGTGCCCCATGGCCTGGACATGTTAACGTGGGGTGTCATGAGCTTAGTACTGTAATACTCTATCATTACTTTTTCCACAACCCAAGGGTTTCAGCTGAACCCTGTGGAGCTTGTATTCAACCCTATAACAACCTAAACCTATGACTCTCACTCAACCCTAGTGTTGACCTTTAAGCATATTATCCTAGGTAACTAGGCCCTCAGGACTTAAGGCACGGAGTGACACTGGATATGAGGATGCCCAGACCTGTTATCATTCATAATCTTTTGCTTTACACTGAGTCTGTGGGACCTCTCTTTTGTAAAAGTTTATCTTTTACTGTAAAACTCTGATAAATAAATGAATGATAACACTTTTCCTAAAAAAAACGTCTCTTTTGAGTCGTTTTCTATTATTGTGACTATGTTTCCATGAGTAATACCCCAAGATCTAGCTTCCGCTGCTATCTATGAGTTGGGGGTGTTACACCTTTTCTTCACATTCTCTCTAACACTTTCTCACTGTATTCTAACCCTTGATCTTAGATCAAACTAACCCTTCTATTTCATTTTTGATGATTATCTTTTAGAAGAAGATATTACCGAGTTTTCATACAAGATCTATCAAGTCACAAGATTACTTACTAGTCTTCATCATCATATCAAGATTATTACATTGGTTCTTGAACATCATTAATTCATTGTAAACATAAATAGTCTCAAGAGTGGAAAGTGGTTGGGTTGGTTCTACCTTTGTTAGAACTCGGTATTTAGCTTAGTACCGGATAGAACGTATGAGATGTTAGGAAAGGTTCTTCCTTAAACAAGAACCCGATATCTAGCTTTGTACCAGATAAAGTGTAAGCGGCGTTGTGAGGCTTCTCCTCCGGATAAGGAGCTTGTGTGGATCTAGTGTTTACGAACTCTCAAGTTGGGTACTCGGGTAGTGGAGTAGGGCAAGGAAGGTGACCTTGTAGCTGACCCAATATAAATACTTGTGTCATGGTTTTATTTCACTTTACTTGAACTCGTCTTTAATATTCATATTATCTCACTATCAATATTCAAATATCAAAAGGTTTGACACAAGTCAATCAAATCAGTTTAAAACAAAGTTTTAATTGGTAAAACTATTCAATCCCACTTCTAGTTTTTTTTTTTATAATTTGCATCAGATCTGCGTTACCAAGTCTCTTAAAGTATATTCTACTTAAAAACTTGAAATGATCAGTAAAGGAAAATTACCAAGAAAGGAATTCTTTGCAAAAAATGACATTAAAATTCCTTTTTACAAATATGATAAAATTCCTATCTAGGATAATGATAGTATTGATTATATTTTTAATATACTAACATCACTACTACTTATAGTCTTGATAAATACTCTTCAAAAACTTTTCATGATAGGAAAATCGTTAAGTTTCTTTCAATAAAAAAGAGAGCAAAGGTGACATTCATAAAAGAACCAAAAGATCTATCAAACATCTCCATCGATAAACCTTCATGTATTTTAAAATACGAGTGACTTCAATACGAGTGGTAGTAATGATCCATCAATAAGAGTATGCCACCACCTGTGGCTACTGTAGATGTTGATGCTTCGAATGCTCGTATGCAACGTTTAAAAGGGATTAATGATGGGAATTATTGGGTTTCTAGGCCAAATAATGATGGGACTGGTCATGTTAATTCTGGTCTGCCGATGCTAACTGTTGGGGCAAATCCAAAGGGTTTTGAATCACAAGCTAATTTGAGTAACAATCCCAAGGCACCTCGACCTGCTACCTAAAGATCCAATGAACAACCTGGTGCTTCTATTGTTTCTAATGGTAGTTGTTTTAGTGGTGAATCTTTGGTTGCTCCTAATCATACTCATGGGGCTGATCCTACGGTTTTGGAACAACCTACAATTGAGAGTGGACCTAATGGTAATAATAAGGTGGTATTGGATGCTTGTTAGGATTTTGAGGTAGCAATGCACAATATTCAACTTAAGAACGCGGAGAATGTGGCTGCTTCTAATTCATCACCTCAGCCTAATGTGGCTACTAATGTTTCTAATGTGAAGCCGGTTTCATATGCGGGTGCTACGTCAAATGAGCCCAAGAAACACAAGTCTAACTTTCGCAGGCTGGAGTGTGAGTAATAAAACTAATGGAGTGGATCTTTTCGTTCCTATAAAAGTGGTAGAAGAGGTAAATTCCAGATTTCAGAATATTTTGTATGGTTATTTTCTTGGTAAACATATTACTTTTCCGGTTGTTGATTTTTATGTACGTAATACGTGGGCTAAGTATGGCATTCAAAAGGTCATGATGAATGCTAAGGTTTTTTTTTTTTTTTTTTTTTTTTTTTTTTTTTTATTATTATTTTTTTTTATTTTAAGTTTAATTCAAAGAAAGGTGTTGAAGATGTACTTGAAAATGGTCCGTGAATGATTAGAAATGTTCCAATTATTCTTAAACCTTGGACCTTGAATACTAACCTACTTAAAGAGGATTCGACTAATATTTCGGTATGGGTTAAATTCCATGATGTGCCTCTTGCCATGTTTTCTGATGATGGACTCAGTCTCTTAGCCACATTGATTGGTACGATAAAAATGTTAGACTATTACACTAGTGATATGTGTTTGGAATCTTGGGGTCGAAGTAGCTTTGCTAAGTGTTTGATTGAAGTTAAGGCGGACGAGGTACTTAGGGAGAGGCTCACTGTTGAGATACCATTACTTGATGGGATGGGTACTACTATTGAAAAGATTCGGGTTGAATACGAGTGGAAACCGCGTCGGTGTGATACGTGTAAGATTTTTGGTCATACTCTGCTTGATTGTCCTAAATCTGTTCCACCTCCAACTCAGCATATACAGAGTGTTAAGGATGGTTTCCAAATGGTCAATAACAAGAATAATGCTAAGAATGGTGGTCAAAGTATTCTGGGTAAAGAAGGATTTACTAAACCTGTTGTGGGTCCTAAGTTTAAGGTATCAACCTAAAGCGCCTCCTCATGATCCCAAGAAGGCGGATGTTACAAAGAAGAAGGGCACTGAAGTGGCTAGCACGAGTGGGACAAAGATTACTACATCGAATCCTTTTGATGCCCTTAATATGATTGATACTGAAGAATGTGGCATTCCTACTTATGTCATGGATAAGGATGGGGCTGGTTTGGACTCTGGTAGTACAATAGAAGCTAAGGAGGTTGGTCCTACTCCTATTATTGAGAAAATTGTGGAGCTTGAAAAGCTAATTATTGATGGGAAAACTACTCTTGTAGATGATGATTGTCATCCTACTAAAAAGGTAGATTATTCAGGTAATATAAAGGGAGCTAAGGTGGATAGGTCTCAAAAGATTGGTAATGTGTCACAAGAACCACTTGTGAGTGTTGTGAAAGAGATGGTGCAGGCCGCGGCTAGTAAGTCTAGTTCTTCTTTTTCTCCGTCTACTTTTTATACTAAGAGGGTTAACCCATTCTCTAAGGTAGGAGAGATTGTTGATTCCGAGAGTGATGACGAGGAGGTTGTGAACACTTTTGATGAGTCAGTGAACCTATTTGGTGGTGGTCACGATCGTGAAGATGATTATGATGACTATGCGCTGTAGGTTTACGATCTTCTAAGGAATTTGGATGCTTTTTATGACATGTATGGTATCAAGCTCCAAAGCCTTGGTAGGAAGTAATTTTATTTTCGTATGAGTCTAATGTTATATTTTTAGTAGCGGTTTATTTTCTTGTTTAAAGAATAGGAAATATCTTGTTATATAAGCTTTTCTGCCTATCTAATGGGCTGAGATATGAGATTCACCCGTATTCTTTGTACTTAAACATTTTTTGAAGTAATATATTTACCGGGTCTTTTGACCTTTTATAAAATAAAAAAAAAAAAAAAAAAAAACTGGGTGGTGACAGTGGAGAAGATGCCATGAAGCAAGATGAATTAGTTTTTTCAAAGGCAAGTAAGGGGAAGGGTTCTCCTGGTGGTCAGAACGATCGTACGAAGAAAAACAAGGCAGACTCGATGCTTATAAAATCAGCCGTGTACATTTCAAATATTTGTATTGGTGCTATTGTCATATGTATGGGCATTTATTTTCATCTTCTAGATAACGATCAAGTGCACGATGCAAGATTTGTATCTTTCTCATGAATGTTTTTCATACGGTTTGTTTGGTATAGTAGGTTTAGTTAAGAGAAACTTTTAAGTATATTTTGTTTTTATGCTTAACTTTAAATTGTGGTTTGGATGACTTACCTCTTTATAAGATTCAAATATACCTAAATCATCCTTTTTAGAACAAGTAACTATTACAAGATTAAATGGTTTCAAATATACCAAAATAACCGTTTTACAAATATCTAGTTGCTATTAAAATTGTTTTAAGTCTTTAGAAAATGTATATCTAAATATTAGGGTAAACTGCAAATTTAGTCCCTAACCTATCACGAAAGTGCAAAAAAGCCACCGAGACATAAAGACGTGCAAAAGAGCCACTCACGTTACGGATAAGTTCAAAAAAGCCATTTTCACTAACTTTCGTTAGTTTGCTCGTTAAGTGGCACGCGAAATGACTAATATACCCTTTTCTTCTTCCCCACTTTCAGAGACATAATTTGCAATTTACCCAATTCATTATTTCTTGATTGAAAGCCACCACATCACAAACACAGCCACCAATACCACCACCCTCTACCACCACACAACAAACACCACCACCCTCTACCGCCACCACCACCCTCTACCGCCACAACCAACGCCACCACCCTCTAATTTCTTGCAAATGACGTAGTTATCCACCAACTAAACCTAAAAATAGTTATCCACCAAATTGAATTTAAGAAATCATATTTAAATTTAAATTACACTCTATTTGGCAAATGACATAATTTAAGCGAAGGAAACAACAATATCTCTTTCAGTATAGTAGAATTAATTTTTATAAAAAAGGGATGTTTTGTTAACTACATCAGCTATGAGAACTCATGACCACTGGTATGTCAGTATATATATCTTTGAGAATAACTATATTAATTTTGTATCAAAACAAAAATCATACAGGAGTACCAATCAAATTAGAATAGAAGCAGAAATTGGTCCAAGCATATTAGAATACGTATCAGCATCAGAAAAAAGCAATGGGTGTTTAGCATTGTGTATTAAGAGTGATTATGCGATCAGGAATTATAGAAATCACATAATCAGCTGTAACAAAAGGGCTACACGCCTACACCGGATATTGTTTTTAGATGTGCTTTTGCTGTTTGAAATTTGAAAACCGAAATAGTAACTAGAGTATCAGGTTGTTTAAACGTTTGGTAAATTATGACTCTTAAGGATATGCATGCAAATTATCAGTTTATCCGATATTGTTCAAAAATGGGTTCTATTATGACAAGCACCGTCATCCATGTAGAAACTAGAAGGGGGGGGGGGGGGGGGTTGAATAGTTTCACCGCTTCTTTTAAACTTTCCAAATCGTTTTGCCGTTTTAGGTCCGGTTAATTTACATTTGAAAACTTGTTGAATTCTACTAGTTATGTGATATCAATTTAGCTACTAGAAAATATAAACAAACAAGTAATATAAAGAGCAAAGAAAGAACACAATCAAAGAGACGCGACGATTTATAGTGGTTCGGCACGTAGCTCACTCCTCCGTCCTACTACACACCCCAAGTACCACACTCGAGAGTTATTAATCACTATATCAACACACTCCTTCAGGCTGAGCAATCCGTACACAAGCTTACACAAGGTTTAACGACACTAAGCGGGATGTCGAGTTCTAATCCTAGCTAGAACCAATCTATCAAAGCCCATGTGGCCACGAACAAGCACTCTTGTCCCACTTAGATTGACACACGATCTAAGCCTTCACATGAACGAGCACTCCCGTTCACAAGAATCTTCATACTTAGACACACTTGGATTATCACCCAATCAAATTCTTCACACACAACACACATAGACACACTTGGATCCTATCCCGATCCAAGCCTTCACACAAGACACACTTGGATCCTATCCCGATCTAAGCCTTCATACAATGACTCAACTAAGTCCTAACCTAACCACTAGGACTTCACTCTCCTCACAACAAATACATAAACTAATCTAGTTACAAGACTTCTTGGATATTCATCTTCTCCAATTTCACACACACATATATCTCCATCCTCGACTCACACACAAGTCGGAATTATTACAATAATTACAAAGCCTATGACCGTAACACTTGTTACGTATGTGTGTGGACACCTATAACATCTCAAATCTTCATCTTCGTCGAGAGTTCTTCTCTTGCACTTTGGCGGAAGAGGAAATCACTTATAAACATATATCGACATGTTATAGTGATCAAAGATAAAATGAACATAGACCAGAAAGTTTTTGTGTGTGTGGAAGAACATTTTCTGAAAGAGAACAGTTCAGTATTTATAGACGTTACAAAGGAGTAGACGGTCCTTTAAATGGGTGACGATCCTTTATCACTAAGGGACCGTCCACCACTTTAAGGGACCATCCTGACAAACGCTCCCATTTTTGTCTAGACGTGGTGAAAACTTATCTGGTGCAGGCTGAACTGATTTGGGGGGAAAACTAGCTGTTATAAGGTATGAATTTGAATTTGTTTTCCTAATAAAACATTTCTTTAAAAACACAAAAATACTTTTGTAAAAATGTTTTGTCAAACTTAAAAATGTAAGTTTAGGAGAAAATAAAACTCTTTGGTCACTTAACTAATGACGGTATAATGTTTGTTCATACCTGAAGTGATGTTGTAGCAGCTACGTAGAAGAAACGAGCTTCCTCGATTAAAAACTTACAAACCGTAACTTTACGTAACATGTCTTTATATTTTGTGATTATCAAAACACGAGAAGACCGAATAATGTGAATAACGTTTTTGACATTATTTGTATTAACAATCTGCCCCTTTTTTATGATTACAAATTATAAACTTATTTTAGGTAAAATTATGCGTTGATAAATTTTTAATGAGTTTTCCCGTTACTTCTCCATCTTTTTGTAGAATCAAAAAGGTGTCGTCGATGTTGAGGAGAGGAGACACGAGCATCTTTGAATGGGAATCGTTGAAGAGATCAACGGAATACAAGCTCCCCTAGCTAAGTGCTCCCCCTAAATGAGGGCACCGGGGAACCGAGCTATGGTGATGTGCTATAAAACCAAGTTAGAAGCAAAGTACATACATACATATATATGTGTGTGTGTATATATATATATATATATATATATATATATATATATATATATATATATATATATATACATACATACATACATACATATATATATATATATATATATATATATATATATATATACTAGACGAGTACCCGTGCATAGCAACGAGATTTTTTAGCGACAGATAGTTTATTGATAAAAAAAGTTTATATGTTATAAATGAAAAATAATAAAACTTTGAAGATTTGGGAATTAAATATAATATTTTGAAACCCGGTTCGACCCGGGTGGTTCAGCCGGTTGAACCATTCCGGTCGAAAAATTGGTCGATTTAAATCGGGTCAACTTGCTAGGTTGGTTCGAAAATGGGTCAAATTAAACAGGTTCAACACGTCGGGTTTGAAGCGTCCCGGGTCAACCCAGTTTGTGATTTGTATTAATTGTTTTAATTGGTTGTATTTAATTTGATAGATATGTTTTTAATTGGTTGTACAATGTGAATAAATCATTGTACTTTTAACTAATAGGGTGTTTTAATAAGAGTATTAATTACATTTCATAATTTCCTAACTAACACAGGGGCAATTTCGGGATTGACCGAAAGTTCAGTTTTTCACATTCCCCTTTGAGCATTTTTGCTTTATAGGTAGTAAAGATATATATATATATATATATATATATATATATATATATATATATATATATATATATATATATATATATATATATATATATATATATATAGTCAAGCGTTCAAATGATAAGCCTAAATTTTGTGAGAACGCGAGAAGCAATCCTAGCCACTTATTTTATCCTTCTTTAACTTTAATCTAATGGCTAATATTAGTTAATCAACTTTTTAAGAATTTCTTAAAAAATTTTGAAAAATTTTAAAATAAAATTCGAAAATTTTCAAAAAACATTTTTCGAAAAAAAAAATTTTTCGAAAAATTTTTTTTTCGAAAAAAAATTTTCGAATTTAAAAAAAAAAAAAAAAAATTCTAAAAAATTTTTTTTCGAATTTTTTTTTTTCGATAAATTTTTTTTCGGAAAATTTAGTTCAGTCTAGATATGATGGTAGCTGTATATATGAATGGAATATAGATGGTTGTTCAGAATATCAAATTATAAATTTATTACAAGAAATGACTATGGCTTCTAATGCTTATAAGTCACATAATAAAGATGATGAACAAAAGGTTTTTAAAGCTCTTATTAGTGGCTTTACTGGAAGTTTAAAAGGTTGGTGGGATATGTATGTTTCACCAGAAGAAAAAGAAATAATATTTAATGCTAAAAAGACTATTATAAAAAAAGAGAATAATTTAGAAGTTGAAACTGAAGTATATGATTGTGTTAATACTTTAATTTTTGCTATACTCAAAAATTTTGTAGGAAATCCAACATCTTATCAAGATAGAAGTGCTACTGTTTTATTAAACTTAAATTGCAGAAAATTACAAGATTTTAGATGGTATAAAGATATTTTCTTATCTAAAGTAATGCTTAGGGCTGATTGTAAAGAAGCATATTGGAAAGAAAGATTTATAGCAGGATTACCTAAATTATTTGCAGAAAGAATAAGAAATAAATTAAATGCTGAATTTAATAATTCTATACCATACAGAGAATTAACTTATGGAGAAATTATAAATTATGTTAATCAAGAAGGTTTAGCTATATGTTCAGATCTAAAATTAAAAGCTAAAATTAAAAAAGAAGGTATTAATAATAGAAATGAATTAGGAAATTTTTGTGAACAATATGGTTATGAACCATTAAAGTTACCATCATCCAATAAAAAATATAGAAGAGAAAAAAGATATAATAAGTATAGAAAACCTAAAAGAAATTATATACAAGATAATAAAAATGAAAATTATAACAAAAAATACAAAAATAAAAGAAAGAAATATAACAAAGAAACGATAATATGCTATAATTGTGGGAAACCTGGTCATACCTCTAGAAACTGTTATGTTAAAAAGAAAATAAATGAGTTAAATATACCAGAAGAATACAAAGAACAAATTCTTAAAATAATAATAAATGAAGAACTCAGTGATTCTGATATTTCTGATTATAGAGAAAATGATTTAAATATAATAGAAAATGAATCAAGTAGTAGCAATGAATCAGAAGAATGTGAATGTTTAGGTAATTGTGTTTGTGAATATAAGATAAATGGTATAACTGATGACAATGAAGAAATTAAAATATTAATTAAATTAGTAGAAAAAATTGAAGATAAAGAAGTAAAAAGAATATATTTAGACAAATTAAAAGAAAAAATAAAAGATAATAATACTATAGAAGAAACACAAGATTATAATCTTATGGAAATATTTAAAAGATTTAATAAAAACACTAAATCTATAACTATTCCAGAATTGCAAAAAGAAATAAAAACAATTAAAGCAGAAATAGCTACTATTAAACAAAGAATGAATACCTTAGAAAAAGGAAAAGAAAAAGAGGTCGAAAATGTTAATGATACAATAACCTCTAATAATTTAGTTATAAATAATATACAAAGTATCAGCACTCAAAGATGGTATATTAAAGTTAATATTGTAATAAATAATGATTATAAATTATCATTAATTGCTTTGGTTGATTCTGGAGCAGATTTAAATTGTATACAAGAAGGATTAGTACCAGTTAAATATTATGAAAAGTCATCACAAAGATTATCTGGAGTAACTGGAGATAAATTAAAAATAGGATACAAATTATCAAATGTTCATGTTTGCAATAATAATTATTGCTATAAAACTAACTTAATATTAGTTAAGAATATGGGTTCTCAACTTATTTTAGGACAACCATTTATAACCCAATTATATCCATTTAAAGTAAATGAGAAAGGACTAACTATAAAAATTTTGGGAAAAAAGATATTATTTGAGTTTGCTATACCAATGATAACAAAAGAAATAAATATTATAGATAATAAAAAGAAACATATAGAATATTTAATAAATGAAATAAATGATAAGAGAATAAATAATCATTTACAAACTACTATTATACAAAACAAAATAAAACAAATAGATGAAAAATTTAAAAAGAATGTTTGTGCTACTACTCCAAATGCTTTTTGGAAAAGAAAACAACATATTGTTAGTTTACCTTATATAAAAGAATTTAATGAAAAAGATATTCCTACCAAATCTAAATCTATACATATGAATGAAGAACTTGTAGAACATTGTAGAAAAGAAATACAAGAATTATTAGATAAAAATCTTATAAGACCGTCAAAATCTCCATGGTCTTGTTCAGCCTTCTATGTTATGAATAGTGCTGAAATTGAAAGAGGAATACCAAGATTAGTTATAAACTATAAACCATTAAATAAAGTATTAAAATGGATTAGATATCCTATACCAGATAAAAGAGATTTATTAAAAAGATTATATGATTCAAAAATATTTTCTAAATTTGATATGAAATCAGGATTTTGGCAAATACAAATTGAAGAAAAAGATAAATATAAAACAGGATTTAATGTCCCTTTTGGTCATTATGAATGGAATGTTATGCCTTTTGGTTTAAAGAATGCTCCTTCGGAATTTCAAAATATAATGAATGATATAGTTATTCCTATAAGTAATTTTGCTATAGTATATATTGATGATATTTTAATATTCTCTAAAAATATAGATCAGCATTTTAAACACTTAAATATATTTTATAATCTTATATACAAAAATGGTTTAGCAGTCTCTCCTACTAAAATGACTTTATTTCAAACTGAGATAAGATTTTTAGGACATGATATTATTCAGGGAACTATTAAACCTATAGATAGAAGTCTACAATTTTCTAATAAATTTCCAGATGAAATTAAAGATAAAAAACAATTACAAAGATTTCTAGGATGTTTAAATTATATTCATGATTTCTTTAAAGATCTAGGAAGTATATGTAAACCATTATATAATAGGCTTAAGAAAAATCCTGAACCGTTGACAGAAAAACATACTCAAGTAGTTAAATTAATAAAAAGTAAAATAAAAGAATTACCCTGTTTAACTATACCAAATCCAGAAGCAAGTCTTATTGTTGAAACAGATGCTAGCGATATTGGATACGGTGGTATATTAAAACAAAAATTTAAGAATGAAGATAAAGAACAATTAGTAAGATTTTTCTCAGGATCTTGGAATAATACTCAAAAGAATTATTCTATAGTTAAAAAAGAAATATTAAGTATAGTTTTAAATATTCAAAAGTTTGAAGATGATTTATATATGAAACCTTTTTTATTAAGAGTTGATTGTTCTTCAGCAAAATATATTTTAGAAAAAGATGTAAAAAATTTAATTTCAAAACAAATTTTTGCAAGATGGCAAGCTATATTAAGTAATTTTGATTTCGAAATTGAAATAATAAAAGGAGAAAATAATTCTCTTCCAGATTTCTTATCAAGAGAATTTTTACAGGTATGAATTCAAACAAGAAACCTATCATTCCTATACCAAGACCTAGATTATCTTCTCCATCAACCCCTCCAGTTATATCTCAGAATAGATTTACGCCTCTTAGCCCATTTTCTCAATCTCCAAGAAGAAGCTTATCTCCCTTTTTACCCAGCCAAACATATTCAAGAGCAACTTATTCAGCTCTTGCCTCTATACTAATAATATTATACATTTTAGAAAGAATATTTTCATCAGTTTTTAAATTATTAACTTAATAAAGACAATTTACTAAGTTTCTTAATAAAGACAATTTACTAAGTTTCAATCGATCTAACATCAAATGGTATCAGAGCCAAGTGCTCTATTTTGAGGAGGTAATGGTGTGTAAAATCTATGCAAAATGAGTTTTAAAATTTATTATGCAAAATGAGTTTTAAAATTTATTCCAATAAACAAGATAGAATAAGTTGTATATTAAATGAATACATATCTGCGTTGGTAAGCCCTGTCGATCAGTCGGTTGGAATTAGCAGCAACATTGGGAGTCAGACTGCCGTACCACGACGATATGGGGGTGTTCCCGGGGAATCTTGTATTCAGGTAATATAAAACTTACTCTATCAAACCTTATTGTAATAAAGCTTAAAAATCATTATGAGTAGAATTTCTAGACTATTACTAAATCAGAAGGGAAGTACTTCTTCTAATATTGAAGATGAACAGGATCATTCAAATTCTATAGAAGTATCTATAGCTAATATAGAAAATAGTCTACATAATTGGAATATACCTAGAGTAGAAATTAGAACTTTATATAAACAAGGAACTTTTGATTGGTTTCAAAGTTATTCTATTAAAACTACTGAAAAAACTATACCTTTATTAAGAAATCAACAAGAAATAAAATTATTTTCCTCAAAAGCTATACAAGAACATAGAAAAAATTATAAATTTTTACATATTGGATTAGTTCAAGTAGCTATAAAACCTATGACAAGATTGAGTATTAATGCTCCTATATGTATTGTATTAAGAGATGCTAGATTAACAAATTTTAATCAATCATTATTAGCTTTAGGAGAATCTAATATATGTAATGGTCCAATATATTTTCAAGCTTATCCTGATTATACAATGTCTTTATTTGATAAAAATATATTAGACGTTTCAACATTAAATTTACAATTAAAAGAAATTGAAATAAAAGAAGGATCTGATCCACTAGTTTTAATATATAGAGTATATTATAAAAATATGAAAAAAGAAAATTATACATTTGTTAGCTTTGGAAGTTTTCGAGATTATGATATAAATTGGGCTTTGAAAGTATTAAATGACAATTTAAAAATAGTATATGATAAGGTTGACATAGAAAGATCACAATTAATTATTTGTTAAAATGAGTTTATATCAATATAATCTTAAAAAAGAAATAAAACATTTCCAAGAGTCTATTTTAAGAAATAGTAAATTAATAAAAATATTTAAAGAAGAATTATATACGGGAGAAAATGTTTTTAGTAGAAAAACACATAAAGATATGATATTAAATTTAACTTTACAAAATCTCTATTTAAAAGAAAAATTAGAACAAATAAAAAGATTAGTTCATTAAAAGATGGAAATATTAAATAATATTCCCTTTAAAATGGAAATAGAATTTTTAACAGATGAGATGTTTAATAACTATAATAATGAGAAATTAATATGGTATTATTTAAAATTTGATAAAAAAGAAAGAATGTTGCATAATATAGATTGGCAATTATATATTGTTAATAATGAAGTAAATATTCCATTTTTTACCTGGTTTCATTTATATAGTTTAGAACAAAAAATTAATTTTCCCTTTACAGAAAAAATTGAAGTCACTACTGATGACATAAATAAGGTATATTATGATCCAAAATCTAAAAATCCTATAATAAGTCTACACCCACCTTGTCAAGATATTATAATTAAAAAAGATAATGAAGAATATATAGGACAACCTCTATCTAAACATGATAATAATGATAAAAAATCATTATCAACAATAATATATCAAAATAATTATACAAATGAAATGTTAAATACTATAGGACAACAACTAGATAGAATAGAAAATAATAAACAAGTTAGTACCTCATCTGATAATGAAAAGAAAACTAATATAGAAGAAAATCCTTTATTTGTACCGTATAATATAGATACAACAATAAATTTAGGAAAACAAGATTCTATATTAAGAGAAATAGAAGATAAATTAGCTATATCTAATGAGAATATAAATGTTATAAATAAAAATGACTCAGAAAATAATATATCAGAGTTGGAAGAACAATTTGATTATGAGATAAATAAAATAAAAAATAATTATTATACTCCAAAACCAGAAACAAGAAATTATTATCCTAGACCTACACCACCAGATTTACAATATGAAGAACGTCATACTTTAGTTCAGTCTAGATATGATGGTAGCTGTATATATGAATGGAATATAGATGGTTGTTCAGAATATCAAATTATAAATTTATTACAAGAAATGACTATGGCTTCTAATGCTTATAAGTCACATAATAAAGATGATGAACAAAAGGTTTTTAAAGCTCTTATTAGTGGCTTTACTGGAAGTTTAAAAGGTTGGTGGGATATGTATGTTTCACCAGAAGAAAAAGAAATAATATTTAATGCTAAAAAGACTATTATAAAAAAAGAGAATAATTTAGAAGTTGAAACTGAAGTATATATGATTGTGTTAATACTTTAATTTTTGCTATACTCAAAAATTTTGTAGGAAATCCAACATCTTATCAATAATATTTAAAAACTTGAATATAACTGTCTTAATTATTCATCTTCTTCATATGGATCTTGAGAATCTTGATATATATCTTCACTAGGAGTGGGAGATCTTCTAACTTCATTTAAAATCTTTTGTATTTCTTCTCTTGATTTACATGCTTGAATTCTATTTATGGCTTCTTCATCACTTGAAATAGGAATTGGACTTTTAGTAAGACTGTTATAATAATTTATGACTGCCTTTTCATCTGCTTGATCATCTGTAACAGCATCCCACCATCTTGAGCTGAATTCTCTGACAAGTAATGGAGGAGAAACTCCATCTGCTTCTTGTTTTTTATAATTCCATGACATGATCCATGGAAGTTTGAAAATAATCATAAACTGTAAAGTATATTCGAACTGAGGGATACTCTCTTGAGAAAAAACTGTTTTATATTTTTGGTATCCTTGAAATATTCTTGAAGGGAAGATTTCGGGAACATTTCCCATGTATCTAAACCATTTGACGAACCATCTTGGATATTTATTTGGGAAAACTTCATTAAATCGAAAGAACCATGTATGTTTATGATTTCTTAAGAAAAATGTTTTTGTCCATGCTTCTTGGTAATCATAGTAATTATAACCTGGATATACTGGAAAGCTCCTTAAAACTTTATTGATGTAGGGATTGTCTCCCTAATCGTCAAGTTGTCAAAATTTTAGAACCAGAGGAGGAAGATAAGTTAAACCAAAGTTTTGGTACTCTTATCAAATATATTTTTCCTCCTAATACTCATTTCTTTAACAATGAATTCCAAACAAGAGAATATTATGAAGCAATACTTTTAGAAAGCAAATCCATTATAATAACTCCGGGAACACCCCCATATCGTCGTGGTACGGCAGTCTGACTCCCAATGTTGCTGCTAATTCCAACCGACTGATCGACAGGGCTTACCAACGCAGATATGTATTCATTTAATATACAACTTATTCTATCTTGTTTATTGGAATAAATTTTAAAACTCATTTTGCATAATAACTTTTAAAACTCATTATGAGTAGAATTTCTAGACTATTTCTAAATCAGAAGGGAAGTACTTCTTCTGATATTGAAGATGAACAGGATCATTCAAATTCTATAGAAGTATCTATAGCTAATATAGAAAATAGTCTACATAATTGGAATATACCTAGAGTAGAAATTAGAACTTTATATAAACAAGGAACTTTTGATTGGTTTCAAAGTTATTCTATTAAAACTACTGAAAAAACTATACCTTTATTAAGAAATCAACAAGAAATAAAATTATTTTCCTCAAAAGCTATACAAGAACATAGAAAAAATTATAAATTTTTACATATTGGATTAGTTCAAGTAGCTATAAAACCTATGACAAGATTGGGTATTAATGCTCCTATATGTATTGTATTAAGAGATGCTAGATTAACAAATTTTAATCAATCATTATTAGCTTTAGGAGAATCTAATATATGTAATGGTCTAATATATTTTCAAGCTTATCCTGATTATACAATATCTTTATTTGATAAAAATATATTAGACGTTTTAACATTAAATTTACAATTAAAAGAAATTGAAATAAAAGAAGGATCTGATCCACTAGTTTTAATATATAGAGTATATTATAAAACTATGACTACTACTATAGAACCAAAATATAAAAAAGAAAAATCTATTAATGAAACTTTGCTTATAGAATCTAATTTTCAAAACTCTAATATAACTGTTCCTAAAAGGATTAAATGGGATGAAGTTATTAGAAATCAAACATGGAATTTTAAAGAAATTATAGAACCAAAACCCCTAGAAATTAATACTCAGGTAAATAATATTATAGACCATTCTAATGGTAATATAGATATAATATTTAAAAATGATAAAATAAGTTCTGCTAGACACTCATATTATATTCCATCCACATCAACTAATATTCCAAACTTAAGAAGAACACAGTCTATGAAATTTAAAGGAGTGGATTTTAATACATCTATTCCCAAACCATTATATGAAGATGATAATATAAGTGATGATTTTATTGATCAACCTACTAGATCTGAAGTAGAATATTATAGAGAAAATTATGAGTGATACAAAAATACAATTAAGAAATAGTAAAAATCAAGAGCATATTAATTATTTAAAGAGATTATATAAACAAGAAAAATCGATAAGATTAGAGATAAAAAACATTAAAAATATGAAAAAAGAAAATTATACATTTGTTAGCTTTGGAAGTTTTCGAGATTATGATATAAATTGGGCTTTGAAAGTATTAAATGACAATTTAAAAATAGTATATGATAAGGTTGACATAGAAAGATCACAATTAATTATTTGTTAAAATGAGTTTATATCAATATAATCTTAAAAAAGAAATAAAACATTTCCAAGAGTCTATTTTAAGAAATAGTAAATTAATAAAAATATTTAAAGAAGAATTATATATGGGAGAAAATGTTTTTAGTAGAAAAACACATAAAGATATGATATTAAATTTAACTTTACAAAATCTCTATTTAAAAGAAAAATTAGAACAAATAAAAAGATTAGTTCATTAAAAGATGGAAATAATAAATAATATTCCCTTTAAAATGGAAATAGAATTTTTAACAGATGAGATGTTTAATAACTATAATAATGAGAAATTAATATGGTATTATTTAAAATTTGATAAAAAAGAAAGAATGTTGCATAATATAGATTGGCAATTATATATTGTTAATAATGAAGTAAATATTCCATTTTTTACCTGGTTTCATTTATATAGTTTAGAACAAAAAATTAATTTTCCCTTTACAGAAAAAATTGAAGTCACTACTGATGACATAAATAAGGTATATTATGATCCAAAATCTAAAAATCCTATAATAAGTCTACACCCACCTTGTCAAGATATTATAGTTAAAAAAGATAATGAAGAATATATAGGACAACCTCTATCTAAACATGATAATAATGATAAAAAATCATTATCAACAATAATATATCAAAATAATTATACAAATGAAATGTTAAATACTATAGGACAACAACTAGATAGAATAGAAAATAATAAACAAGTTAGTACCTCATCTGATAATGAAAAGAAAACTAATATAGAAGAAAATCCTTTATTTGTACCAATAAATTTAGGAAAACAAGATTCTATATTAAGAAAAATAGAAGATAAATTAGCTAAATTAAATATATCTAATGAGAATATAAATGTTATAAATAAAAATGACTCAGAAAATAATATATCAGAGTTGGAAGAACAATTTGATTATGAGATAAATAAAATAAAAAATAATTATTATACTCCAAAACCAGAAACAAGAAATTATTATCCTAGACCTACACCACCAGATTTACAATATGAAGAACGTCATACTTTAGTTCAGTCTAGATATGATGGTAGCTGTATATATGAATGGAATATAGATGGTTGTTCAGAATATCAAATTATAAATTTATTACAAGAAATGACTATGGCTTCTAATGCTTATAAGTCACATAATAAAGATGATGAACAAAAGGTTTTTAAAGCTCTTATTAGTGGCTTTACTGGAAGTTTAAAAGGTTGGTGGGATATGTATGTTTCACCAGAAGAAAAAGAAATAATATTTAATGCTAAAAAGACTATTATAAAAAAAGAGAATAATTTAGAAGTTGAAACTGAAGTATATGATTGTGTTAATACTTTAATTTTTGCTATACTCAAAAATTTTGTAGGAAATCCAACATCTTATCAAGATAGAAGTGCTACTGTTTTATTAAACTTAAATTGCAGAAAATTACAAGATTTTAGATGGTATAAAGATATTTTCTTATCTAAAGTAATGCTTAGGGCTGATTGTAAAGAAGCATATTGGAAAGAAAGATTTATAGCAGGATTACCTAAATTATTTGCAGAAAGAATAAGAAATAAATTAAATGCTGAATTTAATAATTCTATACCATACAGAGAATTAACTTATGGAGAAATTATAAATTATGTTAATCAAGAAGGTTTAGCTATATGTTCAGATCTAAAATTAAAAGCTAAAATTAAAAAAGAAGGTATTAATAATAGAAATGAATTAGGAAATTTTTGTGAACAATATGGTTATGAACCATTAAAGTTACCATCATCCAATAAAAAATATAGAAGAGAAAAAAGATATAATAAGTATAGAAAACCTAAAAGAAATTATATACAAGATAATAAAAATGAAAATTATAACAAAAAATACAAAAATAAAAGAAAGAAATATAACAAAGAAACGATAATATGCTATAATTGTGGGAAACCTGGTCATACCTCTAGAAACTGTTATGTTAAAAAGAAAATAAATGAGTTAAATATACCAGAAGAATACAAAGAACAAATTCTTAAAATAATAATAAATGAAGAACTCAGTGATTCTGATATTTCTGATTATAGAGAAAATGATTTAAATATAATAGAAAATGAATCAAGTAGTAGCAATGAATCAGAAGAATGTGAATGTTTAGGTAATTGTGTTTGTGAATATAAGATAAATGGTATAACTGATGACAATGAAGAAATTAAAATATTAATTAAATTAGTAGAAAAAATTGAAGATAAAGAAGTAAAAAGAATATATTTAGACAAATTAAAAGAAAAAATAAAAGATAATAATACTATAGAAGAAACACAAGATTATAATCTTATGGAAATATTTAAAAGATTTAATAAAAACACTAAATCTATAACTATTCCAGAATTGCAAGAAGAAATAAAAACAATTAAAGCAGAAATAGCTACTATTAAACAAAGAATGAATACCTTAGAAAAAGGAAAAGAAAAAGAGGTCGAAAATGTTAATGATACAATAACCTCTAATAATTTAGTTATAAATAATATACAAAGTATCAGCACTCAAAGATGGTATATTAAAGTAAATATTGTAATAAATAATGATTATAAATTATCATTAATTGCTTTGGTTGATTCTGGAGCAGATTTAAATTGTATACAAGAAGGATTAGTACCAGTTAAATATTATGAAAAGTCATCACAAAGATTATCTGGAGTAACTGGAGATAAATTAAAAATAGGATACAAATTATCAAATGTTCATGTTTGCAATAATAATTATTGCTATAAAACTAACTTAATATTAGTTAAGAATATGGGTTCTCAACTTATTTTAGGACAACCATTTATAACCCAATTATATCTATTTAAAGTAAATGAAAAAGGACTAACTATAAAAATTTTGGGAAAAAAGATATTATTTGAGTTTGCTATACCAATGATAACAAAAGAAATAAATATTATAGATAATAAAAAGAAACATATAGAATATTTAATAAATGAAATAAATGATAAGAGAATAAATAATCATTTACAAACTACTATTATACAAAACAAAATAAAACAAATAGATGACAAATTTAAAAAGAATGTTTGTGCTACTACTCCAAATGCTTTTTGGAAAAGAAAACAACATATTGTTAGTTTACCTTATATAAAAGAATTTAATGAAAAAGATATTCCTACCAAATCTAAATCTATACATATGAATGAAGAACTAGTAGAACATTGTAGAAAAGAAATACAAGAATTATTAGATAAAAATCTTATAAGACCGTCAAAATCTCCATGGTCTTGTTCAGCCTTCTATGTTATGAATAGTGCTGAAATTGAAAGAGGAATACCAAGATTAGTTATAAACTATAAACCATTAAATAAAGTATTAAAATGGATTAGATATCCTATACCAGATAAAAGAGATTTATTAAAAAGATTATATGATTCAAAAATATTTTCTAAATTTGATATGAAATCAGGATTTTGGCAAATACAAATTGAAGAAAAAGATAAATATAAAACAGGATTTAATGTCCCTTTTGGTCATTATGAATGGAATGTTATGCCTTTTGGTTTAAAGAATGCTCCTTCGGAATTTCAAAATATAATGAATGATATAGTTATTCCTATAAGTAATTTTGCTATAGTATATATTGATGATATTTTAATATTCTCTAAAAATATAGATCAGCATTTTAAACACTTAAATATATTCTATAATCTTATATACAAAAATGGTTTAGCAGTCTCTCCTACTAAAATGACTTTATTTCAAACTGAGATAAGATTTTTAGGACATGATATTATTCAGGGAACTATTAAACCTATAGATAGAAGTCTACAATTTTCTAATAAATTTCCAGATGAAATTAAAGATAAAAAACAATTACAAAGATTTCTAGGATGTTTAAATTATATTCATGATTTCTTTAAAGATCTAGGAAGTATATGTAAACCATTATATAATAGACTTAAGAAAAATCCTGAACCGTGGACAGAAAAACATACTCAAGTAGTTAAATTAATAAAAAGTAAAATAAAAGAATTACCCTGTTTAACTATACCAAATCCAGAAGCAAGTCTTATTGTTGAAACAGATGCTAGCGATATTGGATACGGTGGTATATTAAAACAAAAATTTAAGAATGAAGATAAAGAACAATTAGTAAGATTTTTCTCAGGATCTTGGAATAATACTCAAAAGAATTATTCTATAGTTAAAAAAGAAATATTAAGTATAGTTTTAAATATTCAAAAGTTTGAAGATGATTTATATATGAAACCTTTTTTATTAAGAGTTGATTGTTCTTCAGCAAAATATATTTTAGAAAAAGATGTAAAAAATTTAATTTCAAAACAAATTTTTGCAAGATGGCAAGCTATATTAAGTAATTTTGATTTCGAAATTGAAATAATAAAAGGAGAAAATAATTCTCTTCCAGATTTCTTATCAAGAGAATTTTTACAGGGATGAATTCAAACAAGAAACCTATCATTCCTATACCAAGACCTAGATTATCTTCTCCATCAACCCCTCCAGTTATATCTCAGAATAGATTTACGCCTCTTAGCCCATTTTCTCAATCTCCAAGAAGAAGCTTATCTCCCTTTTTACCCAGCCAAACATATTCAAGAGCAACTTATTCAGCTCTTGCCTCTATACCTAATAATATTCCAAATCAAAATCCTTATACATCAACTGCTTCATCCTCTAATAACCCCAAGAATCTCGATAAACCAGAAATCAAAACAAATCCTAATCGTCAAGTTGTCAAAATTTTAGAACCAGAGGAGGAAGATAAGTTAAACCAAAGTTTTGGTACTCTTATCAAATATATTTTTCCTCCTAATACTCATTTCTTTAACAATGAATTCCAAACAAGAGAATATTATGAAGCAATACTTTTAGAAAGCAAATCCATTATAATAACTCATACTCCAGATCGAGATAACCCAGACTTGATTGGTAGTTCCAAGGTCAAAATTCGTAAAGTTTTATCTCTTGAAGATTGGGGAGACAATCCCTACATCAATAAAGTTTTAAGGAGCTTTCCAGTATATCCAGGTTATAATTACTATGATTACCAAGAAGCATGGACAAAAACATTTTTCTTAAGAAATCATAAACATACATGGTTCTTTCGATTTAATGAAGTTTTCCCAAATAAATATCCAAGATGGTTCGTCAAATGGTTTAGATACATGGGAAATGTTCCCGAAATCTTCCCTTCAAGAATATTTCAAGGATACCAAAAATATAAAACAGTTTTTTCTCAAGAGAGTATCCCTCAGTTCGAATATACTTTACAGTTTATGATTATTTTCAAACTTCCATGGATCATGTCATGGAATTATAAAAAACAAGAAGCAGATGGAGTTTCTCCTCCATTACTTGTCAGAGAATTCAGCTCAAGATGGTGGGATGCTGTTACAGATGATCAAGCAGATGAAAAGGCAGTCATAAATTATTATAACAGTCTTACTAAAAGTCCAATTCCTATTTCAAGTGATGAAGAAGCCATAAATAGAATTCAAGCATGTAAATCAAGAGAAGAAATACAAAAGATTTTAAATGAAGTTAGAAGATCTCCCACTCCTAGTGAAGATATATATCAAGATTCTCAAGATCCATATGAAGAAGATGAATAATTAAGACAGTTATATTCAAGTTTTTAAATATTATAGATAAGATGTAAAATAAACGTGTCGTGTCTTTATATTAAAGTAATATATATCAGGCATCAATAATTCCCCATTATCAAAAGAGGACAAGATACTTTTATAAAGAAGAAAATTATTGAAGACAAGTTCATGCATCAGTGATAATAGAGCAAGAAAGGACAAGATACTTTTATAAAGAAGAAGTATTATTGAAGATAGTGGAATCAAAAGACAAAAATGGATCAAGTAACCGGCATTTGTAAGTCATTTACAATCAACAAGAAAAGAACCGGCATCTTCAAGTTACACTTTCAAGCTATAAAAAGAGAGGACTTCAAGAATGAAAGGCAGACTTCATTTTTATGAAGAAAAAACAATCTATTGTATTATCCACCACACAATGTTCAAAAACCTTAGATTTTCAAATCTGTATATCTCCAAGTTCTTCTATAGTTCAGTCTGTTCCTACTGAATCTTCTTGTTATAATTCAGAAATAAATAATAAAGGTATCCTTTTATAATCTTTATTTATACTTTGATTTTATTCACAATCATCTTCAATTATTTTCAAAATGAGTGAAACAAAGATACAAATGAATAATAATCATAATCGATATTATAGTCATTTTTTAAAATATTTATATATTAGAAGAAAGTCTATGTTACGAGAAATAGAATATGTTAAGAATGAAATAAAAGAAAACAAAAAATTAATATATATTGGTTTTCAAAATATTAATATAAATTGGTACTATAAAACATTAGAAAATAGTTTAAAAGAAAATATGAGAACTATTATAGTAATAAGATCTAAACTAGTTATTTGTTAATCCAAATCAAATGGCTATCAGTTTATTATCTTATATTATATTAAAAGTAATAATAATTATTGAATTAATTATAGTCTATACAATACTAATAATATTATACATTTTAGAAAGAATTTTTTCATCAGTTTTTAAATTATTAACTTAATAATGACAATTTACTAAGTTTCAATCGATCTAACATCAAATGGTATCAGAGCCAAGTGCTCTATTTTGAGGAGGTAATGGTGTGTAAAATCTATGCAAAATGAGTTTTAAAATTTATTATGCAAAATGAGTTTTAAAATTTATTCCAATAAACAAGATAGAATAAGTTGTATATTAAATGAATACATATCTGCGTTGGTAAGCCGTGTCGATCAGTCGGTTGGAATTAGCAGCAACATTGGGAGTCAGACTGCCATACCACGACGATATGGGGGTATTCCCGGGGAATCTTGTATTCAGGTAATATAAAACTTACTCTATCAAACCTTATTGTAATCAAGCTTAAAAATCATTATGAGTAGAATTTCTAGACTATTACTAAATCAGAAGGGAAGTACTTCTTCTGATATTGAAGATGAACAGGATCATTCAAATTCTATAGAAGTATCTATAGCTAATATAGAAAATAGTCTACATAATTGGAATATACCTAGAGTAGAAATTAGAACTTTATATAAACAAGGAACTTTTGATTGGTTTCAAAGTTATTCTATTAAAACTACTGAAAAAACTATACCTTTATTAAGAAATCAACAAGAAATAAAATTATTTTCCTCAAAAGCTATACAAGAACATAGAAAAAATTATAAATTTTTACATATTGGATTAGTTCAAGTAGCTATAAAACCTATGACAAGATTGGGTATTAATGCTCCTATATGTATTGTATTAAGAGATGCTAGATTAACAAATTTTAATCAATCATTATTAGCTTTAGGAGAATCTAATATATGTAATGGTCCAATATATTTTCAAGCTTATCCTGATTATACAATATCTTTATTTGATAAAAATATATTAGACGTTTTAACATTAAATTTACAATTAAAAGAAATTGAAATAAAAGAAGGATCTGATCCACTAGTTTTAATATATAGAGTATATTATAAAACTATGACTACTACTATAGAACCAAAATATAAAAAAGAAAAATCTATTAATGAAACTTTGCTTATAGAATCTAATTTTCAAAACTCTAATATAACTGTTCCTAAAAGGATTAAATGGGATGAAGTTATTAGAAATCAAACATGGAATTTTAAAGAAATTATAGAACCAAAACCCCTAGAAATTAATACTCAGGTAAATAATATTATAGACCATTCTAATGGTAATATAGATATAATATTTAAAAATGATAAAATAAGTTCTGCTAGACACTCATATTATATTCCATCCACATCAACTAATATTCCAAACTTAAGAAGAACACAGTCTATGAAATATACATCGATTCCCAAACCATTATATGAAGATGATAATATAAGTGATGATTTTATTGATCAACCTACTAGATCTGAAGTAGAATATTATAGAGAAAATTATGAGTGATTCAAAAATACAATTAAGAAATAGTAAAAATCAAGAGCATATTAATTATTTAAAGAGATTATATAAACAAGAAAAATCGATAAGATTAGAGATAAAAAACATTAAAAATATGAAAAAAGAAAATTATACATTTGTTAGCTTTGGAAGATTTCGAGATTATGATATAAATTGGGCTTTGAAAGTATTAAATGACAATTTAAAAATAGTATATGATAAGGTTGACATAGAAAGATCACAATTAATTATTTGTTAAAATGAGTTTATATCAATATAATCTTAAAAAAGAAATAAAACATTTCCAAGAGTCTATTTTAAGAAATAGTAAATTAATAAAAATATTTAAAGAAGAATTATATACGGGAGAAAATGTTTTTAGTAGAAAAACACATAAAGATATGATATTAAATTTAACTTTACAAAATCTCTATTTAAAAGAAAAATTAGAACAAATAAAAAGATTAGTTCATTAAAAGATGGAAATAATAAATAATATTCCCTTTAAAATGGAAATAGAATTTTTAACAGATGAGATATTTAATAACTATAATAATGAGAAATTAATATGGTATTATTTAAAATTTGATAAAAAAGAAAGAATGTTGCATAATATAGATTGGCAATTATATATTGTTAATAATGAAGTAAATATTCCATTTATCTTATATTCACAAACACAATTACCTAAACATTCACATTCTTCTGATTCATTGCTACTACTTGATTCATTTTCTATTATATTTAAATCATTTTCTCTATAATCAGAAATATCAGAATCACTGAGTTCTTCATTTATTATTATTTTAAGAATTTGTTCTTTGTATTCTTCTGGTATATTTAACTCATTTATTTTCTTTTTAACATAACAGTTTCTAGAGGTATGACCAGGTTTCCCACAATTATAGCATATTATCGTTTCTTTGTTATATTTCTTTCTTTTATTTTTGTATTTTTTGTTATAATTTTCATTTTTATTATCTTGTATATAATTTCTTTTAGGTTTTCTATACTTATTATATCTTTTTTCTCTTCTATATTTTTTATTGGATGATGGTAACTTTAATGGTTCATAACCATATTGTTCACAAAAATTTCCTAATTCATTTCTATTATTAATACCTTCTTTTTTAATTTTAGCTTTTAATTTTAGATCTGAACATATAGCTAAACCTTCTTGATTAACATAATTTATAATTTCTCCATAAGTTAATTCTCTGTATGGTATAGAATTATTAAATTCAGCATTTAATTTATTTCTTATTCTTTCTGCAAAAAATTTTGTAGGAAATCCAACATCTTATCAAGATAGAAGTGCTACTGTTTTATTAAACTTAAATTGCAGAAAATTACAAGATTTTAGATGGTATAAAGATATTTTCTTATCTAAAGTAATGCTTAGGGCTGATTGTAAAGAAGCAAATTGGAAAGAAAGATTTATAGCAGGATTACCTAAATATATAATCTTAAAAAAGAAATAAAACATTTCCAAGAGTCTATTTTAAGAAATAGTAAATTAATAAAAATATTTAAAGAAGAATTATATACGGGAGAAAATGTTTTTAGTAGAAAAACACATAAAGATATGATATTAAATTTAACTTTACAAAATCTCTATTTAAAAGAAAAATTAGAACAAATAAAAAGATTAGTTCATTAAAAGATGGAAATAATAAATAATATTCCCTTTAAAATGGAAATAGAATTTTTAACAGATGAGATGTTTAATAACTATAATAATGAGAAATTAATATGGTATTATTTAAAATTTGATAAAAAAGAAAGAATGTTGCATAATATAGATTGGCAATTATATATTGTTAATAATGAAGTAAATATTCCATTTTTTACCTGGTTTCATTTATATAGTTTAGAACAAAAAATTAATTTTCCCTTTACAGAAAAAATTGAAGTCACTACTGATGACATAAATAAGGTATATTATGATCCAAAATCTAAAAATCCTATAATAAGTCTACACCCACCTTGTCAAGATATTATAATTAAAAAAGATAATGAAGAATATATAGGACAACCTCTATCTAAACATGATAATAATGATAAAAAATCATTATCAACAATAATATATCAAAATAATTATACAAATGAAATGTTAAATACTATAGGACAACAACTAGATAGAATAGAAAATAATAAACAAGTTAGTACCTCATCTGATAATGAAAAGAAAACTAATATAGAAGAAAATCCTTTATTTGTACCGTATAATATAGATACAACAATAAATTTAGGAAAACAAGATTCTATATTAAGAGAAATAGAAGATAAATTAGCTAAATTAAATATATCTAATGAGAATATAAATGTTATAAATAAAAATGACTCAGAAAATAATATATCAAAGTTGGAAGAACAATTTGATTATGAGATAAATAAAATAAAAAATAATTATTATACTCCAAAACCAGAAACAAGAAATTATTATCCTAGACCTACACCACCAGATTTACAATATGAAGAACGTCATACTTTAGTTCAGTCTAGATATGATGGTAGCTGTATATATGAATGGAATATAGATGGTTGTTCAGAATATCAAATTATAAATTTATTACAAGAAATGACTATGGCTTCTAATGCTTATAAGTCACATAATAAAGATGATGAACAAAAGGTTTTTAAAGCTCTTATTAGTGGCTTTACTGGAAGTTTAAAAGGTTGGTGGGATATGTATGTTTCACCAGAAGAAAAAGAAATAATATTTAATGCTAAAAAGACTATTATAAAAAAAGAGAATAATTTAGAAGTTGAAACTGAAGTATATGATTGTGTTAATACTTTAATTTTTGCTATACTCAAAAATTTTGTAGGAAATCCAACATCTTATCAAGATAGAAGTGCTACTGTTTTATTAAACTTAAATTGCAGAAAATTACAAGATTTTAGATGGTATAAAGATATTTTCTTATCTAAAGTAATGCTTAGGGCTGATTGTAAAGAAGCATATTGGAAAGAAAGATTTATAGCAGGATTACCTAAATTATTTGCAGAAAGAATAAGAAATAAATTAAATGCTGAATTTAATAATTCTATACCATACAGAGAATTAACTTATGGAGAAATTATAAATTATGTTAATCAAGAAGGTTTAGCTATATGTTCAGATCTAAAATTAAAAGCTAAAATTAAAAAAGAAGGTATTAATAATAGAAATGAATTAGGAAATTTTTGTGAACAATATGGTTATGAACCATTAAAGTTACCATCATCCAATAAAAAATATAGAAGAGAAAAAAGATATAATAAGTATAGAAAACCTAAAAGAAATTATATACAAGATAATAAAAATGAAAATTATAACAAAAAATACAAAAATAAAAGAAAGAAATATAACAAAGAAACGATAATATGCTATAATTGTGGGAAACCTGGTCATACCTCTAGAAACTGTTATGTTAAAAAGAAAATAAATGAGTTAAATATACCAGAAGAATACAAAGAACAAATTCTTAAAATAATAATAAATGAAGAACTCAGTGATTCTGATATTTCTGATTATAGAGAAAATGATTTAAATATAATAGAAAATGAATCAAGTAGTAGCAATGAATCAGAAGAATGTGAATGTTTAGGTAATTGTGTTTGTGAATATAAGATAAATGGTATAACTGATGACAATGAAAAAATTAAAATATTAATTAAATTAGTAGAAAAAATTGAAGATAAAGAAGTAAAAAAAATATATTTAGACAAATTAAAAGAAAAAATAAAAGATAATAATACTATAGAAGAAACACAAGATTATAATCTTATGGAAATATTTAAAAGATTTAATAAAAACACTAAATCTATAACTATTCCAGAATTGCAAGAAGAAATAAAAACAATTAAAGCAGAAATAGCTACTATTAAACAAAGAATGAATACCTTAGAAAAAGGAAAAGAAAAAGAGGTCGAAAATGTTAATGATACAATAACCTCTAATAATTTAGTTATAAATAATATACAAAGTATCAGCACTCAAAGATGGTATATTAAAGTAAATATTGTAATAAATAATGACTATAAATTATCATTAATTGCTTTGGTTGATTCTGGAGCAGATTTAAATTGTATACAAGAAGGATTAGTACCAGTTAAATATTATGAAAAGTCATCACAAAGATTATCTGGAGTAACTGGAGATAAATTAAAAATAGGATACAAATTATCAAATGTTCATGTTTGCAATAATAATTATTGCTATAAAACTAACTTAATATTAGTTAAGAATATGGGTTCTCAACTTATTTTAGGACAACCATTTATAACCCAATTATATCTATTTAAAGTAAATGAAAAAGGACTAACTATAAAAATTTTGGGAAAAAAGATATTATTTGAGTTTGCTATACCAATGATAACAAAAGAAATAAATATTATAGATAATAAAAAGAAACATATAGAATATTTAATAAATGAAATAAATGATAAGAGAATAAATAATCATTTACAAACTACTATTATACAAAACAAAATAAAACAAATAGATGACAAATTTAAAAAGAATGTTTGTGCTACTACTCCAAATGCTTTTTGGAAAAGAAAACAACATATTGTTAGTTTACCTTATATAAAAGAATTTAATGAAAAAGATATTCCTACCAAATCTAAATCTATACATATGAATGAAGAACTAGTAGAACATTGTAGAAAAGAAATACAAGAATTATTAGATAAAAATCTTATAAGACCGTCAAAATCTCCATGGTCTTGTTCAGCCTTCTATGTTATGAATAGTGCTGAAATTGAAAGAGGAATACCAAGATTAGTTATAAACTATAAACCATTAAATAAAGTATTAAAATGGATTAGATATCCTATACCAGATAAAAGAGATTTATTAAAAAGATTATATGATTCAAAAATATTTTCTAAATTTGATATGAAATCAGGATTTTGGCAAATACAAATTGAAGAAAAAGATAAATATAAAACAGGATTTAATGTCCCTTTTGGTCATTATGAATGGAATGTTATGCCTTTTGGTTTAAAGAATGCTCCTTCGGAATTTCAAAATATAATGAATGATATAGTTATTCCTATAAGTAATTTTGCTATAGTATATATTGATGATATTTTAATATTCTCTAAAAATATAGATCAGCATTTTAAACACTTAAATATATTCTATAATCTTATATACAAAAATGGTTTAGCAGTCTCTCCTACTAAAATGACTTTATTTCAAACTGAGATAAGATTTTTAGGACATGATATTATTCAGGGAACTATTAAACCTATAGATAGAAGTCTACAATTTTCTAATAAATTTCCAGATGAAATTAAAGATAAAAAACAATTACAAAGATTTCTAGGATGTTTAAATTATATTCATGATTTCTTTAAAGATCTAGGAAGTATATGTAAACCATTATATAATAGACTTAAGAAAAATCCTGAACCGTGGACAGAAAAACATACTCAAGTAGTTAAATTAATAAAAAGTAAAATAAAAGAATTACCCTGTTTAACTATACCAAATCCAGAAGCAAGTCTTATTGTTGAAACAGATGCTAGCGATATTGGATACGGTGGTATATTAAAACAAAAATTTAAGAATGAAGATAAAGAACAATTAGTAAGATTTTTCTCAGGATCTTGGAATAATACTCAAAAGAATTATTCTATAGTTAAAAAAGAAATATTAAGTATAGTTTTAAATATTCAAAAGTTTGAAGATGATTTATATATGAAACCTTTTTTATTAAGAGTTGATTGTTCTTCAGCAAAATATATTTTAGAAAAAGATGTAAAAAATTTAATTTCAAAACAAATTTTTGCAAGATGGCAAGCTATATTAAGTAATTTTGATTTCGAAATTGAAATAATAAAAGGAGAAAATAATTCTCTTCCAGATTTCTTATCAAGAGAATTTTTACAGGGATGAATTCAAACAAGAAACCTATCATTCCTATACCAAGACCTAGATTATCTTCTCCATCAACCCCTCCAGTTATATCTCAGAATAGATTTACGCCTCTTAGCCCATTTTCTCAATCTCCAAGAAGAAGCTTATCTCCCTTTTTACCCAGCCAAACATATTCAAGAGCAACTTATTCAGCTCTTGCCTCTATACCTAATAATATTCCAAATCAAAATCCTTATACATCAACTGCTTCATCCTCTAATAACCCCAAGAATCTCGATAAACCAGAAATCAAAACAAATCCTAATCGTCAAGTTGTCAAAATTTTAGAACCAGAGGAGGAAGATAAGTTAAACCAAAGTTTTGGTACTCTTATCAAATATATTTTTCCTCCTAATACTCATTTCTTTAACAATGAATTCCAAACAAGAGAATATTATGAAGCAATACTTTTAGAAAGCAAATCCATTATAATAACTCATACTCCAGATCGAGATAACCCAGACTTGATTGGTAGTTCCAAGGTCAAAATTCGTAAAGTTTTATCTCTTGAAGATTGGGGAGACAATCCCTACATCAATAAAGTTTTAAGGAGCTTTCCAGTATATCCAGGTTATAATTACTATGATTACCAAGAAGCATGGACAAAAACATTTTTCTTAAGAAATCATAAACATACATGGTTCTTTCGATTTAATGAAGTTTTCCCAAATAAATATCCAAGATGGTTCGTCAAATGGTTTAGATACATGGGAAATGTTCCCGAAATCTTCCCTTCAAGAATATTTCAAGGATACCAAAAATATAAAACAGTTTTTTCTCAAGAGAGTATCCCTCAGTTCGAATATACTTTACAGTTTATGATTATTTTCAAACTTCCATGGATCATGTCATGGAATTATAAAAAACAAGAAGCAGATGGAGTTTCTCCTCCATTACTTGTCAGAGAATTCAGCTCAAGATGGTGGGATGCTGTTACAGATGATCAAGCAGATGAAAAGGCAGTCATAAATTATTATAACAGTCTTACTAAAAGTCCAATTCCTATTTCAAGTGATGAAGAAGCCATAAATAGAATTCAAGCATGTAAATCAAGAGAAGAAATACAAAAGATTTTAAATGAAGTTAGAAGATCTCCCACTCCTAGTGAAGATATATATCAAGATTCTCAAGATCCATATGAAGAAGATGAATAATTAAGACAGTTATATTCAAGTTTTTAAATATTATAGATAAGATGTAAAATAAACGTGTCGTGTCTTTATATTAAAGTAATATATATCAGGCATCAATAATTCCCCATTATCAAAAGAGGACAAGATACTTTTATAAAGAAGAAAATTATTGAAGACAAGTTCATGCATCAGTGATAATGGAGCAAGAAAGGACAAGATACTTTTATAAAGAAGAAGTATTATTGAAGATAGTGGAATCAAAAGACAATAATGGATCAAGTAACCGGCATTTGTAAGTCATTTACAATCAACAAGAAAAGAACCGGCATCTTCAAGTTACACTTTCAAGCTATAAAAAGAGAGGACTTCAAGAATGAAAGGCAGACTTCATTTTTATGAAGACAAAACAATCTATTGTATTATCCACCACACAATGTTCAAAAATCTTAGATTTTCAAATCTGTATATCTCCAAGTTCTTCTATAGTTCAGTCTGTTCCTACTGAATCTTCTTGTTATAATTCAGAAATAAATAATAAAGGTATCCTTTTATAATCTTTATTTATACTTTGATTTTATTCACAATCATCTTCAATTATTTTCAAAATGAGTGAAACAAAGATACAAATGAATAATAATCATAATCGATATTATAGTCATTTTTTAAAATATTTATATATTAGAAGAAAGTCTATGTTACGAGAAATAGAATATGTTAAGAATGAAATAAAAGAAAACAAAAAATTAATATATATTGGTTTTCAAAATATTAATATAAATTGGTACTATAAAACATTAGAAAATAGTTTAAAAGAAAATATGAGAACTATTATAGTAATAAGATCTAAACTAGTTATTTGTTAATCCAAATCAAATGGCTATCAGTTTATTATCTTATATTATATTAAAAGTAATAATAATTATTGAATTAATTATAGTCTATACAATACTAATAATATTATACATTTTAGAAAGAATTTTTTCATCAGTTTTTAAATTATTAACTTAATAAAGACAATTTACTAAGTTTCAATCGATCTAACATCAAATTATACATTTTAGAAAGAATTTTTTCATCAGTTTTTAAATTATTAACTTAATAAAGACAATTTACTAAGTTTCAATCGATCTAACGTCAAATGGAAATAATAAATAATATTCCCTTTAAAATGGAAATAGAATTTTTAACAGATGAGATGTTTAATAACTATAATAATGAGAAATTAATATGGTATTATTTAAAATTTGATAAAAAAGAAAGAATGTTGCATAATATAGATTGGCAATTATATATTGTTAATAATGAAGTAAATATTCCATTTTTTACCTGGTTTCATTTATATAGTTTAGAACAAAAAATTAATTTTCCCTTTACAGAAAAAATTGAAGTCACTACTGATGACATAAATAAGGTATATTATGATCCAAAATCTAAAAATCCTATAATAAGTCTACACCCACCTTGTCAAGATATTATAATTAAAAAAGATAATGAAGAATATATAGGACAACCTCTATCTAAACATGATAATAATGATAAAAAATCATTATCAACAATAATATATCAAAATAATTATACAAATGAAATGTTAAATACTATAGGACAACAACTAGATAGAATAGAAAATAATAAACAAGTTAGTACCTCATCTGATAATGAAAAGAAAACTAATATAGAAGAAAATCCTTTATTTGTACCGTATAATATAGATACAACAATAAATTTAGGAAAACAAGATTCTATATTAAGAGAAATAGAAGATAAATTAAATATATCTAATGAGAATATAAATGTTATAAATAAAAATGACTCAGAAAATAATATATCAGAGTTGGAAGAACAATTTGATTATGAGATAAATAAAATAAAAAATAATTATTATACTCCAAAACCAGAAACAAGAAATTATTATCCTAGACCTACACCACCAGATTTACAATATGAAGAACGTCATACTTTAGTTCAGTCTAGATATGATGGTAGCTGTATATATGAATGGAATATAGATGGTTGTTCAGAATATCAAATTATAAATTTATTACAAGAAATGACTATGGCTTCTAATGCTTATAAGTCACATAATAAAGATGATGAACAAAAGGTTTTTAAAGCTCTTATTAGTGGCTTTACTGGAAGTTTAAAAGGTTGGTGGGATATGTATGTTTCACCAGAAGAAAAAGAAGTAATATTTAATGCTAAAAAGACTATTATAAAAAAAGAGAATAATTTAGAAGTTGAAACTGAAGTATATGATTGTGTTAATACTTTAATTTTTGCTATACTCAAAAATTTTGTAGGAAATCCAACATCTTATCAAGATAGAAGTGCTACTGTTTTATTAAACTTAAATTGCAGAAAATTACAAGATTTTAGATGGTATAAAGATATTTTCTTATCTAAAGTAATGCTTAGGGCTGATTGTAAAGAAGCATATTGGAAAGAAAGATTTATAGCAGGATTACCTAAATTATTTGCAGAAAGAATAAGAAATAAATTAAATGCTGAATTTAATAATTCTATACCATACAGAGAATTAACTTATGGAGAAATTATAAATTATGTTAATCAAGAAGGTTTAGCTATATGTTCAGATCTAAAATTAAAAGCTAAAATTAAAAAAGAAGGTATTAATAATAGAAATGAATTAGGAAATTTTTGTGAACAATATGGTTATGAACCATTAAAGTTACCATCATCCAATAAAAAATATAGAAGAGAAAAAAGATATAATAAGTATAGAAAACCTAAAAGAAATTATATACAAGATAATAAAAATGAAAATTATAACAAAAAATACAAAAATAAAAGAAAGAAATATAACAAAGAAACGATAATATGCTATAATTGTGGGAAACCTGGTCATACCTCTAGAAACTGTTATGTTAAAAAGAAAATAAATGAGTTAAATATACCAGAAGAATACAAAGAACAAATTCTTAAAATAATAATAAATGAAGAACTCAGTGATTCTGATATTTCTGATTATAGAGAAAATGATTTAAATATAATAGAAAATGAATCAAGTAGTAGCAATGAATCAGAAGAATGTGAATGTTTAGGTAATTGTGTTTGTGAATATAAGATAAATGGTATAACTGATGACAATGAAGAAATTAAAATATTAATTAAATTAGTAGAAAAAATTGAAGATAAAGAAGTAAAAAGAATATATTTAGACAAATTAAAAGAAAAAATAAAAGATAATAATACTATAGAAGAAACACAAGATTATAATCTTATGGAAATATTTAAAAGATTTAATAAAAACACTAAATCTATAACTATTCCAGAATTGCAAGAAGAAATAAAAACAATTAAAGCAGAAATAGCTACTATTAAACAAAGAATGAATACCTTAGAAAAAGGAAAAGAAAAAGAGGTCGAAAATGTTAATGATACAATAACCTCTAATAATTTAGTTATAAATAATATACAAAGTATCAGCACTCAAAGATGGTATATTAAAGTAAATATTGTAATAAATAATGATTATAAATTATCATTAATTGCTTTGGTTGATTCTGGAGCAGATTTAAATTGTATACAAGAAGGATTAGTACCAGTTAAATATTATGAAAAGTCATCACAAAGATTATCTGGAGTAACTGGAGATAAATTAAAAATAGGATACAAATTATCAAATGTTCATGTTTGCAATAATAATTATTGCTATAAAACTAACTTAATATTAGTTAAGAATATGGGTTCTCAACTTATTTTAGGACAACCATTTATAACCCAATTATATCCATTTAAAGTAAATGAAAAAGGACTAACTATAAAAATTTTGGGAAAAAAGATATTATTTGAGTTTGCTATACCAATGATAACAAAAGAAATAAATATTATAGATAATAAAAAGAAACATATAGAATATCTAATAAATGAAATAAATGATAAGAGAATAAATAATCATTTACAAACTACTATTATACAAAACAAAATAAAACAAATAGATGAAAAATTTAAAAAGAATGTTTGTGCTACTACTCCAAATGCTTTTTGGAAAAGAAAACAACATATTGTTAGTTTACCTTATATAAAAGAATTTAATGAAAAAGATATTCCTACCAAATCTAAATCTATACATATGAATGAAGAACTAGTAGAACATTGTATAAAAGAAATACAAGAATTATTAGATAAAAATCTTATAAGACCGTCAAAATCTCCATGGTCTTGTTCAGCCTTCTATGTTATGAATAGTGCTGAAATTGAAAGAGGAATACCAAGATTAGTTATAAACTATAAACCATTAAATAAAGTATTAAAATGGATTAGATATCCTATACCAGATAAAAGAGATTTATTAAAAAGATTATATGATTCAAAAATATTTTCTAAATTTGATATGAAATCAGGATTTTGGCAAATACAAATTGAAGAAAAAGATAAATATAAAACAGGATTTAATGTCCCTTTTGGTCATTATGAATGGAATGTTATGCCTTTTGGTTTAAAGAATGCTCCTTCGGAATTTCAAAATATAATGAATGATATAGTTATTCCTATAAGTAATTTTGCTATAGTATATATTGATGATATTTTAATATTCTCTAAAAATATAGATCAGCATTTTAAACACTTAAATATATTCTATAATCTTATATACAAAAATGGTTTAGCAGTCTCTCCTACTAAAATGACTTTATTTCAAACTGAGATAAGATTTTTAGGACATGATATTATTCAGGGAACTATTAAACCTATAGATAGAAGTCTACAATTTTCTAATAAATTTCCAGATGAAATTAAAGATAAAAAACAATTACAAAGATTTCTAGGATGTTTAAATTATATTCATGATTTCTTTAAAGATCTAGGAAGTATATGTAAACCATTATATAATAGACTTAAGAAAAATCCTGAACCGTGGACAGAAAAACATACTCAAGTAGTTAAATTAATAAAAAGTAAAATAAAAGAATTACCCTGTTTAACTATACCAAATCCAGAAGCAAGTCTTATTGTTGAAACAGATGCTAGCGATATTGGATACGGTGGTATATTAAAACAAAAATTTAAGAATGAAGATAAAGAACAATTAGTAAGATTTTTCTCAGGATCTTGGAATAATACTCAAAAGAATTATTCTATAGTTAAAAAAGAAATATTAAGTATAGTTTTAAATATTCAAAAGTTTGAAGATGATTTATATATGAAACCTTTTTTATTAAGAGTTGATTGTTCTTCAGCAAAATATATTTTAGAAAAAGATGTAAAAAATTTAATTTCAAAACAAATTTTTGCAAGATGGCAAGCTATATTAAGTAATTTTGATTTCGAAATTGAAATAATAAAAGGAGAAAATAATTCTCTTCCAGATTTCTTATCAAGAGAATTTTTACAGGGATGAATTCAAACAAGAAACCTATCATTCCTATACCAAGACCTAGATTATCTTCTCCATCAACCCCTCCAGTTATATCTCAGAATAGATTTACGCCTCTTAGCCCATTTTCTCAATCTCCAAGAAGAAGCTTATCTCCCTTTTTACCCAGCCAAACATATTCAAGAGCAACTTATTCAGCTCTTGCCTCTATACCTAATAATATTCCAAATCAAAATCCTTATACATCAACTGCTTCATCCTCTAATAACCCCAAGAATCTCGATAAACCAGAAATCAAAACAAATCCTAATCGTCAAGTTGTCAAAATTTTAGAACCAGAGGAGGAAGATAAGTTAAACCAAAGTTTTGGTACTCTTATCAAATATATTTTTCCTCCTAATACTCATTTCTTTAACAATGAATTCCAAACAAGAGAATATTATGAAGCAATACTTTTAGAAAGCAAATCCATTATAATAACTCATACTCCAGATCGAGATAACCCAGACTTGATTGGTAGTTCCAAGGTCAAAATTCGTAAAGTTTTATCTCTTGAAGATTGGGGAGACAATCCCTACATCAATAAAGTTTTAAGGAGCTTTCCAGTATATCCAGGTTATAATTACTATGATTACCAAGAAGCATGGACAAAAACATTTTTCTTAAGAAATCATAAACATACATGGTTCTTTCGATTTAATGAAGTTTTCCCAAATAAATATACAAGATGGTTCGTCAAATGGTTTAGATACATGGGAAATGTTCCCGAAATCTTCCCTTCAAGAATATTTCAAGGATACCAAAAATATAAAACAGTTTTTTCTCAAGAGAGTATCCCTCAGTTCGAATATACTTTACAGTTTATGATTATTTTCAAACTTCCATGGATCATGTCATGGAATTATAAAAAACAAGAAGCAGATGGAGTTTCTCCTCCATTACTTGTCAGAGAATTCAGCTCAAGATGGTGGGATGCTGTTACAGATGATCAAGCAGATGAAAAGGCAGTCATAAATTATTATAACAGTCTTACTAAAAGTCCAATTCCTATTTCAAGTGATGAAGAAGCCATAAATAGAATTCAAGCATGTAAATCAAGAGAAGAAATACAAAAGATTTTAAATGAAGTTAGAAGATCTCCCACTCCTAGTGAAGATATATATCAAGATTCTCAAAATCCATATGAAGAAGATGAATAATTAAGACAGTTATATTCAAGTTTTTAAATATTATAGATAAGATGTAAAATAAACGTGTCGTGTCTTTATATTAAAGTAATATATATCAGGCATCAATAATTCCCCATTATCAAAAGAGGACAAGATACTTTTATAAAGAAGAAAATTATTGAAGACAAGTTCATGCATCAGTGATAATGGAGCAAGAAAGGACAAGATACTTTTATAAAGAAGAAGTATTATTGAAGATAGTGGAATCAAAAGACAATAATGGATCAAGTAACCGACATTTGTAAGTCATTTACAATCAACAAGAAAAGAACCGGCATCTTCAAGTTACACTTTCAAGCTATAAAAAGAGAGGACTTCAAGAATGAAAGGCAGACTTCATTTTTATGAAGAAAAAACAATCTATTGTATTATCCACCACACAATGTTCAAAAATCTTAGATTTTCAAATCTGTATATCTCCAAGTTCTTCTATAGTTCAGTCTGTTCCTACTGAATCTTCTTGTTATAATTCAGAAATAAATAATAAAGGTATCCTTTTATAATCTTTATTTATACTTTGATTTTATTCACAATCATCTTCAATTATTTTCAAAATGAGTGAAACAAAGATACAAATGAATAATAATCATAATCGACATTATAGTCATTTTTTAAAATATTTATATATTAGAAGAAAGTCTATGATAGAATATGTTAAGAATGAAATAAAAGAAAACAAAAAATTAATATATTTTGGTTTTCAAAATATTAATATAAATTGGTACTATAAAACATTATAAAATAGTTTAAAAGAAAATATGAGAACTATTATAGTAATAAGATCTAAACTAGTTATTTGTTAATCCAAATCAAATGGCTATCAGTTTATTATCTTATATTATATTAAAAGTAATAATAATTATTGAATTAATTATAGTCTATACAATACTAATAATATTATACATTTTAGAAAGAATTTTTTCATCAGTTTTTAAATTATTAACTTAATAAAGACAATTTACTAAGTTTCAATTGATCTAACATCAAATGGTGTTCCCGGGGAATCTTGTATTCAGGTAATATAAAACTTACTCTATCTTGTTTATTGGAATAAATTTTAAAACTCATTTTGCATAATAAATTTTAAAACTCATTTTGCATAGATTTTACACACCATTACCTCCTCAAAATAGAGCACTTGGCTCTGATACCATTTGATGTTAGATCGATTGAAACTTAGTAAATTGTCTTTATTAAGTTAATAATTTAAAAACTGATGAAAAAATTCTTTCTAAAATGTATAATATTATTAGTATTGTATAGACTATAATTAATTCAATAATTATTATTACTTTTAATATAATATAAGATAATAAACTGATAGCCATTTGATTTGGATTAACAAATAACTAGTTTAGATCTTATTACTATAATAGTTCTCATATTTTCTTTTAAACTATTTTCTAATGTTTTATAGTACCAATTTATATTAATATTTTGAAAACCAATATATATTAATTTTTTGTTTTCTTTTATTTCATTCTTAACATATTCTATCATAGACTTTCTTCTAATATATAAATATTTTAAAAAATGACTATAATATCGATTATGATTATTATTCATTTGTATCTTTGTTTCACTCATTTTGAAAATAATTGAAGATGATTGTGAATAAAATCAAAGTATAAATAAAGATTATAAAAGGATACCTTTATTATTTATTTCTGAATTATAACAAGAAGATTCAGTAGGAACAGACTGAACTATAGAAGAACTTGGAGATATACAGATTTGAAAATCTAAGATTTTTGAACATTGTGTGGTGGATAATACAATAGATTGTTTTTTCTTCATAAAAATGAAGTCTGCCTTTCATTCTTGAAGTCCTCTCTTTTTATAGCTTGAAAGTGTAACTTGAAGATGCCGGTTCTTTTCTTGTTGATTGTAAATGACTTACAAATGCCGGTTACTTGATCCATTATTGTCTTTTGATTCCACTATCTTCAATAATACTTCTTCTTTATAAAAGTATCTTGTCCTTTCTTGCTCCATTATCACTGATGCATGAACTTGTCTTCAATAATTTTCTTCTTTATAAAAGTATCTTGTCCTCTTTTGATAATGGGGAATTATTGATGCCTGATATATATTACTTTAATATAAAGACACGACACGTTTATTTTACATCTTATCTATAATATTTAAAAACTTGAATATAACTGTCTTAATTATTCATCTTCTTCATATGGATCTTGAGAATCTTGATATATATCTTCACTAGGAGTGGGAGATCTTCTAACTTCATTTAAAATCTTTTGTATTTCTTCTCTTGATTTACATGCTTGAATTCTATTTATGGCTTCTTCATCACTTGAAATAGGAATTGGACTTTTAGTAAGACTGTTATAATAATTTATGACTGCCTTTTCATCTGCTTGATCATCTGTAACAGCATCCCACCATCTTGAGCTGAATTCTCTGACAAGTAATGGAGGAGAAACTCCATCTGCTTCTTGTTTTTTATAATTCCATGACATGATCCATGGAAGTTTGAAAATAATCATAAACTGTAAAGTATATTCGAACTGAGGGATACTCTCTTGAGAAAAAACTGTTTTATATTTTTGGTATCCTTGAAATATTCTTGAAGGGAAGATTTCGGGAACATTTCCCATGTATCTAAACCATTTGACGAACCATCTTGGATATTTATTTGGGAAAACTTCATTAAATCGAAAGAACCATGTATGTTTATGATTTCTTAAGAAAAATGTTTTTGTCCATGCTTCTTGGTAATCATAGTAATTATAACCTGGATATACTGGAAAGCTCCTTAAAACTTTATTGATGTAGGGATTGTCTCCCCAATCTTCAAGAGATAAAACTTTACGAATTTTGACCTTGGAACTACCAATCAAGTCTGGGTTATCTCGATCTGGAGTATGAGTTATTATAATGGATTTGCTTTCTAAAAGTATTGCTTCATAATATTCTCTTGTTTGGAATTCATTGTTAAAGAAATGAGTATTAGGAGGAAAAATATATTTGATAAGAGTACCAAAACTTTGGTTTAACTTATCTTCCTCCTCTGGTTCTAAAATTTTGACAACTTGACGATTAGGATTTGTTTTGATTTCTGGTTTATCGAGATTCTTGGGGTTATTAGAGGATGAAGCAGTTGATGTATAAGGATTTTGATTTGGAATATTATTAGGTATAGAGGCAAGAGCTGAATAAGTTGCTCTTGAATATGTTTGGCTGGGTAAAAAGGGAGATAAGCTTCTTCTTGGAGATTGAGAAAATGGGCTAAGAGGCGTAAATCTATTCTGAGATATAACTGGAGGGGTTGATGGAGAAGATAATCTAGGTCTTGGTATAGGAATGATAGGTTTCTTGTTTGAATTCATCCCTGTAAAAATTCTCTTGATAAGAAATCTGGAAGAGAATTATTTTCTCCTTTTATTATTTCAATTTCGAAATCAAAATTACTTAATATAGCTTGCCATCTTGCAAAAATTTGTTTTGAAATTAAATTTTTTACATCTTTTTCTAAAATATATTTTGCTGAAGAACAATCAACTCTTAATAAAAAAGGTTTCATATATAAATCATCTTCAAACTTTTGAATATTTAAAACTATACTTAATATTTCTTTTTTAACTATAGAATAATTCTTTTGAGTATTATTCCAAGATCCTGAGAAAAATCTTACTAATTGTTCTTTATCTTCATTCTTAAATTTTTGTTTTAATATACCACCGTATCCAATATCGCTAGCATCTGTTTCAACAATAAGACTTGCTTCTGGATTTGGTATAGTTAAACAGGGTAATTCTTTTATTTTACTTTTTATTAATTTAACTACTTGAGTATGTTTTTATGTCCACGGTTCAGGATTTTTCTTAAGTCTATTATATAATGGTTTACATATACTTCCTAGATCTTTAAAGAAATCATGAATATAATTTAAACATCCTAGAAATCTTTGTAATTGTTTTTTATCTTTAATTTCATCTGGAAATTTATTAGAAAATTGTAGACTTCTATCTATAGGTTTAATAGTTCCCTGAATAATATCATGTCCTAAAAATCTTATCTCAGTTTGAAATAAAGTCATTTTAGTAGGAGAGACTGCTAAACCATTTTTGTATATAAGATTATAAAATATATTTAAGTGTTTAAAATGCTGATCTATATTTTTAGAGAATATTAAAATATCATCAATATATACTATAGCAAAATTACTTATAGGAATAACTATATCATTCATTATATTTTGAAATTCCGAAGGAGCATTCTTTAAACCAAAAGGCATAACATTCCATTCATAATGACCAAAAGGGACATTAAATCCTGTTTTATATTTATCTTTTTCTTCAATTTGTATTTGCCAAAATCCTGATTTCATATCAAATTTAGAAAATATTTTTGAATCATATAATCTTTTTAATAAATCTCTTTTATCTGGTATAGGATATCTAATCCATTTTAATACTTTATTTAATGGTTTATAGTTTATAACTAATCTTGGTATTCCTCTTTCAATTTCAGCACTATTCATAACATAGAAGGCTGAACAAGACCATGAAGATTTTGACGGTCTTATAAGATTTTTATCTAATAATTCTTGTATTTCTTTTCTACAATGTTCTACTAGTTCTTCATTCATATGTATAGATTTAGATTTGGTAGGAATATCTTTTTCATTAAATTCTTTTATATAAGGTAAACTAACAATATGTTGTTTTCTTTTCCAAAAAGCATTTGGAGTAGTAGCACAAACATTCTTTTTAAAATTTTCATCTATTTGTTTTATTTTGTTTTGTATAATAGTAGTTTGTAAATGATTATTTATTCTCTTATCATTTATTTCATTTATTAAATATTCTATATGTTTCTTTTTATTATCTATAATATTTATTTCTTTTGTTATCATTGGTATAGCAAACTCAAATAATATCTTTTTTCCCAAAAATTTTATAGTTAGTCCTTTTTCATTTACTTTAAATGGATATAATTGGGTTATAAATGGTTGTCCTAAAATAAGTTGAGAACCCATATTCTTAACTAATATTAAGTTAGTTTTATAGCAATAATTATTATTGCAAACATGAACATTTGATAATTTGTATCCTATTTTTAATTTATCTCCAGTTACTCCAGATAATCTTTGTGATGACTTTTCATAATATTTAACTGGTACTAATCCTTCTTGTATACAATTTAAATCTGCTCCAGAATCAACCAAAACAATTAATGATAATCTATAATCATTATTTATTACAATATTTACTTTAATATACCATCTTTGAGTGCTGATACTTTGTATATTATTTATAACTAAATTATTAGAGGTTATTGTATCATTAACATTTTCGACCTCTTTTTCTTTTCCTTTTTCTAAGGTATTCATTCTTTGTTTAATAGTAGCTATTTCTGCTTTAATTGTTTTTATTTCTTCTTGCAATTCTGGAATAGTTATAGATTTAGTGTTTTTATTAAATCTTTTAAATATTTCCATAAGATTACAATCTTGTGTTTCTTCTATAGTATTATTATCTTTTATTTTTTCTTTTAATTTGTCTAAATATATTCTTTTTACTTCTTTATCTTCAATTTTTTCTACTAATTTAATTAATATTTTAATTTCTTCATTGTCATCAGTTATACCATTTATCTTATATTCACAAACACAATTACCTAAACATTCACATTCTTCTGATTCATTGCTACTACTTGATTCATTTTCTATTATATTTAAATCATTTTCTCTATAATCAGAAATATCAGAATCACTGAGTTCTTCATTTATTATTATTTTAAGAATTTGTTCTTTGTATTCTTCTGGTATATTTAACTCATTTATTTTCTTTTTAACATAACAGTTTCTAGAGGTATGACCAGGTTTCCCACAATTATAGCATATTATCGTTTCTTTGTTATATTTCTTTATTTTATTTTTGTATTTTTTGTTATAATTTTCATTTTTATTATCTTGTATATAATTTCTTTTAGGTTTTCTATACTTATTATATCTTTTTTCTCTTCTATATTTTTTATTGGATGATGGTAACTTTAATGGTTCATAACCATATTGTTCACAAAGATTTCCTAATTCATTTCTATTATTAATACCTTCTTTTTTAATTTTAGCTTTTAATTTTAGATCTGAACATATAGCTAAACCTTCTTGATTAACATAATTTATAATTTCTCCATAAGTTAATTCTCTGTATTGTATAGAATTATTAAATTCAGCATTTAATTTATTTCTTATTCTTTCTGCAAATAATTTAGGTAATCCTGCTATAAATCTTTCTTTCCAATATGCTTCTTTACAATCAGCCCTAAGCATTACTTTAGATAAGAAAATATCTTTATACCATCTAAAATCTTGTAATTTTCTGCAATTTAAGTTTAATAAAACAGTAGCACTTCTATCTTGATAAGATGTTGGATTTCCTACAAAATTTTTGAGTATAGCAAAAATTAAAGTATTAACACAATCATATACTTCAGTTTCAACTTCTAAATTATTCTCTTTTTTTATAATAGTCTTTTTAGCATTAAATATTATTTCTTTTTCTTCTGGTGAAACATACATATCCCACCAACCTTTTAAACTTCCAGTAAAGCCACTAATAAGAGCTTTAAAAACCTTTTGTTCATCATCTTTATTATGTGACTTATAAGCATTAGAAGCCATAGTCATTTCTTGTAATAAATTTATAATTTGATATTCTGAACAACCATCTATATTCCATTCATATATACAGCTACCATCATATCTAGACTGAACTAAAGTATGACGTTCTTCATATTGTAAATCTGGTGGTGTAGGTCTAGGATAATAATTTCTTGTTTCTGGTTTTGGAGTATAATAATTATTTTTTATTTTATTTATGTCATAATCAAATTGTTCTTCCAACTCTGATATATTATTTTCTGAGTCATTTTTATTTATAACATTTATATTCTCATTAGATATATTTAATTTAGCTAATTTATCTTCTATTTTTCTTAATATAGAATCTTGTTTTCCTAAATTTATTGGTACAAATAAAGGATTTTCTTCTATATTAGTTTTCTTTTCATTATCAGATGAGGTACTAACTTGTTTATTATTTTCTATTCTATCTAGTTGTTGCCTATAGTATTTAACATTTCATTTGTATAATTATTTTGATATATTATTGTTGATAATGATTTTTTATCATTATTATCATGTTTAGATAGAGGTTGTCCTATATATTCTTCATTATCTTTTTTAACTATAATATCTTGACAAGGTGGGTGTTGACTTATTATAGGATTTTTAGATTTTGGATCATAATATACCTTATTTATGTCATCAGTAGTGACTTCAATTTTTTCTGTAAAGGGAAAATTAATTTTTTGTTCTAAACTATATAAATGAAACCAGGTAAAAAATGGAATATTTACTTCATTATTAACAATATATAATTGCCAATCTATATTATGCAACATTCTTTCTTTTTTATCAAATTTTAAATAATACCATATTAATTTCTCATTATTATAGTTATTAAACATCTCATCTGTTAAAAATTCTATTTCCATTTTAAAGGGAATATTATTTATTATTTCCATCTTTTAATGAACTAATCTTTTTATTTGTTCTAATTTTTCTTTTAAATAGAGATTTTGTAAAGTTAAATTTAATATCATATCTTTATGTGTTTTTCTACTAAAAACATTTTCTCCCATATATAATTCTTCTTTAAATATTTTTATTAATTTACTATTTCTTAAAATAGACTCTTGGAAATGTTTTATTTCTTTTTTAAGATTATATTGATATAAACTCATTTTAACAAATAATTAATTGTGATCTTTCTATGTCAACCTTATCATATACTATTTTTAAATTGTCATTTAATACTTTCAAAGCCCAATTTATATCATAATCTCGAAAACTTCCAAAGCTAACAAATGTATAATTTTCTTTTTTCATATTTTTAATGTTTTTTTATCTCTAATCTTATCGATTTTTCTTGTTTATATAATCTCTTTAAATAATTAATATGCTCTTGATTTTTACTATTTCTTAATTGTATTTTTGTATCACTCATAATTTTCTCTATAATATTCTACTTCAGATCTAGTAGGTTGATCAATAAAATCATCACTTATATTATCATCTTCATATAATGGTTTGGGAATAGATGTATTAAAATCCACTCCTTTAAATTTCATAGACTGTGTTCTTCTTAAGTTTGGAATATTAGTTGATGTGGATGGAATATAATATGAGTGTCTAGCAGAACTTATTTTATCATTTTTAAATATTATATCTATATTACCATTAGAATGGTCTATAATATTATTTATCTGAGTATTAATTTCTAGGGGTTTTGGTTCTATAATTTCTTTAAAATTCCATGTTTGATTTCTAATAACTTCATCCCATTTAATCCTTTTAGGAACAGTTATATTAGAGTTTTGAAAATTAGATTCTATAAGCAAAGTTTCATTAATAGATTTTTCTTTTTTATATTTTGGTTCTATAGTAGTAGTCATAGTTTTATAATATACTCTATATATTAAAACTAGTGGATCAGATCCTTCTTTTATTTCAATTTCTTTTAATTGTAAATTTAATGTTAAAACGTCTAATATATTTTTATCAAATAAAGATATTGTATAATCAGGATAAGCTTGAAAATATATTGGACCATTACATATATTAGATTCTCCTAAAGCTAATAATGATTGATTAAAATTTGTTAATCTAGCATCTCTTAATACAATACATATAGGAGCATTAATACCCAATCTTGTCATAGGTTTTATAGCTACTTGAACTAATCCAATATGTAAAAATTTATAATTTTTTCTATGTTCTTGTATAGCTTTTGAGGAAAATAATTTTAAAACTTACTCTATTCAGGTAATATATATATATATATATATATATATATATATATATATATATATATATATATATATATATATATATATATATATATATATATATATATATATATCAACGCATAATGTGTATATATATATATATATATACACATTATATATAACAGGAGGCATTTGAAGGATAATGTCACCTCATTGCCCAGTCAATGCCAGTAATTCAATTTCAGCCATGTCATCTGCCATGTCATCACATGTAAACTATTTTTTAACATGTATTTATTTTTTTAATTTTTAAATGAATTTTTAAAATATACATGTCATCTGCCATGTCATCACATGTAAACTATTTTTTTAATTTTTAAATGAATTTTTAAAATATATTTCGAAATTTGTAAATGTACGAATAAAAAGGTTGACACTTGCAGGATTCGAACATAGGTCTTGGTCTTGGCATCCACACACAAGCATGTTAACCACTGGAGTATGTGAGTTTATGTGTTAGATCATTCAAAACAATTTTGTTATGCTTTAATAATTGCTACATTCCCTAATAGATATTCATAAACCTGTAAATCGGTTTATTGATAATACACTTTTTCCCAAACCATAATTTAAGCTTTTCCATCATGCTACTGGAGAACCTTCTGCTACACCACCCCACCCCAAATCTTACATGGATGTAAGTTTTTAGCTTATAGTCTCTGAATTATATATTTATATACCACTTCATGGCATAAAACCTATAGTGCTAATGCGTTTTTGCTTTGTCTTGCAGATCATGTCGATGATTCAAAGAGGCAATAGACCTCCCAACATCATGAGTAAGTATTTTTTTTCGTTTTCTTCCATTGGGTATGTTAATTATTTATGCTCATTAGTGACAAGGTAAATACTTTTCTTTGCGTACTTTTGACCATATATATATGTTTATATTAATTTGTTAATATGTATCAATTCAAGTAAGCTATTAACCACCTATATTCATTGAATGAGTTCGCTGACTCAGTAACAAAATATTTCGTTTGTTATTTTTAGATGAATTAGGGTGAATTAGCGTGCCAGTCGTACGTCGCCATTGGGTGAGCAACATTAAATACGTATTTTGCGGCTATTGTGATACCCTTGAATACCCTACAACTTATGAAATTACTTGGCGTTTGGTTCGCTGATGCTTTGCAGCTGTTGCAGCCAGTAGCGCCGACCCTTATGGCAAGAATTTTTCCTTATTCTCTATTATATTTAGGGAGTTTATTATTTGTGTCTCAAAATTTTTGTTTTTTTCGGATGAACATTGTGTGTAGGTGTAGAGCAGGCTGTTCACGGTGATCACGGACGCGTGTGCTCTTACAGTACAGGGGTGTTGCTGCTCGCACATTACATCTGTCAAGAGGAGTTGAAAAACCAAGCGGGAAGGGTTACATACATAGCTGAGCTTAAGGGTCTATGCAGATTTTGCGTCTTATAGCTTAATATTAAGGGGACATATTTCACTGATATGACAAAGACCGGTATACAGGATGTGTTACTCTATTCAGTCATTTTGTTCACTCTTAGTTGTTGTGATGATTTTGACTCACAACAACCTTTGTTTGCTCACCCGCAACTTTTCAGAACTCTGTATGCTCTCAAATCTGGAATTTTTAGATACTCATGCTTGATTTTTTTTTTCTTATTAAGGGTAGAGACAGCCATGGGGATTGCTTCTGCTATATGGACCTCCAGGATCGAAAAAATCCTAATTGGCTAAAGATGTGGCTATGGAAGCAGGTGCAGCCTTTTTCAGGTAACATTACATGTTCTTATCTATATCAACACCTTTCTAGAATATTGTTTTCCTAAGAATGCTTCAGTCGTATTATATGTGTAGCTTTGTATATAGGTTTTTAGGAAACTTATACCTTTGGTCACTTTTTGGGATATAATATTACTCAGACATTCGTTTTTATAACTTGGATTTTGAGTATGGCCTATATTACTTAAGGAGGTGTGTTCATGGAGGTGGATTCGGTGGGTTGGTTCAGGAGGTATGTACAGGTGGAAGCTTTCCTATGGGTGATTGAGAGATTGGTTAATCAGCTTGAGAGCTATCAGTTACAGACATTGCTTAATTCAATATCCTTGGAAACTGGTTTTACACATTATCTTCTGAATATAGTACACGTTATGAAAAAATATAAGGACTTTATAAGTGATAAAACATGGGTAAGTATACAATACTCTAACTTCAGTATTTCACATGAACCAAGTAATTAAAAAGAGCTGCACAAAGGGCTTAGGTACAAGACCAGTCTAGACCAGAGGAGAAAGTCATCCTAAATGGTCATATCACGGAGTAAATAAGATATATAAGAATAATAATACACCTCTGTCAACTCATTTCCGTATCACCAAGGAATTTCTTGACTATCCCAAGCAAAGAATTTGCCATTGAATTGTCCTGACTCGTGCTGCCCTCGATGATGTTCAACAGCTTCTGTACCAAGAATTCCTTGGTGAAGAGCTTGTCTTTGGGAACATTCTTTTGGAATGGCTTAGAAAAATCCGTGTCCACTGTCCCTGGGTGCAATAAAATGCATATCACTAGATCCTTCTTTCTTGCAAATTTGACAGCTACACATTTGGTTACTGCAGATATCAATACACTTTTAATGTTAATACACAATCTTTGTTGTAAATGCTGCCACCGAAGAACAAAAACTTTTTGATCATTGGCATGCTAACAGACTTGACCAGCTTGAGTGACACGCATTTTAGTTGATGGTGTCTGCTAATAAAGCCATCATCATTGTTATGTGTCTTAAAACATGATCATTTGATTTGGTCGGTTTGTTTTGCTAAGTAAATTTGTATCAACAGGTTGTGTCTTTTGCAGCAATGTTTCATATTCTCAATGTATATGCAGAACCAAGTGAAAGTAATGAATTTATCTTTTTTAGGTAACCATATGTTCGACTTATTTTGAATTTTTAGACTGCCTTTCTGCTGTTTGTATGACTTAGTGATGATCGGCTCACGTATCGTACTAAAGTATGTAAACATAGACCTCCTTTACATTAGGTATTTGCATGATTATATAGGTTATGGGTTAGAAACGGCCAAAATGCAGCAAAATGAATAATTGGTGTCTAACTGATAGTAGTTATACATAGGTGAAATTATTACATTTAACTCGAGTAACCCGGACTTGACCCGTACACATTAAACGACACACTACTATTTGCGATACACATCTGACATTTTCCTAACATGCAGTTGTTAGATTGAATGATAAAACACTTAGGTCACAGGTAAGCTAGAATTTTTGGTTGAAGGAGGTCATACTTAACATAAAAATATCGCTTCAAAAATGAAATTATAGTTTCTTCTCTAACATATGATTCAAAGTAACAGGCTAACACCAGGTATTGTATTTGATTGTTTACGTTATTCTCTTTTTGGTGTTATCTTCCGAGAGCCATTTCCGGATTTTCTTCTTTGTATCCAACATAGAACTTACAAGTACAATTTAAAGAAGTCACACATGTTGAAGCACAAAATTACACACCCGAATACATATGCATGTAGTAAAAGCGTCAAGAATCTTTTACTACACATGCATAACCTCAAGTCATAAATTATGATAATCATATCATTAATGCTGGACATAGGCATCGTACTCGATAACAGCATCAGCTTTGCTCGCATCTAGACTATGAGTCTTTGCAAGAACATAACCACGTGCAAATCGAAAAACCATAGTCCCGCTAACTATTGGCATCTCTAACTGGCAATAAAACTGCGTGCTTGCCAAATAAACTGAGAGTGATACCATTATACTTTCGTTCAGTAAAAACAAAATCCATAACCATTATCAACTCGAATTCATTTAAATCACAAAATGCATATTGCCCTTGTGCCCTTCCCACAATCTCGGACCTAAGTTCTGGACCCACTGTCAATAGGTCGTCGATCCTGACAGCTGCACCAAATTGGGTGCCAGACGTGTTGTCTTGATGGCCTGATCAAGTATTGAGACACGGTGGGGTGGGGTTCTTGCTGCTTCGTATATCTTGGAAGTAGAAGTGGAGGTGGCTTAGTTTCTGTTTACCTAACTCGAATGATTTTTGTGACAAGTTTCTGGAAAACTGTTAGGAATGTGAGTGAAAGAATAGTAGTGAGAATAGTAGGATGGTAGGAATGTTATACTTATATCATCCCGACCAAACCTGCCACTTCTAAGACTGAATTTAAAAAGAATAATTGCTTCATAATGTTACAAACGGATCTCTGGTGGAGCTATTTAAATGAACTTTTAATATTATCAACGTGTTTCTGTATACATTGATTTTACTTTTTATATTTTGCACTTAATATTTTTGTTGCAAGTACATTGTCATGCACGTGTAGTTGATTTTAACTTATACTTTTGCATATTTTTTACTGTATTAATTGTTTTTCACTTTGTATATTTTGCAGTCATTCACTACAATGATACTGCTGCTGAATCAGTCTCCACTGTAAAAGAAAAGGGATCTGCGGTACGCAAACACCAACAAAAGGGCAAATTGATATTTGTTTCAACTAAGGTTGTTCTATTAGCATTCTTATTTAAGTTGGAAAAGAAACAATTGTTAGATTGGGTATGCCTTCAGTTACCACATGAAGTTGGAAAAGAAACAATGAACTGCCTCGAGAGAAATAAAAATGTACAACTTTCACATTGTCTACGGGTAACTCCTTATGAGCGTTGTGCAGTGCAATGGATAATAAAAGAAGACATGAATAAACCAATACAGGCTGGTCACACCCACACTAACACGAACAGGTAATAATGTCGAATTCAGATTTTTCAACGGGAATAGACAGTCAAAGGGTTATCACTCGAGATTCAACAACTAAAACATCGTTTGGGTCTCCTATTATAGCTACTGTTAGTATTATTTATGATTTGTGTTTTATGTTATTTGGTGTGGCAGATCACAAAAAAGAATCATAGCACTTAACTTGTGAAAGAGTTCTTCGGTTGAGTGAGGTGCCATGGTCTTTTTCTTTTATCCAAGTATTTGATGTCCTATATTTGTAGGTACATGTTTTGGCCAGCAATGTGGAGGTTAAGCTGATTCCATGTGGCACAAGGGATTTGGTGATGATATCAAGTTTATAAACATCCTTTACACACTAAAGTGAGTATATATGGTTAACTGTTATTATTTCATTAACCATACTAATATCATGGATATAATGATGTTAAAAGTTAATTAAATAATCAAATTATTCTAATGGGAAAGTTAAATGCAAAAGCTACCAGTGCAACGTCGAATTCGTTGTACTTTTTTGATGCTAGGTTCGTAAGGATACCACCTAAAGACACTTCCTAAGAGCATAAAGCTATCTCAGGCTACCATTATTTATTCTCATTAGAATCTTACAAGATACATAGATGTAAAAGCTATATCAGGCTCCTATTGTTAATTCTCATTTAACTACCTTTCCTTCACAGCTTGGCAAAACGAAGGGCATTAATATGCGCCGGTCAGATGGTAGAACATTTATGCAATGGTGGTTGAGATGATTGGAAATGCAAGTGAGGTGCGTTTTATTTGTTAAGTATTCATATCACAAAGTTCTGTTAGAGTTGATCATATTCAAATTAAAATACTTGCTAAAGTGAGGCGGATATAATTTATTAGTTGTATAATTGGTTTTGTTATAGTAGTAATTTATTTAGGATATGTTGGTAGAATATATGCCCCAATGCACGTGATATCCAATTTTATGCTGGAAATGCAATTAGAGTTATTTCGTTGTTTAGATACAAGATTATAATGAGTGTAAGTTGCTAAGGGATTCACGTTAAATGGGTATTTTGGTACGGGTCAAAACGGGGTGGGTTGTATTGAGCCAATATGATTTTGACCAATTTGTAAACTATTAGTGTAAATAAATATTGTGTGAGATATGATTTTTTTTTCCTCTAAGAAAAGAGTGTCTGCAGCATGTTTTCCGTTTCTCCATATTGTTTTGAGGTAGTGTTGCTTGACTATAGTTTATGAGTTATGACTAACATGGAAGGAATGATGAGTGTGTAGAGTAGAGTAAAGACATAATACAAGGAGGTAATAGAGGTGTTATTAGAATGCCGTTTAATTATTTCAACGGGTCTTACAGGTAAGTTAAGAAGTTAGAAGAAAGGGCCATAGGGGTTAAACAAGTCAAACGGGTTCAAATATGAAAATCTCCTAAAGCCTATTTGTAATGTGTAAATTTTTTTAAATGATTTCTTAATATGTAGATTATTTTTCTAATAATCTGTAGATTATGTTTTGTTAATTTGTAGATTATTTTTCTATTACAATTTCATTTTTACTAATTACCCAATTCACCCGACCCGCCCATTTTGCCACTTTATAAAATAACGTGGATCGCACGTATGATGAGTTAAGTGTAATTGGGACGCTCTTCAAATACGTATTGGCAACTGATGACGGGTATTTATCAGGTTTGTGAGGGCTGGAAAGCAAGAGGCGAGACCTGTTCATCAACAACCTTCATTTCCAGGACTCGGGTGTTGGTTCTTCTTCTCACAAACCCCAAAAAAAAGAGTTGGATCCAAGTGAAGACATAGTTGCATTGGCTGTACAGCCAAGGGGACTCTCAAAGATGAAACTTCAAATAAGGTTGTGGCTGCAAAACATCAGCAACCAATTTCATTTTCATGGTGTACTATGAGGTTCTTTCTCACGTGTATGGGTGAATCTGGCGACATTTTTGTGTGAGGTTGCCTGATACTGTCTTTTGTTTACCAGGGGTACACACACAATCTGCAACTCTCTGCAATAAGTTTATCAAGGATGGCTTTAAATCCACGGGCGTAATCATGAAAATATTCAAGTTCCCATAGACAACCTTCATGCATTTATACAATTACATTTTGAAAGAACGTGACCAAGTGTGACACAAAGAGTCTGACTATCTACAATGGGGACTTGATCAGTGGCTTGTCTTTCCCACTGAAGCACATTGCGGTATCGAGATTGATTCAACCTAGACTTGGAAGATTAGTAAACCATTTTGGTGTTTTATTTTGGCCTTTGTACCATGGTTTAGTCATGAAACAAAGGGAGCATGTGAAGGAACAATTTCAATTGGAAGAACTGTACAAAAAAATTATGTTTCTGTTTATATTGGTCTCAACCTGGTCTTTTAAGTAATAAAACTTATCTTATTATCTATCTATGTTTCTTTTAGATTCTGGAATCGTACTTTGTAAATTGTTGCACATTCTTATGTTTCTAATACATTTATAATGCACGGAAGGTGATCATGAACTTACGCACATCTGATTATTATCAATGAAAATGTAGTTCTTGCTAGCTGGAAAGTGGCATATTTTACAAAAAAAAAGTGAAGATATGAACTTTTTATGGAATGGGCATGGTGTCTTCGGCAAGGCTTGGTGTGTGATTATATAGTATAAGTTTCATTTGTTGTAGTCTACGTTTGGCTTTCTGTGATATGACGGTACCATTTTGGTACTGTACCGGCACCGTATACGAAGTACCGTATTTTTTCCCGACCAAAATATATAGTCCCGATCCCGGAACCGAGGAGTATAGTGGTACAATGCTTATTCACTTTTATGTGATGAAGCAGCAAGAGCCAACAAGATGGATGTACCTATGCAAATGGTTAGTCTCTTTCTTTTTTAAATGTTGGCTTTGCGTACTATACCAAGCTATGATACATGAACTGATAGTTGGCCTGCTCGAATTTTTATTAAGACAAGGGTTTAAAATGAACATATTTGTTAAGTTGTAGTTGTACACCTGTGGTGGCTGAGCATCGGGCAAAGACCGGACCGGACCGAAGACCGAGAACTCTAATTTATTAGGACCGAGACCGGAACGATGTCTACTCGGGTAGGGTCGGTCGGTCCTCAGGTTTGTCGGGTCGGTCCTCAGTTTTGGACATGTTGGACCGAACAGTTGTATCTTATCCATTTTAACATGCTGATCAGGTATTTTAATTGTTATCCATTTGCACTAACGTGGAGTGAAGTCTAAAAATAGCTTTATCCATTTGTTATTTTAATTGTTAAGCTTTAATCAAGTATTTGTTATCCATTTGTTGTTTTAAGCTTTATGCATATTGTTCAATGTTCATTGTTTTAGAAAGGTTTTCTTTTATTCCTTTTGCATTATTAAAATTTTAAAAATGATCATTTGTTCAAAAAGAATCCAAATTTCAGATATTCTGTACACCTTTTATGATACTCTAGAAAAAAAAACAGCAATATGCATATGATCATTATGAAAATAAAGGGTCCGATCATGATATATTGGTGATATCAGTTATACAAACTATGACCAACTAGAAGGATTAGTAGAATTCAAATATAAACTTTTAAAGTTTAACATTGCCACAGTAGCAAAAGGCATAATACAGATACAAACTATGACCAACTAGAAGGATTAGTAGACTTCAAATATAAACTTTTAAAGTTTGACATTGCCACAGTAGCAAAAGAAACATGAGTTTTATCGAAAACCACTTGAGCATTCTTTCAACTTCACCAAAACTCCAAAAGCACAAAACGGGTTTCTTCTCAATCCAACGATATACCTTTAATTTTCATTTCCATTGTCTCCCTTTAAATTTACAGATGGGGTAATGCAAATTCATGTTTTTCGTACCATTCCTAACGGAGTCGGCTCTATAAACTTGAGTACAAAAGTTACAATGTGCCATCTTAATTAACTCACCATCCGGTCCATCCGGTCGTTCCATCTTTGGAGTAAATACTTCCAACACTCGGCTTTTTCGTTTCCCACTCCTCCACCTGGTTTTCTTTTGCGTTTTTGGCATTCTTTTTGTTGTTGCTGTTGTTCTTCTTATTGTAGTTGTCGTCTTTGTTTGATTCATGACCAAAATCATCATTGTCAAGGTTTATAGTTTGGTCCTAAACAAACAAATTAAATAAATAAGTACACATGTTAACAATTGTAAAATGTGAACATACTGTAAGAGTAATATAGTATATTAGTATGTGTGATTCCTATAATCCTATTATTCTGTAAGAGTAATATAGTATACTGTCATCCTCAGTCCTCACTACCTAAAAATTAATAACATCTATTCAATGCAAGTAGTTATATGATGATCCGATGATGCACCCACATTTGTTTATTCTCAAGTACATGAATGGTGATTATGTAGACTAAAATCAATTAAAGAACATTTACTTCCATTGTCGGGTTTACGTTGATGAATGATGATTATGTTGATTTATTGATGATAATTGCATGTTCTTGAATCTTGATGATGTTGGATTTTGGGTCTTTTTAGATTATGTAAAGATATAGGGTTTTTAGATCACTTGGGAATTTGGAATGCAAAAGGACGAGGGAAAAAAAAGCAAATAAATGGTAGCAAATGTTGTTCGGTCGGTCCGGGTTTTAGTCGGGTTTTTATCGGTTTTAGACCGGACAGACCCGAGACCAAAAAGTGCAAATATTTAGAACCGAGACCGGACCGATTATCCTTCGGTCGGGTTCGATCTGTGTCGGTCCGGTCCGATTTTCTGGTCCGGTCGGGTTTGGGGTCTGCCATGCTCAGCCCTACCTGTGGATCTTAAAGATAAGTGGGGGAACATGTTGAAAGAAAAAAATTGAAATAAAGGCTTATGGTTTTTATGTAGTTTCAACTTATGTCATACTCACTTTTTGTGGCTTTTATTTAAAACTTTTCTTCTTTGGTTTTTTTTACCTTATTCTACCAATAACCCCATGAAAACATGTTTTTTTTTTTTTTTTTTTTTTTCGTAGTATCCGAATAGTCTTTTCTTTCTATAAAGGAGAAGTAAGATGTGCGTAATGGAACATTTGTTTATAAATAAATTTTAGCTAATTGACAGATGTATCTAAACTTCTGGGCGTGATATATGGTGACATAGCATTTGCTCAAGAATTAAGACAAACAAATTACATGTAGTGTATAACTGTATATTAGTATTATTAAGCTTTTATGAAATTGTCGTGCAACTGATGACATAGAGGTGAAAATGGAATATCACTGACAAAATAGAAACGGGTTTGCGCAATGTGTATTTATGTGCTAATTTGCGCCTCTATATTCTAGAACCTTAAATTATGCCGACATATATAGGTTATTTACTGATGCACTGAGTTAACCTTTAAAAATGAGACTAAAATGGGTTTTTTACTTGAGTGCAGAAGCGAAAAATACTTAATGTGGTAATTGTACTTGAGGTCAAGAAAGATGTTTCATCATGTCTGCACACGAGGTGTTAATCCATTTCTTCTTCTCCTTCTACTGATGCGCTGAGTTGGTTCAAATGGTGACTTTTTGAGGTCAAAGCTGGAATAATGGTAGTTATTGTCATTTTTTTGTGTGGTTTTAGTGAACTGTTCACTTTTTTTAATTCAAAGATAGATTCTTAGATGTAAAATTGATGAGTTTGAAGTAGTTTATTAGTAGTTATTTTCAGTTAACTTTGTTTGTATGAATATGTTGCCTATTATTAGTTTATCATTTTGTTTAACAATAATTTCTTACATACAACTAAATACTTTGTAAGGTTTTATCACTATTATGTTAATTGTATATTATTCATGTATTATTATTAGTAATTTAGTATTGTATGAGCCATATTAATGTACTATTCATTCTTACATTCATGGTTTAGAAAATTCAACTATGAGCTAGGAAAATATAAAATATGTTGAAGACGAGTCTTCTTTACACGTATATGCTATTTTTCTTTGAGAAGATATGTATATGTTAACAAAAAAAATTATATATATAAATTTGATAAAGTTATGAGAGCCTTTCTTATTACACTTCTTATTTGTTGTTTCATTCTTTTGTGGAGTAAGAGATCTAGAAAATACATACTTTTGGAAGCATCAACAACGAGTTGGAATTCAGGAAAAAATTGTAATGTCCATTGACGATAAGAATGGTTGCCATGGTCATGATGGCTTTCAGTTTCACCATTTTAGCGGTGTCTTGAATTACACAATATTACAAGGATTCTTATGCCGCAACCAAAGGATACCAAGAAGGGTTTTATTATTCTTTGTGCGCCAGTTATATTCTTGCATTTTGTGTTAAACTTTCATGAGTAATAACTGTATACATTTCATTCTATATATACATTTAGTTTAATTTTGTTTTGTTCTTAATGCACTCACTAAATATAATGGTATGGTTATAATTCATTTACCTTTACTTAATTTTTTGTAGTAGGCTTGAAGTGGATAACTAAATGTGGTTGTCTCAACCGTTGTATATAATGAAGTTTATTTCGCATTTGAGTTTTTTTGGTTGTATAGGTTGTTCTTGCAGAACATATTGTATCTTTTTTCTCTCATATTCGACAAACAAATATATTTCTTTTCGTTCTTAATGCAATCAATAAATAATTTGGTATGTTTATAGTTTATTTTGACTAAGTTTCTTATTCCAACGGTAATTATAAGTCATGCCCGCCCATCGGGCGGGCTTAGAAAGCTAGTATGTATATATATATATATATATATATATATATATATATATATATATATATATATATATATATATATATATATATATATATATATATATATATATATATGTCACACCCCCAAAATCGGGTCCAGCGGAAGCATACATGCAGCTGAGGTGTAACTCAATTGATATCACAACACAAGTACAAAAATGGTTTTCACTTTAATCATTTAGAATAAAATCGTTAAATCAAAAATGTTGAATTTACATCGTTAAAAGTAGTGCGGAAGTAGGCCCTTAAATAGTTTAAAACGGTCCCCATTTAAATAATCAGAGTCTTCTTTGACCATGCCATGCCCTGCCAAAACCTCCTGTAGCGTGCCATTACTTAATACCTGAAAATACATGCTAAAGTGTCAACACGAGGTTGGTGAGTTCATAGAGTTTGTTTAACAAATAATGCCTATAGAGAAAAGATCGCCCAGCAAAGGCATCGTAAATCCACTCAGTTCCAAGTCCCGCCATAAGAGACTTGTAACCTGTGTGTTCACAACCCACTGCCAAATATGTTATAGTCTACGAAAACAAAAGTAATATGTGGACCAATAATCAAAGATAAGTGTAGTTTGACCAATACATTTGGTTATGTGACCAATTCATTTGGTTATGTTACCCGTACATTCGGATATGTGACCCGTTCATTCGGTTAAGTGACCCGTACATTCGGTTAAGTGACCCGTACATTCGGATATGTATGTACATAGTGGTGAAGCTGGTTCATTTGGTTAAGTGTGCATCGTAATGGAAAATACTTGGGTCCGAAGATAAAATATTCAGTGTGATGCAAATGAAAATACACTACATTCGAATGAGTAAGAAATTCATAAATGGAGCAAGTAAATGTTTGACTAAGCATGTAGCAAAAACCAATTAAATCAAGTATACATTTAGATGGAAACGAGCATGTATTCTCCCCCAAAACCGTTATAAAACAAGTTAAAATAGTAGGGGCTATGACTCACCTGGAGCGATAGCTACGATGACAAAAGTGGATACACAGAAATGAGGTTCGATCTCTAACCGCAACCTAAAATGAATGATAGTGATCTAATTTAGATCATGACGTGATGAAGAGAATATGCATGCACATGATACCCATACCACTCGTAACTTGGAAATAATTGTTATTGTCAAAATAAAGTATTTTCCATACTTAGGAAAAATAAGTCCAACTAGGCTTATAAAAACTTGTTGTAATATATCGTATATAAAATGTTAGTGTTATATTCCTTACTTTGGAAAACCTTGAAATAACGTCTAGTAGTTGTAAAAAAATAAGTCTTGGGTCATAAGTACTTCATTAGTTAAGAATATAACTCCTTGAATGAGAATCTAGAAAATATATTATTTTGTACGTAGTTATATTATTTTCTAGTAGTGACTATATATATATATAGTTTTGACGATATTAAAACGTGTATAACTTGGTCGTTTTAAGCTCATTTTACTCGTTCTTTATATCCACGGATTCGTTTTAGTATATACTAATATATTTTCAATAGCTCGGCTCTACTAGGTTACGTCTAACGTCTCTATTTGTCCGTCGAAAAATGTCAAACAGCATGCAGTTTTTCAGAAAATAGTTTTCGTCGTTAAATTCGGAAAATCATATCTCCTTCGTTATTAACTCGTTTTAATCCGTTCTTTCGCCCACGGCTTCGTTTTTGAAAGTATTTTCTAAATCTTTGTTCAAAAATATCCCCTGAGTTACTGAGTTTCCCACGTTTTAAAAATAGCAACAGTAGGTATATGTAATATTTCAAAAATCATTTCTAAGGTTCCAATCTAGTTCCAACTTCAACCAAACCACTTCCAATCACCACAAAACTAGTCTAATCGTACCATACACCTTCTTAGGGTGTCATGGGTTCCTAAACATCATAAACCAAGTAGATCTAACAAGGATCTAACCATATACACTTTATAGGGTTCAAAAGTTATAAGTTTGTAAAATAAAGTGGTATAAGCTATCAAATGCATAAGATCTTTTATGAAGACCATATGATAAATATAAATACTTGAAGAAATAATGAAAATAAATTTTGTAAACTTACTTTGAATGGGTTAGTTGTTTAGATGAAGAAAACCTAAGAATCCTTGAGTTTATATTGCAAAACCCCAACAAGGATCAACAAATGAGCTAGAATTAATCTTGATCTTGGAAAAATTGATGTTTCTTCTTGGTCTTGTGGCTTGGCCGGTTCAAGATAGGAGAGAAAGAGAGAAAGAATATCTTGCTATAGATCTTGCAAATGAGATGGAAATATGTATATTTGGTTATATATATTATAGGTTAGACAAAAAGATGGCAACATTAATGAGTTAGTGAACTTTGTCAAATGGTGTAAGGGATTTGGTAGGGGGGGGGGGGCTGCATTTGATGAGAAAATGGAAGAAATTGTGGGTTTGTGTAAGAAGTTTGGTGATATAGAGTAGTATTTTAGTGTTTTTGGGTAATACCGGGTACCGGGTTAACTAAAAATAGATTTTAACGGAGTTAACCGGGACATAATAAAGTCGTAAAAATTGTAAAAATATGTTGGGTATAAGTATTGAGTGTTTGGATGATTATCGTTTAGTTTTTACGAAAACCGTCGTAATTATATTAAACGTACGATATTAATTAAATAAATTTCTAAAACACCGGGTAAATTAATATTATAATTTTTATATCATTATTATGAAAATAAAAATATATTGGGATCATAGTCGGGAGTGTCGGACGTGTTAGTCACATTATTGATCGTTTGTTAACGTTTAAATAGAAATAATTATACCAAAAGTATTAGTTTAATTATCCTACGAGTGAAATAGTATGCAAGTGCCATAATGATAATATGAAGACTATTTCTAGTCTGTATGAGATGTCCCAAATGATAATGCATGAATTCGCTCTTGAACCAATACGGTTACGCGAATTTTGAATACTCGTAAACTAAATTTACGATGACATGAGTAATGCACATGAATAGTGGTTTTCTCTCGGAAATGAATAGTGTCAAGTGAATAGTAAAATTTCTGAACGCTTCTCAGAATATCAAATTGACCTCAAAAATGATGAATAGTGATCGATGAATAGTAAATGATGAATAGTAACTTGTGAATAGTAAATTGTCGAGGTTTGTAAATGACCGGAAATTACGAGTTGTGACAATATATATATATATATATATATATATATATATATATATATATATATATATATATATATATATATATATATATATATATATATGTATATGTATAAGAATATGGAGAAATAAGATGAATGTAAATGTGAAATCAAGTAGGTAGAACATGAATCAGATAGACAATCATATCAGAGAAAAAGTCTAAATTTTGACTCTTACTAGGGACGGTCCCGTAAATAGGGGGACGGTCCCTTAATGATTATGGGACCGCCGGTCCAATAAGGGACCGCCACCAGAAGGTGACTAGGTTGGCAGATGTGTTGTGATTTCAGCAAGTTCCCATTTTTAAGGTTGTATAATTTTAGTCCATTTTCAAGGTTGTATAATTTTAGTCCATTTTCATGTTAAACTATGACTAATATCACAACATATTATCATAACTCAAAGCATAATAATAATTCATTTCATGCATGAGAAGCATACAATGACAACCATAATAATTCCATAACTAACACATCATTAAACAACAACGTTAATCATTAACTAATACAACAAGTTATCTCCCATTGCATGTTTAGTCCAAAACATAACTTCCACTTGATTATTCATAACTAGACATTTGAGGATATCTAGTCGGAGGGTGGAGTGGATGATGGTGAGAATGAAGGTGGAGCCGAAGGTGGCATGGTGGAAATGGGAGTTGGTTGCACATTTTGTTGAGTAAGAAGAAACTCAATGTGTCCAAACATGATGTGAGGTTCATCTCTTAGAGTAGAGATGATATGGAAGTTGTGATAACAACATGCACATCCCACGGTGTGGTTATTAACAAAGTAATAGGGAACGGGATTGCCAAGGTTTGAAGGTGATGGTGGAGTACGAGGAGTGTTCTCCAAAGGCCCGTTTGGTGATGTGTGGTTGTATGATTTGGTGAGTTAGTTGCAGGGTGATGTGAGTTTCGTGGTGGAGAGCAAGAGAGGGTAGGAGATAATGGTTGATTACTTACAAATGGAATGTAAGCACCCGAGCTAGATTGGGTGAGCAAAGGTGACAGGTTTTTGACGAATGGCGAGAAGGTGATGTGGTTGGCTTTGAGCTAGATGATGGCCTTGATGAAGAGTAGGATGTTCCATTTGTGGATGGTGTTTTGAGTGGTGCACTTGGTGCTTGAGGTGATGATGGTGGTGACTTTGGAGAGGGAGTTGTGTCATAAAGAGTGAGATCAATGTAATTGGTTTCTGGTGGAATGATTTTGATCTTACGCCTTTTGTTTGGTGGTTGTGAATTGAGTGAGGTTATGAGTCCTTTGTTTGATTTTGGCAAGGAGGTGGAAGATGATGCCATTTTAGTTGATGGAGGTGAAATGAGAGGTGATTGTAATGAGTTTGGAGATGAGGAGAGGTGATTAAATAATCAAGCATGGTTATGATTTAGGCAAAGCATGCATTAGGAAATATTAAGCACTTCAAGTTGTTTATCTAAACATGGTAAGGTGATGATAATCATGCAATAGGTTTAGGATTGCAGGAAAGAAGAAAACAGTGCAAAAATCCGTGATCCTAGAGGGACGGTCCTTTATCACTAGAGGACCGCCAATTAGACAGGGGACCGTCGGTAGTGGGTTCCTAGATTTTTACCCACTTTCTTATTTCTGCAACCTGCATATACAATACATTCCTAATCATCTCATAACTGTATAAACACAAGTTTAACAGATGAAGGATGTCATGCACACTCTAAATAAACCAATAACATCAACAACAAACATTCATGTCTAATAATAATGAGATTAGTTCATACAAACGATAAGTATAGCAGTTTTAATAACCATAAATAGAAATACCATGAAACATTCAAAGTTTTAACATAGCAGCTATTCTTAATTCAATAAGTGCATAATTTTTGACTTCAGTCTTCTTAGATGCGTCTCTCTTGATGTATGGTCAGCTCCTCATCGAGAATATCATCAATCGGAAGTCTTTCAAGTTCAAGAAATGATGATATGTGTGACTTGGATATAGGATCCATAACATGACGAAAGGGTTGGTATTGGGTACCTTGGAGGTATGGATACGTTTGCATTACGTAGTGATAGCAACGAGTCAAGAGCATCCCATAGGGCATTAACTTATCGTTAGTGTCCTCGAGTTGCATTATTCACTTAGCGAAGAAATATGCAAGATTGTAAGGTCGTTTATTGATTATGCAATGCAGCATGTGAGCACAACATGCTGGTACATACTCACGATCCTTGATAAGATAGAAAACGTTTTCACGTAGAATGATGGCCATAGCTTGAAGACCAGGGAAGCATGATACAATTTGTGCCTTGTGCGAAACAAAATACTGCTAGCAAAATCAGATCAAGTATTAGTTTTATAATCCATAACAATTTTACACTTGGGAACTACACTAAAAACTAAAGTAAGACGTGATTTATACCAGCAAATATGAACTAAGGGCATCTCCTTAATCTGAAAATTGGAATGATGTCAGTCATAAGACCCCAAAGAGGCTTAATTATCCAAGGAATCTGAATAATCCCAGAGTAAAAATGCGCTTCTGAAGGTTGAAACTTTTGCACGTCCTTCATATAGTATTGTACACTAACACGATACAAACCTATACTCGTACCCTTATTAATTCCATAAATAATCACCACAACTAAACCAATTAATCGGTCTCCATATCAAATTCCCCTTCCCTCCCTCTTTTCTTCTCCTTATACTATCCTCTTCACGGGTCCAAATTTTCGCTTCGTTTTCGTCCATCTTAGCACCAATTGTCTCCAAAACAAGCAACACAAAACTTGCACTTGATTCACGAAACTTTTACCAAAAGGGTTATTAGAATTTTATCTTTTTCCAAATTCAACAAATTACAAACTAGCCTAGTCAAAATTAACTTTAATTTTTTGGCATGAGACTAAAACACGCCATACTCAGAACTCAACTTTCTATAAAATGGGTTGATGCTCAAAATTTTATTTTGTTCTAATTCAACAAACTATAACTACCCTAACCAAAAGTCAACTTTTTCAAAAATGGGTTGAAAGAATGTGATTTTGATCACAATCCAAGAAACTAGAAGAGACCCAGATCAGGAATCAACTTTTTACATAATGGGTTGTTGCCAAAATTTGATATTTGTTACTCGAATAAAGCGATTTTGATTGCAAGATATTAGAGGGTGGTGGTGTTGGTTGTGGCGGTAGAGGGTGCTTGTGTTGGTTGTGTGGTGGTAAAGGGTGGTGGTATTGGTGGCTGTGTTTGTGATATGGTGGCTTACAATCAAGAAAAAAATGAATTGGGTAAATTGCAAATTATGTCCCTGAAAGTGGGGAAGAAGAAGATGTTATATTAGTCATTTCGCGTGCCACTTAACGAGCAAACTAACGAAAGTTAGCGAAAATGGCTTTTTTGCACTTATCCGTAACGTGGGTGGATTTTTTGCACGCCTTTATGTCTCGGTGGCTTTTTTGCACTTTCGCGATAAGTTAGAGACTAAATTTGCATTTTACCCTAAACATTAAATTCCAAATAAGGTTAAAATCGGAGGAAAAACCTGATCTCATGAACTCATGGATGCCAACTAATTAGTGTTTGATTAAAAAAAACCCCTTTTTTTCCTCTGGCGACTTTTGGCAGTACAAAAAAAAACCCCTAACATTCTAATCGACTTCCAATTATCACTAAATTCCAATATTGGTTTTCTTAAATTTGTTAATTTGTAACTGATCTTTTGGTTGATTACATATTGACTGTTTCATCAAACATCGATCTAGGGTTTAGTGATTTATTCTGATTCCGGGTTTTTTTTATCTATCACATATTAGGGTTTCGATTTACTGCTGCAATCATTCTTAAACACTAATCTTTTTAACCTTGGTTCCTTGTCAGCGTTGATCTTCCTTTGCGGTTGTGTTTCGTACCTGGTGGTGGTTTGAAGGTCGACTTGATGTGATTTGTTCTTGATGGGGGTTACGAGAGAGAGGGATAAAGGTGGGGGAATGTTGGAACATGATGATGGTATGAAGGGGGGCAGTCCTACATCTAATGTTGCTGCTATTGGTTCGAATGAGGGTATTAAAATCCCTATGTTGGTCGATGGGAACATGGGTAATAGATCAGGTTTTGGAGAGATGATTAACAAAGGTTTTCTTAATACTAAGAATGCGTCTGGTATTAATAAGTCTGATGATACTAATCCTCAACAAGTGAAGCCGGTTTCACTTGATTCTTCAGCTACTTCTCACTATCCTTCTATGCCAGGTGTAGGGGCTCAGGTGAGTACTAGTGTTGATTCTGGTCGTGTAAAGGTTGGAAGTGATAATGTGGATGATCCATTGGATAAACATGTGGATGATTTGGTTAGTCCGTGGAATTCTAATGATGCGAATATTGGACATTATGAGTACCTTGGACTATATGATTGTACGAAGAATGCTACTGACCTAATTGTTTCGTCTTCAACTCCTATTCCAGGTGTGGCTCATGTGTCAATGGGTGAACCGTGTGGTACTTTTGTCCCCACACCTCTGGTTCCTGTTACCCATATTACTGATGTCGAACCTAATGTGAACTTGGTGGATGATGATGTCAACACTTCTAATGGTTTGAAGCAGCCACATCTTGCTGATATATCACATGTGAAGCATAATACATATGCTAGTGCTACGTCTAACGAAACTAAAAAGAATAAATCTAATTTTTGCAGGTTAGAGTGTAGCCAGAATACTAATGGAGTAGATCTTACTGTGACTATGAAGGTAATTGAAGATGTTAATGCTAGATTTGTTAATACTCTTTATGGCTACTTTCTTGGTAAACAGATTGCGTTTCCGGTTGTTGACTATTATGTACGTAATGTATGGGCTAAGTATGGTATTTAGAAGGTCATGATGAATGCCAAGGGTTTTTTCTTCTTTAAGTTTGCTACAAAGAAAGGTGTTGATGATGTTATTGAAAATGGTCCGTGGATGATTAGGAATGTTCCTATTATTCTTAAACATTGGACTTTGAACACCAACCTACTTAAAGAGGACTTAACTAATATTCCGGTGTGGGTTAAGTTTCATGATGTTCCACTTGCTATGTTCTTTGACGATGGTCTTAGTCTTCTAGCCACACTGATTGGAATGCCAAAAATGTTAGATGCATACACTAGTCAAATGTGCTTGGTATCATGGGGACATAGTAGCTTTGCCACGTGCTTGATTGAAGTTAAGGCTGATCAAGTGCTTAGGGACAACCTTACTGTTGAGATTCCCTTACTTGATGGGACGGGTTCTAATATTGAAAAGATTCAGGTTGAATACGAGTGGAAACCGCCTCAGTGTAACACGTGTAAGCTTTTTGGTCATACGCTGCTTGATTGTCCTAAATCTGCTCAACCTACTACTCAGCCTAAACAGAGTGTTAATGATGGTTTTCAAATGGTCAAGAACAAGAATAAGCGTAAGAATGGTGGTCACAATGCTCCGGGTAGAGGAGGTTTTACTAAACCTGCTATGGGTCCTAAGTTTAGGTATCAACCTAAAGCACCTCCTCCTGAACCCAAGAAGGTGGATACTACAAAGAAGAAGGCCGCTGATGTGGCTAGTACGAGTGGTACGAAGATTGCTACGTCAAACCGGTTTGATGCTCTTTATATGGATGATACTGATGACTTTGGTATTCCTACCAATTAAGTGACTAAGGATGTGAATTCTGGTATTCCAAAAGAAGCTAAGGAGGATGGGTCTTTAGAGACTGGTAATGCATCACAAGAACCTCTTGTGAGTGATACAATGGGAAAAAAGGAAGTTTGTTCTACTCCTATAGTTGAGAAAATTGGTGTGCTTGAAAAGTTACTTATCGATGGGAAAGCTACTCTTGTGGATGATGATGGTCATCCTATTCTAAAGGTTGATCATTCGGGGTCTACCTCTTCTACTAAGAGGGTTAACCCATTCTCTAAGGTGGGAGAGATTGTTGTTTCAGACAGTGATGAAGACGAGGTTGTGAATACGTTTGATGAGTCCATGAACCTATTTGGTGGTGGTCATGATCGTGAAGATGATTATGATGACTATGCGGATCAGGATTACGATCTTCCAAGGAATTTGGATGCTTTATATGACACTTATGGTATCAAGCTCCTAGGTCTTGGTAGAAAGTAATTTTGTTTTCAAAAGAGTCTAATGGTATCTTTTGAGTAGTGTTTTTTCTTATTTAAATAAATGGAAGTATCTTGTTATGTAAACATTTCTGCCTATGTAACGGGCTGAGATATGAGATTCACCCATATCCTTTGTACTTAAACGTTTTTTGGAGTAATATATTTACCGGGTCTTTTGACCTTTTACCAAAAAATGGATGCCAACTAATTAAACCTTCTCCGATAAGAATTAAACCCTAGAAGATTTATTGTCGTAACCTAAACGTTAAACTTAATTTCTCAATATATTATAGAAACACTTTGGTGTTGAACGAGAAATAGATTTATGCTAATCATTTAATCAATATATGTGTATGCTTGTGTGTTGTATATTGATTTATTGTGAATCAACGTATAATTAAAGAGATGGAGATGTAGATGGGTACGTTTTTGATGGAGATAGACATTGACATGGAGATGGTGATGGTGGTTCGATGGCTTGGTGGCCAGTGTGACGTTAATGGAGATTGTATGCATGATTGATCGAGTATTTATGGTTCCTATTTTATTACAACATTGTAATATTCAAAGTGTTGGATGGTCTAAGATTTCTTACATATGAGTTTCACTTTACTATTTTTTGATTGGTAGAACCGGAACCAGTCTCTCTACCTTAGGTAGGGGTAAGGTTGTCTACGTCTTAACCTCCCCATATACCGTGAAAGACGGTATTGGGACCCATAACTCGTGAAAAACGGTATTAAGAGTTACTTTACTTTACTTTTACAAACGTGCAAGATCTAAAGCAAGAAAAGGCATTGTTAGAATGGATTAGGTGTTTGCCGTTAGAGAACGCCACCCTCATCAAGGATTTGGCACAAAAAGGGACTTCTTCAGGGCATGAGTTGATAAGTATCCCGGGATTTTAAAGAGAGAAAAGTTTTTGTTTTTCGTGTTGGGTTATGTTTAAAAAAAATAATAATAATAAATAAAATGACAGTAAGAGAGAGATAAAAAAAAGGCAGTGAATAATATGTGAACGTTATTTAAGAGGATGACATATTGGCGGTGAACATTATTTAAGTTATACAATCATTGTTATTGATAGAGAAGAGATAAAAAAATACCATTAGAAGTGTAAAAAAAAAATAAAAAGAAAAAAAAATTGAAAACATAAAACATCTGGAAAAACTTTAAAATTTTATCTAAAGATAAAAGACGTTGCTGCATAAAGAAGTTGGCAAAGAAGTTTTGTTAATTTTGGATTTTTATACGTTCTTTTTTCAATGCACAAAAATTTGAACTTGTTATATATTGATGCAAAATAAAAATTGGATGTATATACTAAAGAGTAGTTTGATGATCTACAAAATTTTAGTGCACAAACATTTTTTTCATAATTTTTTTTGCATCATTGGGAAATGGGTCGAGTAAAGCCCCCCCGGTTGGAAAAATATAGAGACGTAACTATACTTTTTAAGAAAAACTTCTTTCACAAATTTTTTATCCACAAACTTCTTCTATCTTACGGAAGTTTTTGAGAATTTTTTTAAAAAGTTTTTAATTTTTTAAATTATGAAGGAATTTTTTTTCCTTAACACTACCCGTTGTTTATATAATTGTATAATTTCTTTCTTTAACTTTAGTTTAGCGAATCCCTAATTTTAAAATTCTTTACGAACCAAACCTTTTACATATAACACTACCCGAGATTGGACGCGTCATCGGTTGTTGCAAGAATGCCTGTCTCAGTATTAGGCACCCTATCTCGGTTAGGCGCGCCTGGTGGCACAGTGTTGTTCACTGCGGGTACGGTTTGGTGAGGAGTGGTGAAGAGAGTGCGCTGAAGTTTCTCAGCGCTTGGGACCACTGGGATGATTTGGGTAGTCCTTACTGGTAGTTCTACCTCTGGAAGAGGTTGGGTTGTTCCCGCCTCTTGGTGACCAGATGCGCTGGTTGTCCCAGCAACCTGTCTAGAGGTCGAATCTTGTTGATTCTTCCTCTGATGGTCACGTTTTTCTGACTGCGGAGTCCGCTGGCTTAAATTCTTATTATTTGTCATTCTAGTCTTTAGTTCTTAGTAGGGTCCCACGGATGGCGCCACTTGTTGATACAAAAGTTGGGCGTTCCTGATTATTGGCTCTTGCTCTCGTACCAATTCACTTCTTAGTACTTGTAACCTGCGCACTAAGAAAATAACAACACCGTTAGGCTTATCGTGGGATTGTCTCCCACGATTAGACTCCGGCGTGAGAGTAAGTAATCGATTTAGGGTTCTCGTAAAGAGTTAGGATTTGTGAATCGTACCTTTGAATGAGAATATATCATTCCTTATATAGGGGCTGAAACCGTGTAGGTTTCTTGCTCCTTACTCTTCGCATGCGTAGTGCTTATCCGGGGTAAGGATATCTATTCCATGAATAGAAGATCCTTATCGCATGCCTGGTTAGTTTGGTTGGGCTTTGGGCTTCATGAGCCCAAACCGTTATTATTATGGCCCGAGTCATTCGTTATGATAGCCCACTCGTGGTGGGTTTGGGCCGAGTAATGTTTATCATTTGGGCTTGTGGCCCATATGTAGACTATACGTCATCATACATTCTAAACAACTTTTAAAATAGAAAAATTATTGAATTTAGAACTATATATTTTCTGTTTTACCAATTTAACATCAAACTATATATCAATTTATCCTGTTTTTTATAAATTGAAAACAATCACGTACATCCAGTGAAAACATGTTTTTTTTTTTTTTTTTTTTTTTTTTTTTCTATTCACACTTTCAAGTACATGGATACCAAAAATCAAAAGAAAGTACATGGATACCCATGTGCAAGATGTTATGACTGAAAGATCTTTTTCTCTTCTTGTTTTTTTCTTACTCAACTTTATTTGATCCCTTGTTAAAGAGAACAAATCATCTTGTCTTCAAAAGCCACAACCACTCATAAAAAAACTATTACTCACGAGCAACCTTCCATAAGCTATATTGGAGAATGAATTCCAAAATGCTTGCCTGCTTCTTCCTTCTCTTCTGTGCCCATATCATATCAAGCTTGGCTCTTGAATCTAATGGTAAGATCTTATAAAAATACATTTTTATTTTCTATGCACGAGTGTTGTCAAACCTTATTATGTGCACGTAAGCTGATTTTCAATAAGCAGCTTATGAATAAGTTCATTATGTCACGTTAAGTGTTTATATTAACTTATGAAAAAAGGTGAAAAAAAGCTCAGAAGACTGTAATAAGCCCAAAAGCCACTAAAATGAACTTATCAACCCCTAAATAAGTTAACAAGCCTTTTTTTATTTTTTATTTTTTATTTTTTTATTTTTTTTATTTTTTATTATTTTTTTTAATGTCAAATAATTGTCTCACACTTCAAGTCTACAACCATTTGGTTGGGGGATCCTAACCTTATAAGCTTATCCAAACACTGCACAATGAGCTTATTTTTGCTGTTAAAAAAAAAAAAAAAAAAAAAAAAAAAAAACCATAACATGGTTTAAAGGTAGTAGGGTTCAAAATCTTTTATGAGTATGATATTCATGCATAAATTTTGTAGACGAGAAACACAAGATGAATATTTATGGAAATAGCTGTGGCCAAGAAGGCGGTGTGAAACTAGATGAAATAGTTATTTCGAAGGCAAGTAGAGGCAGAGGTGCGGCAAATGGTGGTGGTCAGAACGCTCGCCGACCTTCGATTACTAAGAAAAGCGAAGCAGTTTCTATGCTCATGAAACGACCTGCATGCATTTCCAACAATGGTGTTAGTGTTCTTATGATATGTATTATCCTTGTTTTGGACTTGTAGCTGATTGTGAGCACGTACAAAGAAGGAATATCTACTAATTTTTTCATTCTCAGCATATTTTTTCCATTCGGATATTTTAATTAATGATTTTATTCTGAATGTCATATATGTTATTACTAGCAGGGTACCCGTGTAATGCAACGTCGGGTACCCGGTAACTAATTTTGTGACGGTGGATACGCTTTTCTAACAATAACTTTAAGAATGAATGACAATTTATAATTAAAATAAATATAACCAAACAATATAAACAAAAAATATTTCTTTGATTCTTGTATTCCTTGTGGTTCAAACGTGAATAGAAAAAATATTAGGCTTCAAGATCTTAAAAGAGGTCTCGGGTAAGGTGTATTTGTTGATATTATTGTAGTTGACTATTGAGTTTTCATTTAGCACGCTTATTTTTCCCGAACAAAGGTTATGGTAACCATTTGGTTATTTGTAATCTTGGTTATATGAGATCCTATGGATTATGCGCGTGTTTTTATTTTATTTTATTTTATTTGTAAATGTGTGTTGTTTGTGGTAATCGGGATTTTATATAGGGTAGGCTCGGGAGTAGGTTAGATGTGTGAATTTAAGTTTGGAGGGAGGAACGATGGCTATTACAAGTCGTTATTTAATTTGTGGTAATTAGATGTAAATGGAGTGTTACAAGTATTGAATATTACAAGTCAATATTGATTTAATATCAAAACTAATACAATAATGTTTAATATGCACATAAAGTGTATTTAACTTTCAAGCCATAAAATCAGTTGCACATAAAGACCTTTAAATTTTCAGTTTTAACATATGTGTATGTATTGAATGCAATATTAATACAAATATTTTAGTTACAAGTATTGACTTATTTGTTTAAGACTTCCTTTTTATAGAAATGTTTTTTGTCTTATTTTTTAATATTTTTAAATATAGATGTACTAAATACATTATAAGGTAGTAAATATGAAAGAAGTTTTGATTTATTTATTTTTATGTTCTACTGTTTGAAAAGTGATGCATTGAAGGTGTTGTACGCATTAAATCACCGACCAATCACAAGCTAGACAAATCATCGCATTAATTGCATGGGCTGCTTCAAAGAGTTGTAACATGTTGCTGTTTATCTATTACTAGCTTATAGATCCGTGAAATTCACGGGATTTTAGAGGGCTTTGATTAAAAAAAAGTAAGTATGTGTATAAAGTAAGAAATAACAACGAACCTCAACGCTATAAAATTTTCTTGTAATGGAATAATAAGTTATAAGTGACTGATAGTATAAAATACAATGCTTGTAAATATCTGTGGAATAAACGTTCATTGCCTCATGATCTCCAATATGTTTGTCTTCAGAAGCATATGTATGTAGTGACCATTCTAACACTTCAACAAAAGGTCCATTACGTGAACACCTAATAAGTTTAAAAAATATGTTGTTAAAGAAGCTTATGATTTATAATAAGTGTAAATAAGAAAAATGCCAAAAAAAACATGTAATATGTATATTGTACATATCTATTGACCGTTTGATCATACAACTTGAAGAACTTCTTTATAAACTACATCTGTAGTAGTTTTTGATAGAGTACCATCCACATCAGAAACAACAACCTTCTAACTTTTTTTGCTTTTGACACGTGAAAGAGCTACGTATAGCTGCCCATGTTTTAAGACAGGACGTGGCATGTACAAACCAACATTTGAAAATGATTGCCCTTGGCTCTTGTTTAGTGTCATGGCAAATGACACTGGCACATAGGATATTGTTTCCTCACGAACTTTAGAGGTAAATGTTTATCAGACAGAGTAATTCTCAACCTTTGTATGATAACCTTATTTCCAAAATGTGTTCCATTAATTATGTATGCGTGCTTGTATAGAAGTTCTTTTTAATCGAACAACTTGAAGCCATGTCCCATTACATAATCCATTTGATTGATTAATATTTTTCAACAGCAATATCGGGACACCTACTTTTAACACAAGCCTATGATTTAGAACACTTGAAAATTTGAGTCCATTGATAAATTATGGTGAGAAAACAGATTCATCGATTGCTGTGCCACTATCAGTTTTATCAATACTATCGCAACTTAGGTAAACCATTTCCTCAAAGTACTTTTTTATTAACAACAATGTATGTTTTCTTAGTGTATTTTCATCTTTGTCGCAACATAGCATCTTCAGCCCATCTCACTCTTTACTCTTGGTATATCAACGTACAATTGATCGTTAGAGAAAACATGTCATTGCAAAATCATACCAACATTCAACAGCGTTTGCCCGTGGCTTTTATATATCGTCATAGCAAAACATAGTCAAAGTGAAAAGTGCATTCTGTTTAACTTGAACCGCATTTTCTTGCCACACTATTTTAAGAAGATGGAGTGGTAAGGTTGATCCAAGCATCATGCTAAAAGCTTAGAAATAATCTTACAATGTCAATCTTATTGTTCATTTCCTTTTTTCTCACAAATAATCTTACAATATTATATAAATATCACAAGTGAAATAATTATGTTTTACAAAGAGTAGTTACAAATTAAAAAATTTGAGTTCAAAAGATATAAATCCAATGGGTCGAAATGGTTAAAAAAAACCACTGAACTAAAAAAGAATATGGTAAACCGGGTTGAAGTCGCCAAAAATTTGTCTATAGTACGCAAGAGTCAAGACCCGAGTTTAGCAAAAATGTTGAATATCATTGATTGGGCCAAAACTCGATGACCATAACATGTACTAAAACCGACATAATTTGATCCATTGTACTTGAGCATATTCCAAGCATAACAGGCTTATTATCAAGTACTTGTCTTGTAAAAAATAAGAGGCGGTTTTCAATATACTTTTTAAGATTATTTATCTCCACCGTAAGCTTAATACCAGACCAAATAGAAAAAGGAAATCTAAACATCTCCTTACCTAAAATATTCGCTTTCTTGTAAAGACTCAAAAATAATTATATGCTAGCTATATGTTAAATAGCACAGTCTGGTTACCTAAGTAATATGCAGGTACCAACCTCAATGACATTTGTGGGAATTTTTTGATAGTTTACCAATGTTGTAGATTCGTGGAATCACGGGGATCTTGAAAGTAATTACTCATTAAGGAGTTACGTGTGTCAGTGATACGAAAAATAATTTAATTTGTAACCATTATCAATATCAATCATCAACACATTACTTGGTATATACCACCAATAAATTCACAAGTAAACTATATATCATGTAAACAATAAGCTTCCGTCTTTAGACATCCAATCATGCTCTGCCACAAGGACTTTAGTGTTTCTTCGATACCCCTTGTCACTTGAATTGTGTTTGAAACTATAACCACCACCTCACATATGAGTTTATGTGTTAATGATAAGCTCAACCTGCTAACAAATTACAATCTTCAATAATAAGTTTCCATCAAATACCTTAATTATTAGAGAACTAAAAATATCAAGCCACCATATCTATAAGTTACCCATTTGAATTATTAATAATATGTTACCCATTTTCAAATCTTTAGGTCTAAATAAATGTAATATAATTTTGCATAATTTAAAGCATTAAGCTCTCTTCCCAATTTCATCTAAGAGATTTTGCAGGTTTAATTTGATACACAATTAATTCAACACAGAAAAAGTAGGGATAGTTTCAAAGTTTATCTTATAGAAAGTGTAGTAAAAGAGTCAACATTTTGAATGTTCTACTTTTCACCTAAGCATACTATGTTCTACTTTTCACCTAAGCATACTAAGGTCTTTTGATGATAAAGTTTAAGAAGTTATTGATTTTTACCTTGTCATCAAACCACATCTTTGTCTTACCCATGCACTGACCAAAGCAAGTAAAATTCTCCGAGGAGTTAAGTAATATATCACTTTTCGACTTCCCTTTACAGCTCTCATCCGAGGGACCAATGTTCTTGCAACTGTTCCAGGTAACTAACATCTGCTTTTTCTGAATAGTTGAGCCGCTGCTAGAAAAATAATGTAAGACATTTATCAATCCAAACAATTACATATCATAACTTGCATGTTTATATAAGGTTTATTTACCTCAAAAGCAATTCTGTGAGAACAATGTCACGAAAGGTCGTACGAACTCCAACTTGATTTCTGGATTCTTTTAATATTGATGATTCAAATTTTCTAAGACTACAATTTGTTGACTCGTAACTGTAATAGAAGAAAGAGATCAAAGATAGCAACATTTTTTTGACCCATAGCAGTAAGTCGCGTCATCAGTAAGCCGCGTCAATAGCAACAAACCACATCAGCAGCAAGCCACTTCAGGGGCTGTAGCAATCTGTGTCATCAGCAACCAAAAGATGGTGTTGAGTACGTAAGCAAATAAGCCAAGTACATAAGCAAATAAGAAGAAAAATTAGTAATTCCAAACACCCCCTTATCACTTTTAGCTACAGATTTAGACATAAGCTTAAAAGGAGAAAAAATAAGTAGAAAAAAATAGTAAATACGAAAACCCACATTATTTCTTGTAGTTAGGTTAGCTAACAAAGAAAGGGCGTACTGTTGATTTCACATACTTAGCGGAAACGATCATTATCACGGCAGATGAAAGTATGTTTTATGGGACATCATGACTGAACTACATGATAAACTTAAAGTGAAAGAAATTAATGGGTGTTTAAAGTTAAAGCTTCAAGTTTAAATAAAATTGTTTAAGATATACAACTTAAAAGCTTCGAGTGGATTGTAAGAAGAGCATGAAAGAAAAGTGAGATGACTTGGCAACATTGGCTTTTTGATGCTTGAAAATATCAAATCTAAAGATGGTTCTCAAGTGTGGACAGTTCCTGGTGATGGTTCTATTCGAATATGACAGACAGGTCTGCAATTTAAGGTTTTTGTACCTTGGGTCTGCATTTTCTGTCTTGACAGTAGCCTCTAGTCTGTTGTTTCATCATGTGGTTTTTTTTCCATGGGCTTCGTGATAGGATAGCAGGCCTGATCTTGTATGTGTGTTGGTATCCGTTTATGTGGGATATGTAATGTGTTTGGGTGTTTGGCACAGTGGGACGACACTTAGCTTTATAATTATTTACAAACTTGTTCACAGTAAAGTATTTCATCAAAGGTTGTGTATTGTAATTATACAATTATGATTATTTAGTAAACCCATTATAAATGATTTAACTATGAATTGACTGTAATAAGGATGTTATACTTGTGGGACAAATGAGATGATTTAGTACCTTTAGAAGATTGTATCTTGTGCTGAGTACTTTACTGTCATATATAGTTCTCATTTATCCCCTCAGTGTTGAAAAATGGATTCCATATTATCTTCCCAAGAAACATTCCAAAAATACATGCCCACAGTCCTTCTGCAATGTGAAACAAAAGTCAAGCATGGGAAAATTAAATGCCATCACATTCGACTCGATTTAAGACAGAGTAACACCTACCAAAAATCTTACATCCGTATCATAAATTCATAAGCATCCTCTTTATAACACAAAAATAAGGAAATCATTATCACTTGTTCAAAATAGAGAATACATATGAGCATCCTAAAACCTAATCATGCCATAAGAATGGAAATTGAACTGAATGCAATTTGGAAATCTTTATAAGAAAAAAAAATGTCTTATATATGGGCTGCTAAGTTTATGCACATAATGTACCACCCGTTTGATTGCTTTATTTGTTACTTATCACAACTAACTTTCAAGATGACCCTGATATAATATATTATACAGGGTTTTATTGTGACTCCCACATAACCCCTATATAAACAGATAATTAAATAAACAATTTATAAGTAATTCCAAATAGCCCGAACTACATGATAACTTAACCAAATCATCTATAATCTCAAACCAACATTCTCGGAAAATACACTCTTTTAATAGAGAATGATCAAAAGATTGGGAATAAAAGTTGAGAAACGATAAACCAAATAAATTCCCTTTAAGGTTTTCATTCGCACCAGGTAATGCACATCCTAGCATGGTACTTTAACCCCGCTAATTTTTGAATATAGGTTAGCCCACTAGTTTTGACCAAATTGACCCAGGTAACCCATCACCAACCTGTGTGTAACTCGTACCAAGCTGAAAGCAAAATCATCATACGTAACATGGTACTTTATCCCAATTTTTTTCCCAGCTAAGGAATTGTAAAAACATAAAGGTTCATAAATAATAAAATCATTATGAATGATCAATGCACTCTATGTAATAATGCATGGTATTATGATACCTGGAAAATCACAAACACTAATTTGAAATCACAAACACTAATTTGAAGTCTGTATAATAGAAGTCAACTCCCTTATTCTCCTTCCCTTCTCACCTGCAAATATAAGGTTCAATATGTGTGATTATCTTAACAGTGGTGCTTAAATTATCAGATAACATAATTTTAGAAAATTGAATGGGACTGGACATTTTCAACATCGATTTTTCAGTGTGTATGACACAAATATGGCATAACCTTCCTTATACATTATAGGTCTAAATAGAGACCAATATCTATTCTGTCACCAAATACAGCCGTACAAATTCAGTTTATCACCATCAACGAAAGTCAATTTTATGCAAAGTAATCCTCATTCCTCAAAAACAATGAGTAAAATTTTTTTAGTTCTATGACGATGAAGCTACTAAAAAGAGTGCGTGCAAGCTTACCTTTTGGAGATACATAGCTTTTTTGAAGAGACGCAACACCAAATCACCAAGTATGACTCGGGTGAGCTGTACATAACAAAACCAACAATGCTTCAAGGATTATGACTATAACACTAAAATATACAAAGAAGACATTAAAGATTTAAAACCAACAACACAAGACAATATGACATACATGAGATATGCATGTATCAAAATCAAGCAATCAATTACACCTTTTGCATTTATTGCTAGAGAATAGACATAGCCCCTGTTTTCCAGCCACATCCTCCCGAGCTCAATCTGTAAAGTGACTAATATTTGCCAAATATAAAGTTGGCCTCCATAACTCATAACTGTCCTTAATATGTAAGTAAAAGAATGCATAGCGTTTTTCAAAGAAATATATAAACTTCAAGGCCAAAAGCATAAACGGGAAACCATTATACCTTTTCAAGTTGTTTTTATATCTTAGACATTAGATCAAACACTCGTTGAGCACTCCATCAAACACCTAGTATCAAAACATGATAACTAATCAAACATTGCCTGAGTGAATAAAATATTAGAGTATAAAAAATTACTTATAAGAAGCAGGCAAAACACTCAACTTATCAACAAATTTCATTCTCAAGCAAGCCAAATGTATTTCTTATTGTTGTTAACTCTTTTAAGCAACAAAACAGATGAACACATTCGGCTTAAAAGCTTAAGGAGGGACAAAAACAAACTCTTAGAAACAATTCTAACTAATACTTCTCATACCAACATTTACTTTGATACTTGCAAAATTAAGAAACTCGGCAGAATGTTCTAATCTATATTAATAAAGAAATTTGCATGAGAGTACATTGGAGTTTTTACATTAAAGCTTAATGAAAGGTCGTTACTAAGTGTAGTTTCTGTTTTAACATTATAGCTTAATAAAAGTTTAATTAACCTGTGTCTGTGGCTCTGTAGAAGAAATTAGTTGAAGCAACCTTTGGCAATTGCCATTTCTTGTTACAGTATCTCGAATTCCACTTTATCCCTTGCCTTGTTCCTAATTAGACAACATGAAGATAACATGATTCTAACAGACATAGCCCTAAAAGTCAATACCTTCATATAATTCATAGTAATAATGAAAAGTTCAAAATAACAAAACCAAACACTCACAATCATGAGGGGCAAGGCGATTTTCACTTCCATACTTTGTATCGACTAAGTTTGGCTCGTATTCTAATGTCAGATGCTACAAATTAAAACAAAATTCACAAAAAAGATCCGTCTAAAACCATAAAGACCACTTTTGTATTAACCCCACCGAAAACACATTTGGTTAAAATGATACATAAAGAAAGATTTATGTGTATGGCGTATGATAAAAGCTATTAGCCTATTAGTCAAAAGGCACCACAAATCATGATCGGTATCCATCTTAGTATATATTAAAAAAATTACTACAATGCGTTTCTCTATAGTATTACATGTACGGGCAAATGTAACATTTAGTCAAGAAATATTTCTCCTTCCAATTAATAGCATCAAATTTGAAAGTAAACGTACATGAGTTGGCGGCCGCAGGAAAAATGCAAGGACTGTCATCAGCAAGTTCATCAGTATCATCTATCTTTCTTTTCCATTTATCAACTGTTAAACCATTAACTACAGGTTGACGTCTATTGTCAAACAAAAGCAACACAATTGACCAGCTTGAAACACAAATACGAACATTGAAACGAAAGTGAACAAATACAAACCTGTGATTCAACAAATTCAACGGAAGAATCATCATATATAACATCAGCTCTTGGTTATAAGGAAACACCATGTGCTTCATTTTTGCCCTACAAATGATAATTACACAAACATAATTTATCAAACAGTTGGTGTGCATAAAAATTACCATTAGAAATTACTGGTTTGCATCATAAACATTAAAAATTACCATTATTTGGTGAAACGCATATCGTAGCAGAAGGGATAATGATGGGAAGAAACTTACAAACGATTACAATAAGCAGTTTGGAGATAATTTTAGGGATCATTGCCAAGATTAGGGTTTGAAGTTTTTTGGTGGATTGATTCGAATTTGATATGGTTTATGCGTTTTATTGATGACTTTCTAAAAAATGGAGGAGAGTGTGTGAAGGAGGAGAGTGTGTGAAGGAAGAACGTGGATGTATTGAAAAAGTCATGTTTGACTGGTTTTTTCATTAAAGTGTGTTAATGACTTTCAAAAAAATGGGATGTATTTCATTATTTATCACTAAAATGTATTTTACGGAAGTTATACAATAAAATGGACGCATAGACTACTTGTACGCATTAAATCATCGACCAATCAGATTCGAGACACATCAGCGAATTAATTACAAAAGGTTTATTGAGTTGTAAATTATTCTGGTTTATTAGTATAGATAGATATTAATAAAACAGGGTTTTGAAATCTAATCTAACTCTCAAAATACCTTAAAACTTGCCACCTGAAAAATAAACCTGATCTAACGGCCTATATTCATTTATGCCTTTAAACAATAAACCCTATGGGCGGATTTCTGTTGTAGCCTCCATTTGGTGTTCCAAAAAAAATAAATAAATAAATAGTCGCCTATAAAAAAACACACAAAGATCCCCAATCATAAAACCCTAAATTCAATCTCCCCCAAATTCGATCCCAAATTCTTTTTCATGTTCCTCAATGAATCAAATTGAACTTGTTCCTCAATTGAATCCATGTTCTTCAATGATTATACATCAAACAAACCTTAACAAAGATTTTAATTTCTACATCAATTGGAAAAAAAAACGTCCGGATCATAATTATATGTTTGGTTCTAAATCAAGATCGAAAATCCATGTATTATGAAGCTAAAACCCTATATCTTTGTTGAGGTTTGATTATTGGTTATAGGCTGTTTATGATACACACTCATTTCATTCTCAAGTTATTTTTAATTTTTATAAATTTTGGGTATTTTTAATTTTATTATAACTGTTTGATTGATTTCTATGCATTTTCAAATATATGGAGTCGTGATTCAAGGTTTAATACTAAAAGTTGTTAGAATTTGTGGCTATTATCAAATTTTGTTTTATCATTCTCAAGATTTGTTCACAATACCTATAAAAATCAAATCTTTGCCTTTATTATTTGATATGGAATATAGATATAAAGATGGTTTATTGATTTTATTTGTTTTTCACGATTATTGTATTTCCAAAGTCTAGATATTAACTTGAAAAGCTCCATTCAAAATAATAAGACTTATCTAAAATTTTTGGTTCCTAGTTGTTAGAATCATAATGTCATTGAATCGCTTAATTAAAATATTTTCCTTGCTATTTATACCAAGGCGGCTAATTAAGGTGCAGGCGAGGAAAATGCAGTGCAATGGGCATGATGGTTTATCGAGGTTTATGAAGCTAATTACAGATGATCAACCTAAATCGACCCGCGTTAGGCAAATAATATGAGGTGTGTGGCAGTGTGCCAACATATGTATGTTATTCAGCTATTATACGGATGATTTTATTTTATTTTATTTTTCAGGTTGTCATCCTCTGATTTGAGCTTGGCTTTTACTTGCAGATTAGGGTTCTTTTTTGCTGCGAAGGAGGTTTCTTTATCACATATTTTCTTGCCCAATTTTCTTTTTTGCAATGGGAGAGTGTGTAAACAAGAAAGAAGGGCATAATGATTTTTAAAGATCTTTGTTTTTTGTTACAATGTTCACATATTTTCTTACCTATATTGTATTATTCTTTGAATAAGATCCACAGTTTCTTCTAGCTCAAAGGTAAGGTTCCAAATATCAAATAATCTTGGTGAATCATGATTCGAAGAAGGAAGTGATGTGGAAGGTAAATATGTTGTTATCTACTATGTTTCATTTGTTTCTAATGCCCATTTATAATAATTCAAAGCAAATGGAGCCTAAACATTCTATGTCGAAGTACTTTATAAAATACTTCATAATATTCATTTTCATTGCCATTCTAATATTTTTCTTTTGTATTTGAATAATCTTTAGGTGGCACGAATCACGATAGTTGCAGACATCGGCTTGGTCAAGGAATATGGAGTTGACAATTAGCATATCAAAGTGGTAAGTAGATTAACCATTTGTATTCTGCTCTATATACAAGTATACAAATAACTAAGAGGTATAACTATTTTGAAGTCAGTCTATGCGTGTTTGGTTGGAGGGTATGTGTTTCATTGTGTTAAACTTTAGGTCAACTTTGTGCAATATTTATATAAATGTGCTGTGAAATACGTTGTGTATATAACAAATGGGAGTGTCTTGGGGGTTTCTCACATTGCATTGCATTGACCTTATTCTTTCCGAAAACAAAAACAAAACAACATTGACTATTGAGATCGTATACCAAAAGCCATCGACCTTGGGTGGAAGACTTATGTACGAAAGTGTAACAATTTTTTGTTTGGCCTTTGCAAATGTGTTGAACAATATTAAGCTATTTTGGCCAAACATCATTTTCATTGTTTTAATGATATTCTTATTCAAAATATAAAAGAAACAAACTAATAGTCTTATGTTTAATTACAGTTTTTTCCAAAGATAAAGAAGATACTAGATTCACTTAACATTCGTGTATGTCTCTCTATGGCAAGATTCAATGAAAACAGAATTTTTTGTGTCACAAAGTTAAACATTGAATGAAAAATGCAAAGACACCCTTTCTGCTCGACCATGGTTGTTCGTCTACTGCTGCAGCGATACCCAAACACCCCTTTTGTAGCAGAAAGCGCTTTTACGCGAGAGGGGGAAATCCACTTTTATGCATATAACAGTAAGTTATGTTTTCAAGGTTGATGTGTGGTTGGTTGTAGGTATAGTCATTAAGTGTACAACTGAAACAATATATGTGCGTGTGACCGCGTATAGGGAGAATTCTTTATGATGTCATTTAGACATCATTTTAGACATTGTTAGTGTCCATATAAAGTAACTCCTAATACCGTCTTCCACGGGTTATAGGTCCTAATGAGTCTCATATTATACATATTTTTACCCCCGATATTACGTGAAATATGTGATAAATAACCATGTTATTAGGCCTTTTGGTACTTAATATGAAAATATATGTGCAGGACAATAGTTTGGAGGAAAGTACAAGAAACGCACGAAAAGGATGACTTTATGGACATATAAGGAAAAAGACATAGTTTGGACTAAAGCACGCCGCTTATAAGGATAAAGAGCGCGCTTACGGGGTGCCCTTGGTCAACTATATATACACGAGTCAAACATGAAGAGCGCCAATTATGTATTATAAAAGCGCCGGTTACGTGAAACAAAGCTTGCCGGTTTTACACCAAATGCTCGGCGTACTTCACATGACAGTTATATCTTAGCTACTTCAATGATGAGACCGATCATTTGCTTGTATTAACTGATCAGGGCTGTGTTAGGGTTCCATTTACACTATAAATAGAGGCACAATTCATTACTCTAACACACACCTAAACAAAGAAACACACTTGATCATTAGAAGAAGTTTAGTAGTGGTTTGCACCAAAACCACTAGCTAAAGCCAGAGAAACACTTGAAGAACGCAGTTGGAATGTGAACACATTTGGAAAACTCGGTATAATGATAACATCACTTGTTTACTTAGTTTACTTTTACATGAATATGGAGTAGTACTCTTATGTTTGTTAGAGGCATCTTTGCCATGATTTGAACCGTATATGTATTATGACTATTGAATCTATCTTTTATGTATTTGATATATTATGGTTTAGACTCCTATCATATGTGTTGATTGGTCATTATAATTGTTTACAGGTCGAAAGATGCAATTATATTGATTATATTATGAATCGTTTGTCTATAACGAGTTATTGTTATACTTGCGAGAATTGGATAGTAAAGCATATGATAACCTCTACCATAACATGTTTAAGGCCTAGCCTCACGTCTAGCGACTTGGTTAGGAGAAATGCATACTTGATACTTCATGCTTGGACCATACTTTATGCACTTTATGTATCTAGGATCATAGGCCGAAAGGAGATTCTTTTACATCAAGGAGATATATTAGTTTACATGATCACCAGTCATGTTTTGCTTTTATGCTTTGTCCAAGTATTGTCTATGATACACATGCTCATTCATCTTATGTGCTCTGCCTTTAACAAACATACTTTTAATATCAATTGGGAAAACATTTCAAAAATCTTAAATCCAACAAAAACAGTTTTAGTGATAAGTGACAATCATTGGAATCTAATTTTGTTATCTTTAGCTAACTATAAGAACAATCACCTCTCTTGGGATGACCTGGTCTTACCTCAAACCTTTACAATAAACGGGGGTTATACTTTACTCATGTGTTTTATGAATTAAGGAAATGGTAAAATTAGTCTTATAAATTTAAAGCTTTCTAAACACATCAAAGTTTTTGGCGCCGCTGCCGGGGAGGTTATATTTGATCATACTGTTAGTTTTATGCATTTTGCAAAAAGAAAAATTACTTAATTCTTGTTAAAATTTTGAAAAAATTCGTTTTTGAGACACAAAGTGCGCCAATTTTTCGGATTAAAGCGCCGATCAAATGATACAGTAAAAGAACAGCTGGATTTGATTTCACAAAACCCCAAAACAATCTTGTATAATGCTTTTTACATAATTTGAGCACATAGGACTCATGTTTCTTGTGTTTTTACTGTCTGAATTAATGCATGAGTATATAATGCATATTAAAATAAAAAATACAAAAATATTTTGTTTTTACTTTTTAATTATTTTTTTGCAAATGTTTTACTGGATTGCTTTATTGAATGAAATGATAGTTGCAATATGTTTTCAATTATTATCTGAATTTATGAAAGATTATATATCTTATGAAGAACTGTTAAAACCCAGAAACACGCCGGTTTTATACCTAAACTCGCCGAACTTCTGGAGAATTTCAAATAAAACGGCTACGAAGTCACGTAACCGCCGTACTTTTATTAAAACTCGCCAAACTTTTCTGCAAAAATCTTTACAGAAAACTTATTTCTTTTCCATGATGTGTAAACAAATGCATATCTTGGTATATATCAGTTATATGAGGTTATTGGAGTATGATTATGTGCTTATAACTTATTTGACTAACCTGCTAATGTTTTATTTGATGTTTTTGCACATTTTAGCTATGTTAGCCATGGATCACAACAATAGGCTAGGAAAGAGGTTAGAATTGGAAAAATGGACACCCCAGATTGTTGTTTGAAGTTTCTTACACCTTGTTTTGTAGAAGAATTATATGACTCTGATGCTGTTGCAGACCTTGATTACAATAAATTTTACTGCACAAGGAATTCTTTAAAAGGTTGGAAGTACAATGTGAGAAAAAAGAAGATGGAAGTATGGTTGTTACCAAGAAACTCTTAGTAAGTTTGAATAAAGAGTTGTTCCTGGTAAAGTTCTATGTTAATCCTGATGAAAACGAATGGGAACCTAATGTAATACTTAGGATACCTTTCCTAAGATTGGCTAGAAGTATTGTGGATTTTGCTAATGGTTTACTAACCATATGGCCTGATGCAACTATAATTGATGATGATTTACCGAATCTAGATGAGTTATTTGCTGGAATTTGTGAGGATGACTTGCCACCACTTCTAGACAATACATTCACCTTAGAAGCACCTGAGTTTGAATGCAAGATGGGAAAAAGTAAGATAGTGAAAAACAAACCCCAACCAATTTACAAAATGAAGTATGGAGATGAAGGACCTTCATTAACCATAAACCGACCCATAACTAGGGATGAACTAACTAAAGAGGAAATGGAAGCTGATGTGTATGCTAGGATAATGTTATTGAATGAGTGTTGATCCCAGTTGAGCTTAAACGATCTTTTATAGAAGTTAACTTGATTGAATACTTAAGCTAATATGCGGAATGTAAAAGCTTAACTTAAGAAGAATAATGATTCACTTTCAACACTTCAATATTATTAATACGAGCACTCAACAATGCTAGGGTTTTACAACCTTGAAGTGAATAATAATACGTACATAAACTAACCCTAGGATCCTCCTTTTATAGACTAAGGAGTCCTACTAGGTTTACAATACCTTTCTCTACAAGATAAGTATATTCTAGATAAATATAATATTTACACAATCTATTTTATATTTATCTAAACCGTATACATCCTTATCCCATCAGCAGCAGATTCTGTCAGCAACATTTATCCTCAGCAGCACTTTGATATTAGCAGCAGAATCATTACTACTAGCAGCAGTTTCACTTAGCAGCAGTTTTACTCAGCAGCAGTTTCAGACCCAACAATCCTCCCCTAAACTTATTATTTATTTCTAAATAAGTAAGTTTCTTCTAAGCTCAATTAATCACTTGGAGGATGCTTCCAAACACTTCAAACCTTTAGAATTCATTTGATCAAATATCTTCTTATACTTTGTCAGCAAATTGAATGCTTGATCATCAGAATCATAGTCTTTCTGCAGCTTAAGTGATTTATCACCATTAACCATCTGATTAACTATTTTCCAGTATCTAACCACTGGGTAATCCATTTCAGCTAGCATATACAAAGTAATTGGTCCAATATCCAACACATGAACTCCAGAGTCTTGAAAAAGTCTCCATCTTCTTACTTTGTAATCTACTATCTCTGTCCATTCAGAATCATCCATTGAAGGTTCAAACATAAGTTTAAGAGCTCTCCACATAACATTATCAGAAGAAGTTATGATGTGATCAATTTTATCTATCTCATACTTTTTACCATCAAACTTCTCAGCTCCAAACTTTGCCTTGTATAACTTCCACAAATCTTCAACATCCTCTCTATCAAAGTAATGTAGCATCTGTTGAAATCTAAGAAACCTGTGAGTCTTACCATCAGATCTCTGGACATCATGAAATGCTCCAATATTAGTATCATATCCTGTAGTTACTTTGACAATAGGATATTTGACTCCTAATGGTTTAGCATCAACTACTTTAGGATCTTCCATCTTGCCAACCACAGTATAAACCTTCAATTGTTCTTTAAGATGCTCAGAAGGAATGTGATCAAGATCATGTTTAAACATATCTCCTTCAGGCATAGAACTGCTTCCTTCTCCAATCTTTCTCTTCTTCTTTGCAATTGACTTATGAATAACACCTTTTCTTTTATCACCTTGCATAGAAGAAGTAATCTTTGCTGCATCACTCTCAAGCTGTTCAACAACATTAGCTTCTTGAATTTGCTCTGCTTCAGCTATCTTTTCAGGTACCAACTCATTGTTCATCTGAGCAATTTGTTCCAAATCCTCAGCACATCCCATAGCATAAAAAGTATCTGTTCTCTTCTTTGTTTGTTGATACAAGTCAAAAACTTCTTTATCAGAATAAGATTTCAACTGTACCAATGTCCATCCACCCATATTCTTTAGATACCTTTCATATTCTTTCCTTTGCTGTTTAACAGTTGGACCTTTGAATATCTTTATCTTTCTTCTAGCAGCAGCATTTTCTTTTCTCTTCTTAGAAGTAAAGTCTCTATACCAAGATTGCACATTAAAAGTTGGAACTTCATTATCTTCAATCTTGATCAGCTTATTTAGTTCAATATCAGCAGCAATTCTGATCTTCTCATCTACCCATTCATCATACCTTTTTAAGCCTTCAGCCTCCTTCTCAGCTAACTGTTGATCTTCCATATCAATCAATTCTTGTGCTTTAAGAGCAGCAGCTGTATCATGTTCGACTTGCAATGGCTTAGGCCAAGAATCAAAAGGTACATCAGTGAAATCAATCCCCTTATACATTATCCTTGGTGTTTCAACTTGTTTGCCCTTTCCTTTATCAGTAGAAGATGAAGATATAACCTTCTTTTGTTGAGCAGCAGGTTCTTTAATAACAATCCCTTTTTCTGGTTTTCTAGATGCTGATGATTTGATTGTTGTTGTTGTAAGTTGTGGTAGTGAAGGAGTTGATAATGGAGTAGTCTTCTTACTCAGCAATACCATAGCTTCAGTAGCAGCATTGTCACCAGACCCAGCAGCAGAGTCTTGTGCATCAGCAGATCCACTAGCAGCAGAGTTAGCAATTCCCTTAGCAGTAGATTCTTGAACAGCAGAGTTAAGACTTTTGTTTTTCTCCAAATCTCCCAACTTCATCAATGTTTCACCCATCAACCCTATTGCCTTTACTAATTGCTCAGGCTCTGTTGGTGTTTGAATCGATACACGGTAAGGTGGTTAAACCTTCGTTCTTTGTGTATGAGATATGTTTGTGTGAATATGATTAAGTATGCGGAATCTACTTAACCACACTTAGAAGATTTATGTTTATTGTTATAGAAATGGAATAGTTAACACCAAACGATTCAATATTATTCAAAAATAATACGAGTGATCTTTAGCTTATCACTAGGGTTACAAAGACCTTGAATCTTATGTTTGTTCTTTCTATTTTCTGTATATGAGAGTTGTGTATGGCATGTTTCTTTTTGTGTCACTCTATGTTTTTTTTTTTTTTTACATATCTAAGATTTTCCTTTTATAGTCCAAGGAAATATCTTTTACAAACTACATGACTCAACAAATAACTAGCTTATAACTAATCACTATTTTAGCTTAGTCATACAAGATACATCATGTATCTAAGATAAACAACTCACTTGGAGTGTTCAATTTGATGACTAGAACTAAGATATTATCTTTTTATGCAAGTGTTGAATAAGTCGGTCTTATCTACACAGCTGTTTGTTATGAGTCATAGTTGCACAGTCATAGCAGCAGCAGAATCAACAGCAGTAGAATCAAGCAGCAGTATGATTCAGCAGCAGAGTCATCAGCAGCAGAATCAATCAGTAGTATGATTCAGCAGCAGAGTCATCAGCAGCAGAATCAATCAGTAGTATGATTCAGCAGCAGAGTCATCAGCAGCAGAATCAAGTAGTAGTATGAAACGAATCACCTTCAGTGAAAACTTGCTTTGATTCTTCTGATATTTAATTCCTAACAATCCTCCCCTAAACATGTGAATCACATTCAAACATGTTTTTCTGAATTAAATGAGGACTTTGTGAAGATCTTTCAAACACTTCATTGTCAGATTTGGTTGATCTGAACTTTCTTCTCTTCTGAGTGAATGAACTTATCTTTCTCTGGAACTTATTCTGCTTTCTGATCTTTCAACAAGTGATGAACAAACGTAGTGAACTGAAATTGAATCTTTTCAACTTTTTGACCTAGATAGAACTTTCTCCTTTGAAATGCTTCATCCTTTCTGAATACAACGTTTAAGAATGTTCTTGTCATTTTCAACCTCTATGTCATCATCTTGTATGATCTTGTCTTTTCTTTTGGTTAATCTTCCTTAAACTGGGCTTGAATTTCCTCCCCTGAGATGTTTGTTTCCTCCCCTGAGATTCAAATATCATCTTATATTGATATCCTCCCCTTGTTTGAAAGATTTTCTCACAATCATAACATCATCATCTGATCTAGCATTTTTCCATGTTTTCAGACAATTTGTACATGAAGCCATCAATTCCTTAAGAGTTTAAGATTCTGTCCTCATCACTTCTAGGTGTGTTAACTCCTATGAGAGGTGATTCAATGGACAATTTTGACTTATGGTCCATCATTTGATGTTTTTTAAAGTCATCTTTTGAAAATCCTTTTAAGAAACTTTTGCCTTAGCAGTATGTATATGATTTTATTATGAAAAATCATACTGCTTACAACCATTTTGAAGGGATTAAGTGTGTAACAGACACTTAGTCAAAATTTCGGTTTAAAGCAACCTCTGGTTGTGTGAGAACCAATGTTTTCAGTTATAAATAACCGCCTGTGTATAGATAAACCTATTCAAAAGGCTTTCTTTACAGGGTTTCCAGCTCGTGGCATTTGTTACCTCTAACACAAGTGTTAGATTCACTTTTGCTCGCTGTTCTTTCTATCAGATATCCGTAGATTAGTCACATTATACTTGAGAGTATAAAATGATAGAAAGTGAGTTGTATCAGTGATTAACTGATCAACTAATTTATCAATTCAAAGTGAAATATCATAATCAGATTCCAAGAAAGAAGTTTTAAGGATTTTTGAAGTCCCAAACCTTTTCTATCATGAACCTATTATATCAGTGGAAATGATCAGCTTTCAGCAGCAATGATCAGCAGCTTTCACTTGAAATAACCTTTCAGCTCAAACATTCATACCTGAAATTGTTAGTCTAAAACCAAAAGAACAAAGTACAAAGTACTTGTCTTGAATTAGAATAATCATAGAACTAACTGTATGAATAACTTCAAATATTGTTAATAGAAGACTTAGATAACAAAGTTAGATGCATTAACAAAATCTATATACAAAAACACATTATATTGAAAAATTTAAAGATTAAGCATTCCAATACTTGCTACCAAGTACTGAAATCTTCCAACATCAAAAGCTTTTGTAAGAAGATCTGCAAAGTTTTGTTCTGAAGCAATTTTCATTACTTGAATTAACCTTTTCTCATTGCAATCTCTTATAAAATGATGTCTTATTTCAATGTGTTTTGTTTTAGAATGTTGCACTGGATTTTTAATAATGCAAATTGTACTACTATTATCAATATGTATAATGGTATGTAAGAAATTGTACCCATAATCAAGAAGTTGGTTTTGAAGCCATAGAACTTGACCACAGCAACTTGCAGCAGCTACATATTCAGCTTCAGTTGTTGAATTTGCCACAATTGTTTGCTTCTTACACTGCCATGAGATAAGTCTGCATCCAAGGAATTGACATCCTCCGGTTGTTGACTTTCTGTCCAAGCTAGCACCAGCATAGTCACTGTCTGAGAATGCTATCAAATCAAAAGGTGATTCTCTAGAATACCATAATCCCAACCTTGGTTGACCTTTGAGATATCTAAAAATTCTTTTGACTGCTGTTAAATGAGAAACCTTTGGAGTTACTTGAAATCTTGCACATGCACAAACAGAGAACATGATATCAGGTCTGGATGATGTAAGATACATCAAAGAACCTATCATAGATCTGTATGTATGTACATCCACATTTTCTCCATCTGCATCTTTAAGAAGTGGCTTCTCAGGATCTATTGGTGTGCTTGCTATTTTTGAATCAGCAAATTGAAATTTTCTAAGTATCTCTGCAACATATTTGTCTTGACTAATAAATATGCCTTCAAATGATTGCTTAACTTGCAGACCCAAAAAGAATGTAAGTTCTCCCATAGAACTCATCTGAAACTTATCTTTCATAAGTTTTTCAAAGTCTAAACACATCTCCTTCCTTGTAGATCCAAAGATAATGTCATCCACATACACCTGTACTAACAGAAGATCTTTCTTGTGCTGTTTGATGAAAAGTGTCTGATCAATCTTTCCTCTTTGAAATCCATTCTCTAATAAATAGGAAGCTAGTGTTGCATACCAAGCTCTTGGTGCCTGATGTAGGCCATATAGAGCTTTAACTACCTTGTACACTTTGTCTGGATGGTCAGGGTCAGTGAAGCCTGGAGGTTGTGTAACATACACCTCTTCTTCAATTGAACCATATAAAAATGCACTCTTGACATCCATTTGGTAAACTGTGAAGTTCATAAATGAAGCATAAGCTAAGAAAAGCCTAATTGCTTCAATTCTAGCTACTGGAGCATAAACCTCATCATAGTCTATCCCTTCTTCTTGTGTGTACCCTTGTGCTACTAATCTAGCCTTATTCTTAATCACTATACCTCTTTCATCCCTTTTATTTCTAAAAACCCATCTAGTGCCAATTACTCTTACTCCAAAAGGTAAATCAACTAGCACCCATACCTTTTGAATCTTGAACTGAAGAAGCTCCTCTTGCATAGCCTCTAACCAGCTTGAATTCTCTAGGGCTTTATGAATATTCTTTGGTTCATCTTGTGAGAGAAAACATACAAACAAACAGGAGTTTGAAGACTCATGTTGCTTTGAAGCATAAAGGGCATCAAGAATCCCTTTTTGATCTGAAGACATCAATTGTTGTCTTGTCTTCACACCAGATTGTACATCTCCAATCACATTTTCTAGGGAGTGAACTTTGTGAATTCGTGTTTGTGGAGTGGAAGGAACTTGATAATCAGATGGAATATTGCACAAATCCACCTCATCTTCTGAAAAGTCAGATTTTGTTTCTTCTGAAGGACTATCAGCAGAGACAATTTGCTTATCAGCAGGAATTGTTTGATCATTAGTGAGAACATTTTGCTCATCAGCAGGAACATTTTGCTGTTCTTCTGTTCTTCCTTCTCTGATTTTATCTTCAACATCTTCTTTAGTTTTGCCAGAAGAAGATTCACCATTTGTTGAAGTTGATTCCACATTGGTATTTGACCATATTGGCATCATCACATAATCTTGATGTGTCTTCTTGTCTAACCTTGCCTCATCTGTTGCTTGTGAACCTGAAAAATCATTAGTTTCTGCAACAACAGGCACATAATTCATTGAATGGGTTAGAGTTTCAAGATCAAATAGCCATTTTGGTCCTTGACCTTCTACATTAGACTTGTTCTCTAAGAACTCTATATGTAGACTCTCTTCTACTCTCTTAGTTCTTATGTTGTATACTCTAAAAGCTTTGCTATTGAGAGAATATCCAACAAAGAAACCTTCATCTGCTTTACCATCAAATTTTCTCAAATGGTCTAAGGTATTCAGAATTGTCACATGACATCCAAAAGGTCTAAGAAATCCTATTGCAGGAGTTCTACCTCTAAAAAGCTCATATGATGTCTTATTGTGAGGCTGTACTATTAAAACTCTGTTCTGAACATAACAAGCAGTGTTGACTGCTTCAGCCCAAAAAGTTATAGGCAACTTTGAATCAGCTAACATAGTTCTAGCAGCTTCTATTAGTGTTCTATTCTTTCTTTCAGCTACTCCATTCTGTTGAGGAGTTCTAGCAACACTAAATTCTCTTTTAATACCTTTTTCTTTGCAGAAATCATCCATAACTCTATTTTTGAATTCTGTTCCATTATCACATCTAATGACTTTTACTCTTTTGCTTACTAGGTTTTCTATCTCTGTAATGAAGGTCTTAAGGATGCTACAAGTCTCATCCTTAGTTCCTAAAAAGAATACCCATGTAAATCTACTATAGTCATCAGTAACAACTAGACAAAATCTCTTATGCATTATACTACTTATTGAAACAGGTCCAAATAAGTCCATATGAAGCATAAACAATGATTGACTGATAGAGTTAAAAATCTTGGGCTTACAAGAGACTTTGTGTTGTTTGCCTTTAAGACAAGCAATGCATGTTTGATCATTTTCAAAACGTTTTTGAGGTAAACCTCTTACCAAACCATTCTTAACAATCTTATTTATGGTTTTGAAGTTAATATGACCAAGTCTCCTATGCCATAACATAGATTCATCTAATGTGGCCTTTGCAACAAGACAAGTTAAAGCATCTTTAGAAACAATGTTATTCATATCAACACTGTACATATTGCCCTTCCTAGGAATTTTAAGAAGTACTTGACTTTCATCAGGTATCTTAAAATCAGGAGAAAGTACAAGACATTCAGTCTCAGTAAAAAGAACATTATTCTTTCTATCACACATTTGTGAGACACTAAAGAGATTATACTTAAGCTCTTGCACATAAAACACATCTTCAAAATCTAATTTACTGGTTTTGATAGTACCTTTACCAGTAATCTTTCCACCAATTCCTCCTCCAAAGGTAACATATCCACCATCAATTGATTGAAAGTTGGAAAGATAAGACATGTTGCCTGTCATGTGCCTTGAACACCCACTATCTGAATATCCTTGATCTTCATGATCTGTTGGAGAATGTTCCTGCACAAAATAAAAGAATTAGTTTTCCTTGGGGATCCAAGCCAACACTGACTTGGATCTGCCTCTTGCATCAATGAAATGTAATCTCTTGAGGACTGTTGATGCAACATTGGATTTAAGAATCCAACATGCTGAGGCCTTAACAGCATTTGCCCTGATTCCCTTAGCAGCAGTATGCTTAGCAGAAGAAACTGCTAGCTTTGGTCTCCAAACTTGTTTTTGGACCACTGCTTTTGTTTGAATGGGCCTTTGAACAATATTAGATGCATGTTTGAAAGTTGTTTTTGCACCCTTAATTGTTGATTTTGGGTAAACAGTCATATATGGTTTTTCAGCAGAAACCATTTTCCTTTCAGCAGGAACAGTTTTTGTGACTGTTTTGGGTTTTGATCTTTTAGAATTAGAGTGAAAATGAGATTTAGGTGTTTGCCTTTTGTAGTTCACTCTATTACTTTCATACCCAGATACCCATTGGTTACAGAAAGCTGCAAGATGGTCAAAACTACCACAAATGAAACAAGCTTTATTGTGAAAAGCAAAGTCATCACCTAGTTGGTAAGACTTGAGGTTATTCCAATTTCTTTGGTTACCTCTGGGCTTGTTTGTGGTTCTAAATTGTTCACAATATCTAACTGGTTGCCTAACATATTTTTTATTGGTTTTAGGCCTATCAGTATTGTGTTTGACTATCTTAGGAACTCTTGTTCTTGCTTTCTTAACCACTTCAGGTTTAGACATAACCTGTTTATTTACAAAGGACACCTTGTCCTGAAAAAGTAATGTTTTACATGAACATTTACTTTCTTTCTTAGGCTCATCAGCTACTATGTTAGAGTTTGGTTGAACTCCATATTGTAACTCAGGTAGCTGAAATTCAGGTAATCCTGAATGCTCTAGGTCTATCCCTGGGGGTTTTGGGATACCTCTATAAGGGGGTGGGGCTGCATTATATCCTAATCCAGACTTAACTTTATTATTCACTTGACTGTCTATTATTTTGTTTACATTTTTAGAAGCATGTTCAAGCTTCTCTTTAGTCAATTGAATATTTTCTTTCTCAGTCTTAACCCTATCCAATGCTTCTTTTAAAGCCTCAATGATTTGATCTTTAAATTGATTATCATTTTCAAGTAAAGTTTTAGCATCAGTAAAGGTAAGTTCATTCCTTTTATAATGTAGGATTTGCCTTTCTGCAGATTCTAAACCACTTTTATAATTGAAACAATCTAGATCAGATTTGGCGTGTCGAACCTTTTGGTCATCATACTGTTTAATTAAGATTTTTAAGTCTTTAAGAGCAGTACAAGTATTTGAACAGGTTTTATGATCATGTACCTCAGGTGTAGTAAATGCCATAAGAGCCATCTGTGAAGAACCCATTTCTTCATCATCCATGAAGCTCCAATCAAAACCTAACCCATCAATTGCTACCATAGCTTTTGGTTCAGACATCTCCCCTGTATTGGATTTTCTTCCAACATCTCTATTTCTGCTATCTTGCTGTCTTGGCCTTCTACATTCTCTTGAGAAGTGTCCCATCTTGTGACAGTTGTAGCATTCTATCTTTGACTTGTCATAACCAGCAGGATCATTGCTACTGATTGTGATCTTCTTCCCCGTCCTTTGATAGAATTTCTTAGCTCTCATGCTAAGAAGAGAAATTTGCCATTTTAGATCCATTTCCTCCAGATCATCATCATTGATCTCTTGAAGGTCTTCATGAGTTAACATGGATCCATTATGTTTGCTTGTGAAGAAAGCACAACATGTTTTCTCATCCAAAATTCCAAAAGTACTGCTTGATGAACTTGCAGCACTTGCAACATCATGAACTTTTTCATTAGTAACTGGAACTGAATTACTAGGAGATGACATAAATGCCATGTTCCCAGTGCTTGAACTAGTACCTCCAGTTTTCTTCAAATCTTGCTCAACAATCTTAAAGTTGCTATACAGATCCATAAGATCCATGGTGTCAATGTCTGATTTGTTCTTCCAGACAACAACATGCATAGCCCATTCTTCAGGTAAGCTTCTCAGAAATTTTGAGTTTAAATCTTCTTGAGGTATTTCAACTCCAAGAATAGCAAGTTGACTCACAATATTCTGTAGCCTGTTGAACATATGGTCTAAAGATTCATGGTTGGTTGATGTGAAATTTTCAAACTGTTGCTTAAGAAGAGTCTTCTGGGTCTTCTTGGTGGCTTCATTCCCACCATACCTTGCAATAATGGCCTCAAATAGTGACTTTGCATCTTTGAATTTGCTGAAGTTTATAAGTTGATCATTTGGAATGGTCATCATCAGCATGCTTCTGGCCTTTAGGTCATTCTTCTTCTTAATTCTATCTTCTGCAGTTTGTGGCTTGGTTTGCAGCTTATCAACTTCCTTACCATCAACTGTTGATGTAGTGGTTGTAGGCTTGTAAGAATCTCCATCTTCAATAATTTCCCACAGTGCATAATCTTGCACTTGAAAATATTGTTCTATTCTTAACCTCCACATCTCAAACTCATTCTGTTTGAGCATTGGTAACTTAGCAGCAACATTTGTTTGAATAGACTCAACATCCATTTCTAACTTCTTCTTCTAAAACAAAAATATCAGCCTGATGCGCTCTGATACCACTTGTTGGTGTTTGAATCGATACACGGTAAGGTGGTTAAACCTTCGTTCTTTGTGTATGAGATATGTTTGTGTGAATATGATTAAGTATGCGGAATCTACTTAACCACACTTAGAAGATTTATGTTTATTGTTATAGAAATGGAATAGTTAACACCAAACGATTCAATATTATTCAAAAATAATACGAGTGATCTTTAGCTTATCACTAGGGTTACAAAGACCTTGAATCTTATGTTTGTTCTTTCTATTTTCTGTATATGAGAGTTGTGTATGGCATGTTTCTTTTTGTGTCACTCTATGTTTTTTTTTTTTTTTACATATCTAAGATTTTCCTTTTATAGTCCAAGGAAATATCTTTTACAAACTACATGACTCAACAAATAACTAGCTTATAACTAATCACTATTTTAGCTTAGTCATACAAGATACATCATGTATCTAAGATAAACAACTCACTTGGAGTGTTCAATTTGATGACTAGAACTAAGATATTATCTTTTTATGCAAGTGTTGAATAAGTCGGTCTTATCTACACAGCTGTTTGTTATGAGTCATAGTTGCACAGTCATAGCAGCAGCAGAATCAACAGCAGTAGAATCAAGCAGCAGTATGATTCAGCAGCAGAGTCATCAGCAGCAGAATCAATCAGTAGTATGATTCAGCAGCAGAGTCATCAGCAGCAGAATCAATCAGTAGTATGATTCAGCAGCAGAGTCATCAGCAGCAAAATCAAGTAGTAGTATGAAACGAATCACCTTCAGTGAAAACTTGCTTTGATTCTTCTGATATTTAATTCCTAACAGGCTCCAAAGTTGTAAGTTGTTCTACCACCTTCTCTTGAGTAGCAATTACCTCTTCCATAACAACCTCATTCCCTGATTTATCAGCAACCACAAACTCTTCAGCATCCTGAGGACTTTCAACATCCATATCATCAATCACTGGAACCTCCCCTGAAACCATTCCATCATTTAAACCAAGAGCACCATCAGACTTTTCCAAATTTGCCTCCCCTGAACCCATTGCCTCTTCATTCCTCCCCTGTTTGGAAGCATCATCATCCAAGTGAGTAGAGACATCAGGAGAACTAACAACCTGAGAAGTGCCTACTTTCTTCAATCTTTTCAAGAAGGTTGAAGATCTTGATTTCTGAAAGTTCTTAATCTGTTTTTGCAATTTGATGATAGTCTTGTCCTGATCAGCAACAACAGATGAAAGATTAAGAACTTTGTCTTCCAATGTGGTACATTTCAACTCCAAGTTGGTACAAGTAACCGTCAATTCCTGAATGAGTTTCATAATAGTCTCATCACTTCGACCTGTGTTACCTGGTCCGAGAGGTGAATCATGGACATTGTCATCATGTACAAGGTTTTCCATCAATTCATTGGTCACTGGTCTGTCCTCATCACTTCGACCTGTGTAACCTGGTCCAAGAGGTGAATCTTGGGACATAAACTCAGTATCAAACCTAGTTTGATCATCTGAGCCCCCTGTATTTGCCAGTTGGCTAGGGTTACCATCCTGAGAATTTGATTCAGAAGAATCATCATCTCTAGATGTTGCCTTGATTTGGGTCTTAATGATGTTATCACTATCCTGCTCTGCTGCTAAGCTAGAAGCAGTAGTGACAGCCCTTACCAACATGTCCTCTCCATCACCTAGGACAGCCTCATTTGGTACAGCCATACTAACACTATCCTGAGGAAGATCAGTGTTCTTTTTGGTGTTCCTACAGGTATAGAGTATTTTTGGTTGTGTAGCAGATACAGAAAAATTGGGTGTGTGATGGGATTTAGTGGGATTTCCTGATCCTTCACCCTGATTGTTTTGCACAAGTTGCACCATGGAAGGTGTAAGATGTGTGTTTTTGCCTGAAAAACCTTTTCCATGTTTAACCAAGAAAGTAAAAGTTTTAGAAACCAATTTTGGAGCATCATAGGTAGAAACATGGCCTCTAAACTTTGTAAGTTGTTTTAGAACAAAGAGTTGGATAAACCTTGGATAAAGCAAATAAGAACCAGACTCTTTAATAGTTTGAAACATTCCTTCCAAAATCATTCTTGAAAAATTGAATGGCTGACCTTTGCTTAAGCATACCATTGCAGAAGCAATAGTAGTACTAAACTCATGCCATCCAGAAGTTTTAGGACTCAAACAATGAAGAAGAAGATGTATCAAAAACTTGTATTAAGGACAGAGGCGAGATTTTTGAAATTTTAAATTTGTATGATTCCCCTCATACCCCAATTCTTTTAAACCAGCAAAAATAGCAGAATTGGCCAGGCAAGTGGTCTCTGTTTCATCATCTAAGAGAAGGGTTTCTCTTATTGATGATTCAGATACACGAACCTTTTACCCATCTACTAAGGCACTAATATGTTTTTCCCCATTCATAGTTTTGATTTTAGCGGTAAGCCAAAACTGTTTGATGTGGGAAACAAATATAGTAGGATTCACAGTGAGTGCATACTTAAGAGAAGTAGCATTCAAAAACTTTACCATGTCTGTGAGTTCTTCATTAATGGATTCTGCATCAAGAACTACTACACTGTTGTGTTGCTTTGCCCAGGTACGAACGCACTCCATGAATTAGGGTTTAGGAAAATTGGGAATTATTGACTTTGAGAGAAATAAAGTATTAGGGTTTGTGATAACTTCAATTTGTGATGTGAGAAAACCAATTTGAAAGATCAATTAGGTTTTAAACTGATGGAAGAAGTTACACATCCCACCCTCACACTTTCAACCGTAGCAGCACAATAACACTAGCAGCAGAGTTGTATAACTAGCAGCAGAGTGAAATAATCCAGCAGCAGAGTTGACGAAACAAGCTTGGTCAAAAAGTCAAAAATCTTCAGCATTGAATGTGATGATAAACCGTAATCTCTATAAAAACGGACCAAATCTTTTCCCTAATTTATTACAATCAAACCCTAATCGCAATCAAAACGCCAATCAACCAAATCAAATCTTCACTTAACCCAAATCAAATCAACTAATCATGAAATCAACCCCCGAAATCATTAATATCTCTTCTGATTCATCATCCGAAGATGAGAACCCCTTTGAAACTTATGTACCGCCATTTCGTCCTTCTCATGCTGGTTGTAGAACCAAGGAACAGGCAAAGAAGAGAAAACATGATCTTCCGGTGTTCAAGGATCTCCTCAATTTGAATCAAACCCCAAGCACTTCCAGGGGTAAAGCTGTGATGTCCCCAAAATCTCCATCGTCTTCAGAATCATCAGAAGACACAGCTTGGATCCCTGTCAGGCAACCATCCCCAAGAGAGCTTGTTTCCCCTTTCATCTACACATCATCAGATGAGGATGAGCCTCCAAATGAACCACCTTCCACGCCTGAGAGGCCTCAGTTATCAAGGCCACGGCCAAAGAAATCCACCAAGGCAAAGAAGACAAGAAAGACAAACTCTCCTCTTCCAAAAGAAAGAAAGATTGTTCTTGGACTGCCATGCCCTAGAAAGTAGTGGTTGTAGTCATTTGATGTTCTTGCACACTTTTATAGTTTCAGAAGTAGTTTTTGTAATCTCTTTTGATGTATAAACTTCTGAATTGAATGAATGATAAGTGTGCTTCTTTTGTTGTCTCAATATTGTTATTTGCAAATCATCATCTAGACTTATTCCTGCACAATATTAGACCAAACACCACAAAGCAAACAAACATATGTACTAGCAGTAGAGTTAGAAATAGCAGCATAGTACATTCCATCACAAACATATGATAAGCAGCAGAGTAACAAGCAGCACAATGCCTTTTACACACTTGTACAAAAACAAAGAGATAAGTTTTACAAAGATTTATCATACCAATGTTTGCAATTAAAAATTGAAACCTCCCCAAATCAAAATGTTTAGTGAGAAGATCAGCAACATTGTTATCAGTATGAACTTTAACAATTTGGATCAACTTCTTTTCATAGCAATCCCTGATAAAGTGATGTCTTATCTCAATGTGTTTTGTTTTAGAATGAAAAACAGGATTTTTAATTATGCAAAGTGTGCTATTGTTATCAATATGAATCTTGGTATTCATAAAATTGTACCCATAATCCAATAATTGATTCTGCATCCATAACACTTGTCCACAACAACTTGAAGCAGCCACATACTCAGCTTCAGTTGTAGAATTAGCCACCACTGTTTGCTTCTTGCATTGCCATGACACCAATCTGCTTCCTAGAAATTGACAACCCCCAGTTGTAGACTTTCTATCCAAAGAAGCTCCAGCATAGTCACTATCTGAATAGGAGACCAAATCAAATGGTGAATCCTTAGGATACCAAAGGCCCAATTTAGGTTGATGCCTCAGATATCTAAAAATTCTCTTTACTGCATTGAGATGTGATTCCTTGGGACACACTTGAAATCTTGCACAGGCACACACAGCAAACATGATATCAGGCCTTGATGCTGTAAGATACATCAATGATCCAATCATAGACATGTACAAGTGTATATCCACTTCCTTTCCATATTCATCCTTCAGCAATGGTTTATCGGTTTCCATGGTAGTCTTGGCAGGTTTAGCATCTTCAAATCCAAACTTCTTCAAAATATCATTGACATACTTATCCTGACTGATAAATATACCATTTTCTTTCTGTGTAACTTGCAGACCTAAGAAGAAGGTGAGTTCTCCCATTGAACTCATAGCAAACTTGTCCTTCATAAGCTTCTCAAAACTGACACACATAGCTTTGTTTGTTGACCCAAAGATGATGTCATCAACATAAATTTGAACTAGCAAAATATCATCCTTTTGTCTTTTGAGAAACAGAGTTTTATCAATCTTTCCTCTGCTAAACCCAGATTCTAGCAAGTATGTTGACAAAGTGTCATACCAAGCTCTAGGAGCTTGATGTAAGCCATACATTGCTCTATTTACCTTGTAAACTTTGTCAGGATGATCAGGGTCTTCAAAGCCTGGTGGTTGAGACACATAAACCTCTTCTGTAATGGTCCCATACAGAAAGGCACTTTTTACATCCATTTGATACACTACAAAATCTTTGTATGAAGCATAAGCCAAGAATAATCTAATTGCTTCTATTCTTGCCACTGGAGCAAATACTTCATCATAATCAAGACCTTCTTGTTGTGTATATCCCTGTGCTACTAACCTTGCTTTATTTCTTATGACAATTCCTCTCTCATCTCTTTTGCATCTGAAAACCCATTTAGTCCCAATCACTCTTTTTCCATTTGGCAGATCAACCAAGGTCCAAACTTCTTGCAGCTTAAATTGTAAAAGCTCATCTTGCATTGCTTCCACCCAACTTGCTTCTTGTAAGGCTTTGTAAGTGTTTTTGGGTTCAATTTGAGAAAGAAAACATGCAAACAGGCAATTTTGAAGATCTTTATGACTATTTCTTTGATGCAGAGATCTGGCAAAGAAACTTTGATGTTGAAGATCTTTCAATGCTTTAGTCATCTGCCTAGTTTGAATAGATGATTATGGATCACTTAAGATTTGATCTTTGGGATGATCCTTGTGTACTCTTGTGGTAGTTGTGGGACTAACAGGAATATTGAGTTCCAAATTAGTAAAGTCTGCAGCAGCTCCAAATAACTGACCATCAAGTGCATCATCATCTGTGTCATAATAAATATTCTCAAGAGGAGGCATATTTGGATCATCAGGATAGATAGAATCAGCAATAGGTCTACCCTGAGAGTCCAAATTTGGAAACATTGAAGTAGCAGTAGAGTTAGTAGGCTTGGAAACAGAATGTGGTGGAGCAGTAGTTGTAACTTTTGGCCTAGCAGTAGAGTCTGCTGAGTCAGCAGCAGAGTCTTTTGACTTTGTAGGAGAGACATCAACAACTACTTTGAGAGCCTCATTAGTTTCTTTTTCTGCTTCAATAGGTATTTCAATACCTTCTTCAGTTTCCTTAGGTTTCTCTTGAGTGATCACATCTTCTTTAGGACTTGGATCTGACTGAAAGGGAAGTAAGGTAGGACCAACCTTTAACTTCTCAACCAAAACAAATTCTTCTTGTGGTTTGTCAACACTAGCAATAACTGGTACATAGTTCATTGTTTTGGTAAGCATATCCACATTAAACAGCCATTCTGGTCCTTTTCCTTCAGGATTAGATGTGTTCTCAGAAAACTTGATATGTAAAGTCTCCTCTACATGTTTGGTCCTCTTATTGTATACTCTGAAAGCTTTACTAATCACAGAGTAACCAACCAAATTTCCTTCATCAGCTTTTTGATCAAATTTGCCTAGCTGATCCTTAGTGTTTAAAATAGTAACAGGACATCCAAATGGTTTGAGAAAATAAATCAGTGGCTTCTTTCTATGAAATAACTCATATGGAGTCTTATTATGAGGCTTGACTACCTTACTTCTGTTCTGCACAAAGCATGCAGTGTTCACAGCTTCAGCCCAAAAAGGAATAGGTAGTTTTGAATCAGATAACATTGTTCTTGCAGCCTCAATAAGTGTCCTGTTTCTTCTTTCTGCAACACCATTCTGTTGTGGAGTTCTTGCTACACTATACTGTCTAAGAATTCCTTTCCCCACACAGAATTGATTCATAACACTGTTCTTGAACTCAGTACCATTGTCACATCTTATTATCTTCACCTTGTGATTGTACAGATTTTCAACTCTTGTGATAAATGCCTTGAGTATTTCTGGAGTTTCATCTTTAGTGGCTAGAAAGAATACCCAAGTAAATCTGCTAAAGTCATCAGTGACAACAAGACAATATGAATTTTTGTTCAAGCTTTTGACAAATACAGGCCTAAATAAGTCCATATGTAGTAGATGTAATGGCTCAGTATTTGTGTTCACAGTTTTGGACTTGAATGAAACTCTGTGTTGTTTACCCTTTTGACAGGCAACACAAGTTTCACAATTCTCAAAAGTTTTTGTAGGCATTCCTCTGACCAGATTTCCTTTTACCAATTTGTTCATGGTCTTGTAGTTCAGATGTCCCAATCTCCTATGCCATAATTTGGACTCATCAATAGTGGCCTTTGCAATTAGACAAGTCAAAGTCCTTTTAGGAACAATGTTCTTAATATGGTCACTGTATATATTCTCTTTTCTAGGGACCTTCAAAAGTACAAATTTGTCATCTGGCAATTGATAGTCAGGAGAAAGGATCATACACTCAGTGTCTGTAAAAAGAACAAAGTTCTTTTTGTCACACATTTGTGAGACACTAAAAAGGTTAAACTTAAGTCCTTTCACAAGAAACACCTTCTCAAAGTCCAAATTTCCAGTCTTAAGAGTTCCTATTCCAACAATCTTTCCACCTTTTGGATCATTCCCAAAAGCAACATAACCACCATCAAAAGCCTCAAAGTCTTCAAGTTGAGACTCATCTCCTGTCATGTGACCAGAACATCCACTGTCAACAATAACCATATCCTTAAGCTCATCCAGTAGATTGACCTGCACATGAAAAGTAGAGACATTAGTTCCTCTTGACGACCCAAGCCATTACTGACTTGGATCTGCCCTGTGCATCAACGTAATCAAATTTCTTTAAATCACTTGATGCACTGCTATCCTTGGAAACAGAATTTGAAACATTTGTTTTTGGTTTCCAAGTCCAGCAAGCTGAGGCCTTAACAGCATAAAAGTGATTTCCAACACCTGTGTTTGTTAAAACTTTTGGCCCAGAAGTAGAAAGTTTTGTACTAGCAGTAGATTGCTTGCTAGCAGCAGAGTGCATACTGGCAGCAGAATGCTTACTAGCAGTAGAGCCAGTAGAAGAACTAGTTGTTGATTTGAAAACACCATTTGATTTAGCAGCATAAATAGATCTAGTAGCACCAGATCTCAACAAAACAGCTCTTGGAACCATGTTTCTATTAGGATGTGGGTGAGTTTGTTTAGTTACATATTTGTGATTCACCCTAGTGTATTGATTCCAAACAGGCTTTTGGTGTTCAGGGCATCTAACAATCAAGTGGTCAAAGCTACCACACTTATAACAAGCCTTCTTTTGTAATTGAAACTGATTACCTAATCTGTGTGAAACTAGGTTGTTGAAGTTTCTCTGGTTACCCCTAGGCTTATTATTGAACCTTTCCATCTGTTCTTTAGGTACCTCATTGTACTCTACCATTTTCCTAGAGAAGTTATTTCCTAACACAGGTTTGACAAACTTAACCTGTTCAATTTTAGGTTTAAACTTTGTAGGAATTTCTTCCTTTTTCACACTTTGTTCCTGTTTAACCTGTTCCTCATCACTTTCACTATCAGAATACCAATCTTCTATAATAGGAGCTTCAGGAAATTTTCTAGCCTCAACCTTAGGTGTCTCATTAACACTTGTGCTACATTCACCTACAGGTTTTTCAATATTTAGCTCACTAATGAAGGATAGTTCTTTTCCTGGTGGAGCAAAAGCACTTTTGGCTGGAGGAGCCACTTCATTATACCCAATTCCACTACCTTTTCTCATCAAGTTATTCTCTATAGATTTATGAACCAAATCAGAAGCATATTGTTGTTTTTGTACTCTTACTACATGTTTATCTTTTTCAGCAAGAGCTTCCTCTTTTTCTTTTTCAGCTTCTTCTAACTTATTTTTAAGAACTTCTACTTCACTGTTTTTCTTAAAAATTTCAATATCTCTGAGATTAAGTTGATCTACATATTCCTTCTCACACTCTTTGAGATATTCTAACCTCCTTTCAACATTTTGAATACCTACTTTGTAACCTAAGTTATCAAGTTTTAGGTGTTCAATTTCTCTATTTAGACTCTCATTCCTAGACTTAAGTTCTTCTATAGTGTCAGCACAAGATTTAAAAGAACACACAGATGAGTCTGAATCATTTGATACCTCAGAGTCAGAGCCTGATGATGAACCATAGGCCATAAGTGCAAAGTTTTGCACCTTGGGTTGAGCAACAGCTACAAAAGAGAAATTTGGTTCTTCTTCAGCCATATCACTCCAATCATAATCTCCCAGTCCATCACAAGACACCAGTGCAGTCTTTGATTCTTCAGTAACCTTCTTTGTAGCATCAGCATTCTTCTTTGGAGCTCTACACTCCCTGGCAAAATGTCCCTTCCTGTTGCAATTGTAGCACTCTATCTTTGATTTGTCAAAGCCTGGACTGTCCTTAGCCTTATACTTGACTTCTTTTCCAGTCTTCTTCAAAAACTTTCTTGCCCTCAAGGTCAACATAGCCATTTGCCATTTAAGATCAATTTCTTCAAGATCATCAGGATCAATATAATCCAAGTCTTGATTAAGGACATGTGACCTTATAGTAGTAGTAAGCTCAGCCAAGAATGCACACAAAGCAATATCACTGGTAGAAATCTTATCATTTGAACTAGCAGCAGATCCATCAGCAGCAGATACTCCATAAGCAGTAGAATGAGCAGCAGAGTGAGATTCTTGAGATCCTTTTCCTTTAGAGGATACAAAGGCAAGATTTTGAGTACCAGAAGATGAAGTAGAAGAGGTAGATAGTTTTGATTCATACACTCTTAAATTGTTATAGAGACTCTCCAACTTCATAGTTTCAAAATCAGGCTTATTCCTCCACACAACTGTGTGCATACTCCATTCAGGTGCAAGACTTCTAAGAAACTTTAGATTTACATCTTCTTGTGGAACCACATATCCAACAAGCTTTAGATGACTAACAAGTTGGTTTAGCCTGTTGTATGTGTCAATTATCTTCTCTCCACTTTCAGAAGTAAAATTCTCAAACTGATGCTTCAGCATGTTTTTCCTGGATTTCTTAGTAGCATCATTCCCTCCAAACCTGAATTCAACAGCATCCATCAATTCTTTTCCAGATTCACAGTCATCAAAATCCATTTGGAATTCATTAGGTATTCCCATTAAGAGAATACTATGTGCTTTGATTTCCATCTTCCTTACTGCATTAGCTTCAGCAGACTTAATTGGTATCTCTTTCCCATCAGCACTCTTCTCAGGTGTAGAGTCACCATTGACAATCACATTCCACATGTTGAAATCAATCATGCGAATGTACTGTCTGATCCTTCTCTTCCAAAGCTCATACTCAGAAGGATTCAGCATGGGTACCCTTGAAGCAGTCACCATATGAGTTTCATCACCCATCGTAGCAATAGATTTGGAACATCAAACTTTTAAGAAACAAAATCTTCTTGTTAATAACTTCTAGATCACAAGCTCTGATACCACTTGTTGATCCCAGTTGAGCTTAAATGATCTTGTATAGAAGTTAACTTGATTGAATACTTAAGCTAATATGCGGAATGTAAAAGCTTAACTTAAGAAGAATAATGATTCACTTTCAACACTTCAATATTATTAATACGAGCACTCAACAATGCTAGGGTTTTACAACCTTGAAGTGAATAATAATACGTACATAAACTAACCCTAGGATCCTCCTTTTATAGACTAAGGAGTCCTACTAGGCTTACAATACCTTTCTCTACAAGATAAGTATATTCTAGATAAATATAATATTTACACAATCTATTTTATATTTATCTAAACCGTATACATCCTTATCCCATCAGCAGCAGATTCTGTCAGCAACATTTATCCTCAGCAGCACTTTGATATTAGCAGCAGAATCATTACTACTAGCAGCAGTTTCACTTAGCAGCAGTTTTGCTCAGCAGCAGTTTCAGACCCAACAATGAGAAAAGACCAATCATAGAAACCTTGAAACATGCAGACAAACACAAAAAGATTTTGGATAGTATTCTCATGGATAGACTTAAGATGGATGGGGAAGTAGAAGATGAAAGTGAAGAAGAAGCTGCAGCACATGTAGTTAGAGGGTATAAAGTACTTAGGGAATTTGATGACCCATGATGCTTTGTGTTTCCAATAAAGTTGACGTAACCTATTATGCCTTGGTTGACACTGGGTCAAACATCAATATGATGCCCTACAAAATTTATGAGTTGCTGGAAAGAGGAAAAGTTAGACTAATGATTGATAAAATTAGTATGCTTGATTTGTCTCAGGCTGAGACAATGGGGAGATTGTTAGATGTTCTATGTCAAGTAAGTACCCACACTATCCTAGCCAACTTTATGCTACTTGATATTCCTATTGACAAGAATGTGCCACTTATTGTTGGAAGAATTTTCATGCATATTTTGGGCTCGATACATGATACAAGAAAGAAGAGGTTAACAACTTTTGATGTAGTGGTTCACCACCATTTTGAAACTGCAAAGATTAAAAGGACTAAAGAAGATGATAGTAACATTGAAGATGAAGAGTAATTCACAACAAAAGGGGATGAGAATGGTAAATCAATCTATGGACCAATTCGTCCTAAGTATTAGGATTATGAGGACCCCATGGAAAGAGCATTGGCTGAACAAGAGTATCTAAACCCATTTAAGAATGTTTGTGTATGGAAGAAGATTACTGCTTTGCTTGGGGCATTACCATTATCTATCAAGAATATGGATTGGACTCCAAACTATTCTGGAGGTATTACCAAAGGAGAAGGGGGATAGAAAATGGCATGTCAATATTAAAATTGTTGATCCCTTTGGCAATGGATTTGAAAGAGGTTTTGAGACTAAGCACACCAAAAGGAAGCCATCTGGTTCCTACAAGCTGGGCGATATTATGTCACCAGAGCATTTTACTGCCTGAAACACCAAAGTAACACCTAAAAATGGAGTTGAAACAATGCTCCTTTCTTAAACTTTTATTTCTATGTTATTTTACAAATTTTGAATAAGTTGTATCTCAAGCTTATGCTTGATGAGTATGCCTCTGATAAAGAGATGAATGAACAACCTTTGTGTTTATTTATTTGCTTTTGTTTGTTAGTTTATTACTTATCAATCTCTGGAAGATCAAAGCATGCTGTAAAAAAATATTAAAGAAATTAATCGCCGCTCTTTTAATTAAGATCGCCGAATTTTTAACGAGGGAAGCCTTTATAACTTAAAAACTGAACATTTTGACCTTAAGCGCTAAAAGAGAAAAACACCAAAACCCACTCACACAAAATAAACCGATGATCTTCCTGAACAAACTAAGAAAATTTTCAAAGTAAAAAAAATCAAAACAATAAGGGTAAGTTTACAACTGTCATGATCTTTCGAGAAATTTTAGGGTTTTAATAAACTTAGGGTTTGATGTTTTTGAATTTTAGATGTTTTATGCTTAATTTTAGGTTGCTTTACATGATTTTTAAGTTTGCCCCTTGGTTAGTTATAGAATTATGATCATTTTCATATTTAGGAATTTTCTGTGCCCTAATATGCACAATTGCCATGTTAGGAGGATAATGTGATTGATTTAAACCTTTGCTTATGAGTTTAGGGGGAGTATACATGATTAAGGAAGTGATATAAACATTTAGAAAGATGTTTTGATCATGAATGCATTAATTTCTGAGTCTAAGATGCTTAACTGTTATTCTTACATGAATAATTTAATACTTGAGACTACTTTTGAGATGATAGAGACTATATAAGGATAAAATTTTGATGCAATAATAAGATGAGATAGTTCTTGAATATAGAACAGAGGATTTAAGTGCAGAGCATAAAAATCGCTGGTCTTGTAGGTCAAGACCGCGGATCTTTTATTAAAAACCGCAGAATATTTTCATAAGTTTGAAAATTTTGTCACGTAATCGCCGGTTTTATTCTTAAAACCGCCATTTTTCTGGAAATAATTGAACACATTTTACTTGAAACTTGCTTAATTGATTGCACATTGGATGTCTTTTTTTTCTAACAACTAATGTTGTCTGTTTGTGGATGTTTAAAGACTAAAATTGCTAGGAATAATGATGAGGATGGATCCTCAGGGGGAGGTAATCAAAAAGAAGGAAGGAGACTGTGACTACAGAGGAATTGCTGATGCCCACAATTTCTCACCCTCATCTGCTCTAGAGGACTTGCAATACTGAGGCAAGAAGAGATTACAACAAAGTTCTAAGTACCCTATATCAGAAGAGCCCATATGCCCCATATCTGCTTAATTAGGAGGTTTTGAACAAAGCTGGTTGTGCTGAGGAAATTGACGAGATGTTGATTATAAGGTTTGTGAGTGTAGAGGATGATGAGGTATTTTTCGAATCTGAAGCATGGACGAAAGTGTTTGATATAAGGGAAAATATTTATAAGGAGTTGTGTCTGGAGTTTTATTCCACATTCAATTTTGATGAGACATTAGGCTATGATAAGATAATGAATGAGAAGAGTATATTCTTGATGAGACGAAAAATGATCCATTTTTAGAGGGTCATTTAAGCCCGGAATTGAATTTATTTGATCAAATATTGTCCTAAATCATTCCTTTTGTGATTTTAGGTAATTTTGGAGTGAATTCTGGAAAAGGAATCATTTTGGATGTTTTTGGAGCATAAAAGTGAAGAAAATGGCAAAGTCTTAATTTTCCTTGCTGGGAACAGTACCTGACGACGTCAAGAGTAAAACAAGAGGTGAAGTGGATAGAGTCCGTGACGATCCAGAGAGTTTTTACACTAGGGGCATGACGGCATCACCATAGGCCGTCATGGTCCCATTACATGTGACGGCCCAGAGAAAATTTGCACTTGACGGTGTCAGATCTGGATCTAGGCAATCCGATATTATTATGGGCGGCGAGTTGACGGCGTCAGATATTTCTTCTTGACGCCGTCACGATGGAAAATCTATATATAGTTTTGTAATTTTCATTCATTAAGAGAGGAAAATTGGAGGGACAACTTGGAGAAACCCTAGCACGATTTTTACTGTACTTTCAAGGGTTTTTACCCTTTGAAACCTTTCATGTTCAATTAAAATAAGTATCCTTTCAATTCATTCAATATGTCTATGTGTTGTTTGAATATATCTTACGCTTGTCTTGATTTTAACATGCTAGGCTAGATCTCTTGTGTGTTTGCTTAGATGTAGTGAAACCTAGATGTTGATTATGGGTTGATTGCTTGTTTATAGTTGTTACGGATGAATGATTTCGATGTTAGGCTTAAGAAAACTGGCAGACTTCCATAGGGTAACTTGCTTGAACGTCTTAAGAAACATGAACCAATGCGTACTAGGTTTTTATGGTTGTATTTAATGCATGAGCGAATTCTAATGATCCCATGTTAGGAGCTTCTTGCAGGCTTAACATAGGAGTGAAGTAGGAGCTTATAGAGTTGGGGAAGTACGTACGCCACCCCACGAATGGTATTAAGGAATATAACCCGTCATCCACACAATTGTAACAAACTATCAACCTATAAAAGATATCTAGGGAGTAATGAAATCTAAGTAAACACAATTTTCCCATTTATTGTTCACACCACTAGTTTAATTAGCTTTATTTTACTTTTTTGTTATTTTATTTTGATTGCATCTTTAGTTATTGGGTTAGTTGATTAGCAACTAATTCTGCCCACTCTTCCAAAAACCCGAGATTTTAATTGCTTTTATAAAAATAAAAAAAATTACAAAAAGAATCATCCCTCACCTCTAGACTTAATTTTTAGGCTTTCTAATCCTAGCGACACTATTCCTGAGTTAAACGATCAATCCCCCGGTACTTGTCACTATACTATACTACAACGATCAGGTACACTGCCTGGTGGGGGTTGTAAGCTTCTCGAGATCCCTCGAGAGGTAAAGCCTAGTGCAATTCCCACGCATCAAATTTTTGGTGCCGCAGCCCGGGGAATTGTTATTGTCTAGGTTAGGATTTCTTTGTATTAGGTCTACTTGCTAGATTCCTTTCTAGGAAAATTTTATTTTATTTTTAGGTTTTCTTTAGTCTATCTATTTCTTCGTGTCTTTGTTCGTAATCTTTACCATCCGACATCATGGAAGGTGGTAACGTCTTTGAACCCATCAACCCACTACAACAAAACCACCTACAAAATCCACCACTAGCAAACCAACCTCTTAGGCCCCGAACCCTAGAAGAGTATTCCCGTCCTAGCCACCAAGGCTATCGAAACACTATTGAGCTCACCCAAGGAGCCAATGTGTTCCCCTTGCGATCCGACACCATCCGGTTGGTGCAAAGCGGATGTGCATTCCATGGACTTCGTTCCGAAGATCCTAACCTATATCTCAAGGATTTCCTTAAAATTGTAGATTCTATAGACCTTGATGTTACAACTAGAGAGTCAACCCGATTACGCCTATTCCAATTCTCTCTACGTGATCAAGCTAGTCAATGGCTTGAACGTTTACCCGCGGGATCCATCACCTCATGGGATGATCTCACCACTCGTTTCCTTGCTCAAATTTTCCCACCGGGGAAAACTGCAATACTTAGAAATGATATCTTGATGTTCCAACAATGTCAAGGTGAAAATCTATATGAAGCATGGACTCGTTTCAAGGACTTACTCCAAAAAGTCCCTCATCATGGCATAGATCTTTGGCTCCAAGTCCAAATCTTCTATGACCATATCGATCTCTCCACAAGGCGGACCATTGATCAATCAGCCGGTGGTAAGCTACGTGATCTAAGTACGGAAGAATCATGGGAACTCATACAAGATCTTGCTCTCTATGACAACGAAAGTCGGAATGATCCCCGTGATTTGAACAAAACGGTCAAGGCAATATCTTTGCCTTCGAATAATTCTAGCACTCCCGACCGTAGGATCATGGAACTTGAGGACCAAGTCAAGTTTCTCATGAAATCTTACGAAGCTCCTAAGCCTTCAAGCCAAGTGAAAAAAATCACTTCTTCATGCGAATTATGTTGTGGTCCCCATGACACTCATGATTGCGTGGAACTCCCCGGAACAGCTTTTGTGGACTACGCATCCTCGCGTACCGACGACGCGGGAGACAAGTGGTACACTTTCAAACCCGAGCCAAACCCTTACGGTGATTCCTACAACCCTTCTTGGAAAAATCACCCGAGCCTTAGGTGGAAACAAAACCAAAACAATTCTTCCAATCCGCCTAATCGTTACCAACCAAACGGTCCACCCTCCAACCGCACTTTCAACAACAATCCTTATAATAACTATGGTAGTACCAACAATCTTGAAGGATTGATGTCCAAGTTTATGGCATCTCAAGAAGCTCGCATATCTAAGTTTGAAGCCGATTTCAAATAAAAGAAAAGCTAGATGAGCACCAAAATTGACACATTGTTGAAAGTTCTCAATGACCGAGAAATGGGAGCACTCCCAAGCGACACGGGCAAGAACCTGAAACTAAACGTCAATTCCATATCATTAGTTTCGTCACCCACTTCTTGTCCGCAATACTACTCGGTTAAATCAATGAGCACGTGTTTCAAGCAAAACCAAATTCTTCAAAAGGACCAATCAAACGAAACACCCAATATCAAACCGGTCAAAAGCATGGTTGATGATGATATAAATAAACGACTAAAAACATTATTCATATCTTTCGATATCTCTATATTTTGATGATCACAAAACGAAAACACATTAAATCAAAGATAATGACGTAAACAAGTATTTAGTAGTTAATAATCACTTTCACCATCTAATCACTTAAGGTATGAATAAACATAGTGATTAAAGCATTATAAGATCAAAGGAAAGTTTAATTAAGTATTACAAAGTCTACTTAATTATATAAACATATTATATATTTTTGAAAAACACTTTTGGTAATAAAGAAAAATGTTTTATTCATACTAAATATATGAATTCAAATTTTTAACCAAAATCAGTTAGTTTTTCACCAAATAAACTTTCCCCACTAAAAGACAAAGAATCTGGCCGTTTCAGCTGGGCGGCCCCCTTAATTACAAAGGGCGGTCCCCTTAATTTTAAGGGGGCCGGCCATGATTTAAGGGGACCGGCCACGCTCCTCTTTCAGAATCTGTTGCCTATAAATACCACCTTAAACCTGGATGTTTTCCTCACCTTTTTGCACTAAAACTTTCTGATCTAAACATCCCTCTCCATCTTCTAAAAATCCTTTGATCTTATATACTTTGATCTTTGTTTCAAAGTGATTCAAGCCTCAACACTCAAGTGCAAAGAGAAGAATACTTCTACTAGGAGTATTGCAACTTAGTATCATCTTGCTATCTAAGTTGATTGTTTAGTTCATCTTGTATATCATTTATTTCTTTGTGAACATTGTGTATACATTGGTTAGATAGATTTAGATATTAGACCTAGATCTATTGAAGGTGTGAAGTAGTACTAGTAGTGAAGAAATAGAGGTGGATAGGATTTGTGTTAGAAGATATAAGTCGTAATAGCACATTGAAGTGGAGATAGTTGTGAAGACAAAGAAGTTGAAGCTTTAAAGTTGAAAAGACCTTGAAGCCTGGAAGTTGTGAAGTAGTATATATCTTGGGGTAGTGGATAGGACTTAGTAGTGAAGGTGTGAAGAAACAAGTGGGTGAAGAAAAAGAGTTAGGAAGCATTAAGTTGTGAAGAAGCTAGGAGCAAAGTAGAAAGTTGTGAAGAAATTTGAAGTGTAGAAGATTGGTGTGTAGAAGTTAGGTGTGAAGAAGTTGTGTTGAAGTTGTGATTGTGGTGTGATATTGTTGTGGTGTGCTAATTGGTGTGTAAGGTTTTCTCCGCCATAAAGGAGGTTTTTGATCTAGTGAAGAAAACTCTCGAGTAGGTGACTCGGGGAGTGGAGTAAGGCAAGGAAGGTGTCCTTGTAGCCGAACCACTATAAATCCTTTGTCTCTTGGTTTGATCTTTCCATCTCTTACTCTTTGATTAATCACTTACTTGCATATCATTCATAGTTACAATTGCTTGTGCATTGTGCATATATTGGTTTCACATAAAGATCAAATTAGGTTCCATTCAAAACATTAATTATACATTAGTAAACTAAAGTAAATACAATCATTAAAACACATATACACATATAAATACAAACTTGTATATAAGTGAGATATATGAAATTATAATTTCTATTTAACACTTTAAATAAAAAATATTTATGTGACATATGTGAATTAATTTGTATCTATACTTTAGCTTCAAAGGATTTTTACAAACTACCATTAATTATTTGAAAGCAAACTTTTATTGAAACGAAAAAGACGCAAAACTATTCAACCCTCCCCCCTTCTAGTTTTCTACAATTGGTATCAAGAGCCACGTCTAGCAAGATTTTTAAAATAGATTGTATTTTAAAAGTTGCAACGATCAATGGAATTTGAAAAATATGTAGAAGGGAAATTTGCACAACAACCACCGTTATTTGAAAATGATCATTTTCTTGAATGGAAAAACAAATTTGAAAACTATGTGAAATCAATAGATCTTGATTTTTGGCATATCATTTCAATTGGTGATCTTAAACCAACCAAAATAGAGTTTGAAAATCAATATAATAATCTTCAAACTAATATTGATAAAAACACTAAAGCCAAATTACTTATTTTCAAAACCCTACCAAAAGTTAAATATGAAAGATTATTTCGTTGTAAAACGGCAAATGATATTTGGAAATGTCTTTTAAAGATTCACCAAGAGAAATGTAAAACCAAAGATGATAAACTTGATATTGCACAAGAAATAGTTAATCTAGAAAATTTAGTAAGTAAATATTTAGTTCAAATATATACATGTACTACTAGTTCAAATGTGATCATTGAAGGTATCTACAACGAAGAATACATGAGCCAAATCCAAAGAAAGAGCGTAAATAAATCATGGTGCAACAAGTGCAAAGAAGACGATGATAATACGGCTTATGAGAATATTCAAACAAATGCGAACACAAGTATTGATGGCAAGAACTACATGTTCCTTGCTCCAAGTGAAACTACAAACAAAACATGGAGTATCATGGAAAATGAAATCGATCATCGTATAGCATGTGAGGAATGTACAACTACAAAGAAGGTACAATTCAAAACTGAACATTTTTGTTATGATCAATTTATATTAGAATTTTTAAAAATGGAAAACAACTTCAAACATTTTTGCAACATTGATCCAAAAATTACTTTTAAAAATAAATTTTCAACATCCGCTGAAAACAACTTTGAAAAAGAAATCATTTTAGAAGATAAAATGTCTAGAATTAAAAGTAATATTGAAATCGATCTTGTATGTAAAAAATGTCGAGATTACAAACATGAAATTAAAATGGAAAATGAAAAAGCAAAAAGATTGGCAAAATTCAAAAATAGCTCTAAATCTTTAAAATATCTTCTCGACATTCAAAAGCCATTTTATGATAAAACCAGATTAGGATTTATCGTAAATGATCCTTCAACAAATGCATTAAAACAAATAAAATTTGTTAAATCTAGTGAATAAATTTAGAACTAATACTATTAACATTCATTACCTTTTATTCTAGTCAAGAAAGTCATTGTTTGTTAATTAAAACAAACTATTGATGAATTCTTGTACTTATCGACGACATCCACATCATATGCATTCAAATGCAATGGATGTTGTCATCTAACCAACTAGGACCCATGAGAATCTGGGTACCAAGCTGTTTATATTGTTTAGGTAATTTACGAATGAAGAGCCTATTACGTGTTGATCTACTCATCTCGCTCTATTACCTTTGACGGATATTGGTCTCTATCATATTGTTTCACTTTCTGCAAATGTTTCGCCTATGACGTTGTTGCGGATTTATTCATGTATCGGCATTTTGTTCTTCACTCTTGGTGTATTGATTGAGCATCTCGGATCTAGTTACCTTGTTTTCTATTCATGGGAACATCACTTGGCTACTTCGACATGTCTTGGACCTGCTCTTAAGATTTCTTCTTTCACCGTCATGCCCATCCTTTTTGAAAAGCTGGACCCGAGATAAGTTTTTCTTTTCTAAAACTTGTCAATGTTATATTATACTTTAGAATGTTTTAATTAGTGTGTGAATAAAATTTAACTAATATGTTGCCATGCTTTTAGATTATTAACACTAATATATGCATACATGATATTAGCATTATTAACCTTCTTGTTATTTAGTATAGTATTATTTTTCTTAAATCTTCTATGATCTATAGTAGAACCCCTCCACTTAAGCTATATGATCTTACTAGTTGCTTTAATAGATGCATTATAATTGATATTTGTTTGCAACTTGATATTATGATGTTCTTTGTATACATACATACATACACATATATATATATATATATATATATATATATATATATATATATATATATATATATATATATATATATATATATATATATATATATATATATATATATATATACATATGTCTATCTTGTATCCATGAACTATTTACCTTGCTTCTTCCTGTCCCATTGCATTTAGATCATAAGTATCTATCATTTCACTTTAATATCTTTAGGTGTCATTAAAGATGATTATATGTGACAATGGGCTTAATTGATTCTCTTAAAAATGACAAGTTTTCATTTCAAATCCTTCATTTGCAACTTCTTGATTATTATGATCAAAACATTATGTTTAAAACTTTTCTCTTTTTGAAATGAAGTATTTCGTTACTGAACTAAAACTTCCTTATAACCATTATTTTAATCAAAAACAAGATTAAATTTTTTTTTTCGTTATTGTAATGCACACTTGAAGTTACTTCAAAACATTGTTGAATAAAACTAAAAACGTTTTGCTTAAAACATATTTAACCTTCTCACAAATGTCATACATCTCTATTGGAAATTACATTCACAATTTAATCAAATCATTTCATGAGAATCATGACTTGCCCATATGGATCTTGTTTGTAACAAGTCTTGAAGTCCATATAATCATATCCACCTATGTGTTACTTGTTAACAATCATCAACATGTTTGCTCTAGGCTAAGTGGTATTATCTTCATATAGTTGCTTATTTAGCTTATTTACTTTATTGCCTCCTTAATTGCATATCTTAATTGATAAATAAATAGATTGCATGATTATTAGAAATTTATTGCTTATTTCTATTACTTCTATATCACTCTCTACATTCATGAATAGTATGCCCTATATTGCCTCAAAGAGTTGAACTTACTTGAATCCAAATCCAAAAACACAACCTTTTTAATTTTCTGCCAAAATTCCATTTCTGGCATTCTGGGAAACACCAGATGGGCAGCCCCCTTAATTATATAAGGCGGCCCCCTTAATGATTAAGGGGACCGGCCCCTAATTAAGGGGACCGGCCATCTGATGGTCGGGGATACTGTTTTCTTTATCACTTTTTGACCCATTTCAGCCTATACTTCCCAAAATTCACAAACATATTTTGTCCCATGTTATCCCTCAAAATTTACCTTCCTAAACCACATTTCTCATACACTATAAATACCCTCTTCCCATCATTAATGCCATCACACCCAAACATGTCATCTCCCAACAACAAAAAACCTAAGATTTCAAGAACCGCAAGGATCTCCGTCAAACCCGTTTAGAGGAGGAAACTTGATTCTTGTCACAACTCAAGTGATGTTGTTCCAAGTCAACCAACTACTAAACCTCAAAACCACAACAATGATTCATCTCACAACCTATCACCCACTCATTCCCTCATTCATGTTTCTTCACATGATGAGCATGCTCAATCCCAAAACAACAATCCCAATCTCTCAATCAATACTTCACATGTTGCTCATTCAACAAAAACATCACCCACTCATGAAGAACCTCTCCCACACATTTCATGTTTTCATGACTATCCAAGCTCAACCATGTCTCCACCACCAAGAGTACCACCACCACATCCTACACCTTCACATGCCACTCCCATGTTGCATGTTCAAACTTTCACCCAAGACAACTATCAAGCTCCACCACCATCACCTTCCTCCGAACACTTGAAGTTCGTTGAGGAGCTAAAAGCAGCACATGAGCTTAGTGCTCTTTTAGCATTACATATTGCTCAACGCAATTTGGATCCACGACAATCAAGCTCACCATCATCACCACATAACAAAAACCAAATCGAGAAGCATGTCAACAATTGCCCTTGTTGCATCTTCCTCCAACAACAAACCATTGCTTTAAATGAGCACTTTACTTGGATTGAGTATCTTCTTACTAGATCTCAACAAACACCAACACTTGAACAACATCAAAACCCTCAATCAACAAACCCATCTTCAATTTCACCACCTACAAGCTCCACATCTCCAAACCCAACAACATCCGTGCAACCAAATGTTTACCTCCACTAAACCATCAAGCATTTTACATACTTATGTTTCTCATTTTCAAATAAAACTCCTCAACCATTTTGGGATTCAAGAAAGTTTGGTGACACTTCTTGTTGGCACATTAGGACATTCTACTTAGCTTAGAATTTCATCTTTGTAGCCTATGTAACAATGATTATGGGTTGACGTAATCATTTTCTTTTAATGAACGATTTAATGTATGTTTCCAATTCTCTTTTGCCATGCTCATTATTAGTTAGTGCTATGCTATATGTGTTTGCTTGTGCCATGCTTGTGCTTCTAATATTTTTCTTGCAAGAATCCTATTTCTCGAACCCTTGGTGCTCTCAAACGAGGGGGAGCATACATCAAGGGGGAGTTGTTTTTTTTTTTTATTATTATTTTTTTTTTTTATCTTATTGGCTTAAACCTTTTTGATTCTACAAAAAGGGGGAGAAGTGAATGTAAACTCACTTAATACTTGTCAAAAAATTAATTTTTAGATTTAATGAGTTTAGGTTTTGTAATCATCAAAAAGGGGGAGATTGTTGATATAAATAAACGACTAAAAACGTTATTCATATCTTTCGATATCTCTATGTTTTGATGATCACAAAACGAAAACACATTAAATCAAAGATAATGACGTAAACAAGTATTTAGTAGTTAATAATCACTTTCACCATCTAATCACTTAAGGTATGAATAAACATAGTGATTAAAGCATTATAAGATCAAAGGAAAGTTTAATTAAGTATTACAAAGTCTACTTAATTATATAAACATATTATATATTTTTGAAAAACACTTTTGGTAATAAAGAAAAGTGTTTTATTCATACTAAATATATGAATTCAAATTTTTAACCAAAATCAGTTAGTTTTTCACCAAATAAACTTTCCCCACTAAAAGACAAAGAATCTGGCCGTTTCAGCTGGGCGGCCCCCTTAATTACAAAGGGCGGTCCCCTTAATTTTAAGGGGGCCGGCCATGATTTAAGGGGACCGGCCACGCTCCTCTGTCAGAATCTGTTGCCTATAAATACCACCTTAAACCTGGATTTTTTCCTCACCTTTTTGCACTAAAACTTTCTGATCTAAACATCCCTCTCCATCTTCTAAAAATCCTTTGATCTTTGTTTCAAAGTGATTCAAGCCTCAACACTCAAGTGCAAAGAGAAGAATACTTCTACTAGGAGTATTGCAACTTAGTATCATCTTGCTATCTAAGTTGATTGTTTTGTTCATCTTGTATATCATTTATTTCTTTGTGAACATTGTGTATACATTGGTTAGATAGATTTAGATATTAGATCTAGATCCATTGAAGGTGTGAAGTAGTACTAGTAGTGAAGAAATAGAGGTGGATAGGATTTGTGTTAGAAGATATAAGTCGTAATAGCACATTGAAGTGGAGATAGTTGTGAAGACAAAGAAGTTAAAGCTTTGAAGTTGAAAAGACCTTGAAGCCTGGAAGTTGTGAAGTAGTATATATCTTGGGGTAGTGGATAGGACTTAGTAGTGAAGGTGTGAAGAAACAAGTGGGTGAAGAAAAAGAGTTAGGAAGTATTAAGTTGTGAAGAAGCTAGGAGCAAAGTAGAAAGTTGTGAAGAAATTTAAAGTGTAGAAGATTGGTGTGTAGAAGTTAGGTGTGAAGAAGTTGTGTTGAAGTTGTGATTGTGGTGTGATATTGTTGTGGTGTGCTAATTGGTGTGTAAGGTTTTCTCCGCCATAAAGGAGGTTTTTGATCTAGTGAAGAAAACTCTCGAGTAGGTGACTCAAGGAGTGGAGTAGGGCAAGGAAGGTGTCCTTGTAGCCGAACCACTATAAATCCTTTGTCTCTCGGTTTGATCTTTCCATCTCTTACTCTTTGATTAATCACTTACTTGCATATCATTCATAGTTACAATTGCTTGTGCATTGTGCATATATTGGTTTCACATAAAGATCAAATTAGGTTCCATTCAAAACATTAATTATACATTAGTAAACTAAAGTAAATACAATCATTAAAACACATATACACATATAAATACAAACTTGTATATAAGTGAGATATATGAAATTATAATTTCTATTTAACACTTTAAATAAAAAATATTTATGTGACATATGTGAATTAATTTGTATCTATACTTTAGCTTCAAAGGATTTTTACAAACTACCATTAATTATTTGAAAGCAAACTTTTATTGAAACGAAAAAGACGCAAAACTATTCAACCCCCCCCCCCTTCTAGTTTTCTACAGTTGAAACACCTCCCACACAAGACCTTGACAAAGAATTCAAGGAGCTCCACCTTGAACGCCCCGTCATTGATGTCTTAGCCCGTGCTCCCTACTATAGTGCTCCTAGAAAAATACGAGAAATTTAAACTAGGTAAAAATGGGACCGCCTTCGTTCAAAACAAGTTGCCTAAGAAGCTTGATGATCCGGGTATATTTGTTTTACCTTGTAAGATAGGAAAATCCGAAGCTTTCGACACACTAGCCGATTTTGGATCAAGCCTCAACTTGATTCCCTTACCCCTTTTCACCACTCTCAAACTAGGAAAGTTATAGGAGACGGAGGTATTAATTGGTCTAGTGGATGGGAGTATTGCCCACCCGGTTGGGATGATCAAGGATGTAGTTGTTCACGTAGGGAAGTTAACTATTTTAGCAGATTTTCACGTCCTAGATATGGTTAGTGATACTACATGCCCATTGTTAGTAGGAAGAGGATTTTTAGCAACCGCTAGCGCCATGATAGATTGTAAGGAGTCTAAGATTGCGGTAGGTGAGGGCGATACTTGGTTGGTATATGATGTTAAGAAACATAGCTACGATTGTGAGGACAAACCGACACCACATTGGGTAGAGATGAATAGGAAACCATCTAGATATGGACCTTGGATAGAAAGAAACTTTATAAGACCTCAACGCCCATTCTATCTAGAAAAAGATTTCATCGATAAAACACATTTGGTGGAACAACTCATAGCTAGAGATGAGGAGCTAGACCCTTTTGAGGACCCCCTAGTCTTTAGGAAAATGATTGAGTTCTTATGCATAATGCCTATTAACATAGAGATGAACAAGTGGAAAAGAGAGGGGGATAAGTGTAAATGGAGGTGGGACAAGCCACCTAAGGAAGGTGACGGATCATAGCATATGAAGATGATTTTGTATGATCCGGATGGAGAAAAGTTTGAAAGATCATACCGTACTAAGAAAACCGATAGGAAATTGGAGCCCAAGTTTGATCCCAAATATGTCCTCAATGAGGAGCTCACCCATATCACGTAATTGCCCATGACCTTAAGTCTAGCTATAAGACTCTTAAATAAAGAAAAGCGCTTCTTGGGAGGCAACCCATGCTTTGTGTGATTTTTATTTGTTTGATTGTTATTTGTTTCCGTATGCATGCTTTATTTTTATTGTTGGTAGATCATGTTTCAAAAATAAAATGGTGAAAATACTTTATTTTGTTATTTGACTTAGTCTTAACTTCATCCAAAGGTATTTCGCAAAAGATAAGTGTAAGGGGAAACCCCAAATATGTTTTTAAGAAATAAAATCGATCATGATTTCCCACAATATTAAATGGACATGTATATTCGTATTTGTTAGAGTCAAATGCTTGTATCGAGTCATAATGATGTTTTGCAGGACTTTCCAGGAAGTAGGACATAAGTTTTTCCAAAAATTTTCCGAAAACATAACGTAAAGATTTCTGCAGGTCACTTCTGACGACGTCAGGAATTAATTCCTGATGGCGTCATGTGTAAAATCCTGGAAATTTTGCTAGTTTTGTTTTTCTAACGGAGTCTTAAAGTTTTTGTTAAATCTTTAGTTTTATAAACTCCAGGAAATCTGCAAACATTCATTCCACAAGCATTATATCTTATATGGTTTTCTAGGACTTGTTAGTATATATAGATTGCCGCCTATTTTACGTGAGGTTGCCTTGTTTGTTTTCTCAGGTTTAACAGGTTATGTATGACAAGAAGATGATTTATTTTTCTGGAAGGGAAGCCTTGAATGTTCATTTTCTTGGAGGAAGATCTAACCTTGTTACCGCACTATCCACACCAAACGAATCAGGGGAGTATTTGCTTTCAATCTTTTACCTATTTCACTTTTACATTCTTTAATTGAACATTGGGGACAATATTCATCCTAAGTGTAAGGGGAGGGTAAATGATGATACCTTATAGGATACAATTGCACTTGAGTTTGTTTGTTTGATGGTAGGTGTGTAATAAAACTATGAGAAATACTTGTTAGTGTAATTTTAGCGCCAAATTTAAAATTTTTTACAACATGTAGGAGTGAAACTTTAGCCTTAGCAAGCGTCTCATGGATAGGAGTAGTATGACTAGCACAAAACCGTACCATTCAAAAAAATTTTCCACCCAAATATGTGAGGTTTGCCTTTATATTTGATAGGAAAAGCATTTACTATTAGTGCTTATGAGTGTACCGGTAGCATTTAGATTCTAGAACTTGCGTTAGTGATGCATCCCGAGACCGCTAGTGAGACTACATTCGTGTAGTAGGATTTACTACATGATAAGAGGCATTAGGATCACCCTTGTGTTAAACCCGTATTATAATTACTTGACCATTTAAGTCATATTACTTGGCTAGTTAAGTCAATTAATTTTTCCCACACCATTAGCGTTGTACTCATTTTTAGTACACGAAACCCCTAGTACACCCCTCCGAGCCTATCTTTTCATTTCTAACTTTAAGCATCTTACTTAAAGGAAGAATTTGTTTACAACCCACTTAAATGTACACCCAAATGGCCTTAGCCTTCCGTGTATGCACTCATCTTTAGTGCATTATTGTTATTTTTTTAAACCCTCAGTTAATTATCTAATTGATTACATGGTTGCTAAGTCGAGTCATATCCTTGTACATATTGTTTTGGGACGATTGGGACTCATGGGTAAAGTACTTGTGTTATGGAGTAATGGGGAAGAACATCATTTATTACCCCCATATGTGCGTTAATCTTAAAAGTACTCCAAGTATTTTGATTATCTTGATTCGAGTCATTAGATTAGTTTATTGTAAAGTATGTAAAAATTCAAGTGTAAGGGGAATGTACATTCCCTATGATGTATTATTTTGGATGGTAGGGTAAGAGTGTATGCAAAAAAAATAGAAAAATCAAAAAAAAAATTAATATATACATACACACACACACACACACAGATATATATATATATATATATATATATATATATATATATATATATATATATATATATATATATATATATATATATATATAAAGAGAAAAGACATACGGACTACCATCCCGTTTCATTCTATGTTTATTTTATGTTTTTGTTATTTTTTATTTAGTAGCTTAAGTCGAGTCTAGTCTTGGCTTAGCAACACCATATTGTACATGTAATTAACCAAAATGATTAACTCGCCACCAGTAAAGATTGCCTGTATCCAACAAAACCGTGTATTACATATCCCTACACCTAACGTTATAACCCTTTAAAAGACCTCTTTGATAGTTTATCCTAGGTGCTTACGCCATGTGGTGGAGGTTTGATCCTTTCCCAAGCCTATGGTAATCTATTTTGCTATGACAGGTAGTGAGAGATGTTTCCCATTTCCATATTGTGATATATACTTTATTACACTTGAGAGATGTGAGTATCTAAACACAATTTGTGAGGTGCTAGTGTATGACCTCCGTGCTTGTCTTTGGTCTTTAGTGGAACGATTATTTGTTGTAATTACTTTTATATTAGTGTTAAATGACCCCTAACTTGTATTTTGACAAGAATAAAAGCGCATTTGCTTGAGGACAAGCAAATCTCAAGTGTAAGGGTATATGATGAGGCGAAAAATGATCCGTTTTTAGGGGTCATTTAAGCCCGGAATTGAATTTATTTGATCAAATATTGCCGTAAATCGTTCCTTTTGTGATCTTAGGTACTTTTGGAGTGAATTCTCGAAAAGGAAGCATTTTGGACATTTTTGGAGCATAAAAGTGCAGAAAACGGCAAAGTCTTAATTTTCCTTGCTGGGAACAATACCTGACGGCGTCACAAAGTTCTACATGACGGCATCAAGAGTAAAGCAAGAGGTGAAGTGGATAGAGTCCGTGACGATCCAGTGAGTTTTTACACTAGGGGCATGACGGTGTCACCATAGGCCGTCATGGTCCCATTACATGTGACGGCCTAGAGAAAATTTGCACTTGACGGCGTCAGATCTAGATCTAGGCAATCCGATATTACTATGGGTGGCGAGTTGACGGCGTCAGATATTTCCTCTTGACGCCGTCACGATGGAAAATCTATATATAGTTTTGTATTTTTCATTCATTAAGAGAGGACAATTGGAGGGATAACTTGGAGAAACCCTAGCACTATTTTTACTGTACTTTCAAGGGTTTTTACCCTTTGAAACCTTTCATGTTCAATTAAGATAAGTATGCTTTCAATTCATTCAATATGTCTATGTGTTGTTTGAATATATCTTACGCTTGCCTTGATTTTAACATGCTAGGCTAGATCTCTTGCATGTTTGCCTAGATGTAGTGAAACCTAGATGTTGATTATGGGTTTATTGCTTGTTTATAGTTGTTACGGATGATTGATTTCGATGTTAGGCTTAAGAAAACTGGCAGACTTCCATAGGGTAACTTGCTTGAACGTCTTAAGAAACATGAACCAATGTGTACTAGGTTTTTATGGTTGTATTTAATGCATGAGCGAATTCTAATGATCCCATGTTAGGAGCTTCTTGCAGGCTCGACATAGGAGTGAAGTAGGAGCTTATAGAGTTGGGGAAGTACGTACGCCACCCCACGAATGGTATTAAGGAAGATAACCCTTCATCCATGCAATTGTAACAAACTATCAACCTGTAAAAGATATCTAGGGAGTAATGAAATCTAAGTAAACACAATTTTCCCATTTATTGTTCACACCACTAGTTTAATTAGCTTTATTAACATTTTTGTTATTTTATTTTGATTGCATCTTTAGTTATTGGTTAGTTGATTAGCAACTAATTCCGCCCACTCTTCCAAAAACCCGAGATTTTAATTGCTTTTATAAAAATAAAAAAAATTACAAAAAGAATCATCCCTCACCTCTAGACTTAATTTTTAGGCTTTCTAATCCTAGCGACACTATTCCTGAGTTGAACGATCAATCCCCCGGTACTTGTGCGATTCCCATGCATCAATTTTTCAGGCTTGGTGGAAAGAAGCATTCTATGACACTGGCAAATTTTGGTGTAACCTTAGGGTTATACACAGAAGAAAATCCGGAGGATGAATATTTTGAAGATTATTTTATAGGAGGAGTTAGGAATGAAATTAAGATAACTACTGAGGCATTGAATGAATTCTGGATCAGGGTAAGTTCTAAGGATAGTTTGATTTTTATCAAAAGAGCAAGGTGAGCACCATTAGGAGGAATGTTTTGAGTGTCCTGCATAAATTGATTGTTTATTTGCTTTGCCAGAGAACAACTGGTTTAGATAAAATTCAGAAGATGAAGTGTTGGTTGTTGAGTTTATTTGAAAAAAGAAATATGGATGAATATGCAAATGTCTCTTGGGTTATGGCTCACTGGTTGAAAAAGAAAGGAAAAGGGAGTCAGAGTGATAGTGAGTTGATGTGTGGTCATTTGATCACAAGATTGGCTAAGGGTCTGGGAGTATTCACTGAGGAGACCATGGCTACATACTCTACACCAACAGCTTACAAGGCATTCGACAATGTGACTCTGAGAGAATTGATAGATAAAAGGGGCTAGTTGAAGCCTGAAAATGCTGAGCCTGAAGCTGTGAGACCAACACAACCACCCAGAGCAAGAAAGAACAGTTTGGTTGAAAAAGTTGAAGGAATAGAGTTGAGGTTAGGAATGGTAGAGAGGAAGGTTGATAGGATTCTGTACCACTGATTGGTTCCGAACGGTCAACTAAGTTCACCAGGTGATGGTCAACCAAGTCAAACGTCAAAAACCAACTAACCAAGGAGTTTAGGGAATCCCCGGGTCGTTATGTCCCGACGAGGCGTGCAATTGTATTTGTGAACGTTTTAAAGGATCGGGTGATTAATCAGGAAGGTCAGGAATTTGATTATTATGATTACACTACGAGATTATGATGGAAAACAACTTAGAAACACTTTATTAACAATTACTGATTATCAGATAACCTAAAAACGTGATTTAACCTAAAAACGCGCGTTTGGGTTAAAATAGACGTGAACGCGCAAATAAAAAAGTGAAACGGGAGTAAACAAAGTCCTACGAACGTGAAAATTATATTTTTACAATCCTAATGACTTAAGAAAATTTTTAGAAAAAGAAAAATAATTTTTACACTATTTAATTAATTACTATGAATTAATTACTAATTATTAATTACGATTTAATTAACTAAATTACCCTAAATTACAAATAATTATGAAAATTAACTAGAAAATGAAAATTAAATTTAGAAAAATCTAAAATATTATTAAACTAATTTTAAAATAGAAAAACTATTTTTCTTACTTTTTAATTAATTATTAATAATTAAAAAGTAATTATTTAATTTATTTAAATTAAACTAAATTATAAAAAATACTAAATGATTAAGGAAAATTCTGAAAAAATTACTAAAAATCTATTATGATTACAGAAGCCTAAGAAAAATTTAAAAACAGATTTTGTTTAAGCAGAAAATAAGCCAAAGTGGCTTAAATAGAAGCTATCACTTCTAATTTTTTTGTTTTTTTCTATTTTTTTCCTTTTCACAACTATTTTGCAACTGAAAATAAACACTTTTTACAAAGGGACTTTTTATGGAAATGGAAAATAAGCACTGTGGACAGTAATAAGCACAACAGTTGAGCTTATTTGAACTTAAATGAGATTAGTAAGCTCAAACAAGCTAGCCAAGGCACCTAAGCTATATAATAAGCTGAAAACAACCTGAGGGAACTCAATTCAACTTAAAAAAACAAGAAGGAACAACAGATTAAGCCAACAAGAACCAATAAGCAATTCTCAATTGCCTACATATCCAAATAGACCTCAAGGGCACACTTGCAGCCCCCTGTGGGACCCACAGACATGCACAAAGGTCCAAGGGGAGGGTTTATCCAATAAGCCACCCTGGGTGGCTTCTCAGAAAGCTAAGGCTTAAGCCTTGAAGTTCAAAGATGAGCTTGTGAAGGGTTTGTGAAAATGGCTAGAAACTCACTGTTGTGACAGTGAGTGAACAAGGATTAGCATGAGTAAATAAGCTCTAAAGCTAAATCCAAACAGAACATAAGCAAATACAAACTCAGGAAACTTATAACAACTAAATTCACTTGTAAAACAACACTGAATTAGTCCTAAACACTGAAATCACAAGCTCCAACAATAACAAGAGAGATAGCAGCAGCAGTCCTAATTAAGCAAAGGTGAGGGCTCAAAAAGGTGACCACATAAGCAGGAAGGTGGAAAATAGAAACATATGCATAAACACTACCTAAGAGAGATCCCAAAGTAACAAAAATCACAACCAATACCCTAGAATTGCCCAACTTATAGCTAAAAGAAAAACGGGCCAAAAGGAAAACACTGGGTGCAGGGCATTCAGGGGTCAATTAGTCAACTTAGTGATCAATTCTTCCTAAGTAAATGAGCTCCAAATCTGAATTTTCTTTCTGATTTAAGAAAATAAACTAGCAAGGATTACAAAATGTCAAAAACATTGTGATTTCATCCAAAAATGAACCTTATGCACTCAATTAAACTTTGTCCCATTTTCTGTTTATGCAGTTTTGACTTTTAAGAATACTTGAGTAATTTTGACTTTAGTGAGATTTGAATGGATAAATTTCACTAAGAATGTTATGTTATGATAGGATGAGAGTGTTTCTATCAAGTTTAACAAGATTAGCACCCAAATCAAATTTGTGTAAGGCCAAACTCTTATCAGTCAACAGTGAGCTTAATCATAAGAGATCTTTTTGACTTTTTCCAAGTAAATGACCAAGACAAAGGTTCAAATAGGCTAATTAGAACCTAGGTGTTATGTCTAAACAACTTTCAAACATTAATATCAACAGCAGACTAGAGTAAACAGCTATGCCAAACACCCCTATTCTTTCTGTATTCAAAGATTAACAAAGGAAATGGGTGACTTTACACCAATACTACACTAACTACTTTATACTAAGCTCAAATAAACTCAATGAAACAGTAAGAAGTAATTGATGACAGCAAATTGCATTCAGAATATAATATGAAAAACTTTTGTAATTTTCCTTACTTGTCATCCAAGCTGGTAGATACCCAAGAACCAGTGACCATGACCATTTCCTATCATCCCCCTTGGGATTCTAAACCAAACTCCATGCTCATCTCTGCCAAAGCTTCTTCTACTTTCTTCTTTATATATTTTTTTTATAATTTTTCTTGTGTTTCCTTTGTCTTTCCTGTTTTCTTTTCTTTTCTGATTTTTTTTTTCTTTTTAGGAACTGAGTACCAATTTAAACTTATGAAACAACACAGAACAACAAAAATAATCTTTAAGCTAACTTAGGAAATTTTAAAGAGATTATGAAACGACTAGTAGTAAACTTGAAATTTTATAAAAACTGAAAACTTGCATTGATCACTGAAAAGTTACATATTACACTAATTGCTTGAATAAAAATAAATTACATAACTCCTACATGCCCTGAGGCTTACAATTGTTTCTTATAAATACTAAAAAAATAGAAAAGAAACTTGAACCAGGCCTGTTTCTTCTTTTCCACTTTGTGCTCCCTGCTTTCTGCTCTTTGTTGTCTGGTGTGAGACAGCTTTGTCTTTCTCCCCTTAGATCAATTTAGGTACCAAGTATATTGGTTTTCCGAGTTGGAGTGGGAAGGGAGGTAATAATTAGTTGTTGGGGTTGACTTTGTTTAAGGAGGGGAGTAGAGTGGCTGGTAGGATGGTTGGAGAGTGGGGAGGGGACAAGGCTGTTGGTATTGCAGAGGTGATTGGGGGCTGGGATGTTTGTTAATGACGGCAAAGGGGAGGAGGGTGGAGTTGACTTGGGGTTTGACCCCGTTTTTATTAAAATGGGATGGGGTGGATTGGGTGGTATTTGGGCCTTGGTTGGGTGGGCTATGGGGAATGGTGGGCTGGGGTGTTGGTTTGTTTGGTTTTGGTTTGGGAAATTACAAAGGGTCCGTTTGGATTTGTAGTAATAACAACACAAGGACCAATTTTATATATATGCTGAATTTGAAGGTCTAATATTGCCATCCATCCAAAGTTATTCCCAGGGTCACTTTTGCCATATTGCAATAATCCAAGGACCACAAAAGATATTTTTCACTTTTAAAATTCCCAGGGACTGATTTCATCAAATTTCAAACTGCAGGGACCAATTTTGTAAATTTTCCAAAGTTTTTACCTAAGGATTAATTTTGATAATTTTTGACTTCTAAATGCCTTAGGTTGACTTTCCTTTCCAAACAAATGCTCAGGGACTAGTTTTGTAAATTTTTGAAAGTTGGGGGACTAAAACTGCCAATTGTGTAAACTTTGTTCGTTTTTCATTGTTTTTGCTCATTTTGCATCTGAAACGTATAAAATACAATCCCTGGGATATTTTTAGTATTTTGATGCATTTCTGAGCGTTTTCGGATGTTTTGGCAGTTTAAATACGATAAAAATGATGAGTGTTTGAGCACTCATCAATCCCCCACACTAAACTATTGCTAGTCCCTAGCAATCTTTTTGAAAAACTTGATGGATTTGAAATTCTTTACCAAAAGCCATCACTTCTGGAGTAGCCAGATGTATCGATTCAAGTAAGAACTATGGTCCACCTGATAACCATGTGATTTTGAGCAAACCACCAGCTTTCAACGGGTTTGATTCGTCTTTACCAAGAGACGGTTGCTCCTGGACTAGCCAACTCTTGATGGACCTAGTCGACATCTTGGTGAGCTGATTACCAATTATGGTTTTTCCACTGCCTTTACCACAAGCCATAATCATGCGGGCTAGCCAACTCATTCGCTTTTTAGGATATGGCGAGTTGAGATACCATACAATTTTGGGCAAATTGCAGCCATAAACGGATTTTATATATCTTTACCAAGAGCTGTTTGCTCCTGGATTAGCCAATCCTTTTGTCATTTAGAAATGGCGGACTGATAACCAAAAAAATTTTGAACTTTAGTGAAAAATTTTTAAAATTTTTGGCAAAAACGGGGGTATTAGATAGTAAAATGTGATAAAATTTGCTAGAATAGCGAAATACCCCCCACACTTAGAATGAATATTGTCCTCAATATTCAATGTCCCGGCTATTATGCCGACTCTTAGAACGTAAAAGGGCAACATTACAAGCTAAATGTGGAAATATCATTTTGTTTTTCACTTTATTTGTAACCAAAGTAGGGGTAATTCCCCCACACTTAGGGTGAAAACCCTATAAGCATGCTACTGTTTTTGTTTACCGAGTCACTAGCTTGACTCGACCCCGAATTCATTTGTCCTTGGGGAAGCATGATGTGGAAGATGTAACACCCCAAAATTTGATAGGCAGCGGAAGTCTAATCGGGGTCATTACAGTTTAGTACACAGTCATACTCATAGAAAACAATTCAAAAGATAGTCAATATCATTCCATGAAAACTCAAATATTCAGAGTTACAAACATTTTTCCAAAATGTTAATTGTTTAGCAAAAGAAGTGATGAGTTCGTAAAGAATGATGATGAGGCGAAAAATGATCCGTTTTTAGGGGGTCATTTAAGCCCGAATTCGAATTTATTTGATCAAATATTGCCCTAAATCGTTCCTTTTGTGATTTTAGGTACTTGGAGAGTGAATTCTGGAAAAGAAGCCATTTCGGACGTTTTTGGAGCATAAAAGTGAAGAAAACGGCAAAGTCTCAAATTTCTATGCTGGGAACAATGCATAAAGGCGTCAAGAGTTGCTCTTGACGGCGTCAGAGTCCCAAGAATAAAATACCGTGGTTGATGACGGCGTCACATAGGCCGTCATAAGTAGATCAAGGCCGTCCGAGGAAGTATTTGGCGGCGAGATGACGGTGTCACACCCTTGCTCTTGACGCCGTCACCCCAGTTTTCCTATATATAGTTTTCTAGTTTTTTCATTAAAAGAGAGAAGTTTTGGTGAAACCCTAAAGACGAATTTGGTGCAACTTTTACAGGTTTTTCAAGGGTTCCAAACCCTTGATACCTTGCATTGTAATTGAGATAAGTGTTCTTCTAATTCAATCAATATGTCTATGTGTTGGTTGTCTATATCTTGTTCTTGTCTCAATTCCATTATGCTAGGCTAGATCTCCTTTGTGTTTGCTTAGATCTAATGAAACCTAGATATTGATTATGTGTTGATTACTTGTTTATTCTTGTCTTGGATGAATGATTTTATATGTTAGGCTTAAGAAAACTAGCAGATCTCCAAATGGTAACATGCTTGAACGTCTTAAGAAACATGAACCGAGGCGTACTAGGTCTTTATTGGTTGTATTTAATGCATGAGCCACTGTTTACAATCCCTATAGTTGTGCTGGGTCATGGTGTAGGAGGAGATAAGAGCTCATAGAATTGGGGAGTTATGTATGCCACCCCATGAATGGTATTAAGGAATACAATCCGTCATCCATACAATTATAACAAGTAATTAACGTGTAAAAGATATCTAGGGAGTAGTGAAGTCTAAGTAAACACAATTTCTCCAATTACTGCTCACAACTTTAGTATAAATTAGTTTAATTTCATTTTTAGTATTTTATTTTGATTGCATCTTAGTTTTGGGTTAGTTGAATAGCAACTAATTCCGCCCACTCTTCCAAAACCCGAGATTTTACTTGCTTTCTAAAAAATATAAAAATACAAAAAATAATCATCCCTCACCTTTAGAACTAGTAATTAGGCTTTCTAATCCTAGCGACACTATTCCTAAGCTGAACGATCAATCCCCCGGTACTTGTCACTATACTATACTACAACGATCAGGTACACTGCCTGGTGGGGGTTGTAAGCTTCTCGAGATCCCTCGAGAGGTAAAGCCTGTTGCGATTCCCACGCATCAAGTTTTTGGGGCCGCAGCCCGGGGAATAGTTATTGTCTAGGTTAGGATTTCTTTTTATTAGGTCTACTTGCTAGATTCCTTTCTAGTAAGATTTTTATTTTTATTTTTTAGGTCTTCTTTAGTCTATCTTATTTCTTCGTGCCTTTGTTCGTAACTCTTCACCATCTGCCATCATGGCAACCAACGAATTCTCCAACCTTAGGATCACTAGGAGTCGTAGTACCACTAGAGACCTTGTCTTGCCTTATGCAGAACCCGAAAGAGAAATGTGTAGGTTAAGACGAACTCACTCAACCCCTGAACCATCCAGCATTGCTATCGACTTTGATGCACCTCTTTCTAAGGAAAATTCAGAAAATCACATCACAACCCCTAGCTCCCACAACGAGATGAGTACCCCTATAATACCTCCTCCTAAGCGTCTCAAGGACTACTCTTCCCCAACTCCTCGTGGCTTTTCCAATGCCATTGTTTACCCAAACGAACACACCAACGAGGTCTTGCATGCTAACGATGTTTGGCTTGTCAAAAGTGTGTGTAAGTTCCACGGACTTGATGAGGAAAATCCAATCCAACACATCAAGGACTTCCTAAAAATAGTGGACACCATCCATACGGATGGGGCTACTAGAAACACATCCCGATTGCGATTCTTTCCTTTCACCTTATACGAAAAAGCCCAAGAATGGTATGACAAACTCCCTTTTGAATCTATTTTCACATGGGAGCAACTCATATCCAAGTTCTATGAGAAGTTCTTTCCACCTGGAAAAACCTCATCATTTAGAGATAGGATCCTTCGTTTCCGAAAGGGGAAGGATGAACCCTTCCATAAATCGTGGACTAGATTCAAAGATTTAATAAGACAAGTTCCAAATCATGGCATTGAACTTTGGCTCTTGATCCAAATCTTTTACGAAAATATCTCCTCTAATGACCGGAACGGAATTAACCAATCTAGGAAAGGAAGATTGGCCAGTCTTAGTGCCGAGGAAGGATGGGATAGGATTGAAGAATATGCTCAAGACCAGGATGACACTTGGGATGAACCTGAGTCGACTGTCAGCATTTCTGAGATCACCTCGGATCGGTTGAGCAAAATTCACAAAAGAATGGATTACCTGGCTGGATCGCAATCGCCTAAACTATTGTCGAATCCTTACTTGATCTGCGATTACTGTGGAGGCCCGCATGAGGTAGAGGAATGCGGAGGAGCAGCCACAACTGAACATGCGTGCTTGTCAGGAGGGGACATTTATGCTGATCCCTCCCTTTTGCCTTTCTACCAAAATGACGATTACACCCTTTGGGGAAATCTGGTAAAGAGAAGAGAGGGGGAGGAAGGCCCTGAATTCAAAATTAGGAGCAATTTCGAAGGTGACCTTGGTCACTTCACTCAAGAAAAAGACTTGCAAATGAAAGGGCTTAATGAGCTTTTCGACGAGCAGCAGGAGGATATTGGAGAATTTTTCAACAAGCTTAACTCAGCCCTAGATCACCTCCAAACGCCATTAGAAAGAAAAAAGGACCCCATGCTCGCGATAACCACACGAGCTGGAATGACAACCAAGGACCCTCCTTACCCAAACTCATCCCCCATCACCCTCGATCCAGACAAACCTGAGGAGGAGGAGCAGGATGTCGGCATTGGCACCCCAGACCAACCGCCCGTAACGATTCCTTCCCCATCGGCCTTGCCTAACCAACCTGTGAGAATCCCATTTCCGTCCCGATTAAGAAACCAGAAAACTGAGAATGATAACAAGAGGTTCTTGTCATACCTAAAAGACTCAGTTGTCACCATACCTCTCCTTGATGCTTGCTATCACATGCCAAAGTATAGCACATACTTCAAAAAGCTTCTCGCTAACAGGAAGAAACTCGAGGGTCTTGTGACCTTGGGGGAAGAATGCTCAGTGGTAACCCATCAAGGGCTACCAAAGAAGGTAGACGATCCGGGCAGTTTCACCTTGCCCTGCTCCATAGGACCTCTATCAATCAAGAATGCTCTTGCCGATTTGGGAGCGAGTATCAATCTCATGCCTCACTCTATGTTCGTTAAACTAGGATATTCTGGATTGAAGCCTACCCGTATGAACATCCAACTAGCCGATAGATCAGTCAAGTACCCCGTAGGGATATGCGAGAATGTGCTAGTCAAAGTTGGGAAATTCAAATTCCCTATCGACTTCGTAATCCTGGATATGGAGGAGGATGACTTGGTACCTATCATCTTAGGTAGACCATTTCTTGCCACCGCTCGTGCAGTCATCGATGTCTACGATGGCAAATTGACCTTACGAGTAGGAGACGATAGCAAAACCTTCGACATTAAGGATTCTATGGACCTCTCCCTCGAAGCAGCCAACCGGCTCTACTTTATCGGGGAAGTAGATGAACTCACAGATGTCATTGATAGTTGCATCGATGAACAAATCGATGAAGGCTGGCTATGGGACGAGAGTTTTCTGCCTTTGCTAGAGGTGGAAAAGACGGAGGATGTTAATGCAGTCTCCTTCTACCCCAGACAAGAGGCAACGGAGCATCTCGAGCTCCGAAAGCCCGAAAACAAGCTCAAACCTTCTATTATCGAGCCCCCTGACGTAGATCTTAAAGAGCTCCCTAATCATTTGGAATATGCCTTTCTTCAGGGAGAAAGTCAACTCCCGGTAATCATAAACTCCTCCTTGGAACATGAACAAAAAGTTAAACTCTTAGAGGTCCTAAAGAAATACAAGGGGGTGCTTGCATGGAGTGTAGCCGACATTAAGGGGATTGACTCGACTTTTTGCAAACATAAGATTCTCATGGAAGAAGATTATAAACCTACCGTGCAACCCTAGAGGCGCGTAAACCCTAACATTAAAGAAGTAGTGAAGAAAGAAGTCATAAAACTTTTAGATGCAGGATTGATTTACCCGATCTCGGATAGCCCCTGGGTCAGTCCTGTGCAGGTTGTACCTAAAAAGGGTGGAATGACTGTAGTAAAAAATGACAAGGGTGAGATGGTGCCCCAGAGAACTGTCACTGGATGGCGGGTATGCATTGACTATCGAAAGCTCAACGATGCCACGAGGAAAGATCACTTTCCCTTACCATTCATTGATCAGATGTTAGAGAGATTATCTGGACACGAATACTATTGCTTCTTGGATGGATTCTCTGGATATTTTCAAATCCCCATAGCACCCGAGGACCAAGAAAAGACCACGTTTACTTGCCCCTATGGAACATTTGCCTACAAAAGGATGCCTTTTGGGCTATGTAATGCCCCCGCCACTTTCCAACGTTGCATGACCGCAATCTTTCACGAACTCATGGAAGACAGCATGGAAGTGTTCATGGATGACTTTTCAGTCTTCGGAAACTCCTTCGACCACTGTCTTGCTAATTTAGAAAAGATGCTTAAACGTTGTGAGGAAACCAACTTGGTGTTAAACTGGGAAAAGTGTCATTTCATGGTAAAGGAAGGAATTGTGTTAGGGCATAAGATCTCAGGGAATGGAATAGAGGTGGACCAAGCTAAAGTTGAAGCTATATCTAAGCTACCATACCCCACGACTGTTAAGGCAATACGCAGCTTTTTGGGGCACGCCGGATTTTATCGGAGATTCATCAAAGACTTCTCCAAAATTGCCCGGCCAATGACTCAATTGCTTGTGAAGGATGCTCCGTTCGATTTTTCCCAATAATGCAAAGATGCTTTCGATCTCTTAAAAAAGGAACTTACTCAAGCTCCAATCATGATCACACCCAACTGGGAGTTACCATTTGAAATCATTTGTGACGCTAGTGACTTCACTGTCGGGGCTGTATTAGGTCAACGATGTGATAAGCTTTTCCAACCTATTTACTACGCTAGCAAAACCATGAATCCCGCTCAAGAGAACTACTCCACCACCGAAAAAGAATTACTAGCCGTAGTGTTTGCATTCGACAAATTCCGACAATATCTTGTCCTTTCAAAGACAGTCGTCTTCACTGATCACTCAGCTCTTCGATATCTGTTTGCGAAATAGGATGCCAAGCCGCGACTAGTTCGGTGGATCTTGTTGTTACAAGAATTCGATGTTGAGATTCGCGATAAGAGGGGGGCAGAGAATCTAGCCGCAGATCATCTATCTCGTCTTGAAAACCCCTTGGATAAGCACGATAGAAGTGAGATTAGGGATTCGTTTCCTGACGAACAACTGATGTCAATGATTGATTCGGAGCCATGGCACGCCAACTTTGCCAATTACTTCGCAAGTAGATGTAGACTTGTTCCTGAACACCTAACTAAGTACGAGAGGAAGAGGTTCTTTTCCCAGCTAAAATATTACTTCTGGGATGAACCCTTTTTATTCCGAAGGTGTCCTGACCACATTATAAGGCGTTGTGTTTCGGAGAATGAGGCAGTAAAAATTATGAGGGAATGTCACTCCGGTCCCTCTGGAGGGCATCATGGGATAAACGTTACCGCCCGAAAGATTCTCGATGCAGGATTCTATTGGCCCACAATTTTCCGTGATGTAAAAGAAATGGTACAGGCGTGCGATGCATGTCAACGAGCCGGAAATATATCACATAGGGATGAGGCACCTCAGAACTTTATACAAGTTTGTGAGGTATTCGATGTTTGGGGGATTGACTTCATGGGACCCTTTCCATCCTCAAGGGGAAACGAGTACATCTTAGTCGCCATTGACTATGTTTCCAAGTGGGTTGAGGCACAAGCCCTTAGGACCAATGATGCAAGAGTAGTCATTCATTTCCTGAAAAAGCTTTTCGCAAGATTCGGGATTCCGAAAGCTCTCATCAGTGATAGGGGGACACATTTTTGCAATGCACAAATGGAAAAGGTCATGAAGAGGTATGGAGTACCCCATCGATTCTCCACCGCCTATCATCCACAGACCAATGGCCAAGTCGAAAACACCAATAGAGCTATTAAAAGAATACTTGAAAAAACGGTTAGTCAAAACAGAAAGGACTGGTCATTCAAACTCGACGAAGCCTTATGGGCATTCCGAACTGCTTACAAAACACCTATTGGAACGACCCCATTCCGCATGGTGTATGGTAAGGCATGTCACTTACCGGTAGAATTAGAACACAAGGCTTATTGGGCGCTTAAGGCATGCAACTTAGATTACATAACTGCTGGGAATAATAGGTTTTTGCAATTACACGAGCTTGATGAGCTTAGGCTAGAAGCCTACGAATCCTCCATCACATATAAAGAAAGAGCTAAAAGATGGCATGATCAAAGAATTAAGAAACCCAAAGAATTTTCAGAAGGAGACAAGGTCCTATTGTACAATTCTCGGTTGAGATTATTTCCGGGAAAACTTAAGTCTAGATGGTATGGGCCGTTCACGGTAAAGAATTCTTCTAAATTTGGAGCAGTAGTGTTAATTGATGATGAAGGTAGGGAATTCACGGTTAACATACAACGCGTAAAACACTACCAAGAAAATAACAATGAAATGATTAGTGAGGAGGATGTGACGTTTGATGATGAAGTCACGTAGTAACCCATGACCTTGAGTCTAGCTACAAGACTCGTGAATAAAGAAAAGCGCTTCTTGGGAGGCAACCCATGTTTTGTGTGATTTTATTTGTTTGATTGTTATTTGCTTCCGTATGCATGTTTTATTTTTATTGTTGGTTGATCATGTTTCTAAATTAAAATGTGGAAATACTTTACTATGTTGTTTGGCCTAGTCTTAACTCCAACCTAAAAGTATTTTTGCAAAAGATAAGTGTAAGGGGAAACCCCAAATATGTTTTTAAGAAACAAACCGATCATGATTCTCCACAATATTAAATGAACATGTATATTCGTATTTGTTAGAGTCAAATGCTTGTATTGAGTCATAATGAAGTTTTGCAGGATTTTCCAGGAAGTGAGACCAAGTTTTTCCAGAAATTTTCCGGAAACTTAACATAAGAATTTCTGCAGGTCCATTCTGACGGCGTCAGAGTTTTACTCTTGACGGCGTCAGGAGTTAAAATCTGGAAATTTTACCGGTTTTGTTTTTCTAACGGAGTCTTATGGTTTTTGTGAATTATTAAGTTTTATAATCTCCAGGAAATCTGCAAACTTCATTCCACAAGCATTATATCTTACTTTGTTTTCTAGGATTTTGTAACTTATATAGGATGCCGCCGATTTTACGCGAGGTTGTCTTGTCTATTTGTTGTCAGGATTTACAGGTTATGTATGACAAGGAGATGATTTATATTCTGGAAGGGAAGCTTTGATTGTTCGTTTTCTTGGAGGAAGATTTAACCTGGCCAACCTATAATCCATACCGAGCGAATCAGGGGAGTATTTGATTTCATTCTCTTTACTTTTTCACTTTTACATCCTTTACTTGAACATGGGGGACAATGTTCATCTTAAGTGTAAGGGGAGGGTAAAAAGATGATACCTTACATATGCACTTTCGCTTGAGTTTGTTTTGTTTGATAATAGATATGTAATAAAACTATGAGAAATACTTGTTAGTGTAATTTTAGCGCCAAATTTAAAATTTTTTACAACATTTAGGAGTGAAACTTTAGCCATAGCAAGCGTCTCATGGATAGGAGGTTGTATGACTAGCACATAACCGTACATTCAGAAAAATTTTCCACCCAAAAATGTGAGGTTCGCCTTTAGATTTGATAGGAAAAGCATTCATTATTAGTGCTTATGAGTGTACCGGTAGCATTTAGATTCTAGAACTTGCGTTAGTGATGCATCCCAAGACCGCTAGTGAGACTACATTCGTGTGGTAGGATTTACTACATGATAAGAGGCATTAGGATCACCCTTGTGTTAAACCCGTATCATAATTACTTGACCATTTAAGTCATATTACTTGGCTAGTTAAGTCAACTAATTTTTCCCACACCCTTAGCGTTGTACTCATTTTTAGTACACGATACCCCTAGTACACTCCTCCGAGCCTATCTTTTCGTTTCTAACTTTAAGCATCTTACTTAAAGGAAGAATTTGTTACACCCTACTTAAATGTACAACCAAATCGCCTTAGCCTTCCGTGTATGCGCTCATCTTTAGTGCATTATTGTTATTTGTTAAACCCTAAGTTAACTTTCTAATTGGTTACATGGTTGCTAAGTCGAGTCATATCATTGTACATATTGTTTTGGGACGATTGGGACTCATGGGTAAAGTACTTATTTTATGGAGTAATGGGGAAGAACATAATATTATTACCCCCATATGTGCGTTAATCTTAAAAGTACTCCAAGTGTTTTGATTTTCTTAATTCGAGTCATTAGAATAGTTTAATGTAAAGTATGTAAAGATTCAAGTGTAAGGGGAACGTTCATACCCCTATGATGTATTATTTTGGATGGTAGGGTAAGAGTGTATGTAAAAAAAAAAAAAAAAAAAAAAAAAAAAAAAAAAAAAAAAAAAATAGAAAAGAAAAAGAGAAAAAACATACGGACTACCATCCCGTTTCATTCTATGTTCATTTTATGTTTTTGTTATTTTTCATTTATTAGCTTAAGTCGAGTCTAGTCTTGGCTTAGCAACGCCATATTGTACATGTAATTAACCAAGATTGTTAACTCGCCACCAGTAAAACTTCCTTTATCCAACAAAACCGTGTAATTCATATCCCTATACCTAACGTTACAACCCTTTAAAAGACCTCTTTGATAGTTTATCCTAGGTGCTTACGCCATGTAGTGGAGGTTTGATCCTTTCCCAAGCCTATGGTAATCTATTTTGCTATGACAGGTAGTGAGAGATATCTTCCATTTCCATAATGTTATATTACTTTATTACACCCGAGAGATGTGAGTATCTAAACACTATTTGTGAGGTGCTTGTGTATGACCTCCGTGCTTGTCTATTGGTCTTTAGTGGAACGATTATTTGTTGTAATTACTTTTATATTAGTGTTAAATGACCCCTAACTTGTCTTTTGAGTAGAATAAAAGCGCATTTGCTTGAGGACAAGCAAATATCAAGTGTAAGGGTATATGATGAGGCGAAAAATGATCCGTTTTTAGGGGGTCATTTAAGCCCGAATTCGAATTTATTTGATCAAATATTGCCCTAAATCGTTCCTTTTGTGATTTTAGGTACTTGGAGAGTGAATTCTGGAAAAGAAGCCATTTCGGACGTTTTTGGAGCATAAAAGTGAAGAAAACGGCAAAGTCTCAAATTTCTATGCCGGGAACAGTGCATGAAGGCGTCAAGAGTTGCTCTTGACGGCGTCAGAGTCCCAAGAATAAAATACCGTGGTTGATGACGGCGTCACATAGGCCGTCATAAGTAGATCAAGGCCGTCCGAGGAAGTATTTGGCGGCGAGATGACGGCGTCACACCCTTGCTCTTGACGCCGTCACCCCAGTTTTCCTATATATAGTTTTCTAGTTTTTTCATTAAAAGAGAGAAGTTTTGGTGAAACCCTAAAGACGAATTTGGTGCAACTTTTACAGGTTTTTCAAGGGTTCCAAACCCTTGATACCTTGCATTGTAATTGATATAAGTGTTCTTCTAATTCAATCAATATGTCTATGTGTTGGTTGTCTATATCTTGTTCTTGTCTCAATTCCATTATGCTAGGCTAGATCTCCTTTGTGTTTGCTTAGATCTAATGAAACCTAGATATTGATTATGTGTTGATTACTTGTTTATTCTTGTCTTGGATGAATGATTTTACATGTTAGGCTTAAGAAAACTGGCAGATCTCCAAATGGTAACATGCTTGAACGTCTTAAGAAACATGAACCGAGGCGTACTAGGTCTTTATTGGTTGTATTTAATGCATGAGCCACTGTTTACAATCCCTATAGTTGTGCTGGGTCATGGTGTAGGAGGAGATAAGAGCTCATAGAATTGGGGAGTTATGTATGCCACCCCATGAATGGTATTAAGGAATACAATCCGTCATCCATACAATTATAACAAGTAATTAACGTGTAAAAGATATCTAGGGAGTAGTGAAGTTTAAGTAAACACAATTTCTCCAATTACTGCTCACAACTTTAGTATAAATTAGTTTAATTTCATTTTTAGTATTTTATTTTGATTGCATCTTAGTTTTGGGTTAGTTGAATAGCAACTAATTCCGCCCACTCTTCCAAAACCCGAGATTTTACTTGCTTTCTAAAAAATATAAAAATACAAAAAATAATCATCCCTCACCTTTAGAACTAGTAATTAGGCTTTCTAATCCTAGCGACACTATTCCTAAGCTGAACGATCAATCCCCCGGTACTTGTCACTATACTATACTACAACGATCAGGTACACTGCCTGGTGGGGGTTGTAAGCTTCTCGAGATCCCTCGAGAGGTAAAGCCTGTTGCGATTCCCACGCATCAAATGATATAAATTATTGAAATCAAAAGGGAGGTCCTGTGCCCTTTGCCAGCTCCGTGCCGCCATGCTTGCTAATTTCCTGAGATAAACATGCTTAAAAAGTCAACACAAAGGTTGAGTGAATCCATAGTAGTTTAAATAGTAATAGTGTGAACACAAGTCAAGTATTTGAAATAAACAAGCCAAGATAGACAGGTCTTGACTAAACTGGTGTAATATTGCTCCTAAGCCTCACGAAACGCAAGCCTTAACATCGATTTGACATATCATAAAGATAATAACAATCATCTACACCACAGTGGATGTAAATGACAAGGGGCCCTCGGTGACAGGAAATGTGCCAAATTTCCATAATACCTCGAATATAGCACACCTCCTGCCAAGTGATCACCTTGACAGAGGTGGGCTGCCATTCCAATAGATCTATCAACTATATTCGCGCTCACTCGCAAGTGATTAAGGTTCGTGATATGAGGGACTTGTAGCACAGGTGTCAACTTAGGCAATATCAGGTGATAACAGCATACAGAAAAATACTTGTGTTCGATTTATAGCATGTATCTCCCCACGGGGTTTAAAAACAATTAAAAATGTGGGACCATGAACTCACCTGAAAGGTGTGTAATCACAACGGTGCTCAAAGGTAACGGTGTACTGCTACGACTAGCAATGAAATTTCTCCGACTTGCGACCTAAATAATACATAGTGATCGGTGTTTTAGATTCGTGTTGTAAATGACATGTGATATGTCTCGTGTACTGTGATATCCGTTCGGGTGTCTTAATATATACCAAAATAACTTCACGTAGTTATTTGTATCGTTGTTACGAACCGGTGTTCGATAAATATTAACTCGTTGTGAAAATAATATTATTTAAAAAATATTTATGATTAAATATTTTTAGTAAAGTTATATATATTTTAAGATTACCAAAATATATACAAATTAATATAAAATCAAATTATACAAGTTAATTAATTATAAAATACCTTGTCATATTTTAACCCTTAACTTTATAGAGTTACACTTTTTACCCTTTGGTTAAAAATAATTACAATTTGGTCCTTTTGTACTTTTTACACTTTATTCCTTTAACTTTGGCCAAATGATAGTTTCTACCCTCAATTTTCAAAAGAAATCGGTATTGTCAAATTTAGTTCGAAGGTGTGTGATTTTGACAGTTTTGGTCCCTTAACGGTAACTTTTGCAAAAATAGTCCTTGGTTAAGTTTTTGAAAAACAAACTTTTTGTTACAACAAAAGTAGTGTTTATAACTTGTAAAAATCTTAAAAATTCGGTTTTTATGCCTCTCGTTATTTTCCAAGTCTTTGAATCCGAAAATCTCTTTTTGAAAAGCCAAGTGGGCTCGTTAGCCCAAACTAGGCCCAAGTGGCATTTTACTTTGTTTTAAAAAAAATGCTCGACATAGGTTTGGTTTTGGCTTCGTTTACGTAGTACAAGATCGTGTATGGTTTGCATGTTATGTTGGTTCGATTAAGCGTAAGTAGAAGAATTAGAGTATCGAAAAATATACATATGTTGTACGTGTAAAAACGAAACGGTGAGCCCTTTTCCAAAGGGGTGTCGAGGCGTGCTAGCATGTATTAGTGTCTCGTATGCTTATTTATTTTAAGTTTTTAGTCGACATTTGATTAAGTGTTCTCAATGTGACGAGTATAACATGCAATGCATGGTTGATTTAAGTATGAATTGAGAAGAGACAAAGTACTTACAACACCAAAGATGGTGGGGAGGATTCGTGTGACCAAACAAGAGAAACGAGCAAACTAATACCCTTTGAATAGTGACCCTTGATCCAATATTTGCTACCCAACTCGCTTCCAAAACCCAAAAATCTTGCTTGTGTGCTCCTTGGTTCCTCTCGACAGCAACAAGAAGGAAAGACACTAGAGTGTTTGTGATTTGGAAATTTGGTGGAACTTGAGTGTGTGTGAAAACTAGCATTAAATGTGATTTATATAGGGAGGTCTTGGGTGGTTCGAATGTCCCTAGGGACACAACACCAACTTTGTGGTCTCTCCTTCTCTCGACAACCTTGTCTAGCTTCCAAGGGTATTGTCAAATCGGGTTGAAAGAGTTTTAGGTGCTATGGTGTACTTTAAAATTGTTTAGCACAAGTATTAGGGGCATGCTTGAGTACTAAATGAATTGTTTATGTTGTGCTAGTGGTTTATGAAACATTCGATCCAATGGGTATAGAAACTTTATGTGTATTGTGAATACCCAAGGGGTTGACGGCTCCATGGTGGCTTGATGTCGTATGGATCAAAGTCAATGGGGGGGGGGGGTTGTATGTTTGTGTCTTGTGAATAGGAGACATGGACTCAAAACAAAAAGAAACGTGCGTAGTATCGTGAAGTCAAAAGGAGTTGGTTTCTATTTGTTTTCGTGTGGCATGATACGCAAGGGAAAAAGAAAAACAAACGAGCCATGTGGGCTTGTGGTAATTCGGCCCAAAATGAAACAAGGAAGAAGAAAATGTGTGGGCTTGTGAGGGTGTTTCGGCCCAAGTGTCTCAAGGAAAGAAAAAAATCCGTGTGGGCTTGTGATCGGCCCAAATATGACGGGGTGTCGGTGATTCGTAAAATTGTGAATTTAATTTCGGTATCGGTGTCGGTTCGTGAAAACCAAAAATATATAAACGGTGTCGTCATACGTATATATATACTTATATAGATAGTAATAATAAATTTTGTAATAATTAATATATACATATTGTTATATATATATATACTAGACTTCGAAGCCCGCCCGATGGGCGGGCATGACTTATGAACATCATTGGAAAAATTAAGAAAATGGAAAATTAGCTATAAATATGTGAAATTATTGAATGCATTAAGAAAGAAAAGAAATGGATGTTCATCCGATAAGAGAAAATGTGTAATTAATAAATTATCCGCAAGAACAAAGTATATGTCGGTTAAAACGCTAATAAAGTTATGTTGTACACGACATTGGTCAAGGAAAATAGGTGACAATCTGTTGAATACTTAGTTTAAACCCGATGCCGGAAGTCTAAATAAACTCCTCCAAGCTGTGTGTATTAAAAAGTCGGGATTTTAACGTCTACACACACATTCGTTTGTAGAAACGTTTTGCTACATCACAAGTTGTGAACTTGCCTCTACATGATGGGTTGACTATTAACATAACCAGATTGCCGCCATCCAACCCACAATAAACAGACAACCATGTATTTAGAAATTCAAATTCAATTTAACGTCCAATCAAACAGATATTAGTAATCAGCAAACATGTCAATTTGTCACCTCTAAATGAAAACAACATGTATCTTTGGGATCTGGTAAAGTGGATACCATCAGAAAAACAACCTCCTTGTATCTTTGCTTCAACATCCTTAACTACCTCGACAGCCCTTGATCATATGCAGTACCTACAATATTCCTGCACCAAATGATTATAAGCTCATTATCTCATTGATGATTGATCTAAAGTCCAACAATTGTAAACTTAGAGCTATATTTGTCAAAATTAAAACCTTTATAGTATGGCCTTTATATCCACCCTCCTCATGTAAATAATATTAAACTACAGGAGGACATTTGATTTATCAAAAAAGAAAAGAAAAAACATGCTAAAAAACCTTATAACCTTACGCATCTAAGAGAGGCATCTGACGCCCTTTAAATATTCTAAAAAACCTTATAACCTTACAAAATAATTACACCAGTAAGCAATTTCAAACATCTCTTATAAGAAGCTTTAATAATGACAAACAATTTTCTATACAAGCAGTCTTAATTAGCAGTTCTATTGAATCGCTGCTTGTGATGCTCCATTCTTTGCTATGTATCAGCTTTGTCCTCAACCCACATGAGCATTTGTGACAGATGGTGTCATATACCATGATTAGAAAGCAAAAATAAATAAATAAATAAATAAAATCCAGAAATTACATGACTAAATTTGTACTAAGTTATGGCTTCTTACATATTCAACACAGTGTAGTGGCAAAATTCCCAAATTTCCATTTCGAATGTAGCTAACTGCCATCGCAAACATCGCTTGCTGCATCATCCACATATCATAGCCTGCAAAATAATAGTAATGACAGTGTGAGCAATGCCACAACATGCTCAAATAGGATACAATCTCGAGTGACATGATCATCAACGATTTACGCTGATTGCCACATGATATGCATGCTGTCATATCCTTATAAAGTAAAATTATTAAATAAAAATAAAACCTTAAAATATGTATCTCACCCATAAGAAAAACAATACTTATTACGATAAGACCACATGATTGACTACATGATATATACATGTCACTAATTAACCACGTCAAACGTTTGTTTCTTTTACGATTTATACATAGCAGTTTAAAATCACTGGATGTAAATACAACTTTGTTCTTTTCCTGCAATCCAAGTCCATTTGTTCCTTGCATGTCTTGGAGGATTGCAATTGTTGTTTTGTTGTCAACAGTAATTGGGAACGTGATGGAACAGCCGGACTGCCAAGAAGTACCAAGTAGGAACCCTGTTGGCATAAGTCGAAACATTTGTGGTTTATCCATGAGCGATTAGTATAGCAGAGGTTGTAAAGGGCTTCGTGTAGACAGGATTAATCTGCACATCGCAACAGCAAACAAAAGCTCAGCGTTCAGGGCTACATTTGCAATTCATAAAAGGTATTTCTCCCCCTTGTCGACTTCCATTGCAAACGTACATCGTCAATGGCAGCACATTCAAACACCATAAAACTAAACATTGGCAAGCAAGATAAATAAGAAATAACACCTTTATGAAATTGATAAAAATGAGAACATCATCCTCATTAAACCACTTAATATTACTTAACTGATAAAGTACCAAGCTACCGTTTATGCCTTGCAAATGTGAGAAGTCAAAGTTGACATGCTATAAACATTTTATGAAGTCAACCATCTACTCGAGTACTATTTTAGATTTAGAACAAATTCACACCTGAAAAAAATAAAAAGTTTATACTCAAAACTGAAAATACATAATGTCAATTAACCGAACCCCCTAGAAACAAATATAATATCCAGTTTGAAAAGTTATATAAACATAAGCTAATATGGGATAGGTATTAGCATGTATTGCAAGTTTCCTTATTCTGTAATTCCACAGCTCCAAGGCTCCAACCACATGAAATTCTGATTCATTTGAGATCAGTAATTAAAAGAAATGGAAGTGAATAAAACGATCCAGTTGGCCTGCTGAAGTGGATCGAAATTCATCGACTAAGATTTTTGTGCTCCATGAATTTATAAAAAGAAAAAAAGAAGAAGAAAAGAAAGATAAAAGAACAGGTCTTTGCCTGAACAAACCTGAGCAGCCCCAAGCCTATTCCATGGAAGTTGCATGCTTGGTTAGGGCATTAGTGAACAAAGGCTGAGCTCCTGCAAATTTGTTGTCCCAGCTGATCTTTGTAGTGGGTTGGATCCATTATCTATGGCGTATTGCACACTTTATGTACTGTCTCACTCCACTCGCTATAATCACCTGTGCAACAGCTCAACAAACAAAAAATGTTGTTGTCAAAGTTTAAGACTGACTGGAAGTTTTTTACTCCATTATATATCAAATCATCACTTAATAAACAACTCAAATTGGACAAAAACAATAGCAGTATGAAAATACATTATGCATACAAAACTAACCTAAAACTGGTGTTGTTGCCAATCCACTGCAGCCTTGATATTGCTGACACCATGGCATCGCCTTCTTCTCCACATTAATGATGATGAAGTAAAGTCAAAAAAGAACTTAGGGCCCGAGTAAATGCATCATACCAGCGATTGGTTGAAAGATGATGAAAGTTTTGCACCATTGGTATAAGAAGCCCGTCATAGTTAGACTTGTGGTGCACCAGTCGTATAGGAAGCCCGTCATAGTTAGGCCTATGATTCATAATGGCTCAGGTTGGCCTCCACACGGGTAAAATTGAACTTTTTAAAACGTCCTAATCTGCATAAATGAGTTAGGAACCTGAATTATGAAATCCATATTAATTTCATATGTCCTTTAAAAAACTATTGATATTTGCCAAAGTAGTTGTTGCAAACCAAGACCAACTCAATGTACTTACGTTAAGGAAGAAGAAATTGAATAGTATAGGCTGCAAGCGTGGGCAACAGATGAAAAAAACACCAAGAGGAGACTAATCTAATATGAAGGCTTCCATGACCTCAAGGAGACTTCTCTCGCTTACAACTATCCACTGACCATATTCATCATGAAGAACATCAGTTTACACATCAATAAGATTAACATTGATTCAACGTATGTTGAAGCTAAAGGTCAAATAGAAGTCACTCAGCAGCACTTCTTTTAAACGAATTTAAAGTTGAATCCTATCATGGGTGGGGTGCCTCATGGTCAATCCAGTTGACATAATGGCAACTCCTCCTAACAATATGCAAATCACTTTAAAGTTTACCAAGATTTAAAATGTCTGACCCGATAGTTCACATTCCGGTAATCGGCATATGTTCTTCAGATCCAACCTTCCTAGTGAGTGGTGGGCATGGTATGAGCATAACGATCCCGCCTCTTCACAACCCATTGGTCCAAGACACCGAGTCAGAGAAGAGTGCTAGGAACACACTACAGAAAAGAAAAACTCACGTGTTAACTGACCTAGCACTACTGAATGACTGCATCTGTTATCACCATCCTGAAAAACTGTGAACTTTTCTGATCTTTTGTTAAACATGTTGCAACATATAAATAAAAATTAATCAAACGCAGTTGAAGTTCTATATTTTACTGTAGTTTTTCTATTTCCCTTTTTTTCGTTTCTTTCGTAATTATAAATAATTTTACCATTTCCTAAAAAGTAAAGAAAAACATACATCTATTGCACCACCTCCAGCGACCACCGTGGAATTCTTCATGGCCCTCCTCACAATCATGATTGCATCGTGTAAACTTCGCTCAGCTTCCTCAATAAACTATCAAATAGAAGTAACATATTAAATTCAACTTCCAGTATTCTTGAATAAAAGTAAAATATTAAATAAAAGTAACATACTATAACAGAGAATTTAGGATCATGAGATACGCTATTTGCATTTTGTAGATCATGATCGCATGTTTTCTTGGAAAGGTTATGATCTATCGTTCAGTGATCAGTCTGCTATATTGCTCGATAAACAAACTATTAATAAGTTAGTATTGATTCTATGATTTTCTTGTGATATAATACCTTAAAAGATACTCGGCACAGCTGGCACCCGTGTCTTTTGAGATCAGGCAATCAAGAAGCACATGATGATTATAATACAGTTGCAAACAAAGAGATTATAGCAATGCTTATACTTTGTAATTAAAAAATTGATGTATAATAACAGTAAATATGCATCAGTTTCAATTACCTCTGAAAGAAATATATGAAATAAGTGTACAGGATCAAAGATATCAGACAGTAGGTAAACCATATCCTTTCGGACGACCGAATATATTAGATCTTGGCTGATCCTACTAAATACTCAAAAATAAATAACACAAATACATAATAATCGTCTATAAAAATAAGACTAAACGATATTATTTAGTTGCTCACAGTTGCGTATATGTCAACTGCAAGAGGACTTTAAATAGTATATCATCCTCATCATATAAAACTGTATAAAAGACTTGGTGAAGCTCTTGCGGCTGTCATTATATAACTTTGAGTTCACATGTATATTTTCAGGACGCTATTTTCTCAGCCAGTCATAAAGTGACAGGAAAAGAAGATCGCGGCATCATTCCCCACTCTTCTTCCCTTTTCTCAAAATCAATCAAAATTCAACATAAACAAAACATTTGAGTATTCATATGTATATATAGAAGCTTTCTTAATAGTACGTGGGCGGGTTGAGAAGAATTGTTTATACCTTTAATCAGTAGGGTTACCTCTTGTTCTTCATCATCATCATCATCATCCGAGATGACATTACTAACCTTCTTTTGCAGATCATTAAGTATAGAAAATGAACAATTTGCTCCAATGCAACCCTACACGTTAGCACTAATATTATTTTACTTGTGTATTCATGTACTGACCGATTTTATAATATTGTTGTTGCATGGTTCCTGTAAAAGGCATCGATTGTACTTTCAATAGTGGTTTTTCTTTTCTTCTAAAACGAATCTTGCACTTCCAGTTACAGATCAAAGAGGATGTAGGGAGTAACATTTCACAAAACATTATATGGTTATTGCACTTATAAAACTCAAATGATCATAATATAATAGTTAACAACCCATTTAAGAAAAAATAATACTCAATGGTATTTAAAGAAGATGAATCGGTTACCATGTTTTCACCGACTAACAGACATTACATCATTAGCTTATTTATCAAACAACATAACTAATGAAATTGAGAAAAGTACCATGGCTAGATTCAAAAGAGTTGGAGCTTGTTTATGAATCGCAGCCTCAATATGCCTCATTTTCAGACCTTTTATTTATTCCCGAATTCCCACAGAAAAAAGCATCTGTGTAAGATCGTGTAGCATAAGATCACTTACAAAAATGAAGGTTTAAAAAGTGCATGAAAAAAAAGCAAAGTCACATAAAACACGAAGAAATTCATGCACACAAATTATTTATACATTCTTGTTCAGCTTGGGAAGTCGTAGCATTCAGTGGCAGATATTCATTTGCACAAACCAATCAAATACTCCATATATCAGACAACCACTTTCAAAAGACAAACTGTCGTGCTATGCTTCAGTACCTAGTTTTCAATAGTATTTAAAGAAGATGAAAAATCTTTTCTAATGAAGGGCTTAGATTGAAACCTGTAGTTTTTTTAAGTAATTTAGTAATTTATTCGGTTTCTCAGCCGTATAAAGCTTACGTGCAGCTTGTTACTGTAAAACCATGATAACATGTTAAGTAAAACATTACCAAAACCACTTCAATAGACTATAGCCTAAAACCATTTCATAATACATATATAGACTTCAACAGTGACTTTTAAATTTCATGAGATTAAAAATATACCTTCTACAGATGCAATGATGGAAAAGGCATGACCTAGGGATAGTACAACTTCTTCCTTTATACCTTCAACAAAGGTTTCCTGCCACGTACCATACAGAAGAACATGATAAGGAAGAGATTAATATTAACTATAGAAACACGAGTCGGGTACCTTGTCAGAGAATTTTCATACCTTTTACGTCTCTTACAAAAAATCAAAACATACTGCAAACACATGATTGACGATTGTTTTTAGAGGATATGGGATTATGGCTGAGGAAAATTAGGGTTTTGGAGATAAAATATAGAAGACGCCTAAATTATCTAGCTTCAGATGTTTTGAGAGAACAGTGTATATTGTATAAAAGCCAAAGCAATATTTAGTAGAGATTATGGGAACAAATTAAAATAATTCACTCTGATGATCTGTGACTTTTCAAACTTTACTTCAGCCAAAATCTCCTTCAGTTTGTTAAAAAAATCAGCACGTTGACATTTTTGCCAACATTTCTTTAACACTTTTTTCCCTTTTTTCAGTGACATTCTGCTGCACCATAGATCATATAGAACACACACACAAGATACGCTATTAGCAAATCATGCTCCATCCAAGAAAATTAGGTACTTATAGATAATAGATCACAATAATAGAACAAAATAAACATATGATTAACATTCTTAACCTTTTCATCTGTACGAAGATTCAGGTAACTTTGCATCTCGTTTTGCAACCTGTAACAAAAGTAAGCTTGTAAAAAGTTTGTCTTAAGTTCTCGTTGGTGTTTAGGTAATCCCAGTTGCTACTCCTTTTGAAAACTTATATTTACCAAAGCCAAATTAGTCTATAAGTAAAGGAGTCCTGCAAAAAACATACCACTATCCTTCTGTACCTTCAATATGATTAAGAACTTGGTGATACTCCATCTGATGTTCGTGTTCTTTTGAAAACAATAGCCAATTGTTCATATATGTTATGACAGTAACACAAAACAATTCCCAATTGATGATATATGTTATGACAATAAATATAATTAACATATGCATAATAAAAAAAATATTGAACTCTTATCACCTAAAAAATAATACTTACCCACAGTAGTATTACCCATAGTAGTATGCTTCCATAAGAGAGCCGTCTACCAAAGGATCTGCATTACCACTCCTCTTCACAGGCGGCTCAACCTCATGACTATCTTCACCTGTGGTAGAGGCAACATCTCCAGATTTCAATTGCATTCGATCAATATGCTCTTGAAGCAGACCTGCTACTCTCCTTTCCAATCTGTGAGAAATGAATAATATTATGAATCAGAAGCTTGTATGACTTTCACCAACACATAATTATCACTTAAAAGATACTTATCTAGAAAGATGGAAAAACTGTAAAGAGGATAATCTTGTATTCGAAACTAATCTTATGAAATAAAAAATAAAAGAAATGTCCACATGTCACATTTGATATAATTACTTATAAATAAGATTCATGAAAGTTGCAAACATATATAAAAGTTGTTGTTGTGTATGCCTGAGGCAACAAACATATAGTTAAAAGTTAAAACGTATGTCATAAAAAAATCAAAAATTTACACACCTAGTTATATGAGATGATGATGATGATGATGAAGCTGCAAATACCTGACAACATATATATTCAATTGTATACAAAACACCAACAAAGAAGACAAATGTTCAACCTGCACATCAAATCAAAAAAGAAAAAAAATCGTGTGTGTGATAATGATATGAATGAGGGATAAAGAGACGTACTGTTTAAATTACAGAATGATATTAGGGTTTATAAAATACCGTATATTAATTTAAAATATTCTAAATCTATAATTAAGGAACAAATATTGTAATTTAATTACATACCTTTATCAATAATAGGCTGCAAAACAAATCACAAGTGTTGTGTTGGTATAGTGGTAAAGATGTATGTCAAATATATGAAACAACCCATGTTCGAATCTTGTTATATGCTTTTTGTAAAAAAACGAATTTATTTAAATAAATTTAAATAAATGAAAAAAAAAATGTGGCAGGTTAATTGTATCCGAATTTAACAAAAAAAATAGTAAATAAATTAATAAAAAATTGCTGACAATGTGATGACATGGCTGATGACATGGCTGAAATTGAATTACTGGGCATTGACTGGGCAATGACTGGACAATGACTGGGCATTTCCTTCAAATGCCTCCTGTTATATATAATGTAGATATATATATATATATATATATATATATATATATATATATATATATATATATATATTAATAATTGTCTCGGTGTCCAAATGGGGTGTCAGGTCGCAAGTAGGAGTTATCGGTGTTAACCTCATTGGATGACATCCAAGAGTGACAATCGGGTGATATCAGGTGACAAAACAAAATCGGGTGTCAAACAAATGGTGTTTAAAACAATCGGGTGTTCAAACAAACAGTGTCTCATATAAAAATTTCAAATTAGCCCGCAAAAATGGCTTAGTTTAGAATAGTGTCGAAAATTAGCATTAATAAATGACCTGGGATTTTACGGTGTATTACAGAAGAGAAAATCTGCATTGGACTTTCATTCAAGATGTTTGGACAAACATTTGAAGCACGGGAAAGTTCCACACCGATGAGATATAATCCCGGCTCAAGATAATGGTAAATGAAAATGCCGGGGTCAAAGATAGTGTCTTCATTCCCGAAGGAGTGAAGAAGAGAGGAAGGCACCGAGAATGTCATGAGAATAATCATGAAGGGATGCTCATCCTCAAGATCAGGTTTATTTTCCTGAATTTGGATTTTGTCGGGTAAGCTCTTAGGGTTAGAAAACATCTCGGGAGGGAAGGTGGGATAATTTGTCATACAAATTCTCATGATTGAGAATCTTTCCCCCCGATCATGATGTTTCTTACCATCATACTCCGGAGGAGTCATGATAAGGTGATCAATGATGGGCTCAGAAGGTGTTTCATCAATATCACTGATGTCTCCATAAGATAAAGAATTTTCATCAGTGTGCGAATCACTAAGCCTGGTATTGAGATAGGAATAGAGTGATGGATCATCATTCAATAAGCTTTCAAGGAAAAGAATATCCCCCTCAGAATCAAGATAGTTATCATCAGCTTCATACGAAGTTGAACTATCTAGGGCAAGGAATGCTTCGACTTCTTCCATATCATCTTTGAAATCAAAGAGATCATCATCACATCCCGATGGAAGTAGATTGGTGTGAGTGAGTTCATCGGCGAACTCCTCGAGAACAAAGTCAACATTAGAGTGGGGAATGGATGCATCAACATACTCAATGTCTCCATAAGATAAACAATCATCACTGGAATCAGAGACAATCTCAATTTGATCATTTCGATTATCAGGGGGTGAAGGAATATCACACACTTGAGCAAAAGTCCTCTGTGACTCTCTCGGGATTGGGAAAAGGATCTCAACACTAGACTTTATTAATTCGTCTGATTCCTTATTAGGAATAGTGCTAAGATGCTCATCCCCCATGTTTAGAGAGTGAGTGTGAACTTCGGGTGTGATAACAACAGACTGAGGGAGTGGAGAGGAGGTAGCATTCATGGATTGTACGAGTTCCATTTGATCTTCTGCTAGTAATTTCTCCGTCTCATTATTTTCTCCCTGATTTTCAATGGGAGGAATCACAAATGATGAATCTGACGAACCCTTATAAAATTGAAGGATATCAAGGGTGTCTTCATTATCACTATCATCACAGTCTAGAAGAGCAGCCTTACGAAATTTAGCACGTGTTATAGCTGCTTGTTCTTCGACAAGTAATTCCTCCATACTCTTTTTGTTTCTAGCCTCTCGTTCTTCGGCAAGTAATTCTGCCATAGATTTCTCACGAGAGTCTTGAAACGATGTAGTAACCAACTCCTCCTTAAGTTCTTTCAATATATCAAGAGCCTTTAGTAAAAGGTCTTGCTCAGTATCATGAGGAGTTGTGTGAATCATATGGTACTGTGGAGGTGGGTCTGAAAACAAATAGTCGTGATTGTTACAAGGAAATGAATTCCTTGTTTGACAATCCGAGCTAGAGTGTGGACCTCCACAGTAATCACAACAGTGAAACTGATGCGACTGTGGGTTATAAGTGCTAGAGTTATAATCGTTACCAGGAAACTGCTCATAGACAAGCGTGTTTCCCGATTGACAATCAGAACTGTAGTGTGAACCACCACAGTGATCACAACAGTAAAACTGCTGAGTCTCATGATGTGGTAATTGATGGAATGAATCAGTCGTGTCACGGTAGGAATAGGGATTCTGGTTATAGACAGACCCGTTTCCTGACTCTACCATGCCACAACTGGGGCAATTACCACCATTATGAGGATTACCACACCATTCACAAATCAGAAGGTGTGGATGAGACATAGAAAGAATCAAAGGTGTATAGAGGGGTAGGGATAAAGAATCAAAAGGGTAGGAGGGTAAAGATGAATATTTCTGGTTTTTTGGAAAGACATTTTATATACAAATAAGAGAAAATCTTTTTGGGTTTTTGTGTATGGGTGAAAAAACTTTTGGACAATATTTTTGGTATCGTTTCGTTTACCAAAATCGTATCTCGATATAAAAAACGTAACGATTTGTTTTGTTTGTTTTTTGATTTTTTTTTTGGTGTTGTTAACACTTTAGGAAAAGTGTTAATGACGTTTTTGTTTTATGATTAAGATTTACAAAAAGTGATGGAGTTTATACAATGATGTGTGAAAAATCACTAATCACTAAAGAACGTGTGCAGATACGCAGCAGCCTCCCCGGCAGCGGCGCCAAATTTTGATCGGTTCCGAACGGTCAACTAAGTTCAACAGGTGATGGTCAACCAAGTCAAACGTCAAAAACCAACTAACCAAGGAGTTTAGGGAATCCCCGGGTCGTTATGTCCCGACGAGGCGTGCAATTGTATTTGTGAACGTTTTAAAGGATCGGGTGATTAATCAGGAAGGCAGGAATTTGATTATTATGATTACACTACGAGATTATGATGGAAAACAACTTAGAAACACTTTATTAATAATTACTGATTATCAGATAACCTAAAAACGTGATTTAACCATAAAACGCGCATTTGGGTTAAAATAGACGCAAACGCGCAAATAAAAAAGTGAAACGGGAGTAAACAAAGTCCTACGAACGTGAAAATTATATTTTTACAATCCTAATGACTTAAGAAAATTTTTAGAAAAAGAAAAATAATTTTTACACTATTTAATTAATTACTATGAATTAATTACTAATTATTAATTACGTTTTAATTAACTAAATTACCCTAAATTACAAATAATTATGAAAATTAACTAGAAAAATGAAATTTTAAATTTAGAAAAATCTAAAATATTATAAAACTAATTTTAAAATAGAAAAACTATTTTTCTTACTTTTTAATTAATTATTAATAATTAAAAACTAATTACTTAATTGATTTAAATTAAACTAAATTATAAAAAATACTAACTGATTAAGGAAAATTCTGAAAAAATTACTAAAAATCTATTCTGATTACAGAAGCCTAAGAAAAATTTAAAAACAGATTTTGCTTACAAATAAGCAGAAAATAAGCCAAAGTGGCTTAAATAGAAGCTATCACTTCTAATTTTTTTTGTCTTTTTCTATTTTTTTCTTTTTCACAACTATTTTGCAACTGAAAATAAACACTTTTTACAAAGGGACTTTTTATGGAAATGGAAAAAAAGCACTATGAGCAGTAATAAGCACAACAGTTGAGCTTATTTGAACTTAAATGAGATTAGTAAGCTCAAACAAGCCAAGGCACCTAAGCTATATAATAAGTTGAAAACAACCTGAGGGAACTCAATTCAACTTAAAACAACAAGAAGGAACAATAGATTAAGCCAACAAGAACCAATAAGCAATTCTTAATTGCCTACAGATCCAAACAGACCTCAAGGGCACACTTGCAGCCCCTTGTGGGACCCACAGACATGCACAAAGGTCCAAGGGGAGGGTTTATCCAATAAGCCACCCTGGGTGGCTTCTCAGAAAGCTAAGGCTTAAGCCTTGAAGCTCAAAGATGAGCTTGTGAAGGGTTTGTGAAAATGGCTAGAAACTCACTGTTGTGATAGTGAGTGAACAAGGATTAGCATGAGTAAATAAGCTCTAAAGCCAAAGCCAAACAGAACATAAGCAAATACAAACTCAGGAAATTTATAACAACTAAATTCACTTGTAAAACAACACTGAATTAGTCCTAAACACTGAAATCACAAGCTCCAACAATAATAAGAGAGATAGCAGCAGCAGTCCTAATTAAGCAAAGGTGAGGGCTCAAAAAGGTGACCACATAAGCAGGAAGGTGGAAAATAGAAACATATGCATAAACACTACCTAAGAGAGATCCCAAAGTAACAAAAATCACAACCAATACCCCAGAATTGCCCAACTTATAGCTAAAAGAAAAACGGGCCAAAAGGAAAACACTGGGTGCAGGGCATTCAGGGGTCAATCAGTCAACTAAGTGATCAATTCTTCCTAAGTAAATGAGCTCCAAATCTCAATTTTCTTTCTGATTTAAGAAAATAAACTAGCAAGGATTACAAAATGTCAAAAACATTGTGATTTCATCCAAAAATGAACCTTATGCACTCAATTAAACTTTGTCCCATTTTCTGTTTATGCAGTTTTGACTTTTAAGAATACTTGAGTAATTTTGACTTTAGTGAGATTTGAATGGACAAATTTCACTAAGAATGTTATGTTATGATAGGATGAGAGTGTTTCTATCATGTTTAACAAGATTAGCACCCAAATCAAATTTGTGTAAGGCCAAACTCTTATCAGTCAACAGTGAGCTTAATCATAAGAGATCTTTTTGACTTTTTCCAAGTAAATGACCAAGACAAAGGTTCAAATAGGCTAATTAGAACCTAGGTGTTATGTCTAAACAACTTTCAAACATTAATATCAACAGCAGACTGGAGTAAACAACTATGCTAAACACCCCTATTCTTTCTGTATTCAAAGATTAACAAAGGAAATGGGTGATTTTACACCAATACTACACTAACTACTTTATACTAAGCTCAAATAAACTCAATGAAACAGTAAGAAGTAATTGATGACAGCAAATTGCATTCAGAATATAATATGAAAAACTTTTGTAATTTTCCTTACTTGTCATCCAAGCTGGTAGATACCCAAGAACCAGTGACCATGACCATTTCCTATCATCCCCCATGGGATTCTAAACCAAACTCCATGCTCATCTCTGCTAAAGCTTCTTCTACTTTCTTCTTTATATATTTTTTTTATAATTTTTCTTGTGTTTCCTTTGTCTTTCCTGTTTTCTTTTCTTTTCTGATTTTTTTCTTTTTTCTTTTTAGGAACTGAGTACCAATTTAAACTTATGAAACAACACAGAACAACAACAATAATCTTTAAGCTAACTTAGGAAATTTTAAAGAGATTATGAAACGACTAGTAGTAAACTTGAAATTTTATAAAAACTGAAAACTTGCATTGATCTGAAAAGTTACATATTAGTTACATAACTCTTACATGCCCTGAGGCTTACAATTGTTTCTTATAAATACTAAAAAAAATAGAAAAGAAACTTGAACCAGGCCTGTTTCTTCTTTTCCACTTTGTGCTCCCTGCTTTCTGCTCTTTATTGTCTAGTGTGAGACAGCTTTGTCTTTGTCCCCTTAGATCATTTTAGGTACCAAGTATATTGGTTTTCTGAGTTGGAGTGGGAAGGGAGGTAATAATTAGTTGTTGGGGTTGCCTTTGTTTGAGGAGGGGAGTAGAGTGGCTGGTAGGATGGTTGGAGAGTGGGGAGGGGACAAGGCTGTTGGTATTGCAGAGGTAATTGGGGGCTGGGATGTTTGTTAATGGCGGCAAAGGGGAGGAGGGTGGAGTTGACTTGGGGTTTGACCCCATTTTTATTAAAATGGGATGGGGTGGATTGGGTGGTATTTGGGCCTTGGTTGGGTGGGCTATGGGGAATGGTGGGCTGGGGTGTTGGTTTGTTTGGTCTTGGTTTGGGAAAATACAAAGGGTCCGTTTGGATTTGTAGTAATAACAACACAAGGACCAATTTTGTATATATGCTGAATTTGAAGGACTAATATTGCCATCCATCCAAAGTTATTCCCAGGGTCACTTTTGCCATATTGCAATAATCCAAGGACCACAAAAGATATTTTTCACTTTTAAAATTCCCAGGGACTGATTTCGTCAAATTTCAAACTGCAGGGACCAATTTTGTAAATTTTCCAAAGTTTTTACCTAAGGATTAATTTTGATAATTTTTGACTTCTAAATGCCTTAGGTTGACTTTCCTTTCAAAACAAATGCTGAAGGACTAGTTTTGTAAATTTTTGAAAATTGGGGGACTAAAACTGCCAATTGTGTAAACTTTGTTCGTTTTTCATTGTTTTTGCTCATTTTGAATCTGATACGTATAAAATACAATCCCTGGGATATTTTTTGTATTTTAATGCATTTCTGAGCGTTTTCGGATGTTTTGGCAGTTTAATTACGATAAAAATGATGAGTGTTTGAGCATTCATCAACCACTCTGACAGGTATGCATTGTTAATGGAAGAGTTGGGAAAAGTCCACAACATTGATATGGGAGAGTATAGACCACCAAGCATCTCTGAGCATGATGAGAATGAAAACACGCCTGCCTCACAAGAACAAGAAAAGGATGACGAGAGCAGTGGCAGTAAGAGTGGTAGCACTGATGGAAGTGATGATAATGGAAGCAGCAATGGTGAAGAGGAAGATGATGAAGTGCAGGAATGAAAACCCGTCAGGGTTGTAGGATAACACGGCGAGGTTGTGTTGGGTGATGACCAGTCTGTTGGTCTTAATTTAAAAACAATTCTGAACATGTTTTAAATAATTTATGGTCTGTATGATTGGTACCTCTGTTCGTACCCAGTCACTAAACATTTGAAACACTTGCACCACCACCACGATGGGCACAATGGTTGCCAAACTTGAAACAATTTGATCCAACTCATCATTATCTATAATTATAATAGTTAACGTAATGTGTTGTGACACATTACAAATTTTGTGAAAATTTGTTTGTTGGATGATGTATGAATTCAGGATATGAAAGAATGATCCAAAAGGTGGACAAAAACTTGGAGATTCCTCGGGCAAAAACAAAACATAACCCGGGAAGTACCGTTATCCTTTATTTATTTTCCCCGTTATACTTTATTTTTAATTCTAAAGCATTAGGGACAATGCTTAACTTAAGGATGGGGGGGGGGGGGGGGAAGATAACTTGAAAAATAAATTAAAACTTATGCTAAACAAGAAAAATTTTAAAGTGTTACAATAAAGTTGCATAAAAAGAGCCGCTTTGGCAAAAGAACGCCATGGTTATAATAAAAGACCGACGCACATTCTAGTAATGTACGCCGATTACAGGGGTATAATAAAATTGAAAATAACTAAAAGATTTTAAAGAAAACGTATCCGAGACAATCATAAGAAGTCTGAATCGGGATTAATGAAATTATTTGCACATTTCATGACCATTACCACTACAAATGTGAGGAATCTGGGCCTATATCGGCATATAACTTTTATGGTTGATTTCTTTGTTTATGAGTGCGCCGATAATTTATGTGATTCTAAAACTTGTATTAGAAATCATTATGAGACCGCAGTGAGATCACATTCGTGTGATATAAGTATTTTTAAATGATAAGAGGCAAAAATTAGGAAATACACCAAAAAAAATAAAAAAATAAAATAAGCCATCCGTTTTCTAAACGAAATTTAACCGTTTAGCACTCACTTTTAGTGCTATTATCCACTAGATAAACCCTTCTGAGCCTTAAACTTTTCGTTTCTATTTATACACCCCAAAAAAAAACAAAAATATGTTGCTTAGTCGGGAATATGAGAATTTGAATATATACAAAGAAAATATGGTTGAATACCAATTACGATGAGTATGAAGAGTGCACGCTTTATGTTTGTTATAATGTGGTTGAAAGAAAAGGTGAAAAAGAAGAAAAGTTATGAAAAAAAAAGAAAGAATAAAGAAAATTATGATTTCCCGACTTAAGTTTTACTCCAATTATCCCATATCTAAATCAATACCTTATAACCCTTAAACCGAATAATAGTCCTCTTTGATATTGATACTTGGTGCTTACGCCATGTCGGTGTAGTTTTGTTTCTTTTTACAAACATATGGTACATCTATAAGTTATGACTGAGCTATAAGAGTGAATCACACACCAAAAACTATTTCTATGAGTGCTTGAGTGAAATTAAAACATATATACACTTTCGTGAGGAACATGTCATGTTATTCTTGGTTGTCTTGGATATACATAAATATATTTGAAACTTATACGAGACTTGATTTATAAAAGATAATTTTTATATGCTTGAGGGCAAGCATTGGTTTAAGTATGGGGGACTTTGATGAGTCTCGTGTTATACATATTTTTACCCCCGATATTATGTGAAATATATGATAAATAACCATGTTATTAGGACTTTTGGTACTTAATATGAAAATATATATGCAGGACAATAGTTTGGAGGAAAGTACAAGAAACGCACGAAAAAGATGACTTTATAGACATATAAGGAAAAAGACATAGTTTGGACTAAAGCACGCCACTTATAAGGATAAAGAGCGCCGCTTACGGGGTGCCCTTGGTTAACTATATATACACGAGTCAAACATGAAGAGCGCCGATTATGTATTATAAAAGCGCCGGTTACGTGAAACAAAGCTTGCCGGTTTTACACCAAATGCTCGGCGTACTTCACATGACAGTTATATCTTCTACATTAATAAGCTACTTCAATGATGAGACTGATCATTTGCTTGTATTAGCTGATCAGGGCTGTGTTAGGGTTCCATTTACACTATAAATAGAGGCACAATTCGTGACTCTAACACACACATAAACAAAGAAACACACTTGATCATTAGAAGAAGTTTAGTAGTGGTTTGCACCAAAACCACTAGCTAAAGCCGGAGAAACACTTGGAGAACGCAGTTGGAACATGAACACTATAATGATAACATCACTTGTTTACTTAGTTTACTTTTACATGAATATGGAGTAGTACTCTTATGTTTGTTAGAGGCATCTCTGCCATGATTTGAACCGTATATGTATTATGACTATTGAATCTATCTTTTATGTATTTGATATATTATGGTTTAGACTCGTATCATATGTCTTGACTGGTCATTATAATTGTTTACAGGTCGAAAGACACAATTATATTGATTATATTATGAATCATCTGTCTATAAAGAGTCATTGTTATACTTGTGAGAATTGGATAGGAAAGCATATGATAACCTCTACCATAACATGTTTAAGGCCTAGCCTCACGTCTAGCGACTTGGTTAGGAGAAATGCATATTTGATACTTCATGCTTGGACTATACTTTATGCACTTTATGTATCTAGGATCATAGGCCGAAAGGAGATTCTTTTACATCAAGGAGATATATTAGTTTACATGATCACCAATCATGTTTTGCTTTTATGCTTTGTCCAAGTATTGTCTATGATACATATGCTCATTCATCTTATGTGCTCTGCCTTTAACAAACATACTTTTAATATCAATTGGGAAAACATTTCAAAAACCTTAAATCCAACAAAAACAGTTTTAGTGATAAGTGACAATCATTGAAATTTAATTTTGTTATCTTTAGCTAACTATAAGAACAATCACCTCTCTTGGGATGACCTGGTCTTACCTCAAACCTTTACTATAAACGGGGGTTATACTTTAGCCATGTGTTTTATGAATTAAGGAAATGATAAAATTAGTCTTATAAATTTAAAGCTTTCTAAACACATCAGGTCTCAATACCGTCTTCTACGGTGTATGGGGGAGGTTGAAATGTAGACAGCCCTACCCCTACCTAAGGTAGAGAGGCTGCTTCCGGTTCTACTATAGGTAGAAAAGGACCTCCGGCCTTTTTGTAGGGAGTGAGGATCGAACTCTTGACCTCTAAGTTAAAAGGCAAGGGGTTTTCCAACTGATCCACCCTAGCAAATTAGTAAGCCAAAAATGTGAAATTTGCATAGTAAAGACTCAACAAGTGTAGATAATGGAATGCCTTAGTGATTAACATGGGGCAACATAACTAATGAACTGGGCCATGGGGATTGACCTACTAATTCCACCATTAATGAGTGGCGCAACATACATTCAAATAGCCATAAAAAAATAACCCTCGAATGATTTAAAGATAGAAAAGGAATTAGAAAAGGAAAGTCTAGAAAATGTTGTTCCTGCAGGTATGATACTGTCATGATTCAGTAATTTAGGTGTTGTTTATAAATGAATATGTATATAACTAATAAGGCCTAGCTGATTTATAAAATAAATAAACATTTATATAACTATCACTTTGAAAACTCATCCAAACACCAACTTAGTTTTTAGCTGCATTTTTTCTTGCCTGTTTTGTATTATTCTTTGAATAGGATCCAGGGTTTCTTATAGCTCAAAGGCAAGGTGCCAAATATCAAATAAGCATTCGAGGAGGGAAGTGATGTGGAAGGTAAATCTGCTGTTATCTACTGCATTTCATTTGTTTAGCATATGCATAAGTAGTATAATTCTATCGTTTATCATATGTAGTGGTCATGGAAGATAGTCATATAAAGAACTCACAAACATATACATGTTTATGACTTTTTGTCAAATTTTTAAACAAACTGTAAATCAAAAACAATATTCAACAACTAGAATTTTTTATTTCTTCTATTTGTCTATTATATATAGATAACATAAAAGACAAGGTTTAAAAGTTGAAAAACCATCCAAATGACGCATGATACGTGGTACTATGAAGGAGAATAGAGGATTACAAGTATTGGAAAGCTGAAGAAGAGAAAGAAGCACTTCATATATATGTCATTTGGAAGTTTTATTTAGTATTTAGGTATAGCATTTTATATAAACAAAAAAAGTTTCAATGCATGTGTTGAAGCACTCATGGATAAGTCTTTGATTTGAGTAGAATAGAGTATTTAATTTTAGTAGACGAGGGTATGCTATCATTTCCTCATCTATTATTTAAAAGAATTTCTTAGAACTAGCCGCCCATAGGGTGGGGCTTGAGGCTAGTTATATAGTATAGATGAGACGGGATTGATATTATTGTAGTTGACTGTTAAGTTTTCATTTAGCACGCTTGTTTTTCCCGAACAAAGGTTGTGGTAATGATGAGGCGAAAAATGAACCACTTTTAAGGGGTCATTTAAGCCCGGAATTGAATTTATTTGATCAAATATTGCCCTAAATCGTTCCTTTTGTGATTTTAGGTACTTTGGGAGTGAAATCTGGAAAAGGAAGCAATTCGGACGTTTTTGGAGCATAAAAGTGAAGAAAACGCCAAAGTCTTAATTTTCCTTGCTGGGAACAGTAGGTGACGGCGTCAAGAAGGAATTTCTGACGGCGTCAAGAGTAATTTCCATGACGACCCAGTACAGATTTGACGGCGTCATGAAGTAGGGCGTCAAGAGTAAAAGTCATGACGGCCTGGAAATGCATAACACATGACGGCGTCAAAAGTAGATCAAGGCAGTCCGAGAAATATTTTGGCGGCGAGGTGACGGCGTCACATAATTTGTCTTGACGCCGTCAGACCCTATTTCCTATATATATTTTTCTAATTTTCACACATTAGAGAGAAGTTTTGGGAGAAACCCTAAGTACGAACTTGGTGCGAATTTTACAGGTTTTTCAAGGGTTCTAAGCCCTTGATACCTTTCATGTGTAATTGAGATAAGTATTCTTTTAATTCAATCAATATGTCTATGTGTTGGTTGTCTATATCTTGTTCTTGTCTTAATTCCATCATGCTAGGCTAGATCTATCTTGTGTTTGCTTGGATCTAATGAAACCTAGATGTTAATTATGTGTTGATTACTTGTTTATAGTTGTATTGGGAGAATGAATTTGATGTTAGGCTTAAAAAAACTGGCAGATCTCCAAATGGTAACATGCTTGAACGTCTTAGAAAACATGAACTGATGTGCACTAGGTTTTTATTGGTCGTATTTAATGCATGAGCCACTGTTTATAATCCCTATGGTTGTGCTGGGCATGGCATAGGAGGAGATAAGAGCTCATAGGATTGGGGAGTTAAGTGCGCCACCCCATGAATGGTATTAAGGAATACAATCCGTCATCCACGCAACTATAACAAGTAATTAACGTGTAAAAGATGTCTAGGGAGTAGTGAAATCTAAGTAAACACATTTTCTCCACTTATTGCTCACAACCTTAGTTAATTTAGTTTATTTTCATTTTTAGTATTTTATTTTGATTGCATCTTTAGTATTGGGTTAGTTGACTAGCAACTAATTCCGCCCAAATCCTTCAAACCCGAGATTTTTATTTGCTTTCTAAAAAAATATAAAAATACAAAAAGAATCATCCCTCACCTTTATAACTAGTATTTAGGTTTTCTAATCCTAGTGACACTATTCCTAGCTGAACGATCAATCCCCCGGTACTTGTCACTATACTATACTACAACGATCAGGTACACTGCCTGGTGGGGGTTGTAAGCTTCTCAAGATCCCTTGAGAGGTAAAGCCTGGTGCGATTCCCACGTATCAGGTAACCATTTGGTTATTTGTAATCTTGGTTATATGAGATCCTACGGATTATGCGTGTGTGTGTGTGTGTGTGTGTGTTTTTATTTTATTTTGTATTTTATTTTTTTATTTATTTGTAAATGTGTGTTGTTTGTGGTAATCGGGGTTTTATATAGGGTAGGCTCGGGAGTAGGTTAGATGTGTGAATTTAAGTTTGGAGGGAGGAAGGATGGCTATTACAAGTCCTTATTTAATTTGTGGTAATTAGATGTAAATGACGTGTTACAACTATTGAATATTACAAGTCAATATTGATTTAATATCAAAACTAATACAATAATGTTTAATATGTACATAAAATGTATTTAATTTTCAAGTCATTAAAGCAGCTGCACATAAAGACCTTTAAATTTTTAGTTGTAACATAAGTGTATGTATTGAGTGCAACATTAAAACAAATATTTCAGTTGCAAGTATTGACTTAATTGTTTAAGACTTCTTTTTTATAAAAATGTTTTTGGCCTTATTTTTTAATACTTCTGAATATAGATGTCCTAAATACATTATAAAGTAGTAAAGATGAAAGAAGTTTTGATTTATTTATTTTTATGTTCTACTTTATGAAAAGTGATGCATTGAAGGTGTTGTACGTATTAAATCACCGGCCAATCACAAGCGAGACACATCATCACATTGATTGCATGAGCTGCTTCAAAGAGTTGTAACATGTAGCTGTTTATTATATAGTATAGATATAGATAGATGTAGGTTTAATTAAGAAGTACAGAGTACTTGATTAATGTGTGTTGTGATTATTGGTTACTTGTTTGGATTGTGATTTATTTATTAACTACATTTTTTCTATTTCAATGTTATACTTTACATTTCAATTGGTTAAATCATGATATACATATTATATGATCAAACATACCAACATTAATTTAAGGCGAAATATCGAATACTGAAGTTCTAACATGTGCCCTTAGGCACATGATAAGAGTGGGTCCGTGTGTCCTTCTTACTCAGGGATTCACAAAAACTACACACAATATATATATATATATATATATATATATATATATATATATATATATATATATATATATATATATATATATATATATATATATATATTGTGTGTAGTTTTTGTGAATCCCTGAGTAAGAAGGACACATGGACAATATATATATATATATATATATATATATATATATATATATATATATATATATATATATATATATATATATAAAATCATAAAATCATAAAAAAATGACATAAGGGCCCACCTCTTAACATGTGCCTAAGAGCACAAATTAGAAAATCCCTTTTAACAATTATATTTGTCTTTTGATCAGCTAAAATACAAAAACCGGAAGTACATTAATAATCAAATTATTGATCGTACCTATATTGAATTACATATTTATTGTAAGAGCATAAGGTACCTTTCAAGTCGTCCCGTTCGTGTTATGAAAAAAGTGCTTCTATATCAGCACCTTTTTCTATAACACCAGAATTCACCACAACACCAAAAACTCCCCTCCCTCCTATAACACCATATTCTAGCGCAGTCGTGCACCCCTGACTCTCACATTATTTATTTATTTTTCATTTATTTAAAGAAACCAACATTTGGCTCAAATTTAGCACTAACCACTTAGCAGCAAAATTTAGCTCAAATTTAACATTAACCAAGATTTGGCTAAAATTACACAAAAGTTCCTGTCTACAAAATGAAATCTTACACCCCAAATGAAGACAAAATTCGGATGAAAAGTGATAAGGCCCAAGTCCGAAGGAGATAAACAAAAAGTCCAAATAGCATTTCATCACCCTAATTTCTCTCTTTTTTTTTCGCAGTCACAGACTTACACATAACCATGCATCTATTCAAAACGAATCCATTATACAATTCAACTTTTTCTTTCTCTTCCATTTACCAAATGAAACACAAACACAACCCTTTGTTGGTTTTTATTTGCTACGAAACAGAAACACAAAACAATAAAGGGAAAACTCAAAAACATACGGGAAACGCGAGCACCGGTACCCACCTCGCGCCATCGAGTGGCGTTTTCCAAGACCATCTCGACTGGTCACGACAGTTCAAGAGTCGAAAACGCAAGCTCCGGTACCCAAGTGGCGCTTTGGGGGAAAACGCATGGGAAAACTCAGGGTACCTAGCCCTCTATGATTCATTTAAGCATATAAATATCTAAAACACTCATGTATTTGCATACAAGACTAAAGTGCTTTGGCTCAGTTGGTATCTATCTACAAAAAATTAATTGGCTCACTAGAGAGATTTTGTGGATAAAAGGTAACAGGCTCGAGTCTCGGTTTGCGCTTATTCCAGTTGATGCCTCACTAGACCAGAAGAGTTGTCGGAATTATTCCTTGTGGGATGGACAATGGTTGGTGCCAAAAACACATGAAGTCGGAGTGTTGCCGCCAATTTACACATTTCTGTCTTATTTGCATACAAAGTTACAGCCCTTTCACTATGTAGCAAGAAATTAATCACAAAAAAAAAAAAAAAAAAAAAAAAAAAAAAAACGAATGAGAATTCTTTGATAACCACACAATACAAAAGATAAACTAGAACTAGATGCAACTTTACCTATATACTATTCATTCATAAGTTTAACATGAAGTGATATTTAGGCCACGTTTACACATTCTATATGTTTGCAAAATAGTACGTATAATAGTATCGTAACTGATATAATGTGATGAAACGAAGAATATGAAATCAATAACATCTTTCTTGACTACTCGTCCTTCTTTCTGATACTGTAAAAGAAAAATGCACGTGTCAGGTGCTGGACATGTATGAATGGAAGTTTAGATTTATTGGATTATAAATTATATTAAGTTAACTATAAATTTAATTATTGTCTCTTTTTCACAAGAATTGTTCACCTTGTTATTTATATTTGTTTGAAAACAATGTCCAATTTTTATATAAGGACAATAAGTATAACTAGTTTTTTTATTTTGTTTTTTTAATCAAAACTTGCATTGATTGATCATTTCTACTTTTTATAATTAGGAGATGGTAAAATGACTTTTGTTCCATAAAAATAATGAATATTAAAGTCAAACTAAAAAAAAAATTGGCATGAGTTATAAGGACGGGGGTTACTTTTTTATTCTAACGGGGGCTATGCTTATTTTGGCGTTTTGTGACATTTTTTTTTTTTTAATTTTTTTTTATTTTTATAATTTTGTTTATATCAAAAAGCTATAAACCTGAAAGTGCGGAACAAAAAATATAAAGTTTAATAAGTCAAACTGTTAAAACTGTCAGAAATACGGAACAGAAACTGGGCTGCGCTGAAAAAAAAAGGGGGACAAAAGAGGAGACAAGGGGCTGACACCCTTGTCCCCCGTTAGAATAGTACATCCCAAAAAATTAGGGCTCAGTTTTAAGAGACTCTCCAAACTTGCATAAATATGCTTCATTAATTACACATACTATACTACGTAATTGTCAGTTTTTTTTCTTCTGTTTGTAAACTCTCTTTTTAGTTGAGGAAAGTGATATTTATTATAACGATTTTTTAAAATGTGCCTCGAAGGCACACATTTAAATTTATATTAAAGTAAAGTTAGAGATGATTAAGTTTAAAATTACATTTATCATACTATATTATAATAGAGGAAGCCCTTCTAATATTAGAATACTTAAAATTAAGCTTTACAAGTTAATAAGCTTAAAGTACAAGTGATTCAAATACGAATGCTACTTATAGAAATTCCCCTCATATTTAATTCCAGCATACAATTAATACTAACATTAAATACAATAAATAAATCATTATGTATATTAAATACAATTAATTAACTGGTCAATAAATACAATTAATGCACTTATTAAAACACCCCATACATAAGAAATACAAATTATCAAGCATATTGTACAACCAACTTAAACACAATTCCTGCATTAAATGTCACTAATACAAATAATAAAGCATATTATACAAATATTCAAGCCCAAACGGGCAATGGGCTCGAGCCCGAACGAGCACAGGTCAAACGGGCTCAAGCCCGAACAGACACGAGCCAACAGGCTCGAGCCCGAACGAACACGAGCTAAATGAAATTTTTGATATCCGTAAATTTATTATCAAAAAGAACATAGTAAACTAAAATATGTTCACATATTGTACAAACCAAGCAAACTACTATAATAATAATAATAATAATAATAATAATAATAATAATAATAATAATAATAATAATAATAATAATAATAATAATAATAATAATAATAATAAATAAAATAATACAAACAAAGCAAAATTTCATCAAAATTTTGGCATAAAAAACTAATCAGTAAAACTATTGCCAAAAAACGTAAAATAAAATAAATTATTAGCCGAAAAAATTAAATTACAGGATGCACGCAGCTGCATCGCGCGGGAACCCTGCTAGTCCATGTTAATTTGTGAGTATATTTAATGAAAATTAAATGCATTTTCTTATATAAAAGAGAAAATGCGTGTTTGTTGAACATAATTAACATGTGATTGACGTGTTAGAAAAACTCTTAACTACACTTTTCGTCTAAAAAAAAATATATACTTACTAAATACATTACAACATGTGTTTAGTATACAAAGATTAACAAAACTATTCCCAATTTCTTCCTTTCACCATTAATAAATGTAGTTAAACTTAACAACTTGTTAGATTATACCGATTTATCCAACATTAACCTCATTAAACCTTATATCAAAAGTTAATCGCAAAGTTAATCTATACTATATAAAGCTTGTACCCCTTAATTTAATGCGGAAGTGTATTGTGTAAAAAAGGGTAGTACGGTACAAGGTAGTTTAAGCAAAATCTTAATTATATGAATTCCACGAATTTACATCTACATTCTTCAATGCATCCCCAGTTATGGAACGTGAAAGGGCTGCAGTTTTCCAACCTCAAAGAATACAAAGGAAGCTACAATTAACACTTGAGTTTACTATCATGAATTCTGCATTGAATCTCATTAATGGTTAAGGAACACAAAAGGGTTGCAGTTACGCAAGGAAGATGACATGAGATACCAATCATCTGCAGCAATTAAAACAAAAAGAATATAAAAAATTTGGCATTTAAGTTTACCCTTCATTTCACTGGCCTATACAAACACAATTATCACACACACCACATACACCATTCTTCAACCGCCACGGCCACCGAGACTGCTGCCAACATTCAACAGCGAGGTTTGACCTCAGTTTTAACATCACAGGTCCAAATCAAAACAAAAGTCCAAAAGAAAAATAGAAAGAACACTGAACAACCATGAACCCATTCACTATCATAGACTCAACAACAAACCACTATAACCAATCCCATCGCCATAATCCACAACTACAAATCCATCCCCATCTCATGGTAATCCCATCTGCATACATCACCAAGACTCGAAAACAAAAATAAAAAGAAAATAAACAAGATCTAACACAAGAACACATCATAGATCTATATGAAGATCACACTTCTTTTTGAATATCCGAACTTTTAAAAGAACAAACAAAAACCAAATCGGTTTTCATCTCTCTTTTCATTAGGTTAGAAAAACAAAACGAAAACAAAAAATAAAATAACCCTACCCGAGACCTCATTTAGAGATCTTGAAGTCATTATCACAAGTTCTTCAAGCTTTTGTATTTTATGAGCCTAGAACGACAACAGCAGATTCATGTTTTATATAGAGAACTGAGAGACGTGTTTTGAATTTTCACGGGATTGATGAGGCGAAAAATAAACCACTTTTAAGGGGTCATTTAAGCCCGAATTCGAATTTATTTGATCAAATATTGCCCTAAATCGTTCCTTTTGTTATTTTAGGTACTTTTGGAGTGAAATCTGGAAAAGGAAGCATTTTGGACGTTTTTGAAGCATAAAAGTGAAGAAAACGGCAAAGTCTTAATTTTCCTTACTGGGAACAGTACCTGACGGTGTCAAGAGCTTCTACATGACGGCGTCAAGAGTAACAAAAGAGGTGGAAGTGGACAATACACGTGACGATCCAGAGAGTTTTGTACATAGGAGATAACGGTGTCACCCAAGGCCGTCATGGTCCAAGTATTAGTGACGGCCCAGAAGAAATTTACACATGACGGCGTCACAAGTGGATCTAGGCAATACGATTTCATTATAGGCGGCGAGTTGACGGCCTCAGAAATTCCTTCTTGACGCCATCACCCTGTAAAATCTATATATAGTTTTCCAAATTTCATTCATTGGTGGTGCAACTTTAAAGGAAAAACCCTAGGCCGATTTTTATAGCTTTTTCAAGGGTTTCAACCCTTTGAAACTTTCATGTTCAATTTGAGATAAGTACTCTTTCAATTCATTCAATATGTCTATGTGTTGTTTGAATATATCTTACGCTTGTCTTCAATTTAACATGCTCGGCTAGATTTCTTTTGTGTTTGCTTAGATGTAGTGAAACCTAGATGTTAATTATGGGTTGATTGTTTGTGTATAGTTGTTATAGATGATTGTATTCAATATTAGGCTTAAGAAAACTGGCAGACTTCCATTGGTAACTTGCTTGAACGTCTTAAGAAACATGATCAGAGGTGTACTATGATTTTTGGTTGTATTTAATGCGTAAGAGAATTCTAATGATCCCATGTTAGGAGCTTCTAATGGCTCGACATAGGAGTGAAGTAGGATCCTATAGAGTTAGGGAATATTATACACCGCCCTACGACTAGTATTAAGGAATATGACCCGTCATTTATGCAATTGTAACAAGCTATCAACCTGTAAAAGATATCTAGGGAGTAATGAAACCTAAGTAAACACAACTTTCCCCATCATTGTTTACACCAATAGTATAATTAGCTTTATTTTCATTTTTTGTTTTTTTACTTTGATTGCATCTTTAGTTATTTGGGTTAGTTGGCTAGCAACGAATTCCGCCCACTCTTCTAAAAACCGAGATTTTAATTGCTTTTATAAAATATAAAAATACAATAAGAATCATCCCTCACCTCTAGACTTAGTTTAAGAGACTTTCTAATCCTAGCGACACTATTCTTGAGTTGAACGATCAATCCCCCGGTACTTGTCACTATACTATACAACAACGATCAGGTACACTGCCTGGTGGGGGTTGTATGCTTCTCGAGATCCCTCGAGAGGTAAAGCCTGGTGCGATTCCCACGTATCAAGTTTTTGGCGCCGCAGCCCGGGGAATAGTTATTGTCTAGGTTAGGATTTCTTTTTATTAGGTCTACTTGCTAGATTCCTTTCTAGTAAGATTTTATTTTTATTTTTAGGTTTTCTTTAGTCTATCTTATTTCTTTGTTTCCTTTGTTCGCAAACTATCTCGATGGATAACAATAGCATTGATAGTTTGATTCCTGTTATTCGTGTTTTTCGTCGTAGGATTTTCCAAGTGCCTGCCCCAATTCCTTTAGTGGAAAATGAGAACCTACCTAATCTCTCACCTAACCATCACTTTGACAATAACTCTGAGATGGAGGAGTCCGACCATGATAATGACCATAGGGCTAGTCCTTTTTACTATTCGAACTCCGATGAGGACCTAGATGATGGTGACGTAATTAATGAGGATAGGATGGATGATGAAGTGGACCCTCTTAGGTGTGTCGACCCTAGAACAAGGATTGAGAATGATAACTCATTTAATATGCAATTTCCTTGTAAAATTGGATTTAGGAGCTTTGATGCCTACCTTAACTCATCTTTACCAATGAACATAATCTCGCGTAGTGAATACAATAAAATTATGGTAGATGAGTTAGAATTCAAAGGAGATAATATTATTGCTAGGGCAATGTCATTGCATGTGTTTGTAGGAAGCTTTGTTTATCTTGTTGAGTTCATGGCTATAGAGAATCTAGGAGAATTTATCGATAGTAAGTTAACCCAAGTTGTGTTTGGGAAACCCTTCAAAAGGTTAACCAACCTTGATGAAAAACTTATGGAAGGGTTAATTACATTCTCGGATGGGGATGAAGATTTTGTTTACCAAATGCCCCGTGCACACCCTAGGTTCAAGGATTTTTCTATGTAGAAATGTAGTAGGTATCCACCCCTAGAAATGCTAAGTGAGAATGATAAAAGAAAAGGGCTTAAATATCCTCATGAAAAGAATAAAAGGTATTATCGCGGATATTTAGAGCTAAGTGATGACTATAAGAAAGATGAGGCGACTATTAGATGGCTCACCCTAGGGTATGTGAGCATAAGCGACACACGATAGCCCATGACTTTGAGTCTAGCTACAAGACTCGTAAATAAAGAAAAGCGCTTCTTAGGAGGCAACCCATGTTTTTTGTGATTTTTATTTGTTTGATTGTTATTTGCTTCCGTATACATGCTTTATTTTTATTCTTGGTAGATCATGTTTCAAACTAAAATTGTGAAAATGCTTTATTTTGTCGTTTAACTTCGTCTTAACTTCATATAAATGTATTTTGCAAAAGCTAAGTGTAAGGGGAAACCCCAAATTTGTTTTTAAGAACGAAATTGATCTTGATTCGCTACAATACTAAATGAACATGTGTATTAGTATTTGTTAGAGTCAAATGCTTGTATCGAGTCATAATGATGTTTTTCGGAAACTTAACGTAAAGATTTCTGCAGGTCACTTCTGACGGCGTCATGAATTAATTTCTGACGGCGTCATGTGTAAAATTCTGGAAATTTTGCGAGTTTTGTTTTTCTAATGGAGTCTTAAAGTTTTTGTTAATTCTTTAGTTTTATAAACTCCAGGAAATCTGCAAACATTCATTCCACAAGCATTATATCTTAAATTGTTTTCTAGGACTTAATAGTATATATAGATTGCCGCCGATTTTATGCGAGGTTGCCTTGTTTGTTTTCTCAGGTTCAACAGGTCATATATGACAAGAAGATGATTTATTTTTCTGGAAGGGAAGCTTTGAACGTTTATTTTCTTGGAGGAAATCTAACCTTGTTACCACACTACCCACACCAAACGAATCAGGGGAGTATTTACTTTCATTCTTTTACCTATTTCACTTTTACATTCTTTAGTTGAACATTGGGGACAATGTTCATCCTAAGTGTAAGGGGATGGTAAATGATGATACCTTATAGGATACAATTGCACTTGAGTTTGTTTGTTTGATGGTAGGTGTGTAATAAAACTAAGAGAAATACTTGTTAGTGTAATTTTAGCACCAAATTTAAATTTTTTTACAACATTTAGGAGTGAAACTTTAGCCTTAGCAAGCGTCTCATGGATAGGAGTTGTATGACTAGTACAAAACCGTACCATTCAGAAAAATTTTCCACCCAAATATGTGAGGTTCACCTTTAGATTTGATAGGAAAAGCATTCATTATTAGTGTTTATGAGTGTATCGGTAGTATTTAGATTCTAGAACTTGCGTTAGTGATGCATCCCGAGACCGCTAGTGAGACTACATTCGTGTAGTAGGATTTACTACATGATAAGAGGCATTAGGATCACCCTTGTGTTTAAACCCATATCATAATTACTTGACCATTTAAGTCATATTACTTGGCTAGTAAAGTCAATTAATTTTTCCCACGCCTTAGCGTTGTACTCATTTTTAGTACAAGAAACCCCTAGTACACCCCTCCGAGCCTATCTTTTCGTTTCTAACTTTACACATTTTACTTAAAGGAAGAATTGGTTACAACCCACCCAAATATGCAACCAAATCGTCTTAGCCTTCCGTGTATGCACTCATCTTTAGTGCATTTGTTGACATAAATAATGCCTAAAAACATTATTAACATATTATCAATATCTCTATGTTTTGATTATTACAAAACATAAACCCATTGAACTAAAATCTATGACATAAACAAGTATTTAGTGATTAATATTCTCTTTACATCCAAATCACTTAAGGTATGAATAAACAAAGTGTTTATTGCAATCTATGATCAAAGGAAATTTTTCTAAAACACTAGAACTTTTATAAAATGTCATAAACACTTAATATCTTTTATAAAACATTTTTGGAATTAAAAGAATATGTTTAAATCACCATAAATATTTGATTTCAAATTTCCAACCAAAAATGAAAAACTTTATCCAGAAAAACCTTCCCCACAAAAGGACAAGTATTTCCAACGTTCTGAAGGGGCGGCCCCCTTAATCATTAAGGGGACCGGTCCCTAATTAAAGGGACCGGCCACGCTCCAGAACATTATTTTTGCTCCCTATAAATACTAGTTCATTTCACAGATTTTTCTCACCTTTTGCACTCCTGAACTTTCTGTTCTAGATCTTCATTTCTATTATCTTAATCCTTTGATCATACATTCATAAATCTTTATTTCAAAGTGATCCAAATATCATCCTCTCAAGTGCAAGAGAAGAATACTTCTATCCCTCAAGACAAGAAGTATTACAACTTGTTGTGATCTCCACATCCAAGTTGTTAGAGCATCATAAATTGTATCTATCTCTTTGTGTAATTAGTTGTGAATATTTGATAGAAGATAGTTTAGCTAGGTATATAGATAGTGTGATTGGTTAGTAGTTTGTTGTGAAGGAGAAGAGTTAGGAAGTAGATTGTAGTGAAGAAGATTGGTGTGAAGTAGATAGGTGTGAAATAGTAAGTTGTGAAGTAGATTGGTGTGAAGAGGTTGTGTAGAAGTTGTGATTAAGTTGTGACGAAGTTGTGGTGTGTACATTGGTGTGTAAGGTTTTCTCCGCCATAAGGGAGCTAGCTTGTTGACATAGTGAAGAAAACTCTCGAGTTAGGTGCTCGGGGAGTGGAGTAGGGAATGGAAGGTGTCCTTGTAGCCGAACCACTATAAATCTCTTGTCTTGCGGTTCGATCTTTCCATCTCTCATTTATTTATTTACTTACATTATTATTGCTATATCGTACATATTTATTGTTGTTTATATTGTGCAAGACTTGAGATCACATACTATCAAATCTAAATTTTTGAAAATAAAGAAAACACTCTAACAATCTTTTATTATTAATTTAAAAAGACGTAAAATTATTCAACCCCCTTTCTAGTTTTCCACAATTGGTATCAGAGCCACATCTAGCAAGATTTTTTAAAATATATTGTATTTTAAAACTTGTAACGATCTATGGAATCTGAAAAATATTTAGAAGGGCAATCTATGCAAAGACCACCACTATTTGAAAGTGATGGATTTTATATTGGAAAAATAGATTCGTAACTTATGTGAAATCAAAAGATCTTGATCTTTGGCATGTTATTACTTTTGGTGATTTTCCTCTCACTCAACAAAGTCTGGAAACTAAAAAGGATGAAATTGTACCCTTTGAAAAACAAAATGATGATTTGAAAAAGAAACTAGCTAAAAATAATGAAGCTAAAATGGTAATTTATAATGTGTTACCACGTAAAGAATATGAAAGAATTTTTATGTGTAAAACCGCCAAAGAAATTTGGGAATCACTACTTATTACTCACCAAGGTAATAGTCAAGTCAAAGATAATAAAATAGATCTTCTTGTACAACAATATGAACAACTTACGATTCCAGAAGAGGAATCAATTGATAATGCTTTTGCTAAATTTAACACTATTATCACAAGTTTAAAAACACTTGATGAGACATTTTCTAGTAAAAATTGTGTTGGTAAATTTCTTAGGGCATTGCATCCAAAATGGCGAGCTAAGGTCACGGCAATTGAAGAGTCAAAGAATTTGATGACGTCATCACTTGATGAACTTATTGGCAACTTGAAGGTCCATGAAGAAATTATAAGAAGAGATTCAGAAACGGTCAAAGTCAAGAAAGAACAAACCAAATCCATTGCTCTAAAAGCCAAAAAGGAACCTAGTGACGATGATGACTCAAGTGACTAGAGTGAAGACGAAGAATATGCAATGACCGTAAGAGAATTCAAGAAATTCTTCAAGAGATGAGGAAGATTCACTAGATCACCACGAGACGAAAGAAAACCGTTTCAAAGAAATAGAAGCGATAACTACGAGAAAGGAAAGTGCTTTAGATGTGAAAGTCCAAATCATCTCATTGGTGAATGTCTAAAGCCGCCGGGTTATGAAAATCAATGCGCCTTTGTTAGTGGAACATGGAGTGATAGTGACAAAGAAGAAGTGGAAAAACCAAGAGACGAAAAGTGCTTTGTGGCAAAAGCAACCGACGAAATATGTTTAGGAATTGACTTGGAGCCTGACGAATGGATCAAGGATAGCGGATGTTCGAGGCACATGACGGGGAACCGCAAGCTATTTTCTACGTATAAGGCATACAATGGAGGTAACGTTATTTTTGGTAGTGACTTGCGTGGAAAAATCATTAGCAAAGGTACGATTTCTCAAGACTCACTTACTATTGAAAATGTTGAGCATGTAGATAATTTAACATATAACTTGCTTAGTATAGGACAAATATGCGATAATAAATGTAGAGTTACCTTTACCGAAAAGAATAGCGAAATAGTTAAGAATGGAAAGATTATATGTAGAGGAATTAGGAAATGAGGCATATATGTTATGAAACTAGAAAACAAACCTGAAGATTGGATACGCCTAACGACCCTAGACGAAAACTCCACATTGTGGCATAGGAGATTAGGACATGCAAACATGCAACAAATACAATCTTTGGCCTCTAAAGAACTATTTAGAAACTTGCCTACCTAAAATATGACAAGCATTTTTGTGATGCATGTAAAATTGGAAAACAAGTTCATGCTAGTCACAAAGCTAAGAATATAGTATCCACTACTAGGTGCCTAGAATTATTACATATGGATCTTTTTGGTCTATCCGCTGTGCGGAGCTATGGAGGAAACAAATATACCTTAGTAATAGTAGATGACTATTCACGATACACGTGGACTAGGTTCTTAAGTGACAAAACCCAAGCCTTTGAAAAATTCGAAATATTTAGTAAAATGATTCAAAATAAATTACGATGTACAATAGTAGCCATTAGGACGGACCATGGTAGGGAATTTGATAACGAGGTACAATTCGGAAAATATTGTGATTAAATGGAATATCTCACAATTTCTCCGCTCCTTATACTCTTCAATCAAATGGCGTAGTAGAAAGAAAAAATAAGTCACTACAAGAAATGAGTAGAACAATGTAATGAACAATCCATCCCACAAAAATTTTGGTGTCACGCTGTAGATACATCAACATATATTATTAATAGGGTATCAATTAGAAGAATTCTAGGAAAAACTCCTTATGAGTTACTAAGAGGTAGAAAACCAAACTTGAGCTACTTTAGGGTATTTGGAAGTAAATGTTATATTTTAAACACTAAGGATTACCTCACTAAGTTTGATCCAAAATCATATGAAGGAATATTTTAGGGTACTCACAAAATAGTAAAGCATATATAATACTTAACAAACACTCTATGAAAGTAGAAGAATCACTTAATGTAACATTTGATGAAACACCACCACCTCCTAAAACATTACCTTTAGAAGATGATGACTTAGTCGAAGATGAAACTATTGAGGTTAGTAAAACAAAACCCGTAGGAAATGATAATGAAGACATTGACTTAGGAAATAACGAAATTGTAAATATTAAAGAATCTAGATCACATCCATTAGATAATATAATAGGACATCTTAACCAAAGAACCCTTAGGTCACAAGCCCAAGATAAAAGTAACTTCTTTTGTTTCCTCTCAGCAATAGAACCTAAGAATATTAATGAGGCTTTAAAAGATGAAAGTTGGGTTACAGCTATGCAAGAAGAATTAAATCAATTTAAAGCAAATGATGTTTGGGAATTAGTCCCAAATCCATTGAATATGACCATCATAGGAACTAAATGGGTATATAGGAATAAGTTAGATGAAAATGGAATAGTAACTATGAATAAAGCTAAGTTAGTTGCCCAAGGTTATAATCAACAAGAAGGAATTGATTATGACGAAACTTATGCCCCCGTAGCTAGATTAGAATCTATTAGGATATTACTTGCCTATGCATGCGCCCTAGATTTTACGAATGGACGTGAAAAGTGCATTCCTTAACGGTTTTATCAATGAGGAGGTTTATGTGGCACAACCTCCAGGATTCATTGACTTCGCAAAACCTGATTATGTTTATAAGTTAAAGAAAGCTTTGTATGGACTCAAACTAGCTCCCAAGGCTTGGTATGATCGATTAAAAGTTTTCCTTATTAAACATGATTATTCCATGGGAATGATAGATAACACTCTTTTCACTAAAAAGAAAGACCCAAATCTCATCATTGTTCAAATATATGTTGATGACATTATATTTGGATCGACTTGTCAAGACATGTGTGATGAATTTGCCAAAATCATGCATGATGAGTTTGAGATAAGTATGATGGGTGAACTAAACTTCTTCCTAGGATTACAAATAAAACAATTAGAAGATGGAATATTCTTTAACCAATCTAAGTACAATAAGGAAATGCTTAAGAAATTTGGCCTAGAAGACTCAAAGCCCATGAAAACTCCCATGTCTACGGAAGTGAAACTCACAAAGGATGATGAAGGTGAGTCCGTAGATAACACCAAGTATAGAGGAATGATAGGTAGTTTACTATACTTGATGGCAAGTAGACCCGATATCATGTTTAGTGTCTGCCTTTGTGCCCGTTTTCAAGAGGATCCCAAAACCTCTCACCTAGAAGCGGTTAAGCGTATCTTCCGAAACATTAAAGGCACTATACACTTAGGATTATGGTATCCTAAGGGATCCGGCATAGAAACCATCGTCTATGCAGATTCGGATCATGCGGGAGACTACGTAGATAGAAAAAGCACTAGCGGTATTTGCACGTTTATGGGATGTTGTCTAACATCTTGGTTTTCGAAGAAGCAAACCGCTCTTGCTATTTCTACCACCGAAGCCGAATATGTAAGCGCTGGAAAGGCATGTCAACAAGTACTATGGATGAAACAAGCTCTCATACACTATGGCATTAGGTTAGAAAATGTTCCCATTATATGCGATAACAAAGGTGCGACAGATTTAAGTAAAAATCCGGTGCAACACGTTAGGACTAAACACATAGAAATACGCCACCACTTCCTTAGGGATAATGTACAAAAAGGAAACATATCCACAGAAAAGGTTTCATCGGAAGATAACATTGCGGATATATTCACTAAACCCCTTAAGCGTGAATTATTCAATCACTTGCGTTTAGGATTAGGAATGATGGAACAAGTTGACTAAATTCTATTGCATTTAGACAAATTTTTTTTCTCTAGCATAAAATTTGCATAAAATTTACTTTTCTTCCACTTCTCCATTTCTGAGTCTAAGAATCTATTTCGCACAAAATTAAAGATTGGGAAACCTCATTTTCATTGCATATACTCTCTTGTAAAACCCAATCAAAGTTTCTTGAAAACTATTCTCACATCTAGGAATTACATGAACATCATTTTTCTTGCATTGTTGACAAATGCTAAAAACCTTTTTCCGAAACCATGCATAAACTCTCACATAAATTGTCAAGGTATATAATCTAATATATATCATTGACATTCATGAATCGAGCAAAAATCGAATCAAGGAGATTTTGGATTGTTTCTTAGGAAACTTATTTTTCTTTGCATTTAGGAGTCGAAACAATCACAACTCCACATTTGTTGCATATAGGCACACACTAGGACAAAATCACTCATAATGTCGTCATCTTGTTTCATCACTAGTTCTTGACTCACTAGTTACCTTTGCCTTTGATCTACTATAATTGGCCTAGGAAGATCGAAGTGCCCTTGCCTTTGTTTGTCTCATCTAGCTTATTATTAATTGCTTGTTTGCTCTTTTACTTAAGTGTTTTTGCATGCATGCTATATTATGATTAGATTAGATGCTATATTGCCTCAAGAAATTGAACTTGCTTGAATCCAAATCCAAAAACACAACCTTTCTGCAAATTTTCTGCCAAAAACCCAATTATGCCAATCTGGAAATCACCAGATGGGCGGCCCCCTTAATTATGTAAGGCGGCCCCCTTAATCATTAAGGGGACCGGCCATCTGATGGTCGGGTTTACAGAATCTTCTCTGTTTTTTAGCCCATTTTAACCTACATTTCCCAATTTTCACCAACATGTTTTGTCCTAATCTCCCAAACAAACTTTATCCATCCATAAACACACAATCCTACACTATAAATATCCCCAATCTTCAAAACTCTCCATTCATCCCATCATGACCTCTCCAAACAAACCAAAACCAAAAGCCTCAAGGCTAGCAAGGATGACGGAAAAACCCGTTTGGCGAAGAAAAAGCCCTCGAAACAAATCCATCATAACCAATGAAGTTGGAAATCACTCAACACCTCCAACCACTTACTTCCCAAACTTTACACCAAACCCACAAGGACATTCATTTGATCCTCTTTACAAACCATACAACATTGGCCAAACATCTTCTTTCATGCCAAACTACACATCTCATCCTCCAACTACCTATAATGATCCATACAAGTTTGATCAACCATCAAACTACAATTCCAACTACACAAACCCAATTAATCCATACCAACACAATGATTCTCTCCACATTACCACGGAAAAGCAAAAGTTCCGTGATGAAATAAACCAAATCCATGATCTTAGTGATCTCCTTGCTATGCATCATGCACAACGCAACAAAGGGCAACCTCCATCATCACCCTATGCAAATTGCCTACCCCACTCTCTCAACTTGGATCAAGTTACAAACCACGCTCACTTTTGCCCTTGTTGCATCTTCCTTCAAAAACAAATTCTCTACTTGAGTGAAGATATTTCTTGGATTGAATATCTTCTCACTCGTCCTCATCCAATACCACCCTTAACTCGATATAACATCATAAGATCCACCTCTTCCGCTCCATACCCCACTCCATATCCCTCTCCATCTAACAACTAAGCTCTATGCTTATGTTCCCTTCAAGCAAATAAAATACTAAACCATGGGTTGCAAGCAAGTCCAAGTGCTCTCTTCGGCAATATAGGACTATGTTATCTCTTTTGTTTTATTGTAATCAATATGCTTCAAGCATATTAAATGTTGTAATGATGATCATCTCTATGATTATCTCATATATGCTTGAATGAATCTATTTTTATTTTTATAATTGTTGCTTTGCATATATATGTCTTGTTCTTCTCACATATTTTTTGAAGCCAAGATTTCTATAGCTCGTTTCCTTGGTGCTCTCAAATGAGGGGGAGCATACATCAAGGGGGAGCTTTCTACCCGCTTAACTTCTACTATGAAGCTTACTCGATTTAACCTTTTTGATTTTACAAAAAGTGGGAGAAGAGAATATTAAACTCTAAAATCCTTGTCTAAAAATAAATTTTAGACCTAATGAGTTTAAGGTTTTGTAATAATCAAAAAAGGGGGAGATTGTTGACATAAATAATGCCTAAAAACATTATTAACATATTATCAATATCTCTATGTTTTGATTATTACAAAACATAAACCCATTGAACTAAAATCTATGACATAAACAAGTATTTAGTGATTAATATTCTCTTTACATCCAAATCACTTAAGGTATGAATAAACAAAGTGTTTATTGAAATCTATGATCAAAGGAAATTTTTCTAAAACACTAGAACTTTTATAAAATGTCATAAACACCTAATATCTTTTATAAAACATTTTTGGAATTAAAAGAATATGTTTAAATCACTATAAATATTTGATTTCAAATTTCCAACCAAAAATGGAAAACTTTATCCAGAAAAACCTTCCCCACAAAAGGACAAGTATTTCCAACGTTCTGAAGGGGCGGCCCCCTTAATCATTAAGGGGACCGGCCCCTTATTAAGGGGACCGGCCACGCTCCAGAACAGTATTTTTGCTCCCTATAAATACTAGTTCATTTCACAGATTTTTCTCACCTTTTGCACTCCTAAACTTTCTGTTCTAGATCTCTATTTCTATTCTCTTAATCCTTTGATCATACATTCATAAATCTTTGTTTCAAAGTGATCCAAACATCATCCTCTCAAGTGCAAGAGAAGAATACTTCTATCCCTCAAGACAAGAAGTATTACAACTTGTTGTGATCTCTACATCCAAGTTGTTAGAGCATCATAAATTGTATCTATATCTTTGTGTAATTAGTTGTGAATATTTGATAGAAGATAGTTTAGCTAGGTATATAGATAGTGTGATTGGTTAGTAGTTTGTTGTGAAGGAGAAGAGTTAGGAAGTAGATTGTAGTGAAGAAGATTGGTGTGAAGTAGATAGGTGTGAAGTAGTAAGTTGTGAAGTAGATTTGTGTGAAGAGGTTGTGTAGAAGTTGTGATTAAGTTGTGACGAAGTTGTGGTGTGTACATTGGTGTGTAAGGTTTTCTCCGCCATAAGGGAGCTAGCTTGTTGACATAGTGAAGAAAACTCTCGAGTTAGGTGCTCGGGGAGTGGAGTAGGGCAAGGAAGGTGTCCTTGTAGCCGAACCACTATAAATCTCTTGTCTCGCGGTTCGATCTTTCCATCTCTCATTTATTTATTTACTTACATTATTATTGCTATATCGTACATATTTATTGTTGTTTATATTGTGCAAGACTTGAGATCACATACTATCGAATCTAAATTTTTGAAAATAAAGAAAACACTCTAACAATCTTTTATTATTAATTTAAAAAGACGTAAAACTATTCAATCCCCCCTTCTAGTTTTCCACAGCATTATTGTTACATGTTTAAACCCTTAGTTAATTATCTAATTGATTACATGATTGCTAAGTCAAGTCATATCTTGTACATATTGTTTTGGGACGATTGGGACTCATGGGTAAAGTACTTGTGTTATGGAGTAATGGGGAAGAACATCATGTATTACCCCCATATGTGCGTTAATCTTAAAAAGTACTCCAAGTGTTTTGATTATCTTGATTCGAGTCATTAGAATAATTTATTGCAAAGTATGTAAAAATTCAAGTGTAAGGGGAATGTACATTCCCTATGATGTATTATTTTGGATGGTAGGGTAAGAGTGTATGCAAAAAAAAAAAAAAAAAAAAAAAAAAAAAAAAATGGAAAACATGAAGAAAAAAAAAGAGAAAAAGAAAAGAGAAAAAACATACGGACTATCATCCCGTTTCATTTTATGTTTGTTTTAAGTTTTTGTTATTTTTTATTTATTATCTTAAGTCGAGTCTAGTCTTGGCTTAGCAATGCCATATTGTACATGTAATTAACCAAGATGATTAACTCACCACCAGTAAATATTGCCTTTATCCAACAAAACCGTGTATTCCATATCCCTACACCTAACGATATAACCCTTTAAAAAACCTCTTTGATAGTTTATCCTAGGTGCTTACGCCAAGTGGTGGAGGTTTGATCCTTTCCCAAGCCTATGGTAATCTATTTTGCTATGACAGGTAGTGAGAGATGTTTTCGATTTCCTTATTGTGATATATACTTTATTACACTCGAGAGATATGAGTATCTAAACACTATTTATGAGGTGCTAGTGTATGACCTCCGTGCTTGTCTTTGGTTTTTAGTGGAACGATTATTTGTTGTAATTACTTTTATATTAGTGTTAAATGACCCCTAACTTGTATTTTGATTAGAATAAAAGCGCATTTGCTTGAGGATAAGCAAATCTCAAGTGTAAGGGTATTTGATGAGGCGAAAAGTGAACCACTTTTAAGGGGTCATTTAAGCCCGAATTCGAATTTATTTGATCAAATATTGCCCTAAATCGTTCCTTTTTTCATTTTAGGTACTTTTGGAGTGAAATCTGGAAAAGGAAGCATTTTGGACGTTTTTGGAGCATAAAAGTGAAGAAAACGGCAAAGTCTTAATTTTCCTTGCTGGGAACAGTACCTGACGGCGTCAAGAGCTTCTACATGACGGCGTCAAGAGTAACAAAAGAGGTGGAAGTGGACAATACACGTGACGATCCAGAGAGATTTGTACATAGGAGATGACGGCGTCACCCAAGGCCGTCATGGTCCAAGTATTAGTGACGGCCTAGAAGAAATTTACACATGACAGCGTCACAAGTGGATATAGGCAATACGATTTCATTATAGGCGGCGAGTTGACGGCGTCAAAAATTTCTTCTTGTCGCTGTCACCCTGTAAAATCTATATATAGTTTTCCAAATTTCATTCATTGGTGGTGCAACTTTGAGGGAAAAACCCTAGGCTGATTTTTACAGCTTTTTCAAGGGTTTCAACCCTTTGAAACTTTCATGTTCAATTTGAGATAAGTACTCTTTCAATTCATTCAATATGTCTATGTGTTGTTTGAATATATCTTACGCTTGTCTTCAATTTAACATGCTCAGCTAGATTTCTTTTGTGTTTGCTTAGATGTAGTGAAACTTAAATGTTAATTATGGGTTGATTGTTTGTGTATAGTTGTTACGGATGATTGTATTCGATGTTAGGCTTAAGAAAACTGGCAGACTTCCATTGGTAACTTGCTTGAACGTCTTAAGAAACATGATCAGAGGTGTACTATGATTTTTGGTTGTATTTAATGCGTAGGAGAATTCTAATGATCTCATGTTAGGAGCTTCTAACGGCTCGACATAGGAGTAGAGTAGGATCCTATAGAGTTAAGGAATATTGTACACGGCCCTACGACTAGTATTAAGGAATATGACCCGTCATTTATGCAATTGTAACAAGCTATCAACCTGTAAAAGATATCTTGGGAGTAATGAAGCCTAAGTAAACAGAACTTTCCCCATCATTGTTTACACCAATAGTATAATTAGCTTTATTTTCATTTTTTGTTATTTTACTTTGATTGCATCTTTAGTTATTTGGGTTAGTTGGCTAGCAACTAATTCCGCCAACTCTTCCAAAAATCGAGATTTTAATTGCTTTTATAAAATATAAAAATACAAAAAGAATCATCTCTCACCTCTAGACTTAGTTTTAGTTTAAGAGACTTTCTAATCCTAGCGACACTATTCCTGAGTTGAACGATCAATCCCCTGGTACTTGTCACTATACTATACTACAACGATCAGGTACACTGCCTGGTGGGGGTTGAAAACTTCTCAAGATCCCTCGAGAGGTAAAGCCTGGTGCAATTCCCACGTATCAGGGATCCATGGCCATTTTTAGCAGATGAGGATAGAAATTGTAGAAGATAAGATGGGATGAGAAGAATATGTGTGATGGAGGTGTGACTTATGAGGAGAGAAAATGAGTTTATTAGGCCATCAACAATGGTAAACCTTTTCAAATGTTTATACTTGTGTTATGACATTAAATTATAAACCCTTTTGTTTTATAAACCTATCCCCACTATGTTATAAATCTTTTCAAGTGATATAAACTTCACACATAATCAAAGGCATTAAATTATGAAAAGGTTAAATATCTTAGACCTCTTCATGACACATAAGCTTGAAATGGATGCTCACTATGGTTTATAAGTTCTTAGACCTCTTCATCATTTTATAAACCTTTTCATAAACTACTCCCTCCGTCTCAAATTAATTGTCATGAGAGAGAAATTACAAAGTTTAATAAAAATGGGACCCCTATAAATCTCAACCACTCAATGAGAATATTCCCTCAATATATTCTCTAGTTTTTACTTAAAAAGGAAAGTGAACAATTATTTTGAGACATCAAAAAAAGAAATGTGGACAATAATATTGAGACGGAGGGAGTACCATAGTAGATGCCCTTACGTTTTTATTTATTTTGTCATTTACTCGATTTCCATTTCAAAATATTTATGGCATTTATTATTTGGCTAATGGTGCACTTGATTGCCTCACGTAAATGATAAATTCCGAAACATCAGCATTCAAATACGGAGTAAAAACTCTAGCATTTAATTTATTTTGAAAGTTATTATTACCCCATGGCCTAAATTTGAACTGTTAAGAATGCAGGATAACTCATTGTAGTGATCTCTTAAATGTTTATTATATATACATTTTGATAAAACTTTTTAGGGATCTCTTATATGTTTATTATATACTATAAATGTTCATGAAAAAAAATATGTGTCTATCATGATCATAGGCCGCAATTTGAACCAAGAACTTTAAATCAAAGTTAGGAGGTATTTAAATAAACTTTACGCGTTGAACAATTAGATAAAATATGTGTTTATCGCACAGGTCCGGAGGCAGCTCAAGTTATATATGAAAATGATATTCGACTTAGAAGTTAGAAGAACATTTTGAATTTTTGTGGTAACAAATGAAATTCGCAAGTTTCTCGCGTAGCATTTGCGAATTCACTAAAGTGTAGCGAATCATTCACGAAGTCATTTTATTTATAAATTTGGGTCATAAAATTAGTTCGAAAGAAGTGGCGAACCATTTGCACAAGGACTTAACAATTTGATCACCATTTACGAAATTGAAAAGATAAGTAAACATCTATATGTATCAAGTTGTTCGCAACTTGCTAACTTGTCTTTTTTTTATATTAGTTATCAAACAAAATACTATCATTTTTATTTATTTTATAATTGTTAATTTTAACCTCATATTTTATATATTTTACATGATTTTACTTTAACAATTTTTTTTAAAATTAAAGTTTGCTTCACATTAAATTGGCTATGTTTGGCACAAGGCTTCTAAAAACTTATAGGGACTTGAGCTTTTAAAATTAGTCATATTTGGCTTTTAAAATACGTTGGGTCCTAATGAAACTATAATTAAAACAATCCTACACAACAAAAGTTGTGGTAACAACATCACAACTTAAGAACTTATTGAGCAACAAAATCCGACCATCACCAAAAAATGAGAGTTTAAAACATGACAAAAATTAGTGTTGAACATTACGCAATCAACAATTTGATCCAATCTTAGTGTTGCAGGGGCTTAATTGTAAATTTTTTACTACACACATAAATAAATAATCAATAACAATCAACCGTAATATGTTGCGTCTGCACCAACATTACGAAAAAAAACCATAATTATTCAGCCATCAGCCCGTGCATCGCACGGGTACTTAAAACAATAAAATCTCAATAGCTTAATTCAAGATTTCAAGCCCTTAACAAGATCAAACTAGGCCCAGAGAAGACGTGAAGGCATTCGGCCCTTAATCTTATATTTTTAGTCCTTAATCTTATATTATGTTTTTAGCTACTACAAAAATAGTAAAATCCAATATATATATATATATATATATATATATATATATATATATATATATATATATATATATATATATATATATAAAGGTTATAAAAACTGAAACTAATTTATGGAGTTAGATATCAAAGGACTTGTGGTCTAGTGGGTGGGGCTTATTTGGTTAAGCACCCACAAATGGGAGTAGTACCGGGTGGGTGACCACCCGGGAAGTCCTCATTTGTGGTCCACTTGCAGACCATTTGTTTCGGAGATATATTGCAATGATGGATTCGAAGCCCTTAGACCAAGCCGTTGGAGTTAGAATCCTGAGCATGGCCCGGTTTTCATCCGGCTGTTTCTCCAGCAAGGTAACTTGTGTGGAGGCAGTACGGTTTCCGGGGGAAACCCGTTACCACCTGAGATCAGCGTGGACCCGGTTAAGACAACATAGTCTGGCGGGGGTGGCGATGGGGCCTTCGCTGTCCGCGAAGGTGGTCGTTTCTAAGTTGAAATTCACCTTTCAAAAAAAAATTTATGGAGTTAGATTGTTCAGCATTAAAATCAAATATTCATTGGGCTGTGGTCCATATTAAAACATAAAACTATTAACAACTAACAGCATGAATCATTTAAATCAGTTAAGGTTCTCATTACGCCTCTTTTTTTTTACCAGTTCTTCAAAACTTAGCTTCCAAAAAGCAAGGAGTATTTGAAGAAACAAGCTAAGGTAAAGTATAAAGATTGAGGTTATTTCTGTAAAATATAAATCTAAAAAAAACGGGTATAATTTTCTTTTTGTCGTTTTCCTCATCGGTTAAGTGGCGTCCCGCGTCCGCCACTTTTTTTCCTATTCGTGGTACGGTGACACATGGGTCGCGGCGCCACTTCCTTGTCCACGTCAAAAGGCTAGGTGGCTTTGTCATACCCGATGCTCTAAGAAAACTAGAGAGTTTGTAATATTTTCTAGTTAAAAGAGATAAATATTGGTTTTTATCCTTGTAATTATAGAGTGAGCCGAGTAATTCTTAAGTTTTTACAAAGTGAAACATGCCTTTCCTTGCGTGTGGATTTTACTCTATTTGGGTTTCATGTTAAATCCGTATGTCACATTTTAATGCATTTCATATTTTAATCGCGAGTTTTTCCAAACCAGTATCACTTTTATTAAAAATACCTCGTAAAATATAAAGTGATAAGCATCTCATAGAATATAAAAACTTAATTAACCTATATGACATATGACTTGTGACCAGCCAAATGGGGATTGAAAGGTACTCAATTCTGATGAATTATAAAAATTACTCTAATAGAAACACGACAAACTAGTCTAAATACCCCTCTCTTCTTTATAGCTTTAAGGTTCGTTCATCACATATTCACATGTCATGGAGAATAAAGGGGATGAGCCCAACAAAGAAGAATCCAATAATACTAACCTTCAAAAGTCAATTCATGATCATTCTCTGATTAAATTCCTCAATGAAAAAAAAAGGAAGAAGAAGAAGAAAGAACTAGGTTCTATAATCATAATCCACTTTCCAAATATGGGAAAATTTGGTTGCGGCATTGATTCATTGGTTAAGGTATAAAATAACATGATATCAATTGACATTCAGTTGCCTCTTGGGCATATCTTCTTTATAGCTTTAGGGTTTCGTTCAATACATGTTAGGAGAATAAAGGGGACTATGAGTCCAACATAGAAGAATCCAATAATACTGACCCTCAAAAGTCAATTCATGATCATTCTCTTATTAAATTCCTTAATGAAAAAAATAAAAAATAAAAAAGAAGAAGAAGAAAGAACTAGGTTCAATATAAGCTATAGGTTGCTTATATTGACTCCTTGGTGCCTCTTGGGCATATAATCAGTCACCCAAGTCTCACGATTTTCTTCATTACGTCCTTTGTAGACTCTTGTATAGGTAATTATTTCGCATTTTAAAAAGTTATCACTACATACGTGGTCTTCACTTATATTATTCGTGGTATCACATTCACTCAGTTTTCTATATATATAAGCCCGACAAATGGCTTGTGTTATATTCATCAATCAGTGAAGCACGAAAACACTTACATGTTCATCTTAGGAGATACTCAACGGTCCTCAAGGGCTTCCAATATCTACATCGGCATATTCATACATATGATTACTGGAGTAGTATTGGAAACCTGGAGGTCCGTTGAAGACTTTTTCCTTTATATATATCGAGAAAGCCAAATTTGGTCTATTTAGAGGGTCTAGCGAACGTCGATCTAAACCAAGCAAATTGGTACAAGAAATATGCTAGCGACAAGCCGGAAAAAGGTTAGTCGTGGAATCGTAGTAGCAAGTCAAAATGTCATTTGTGCACTTTTTTAACACATGCTAACATTCATCAAGGCTTATTATGATTATTGATATTGTTATTACAACTTTAAGTGTCTTAGATTCACTAGTGCTATTCGAAAACATATGGATTGATTTGAGAAGATACAAAAAGATCCTCAAATCCATACATATTCGAGCATAGCAGTGCATATTAAATAACCTTATGCGTACGTTAAAATCTTTCTCCTTCATATATCGAAAAGCTAGAAATGCAGTCTATATTGTGGGACTTGTGAAATATGTAGAAATGATTACTTTTTTTCAACTTTTTGAGAAAAAAGATTTGATTAATTGGTAAAATAATAAGGCGGGTTTGTATATGTTGAGAAAGTGATGTTCACACTAGTTAGTTTTCTGTAAGCTGTGAAAGTGATGTCACAATAATTAGCTTTGTATACGTTGTGAAAGTGATCGATGTCACAGTAATTAGTTTTTCCTTATGTTAACATACACGAGATGTTAACATATATGAATACCTTTATGGTCAACATATTGTTTTGATCTTCAAGTGAAGAAATGAAGAACTATTGCAGTAAAAATAAATATTTACGAATTACTCCGTACTTAACAATTCATACACTTAATCACCGGATTATAAGCTTTGACTTTCAAAATTATAATAATCATTTGAGTCACACACTCATAGTCACACATGTTCAAACAATCTTAAGTGGCAATCACTTAGGTTTGATCAAACAAACATTTTGGTAGCAAAAACATTGGAACGATACAAGAAAGATGCTAACTAGCAAGAGACAAGACGGCTAAAATTAAAGTCAATTCTAGATTGCTAGTATCAAGCAAACTTACGTCAAATTCTAGTGTTATTTTGAATCGATTATTTGTTTTCACAAACTTATTGTGATTTTAGTGTGTATGTGTATACATATAGTTGCATCTGCATGAACACATAGAAGTTGATGATGGTGTAAATTACCATGCAGTATCGCATCATTCCCATCTTCATTTCCAATGTTCTGTGTTTTGATTTCTAGCTTGTGCCCCTTAATAACCAGAGAAGGCACGAGGCATTATACTTTGAGATGGTGTGAGTCGATTAAGGTAAAAAGTGTGACTATATAAATTCGATAACCGGCTTGTATTATTGGTGTGCTATATACGAAGATACTCAACTATCCTCAAAGGCTTCCAATATTCTAGTGCTACATACTTTTGGGAAGCACTAGGATATTGGAAGTTTTTGAGGGTTGTTGAAGATCTCCACGGGTTTGTCAGTTACTCTTGGTTGTAAAAGCGCCTCATGTTATATCACTGGGATCATCAGTTTTCTATTCGTTACAGCATAGGGTTCATACACATTTTGCATTCAAATGCTACACGATGTGGTTGTTACAAATGATCTTATATGGCATTCTAGGTTCGTTTTCAGCTTCCCACATTTTGCTTATTCATAGTTACTGGTGGGAGCTAGTAATTATCTGAATGCAAGAAATTTGCAGATGTATTATTAGGCTAGCTTTTAGAACAAAAAATTTTAAATTTCAGCTCTATATATCGTGACTCACCTTTTTTAATTTCTATAAATGTTGAAAAAGGTTTTAACTCCCCTAGCTTGATCGTTGTGCATTATAAAAGATATTTTTATTATCTACTGATTTTAGGTGTCCTATCCAATTAGGTTAATTTGAATCACTGATTGATTAATGCCATTAAACCGTTTTTGTATTACCAAAACTACGGCTGTTAAACATACTTTTTGTGGTCAAAGTTGCTCACAATTTGAAGGTTTTATGGTAAAATTGGAATTACAATGTAACTAGTGGATCCATACATGAAGCCAGATGAGATAAACAGCTTGAAACATGCATAATTCAAATACAGAGGAGTAATGAAGTCTGCAAAGTCCGCAAAACGATCTCAGTAGTGAGTAGACCCTAATTCATTTTTTTTGGGCTACGAATTCAGCATTTTCGTCTTTTCAAGACTTTGGCTAATTAGTTTCTATTTGTGAAACTCAAACGAAAATGTGAAATTAACCAATTAATTGAGAAATTAATGATATATACTGTATTCTCTTAATAATGTGTGTATTATCCTAATACAATATATATGTTCCATGAGTTTAGACACTCGTGATATGTGACATTTTTTTTCGGCAATTTTATTTGAAACACCCTAGCAAGAAGCTAGGGGAGAAAAACATAAGTTACGAAACATTTGTAATACTGGTAACGATTTATGACTATCTAAAGATGATTTTTGGTGTATTGTATACGCGTACACCAGGTGTTCGATGGAATGTGCGAATGAGTTTTCTGTATTTTTTTTTGTTTAAAACGTTGTGAACACCAAGGATGAGGTGTCATGGTACACTAGTACAAACGAGGCTTTCCCCGGCGACTTTTTTAAGCCCTTTCCGTCGACATGTCGACGGACATGTCGACGGGAACATATAGACGGCTGTACTTCGTCGGGAACAGTGTTCCCATCGACAATCACCGTCGACACTGTGGGTCCCACATCGTTTTCCAGTCAAAGGAATTTGGTGTCCGTCAAATTCTTCCCGTCGACATGTCAACGGGACCATATAACTAATTAACGTTTTAATTAGTTGATTATAATTATGTTTTATATAATACCGTCGACATGTCGACGGTATTATTAAAACAAAAATATTGTTTACAAGGCTAAAGTGAAGAAGAATGGTTCACATTATAGGTGTATTTGGGGGAAAGTTACTAGACCTCATGGTAATACTGGAATCGTTCGTGCTAAGTTTAAGTCCAATTTGCCTCCTAAATCTATGGTAAATATACATTATTCATTAATGCTTTTGTAGTGTTTTGGTTATTATGTTGCATCTGATGTACATATTTGAAAAGGAGCCACCTTCAACACTTATGTGGACCTTGTTCTATTTGGCTCAAGTTTGTACTGCATAAGCTGTTTGTACATCAAAAAATTTGCATATTCTAATTCTTCTGTTGTGCTTATGCTGCATTATGACAGACGGGCTCAATATGACATGGCTCTTGCTGAAATTGAAGAAGTTTTTAGTGCTTATACTAACGTTTTTAGTGGTTATACTGATGTTTTTAGTGATTATACTGATGTTTTTGTAAAATCATATACGATTATAGTAGAATCATATGTGATTCTTACTAAAATCATATATGATTCTAGCTTATACTGATGTTTTTAGTGCTTATACTGATGTTTCAGGTTTTTCACCCGTTTTTGAGTTTGATTGGTATTATCTTTCTTATTGAAGACCAAGTGTTTGCTGGATGCTTTGCCTGCAAATGATAAGTCGTTCAGCCGACTTTTTAGTGAAGCTCCTTTTTTGCCTGAGTTTGCATTTTAGCTTTTTGATGATATATGCAGCTCAGATAATAATTGTGGAAAAGATATACGTGATGGTGATCATGTACATCAAGGTCTCGGCTCTTTGTGGAGTTTAATTCTAAGACATCCTAATACTCGCCAAGCCTTTTTGGATATTGCTTTAAGGGTAAGTGTATTTACATACTCTATTTTAGAGGAAACCCTTAATATAGTTTTTGTGATTTTACTGATGTTTTAATGCTTATATTGATGTTTTGTAAAACCATATATGATTTTAGTAGAATCATATATGATTATACTAGAATCACATGTGATTCTTACTAAAATCATATATGATTCTAGCTTATACTGATATTATATGTGATTTTACTGATGTTTTTAGTGTTTATACTGATGTTATACGTGAATTTTGTATATTAGCAATAGGCGTTGCTTATTTTGTTGCTTATTTTAAGTTTTTAGGTTTTGTTGCTTATTTTGTTACTTATACAAGTGTCTGAATTTAGTTTCAGGTGGGGAATTTAGGTTGTTTCCTTATGTTAACTTAGTTCCTAGATTTAGTAAGCAAACTCGGTCTAACTATAATAGGGTAAATCAATATGCCTACTAGTTTTTTTCTCTTCATAATAGGTTCGGATTCGAAAATAAAGTGCTGCATGTTATATATGATTTGACTGCCTAATGGCAAAAAAGAAGCTTTAAATCATGCCTCCTTCCTCCTCAAATATATCCACAATGCACTCTTTGGAGTTTGGATTAGGTATCCAAAATCATATATGATTTTTGATACAGTCATATATGATTCTGATACAATCATATATGATTTTGATACAATCATATATGATTCCAGTTGCATGTTTTATCTGTTTTGTGACATGTCTTATCTGAATTTTTATTTATTTTTATTATTTTTATTTATTTTATTATTTATTTTATTTTTTTGCAGGATGATTAATGAAAAGCTTTCAAGTATATTTCGTGAGAAGGTTGAACTTGAAGATCTTTATATTGGCATAGTGGTCCTAAACCTGCTCCTGTTAAACAAAAACCTCCTGTTCTATTGAAGATCGTGATGATGAGAAAGATGGTGACACTGATGAAGATCGTGATGATGAGGAAGAGGGTGATTCAGAAGAGCAAGATGAGGATGGAACTGATGCAAGTGAATAAGCAACGAGAAATGTTGCGGTTAAACAAGCGACTATCGGTCTTGAATAACATACTTTGTTTAGATTTAGATATTTATTCATTTTTATTGCACTGTTGGAAAATTGTTATGAGGATCTTGACTGAATATATATATATATACATATATATATATATATATATATATATATATATATATATATATATATATATATATATATATATATATATATATATATATATATATATTTTATGTTGAAGTAGATTCTTATGAAAATTGTCTATTTTCATGTTGAAGCAGATTCTTATGAAAATTGTCTATTTCATGTCTTTTCTATAAGTTTAATATTTGTAACATGTGATTTTATTTGAATCATATATGATTAAAAAAGAATCACATATGATTCATAATGAATGACATATGATTCATAATGAATCATATATGATTCTTTTTTAATCATATATGATTTTTGTTTATTTTTCTAGCATACTATTTTTAACGGAACATAAATGCAAGATGTTAAATTACAATAAAAATTTTAAAACAAACAACAAAAAAGTAAAGTAAAAAACTACCATCAGGTTTTTATAATACTATCAGAAATTGTTAAATACTACATCAAATTTTACTACAAGACTACCCATCAGAACGATCGTCGTCCTTCGATTACTAAGAAAAGCGAAGCAGTTTCTTTGCTCATGAAACGACCTGCATGCATTTCCAACAACGGTGTTAGTGTTCTTATGATATGTATTATCCTTGTTTTGGACTTGTAGATTGTGAGCACGTACAAGATGCAATATCTACTAATTTTTTCATTCTCAGTTTATTTTTTTCGTTCGGATTTCAATTGCTTCATATTTTAAATGATTTTATTCTGAATGTCGTGTATGTTATTATGTAGGTTTAATTAAGAAGTACTTAATTAATGTATCTTGTGATTATTGCTTACTTGTTTGGACTGTGGTTTATTTATTTACTACAATTTTTATATTTCAATGTTATAATTTACATTTCAATTGGTTAAATCATGATATACATATTATATGATCAAACATACCAACATTAATTTAAGGCGAAATATCGAATACTGAAGTACGACTTCTGTGGACTATTTTAACAATTACTCCGTATATGTCTTTTGATCAGCTAAAATACAAAAACCGGAAGTACATTAATAATCAAATTATTGATCGCACCTATATTGAATTACATATTTATTGTAAGATTCATTTAAGCATACAAATATCTAAAACACTCATGCATTTGCATACAAGATCAAAGTGCTTTGGCTCAGTTGGTACCTATCTCCGAAAAATCAATTGGCTCACTATAGAGATTTTGTGGATAAAAGGTAACGAGTTCGAGTTTCGATTTGTGCTCACTCCAGTTGATGTTTCATTGGACCAGAAGAGTTGCTGGAACTATTCCTTGTGAGATGGACAATGATTAGTGCAAAAAACACGTGAAGTCGGAGTGTTGCCGCCAATTCACACATATCCGTTTTATTTGCATACAAAGTTACAGCCCTTTCACTATCTGGCAAGAAATTAAACACAACAAAAACGAATGAGAATTCTTTGACAACCACACAATACAAAAGATAAACTAGAACCGTTAGTTTATGGACACATTTATTATGTGTATGACCGGATTCGAACATGAGCCTATAGGATTGCACGCGTTGCGTATGAGATTTAATTATATTAAGTCACAAAATATTAATATGGTCGAACAAGAAAAAAGGGGGGAGTTGAGTGTCGAGTTTTAGAACTTGATGAGGTGTTAGACTTGGAGACTATATAAACACTCCTAGGTTCATAAACCATACACGACAGACAAAACTTATAACTCCATCTTATATCCCATGAGCATGATATAATCTGATGTTGTATAGTCATACGCATGAATATGCATATGTTACAGTTGGTTTAATAATGATTGTTTATGCATGATGATTGTATTTACATGAATCTATCCATGCACATGCATGTATTATTTATTCCTTCCTTGCATATTTAGTGATCGAAAGTTTATAAATAAAAGGGTTCGACCCGTTATATTATATACAAAGCAAAACCTTGTTTATTGTATCCTTTACTTGTGACTTGAACTAGCATTCTAATTGAATCGCTAACAATACACGCGTACATGATCGTAGAGAAATCCTACTTTGGATTTTTAGTAGTTGCCTATTCGACTTGTTATAAGGTCAATTTACATAACCCTAATTTATTAGGGTTTATGACTTGATATTTAATTTGAGGTTTTATAAACCCTAATTGCATGGATTGCTAAAGGGTCCTTATACTTTCGTTGCATGCTTTGATGTTTACTTGTTTAATTATATGAGTTGTCATGATATTTAAATTCCAACAAAAACTAGATACAACCTTACCTATATATACTATTCACATTCATAAGTTTAACATGAAGTGATATTTAGGCCACGTTTACACATTCTATATGTTTGCATAATAGTACGTATAGTAGTATCGTAACTCATATAATGTGATGTAACGAAGAATATGAAATCTTTTTTAGGGTAAAGGGTTATCCACCCGGTAAAATATATTACTCCAAAAAAATGTTTAAGAACAATGGAATGTGGCTGAAGTACGACATTAACCACAAGCAATCGCTTGACACAACCACTAAATCATTTATGACAGGCCATAAATGACAACTAGCTACAACCAACAAGACCACAAAACCAAAACCAGCATAAAATAATATACATCATAATTTTATGCAAAAAATATAAAACAAACTAGTTAAAACAAAAATCATGAATACCAGCAGCCTTTAATTGTGCATGAGAGAGGCCAAAATGATCATCATTATAATTGTTGTCATCACCTGTATCCGCTTTCCATTTCTCATAAAGACTCTCCTCTTTACCTCCACTTCCAGAATACAGCGTCCCAATGTGATCATCAAACACTTCATCATCATCGCTGTCAGAAACTACCACATTGCCTACCTTAGAGAATGGGTTACCCATCTTATTTGAAGAATCAACCTTTTTAAGAGGTTTACCATCATCATCTACAAAAGTAACTTTCCCTTCAATAATTAGCTTTTCAATCTTCCCAATTTTCTCAACAATAGGAGTAGTACTTCCAGTTTCACCCTTAGAAGAACTAGCAACTTCTTCAGCCACTTTAGTGTCCTTCGTACTTTCAACCTCAGCCCCATCCTTAGGAGGAACATTTGTTGGACAAGGAATATCATTATCATCAGTATCAGCCATATCAAGAGCATCAAATGGGTTTGATGTAGCAATGATCTTTCCACTCGTACTTGCCTCATTAGTGACTTGCTCCTTTTAACAACTGGCTTCTTCGAGACAGGTCTCCAAAATTTTGGTTTAGGTTTATTACGCTGAATACCCCCAATAGGCCGAGAAGGAGCAGCCACATTCTTCCCCTTACCCTTACGATTCTTAGCCTCAATGAAACCATCATCCATCTTATCCACAGTAGTAGAAGCTACATTGGTATTACCATGAACAACCTCCTTGACATGATTAGGGCATTCGATCAAAGCATGTCCAAAAGTTTTACATTCACCACAATGAGGAGGTTTCCATTCATATTCGATATTAATAATTTCAATAGTAAAACTATTACCTTCTTCATTTGGAATTGCCATTGTAACTTGGCTTTTTAGTTCTGAATCCGCGCTTAATTCAACTAAAGCACGGGCTAAATTAATACGTCCCCATGAATCAACACACATAGAGCTTGTAAAAGAATCCATCATAATAGGTTTCCCTACTTGTGTAGCAATCAAGCTCAAACCATCCTCTGAATAAGCAAGCAGCGGAACATTATGCATTTTGATCCAAACCGGTACCTTGTTTACCTCGTTCCTATTAAGGGATAAAGTAGGAGTCCATTTGTTTAGAATAATAGTCGAGTTACGAATTAACCATGGACCTCGTTCCAAGACACAATCCACACCCTCCTTGGTAGCAAACTTAAAAAGATACACACCATCACCATTTTTCATTAGCTTTTGCAAGCCAAATTTTTCCATGTATTAGTGACATACTTTTGAACTAAAGGGAAAGCAATGGTCTTACCAAGAAAGTAACCAACAAGTGTGTTATCATATCGAGTTAAGACCTTCTTCATAGCAACCATAGGCAACATTGTGTCATGATTACCCACACGATCCTCATTGACCAATGCTTTAAAATTCACTTTCGGAACCATACGAGTAGTATTAATGATATTGGCAAAAGAAATAGGATAATCTACCTTTGGAACCAATCCTGAACCCACATGCTCATTAGATTTAACACTACCATCATTAGTAGCCTTATCATTCGTCGAAGTAAAAGCAGCCATTGGATCCGTATTACCCGAACCAACACGCGTCACATCAATACTCTCGGCAACAACCTTATGCATAGGTGTAACATGCACGTTCCGGTCCACACGTGTATTCAAATTAACATCACCATCATCAGTTGTCCAATCGGTAATAACAACCAACCTACCTCCAATGGAGGAGTTTTCAGGAACATCCTTGACTGCCTCATTATTTAAAACCTGATTATGATTCTTTTCCTTAACACCTCTCCCAACCCCACTCCCTTTTTGACTTAAAAAGCCTCGCTCCATCCTCCAACACAGCCCACACAATCACAATTACAAGAGATAAAAACCCTAACTCAAGTTAAGGTTTTATAAGCATGAAGTACAGAGAACTAACCCATCATATGATAATGATGTCCCAAGTCAGATTGATGATCACAATAAAGCTGTTAAGAATCAAATCCGACTTGACAGAACCTAAAAAGCGATTATAGGAAACCCTAAAAGAACCCAAATCGATCACAGATTCAGACTTAAATCAAGATAGGAATTAAGCTTGATTATAAATGTGATATAATCCAAGATTAATGCAAACTTGAAGATGGGAATGATTGAAGATCGATTAGGTTGAAAAGAGAGGGTTCAGGGAATCGGTTTCTCAAGAATCGCCAGAGGGAGCTTGGGCTTTGGGCTTATAATCCGTTTTTTTTACCTCTAAATGATTATTACGAAGAATATGAAATCAATAACATCTTTCTTGACTAATTGTCCTTCTTTCTGATAAAAGAAAAATGCACGTGTTCGGTGCTGGACATGTATGAATGGAAGTTTAGATTTAAATTGGATTATAAATTATATTAAGTTAACTATAAATTTAATTACTGTCTTTTTTCACAAGAATTGTTCACCTTATTATTTATATTTGTTTTAAAACAATATCCAGTTTTTATATATAGACACTAAGTACGACTAGTTTTTCTAATCAAAACTTACATTGATCAGTCATTTCTATTTTTTATAATTAGGAGATGGTAAAATGAATTTTGTTCCATAAAGAAATGAATATTAAAGTCAAACTAATAAAAAAATTAGAGCTCAGTTTGAAGAGAATCTCCGACCCTGCACAAATATGCTTCATTACTTACACATATACTACGTAATTGTCATTTTTTTCTGTTTGTAAACTCTATATTTAGTTGAGAAAAATGATATTTATTATAATGAATTTTTAAAATGTGCCTCGAAGGCACACATTTGAGTTTATATAAAAGTAAAGTTTGAGATGATTAAATTCAAAATTACATTTATCCATGTTAATCTGTGAGTATATTTAATGAAAATTAAATACATTTTCTTATGTAAATGAGAAAATGCGTGTTTATTAAACATACTTAACATGTGATAGAATGCACATGTTAGAAAAACTCTTTACTATACTTTTCGTTTAAAAAAAATTATATACTTACTAAATACATTACAGCATGTGTTTAGCATACAAAGATTTACAAAACTATTTCCAATTTCTTCCTTTCACCATTAATAAATGTAGTTAAACTTAACAACTTGTTAGGCTACTCATAGTAAGGGGATTCAATCCCCCCATTTTTTTCTGTCACGTCAGCTTTCTCTTTCCAGCGACCTGCAAGCGATTGGGTGCCCCATTAAGGGCGACCAAGTTCATTTTTTTTTATTTAACATTTTAAACTACAAACTTAATAATTAAAACATTAATTTCATTAATAATTAAAATAGTACATTGATTGAAAACATAAACTTAAACATTACATAAACATAGACTTAAACTTAAACTTCAATTATAATCTGGGTGGTCCCAGGTTTGAGAGTTGTTGGAGTCGTAACCGTCGTCGTACGCAGAGTAGTTCCCAAACTTCTCTGCTTCTAACTGAGCTTCCAACCTGCTCAGCTCCCGCTCCTTCTCAGAGTTCCAGCCATCATCACGAGGTTGCTGTTGTTATTGCTCAACAATTCTTGGTGCAGATGAACTTGATGCACCTTACATAACTTCTTGTTGTTGTTGTTGTTGTTGTTGTTGTTGTTGCTGTTGCTGTTGCTGTTGCTGCTGCTGCTGCTGCTGTTGTTGTTGTTCAACCATAGCAGCTTTCACATTTTCTTCAAAACTCTAACGAATCTTGTTTGCTTTTTGGGCGTGTATCTGACTCACACAGCCACGTAATGTCTCAATAATGGCATGATCTTTGCGAAATTCATCATAAAAAAATTGGTCGATCACAAATTTTTTGTCGTCAGAGATGTGATCGCACTCTGTGTATCGTGTTCTCATTCGTTGTTTGAGTGCCTTTGCGAGCTCAAACCTGTTGATAACTTCTACAATAGCTTCTTGACGACTCGTGTCGTCTTTGTCGGCTTGGTTTTTGACCCACTTTTGAAATTGTTCGACGGTTTGAAGGAGTTTACTACAAGCTATTTTGAATTGAAAGAAATGTGAGATTTTATGAATTGAAGTGTAACAGAGACGGAGACAATGGGGGAGCCAGGGAGTGCTCGACCCCCTCTAACATGCGCACTCGCTTTGCTATTTACCTTATAAAATTTAAGCATCTGACGCAACTATAGTTTGTTAGTATTACTTTTTTTTCTTTTGAATGCAACAGCTAGTTTTTTTTCTTTCTTTCTTTTCTTTTTTTTTTCACTTTAAACCGTTAAACATGAAACTTACAATGGTAACATGAATCAAAAAGCAAACAAAATGGAAATGCCTTTCGATCGGCTACACGACCCAATTGGGTTTTTGTTGTCCTCCGACCGATTAGCCACAGAAAGGCGATCGAGTTCGATTCGATCGCGTATCTCGGTCGACCCCTTCTACTGTGGGTAGCCTTAGATTATACTGATTTATCCAAAAATAAACTCATTAAACCTTATATCAAAAGTTAAGCGCAAAGTTAATGAATATATATCTACTTAAATTAACAATAAAATCTCAATACCTTAATTCAAGATTTCAAGCCCTTAACAAGATCAAACTAGGCCCAGAGAAGACGTGAAGTCATTCTGTCCTTAATCTTATATTATGTTTTTAGCTACTAATATGGAGTACAAATGTTATATATATATATATATATATATATATATATATATATATATATAAAAAACTGAAATTAATTTATGGAGTTAGATTGTTCAGCTTTAAAATCAAATATTCATGGCCGTGGCCCGTATTAAAACATAAAACTATTAACAACCAACAGCATGAATCATTTAAATCAGTTAAAGGTTCTCATCATATATGTACGCCTCTTTTTTACCAGTTCCTCAAAACTTAGCTTCCAAAAAGCAACGAGTATTTAAAGAAACAAGCTAAGGTAAAGTATAAAGATTGAGGTTATTTCTGTAAAATATAAATCTAAAAAAACGGGTATAAATTTCTTTTTGTTGTTTTCCTAGCCGGTTAAGTGGCGTCCCGCATCCGCCACTTTTTTTTCCTATTCGTGGTATGGTTACATATGGGTCGCGGCGCCACTTCCTTGTCCACGTCGGAAATGGCTAGGTGGCTTTGCCATACCCGATGCTCTAAGAAAACTAAAGAGTTTGTAATATTTTCTAGTTAAAAGAGATAAATATTGGTTTTTTTCCTTGTAATTATAGAGTGAACCGAGTAATTCTTAAGTTTCTGCAAAGTGAAACATGCCTTTCGTTGCGTGTGGATTTCACTCTATTTGGGTTTCCATGTTAAATCCGTATGTCACATTTTAACGCATTTCAAATTTTAATTGCGAATTTACTCCAAATCAGTATCACTTTTATTAAAAATACCTCGTAAAATATAAAGTGATAAGCATCTCATAGAATATAAAAACTTAATTAACCTATATGACATATGACTTGTGACCAGCCAAATGGGGATTGAAAGGTACTCAATTCTGATGAATTATAAAAAGTACTCTAATAGAAACACGACAAACTAGTCTAAATACCCCTCTCTTCTTTATAGCTTTAAGGTTCGTTCATCACATATTCACATGTCATGGAGAATAAAGGGGATGAGCCCAACAAAGAAGAATCCAATAATATTAACCTTCAAAAGTCAATTCATGATCATTCTCCGATTAAATTCCTCAATGAAAAAAAAGGAAGAAGAAGAAGAAGAAAGAACTAGGTTCTATAATCATAATCCACTTTCCAAATATGGGAAAATATGGTTGCGGCATTGATTCATTGGTTAAGGTATAAAATAACATGATATCAATTGACATTCAGTTGCCTCTTGGGCATATCTTCTTTATAGCTTTAGGGTTTCGTTCAATACATGTTAGGAGAATAAAGGGGACTATGAGTCCAACATAGAAGAATCCAATAATACTGACCCTCAAAAGTCAATTCATGATCATTCTCTTATTAAATTCCTTAATGAAAAAAATAAAAATAAAAATAAAAATAAAAAAAGTAAGAAGAAGAAAGAACTAGGTTCGATATAAGCTAGGTTGCTTATATTGACTCCTTGGTGCCTCTTGGGCATATAATCAGTCACCCAAGTCTCACGATTTTCATCATTACGTCCATTGTAGACTCTTGTATAGGTAATTATTGCGCATTTTAAAAAGTTATCACCACATACGTGGTCTTCACTTGTACATATTATTCGTGGTATCGCATTATTCGCATTAACTCAGTTTTCTATATATATAAGCCCGACAAATGGCTTGTGCTATATTCATCAGTGAAGCACGAAAAACACTTACATGTTCATCTTAGGAGATATTCAACGGTCCTCAAGGGCTTCCAATATCTACATCGGCATATTAATACGTATGATTACTGGAGTAGTATTGGAACCCTAGAGGTCCGTTGAAGACTTTTTCCTTTATATATCGAGAAAGCCAAATTTGTTCTATTTTGAGGGTCTAGTGAACATCGTTCTAAGCCAAGCAAATTGGTACAAGAAATATGCTAGCGACAAGCCAGAAAAAGGTTAGTCGTGGAATCATAGTATCAAGCAAAAATGTTATTTGTTCACTTTTTTTAACACATGCTATTCGAAAACATATGTTTATTGATATTGTTATTACAACTTTAAGTGTCTTAGATTCACTAGTGCTATTCGAAAACATATGTATCGATTTGAGAAGGTACAAAAAGATCCTCAAATCCATGCATATTCGAGCATAGCAGTGCATATTAAATAGCCTTACACGTACATTAAAATCTTTCTCCTTCATATATCGAAAAGCTAGAAATGCAGTCTATATTGTGGTTGTGAAATATGTAGAAACGATAACCTTTTTTCAACTTTTTGAGAAAAAAGATTTGATTAATTGGGAAAACAGTAAGGCGGGTTTGTATATGTTGAGAAAGTGATGTTCACACTAGTTAGTTTTCTGTAAGCTGTGAAAGTGATGTCACAATAATTAGCTTTGTATACGTTGTGAAAGTAATCGATGTCACAATAATTAGTTTTTCCTTATGTTAACATACACGAGATGTTAACATACATGAATACCTTTATGGTCAACATATTGTTTTGATCATCAAGTGAAGAAATGAGGAACCATTGCAGTAAAAATAATTGAATAGCGAATAACAATAATGAAGTGTTAACCTACTTAACAATTCAAACACTTAATCATGGAATTATATAGCTTTGACTTTCAAAATTATAATAATCATTTGAGTCACACACTCACACTCACACATATATGTTCAAACAATCACTAAGTGGCAATCACTTAGGTTTGATCAAACAAACATATTGGTAGCAAAAACATTGGAACGATACAAGAAAGATGCTAACTAGCAAGAGACAAGACGGCTAAAATTAAAGTCAATTCTAGATTGCTAGTATCAAGCAAACTTACGTCAAATTCTAGTGTTATTTTGAATCGATTATTTGTTTTCACAAACATATTGTGTTTTAGTGTGTATGTACGTGTATACATATAGTTGCATGCGCATGAACACATAGAAGTTGATGATGGTGTAAATTACGATGTAGTATTGCATCACTCCCATCTTCATTTCCTATGTTTTCTGTTTTGATTTCTAGCTTGTGCCCCCTTATAACCAGAGAAGGCACGAGGCATTATACTTTGAGATGGTGCGAGTCGATCTAGGTAAAAAGCGACGTTTGTGACTATATAAATTCAATAACTGGCTTGTATTATTTGTGTGTTATATACAAAGATACTCAACTATCCTCAAAGGCTTCCAATATTCTAGTGCTACATACTTTTGGAAAGCACTAGGATATTGGAAGTTTTTGAGGGTTGTTGAAGATCTCCACGAATTTGTCAATTGCTCTTGGTAATATAAGCGCTTTCATGTTATTTCAGTTTAGAACCCTTTTGGGTTTGGCCAAACAGAATCATCAGTGGTGGGAGCTAGTAATTTTCTGAATGCAAGAAATTTGCAGATGAATTATTAGGTTTTTTAAATTTTAGCTCTATATATCGTTACTCACCAATTTTAATTTCTATAAATGTTGAAAAAGGTTTTTAGTCCTTACTATCAGGTGTCATAACTAGTGCTTTGATCAAATAAGGTTAATTTGAATCACTGATTAGTCATTATATCATTTTTGTATTAACAAAACTACGGCTATTAACCATACTTTTTGTGGTCAAAATTTTCTAAGTTGCTAACAATTTGAAGGTTTTATGGTAAAAATTGGAATTACAATGTAACTACTAACTAGTGGATCCATACATGAAGCCATGTCAGATAAACAGCTTGAAACATGCATAATTCAAATACTGAGGAGTAGTGAAGTCTGCAAAGTCAGCAAAACGATCACAGTAGACCCTAATTCCTTTTTTTAGGGCTACAAATTCAGCATTTTCGTTTTTCAAGACTTTGGCTAATCACTTTCTATTTGTGAAGCTCAAACGAAAATGTGAAATTAACCAATGAAATCAGAAATTAATGATATATTCTCTTAATAATGTGTGTATGATCCTAATATCACATGTTCCATGAGTTTATAGAATCTTGATATGTGACATTTTTTTATTCGGCAATTTTATTAGAAACACCCTAGCAAGAAGCTAGGGGAGAAAAACATAAGTTACGAAACATTTGTAATACAAGCTATGGATCATTAATCCAATTGTTCCAAGAGGGGTTTGAGTTCCAATCATTTGAAGACTATTTATTTATACTACTAGAACATACCGTCTTTTTTGCGAGAATAACATGTGTATTTGAGATAAATATATCTCCTAAGAAACATACAATTACCTTTTTCGAGTACTTGCTTACAAGTTTATGAATCATACCACGAATGTACATTTCATTTCTTGTCATTCAAATTGGGTGTTGCAATTACTTTCTTTAATATGTGTCACAGACTACTCCCACCAGCAAAAGACCGCTTTATGCATCAATAGTTCTTCCTTTTGGTATGACTTCTTTTGAGCAAGCTTTTCAACCCCGGAATAATATATAGGGGTGAAATGGCTAACCGCATTTTGATCAAGTTTACTATATTATCTTTTATTGAAATTATTGTTATAAATTTAAAAAAAAAAAAAAAAAAAAAAATTAACTAATTAGTTTAGGTGAAAGCAATGTTTTGGAACCTGGTTAGACCCGGCCGGGTTAATTGGTTGAACCGGCTCTGACAAAAAAAAGAAAAAAAGGGTCATATTAAATTGAATTTATTTCTCGAAACCCAGTTGGACCCGTCGGGTTTAAAGTAACCCGGGTCAACCCGGTTCTCGAAATCCGATCGGGTTTGATTTTTTTTCATTTTTTTTTATATAAAAGTTAATTTATATTTGCGATGTAATTTAATTTGTAAATGTTTTCTTTCTTGTTAAATATTTTTCTTGGCTCAATATATGTATTTGTCGTGATTTATATGTATACTTCTTTTCCGTATTGTTGAAAAAGAGTTTTCTTTTTTCTTTTAATTGTGTGTTTTTTGTCGGTGGACAATTATTTTAAAACGGAAAGAGTAATTAAGTGATGAGAAGAGATAATTTACGTTCCAAAAGTTTTATGCATACTAAAGGATCAATCATAGGACGAACCCATTGTCACTCTATTTAATATATATATATATATATATATATATATATATATATATATATATATATATATATATATATATATATATATATATATATATATATATATATCGAATCGTTAATCGTTAAGCGAAAAAATTACAATATTAGGACGAACAATAATATTTAATAATCTTTCAATAGACTAGCATTTTAATATATACTTTCGAATTTTTTTTGGGTCAATTTTTCATGATTTTTTTTTCGTTGTTGAAACTTGCATGAAAAAACAAATGTGATTTAACTCTAATTTGAATATTCAAATATTTAAACATGTAGTAAAATGAACATAAACTTTTCAAAAAAAAAAAAAAAAAAAAAATCTAAAAGTATCACCTTTTTTTGTTTGGAAACTATACATTCATTGTTTTCCAATCATATACAACACATTGTATTTTGAATTGTATGTTAGTGTAGTTAATTAGTTAAAGTTTGATAAAACACAAAAAATCAAATGTGATTTCACCACACATGATTTCAATCACATGTGATTATAAAAGTTTTATAAATGAACTACTATAATATATAATTCAAATACAGTGTAATGTATGGTTGAAAAGCCAGATTGTGTGTTTTCTATTGTAAAAAATAAGAAAAGTCTTTAATTTATACACAAATACTTGTGCCAATTTTATTAAAGTTGTTTAGCGCTCAAACTTTCATGTTAATTTTAAATTACATATGATATGTCATGCGAATATTAATACTGAAAAAGGTCAAAAAACATAAAAACACAAAGAAAAATCCGTCGAAAGTAAATGAAAGTACTCATCTATTGAAAGATAATAAAGTGTTCGTCATGATGGTATAATTTATTTTGTCTAACGATTAATATGGTCCGTGAGATGTTTAAAATATAAAAATATGAGTGTAGTTGCATTTTTAATTAATATATTAATTAATCTCCCTCTTTTTCTAAACATAAAATGAGTGGATGAGATTTACTCCCTCCGTCCCAAAATATAAGTCCATTTTGACATTTTTAAAGTCCTTTTATTCCAATTTTGACCTTAATTACTTTTTATCATGTTATATAATACTTGATGTAAAATATATAAATGGATTTATGTTTTAATTGTATTTGCATTGATATACTTTTCGTAAAGAATTATATAACATGAAAGAAAATAATTAAGGTCAAAGTTAAAAAAAATAGACTTAGAAAAATCAGAAATAGACTTATATTTTGAGACGGAGGTAGTATTAAAAAACTTTTGATATGTAAGTGTGTTCTCTTTATTACTGCAAATATTGATTTAACTTGTAACATGTGCTAGTGATTTTTCAGTCCTGTCTAGTTATACAATCCCGCCTTTAGTCCCAATAACTTATAATACTCCTTCCGTCTTAAAATTATTGTCCAGTTTGAATTTTCAATGTCAAACTGGTTCAACTTTGACCGTAAATATATTATTTTTACTACCTTCGTCCCATATTAAATGTCTACTTTGAATTTTCAAAGTCTTCTTTTATCAACTTTGACTTTAAATATTTTTGTTTTTATTATATAATATTTGATGCAAAATATATGAATGAAGTGAGTTTTAAATATATTTTCATTGATATAATTTTTATCGAATCTCACTCTATATATAGCACAAGTGTGATTGCTATATTTAGAAGCAAAAACTCTCCCAAAATTCTAAGAAAACTACACATGGAAACATCCCTACTTTTAGAAAGATTTTTGAAATTTTTTTCAACAAATACGGGAGAAAAATATGGTAGATCAATTTGGTTTTGAGAATTCAAAATAAAATCCCATCATATATGGAAGCTTTAATTTTTGAATCTGGTTTTATTCGTTTTCTTAACAAAATTCCAAATCACAAGAAGCAAAAAAAAACATGGACACATCCATCTAATATGTTTAAGGATTAAACTATTCTTGAATGAATTTTTTTAAGAGGGATTCGAATAAACACACGCAGATCTGGCTATATCATCTACCAATCGGAGGTATTTTTCTAATTTTTGTTATGATTGAATCCAATTAGGTTTGGCGATCAATTTTTTTGTATAATGATTAATTATTTATGGATTCGTTATAAACACAATTGTGGGTTTTGACTCTTGATTTAATTTTTGAAATCACCATGTCTCGATATGAAATTAACTATATCTTATCATATTGATTTTTTTTGGTACAAATTCATTTTTTTATATATTTTGCTTTATATGAATAGCATCAAGTGTTGGACGAATTTGCATGCCAAGTGTTTGATGAAAATCCTGAATGCAATTTTTAATTTGTAACCTGTTTGGTTTTTGGGGAAATTGATGAAGCGCTTTGATGTTACAGAAGTGTTCAAACTCTAGAATGATTATAGATAATACATACATTGAGGAAGAGGAAAAATTAAATAAATAACAAAAATGGTGTTTGTTTGCACCTTTATTGTGTCAGTCTAAGTGGAAAAGATCATTTCAGCTACTCCTAAAGTCGATAATATAACTTTATATGTTTGTTAAATTCAGGTCAACTATTTTACGCAATCACATTTTCAGATTAATGAATATCGAGATTGTGTAATTATACATTGAACTTATTGTAGCCTGCTGCAGCAAAGAAAAACAGATGATATATTGGCAAGTGTGTGAAGGTTTTATATGCATTGAACCAAATTAAGGTACACTAGCTCACAACATTTTTCTAATCACCAGACATAATTATAGCTTTAAATTTATGATAATTAAGTAGCGTAAATTAAAAAATCATTGGTGTTATGTGACTATAGCTGTTGATAACTATCTATATCATTGGAATTATTGCAACTTGCTTATGGTCAATTTTTTAAACACAAATCAATGAGGCAATGATTTTACGTGCATCTTGAGGGTCCTACTTAAACCATTTACGTGACTACAGCTGTTAATACTTAATAGCTATCTCTACCATTAGGTACAGAGGATTGTGAGGGTCGTACTTAAACCATTTATCGTTTTTGAATATTGTGATATCTATTTAAGCCTGTTTACACAAATCACAAACAAGGGACAATAGTTTATAGTGAACACAGGTAATGTAGTCCCTTAAATCCAATCAAAATAAAGTGAAGTGCCTAATTGTTGTTTCTGGATACATGGTTAAACAGGTGAAGCAGTTTGGTGTACATTTCAAGCTCGATTATGGATTGGTATAGTGGAATTCAATACTGGAGCATGAACACATAAGGCTGGTCTACAAGTTTCAACATGGACATATAATTTGTGACATGTATGCAAACAAGAATGAACATCAACCTTAAGGGTTATCGATTTTAGCTTATTTGTTATGTTTAAACCAGGTATGAGTGGACACGAGTGGGCACAAACTGATTACTGAAAAGATGCTTCACAAGAGTCTTTACTTTCGCATGTAAAAGATTTGTACGAGTAGGCACAAACTGAGTAATCAAAAGCAGCCGAATCATCATTAAATACATGTAAGTTCTTTAGCATCCTTATAGTATCTCCATCCTCAAAATTTCCAAAAGTACCCCTTCCGAGTTAAAGTTTTCCATGCAGTTGCTAAGTTTCATAAAAATCGTGCTATGACTTTTGAAAACATATATGCGCCATCATCAGCTCGCTCCCATGTTTCACATTTTTGACCCAATGAGCACATTGGAAATTCCAACTTTAATCGTCATCTTCATCCTTCCATGAATGCCGATTCTGCCCCTCAAGATACTTAAGTAACTATTCATATTAAAGTAAGCTCCTACATTGTTTTTATGTTAATTAAGAACTATTGTTTTGTTCTCTTCATGATGGAAGTGATAAAGGTCATCACTTTTGTGAGTATATTGTTTTGTTATCGTAGACTTAAACCTTTTTTTTTGTTTGTCTATGACACATATTCATTAACCATACACACATTTGTATAAGATGCTTTGTTTTGCGGATAAGCATAGGAAAACCGTTGCTTAATGAAATAGGCACCGAAGGAGTCAGTAATGGAAATTTTTTATTGCCAAAAGGTTAGGCTTCACTTGATTATAATGGGAATGTTGTACTGGTGCTCTATGCATGTGAAGCTCATTTATGGATCTTGATGTGTTTTGCAGGTTGGTTTTTCTTATCCTTCAAATGATGCTCTTGACAAACAGGTGATCAACCACACAATAAAAATTAAATTACAACGTGTTTTTACGCGGTTAACATCAAACAACTAAAATCACAATATAAATAGCATAGAGCCCAATATTTGATGTGTTTTGAAGAATATAGTCTTTTTACAAATACAAGGTTGTTCATAATGTTGCCTTATTGCTGAGAAGTTTGCATTGACAACACTTGAGTTGTTGGTGAGGAAAGGTGCATCTCGGATTCTGGTATGCTTGACTTATATAATATTGTGTACTATGAGTTATTTTAGCAATCAATTAGTTTGCTAATAGCCAATTATATGAAATGGGTCAAATGGGTAATAAAAAGGAAGAAAGATAGACCCACTGACATATATAGGGGTGAACGAGTCAAACTGGCCGAAAGCCTCATTAGGTGTTGAATCACAAATGTTACTTTTGTATGTCTTATAAAATTGTTAGTTTTGTTGTACCTAAGCCCTTCAATGATTTTTTCTTATGTCAAAGATGTAAGTTTTTGTGTTTTCCTCTGTCTTGATAGATCATATTTTTCAAAATGAAATACCTTGATGAAAATGAAGATGACGCATTGATGCGATCAAGGTATTATTTCTGATAAAATCCAATCTATACTTAAAGTATTAATCGTATAATTGTTAATATATTGAATCAACTACTTGCTATATCTTAACAGATACACATGGACTCCTATTTTGTGCTTTTAAAAAGTGTTTTAATTGTTGAAAAAATTATTGTCAAATGATTGTTACCCACTTGACTGATGTGACTTATGTGTGTAAATACGTATGTAGCTGGTGATGAGGAAAAAACGCTTTCAATGATGACGCAAATGTTATGGTGATTCCTGATTTTTTAAACGGACATCATTCGACATAGATTATGCAAAACTTGCCTCTAAAGGGAATAAGAAAAATCCCTAGAAAGAGGTCAGTTCCATATTTCTCAAAACTTAATTTATTTGAAAACATCATATAAAATTTTAATGCTTTGCTGAAGACTCATTCTTTTTCAAGTGGAATCTAGAATACATATCATATAATCTGATTATATCAGATAATCTCGCCCAAATGTAAGCAAAACAACCTGATATAGATTTGGTTCTCAAATGGTTTCTTGAAACATTAAAAGTAGGTTCTGAAAACAAGCTTGCGTTGCTAATTTATGACTTTACAGGAAATGACATACTTGATATGTATGTGTATTATTTGTTAATCTATCATGTGTATTCAACTTTGGTAATAAGGAAGTTGACCCATGTTTAAAACTACCTGTTATTAGTAACAAAATTGGATGTGCTTAGTCTTTAGTGAACCAAAACGAATATGATAAATAGTCTTTGATGTGATGCTGATTAGAAGTTATTCTTAAAGCAGGTTCATGTGGCCAACAATGCAATAAAAACATGTATAATTCATCTTAACAAAAATGTCAATTGAATGAGTTGTATAAGCAATTTTGGAGCTCTTAGATGTTTACTCATCTTAGTATTTAATAATATATGTGTGTGAATTTTGCAGTCAACAGTTGATGATTGTTGCTATGCAACTATCTTTCATTTTCATATAAAACATGAGTTAATAGTGGTGGCCAAAGGGACGGGTTGGGTAACGGACAAAACGGGTTAGGTTAAATGGGTAATTATTCAGTGTGGGTAAAAGCTGGTCATATCGGGCTGACGAGGGCCGACTGAAATATGTTCGGTTAAAATCTAAAAACTTCTAAAAGAATTGATTTAGCTGGTCTAAGGTATTTTATACATTTCATTGTTATAGTACACTTTGGAAGACATGTAAATTTTAACATTAATGACCCCTTTTTTTAGTTATGTTTCTTTGTTAGCCTATTTGTGTTTTGAAGTGTTGTTTATCAGATTATGTGTTTTACTAATGTAATAATGTGAAAAGGGTAATCATAAATTCCACTGATCCTACTAATCTAATTATATAGTATGGGTTCATGATAGTAATGGCTATAAAGCTATATGATGTGCGATATGCAACAAGATGAAACCATTCACTAGCGATGAACTTGGTTTGGACAGTCCTGAGAGGATAAAATTTGTTGAAGATCATAAAGCTATGGCTCCATATTGCGACCACTATTTTGCTACTGTAAGACTCACAACAATTTACTGTGTATTAATTAGCTTTTAAGGCAATATAGTTATGTATTTTTTAAGCTTATTATGTCTAATAAGTTTACATAAATTGAAAAACTTAGTGGTTTTATGAGGACATTTGTTTTGCAGTAACGTTTGATAATGTGAGTGAGTATGATCTTAGCAAGCAGTGTGGAGGTGCGAATTTACCTGCTCAGTTCAAATCATTGGAGCCAAGAAGACCAAGTTTCTCGCATAAAAGCTTAGCTTGGGATTGTGCATTCTTTACAAGTGCACGTATAAATGTGATGAAGGAATAATGCAGATCTTTATTGTATGAATGATCAAGTATAAGTCTATGTTACATTTAAAAATTCTTCTCTTGATGACGTTTTCTATTAAATAACATATTATAAAATTACATTTATTTTTAATAGATGTAAAAAAAATATAAACAGTAAGAATACATTTATGTTATATTACCTGCAATAAACATTACCGCAACATCACTTTTGCTTCTTATAGTAACAAAGGTATGCCCCGATTTACACATTTTAGATATCCTAATCTATATATACCCATATGATATACTATTTACTAAATAAGCTTGATATTGTGATGGTTCTTCATAGCTCATTCTGGGGTGAAAGGTGGATGCATCTCACTGTGACAGTTCTTCCAAATGAAATAAGTACAAATGAAGGGCGGAAGGACTTGACCTGAACCAACAACTCATTCCGCTCTTCTTGGCTTGACTTCAAGTTGAGTTTATATACAACTCATTCTGCTCTTTTTGCTGCAATTAACGTTTTTGAGATTTGATTATTGGGCTTTGGTGGTTTTGAAATTACAAAACATGTAGTGTTAGTGAGGTTGGGATACCAAGTCATCCAACATAGAGCCACCGTTCGTGTTCCAAAAATCCAGACAGTTTATGGTGTCATTGGTATATTAAAGTGTTTGGCAGGTGTGATTAGCCTTGAGTAGCAGGCATGTATCTCTCGCATACATAAACTAAGAAAGGCTTTCATATGTGTTAAAAGGTATATATTACCAGGTACAATGATCGTCCCATATCTGAGTGGTTTTTGTGTACATGTAATTTCTTCCAATGCAATTTTAACAATTAATTTCTGTTCAGGCGGAGGTAATCCCTCATGCATTACCTGAACAAGTTTCTTAAATCATCATATGGGCCACACGATCAACTAAAGATTATCTTTTACTCTCTATTTTCGGCTGTTTTGATTACACAAACAGATTAGTTTTAATTTTGATAGTTTTCTGGTCTTTTTATACGGAGTAGTAATTACTGTTTTGCTATATCTGCTATCCAGGATTTGGTGGTTAGATATAAGGGGTCCCAAAGTATGCTTGAGTTAGCATGACACAACATCCATAATACATTACATTGATGTAAAGAATGCGTTTTACACCTTTATGATTTCCGTTATGGTCTTTTGAGATTAGAAAATTCATTAAAATGATTTGATAGAGCTAGCCCGCCCATCGGGCGGGTCTTGAAGCTAGTATTATATAATACAAATAAAAAAAATTTAAGGTCAAAGTTAAGAAAAAAAGACTCAAAAAGTCAAAAGTAGACATTTAATATGGGACGGAGGGAGTATTATATAATAACTGATGAAAAATTATATCACTGAAAAGTACACCTAAAACCCAATTCATTTATATATTTTGCATCAAATATTATATAACACAAACAAAAATATTTAAGTTTAAAGTTGAAGAAAAAAGACTAAAAAAATCAATAGTGGACAATAAATTTAAAACTGAGGGAGTGACTTATACTCCGTATCATGTTAGCTCAAATCTAATTCTCCCAAACAATTTGTCTGGCTAGTATTCTTGTGTATGTCTTTCTTGGTTGGACTAGTCCTTCCAAACTCAGGAAGATCGATCAACAACCGGGGTACGTATGTGTATGCTTGCAAGACTAGCTTAGCTTTCAGTAGCTAGATCGATCACAAACTGTATATACTAATATACATATTTTGATATTGTCTTATTGAAAAATTCAAAGTTACGTAATATATTTTATATGTAACTCAAAATACAGTAATGAATTAAATGGAGAGAAACAAAAATGTTTATATACATGTAGCAGGTATGCAGTCTGCGGTCATACCTCTTAAAACATAAAGTCATAAACATTTCATGAATATAAAAACTTAATTAACGTATAATTACATATGACCTGTGACCAACCAAGTGGGGATTGAAAGGTACTCAATTCTGATAAATTAGAAAAAGTACTCTAATAGAAACGCGTACGACAAACTAGTCTAAATGCCCATATCTTCTTTAAGGCTTAAGGGTTTCGTTCATTACATGTCAGGAGAATAAAGGGGACTATGAATCCAACAAAGAAGAATCCAATAATACTAACCCTCAAAAGTCAATTCATGATCATTCTCTTATTAAACTCCTTAATGAAAAAAAAAATATATATATATATAATAAATAGAAAATAAAAGAGGAAGAAGAAGAAAGAACTAGGTTCAGTAACACAATCCACTTTCCAAATATGGCAAAATATGGTTGCTCATATTGATTCCTTGGTTAAGTATAAAATAACATGATATCAATTGAAATTCACTTGCCTCTTGGGAATATTATCAGTCACCCAAGTCTCACGATTTTCTTCATTACGTCCTTTGTAGACTCTTGTATAGGTAATTATTGCGCATTTTAAAAAGTTATCACTACATGGTCTTCACTTATATTATTCGTGGTATCGTATTCACACAATTTTCTATATAAGCATGACAAATGGCTTGTGTTATAATCATCAGTGAAGCACGAAAACACATTGTTTATCTTAGGAGATATTCAACGGTCCTCAAGGGCTTCCAATATCTACTTCAATTCAGTATATTAATATGTACAAGTATTGGAGTAGTATTGGAACCCTAGAGGTCCGTTGAAGACTTTTTCCTTTATAGATCGAGAAAGCCAAATTAGGTCTATTTTCAGCGCCTAGTGAACGTCGTTCTAAACCAAGCAAATTGGTACAAGAAATATGCTAGAGACAAGCCGGAAAAAGGTTAGTCATGGAATCCTATTATCAAGCGAAAACGCCGTTTGTACACTTCTTTAACACGTGCTAACGTTCATCTAGTGTTATACGAAACACATGGATTGATTTGAGAATATATAAAAATATTCTCAAATCCTTCTTATTCCTACTTGAGTATATGGGTATGCCGGACCCAGGTTTCTAGGAGAACGTTGCACAAAATTTTTCTTGAGGGTCTTGCACAATGCTTCTTTTATTATAAGTACTAAAATTTGCACAATTTAGAATTTTTGGACTAAACTATTGTTCATAAAAAAAAATAAAAAAAAAAAAGAAAAAAGTGGTGGAAATATATTATTGAGTATTGCACGTATCATAAAACAAAACTTTTCGAAAAAATTAACATTGCGTGACTCGAAATCGGGTGTGGCCTGTGGCACACAGGCCTTGCTCCTGTGTAGGTTTGTCCCCGTGAATATCATGTATATGCATGAGTGCATATTGAATAATCTACGCGTTCTTTGAAATGTTTCTCCTTCATATATCGAAAAGCTAGAAATGCAGTCTATATCGTGGGACTTTGTGAAATATGTATAGAAATAATAACTTTCTTCAACTTATTGAGAAAACGAGTTGATTAATTGGTAAACTAATAATTGGGGTTTGTATATGTTCAGAAAGTGATGTCACACTAGTTAGCTTTCTATTAGCTATGAAAGTGATGTATGGAACTGGTATGTATGCACTGTGGATGTAATGTTTGTGTCCAGGGTCCTATCTCCTTAAGTGTCTTGTTAAGGAGGTGGGATGACATTTCTTTGTATTTTGGCTTTTGTGTTTATAAAATGTTGCCTTTCAAAAAAAAAAAAAAAAAAAAAAAAAAAAAGCTGTGAAAGTGATGTCACAATAATTAGTTTTCCATTATGTTAACATACATGAATACCTATGGTCAACATATGAATACCTGCTCGAGTGCATCTTCCCGACTTCCAGCCCCAACCTTGGAATATTTTGACACAGTCGTCAATACTACTCTTTGGATCCTTTGGCGACTCTGTAACGAGGTGGTATTCTCGTCCAAGCGGCCTAAGAAGGAACTCATTCTCAACGACGTGAAACAATTTTCATATAATTGGATTTTCTTTGTAGAAATAAGGAGCGTCCTTGAATTAGATAGAGTGGGTTTTGTAATCCATGTAAAAGCTCTAATCTCCCCAATGTAAATTTCTTTCCTAGCGCCTTGTTGGGTCTTCTAATATAATTGAAGTGAAGAAATTTTGCAAGAAAAATAAATATTTAAAATTACAATAATTAGTGTAACACAATTCATACACGTACTTAATAATATGCAAGTTTTTGACTTTGAAAATTATTATAATCATCTGAGTCGCACATGTTCAAACAATCCCTAAGTGGCAATCACTTAGGTTTTATCAAATAAACATTTTGGCACCAAAAATATTGGAAGGATATAGAAGAAAGATGCTAGCTAGCTAGAGACAAGACGGCCAAAAGTCAATTATAGATAGATTCCTAGTATCAAACAAACATACGCCATTCTTATTATTTTTTGAATCGATTATTTTTTATAACAAACATATTGTGCTTTTAGGGTATATATTTACATCTACTTGCATGTGCATGAACACATAGAAGTTGATGATGGTGTAAATTACCATGCAGTATCGCATCATTCCCGTCTTCATTTCCTATGTTTTGTGTTTTGATTTCTAGCTTGTGCCCCCTTATAACCAGAGAAGGCACGAGGCATTATACTTTGAGATGGTGTGAGTCGATCAAGGAAAAGTGACATTTCTGACTATATAAATTCGATAACTGGCTTGTATTATTGGTGTGCTATATACGAAGATACTCAACTATCCTCAAAGGCTTCCAATATTCTAGTGCTACATACTTTTGGGAAGCACTAGGATATTGGAAGTTTTTGAGGGTTGTTGAATATCTCCACGGGTTTGTCAGTTACTCTTGGTTGTAAAAGCGTTCATGTTATATCACTTTTAAGACCCTTTCGAGTTGGTCAAATGGGATCATCAGTTTTCTATTCGTTACAGCATAAGGTTCATACACATTTTGCATTCAAATGCTACACGATGTTCTTGATACAAATGATCTTATATGGCATTCTTAGTCCGTTTTCAGCTTCCCACGTTTTGCTTATTCATAGTTACTGGTGGGAGCTAGTAATTATCTGAATGCAAGAAATTTGCAGATCAATTATTAGTCTTTTAGAACAAAAAAAATCAAATTTTAGCTCTATATATCGTGAATCACCGATTTTAATTTCTATAAATGTTGAAACAGGTTTTTACTCCCCTAGCTTGATCGTTGAGCATTATAATAGATATTTTTATTATCTGCTGATACCATGTTATTTGGGATGGGTCTGCTAAGAAACATATTTCGAGTACTTTGCTTTTAAGTTTATGAATCATATCATGAATGTTCATTTCATTTCTTGTCATTCAAAATGTGTGTTAATAATAGTTGTGATTACCTTCGTTATGAGTCACAAGACCACTTTTTGCATCACTGGTTCTTCCTTTTGGTCGCGTGTGGCTTCTTTTGATCAAGCTTTTCAACCCGAAATAAGATATACTTAAGTAGGGCGAAATGGGCTAACCGCATTTTTGTGATGAAGTTTAATAATGATTTATGATTAGTTGATTACATAAGTGCACTTGTATTACTAATAGTCTCTCATCTGAAGTTCGTTAACTGACATTTATTTATTTATTTTTTTGCAGCAAAGTGATTTTCATAGAAAAATAAAAATAACAAACAAGAAGATAGATATTAGAAATGCCTAAGAATCACCAAGCCTAAAGCATTAAGTACTTCTAACAACTACTCTCGAATACCTTTGTAAGAAAAACCATTGCTGAAATCTGTAACTGACATTGCTTATCTAGTACTTACAGAATTAATGAATTATCGATCACATCGATGAAATCATGTAGATTGTCATTGTACACACTTTTAGGACATATTTATACATTTGATATGTACTTAGTTTTAATTTACATTTACGTTTTTCACTTTTAAACACTAAGAAATTGTTGTAAATTTTGATTTTGATCAGCAAGATCTATTAACAAACCTAGCAATGGGCAACCATTTTACAAAGCTAGAGCATTACAAGAATTGTTGTACCATTCTATCCAACTGAATGACGATTTCGTAGCTCTAGTAGAAATCTGTTAAGGTAAAATCTTGTGGCCAATTTGTTAAGGTAAAATCTTGTGAGTACGTACTTCTTGTGTAGGATCTTCGGATAAGCGTAGAGACCTGCACACAAGAAGCACACGTTAAGCTCGCCCCGGGAGTGTTCCCAGGACCCACCTCCGGTGTGAGAGTAAGTATGTATGATACGAAGGATAAGGGAGTAGTTGAGAGTAAATGCAATATATGTGTGTTGGTTGAGTGACACAAATGAGGTGGGGGTATTTATACTACCCCATCTCTTTACTTGCTTTACCTCGGGAAGGAGCAAATAGTATTACAATGTACATAGTAGGTAGGTGTCAGGTCACGTGGGTAAGACAATCCCTGAGAATCTGGGATGGCGGCGTGACCGCCATTAATGCTATTATCCTTCGTGTAATAGAGGAGTCCCCGGACAATATGATGGTTCTTTTTGACCCTCCGGCTTATGGATAAGGATCCAAAGGGTTAGTTACCGGAGCCCGTAGAAAAGTCCGAAGGTTGTGAACCGTTCGGACACATACGCCAACATGTCCCCCCCAGTATTGGAGTATTGGTTATAGACCGATGGTTCAATACTTGATAGCCGGGGTGTTTTCAGTGTAGCGGGCTCATATTGGGCCTTAGGACTCACGTGGCCCATGGGCCGATTAAAATAATATTATAACTGGTTACAGCTGGATGCCATTAGCCTCGTGTTTGCAGGGATCGGACGCTCCACACTACGCCACGTCATGGTGTACTGTTTGACACGACGTTCACGCTTCTCAAGGTTTTCCCTTATAAATAGTGCCCTTAAACCTTTCATTTTTGCACTTACCGTATCTTCTTATTTCACTTTCATTGTATTATTGCCGGAGCGTATTACGTCTATTGTTTCGAGGTTTTACCGAGGTGCGTTACTTTTACTTTGTAATTTCTTTGCATATACACATTCCTCGGCATCCTTTCTTCTTTATATGGCTAATAGCGAGCCTGGGGAGATGAATATTCCGGATGAGGGTCCTTCCACTAGCAAAGCAAAACCGATAGGCAAGTTTGACATGCATCTGCATACCTCTAAGTTATCTCAGCATACACTAGATCAACTTTGTAAGGATTACGGTATTCCAACCAATCTACATCCCATGGTACCACCGGACGGATTCACTATGAATGAGTTACCGGAGAGCAAGATAGGAATATACGTGCAGCAAGTTAAATTAGGAGGGGTTAAGATACCATTCTCTTCGTTTCTCCTAGCCGTCATAGGGTACTTTCGAGTACATATTTCTCAGCTCGTACCTATAGGATTAAATAGGGTTACTCTTTTCGAGGTCCGGTGTTATAGTTTGACGTTGTGCCTACCGTTCCCCTTTTTAGGGTTTTCTATCGGCTATGTAAGCAGGGTCATTGGTTTTCATTTGAGAGCCGAACCGGAAAATGAGCGATGAAATGTTTTGAGGAAGTGTTGACAGGGTTGAAGTTTTGGAAAGACTTTTTCTTTCTAATAGACCGTAGGGCCATTCCGGACGCTATGCCATGGAGGCATAATGATTCTAAGATCTCGGATAAGTTTCCAGAGGGTTACTCAATGAGGGATGCTAGGAAAATTTCCGGAAAGACGATTCCTCTTCGGAAGACCCCTTCTAGTCTCTTGTATGAATATGGGCTTTGCAACGTCTTCCGAATCACTGGGCACAGACTGGTTATAAAGGATGTCGAGGGGCGTGGTAATAATTCATTTTTATTTTAGTTGTCCTTGTTCTTTTTCTTGACTTGTGCTCATTTGTCTATTCTTTTGCAGTTATAACCATGTCTGAGTATTTGGAGCTTCCGGATCTAGAGGGATCAGTTGTCAGCAAAGGAGATGCCTTTCCCGAAGATCATGTGCGTCCTGAGAGGTCCGCTAGACCACTCTCACCGGAGAAGAAACTTCCCGTGAAAAGTAACTTGCAGAAGGTGGTCGAAGTTGCTGACGATGATGTGGTTGCCGCTCGGGAAGAGAAGGAGAGGAAACAGAGAGAAAAAAATGTTGTTCCGAAGAGGAAAATTGCTGACAACTCGAAGAATGCTACGAAGCGTAGGAGGAAGGTTTTGGAGGAGGAGGTTATTTCTTCCGGAGATAAGACTTTAGATGTCACTCCGTTGAATTAGGCCGAGCCGCAGGTTGATGTCGAAGCTGGGAAGAAAGATCCTCCCATCCAAAAAGAGCAAAATGCTTCACATGCTGCGGAGGGTCCGCAAGACGATTTGGCCGAAGGAGCTGGCCGTAATGATGAGGAGAATCCTGAGGGTTTTTTGAAACCCCCCTCCCAAGGTAAGTATATGTTCACTTGTTTGCTTTTCTTTTTCGCTTCTTCCCCCCACTTTTTTATATATGTTTCCTTTCTTCACAGATGATTCTGTTCACACGGCCCATTCCGAGCGTCATGCCTCTCGCTCCCCTGAGCCTTCGGGAACCTCTCCTCCCTTGGAACCCGGTATGTTCTTTCTACATTTGTCGAGTTATATCGATCTAACCGTAGGGTATTCTGTTCTTACTGCTTATTTATTTTCAGGTAACACTGACCAAACCGGGGGGGGGGGGGGTATTTCGTTCCTGGGTGGACCCTTCGTGATGATGTTCGCATGAACTCTTTTAGGGCCTGCCGAGAGATGATGGATCATCTGGCCACCCCTGCCGAACAAGAGGCTGTTTCTGGGCTTAACAACAATCATCTAGTTCGTCAAGCTTACATCAATGTTGGTTCGGGGATTATCATTCAAGCTGAGCTTTTGCAACATTTCAGCCAATTGAACCGAGACTACAGAGAGTTGACGGAGGCTCATAGGGGGTGTGCTGATTTATCCGATAAGCTGAAGGAGGTCGAGGAGGAGCGTGATGTTAAGGCTAGGAACTTTGATAAGTTGCTCAAAGAGTTCCACGCTCTGGAGGATGAAGTGAGTGCAGCTTCCACTCGTCAGGAAGGTTTAGTTGAGCAGTTAGAGGAGATGGAGAGGGATAAAAATGAATGGCGGTCAACGGCTTCATCCCAAGCCGCTAGGATCAAAGAGCTTGAGGGACAGTTTTCTGACAAATCCACTGAGCTTAGCCAACTGCAGGAATAAAACAAACAACTAACTGCTAGTGTTGCTCAGTCGGAGGTCGTACGACACAACACTGTGAAGGAACTTCTTCCAGCTGTTTGCCGTCGGTTATTCCAGAGCCGAGAGTACAAGAAGAGCATGGGGAGGGTGTATAGCCTTTCGTATACCGCTGGGTTTGTTGACGGTGTGAAAGCCGACTTTAAAGACGGGGCCAAGGTTGCCCGTGATGAGGGAGATGTGGAAAGGGTACTTGGGCAGGTCAAGAACCTCAACCGAGAAGCCCCATCATTATGGAAGGCTGAATTTAACAAGATCTTTGATGCCGAATATCCGTACGTTAAGAAGGTTGCTGAGTCCTATCGTCTTCCTTTGTGCGATTTGATGAACTTGTTACCGGAAGGCTCAGTAGTTCCCGAGAAGAGTACACCTGCCCCTGGGCCCTCCGAAGCAAATAATGACTAGTAGTAGAATGCTTATGGCATGTACCCTCTCCCTTTTTTTGTACCCTCTCCCTTTTTTTTGGGCTTAGCATGTGCCTTTTATATTTGATTTTACTGTAATCATGACAAGTTTATCCATTGACGGTGTGAAGTACCGAACCATTTAATATTATTGTAGTAACAGCGTAACACAACAATCCGTTGGATTGGTGGTGTAGGCTTGACGAATGTTTTAGTTTTAACGTAGTCACTACGGTGGAATATAACAAACCGTTTTAACGCAACGGTGTAATACGACGGCCCATTTGATTTAAGGGCGTAACATAATGAACCGTTTGATTGTAATGTAACTTAGTCATGACGGTATAAATAACGAACCGATGGATTGTAATGTAACTTAATCATAACGGTGAAAATAACGAACCGATGGATTGTAATGTAACTTAAGCTCAACGGTGTAAATAACGAACCGATGGATTGTAATGTAACTTAAGCTCAACGGTGTAAATAACGAACCGATGGATTGTAATGTAACTTAAGCTCAACGGTGTAAATAACGAACCGATGGATTGTAATATAGCTTAATCTCAACGGTGTAAATAACGAATCGATGGATTGTAATGTAACTTAAGCTCAACGGTGTAAATAACGAACCGATGGATTGACGGTGTAAAGCAACAACCCGCTTAATTTCAATATAAATCACAACGGTGTAAATAACGAACCGATGGATTGACGGTGTAAAGTAACGACCCGTTAAATTTTAATATAAATCACAACGGTGTAAATAACGAACCGATGGATTAACGGTGTAAAGTAACGACCCGTTTAATTTTAATATAAATCACAACGGTGTAAATAACGCACCGATGGTTTAACGGTGTAAAGTAACGACCCGTTTAATTTTAATATAAATCACAACGGTGTAAATAACGAACCGATGGATTAACGGTGTAAAGTAACGACCCGTTTAATTTTAATATAAATCACAACGGTGTAAATAACGAACTGATGGTTTAACGGTGTAAAGTAACGACTCGTTTAACTTTAATATAAATCACAACGGTGTAAATAACGAACCGTTGGTTTAACGGTGTAAAGTAACGACCCGTTTAACTTTAATATAAATCACAACGGTGTAAATAACGAACCGTTGGTTTAACGGTGTAAAGTAACGACCCGTTTAATTTTAAGTTAATTTAGTCATAACGGTGCAAATAGAATAGATGGGGAAAATTTCTTCTCCTGATATTGGAGAAGTATGCATGCATTACTATCAAAGCCAAGTTCTCACATTACAAATTTATCTGAAGCAATTCCGGAGGTTAATTGCGTGCCAGGTTCGAGGGACATTTCGGCCTTCCATTGTTTCGAGTTTGTATGACCCATTGTGATGTGCTTCTACTACTCGGTAAGGGCCTTCCCAATTTGGGCCTAGTTTTCCTTGGTTTTCCACTCTACTAGCTTCGTTCCTCCTGTAGACAAAATCGCCTACTTTGAATGATACCGGACGGACTCTCTGATTGTAGTATTGTTCAATTTTTGCTTTGTATTTTGCCTCTCGTATTGCTGCCATTTCTCATCTTTCTTGTAGCAAATCTAAGTTTAGACGTTGCTCCTCTTCATTATCTTCCGGATCAAACATCATAGTACGGTGAGTTGGCATCCCAATTTCGGCCGGTATGACGGCTTCACTTCCATACGTGAGGCTAAATGGTGTTTCGCCATTGCTTGTTTTAAGAGTTGTTCAGTATGCCCATAAGACGTTAGGCAATTCATCAACCCATCCGGCCTTCGCCCGGCCTAACCTTGTCTTGATACCGTGCATGAGGCTGCCGTTGGCCCTTTCAACAAGGCCGTTGGCTTGTGGATGTGCTACGGCAGTGTTGATCTGCTTGATTTTTAATTTTGCACACAAATTTTTGAAAGGATCGTTTACGAAATTCGTGCCATTATCTGTTACAATAATGGCCGGTAGCCCGAACCGACAGACTATATTGTCCCAGATGAACTTCTTCACCTCCTTACCCATCGTTTTCGCCAGAGGTTTAGCTTCTATCCACTTGGTGAAGTAATCTATTGCTACGATTACATACTTCACCTTCCCTGGGGCCTCCGTCAACGGGCCCAACACATCCATTCCCCATTCATAGAAGGGCCATGGGGCCATGATGGAAGTCAGTATAGTTTTAGGCAGCTTCGATACCGGGGAGTGAATTTGACAAGAGTTGCATTTGCTTATTTCTTCACGAGCGTCTTTATGCATGGTTGGCCAGTAGTATCCTTGACGGATGAGCTTCGCCACGACCGCTCTTGGACCGGAGTGCATGCCGCAAGCACCCTCATGAACCTCTCGGATGATATAATTTGCTTGCAGGGGTCCCACACAACGTGCCATCGGACCTAGGTAGGTCTTCTTGAACAGCACGTCCCCTTCCATGATATAGTGAGGGATTTTCATCCGAAGAGTTCTTGCTTCGTTAGGGTCTTCCGGCCAGATGCCGTTTTTCAAACATCTGACGATTGGTGTCATCCAATTGTCGCCTTCTTCTTCCACAATGGCTTTAACTTCTTCTTCCGATGTAGAAGGCTTCTCCAATACTTCTACTAACACTTCTTTGGTGAGATGGTTGAAGGCTACGGAAGCTAGCTTGCTTAAAACATCGGCCTTTTGGTTCTGGGATCTCGGGATATTACGGATTTTAAACTTTTTGAACAGTCCGATGTGCTCTCTTGTTTTTGCTAAATACCGTATCATACTTTCTTTGGATGCCACAAATTCTCCGTTTATTTGGCTTGCCACTAACTTGGAATCCACTCTGACATCCAGAGATTCAACATTCATTCTTCTCGCTATTCGTAGGCCGGCGAGAAGCGCTTCGTATTCTGCCTCATTGTTGGTGCTTCTAAAATTTAAACGGAGAGCATAGGTGTGTTCTACCTGGTCAGGACCGATTAGGACTAGCCCTGCCCCTGAACCTTTCGTGCTTGATGCTCCGTCCGTATATAACACCCATTCATCCGAGCTTGACACATCACATACTTCTTTTGTTAGCTGTCTGCTGTTCTTTCCCTTAAGGTCAACTGATATTTCCGAGATAAAATCAGCAAGCACTTGCCCTTTAACAGAGCTCTTCGGAACGTACGTTATGTCGTATGCCCCTAACTCCACGGCATATTTCGTGAGCCTCCCTGATGCTTCGGCTTTATTTAAAATCTGTTTTATGGGTTGATCGGTTATGACTCTGATTGGGTGTGCTTCGAAATATCTCCTCAGTCGTCTAGATGCGTGCAGGAGTGACAAGGCCAACTTCTCGATAGGTAAATAATTCCTTTCGGCCTCTTGCAATGTCCGGCTGACATAATGAATCGGTAATTGCCTTCCGACCCTTTCAGTTAAGAGAACGGCACTTATCGCTTGACGGGAAGCCGCTAAGTAAACATACAGGATTTCTTTTGGCTTAGGGGTGGTTAATAATGGGAGCTTTAAGATTAATTGCTTTAGTAGTTGGAATGCTTCTTCTGCCGCCTCCGTCCATTTGTATTCATCCTTATTCTCCTTTGTGATGTTTTTCAGAGTCTCAAAGAATGGGAGAGATTTTTCTGCGGATCTGGCTAGAAAATGGTTCAAAGCTGCTAATTTTCCACTTAGGCTTTGCATTTCCTTCAGAGTGGACGGAGATTTCATCTCAGCAATCGCCGTGGTTTTCCTTGGATTAGCTCTGATCCCTTCGAATGTTACTATATAGCCTAAGAACTTCCCTTCTTCTACACCGAAGGAACATTTCCTCGGATTTAGCTTCATGTTTATTTGCCGGAGATTATAAAAGGTTTCAGAGATGTCCGTCAACATTTCTTTCTCACTTTTGCTTTTGACCACCATGTCATCTACGTAAGCCTCCAAATTTCTGCCTATTTGACTTTGGAAAGCTGAGTCTACTAACCGTTGGTAAGTTGCTTCAGCATTCTTGAGACCGAAGGGCATCTTGGTATAGCAGTACGTACCTTGCTTTGTGTAAAACGTTGTTTTCTCTTCATCTTCTTCGGCCATATGAACTTGGTGGTATCCTTTGTAGGCGTCCAGGAAACATTTGTATCTGTAGCCTACTACCGACTCTATCTTCCAATCGATCTCCGGTAATGGATAATAATCTTTCAGACACGAGGAGTTGAGGTTTTTGAAGTCGATGCACATCCTCCAACTTCCGTCACATTTCTTCACTAGAACCGGATTGGAGATCAACGTCGGGTATTTGACGGGTCTGACGATTCCTGCTCTCAACCATTCCTCCACTTCCTTCACCACCACTTGATTTTTCTCTGCAGAGAGACTTCGTTTCTTTTGCGCTACTGGTGTGTCCGCCACGTTAACATTTAGCCGATGCTTTATCAACCATCTAGGGACTCCCGTCATATCCGACGGCTGCCACGCAAACACATCTTTGTTTTTCCGTAATAGTTCAATAAGGTTTTTGCGACCCTCTCTTGAGAAGTTCTTTCCGATGGTTACCAACTGTTCTGGATAAGCAGGGTTAACCAAGACTTCTTCGGTTGTTGTTGTTATGTCCCCATCGTCTTTTATTTCATGAAGTTCCTCGGATCGAGATTCCTCACTTATCTGCTTTTCCTCTAACCTCCGACACACGGATATTATCGACGGACGGGCCCTTAAAGTTGCTATTCCCTTGGGAGTGGGGAACTTGATCATTGAGTGAATGGTGGATGGTACGGCCCTTATTTCCTTCAATCCTGTTCTTCCCAAGATCACATTGTATGGCGATGGGGAGTTACCTACATAGAAACTCATCATTGTTCTTCGGTACATGCCATGGTCGCCAAAGCACACCTCTAACTCGATCTTCCCCAAAGGTTTGCTTGTCTCTCCGGAGAAACCCACGAGGGAAGTGGTGGTCTATTTGAGTCTGTCCTTGATGTCATTGCTGAGGTTATTGAAATAGTGTTCGTACATAACATTCACTGCTGACCCTTCGTCTACGTATATCCGTCGAACAAGATACCCACTGATGTCCCCTTCGATGATGAGGGGCTCATCGGACAGATCTTCCGTCATGATCGGAGGGAAAGTAATTGGAGTTTTCATCCATACTTCTTCATGGTCATAGCTTCTTCGCTTCATTCCTCCGGAACATCTTATCATGTTGATCACTTTGTTTTTTCCTCTGTCGTAGTTTCTTGCCGGCTCTCTATCTCTTCCGGTATCTCTCTGTTTCCATTCTTTCAACAAGTGATCGAGTCTACCGGACTCCAATGCTATCTCTAGTTGCTTTTTCAATTCTCGACAATGGTTGGTTAAGTGACCGGCCTCTTTATGGTACTCGCAAAACTTACCTATGTTTTCACGAGAGGGTTTGCCACCTGTGGGCCTAGGTGCCGGTAAGTTTAAATGACGCTCTGTGGCCAGGATTTCCCTAGGAGGTTTTGTGAGTGCGTTTAGGCCGGGGCATTGTGGTCCTTCCCGGAAGATTTCCAACGGCCTGCGATCCTGACGATAATACTCATTGCGGTTCAAGTCCCTTCTAGGAGCCACGTATGGGTGGTATGCATCTTTGTGTCGAGGTTCGTTCTTCCTTTCATTCCTGTACTTGTCGTCCTTGAAACCCCTCCTTCTGTTTGCTTCGAAACCTTCCCCTCTGGGTAGTTCCGTGCTTCGGTACGCGTCTTCCGCTCGGATGAAATCATCTACTCTTGCGAACATTTATGTTACCGAGCGAGGTACTTTTTCTGAAAACTTCTTCGCCAAGGCTGGGCATTTGTGAGCATTCATGAAAGCCGAAATACGCATGATTTCCGGTACACCGCTGATGTAGTTGGCCTCGTCAGTCCATCTTTCCTTGAAGTCAACCAATTACTCATGTGCACTCCTGACTATCTTGATAATTTCCGTCGGATCCTTGGTACACTTCCTCCGAAGAGAAAATCGAGTCGAAAATTATTCCCTCAGCTCCTCCCAGCTGTTGATGCTACCAGGCTCTAATCGTTCGAACCATCCTCCGGCTGCTCCATCCAAGGTCTGTTGAAACATAAGACACCAAGTTGGCATAGGCCATTGTCCTTGGTTTGCCGCTCCGATGAATCGGGTGAGATGGTCGTTCGGGTCTGTTGTTCCATCATAAAACCTCATGTTAAGAGGCATTGTATATTTCTCTCCGGCAAATTTAACTATTCGGCTGGTGAACGGTGACCGTGATACTTCCTTGAATGGCTTACTTAAGTCTTCATCCGTTTCGACTACCCTATCCTTTCGGACTACATCGTTCCCTTCGTCGCCGAACTCTAAACGCATTGGCCTGAGCACATTTTCTCCTAGAGCGTTATGTTTGTTAATTAAGTCAGTAAGGGAAGCCATTTGTCCAAGAATCAACTCTTGAAGGTTTGGGGAATCATTTTCTGGGTTATGGTTGTTTGGGTTGGTGTTTGCTCCGCTCCCTCCGGCTGAGGAGAGTGGGGTGGAGAAGAGTGGGGGAGGAGGACCAGTCATCTTTCTCAGGTAGATTGAATAACGGGTTCCACGGATGGCGCCAATTTGTTAAGGTAAAATCTTGTGGCCAATTTGTTAAGGTAAAATCTTGTGAGTACGTACTTCTTGTGTAGGATCTTCGGATAAGCGTATAGACCTGCACACAAGAAGCACACGTTAGGCTCGCCCCGGGAGTGTTCCCAGGACCCACCTCCGGTGTGAGAGTAAGTATGTATGATACGAAGGATAAGGGAGTAGTTGAGAGTAAATGCAATATATGTGTGTTGGTTGAGTGACATAAATGAGGTGGGGGTATTTATACTACCCCATCTCTTTACTTGCTTTACCTCGGGAAGGAGCAAATAGTATTACACTGTACATAGTAGGTAGGTGTCAGGTCACGTGGGTAACACAATCCCTGAGAATCTGGGATGGCGGCGTGACCGCCATTAATGCTATTATCCTTCGTGTAATAGAGGAGTCCCCGGACAATATGATGGTTCTTTTTGACCCTCCGGCTCATGGATAAGGATCCGAAGGGTTAGTTACCGGAGCCCGTAGAAAAGTCCGAAGGTTGTGAACCGTTCGGACACATACGCCAACAAAATCCAAGTAAAAGAGAGAAGCTTGATTACATTGAATATGAGGTCTTTGATAGGTTTCTTTATCGCAAAGACCATGCCGGTTTCTGATTACATTTTGTGTCGATTATGATTACATTCGTCCATTTGTATTATGGGTTTCGCTAACGTACATTTGTCTAGTATTATTTTTTAACATGTTCTATTATTATTTTTCTCGTATAATCTCTATATACATGCATAAAGTTGTGACTGATAAGATTATTTCATATGATACAAGTTGAAAAGAAAAAACCCTAACATCATTTCGGCTACAAGTGTGTTAATTACTGTAGATACGTATCCTAAAATTTGAACTTTGAACATCAACTCAAACTTTGACCGCCCAAGGATCTTCCACCTTTTAAAAGTTTTATTGAGCTTATGAAACCCCGTCCAAATCAATGAATATAATTGTTAAGAATTTATGCTAATTTTTGATTACCATATATCAACAAATAAAAACTAGGAAACAACGTAACTTTAAGGGGTCAAAAATATATGCGTATGTGAATAAGTTTATTCGAACGCACCTTGATCCATCTTGAATACGAAAAATGCTAAGAAAATTACTCAATGTTCATATAGACATTGTTTATGGCACCTAATGTCTACAGAAAATAGAACGAAATTTCACAAAAAACTATTGTTTTTCAGAATATCCCTGAACCAATGCTTTTTCAAGCTTGTTGGGGGATCTTCATAATTCGGCTAGTTTTCCAAACGTGTGAGAACAAAAATCAATCGCCAGCTTTGTTTGACAACTGAATATAAGAACAAGTTTGCAAATACCCTATTGTCCTATTCTTATTGTCTTAACATATCAATGTGTCTAACGGGACAAAAGCCTAATTCAGAATCATCAATACTGTTGAATTTAGACAAATTTTTATGTGGTCCTAATCATTGTTCCGGCTGTTTTGTTGAGAAAGGAGCAGCTTAACGATGATTGCTTGGACTAAAAAACCAAGAAAATGAAATTACTTGTGAAATTACATAGGGTTTGACGTTATCATACACACGTCAAACTTATATAGGTATCCTATATATTACTACGTAGTTATTTGTTTTGACGACAAGCAATATGATTGGTTTACCCGGGGATATTGTCGTATCTTTGGTAAAAACAAAATTTAGATATTTTAGAACACATGCTTCTTGAACTTACCGCAGATGAATAGTTCATGCGTATACCAAAGGCTGGTATATAAACTGATTTCATACTTTTCCTACTTCCCTCCCGTTTCTTAAATCTTTCTATCTCTTGAGTTGCAGTTGCACAATGTGAATTGAAATTCAATGTTTTCTGAACTCTCTCCCTCAAAAGTACGTAAATTTCTAACTTCTCGTTATGTAGACCATTTAGCGAGTAGAATACATGTTATTGCTTTCGGGGAAGGGGGATCAGATAATGTTGGCTTTTAATTTGATCAATGTCATTACTCGAGCACGATGTATAACCTACATGCTGTGAAGGTAAGTTATGCTATCGATCATCCAAATTTGTAAAGTTGATAAGATTTTAGTTGTTTATTTTAACTGTATTTATTGTTCATTTTGTGGGTCGTCTGTTTGGTTGATTCTATTTTATATCTCTCGTCAGTAAATATGATCAGTACTTTGTTAGTGCAAAGGTATAAATATGGAATTGCTCAAGTATACACATCTAGCTATTAGTGTTTATATAACTGCTTCTGCTAAATACTCATGGACGGAACCAAGGTGGGTTCCAAGAGTCCTTGGAACTCATATTGTAGCGTAAACTCTTATATAAAATATTAATTTTATATTATTGCCCAGTCTTTTAAAAAAAAATTTGTAGTTTTTTTCTTTCTCAAAAATACACCGTATCACTTTTAATCTTGATTTTGTCCGTGTAATATTTATGATAAACTTAGCGTGCATAATTCTTTTAAGATTTGTGTTTACATGTTAACCCGAAACTTTAGATGGTACTTCTTGAAATTACATATGTCAAATTCTTATTGCTACACTACACATGTCTTATATGTCGCAATTCTATTGGTTTAACCAAGTCTACGTAACAACCACTATAAAATACATAACGACCTCAACAAAGTCAAAACGAATAACACTCTATTAACTTGGAGTACTTGATCAAACAACATTCACAAATATTAGATATAATATTTTCGGATCAAATAGATCGATCATACAATAGAATATTTTTTTTTTTGAAAGGCAACAAGAAATATATTAACAACAACGATCCAAACTAGTGCATCAAAATGGCATCCCAACTCCTCAATCAAGACAATTGAGGAAGCAGAGACCAAAAGTTACAGACAACAAATAGCCCCTCTATCTGGCAGTACACACTGACTATATGACATTTAGAGAGACTTTGACCACACAGATTGCAAACTTGCAGACTCACACCACACCAACACAAAGAAATTTAGAATTTGCAAGCCTTGATCGGGTCCGAGCACCACTCTATCCATGATGAAATAGATTCCTTTGCTCTATTAGAGATCCAATGAAATGAGAGAACTTGTACCTCATCACAAATTGTCGACATATTGAAGGCTTTATTTTCAAAAACTCTCTTATTTCTAGCATTCCAAATCATATATAACATCACCCAACAAACCGCTTGCCAAACCGTTCTTTGTTTTTTATGAAAATTTGGCAAGCCTTTGTGTTCAACAATATCTTGAAGCGACCCAATATTAAAAGTACCCATATTCCACCACTTAAAGAGTTTGCCCCAAGAATCTCTTACCCGAGAGCACCCTAAGAAGCAATGATCCACCGTTTCAATATCATTTCCACAATGTGGACAAAGAGTTGAGTTAAGATCGATACCAAGATGTTCGAGCCATGTGTAAACCGGTAATCTTCTTTTATGTAGACGCCAAATAAAAATACAAACTTTTCTTGGAATGATCTTGCACCATTTTGTCTCTTGAGCCCCAACTGTTGGATTTAAGATCATGTCATCTGCCATTTCCCTAAGTCTTTTAACTGTGAAAGCACCATTATCGTCATGTATCCATCTCCATGAATCTTCTTGCACCACATTTGGAACAAAAAAATTAGTTAGAACCGTCAATTCCTCAAAATCTCCTAACCCTCTACCTCTTAATTCTCTAGCCCAATCCCACCTCCAATCCCATGTATCATTACTCCACACCTTCTTATCACCAACCGTAATATATTTATTGACTTCTAGTCTATATAATCTAGGAAACTTCTCACTAAGAACCACCCAATCCCCAATCCAACTATCTAGCCAAAAGAGAGTATTATTCCCGTTACCAAGTTTTTTTTCAAAGGAGCCACAAAAATTAAAGCCCAAAGTTTGAATATCTCTACCGGTCTTTACTATATCCCCCCACTTAGAACCTCTCGACATTCTATGAACACCCTCTTCATCCTTTAAACCACCATCATTACCATAAATACTTTTAATAACTCTAACCCAAAGTCTACTACCTTCAACTCTAAATCGCCACCACCATTTACCTATCAAAGCCCAATTGAAGGCTTTTAAGCTACCAATATTTAAACCACCCAAAGAAAATTTGTTAAGAGTCACTTCCCATTTTACCCAAGATGTTTTTCTTACTTCATCATTTCCCCCGCAAAAAAAACGTTGTCTTACACTTTCTAAAGATTTAAGAACACTATTCGGGGCACGAAATAAGGAAAAGAAATATAGGGCTAAACTACCAAGTACCGACTTAATCAACGTTAATCTTCCACCATATGAGATCATCTTTGTCTTCCACTTTCCTAATCTTTTCTTGAACTTTTCGACGATAACCTTCCAACTATCACTCTTTTTCATATTTAAGCCAATTGGAATACCAAGATACGTAAATGGCATATTTCCTGCCAAACACCCCATTCTGTTAGCAAGACTCTCAACTTCCTCGCTATGAACCCCAATTCCATATAATATTGTCTTATTTGAATTAATTTTCAAACCGGATGCTTGTTTGACACACTCCATGATTTTCATAAGGTTTCTTGCATTTGATTCTTTCCACTCTCCAAATATTAGTGTATCGTCGGCATATTGGAGGTGAGAAATTGGAACATCATTCCTACCAACTTTAACCCCTTTAAAAAGACCATTTGCTGCCGCATCTTTTAGAGTCACATTAAGGCCTTCCGCCGCCACAAGGTAAAGAAATGGTGAGAGAGGATCGCCTTGCCTAACCCCCCTCTCCATCTTGAATTCCAAAGTTGGGGATCCATTAACAAGTACCGAAACGGAAGCCGATTCTTGGCACGTTCGAACCCACTTGCACCATCTTTCTCCAAAGCCCATTTGTAAAAGCGTATTTTGAATAAAGTTCCAATTAACGCTATCATAAGCTTTTTCAAAGTCAATTTTCAACAGGAATGCTTTCTTCTTTTCTTTCTTCAGATAATCACAAGTTTCGTTTGCAATTAATCCGCCGTCAAGAATATACCTTCCTTGAATGAAGGCATTTTGTTCTTCTCCAATGACATTACCGATCACCTTTTTCATCCTATCAGCAAGGATCTTTGAAATTATCTTATAGTAGCAGCCAATTAAACTTATCGGTCTATAATCACTTAAACTCAACGGGTCTTGAACTTTGGGAATTAATGTTATAAAAGACGAGTTACACCCATTTGAGATGTTTCCCATACTCCAAAACCATTTGATAGCATTCACCAAATCGATCTTAACAATACCCCAATATTTCTTCAAAAACCCGAAATTGAAACCGTCGGGACCCGAGGCTTTTTTACTTCCACATTGTTTAACGGCTTCCCATATCTCTTCTTCATCGACCTCTCTTTCTAAATCATCCTTTTCACTAATTGAAATTCTATTAAAATTGCTATTGATCAGACATGGTCTTACTTCATTTGTTTCCTTAAAAGTATCTTTGAAAAAATTATATACTTCTGACTTTAGAGTCGTCGGGTCTTCACACCACCTTCCATCTACCAACAACCCCTTTAAACCATTCTTTCTTGTGTTATTTCTCATGCATGCATGAAAAAACTTTGAATTTCCGTCACCTTCTAATGCCCATTTTGATCTCGCTTTTTGTTTGATCATATCATTCTTACACTTATCTTTTTCAACCCACCCTTTACGCGCCTCTTTCCATCTCTCCAATTCCACTTCATCAAGATCTCTTGATTCGGCAATTAACTCCCATTTTGTAGCTTCATTCTTAAGACTTTCTATTTCATGCAACTCACCACCGAACTTGATTTTACTCCAAGTTTTCAGACCTTCTTTCACATTTTTCAGCTTATCTCTAAATCTTGAATCAGGATTCACTGAAAATACCATTTTTTCCCAACAATCTTTAACTATATCTTCGCATTCTTTTTCTTCCATCCATACAATAGAATATCTATTTAATCTTTTTCTATTTAGGTTATAAAAGAAATGAAACAATATATGTGTGGTTCGATTTTTTGTGTCTGGTTTTTGATCATAAGATGTTTTGCTTCGTTGATATGTGGTTCTTCAGATACCGTAAGTGAGATATTCGATAATTTTTGTTTTTAGTAGGTGTTATAGATATGTAAATTAATGGTTTGTGACTTCTTTTTATGTGTTTATGTAGGTGCTTTATGAGTCGTTTGATGAAGCGTTTCAAGGGAGGTGGATCGTGTCTGAGAATGACGATTATTTAGGTATTTGCTTTGTATGATTTGATCTGTTGTTTACTGTTATGATTATTATGTAGATTGAAAAACAGTGATCATTGTGCATATGCCCAAAAAAGTTGGTTACGTGGGCAGAATTGCTATTACGGACAATTTGGTCTGATTTTGCTAAATGTTGTAACCACTTTGTGATCATATATTTTTGTTAGTCTTATACTCTTATTGGTTAGATATTATTGTTTCCTTTAGGTGTGTGGAAGCACTCAAAGAGTGAGGGACATGACGATTATGGGCTCTTTGTGAGCGAAAAGGCCCGGAAATATGCAATTATTCATGAGCTCGACAAACCTTTAAACCTCAAAGACACAACAATTGTCCTCCAATTCAAAGCCCGTTTTCAAAATGGTCTCGAATGTGGTGGTGCATATTTAAAAAACCTTCGTCCACAAAATGAGAGTTGGAACCCTGAACAGTTTAGCAATGAATCTCCGTATTCGATAATGTTTTGTCCTGATAAATGTGGTGCTACAAATAAGGTCCATTTTATTTTAAAGCATAAGAATCCAAAAAATGGTGAATATGTTGAACACCATATTAAGTCTCCCCCTATAGTCCCTTCGGACAAATTATCCCATGTGTACACTGCTATTATAAACCCCGATAACGAGTTATGAATCTTAATTGATGGTGACGAAAAAAAGAAAGTTAACTTTTTATCATCCAAGGATTTTCAGCCGTCGTTGGTACCTGAAAAAATGATTCCTGACCCAGATGATAACAAGCCCAAAGATTGGGACGATAGAGCGAAAATTCCAGACCCGGACGCGGAAAAGCCAGACGACTGGGATGAAAATGCACCTATAGAAATATTGGACGATGAAGCTGAGATGCATGAAGGATGGTTAGAAAACGAACCCGAGGAAATAGATGATCCCGAGCGGTAAAGCCTGAAGACTGGGATGATGAGGAGGATGGTGAGTGGGAGAACCCGAAAATTGAGAACCCGATATGTGAATCTGCACCGGGCTGTGGAGAGTGGAAAAGGCCCATGAAAAGGAACCCGGATTATAAAGGTAAGTGGTATGCTCCACTTATGGATAATCCTAATTATAAAGGTATATGGAAGCCTAGAGAAATTCCAAACCCGGGTTACTATGAACTTGACAAGTCTGATTTTGAGCTCATTACTGGTGTTGCTATTGAGATTTGGACAATGCAAGATGGGATTTTGTTTGATAATGTTTTAATTGCGAGCGATGAGAAAGTTGCAGCTTCAATTCGGGATACGACTTGGAAGCCAAAGTTTTTGGTAGAAATAGAGAAACAAAAGGAAGAGGAGAAAGAAGCCAGTGTTGAAGGTCGAAAAGGGATTCAGGTAACAGGGTTTTTTTCTGCTGATATTTTTGCGCAAATTTTGACTCGTTTGTTAATAATTTGGCTAGCTACGATTTATGCTCATCTTTGTTGCAGAAGGTTGCGTTCGATGTCTTTTACAAGATTGCGGAACTACAATTCTTGGATGGATACAAGACAAAGATTTTGGTACGTCACGCGCAAGTATTCTATTTTGGTACGTCTCACGCATGTATATGAAATTCTAGTCAAGTTGTAATTTCTTTTTTCTTTTGTTACAGGAGCTTATCAAAATGACTGAGAAACGACCAAATATTGCACTTGGCGTTGTAGTTTCAATCATTATCATATTCTTTAGCATTTCGTTGAAGATGTTGTTTAGGAGGAAGAAACCAGTAAGTGCCAAATTGATCACTGTCCTCTTAATAAAATCTTCATGTCTCATGTTTAGTAATTAGTACCCTTAAATTACCTGTATCTTTTTTACTAATTTAGATGTGCCAACTGTATGGGCTAGAATCTGGCCCGTCAGTCAAAACTTAGGCTCTTATATTCTCAATTAAGCCCAGCTAGTTTCAGCTATGATTAATTTACAATTTTTTAATTTTTTTAATAACATAAGTTTGGCTTGAATTTAGGAATACTAGTGGAAAATGTATCCAATAGACACTTATTTCTTTGTTGTATATTAAACTACATTTTTTTTTTTTTTTTTTTTTTTTTTTTTTTTTTTTTTTTACACTAGCTTTTAACTTTTCCTATCGTGTACGTGTATCATCACGTGTGAAGTTTGATCCATTTGAATGGATAGCTATTTAAAAATGTATTCGAATTTTACACACATGATAATACACAGAATAGAAAAAATTTAAAAGTTAGTATACTAAGTAAGAAAAAAGTAATTTGAAACGGACTACGAATTATAACATCTATGAAAATAAAATTTAATTCTAATATGGCATTTGAAAAAAAATTATAAATATGTATTCGGGCATTAAACAGGGCAGTGACTTTTTATCGACCGGCTTAAGGAGCAGTGTGTTAAGGGGCTTGGACTTATGGGCTCTTTTAGTAGTTAACTTTTCATCCTTGGTCTTAAACGGGCTGGAGTTGGAAAAGGATATGGAAAAATATCAAGGTCCAAATGCACAGCTTGTGTCTTACCATGTTGTACGCATATACGTTTGCTATTATATATGGACCTGTTAGTAGTTACTTTATGCAATTTTTATTAAAGAAAACTGTTTGAAACAGGCAATGTTGAAGGTGAATGTGGAAGGAAGGAAGGATGAAGTGGAGAAAAAGACGAGGAAAGCAATTGATGCAGACAAGAGAAAAAACGACGCAACTAGTCCTCGTAAAAGAAATGCAAGGCGTGCCAACTGAGCTCGTATCAAGCATCTGCTCAAATTTTGGTAGAATGTAGGTGTTGCCTCTTATCATCAGTGTTGTCTAACATGTGTTCTAAGAAATTGAAAAAAGCATTTAGCATACATTAATTAAGTTTGTTTCTACACATATTTTTCGAACGGTGGTTGTTTGCATATTTGAGTTATTATTACCATAATAAGCAATATTTAGGATCAATTTGCTCTAAGTGGAACCCTAAAGTGAACACATCATCAGTAGCCAAATGCTACACTTCAGACCCATCTACTTCTAAGTGGGATCATATAAGCTTAATAGAGATCTTCTTGTTAAAAGTTGTGTCGAAAATGTTAAATTATTTTTTATGAGATTTGTGTCTTGTAACCTCTATTTGGGCTTGGATCGGTATGGGTTTATGGTGGGCTAAATAGAATTTTGGACGATTGTTGGAACTTTAAGACATGGTTTGAAGACTAAAGTATGTACTATTTTTGTGCTTGTTCCATTATTTTAATGTTTACAAAGAGGTTGGTGATACAAGAGGCAAGTTCGAACGTACAACGGTACAAGTGAAGGTTATAAGTTTTGCACATGTTACATAACCTTTCTGGTCAGATTTTATTCGTTGATAAATTGATCTCGAAGGTAGTTCGAGATAAAATCCTGGTTTTAAGTTTCATATGGGCTGCAAAGAGATGAAACTCACTCATTTGTGCTTTGTAGATGACATGTTGGTTATTTTTCATGGTGATGTAAGGTCTGTAACAATTGTCAAGGAAGCTTTATTCAACAAGAGCACAATCTTCTTTGGTAAAGTTAAGGGTTAATTATGTGAAAACGTACTATATTTGTCAAGAAAATTACTTCTGCGTAGCGAACTAAAAAAAATCTTCTTTTGTACACTAATGTTGACACTTTTGTCTTTATTTAGGTATTATGACACTTTTACCCTTTCAAATTACATAAATATTTTTTCAAATTTTATTTTTTCGAAATAATTTTTTGTTTTGACATTTTTTTCAATTTTTTTGAAATAATTTTTTTTAGAAATTTTTCGGAAAAAAAATATTTTCGAAAAAACAAATGTTTTCGTTACATTTTCAAAAAAATTAATTTCGAAAAAATATTTTTGTGACATTTTAAAAAATATTTGGAAAAAAAATTATTTTGGAAAAAAAAGAATTTTCGAAAATAAAAAATTTCGTGATATTTTCAAAAATATTTGGACAAAAAAAAAATTATTTCGAAAAAAAATATTTTCGTGAAATGTAACGGCAGGGACCATTTATGTAATTTAGCATAGGGACGATGGATGCAATTCTCAAAAATTCAAGGGTAAAATGGTCATCACAATTTTATGTTTTGTCTTTGTTACTCACATGAAGACAAAAGTGTCAACATTATTGTACAAAAGAAGATTTTTTTTAGTTCGCTACGCAAAAGTAATTTTCTTGGCAAGTATAGTACGTTTTCACATAATTAACCCTAAAGTTAAACCAATTGAGAAGCAAGGGATTTTGGACATTATGCTTTTTAAAGTTGGAAAATTCCCAACGAAATATCTTGGTGTTCCCCTAATTATGAAAAGGATGGTAGTCATGGAGTGTAAGCATTTATGTAGACAAAGTGAAAAAACAACGCACTCTCATATGTAGGAAGGTCTCATTTAATTGTCTCAGTTTATCGCAAATATGCGACTTTTATATTTCTTTTTCGGGTTGTTCCCGAATTTTAAGCGACATTATTCTTTTGGTGACGCTTTAGTGACAAATAATGATCCTTTAGCAACTTTTTTTTGGCATAAATGTCATTATTGAAGTCACTAAAAATTCACAATAAAACATTAAAAAATGGAAAACAAAATACTCGCAAAGATACTAAACTCAAATTTGCGAAATTGATTTATTGTTTCTTGTTATTTTGATTAATATCTTTGCCGGGATTTAAGATTTCAGATGCAGTTAAAAGCAAATTTGTGATATTCATATATAGTATTCATAAGGTAGGGATCCAGTAAGAAGTAAATTAAAATAAAAAGTGGTAAGAAGTGACAAAAACTACGGATTTGAGATGCAACGACTTGCATTAGATGCATTTCTATTCATATAGATGCAACATCTTGAGTTTCGAAAGTTAATTTGATGTATAGATGGTGCAAATTGATTTTCATGATTTTAGCACGTGCAGAGGAACAAAAAATAAGAGAAATCAAGAAATGCATCTAATATACGTATATGCATCTGATTAAAAGCTAGAAAATACACTATGGTGCGTTATAATGCATCTAAGATTATAGGGATGCATCTAATTTAGGTCGGTGCATCTCTGATTTGTGGTTATAGTTCTTCTTATTCCTTCTTATTTTAAGCCAGTATTCATATATAGTATAAGATCTTGTGGAAGATATACAAAGGTTGACCCTTTATTCTAAATAAAATTCTTAGTGACTTCTCTGTCACTAAAGTGACTCAATGTTGTACATAAATTCTTATGGAATTCTATTTTTTTAATGCATAATTAAGACTTCTATGTCACTAAAGTGACTTAATGTTGCATATAAATTCTTATGGAAGTCTAATTTTCAAGACATAATTAAGCCTATCGAAGTGACACTGAGGTATATTTTTTATGATTAGAGTTCTCACCTATTGGTGATACATATATCCTTATTTGTTACTGCTTTGAATTTGCATCCATATCTAACCCTATGTGATTATGCAGAATATTAAGCAGTTGGAGTGATGAATCCAGTAAGTAGAAATTCCAAATCCATCGATGTGGTGATTCCCATTAGCAAAGTGCACCAAGTTGACAATCTGAGTGCTTCACGTACTCCATCGGCACAAGCACTGCCATTGAATCTACCTTGTCAAGATCTACTTGATGGTAAGCCCTTTGTTTCACAATAAATCTAATAGAGTTATTATGGTTTAAAATATATTGGAATCATGTTTTAGTTCTGTATCAACGTGTTTCTTATACCAATGGGCATTTAGCCTAATGGTACCAAAGGCGCCCACCAACCATAAGTTGTGGGTTCAAGTTCCATGGGAACATGTATGTGTGTGTGAGTATTTGCCATTTTCGACCAATATTTTGTTTCTCATACTAAGAAAATGAAATCTTGCTTATCAAGTTTTCTTAGACGCCGGAGAATGTTAGGGCTAAAATAAAAGGCGATTCACACAATTTAAAAATATAAGAACATTATGGTGATACATACTGGTAAAACAAACATCCTAATATACTCTCTAAGACGGAGTATATGGATATAATTGTTCTTAAGCTTTTTTACCTAAGCACCTACCAAATCAATGGTCACATAAATTAAGTTGCTTGTGGTTCATCTATTTTGAGATATGTTAAAACGAATTCAAGTAAATACCAACAATTTTTTTGTTCTATATATTGATTCTTATCAGCAAATTAAACTGCGTCTTTAGAAAGATGTTTTGATAAAGTTTCAAAGCTACAATATAGGTTATGTTTGTCACAGAGCTTTTTGAGGCAATGAGCGGTGATCGAGCTTTTTGATTTTTAGTGTTCGTTTGGCAAAAGAGCAGTGAGTTTTGTGATTTTTAAGAAAACTCATTTTTCCAATGCTTCTTTAAGAAGCTGTGAGCGGTGAGCAGTGAGCTGTCGCTACAGCTCACAACTCACTACTACTGCTCACAGCTACTAATTTTGCCAACATATATAGCCTTAATTGCCGGATTAAGTCCATCAACAACTTCCCCAAATATTTCATTATCATACATGATCCTAAAAAAATTACCGATATATCACTCAATTTTAAACTTTGTTTTGATATCATATGTGTGCTGATGTGCCATTACTGAATATCGGGTTAAAATATAACAACATGACAAGTTTTAAATTGTTCCTTTGCTGATGTGTAGATCATGTAAAGGTGACAACAATATTTTAAGTTCATGAATGTATAATAGCAAAATATTACTCGTAGTAATTTAAAGTGTCTGTTGCATGATAAACTAACTTTATATTTATAATTAATAATAAAAATAACGTGGTGCTAAGGTGACGTGGTATGTACAATTATTGATGACGTGAATTTTAATTAGAGACGAAAAAAATGTGCATGTATGATATCAACATATATAGACTCAGTTTAAAAGTCTTACAAAAATATGGATTAGTGCAATAGATCAAAAAACTACATGGAGAGACTCATCGATCGATTAATATGAAGTGATGTTGCTCTTATCTTTTATTTTTAATCTTGCTTTGAAAACAAAACTGTTTCACTTATTTTCATACAAATAGGGTAATGACTTGGTTTTGATCGAAATTATTTAGAAGGAAGACGAGAAGAGTACGTCGAAATCTGCTTGCCTCTCTACATAGCATCAAGAAAAGGTGACTGGAAAAAAGCCAAGAAAATTTTAGACAAACACAAAGAGCTCGTAAGATTTAGTATCACTAAAAACTGTGAGACGCCACTTCATGTGGCAGTGTCTAGACGACACACTAAGTTTGTGAAAAATCTGGTGAGCTTGATGGAAAAGGAAGATCTTGAGCTTCAAGATAAAAGTTCCTACACTGCCTTATGTATAGCAGTTAGAACTTTCAATCTAATTTTCTATCGAAATGTTGAAATGGCCAGAATATTGCTGCAAAAAAACAAGGCCCTTATCGATATCCCTACAAGTCTAGGAATGATGCCGCTCCACATGGCGGCTTCCTACAAAATGGGCGCAAAAATGGTGAAGTTTCTCTATGAAAATTCTCAGACTTTGGAAGGTGATTATTGGACACCTGAGAGTCGAAGTTGCTTTCTCTTGACATGTGTGGAGGCTGAATATTTTGGTAAGCTAGTATTTAGTTTGGTGCCAGTTTTATTATAACTTTGATATCTATATACTTTTTGTTACAAAGTAATTGGAATAATACCCGTTCAAGGGTTGTTGTGCCATTCTCATTCATTATATAGAGTTAGGGTTACATGGAGGAGGATACATAATTACAATGAAGCCCCTACACTATACATCAATATACACAGATATAAATAAAGGATAAAATATAAATTACATAGTTAACACACCCCCCGCAGTCCGAGCTGGAGGATCCCGAATGCTAAGACTGGACCTAAACTCGAAAAATAACTGTGAGGGTAATCCTTTAGTGAAAATATCTGCAAACTGATGCGCAGAGGGAACATGTAACACACGCACATGTCCAAAGCCAACACGTTCCCTCACAAAGTGTAAATCTATCTCTATATGTTTGGTTCTTTGGTGCTGTACCGGGTTAGAAGCTAAATAGACTGCACTGATATTATCACAGAAAACAACAGTAGCACGAGACAAGGGACAAAACAACTCAAGGAGAAGATTGCGTAGCCATGCTGATTCAGCAACAACATTAGCTACACCCCTATATTCAGCTTCGGCACTAGAACGAGAGACGACATGTTGCCGCTTGGAAGACCAAGAGACAAGGTTATCGCCTAGAAAGACACAAAAACCAGAAGTAGACCGACGTGTCTCAGGACAACCCGCCCAGTCTGCATCAGTGTACGAGATCAAACGATCAACGGATGAAGGACGGATAAAAAGCCCAAGAGACAAAGTCCCTTGCAGATAACGTAAAATACGTTTTAGTGCATTCATATGTGGTTCACGAGGATCATGCATAAAGAGACAAACTTGTTGAACAGCATACTGAATATCAGGACGAGTGAACGTGAGATATTGTAATGCACCTGCAAGACTACGATAGAGTGTAGGATCTGAAACAGGAGTACCAAGTGACGACAACTTAGATTTAGTATCAACAGGAGTGCGACATGGATTGCAGTTATCCATGTCAGCACGAGAGATGATCTCTCGAGCAAAAGTAGATTGGGCAAGAAACAATCCCGAGGAAGAGCGAGTGGCTGAAATACCAAGGAAATATGAAAGCGACCCAAGATCAGTCATTGCAAACTCAGATGAGAGACGAGAGACAACGCGTTGTACTAAATAAGTTGAAGATGCCGTCAGAATAATGTCATCTACATATAAGAGCAAGTAGATGATATCTTGACCACGACGATACGTGAAAAGGGAGGTATCGGATTTGCTACTACGAAAACCAAGAGAGGTGACATAGACTGCAAATCGTTGGTACCAAGCACGAGGTGCCTGCTTAAGACCATAAAGAGCCTTACGAAGGAGACACACATGATGAGGAAACGCAGGGTTAACATAACCAGGAGGTTGTTTCATATAAACCTCTTCAGTTAAATCACCATTTAGAAAAGCATTTTTTACATCTAGCTGATGAATGGGCCAATGTTGAGAAACGGCAATGCTAAGGACAATGCGAATAGTGGCTGGCTTGACAACAGGACTAAAAGTCTCATCAAAGTCTATACCTGGTTGTTGAGAGAATCCTTGAGCAACCAAGCGCCCTTTGTATCTCTCAAGATTTCCCAAACTATCAAATTTATGTCGATAAAGCCACCGACACCCAACAATGTTGGCATGATAAGGACGAGGAACAAGATCCCATGTGTGATTGGAAAGAAGAGCAGACATTTCAGAGTCCATAGCTGCTTTCCAGTTAGAATCACGCATGGCTTGAGCCGTAGACCTAGGAATAGGAGAGGGTACATTAGTGGCCAATAGATTGAGTCGATCAACCTGCTTTAGGGACCCGGTTTGAGACCGAGTTACCATAGGGTGAGTTTTGATAGGCTCAGGGCTTGGACTAAAGTTAGGAGGAGACATGGACTCAACTTCTGTAGAATTGGACGAACCCAAGGCACGAACAGAGCTAGGAGCAGATGTTTCGTCATGGTTAAGGGTTTCGTCGGCAACGCTAGGAGACCCCACTTCTCGATGAATGGTCTGCGACGACGGAGAAGCTGCTGCATCACGGCTAGAAGTGGTTTGAGAATTTTGATTTGAAGAGGGTAAGGGTCCAAAACCAGGTGGAACAAGTGGGGCGTCTTGTAAGCCAAAGATGTCATACTCCGAACTAGATGGCTTGGAATAAAAAGAGGAATACGGAAAATGAGACTCATCGAACCGAACATGACGAGAGATGATCACTTTATGTGTAATCAGGTCATAACACCGTGATCCACGATGATCAGCAGAAGGACCAAGATAGACGCATGCAGTGGAGCGAGGAGCTAGTTTGTTTTCACTTTTTATGGATTTTCCCTTTGCGCAACAAATCTGATGTATTTACAGTTTTTTCAAACTTTCGTGCCTATGTTGTCAATCAGTTCAAAACTGATATTCAGTCATTCCAATGCGATAATGGGAAGGAATTCAATAATTATAATTTCTTGACACTTTGTCAAAAACATGGTATCAAGGTTCGCTTCTCTTGTCCTTACACATCTCAACAAAATGGAAAGGCTGAACGTACCATTAGAACTGTAAACAATGTAATTCGAACTCTTTTGTTTCAAGCTTCCTTACCATCCTCTTTTTGGGTGGAAGCTATGAACATGGCGGTTCACCTTCTTAATCTTCTTCCAACAACAACACTTCAGTTTAAAACTCCATTTGAATTATTGTATGGTTTCTTTCCTACCTTTAATCATTTGCGAGTCTTCGGGTGTTTGTGTTATCCAAATCTACCATAATAGATCTAGAAGTATTACTAGGTGTTAAGGAAGTGAAGTTACCTGAATTGAAGCTCATGTGTGAGCTGGCACCTGTATCCATATACTGTTGAGGATCGTACTGTGGTGGTTGTTGAAGCGACATGGAGCTGAAGACGGAGGCAAGATCAGTTGGCTGTTGTTGATAACCAAATGAAGGTCTTGGAGCAGTAGCAGCATATCCACCAAATGGAGCAGCATATCCTCCAAACTGAGGTGCATATAGACCATAGTGTGGTTGGACACCATAGTATGGTGGTGCACCAAATATAGGAGGAGGTAATGATGGTGGCGGTGGTTGTAGTTGTTGAGGAGACGGTAGAACTTGAGAGGAACCATTGGCCGGCGAATGGCCGGAGCTTGCAAAGTGAGCAGCTTGAGGACGAAACTGATGACTATAGTGAACTGGAGCATACGACGTGTTGCCATAAGTGGAAGCAAGTTGTTGTGAATGTCCCATTCCTGAAATACCTGCAGAAGAAGAATTACCTGCATCACCACTATTAGTAACCCCCCCCCTTGGGAGCCCCACGATTATTACCCCCATTTTTGTTAGACTTGTTTTTCCCTTTTCCATTATTCGAACGGGTAGTCGTGGAAGTGTAAAGGGCAGTAGATGAGTTTAACACAGGGTCACATGAGGGTTCAGCTTGTTCATCACGTGATTCATGCAACAAGAGCATGTTACGCGCATCAACAAACGAGGGAAAGGGTTTGGTGTTAGTAATGATATCTTTCATGCTGTTGTAGGATGGAGGTAAATGGCGAAGTATTTGCATGACAAGTTCAGTTTCACTAACAGGTGAATCAACATCAGTTAAGGCATCCGCAATATTCTTAATGGTTTGACAATAATCTGTTATAGACATAGAGCCCTTTTTAGTAGTAGTAAAGGTTTCTTTGAGTTGAAGGGATCTAGACATCTTATTGTTTGTAAAGAACCCGTCAATGTTATCCCATAGATCCTTAGACGTACATTTGTCTCGAATGACTATTTTTAAAAGACTCGCTTCACAAGTGGTATAGAACCAGGTTTTAATTTTAGAGTCCATAGAATACCAGTTAATGTCATTAGGTCCACTTGGCGTAGAATCCCCAGTTATATGACCATTCACCTTAGCGGAAGTACACAAATCCAAAAAGATTGTTCGCCACAGTTTATACATAGAACCATCGACAGATAATTTAAAACTAAAGTTTTGATAAACATTAGTTAAGGAATAAGCGAGGGAACTAGCAGATGGGACTGTGGTGTCAACAACAGCGGCGGTTGTCATGGCAAAAATAACGAAAAAAGGGAATCACAAAACCAAACAAAAAATAGGAAAGTAAAAAATGCGTGCTCACCGCGGGTAGAAGACAATGTGATGAATGCAAATAAGATGGCGACACCAACCGTAGACGTCACTTGCAGATTTGCTTCAAAAAAAAATCTTGATCTTAGTGCACGTGTCTTGAACTTGTGGATTAGATTTGTTGAAAAAAGCTAACACACACAATTAAATATTCAAAAGTCACAACAAATAATGATGTATTGTCTATAATGAATATTTAATAAACACTTGAAGAGGGCAGCGGAAAAAAAAAAATTTAGATCGACCAATTTTATTGTTGACGGCTGAAAAGAGAAAACCTAAAATATTAGGCTCTGATTACCATGTTACAAAGTAATTGGAATAATACCCGTTCAAGGGTTGTTGTGCCATTCTCATTCATTATATAGAGTTAGGGTTACATGGAGGAGGATACATAATTACAATGAAGCCCCTACACTATACATCAATATACACAGATATAAATAAAGGATAAAATATAAATTACATAGTTAACACTTTTTATAATCATATATATATTGTTTTTATATTTCCTTAATTAGTGACATACTAATATCACTTTGGTTCTTGGAATAATTATATCTTACTTTTTGTTCTTGTTATTATAACTCTAATTATTATGATTATTATTTTTTAAACACAAAATACTCTCATATTTTTTTAACCTATAACCTATGGTTGGTGCGAAGATAGGAGTACGTTAGGCCAACGTCATGGTGGACTGGTGGTACTTTATCTTGGAAAATTATTTACCGAATTGCGCATAATTGATTTGGTTTACTATACTGAAACAAGTAATATCTATGATTTTGCTCTAAACCAAAGGGTTGGCTACTTGGATTAGTAATGTATCTATTAGACTTGGTGCTTTATGCTGCATTAAGCCTAGCTTATAACCGGCCAGTTCTGATTCGTAGTTGGCGTTTTACTTTACTTTCCACGGAAAATTGGGTCCATTTTGCATGGATGAATGGCTACTCATATGATATCAGGAGTTTCTTTAGTGTCTAACCAGTGAGTTTGATAATTACTTGGTGTACGTTACTATATAAAATTTTTGTAGTAGTGCCATAATCTTAGGAAGCTCAATTGGGGATTCTTTTCCTAAACCAATTGGCGATAGAATGAGTAACACACCAAACTTATATCTTAAGTTTTAAATTATCTTAGGTTGTACACCCGACAATCCTTACATGCCTCAAACACAAACCACCATTGGCCTCCCCTGCTACTATATAATATTCCATCATCTAACATTTATCATTCCACCGACCTTTTTCATTGGAACATGTACACCGCCTTTTACCGGGTTCCTTTTGGTACATGGCATACCCGGGATCCACTAATACTGTTGAACTGGGGTCTAAACGAGGGAACACCATACACATCACCACTAGGCCTAACCATAGCTCTAAGACCACATATATACAATCACATTTCAATTTTATTGCATTCTTCATATAATTTTAGATCATTAAGTAACTACATACATTGCAGATGTTGCACTGAATGTACTTGAGGACCGCCCAGAACAACTTGCTCTAAGCGGAGGGGGTGTTCTTAAAGGAGGTTGCTCAAGCTCAACAGCTCAAGTCAACAGCATAACAAAACAAAGCAAGCCTACAAAGCCAGCCAAGCTACAACTTCATAAGAAGGCTCAGATTGATTGTGGCATTATGTAATTGTATCTGTATTGGTATATTAGTCATAGATGTACTGTACAAGTAGAAATAGCATAGTTTGACTTTGTAGTTTGACTCCACTCTATAAATAGAGTGTTGTATGATTCATTTTAACTTGAATGAGAATAATACATTTTCACCTTCAACTATGTGATTCTCACTTTCTCTATATGGTATCAGAGCAATGATCAAGCTCAACCATAACCATCATACACTTCCGCCATCATAACAAACTCTGTCACAAAATAACCGTTTTTCCACCACTGTAACAAACTTTTTCCACCCTAACAAACTTCTACCACCGTAACTAACCACCATAATCCATCATACATCATCAGAATCCATAACTGAATACATATTCTTGCTCCTCATAACATCAAGAACACAATTATCATCACCAATCACTCTTATTCATCATCAAAACTGCTCAATTCATCAATTCTCATCAAGAAAATTCAAACAAGAAAATGGCGCCAACACAACAAACTATCTCCACAACTGAAGAACTTACATCCAATCATCCACTCTTCTTACATCAAACTGATCATCCAGGCCTCTTACTCATTTCAAAGAAACTTACAGGATCTGACAACTACAGTTCTTGGAAAAGATCATTGATGATAGCATTGAATGCAAAGAACAAGATGAAGTTGATCACTGGTGAGTTTCCTGAACCAGCAATGGATTCTGAGTTGAGAGCTTTATGGGAAAGAAACAATGATATGTTGATCTCTTGGATACTGAATACTGTGAGTGAACAGATTAGTAATAGTTTGCATTTCATCAATTCTGCTTCAAAACTATGGCTTGAGTTACAAGAACATTATGCTCAAATTGATGGTCATAGAATATTCCAGTTAAGTCATGATATAGTGCAATTAAGACAAGAAAACTGCAGTGTTGAAGTTTACTATCATAAATTGAAGGGATTATGGGATGAGTATGATGCATTGGAAGCACCATATCTGTGTATTTGCACTTGCAGCTGTGAAAATGGCAGAATCAATGGAGAAAGGGATCAGAGGAAAAGGTTGATTCAGTTTCTTATGGGGTTAGATGAAGGTTATTCTAACATCAGGGGTCAGATTTTACTCATGCAACCTTTACCATCAGCAGCCAAGGCTTATACTATGGTCAGACAAGAAGAAAAGCAAAGAGAGGGATCAAATTCAAAATCTGTATCATCTACAATTCTCAATTCTTACACCAACTCTTCAAGGCCAACAAACAGTACAAATCATAGGTATAACCCACCAAAACAGACACATCCAAACACAACTTTTGATAGGAGAAGTGGTTCTAATCCAAACACTGGTTATGAAAGAAAGGGTATTTTCAGAAAAGGAGTTTACTGTGGAACATGTGGAAAAGAAGGACACATACAAGAGGAGTGTTACAAAAATGTGGGGTATCCAGTGGGTCATCCACTTCATGGCAAATATCAGCCTACAAAGCAAAACAGGTCTTCTCATGATCAAAGACCTCAAAGGACTGTAAACATGGTTGTTGGACAAGAGAATGCAAAGTCATCAGCAACTCAAGACAGCTCCACAACATGCTCAAACTCCTCACAAGATGCAACTCATGTTTCTGCAAGGGTGGATCAATTACAAAACCAGTTGAATCAGGTTATGATCATGTTGCAGAACAGTCAAGGGAGTCTATTCCAAGGTATCTTTTCTTCTAGCAGCTTTAAACTTCCTAAATTCATTGCAACTCTCACTACTAGTTTTTAAAGATGCTTGGATAATTGATAGTGGAGCCACAGATCATATATCAATCACACTCACCTTAATGCACAACATTCACACATTAACCACACCAGTTCTTGTATCTTTACCTAATGGTCACACAGTCAAAGTTACAACTTATGGTTCAGTCACAATAAATGCTCACATAACTTTGCACAATGTGTTTTACATACCCTCATTCACATATAACATCATCTCAGTTAGCAAACTGCTTCATGGTACAACTATCTCACTTACCCTTACTGCTTCATATTGCATCTTTCAGGACCAGAACAAGAGGATTGCACATGGCACCCTCTGTGATGGCCTGTACTTCATGAATTCACCATCATCACACCCAACCAGCTCATCCAATGTTCTACATCTCAGTTCCAATCCATCATTGTGGCATTCAAGACTAGGTCATTCATCTTACAGTGTACTTAAACAAATAAAACCTATAGCACCCTTGTTTAGCAATACTACTCATTCCACTTGTGAAATATGTCCACTTGCAAAACAAAGTGCTTTACCTTTCAATGTTAGTACCTCTTATGCTACAAAATTGTTTGATCTTGTTCATATTGATGTTTGGGGTCCTTACAAACACACCACAATCAACAAATGTAAATACTTCCTCACAATTGTAGATGATCACTCAAGGGCTGTTTGGACTTATTTAATGCCAAGCAAAATACACACCAGTTCAAATATCAAAACTTTTTGTGCATATGTTAAAAATCACTTCAACACAACCATCAAAACAATAAGAACAGATAATGGTACAGAGTTCTTAAATGAGACACTCAGAAGCTATTTCACAACACATGGTATCTTACATCAAACCTCATGTCCAAACACACCACAACAAAATGCAAGAGTTGAAAGGAAACATAGACAATTACTTGATATGGCCAGAGCCATAAAATTCCAAGCCAATTTTCCAAATCATTTTTGGGGGTATTGCTTACTAGCTTCCACATATCTCATCAACAGATTGCCTTCCAAACCAATTTATCACAAATCACCATATGAGCTTCTTCACAATCAACCTCCACCACTAGACCATCTCAGAATCATTGGATGTAGAGCTTTTGTACACTGTCATAGTCCTGATAAACTTGAACCAAGGTCTATACCAACCATTCTAGTAGGATACTCATTCACTCAGAAAGGATATGTTCTTTATGATCCTATCACACACAAAATAATCACAAGTAGACATGTTTTATTTGATGAAACAGAATTTCCTTTCAAACAATCTACACACAAACAATCAACTTTTACACCATCATTCACTGATCCTACAACTCTACCCACATTTCCTACACCAACTCATACAACAAGTACCATGGAAGCAGATTCTACACCACAACAACCAATCACATCACCACAACCAACACCTTCTCCCACTTCTGAACCTACACATGCTCAAACTTCAACAGCATTCACACCACTACCACAACCAATACCTGTCATCACTGAATCACCACCCATCATCAATGAACCAGAACCACCACCACCACCACCTCAAAGAATCTCCACCAGAACTAAACAACCATCAATCAAGCTCACAAATTATCAATGCAGTCTTCCTAAATCTCTCATTCACAACATCACAAAGCATCATTACACACATTACATCAACTACAGAAATATACAATCACCAATCACCAGACATCTCATTCATAATATCAATAACATCACTGAACCACACACATTTTCACAAGCATCTAAGAATCCTAAATGGACAAAAGCAATGGATAAGGAAGTAATAGCTCTAGAATCAAATGATACTTGGGAACTAACTCTTTTGCCACCAGACAAATGCCCCATTGGCAGCAAATGGGTCTATAGAATCAAGTTTCATGCAGATGGTACTGTTGAAAGATACAAAGCAAGATTAGTTGCTAAGGGGTATACACAGAAAGAAGGAGTGGACTACAAGGAAACATTTGCTCCAGTGGCCAAGATGACCTCAGTCAGAGCATTACTTGCTGTTGCAGTTTACAAGAATTGGTACATTGAGCAACTTGACATCAACAATGCTTTCCTTCATGGAGATCTTAATGAAGATGTGTACATGACTCTTCCTCAAGGATACTATACTGATGCACCTCCCAACACAGTTTGCAAGCTTAAAAAGTCACTCTATGGATTGAAGCAAGCCAATAGACAATGGTTCACCAAGCTAACCACATTTCTCTTATCTCTGGGTTTTCAACAAAGCTTTGCAGACACATCTCTCTTCACTCTTACTAAGGAAGGTCACTTTCTTGCTTTGCTCATTTATGTTGATGATATTCTACTGTGTGGCAATAATAAGATCATGCTTCAATCAATCAAAAGTTCCTTAGATGATCAATTCAGCATCAAAGATCTTGGATCAGTACATTATTATTTGGGCATAGAGATATTTCAAAATTCCAAAGGATTAGTCATGTCACAAAGGAAATATGCCCTGGACTTACTGCAATGTGCAAACATGCTTGATTCAAAACCATCCACCATTCCACTAGATCCAATCAAACACCTCAATCTCACTGATGGAGAACCATTACCAGATCCTTCACTCTACAGAAAACTAGTTGGTAAACTTATTTATCTCACAATCACTAGGCCTGACATAGCCTTTGCAGCTCAAAACCTAAGTCAGTTCTCTCATCAGCCTAGAACAACTCACTTGGAAGCTCTTTACAAGGTTCTTAGATATATCAAACTCTCTCCTGGACAAGGTCTTCATTTCCCTAGAGAAAACAATCTTAACTTGTCAGCCTATTGTGATAGTGACTGGGCTTCTTGTCCTATTACTAGAAGATCAGTTTCTGGATATGCAATTTTCCTAGGCTCATGTCTCATCTCATGGATATCTAAGAAACAATTGGTAGTTTCCAGGTCTTCTACAGAGGCTGAATACAGGGCTTTAGCAGATTGTACTTGTGAACTCACATGGTTGCAGTGTTTATTCAAAGATCTTCAAGTTTCTACTCCAACTCCTATTCCCATTTACTGTGATAATGAGTCTACTATTGCCTTGGCCTCTAATCCAGTCCAACATGCTAGAACAAAGCATATAGAGATTGACTGTCATTTTGTTAGGGATAAGATCAAGCAAAATCAAGTCAAGCCAATCTTCATTCCTACAAAATTACAAGCAGCTGATGTTCTTACAAAGGGTCTGTCAAAAGCTTTACACTACAATTGCATTTCCAAGTTAGGCATTTGTGATCCATTCACACTGCCAACTTGTGGGGGGGGGGGGGGGGGGGGGGGTAAAGGAGGTTGCTCAAGCTCAACAGCTCAAGTCAACAGCATAACAAAACAAAGCAAGCCTACAAAGCAAGCCTACAAAGCCAGCCAAGCTACAACTTCATAAGAAGGCTCAGATTGATTGTGGCATTATGTAATTGTATCTGTATTGGTATATTAGTCATAGATGTACTGTACAAGTAGAAATAGCATAGTTTGACTTTGTAGTTTGACTCCACTCTATAAATAGAGTGTTGTATGATTCATTTTAACTTGAATGAGAATAATACATTTTCACCTTCAACTATGTGATTCTCACTTTCTCTATAGTTCTCAAACTGTTGGCACAAAAGACAGAAGCTTTCAGGCTGTCGCTTTTCAAAAAAAGTACTCCTGCCTTGAAGCTGCTAAGAAGCATGCTGAAAAATATTGCAAAGTTGCCTTGGCCTGAAGTGTATGACTTAATGAGAGGGCCTGCTGATCCGATTAATAAGGAGAAGACTCAAACCAATCCAATAGACACACCAAAAAAATACTCTTCAAGGGTGTTATTTTTAGCTGCAGAAGTAGCTAACATTGCATTTATTGCAGAGATCATTCGACAGTACCCAGAGCTACTAAACGATGTGAATGATGTCAACCAAAGTATATTTCATGTTGCACTCTTACATCGTCATGAGGATATATTTGCTTTAATATATAAGATAGGCTCAATCAAGGATCACATTACTACTCTTGAGGATGAAAATGGCAATAACATGTTGCATTTAGTTGGGATCTTTACAGAAAGTGCAAGGAGTAATTACTTTCCAGGACCAGCCCAACTATTGTTAAAAGAAACATTATTGTTTAGGGTACGTCTTTCCTTATATTCTGTTTCTTCTTTATTCAACGTTCTAATTGTTTTGCATCATTTTGGTCAAATCAACCATTTTAAAGACATGCATTTAGTTTGATATTAATTTAGAGTTTCAATATTTTAGTCACATAGATGTCAAAAATGATTAGTAAATATATTACAATTGTATGATAATCTACCTATTACATGCATTCACTTACTTTTAATTCATAGTTTATTTATTTATTTAATTATTGGAAAGCTGTGATATTCAAGAAGCATGTTATTTGTTCTCGTGTACCAGTGAATTATTGACCAAATTTGATAGTTAATTGATGATTTGGTCCTAAGTAAATTGACGATAATGATCCAATATTTCTATATATGTGTATATCAGATAGTAAAGCGTCTGCTTCCCTTATCTTTGCGGAAAAAGAAGAATGCTGCTGGTAGGACACCGCAAGAAGAGTTCATCGAGAACCACAAAGATCTAAAAAGCGATCATGAGAAGTGGATAAAAGACACAGGTTCTCAATTAATAGTGGTTGCAACACTTTTAGCCACTATATCATTTGCAGCAACGATTACATTTCCAGGTGGGTATAACCAAGCAGATGGTTATCCTGTCTTAAGCAGAAAAAAAGTATTCCCGCCATTCATCATATTTAATTCCATAGCTTTTTTGAGTGCTTCGGTATCAATGATCTATGCCTTATCTCTCCTCACATCACGTTCACCTCACTATATACCCATAAAGTTGATGATAACTGTAGCAACAATTCTCATCTCTATTGTAGCTACAATCCTAGCCTTTATGTTCAACTTGTTCCTACTCTTTGAAACACCGTTGCTACCAAAACTTTTCATGGGCATCATATTCATAGTACTCGTCTTTTCTGTCACCCAAATACTTTACCTTGAAAATTCTCTAGTTTTTAGTATGATTAAAATTTTATACACCCCCCGGAAATCTTTGCCTTCCACGAGGTCGCATAATCAAGAATTGTTTCTGAATATATAATTCAATTTCAAATTGTCTGTGTTTTCCAGCTATGTAATGGAAGTTAATAATGTACACATATCTGCCTTATGAGCTATTATGGTGCTATATAAGTTCAAAAATGTTTATGTCGATTAATGTAATTATTTAACTGTATTTATTGTTCATTTTGTGGGTTTTCTGTTTGGTTGATTTTATTTTATATCTTTCGTCGCTAAACATGATCAGTACTTTGTTATTGTAAAGTTATAATATGTGATTGCTCAAGTTTACATACATACTATATATTAGTGTTATATAACTGCTTAATACTCACGGACGGAACCAAGATGGGTTCCAAGGGTCCTCAGAACTCATGATTTATTGCTGTGTAGTGCTAATTCTTGTAAAAAGAGTCGATCTCTTATAAATGCATCTGGCCAATAAGAATTTGTATGTGTTGTTTCTATTCTCAAAAATACATGGTGTCACTACTTTTAATCTTGATTTTCTCCACCAGCTTAATACTTAGCGTGCATATTTCTTGTGGTTTATTACACATGTTAAGTTCTTATTGCTACACTACACATGTCTTATACGGAGTATGTCACAATTCTGTTGGTTTAACCAAGTCTACGTAACAACCACTATAAAATACATAACGATCTCAACAAAGTCAAAACGAATAACACTCTATAAACTTGGAGTACGATCAAACAACATTCACAAATATTAGATATAATACTTTCCGATCAAATAGATCATATAATAGAATATCTATTTAATCTTTTTCTATTTAGGTTATAAAAGAAATGAAACAATATATGTGTGGTTCGATTTTTTGTGTCTGGTTTTTGATCATAAGGTGTTTTGCTTTGACGATATGTGGTTCTTCAGATACCGTAAGTGAGATATTCGATAATTTTTATTTTTAGTAGGTGTTATAGATATGTAAATTTATGGTTTGTGACTTCTTTTTATGTGTTTGTGTAGGTGCTTTACGAGTCGTTTGATGAAGCGTTTCAAGGGAGGTGGATCATGTCTGAGAATGACGATTATTTAGGTATTTGCTTTGTATGATTTGATCTGTTGTTTACTGTTATGATTATTATATATGTAGATTGAAAAACAGTGATCATTGTGCATATGCCCAAAAAAGTTGGTTACGTGGGCAGAATTGCTATTACGGACAATTTGGTCTGATTTTGCTAAATGTTGTAACCACTTTGTGATCATATATTTTTGTTAGTCTTATACTCTTATTGGTTAGATATTATTGTTTCCTTTAGGTGTGTGGAAGCACTCAAAGAGTGAGGGACATGACGATTATGGGCTCCTTGTGAGCGAAAAGGCCCGGAAATATGCAATTGTTCATGAGCTCGACAAACCTTTAAACCTCAAAGACACAACAATTGTCCTCCAATTCGAAGCCCGTTTTCAAAATGGTCTCGAATGTGGTGGTGCGTATTTAAAATACCTTCGTCCACAAAACGAGAGTTGGAACCCTAAAGAGTTTAGCAACGAAACTCCGTATTCGATAATGTTTGGTCCTGATAAATGTGGTGCTACAAATAAGGTCCATTTTATTTTAAAGCATAAAAATCCAAAAAATGGTGAATATGTTGAACACCATCTTAAGTCTCCCCCTATAGTCCCTTCGGACAAATTATCCCATGTGTACACTGCTATTATAAACCCCGATAACGAGTTAAGAATCTTAATTGATGGTGACGAAAAAAAGAAAGTTAACTTTTTATCATCCAAGGATTTTCAGCCGTCGTTGGTACCTGAAAAAATGATTCCTGGCCCAGATGATAACAAGCCCAAAGATTAGGACGAGAGAGCGAAAATTCCAGACCCGGACGCGGAAAAGCCAGACGACTGGGATGAAAATGCACCTATGGAAATATTGGACGATGAAGCTGAGATGCCTGAAGGATGGTTAGAAAACGAACCCGAGGAAATAGATGATCCCGAGGCGGTAAAGCCTGAAGACTAGGATGATGAGGAGAATGGTGAGTGGGAGAACCCGAAAATTGAGAACCCGATATGTGAATCTGCACCGGGCTGTGGAGAGTGGAAAAGGCCCATGAAAAGGAACCCGGATTATAAAGGTAAGTGGTATCACTAGTACAATCAAGGCCTTCGCCGGCGACATTTTTACGACGTTCCCGTCGACATGTCCACGGCATTATCTGTTGCCGTCGACATGTCGACGGGAACATATCGACGGCTGTGCCTCGTCGGGAACAACGTTCCCGTCGACAATCGCCGTCGACATCGTGGGTCCCACTTCGTTTTTCAGTCAAACGAATTCTTTGTCCATCAAATTGTTTCCGTCGACATGTCGACGGGAAAATAATACTAATTAACATTTTAATTAACAAATAATAATTACGTTTTATCTAATGCCGGCGACATGTCCACGGCATTTTAAAATTAAAAATTTTGATTATTTGATTATGCCGTCGACGTCGACGGCATAATTAAAAAAACAATATTTTTTTGTTAATGTTGCCGTCGACATGTCGACTGCATCACTGAGGTATCCTGCTAATAGCAGGCTGCAAAACCAGCATTTTTCCAGATTTTTTCCGGATTTTTCGGAAAAAATCTACCAAAACCTGTAACAACCAGAACTTATAATAGCATCTATAACCACTCAATATCAACATGTCCTAAACGTATAACTCACCATCGGCTAAAACACTTGCAAATTATCGCTAAACAACCTCGAAATGCATTACTAGTAAAACATATAAAGCCTACAAAACGGGGTGTGGTAATATCTAAACCTAGCTGCCATATCAACAAATGTTTCAATATCCGCGATTTTCAAGTCGCCAAAAGGTTAAACTACAAAATACTAAGATAAGGGTCACGAAAATATTGTTTCAACCATAAGTATAACACAAAATAATCCAAGTATATGATTGTAAAGCTTCTATAAGGACCTCTGTGGTTCTTGTCTCCAGTTTATAGGATTTTTCCACTTCCGCAAGTGCTACGATTCCATCCTGAAAATATAATAACATATACATTTATCAAGAAGATAAATCTCAATATATACACAGTGATAACAATTGCTTGAAAAACAAATAGTATTACTACCTCAACTATATCCAAGGCTATCAAGTATGATGTTTGCTTCAAGGAACTAAGTAGAGGAGTAGCTGCCGTGATACAGGAAATAGATATGGATCTAACCGTTCGTCTGTAGCTCTTGGATTCCTTCAGTTTAAAAAAGACAGCCTCCAATTGCTCCTTATACTTATCAGCATCTTCTTCAAGACTCGAGTGATCACCATCGTCAACTTTGTTCACTATTTTCCTTTCCAAGTTAGACAATTCAGACTTCACGTGTTTATGGTAGGCCTCTGCTTGAGCGGGGACTGAACAAGCTTCACGATTTGAAGCCTTTGCAATTTCTGCCACTGCCTAAGAAAAAAGGTAAGCCACAACATAATCGAGAATAACTACACAAAATCAAATAGTCGTAAACATTTACCTTCAAAAAGGAAATGGTTAGCTCAGGGTGTTGATGCCGACCAATAATCTACTTCTATATATAACGCAAAAATTCTAATTCTAATTCTACTCCTACATACTCAACTAATTTTTTCAACTAATCGATTCGCAAACTAACATTTTATCAATATATCTACTTCTATCTAACTAGAATTGTAAACAATATATCTACTTCTATCTAACCAATTTTTCAAAACCTTACAATTAACCAATATATTAGAACTAGTATACCATAGGGTTAATACACAAAAAAGTTACCAAACTTTACAAGAAAGTTCGCCTAAGTTACTCAAGTTTCAAATTGTTCAATTAGGTTACTATACTTTGCGTATTTAATTATTATGTTACTGATGTTTTAAAAAAGTATCATTTAGGTTACTCCTTGGATGGGTGACCTGCTATGTTGGTAAAAGTCAACAGATACTTTGAAAAGTCAAAACTTTGAAAAGTCAAAACACATCTTTATTATATAAAAAATTCCAAAAAAAAAATATATTCGAAAAAAAAAAGTTTTTTAAAAAATTCCAAAAAAATAAAAAAAAGTTTTTATTCGAAAAAAAAATTCCAAAAAAAAAATTCGAATATTTAAAAAATAAATCGATAATTATTTTTAAAAAAAGAATTAAAAATTAGAAAAAAAAATTAAAATTTTTTTTTCAAAAATAAATCGATAATTATTTTCTAATTAAAAAAATATTTTTTAAATTTTTTTTCAAAAAAAATTAATTTTTTTTTCTAATTATTAAAAATTAGAAAAAAAATTGAAACAATATTTTTTAAAATTTTTTTATTTTTAATTTCTAAAGTTTTTAAATTTTTTTATATTTAATTTCTAAAGTTTTTGATTTTTTTTATATTCTAATATTTTTAAATTTTTTTTATTTTTAATTTCTAAAGTTTTTTTTTGCGAAAATATTTTTTTTGAACTTTTTTTTGGTGATGGACTGTGCATGAAATGATTATATATACTTAAGGACCAAACATGTAATTTTCTAACGAAGTGGGTTAAAGGAAGTTAGTAAAAAACCCAAATCCGCCCAAAGTTAACGGAAATAGACCATGAGTTGAGCACCTTTTTGTGCCATTTGCCCTTCTTATTTCCTTCTCCACCAAAAATTAAAAAAAAAAAAAAAATGATATTTTAATGCCACGTCACACTAATACCTGTTATCATGAGTTAGTATAAGACCAGTAACGTATATAAACGGTTACGCAAAGTATAGTAACCTAATTGAACAATTTGAAACTGGAGTAACTTAGGCGAACTTTCTTGTAAAGTTTAGTAATTTTTTTGTGTATTAACCCTATACCATATATACTAACCAAACGCAAACTAACATTTAACCAATATATCTACTTCTATATATAACGCAAAAATTCTAATTCTAATTCTACTCCTACGTACTCAACTAATTTTTTCAACTAATCGATTCGCAAACTAACTAAACGCAACATATTTACTCCGCTGGAAAACTAATTTTTTCAACTAATCAATCCACAACTAACTAACTAACTAACTAATAACATATTTGCATATATTAACTAATTTAACAAACTGTCTTGGCTAAAACGATCAAACAGTTAGCCGAAACATAACTAACTAACTAAACTAATTTAACTAGTTTAACATATATCTTGGGCTGTACACAAACAGTTGTCGTCGACATGTCGTCGGGACACCAAAAGTTAAAAAAAAGGGACCACATTACCTCTGTCTCGGCTTCACCCTCGGCTTCACAGGCTGTTAACAAAAAAATAAAAATAAATAAATAAATAAAAAATAAAAAAATTAACAATTATACATTAACAATTAACATTTAATAACTAATAATATCAAAAAATTAACAAATGCAAACCAAAATTTTAAAAATACCTTCGCTAAACAAGAAATAACGGGGAAGAAGAAAAGAAAGAATTAAACATGAGATGGGTTGAGGAAAGAATTAAACGGGAGAAAAGGAGGAAGAAAAGTGCACAGTGGTGCTCGTGCGGTGGTGGTCGTGCTGTTGTGGTGACGGAGGGGGTGGAGTGGTGGTGGTTGTGGTGTCGGAGGTGCTCGTGTGGTGGTGGTGCTCGCCGGCGATGATGGTTATTGAGAGAGAGACAGTGCAGTGGTGGATCTGGTTTTATTTTTTTTTTGTTATAACTCGTTTTTATTTCTAAGTGTTGACCAGAGAGGGTTTTGTTTTATATTTTTAACTATCCCGTCGACATGTCCACGGGACAGTAAAATAAATTAGTCGGCATTTTTGGCGCGATAATTTGATTTTTTCGCCAAATAATTAGATTTTTTCTTGAAATTTTTGGCGGTTTCATTCCCGTCGACATGTCCACGCCATTTATAAAATAAAAAATTAAAAATTAAATACTTCAATTTAAAATTAATTACTTTAATTTAATTAAATACTTTTATAAACTTGAAAAACTATTTAAAAAATTGTTTTATAAAATTAAAACTTAAATACATTAATTTAAAAATAATTACTTTTATTTAAATAAATACTTTTATAAAATTGAAAAACTATTAAAAATAGTTTTATAACATTAAAAATTAAATACTTTAATTTAAAATTAATTACTTTTATTTAATTAAATACTTTTCTAAAAATGAAAAACTACGGTTTTATTAAATTAAAAATTAAATTCTTTAATTTAAAATTAATTGCTTTTATGGTTATACACGAGATGTTAAACGAACGAGCCGAGATGCTATGGTTATACATGAGATGTTAAACGAACAAGCCGAGATGATATCGTTATACATGAGATGTTAAAAGGATGAGTCGAGATGCTACGGTTATACATGAGATGTTAAAAGAACGAGCCGAGATGATATGGTTGTACATGAGATGTTAAACCAATGAGCCGAGATGCTACGGTTATACACGAGATGTTAAACGAATGAGTCGAGATGCTACGGTTATACACGAGATGTTAAACGAACGAGTCGAGATGATATGGTCATAGACAAAATGTTAAACGGATGAGCCGAGATGATATGGTTATGCACGAGATGTTAAACGAATGAGCCGAGATGATATGGTTATACAGGAGATGTTAAACGGACGAGCCGAGATGCTATGGTTATACATGAGATGTTAAACATATGAGTCGAGATGCTACGGTTATACACGAGATGTTAAACGAACGAGCGGAGATGATATGGTTGTACACGAGATGTTAAACCAACAAGCCGAGATGCTATGGTTATACATGAGATGTTAAACATATGAGTCGAGATGCTACGGTTATACACGAGATGTTAAACGAACGAACCGAGATGATATGGTTGTACATAAGATGTTAAACCAATGAGCCGAGATGCTGTGATTATACACGAGATGTTAAACGAACGAGCCGAGATGCTACGGTTATACATGAGATGTTAAACGAATGAGCCGAGATGATATCGTTATACATGAGATGTTAAACGGATGAGTCGAGATGCTACAGTTATACATGAGATGTTAAACGAACGAGCCGAGATGCTATGGTTATACTCGAGATGTTAAACGACCGAGCCAAGATGATATGGTTGTACACGAGATGTTAAACAGATGATTCGAGATGCTACGTTTATACACGAGATGTTAAACGAACGAGCCGAGATGATATGGTTGTACATGATATGTTAAACCAACAAGCCGAGATGCTATGGTTATACACGAGATGTTAAACGAACGAGCTGAGATGCTACGGTTATACATGAGATTTTAAACGAACGAGCCGAGATGATATCGTTATACATGAGATGTTAAACGGATGAGTCGAGATGCTACGGTTATACATGAGATGTTAAACCAACGAGCCGAGATGCTATGGTTATACACGAGGTGTTAAACGAACGAGCCAAGATGATATGGTTGTACACGAGATGTTAAACCAACAAGCCGAGATGCTATGGTTATACACGAGATGTTAAACGAACAAGCGGAGATGATATGGTTGTACACGAGATGTTAAACCAACAAGCCGAGATGCTATGGTTATACACGAGATGTTAAACGAACAAGCCGAGATGATATGGTTGTACACGAGATGTTAAACGAACGAGCCGAGATATTACGGTTATACATGAGATGTTAAACGAACGAGCCAAGATGATATCGTTATACATGAGATGTTAAACGGATGAGTCGAGATGCTACGGTTATACGTGAGATGTTAAACGAACGAGCCGAGATACTATGGTTATACACGAGATGTTAAACGAACGAGCCGAGATGCTACGGTTATACATGAGATGTTAAATGAACGATTCGAGATGATATCGTTATACATGAGATGTTAAAAGGATGAGTCGAGATGCCACGGTTATACATGAGATGTTAAATGAACGAGCCGAGATGCTATGGTTATACACGAGATATTAAATGAATGAGCCAAGATGATATGGTTGTACAAGAGATGTTAAACCAACAAGCCGAGATGCTATGGTTATACACGAGATGTTAAACGAACAAGCCGAGATGATATGGTTGTACACGAGATGTTAAACGAATGAGCCGAGATAATACGGTTATACATGAGATGTTAAACGAACGAGTCGAGATGATATCGTTATACATGAGATGTTAAACGGATGAGTCGAGATGCTACGGTTATACGTGAGATGTTAAACGAACGAGCCGAGATGCTATGGTTATACACGAGATGTTAAATGAACGAGCCGAGATGCTACATGAGATGTTAAATGAACGATCCGAGATGATATCGTTATACATGAGATGTTAAACGGATGAGTCGAGATGCTACGGTTATACATGAGATGTTAAACGAACGAGCCGAGATACTATGGTTATACATGAGATGTTAAACGAACGAGCCGAGATGCTATGGTTATAAACGAGATGTTAAACGAACGAGCCGAGATGATATGGTTATACGCGAGATGTTAAACGAACGAGCCGAGATGCTATGATTATACACGATTTTGTGAGAATATATATATATATATATATATATATATATATATATATATATATATATATATATATATATATATATATATATATATATATATATATAAGTAAAAAAAATAAAAATAAAAAAAAATAAAAAAAAATTGGGGAGATAATCCCGTGGACATGTCGCCGGGAAAAAACAAGCGGGAAAAAATCCCGCCATTCTATTGGCCATATTTATATTTATTATTAATTTCCCGTCGACATGTCGACGGGATTGTAAAACCAAAAATTGATTAACTTTAATCACACGTTAATTAAGCAAAAAAATCATGATTATATTTTCCCGTTGACATGTCGACGGGAAAAAATGAGCGGGTAAAATTCGCGCCTAAAATTAGTGAATTATTGAGGCTGAAAAGCTATACTGATATGTTCCCGTCGACATGTCGACGGGAAAATATGTATAGGAAAAATTCAACGCAGCGGGGCTTGGTCAAGCGTTTTTTTTGTCGTTTTCTGGATTATGCCGTCGACATTGTGTCCACGGGAAAATATTCGTCGCCTGTTCTCCTGATTCTTGTAGTGTATGCTCCACTTATGGATAATCCTAATTATAAAGGTATATGGAAGCCTAGAGAAATTCCAAACCCGGGTTACTATGAACTTGACAAGTCTGATTTTGAGCTCATTGCTGGTGTTGCTATTGAGGTTTGGACAATGCAAGATGGGATTTTGTTTGATAATGTTTTAATTGCGAGCGATGAGAAAGTTGCAGCTTCAATTCGGGATACGACTTGGAAGCCAAAGTTTTTGGTAGAAATAGAGAAACAAAAGGAAGAGGAGAAAGAAGCCAGTGTTGAAGGTCGAAAAGAGATTCAGGTAACAGGGTTTTTTTCTACTGATATTTTTGCGCAAATTTTGACTCGTTTGCTAATAATTTGGCTAGCTACGATTTATACTCATCTTTGTTGCAGAAGGTTGTGTTCGATGTCTTTTACAAGATTGCGGAACTACAATTCTTGGATGGATACAAGACAAAGATTTTGGTACGTCACGCGCAAGTATTCTATTTTGGTACGTCTCACGCATGTATATGAAATTCTAGTCAAGTTGTAATTTCTTTTTTCTTTTGTTACATGAGCTTATCAAAATGACTGAGAAACGACCAAATATTGCACTTGGCGTTGTAGTTTCAATCATTATCATATTCTTTAGCATTTCGTTGAAGATGTTGTTTAGGAGGAAGAAACCAGTAAGTGCCAAATTGATCACTGTCCTCTTAATAAAATCTTCATGTCTCATGTTTAGTAATTAGTACCCCTAAATTACCTGTATCTTTTTTACTAATTTAGATGTGCCAACTGTATGGGCTAGAATCTGGCCCGTCAGTCAAAACTTAGGCTCTTATATTCTCAATTAAGCCCAGCTAGTTTCAGCTATGATTAATTTACAATTTTTTAATTTTTTTAATAACATAAGTTTGGCTTGAATTTAGGAATACTAGTGGAAAATGTATCCAATAGACACTTATTTCTTTGTTGTATATTAAACTACCTTTTTTTTTCTTTTTTTTTTTTTTTTTTTTTTTTACACTAGCTTTTAACTTTTCCTATCGTGTACGTGTATCATCACGTGTGAAGTTTGATCCATTTGAATGGATAGCTATTTAAAAATGTATTCGAATTTTACACACATGATAATACACAGAATAGAAAAAATTTAAAAGTTAGTATACTAAGTAAGAAAAAAGTAATTTGAAACGGACTACGAAAATAAATGTCAGGTTGAAGACATTTTCGGACCACTATCCTTCAAATTTAGGACATTCAGTTTGAAGATTGTTCGAATTATAACATCTATGAAAATAAAATTTAATTCTTATATGACATTTCAAAAAAAATTATAAATATGTATTCGGGCATTAAACAGGGCAGTGACTTTTTATCGACCGGCTTAAGGAGCAGTGTGTTAAGGGGCTTGGACTTAAGGGCTCTTTTAGTAGTTAACTTTTCATCCTTGGTCTTAAACGGGCTGGAGTTGGAAAAGGATACTGAAAAATATCAAGGTCCAAATGCACAGTTTGTGATCTTACCATGTTGTACGCATACACGTTTGCTATTATATATGGACCTGTTAGTAGTTACTTTATGCAATTTTTATTAAAGAAAATGTTTGAAACAGGCAATGTTGAAGGTGAATGTGGAAGGAAAGAAGGATGAAGTGGAGAAAAAGACGAGGAAAGCAATTGATGCAGACAAGAATAAAAACGACGCAACTAGTCCTCGTAAAAGAAATGCAAGGCGTGCCAACTGAGCTCGTATCAAGCATCTGCTCAAATTTTGGTAGAATGTAGGTGTTGCCTCTTATCATCAGTGTTGTCTAACATGTGTTCTAAGAAATTGAAAAAAGCATTTAGCATACATTAATTAAGTTTGTTTCTACACATATTTTTCGAACGGTGGTTGTTTGCATATTTGAGTTATTATTACCATAATAAGCAATATTTAGGATCAATTTGCTCTAAGTGGAACCCTAAAGTGAACACATCATCAGTAGCCAAATGCTACACTTCAGACCCATCTACTTCTAAGTGGGATCATATAAGCTTAATAGAGATCTTCTTGTTAAAAGTTGTGTCGAAAATGTTAAATTATTTTTTATGAGATTTGTGTCTTGTAACCTCTATTTGGGCTTGGATCGCCCTAAATAGAATTTTGGACGATTGTTGGAACTTTAAGACATGGTTTGAAGACTAAAGTATGTACTATTTTTGTGCTTGTTCCATTATTTTAATGTTTACAAAGAGGTTGGTGATACAAGAGGCAAGTTCGAACGTACAACGGTACAAGTGAAGGTTATAAGTTTTGCACATGTTACATAACCTTTCTGGTCAGATTTTATTCGTTGATAAATTGATCTCGAAGGTAGTTCGAGATAAAATCCTGGTTTTAAGTTTCATATGGGCTGCAAAGAGATGAAACTCACTCATTTGTGCTTTGTAGATGACATGTTGGTTATTTTTCATGGTGATGTAAGGTCTCTAACAATTGTCAAGGAAGCTTTAATGAACAAGAGCACAATCTTCTTTGGTAAAGTTAAACCAATTGAGAAGCAAGGGATTTTGGACATTATGCCTTTTAAAGTTGGAAAATTCCCAAAAAAGTATCTTGGTGTTCCCCTAATTATGAAGGATGGGAGTCATGGAGTGTAAGCATTTAGTAGACAAAGTGAAAAGTAAGTGTTGAATTGGAAAAAACAAGGCACTCTCATATGTAGGAAGGTCCCAATTAATTGCCACAGTTGTTGCATATATGCATGAGTATTGGGCATTTGTTTTTCTAATTTCTAAGACAACTATGAAGGAAATAGAAGTAGTTTAAAGGTTTGTCATGGTGCCAAAGAGAAATGAAAAATGGTACTCTTACATGCTTATGTATGTCTTATTTCTTTCTCAACTCTTTTTACAAAATAAATAACCATGGTCTAAAAATATGCGACATTTATATTTCGTTTTCAGATTGTTCCCAAATTTTAAGCAACACTTTTCTTTTTGGTGACGCTTTAGTGACAAATAATGATCCTTTAGCAACCTTTTTTTTTTTTTTTTTTTTTTTTTTTTTTTTTTTTTGGCATAAATGTCATTCCAGAAGTCACTAAAAATTCACAATAAGATATAAAAAATGGAAAACACTCGCAAAGAAACTTAACTCAAATTTGCAATAAAATAGATAGTTTGATGAAATTGATTTATTGTTTTTCTTTGTTATTTTGATTAATATCTTTGCCGGGGTTTAAGATTTCAGATGCAGTTAAAAGCAAATTTGTGACTTACGTTCATACATAGTATAAGATCTTGTGGAAGATCTACAAAGTAATTTGACCCTTTATTTTAAATAAAAATTCTTTGTGACTTCTCTGTCACTAAAGTGACTCAATGTTGCATATAAATTCTCATTGAAGTCTATTTTTTTAATATACTGATTAAACCTATCGAAGTGATATTGAGGTATATATATTATGATTAGAGTTCTAACCTATTGGTGATACATATATCCTTCGAGTTTTGATAAATAGATCTAATTAGTAGACCTAAAATTAGGCCTAATCTTTTTATTGGAACACTTGGCAACATTTAAACAATTCAACAAACTTTTAATATTATTCCTAATATACCCATCACTAATAAGTCCTAAAATTTAGCATTATTTTATCTGTCATTGTACATCTTCTTACCATGAGTTTTACATATTTCTTATATCTTGGTTTGTACGTAAATTTAGTATTGTTAAATAATTTTATGAGAGCAATAAAAAACAATTAACTACGCACATCTTTGAAACCCCTATACTCTTTGTTTGATTGTCCCCATGAGAAATACCAATCGGATCATGGAACATTTGCACACCAAACTTATTTTATTCATAAATTCACTAAAAAGTATATATATATATATATATATATATATATATATATATATATATATATATATATATATATAATTCACTAAAAAGTATATATATATATATATATATATATATATATATATATATATATATATATATATATATATATATATATATATATATATATATAAACATTGGATGTTATCATGTAACAAACTAGTGACTTATTAATTACAAAACATACCCACCATGTAATACATATGCATACGATCTAATATATCATCAGTAAAGTAATTAGTAAGAATAAATATGTAACTGATCATGTTACAAAGGATAAGTGTTTCGAGAAATGGTGGTTTCAGTTTCAGATTATAAATCGAATCACATGAAGGTCATGATAACAAAAGGTCATGATAACAAAGAGAGAATTGTAACTGAATTGTATATCAAAGGGTAAATTAGGAATAACGAATATATTTAGTCAAATCTGTCAAACAAAGACACGTGTAATGCCATTGTTGTTAGGTCTCCTTTTAGGTCTAGATACTTAGGTCCACTAATCATTTTTCATATCCTTATTTGTTACCGCTTTGAATTTGCAACCATTTCTAACGCTATGTGATTATGCAGAATAGTAAGCAGTTGGAGCGATGAATCCAGTAAATAGAAATTCCACATCCATCGATGAGGTGATTCCCATTAGCAAAGTGCACCTTGTTGACATTCCGAGTGCTTCACGTACTCCGTCAGCACAAGCACTGCCATTGAATCTACCTTGTCGCGATTTACTTGATGGTAAGCCCTTTTTTTCACTATAAATCTTACAGAGTTATTCTGGTATAAAATATATTGGAATCATGTTTCATTTTTGTATCAACTTGTTTCTTATAACAATGGGCATTTAGCCTAATGGTACCAAAGGCGCCCCGTCAACCATAAGTTGCAGGTTCAAGTTCCGCGCGAACATGTATGTGTGTGTGAGTATTTGCCATTTTCGACCAATATTTTGTTTCACAAACTAGGAAATGCAATCTCGCTTATCAAGTTTTCCTAGACGCCGGAGAATGTTAGTGCTAAAACAAAAGGCTATTCGCACGATTTAAAAATATAAACAAACGTCTTAATATACTCTGTAATATGGACAAGTACTAGCTAACATGCAAAAAATAATTATTTTCACAAAATATATTCCTATTAATTGACAACATTCTCTTCCAGACTTCTTAAGCATATGGAAATAATACAATTGTTTTTAATTATGTTGACTCACCTTAGTGTTTTCAGTATACGGAGATAAGCATAAGTTAAACTTGTAAAATTTATCAAAGTGACAACTTGAATTGTGGTCTTCGTTGTGCATATCTCATGAATGGCTGTGGATTTGAAACTCGATAACAATGGCATGTGTGTAATTTATTTGTTTAGTCTTGTGTTCTCATAGAATAATAATAATGTATGCGAGAAATTAAAGGATTTCTTTTGACAAATTTTTAGCTATTTCTTGAATATCTTTCGCTCCTTTGTAAGTATAACATTTCATTGAGACAGTTTCATTATTATTATTATTATTATTATTATTATTATTATTATTATTATTATTATTATTATTATTATCTTTCTTTTAATTTACATAATACTCCGTAAATCAAAGGGAAAAAGCTTTTACCTAAGCACCTACCAAATCAATGATCACATAAATTAAGTTGCTTGCAAGTGGATCATTTATTTTGTGACATGTTAAAACGAATTCATGTAAATACCAACAATTTTTTGTTTTATATATTGATTCTTATCAGCAAATTAAATTGCGTCTTAAGAAAGTTGTTTCGATGAAGTTTCAAAGCTGCCATATATTATAGTTTTCGGGTTAAGTCCAGTGGCGGACCCAAGATTTTAGAAGGCGGGGGGCAAATTTTTTTTTTTTTTTTTTTTTTATAAAATTCGTGATACATTTTAATAAAAAAGTTATATATATATATATATATATATATATATATATATATATATATATATATATATATATATATATATATTACACTAAAAACTAAGGTTTTTACATTTTTTGCTTCAAGGTGGGGGTAATTTGATTTTTTTGAGGGGTGCACTTTAATAAAAAGGTCAAAAAAAAAAATTTTACACTAAAATATGATATTTTTCGTCGAATCTGCAACGAACATTCCCCAAATATTTCATTATCATACCTGAACCTAAAAAAATACCGATATGCCTTACTCAATTATAAACTTTGTTCTGATGTGCCATTACTGAATATCGAGTTAAAATAAGAACTTGACAAGTTTTAAATTGTTCCTTTGCTGACGTGTAAATATAAAGGTGACAACAATATCTAAAGTTCGTGTATATATGATATCAAAATATTTGAAATGTACGTTGCAGTTAAATAAACTAACTTTATATTTATAATTAAAAATAAAAATAACGTGGTGCCTAAGGTGACGTGGTATGTACAATTATTGATGACGTGAATTTTAATTAGAGATGAAAAAAAGCCTGCATGTATGATATCAACACATATAGACACAGTACATAGGGTAGACTGGTATCAGGTAAAAAGGTTTTTCTAACTTTTGCCCTAAGGTACAAGTTATGCACGTTATAAGTACACAAAGGCTTACGAAATAGTAAACAGGGATCCAAATAAACAACTGTACTTTCATGTAACTCTCAGTGTACTTTTGATATGCTTAACCAAGTCACAAGTTACAAAAACCTTTATGTAAAACATTTGTAAAGTAATTTGTTGCCATTAAAAATTTACCCTTAGTTTAAACAAAGCGTTAAAAAAAGATGGATTAGCGCAATAGATCATAAGACTACCCATAGTAAATGGCTTTCGATCGATCGATTAGTCAATCGTTGTCGATCGTCCCTACTGTGGCACTCAATCTTGTCTCGATCGATCGAGCATTTTTTTTCCATAAGGATCGCTTGGGCAATCGATAATCGTTTGTGTAGATTTGTTTTGTTTGCTTGTGAGGTTTATTATTAAAAAAATAATGAAGGTCGCCCTTACTGTGACAACCAATCGACTGAAGGTCGCTGAAAAGAGAAAACTTACGTGGCAGAGAAAATGACGAGGATTGACCCTCGTTACTGTGTCTAGCCTAATACTTACATGATAAACCGATAGTCTGTTAATGACATATCTGTTATCATTGAATGGAGAGACTGATTTCTATTAAGTGATGCTGATCTTATCTTTTATTGTTAATCTTATAACTTTGAAAACAAAATTGTTTCCCTTATTTTCATAAAAATAGGGTAATGACTTGTTTTTTATACTGTATTATTTAGAAGGAAGTCGAGAAGAATACCTCAAAATCTGCTTGCCTCTCTACAAAGCATCAAGGAAAGGTGACTGGAAAACGGCCAAGGACATTTTAGACGAACGCAAAGAGCTCGTAAGATTTAGTATCACTAAAAACCGTGAGACAGCACTTCATGTGGCAGTGTCTAGAGGAGAGACCGATTTTGTGAAAAAGCTGGTGAGATTGATGGAAAAGGAAGATCTTGAGCTTCAAGATAACGGTTCCTACACTGCATTATGCATAGCAGTTAGAAGACACCATGTTAAAATGGCCAGAATATTGCTGCAAAAAAACAAGGCCCTTATTGATATCCCTACCAGTCTAGGAATGATGCCGCTCCACATGGCGGCTTCCTACGAAAAGAACGCAAAAATGGTGAAGTTTCTCTATAAAAATTCTCAGAGCATGGGAGGTAATGTTTGGACTCCTGAGAGTCGAAGTTGCTTTTTCTTGGCATGTGTGGAGGCTGAATATTTTGGTAAGTATTTAGTTTGGTAGCAGTTTTATTATAACCTATCTATATACTTTTGTCCATCATATATTGTTTTTATAGTTCTTTAATTAGTGACAATCACTTGCGTTCTTGCAATAACTAGCTTATATCTTACTTTATGGTCGTACATAGTATCTTGGACAGGTATTTACCGAATTGCGCATACAATACAAAATTACACGCTTTCCACGGCGACTTTTCCAAGCTTTCAGCGGGGACACCTCGCCGCCCAATGTCCCCGCCCATTGTTATGTGTGTTTTATATTTTTTGCCGAATTTTTGATAGTTAATATGTGTTATGTGTATGATATAATATATATTAAAAGTTTGCCTAAAAAAATTGCAGTTTGGGAGGAAATTTGGCGCCTAAACTTTTGGCAAAGGTGGCATGTAACCTCTGGAAAAGGTTTTTAGCGGGGACATGTCCCCGCTAAAAGTGTAGGCGGGAAAAATATGCGGATACAATTAAGGGTAACTATTTTGGTCAAAGTTGCAAAATATTACAAATACTCATGTCCTCGCCGAAAGTGAGCGTTGAAAATCTAGTAAACGGTCAGCGAGATCGTGTGCCAGCTCAGCACGGTTTTTGTCGTTTAGCGACTTTCAGCGGGGACATGCACGTCGCCGCCGAAAGTCTCCTCGCCCGTCCTACGATTTGTTGTAGTGATAATTGATTTGGTTTACGTCTTTATGATACTGATCGAAACAAGTAATCACTATGATTTCAGTTCAGACTTTATGCTTTATGCTGCATTAAGCCTAGCTTATAACTAGAGGTGGCAATTTGTGCCAAAGATCGAAAAAATGAGCTAAATGGGCAAATTTTTTAAAAAATTGGGTATATTTGGGCCTTCTCTTTTTTTGAAAATGGGCATATATTGCACATTTAGAAGTTAAATGGACATAATGGGCACATGTTTTTCTCTCAATTGGAGAACATTAAGTTGAAAAACTTGTGGATATAGTATATTTAGTTACTTAAATTTAAATGAGGTGTTACGCTTGAGGAATTTTTTTTGTTATTTTAGGTCGTTTATAAAGCGATTCGTATAACATGCGCCCGTTTGTCCCGTGCCCGTTTAACCCATGCCCGTTTAGCCATAGCCCGTTTAGCCCATAGCCCATTTAGCCCGTAGCCCGTGCCCACCCGCCTCACCCGTTTTGGCACCTCTACTTATAACCAGTTCTAATTCGCAGTTGGTGTTTTCCTTTACATTCCACGGAAAATTGGGTGATGTATGGCTACTCATAGGATATCAGGAGTTTCTTTAGTGTCTAACCGATGAATTTGATAATTATTTGGTATTACTATATGAAATTTTTTGTAGTAGTTCCATAATCTTAGGAATCTCAAGACATAAGCTCAATTGGGCTTTCCTTTTCTAAATCATTTGGCGTTAGAAGGAGTAACTCACAAAACTTATAACTTAACTTTAAAATACCCGACAATCCTTAAATCAATAAACACAAACCACCATTGGCCTCCCCTGCTACTATCTTCCATCATCTAACATTTTTCATACACCGCCTTTTATCGGGTTCCTTTTGGTACATGGCATACCCGGGATCAACTAATACCGTTGAACCGGGGTCTAACAGATGAAACACCATACACATTACCACTAGGCCTAACCATAGCTCTAATACCACTTGTAATTCAACTGGGTTCCATTCTAATACTAATTAGCAATAGAAGTAGTATCCTACCGAGCTTATATGTTAACTCTGAATTTATCTATTTAGCGTTGTGTGATTGAGTTTGTACACCAAACAAAATTAAATCAATAAAGTTTCCATCTAATTAGTTTATATGTCGAATTCCATGTTTCAAATGTTATGAAAATCATCCTCCTCATTCGAATTATCCATTTCTGTATATTTCTCTCGAGTAACATTAGATTATGGTGATAAAGAGTATCACTTAATAGTTCTCCATATTTTGTCATAATAAAGTTTTTGTCTAATGCTTTCTCTACCAAAAGTCCCAGTGAACCTCTTTGTCACATATATACAATCACATTTCAATTTTATTTCATTCTTCATATAATTTTACATCATTAAGTACTACATACATTGCAGATGTTGCACTGAAAGTACTCGAGGACCGCCCAGAACAACTTGCTCTAAGCGGAGGGGGTGCTCTCAAACTGTTGGCGCAAAAGACAGAAGCTTTCAGGCTGTCGTTTTTCAAAAAACGTACTCCAGCCTTGAAGCTGCTAAGAAGCATGCTGAAAAATATTGCAAAGTTGCCTTGGCCTGAAGTGTATGACTTAATGAAAGGGCCTGCTGATCCGATCAATAAGGAGAAGACTACAACCAATCCAACAGACACACCAAAAAAGTACTCTTCAAGGGTGCTATTTTTAGCTGCAGAGGTAGGCAACACTGTATTTATAGTAGAGATCATTCGACAGTACCCAGAGCTACTAACCGATGTAAATGATATCAACCAAAGTATATTTCATGTTGCAATCTCACATCGGCATGAGGAAATATATAGTATACTGTTTCATATAGGCTCAATCAAGGATCTTATTATTAATCTTGAGGACGAAAATGGCAACAACATGTTGCATTTAGTTGGGATCTTTACAGAAAGTGCAAGGATTAACCATTACAATTACATTCCAGGACCAGGCCAACGAATGCAAAAAGAACAATTATTGTTTAGGGTACGTCTTTCCTATATTCTGTTTCTTCTTTATTCAACGTTCTAATTGTTTTGCATCATTTTGGTCAAATCAGATATTAGTTTAGAGTTTCAACATTTTAGTCACATAGATGTCAACAATAATTAGTAAATATATTACAATTGTAAGACGATCATCTACTTATTACATGCATTCACTTTCTTTTAATTCATAGTTTGCCTTGGGGTTTTTTTTTTTTTTTTTTTTTCTTTTTTTTATTATTATTTTTTCTTTTATTATTATTATTATTATTATTATTATTATTATTATTATTATTATTATTATTATTATTATTATTATTATTATTATTATTATTATTATTATTATTATTATTATTATTATTTTCCCTCCTTTCGGAAAGTTGTGATATTCAAGAAGCATGCTATTTGTTCTCGTGTATCAGTGAAATACTGACCAAATTTTGATAGTTAATGGATGATTTGGTCCTCGGTAAATTGACGATAATGATACAATGTTTCTATATATGTGTATATCAGCTAGTACAACATCTGCTTCCCTTATCTTTCCGAAAAAAAAAGAATGCTGCTGGTATGACACCACATGAAGAATTCATCAAGCACCATAAAGATCTAGTTAGCGATGGTGAGAAGTGGATAAAAGACGCAAGTAAACAATTAATAGTGGTTGCAGCTCTTTTAGCCACTATATCATTTGCAGCAACGATTACATTTCCAGGTGGCTATAACCAAGACAAAGGTTATCCTATCTTAAGCAGAAAAAAAATATTATTCCCATCATCCATCATATTTAATTCCACAGCTTTTTTGAGTGCTTCAATATCAATGATCTTTGCCTTATCTCTCCTCACATCACGTTATGATGAAGTCGATTTCTTTTTAACATTACCCAGAAAGTTGATTACAACCGTAGCAACACTTCTCATCTCTATTCTAGCTACAATCATGGCCTTTACACTCAACTTGTTCCTACTCTTTGAAAATAGCACACCGTTGCTACCAAAACTTTTCATGGGCATCATATTCATAGTACTCGTTTTTCTGTCACCCAAATAATTTTCCTTGAGAAGTCTCTACTTTTTAGTACATTTATAATTCTACTCCCCCCTTGGAACTCTTTGCCTTCCACGAGGTCGCGTGATCAAGTATTGTTTCTGAATATATAATTCAATCTGTGTTTTCCAGCTATGTAATGGAAGTTAATAATGTACACATATATAGCTGACTTATGAGCTATTATGGTGCTATCAAAATTCAAAAATTTCTCTATCGGTTAATGTAATTACTGTTAAATTTTGTTGATGCATCAATTGTAGCATTTTTGAATGTTTGTTGTTGAATCAAATGCAAGATATGTAAAGCCTTATCGTAAGGTACAACTTATGTGTTTTAACTTATTTGACTTCATATGTTTCTGTCATCACCTTCTAGTGCAAGCATGGACTCATGTTTAGCTGTTTCTTCATTCACCTATTTTTAATTTATTTCTTCAATCGGGTTTTGCTAAACAATGCGCGCCCACTACAAAATGTTTAATATAAATATAAAAGGAAACTTTGACTTTGTTAAATCAAAAATGGCAAGTCAATTTTTAAATTCATTTATTCCGCTTTAAATGCATAATTACTTTAAATATGAAAAGAACGGATTGTTTAATACACCTTAAGCATTACCCAGGAAATCCTTTTTCAATTTTATCTATTCTGCTTCCCTCTTACTACAGCTAGCAAACATTATATTTTTATCCTTGGTTTTATGTAAGTTCCATGGTGATGCATTTCTTTTTACTACATTAAATTTATAATCAGTTGGTATGACTTATGTGTTTTAACTTATTTTGGCTTCATATGCTTGGCCGTTTTTTCGTTCACCTTTTCTTTTTGTTAATTTTACCGGCCTATTCTGTTTAATTTTTGCTTCCATCTTACTACGACTAGCAAACGTAATATTTTCTCCTTAGTTGTATGTAAGTTCCATGTGGATGCATTTCATTTTTACTATTTTAAATATATAATTAATTGTTTCTCTTATCAATTTGAAGAACCTTCAAATGTGTTAAATATAGTCTTTGTTAATATTCATATTAGAATGAAAAATCATGTGATAATGTTATGAACGGTTTAAGATTCCCCCCCCCCCCCCCCCCCCTCCCCCTCTCATTTTTTATGTTCTTGTTATGCAAAACATATTTTTAAGACTTTTTGTCTGAAAACAATCTAGATAATCAATTATTTTTCTGAAATTATTTAAAAACGAAAATCATTGACTTTACATTTACCTATGGTTTCCTCATAAAGTTGATGTAACAAAAAGTTCATTAATGCCAATGCCCATACTACTGTAAGTGGTATCCTCTACAAAAAATTGATACTCAATGAAGAAAAGGTAGGTTCTGTTGAAAGTTTAAACCCCGTGAGGATAACTTTATTATTCATGCAATATTTTTAGAGATTACAAAACAAAACCCTAAACCATGATGGATCCAAATCCCACAACCGGGCTTGGGCCAACTAACATAATATACCTATCTAATACCTTGTCGTAGTCCGAGCGATGAAATGGCTAAAGCTCGAGACGGGAGCAACAGACTTTAAAAAAATAATAATAAAATAAAAATCTAAGGCTGATAAACTGATGAAAGGATCTTGTAGCAAGCAAGGAGAAATCTTTATTTCGAAGAATTGGAAAATCTTTGTGAGGACTTTGAAAAACTAACATAATATTAGCCTTCGCAAGATCTAGTTTCACAAGAACAAGGCTTGTGATGGGGGTATGGCTAGTTTAGGAGAGGGTAGTGGGTGGAGGTACTTCTGTGATAACCATGATGAGATATTGTGTATGCAAAAAGAAAAAGGATGAACGTGATGACTGATGTATAGGCAAGATTCACTTATACGTGCATGAATCTATGGAAAATCAATATGCATGGATGTATATGGAAAAGTAACAATGTATGATAATGGGATGGTGAGTATTATGCAATGAAAGGTGATTTGTGATGATAATAATGTGATGGCAGAATGTAGGGGAAGATGATATGTGATTAAGGTTTTTGGATATGTTTTTAGGAGATGGGTAGGTGTGACGGGTGGCACAAAAGTGCGGCTTGATGACCGAGTAGGTCTCAAGATTGTACCCGTTCATGATATCATGTTGAAAGTTTAAACACCGTGAGGATAACTTTATTATTTATGCAATATTTATAGAGATTACAAAACAAAACCCTAAACCGGATCCAAAGCCCACAACCGGGCTTGGGTCAACTAACATAATATACGTATCTAATAGGTTCGTCATTACAAAAATGGTTCATTATTCTAAAAAGACTAACATTGCATTCTACAAAACTGTTGAATTATTAAGCAAAACTGATTCACGATATAAGACAACAGCAAGAGGACTATCAAGTATCAAGCATTAAAATTGCACATAATTTATTGTACCTTGTCCACCACCGGAACCGCAAGGTCCTAGTCAACATCTTGTCTTGCTTTACATCTCATCTCTTCACTGTTCGCATATGCCTGGATTAAAATAGTGAGCAACAAAAAATGTAACATTTGCCACCAATTGTAATCAGTATAGGAAACAACAATAAGGGTCAATTCTCCAAATGGACAAGTAGCCCAAAGTGTTGAGCTTTTCAGGACATGCAAATTCAAATTTCTCAAATTAGACATGGACTACTTTGAGCATGGGTTACCATAGTTAAAAACTTGACACATGTCCTGTTTTGTCTTATTATATTTTATTGTAAATGACATATATACTCTCTTCTTGGAATTGGGCTACCCACTTCACCTTGGGCTACCTTGGAATTGGGCTACCCACTTCATCTTCTCCAGCCAACACCTCCGAACTTCAAACCCAAAATCCGGCGATCCTTCCGGCTACCACCACCACCAAAAACATGTAATAACACTATAAAATTAATCAACAAAAATTAAACCAAGATCCAAATCAAACCCAGATCCACTCATTTTTCCTATCAAAATTCTAATAAGCAAAAAGAACATGTAAGCTTGTCCAATATGCAGAGAACATATATGGCCTGATCAACTAAACAAATCCAAGACAACAACAATGATTTGTAGTCAATATGGTTTTGTTTTGTTATAACAAAGTGATTGTTTGATAGATTAGCCTAAAAATAGTTCCATCTTATTATCTTTATCATAGACGTCACCATTGTTAATAGAATAACTCACAGCATCAACTTAAAGAAAGCTAGAAAAAATATAGATATTGATCAAATTCATGGCAAGTAAACATATACTTTTATCATTAGTAGTGATTAGCAAACACAACTATAGGGTTACTTAATGATTAACAGATCAATAAAAGATTTTATTACACGTAGACCGGCTTCGTAGACTATGTTCAGTTTAGAGTCTTCAACAATATTACGATCATAATGAACAATCGATCAAAACTAAATCCATCTAAGTAATAAACAAAGATCTTCATCACATGTGGTACCACAGGCTGTTACAACTTCGGTGAATAGATCCAGTAAAAGCGAACAAGAAAAAGAAAAAGAAAACAGATCCAAAAACAAATCACCCTCACCCTCACTATCAAAACACAACATCCATCATCCTCTATGTTTCAACATGTTTGTACAATCTTCAACTATTTTGCTTTCTTTTCTTGGAGACATTACCACTCCTTGAGGATGAAGTTTGTTTGCAAAAACGGTTTTTTGTCTAATGATCATTAGCGAAGCCTGTTAGTCAGTCCTCATGTGCATTGTACGTGAGGGTATTTTTGTTATTTCAACTTTCCCGCCTGCATGACAAAACTCTTCCCACATAGACACGATAATCGACGAGGACATTTTTTGCTAATCAAATGATTCATGTAGAACAATTTAAGACGACCAAATCATACACACAAATACATTCTATCTTCTTTCAACACTCACCTACAAAACAATACCATGGTAGTGTTATCTACAGTTTGGCAGATTCGAGCTCCCTTGTTTTCAGAATATGAGCTTCTTGCTATTTACGGTAAGTTGTCATTTATTTTTTGTTGGGTTTTATGTTTGAGTTGATAATGACAATACTACAAGTGAAGAATGAAGACAATGAAAAATAGAAGGGACTTGCCTTACAAAGAAGTTTTTACATTATAGTCCTTCGTAGTATTTTTGTAACCCTAATTCTGTGTTATATAAACAGAATACAGGGAATAGGTTTGATGTACGTACAAGATGTAGAAACCAGAAAAGGTGTGTGTGTATGTGTAGGCATAGTGCTCTAAACGCCTAGGTTAGTGTTTGTTCAGCCTCAAGGTCGAGTCCTTGATCCCTGTTACAAGATGTGTAACACGTTCTACCTTGATCAAGTAGAATTGGGGCTGTTGGTGATTGTATCATAGTTGTTGGAGATGATGACGAAGAAACTTGGTTCAATAAGAATGATGTTTGTTTATTCCACTGCGTATCATGTTATTATCATTGTTATTGTTTAACCCTAGTGCTCAAAATGGTCAAATGAGTCTAACAAATCCAACAATTGGCATCAGAGATAGGTTAACTCGTGATCTAGGGATTTACAAGGTTTTTGAAGTGTATTAGATTAAACTTGAATTGGTTACTACAATTAATGGGTTGATAAATTAATTGCAAGAAAGGTTGTCTTGTGCTGGTTATTTAATGTTAATGAAGTGAATGAGGTAAACCTCGTATCTATTTTTAATTATTGGAGTCAGTGCTTATCATGTGCCATTTATTAACCTCGTACTAATTAGCTTATGATTGGTCAAATTAATTATTGATCGGTGGAAAGTTGTGATGTCAATTATTTGCATATGCAAAGTAATGAAGGTCAATGGTATATTAAATGGGTGTTATTTATGGAGCCAATCAATATTTATTCTCGTAACACTTTGATAATGGGTCTGTGGCACTTTATCTTGATTGGTCGAATTAATTAAAAGGTTATCAAATTGTTTTGTGCCAAAGAGTTGTTCGATTATTGGTGTACTATTTGATTGGAAGTTTGCTGCTGGGTTGCTTTCTGCATATGATAAGTGATGGTTTGGTGGTACGAATACTTTGTTCTGTCACTCTCTTGAAAGTATTTGATATGTCACAACTGATGGTAATTGGATTATAGTGCTGCTCCACATCAAGATACTACTGCTCGTGATGCGTGGGAATCGCAACAGGCTTTACCTCTCGAGGGATCTCGAGAAGCTTACAACCCCCACCAGGCAGTGTACCTGATCGTTGTAGTATAGTATAGTGACAAGTACCGGGGGATTAATCGTTCAGCTTAGGAATAGTGTCGCTAGGATTAGAAAACCTAATTACTAGTTCTAAAGGTGAGGGATGATTATTTTTTTTGTGTTTTTATATTTTATGAAAAGCAAGTAAAATCTCGGGTTTTGGAAGAGTGGGCGGAATTAGTTGCTATTCAACTAACCCAAAACTAAGATATAATTAAAGTAAAATACTAAAAATGAAATTAAACTAATTTATACTAAGGTTGTGAGCAGTAATTGGAGAAATTGTGTTTACTTAGACTTCACTACTCCCTAGATATCTTTTACACGTTAATTACTTGTTATAATTGTATGGATGACGGATTGTATTCCTTAATACCATTCATGGGGTGGCATACATAACTCCCCAATTCTATGAGCTCTTATCTCCTCCTACACCATGACCCAGCACAACTATAGGGATTGTAAACAGTGGCTCATGCATTAAATACAACCAATAAAGACCTAGTACGCCTCGGTTCATGTTTCTTAAGACGTTCAAGCATGTTACCATTTGGAGATCTTCCAGTTTTCTTAAGCCTAACATATAAAATCATTCATCCAAGACAAGAATAAACAAGTAATCAACACATAATCAATATCTAGGTTTCATTAGATCTAAGCAAACACAAAGAGATCTAGCCTAGCATAATGGAATTGAGACAAGAACAAGATATAGACAACCAACACATAGACATATTGATTGAATTAGAAGAACACTTATCTCAATTACAATGCAAGGTATCAAGGGTTTGGAACCCTTGAAAAACCTGTAAAAGATGCACCAAATTCGTCTTTAGGGTTTCACCAAAACTTCTCTCTTTTTAATGAAAAAAAACTAGAAAACTATATATAGGAAAACTGGGGTGACGGCGTCAAGAGCAATGGTGTGACGCCGTCATCCCGCCGCCAAATACTTCCTCGGACGGCCTTGATCTACTTATGACTGCCTATGTGACGCCGTCACCAACCACGGTATTTTATTCTTGGGACTCTGACGCCGTCAAGATTAATTCTTGACGCCTTCATGCACTGTTCCCAGCATAGAAATTTGAGACTTTGCCGTTTTCTTCACTTTTATGCTCCAAAAACGTCCGAAATGGCTTCTTTTCCAGAATTCACTCTCCAAGTACCTAAAATCACAAAAGGAACGATTTAGGGCAATATTTGATCAAATAAGTTCGGATTCGGGCTTAAATGACCCCCTAAAAACGGATCATTTTTTGCCTCATCATATACCCTTACACTTGAGATTTGCTTGTCCTCAAGCAAATGCGCTTTTATTCTACTCGAAAGACAAGTTAGGGGTCATTTAACACTAATATAAAAGTAATTACAACAAATAATCGTTCCACTAAAGACCAATAGACAAGCACGGAGGTCATACACAAGCACCTCACAAATAGTGTTTAGATACTCACATCTCTCGGGTGTAATAAAGTAATATAACATTATGGAAATGGAAGATATCTCTCACTACCTGTCATAGCAAAATAGATTACCATAGGCTTGGGAAAGGATCAAACCTCCACCGCATGGCGTAAGCACCTAGGATAAACTATCAAAGAGGTCTTTTAAAGGGTTGTAACGTTAGGTATAGGGATATGAATTACACGGTTTTGTTGGATAAAGGAAGTTTTATTGGTGGCGAGTTAACAATCTTGGTTAATTACATGTACAATATGGCGTTGCTAAGCCAAGACTAGACTCGACTTAAGCTAACAAATGAAAAATAACAAAAACATAAAATGAACATAGAATGAAAAGGGATGGTAGTCCGTATGTTTTTTTCTCTTTTTTTCCTTTTTGTATTTTTTTTCTTCTCTTTTTTTTTATTATTATTATTATTTTTTTTTTTTTGCATACACTCTTACCCTACCATCCAAAATAATACATCATAGGGAATGAGCATTCCCCTTACACTTGAATCTTTACATACTTTACATTAAACTATTCTAATGACTCGAATTAAGAAAATCAAAACACTTGGAGCACTTTTAAGATTAACGTACATATGGGGGTAATAATATTATGTTCTTCCCCATTACTCCATAAAATAAGTACTTACCCATGAGTCCCAATCGTCCCAAAACAATATGTACAAGGATATGACTCGACTTAGCAACCATGTAATCAATTAGAAAGTTAACTTAGGGTTTAACAAATAACAATAATGCACTAAAAATGAGCGCATACACGGAAGGCTAAGGCGATTTGGTTGTACATTTAAGTGGGGTGTAACAAATTCTTCCTTTAAGTAAAATGCTTAAAGTTAGAAACGAAAAGATAGGCTCGGAGGGGTGTACTAGGGGTATCGTGTACTAAAAATGAGTACAACGCTAAGGGTGTGGGAAAAATTAGTTGACTTAACTAGCCAAGTAATATGACTTAAATGGTCAAGTAATTATAATACGGGTTTAACACAAGGGTGATCCTAATGCCTCTTATCATGTAGTAAATCCTACCACACGAATGTAGTCTCACTAGCGGTCTCGGGATGCATCACTAACGCAAGTTCTAGAATCTAAATGCCATCGGTACACTCATAAGCACTAATAATGAATGCTTTTCCTGTCAAATCTAAAGGCGAACCTCACATTTTTGGGTGGAAAATTTTTCTGAATATACGGTTATGTGCTAGTCATACAACCTCCTATCCATGAGACGCTTGCTATGGCTAAAGTTTCACTCCTAAATGTTGTAAAAAATTTTAAATTTGGCGCTAAAATTACACTAACAAGTATTTCTCATAGTTTTATTACACATCTACTATCAAACAAAACAAACTCAAGCGAAAGTGCATATGTAAGGTATCATCTTTTTACCCTCCCCTTACACTTAAGATGAACATTGTCCCCAATGTTCAAGTAAAGAATGTAAAAGTGAAAAAGTAAAGAGAATGAAATCAAATAATCCCCTGATTCGCTCGGTATGGATTATAGGTTGGCCAGGTTAGATCTTCCTCCAAGAAAATGAACAATCAAAGCTTCCCTTCCAGAATATAAATCATCTCCTTGTCGAACATAACCTGTAAATCCTGACAACAATAGACAAGACAACCTCGCGTAAAATCGGCGGCATCCTATATAAGTTTCTAAATCCTAGAAAACAGAGTAAGTTCTTGTGGAATGAAGTTTGCAGATTTCCTGGAGATTATAAAACTTAATAATTCACAAAAACCATAAGACTCCGTTAGAAAAACAAAACCGGTAAAATTTCCAGATTTTAACTCCTGACGCCGTCAAGAGTAATACTCTGACGCTGTCAGAATGGACCTGCAGAAATTCTTATGTTAAGTTTCCGGAAAATTTCTGGAAAGACTTGGTCCTACTTCCTGGAAAATCCTGCAAAACTTCATTATGACTCAATACAAGCATTTGACTCTAACAAATACGAATACACATGTTCATTTAATATTGTGGAGAATCATGATCGGTTGTTTCTTGAAAACATATTTGGGGTTTCCCCTTACACTTATCTTTTGCAAAAATACCTTTAGGTTGGAGTTAAGACTAGGCTAAACAACATAGTAAAGTATTTCCACATTTTAATTTAGAAACATGATCAACCAACAATAAAAATAAAACATGCATACGGAAGCAAATAACAATCAAACAAATAAAATCACACAAAACATGGGTTGCCTCCCAAGAAGCGCTTTTCTTTATTTACGAGTCTTGTAGCTAGACTCAAGGTCATGGGTTACTACGTGATCTCATCATCAAATGTCACATCCTCCTCACTAATCATTTCATTGTTATTTTCTTGGTAGTGTTTTACGCGTTGTATGTTAACCGTGAATTCCCTTCCTTCATCATCAATTAACACTACTGCTCCAAATTTAGAAGAATTCTTTACCGTGAATGGCCCATACCATCTAGACTTAAGTTTTCCCGGAAATAACCTCAACCGAGAATTATACAATAGGACCTTGTCTCCTTCTGAAAATTCTTTGGGTTTCTTAATTCTTTGATCATGCCATCTTTTAGCCCTTTCTTTATATGTGATGGAGGATTCGTAGGCTTCTAGTCTAAGCTCATCCAGCTCGTGTAATTGCAAAAACCTATTATTCCCAGCAGTTGTGTAATCTAAGTTGCATGCCTTAAGCGCCCAATAAGCCTTGTGTTCTAATTCTACCGGTAAGTGACATGCCTTACCATACACCATGCGGAATGGGGTCGTTCCAATAGGTGTTTTGTAAGCAGTTCGGAATGCCCATAAGGCTTCGTCGAGTTTGAATGACCAGTCCTTTCTGTTTTGACTAACCGTTTTCTCAAGTATTCTTTTAATAGCTCTATTGGTGTTTTCGACTTGGCCATTGGTCTGTGGATGATAGGCGGTGGAGAATCGATGGGGTACTTCATACCTCTTCATGACCTTTTCCATTTGTGCATTGCAAAAATGTGTCCCCCTATCACTGATGAGAGCTTTCGGAATCCCGAATCTTGCGAAAAGCTTTTTCAGGAAATGAATGACTACTCTTGCATCATTGGTCCTAAGGGCTTGTGCCTCAACCCACTTGGAAACATAGTCAATGGCGACTAAGATGTACTCGTTTCCCCCTGAGGATGGAAAGGGTCCCATGAAGTCAATCCCCCAAACATCGAATACCTCACAAACTTGTATAAAGTTCTGAGGTGCCTCATCCCTATGTGATATATTTCCGGCTCGTTGACGTGCATCGCACGCCTGCACCATTTCTTTTACATCACGGAAAATTGTGGGCCAATAGAATCCTGCATCGAGAATCTTTCGGGCGGTAATGTTTATCCCATGATGCCCTCCAGAGGGACCGGAGTGACATTCCCTCATAATTTTTACTGCCTCATTCTCCGAAACACAACGCCTTATAATGTGGTCAGGATACCTTCAGAATAAAAAGGGTTCATCCCAGAAGTAATATTTTAGCTGGGAAAAGAACCTCTTCCTCTCGTACTTAGTCAGGTGTTCAGGAACAAATCTACATCTACTTGCGAAGTAATTTGCAAAGTCGGCGTACCATGGCTCCGAATCAATCATTGACATCAGTTGTTCGTTAGGAAACGAATCCCTAATCTCGCTTCTATCGTGCTTACCCAAGGGGTTTTCAAGACGAGATAGATGATCTGCGGCTAGATTCTCTGCCCCCCTCTTATCACGAATCTCAACATCGAATTCTTGTAACAACAAGATCCACCGAATTAGTCGCGGCTTGGCATCCTGTTTCGCAAACAGATATCGAAGAGCTGAGTGACCAGTGAAGACGACTGTCTTTGAAAGGACAAGATATTGTCGGAATTTGTCGAATGCAAACACTACGGCTGGTAATTCTTTTTCGGTGGTGGAGTAGTTCTCTTGAGCGGGATTCATGGTTTTGCTAGCGTAGTAAATAGGTTGGAAAAGCTTATCACGTCGTTGACCTAATACAGCCCCAACAGCGAAGTCGCTAGCGTCACACATGATTTCAAATGGTAACTCCCAGTTGGGTGTGATCATGATTGGAGCTTGAGTGAGTTCCTTTTTTAAGAGATCGAAAGCATCTTTGCATTCTTGGGAAAAATCGAATGGAGCATCCTTCACAAGCAATTGAGTCATTGGTCGGGCAATTTTGGAGAAGTCTTTGATGAATCTCCGATAAAATCCGGCGTGCCCCAAAAAGCTGCGTATTGCCTTAACAGTCGTGGGGTATGGTAACTTAGATATAGCTTCAACTTTAGCTTGGTCCACCTCTATTCCATTCCCTGAGATCTTATGCCCTAACACAATTCCTTCCTTTACCATGAAATGACACTTTTCCCAGTTTAACACCAAGTTGGTTTCCTCACAACGTTTAAGCATCTTTTCTAAATTAGCAAGACAGCGGTCGAAGGAGTTTCCAAAGACTGAAAAGTCATCCATGAACACTTCCATGCTGTCTTCCATGAGTTCGTGAAAGATTGCGGTCATGCAACGTTGGAAAGTGGCGGGGGCATTGCATAGCCCAAAAGGCATCCTTTTGTAGGCAAATGTTCCATAGGGGCAAGTAAACATGGTCTTTTCTTGGTCCTCGGGTGCTATGGGGATTTGAAAATATCAAGAGAATCCATCCAAGAAGCAATAGTACTCGTGTCCAGATAATCTCTCTAACATCTGATCAATGAATGGTAAGGGAAAGTGATCTTTCCTCATGGCATCGTTGAGCTTTCGATAGTCAATGCATACCCGCCATCCAGTGACAGTTCTCTGGGGCACCATCTCACCCTTGTCATTTTTTACTACAGTCATTCCACCCTTTTTAGGTACAACCTGCACAGGACTGACCCAGGGGCTATCCGAGATCGGGTAAATCAATCCTGCATCTAAAAGTTTTATGACTTCTTTCTTCATTACTTCTTTAATGTTAGGGTTCACGCGCCTCTGGGGTTGCACGGTAGGTTTATAATCTTCTTCCATGAGAATCTTATGTGTGCAAAAGGTCGAGTCAATCCCCTTAATGTCGGCTACACTCCATGCAAGCACCCCCTTGTATTTCTTTAGGACCTCTAAGAGTTTAACTTTTTGTTCATGTTCCAAGGAGGAGTTTATGATTACCGGGAGTTGACTTTCTCCCTGAAGAAAGGCATATTCCAAATGATTAGGGAGCTCTTTAAGATCTACGTCAGGGGGCTCGATAATAGAAGGTTTGAGCTTGTTTTCGGGCTTTCGGAGCTCGAGATGCTCCGTTGCCTCTTGTCTGGGGTAGAAGGAGACTGCATTAACATCCTCCGTCTTTTCCACCTCTAGCAAAGGCAGAAAACTCTCGTCCCGTATCCAGCCTTCATCGATTTGTTCATCGATGCAACTATCAATGACATCTGTGAGTTCATCTACTTCCCCGATAAAGTAGAGCCGGTTGGCTGCTTCGAGGGAGAGGTCCATAGAATCCTTAATGTCAAAGGTTGTGCTATCGTCTCCCACTCGTAAGGTCAATTTGCCATCGTAGACATCGATGACTGCACGAGCGGCAGCAAGAAATGGTCTACCTAAGATGATAGGTACCCAGTCATCCTCCTCCATATCCAGGATTACGAAGTCGACAGGGAATTTGAATTTCCCAACTTTGACTAGCACATTATCGCATATCCCTACGGGGTACTTGACTGATCTATCGGCTAGTTGGATGTTCATGCGGGTAGGCTTCAATCCAGAATATCCTAGTTTACGGAACATAGAGTGAGGCATGAGATTGATACTTGCTCCCAAATCGGCAAGAGCATTCTTGATCGATAGAGGTCCTATGGAGCAGGGCAGGGTGAAACTGCCCGGATCGTCTACCTTCTTTGGTAGCCCTCGATGGGTTACCACTGAGCATTCTTCCCCTAGGGTCACGAGACCCTCGAGTTTCTTCCTGTTAGCGAGAAGCTTTTTGAAGTATGTGCTATACTTTGGCATGTGATAGCAAGCATCAAGGAGAGGTATGGTGACAACTGAGTCTTTTAGGTATGACAAGAACCTCTTGTTATCATTCTCAGTTTTCTGGTTTCTTAATCGGGACGGAAATGGGATTCTCACAGGTTGGTTAGGCAAGGCCAATGGGGAAGGGATCGTTACGGGCGGTTGGTCTGGGGTGCCAATGCCGACATCCTGCTCCTCCTCCTCAGGTTTGTCTGGATCGAGGGCGACGGGGGACGAGTTTGGGTAAGGAGGGTCCTTGGTTGTCGTTCCAGCTCGTGTGGTTATCGCGAGCATGGGGTCCTTTTTTCTTTCTAATGGCGTTTGGAGGTGATCTAGGGCTGAGTTAAGCTTGTTGAAAAATTCTCCAATATCCTCCTGCTGCTCGTCGAAAAGCTCATTAAGCCCTTTCATTTACAAGTCTTTTCCTTGAGTGAAGTGACCAAGGTCACCCTCGAAATTGCTCCTAATTTTGAATTCAGGGCCTTCCTCCCCTTCTCTTCTCTTTACCAGATTTCCCCAAAGGGTGTAATCGTCATTTTGATAGAAAGGCAAAAGGAAGGGATCAGCATAAATGTCCCCTCCTGACAAGCACGCATGTTCAGTTGTGGCTGCTCCTCCGCATTCCTCTACCTCATGCGGGCCTCCACAGTAATCGCAGATCAAGTAAGGATTCGACAATAGTTTAGGCAATTGCGATCCAGCTAGGTAATCCATTCTTTTGTGAATTTTGCTCAACCGATCCGAGGTGATCTCAGCAATGCTGACAGTCGACTCAGGTTCATCCCAAGTGTCATCCTGGTCTTGAGCATATTCTTCAATCCTATCCCATCCTTCCTCGGCACTAAGATTGGCCAATCTTCCTTTCCTAGATTGGTTAATTCCGTTCCAGTCATTAGAGGAGATATTTTCGTAAAAGATTTGGACCAAGAGCCAAAGTTCAATGCCATGATGTGGAACTTGTCTTATTAAATCTTTGAATCTAGTCCACGATTTATGGAAGGGTTCATCCTTCCCCTTTCGGAAATGAAGGATCTTATCTCTAAATGCTGAGGTTTTTCCAGGTGGAAAGAACTTCTCATAGAACTTGGATATGAGTTGCTCCCATGTGAAAATAGATTCGGAAGGGAGTTTGTCATACCATTCTTGGGCTTTTTCGTATAAGGTGAAAGGAAAGAATCGCAATCGGGATGTGTTTCTAGTAGCCCCATCCGTATGGATGGTGTCCACTATTTTTAGGAAGTCCTTGATGTGTTGGATTGGATTTTCCTCATCAAGTCCGTGGAACTTACACACACTTTTGACAAGCCAAACATCGTTAGCATGCAAGACCTCGTTGGTGTGTTCGTTTGGGTAAACAATGGCATTGGAAAAGCCACGAGGAGTTGGGGAAGAGTAGTCCTTGAGACGCTTAGGAGGAGGTATTATAGGGGTACTCATCTCGTTGTGGGAGCTAGGGGTTGTGATGTGATTTTCTGAATTTTCCTCAGAAAGAGGTGCATCAAAGTTGATAGCAATGCTGGACGGTTCAGGGGTTGAGTGAGTTCGTCTTAACCTATACATTTCTCTTTCGGGTTCTGCATAAGGCAAGACAAGGTCTCTAGTGGTACTACGACTCCTAGTGATCCTAAGGTTGGAGAATTCGTTGGTTGCCATGATGGCGGATGGTGAAGAGTTACGAACAAAGGCACGAAGAAATAAGATAGACTAAAGAAGACCTAAAAAATAAAAATAAAAATCTTACTAGAAAGGAATCTAGAAAGTAGACCTAATAAAAAGAAGTCCTAACCTAGACAATAACTATTCCCCGGCAACGGCGCCAAAAACTTGATGCGTGGGAATCGCAACAGGCTTTACCTCTCGAGGGATCTCGAGAAGCTTACAACCCCCACCAGGCAGTGTACCTGATCGTTGTAGTATAGTATAGTGACAAGTACCGGGGGATTGATCGTTCAGCTTAGGAATAGTGTCGCTAGGATTAGAAAACCTAATTACTAGTTCTAAAGGTGAGGGATGATTATTTTTTTTGTGTTTTTATATTTTATGAAAAGCAAGTAAAATCTCGGGTTTTGGAAGAGTGGGCGGAATTAGTTGCTATTCAACTAACCCAAAACTAAGATATAATTAAAGTAAAATACTAAAAATGAAATTAAACTAATTTATACTAAGGTTGTGAGCAGTAATTGGAGAAATTGTGTTTACTTAGACTTCACTACTCCCTAGATATCTTTTACACGTTAATTACTTGTTATAATTGTATGGATGACGGATTGTATTCCTTAATACCATTCATGGGGTGGCATACATAACTCCCCAATTCTATGAGCTCTTATCTCCTCCTACACCATGACCCAGCACAACTATAGGGATTGTAAACAGTGGCTCATGCATTAAATACAACCAATAAAGACCTAGTACGCCTCGGTTCATGTTTCTTAATACGTTCAAGCATGTTACCATTTGGAGATCTGCCAGTTTTCTTAAGCCTAACATATAAAATCATTCATCCAAGACAAGAATAAACAAGTAATCAACACATAATCAATATCTAGGTTTCATTAGATCTAAGCAAACACAAAGAGATCTAGCCTAGCATAATGGAATTGAGACAAGAACAAGATATAGACAACCAATACATAGACATATTGATTGAATTAGAAGAACACTTATCTCAATTACAATGCAAGGTATCAAGGGTTTGGAACCCTTGAAAAACCTGTAAAAGATGCACCAAATTCGTCTTTAGGGTTTCACCAAAACTTCTCTCTTTTTAATGAAAAAAAACTAGAAAACTATATATAGGAAAACTGGGGTGACGGCGTCAAGAGCAATGGTGTGATGCCGTCATCCCGCCGCCAAATACTTCCTCGGACGGCCTTGATCTACTTATGACGGCCTATGTGACGCCGTCACCAACCACGGTATTTTATTCTTGGGACTCTGACGCCGTCAAGAGTAATTCTTGACGCCTTCATGCACTGTTCCCAGCATAGAAATTTGAGACTTTGCCATTTTCTTCACTTTTATGCTCCAAAAACGTCCGAAATGGCTTCTTTTCCAGAATTCACTCTCCAAGTACCTAAAATCACAAAAGGAACGATTTAGGGCAATATTTGATCAAATAAGTTCAGATTCGGGCTTAAATGACCCCTAAAAACGGATCATTTTTCACCTCATCAACTCGCTATAAGCTGTGGGGGTCCATATGAGTCAGAAGTTGTAGCATGCAACAAAGTTCAAAGAAATATTATTGTCGTTATGCTGCTGCTGCAATTGGCTAACGTTAAATGCATATGATAAAAAGATGTTGCTGATTGTTTATTGGATTGGTATGTGGGACTAGTTTATTATTGGCTGAGAAGAATTATTTTAAGAGATTTTATTGGTCAATATGTGGGACTACATTCACTGGTATGATTTGTGGAGATTCGTATTTGTTAACTGAAGACATACTAGTTTGATAAAAATATATGAGTTTCTACTGCTCGCTGTAGAAGAATAGTACTGCTACATTGGTATTTTTCATAATACTGCTACCTTTAAATATTTCTACTGCTGTGCTGTAAGCTTCATGATAAAATACTACTGCTCTCACAATTATACTACTGTTGAGCATCAAGTTTCTGCTACTAGTAAAATCCGAGATATATTTTTCTACTTCTAGTATTATACGATAACGGTCAGCAAAATGGATTTGTTTTCAGATAAGTTTGGAGTTTGGATGTCGTACACACACATAGGTTATTTGGTTCACACACACAAGGAGATTGGTTTGGTTTATGTTCAGTTTTGTTTCAAGTAATTATCATGTTCGTGTTAAGGGGAAGATTTCTACATTCTACATGATTTCTACAACTCAACCAAAGAACTATTCTTCAAGTTACTACTAATTGGTCACAAATACTATTGTAGTCACTTTTTATTAGTATATTAGCAGGTACTATGCTCGTTCATGGATGGTACTACATGGTGTTTGTTGCTTTGGTGGTTAGTTATTCGACAAGTTCTTATGGTTACTTCAAATGGTTAACATTTGGATTTCAGGGGAAGCATTTTCTATAGTGTTTAATCATTGACATGCACCATTCGAGGAGAAGATTTTTGCTATTGCTTATTCGGTATTACTACTGCTGGTTTAAGTTTCTATTACCTTAATTTCATTTTTAGCAAGCTTTTTGGTGTACATTCATGGAGGGTATCTTGAGGCATTAGAAGGTTGAATTAGAAGTGTAATATTGGTTCGTGGTGGTTGAAATCAAAGTTGCTTCTGCTTAGCTTCTCCTAGTGGATATTGACAAAAAGGGGAAGAAGAGTCTACTTGAAGATTTGCAACTTGAAGTTCCTTGGTGGTATATGTTATTTAAGTTCACGAGGTAAGCTTAAGGGGAAGATTGTTTCATTCATGAAGATCAAGATGAAGGTTTTGTAATTATCAACTAGGGGAAGATTGTTGGGTTTTATGTTTGAGTTGATAATGACAAAACTATAAGTGAAGAATGAAGACAATGCAAAATAGAAGGGACTTGCTTTACAAAGAAGTTTTTACATTATAGTCCTTCGTAGTATTTTTGTAACCCTAATTCTATGTTATATAAACAGAATACAGGGAATAGGTTTTATGTACGTACAAGATGTAGAAACTAGAAAAGGTGTGTGTGTGTGTGTAGGCATAGTGCTCTAAACGCCTAGGTTAGTGTTTATTCAACTTCAAGGTCGAGTCCTTGATCCCTGTTAGAAGGTGTGTAACATGTTCTACCTTGATCAAGTAATTGGGGCTGTTGGTGATTGTATCGTAGTTGTTAGAGATGATGACGAAGAAACCTTGTTCAATAAGAATGATGTTTGTTTATTCCGCTGCGTATCATGTTATTATCATTGTTATTGTTTAACCCTAGTGCTCAAAACGGTCAAATGAGTCTAACAAATCCAACATTATTATTATTCGAACATGCATTTGTACTACATTGTATGATATGTCATGGTTTTCATACTTATAAGTTGTTATTTGTTTTCCTAATTAACCAGAGTTGAATGGTACACTGTTCACTCTGAAAATTCACCACAGAGGGCTTTTCACATATCTACCAAACCGAAAATATTTTTTGGAGATATACCGTATGTTGACTTGATTGATGTTAACCATTTCCGCATTGAGGAGTATGTTAGAATGTTAGAAGCACTAGGATTAGGGGATAGGCTGTTCTCACATTTTAGGAACCCTGAGAAATCTTTGGATGATGGGTTGGTCCCATTGATGAGTGTGGAAGATGTCGTGCAACTATTTAAGTACGTGCCTTGTTGGGAATTAAATAATCAGAAGAATCAGCATAAAGGTTTAAGGAAATACATCAAGTATGTTTCTGCTGATAAAGCACAAAGCAAGTTTCCACTGATGGATTCTGCTGAAGAACGTTTTCTACTGATAGTGTTTCTGCTGATGGATTCTGCTGATGCTACTATGACTCATATAACAGCTGTGTAGATAAGTACAACTTATTCTACTGACTCATATACAAGAAAAATATCTTTGTTGTAGTCATCAAATTGAACACTCCAAGTGAGTTGTAATCCTAGATACATGTTGTATCTTAATGACTGACATGATAAGTCATCAACTAGCTAGAATGAAGATTAGTCATAAGCTAGTATTTAAGATGAGTCATATAGTTTGTAAAAGATCTTTCCTTGGACTATAAAAGGAAGATCTTAGATATGACTTATATACAGGCGTGATAAAAGTGTGATAGATATAGACATATACATAGAGAAAAACATTAGAACAAAACACAAGATTCAAGGTCTTTGTAACCCTAGTGATAGTGAAGATCACTCGTATTATTCTGAATAATATTGAATCGTTTGGTGAAATACTTTCATTGTTCTTTGTTCAATAAACATAAGCGTCACAGTTTCATTTCCAATAAACATTCTAAGTGTGGTTAAGTAGATTCCGCATACTTAATCATATTCATTCAAAGTATCATATTTACACATTACAAAGGTCCAACACCTCATAGTGTGTGATTAAATCAAGTGATCCTCTCAGTTGGTATCAGAGCTTCCAGGTTGATATCTTTGATTTAGATAAAGAAGAAGAAGAAATGGACACAGAATCTGTTCAAACAAATGTTGCTGCAAAGTTGCCAGTTCTCAAACAGAATGAGTTTGAATTGTGGAGGTTAAGAATAGAACAGTTTTTCCAGGTGCAGGATTACACTCTCTGGGAAATCATTGAAGATGGAAACTCTTTCAAACCACAACCACTTTATCAACAGTTGAAGGTAGGGAAATTTCAGCTGTTCAAACTATCCCTACAACTGCTGATGAAAGAATAAAGAAGAAGAAGAATGACCTCAAGGCCAGAAGCATGCTGATGATGACCATTCCAAATGATCAACTTATAAACTTCAGCAAATTCAAAGATGCCAAGTCATTATTTGAGGCAATTGTTGCAAGGTATGGTGGGAATGAAGCCACCAAGAAGACCCAAAAAACCCTTCTCAAGCAGCAGTTTGAAAATTTCTCATCAACCATGAATGAATCTCTTGACCACATGTTTACAAGGCTACAGAAAATTGTGAGCCAACTTGCTGTTCTTGGGGTTGACATACCTCAAGAAGATTTAAACTCAAAATTTCTGAAAAGCTTACCAAAAGAGTGGGCTATGCATGTTGTTGTTTGAAAGAATAAACCAGACATAGACACTATGGATCTTATGGATTTGTATAGCAACTTTAAAATTGTGGAACAAGAAGTAAAGAAAACTGGTGTCTCTAGTTCATATACTGGGAACATGGCTTTTATGTCATCTCCTAGTAGTTCAAACCCAGTTAAAGATGAAAAGGTTGATAATGGAATTGGTGCTGCTAGTTCATCAAGCAGTACCTTTGGTATATTGAATGAAAAGGCTTGTTGTGCCTTTTTCACAAGCCAGAATAATGGGTCCATGCTTACTCATGAAGATCTCTTAGAAATCAATGATGATGATTTAGAAGAGATGGACCTAAAATGGCAAATTTCTCTTCTTAGCATGAGGGCTAAGAAATTCTATCAAAGGACGGGGAAGAAACTCGCCATCAGCAGCAATGATACTGCTGGTTTTGACAAGTCAAAGATAGAATGCTATAACTGTCATATGTTGGGGCACTTCTCAAGAGAATGCAGAAGGCCAAGGCAGCAAGATAGCAAGAATAGAGGTTTTGGAAGCAAGTCCAAGACAGGGGAATCAACCAATCCAAAGGCTATGGTAGCTATTGATGGATTAGGATTTGATTGGAGCTTTACTGCTGATGAAGAAGAAGCTTCTCCTCAGACAGCTCTTATGGCTTTCACCACAGAGGTACAACCTGATAAAGTTTGTTCAAATAATTGTTCTGCTCTTAAAAGTTTAGAAACCTTAACCAAACGTTATGAGAATCAAAGGAAAGAATTAATTGATACAGCTCATAGCTTAACTAATCATAAAAGAGGTATAGCTACTCTAGAGGAACAAGTCATACATTTTCGAACAAATGAATCTACCTTTACTGATGTCAAAATTCTTCTTGAAAGAGAAATAATGTTTAAAGATAATGACATTAGTAACTTAAAAGCTGAAGTAGATAGGCTTAGTAAGGCTAAAGAGAATATTCAAATGAGTGTAGAAACACTAGATTATGCATCTAAGGGTGTGACTAACTTAATTGAATGTCAAGTTATAAATAAAGCTAAGTCTGGTGTTGGATACAAATCTGTTCCTCCACCATATAGAGGTATTCCTTCACCCCCAGGAATTGACCTAGAACACACAGGATTACCTGAATTTCAACTACCTGAATTAAATTATGGTGTTCAACCAAAATCTAATGTAGTTGTTAATGAACCTTTGAAAGAAAGTGAAAGTTTAAGTAAAACTTCACTTCCTAAGGACAAGGTGTGTGCTTGTAGAAAGTCGGATGGTCCAATCATTGAGGACTTAACATCTGATAATAAAAAGGATATACAGGTTATGTCTAAACCTGAAGTGGTTAAGAAAGCAAGAACAAGAGTTCCTAAGATAGTCAAACACAATACTGATAGGCCTAAGACCAATGAAAAACATGTTAGGTAACCAGTAAGATATTGTGAACAATATAGAACCATAAACAAGCCTAGAGGTAACCAAAGGAATTGGTATAGCCTCAAGTCTCTCCAACAAAGAGATAACAAAGTTTGTTACACATGTGGTAGTTTTGACCATCTTGCAGCTTTCTGTAATCACTGGGTATATGGGTATACAAACAATAGAGTGAACTACAAAAGGCAAACACCTAAATCTCATTTTCACTCTAATTCTAAAAGATCAAAACCCAAAACAGTCACAAAAGCAGTTCCTGCTGATAGAGCAAAAACTATTCCTGCTGAAAAGAAAATGGTTTCTGCTGAAAAACCATATATGACTGTTTACCCAAAATTAACAATTAAGGGTGTAAAAACAACTTTCAAACATGCATCTAATATTGTACAAAGGCCCATCCAAACAAAAGTAGTGGTCCAAAAACAAGTTTGGAGACCAAAAGATACAATTGCAAAGCCATCAGTTTCTGCTGATAGCCAAACAGTTCATATTACTGCTAAGGGAAACAGGGCAAATGCTGTTAAGGCCTCAGCATGTTGGATTCTTAAATCCAATGTTGCATCAACAATTCTCAAAAGATTACATCCCATTGATGCAAGAGGCGGATCCAAGTCAGAAATAGTTTGGACCCCAAAACAAAACTAATTCCTTTATTTATGTGCAGGGACATTCATCAGCAGATACTGAAGATCAAGGATTCTCAGATAGTGGATGTTCAAGGCACATGACAGGCAACAAGTCTTATCTCTCAAATTTTCAATCAGTAGATGGAGGCTATGTTACCTTTGGAGGAGGAATTGGAGGAAAAATTACTGGTAAAGGTACTATTAAAACCGGTAAATTAGATTTTGAAGATGTGTACTATGTGCAAGAGCTTAAGTATAATTTTTTTAGTGTCTCACAAATGTGTGACAAAAAGAACAAAGTTCTCTTTACTGACACTGAATGTCTTGTATTTTCTTCTGATTTTAAGATGCCTGATGAAAGTCAAGCACTTATTAGAATTCCAAGAAAAGGCAACATGTACAGTGTTGATATGAAGAAAATTGTTCCAAAAGATTCTCTTACTTGTCTTATTGCTAAGGCCACATTGGATGAATCTATGAAATGGCATAGGAGGCTTGGTCATATTAACTTCAAAACCATAAATAAGATTGTCAAAGATGGTTTGGTAAGAGGTTTACCTAAAAAACGATTTGAAAATGATCAAACATGCATTGCTTGTCTTAAAGGCAAACAACATAAAGCCACTTGTAAGCCCAAAATTTTTAACTGTATCAATCAATCATTGTTTATGCTGCATATGGACTTATTTGGTCCTACAAATGTTAGAAGTTTGTTGCATAAGAGATATTGTCTAGTTATTACTGATGACTTTAGTAGATTTACATGGGTATTCTTTTTAGGTACTAAGGATGAGACTTCTAGCATCCTTAAGACCTTCATTACAGAGATAGAAAACCTAGTAAGCAAAAGAGTAAAATTCATTAGATGTGATAATGGGATAGAATTTAAAAATAGAGTTATGGATGATTTTTGCAAAGAAAAAGGTATTAAAAGAGAATTTAGTGTTGCAAGAACTCTACAACAGAATGGAGTTGCTGAAAGGAAAAATAGAACACTAATAGAAGCTTCTAGAACTATGTTAACTGACTCTAAGTTGCCTATAACTTTTTGGGTAGAAGCAGTCAACACTGCTTGCTATGTTCAAAATAGAGTTTTAGTTGTAAAACCTCACAATAAGACATCATATGAACTTTTTAGAGGTAGAACTCCTGAGATAGGATTTCTTAGACCTTTTGGATGTCATGTGACAATTCTTAATACCTTAGACCATCTTGGAAAGTTTGATGGAAAAGCAGATGAAGGATTCTTAGTTGGATATTCTATCAATAGCAAAGCATTCAGAGTATACAACATGAGAACTAGAAGAGTAGAGGAAAATCTACATGTGAAGTTTTTGGAAAATAAAACCAATGTAGAAGGTCAAGGTCCCAAATGGCTATTTGATCTTGAATCTCTATCCAAATCAATGAATTATGTGCCTTTTGTTGCAGAATCTAATGAATTTTCAGGTTCACAAACTGCTGATTCAACAAATGGAGAAGGATTAGAGAATGAGGCAAATCAAGATTATGTGATAATGCCAATATGGACAAATACAAGTGTGGATTCAACTTCAATAAATGGTGAATCTTCTTCTGGTAAATCTAAAAGAGATGTGGAAGATGAATACAAGGAAGAAGGAGCTAAGGAACAAGAGTTTCAAGTCAGAAGTAACACTGCTGTTTCTGCTGATAAGCAAATCGTTCCCACTGATGAGCAAAATGTTTCTGCTGATGAACCATCAGAAGAAACACAAGCAAATCTCTCAGACAATGAGGTGGATTTCAACAACCTTCCACCTGATTATCAAGTTCTTTCTACTCCACTCTCAAGGATTCACAAAGTCCACTCCCTGGACAATGTAATTGGAGATGTACAATCAGGAGTAAAGACAAGACAACAATTGATGTCTTCAGATCAACAAGGGCTTCTTGATGCCCATTATGCTTCATGTTGTTCCCTTTTACTTGGTTAACCGTAACTAAGAAGTTAAAGTAACCAAGTCTTATGACTTGTACACAAATGTAAAAATGATTAACAATAAAGAAACATAAACAAGAGATAATATTTTCCAACGTTTAATTCTTTATTAGAAGTTAATCAAAAAGAATCGTACCCAAGTGTTTGCGGAATAACACTTGGGGTTGAATAGACAAGTGTGGTATGGACTCCTCACTAAACTCAACTAAGTGAGTGACAACTTAAATTACCCACTGAGCTATCTCAGGGGCTTGTGTTGTTCTTTGGAGGAGTAAAAGTGGTTTGTGAATGCTTTGCATTAATTGCACAAACTTGTCAACTTTTACTCCTCACATTTGCTTCCTATTTATACACAAGTATAGAACAACTAAATATACATTGGATCTAAAGCTTCCTTAACAATATCTTGAAAGATATTATTCTTCTGGCAAGGAACCTTCATTGAGTTTGATCCAAAAGGCACTTTCTGATGACAGACTGGTTTTAACCATTTGGGGAAAGTCTAACATTAAAGTGATAAAGCACTTTAATAAAGCAGCTCAGACTTTCCCGCCCAGTCCCGCCAAAACTTCAGTCTTCATGTCATCAGTCTTCAGTACGTTTAAGTTGTTGACGAGTCATTGGGGTTCAGTGAGTTATTGTCATCCTCACTGAACCCATCACCTTCTTCTTGGCTTAGATCACACTTCACTGAGTTCCGCCTCACTGAATGGAGAACCTTTCTTCATAGGCTCGGTCTTAGCTCCTTGAAGGTGACTCACTGAGTTACTGTTCACTCAGTGACTTGTTTACACTTAGGGGATTTTACGTTCAAATCCTTGTTAGAAGATTTGGGGAATTCAGTGACCCAACAATCTCCCCCTATTTGAACATACAAATAGCCTAAGTGATACTTGATTCAGCATGAGTTGTCAGGGTACATTGTCTCTTGCTGAATATTTGTTGTAATTGTAAGTAGGACATAACTTTAAAACAAAACATCAGTTTATTCATAGCTATTACATTTTCCTACAAATTACAAACAAAAAAAAGATAGTTGTTGCAGACCAGATGTTCAGATGATAGCCAAGTCCCTCAATCTTAGCTTTCTTTGATCTCAGTAGGTGTTTCTCAGGATGCTTCTCAATCTTTTCCCGAAGGTCCTTATAGAACCTTTGGTTTGCACCACTATGTATTGGAGAAGCTAACATTAGGTATTTTACCATTGCTTTTACCCCTGCTTTGTCAATGTCAGACCATCTTTGGAAGGCAAGGTCTCCATATTCATCTGTGAAGCATAGACCTCGTTCAGGGTGTTCAAGCACGGTGTTGTTCACGAAGGTGATTCCTTCAGGAACAGACCTGTCACACTCCAATCCTGGGACCTTAATCTCAGGCTCGGATTCGATGTGCTTCCTCTTTTTCTTTGTGGTGGTTGAAGCAGTTCCTGTTGTTGGAGCAGGAAGTAGGGAGGGAATGTTGAGGGCTTCAGGCATTGCTCTCAGTCTGTCATATCTTTCGCTCAGTGACTTGAGAAGTTGATCAACAACGACACCATTTTTCTTGGCAATGATGGGACGAAGTTCATCAAGTTCAGTGATCCCGAAGTCAGCGAATTTGAATGGATTATGAATGTCCATTATTCTCTTATCAGCTCCCCTGAAGACAGTGACCATTGCGGGTTTAGTATTCCTGTGGATTTTGATGTCAGTGATGGTTTCAGGCTTCAATCTTTCCTTCATCACCCAATGATATCTTTCAACCCTGGTCTTCCTGATATGAGCTTGCCTTTTCAGCTTCTCTTCCCTTTCCTTTTTCAGAGCAATCATCTGTTCTTCCTGAGCCTTCTTAAAGGCTGCACCAGCTTGCTCAGTAGCTAGTGCCTCAGTATCCAAACCAATCTTTTCAGCCTCCTCATTAACAACCTGAATTAGTTCAGGCTTGCTCAACCTCTCTTCTTCAGCTACCTTTGCCAAGTATTCAACTTTTTCCATATAGGCTTGTATTTGGTCATTGGTGAGTTGATATATTGTTCCATTGATAGCCAACGGGACCCTGATAGGTTCATCAGGGTCAGTTCTGACCATTGTGGAGGCAGGCTGGAGCACAGTAGTGGGTTCAGAGGTGGTAGCAATGCTCTTTCCTCTATCCTGAAAGAGAGTGGAGGAGACTGGTTCCTCTTCTGGTGGAACTTGTGTGATTGGTGTGGCTTCAGTGACATGCTCCCCCTCAGTGTGAGAGGGCTGTCCAGCTTCTTGTTCGTCAGTAACAGGGGTTTCAGTAACATTCTCCCCCTCAACATTTGCCGGAGCTGCAGTGATGGCAAGTGTTGGAGTTACTGAAGACGAAGTAGAAGTACCCTTGAAGGCTTGAAACATTTCAGTCACCATGGACTTGATCTCCGCAGTATCCTGATGAAGGAGAGATACCTTGGAGTCAAGTGAAGCCTGAGAGAGTTCAAGGGCAGTCATCCTGGATCCCATTGTCCAGGCCAGAGATGTGGACTTCAGGGATTGAGCAGCCACTGATGCTTCTAACTTAGTGAAGGAAGACTGGAGGGATTCCACCGTGGAACTGAGATTCTGAACATTTGAACCCCTTATTAAACCGAGTAACTCAGTAAGAGCCGCCGAGTTGACTTGGTATGTCTCAGATGCCTGAAGAATTTTCTTGTTGAGCTCAGGGTCATCCTTGACTGATTCTTGAACTGACTTAACCCCTGTAGCCAGCTCCTTAAGGGATTCCAAAAACTGATTGATGTGTGAAGCCATTTGTGTCAGGGAGTGAGAGACAGTGGAATTTTGCTCCCTGACATCATCATTGTAGTCTTCAACAGCATCCTTGAGGAGGTGATAGTGGACAGCTTGTTCAGTATGCATGTCAAACACCTCGTCAGTGACCCCCCTGTACAAAATGTTGGTCATTTTCCTGATGAACTTTTGAAAGGCCCTTTCAGTGAGAGGAATTAAATCATCTTCTGAGGTTTCCGGCTCGGAATGTTGTTCATCTTCGTCATGTTTAGAGGATTGAGGAGACTGAGTAACAGGTTCAGGGACTGTCTCCTCATCCTCCATATCATCTCCGGCCGTAAAGACCTCCTCATCACTATTAAATTCATCATCAGAAAAGAGGAATGCCTGAGCATCCGCCAGGGAGGTGATCTGCAACTGCTGGAGGTTATCCGGCTCCTCTTCAAAAGAAGATTTGCCTTCGTTTTGGCCAGGTCCTGACCCCTCAAATCCGGTAGGTTGGGTTTTACCTACCTGGTCTTTAAGGCCAGTTCCCAAGTTATGCGCACCTCCGGGAGTGGGTTTGGGTTCCATATCAGCGGGTGGTTTATATCCCTCTGAGTCTTTGTCCCCCTTGACTCCTTCAGACACTGATGGGTATTTTCCAGTGCCATCACTAGGAGCCGTGAATGTTGTGTCCCTATCAGTGGGTTGTTTGTTTCCCACTGAGTCTTGGGGATGAGTAGGGGTACCCTCAAACAAAAGCTTTGATTTGCGAATGTCCTCATCAGGCAGATGAGTGGTTGAGTCCCCCTTTCTAACAGGCTTGTTCTGGCATGTCAAAGGTTTAGGGACATGATCTCCCTGATGCTTGGGTTTTGATCTACCCAAGCCTTTAGCGGAATGTGATTGTTTGTGGACCCCCTTCTCAGTGGAGTAGTGCTGCCCCACCGAGGATTTAGGATCCCTTACTCCCTGAGACCCTGGTTGTGATTTGCCAGAGCCTTTAACAGGATGTGAAGGTTTGGTTTGTTTCGACTCAACTGTCTTGTGTATGACAGTAGTGTCTTTGGAAACGGGTTTGCCCGAGGACACTGAGTGTGATGTCTCAGTGCCCTCCGATGGCTTTTGTTGCAGGCCTAGTGACTGGGTTATTATTCTCAGGGTGTCCGCAGTCAAGGGCGGTATTTCAGGCCCCTTTTGGGCATCTTTAAGGGTAGAGGTCTCAGTGTCGAGTGACTTGGGTTGAGCCACCTTCCTGGACCCCTGTCCCTTCTTCCTCTTCACCTTTTTGGCGGGAGAGGGTATTGGTGATATAATATTGTCACCCTGGATAGCAGTACGCATATATTGGGTCAGGGTGACTGGTGTAACCTCTAGAGGGTCATGAGAGTAATTAGTCTTGTGTAACATTTCAGGCTCAAAACCTACTGAATCAGGCTTAGCATACTCAGACCCTAGCAAGTCTTGTAGGGCACAGGAAATGAATCTAGGGTATGACATAAGTTTTTGCCTAGACTTCCCCCCTAACTTTGCTATGAGGTCCTTGAAGATTAATTCTCCAAGGTCAATCAATTTACCCTCAATGAGACTTAACAATATCATTGCTTGAGTATTGTTCAATTGCTCAGTAGAGGATTTATTTCCCCCGAGGACCTGAATGACAAAGGTCATTATTATCCTCCAGGGGGCTGGGAACCAGGTCTTGATGATTGGGGCTTTGGATAGTAGGACCCCTGGTGACACTTCAGGGTGAAGTTTGTCATAAGGCCCTAGGGTCAGTAAGACCTCCTTCACATCTTTTTTAGATGGTGGGGCAATGAAGGTCTGTGTATAATCAAGCCCAGTGGCTTTGGCAAAAGTCTTATAGTCAAGAGTTAGGGACTTAGTTCCATTCTTGACTGTAAACTTAATCTTGGCCTCTTTGAGCACATCAGGGCTTTCAACCACTGCTGTGCACCAAAATTCCCTCAAATACTCAGGGTAGATGACTGAGGGGGTTTTTGTGAATGCGGTGGTCAGAAAACAATTTTGAAGGAACTTTACCACTTCCCTGTATTCAGGGAACCCTTCAGGGTAGGCAAAGTTCCCCACCACATTATTCTTGGTGAGGTCTACGCTTTCCATTTGGAAATCCACATTGGGTGCGTATTTTATGACCTTGGAAGAAGCCATTAGGTTTGATAAAAGCCTGGTTTTTGTAAAAAAGATTGGGTATGGGTATGGAAACACACGCAGTTTTGAAAACAATTTGCAAGAGTTTTGTTGAAAATTTTAAAAGCGTGTGTGTGTTTCCCTTTTTTTGGGGGTATTTATAGGGTAAGGATTTGAGTGGTGATGTTGCGGATAATAATTTTGGTTTGATATCCGCATTAAATATCACGATTCCCATTACCCTATTTTCTCTCACATCATGGATGAACAGTTGTGAGGCTCTGTAAATAATGCACTTTTGCAGAGAGAAATTATCACAACTTTTGTGTGTGAGGGAGCATTTAATGCTCAGTGATGTTTGGTGAGAGGGATGTGGGGGCCCAACGAGTGGATGCCAGTTGTGTAAGTGACATATATTCCTATATTTAATAGGATTCAGTTACCTACCTGGGACATTAACTGACTAAATACTTAGAGCATTTAGTTAGGGTATTCAATGCCATTTTTCATCCTGAGCCCCCTGAATGATTTTTTTATTCAATAAAAATGAGTTTTTCAGGAAGGGTGTGATCAGGGACCTAGAGAATATACATCATGTTGGAATATTTTGATCAGTTCCCTGATTCTATGTCCAACATGCCCAGTTCAGCTTTCAATCTTGTGAAAGTGGGTTCATCCAAAGGTTTAGTGAAGATATCAGCTAGCTGATACTCAGTGGGGATGAAATGTAGTTCAATTTCTCCATTTGAGATATGGTCCCTGATAAAATGGTATCTGATGTCAATGTGTTTGGTCCTTTGATGAAGTACTGGATTGTTTGAGATGGCTATGGCACTTGTGTTATCACAAAAGATAGGTACCATCTTATACTGAATGCCATAGTCACTCAGTTGGCTCTTCATCCAAAGTACATTTGCACAACATCCTGCAGCAGCCATATATTCAGCTTCAGCTGAGGACATGGCCACTGACTGTTGTTTCTTTGTACTCCAACACACAAGTTTACCACCAAGAAATTGGCAGGATCCTGAAGTACTTTTCCTATCCATGTTACATCCTGCATAGTCAGAGTCAGTGTACCCTTTGAGATCAAATCCTGAACATTTTGGGTAATACAAACCAAGGTTTGGAGTACCCTTCAGGTACCTGATGATTCTCTTGACAGCAGTGAGATGTGATTCTTTTGGGTCAGCCTGGTATCTTACACACAGGCAGACTGAGAATTGGATATCAGGCCTGGAGGCAAGTAAGTACATCAGGGAGCCAATCATTCCCCTATATTGGGTTTGATTCACTGATTTTCCAGTGAGATCAGGGCCAAGGTTGTTTGGAGGAACCATAGGAGTTTTTACTGAAGAGCAGTCAGTGAGCTCATACTTCTTCAGTAGGTTCCTGAGGTATTTCTCTTGGCAAATGGATATTCCTTTTTCAGTTTGTTTGATTTGTAGTCCAAGAAAGTATGTGAGTTCACCCATCATGCTCATTTCAAACTTTGTGGTCATGAGTTTTTCAAATTGTTTGCAAAGTTTGTAACTTGTTGAGCCAAAGATGATGTCATCAACATATACTTGGACAAGAATGACATCATCCTTTGTTCTGTAGATGAACAGTGTGTTGTCAATTCTTCCTCTGACAAACTTGTTTTGGATCAGGAAGGCTGAAAGAGTTTCATACCATGCCCTGGGTGCTTGTTTCAGTCCATAAAGGGCTTTGTTAAGCTTGTAGACATGGTTGGGGTATTCACTACTTTCGAAACCAGGAGGCTGTTGCACATAAACATCTTCTTTGATGTTACCATTCAGGAATGCACTTTTAACATCCATTTGGTAAACTTTAAAGTTCATGTAAGTTGCATAGGCAAGGAAGATCCTGATGGCTTCCATTCTTGCAACAGGTGCAAAGGTTTCCTCATAGTCTATACCTTCCTGTTGATTATATCCTTTGGCAACCAGTCTTGCTTTGTTTTTGATGACTGTGCCATTCTCATCAGTCTTGTTTTTAAAGACCCATTTCATACCAATGATTAAAACACCCTGGGGGCATTCAACAAGGGTCATGACATCATTTCTGTCAAATTGTTCCAATTCATCTCTCATGGCCTGAACCCAACTTTCATAAGTCAGGGCTTCTTTGACATTTTTAGGCTCAATTTCTGAGAGATAGTCAGTATAAAGACATATATTGGCAGTGGCAGCCTTGAGTTTGGCAGCCTTGCTTCTTGTGAGCATGCCTTCAGTGGGTTCACCAATGATGTTCACAAGCTCAATGATTTTGGATCTAGTCCAGCTATCCTGGGGTTTGGGATAGGAATTTGAGCTTGTAGGAGCCTGAATAGGTTCAGACTCAGGAACATGAGGTAACTCATCAATATGCACTTCAGTGACAACTGTAGGAACAGTTTGTTCTGTGGGTTCCTGAACATTTTGTTCAGTGGTGTCAGTCTCATTTGAGACAGGCTGAGTTTCTATGAACTCACTGATAGGTGGTTGGGGTAGGTTGTGAGGGATGATGTAATAGGAGACATCAGCATCAGCTTGGTACTGAGTTGAGGGATTGTTCTCAGGATGATATTCATCAGGAGGATATCTTAATGAGTCATCAATACCAATTTCTTCTACTGAGGAATTTGAGAACCTGATGGATTCAGTGCTCTCATCAACAGTAATGTGATAAGTTTCCTCAGTTTGCTGTCTCCTTGTGTTGAACACCCTGAAGGCTTTAGAGACCAAGGAATATCCCAGGAAGTATCCATCATCAGCTTTGGCATCAAATTTACCTAAGTGATCCTTGTGATTATGTATAAACACAGGACACCCAAATACATGAAAGTAGCTGATGTCAGGGATCCTTCCTTTGAATATCTCATAAGGTGTCTTATTGTGTCTTTTCACAATGATTGACCTATTTTGAGTGTAGCAGGCTGTTTTAACTGCCTCAGTCCAAAAATGTTTAGAGAGGACTGAGCCATTCAGCATTGTTCTTGCTGCCTCAATGAGTGTTCTATTTCTCTTTTCAGCTACTCCATTTTGTTCAGGAGTATAGGGAGAAGTGAAATTTTGAGAAATTCCTTTCTCATCACAAAAACACTCAAGGTCTTGGTTTTTGAATTCAGTGCCATTGTCAGTCCTGATCTGTTTAACTTTGACATCATTTTGATTTTCAATGTTCCTGACAAATGACATGATGGTTTCAGCTGCCTGACTCTTTTTGGTCAGGAAGTAAACCCAAGTATATCTTGAGTATTCATCCACAATGACCAGAGTATACTTCTCATGGTGTATGGACATTGGACTGACAGGTCCAAAAAGGTCCATATGAAGAAGATGCAGGCAGCTTTTGATGGAAAAGGTTTGTTTGGTTTTGAATGATGCCCTGTGGTGTTTTCCTTTTTCACAAGCAGAACAAGGCTTGTCTTTGGTATACACCAGGGATGGAAGGCCCAGAACTTTGTTCTGTTTGGCCAGGTTGTTGATGTTTTTGAAGTTGAGATGAGAGAGTCTCCTATGCCATAGCCAGTTGATTGTCTCACTTGCCTTTGAGAATAGGCAAGTCCCATTTTGAGTCAGGGATGACATGTCAAGGACATATACATCATCCCTTTTGGGTGCAATCAACACAACTTCCTTATTGGCATTAAAGATGGTCCCTCTCTTATCATCAAACTGAACTATGTATTTTGCATCACATAGTTGGGAAACACTTATCAGGTTGTACTTCAGACCATTAACATAAGCTATTCTTGTAAAAACTATACCATTGCAGTTTACTGAACCATAACCCTCAGTGGGAGCTGATGAGTTATCACCAAATACTACCTTGGGTCCTGGTTCTTCCACATATTTGTGCAGAAAACTTTTCACACCAGTCATACTTCTGGAGCATCCACTGTCTAGATGCCAGGTAGGATCCTTGATGTGTTTTTGCACAAACAGTAAACTGGGTTAGTTTTGCTTGTTGACCCACCTTCTAGTGGGCTTAGTCCTCAGGGACTTTTTGAACTCAGTTAGTGAATCATGGTCTGAAGTTGTGTGACCTGAGCTTCCACATGTTTTACATTTTGTGGATGTTGATGCATCAGGTGATTGAGAAGTGTTGGTTTGGTTTTTTCTTCTGGACTGAATCACTTTGTCATGCCCCCTGGTTTCATGGGAGGGATCTCCACAGATGTCACAGCATACTTTCATCAAGCAATCATCAGGAAGATGATCATTGAAACCACAATGAGGACATGGTGAGAAAGGCTTAGCCTTCAGTCTTTGTTTGGATGGTGTGGCATACTGATAGCCTTGGGTTTTGTACTGACCCCTTGCCTTTAAAGAGGCAGTGTGGGGGATGTGATCACAAGTTCTGTGGTCCTCTTGTTTGCATATCATACAAAATAGGACTCTGTAGCATTTATCAGTACTGTGATTTGGATAATTGCACAGTTCACATCTCCCTGAGGGTCTGGGTGTGGTTTTTGGTTTGGAGGATCCTGAGGATACTGAGGGCTCGGTAGATTTAGAGTCAGAGTTTTTCTCAGTAGACTCAATTTTCTCACTCAGCATCCTGACAAGTTCAGCAAGCTGATCAACCTTTGAATCAGTGCTTTCAAGCTTCACTTAAGTAGTTACTGAAGGTTTTTGGTGTTCAGTGGGTGCAGGAGTAGGTCTTTTCAGAATAGTCCTTCCTAACCCTGACTTCTCTTTTGGAGAATGTGGTTGAAAGACTAATGGTGCAAGGTTAGAATTGGGTTCTGCTCCCTGAAGTTGTTTCAGTGGAGGGAGTGGTGAATCAGACTTAGACTCTGTGATGGACTCAGTAGGACTAAGTTCATCAGTGACTCCTAGCAGCTCCTTGATAGCCTGACTTTCAGGCTCCAGAATTCTTCCAGTGTTAAAATTTGGCAATTTACTATCAGGATTGTTTCTTTCAATCCAATCACTGGGTTTGGGAGCTAGTTCCTTGCTAGAGAGTATGTTGGTTAATAGAAAGGCTGTGGAATGACTACTTTCCCCTGAAACCTCAGTGAGTTGATCATCACCCAGACCAGCCTTGTTGGGGCTGGGTGAGAGACTCAGTGTTTCATAAAGTTTGGGGTTTTTCTGAGTCCACTTCCAAATAATTTCCTTTTCTTTCTTAAGTTCTTCCTGAAGAGCTTGATTTTGTTTTACAAGTTCAGAGTTTTGAATTTGAAGTGTGACACTTTCAAGTTTGGCTTGTTTTAAGACAAGTAATTCATCTCTACACTGATTTAATTCAAAACTGAGTTTGTTAAATTTTGAAAACAGATTAAGTCTTTGCTCTTCAACATACTTAAGATCAACATTAATATAGTCTAAGATTTCCAATCATCATTATCATCCATAGAAAGTAAAAGATTTACCTTCCTCATTGTGATGTTGACCCATTCACCATTTCTTGCATGACTCTTCCCTACAGCAAGTTTGTTGTCTTCTGATAGAGCCATCAGGGCACTGACGTGAACTTCATCGTCATCAGAGGACACTTCAACCTCATCCCAGTCATATGTTTCAGCGACAAGCCCTTTGTTCTTGGCTTGAATAGGCTTAGGAGCCTGAGGAGGCTGAGAGACTGTTGAGGAAGATTCAAGAAGGGCAAGTTTGGCTTTTGCCTTTCTGTACTTTGCTTCAAAGTCAATTTGAGGGACTTTTTCAAATCTTTGACTAGACTGAAGCATTTTTTGTTGAAATTTGCTGGGGCCTGAAAATGAGTTATTTCCTGAAAACTTGAAGGATGGTTCTGAGGTTGTTTTTGAAAAACAATCTTTAGCAAAATGCCCCATTTTGCCACATTTAAAACATTCAGTATTGTCATTTGCTTTAGAAGGAAATTTGTTTTTCTTAAAAAATCTTTTTGAATTAGCAAGGAGTGCTCTTTCATGAAATTCAATCTGAAGATCATTAAGATACTCCTCACTGGTTCTTTGGTCAACCTCATCATCAGAACCATCCTGAAAATCCTGCACAACACCTTTAGAATAGAAAGCAGTTGATATGGGTGTGATTGTCAAGGCCTTTTTGGTCTCCTGAGCTTTACCAGGGTATCTCCTGGTGATAAGATTGTCTTCATAGACAAACTTCCCATAGATGGCAGGGAGCTCAAGATTCTGAATGTGGTTTGCATTTCTCAATCCCTGAGAGAAGTTTAACCACTTCTCAGGGAGACTGTTGACAAAACCAACATTGATTTCATGTTTTGACAGTATAACACCATCATTGGTCAGCTCATTCAGGAGGGTCTTATACCGAGTATAAGTCTCAGAGAGACTTTCAGAATCCTTGGCCCTGAAGGTATTGAATTCAAGCTTCAGGTCCATGATTCTATTCTCTTTGGTATCAGAAGGCCCTTCATAGCTATGAACCAGGTCAGTCCATGTCTGCTGAGCAGTGGGACAGTTGATCACTGATTCCATTATATCATCAGGAAGGCATGATATAATGATGCTTTTCAGGCGCTGGTCTTGATTGACCACCCTCCTTTCATCTGGGGTCCACTGAGCTTCAGGTTTGATTAAACCTTGGGCAGTTGTTGGGACATATGGACCCTCATTAATCAATTTGATAAAATAAGGTTCCATCCCAGTTAAGTAGCAAAGCATTCGCTTTTTCCACTTGTTAAATTTGCCAGCTTCAAGTCGAGGGGCAGTTGCTGAATAACTTCCACCCTTTTTATCAACAAGCTGGGGAACATCTATGTCAGTCATAGTGGGATCTTGATTTTAAAAACTTGAGCACTCTTTAGGTTTTGAAAACGTGTAAAAGTTTTACAAATCAGAGGCTCTGATACCACTTGTTGTTCCCTTTTACTTGGTTAACCGTAACTAAGAAGTTAAAGTAACCAAGTCTTATGACTTGTACACAAATGTAAAAATGATTAACAATAAAGAAACATAAACAAGAGATAATATTTTCCAACGTTTAATTCTTTATTAGAAGTTAATCAAAAAGAATCGTACCCAAGTGTTTGCGGAATAACACTTGGGGTTGAATAGACAAGTGTGGTATGGACTCCTCACTAAACTCAACTAAGTGAGTGACAACTTAAATTACCCACTGAGCTATCTCAGGGGCTTGTGTTGTTCTTTGGAGGAGTAAAAGTGGTTTGTGAATGCTTTGCATTAATTGCACAAACTTGTCAACTTTTACTCCTCACATTTGCTTCCTATTTATACACAAGTATAGAACAACTAAATATACATTGGATCTAAAGCTTCCTTAACAATATCTTGAAAGATATTATTCTTCTGGCAAGGAACCTTCATTGAGTTTGATCCAAAAGGCACTTTCTGATGACAGACTGGTTTTAACCATTTGGGGAAAGTCTAACATTAAAGTGATAAAGCACTTTAATAAAGCAGCTCAGACTTTCCCGCCCAGTCCCGCCAAAACTTCAGTCTTCATGTCATCAATCTTCAGTACGTTTAAGTTGTTGACGAGTCATTGGGGTTCAGTGAGTTATTGTCATCCTCACTGAACCCATCACCTTCTTCTTGGCTTAGATCACACTTCACTGAGTTCCGCCTCACTGAATGGAGAACCTTTCTTCATAGGCTCGGTCTTAGCTCCCTGAAGGTGACTCATTGAGTTACTGTTCACTCAGTGACTTGTTTACACTTAGGGGATTTTACGTTCAAATCCTTGTTAGAAGATTTGGGGAATTCAGTGACCCAACACTTCAAAACAACATGAGTTTTCAAACTCTTGCTTATTTGTATGTTTTCTCTCACAAGATGAACCAAAGAATATTCATAAAGCCCTAGAGAATTCAAGCTGGTTGGAGGCTATGCAAGAGGAGCTTCTTCAGTTTAAGATTCAAAAGGTATGGTTGCTAGTTGATTTACCAAGTGGTGTAAGGGTAATTGGCACTAGATGGGTTTTTAGGAATAAAAGGGATGAAAGAGGCATAGTGATAAGAAATAAAGCTAGATTAGTAGCTCAAGGGTACACACAAGAAGAAGGGATAGACTATGAAGAAGTTTTTGCTCCAGTAGCAAGGATTGAAGCCATTCGACTCTTTTTGGCTTATGCTTCATTTATGGGATTCACAGTTTATCAAATGGATGTCAAGAGTGCTTTCTTATATGGTACTATTGAAGAGGAGGTGTATGTCTCACAACCTCCTGGTTTTGTTGATCCTGACCATCCAGATAAAGTGTACAAGGTTGTTAAAGCTCTATATGGCCTACATCAGGCACCAAGAGCTTGGTATGAAACACTGGCTTCCTACTTAATTTCAAATGGATTTCAAAGAGGCAAGATAGATCAGACACTTTTCACCAAGAAGCATAAGAAGGATCTTTTGCTAGTTTAAGTGTATGTGGATGATATCATCTTTGGATCTACAAGGAAGGAGATGTGTTTGGAGTTTGAGAAGCTTATGCACAATAAGTTTCAGATGAGTTCCATGGGGGAACTTACATTCTTTTTGGGTCTGCAGGTTAAACAATCAAGAGAAGGAATCTTTATTAGTCAAGACAAATATGTTGCAGAGATTCTTAGAAAGTTTCAATTTGCAGATTCCAAAATAGCAAGCACACCAATGGATCCTCAGAAGCCACTTCTTAAAGATGTAGAAGGAACTAATGTAGATGTACACGCATACAGATCTATGATAGGTTCTTTGATGTATCTCACATCATCAAGACCTGATATCATGTTCTCTGTTTGTGCTTGTGCAAGATATCAAGTAACTCCTAAGGTTTCTCATTTAACAGCAGTTAAGAGAATTTTTAGATATCTCAAGGGTCAACCTAGGTTGGGTCTGTGGTATTCTAAGGAGTCGTCTTTTGACTTGGTAGCATACTCAGATAGTGATTATGCTGGTGCTAGCTTGGACAGAAAGTCAACAACTGGAGGATGTCAATTCCTTGGGTGTAGACTTATCTCATGGCAGTGTAAGAAGCAGACAATGGTATCTACTTCAACAACTGAAGCTAAATATGTAGCTGCTGCAAATTGTTGTGGTCAAGTTCTATGGCTTCAAAACCAACTTCTTGATTATGGGTACAATTTCTTACATACCATTATTCATATTGATAATAGTAGTACAATTTGCATTATTAAAAATCCAGTGCAACATTCTAAAACAAAACACATTGAAATAAGACATCATTTTATTAGAGATTGCAATGAAAAGAGGTTAATTCAAGTAATGAAATTGCTTCAGAACAAAACTTTGCAGATCTTCTTACAAAAGCTTTTGATGTTGGAAGATTTCAGTACTTGGTAGCAGGTATTGGAATGCTTAATCTTTAAATTTTTTAAAATAATGTGTTCTTGTATATAGATTTTGTTAATGCATCTAACTTTGTCATCTAAAACTACTATTACCAATATTTAAAGTTATTCATACAGTTAGTTCTATGATTATTCTAATTCAAGACAAGTACTTTGTACTTTGGTTATTTGGTTTTAGACTAACAGTTTTAGGTATGAATGTTTGAGCTGAAAGGCTATTTCAAGTGAAATCTGCTGATCAAAGCTGCTGATCATTACTGCTGAAAACTGATCATTGTTGTTGATCATTTCTACTGATATAATAGGTTCATGATAGAAAAAGTTTGGGACTTCAAAACTCCTTAAAACTCCTTTCTTGAAATCTGATTATGATGTTTCACTTTGAATTGATAAATTAGTTGATCAGTTATTAACTGATACAACTCACTTTATATCATTTTAAACTCTCAAGTATAATGTGACTAATCTACGGATATCTGATAGAAAGAACAGCGAGCAAAAGTGAATCTAACACTTGTGTTAGAGGTTACAAATGCCACGAGCTGGAAACCCTGTAAAGAAAGCCTTTTGAATAGGTTTATCTGTACACAGGCAGTTATTTATAACTGAAAACATTGGTTCTCACACAACCAGAGGTTGCTTTAAACCGAAATTTTGATTAAGTGTTAGTTACCACACTTAATCCCTTCAAAATGGTTAGAAGCAGTATGATTTTTAATCATAAAATCATGTTCATACTGCTAAGTCAAATATTTCTTAAAAAGGATTTTCAAAAAGGCTTAGAAAATCATCTAACGATAGATTATGAGTCAATGCTCAGTGATTCACCACTCATAGGAGGTTACACACCTAGAAGTGATGAGGGCAGCATTTAAACTCTTAAGGAATTGATGGCTTCATGTACAAATTGTCTGAAAACATGGAAATTGCTAGATCAGATGATATGATATGATTGTGAGAGATCTTCCAAACAGGGGAGGAAATTGCTCAAGAGAGAAATAAATCTCAGGGGAGGTTACAAAAAGCCCTTTTAAAGGAAGATTAACCAAAGAAAAAGAAGGAAAAGATAAGAGCATACAAGATGATGACATGGTTTCTACTGATAAAGAACAAGAACAGAGGTGATAGGAGAAAGTTCTATCTAGATCAAAAGATGAAAGGTTTCAGTTCAGTTCACTACGTTTGTTCATCACTTCCAAAGACAAGCTGAAAGATGATTTCTATTTCTTGGAACAAACATCCAAGATACACAGCATCATTGCCTCTTATAATTCTTCAAGTTGTATATTGCTCCATCTTTTAGTCCAAGATTGGAGCAAAGATTAGAAAGCTGATGAGTTACAAAGAAAGACATTCAATCACTCAAAAGAGAAGAAAGTTCAGATCACAGTCTGACAATGAAGTGTTTGAAAGATCTTCACAAAGTCCTCATTTAATTCAGAAAAACATGTTTGAATGTAATTCACATGTTTAGGGGAGGATTGTTGGGAATTAAATAATCAGAAGAATCAGCATAAAGGTTTAAGGAAATACATCAAGTATGTTTCTGCTGATAAAGCACAAAGCAAGTTTCCACTGATGGATTCTGCTGAAGAACGTTTTCTACTGATAGTGTTTCTGCTGATGGATTCTGCTGATGCTACTATGACTCATATAACAGCTGTGTAGATAAGTACAACTTATTCTACTGACTCATATACAAGAAAAATATCTTTGTTGTAGTCATCAAATTGAACACTTCAAGTGAGTTGTAATCCTAGATATATGTTGTATCTTAATGACTGACATGATAAGTCATCAACTAGCTAGAATGAAGATTAGTCATAAGCTAGTATTTAAGATGAGTCATATAGTTTGTAAAAAATCTTTCCTTGGACTATAAAAGGAAGATCTTAGATATGACTTATATACGGGCGTGATAAAAGTGTGATAGATATAGACATATACATAGAGAAAAACATTAGAACAAAACACAAGATTCAAGGTCTTTGTAACCCTAGTGATAGTGAAGATCACTCGTATTATTCTGAATAATATTGGATCGTTTGGTGAAATACTTTCATTGTTCTTTGTTCAATAAACACAAGCGTCATAGTTTCATTTCCAATAAACATTCTAAGTGTGGTTAAGTAGATTCCGCATACTTAATCATATTCATTCAAAGTATCATATTTACACATTACAAAGGTCCAACACCTCATAGTGTGTGATCAAATCAAGTGATCCTCTCATGCCTCATTTTAAGGAAATAGAAGTTTATATTGAAGAAGGTATTTCATCAGTCGAGGAGTATTCGTTGTACATGAGGAATAGTCGTGGTAAGGGTGTTGTGATTGAAGATATAGAGGATGGTGATGTAGTTAAGCAGGATGGTGAGTTGTTTTTGCTAGAGTGGCATGGTGCTACTGAAATAGGAAAGGAGCGGAAACAGGGTGATACTTCAACTCATGCTTCATCTAGTAGGGCTGGAAGCAGGGATGATGAGAATTTTTTATCTCAGAACTGGATGATGATGAGCTTGTTATTCCAACCCCATGGTCTGATGAAGGGAGGAACAAAATAAGGGAAAGAAGGTTGAGTGGTGAGTACGAGTTCAGAAACCTCATGTTCGAATTGGATTTCTTTATAAACTATGATGAAATCAAGGAGAAGCGAAGCAAAGGGACCGAGGCGAGTAAGAAAGAGGGTGTGGCAGATATGAATCAAAGTGCTAACAAAGAAAAAGATAAAGTTAGTAAAGAGGATGTTGGAAAGGATATGGGTGAACCTAAATTTCAACATGTTTTGGAAGGTGAGGTGGAAGTGGATGGTGAGTTATACCATGTACAAATTGACAAGCGTGTTTTGGATGAAATTGAAGAGGCAGAAATTGATTCCTTGATTCAAGAGGCAACGAATGATTTGTTGGAGATAGTCAAAGAGGATGATTTCGACCACAAATAAATTATAGTTGATTGGTTGGATGATATGTTGATATGATATGTTGTTTGTTGGGTTAGATTTTGTTATTCAAAATATGCCGATTCTTCAAAATGAAGTCAGAGATGAAGCTGTAGTAGTTGATGATGAAGGTCCAATAGCAGAAGTTGAAGATAGTTTAGAAAGGGCAGACATGGATGCTCCAGCTACAGTGGATTCACCTGCCAATGTGACCTCTGGTATACAAAAGAAGAGAAGAAAGTTAGATCCAGCTGACAAGGATGAGAAGGCAATAGAATCAGATGAGGAGGTTGATCCCAAGTGAGGAGGGAATGATCAAGGTCAGCACAAGGCAATGGTGAAGGTTGTTCTATTTATTTTGTTTATCTTAAGCCTTGGGATGGATTGTTTTGGAACAAGATAGTTTATGTAGGTCGAATAACATTTTAATGTTGTATCTAGTAGTAGTTTGTGCCACATGTATGTTTATGAACATGTTTATGTATTGTTGATTGATGTTATGTACTATCAGCACTAATATCTCTTCTAGCAGCACAACACATAAGTGAGAAGTTTAGGGTTTTACTTACATGCAAATTATGTCCCTTGACTTAAGTATCTGGTTTGAATAAAATGGGCCATATCACGTGCCAAAGACCCGTTATCTTAATATTTAGCTTCTTCCCTAATTCAAACACTCATCTAAACACATACCTAACAAACACTAAAATAACTCATTCATTCGAAATGGCTTCATCGTCATCTTCGGTTCGAAGTCTTTGTCCTCCACTACTCATTGCGAGCATGAGGAACCCGTTATTGAACAAACATCATGAACCATCTATCATCCTTTAAGGCATTTTCTAGGCTGCATAAATTATTATAATGTAAGTGATCTTTACTTTGTTTATCAATCGGGTATATGCTAATATGTCTAAACATGTAGGGTTCAAAATGCGGCACCTTTTACTGGCTTGATCCTGAATTATCTAATGCCTACTACAAAAGAGAAGTCCACAAGTTGATTCAAGTGGAAAAATCATTGGAAATAGACAAATGTAGTTTGAATGAAAAAATAAGAGACTTGCAAAGGGAATTTGACTATTAGAAGTCTTATTTGCAAAACCAAGTCTTACTTCTGCAAATGAAATTAAAAGAAAGCAAATTCGAGCTACTGGTTTATAGGAAATGTGTTGTTGTAATGGCTCTGGTTGTTGCTTTTATGTTGTTTGCTGGAAAGTTGGTGTAGAAGTCAGGATGTAATCTTGTAATGTAGAAGTAGAATTGTTGTAACACCCCGAAATTTGATTAAGCAGCGGAAGTCTAATCGGGGTAATTACAGTTTAGTACACAGTCATACTCATAGAAAACAATTCAAAAGATTGTCAATATCATTCCATGAAAACTCAAATATTCAGAGTTACAAACATTTTTCCAAAATGTTAATTGCTTCACAAAAGTGGTGATGAGTTTGTAAAGAATGATATAATTATTGAAATAAAAAGGGAGGTCCTGTGCCCTTTGCCAGCTCCGTGCCACCATGCTTGCTAATTTCCTGAGATAAACATGCTTAAAAAGTCAACACAAAGGTTGAGTGAATCCATAGTAGTTTAAATAGTAATAGTGTGAACACAAGTCAAGCATTTGAAATAAACAAGCCAAGATAGACAGGTCTTGACTAAATGGGTGTAATATTGCTCCTAAGCCTCACGAAACGCAAGCTTTAACATTGATTTGACATATCATAAAGATAATAACAATCACTTAAACCACAACGGATGTAAATGACAAGGGGCCCTCGGTGACAGGAAATGTGCCAAATTTCCATAATACCTCGAATATAGCACACCTCCTGCCAAGTGATCACCTTGACAGAGGTGGGCTGCCATCCAATAGATCTATCAACTATATTCGTGCTCATTCGCAAGTGATTAAGGTTCGTGATATGAGGGACTTGTAGCACAGGTGTCAACTTAGGCAATATCAGGTGATAACAGCATACAGAAAAATACTTGTCATCGATTTATAGCATGTATCTCCCCACGGGGTTTAAAAACAATTAAAAATGTGGGACCATGAACTCACCTGACAGTTGTATGTAAATCACAACGGTGCTCAAAAGTGGTGGTGTATTGCTAGGACTAGCAACGAAATTCCTCCAACTTGCGACCTAAATAATACATTGTAATTGGTGTTTTAGATTCGTGTTGTAAATGACATGTGATATGTCTCGTGTACGGTGATATCCGTTTCGGGTGTCTTAATTATATTTCAAATAACGTTACGTATTTATTTGTATCGTTGTTACGAACCGGTGTTTGATAAATAGTAACTCGTTGTGGAAAAATAATATTGTTTAAAAATATTTATGATTAAATATTTCTAATAACTTTATATATATATACATATTAAAGTTAAAGAAAAATATATATATGTTTTTATAAAAATTTGTATAATTAATTATAAAAATATACCTTGTCACAATTTAACCCTTAACTTTTACAAAGTTACACTTTTTACCCTTGGTTAAAAATAATTTCACTTTAGTCCTTTTTTTACCTTTTTACACTTTATCCCATAAACTTTGGTCAAATGACAACATCTACCCTTGATTTCTACAAGAATTCGGTACTTGTCAAAATAGTTTGATAGTTTGTGATTGTGACGGTATTAGTCCCTCAACGTGGGTATTTTGCAAAGATAGTCCTTGAGGTAATTTTTCGAAAACTAACCTTTTTGTTTTAACATAAGTTGTATTTAAAACTTGTAAAAATACTTAAACTTGGTTTTTATGTTTCTCGCTAAAATTCGAGCCGAAAACATCTCCTTTTGAAACTAGTTGGGCTCGTTAGCCCGTTAGAAGCCCAAAGGGTGGTTCTTTGTTTTAACAATCACGTTCGACTAGCATTTGGTTTAGGCTTTGATTTCATAGCATATGATCGAGTATGACATGCATGTTAAGTCGATTTGATAAGTTTTGAGTCGATGTCTTAGGTTGTCGAAAAATACATATACATTGTACGTGTAAAAATGCAATGGCAAGACCCTTTTTCTAGTGTGTCGAGGCATGGGATTTGTAGTTATAGGTGTAACGAAAACTCATACTTAAAATATACGTGTGTCGTGTGATGAAACTTTACGTGTTAAGCATGAAACTATAGTAGGAAAATGAAATAGGATATGAAGACTTACAACACCAAAAGGTGGTGAAGAGTTCGTACGATACGAGACGAGTAAACGAGTAAACGTGGTACCCTCTTCTTCGTGACCCTCGTTCCAAAATATAACCTCCCCAAGTAGTATTCTCGATCCAAACCTTACTTGTGTCCAAGATCTTCTCGACAATAACCAAGAAAGAAAGAAATAGAGAGTTTTGGTGATATGAGATCTTGTGAATCCTTGCAAGTGTGAGGAGATGCATTAAATGTGGTTTATATAGGATAGTGAGAGTAGTTGTGTGTTTGAGCTTGTGAAACATGTCCCCTAGATGTCATTCGATGGGAGACAACTTTGTCTCTTGTCCTTGAATCTCTAGTCACATCGAGTTGAGGTGGTAAGGGGGCAACGATGGTTTACATGGATTAGTTTAAGCCTAGCTTAGGGTAGTAGTGTAATAAACAAATGAGATTAGAGTACATGGGAAATTCATGTTGGGAGGATTAGAAACACTCGACCCATGGGATAATAGTTGGTTAGGATCACTAGGTGGATAATGCGATTGTCCAAGGGTCCGACGGCTATAAATGGTGGCTCATTGTCGTGTGAGACAAAGTCAAAAGGAAGATGGTATATGGTTGTCGAGCTTGAGGGGAACAAGTGAAATGAAACGTGCGAATACATATTAGCTAGGAAGTTGTGTTTCATGCGTTGCAACAAAAGGGAAAACAACAAATCAAATCCAGTGGGCTTGTGAAACTCTCGGCCCAAAAAAAGGCAAAATGTAATGGCGTGGGTGGGCTTGTGAGGGTGCTCGGCCCAACAGTGGACGAAAGAAGAAAATAAAACATTATTGGGCCAGTGAGGTGATTCGGCCCAAAATGTCGGGGGTGTCGGTGTTCCGTGAAATTGTGAAATTAATTTCGGTGTCGGTGTTGGTTCATGAAAAACCAAAAATATATAAACGGTGTCGTCTTACATATATATATACTCATATATATATATATATAGTAATAGTAAATTGTACTAATTAATATATATACGTGTCATTATATATATTAATAATATTTCAGTGTACAACTAGAGTGTCAGGTCGCAAGTGGGAGTTACCGGTGTTTAACCTCGTTGGGTGATATCCAAGAGTGACAATCGGGTGATATCGGGTGACAAAACATAATCGGGTGTCAAACCAACGGTGTTCAAAACAGTCGGGTGTCAAACAAACAGTGTCTCATGTAAAAAAAATTTAAATTAGCCCGCAAAAATGGCTTAGCTAAGAATAATGTTGATAATTATCATTAATAAATGACCTGGGATTTTACGGTGTATTAAAGTACCCACCCGTTAGATTGGATTCGTCCCGGAATCCAAAGTTGAATCGGTGCTCGGGGTTGTCTCATCAAATAGTTGTGGGTATTTGGCACGCATTTGATCCTCGCGCTCCCGTGTGTACTCGGGTCCTCTCTTAGAGTTCCATCTGACCTTAACAATGGGAATGCGACTATGCTTGAGTCGTTTGACCTCCCTGTCCATAATCTTAACAGGTTCCTCAATAAAATTCAACTTATCATCGATTCTGATTTCTTTCAACGGAATTACAAGTGTTTCATCCGATAAACACTTTTTCAAATTTGACACGTGGAAGGTGTTGTGTACTCTACCGAGTTCCTCAGGTAGTTCAAGTTTGTATGCCACAGGACCGATCCTTTCAATGATCTCGAAGGGTCCAACGTATCTTGGGTTTAGCTTTCCACGTTTTCCAAACCTAATCATTCCTTTCCAAGGTGATACCTTAAGCATGACCTTGTCTCCAACTTGAAACTCTATTGGTTTCCTTCGCACATCGGCATAACTCTTTTGCCGATCCCTAGCGGCTTGTAATCGTTGCCTAATCTTTACTATTTTCTCAGTGGTTTCAAGAATCAACTCGGGACCTGAGAGTTGTACATCTCCAATCTCAGCCCAACAAACTGGTGATCTACATTTTCTTTCATAAAGTGCCTCAAACGGTGCAGCCCTAATGCTAGCGTGATAACTGTTGTTATATGAGAATTCTACTAACGGTAGGTGTTTATCCCAGCCTTTTCCAAAATCAATCACACATGCTCTAAGCATGTCTTCCAGGGTTTGTATAGTCCTTTCACTTTGACCGTCAGTCTGTGGATGGTAAGCTGTACTCATATCTAACTTAGTTCCCAAGGCTTTCTGTAAAGATCGCCAAAAGTTAGACGTGAAACGGCTGTCTCGGTCGGAGATAATAGAAATCGGCACTCCATGCCAGGAAACTATCTCCTTAAGGTACAAACGTGCAAGAACATCCATATCATCAGTCTCTTTGATCGGTAAGAAGTGTGCTGACTTCGTGAGACGATCGACAATAACCCAAATTGTGTCCAAACCACTCGATGTCTTGGGTAATTTCGTGATGAAGTCCATTGTAATCCTTTCCCATTTCCACATTGGTAGCTCGGGTTGAACCAAAAGACCGGATGGTTTTTGATGTTCAGCCTTTACTCTTGAGCAGGTCAAACACTTACCGACATACTCTGCAATGTCAGCTTTCATGTTTGGCCACCAATACAACTTCTTTAAATCTTGATACATCTTGTCTGAACCAGGATGAATCGAATATTTAGACTTATGAGACTCGTTCATGATGAGATCTCGTATTCCTCCATACAATGGAATCCAGCTTCTGTCCTTGAAACACAGCCTTCCATCTGGTTTCTTGACAAATCCATTCGTGCTTTCTGGCATACCATAAATTTTCTCGTGTGGTCTATTCTCTTCCTTAAGAGCCTCAGCTTGAACTTCAAGAATTTGAGACGGCAGTGGTGATCTAATTGTCATACCCAATGACCTAACTCTGAGGGGTCTAAGTCATTCCTTTCGACTCAAGGCATCTGCTACAACGTTTGCCTTCCCCGGGTGATAACGGATTTCGCAATCATAGTCACTTAGTAGCTCTAGCCATCGACGTTGCCTCATGTTCAACTCCTTTTGATCCAAAATGTGCTGAAGACTCTTGTGATCGGTGAAAACCGTACACTTGGTTCCATATAGGTAGTATCTCCAGATTTTAAAAGCGAATACTACCGCTCCCAATTCTAGATCATGAGTAGTGTAGTTCTCCTCGTGGGGTTTAAGTTGTCTTGAAGCGTACGCGATTACTTTAAGTCTCTGCATCAATACGGCACCCAAACCTTGGATTGACGCGTCACAATATACCACGAAGTCTTCACTTCCTTCGGGTAGTGCTAATATCGGTGCTTCACAAAGCTTCTGCTTCAAGAACTCAAATGCCGATTCTTGCTCATTTCCCCATTCAAACTTCTTCTTCTTCTGTGTTAACTCAGTCAAAGGTTTAGCAATCCTTGAAAAACCTTCAATAAATCTCCGATAGTATCCGGCAAGACCTAAAAATTGGCGTATCTCGGTAGGACTCGTTGGTGACGCCCAATTTTTAACAGCTTCGATCTTGGCGGGATCAACATGAATACCCTTACTGTCGATAACATGCCCGAGAAATTGCACTTTCTCAATCCAAAAATCACACTTGGAAAATTTGGCGTATAATTTCTCTTCTCTGAGCAGTGTTAGTATAGTCTTTAAGTGTTCTGCATGCTCTTCCTTACTACGTGAATAAATAAGGATATCATCGATGAATACAATCACAAACTTATCCAAATAGGGTTTGCACACTCGGTTCATTAAGTCCATAAATACAGCGGGTGCATTTGTTAGACCGAATGGCATTACTTGGAACTCGTAGTGACCGTATCTTGTCCTGAAAGCCGTCTTAGGGATGTCTTCTTCCCTAACTCTCAGTTGGTGATAACCCGATCTCAAATCAATCTTCGAGTAGATACACTCGATCCTTGTAGTTGATCAAACAAATCGTCAATCCTTGGCAACAGATATCGATTCTTAACTGTCAGCTTGTTCAACTCACGATAATCGATACACATCCTGAAGGTTCCATCCTTCTTCTTTACAAACAACACCGGGGCTCCCCACGGTGATGAACTAGGGCGAATAAATCCTTTATCCGACAATTCCTCCAATTGTCCAGATAACTCCTTCATTTCCGACGGTGTTAGCCTATAGGGTGCTCGTGCTACGGGTGCGGCTCCTGGCATCAAGTCGATTTGGAATTCCACTTGATGAGTCGGCGGAAGGCCAGGTAAGTCCTCAGGGAAAACTTCTGGAAAGTCCCTGACTACTGGCACATCCTCGAGTCGCTTCTCTTCCGACTTTTTCTCGGTGATTTGAGCCAAAAAGACTTGACATCCTCGTTCGATGTACTTCATAACCTTGACGCAAGAAATGATGCTCAAATGTGTCTTACTTCGCTCTCCGCGAACAACCAGGGTTTCGTTATTTAGTGGAATGTGAACGACCTTTTCGTCACAAATGATCTTAGCGCGGTTCTCGGATAACCAATCCATTCCTACAACGACGTCGAAACTACCAAGTCTAATAGGCATAAGGTCAATGTCAAATGGGGTGTCTAATAGTCGTAGGGTGAAACCTCGGAGTATAGTGTTAGTGCTTACTAGCTTCCCATCGGCTAGTTCAATCTCATATGTTGTGTCCAGTTGGGTGGGTGTAATATTAAGCAGGGGTGCAAGTGAAATAGATACGAAACTTTGATCGGCTCCGGAATCAAATAAAACTTTAACGAGGCGGTTGTTTAGAAAGAACGTACCAGTGACTACGTTCGGATCCTGCTGGACATTTCCATCTCCAAGCACGTATGCTCTCCCACGTGCATTGTTATCCTTGTTAGGGCACTGACGCATGTAGTGTCCTTTCTCTCCACAAGCATGGCATACCACAGCCACGGGTTGCAAGTTGGCTCCTGTCACCTTGCAATCTTGTGTCTTATGTCCAACCCTTGAACACTTCCCGCACTTAGCATAGCAGGGTCCATTGTGATACATCTTACACTTGTCACAGAATGGAAGAGGTCCAGCATACCTAGCATCCTTAACTGGTGCAGCAACATAAGCTCTGACAGCTTCCAGTCGTCGGTTCTGTTGGTTGTGGTGGGTGTTTCTGTCATGGTGATAGTTACGGTTGGGGTTACGGTTGCTGTTATTGCTGCTGTTGTTGTTGCTGTTGTGATTGTTGTTGTTGTTTGTTCTTCGATCATCAAACTTCCTCTTGTGATCGTTGTTCCCTTGAGCAGAGTTACGCTTAATCTCCCGGTCTAGCAGTCTTTGGGCAATGGACATTGCTTCATCCAAAGATTGAGGCTTAGACGAGGTGACGTTTCCCTCAATGCTCCTGGGTAATCCTTCAATGTACCTTTTCAACAACTTTTCCAAATCGGGGACCTTTGAAGGGCAAAGTGTGGCAAGTTCCTGAAATCTCCTGTCGTAAGCCCTGAGATCATTTCCTTTCACAACCAACGTGTGAAACTCATCTTCTAACTTGATCTCACCTCTAGGGCGGAACTTTTTCAACATCTTCTCCTTAAAATCAGCCCAGGTGATCTGATAGGCCTCCTCCACACCTATCTTCTGAGCAGTTGCATTCCACCAAGACAACGCGTCTTCCAACAATGTTCCAGTAGCAAACGAGACTCGGCTTTCAGCGGCACAACCGCTCCTCACAAACACAGTCTCAGTTCGCTCAAACCATCGAGCAAGCTCTGTCACTCCCTCAGTCCTTTTGAAGTGAGATGGTTTACAAGCTATGAAGTCCTTATAGGTGCACTTCCGAGTTGCAGCGGACTCGCTCTCATCAGTGGCTCAGTTATTGCTACTAGTTCGTGCCATTGCAGCAGCCTGCTCTTCTAAAGCTGCAGCAACACTGTCGGCAACCAACTTTCTGATAGCAGCCTGGGTCATAGCGGGTGACGAGGTAGCAATAGCGGTTTTCCTTGGGGCCATAACTCTATAAAATCGTAAGTGCATAAGTACAAATCCAAACATCAAAAACAAGAGAAATAGTGTAACCAACTCATAATAGTTGAGATCATCACAAAGTACATATCACAACCACACCATAAATACATACATCAACATAAACCATACCATTCATAAATAAACATCACGACATGTAACAACACACATGGAATTTATAATGAATCTCAATATGGGAGCATAATAAAAGAAAGATCGGCAACTAGAACATCATAAATCAATATCAATACGTTACAATCGTAACCAACATAAAGTTTTAATAATTTTTGAATTCATTGTTACAAAACAATAAGATACAACAATTATTAATGCCACAGGCAGCAAGTTAAGATGTCTCTGTAAGTAATGACATGTCATAGATCTATGAAGGTCCAGGTGCACCTCCTGATCTCCTCTCAAGCTCTCTGATGATCCTGATCATCCCCAACATCTCCATATCTCTGGATCTCTCACGGGCTTGAATCTCCTCAATAGTAGCTGAAAGTGTGTGGATGGTAGAACTAGATGCAGCTAGCTCCTGTGCCTGATGCTCCATCATCTCCTGTGTAATGGCCGCAATCACTCTCAAATCATCAATCTCGTGCCTCTGAACATCCAGTCAATGACCAAACTCGGTGATGGTAGCCTCTGCCTCCTCGATCTCTGTCCCCATCATCTCAAATACCATCTCTAAAGCTGTCCTATGTACCACGAGGTTCGTGACCTCCTCCTGCATACACTCTATCCTCTCCAAGGATATATCCTCAATAACGCTCAACAGCTCATCAAGACGATCCTCATGTCTCACTAACCTAGCAGCCAAAAGAGGGATAGTATGGTGTATCGGCTCTCCAGTGACCGGTAACACCGTTGAAGAGCCATTTCCAAGCTCAGCAGCCCTAGGCGATCCCTCAACCAATCTCCACCTACGTATGTAGTCTAACAAAAACGACCATCGACGAGCAACAACCAATCTATGAATACCAGGTGAGGTGGGTGTCTCGGTGGGTGCAGGTGATGGTACAGGTGATGTAGCATGTGATGGTATCGGTACAGTGGTAGTCTGAGAGTAGAAAACTGTAGGTGGTGGCATGGGTGGTAAAGCCTCAGAGGTGTGGGGTACGGTGTAAGAAGGTAACATGTAAGGATGTGGCTCAGGTGAGGGTGATACAGGTGAGGGTGGGGGTGCTGGTGATGCCACAGGTGTCAGATCTGGCATAGTAACAGGTGGTAATACAGATATGGGTGATGATACAGGTGTAGGTACAGGTGTAGATACAGGTGGTGTAACAGTAGAAGCAGGCAAAATACAGACTCGTTTCCGAGCCATGCATTTGCGGGTATAGTCTCCCTCATGGTATCGAAACAACTCACCGAAAGGCTCAGGCTCATAGGGCTCAAGAATCCTCACTCGCTTGCGCCGACGAATCGGTGCAGGCGGGGATGATGGTGGAATAGAAGCAGCAGTGTCAGAAGTATCGGAGTCAGAAGACTCGTCATCAGCATCTGAACCGGAGTGGTGACTAGCAGGTGGTGTAGGACGATCATCAGCCGCAAGAAACTGCTGAGATGTCAGGTACTGGTCATAAAGGTACTGTCCCTGTGTCATGGGTCCACAAACAGGACGAAAAAGAGGCTGAATAGCAAAAGAATCAATGGGTGTAGAAGGAACCTCACCCTCCTCAAAGGGCTCAGTGTCAGCAGATGGGTCTCCAGATGTAACAGGAGATGGTATAGCATGTGATACAGGTTGGGTGTCATGGTCAGAATCATGGGTGTCTTGGGTGTCATAATCAGATAAGTCAATAGTAGGGTGAGTGGATGATGCTGGTACGACGTCGTCACTGTCGGACAAAATAATAACCGGGGGCGACATGGTACTGTAATATCCCAAAAATAGCAATGATATGAGTCATTTAGTCTACATAATGCTACATGCACAGTGATCATGGTGTTATAGTGAGCTAAATGCAATGGGTGCTAAAAATCAAACCTTAAAACATGGCGTTGGCAAGCGTTGGCACGGAGGGCACTTTGGTGATAAATAGTTTGTTTAAAATCCGGTGAGGTTATAGTCCAATGTTTTGAAAAATCATTTGGTTCTCTATAATCATGGCTCTGATGCCAATCTGTAACACCCCGAAATTTGATTAAGCAGCGGAAGTCTAATCGGGGTCATTACAGTTTAGTACACAGTCATACTCATAGAAAACAATTCAAAAGATTGTCAATATCATTCCATGAAAACTCAAATATTCAGAGTTACAAACATTTTTCCAAAATGTTAATTGTTTCACAAAAATGGTGATGAGTTTGTAAAGAATGATATAATTATTGAAATAAAAAGGGAGGTCCTGTGCCCTTTACCAGCTCCGTGCCACCATGCTTACTAATTTCCTGAGATAAACATGCTTAAAAAGTCAACACAAAGGTTGAGTGAATCCATAGTAGTTTAAATAGTAATAGTGTGAACACAAGTCAAGCATTTGAAATAAACAAGCCAAGATAGACAGGTCTTGACTAAATGGGTGTAATATTGCTCCTAAGCCTCACGAAATGCAAGCCTTAACATTGATTTGACATATCATAAAGATAATAACAATCACTTACACCACAGCGGAGGTAAATGACAAGGGGCCCTCGGTGACAGGAAATGTGCCAAATTTCCATAATACCTCGAATATAGCAAACCTCCTGCCAAGTGATCACCTTGACAGAGGTGGGCTGCCATCCAATAGATCTATCAACTATATTCGCGCTCACTCGCAAGTGATTAAGGTTCGTGATATGAGGGACTTGTAGCACAGGTGTCAACTTAGGCAATATCAGGTGATAACAACATACAGAAAAATACTTGTCTTCGATTTATAGCATGTATCTCCCCACGGGGTTTAAAAACAATTAAAAATGTGGGACCATGAACTCACCTGACAGGTGTATGTGAATCACAGTGGTGCTCAAAAGTGGTGGTGTATTGCTAGGACTAGCAACGAAATTCCTCCGACTTGCGACCTAAATAATACATTGTAATCGGTGTTTTAGATTCGTGTTGTAAATGACATGTGATATGTCTCGTGTACGGTGATATCCGTTTCGGGTGTCTTAATTATATTTCAAATAACATTACGTATTTATTTGTATCGTTGTTACGAACCGGTGTTTGATAAATAGTAACTCGTTGTGGAAAAATAATATTGTTTAAAAATATTTATGATTAAATATTTTTAATAACTTTATATATATATACATATTAAAGTTAAAGAAAAATATATATATGTTTTTATAAAAATTTGTATAATTAATTATAAAAATATACCTTGTCACAATTTAACCCTTAACTTTTACAAAGTTACACTTTTTACCCTTGGTTAAAAATAATTTCACTTTAGTCCTTTTTGTACCTTTTTACACTTTATCCCATAAACTTTGGTCAAATGACAACATCTACCCTTGATTTCTACAAGAATTCGGTACTTGTCAAAATAGTATGATAGTTTGTGATTGTGACGGTATTAGTCCCTCAACGTGGGTATTTTGCAAAGATAGTCCTTGAGGTAATTTTTCGAAAACTAACCTTTTTGTTTTAACATAAGTTGTATTTAAAACTTGTAAAAATACTTAAACTTGGTTTTTATGTTTCTCATTAAAATTCGAGTTTCTAACCGAAAACATCTCCTTTTGAAACTAGTTGGGCTCGTTAGCCCGTTAGAAGCCCAAAGGGTGGTTCTTTGTTTTAACAATCACGTTCGACTAGCATTTGGTTTAGGCTTTGATTTCATAGCATATGATCGAGTATGACATGCATGTTAAGTCGATTTGATAAGTTTTGAGTCGATGTCTTAGGTTGTCGAAAAATACATATACATTGTACGTGTAAAAATGCAATGGCAAGACCCTTTTTCTAGTGTGTCGAGGCATGGGATTTGTAGTTATAGGTGTAACAAAAACTCATACTTAAAATATACGTGTGTCGTGTGATGAAACTTTACGTGTTAAGCATGAAACTAGAGTAGGAAAATGAAATAGGATATGAAGACTTACAACACCAAAAGGTGGTGAAGAGTTCGTATGATACGAGACGAGTGAACGAGTAAACGTGGTACCCTCTTCTTCGTGACCCTCGTTCCAAAATATAACCTCCCCAAGTAGTATTCTCGATCCAAACCTTACTTGTGTCCAAGATCTTCTCGACAATAACCAAGAAAGAAAGAAATAGAGAGTTTTGGTGATATGAGATCTTGTGAATCCTTGCAAGTGTGAGGAGATGCATTAAATGTGGTTTATATAGGATAGTGAGAGTAGTTGTGTGTTTGAGCTTGTGAAACATGTCCCCTAGATGTCATTCGATGGGAGACAACTTTGTCTCTTGTCCTTGAATCTCTAGTCACATCGAGTTGAGGTGGTAAGGGGGCAACAATGGTTTACTTGGATTAGTTTAAGCCTAGCTTAGGGTAGTAGTGTAATAAACAAATGAGATTAGAGCACATGGGAAATTCATGTTGGGAGGATTAGAAACACTCGACCCATGGGATAATAGTTGGTTAGGATCTCTAGGTGGATAATGCGATTGTCCAAGGGTCCGACGGCTACAAATGGTGGCTCATTGTCGTGTGAGACAAAGTCAAAAGGAAGATGGTATATGGTTATCGAGCTTGAGGGGAACAAGTGAAATGAAACATGCGAATACATATTAGCTAGGAAGTTGTGTTTCATGCGTTGCAACAAAAGGGAAAACAACAAATCAAATCCAGTGGGCTTGTGAAACTCTCGGCCCAAAAAAAGGCAAAATGTAATGGCGTGGGTGGGCTTGTGAGGGTGCTCGGCCCAACAGTGGACAAAAGAAGAAAATAAAACATTATTGGGCCAGTGAGGTGATTCGGCCCAAAATGTCAGGGGTGTCGGTGTTCCGTGAAATTGTGAAATTAATTTCGGTGTCGGTGTTGGTTCATGAAAAACCAAAAATATATAAACGGTGTCGTCTTACATATATATATACTCATATATATATATAGTAATAGTAAATTGTACTAATTAATATATATACGTGTCATTATATATATATTAATAATATTTCGGTGTACAACTAGAGTGTCAAGTCGCAAGTGGGAGTTACCGGTGTTTAACCTCGTTGGGTGATATCCAAGAGTGACAATCGGGTGATATCGGGTGACAAAACATAATCGGGTGTTAAACCAACGGTGTTCAAAACAGTCGGGTGTCAAACAAACAGTGTCTCATGTAAAAAAAATTTAAATTAGCCCGCAAAAATGGCTTAGCTAAGAATAATGTTGATAATTATCATTAATAAATGACCTGGGATTTTACGGTGTATTACAATTGTGCAAGATGTAATGTAATTGACTTTTGTTATTGACTATTACCTCTATGAATAGAGCTTTGTATTCGCATTTCTAAGTTAATGAAATTATGTAACAACCTTTTGTTATTGACTGTTAGCTCTATAAATACAGTTCCTCATTGACATGGATTCATCATTACTTCATTGGACAAATGTTTGACATACAAAAGTCAAACAATGTCAATTGGTTATTTTTATTGTTACAAGGTTTGTTACAATCTCAATTAGTCAAACATGATCAATTAGAGTAATGAAGAACGACAAATAAGGATAATTAAACTTAATCATTTTCCATTACATGTTAAATGAAAAAGAAAATGTACATGAAACAAAAGTTACACATTCTTAAGACCTAAACATCCAATTTTGGAGATTTCTCCGGGTCAAAGGCCTTATGTGCAACTTCGTAATCCAAGCCATCCAAGGACACATCATCATACTCCTCTTCATCTTCAGGTTCGCACGCCTTGGTCCGACTATACTCCTTTTCATCTTTAGCAAGCTGAAGCAATGCTTGTTTGCTTGCTTTTTTCTTTGTTTCTGCAGTCCACCACTGCAACCACACATTCACATCCCATTGCTCTTCTTTGACTGCACATAATATACCATTATTAAAGATTAAAAACTGGCAAAATGTATAACAGATTAGGCATTGAATGATTAAAGTATTTGCAACAGTATCTCGAAGAAATGTATAAGTAATTTATAGATACCTTTACCCGATTCTCCACGGCTTGAAGACTCACCTTGAACACGTTTTTTCCTGAAATGAAAGACACATTAGATTACTAATATATACAATTTGGTGAAAGATATATTATTGAATCTTTACATCACTAATCTATGAACATACTTTGAGTTTTGGTTACTTGAAGCACCTCTGGATCTCTTTCTGTTTCCTGACATACTGTATGATACTTGGTTGCAGGTTTTTTTAAAGACTTTGGTAAGAAATGATTTGTGATGTGTGTGATACATGGCAATGAGTATAAACAATGGATTTTGGAATTCAAAACGTCCAATTTCAGTTTCCAAGATGCATGTGTGAATTGAAATCATAGGAGGGAACTTTGGAACACTCATTAGCATTTAATGTGTTTTTTTCAAACTTTTTATGATGATGTTGATTATGTTTGTTACATCTTAATGAAGTGATTAATTATTTGTCACATGTGTTGATGTTGATTATGTGTGTCCCATCTTAATGAAGATAATATGTGAAGAAAACAGATATACATGGTGGTACTAAAAGGAAATTAATCCATGTACAATAATATGTTAAAAACAAAACTTCATTACACTAATCATATGCTCCATAATATACTAAATAATTGCATCACAAAACTTAAAACCATCAACAAATTGAAATACAATACAAATTCATCCAAAATTCCACTTTAAAACTTATAGTTAAGCGGATAGATTTCATTAGCAACAAATTTAAATAGACATAGGACTACATAAACCATCCTATATATGACACTAAATAAACCATCCTATCAACCTACATCGTTTACTACATAACATTGTCTACGGATAAACCCATATGGTTCATCCTATATCAGCTAATTACATACCATTGTCTAGTGACAAACCCATTTGGTTTATCATACATCAGATAGTTACAAAAAGTTTAACCAACTTACAAAAACTTTCAAACATTGTTTCAACAATCAACAAACATAAAACGATCAACAACCATCAACACACATCAAACCTTAAAACTCTTTGGGACCTGTTTGTGTCATTGGTTAAAAAGAAGCGGACCCTTTTAGCTGCACCAAAGCCGGCTTCCTGCCTCAACTCCCTGAAACCAGAGCATGAAACAATTGAAACCTTGCTCCTCACCTTCCCTTGACCAGGTACCACCACTGTTCTCTCACGTACTTCGAACACTTTCTGTATCATTTGGTGCTTCACAACAGCGACAGAGTACCCATAAACGTTGTACTTTTGCACAAATTTTGATGGTATAGTCTGTTACAAAATGTACAAAACTTAGCATTAGTTTTTTAGAGATTATTCTAACACACATTATGATCTATCAATCATCCTATCAGACACACAATATCTCAGACAAATGAAAATGGAAATACTACAAGTGTGTTACTGCTGCTACATACTAAGCTTATTAAGGATAAGCTTGCTTGTGGAATTCAGTGCTACTAGTATTAAGTTACAACTGCTATAGTTTGATAGTTGTTTAGTTTGTAATCTCATTGAAATTGTAGCATAACAATTTGACAAATTATCAAAGTTTTCAAGACACTTACAAGTCGTCCATCTCTCCAGAAGCATGCAGTCAGTGTTATGTAGAATGCCCTATCTTCTTGGTCATGGACAGTGTGAAACGACCATTTGCACATCCAGTTCATCTGTCGGGGTTCAAAATGTGAATTTAATAATACAAAATGAGTAAGTTACAAATAATCCAAAATGTTACACAGATATCATATACTTGATGTAGTTAAAGCATATAAAGGAAAAGATACTATAGTCATGTGGTTGGTGACACAGGGCATTCATGGCAATATTGGTGTTGTATATCTCCACAGTTGTGATGGCCCCTCCATCAGGTTCCAACAACATCACATTATATTCCTGGGCCGGGACAACCTGAGTAAAAACCATCCACTGACCAAGGCTCATATTCATGTCTCGAACCATAGTCAACCAACCACAGCCATACAAGAAGGAGTTGACGTATCGATCATAGAGATGATCACTGGCCACCCTAATGTTGTAGTCAGTCGTGTTAGTGGAAACCAGTAGGGGTTGAACCATCCAGATGTCTCAGAAAGTCTTCCTGCAACGACTGCATAAGTAGAGATATGTCTGTCACAGACACTAAACATCTCCAAAATGGGGCACTCTGGGGTTCATAATTGTGAAACTCCAACCCATCCTCACCATAGCAAGTTACATAAGACACATCCTCACCCTCTTCAACAAAATGTATGTACTCAACATCAAAACAGGTGATGTTGTGAATGACAAAATCATTCCACCTTGTTCCCTCAACAACACACTTTAATTCTGAGACTCTCTTTACACGAACTTTCCATCTAACCCCCCCCCCCCCCCCCAGGTAACTAAGTAAATAAAACCATTGCCATGGCAGGAACCTCCTAGAACATAATCATTATGCAGTTCCATTATATAAAAGTTAATTTTTAACCATTTTGAATTAAATACTAATTAAACTACTTTCTTAGAGAAATAACAGCTTGTCAATAATGGTGTTAAATTACAAACTCATCCAAAACATGTTGAGGATTGTCCATAGTGCAAATAAATTGATTACCAAACATGGTTACTGCATTAACGATTAAGGTTACAAAAAAAATGCAAATACCGTTTGAATGAAGTAGAAATCAGTAAATGTGGTTACCTGGTACGTTTGTTTTTTTGAAGAATCATGACTGCTAAGCTCCGATTGTATTGTTTGAGATATTGGGTTGAAAGAAGATAGAACGTTTATGTGTATGTGATTTTGTTAATGTTAATGTGTTAAACACGACTTAGTTTGGTTATTTGCAAAAAATGTCCTCGTCGATTTTCATGCAAGTGAGGTAGCTGAAGTGTGTTAAAGGCGGGAACAGTAAAATGACAAAAATACCCTCACGCGAAACGCACGGGAGGACTGACTAACGGGCTTCGCTGACGATCGTTAGGCAAAAAACCGTTTTTGCAAACAAACGTCATTCTCAAAGACACTTTTTGCCTAAGGAAACCTGCTCAGGGTCACTTTTTGCTAAACTTCTTGTATGAGCACAACTTTCGCAAAATCGACAAAGTTAAGAGACATTTTTTGCAGTTTACCCATGAAAATACCATGTGTTGTGACTTTACCAACTCTTTATTTGAACTTTACCATGTGCTGTGACTTTACCAACTCTTTATCACATTTTATTGGTAAAGTACCAAATGCAGTGTATTCGGTTTAATGAATAAAAAAAGATCCGGTTTAATGGGGTTTAATGGTGGTGGTGGGTGAGTTGGTATATATGTAAATAACAAATGAATAAGAGGATATTTATGTAATTTACCACAAGACATACTAATGATTAAATTACATATGTCAAGTTTTTAACTATGATAGCCCATGTCTAAAGTAGCCCATGTATAGAATGAGAAATTTTAATTTACATGTCCAAAAAAAGTAAACACTTTAGGCTATTTGTCCATTTGGAGAATTAACCCCAACAATAATAATACATCGCGATAAATGGATAACACTGATCTTCAGTATCTTATGCGTGGAGGTACACCTTTGAATTACAAAATCAAGTTAGACAATATATATATGAACTTTACCTTGTGTATGCGGGCCCACTTTTGAAATATTTGGTCTTCATGAACAGCAACTGGCCGGCTGAATATATTGCTCTAACTCTGACCTGAAACTCAGGTGTTCGTATATAAATATAAAGCATAACGGTTGTTTTTATTTTAATAAAATATGATTACAGCCATTCACAATCAAACCAACGCAAAAGTAACTATTCAAGAACAAAAAATCTAGGTTTTTTTTGAGCTTGGGAGGTTTTACCCAGGGTTCAAGTCTCGCAAGAGACAAAAAAATCCAGGTTTTTCTCCTAGTGCGAAGCCTTGAGTTCTAGGGTATCTCTTCACGGGTCTTTCCTAGTGGTTCGGGTCCCGGAGCCAGGGCCTACCCATTTGAATGGTTTAACTCGGGGGTCGAATTTCAAGTATGGTGCCGTTCTAAAAAAAAGAACAAACGAAGCAAAAGAGTCGTATAGCACTATAACACACAACTATTAGTCGTATGTATAAAGTCCAAGTCTATGTTTATTTGTATGGGATAAAGCCCAAGGTCTAGAATACTCTTTGTATTGGTATTTATATATCGGTTTATGATTCATAATAAGATACGATTCAAATAATATCCTACAACAACCAATCTATAGCATGTTACTCATATTTGTTGAGAATTTTCATCTCAACATGAATGTTACGCGGATTTATAACTTACTATGCGGTACAGTTATTTGTATAATTACCAAAATAGATCATTGACTTTTTGACTAGTCACTTTGTAGACTTTTAAATTTCACTTTCCAAAATTAGATCAGAGCAACTAAAAAAATGAGCAACTCAATATAAACGCGACACGTGTCCAAAAAGATTCTAGAATATTCCAAAAAGATTCTAGATTATGTACTATAGATTTCAAAAAGATTCTAGATTCTGTACTATATTAATAAAATATTCGACACGTGTCGCACATATATGAAGGTTGCTCAGTCGCCAAGTTGCCCTGATCCGCCGGAGGAAAGTGATTTAAAAACATCTATTCAAGGAATGTGCTTTGGGCGACTGATCTATTTTGGTAATTATCCCTAAATTAATTTGGAATAAATTTAGTTGATGGAAAAAGTATGAAATAAGATAAAGCACATACCTTTGTTTATAACTTACTATGTGCATTTATAACTTACTATACTCCACGTCGATCGGATTGGTGAGCCCTCTAAGCCACCATACCCTTCCCTCTTAGAGCATGCGCAGCGATAACTCAAAGGGCTGCGTTATTGTGCTTTTAACGCACGTTAACGTGCGTTATTGATGTGGGAGCCCAAGTTAAGACCACGTTAACGTGTGGCGTTAGCAGCTTAAAGCCGAGTTAAGCGTGTCTTTTCTCTTTTCTTTTTTTTTTTTCTTCCGATTTAAGTGATTTAAATGGTTTTTTGTTGGGTTTTGTGTGTGTGTTATGTGTGTGTTTCAGTGTGTGCTTTGTGTGTGTTTCAGTGTGCGCTTTTTGAGTTTTGCTGGTTCACAACGAAGAAGAAGAGAAAACATTTGCAAAGTTACATTTTAAGTCCTTGTGGTTTTCGGTATTATGGTTTAGCCCTTGTGGTTATTTTTTTAAACTTTAAAGTAAATAACATTTTCAGTCCTTGTGGGTTATTTATTTATGTATTATTTTTTTTTTAAGTAAATAACATTTGTATTTTTAGTTATTTGTTTGAATAAAAATGTAATTTGTTTTAATTTGTATTTTGTTAAATAATTGGAAAAGAAGAAAAAAGTAGGGCCCAAATGTTGAGTTAAGGTTGAGTTATTGTTGTGGGCGTTTTTTTTTTTTTTTTTGAGTTAAGGTTAAAGTGGTAAATCTAATGTGACGCTGACGTGGCACTGAGTTAAGTTATAACTCGTGTTACGGATGTGCATGCTCTTAGATTGGGAGTGTGAATCTTCTATGCTAAAGACGTTTAAAACATACGAGCAAGAAAATGGCATACTGCAGCCAACGACAAATAGGCAGCCCAAAAAGAAGGAATGGCCCAAGAAGTTAAACGGCGTCGTTTTAATCGACAAATGTGTATATTTATAACTTTTTTTTATTAACATAAGTTTAATTGGTTTGAATTTAGGATAATGGTGGAAAATGTATCTATTTGACACTGATGTCTTTGTTGTATGTTATTTTAATTTTTACTATCGTTTGTATCATCACGTGTAAAGTTTTGATAATAGAAAACCATTTAAAAATGTATCGAACTTTACACACACGTGACACGTGATAATACACACAATAGGAAGGGAAAAAAAAAAAAAAAACCCTTAAAAGTTAGTGAATCGAATAAGAAAATAGTAATGTGATAATAAACGTCAAGTTAAAGACATTTTCAGACCACTATCCTTCAAATTTATGACATCCAGTTTGAAGATTGTTCAAATTATAACATTACCAAAATCCAATTTAATTTTAATATGGCATTTCAAAAAATTATTAACATATATTTGGGCAGTAAACCAGACAGTGAAGTTTTTATCGACAGGCCTTAAGGAGCAGTGTGTTAAGGGGCAAACTTATGGGTTCTTTTAGTAGTTTACTTTTCAGCCTCGGTCTTTACGGACTGGGGTTGGAAAAGGATATGGAAAACATATCAAGGTCAAAATGCACAGTTTGTGATCTTACCATGTCGGGTCTAGGACCGTTTTTGTGCGCATACGCGTTTGCTAGCTATTATATATGGAGCTGTAGTTACTTTATGCAATTTTTATTAAAGAAAAATATATGTATGAAACAGGCAATGTTAAAGGTGAATGTGGAAGGAAAGAAGGAGGAAGTGGAGAAGAAGACGAGGAAAGCAATTGATGCAGACAAGAAAGAAAATAGCGCAACAAGTCCTCGTAAAAGAAATGCTAAGCGTGCCAACTGATAAGCTCGTATCACGCATCTGCTCAAATTTTGGTAGAATGTAGGTGTTGCCTCTTATCATCAGTGTTGTCTAACTTGTGTTCTAAGAAATTGAAAAATGCATTTAGCATACATTAATTAAGTTGGTTTTTACACAATTTATTTGAACGGTGCCACAATAAGAAATATTTCGGATCTGACTGCTATCCTAAAACACATCGGCAATAGTCAAATGCTACACTTCAGGCCCATCTACTTAAAAGTAAAGATACATTCGTAGTTTCGTACTCTTATTATTGTTGCTTAGAAAAAACGAGTGGGGAAACCCGCGCGTTGCGGCGGGAGTATTTAGATATGTGTTTTATGTTGTATGTTTTGTGTTTTGCGAACAATAGGTTTTACGGTTTTAAAACTTCGTCGATTTTCTAATATTGGTTTGTCACAGTATTAGAAAGAAAGGGTCTATTGCAAGATAAGCTCTTCAATCTTATGCTTGGTGAGCAAAATTTTCCCTTGATTGACCAAGCACAGCCTAGAAAACTCGAATCGTATTGCACTTGCCAAATTATTTGAATTATTTTGAGTTTGAGAAAAACTCTGAAGTTTATGCTTGATTTTATTGGAAAAATTATTTCGTGAACTATAGCGCAAGTTTCGTAATTTTTCGAGTCCGTTTCCTATGTCGTTTGGACCCCGAAGCGTTTATCGTGAGAAGTTTAATGCGTTGGCAGTTTTGGTCCCTTGACTTATCTTTTTATTTTACCCTACACTTCCATGATATTCAAAAACTACCCCATACTTTTATTTCATATAAATACCCCCATTACCCCCACTTTCTTTCATTTCCACTCAAATAAAACACGCACACCTCACAAACTCTCTCTCCCTCTCTTGATTTTTCCGGCCGCCGCCCATCGCCGGACACCAGCAGAATCCGACCACCATCGTCGGAAAACTTTTCGGCCACCTCACCTTTTTACACCAACTTGTAGATCGTGATATCCCCGACACCATCGTACCACCCACGCACCACCAAACACCCCCGTTTTCTCCCACGCGCCTCCCACCGCCGCGACACCTCCACCGAACACCACTACCACCACTTTTACATCATTTTCCGACGGTAAATGGCGTGCCACGCGCTTTTCTTTCTCATTTTCTTTTAACTATTTTGAAAACCCTAGTTTTTATAAAAATTTTATAAACCGATTTTGTTAATAAATCTTTTATGAAAACCTTTTATAAATGTTTTTAGCCTAAAACTCGTGTGGGTCTCTTTTGTTTTCGACTTGGACCGCGACTCGGATGGACTCACCGAGTCAACTTGGTGACTCGGTGAGGGTTTGGTGATATTTTTCTTGTTTCTTGTTGTTTGGTGACCAAGGGAGTAATATTTGTGTTTGGATTTGGATTTCGAGGGTCCATTTGGTCCGTTTGTGTCTCAACAGCCGACAGCCACCACCACCGCGACTTGGGTGGTGGTGGAGGAGGAGAGTAGTATTATTATTTTTGTTGTTGTTGTTGTAAGTGATGGGTTGATTTGGTTCGGATTTGGATTGGTTTTGGTTTGAGCCGAAGTAGCCTAAGGCTCGGCTTGGGTTCGGTTTGGATTCGGATAAATTTTGATATCGGGTTTACGTTACTTTTGTTGTTGTTTTAGTTGTAAAAAAAAAATAATAATAATAAAAATAAAAAATAAAATAAAAAAATAATTTACTGTAGCAACTACAGTTGTTGCTACAGTAACCTCTTGGGGTTTAGTATATATATAATACCATAAAAATACATCACCGATTAATGTTATAATATTTTTTAGGAGATTTGTGTCTTGTAACCTTTATTTGGGGTTGGATTGGTATCTGGTGTTTATGGTGGGCTAATTAAGTGGGATTTTGGGCGATTGTTGGAACTTTAAGACATGGTTTGAAGACTAAAGTATGTACTCCCTGTATCTCAAAATTATTGTCACGAAACAAGAATTACAAAGTTTAATAAAAGTTGGACCATTATAATTCTTAACCACTCAAATAGAATATTCTGCTACTGAATTCTTTTTTTCTTACTAAAAATGAAAAGTGGACAATTAATTTGAGATATCCATAAAAGGAAATATGGACAATAAATATGAGATGGAGGGAATACTATTTTTGTGTTTGTTCCAGGGGCGTAGCTAGGATTTTACTTTTGGGTGGGCCAAATAATTTTCGACACACTGACAAGTATAAAAAAATCTCAAAATAGAATAATCTTTACAGTAACTGTGAATTTTATGACACTTTGCAAGCGCCATCAATGTAAAAAATATATATATATTTAATTTTAATCATTGGAAAAAATTAGTTATGGGACTTAATCAATTATTTTTTGGGCTTAGTAGTTAAAATTGACATATACGTACAAAACATATAAGAATTTCATGGGCTTATGGGTGGGCCGTGGCTTACCCTGCACCACATTTGGCTAAGCCACTGGTTTGTTCCATTATTTTAATGTTTACAAAGAGGTCGGTGATACAAGAGGCAAGTTTAAACGTACAAGTGCAGGTTATAAATTTTGCACATGTTACATAACCTTTCTTGCCAGATTTTATTCTTTAATAAATTGATCTCAAAGGTAGTTCGAGATGTTTAAGTTTCATATGGGCTGCAAAGAGATGAAACTCACTCATTTATGCTTTGTAGATGACATGTTGGTTATTTTTCATGGTGATGTAAGGTCTAACAATTGTCAAGGAAGCTTCATTCAACAAGAGCACAATCTTCTTTGGTAAAGTTAAACCAACTGAGAAGCAAGGGATTTTGGACATTATGCCTTTTAAAGTTGGAAAATTCCCAACGAAATATCTTGGTGTTCCCCTAATTATGAAAAGAATGGGAGTCATGGAGTGTAAGCATTTAAGTAAACAAAGTGAAAAGTAAAGTGTTGAATTGGAAAAAACAAGGCACTCTCATATGTAAGAAGGTCTCAATTAATTGCCTCTTCTTGCATATATGCTTGTGTATTGGGCATCTGTTTTTCTAATTTCTATGATAACTATGAAGGAAATAGAAGTACTTTAAAAGGTTTGTCATGGTGCCAAAGAGAAATGAAACATGGGAAATAGAAGTACTCTTACATGCTTATGTATGTCTTATTTCTTTCTCAACTCTTTTTACAAAATAAATATCCATGGTCTTATCAAAATAACCATTTATAGCAAATATGCGACTTTTATATTTCCTTTTCGGATTGTCCCCGAATTTTAAGCGACACGTTTCTTTTTGGTGACGCTTTAGTGACAAATAACGATCCTTTAGCAATTTTTATTTTATTTTTATTTTATTTATTTTATTTATTTATTTATTTATTTATTTATTTATTTTTGGCATAAATGTCATTACAGAAGTCACTAAAAATTCACAATAAAATATAAAAAATGGAAAACAAAATACTCCCAACGAAACTAAGGGCATCCACTATGGTGGTTTATATAAAGGTTTATAAAAAAATGAAGAGGTCCATAATATTGTTAACCATGGTGGACATCAATTTCATGCTTACATGGCATGAAGAGGTCCAATATCTTAGACCTTTTCACAATTTAATGCATTGAGTTATGCTATATATTTATAAAGCTTTAACAAGTTTATCTATAGTGGAAATAAGTTTATAAATCTAAAAGGTTTATGTATTTGTGATGTGGCATAATTATAAACCTTTGTAAAGGTTTATCATAGTGGATGCTCTAAACTCAAAGTTGCCATAAAATAGATAGTTTGATGTAATTGATTTATTGTTTCTTGTTATTTTGATTAATATCTTTGTCGGGGTTTAAGATTTCAGATGCAGATGCAGTTAAAAGCAAATTTGTGATGTTCATATATAGTATAAGATCTTGTGGAAAATATACAAAGGTTGGCCCTTTATTCTAAGTAAATTTCTTAGTGACTTCTCTATCACTAAAGTGACTCAATGTTGCATATAAATTCTTAGGGAAGTTTAATTTTTTAATACATAATTAAGACTTCTTTGTCACTAAAGTGAATCAATGTTGCATATAAATTCTCATTGAAGTCTGTTTTTTTAAAACACTGATTAAACCTATCCAAGTGATATTGAGGTATATATATTATGATAAGAGTTCTCAGCTATTGGTGATACATATATCCTTATTTGTTACCGCTTTGAATTTGCAACCATTTCTAACGCTATGTGATTATGCAGAATAGTAAGCAGTTGGAGCGATGAATCCAGTAAGTAGAAATTCCACATCCATTGATGAGGTGATTCCCATTAGCAAAGTGCACCTTGTTGACATTCTGAGTGCTTCACGTACTCCGTCAGCACAAGCACTGCCATTGAATCTACCTTGTCGCGATTTACTTGATGGTAAGCCCTTTTTTTCACTATAAATCTTAGTCTTACAGAGTTATTCTGGTATAAAATATACTGGAATCATGTTTCATTTTTGTATCAACTTGTTTCTTATAACAAGGGGCATTTAGCCTAATGGTACCAAAGGCGCCCCGTCAACCATAAGTTGCAGGTTCAAGTTCCGTGCGAACATGTATGTGTGTGTGAGTATTTGCCATTTTCGATCAATATTTTGTTTCACAAACTAGGAAATGCCATCTCGCTTATCAAGTATTCCTAGACGCCGGAGAATGTTAGTGCTAAAACAAAACGCTATTCGCACGATTTAAAAATAATTATTTTCGCAAATATATTCCTATTAATTGACAACATTCTCTTCCAGTCTTCTTAAGTATATGGAAATAATATAATTGTTGTCAATTATGTTGATTCACCTTAGTCGTTAAGTTGTAAACATTCATCAAAGTAAGAACTTGAATTATGGTCTTCATTGTGCATATCTCATGAAAGGCTGTGGATTTGAAACTCGATAACAATGGCATGTGTGTAATTTATTTGTTTAGCCTTGTGTTCTCAATTTCTCATAGAATAATCAGTTAATTACACCCACACGCGCATAGTTTAACAATGATAATACTGTATGCGAGAAAGTATTTATTTTGACAAATATTTAGCTCTTTCTTGAATATCTTTCACTCCTTTGTAAGTGTAACATTTCACTGAGACAGTTTTATAATTTTTTTTCTTCTTTTAATTTACATAATACTCCGTAAATCAAAGGGAAAAAGCTTTTAATTACCTAAGCACCTATAAAGCACTGGTCAGATAAATTAAGTTGCTAGCAAGTGGATCATCTATATTGTGACATGTTAAAATGAATTCATGTAAATACCAACAATTTTTTGTTTTATATATTGATTCTTATCAGCAAATTAAACTGCGTCTTAAGAAAGATGTTTCGATGAAGTTTCAAAGCTGCCATATGTTCTAGTTTTCGGGTTAAGTCCATCAGCAATGAACAGTCCCCAAATATTTCAGTATCATATATACCTGAACCAAAAAAAAAAAAAAAAAAAAAAAAAAAAAAAAAAAAAATCCGGATATACCTTACTCGATTTTAAACTTTGTTGTGATATCATATGACATATGTGTGCTGATGTGCTATTACTGAATATCGAGTTAAAATAAGAACTTGACAAGTTTTAAATTGTTCCTTTGCTGATGTGTAGATATAAAGGTGACAGCAATATTGAAAGTTCATGTAAAAGAGTTACCCGGTAAAATATTATTACTCAATACATATATATATATATATATATATATATATATATATATATATATATATATATATAGAACTACGGGTGTGTGTGAATCCCACATCGAAGCTCAAAAAAAAAAGTGAATATATATATGATACTACTATCAACTTTAGAATAATGGGGATGGTGTTGAAAACATTTGAAGTGTATGTTGCAGTTAGATAAACTAACTTTATATTTATAATTAATAATAAAAATAACGTGGTGCTTAAGGTGACGTGGGCTATGTTTGGCGCAGAGTTTTTTGGAGCCTTTTGAAACGATGAGCGGTGATTAATGAGCTTTTTGACTTTTAGTGTTCATTTGGCAAAAGAGCGGTGAGCTTTGCTATTTTTTTAGGATAGCTCATTTTTTTTAATGCTTCTTTAAGAAGCTGTGAGCGGTGAGCAGTGAACTGTGGCTACAGCTCATAGCTACTGCCTTAGAGCTAACTACAGCTACTTTTGCCAAACAATTATTGATGACCTTAATTTTAATTAGAGAGGAAAAAAAATCTGCATATATGATATCAACACAAATAGACTCAGCACATAGGTAGATTGGTATTATTAAAACATTTAATAGTTTCTCGCTATTAAAGAATTTACCCTTAGTTTGAACAAAACCTTATGGATTAGTGCCTTAGATCATAAAACTACATGATAAACCGATAAGCTTTCATTTGTTAATGACATGTGTGTTATCATTGAATGGAGAGACTGATTTCTATGAAGTGATGCTGCTCTTATTTAGAAAACAAAACTCTTTCACTTATTTTTATAAAAATAGGGTAATGACTTGGTTTTGATATTATTTAGAAAGAAGACGAGAAGAGTACATCGAAATCTGCTTGCCTCTTTACCTTGCATCAATGGAAGGTGACTGGAAAATAGCCAAGGACATTTTAGACAAACACAAAGAGCTCGTAAGATTTAGTATCACTAAAAACTGTGAGACAGCACTTCATGTGGCAGTGTCTAGACGAAAGACCGAGTTTGTGAAAAATCTGGTGAGCTTGATGGAAAAGGAAGATCTGGAGCTTCAAGAAAACAGTTCCTACAGTGCCTTATGTATAGCAGTTAGCACTGGAGATGTTGAAATGGCAAACATATTGCTGGAAAAAAACAAGGCCCTTATCGATATCCCTACCAGTCTAGGAATGATGCCACTCCACATGGCAGCTTCCTCCGGAAAGAGCAAAAAAATGGTGGAGCTTCTCTATGAAAATTCTCAGAGCTTGGAAGGTGATCTTTGGACACCTGAGAGCCGAAGCTGCTTTCTCTTGGCATGTGTGGAGACTGATTATTTTGGTAAGTATTTTGTTTAATACCATTGAACCGGGGTCTACCAAACGGACACTATCCACATCACCACTAGGCCTACCATAGCTTTAATACTACTTGTTCAACTGGATTTCATTCAAAAAACCAATTAGCAATAGAAGTAGTAGCCCACTGGTTAACTTTAAAATTAACTTAATTTTCACCGTTGTAGGATTGAACTTTCACTCCTAACAAAAATATATCAGTAAAGTTTCCATCTCGAAATATCTTTCTAGATTCACATTCAGTTATATGTCGAATTCCATGTTTCGAATGTTATGAAAATTATCCTCCTCTTACCAATTAGCTATTTCTGTATATTTCTCTCGAGTAACATTAAACTCTAGTGATTAAAAGTATCACATAATGGTTCTCCATATTCTGTTACAATAAAGGTTTTGTGTAATGTTTTCTCAGCTAAAGGTCATAGTGATCGACCTCTTTGTTGCATATAAACAATAGCATTTCACTTTTCTTGCATTCTTCATATAATTTTACTATTATTAACTACATACATTGCAGATGTTGCACTGAAAGTATTCGAGGACCACCCAGAACAACTTGCTCTAAGCGGATGGGGTGTTCTCAAAGTGTTGGCGCAAAAGCGTCAAGCTTTTGATAGATATCCTACTAAGTCTTCAGAATTAGCAGCGTATCAATTTCATCAAATAATACCATTCAGAAGATATCATTTATCTCAGTCCCGCCTTTTAGATAAACGTCCGGCCTTGCAGCTGCTAAGAAGCATGCTGAAAAGTATTGCAAAGTTGCCTTGGCCTGAAGTGTATGACTTAATGAGAGGGCCGGCTGATCTGATCAATAAGGAAAATGGTGCGACTAATCCAGAAGACATAACGAAAAAATACTCTTCAAGGGTGCTTTTTTTAGCTGCAGAAGTAGGTAACATTGTATTTATAGTTGAGATCATTCGACAGTACCCTGAGCTACTAAACGACGTGAATGATGTTAAGCAAAGTATATTTCATGTTTCAATCTCACATCGTCATGTGGAATTATATGGTTTATTAAATGAGATAGGCTCAGCAATCAAGGATCGCATTATTACCCTTGAGGACGAAAATGGTAATAACATGTTACATTTAGTTGGGATCTTTACAGAAAGTGCAAAGAGTAATTACTGTCACGATTTCAGTAGAGGACCAGCGCAACAAATGCAACAAGAACTATTATGGTTTGAGGTACGTCTTTCCTTGTATTTCGTTTCTTCTTTGTTCTACGTTCTAATTGTTTTGCATCATTTTCGTCACATTAGCCATTTTAAAGATATGCAATTTAGTTTGATATTTAGAGTTTCAATTTTTTAGTTTCATAGATGTCAACAAAGATTAGAAAATATTTTACAGTTGCAAGGATATCTATATATGACATGCATTCCACTTTCTTTCAATTCATAGTTTGGCTTGCATTCTTTTTCTTTCCGAAATTGTGATATATTAGAAGTATGTCATTTTGTTCTCGTATACCAGTGATCTGCTGACCAAATTTTGATAGTTAATGGATGATTTTGTCCTCGGTAAATTGATGATAATGATCCAATATATCTCTATAACAGGAAGTAGAGAGAATGCTTCCCTTATCTTTGAGGAAAAAGAAGAATGCTGCTGGTATGACACCACATGAAGAATTCAACAAGCACCATAAAGATCTAGATAGTGAGTGTATGAACTGGATAAAAGACTCAATTTCTCAATTAATAGTGGTTGCAGCACTTGAAGCCACTATATCATTTACTTCAACGATTACATTTCCAGGTGGGTATAACCAAGAAAATGGTTATCCTGTCTTCTGCAGAAAAATAATATTCCCATTTTTCATCACTTTTAATTCCATAGCTTTTGCGAGTGCTTCAGTATCAATGGTCTATGCATTGTCTATGATCACATTACGTTATGCTGAAGACGATTTTTTTAAGATATTACCCAGAAATTTGATTATAGCTGCAGCATCACTTATTGTCTGTATTTTAGCTTCAGCCATGGCCTTTATGTTCAACTTGTTCCTCCTCTACCAATATACGTCACCGTTAGAATCAGAACTTCCCATTAGTATCATAGTAATTGTAACACTCTTCATGTCTTCTGGCCTAATCCGTGACAATGTTACTTGTATGTATAATACATATAATTGTCCACGAGTATGGAAAAGGAACTTGCGTTATGAGCGGGACTCAATGCCTTCCATTAGATCGTCTGAGCAAGTATTGTTTCAGAATATATAATCCAAATTCAAGATGTCAGTGTTTTCCAGCTATGATGGAAGTTAATAATGTACACATAGCTGGCATATGTATCTGTTACCATAGTTGTTTTTTAGTGGAATGTTCTTGCCCTATAATTTACAGTATTTGAAAACCGACCAGTTGAGCTATTATGGTGCTATCAAAATTCAAAACGTTCTCTATCAGTTAATGTAATTACTGTTAAATTTTGTTGATGCATCGTAGCATTTTTGAATATTTGTTGTTGAATCAAATGAAAGATATGTAAAGCTTTATGGTGATCAAGGTACAACTTATGTGTTTTAACTTATTTGGCTTCATATGTTTCTTTCATCACCTTCTAGTGCAAGCATGGACTCATGTTTGGCTGTTTCTTCATTCACCTTTTTTTCTTATTTCTTTTTTCCTTTTTTTATTATTATTATTATTATTATTATTATTATTATTATTATCTATTCTGTTTGATTTTGTTTCCCTCTTATTACAGCTAGCAAACATTATATTTTTATCCTTAGTTTTATGTAAATTCCATGCGGATGCATTTTATTTTTACTATTTTAAATTTATAATCAATTGTGTCTCATATCAATATGAAGAACCTCTAAATGTGTTAAACGAGGAGTTTTTATGCCTGCGCGTTGCGGCGGGATGTTGAGTTGAGTTTGAACTAATTCTTTCACATATTTTTCATGGTGATGTAAGGTCTGTAACAATTGTCAAGGAAGCTTTATTCAACAAAAGCACAATCTTTTTTGGTAATGTTAAACCAATTGAGAAGCAAGGGATTTTGGACATTATGCCTATTAGAAGGGTGGCAGTGGGGGCGGCAAGCCCATGCCGGCGGCAAACACCGCCGCCACCCCACCGGCATGGCTATCGGCAAAGGTTGAGCGGCAATTTTTGCCTCCGAAGCATGGGAATTCCTATGCAAAATGTTACCGTTGATGCTTTAAATGAAATAGACGTTGGATGAATGGAGCGTGTATTGGGCCAAAAAAAAAAAAAAAAAAAAAAAAAAAAAAATTCCCCTATATATATTCAAAAAACACATACATTTTTATCACAAATAATCCAATTCACATATACAAAATTCACATATTCTTACAATGTCTTCTTCTTCGTCCGAATCATTAGTGAGTCCCCCCGGCGAATTGTCCGAACTAGTGCCATCCGGTAGCACCCTAGAAACCTTATTAGCCGCGTACGATGCAATTGACGACACGGCAAGCTCTACCGAAAGTCGGGAGTATGTAACTCGTTTTCGTGAACAAGCTTTACGAACCCTTATGAATGATTATTTCGTTGAACGTCCAAAGTTTAACGACGAACGTTTTCGTGAACGGTTTCGTATGAATAAAAGCTTGTTTTTAAGAGTTGTTGCTGATGTTGAAGCGAATTTCGAATGGTTTCAAGAGGGCTTAGATGCGAGGGGAAAAAAAAGTTTCACGGCATTACAAAAATGCACATCGGCCATTAGGCAACTCGCAACGGGTGAACCTCCAGATAGATTTGATGACTATTTAAACATGGCGCGCCGAACGTCAGGTGAAATATTTTTTAAACTTATTGTTATTAATTTTTTTATAAAGTTAGCGTTATATATATATTTTTTTATGTTATTGTTATTTATTTTTTTATAAAGTTAGCGTTATATATATTTTTTTTATGTTATTGTTATTTATTTTTTTATAAAGTTAGCGTTATATATATTTTTTTATGTTATTGTTATTTATTTTTTTATAAAGTTAGCGTTATATATATTTTTTTATGTTATTGTTATTTATTTTTTTATAAAGTTAGCGTTATATATATTTTTTTATAGGAGAATGCCTTGATCATTTTTGCCAAGCGATTATTCAATTATATGGTCAAGAGTTTTTACGTAGGCCTACATCCCATGACATTGCACGCTTATACGAGTTCCATGAAGATCAACATCACATTCCTGGAATGCTTGGTAGCATTGATTGTACCCATTTCCATTGGCGTAATTGTCCTAGACATTTGAAAGGTCAATATAAGCGAGGTGATCATCAATACCCAACTATTATGCTTGAAGCCGTCGCTTCTTACGATTTGTGAATTTGGCATTCGTTTTTTGGTCCTCCCGGTGCAAACAACGATATCAATGTTATGAATCAGTCACCATTGTATCTTATGGAGCGAAACGGAACGGCGGCAAACAGTTCATTTCATATAAATGGACGGTTTTACAAACGTGGTTATTATCTTACCGATGGAATCTATCCTACATGGTCAACGTTTGTTAAAGCATACAAGCATCCGGTTGAATTGAATGAAAAGAGATTTAAAAGGCTACAAGAGTCTGCAAGAAAAGATATCGAGCGAGCTTTTGGTCGTCTTAAAAATAAGTGGATGATTCTTGCTCGTCCTCTCCGGGCAATGTCGGTTGAAAAGATTCGACAAATCGTTTATACGTGTATCATATTTCACAATATGATTTTAAAAGACGATGGGATGGCAATATCACCGGTTCATATAATGGATCCGCCAGTCGCGCCAGTTTATGACGATACTGTATTACCGGAGTTAATCGACAAACAAATGCATTACCGACTCCTATATGATCTTACGGACCACGTAGATGCTCAAAACTTAACATATCTCGATGATTAGTTATTTTTTTTTTTTTTTAATAATGTAATTTTCTTTTAGTTATGTTTTTTTTTTTAAGTATTATGTAATTTTATTTTAGTTATTAATGAAATATTTAAGTTTTAATTAAATTGTTTAATTTAATTAATTAAAAAAAAAAAAAAAGTTGGGAGGTATGAAAAAGGCATGATTGCCACTAAAATGGGGTTGGGAGGTATGGAAAAAGTATGAATGAGGTGAAATGAGGTGGAATGATATTATTGGTGGATTTCAGAGGTATGGATGTTTTCGGAAGCATGACTGCCAGTGTCCTTAAAGTTGGAAAATTCTCAATGAATTATCTTGGTGTTTCCCTAATTATGAAAAGGATGGTAGTCATGGAGTTTAAGCATTTATTAGACAAAGTGAAAAGTAAAGAGTTAAACTGGAAAAAACAAGGCACTCTCATATGTAGGAAGGTCTCAATTAATTGCCTCAGTTCTTGCATACATGCATGTGTATTGGGCATTTGTTCTTCTCATCTCTGAGACAACTATGAAGGAAATAGAAGTACTTTAATGTCATGGTGCCAAAGAGAAATGAATAATGGGAGAGCAAAAGTAGCATAAATAAGAAATTTATCAACTTTGGGTTTCCGGTGCTAAGCTTGAAACATGAAGATTTTATTTAGAGTTGAAGATAGTGATAAATTTGGTACTTACTGATTTTACACTCCTAAACATCTTTGAATGAGATATTAAAGAGTAAAGATATGACAATGATTGAAACTATGACGCCAACTACAACAAATCTTTTACAGGACATCTTCAACTAGTTGATTATACGAGTAATACATAAACGAGGGAAAAGAAAGCTATACTTTTTTTTTGAAAAGCAAAAGAAAACTATACTCGCACGTGACGTACCAAAATCTTTGTCTTGTATCCACCCAAGAATTTGTTGGTTATATTAGGGTTTCCAGATCAGGGTAAAGATAATCAATGAGTATCGGATATTCACTTGAAATCGTGTTATCACTTTTTAATAGAAACTATTCGACCCTATGCCTGGGTTACACAAATATCTCTATGGGATAAGACCAAGTGATGTTCTTGTTTTAGGCACAAATCAAAAACAAAATTGTATTCAAGTGTTTAGGGTTTGTGTGTTCTAATCTATGCAGTTATGTTATTATAATATATTCTAATAGCCGTTTATAAACGGGGTCCAAGGCAAGGTATTACGGGATACTTAGCAAGCTAATCTCTTTTCTTATTGGGTGTTTGAGAGTATTTTGGTGTTGAGTTTCCAGTTGGCATTATATGGTTGGTCGGTTTTTATAATGACGCACTGTTGCTACAGTACCTTAGTAACAATACACCCCGTTTTCCTGTACCTTCCCTACTATTTCACACTGTTGCAACAAGCCACATGTTACTCTTTTCACTTCCCACCCCACTTCCCCTCAGCTCCTAGAAATTTCGATCAACCCTTCATCTCATCTTTTTCCCACAAACCCTTGCACCCAGATCCTTCTCAATAATTCTCCACGCACATTCCATACACACCCCCGAAAATCCTCATCAAACAACAGTCTAGATCCATAAACAATCGATTTCAACCAACAATCGATTTCAACCGTAAAGTGGGATCAACCAACAATCGATTTCTTTCTTTTAGCCTAAACTAAATAAATAAAAATTTTGGTTCAAAACCATCAACGGTGACACTTTCACCGGAAACCTCAGGTTTGTTTCATACACCTTTTTTTTTCAATTTATGGTTTATAGTGTGATATTATTTAATGGTTTTGTTTTATGATTCTTATGGTTTAGGTGATGATGCTGAATATGAGAATGACGATGAGTCCGATCAGGTTTATAAAAATTAATGCTGTTATTTATTTATTTATTTATTTTTAGTGAGATTATGTATATGGGTTTTAAGTTTTGTTTTTTGTAAATTTTGTTTTAGAGTTTAACAAGAGCAGATTTGGGGAGGGGGGGCATATATCACCATAAAATTAGGGGAGTGATTTAGTTGTGGTTTTTCATGTTTAGGTGTGTGATGGATTGGAATGTTGTTGGTGTTGATTGTTATATCAATTTACCCAAGTAAGTCACGCTTCATCTCCCATTTCTGATTTCTTATCTTTAGGCGTACAAATGGCATAAACGTGTAATAGTTAATCTTATAAAATTATAAAGAGGGGATGTATGCTATGCCTTTTGAGGTCACACTATAAATTTGATAAAGTTTAAATGATGCCTGCAATCTTCAAACAAAACTATCCCTCTAATTTCCTGCCTGTCGGTTAAAAACATGCATAAACGTTTGACACAAAACCTTTTTTCTAATTCAAGTCAATCTGGACCTATTACATCTCAACCCATATAAATGAATATGATTATAGATAGTTTCAAGAAGGGTTATGCACACAGGTTACCGTAGGTTCAAGTTGTATTTGTGGAAAGTGTGAGAATAAACTAAGTGATTGATGCTAAACAGTCAACTTAAATTGACCAAGTAAATGGTCAACAAAGTCAAACTCTCTAGACCAATACTCCGTGGATAGTATAGTGTGTCCCCGGGTCGTTAAAGTCCCAGCGAGATTGAAATGGTGCTTTGGAAATCGTTTTTGGGAATGAGTGGCACTGAGGACAGTAGCCCAGATGATGTGGAATTGATTTTGCTACTGTTATTTTGGTATTTGTACACAGATATAATATTCACAAAAATCAGATATACAGATATATGCACAAATTCACAATTAAGATCACGTAGCAGACGGGAAAAGTGGGATTTGGTGAATTACAAACCACAGGGGGTGCTTTTGAAACTTTTGAAAACTTAAAATTAAAAGAAAAGTGAAAATGAAAATAAAATTATAAAAATGATTATTTTACTATTTAAATATTATATAATTAATTAAACTAATTAAAATCTAATTTAAAACCTAAATTAAATTAACTAAAAATGACAAATGTTACAAATTAACTTAAAAACTTGCAAAAATAATTTCTAAACCTTAATTAGAACTTGAAGAAAGTATAAAAAATAAAAATAAATAGTTTTGTCTTTTTATAAATTTTTTATTAATTAAAAACTATTTAACTTAATTAAACTAATTTAAATTACAATTAATACTAAATTAAGTTAGAAGATTATAAGAAAATTTATAAAATTACTTAACCATCACAGGAATCCTGCAAAATTATAAAAACTTCTAAAAATTATGTTTAAGGCTATTCCACTAATTAATTACCTTTTAATTAACTTAAATCTAATTTAAATAATTAAAATAAGAAAAATGGAAAATGAACAGTAGAAACTAAAAATATATTTTCTAAAAGTTTTAACTAATTTATAAAACTTATAAAAATTATAAAAACCTACTGTTGTTAATAAAAATTAAAGAAAACTAATTAATGACTAATATTACCTATTTAATTAATTAACTAGTTTTAAATCTAATAAATAGTAAACAGATTAGGAAAATTCTAAGAAAATTATTTTAACTACTTAAAGGTACAATAAAATTTAGAAAATTATAAAAATGGACAAGTGCTTATAAATAAGCTGAAAAGAAAATTGAAAAAGGTAGATTCTATTAAATAGAAACTATCACTTATTTTATTTTTGGATTTTTTTGAATTTTTCTTTTTGACAGCTAATTATATGATGAAATTAAGTAACGTTTGTAAAACAACTTTTTATGATGCTTAAAAATAAGCAGTATGCACCCCCTTTTACTTCAGCAGTTGACTTATGTTGACTATCAAGCAATTAAGCACAAATGATTATAGGTGGGGCCCACAATGGTGAAACTAGGTACAATTAAGCTAAACAAACTTAAATAAGCTAAAAACAACAAGCAATGATCAAAATAAGCTGATGAGAACCAAATAAGCACTTTTGCAAATTGAAACTGAACACAGAATTGGGACAGACTTTGGGGTGGATTCCAGGTGGGGTCCACTTGATCCTAGGTCAAACCAAGGGTCAATGCTTGATCCCTAGTAGGAGGGGGTTGGGAGAACTCAAGTATGAGGTGTGGGACCCACTGGGTTAACCACAAATGACCACAAAAGATGGTGGGGTGAGTTGAGTCTGCTGAAACAGGGCACTCAGCTTGCCCTGCAGGTTTGTTCCAAGGGTGTTTTGGTCCACAAGAAAAAATCACAAAAATGTATCCATTATGGAAATCACAAGTTCAGCTGGCATATTAAACATACAATAAGTTTCAGACCTTGAATCACAACACAAAAATCTATAAAAATCTTGCTAATTTGTAAAAAAAACTGAGATTGAACTTTTTGACTTTTTATTAGAAACTAGAACTTTGACTTAAGTGAACTTTGGTTGATGATTACTAGTTGATTATGCTATTTTGAACAACAATAAAGCTAAATCTAGTGAACTTGAGTATTTATGAAAAGATTTAAGGTGTTGTAATGCTCAAATACCTACACAGTTAACTGTGTAGGTGTTTTGTTCTTGATTTTGACTTTTTACTCTATGACACCCAAATTTTAAGATTTGTTTGAACTATTTTGGTACTGAGACAGAGTTTTCACACAAAGTTGACAATCAAAAATCTTATTAAAACAGTGAATGAACCAAATCCAAACACCCCTTTATATGGGACTATTTTGAGTTTTAAGAACTAAGATCTTATGAAAGCTTGTGAGAATGTTCCATTTCAACTTTTTATGATAAGTTAGACTTGAATGAATGCTTAGAAACATAAAGTACCCTCAAACTCACAAGGATACCACTTAAGCTAGATTAACTGTTAAACCTAGAACTTCAAGTAACTACCAACTTTAATGAACAAGTTATCTAGATTAGGCTATAAATTAACTAAACAACTTTCAAATAAGCACAAACAAACATAGATTAACAACTACAAGCAAGGAATCAGAAACTACTAAGAACTAAGATTTTTAGTGGAAAATTGAAATAAGCAAAATCTTACAAGACACCCCTAGCATGAACAAGGGATTTTCCACAGAAGCCTATCTTTAGATAGGCCAACTTCACTTCAAATCTTGCCTACCAATTCTTCTCAATACCTGAAAACAAATTAGAAACAAGCCAGTTGACCAATATTGACTTTTTTATGTTTTTAATGTTTTCTATCAATACTGAGTTTTAGGGTCTCTAAAAAGCTTCAATAAGCTTTATGGAACTTAAGTGATCCTAATTCAGTCCATGTTCATGGATATAAGTTACAATTCAGCTTATTGAGAATTTCAGATTCTTGAATAAAAGACAATAATACAAAACAAACTTGAACTTGGAATTTTATATCTTAAAAAGATTTAAAGTACAATAATAAAGCTAATACAATGCTTGAATTGAGAAAATTACACTGATTTTGAAAGCTAAATTCAATTCGACACTAATTTTACTAAAAATAAACTACACACTACAATCCTTGCTTCCTTCTTCCTTTTATAGATGCCCATTAGGGTTCTCTCACTCTTCTGATCATTTCCCATCACAATTTGAGGCCATTGGATCACTGCAACCCTTTAATCAATCGACACGTGGTTTGGCGGGAAATCTTTCTTTTGCAAATTGTATCTGATACAAACAAGGGGTGGTGCATTAAATGCTTGAGGTGAGGGTGTTTTGTAGTGGTTTGGGTGGTGGATGTGATGGGGTGGTGGACTGGTGGTGATGGGATGGTGGACTGGTGGTGATGGGATGGCCAAGTGGGGTTGTGGGGGAGGGAAGCTGGGGAGATGATGGGGGTTTGACTCGGTTTGACCGAGGTCAAATATTTGACCCCGGTTTTATTAGTTTGGGTGTGGTGTGGGCTGAGTTTGTATTGGGCCCAAGATAAAGGAATGGGTGGGCTTAGGATTGGATTGGGTTTAGTTTTTATTTTAGGTAATAGTTTAGGTCCGGTTGTGGTTTTAATTTACACAAGGACTATTTTTGTAATTTAATGAAAGTTTGGGGTGAGGTTTTGGCAATTTTCCAAAGTATTTCAAAGGGTGTATTTTGCCAAGCTATGAATAGTACATGGACCAAAGTTGACTTTTTCATGTAATTTTCACCATGGACTAAAACTGCCAAACTTTCAAACTTCAGGGACCAATTGTGTAATTTCACCAAACTTTTTCCACCAAGGACCAATCCTGCCATGAAAGGTTAGTGCAAGGACAAAATTTGTTTTTCTCAAAGTTTTTAATATCCAGGGACCATTTTTGATAATTTTCAAAGTTCAGGGACTAAACTTGACATTTTGTGAAACTTTTCACCAAAGGACTAATTATTTCACTTTTTGATTTAAAAGGACCTTTGGTGACTTTTTCAGGTTTTTAGAACAACTAGGGACTAGATTTGACAACTTTTGAAAGTTGAGGGACTGAAACTGCCAATTATGCAAACTTTGTGCGTTTTTCATCTGTTTTTGATATTTTTGCATTTGAAACATGTAAAACACTTTCCTGGGATATTTTCACTATTTTGGTTCAATATTGAGTGTTTTTAGATGTTTTGGCAGCTTAGAAAAGGTAAAAATGATGAGTATTTACACACTCATCAATCCCCCACACTAAAACATTGCTAGTCCCTAGCAATCTTTTGAGAAAAACTTGATGGATTTGAAATTCTCTTTACCAAAAGCCATCACTTCTTGAGTAGCCAGGTGTAAGAACTGTGGCACACCTGATAACCGTGTGATTTTGAACAAACCACCAGCTGTCAACGGATTTGATTAGTCTTTACCAAAAGCCGTTTGCTTCTGGACTAGCCAACTCTTGATGGACTAAGTCAACATCTTTGTGAGCTGATTACCAATTATGGATTTTCTACGGCCTTTATCACAAGCCATAATCTTGTGGGCTAGCCAACTCATTTGCTTTATGGGATATGGGGAGTTGAGGAACCATACAATTTTTGGCAAATTGCAAGCCATCAACGGGTTTGAGATGTCTTTACCAAGAGCCGTTTGCTCCTGGACTAGCCAATCCATTTGTCATTTAGACTTTGGCGGACTGATTACCACAAAAATTTTGAAATAAAGTGAAAAATTTTTGAAAAATTTAGGCCTAAAAATGGGGGTACTTAGAAAGTTTTATGATAAAATTTGTAAGAATTCCCCCCCCCCCCCCACACTAGAATTGAATATTGTCCTCAATATTCAAAGTCCCGGCTATTATGCCGAATCTCTGAACGGAAAAAGATAATATTCGAAACTAACTGTGGAAATATTGATTTTATTTTTCACTTTATTTATCTGTACATATAAACATTTTTTTTTAACTGAAAACTTATATACATAATTACTTTTCAAAAGGTGGGGGACGGCCACTCCCCCACACTAGGGTGGTAGAAAGTAGAAAGAAGTCAGAAATACGGGTGAAAACCCATATATGTTGCTAATTTTTGTTTACCGAGTCACTAGCTTGACTCGATCCCCGAATTTATTGGTCCATGGGGAAAGTTTGGAGATCCGGGACAACCATGGGTGGTATGTCCTCTCCAAAATAATGTTTCAAACGATGACCATTCACTTTGAAGTTGGGACCTTCGGGTTGAGATAACTCAACAGTCCCGTATGGATATACTTTAGCAATAGTGAATGGTCCAGTCCATCGGGTTTTTAATTTCCCCGAGAAGATCTTTAACCTTGAGTTGAAAAGAAGGACTCTGTCACCGACATTGAAAACGCGGTTCTTAATCTTAGAGTCGTGAATCTTCTTTGTCTTTTCTTTGTAGATCAAAGAGTTCTCGTAGGCTTGATCACGAAGTTCGTTTAATTCATTGAGTTAAACCTTACGGTGATCACCCGCTTTATGAAGGTCGTAGTTAGCATGTTTTAAGGCCCAGTAGGCTTTGTGCTTGAGCTCGATCGGTAAATGACACGCCTTCCCGTATACAAGCTTGTATGGAGTACACCCGATGGGTGTTTTGTAAGCTGTACGAAAGGCCCATAGTGCATCATCTAGTTTATCCGACCAGGAAGCACGGTTTTCACCTACTGTCCTCTCAAGAATCCGTTTTATACCACGGTTGGAAACCTCCACCTGCCCACTTGTTTATGGGTGATACGCGGTAGAAAGACGATGAGTAACACCATACTTAAGCATGACTTTTGCGAATTGATCATTGCAAAAGTGAGTGCCGCGATCACTAATGATGGCACGTGGAGTTCCAAAACGAGCAAAGAGGGATTTCAGAAATTTCACAACAACTCGGGCATCGTTAGTGGGTAAGGCCTTAGCCTCAACCCACTTTGACAAGTAGTCAACAGCCACGAGAATGTACTTGTTTCCACGAGAAGATGGGAATGGCCCCATAAAATCAATGCCCCAGACGTCAAAGATTTCACAAACTTGAATGGCATTTTGTGGCATTTCGTTCTTTTGTGAAATATTCCCGTGACGCTGACAAGCATCACAAGCTTTGACTAACTCGTGGGCATCTTTGTAGATCGTGGGCCAATAGAAACCGGAATCAAACATCTTTTTGGCGGTGTAGTTAGGACTATGGTGGCACCCGGTGGGTCCAGCATGGCAAGCCTTGAGAATATCAGCGGCTTCCTGTCCGTATACACATCGCCTGATGACTTGATCGGCACAGATTTTGAAGAGATAGGGGTCGTCCCAGAAGTAATGTTTAACGCCTTTGAAGAATTTTCTTTTGTTGGGATGTCATCCCCTTCACGATGAAGTTACCCGCATGGTAATTTGCAAAGTCGGAAAACCATGGGGTAGTATAGTCACCACGAAAAGCAACCGCATTGAGTGTCTCGAGAGGAAATGTTTCATTTATTTCCTGTTTCTCGGACACATCTTGATGAGGGTTTTCTAATCGTGAGAGATGATCAGCAGCAAGGTTTTCGGCTCCTTTTTTATCACGGATAATGATATCAAATTCTTGGAGGAGGAGAACCCAACGGAGAAGCCTCAGCTTTGCATCTTGCTTTGCAAATAGGTATTTCAAAGCCGAGTGATCCGTATACACCACGCATTTAGTCAAGATTAAGTATGACCGGAATATTTCAAAGGCATACACCACAGCTAGGAGTTCTTTTTCGGTGGTGGTGTAATGACCTTGAGCCTCAGTCATAGTTTTGTGATGAGGCGAAAAATGATCCGTTTTTAGGGGGTCATTTAAGCCCGAATCCGACTTTATTTGAACAAATATTGCCCTAAATCGTTCCTTTTGTGATTTTAGGTGTTTGGAGAGTAAATTCTGGAAAAGAAGCCATTTTGGACGTTTTTGGAGCATAAAAGTGAAGAAAACGGCTAAGTACCAAATTTCCATGCTGAAGATAAAAGGTGACGGCGTCAGACATGAAGAATTAAACACCGAAGGTGGTGACGGCGTCAGAAGGCTTCATGACGGCGTCAAAGTGGCAAGAATAAAATACCGTGGGTGGTGACGGCGTCACATAGGCCGTCATAAGTGGATCAAGGCCGTCCGAGGAAGTATATGGCGGCGAGGTGACGGCGTCACATGCAACTCTTGACGCCGTCAGCCTACTTTTCCTATATATAGTTTTCTAGTTTTTTCATTAAAAAGAGAGAAGTTTTGGTGAAACCCTAAAGACGATTTTGGTGCCTCTTTTACAGGTTTTTCAAGGGTTCCAAACCCTTGAGACCTTGCATTGTAATTGAGATAAGTGTACTTTCAATTCAATCAATATGTCTATGTGTTGGTTGTTTATCTCTTGTTCTTGTCTCAATTCTAATATGCTAGGCTAGATCTCTTTTGTGTTTGCTTAGATCTAATGAAACCTAGATGTTGATTATGTGTTGATTACTTGTCTATTCTTGTTTTGGATCAATGATATTATATGTTAGGCTTAAGAAAACTGGCAGATCTCCAAATGGTAACATGCTTGAACGTCTTAAGAAACATGAACCGAGGCGTACTAGGTCTTTATTGGTTGTATTTAATGCATGAGCCACTGTTTACAATCCCTATAGTTATGCTGGGTCATGGTGTAGGAGGAGATAAGAGCTCATAGAGTTGGGGAGTTATGTATGCCACCCCACGAATGGTATTAAGGAATATAATCCGTCATCCATACAAGTGTAACAAGTAATTAACATGTAAAAGATATCTAGGGAGTAATGAAGTCTAAGTAAACACAATTTCTCCAACCACTGCTCACAACCTTAGTATAATTTAGTTTATTTTCATTTTTATTATTTTATTTTGATTGCATCTTAGCTTTGGGTTAGTTGTATAGCAACTAATTCCGCCCACTCTTCCAAAACCCGAGATTTTACTTGATTTTATAAAAATATAAAAATACAAAAATAATCATCTCTCACCTTTAGAACTATTAATTAGGTTTTCTAATCCTAGCGACACTATTCCTAAGCTGAACGATCAATCCCCCGGTACTTGTCACTATACTATACTACAACGATCAGGTACACTGCCTGGTGGGGGTTGTAAGCTTCTCGAGATCCCTCGAGAGGTAAAGCAAGGTGCGATTCCCACGCATCAAGTTTTTGGCGCCGCAGCCCGGGGAATAGTTATTGTCTAGGTTAGGATTTCTTTTTATTAGGTCTACTTGCTAGATTCCTTTCTAGTAAGATTTTATTTTTATTTTTTTAGGTCTTCTTTAGTCTATCTTATTTCTTCGTGCCTTTGTTCGTAACTCTTTACCATCCGACATCATGGAAGGTGGTAACATCTTTGAACCCATCATCCCACCACAACAAAACCCACCATTAGAACCCCTTAGGCCCCGAACCTTAGGAGAGTATTCCCGACCTAGCCACCAAGGCTACCGAAACACCATTGAGCTCACCGGAGACAACGTGACCCCCTTGCGATCCGACACCATCCGGTTGGTGCAAAGCGGATGTGCATTCCATGGACTTCGTTCCGAAGATCCAAACCAACATCTTAAGGACTTCCTCAAAATTGTAGATTCCATAGACCTAGGTGTTGAAACTAGAGAGACTACCCGTTTACGCCTATTCCAATTCTCTCTACGGGATCAAGCTAGTCAATGGCTTGAGCGTTTACCCGCGGGATCCATCACCACATGGGATGATCTCACCACTCGTTTCCTTGCTCAATTTTTCCCACCGGGGAGAACTACTAAGCTTAGGAATGACATCTTGATGTTCCAACAACGTCAAAATGAATCTTTTTATGAAGCATGGAATCGATATAAAGACCTACTCCGAAAAGTTCCTCATCATGGGATCGAACCATGGCTGCAGATCCAAATCTTTTATGGTAAGGTTGACTATCAAACAAAAAAGGCCATTGATTACGCAGCCAAGGGTAGGCTAGATAGACTTAGCGTTGACGAATGCTGGAAAGTTCTTGAGGAGTTGACACAATACGAAGAGGAAGGATGGGAGGACCCGATGCTCCCGAGCAAAACAAAGCTTGATTACGCATGTGCCACCCAAGAACAATTGTTGGGAAGCATCGAGAAACAGGTAAAAGAACTGATGAGTATTGAGAAATTGGCCGCTGAACCCGTGTGGAACCCTAATCCACATAGGAATACGGTTATCAGCCAAAATTTTCCTGAACGCTCACGGCAAGAGGAATTCGAAGGAATAATGGTAACCTTCATGGATAATCAGGAAAAGCAAATCCAGCACCTTGAGGCACGCATGGAAAGCACTCATAAAGCCTTTATGAATTTCGCAGACCAATTCATATCAAGGGTCAAAGAAAAGATCAAAGAAAATTCTATACCTAAAAAAATTGAAAAAGTCTTCGAGGTGTCAACCTCTTTGGTATTTAACCAAGAGGACAGCGGGGGATTCTCCTCAAAAGCTTTACCATTAACTACCCATAAACACCCCCGTGCGGAGAAAAGCTCGCAAATAAATCGCATTTTCGTTGGATGCTTGCGAACTACATTCCTGATCTCATCAAAAAAACGTTCTTTTGGTTTTAAACCCGGTGTAAAGAGGTCACACCTCATAAATACCATTGATTTGAAACCTCCTATTGAACAACATCTTTCTTCTCGCGTCGATGACCCGTGCATAAGGATCAACTCGGCCAAAACATTACCCGACCCCCGCTGCTACCTCACCTCTTTCCGCGACAGTAATGAGACGTTCGACCCTGGTGGACCTCGTTAATGAAATAGCTACTCATGGGTTTTACTTGTGTTTAGTTATTCACGCAAAGAGCAGGGACTAAACTTGAAACTACTCCAAACCTCACCCCACACGGGCATCTGACGGCGTCAGAATTAACCCTTGACGCCGTCAGCTCGACGAATCAGCAATATTAACCCAAAAACCAATCACTTTCAAACCATACCCCACAAATCTCACCCAAGTGTTGCTGCTACTCCGACTCTCAAACCCCCAATTCGACATCTTCCGCCGCCGATCTCTACTTTGTAAGTAAGTTTTCTTCATCTTTTCTTGGTTAATTATCCTTAAGACCCGTCAATTTGAAAAACCCCTTTCGCCCGAAACCCCATTCTTGACCCACCATTAGCAAATCGTAATGCCATCCAATTGGTGATTTGTAATCGTGGGGCTACCATTTGATGATGTTGTCTCACCCAAATCATGCATTAATTTAGGGAAAACCCATCATGCCTCGGATTCTTTGACCCCCCACCCCTGTTTCCTGATTTAAGGAGCGTTTGGGTAATGGGTTAAGAGTTTGAAAAATTGATTTTTCCCTCGCATTTGCATGGCTGTAATTCTGATCCATCTGACGGCGTCAAAAATTACTCTTGATGGCGTCAGATGTGTCTGACTGCATAAAGTTCATATAAATTTCGCATTCTAATCAATTCCATTCACTCCACCTTTTTCCAGGAAAATGAGCAAAAGGTCTCGCCAACAAAAGGGTAGTTCTTCTAGATCTCAAGGGATCAATTATGGGGAATTAGTGCACAGTTGGGGCGAGTTTGGTGATGTTGGTACTAGTACTAAGTATGAGGAGTTGTGTAACCACCACAACGATGCTGGGGCGGTGGTTGACTGGGATTTTTTGAGGGCTAGTGGGTTGGAGGCTGCGTTTGTAGGGAGGATCCGCACAGATGGATTTGCGGGTCCGCAGTGGGAGAGATTGTTTAGGTTGAGAGAGACGGTATATAGTGAGTTAGTACGGGAGTTCTTTGCGACCTTCCGTTTTGATCAAGCTGAGGCTAGGGGAGATATGGGGGGCACCACGATATATTTTAGGCTAGGGGGAGAGTTGAGGTCTTGTTCTGTGGCTGAGTTTGGTTGGAGGCTTGGGCTATATACTAGTGAGGAGGTTGATGGGGCTTTTCTGCTGAATTTGTTACATGGAGAGACTCAGCGGAATGAGATGAGGTGTGTTACCTTTTGGCCAACCATTGGGAATGGGGCTTACACCTCGACTACTGGGGCTGCATCGATCAGGGACCCCATTGTTAGGCTAGTTCACAGGTGCATCACATATAGCTTGTCTGCACGTCAGGGCACCACTCACCGTATCACTGCTTCGGACTTATTCTACTTGTACACCATCTTTTCTGAGGATGTCTACTGCAATATCCCGTTTTGGGTGGCCAGTTACTTGAGGACCAGTGTGGGTGAGAGGGATATCGACAAGGTTTATGGGGGGATGTTCGTCACACGGTTGGCTCGTTCATATGGTCTTCTTACTCCTCAGATCATGGGGTACTTGAGCGACTGTGGGAACTGCAGGGTAGTGAGGGCGAAATCCCGCATACACATGGTATGTAGGGGCTGATGATGAGGATGATGACGGTGATGATGAGGGAGTGCCCCAGCAGCATCAGTTTGCCGGGTATGAGGAGGGGACGGCTGATTACTACTGACACATGAGTCGGGGAGACTGGCAGGCACACCAGGGTGCCTGGATGGATCGGATGGACACGTGGCGAGCTGCTACTGACCAGCGCTTTGACTGGATGTATGATCATACCATCCGCCAGATGCAGCACCTCTCCACCCGAGATCAGCTTGAGCCTCACCTGCAGATTGACCCCTTCCCAGGCCGAGAGACTGACTACCCTCCTTATGGGTACACTGGACACCTCCCACCAGGCTATGATTATCGTTTTGGTCCTCCCCCTCAGTGATCCATTTTGATATCTGTGATTCTTGAACAATTTATTTTTGGCTGTACGAGTTGAAACATTTGGGTTGTAATAGTTTAGGATTCAGCCTTTGTTGGCTTTGAACAATTTTTATTTCTGTTCTTTTAACTAGTATTATGCATGATCAGCTTTTAATTTTTTATTGATGGTTCGTCTTTGCAACCCATGTTTTGTGTGATTTTATTTGTTTGATTGTTATTTGTTTCCGTATGCATGTTTTATTTTTATTGTTGGTTAATCATGTTTCTCAACTAAAATGTGGAAATACTTTATTATGTTGTTTGGCCTAGTCTTAACTTCAACCTAAAGGTATTTTTGCAAAAGATAAGTGTAAGGGGAAACCCCAAATGTGTTTTTAAGAAACAAACCGATCATGATTCTCCACAATTTTAAATGAACATGTATATTCGTATTTGTTAGAGTCAAATGCTTGTATTGAGTCATAATGAAGTTTTGCAAGATTTTCCAGGAAGCAGGACAAAGTTTTTCTAGAAATTTTCCGGAAACTTAACATAAGAATTTCTGCAGGTCCATTCTGACGGCGTCAGAGTATTGCTCTTGACGGCGTCAGGAGTTAAAATCTGGAAATTCTACCGGTTTTGTTTTTCTAACGGAGTCTTATGGTTTTTGTGAACTATTAAGTTTTATAATCTCCAGGAAATCTGCAAACTTCATTCCACAAGCATTATATCTTACTTTGTTTTCTAAGATTTAGTAACTTATATAGGATGCCGCCGATTTTACACGAGGTTGCCTTGTCTATTGTTGTCAGGATTTACAGGTTATGTATGACAAGAAGATGATTTATATTCTGGAAGGGAAGCTTTGATTGTTCATTTTCTTGGAGGAAGATTTAACCTGGCCAACCTATAATCCATACCGAGCGAATAAGGGGAGTATTTGATTTCATTCTCTTTACCTCTTAACTTTTACATTCTTTACTTGAACATTGGGGACAATGTTCATCTTAAGTGTAAGGGGAGGGTAAAAAGATGATACCTTATATATGCACTTTCGCTTGAGTTTGTTTTGTTTGATAGTAGATGTGTAATAAAACTATGAGAAATACTTGTTAGTGTAATTTTAGCGCCAAATTTAAAATTTTTTACAACATTTAGGAGTGAAACTTTAGCCATAGCAAGCATCTCATGGATAGGAGGTTGTATAACTAGCACGTAACCGTATATTCAGAAAAATTTTCCACCCAAAAATGTGAGGTTCGCCTTTAGATTTGATAGGAAAAGCATTTATTATTAGTGCTTATGAGTGTACCGGTAGCATTTAGATTCTAGAACTTGCGTTAGTGATGCATCCCGAGACCGCTAGTGAGACTACATTCGTGTGGTAGGATTTACTACATGATAAGAGGCATTAGGATCACCCTTGTGTTAAACCCATATTATAATTACTTGACTATTTAAGTCATATTACTTGGCTAGTTAAGTCAACTAATTTTTCCCACACCCTTTGCGTTGTACTCATTTTTAGTACACGATACCCCTAGTACACCCCTCCGAGCCTATCTTTTCATTTCTAACTTTAAGCATCTTACTTAAAGGAAGAATTTGTTACACCCCACTTAAATGTACACCCAAATCGCCTTAGCCTTCCGTGTATGCGCTCATTTTTAGTGCATTATTGTTATTTGTTAAACCCTAAGTTAACTTTCTAATTGATTACATGGTTGCTAAGTCGAGTCATATCTTTGTACATATTGTTTTGGGATTATTGGGACTCATGGGTAAGTACTTATTTTATGGAGTAATGGGGAAGAACATAATATTATTACCCCCATATGTACGTTAATCTTAAAAGTGCTCCAAGTGTTTTGATTTTCTTAATTCGAGTCATTAGAATAGTTTGATGTAAAGTATGTAAAGATTCAAGTGTAAGGGGAATTCCCATTCCCTATGATGTATTATTTTGGATGGTAGGGTAAGAGTGTATGCAAAAAAAAAAAAAAAAAAAAAAAAAAAAAAAAAAAAAAAAATCAAGAAAAAGAAAAAAAAAATAGAAAAGAAAAAAAAAAAAAAGAGAAAAAACATACGGACTACCATCCCGTTTTTATTCTATGTTCATTTTATGTTTTTGTTATTTTTCATTTGATAGCTTAAGTCGAGTCTAGTCTTGGCTTAGCAACGCCATCTTGTACATGTAATTAATCAAGATTGTTAACTCGCCACCAGTAAAACTTCCTTTATCCAACAAAACCGTGTAATTCATATCCCTACACCTAACGTTATAACCCTTTAAAAGACCTCTTTGATAGTTTATCCTAGGTGCTTACGCCATGTGGTGGAGGTTTGATCCTTTCCCAAGCCTATGGTAATCTATTTTGCTATGACAGGTAGTGAGAGATATCTTCCATTTCCATAATGTTATATTACTTTATTACACCCGAGAGATGTGAGTATCTAAACACTATTTGTGAGGTGCTTGTGTATGACCTCCGTGCTTGTCTATTGGTCTTTAGTGGAACGATTATTTGTTGTAATTACTTTTATATTAGTGTTAAATGACCCCTAACTTGTCTTTTGAGTAGAATAAAAGCGCATTTGCTTGAGGACAAGCAAATCTCAAGTGTAAGGGTATATGATGAGGCGAAAAATGATCCGTTTTTAGGGGGTCATTTAAGCCCGAATCCGACTTTATTTGATCAAATATTGCCCTAAATCGTTCCTTTTGTGATTTTAGGTGTTTGGAGAGTGAATTCTGGAAAAGAAGCCATTTTGGACGTTTTTGGAGCATAAAAGTGAAGAAAACGGCTAAGTACCAAATTTCCATGCTGAAGATACAAGGTGACGGCGTCAAGACTACCATCTTGACGGCGTCAGACATGAAGAATTAAACACCGAAGGTGGTGACGGCGTCAGAAGGCTTCATGACGGCGTCAAAGTGGCAAGAATAAAATACCGTGGGTGGTGACGGCGTCACATAGGCCGTCATAAGTGGATCAAGGCCGTCCGAGGAAGTATATGGCGGCGAGGTGACGGCGTCACATGCAACTCTTGACGCCGTCAGCCTACTTTTCCTATATATAGTTTTCTAGTTTTTTCATTAAAAAGAGAGAAGTTTTGGTGAAACCCTAAAGACGATTTTGGTGCCTCTTTTACAGGTTTTTCAAGGGTTCCAAACCCTTGAGACATTGCATTGTAATTGAGATAAGTGTACTTTCAATTCAATCAATATGTCTATGTGTTGGTTGTTTATCTCTTGTTCTTGTCTCAATTCTAATATGCTAGGCTAGATCTCTTTTGTGTTTGCTTAGATCTAATGAAACCTAGATGTTGATTATGTGTTGATTACTTGTCTATTCTTGTTTTGGATGAATGATATTATATGTTAGGCTTAAGAAAACTGGCAGATCTCCAAATGGTAACATGCTTGAACGTCTTAAGAAACATGAACCGAGGCGTACTAGGTCTTTATTGGTTGTATTTAATGCATGAGCCACTGTTTACAATCCCTATAGTTGTGCTGGGTCATGGTGTAGGAGGAGATAAGAGCTCATAGAGTTGGGGAGTTATGTATGCCACCCCACGAATGGTATTAAGGAATACAATCTGTCATCCATACAAGTGTAACAAGTAATTAACATGTAAAAGATATCTAGGGAGTAATGAAGTCTAAGTAAACACAATTTCTCCAACCACTGCTCACAACCTTAGTATAATTTAGTTTATTTTCATTTTTATTATTTTATTTTGATTGCATCTTAGCTTTGGGTTAGTTGAATAGCAACTAATTCCGCCCACTCTTCCAAAACCCGAGATTTTACTTGCTTTTATAAAAATATAAAAATACAAAAATAATCATCTCTCACCTTTAGAACTATTAATTAGGTTTTCTAATCCTAGCGACACTATTCCTAAGCTGAACGATCAATCCCCCGGTACTTGTCACTATACTATACTACAACGATCAGGTACACTGCCTGGTGGGGGTTGTAAGCTTCTCGAGATCCCTCGAGAGGTAAAGCAAGGTGCGATTCCCACGCATCATTTTGCTTGCGTAGTGTATAGGCTGAAGGTATTTTACTTTACATTGCCCCAAGACCGCACCTATGGCAAAATCACTAGCATCGCACATAAGCTCAAAAGGTAGGTCCCAATCGGGGGCAACAAGAATCGGTGCCTCGGTAAGCTTTTTCTTTAATGTTTCAAAAGCTTCGATGCACTCAGGAGAGAAGATGAAAGGAGCATCCTTCTCGAGGAGATGGGTCATAGGCCGGGCAATCTTAGAAAAATCTTGGATAAACCTACGGTAGAAGCCGGCATGACCCAAAAAGCTCCTAACACCTTTAACGGTGGTGGGATGAGGTAATTTAGAAATGACATCGATTTTGGCTTTGTCAACCTCAATCCTGTTTTTTAAAATTTTATGGCCGAGGACAATGCCCTCCTTGACCATAAAGTGGCTCTTCTCCCAGTTGAGACTTAGATTCGTTTCTTTGCAACGTTTAAGCATCTATTCCAAGTGGGAGAGGCAAGACTGGAATGAATCCCCGATGACTGAAAATTCATCCATGAATACCTCTATGGTTTTCCCGATCATTTCGGAAAAGATAGACATCATGCACCTTTGGAACGTGCCTGGTGCATTACATAAGCCGAAAGGCATACGTCTGTAAGCAAAAGTTCCGTAGGGGCATGTGAAGGTAGTCTTCTCTTAATCCTGGGGATCAATGGGGATTTGGAAGTAACCCGAAAAACCATCAAGGAAGCAGTAATATTCATTCCCCGCAAGTCTTTCGAGCATCTGATCCATAAAAGGGAGAGGAAAATGGTCTTTACGGGTGGCTTCATTTAACTTTCGATAGTCAATACATACTCGCCAACCCGTGACCAAACGAGTTGGAATCAACTCGTTATCCTCGTTGGTGACAATGGTAATGCCACCCTTTTTAGGAACACAATGAATTGGGCTAACCCAAGGACTGTCAGATATAGGATAAATCAACCCCGCATCAAGAAGTTTAAGAACCTCTTGTTTGATAACTTCGTGGATTTTGGGATTTACCCTTCTCTGTTGTTGCACTGCTGGCTTAAAGTCATCCTCCATTAAGATTTTGTGTGTACAAAAGTCCGGGCTTATGCCCTTAATGTCGGAGAGTTTCCAAGCAATTGCTTGCTTGTTTGCTTTAAGAACCTTTAGGAGTGCTGCCTTTTCCTCATCTTTTAAGTCTTTAGCAATAATGACGGGTAATTTATTATCACCCTCCAGAAATGCATATTCTAGATGAGGAGGCAAGTCCTTGAGCTCAACCTCGGGAAAGTCTTCAGTTATTTCAACATTTTTTACTTCCGCTTAATGAAGTATTTTTGGAGACGAAGAGGGTGAAGGATCGTCATTTAACAATCATTCAAGAAGAAGAATGTCCCCCTCCGGGTCAAGATAGTTTTCATCAACCCCACTTGGGATTGAGCTATCTTGAGCAAGAAAAGCCTCGACCTCTTCTAGAAGGAAGTCACTTCCCTCAAACGGAGTGAGGGAAGGGCAAGGGTCGGAAATGATAGGGTCAGTAGAAAGACTGCCACTGGATGAGAAACCAAGGACTTCTTGAGAATACTCCTTAGACGCAACATCAATGATGTCAATTCGGTTAACCGTTTCAGCGTCATAGTTGGAGGAGTATCTTGAAGTCTGATCAAGATTGAATGTGATGGCTTCACCACCAACACGTAGAGTGATTTCTTCTTCGAATACATCGATTAAAGCACGACCAGTTCTTAAGAATCCCCTCCCGAGAATGATAGGAACTCTTGGGTCAGCATCGAAATCAACAATCACGAAATCTGCCGGAAAATGGAACTTTCCTACTTTCACGAAGATATCTTCGGCAATGCCGAGAGGACGGGATATAGTACGGTCTGCAAGCTCGAGTGTCATGCAGGTCGGGGTGAGAGCAGGTAGAGAGAGTCTTTTCCAGACTGTGTAAGGCATCAGGTTAATGCTTGCGCCAAGATCGGCCAAGGCAAAGCATTCAACCATCCCCGGGAAAATACAAGGAATGAGAAATTTCCCGGGATCTCCAAGCTTTTCGGGAAGCTTTTTCAAGAGCACTGCTGAGCAATGCTCATTAAAAGGAGTTTTTTCCATCTCACAGAGTTTTTCTTTGTTGCTTATCAGATTTTTGATTGTTGAAGCAAACTTAGGCATGAGAAGAAGAGCATCCGCGAAGCTAATATCAAAGTGTAATTCTTGGAAAATTTGATAAAATTTTTTCATCAGATGGTTAGCTTTTTCGCGGTTCTTTTGATCATTCAAACGTGAAGGATATGGAATTGAAGGCTTAGGATCATTCTTTGGAATTTCATCAGAACTCACAGGAGGATCAAATACAACTTTCGGCTTACGAGCCGGGACCGAGACAACTTGAGGGTGGACGTTGTTGATACCTCCGTTATTAGTAGGAAGTACCGTGTCCGTGGTGACCTCAAGTTCACGTTCCGCTACCTTAGTAGGAGGAGAAGAAGAGGTAGAAGGAATCGAGGGTCCATTGTATGATATCCCACTTCGGGTGGTGATCGCTTTGACATCGCCCCTCGGGTTAGCGATCGTGTTGCTCGGTAGTACCCGGGCCCGTGGGTCGATCATTTAAAGACTTCTGAAGCTCAGAGATCTTGCTGATCAATAACCGATTTGTTTCCTCTTGTGCTTTCATGAATTGTTTTAGCACTTCATCGGAGGAAGACGAGGGTGGAACAACGTTTTGAGGAGGATTTTGAACACGATTGTTTTGAAAATTCCCTTGATTTTGATTGTTGTTACCCTGAAAATTGTTTCTCTGATTGAAATTACCCTGATTGTAATTCCCTTGATTTTGGTTTCTTGAAAATTTCCTTGAAAACCTTGGTTTTGATTGCCATTTTGAAAATTGTTTTGATTAAACTGGCCATGATTTTGGTTCGGGTTTTGGAAATTTGAGTTTTGACCTTGGTTAAAATTCTGATTCGAGTTACGGTTTTGATTTTGGTTAAAACCGGGAGGTCCGAGAAAATTGTTGGAACGATAGCTTAAGAGATTACGGTCCCCTTGCGGTTGGTAAGAATTACCCCCCGTGTTGTAGGAACCGTGAGCAGCATAAATGTTCTCTTGAGGAAAGCCAGCAGTAGCTGGACACTCGAAATACAGATGAGGGCCCCCACAAGTTTCACAACTTCGGGCCACGGCTTTCACTTGTTGATTTTGAACCTGATTTTGCATCGTTTGGTTCATTCTCAACACAGCCGCAGAAATATTATCCATCTTTTTGGTAAGAGCAATTATTTCAGGAGATGATGATGAAGGAGTAACTGAATGACATGACTCATCCCTCTCCGCAGAGGAATCCCAAAAGTTATGGTGGGCAGTCATGTTCTCAATCAAGTCATAACACTCTTCGGGACGCCTTTTCATAAAGGTCCCACCAGCAGCAGCATTGAGAATATCCCAGTGCCTCAATGTCAGACCATTATAGAAGGTATCTATGATGGTAACTTGCAACATATTGTTATTAGGGTACCGATCAATAGCTAGCTTATAACGTTCCCAAGCCTCAAAAAGAGACTCATCGGGACGTTGCCGGAAGTTGCTGATATCATTTCGTAACTTGGTAACCATGGAAGGTGGAAAATATTTTGCTAAAAACTTGGTTACCATTTCATCAAAGGTACGAATAGAATTCTTTGGGAGACGGTCAAACCATGCAGTGGCATGATGAGTGAGAGAATATGGGAAGAGATACAACCGGAGGGCATCATCGGTGACACCATGCTGTTTCATGCTTTGGATGACCGTGAGATATTTGTCAAGATGCTTGTTAGCATCGTCACCCGGTAATCCGTGAAATTGACACGAATTCTGGACTTGTTGGATCATGTGGTGCTTGAGGCCAAAGTCCGTAGCCTCAATAGTGAGTGGTGCAATAGGCTCACCCCACCCTTGCATGGTAGGCTGGCACAGCTCCTCCATCATTCGGAGATCGGGAGCTGGCACATTCCTGGGAGGGTCAGGGGGTGGTAATGGTGGTGGTGGCCCAGCGGCCATTTCGGTCTTTGGTTCTTATGTATCAGAACGTAGCTCGGGTACGTTTTTCTGAAGTTTACGTTTTGTTTGTGACCGAGTGCGCATGCACTAAAAACAATTTTTCAAAACAAGATCGAGGCAAAACCACAATGAACTTAAACCAATTATCACAAGTGAATGGCTTCTTTAAAAAAGGTACACCACTCACAGGGATATAAAGGCAAGTTTTAATCTTAAGTTTGGGAACTTATTATGTTCACACCCCCAGTTGGTAGGTGTTCAGCCTTGGTTTGCGGTGGTAAGCTTTTATGTATTTATTAATTTGAAAAACTGCTTTAGGCTTATGGGTGTGTGTGCAGAAAACTTGGGAAATATTTTTGGAACTGATTCGTTAACCGAAATCATTCTTTCAAGATTACTCGCAGGCTGGCGGGAGGAAGTAAATAGGTTTCCTCTTCAGTTCGCAATTTAATGTCAGAACTTACCTTAAACCAACTGTTTCAGGTTGTAATCTTAAAGAAAACGAAGTAATTTAACTTCACAGTTTGTTTTGTTGTTTTTTTGATTTTTTTGGTGTTTTTAACACTTTAGGAAAAGTGTTAATGAACTTTTTGATATGATTATATTTTTACAAAAAACTTTTTAAAAATTCGTGTGAAATTTGTATAGGGAGGGTTTTGAAAACCACTAAACTTAAAACGATTTTTTAAAACACGCAACAACTTCCCCGGCAGCGGCGCCAAATTTTGATTGATGCTAAACAGTCAACTTAAATTGACCAAGTAAATGGTCAACAAAGTCAAACTCTCTAGACCAATACTCCGTGGATAGTATAGTGTGTCCCCGGGTCGTTAAAGTCCCAGCGAGATTGAAATGGTGCTTTGGAAATCGTTTTTGAGAATGAGTGGCACTGAGGACAGTAGCCCAGATGATGTGGAATTGATTTTGCTACTGCTATTTTGGTATTTGTACACAGATATAATATTCACAAAAATCAGATATACAGATATATGCACAAATTCACAATTGAGATCACCTAGCAGACGGGAAAAGTGGGATTTGGTGAATTACAAACTACAGGGGGTGCTTTTGAAACTTTTGAAAACTTAAAATTAAAAGAAAAGTGAAAATGAAAATAAAATTATAAAAATGATTATTTTACTATTTAAATATTATTTAATTAATTAAACTAATTAAAATCTAATTTAAAACCTAAATTAAATTAACTAAAAATGACAAATGTTACAAATTAACTTAAAAACTTGCAAAAATAATTTCTAAACCTTAATTAGAACTTGAAGAAAGTATAAAAAATAAAATTAAATATTTTTGTCTTTTTATGAATTTTTTATTAATTAAAAACTATTTAAATTAATTAAACTAATTAAACTAATTTAAATTACCATTAATACTAAATTAACTTAGAAGATTATAAGAAAATTTATAAAATTACTTAACCATCACAGGAATCCTACAAATTTATAAAAACTTCTAAAAATTATGTTTAAGGCTATTCCACTAATTAATTACCTTTTAATTAACTTAAATCTAATTTAAATAATTAAAATAAGAAAAATAGAAAATGAATAGTAGAAACTAAAAATACATTTTCTAAAAGTCTTAACTAATTTATAAAACTTATAAAAATTATAAAAACCTACTGTTGTTAATAAAAATTAAAGAAAACTAATTAATGACTAATATTACCTATTTAATTAATTAAACTAGTTTTAAATCTAATAAATAGTAAACAGATTAGGAAAATTCTACGAAAATTATTTTAACTACTTAAAGGTACAATAAAAATTAGAAAATTATAAAAATGGACAAGTTCTTATAAATAAGCTGAAAAGAAAATTGAAAAAGGTAGATTCTATTAAATAGAAACTATCACTTATTTTATTGTTGGATTTTTTTGAATTTTTCTTTTTGACAGCTAATTATATGATGAGATTAAGTAACTGTTGTAAAACAACTTTTTATGATGCTTAAAAATAAGCAGTATGCACCCCCTTTTACTTAAGCAGTTGACTTATGTTGACTAATCAAGCAATTAAGCACAAATGACTAAAGGTGGGGCCCACAATGGTGAAACTAGGTACAATTAAGCTAAACAAACTTAAATAAGCTAAAAACAACAGGCAATGATCACAAATAAGCTGATGAGAACCAAATAAGCACTTTTGCAAATTGAAACTGAACAAAGAATTGGAACAGACTTTGGGGTGGATTCCAGGTGGGGTCCACTTGATCCTAGGTCAAACCAAGGGTCAATGCTTGATCCCTGGTAGGAGGGGGGTTGGGAGAACTCAAGTATGAGGTGTGGGACCCACTGGGTTAACCACAAATGACCACAAAAGATGGTGGGGTGAGTTGAGTCTGCTGAAACAGGGCACTCAGCTTGCCCTGCAAGTTTGTTCCAAGGGTGTTTTGGTCCACAAGAAAAAATCACAAAAATGTATCCATTATGAAAATCACAAGTTCAGCTAGCATATTAAACATACAACAAGTTTTAGACCTTGAATCACAACACAAAAATCTATAAAAATCTTGCTAATTTGTAAAAAAAACTGAGATTGAACTTTTTGACTTTTTATTAGAAACTAGAACTTTGACTTAAGTGAACGTTGGTTGATGATTACTAGTTGATTATGATATTTTGAACAACAATAAAGCTAAATCTAGTGAACTTGAATATTTATGAAAAGATTTAAGGTGTTGTAATGCTCAAATACCTACACAGTTAACTGTGTAGGTGTTTTGTTCTTGATTTTGACTTTTTACTCTATGACACCCAAATTTTAAGATTTGTTTGAACTATTTTGGTACTGAGACAGAGTTTTCACACAAAGTTGACAATCAAAATCCGTATTAAAACAATGAATGAACCAAATCCAAACACCCCTTTATATGGGACTGTTTTAAGTTTTAAGAACTAAGAGCTTATGAAAGCTTGTGAGAATGTTCCATTTCAACTTTTTATGATAAGTTAGACTTGAATGAATGCTTAGAAACAGAAAGTACCCACAAACTCACAAGGATACCACTTAAGCTAGATTAACTGTTAAACCTAGAACTTCAAGTAACTACCAACTTTAATGAAAAAGTTATCTAGATTAGGCTATAAATTAACTAAACAACTTTCAAATAAGCACAAACAAACACAGATTAACAACTACAAGCAAGGAATCAGAAACTACTAAGAACTAAGATTTTTAGTGGAAAATTGAAATAAGCAAAATCTTACAAGACACCCCTAGCATGAACAAGGGATTTTCCACAGAAGCCTATCTTTAGATAGGCCAACTTCACTTCAAATATTGCCCACCAATTCTTCTCAATACCTGAAAACAAATTAGAAACAAGACAGTTGACCAATATTGACTTTTTTATGTTTTTAATGTTTTCTATCAATACTGAGTTTTAGGGTCTCTAAAAAGCTTCAATAAGCTTTATGGAACTTAAGTGATCCTAATTCAGTCCATGTTCATGGGTATAAGTTACAATTCAGCTTATTGAGAATTTCAGATTCTTGAATAAAAGACAATAACACAAAACAAACTTGAACTTGGAATTTTATATCTTAAAAAGATTTAAAGTACAATAATGAAGCTAATACAATGCTTGAATTGAGAAAATTACACTGATTTTGAAAGCTAAATTAAATTCGACACTAATTTTACTAAAAATAAACTACACACTACAATCCTTGCTTCCTTCTTCCTTTTATAGATGCCCATTAGGGTTCTCTCACTCTTCTGATCATTTCCCATCACAATTTGAAGCCATTGGATCACTGCAAGCCTTTAATCAATCGACACGTGTTTTGGCGGGAAATCTTTCTTTTGCAAATTATGTCTGATACAAACAAGGGGGTGGTGCATTAAATGCTTGAGGTAAGGGTGTTTTGTAGTGGTTTGGGTGGTGGATGTGATGGGGTGGTGGACTGGTGGTGATGGGATGGTGGACTGGTGGTGATGGGATGGCCAAGTGGGGTTGTGGGGGAGGGAAGCTGGGGAGATGATGGGGGTTTGACTCGGTTTGACCGAGGTCAAATATTTGACCCCGGTATTATTAGTTTGGGTGTGGTGTGGGCTGAGTTTGTATTGGGCCCAAGATAAAGGAATGGGTGGGCTTAGGATTGGATTGGGTTTAGTTTTTATTTTAGGTAATAGTTTAGGTCCGGTTGTGGTTTTAATTTACACAAGGACTATTTTTGTAATTTAACGAAAGTTTGGGGTGAGGTTTTGGCAATTTTCCAAAGTATTTCAAAGGGTGTATTTTGCCAAGCTATGAATAGTACATGGACCAAAGTTGGCTTTTTCATGTAATTTTCACCAGGGACTAAAACTGCCAAACTTTCAAACTTCATGGACCAATTATGTAATTTCACCAAACTTTTTCCACCAAGGACCAATCCTGCCATAAAAGGTTAGTGCAAGGACAAAAATTTTTTTTCTCAAAGTTTTTAATATCCCAGGGACCATTTTTGACAATTTTCAAAGTTCAGGGACTAAACTTGACATTTTGTGAAACTTTTCACCAAAGGACTAATTATGTCACTTTTTGATTTAAAAGGACCTTTGGTGACTTTTTCAAGTTTTTAGAACAACTAGGGACTAGATTTGACAACTTTTGAAAGTTGAGGGACTGAAACTGCCAATTATGCAAACTTTGTGCGTTTTTCATCTGTTTTTGATATTTTTGCATTTGAAACATGTAAAACACTTTCCTGGGATATTTTCACTATTTTGGTTCAATATTGAGTGTTTTTAGATGTTTTGGCAGCTCAGAAAAGGTAAAAATGATGAGTATTTACACACTCATCACTAAGGTACACCTTTTTTTATAAAGGCTATAACCCCATTTAGTAGGGACGGAACACATCTATCCTTTTTGGTATTGCTAATCTAGTTAATAGTCAATTTTATTAAAAGACACCGGCATGATTAGGAAAGCATTTTTACTAAAAGCCCTCACCTGTTATAGATAGTACAAATATATGTCGGAAACACGATAAATTGTTAGCATTTTTTAAATGTATACGCAGTGGGTACACCATGTTTGATCTAATTTATATTTCAAAATTTTCAAATGAATATTATGGTAACCAGTTTTGGTGGAAAAGAGTCGCTTACTGTGATGCAACTCCCATTCCCCTCTTTTAATTTGGTTGTTTCATTTTTGCAGACACATTGGATTAGAGGTGTTTCAATGTGAAGTCAATAAATAGGCTGGGTGTCATTTTTTTTAATCAAAGGTTCGTTCTAAATATGAGACTTATTGTATGACTACCTATACAAGTAATTCCATCTGTCTTTATGGATTTGTAAAGTTTTTAGTTTTTAAGATTTCTACGGCTGTTGGTTGATTGCTTATTTGCGTCCACTAGCATTGTGTTAAAAAAGTCTTTATTTGATGTGTGAAATAAGTGGAATTAGATAGCTAGCTATAAGAAAATCCGGATAAGTAGTTTTTGGTACACTGTTTTGGGGCTGTCTACTTGCTTTAAAACTGCAACAAAGGAACTCTTGATAGGATGTCGGCCATTTGGTTATTTGCTTTAAAAGTATGGTATACATAGTTAACCACTTAGATAAGCTATCCTAAACATGAAAGACCCCAAATTTGTGTAACGAATATCACCTTCTTGGTCTGAAAAAAGTGGGCTGCAGTTAAACCAGTATTCAACCATATTCAGTGTGTATGTGTGTCATTCCAACTATTAGATATGTGGGTTACGCAACAAAGCAACTGTGTATATTACCCAACTGTGTATATATATAAAGCAGGTTGTTCGCTTATTTGGTACTACCTGTCCCACTTAACAAGTTTGCATCTACATAAGATAACATTGAAATGATGGTTGAAGATATTATTTAATTATCACTTCAGATCTTGATTCACTTCCTTTTCGACCTTTATTAGTAATTCTTATTAAATATGACCTTTCTCATATACTTTAAGTTTCTTTCTAATACAATGTTCGTGCAGGATTGTCTTCTTAAGAAAGTTCAAGAGGCTGTTAAAGCTACCAAAGAAGTATTTGTCAATCAAAAGCCAAGTGAGAGTGGTCAGCAAGAAACCACGGATGATTAAACACTAGAGATTAAGGTACGCTTGATTGGTTTACATGGGCTTATTAGCTTATTTGACTCTGCCTATATTTTAAAAGTTTTCTTTATTTTTGAGCTTATGAACTTATTCTTCAATAAGACAAAAGGAAAAAAAAAAAGTTTAAGCAGACACCCTGTTTACCTAAAACATTTTATAAATAGATTTGGTTAGTGGATTCTAAAATGTTATTACTTTTATGAAATTTGTCACATTTTTTATAAAATCATCAAATTTAAACATTGCTTTCTAAGCCGTTTATTTTTATGTATCTGATATTTACTTATTTTTAACCATAATCTGAAAAATAAGCAATCCCGTTCATAATGTTAGGAAAGGAATTAGCCTTGATTCCTGACTATATTATGTTATCAGTTTGGTAGGTCACTTTGTGTGGCATTTTTTAACAACCAACAAGCTATATAAAGTAGGTTTTGTATTCTGTGACAATCGGGTGGTTTCTCAATTTGTGTATGATGTCTGTCCTAAACAGTTCTTATTTTTTAAACATTTTTGTCATTCAATTGAGCAATTGAAGCAACTTTACCTGTGTTGTTTTTGTTTCTTTGTGTAGCGAAAATGACTGACACTAAGGTGACGATTCGTCAAAGAAAGTTCATGACAAACAGGCTTTTGTCCAGGAAACAATTTGTAAGTTTATCCACAACTGAGGTTTGCTCAATTTTCTAATTTTATCGGTGGTTTTTTATTGCTTGAATGTTTATTATTGTAGGTCATTCACATGCTATATCCAGGCAAGGCAAATGTCTCAAAGGTTCGGTCTTTCTTCATATCAATATTTGACTATATTTATGTTTGTATGTTTGTTTTTGGAATTCACGTGTGTTTACAAGTATATTAAACCAACTTTGGGTTTCACAAAATATTTGAGAGATTCCAGTCAATGCAAGGTTGATAGTGTTGGGATCAAAGTTTATAATCCCAACACGAAAATGGAACGACATTATCAGGATTACATTAGTTATCCCATTTAGCCAAAACACAAGGACTTGTTATCTAATATTGCAATAGTATGTTGTGTTAGGCTATATAAGCCCTCCTAGACTTCACTAGGAGGGTGAGACTTTGTTTTGTATTTCACTTTCTTCATTATCAATAAAACATAGTTTTTCCCTTTAAAACATAGTTTTTGGCGGGAAAATTTGAGTAAAGTTTATTTTTTACAGGAGACTAAACGTTCAATTTTTACGCGAAATTCAAATTTTGGCTTAACGGTGAAATTTTTGGCCCAAAATTCAAATTTTTTAGGTCAAAATTCAAATTTTTTCGGTAAAATTTGGTGGAAAATTTTTGAAACTCAAATTTTTCTTGCAACCTTTAAATTGTATTTCATAGTGATTTTAAAAAATTTTGGGAGAGAAAATTTAAAAATTAAATTTTGGAGGGAAAATCAGAAATCACTTTATCGACCATGTGTGTGACATTTTTGGTTGATTATTTCGATTACGTCGCAACAATCACGGGGGAGAGAAAATGTATCAATCAGGTTCACAAGAGAGAAAGATGACTGAAGTTGAGAAAAGAGCCATCAATTCTACAGAAAATTGTTTAGCACATTTTGAATCAGTTAAGATTCAATGCAAGATTCTCTCAGATGCAAGGTTTCCTTCCTGGAGTACCTTTACTGCATTCTTCGAAACTGAAATGGACCGTCTAACCTTCCAAAGGAAACTCCAAGAAAACATCGTTCAACTAGAAAAACAAATTGAACTGGGAAGTGATTGCATGGAAGAATTTAGAGCGCTCAAGACACAGTTCAAATGGTTCGTGACCATGGATTTTAAAGCTTCTCTTATACACTATGAATATGAAAGCAAGGTATGGAGAGAGAACATCACTAGTATGGAGGTTGAAGCTTTTAGAGATCAACTGGTTTCACGACTGAGACGCTTAGAATATGAGCTTAATGAAAGATCACTTCATGTGAGTGTTGTCAAAGAACTAGAGATGCAGAAACGAGGAAGAGAATTGAATGTATAGGAAAATGGATGTAAAAGGCAGACACATGTAGGAACTGTCAACAATGAAGGGACGTTGGATGATAGTTTGGTATTCACGGGTAACAATGCATTATCAGAACTACAGACAGAAAGCAGCACGTCAAGGAATGATTCAGATGCTGACGAGAAACACAAATGTAAGGATGGTTTGAATAATGCAGCAGCTATCAGTCCTTCACAAAGTTCAGTCGCATTCGTTCAGGTTCATCAATCTAATAATGATGATGATATATTTGAAAATATGTTTGCTTATGAGACACAAAGTCATGGACAACCTGAGTACATTAACGACACATATGTAGTGAATCAGGATGATAGAAATATTACTCCTGAATCTCCACATGTGGATCTTAATGGAGGTAAGGTTGAACATAACAATGTGACTCATGATCAAGAATGTGCTTCAACTGCTTTAATGATTAAGAATATGCAAACCGAAGTTGATCGATGTAATAGGCTCAACTGTGAACTAAAAGCAAAAAATGTGTCATTAACAAGGGACATTGAGTGCTATAAAATACAACTTTCAAATCATGAAAACAAAGCCAAACGTGAAAAAAGTTTTGAAGTGGGATTTCAAGAATATTACAATAAAGAACAAGATCTTCAACACAAAATACGCGAATTAATTGAGTCGAACGGAAAATTGGTTTCAAAACTCGAAAATGAAAAATGTGAACTCAAACAACAAGTTGAACAACTTCAAAAAGAGTTTTCAAAAACACAAACAGAGTTGTCAACTTGCAAAAAGGAATTTTGTGAACATAAAGTGAGAAAAAGGAAAAAGGAAGACTCGTATCTTAATGACATTGTTGATTTAGAAGCTAAATTGAAAGTTTTTGAAAAAACAGCTTGTGATAAATCATTGAATGTTGAGTCTGAAAACTTAAGAGTGGAAAATGGGATGTTGAGACACGAAAATGAGAAGATTTTAAAAGAGTCAAGCGACATCCAAGAGAAACTTAAACGTCAAATATTTTCTCTTGCACAAAATTTTCAAAGATGTCAAGCACAAAGCATTAACTTTGAGCTAGCTTTACAACACAATCTTGAAAAGCAGTCTTTTGAAAACCCCTGGATGTCACAGCTTGAACAAGTTGAAAATGAAAACGTGTCAATGAAATGTCAAATTTCAAAATACGAAAAAGAAATTGAGCGTTTGAAACAGATTTACAAAATCCTATTTGATTCAATCAAAAGTTCACGAGTTCAGAAACAAAACTCAAACTTGAAACAAAAAGAGACTGAAGATTTAAAGTCTCAATTGAATGAATTTGCAGATAAAAAGTTTGAAAACGTTTTGCAAAAGATTGAATCAATGAAAAAGAAAAATGTTGATTTTCAAATCACAAAAGTTTCCTTCCCAAAACTCGTGTTCGATTCTAATACTCCAGATTTTGAAAAGGAAACGGGGGAGAAAAAGTATCTTTTTGAAAATGAAAATCATGTGCTTCAAACGAAAGTGGTTGAGCTTGAAACGGTTTTCGCTAAACAAACAAACGATTTTGAGGATGCCAAAACCGACTTTTTCAACAAAGTAACCAAATTTGAAAATTATTTTGAAAGACTTGAAAAAGAAAATGTTGAGTTTGAACGGAAATTGGCTCGTAAAACGGATGATTCTAAAGCTGAAAAGGATCAACTTTTGAAACAAGTTGCTTCTTTAGAATCACAGTTGGCATCCCAAAATCATCTTTCTCTTCAAAAAGAATACAGCGATTTGAGAACTTCATACAATGCTTTAAAAGTGAAGTTTGATACTCTTAACCGATCAAAGGTAATAACTCTAATTTCAAATGTTTCAACACCAGAAGTGAGTGTTTCGAAGAAGGTTTACACGGGTGAATCTTCAAAACCATTTTCGAAAAGGGTTTCTCAGTTTACAACCTATTCTTTGCAAAAAGGAAGGAAGTTTTCAAAGAGACCAAGTTTTTCCGAAACATTTACTTCTAAAAGATTTTCAAATCCAAATGCTTCAAAAGAAAAGAATCATGTTTTTCAAACTCCACACTCTCGTTTTACAACGGTAAAGCAAGTGTGGAGACCAAAACAAAGTTTTTCAAAACACCCAAATGCTTCAAAAGAAAAGAATTATGTTTTTCAAACTCCACACACTTGTTTTACACCGGTAAAGCAAGTGTGGAGACCAAAGCAAAGTCGTTCTAAACCTTTCAAATATTCTATATCAGAATTGCTTTCGCTGCAACATGAAAATGACTCTGCTTTAAACATTCCAAATACCGGAAGGTTTCCATTTATCACAGAAACAAATCTTCAAAAAGAACCCATGAGGTTCAACTCTAGATGGAAATCTTCTTCTTCATATTTTAAAACTCCAAGAGAAACGCCGGGTTTCTCAAACAATTTTCAACAGAAAATGAGTTTTAAATCTCCAATGATTCCACGAGTGTTATTTCAAAATGAAACACCGGTTTTCAGTCCTCGTTGGAATTCAACATCTTTAAATCAGATTGACACAACCTACAAATGGATTTCAAAATTTGGTAAACCCGTTGGCGCCGTGCTTAAATGGGCTCCCAAGGTTGTTATCTAATCTCAAATTTTTGATGGCTTGTAAGTACTTCAGCTTACAACCCGGGCTTAAACATAACGACTTGTGCACACATTTCAGTGTACAACTCGGATTTCAAAGAAAGGAAAGTGCCTTACTAAACCATTCTTTAAAACCAAACGTGCACTTATCCTTAAAAACAAGAAGAAGTTCTCATGCAAAGCTTATCTAAAACTTCTTAATCTTGAGCAAAATTTATTCAAATTTTTTCAAAAGGTTTTTCAAAACTTTTCAAAATTTTGCTCAAGATTTTTCAAATCTTTACTCCCCAATTCGCTCCAAAGTTTAAAAATGTCAAAATTTAACGTTTTGAGGGGGAGTATTTCAGTGTATAAAGTTTTAGTTACCTTGAAGCAAAATTTATTCAAGAATTTTTCTAACTGGAATTTCTAAATCTTTCAGAATTTTGCTTCAAGAAGACTCCTTCCCTCAAACTTTAAAAAGTTTAAAATTCTCAAAACAAATGCGAGTTTTGAGGGGGAGTATTTTCAAAACAAAATGTTTCGTCAAAATCATGCTTAATTGCTTGTGCACATATAGTAGTGTACAACCCGTTCTTTGAAATTAAGGACCCTGAGGTACGCTTCAGTGCCTTAATCCTAACATAAGGAGTGAAAGCTTCTTACTTTTGAGTAGAATTAATCAAATTTTCTAAGTTTTTCATAAATTCTACTCAAAAGGACAAGTATTCCCTCTCATAATCAAAACCTCAAAAAGTTATTTCACTTATTGAGGGGGAGTATTTGAAATGATCTTTATTCACAATGATAAGTTCTTGGTGAATCTCCCCATAAGACTCAAAAAGCATATTTTAATCAAACGTTTATCAAAAACAACATCTAATATGCTATTTTTGAGAGGGAGAAAAGAAAAAGTGATTAAAATATGAATGTTTAAGGGTGCTAAAAGTTCAATCTCGTGCGAGCTCGACTCAGAATTGACGAAACAAAAAGTTAGTAATCGAAAAGACTTATCCTCGACGGGTAATGACATCAAGTTAGTTATTAGAGCTAGTTGTCACATTAAAGCTGACAATGGAACTCTCTAACTAGCCACGTAAGCGTGTCTCGAAAAGGATTTTTCTTAGTAGAAATGTACCGTCTCGAGAAACTTTCTGTGGACTTGATCAGGCCGGGTAATAACTTCAAGCTAGTCTAACTAGTGATGTAAGCGTGTCTCGAATCGATCTTGTTCACTGAAAGTGGATCAATTCTAAAAGTGTTTGCTGCTCCCGCATGTGCAAATTTATTAAATACTTATGAGCACATGTGAAGGGGGAGCCCTTCAAAAGTTAACACAAAACTCTCAAAGTGTTAAACCAAATGTTTGATAATTACAAACACTTTGAGAGATTTTCAAAGGTTTCTTGGCTATTGTCGGATAATCATGGAGTTATAAGGTGATTAAGATAGGAAAAACCGTCCTATGATCCGCCAGAGCCAGAGGGATCTACCCAAGGACATCTCCAATAGTTAGATTTAGAAGTCCTTAGGTATGATACGAAAAAAGGAGAAAAGAATGAAAGGGGAAAGAAGGAGTTGAAGAATTAAAAAGAAAAGTAAAGAAAAAGGTGTAAAGAAATAACCCTCCATATGTTCAACCTTAGGGCAGACACCGGGTTCAATTCATATGCTACTGGTTGTTGCTAAGGCAACACCGGTATTGAAGATAAAGTCGTCATGGACCCAGTGACGCAATGCACTAAACCTTCTTAACCACTCAAGTTCTCTTAAAAGAGCTTGTTTCATTCTCACGGGGAACCGGTGTAATCTATCAACTTATCTCTTAGAGATGGTTGATATTGAAGTAGGAGACCTCTCCCTAGTCTCCGCATAGGAAACCTAAGTGTGCACTTATCGAGTCTAGAGCCATGAGATACATCAAAGATCTCTTAGGAACACTTAGTATTTCTACAACTGGTGTTCTACATCAATGAACACCAGCGGTAAATTATCGAGTCCTTCGCAGATCTTAGCAATCTGCCGAGAATGTTTATGAGAGAAGTACATAAGTATTTCTCAATGATTGAATGGAAACTCCTGCCAGGGTCAACATCAAACAGCCCTGACAGCAGGTCACTTTGGTAACCTCTCACCGGTTATGCTTAGTGTTCGCGATGGTTCTATAGCGGTCTACAGTCGTGGAGTGATCCCCGGCGACTCACCCAGTCATTGAGCTACTTAGTAGGTCTCGTAAGCTCCTTCGGGGATATCTGACATGGGAACGGCCTTGATAAGGATTAGAAGGAGTCTTCACACTATGATGTTGACGAGCTCTAATTCCTTATCTGTAAGTACCGGTTGATTATTGCTAACTGTTTACCTGCAGGTACATATCACCTCCATGATGATAGATTCCGCATGCTCATACATACATCTTGAAGTCAAAGAAAGATCCCTCAAAGATCTAAGCAACACAAAGTTCAAAGAAAGATTCTACGCCAAAAAGGAGAATCTACAAAGTAAAGAGACTAAAGATCAAAGTGAAAGAAAAGGAACTACGTGCATATGAAAGTCAAAGTCCAAAGATGTATGAGCATGTTGGAATGGCGGACAACCACCACAGACGCAGAAGTGACTAAAGGCAGATTACACCATCACTTGATCACAACAACAAGAATGAAGAACAATGATCACAAAGCATGATTGGAACAAAGAATCTAGCAAAGCTATTACATAAAGACTCAAAGTTCAAAACAACAAGCATCAAAGAAGTCAAAAGATCAGTCATTTCTATTGGTGGACCCATAACCCACAGGTCGCAAAAGAGATCTCAAATGATCACCCCTTAGGGGGAGATTGTTGGAAACGCAAAAGTGATGATCATAAATGCAATCAAAGAGAGACTTTGTTTTGTATTTCACTTTCTTCATTATCAATAAAACATAGTTTTTCCCTTCTCTCTCTACTCTCTCTCTCTCTAACCATGGCTATCTTATTCTTTCATCATACACGACCTCCCAAATCACAATATACAATCAAAACTATGATCCTACAAGTGGTATCAGAGCCTAGGTTATTAGTTTTGATTGATTATTTGTGGTCTAAATCTTGTCTAAATCATATTTATTAGACTGTTTTTTATCAATTTTTTCGCTGATCATTATTATTTCTGGTTTAACAGTCTAAGTGGTCAAAAGTTTTCTACTTTTTCTTTCACCATATTTATACAACTGATTTATGTGGCCTTTTAGTCACGCATAACAGTTTTGTATCAATATTGGTAACTTTTGTCCATAAACCTGTGACATTGTGTTGTTAAATATTGGTCAAATACTTGTCAGAAATTATGGTCAAAAGTGTTGGTCATAAACATGGTATAAAACTGGTCTAAATCATTGTCGGTGCGTGGCCGGAAAAGATTGCCTGAATCCGTTCGGAATCTGGTCAAAACCCTCTTCTTACGCGGAACTTCAATTTTCTATGCATAACTTGGACAAGTTATGCGTAAGGTTCATCTTAGGCGTAAAACCCTTTTCTTACGCATAAGTGTTATGCAAAAGAGAAGGTTTACGCAAAAGTTGTAAAGCATGTCTACGCATAAGTTTTTCTACACGTAACATTTCCAACAGGTCTATGCGTAAGGTTAAGCGTAGACCTGCCAAATGAAAAAATGTTTTGCGTAGAGAAACGCCTAAAGAAAATAAAAGAAAGAAAAGATGAAGCAGAGACCAGGACCACAAAACATATACCAACTACTCAAGTTGACCTCAGTTATGTGATTATCATCATCAGTCAAACAAAACTATAACCGTAAATGTCAAAATAATATCAAGACTGTTGTGATGAAGACTTATCTACCACAGCCAAAACCACAATCAAATCCAACCTCCATTTAACCAAATCCAATTCTAACACCTCTCGGCCTCTCCCCATCTCACGATACAACAAGAATCAAAATGAAAATAAATGATCTCATATCTCTTTTCGTGAATACCAATGTTTAACTGACCTCAAAGGTCATATAAACCAAAAGAGATGCATCATCGATCCATTATTGTGAAGTAAAACTTCAATTTCTATCCGAATAATAAAGAGAGAACTAAAACAACTTGTGTTTCATTCTATCTTTTGTTTGGTTTAAATTAAACACAACAGTTGGACTTACCCGAGACCCTCAGTGGGATCTAGAAGCCTTGGTCTTTGTGCTTATGGCCTTCTTTTAACCTTGAAGTCGAACCGTGTATTACAAATTAAGAGGTGCTCGGATTGGAAGCTGTTGGATGAAGGCGTTTATGGTGTGATTTGGATAGATGGTGATGATTGTAATTGATAATGATGGTGTGAGATTCGTGGTATTTGATTGTTCTTGACGATTTCTAATATGAGTTTGGGGGATGATGATCTGAGATGTGTAATGATCGATTAGGTGTGAGAAACTGATGAGGTAGGCGGATGTAATGTGAAGTGAGATAAGGTTTACGTTTTGTGTGTGGTTATAACTGATGTGAATGGCCGGGTTTTATGTTGGACGAATCTTACCCAGGTCTGTTTGAAGTGGATTTTGGATTAAGGATTTGGCCCCATGTTATAATACTACATTGGTGATGGGCTGGATTGTCTCAATTGGTGGGCTACTTATTTTATTGGATCCGAAATTTACTTAACTTGAACCTAAAAAATGATTATATCAAATTACATGAGCTGAAAATTAATTACTCTAATGTATTTTTTTTATTCATTGTATAAATTTTTTATATAATATTTGGTGAAAAAGGAGTGGTATGTTTGGTATTACAAATTTCACGGGGATACATTTTAGACAAGATCGGGAACCATTATTAAATTCATTAAACCGTCAAAAGGGCTAGTTTTGGGCATTTAACCGCAAGAGGTGACTACGGCGTTTATTCATTATTATTTATTTGAAGTTGAAGTGGGATATCACGGGCGCGTGTACTTAGTATTTCGAAGATATCGGGGTTGGTTGGATGCATGATTCTTCGAGATCCTTGTTCGAGCTTTTATCCGTACGAATGACAAGACTTGAGTTGTCTAGTTATACCTGATGTAAGGAGTTACGTTGTTGTGCTCACAGTGTATAGCTATCACTTTAAAGGAGTTACGTTGTAGTGCTCAAGTGTCACCAAAAGATGTGGATAATCCGAGAGAAGTTCATATACAATTAAGGATGGTTGGATGGGTATATGATTCTACCTTTATTGAAATTCTCAGTATTGGTTCTTAGTCAGACAATAGTGCAAGCTTAAGTCACAAGTTCGGGTTATTTTACTTCAGTCTCAAGTTTGTCATATTGGGTTTTCTCCATCAGTAGTCACTACAAAAAGCCGTCAGAATGATAATGGGGTCGGTAAAGTGTTAGCTAAGAGGAGTATAAAAGAGTAGAGTTGTTTATCAGCAGTTGATTCTCACGGGCTATTTATGATACTTCACACATAATCGGTTAATTAGACACATGGGGTTACGCTGCCTCCATTTCCATCGTAAACATAGTGTGTATGCTTCCGATTCCGCGAAGACATCGTGGGGGAAGAGAGAGTGGGTGTTTTTTTGCTTCTTTGACTTTTCTTGATTTCTTTGCGAAAACACTCATTTTCCACGAGGATCTGCAATTAGGGGAAAGAAATGTGCACATCAGGGATGCATAATAGACTCACGTGATCGAGCTTACAATTTTATTACTACCGGAGAAACGTCCGCAGAGAAGATCAGTGGTTCAGTTTTGTGATTTTGGTGCAATCATTTCAACTCTCGCGGGTTGTGAAGTGTGAAGTAGCCTGCATATGTGAGAAGATCTTGCTGATTTCTTGCATGTTACCCCCGAACGGAGCTTCCGCATTGAGCATAACCGTGATTAAGTGACTAGTCAGATTTGCTTGGTGTGGTTTACGGTGTCATCTACAAATTCCGCTGCGTACTTAAAACTTCAATAGTTAGAAGACATGTGGACTACAATCAAAGTTTTGAATCTGCTGAAGACGGTTGTCGGTTTGGGGGGAAGCTGATTCAGAAACTTCGTCAAAAAAAAGTGTACGAAGAAGCCGCTAAATACATGCAACATGAATTGGGGGGAAGTTAATCCATTGCATGCATATTACATCATTTGCCTACAAGTGAAGATAAAGTTTTTCAAGCCGAGGTACATGATGAAGACAAAGACCGTCAACTGCCACCATCCTCAGCAATTTGAAGAGCTTACGAAGACCTTTCTTTATTCTTATTTGTCCTTGTAGGAAATGTTGTAAGTAATCCCTTATGTCGCCCCATTGGGGGAAGATTGTTGGGATCAAAGTTTATAATCCCAACACGAAAATGGAACGACATTATCGGGATTACATTAGTTATCCCATTTAGCCAAAACACAAGGACTTGTTATGTAATATTGCAATAGTATGTTGTGTTAGGCTATATAAGCCCTCCTAGACTTCACTAAGAGGGTGAGACTTTGTTTTGTATTTCACTTTCTTCATTATCAATAAAACATAGTTTTTCCCTTCTCTCTCTACTCTCTCTCTCTCTAACCATGGCTATCTTATTCTTTCATCATACACGACCTCCCGAATCACAATATTCAATCAAAACTATGATCCTACAGATAGGTAACAAATTAGACAAATAAATAGTTTGATATTGCGACATATATCTTACCATAATTTGATTGATTGCTGAAAATTTGTAAAATCTCTTTAGTAACAAAAGATATAGACTTGATAGGTAAGACCATTGGACTTGATTTGGGTACTGTTCATAAGCTCATTTGCCGATTTGCTTTGGGTATTGTTCATAAGCTCACTTGATAAGGTATTTTAAATTTGAATTAGACCTTAAGCCAGAAAATTAAGCTAACTCAGACATCCTAAAAACTACCATTTCTTTATTCTTATGGAAACCTATGTGACTTTTTCAGATTATGCTGACGTAAGCCCTGTTGTTACACAAGCAGCTTCACATTTCATCCACGAAACATCACCTCCCAAAGATTCGATTTTTTATACTGATGAAGTTGAATGTTTAACTCGGTGAAAGATAGGACATACAGTGATTCATATTAAGGTTCAATTTGGCGGACATTATGGTAATTGCCCCGTCAGGTACATGTTATTACAACTTATATATTTATTTTTTGCATTGGTGCATGTCACATCTTAGAGATTTCAGGAGTTGGACCAGAAGATGATATAATACCTTCATGTTCCAGACTATTTTGTTGTTTAAAACAAAATCATGTTCTTTTCTTTTTCTTTTCTTTTTTACTTTAAAATGTATTTAACTTATCACGTTCAAAAATAACGTCGCTTACACCTTTAAAAGAGTCAACTTATTTATTTGTTTCTTTATTAAAAGCATTATCATAAATTTTCAACCGAGTACAAATGGTGCATACAAGTTTAGAATTTTATGCCTCTGTTAGATTCTTTAAAGTGTGTATAACAAATCTGTCAATGTATTTTGGTCTCATTGTTGAACATTAGGGATTAGTTTCTGAACACTTCCATCTTCAGCAAAATGCAAATGAGTCTAAGAACCAAGGGATTAGCTTCTAGAAGAGGTTATTCTAAGGCTCAGATCACTAACATATGTGTATTTAATGTTATGGGAAAGTTATTGACTTGCACTATTAATTTATGTAAGCTGAAATACTCGATTGTTATTCAAGTGTCTGTTATACTAGAAAAAATAGTACTTGCAATGCATGTTTAGTAGTCAATCAAAACATGTAAACTTTGTTGATAATGTTGCTCATTCTTTTTGGTTACTTGACAGGGATGAAGATGCAGCTACAATACAGAGACTTTGTTGTCATTAACTCTTGGACTCGCACGATGGTGATTGGTGATTCACGTCTAGCTAAAAAGCTTCAATTCTGACAAGTTGTTTCGTTACAAGATTAGAAGTTCTGTAAAACTTACAAAACAATAGCAACAAAAACAATTTAGCCAACTTTACATATACCAACAATAACCAAAAAACTCGACACTATCAACAAAGCGCTCCCGCGGCAACGCGTGGGCAACCCAGCTCGTTACGATTACTCAAACCTTAGCAATGGAATTATGTATAATTAACGGCCCATTAATTATATTATAATAGTTTCCAAAATAGCATAAATCAATGGTTAAAATGAGCTGTGCAATTCTAAGCCTAGCAGTAGAATCTTAACACTAGCAGCAGAAACACTGCCAGCAAAAACAGAAACACTACTAGTAGAAACTTTGCATAACCACTAATGAGTCAGGGTATTCAGGGACCTAATGGGTGTACACTCCGTACCTCCAAACCCCATTACCAGGTGTGAATTGATCCCTCAAGTGCACTAAATTTCTCAACAATCCTCCCCAAATTTAGTTCACTTCCTTTGCATGAAATTTAAACACAAAAAAAAAACATATGCATAAATGAAAATATCTTGAAGATTGAATTCTCATCTTAGAACATTACACGTTCAAATATTCGAGAATCAGGGTGTTCCAAATAACTGAACCCTTCAACCCAGTTGAATACCTGAAGATAAAATACACATACATTTTTAAACACTTAAATATTATTGACACTATACAAGTCATGTGTCCTTATCCAATTCATAAATGTTGTAAAAACTAAAAGTCCAAAGCTTCCTGAAGCGGCAAAACTTCAACATTTACATAGGTGGTTCCTCTTTATTCATGCTCCTGCTTAGCACTCTTTCAAAGAAAATAACCATTGAGAAGTTAAGACGTCATCCTCATTTTCCAGTAGGTTCTGAGCACAACCTTGGGATGACAATAAAACATGTGCTCCAGTCCACAAAATGTTCAGCTTTCCACATTGAACTCGGCTCCTAAGTTTCCTAATGAGGGAGTTAGGTGTCTTAGCATTCAGTGACTAAGTTGGACTTCAAACCCATCCCTTTAGCATACTTCAAAACCAAGTCTCTAGCCAAACCCTTCGTCAAGTGATCAGCTAAGTTTTGTTGAGATCTAACAAACTATATAGGTACCACCCCATTCATGATAAGTTCACGAATCATGCCACCTAAGTGTCTAGACTTTCCATTGTACATCTGGCTATAAGCCTTTTCCAATGTAGCAATACTATCACAACGGATAGAAATAGGTGCTATAGGTTTAGGCCACAATGGGATCTCAAGAAGCAAGTTTTTCAACCATTCAGCTTCTTTGCCAGCAGCTGCTAAAGCCACAAATTCAGATTCCATTGTTGAACTGGTGATACGAGTTTGCTTCTTGGATGCCCAAGAAATTGGACCTCCACCAAGTAGGAATACCCAGCCACTGGTAGATGAATTATCTTCAGTGTTACTGATCCAACTTGCATAAGTGTATCCTTCTAATACCAAAGGATAACCAGTATATGAGAGACTATAATCCATAGTTCTCTTCAAATACTTCAATACCCTCTGAATTGCTTGCCAATGATGAGTACTAAGATTCCTAGTATACCTGCTCAGTTTACCCACTACAAAAGCAATATCAGGTTTTGTACAAGTCATGGCATACATCAAGCGGCCAATCAACCTAGAATACTCAAGTTGAGATACAGCTTTACCAGTATTGGGCATTAGCTTCGCACTTGTATCCATAGGAGTGCTCACAGGAGTACAATAAAAGTAATTAAATTTTCTCAACACCTTCTCAATATAATGAGACTGAGAAATAGAAATTTTGTTACTTTCATGTTTAATCCTTATACCAAGGCACTGGTACAAAAAGTTGTATTCGTCACGCCAAAAATGTGTGATGATATGCATATAGTCAAACACATTTTTTTCGTTGCGTGTCACCATAGGTCCCGCCACCGTAGGTGGCATATGGTCACACTGTTGAGTTCATGGCCTTTTCCATCGAAAAAGAGTGACCAAAACCCCGAATATGTGTGACAAATTAGGCAAAAGTTTTGTTGGATTAGTCATTATCAGTGACCGTAAACACTTTATACTCATGCGAATGTTTTTTGAGAGTAACTATTTTTCTACCTTTGGCCACATAAATATATAATATATGTGACATTTGAGATGATATATTCAAGTAAATGTGTATTTTGTGTGACTATTTCCCGTCCTGTGGTCACATGAATATACAATAAATGTGACGTTTGTGATGATTTAGTCACACAATGGGTGTTTTTTTTTGGAGTTAGTCACATACAATTTAACACAAAGTGGCCAAAAGTGTAAATAAGTGTGACCATATGTTGTTTAAAGTGAAGAAATGTGTATTTTGTGTGACTATTGATCATCCAATGGCCACGTGAATTTTATGTTTGTGTGGCCTTTTGTAATATTTAGTCACACAAAGCATGTTTGTTTTGGGTATTTAGTCACATACCATTAAGCAAACAGTGGCCAAAAGTGTAAATAAGTGTAACCATATGCTGTTTAAAGTGAAGAAATGTGTATTTTGTGTGACTATTGATCATCCAATGGCCACATGAATTTTATGTTTGTGTGGCCTTTTGTAATATTTAATCACACAAAGCATGTTTTTTTTTGAGTATTTAGTCACATACCATTAACAAAACAGTGGCCAAAAGTGTTAATAAGTTTGACCATATGCTGTTTAAAGTGAAGAAATGTGTATTTTGTGTGACTATTGATCATCCAATGGCCACGTGAATTTTATGTTTGTGTGGCCTTTTGTAATATTTAGTCACAGGTATTTAGTCATATACCATTTAGGAAACGGTGGCCAAAAGTGTTAATAAGTGTGGTCGTATGCTGTTTAAAGTGAAGAAATGTGTATTTTGTGTGACTATTGATCATCCAATGGCCACATGAATTTTATGTTTGTGTGGCCTTTTGTAATATTTAATTACACAAAGCATGTTTGTTTTGTTTATTTAGTCACATACCATTAAGCAAACAGTGGCCAAAAGTGTTAATAAGTTTAACCATATGCTGTTTAAAGTGAAGAAATGTGTATTTTGTGTGACTATTGATCATCCAATGGCCACGTGAATTTTATGTTTGTGTGGCCTTTTGTAATATTTAGTCACACAAAGCATGTTTGTTTTGGGTATTTAGTCATATACCATTTAGGAAACAGTGACCAAAAGTGTTAATAAGTGTGGTCGTATGCTGTTTAAAGTGAAGAAATGTGTATTTTGTGTGACTATAGATCATCCAATAGCCACGTGAATTTTATGTTTGTGTTGCCTTCGGTAATATTTAGTCACACAACGAATAAAGTACACAGTGACCAAAAGTGTTAATAAGTGTGACTATATGCATCTTTTAGTCACATTTAAAAAATCAATATATATCAAAACAATTCAAATATATATCAAAACAAACTCAAATACAATAAAATTGAAATGTATATAACTGAACAAAATATAAAATTGGATATCCTTTTATACACCAAGGAATCCTAGTCGGCTTACAATAGTTTCTTTATAAGTATCTATAATCTTTCCAAAAGCAAGTAGCAACTTCGAGCGGTCTTAATCTCTGAGCAGTACCAACTTTAACTAGCAGTAGTAACTTTTGTACTAGCAGTAGTAAATACTTGACACATTTTCTTTGAAGTTCGTGAGCTGCACAAAATCCATCTAAGCAATATTAACACAAACATGATTAGCAGTAATTCAAACAACATCATGAAGACTTTTAATCCAAAACAATGAACATACTAATAAAATTTGCAGTTAAACTTACAAGTTTTTCTCCCATTGATCTAATCTCATCATCTGGATATAAAAGCCTTGAAAATGTAGGCTGCTACATATCAACACATCAGGATGAGAGCAGAACTAGAACATGTCAAAGCACACAACATAACAGAACTAGATGAGCCACTGGTTCAACTATCTGCACAAACATGATAGGAGAGTTAATACTAGTACCACGTTAGTACTGCTGGAGCAGAGTTACTACTGCTAGTATATATATATATATATATATATATATATATATATATATATATATATATATATATATATATAACAGAATGTATATAAATGAAGCAAATATATATAAAATTGTAATGTCGTATATAATCAAATTCTCAACTATCATACGTTAAAACCTGTTGACTCTTCGCCGCCTTAGCTTGCTTTTGCAAGGTTTCACTAGAGACCAAATGTTTTCGCTTCGTTGGTACTAATTTTAGTCCAGTATTTTGTTCACCAATATTTGGTATCATAGTTGGTGGTGTAACCTGTAGAACCGGTTTGTCGTGGCTTAAGCATTTTCGTATGTCCGATAGTTTTAACAGGTTCTTATATGTATATATAAAACACGGTACATTAGTCATGTATGTAAAACTAAAAAAATCAAAGGTGGATGTTTTATTACTTACCACTGTTTCCATTACTGGTACGTTTTCCAAAGTTTCAATGGTCATTGGAGTGGTCACCTGCAATATAAATTAAGAAATACAATGGTGTTATCATTAGAAAATGAAATTGTTAACAACATAAAAAATGGCTTACATCTGAGTCTAATGGCAGTTTCTTTCTGCAAAAAAAATATGGGAAATGTAAGAAACCAAGGTACTAATAACGCTGCATAATATAAGATCTGCCAACCATGAAACAGTAAAAATATACATGGGTTGGCTTTGGTGACTGAGATGGAGCATACCCACGCCTCGAAAATGAAGTGTGCCAGAAAATCCAGCTGAGGGAATTTTTAGCCAGGCATCCCATGTATCATCCTCGCCCGTGAAAATAGCATATAGCCCCTGCAAGAAACAAGCAACGTGATTAATGCTAACATAAAAGACGACAACATTAGATGTCCCAAATATAAGTTTAGCCTTAAAAACAAACATACGGGTTGCATATCAACTCGGGCAACAAATAATATACAATTGGTTGCAATTTTATGTAGTGCCAAACGTGGAATGAATAAATGTCAAACACATTACCAAGCAAGCAAATCACTAACATTTGGTACAAATGAAACAGTTTGACAAAAAGCAACCATATTTGAGTTAATTTCCTATATAACAGATGTTATGTTAATCTTTTGATAGATAACTTACGCAACTGCGATAAGCAAACTCCAACTGTTTAGCAACATCCTCCCGGAGTGGAAACCAAGTAAGACTCCCTTTGCGAGCAAAACAGTGGCCTCTAAGAACACGTCGATTGTCTCCATTCTAATAAACAGGAAAACTATGTCGTCTTAATAAGTCTACCTGCAACGATTACCACCACACGAATTTATAATCAAAAACATGTTTTAGGCTAGTTTAATCCACGAAAATTGATGAGGCGAAAAATGATCCGTTTTTAGGGGGTCATTTAAGCCCGAATTCGAATTTATTTGATCAAATATTACTCTAAATCGTTCCTTTTATGATTTTAGGTACTTTGGGAGTGAAATCTGGAAACGGAAGCAATTCGAACGTTTTTGGAGCATAAAAGTGAAGAAAACGCCAAAGACTTTATTTTCCATGCTGAGAACAGTACCTGACGGCGTCAAGAGCATTTTGGTGACGGCGTCAAGAGTAAAAGTGGTGACGGCCCAGAGAGAATGTGAAGGCGTCACCCAAGGCCGTCACGTGTTAACTTGTCAAAACTTGCGCACGGAGTAGCTGATATTGTTTTGGTCATAACTTTTGCATACGAACTCGGATTTAGGTGATTCAAAAGCCCACGCGAAGAGGACGAAGAGATCTACAATTTGGTCAAAAAATGGTCATGAAGGCGTCAAGAGAAACGACCTGACGGTGTCAAGCCTTGCCGACAGAAAACATGCCTATAAATATAACATCATAACTTCACTTTTTGTAAGCCCTAAACCCTAAGGTCGATTCCTGGGTTTAGGTGGGTGTTTTTCCAGCAACTTAGAGGGTTTCAATCACTCTATAAACATCATGTATTGGTTTGATGATTCTATCTTAATTATGTCTTCCATTATCATTGTTGTTTGCTCTTCTTTGATGATGATTTGCTAATTCACCTTGTGTCTACTTATGATTATGTGAAACTTGTATATAATTGATTAGATCTCATTGATTTCTTGTTGATGTTGCGTCTATCTCCATCAATTAAGGCGTGACAACTTCAATAGATCTAGTTGGTTTAGTTTATAATCCTTGTTTCCTATTGATTCTTGTTTTGATTGAATGATTTATATGTTAGGCTTAAGAAAACTGACAGATATCCAAATGGTAACATGCTTGAACGTCTTAGGAAACATGAACCTATTGCACTAAGGTCTTTATTGGTTGTATTTAATGCATGAGCCACTGTTTACAATCCCTATAGTTGTGCTGGGCATGGTGTAGGAGGAGATAAGAGCTCATAGAATTGGGGAGTTATGTGCGATACCCCATGAATGGTATTAAGGAATACAACCCGTCAATTAAAACAAGGTTACAATTCAATAGGTAGGATTGGATAGCTAGCAAGGAGTAACATATCATGGGTAGACATGCTTCACTTATCTTGTAGAACCCTAGTTTACTTTTCGTGTTAATTAGTTTAATTAGTAGCTTTTGGGTTAGTTGATTAGCAACTAATTCCACCCATTCTCCCAATACCCGAGATTTTTACTTGCTTTTCATAAAATTTAAAAATACAAAAAGAATCATCCTTCACCTTTAGACCTAGTTAGATTAATTTCAATCCTAACGACACTATTCCTAGCTGAACGATCAATCCCCCGGTACTTGTCACTATACTATACTACAACGATCAGGTACACTGCCTGGTAGGGGTTGTAAGCTTCTCGAGATCCCTCGAGAGGTAAAGCCTGGTGCAATTCCCACGCATCAAGTTTTTGGCGCCGCAGCCCGGGGAATAGTTATTGTTTAGGTTGAATTTGATTTTTATTAGGTCTACTCATTAGATTCCTATCAAGTGAGATTTTTTTCTTTTTATTTTGTAGCTTTCTCGTAGTCTATCTTTTCTTTGTGATTTTGTTTGTAATTTGCTTCAAATGGACACTTCACTTAGACTTCTAAGATTGCAATATATGGTTGAGTGGCTAGAACACCAAGAAGTTCAAAATACCTCATTTAGACACACCTATGAATTATATGAGCCTTCACCTAGGATAGATTCTTATGAACAACCTCCATGTTTAAGATCTAGTTTTAGTGAGGCCAATAGGAAATGCGACCTAGTTTGCCAAGGAATTATGGAGAGAGTCATTGCAATAAATCATAAGTTGGATGAAGCACTAGGTTTGCTATTATCACTACCTAAGAAAACAATTGAGGAGGATTTAGCCGAGCATGATCACATTGATCAAAAAGACCTAGGTTTTATGATCGATAATGATGAATCTCAAGAAACAGATGATGAATCTCTTGGGCAATTTGTATATAGCAGTCAGAATATTGAGGATGACCCTTATGATTCGGACATAGAAGTTGAGATATCTAGAGAAGCACGTGAGATACTTGGGAGAATGTTAGGGCTAGATCCTGACACATGGAATGATGAGGTGAACAACATAAGCCCACAAAATACTCAACCATCATTTGAGGCACACGCACCGCCCGTGACTTACCCGAAAGAAGTAGAAGAAACTTTAGGAATTCCAATGGAGGTAGAACCCTTGGACCAGGCACCACTTGAGGATATAGGTTTGAACACTTGTAGTGATAACCTTACTCCTAGTTCTAGGGAATTTCCTAGTGTTGATGAACCGGAACCTCAATCTTTACACACCTTTCCATCCTTAGATATATTTCTAGGAGACAAAAGAGGAACCGATCCACCCATCAACCAATATTATCCGGGTAGTTTTAGGATGAAGGAAGCCATTCACTCACCCCCTTCACCTCACGTGGCATATTCACACCTTAAGGGTGTGTATCGCTACTTTCACCCACACTTAATCCTAAGTGTAGGGAGAACCTCCCCTATTTTCGTTAAATAAGGGTAGAGTCAGGCTCGTGACTCAAACAAAAACAAGCGCTTCTTGGGAGGCAACCCATGTTTTGTGTGTTTTTATTTGTTTGTTTGTTTGATTTTATTTGTTTCCGTATACATGTTTTATTTTTATTGTTTGTGGCTCATGTTTCAAAGTAAATTGTGAAAATGCTTTATTTTGTTTTTAACTTCGTCTTAATTGCATATAAAGGTATTTTGCAAAAGATAAGTGTAAGGGAGATCCAAATTTGTTTATAAGAACGAAATTGAGCATGAACCACAACAATATTAAATGGACATGTGTATTAGTACTTGTTAGTCAAATGCTTGTATCGAGTCGTAATGATGTTTTGCAGGATTTTCCAGGAAGTAGGACGAAGTTTTTCCAGAAATTTTCCGGAAACTTAACATAAGAATTTCTGCAGGTCACTTCTGACGGCGTCACGAGTTTACTCTTGACGGCGTCATGTGTAAAATTCTGGAAATTTTGCTAGTTTTGTTTATACCGGAGTCTTAAAGTTTTTGTTGATTCTTTAGTTTTATAAACTCCAGGAAATCTGCAAACATTAATTCCACAAGCATTATATCTTTAATTGTTTTGTTTCTATTCCTAAGTTTGGAATTACATCTAGTTGTGAGTTATCTTTGTTCGGGTTGATGCTTTGGGGTTTTGTTTGTTTTCTCAGGATTTACAGGTTATGTTTGACAAAGAGATGATTTATATTCTGGAAGGGAAGCTTTGATTGTTCATTTTCTTGGAGGAAGATTTAACCTGGCCACCTTATTATCCATACCGAGTGAATCAGGGGAGTATTTGATTTCATTCTTTTTACTTTTTAACTTTTACATTCTTTACTTGAACATTGGGGACAATGTTCATCTTAAGTGTAAAGGGAGGGTAAAAAGATGATACCTTACATATACACTTTCACTTGAGTTTGTTTTGTTTAATGGTAGATGTGTAATAAAACTATGAGAAATACTTGTTAGTGCAATTTTAGCGCCAAATTTAAAATTTTTTACAACATTTAGGAGTGAAACTTTAGCCATAGCAAGCGTCTCATGGATAGGAGATTGTATGACTGGCACATAACCGTATATTCAGAAAAATTTTCCACCAAAAAATGTGAGGTTCGCCTTTAGATTTGATAGGAAAAGCATTTACTATTAGTGCTTATGAGTGTACCGGTAGCATTTAGATTCTAGAACTTGCGTTAGTGATGCATCCCGAGACCGCTAGTGAGACTACATTCGTGTGGTAGGATTTACTACATGATAAGAGGCATTAGGATTACCCTTGTGTTAAACCCGTATTATAATTACTTGACCATTTAAGTCATATTACTTGGCTAGTTAAGTCAACTAATTTTTCCCACACCCTTAGCGTTGTACTCATTTTTAGTACACGAAACCCCTAGTACACCCCTCCGAGCCTATCTTTTCATTTCTAACTTTAAGCATTTTACTTAAAGGAAGAATTTGTTACACCCCACTTAAATGTACAACCAAATCGCTTTAGCCTTCCGTGTATGCGCTCATTTTTAGTGCATTATTGTTATTTGTTAAACCCTAAGTTAACTTTCTAATTGATTACATGGTTGCTAAGTCGAGTCATATCCTTGTACATATTGTTTTGGGACGATTGGGACTCATGGGTAAAGTACTTGTTTTATGGAGTAATGGGGAAGAACATCATTTATTACCCCCATATGTGCGTTAATCTTAAAAGTGCTCCAAGTGTTTTGATTTTCTTAATTCGAGTCATTAGATTAGTTTATTGTAAAGTATGTAAAGATTCAAGTGTAAGGGGAGTGTTTATCCCCTATGATGTATTATTTTGGATGGTAGGGTAAGAATGTATGGGAAAAAAAAAAAAAAAAAAAAAAAAAAAAAAAAAAAAAAAAAAAATCGAAAAATCAAGAAAAAGAAAAGAAACAAAAAATAGAAAAAGGAAAAAGAAAAAAAAAACATACGGACTAACATCCCTTTTTATTCTATGTTCATTTTATGTTTTTGTTATTTTTCATTTATTAGCTTAAGTCGAGTCTAGTCTTGGCTTAGCAACGCCATATTGTACATGTAATTAACCAAGATTGTTAGCTCGCCACCAGTAAAACTTCCTTTATCCAACAAAACCGTGTATTTCATATCCCTACACCTAACGTTACAACCCTTTAAAAGACCTCTTTGATAGTTTATCCTAGGTGCTTACGCCATGTGGTGGAGGTTTGATCCTTTCCCAAGCCTATGGTAATCTATTTTGCTATGACAGGTAGTGAGAGATATCTTCCGTTTCCATATTGTAATTTATACTTTATTACACCCGAGAGATGTGAGTATCTAAACACTATTTGTGAGGTGCTTGTGTATGACCTCCGTGCTTGTCTATTGGTCTTTAGTGGAACGATTATTTGTTGTAATTACTTTTATATTAATGTTAAATGACCCCTAACTTGTATTTTGACTAGAATAAAAGCGCATTTGCTTGAGGACAAGCAAATCTCAAGTGTAAGGGTATATGATGAGGCGAAAAATGATCCGTTTTTAGGGGGTCATTTAAGCTCGAATTCGAATTTATTTGATCAAATATTACCCTAAATCGTTCCTTTTATGATTTTAGGTACTTTGGGAGTGAAATCTGGAAACGGAAGCAATTCGGACGTTTTTGGAGCATAAAAGTGAAGAAAACGCCAAAGACTTTATTTTCCATGCTGAGAACAGTACCTGACGGCGTCAAGAGCATTTTGGTGATGGCGTCAAGAGTAAAAGTGGTGACGGCCCAGAGAGAATGTGAAGGCGTCACCCAAGGCCGTCACGTGTTAACTTATCAAAACTTGCGCGCGGAGTAGCTGATATTGTTTTGGTCATAACTTTTGCATACGAACTCGGATTTAGGTTATTCAAAAGCCCACGCGAAGAGGACGAAGAGATCTACAATTTGGTGAAAAAATGGTCTTGACGGTGTCAAGAGAAACGACCTGACGGCGTCAAGCCTTGCCGACAGAAAACATGCCTATAAATATAACATCATAACTTCACTTTTTGTAAGCCCTAAACCCTAAGGTTGATTCCTGGGTTTAGGTGGGTGTTTTTCCAGCAACTTAGAGGGTTTCAATCACTCCATAAATATCATGTATTGGTTTGATGATTCTATCTTAATTATGTCTTCCATTATCATTGTTGTTTGCTCTTCTTTGATGATGATTTGCTAATTCACCTTGTGTCTACTTATGATTATGTGAAACTTGTATATAATTGATTAGATCTCATTGATTTCTTGTTGATGTTGTGTCTATCTCCATCAATTAAGGCGTGATAACTTCAACAGATCTAGTTGGTTTAGTTTATAATCCTTGTTTCCTATTGATTCTTGTTTTGATTGAATGATTTATATGTTAGGCTTAAGAAAACTGGCAGATCTCCAAATGGTAACATGCTTGAACGTCTTAGGAAACATGAACCTATTGCACTAAGGTCTTTATTGGTTGTATTTAATGCATGAGCCACTGTTTACAATCCCTATAGTTGTGCTGGGCATGGTGTAGGAGGAGATAAGAGCTCATAGAATTGGGGAGTTATGTGCGATACCCCATGAATGGTATTAAGGAATACAACTCGTCAATTAAAACAAGGTTACAATTCAATAGGTAGGATTGGATAGCTAGCAAGGAGTAACATATCATGGGTAGACATGCTTCACTTATCTTGTAGAACCCTAGTTTACTTTTCGTGTTAATTAGTTTAATTAGTAGCTTTTGGGTTAGTTGATTAGCAACTAATTCCGCCCACTCTCCCAATACCCGAGATTTTTACTTGCTTTTCATAAAATTTAAAAATACAAAAAGAATCATCCTTCACCTTTAGACCTAATTAGATTAATTTCAATCCTAACGACACTATTCCTAGCTGAACGATCAATCCCCCGGTACTTGTCACTATACTATACTACAACGATCAGGTACACTGCCTGGTGGGGGTTGTAAGCTTCTCGAGATCACTCGAGAGGTAAAGCCTGGTGCAATTCCCACGCATCAAAAATCAATGTAAATCATTTTATATTCGATTACGCATTTAAGAAAATATAAATTAAATATGTGTTTGAGCATACCCATGAACAGAGTAGGATAAGTGAGATGAGGGTGATGGTGGCTCGACTGTGATGGTGGTGGATGTGGTGGTTATCTCGAACCAAACAACTGAAGCAAACAAACTCTCCCATACAGTTTCCTTGTCTTAATGACGGTGATGGCGTGGAGGAGCGATGGTTGGTGGAACCACGGCGAGATAAGGCGGTGAAGTTTGGCGGTGGTGTGAGTCGGTTCTAGAGAGAAGGAGAATAGATAAATAGATAGAAGATAGATCTGACTAGTGTAAGTGTTAGTGTTTTGATTTTGGGGAAAAAGGGGCGGGATCTTGAGCGGGAGATTGAAATTTTTTGGGAAAAATTAGGGACGGATTTTGAGATCTTGAGCGCCTAATTAAAATTTTAGAGATTGAAAGCCTATTAAATGAGCTCGAAATGTTTAATGAGTTGAGTTCAATCTTATATAAGTTCGACTCGAGTTATTGTTGAGTTCTCGAGCTTGTAAGTAATATAATATATATATATATATATATATATATATATATATATATATATATATATATATATATATATATATATATATATATATTTTTTATGTACTAAGTGTAAATATTTATTTATGAATGTATCAAGCTTTTCGAGCTGAAGTCGAATCGAATTCAATTATTAGGTTATATTATATTTTAATTTTAATTTGTGTCAGAAAACACATCTTTACAGATAAATCGAGCTTTTCGAGTCAAGCTCAAGGCGAGTTCAAACTTTCTCGATCCCGGATAACATGATCGAGAGGGTGATGGAGGCTTGACTGTGATGGTGGTGGATGTGGTGGTTATCTCGAACCAAACAACCGAAGCAAACAAACTCTCCCATACAGTTCCCTTTTCTTGATGACGGTGATGGCGTGGAGGAGCGATGGTTGGTGGAACCACGGCGAGATAAGGCGGTGAAGTTTGGCAGTGGTGTGAGTCAGTTCTAGAGAGAATGAGAATAGATTAATAGATAGAAGATAGATCTGACTAGTGTAAGTGTTAGTGTTTTGATTTTGGAGAGAAAGAGGCGGGATCTTGAGCTGGAGATTGAAATTTTTGGGGAAAAATTAGGGAGGGATCTTGAGATCTTGAGCGCCTATATATACTAGTGAGTCCTATACAGTATAGGACTCGGACATCTACAATGTGTTATTAGAAAAGGTCCAAATATAGCTTATTATAAATTTTTGGAGAAGTAATTCATTTGGGATAATAAGCAACATTTATTTGTAACCGATCCTATGTGACAAAGGTCTCGGATATCTAGAACTACACTGAATAGTGCAATCACACGATGGAATAGATAAGTATATATGAAGTGCGAAAACAAGCCATTAATTTATTTTCTAAGGTAAACTTATAACATTGCAGCAGCCACTATGCGTAATTGGCTTGTGACCTCCTAGCTTAGCTAATTATGCTGCACTATGCAGATAGCCGGCGCCATTAGTCTGCGCTTGAACAAGTTCCTGGATGTTGTTGGGAACGCACACGTCCGAGCCATTGAAGCATGGAGTGGCCAGGATCTTAAAGCTTGCTTCAGTAGGATGAGCACCATCCCAAAATAAGTATTCTTGAGGATTTGCACATGGTTGCCAAAAACTGTAACATGCTATATTAAGAAGCAATTTTCCTGTTGTGCAACATGAGCTGCTAACATTGGTCATGCCTGCATAATGCACATAAAATTTGACATATGCTTGTCATGTTCGATATTATATGAAACTAATAAAAATGAAAATTAGTCCAAATAAACATTTATAGTTAACCAAAATTATTTCAAGTTTTTTTTAGCATTTATTTGTCTACAGCTTGATGTGTTACAATTTGTTCATCCTACTATAATAAAAACTATAATTTTTTAGCATTTTTTTTAGCATTTTAAATTTCAAGTTTTTTTTATTTCAAGTTTTTTTTTAGCATTTTTTAGCATTTTTAGTTAACCAAAATTATTTCAAGTTTGTTACAATTTGTTAAACATTTATAGTTAACCAAAATCATTTCAAGTTTTTTTTAGCATTTTTTAGCATTTTTTTTAGCGTTTATCCGACCTTATCATAAAAACTATAATTTTGATGTAAACTCTTCACACTAGTTAGATTACTATAACAAAAATTATCATCTTTTATAAAAAGAATTACTGTAAATCTCGAGATCTGAATGAAGGGACAACCCATTATAAAGGATTAAAGGCCAAGATATTTTAATTTTACGTACCATAATCTGCAGGATGTTTAAATAGATGATCGGCAAGTGAGTAAAGCTTTCCCAGAGTGAAGTAGGAATCTGGGTAGGTGGAAGCCAAATTTTGTATCATGGGAGGAAGTCGATCGTTGAACTTTGTTGCATTGATATTTTTACCGTCATCACACCATGTCTCATCATGACCTTCATTCTTACGATAAACCGGAAGACAGCCTAGGGGACCCACTTCCAATATTACTAACTTTCTAGCTCCCAATTCATGTAGTATCTGCATTAAATAGAGTAAAGAGTAATTGTATATAAATTAATTCAAACAATATCAAAGAATGGAGGGATGGTTAGTTCTCCGTCTTCGTTAAACATGACCGAGCAATTTGTAGATAGTGAGACTCAAACTTGTAACAACCAAGTCACAAGGTGAGTTCCCCACCATCTTCGTCAAACAAGTTTGATTAGATATATGTATATAATAGGTGTTAAACCCCACTGTTGAGCACATGTGAGTGTTCTACATTGGAGAAAAAAAAGAGAGAACAAAACCATTTTTTATAAGCTTGAGAGTTACTCCTCCCACTGCCAAATGGTACCGGTTTTGGAATTGAACCTCCTTTGGCCTTATAAGTAGACCGAACTCTCCTCCTAGTTATAACAAATGGGAATTATATGATTGTATATTGTACGTAGTGTAGCTCGAGGTACCTCTAATTTATCTGATAATCTATCAATGAGGAGTTGTGCAAATTCTTCAGTATTATAATCCGGGGTTAGACCATTGAAATAGTTGAGGAGATAATCGTTGCTGCCTGCCCAGACGATTAATATGGAATTGGCTAAGTATTGCGATAGCTCTGTTGGATTATCGAAAATTGGTTCCAACTCTTCTTTAATTGTTTTCTGGAAAAGGTTCAATTGTTCATCCATATTCAAGCAATCCTGCAAATTGAAAGTTAATTAACACTTTTAGTTGATGGGGCATGCAATAATATGGAATTCAATTTATTATCAAAAATTATAGAAAATAAGCAATTCTATTTGAAATTTTTTCACGAAGTAAAAGTTCTCACGTAGTATGCCCTAATTAATATAAAATGATTTTTTTTTTTTTTTTTTTTTTTTTTTTTTTTTTTTTTTTTTTTGAGTTGTTAAATATTGATAGGCAAAATTTTGACTTTGAAACAATTAAACATCAATTGAATAATAAGATTTAAACAAAAATTACATGGATCAATCAATTAGAATGACGTGTTTAACAAATTGATATTAATTTATTCTTGCTCTTTTGGTTTTACTAGTATTTCGTGTTATTTCCTCTGTTTTATATTGTTCAATCTATTTTGACTCTGCACGTTTTCAATGCAAATAATTAATAATATAATTTGACGTTATAAAAGTTAGATATTCTTAAATCGTGAATCAAACAAGACTACAAGTAGCTATGTTTTATACTATTCTTTATCTTAAAATAATTGCAAGATCAGAAATAGGAAAAACATTATGAAATGGAGGGAGGGTGTATATATCTTATTTAAAATAGACTACTTATGATTTTTTGAATGTTTGTTCTTCTTCCATAACAAATTACTTGCATTTTTGGGTATTATCTATGAGGTATAAAAGATTAGTTTGTTGCAAGTATTTTATTGCGGGGAAGTATAATAAAAAGTGTGAATCCATTACCGTTTTGTTCCCAGTTTGTGGCAATATCCCACAACCTGCTGATGCATAGCTGTATCCTGTTTGTGATCTGACTTGTCCACGATAAGCTGGAGGATATGGCAATCCTAGATAGCTAGCTATATACAACAAATTTTTTATAATTAATATGTCATATACTGTTGATTCACACAATAAAACTTATTGAATCAATATATTACACATGTGAATTCACTTTAATTATATTTTAGACTTATCAACGTGAGGGGAAAGGATAAGGAAATAAAATCCCACAAACTCTTAATATGACTTGAACACATAACATTGAACTCATAAGACTTAAACTTAACCACTAGGTCAAACTTTGTATATATTGTAAAAGGTACAATATTTTATTTTGAAGTTCGGCTTTCTGTATAACAAGAACATGAATAGATTATGCCAGCTCATCCACTAAATTTTTTCTCACTAGCATTTGGAATGTATATCAAGAGATTTAGTAGGTTTTTTTTTTTTTTTTTTTTTTAGAGCCACAAGGGTAGGTGATGAAAATCGAACGCAAGACTTTTTTGGACAGGGAGGAAAGCTATAACCAACTTAGCTATTTGTCACTCTCTGTGATAAATTTATTGGCAAATTAACGAGGAGAAGATTAGAATTTGAACATGCATTATGGAGTGAGTGTGTGAGAGAGAAAGAGCTATTGAAGGACCCATATCATATTAGTTGATTGGTCAAACGTAAATTTTAAAATTTCCTTTGACTTTTCATTATTTCACTAATTGGAACAAAGAGCTATTGGAAACCTACATCTTTTGACTTATAAATAGCGCATGACAAAGCATAATCTTCTATACGTTGCAATAAAAAAAATATGAAAGAAGTATTAAAATAAATGGTTCGAGACTTTGTACCTATGATGTCTGCAAAAGTTCGGCCATCGGTCCATCTTCCAGTTCTACCAGTGGGAAAGTTAATACCATAAGGTGGGTAACTAGCCGGAGAAAGCAAGGGATAGAGGCTGTTACCAGCATCTAATAATGAATCTCCAAAAACATATACAGCAGGAGCAAGAGGTTGAGACCTACATTCTCTAGAGAATAATGGGGAGAATATTAACAAGGAAAGGATTATTGGCAGCATTGTAGTAAAAGTTAGTATATTATGATCGAGCAAGGTAGAAAAGAAAAAGGTGATAATTTGTCAGTTTGATGAGTGAATTCACTTGAAATTGTGATTCATATATATAGAACAAGCTAGGGAAGCAAAACCAGAGATTCATACATGATACATATTTTATGCATCATGGACAATTATGTGTTAACAAAATTAATTAAAAACACTCCATGTGATTCATATATGATACATATTTTATGTTGGCTTGATCTAATCTTTTCCTTTAATGGTATACCTAACACATTTACCTCCTTTAGTGCTCTACCTAACACATTTACCAGAGAAATTGACAGATTATTGTCGTTGTTATAAATTTACTCGGTAGCAAGGATTTAAATTAATAACCTTAATTAATTAATTTGCTCTAGTCTAAACTTACTAGAAATTTAATGATCATTTTTTTTTTTTGGATTTACATTGGCTGTTAATCTCGATCACAAGCTGAGGAGTATTCAACTTTTGCTCAATAAAGTTTCGAGTTAAGTCGAGTCACTCATTTCGAGTTGCCCATAAATTGCTCGTTAAATTTGTTCTTAAGAACCTACATACAACGATAATTAATTAATATCATGTCTTTTGTTTACATAAATACGAGAAACCTCTAATTGCATAATTATGAACTAATATTTGTATGGAATAATTAGGCCCAACAATCCCCAAGTATTTTAATTCAACTTTACAATCTCTAGAGAAAATGGGTGTGAGAGATAGAGCTAGGACAAGGTCTACTGAAGGGTTCGGCTTTCATTCCGGCATTCCGAGGTCGAAGGAAAGGTTTCGAAGTTTCTCGAGTAACTGTACATCACTTTACTTCACGAATTTCCAAGATAGTTGGGGAGCTAAAGAACTATGGCATGCTTTCCGTCGTTATGGTCAGGTGGTGGATGTGATCATCTCAGCTAGAAGAAACAAAATGGGAAGACGGTTTGGTTTTGTTCGCTTTCGTAAAGACGGTCGTTGGGAAGAAACAAAGAGGGTCTTGAGAGGAATGTGGATCGGGTCTTTTAAATTAAGATTTGGTCATACGCTAGGCAAGAAAAGCACGATGGGGAAATCTAAGCCGGAAAAGAACAATGTTGAGCACAACAAGACCGCTGCATCTAGGGAGGCGACGAAAGGAAGTTATGCAGACGTTTTAAGAAAGTCACGTGAGGATGCACGATGGAAGCATGGTAATGATTGTGAGGATGTTAGATAGAAGAAGGAGAATGCTAACAGTACTACTAATCGTCAAGGGGAGGACATGTTTAGTGAGGTGAAAGTGAATGAAGCAGAAAATAAGGTATGCCTTTCGTACAATCTTGACAAGGCAGAAACAGAGTGGTTGCAGTCATGTTTAGTGGCCAAGATAAAAGATGCTACCACTATAAAGTTTCTTGAAGAAATTCTACCAGAAAGTAAATTTGGGTGTAAGATAAGCATCTTGAGGGGAAATATGGTTATCTTGAGGTTTAATTCTACAGAAGAAAGTGAGACTTTTTTGAAGTCATACATTGATACTGTGGAATCTTGGTTTCATTTCATTAAAAGATGGGAAGAGCATGTTGAAGATGAATCTCGAATAACATGGATATCGGTGTTCGTAGTCCCGGTTAAAGCATTCACCACTCGTTTTTTTGTAGAGTTAAGTAATCTTTGGGGAAGTTTCATTGCTGTGGATGATAACAAACTTCATAAGAAAAGACTTGATTTAGCAAGAATTTCCTTATCAACATCGCTGAAGAGTATTCCAGAAACATGTACTATTGCTATTGATGGAGTTCCTTTTGATCTCTTTATTAAAGAGGACATTGGTTATCAATTGGTGCGTATTCCGTATACAAATACTCATCAAGAGGATGATCAAAGGATGTCAGGGATGGCAGTGGGCGAAGATCAAGAGATACCTGAGAAGGAGGAGGATGACCAAGATCACAACCATTGTAACAACTATAGAAATGAGATTGGAGAAGATGACACGTTTGTCGAAACGGGAGAGAAGTCCGATGAATGCATTGGAAACAGTGGCGAAGCTTGGATTTTGTAAGTGGGGGGTCGGGATCTAAATTTTTTTTTCCTAAGGCTATATTTCAGGTATACCAAAATTTTTGGGGGGTCGAAACCGAATATACCAAAATTTTTCTACACGAAAACTATATACCCCCTACATCGCAAAAAAAATTTTGGGGGGTCGGGCGCCCCCCCCCCCCCCCCCCCCCCCCCCGGCCCCTATGAAGCTTCGCCCCTGATTGGAAATGATAGCATGGGAAATGGTATTGTTTTGATGATGTTGACATTTCAAATCCATCTATTACAGTTAACAAAGTACATGAGGAGGGCTTATCTTCATTTGATGGTCATTGGTGCTCAAATATGAATAGCCCATTAAGTCAACAAGATGGGCCTACGTTGGAACCCAGTTTTAACCAAATGTTGTCTAGCAAGGATAGCCCAATTTTAACAAATAACTCTTTCATATCTGGTGATGAGGGGTTGCAAACGACTGAACCACAAAAGTATATCACTTCTACACCCATTTGTCAAGATGGAAACTTAGGTTTCGATCTTAAGAATTTAGTTGACAATCATGTTGATGAAGCTGATGATCTACACTTAATGGCTACACTGAACAAAACTACGAGGCTCAAAGACAGAAGATTAAGCCTTAAAATGAAAACAAGAAAATCAAAGAAAGGGTCTTTGATAGAGATTGCTGTGAGAAACGAATCGAGTTTGCAGAATGAGGTTGACCAAGAACATATACACTTAGAAGATAAGTCTAAGGAAGTTTCGTCCCCTTCGGTAGAAATTCTTTTTTTGGTGCAAAAGGTGAAAGATTATATTACTATCAACATTATATCAGTTACATTACAATTCTCTTAACTGGATTGACTCATCTTCAACCAGTGAATACAGAAAAAACACAGACAATACTAGCTAATACAATCAGTAATTGAACACCCAGATATCCACTTCCATAATACCTTTTCTCTGTCACCACAGAGATGAATATCCACAAGCTTCAGGCTTATAACAGAAACCATGCCAACCTTTTGCTAATAAGTTCACCTTCTTTTGCACCAACCATCTAGCTAAATTTCCACATCACTTCCCATCTAAACCATTCAACCATCACCCACAACAGTAAAGACAGGAAAGTGTGTGGCTTCACTAGGAACCCATAACCCATCCATGGAGGGGCTCTTCCAAACAACCTACATTTCCTTCTCTAGAAAGGCTTCAATTTTTTGGAAACACTCACCCTCAATGATGACCAACCTATCCTCCTGTGCCAATGTATTAAATGGACCAAGCAGGTTCATCTTTCACTCCTCGCTATTCCATTCAACATACATTGGCCTCCACAACCATATACCCTTCACAATGTGATGCTCTACTTTATGGTACATTCAAAGGAATTAGACCTCTCACTATAGCATCAAAGCCTAACACAATTTCCTCCCAAGGACCAACTGGTTAGGAGAATGATGATCCAGTGAGTACAGTCACACCCAATAAACTCCAAGGTACAAGATATATACACATTGTTATGGTTGGAAATTAGCAGAAGTAGTACAAAAAGAATACTACTTCTGCAAACCAGAGAACCAAACACCCCTTTCGGAAGCAGGGCAGATCATATAGGAGCATCATGATCAAAAAACTTCTCATATATACACCCCCATATTCTAAACAGCTCAAAACTATGCTTCATTCATCAAAACATCCCATTGTTTACTTACTTCCACAATTTGAGCAGACTTCTTCACCTTAAGGCTTGAAAGCTTTAGTCTCACATGGTTGATGACATTCTCAATAAGCTCCCTATTATCAATTCTTTCACTAGTAAACAATCTCTTGTTCCTCTCATTCCATACAAAATATACACAAGCTGCCAAGATTATTCTGATTAATACACTTCTGATTGCCTTGTTGTGTCTTATTCTAGTCAAACTGCTAATGATATCATCCCACTTATCAGGAAGATAACTATAGCCAGCTTTTTCTTTTAAGGTTTTCCAAATCTTTCCTGAATAATGGCACTCAAAGAAAAGGTGGTTCAGGGAATCTAAACATTTCTCACATAAAGGACATGCCATAATCTTTTCAGGGTACCATTGATGCAACCTTTCCTGAGTAGACAGTCTACCTTGAATAGCCATCCACATGATAAAAGAGCACTTGGGAGTGCAATTAGAAAACCATACAATATCATACCAATCCACTTGACTTCCACCCTGTCTTAAATCTTCCCAAACCTTTTTAGTAGAGTATTTATCAGTCTTCCCATTATTTGAATACCACATGTATTTATCTTCTGAATTAGCACACAATGTAGGAACAAGTATTGTGGACAGAATAGGGAAATCACTATACCAATTGTCAGGCCAACACCATTGACCATTGCTGATCATATTTTTAGCTTTCATGTTGTGACTCAGCCCAGCTTGTTCAATGTATTCCATAGGTATAAATTCACTACGAGAATCAGGTCCCCACCATTTATCATGCCATAAAAAAATACTCTCACCATTTCCAACTTGACAAGTAACATGCTTATGAACCTTATTTCTGAGATTTAAAATCTGCTTCCATCCATGACTAGCACACTTATCACTCTTAGCTTCCCATACACTGCTTCCTTTTAACTTTGTTTCATGAATCCATTTTGCCCAAATTGTATGTTTGTTTCTAGCAACATTCCACAAATGCTTTGTCATGAGAACTTCATTCCACTGTTCCAATTCTTTGATACCCAGGTCACCCTCACATTTAGGTCTGCAAATTAGCTTCCAAGCAACTTTAGCTTTTCCTTTTGAAAGCTCACCTTGGCATCATAAGAAACCTTTTAGCAGCTTATCAATGTCTTTAATAACAGCTTTAGGAAGAACAAATACAGATGCCCAATATACTTGCATAGCAGATAATATTGAGACAATCAACTGAAGCCTGCCTGCATAAGATAGCAATTTATTCTTCCAATTGCTTACCTTGATCTTTACCTTATCAATCAAACATTTGCAATCAGTGAATGTCAATTGTTTAGTGATCAATGGAACCCCTAAGTAAGTAACTGGAAGCTTGCCAACTTTAAATGGTAACAAAGATAGGATTTCATGTTGGATATTATTCTGCACATTACCAAACAAAACAGTACTTTTGTTGATATTTGGCTTCAATCCAGATATACTACTAAACTTACCTAAGGCATCTTTCACCACTTTTACTGAATGAATATCACCATGACTAAGAACCAACAAGTCATCAGCAAAACATAAGTGAGAGATCTTCAAAGCTTTGCATCCCCAATGGTATCTGAATCTTCCACTTTCCTCAATCTGTTTTTGCAAAATAAGAGTGAACACCTCCATTACCAATGTGAATATATAAGGTGACATTAGGTCACCTTGTCTTAAACCCCTTCCAGCTTTAAAGTATCCCACTCTATCACTGTTGATGTTGATAGAAAAAGTAGCCCCTTTAACACATATCATAATCCAATGTATCATCTTCTCAGGAAATCTAAACATTTTAAGAGCATTTTCCAAGAAGACCCAATTAACAGTGTCATAAGCTTTCTGAATGTCAATTTTGAGAGCTACTCTTCTTGCACCATTCTTCCAGTTGTACCCTCTTAAAAGCTCTTGAGTAAGGAGAATATTATCAGTTATGTTTCTACCAGGAATGAATGCACTTTGACTTTGACTCACAATCTTGCCAAGAGCTGTCTTCAGTCTATTAGTAATTATTTTGGTAATCACCTTGTATAACACATTGCAACATGCTATAGGTCTATAATCTGAAACTTTTTGAGGGGTGTTACTTTTTGGAACAAGAGTAATGAGAGTAGAATTAACCTCCCCATGCAATTTACCATTTCTGAAGAACTCCTTAACAGCTTCATAAACTTCCTTGCCAATCACATTCCAAGCTTTCTTATAGAATTTGGCAGTATAACCATCAGGCCCTGGAGCTTTGTTATCACAAATTTCAAATACTGCTTCCTTAACTTCTTTATTATTGACCTCTTTAATCATCACTTCCGCATCTGTGCTGCTGACTTTATTTGCATTAAGGCCTTCAAAATCATAACTCTCCACTGGATCTGCACATCCTAAGAACTTTTGAAAATGCTTGACAAATTGCTCAGCAACACTGTCTCCTTCATGTCTAACACCATCTTCACTATGAACAACTTTAATTCTGATTTTATGAGCTCTTCCTTTCAATACTGTGTGAAAGAATTTACTATTTCTGTCTCCATCACTCAGCCAATCAATTTTAGCTTTTTGCATAAGAAACTTTTCTTCATCTTGTACAGCCACTTTATATTCATGAAGAGTATCAGCTTCATCTCTTTTTAAAGAACTATTGTGAGGGTCCTTGTTAACATTGATTTGAGCAATCTTCAACTTTTCTCTCCAATCAACAACTCTCTGATATAGATTACCAAAACTCCAACTTAAGTTCTTCATGTGTCTTTTCAAAGCTTTCAATTTCTTAACAAGTTTGAACATATGGCAACCCTCAACCTGCAGTAACCACTCTTTTTGAACAATGTTAATAAACTCAGGTTTATCAGCAATGAAATTAGGGAATCTAAAAGCTTTATTCCTCCTCCTCATCATCTTAGGTATAATCAAAATTGCAGGACTATGATCAGATGTTAAATGAGGAAGAAAATGAGCATAAGAATTAGTGAACCTGCTCATGAACTCAGTATTACCCAACACTCTATCAATCTTCTTTAAAATACCATTGTTTGGATTAAGCCTTCTCTGTACCCATGTAAAATGAACTCCAATACAATTAATGTCTTCAACTTCAATTTGATTGAGACATTCCTGGAAATCCTGCATATCACTGGTTTTACAAGACCCACCCTCAGAATGATCTTCCACATTTAAACTTACATTCCAGTCACCCATAAGAATCCAAGGGCTATCATTAACAATGCTCTTATATCTTTTGAGAGTACTCCATAAAACCTTTCTTTCTCTTCCTGAGTTAGCTGCATACACAAAGCAACAAAAGTGCTTGGTACCACTATCCTTAATCTCAATAACATACAAAATAGCTTGATGACAAATGTGCAATGGCATAATACTTACATCAGCTTGATTCCAACCAACTATAATTCTACATCCCTTATTACTTACATTCATATTAGAACACCAGCTCCAATCTCCATAAAGATACTCACACACCTTCTTTATCTGTTTTCCTTTAATATGAGTCTCAATAACAGCACATACACTTAACTTTTCATCACTAATGAATCTCTTGACATCCTTTTGCATATCCTTGTTACACATACCTCTTACATTCCAAATTGCTATCCTACACTCAAAGTTCAAATTTGCCATAGTAAACTAATGCAGATCACAAGCCTTGCCACTCAATTCATTCTCAATCATACTTTGATTAATACCATTCTCTGCATCCAATACATCTTCCACTTCAGGGCAATCCTCATTCCATTTCATCTTCCATTGTTCTCTAAATTAAGTGTGCATATTAGTGTTCCACTTCATAATATCTTCTAAACTAGGTTGTCTTTGTCTGTTTACAAACTTACTCACAATTTATTTTTCATTCCTCATTTGTTCTTCAGGGCAATCACTATCAACCAATTCCTCTAGAACATAATACTTATTAGCACTTCTTTTGATCTCTTCCATAGCAGCTTGACTCACTTTCCATGGACTCTTAGGGCTAGTATGTTTAGGTGGACTCTGTTCATTAGAAACATTAGTGTTAGTGGCTGTAGTAACTTCCTAAACAAAAGGACCAGGGTCTTGCACTTCAGAAGTTGATGCCTGAGCTTGTTTGTTAACTGGCCTAAACTCTTGTCTTCTTCTTACATTCTTATTACCTCCTTTATTACCCACAACTGCATTCTTCTTGTAATTACCATTGCCATCATTCTTATTAACTTGAACACTTCCATTAACTATTGTGGTATTAACTTCCTTTTTTAGAGCACAATTATGTCCAAACACCTTGCACTCATTACATCTAGGAGGCTTCCAACTGTACTCAACTTTAACAAACTTTGAACAATTCAACTGTTGCTCTGCACTTTTGTAGCATAACTCAACTTTCTCCTTGAAATCTTGAGCTGCTTTGATCTCCACTAAAACCCTAGCATAGCCTATATTACCAGTCCCCTCTTCACACATTCTAGCTGTAGATTTGTCCATCATAATTGGTGTTCCAAGGCTGCTAGCAATAGCACTAATCCCTTTGACAGTCCATGCTTCAACAGGAACATCATAAAGTTTGATTCAACATGGCAAACTAACTGGATCACTTCTATTAACAATAATATTTGGATCCCATTTTTGTACCAACAGGGGTTTGTTATTAACCAACCAATGTCCACTTTCAAGCACATGAAGCATACCTTCCATTTCCCTAAACGTAAACAAGTATAAACCATTCTGTGACACTATGTCCTTAAGCCCAAACTTACTCCACATTCTTACTAGATTGTATCTCAATTCATAGTAGGACATTATGCATCCAACCAAATGTCCACACAAAGTTAAGCTCCATTTCTTACTTCCTTCTAGAATTAACTCATCATCAAACATCACAACTTCCCTACCCTCATTCATAACTGTTGGTATCCAACTAAGCTTGTTAAGAACATCAATCTTATTAGGTTTAACAATATCAGCAAAAGTTTATCAGTCTTATCACAAGTATTATCCACTCTTGACTCACAAACCTTATTAGCATCAAAAGCAGAACCAACATTTAAAGGTGTTTGAGTACATACAGATTGACTTACAGCAGTTACAGCTTCTGCACTCACATTGACCACTTTTCCTGTAGATTCTTTCTTCCCAACTGACTCATCAAGTGTAGGAAAATCTGTACCAGTCAAATCCACTTCACTCACCATCCCCTGATTCACCTCCATCTTCCCTTTTCCAACACCATTCTTACTAAGACCCATATTATCCAGTAATTCCTCTTGTTCAGCCTCTAATGATCTATTATCATTGTTTCTGCTCTTATTAAGCTCACATTCAGTATCTTTATATCGATTAGGCAATTTGATTTTCCTTTTGGACTTTCTTCCATTATTCAACGTGTTTTGACTTGAAATGTCACTTTTACTCCTCATTAGATCGATTAGGTTACTTAATGTATTGAATTGAATGATCAATTAAAAAGTTGAAATTTGGCGCCAAATTCACAAATCAGGGTTTTGTAATTGGGGGATTCTTCAAAACCTAACAAAACTCTAATTAACCAACATCATTACATGCACAACAACAAGACGAATCGATTGGTATAATCAGAATATGAATTCGTTAAGAAATGAAGGAGTAATAAGAGAAAAATGGTGATTTTGTTAAGAAATGAAAATGGTGGGAGGGTTGTTAGAGGAGAGAGAGTGTAGGTTTTTTTTAAATAGCTTCCTTGATGGAAATGAAATGAAGGAGTAATATCTTCCCTTCGGTAGAAATTCAAGCGATGAAGGAGGTAGAGAGGGTTGTGGAAATAGCTTCCTTGATGGGGCTTGAAAGTGATGGAAACCTTAGGGAGTTGAAGAACAAAGTTTTCGAGATGGAGCTTATGGATCTGAAGGGTCAGTAAACTTTTGATAGTTTTGTTGTTTGATTTGTTATTCTAATGAAGATTATATCCATAAATGTTAAAGGGCTGAATAGTAAGTGGAAAAAGTGCGTTTTATCATCTTTTTTGGCGAATGAAGATCCAGATGCAGTTTTATTACAAGAAACTAAGTTAATTCATTTTAATAGTAGGATGGTTCGAAAGTTATGGAATAGGAATGACTTAGAGGTCAAGTGTAGTAATTCAATTGGATATTCTGGAGGTATTATGATTATTTGGAAGAAAGGTTTTTTTAGGCTTAATAAACATATTGAGGGGTTTGGTTTCTTAATTTTGGAAAGATCTTTAGTCAAATTGGCTACTAATCTTTCAATTGTTAATGTGTATGCTTCTAATGATGCTATTAAAAGAAGACGTACTTTCTTTGCTTTAAGGGATCAAGAAGTAGGTAAACATGGGTTTTGGATTCTTGGAGGCGATTGGAATGATATTTTGCGAGTTGAGGAGAGGTTAGGGCAGACTTGTGTGGACTTTTCGATGAGAGACTTCCAGGGGTTTGTTGAATATTGTAGTTTAATTGATCTTCCTATGACGGGTGCTACCTTCACTTGGTCTAATGGTCGGTCAAAGTTGTCTCTAAGTCGGCTTGATAGATTTTTCTTTTCAACAGATTGGATATCACGATTCCATCAAACTAGACAATGGTGTATTAAGGTATCATTTTCTAATCATCATTCAGTGGGGGTTGGTTGGGAAACAATCAATTGGGGTCCTAAACCGTTTAAGATATTTAATTGGTGGCTTGAAGATCCATCTTATATGGAGTGTTTTTAAAAGGCTTAGAAAGAACCACAGGTTGAAGGTTCTGGTGGATATTCTCTCGTGAAAAAAGTAAAGAATGTGAAAGTCCAGTTGAAGGCGAAGTTTAGTAACAAGCTCTCATCCTTAATTGAAGAAATAAAGGCGAAAGAGAGGAGGTTGTTTCAGGTAGAAGCTTTGCGTGAAACAAACACTGATGATGTGATGTTATGGAAAGAGTTTGTCTCTTTAAAACAGCAAATTAAATGCCTTAGAAGAAAAGAAACTCTAAATGTTATTCAGAAATCTCGTGTTAAATGGCTTAGATTTGGTGACTGTAATTCAAAATTCTTTCACATGCTCCATAATAGTCGAATGAGGGCGAACAATCTAGATTCTATATCTGTTAGAGGGGAAGTGTTATATAATCCAATTGATGCAAAAAGAGCCATTTCAAATTTCTTTAAAGACCATTTCAATAATAGTACGGGTCCGTTCTTCTGGCCGTTAAAAGGTGCTTTCAAGTCAATCTCGGCTCTTGAAGCCAATCATTTGGAATCTCCAATTATAGAGGCTGAAATAAAAGAGGCGATATGGTGTTGTGGTGAGGATCGAGCGCCAGGCCCCGTTGGTCTAAATTTTAAGATCTTAAAGCAAACTTGGAATATCATCAAGGATGACGTTGTTGCCTTCTTCAGAGAGTTTCATGTTAAGGGTTGATTTCCTATGGCATTAAATAATTCTTTCATTGCTCTTATTCCCAAGAAGTTATGCCCTCAAGATCTAAATGATTTTAGACCAATTTCCCTTATTAGTAGCATGTACAAAGTGTTGGCTAAAGTGCTAGCGGGGAGACTTAAACCTGTTATGGAGTCGATAATCAGGCAATCACAGTTTGCTTTCATGAAGAGAAGACAAATCCTAGATTGTATTTTAATCACCAATGAAGTTATTCATTCGTTAAAAAAAAAACAAAAGAGGGCGAATTAATTTTTAAGGTCGATTTTGAGAAGGCTTATGATACGGTTGAATGGATATTTGTGGATAGGGTTTTGGAAGAGATGAAGTTTGGTCAAAAATGGAGAAAGTGGATATCGTTTTGTTTATCTTCGGCAAGAGCTGTTGTCTTAGTTAATGGCTCTCCAACGGATTTCTTTTCGATGAAGAGAGGGTTTAGACAAGGCGACCCTCTATCTCCTTCCTTGTTTAATATTGTGAGCGAAGGTTTAAATGTGTTGCTTACCAAAGCTATTCAGGTTGGGTTGTTTACGGGTGTAGATGCTGGTCGAGTACAACCTTTTGCGATATCTCACTTACAATTTGCTGATGATACACTAATATTTTGTGGCACTAATAAAGAAAATATATTAAATATAAAGAGGGTTATTCGATGTTTTCAGTTGTGAGCAGGGTTAAAGATCAATTTCTTAAAAAGCACGCTAATTGGAATTGGTATAAACGAGAACCTGGTTAATTCATGGGGCAGTGATGTCGGTTGCTCGGTTGGTAACATCCCTTTTCGATACCTCGGATTGCCGGTTGGAGCTAATCCTGTTTTTAAAGCTGTATGAGATCCAGTTATTCAGAGACTATGAGAGTGTTTAGCAAAATGGAAGTCTAGATTCATTTCAAGAGCGGGGCGAATTGTTCTATTAAAATCTGTTTTTAATAGCCTTCCACTTTATTACTTATCTATGTTTCAGGTTCCAAAGGACGTAGCAGATGAAATTGAAAAGATTCGTAGAAGTTTCTTTTGGGGAAAAGATCCCAGTGAGCGAAAGTTTTGTGTGGTGGATTGGAATAGTATTATCAAAAGTAAACGAAATGGGGGTCTTGGAGTCGGGAATCTTCGAATTAGGAATCAAACACTACTTTGCAAGTGGTTATGGCGATATGGAAATGAGAAAGAAGCACTTTGGAGAAAGTTAATTGATGCTAAGTATGGTAGACGCGAGTTTAGCTATCTCCGTTAAGTCCAAAAAAATCTTTCGTGTCCCCTGTGTGGAAGAAGATTACTGAAGTTGTTAATTTGCAGTCATGTTCGGGTGTTGTAGCTAGAAGGGGGTTGATGCACCATGTTGGCAGAGGTGATAGTACTAGTTTTTGGGACGATCATTGGATTGAAGGGCATATTTTAAAGTTATCGTTTCCTAGAATATATGTTTTAGCATCTCAGAAAATAGGGCCCGTATGCCATTTTGGCTTTTGGGAAGGAGGTAATTGGAAGTGGGACGTTAAGTTTAGAAGAGGTTTATTTGATTGGGAAGTAGGCCAGTTTGATGACTTTATGTTCGTGTTAAACTCAATCGTGATGACTGCTTCAAAGGATGATAAAGTCACATGGTCTTTCGAATCGTCAAGTAGATATTCGTGCAAATCCTTTTCGTATGAGGTGGATAATATGACTTACAATAGTAATTACCATCTCTCCATGATATGGAAGTTCAAAGCTTCGCCCAAGGCCCGTATACTTTGTGTTGGAATTATAATATCATGACAATCATATAAAATAAACCAAACACATCAAGAGAGCATATGCGGAAGCATTATAACAAGATCATATAACATGTAATTAATTAATCAATAATAAATAGTAAACATACCTTTGTGATTCTAGCCCAAACAAGAATCAAATGCAATCTTCAAATAAAGAACCCTAATTAGGGTTTATATGGATTATAAGAATTACCCCTTACCTCTTTTGTAATTCAATCCTAGAATCAAACAATAGTGTGTTTGAATCGTGTTCTTGTACACACGTACTAATTCAAGTAAAAGTTTATGCAAGTAAATTAAACACAAAACTTTTAAGCTTATGAAAATCGAATCCCTTGTAGGGATTGTTTGATGAATCGATTTTGGGACAAGAGAAGGAGAAAGAAAACACCTATTATGTGTGTACAAGTTATAAGAAAACAATAACCCATGAGGTGTTTATATACTTGATGAAACTTGGAGCTCAAGGCACAAAGGAGGTGGAACTCCTTCTAGAACTTTCTTGACCTTCCAATTATTCACAAGTATTACTTTCCTAATCTTCATCTAACGGTCGTTAGTCATTCTCCGTTAAATACTAACGATCGTTACTAGTTTTGTGTTTATTAATAATTATATATAACATTTATAAATAATTATTCTTTTGCTCTTCATACGTAAAGTGTGCAATCCCACGATCTCGAGTTCGATCCTAACATGCGACTACTAAAATAATGTCCATAATCTAACAGCTCCCACTTGGACATATTTTAATAGTGTAATCACATCGGTTAGCGTCTTGCAACACGCCGATGCCTCTAGTACGATCTCGAGTAAGGGTCCTGGACAAACCTTTTAATGATTTCTCATTATTATTATCCTTTTGTTTCTAATACCATGTTAATAAGGATATGGATCAAAGTCATTCCTTAATTAACCATTCTGTTTCTCGTTGTTTATGATTGATCAAGATTACCAAATCTTCTAAACATATTCAGGGGAGATCTTGGGTACGGCCGCACATACATCTTACCAACCCTACGAGGGGCCCAACAGTATTAAAGTCCAAAAATAAATTTGAAGGAACAAATTCTATCTTGACTACAAGCAAAACCCACAAACTTTGTAACATTTCCGAAAACAACCCTTATGACTACCAGTTACGTATATCGTTAAATTGTTCCACAAAAATGTACTACATTCATGACACTTATCTTGCATCTCAAGTCTGAGGATAACTTCTTATGATTTACTTAATGATAAGATCCATAAAGTAACATCATGTAATTGGGATAAGTCCTATATTCGGTAACATTGAATATCATCTGAAATGGCATGACTACGCATCAATATACTTTAAGTATATTATACCAACCTTCAGATTTGTCTTGTAATAATATTCCCATATTATTAACTGACAACGGATAATTTAGAATAACATTTATTCATGGATTAAACATACAAATATAGGATACAATATATTATAAATTAAACATACCATGTATTTAAATTTATAATAATTGTTTAACATCCTTTATCCAAATACTAAATAGATCAATGCATGATAACTCTTGTTGATGAATTATGTCTCAAGTAATGACATTCATACTTGTTGACAAGCCATAAATCATCCAACTTTGATCTATCGGAATTTTGAGAATACTTATTTCAAGAATTCAACTATTGAAGTTCTTGTATATGCATACTCAACTATTTGATAATGCCATATTGTCTTTCATAAAATGTGTGTCATTCTTAACCACCAATTTATGATAATCAAACTTCTAAACATTTTAAAGTTTAAAGTATTCTTATTCTCTTGATGTATAATGCAACTATGCTTTTAGTAAGCACAACTAGTATATATAGTCAAGGATGAAATCCTTTCCATGACTAGTACTGAGTGTCACCTTAATTTCATTAGCATTATTGTATGCAAACAACAATAATATGCTTTTAAAAACTTCCTGTAAACCTTAATATCTATTGTGTAATGTTTGATGCCCTTCAAACTTTCAAGTTTGTTGGCTATGACAATTTTCACAACAATTGAAAAATTGTTCATTTATAGAATTTGGAAGCTGTTCCAGATTTAGGATGTGATTCTATAATCAAACATATTCTTTTAGAATATTACACGAGTTATCTAATAACCTTTTAATTAGATATTAATATTGCCAAATCATCTTGTAATCAAGCATGATACAACAAAACATGATGTTCATGAAAAATCTATGAGTCATACTTAGATTTTATCCATGTTATACATATCCATTTAGACTTTCTAAATGATATATCATGTTATATTAGATTCATTTACCGCACATGTTTCAACAATAAACATTCATTTAAGGTTGTATGTCTTATTTCCTAAATCTTTCAAATAAAGTTTTATTCCAAACTTAGAGTTAACTTTTAACTTATATGGAATGTTACTTTTATATGTTCCACAACATATATGATTTAAGAAATTAAACATAATACTCCCACTAGCTTTAGGAATACTTAAAAATTATCTTATTTCAATTATAAATCAAAACATGAATTTAATAATTAAACATAAGAGTAATCTTCTAGATGCATGCATTTATCCATCCATGGATTATTGCACTTTGTACACTTCTAAAGATTTATTTGAATTCATAAACTCCTCTTGATTACTTATCGTCCTCGCTCAAGTAATCACTCAAGAAAGAGTTTTGATATTCTATTGTCAATTTCATAAATATGACAATCATAATCTTTATATATTTAATGTATTTAGAAAAGAATATTCAATCACAGTTAATTGCTTAAATGTGATTAATAATCTTGTCATAAAACATGCATTAAATACGTGCACAATATTGTCCATATGATTTCTATATAAAGATTTAAACCACAAGGGTTACCTTATCTTTAAAGAAACTCATCTTTATTTTCTAGTCTAACTATTAAGATAAAACAAGTTTCTAAAATTGATTATCTTTATGGATAGCATTTTAATCATTCATATCATGTATACTTTACCCAATTTCATATTTGGTAATGCATCATAATGATTATCAGGTTTACAATAATCTTGTAAATCATAGCCCTCAGCATATTAATCAAATATCTGAAATATATATTGCTATTCTATGAATGATAATTCCATCATCTTGAGATTTAACATTTAAATGTCAAACTTTATTATCATGTTGAGATTTAACATTCAAATGTCAAACTTCATCATGATATTTATTAGTGTATTTTAGAAGATTATGTATCTTGTAATTTTATCTTTTAAAGATCAAAATTTCCACTTGCTTTTAGTAATTTAAAGATTATCTTTAAATACTTAGCAAATAAATAAACAATACAATGTTCTCTTTTAGGATATTACAAATACTTATTGATTGTTCCTGACTTTACTTTGGTAATAACCTCTACATAATTACTTTAGTTAAACATGTTTAACTAAAGTAATTATGAACACCATCTTTTGGTTTCAATAGTAATTTTAAGTTAATTTATTACTTCACAATAATGTAAATAACATTATTTCTTCATTTATTTATGTCATTCCAAGAACACATAAATATTCAGATTGAAGTAGCATTAGATTACTTAATTAATTTATGTCATTCCATGAATTCATAAATATATAAATTAAAGTAGTCTTTATATCATATTGACACATGTTCTAATAGGTATCTAATTTAGAAACTGCAAATTCTCATAGTTCAATTACATCAGTTGATCTGCTAGTAATGAAAATATGAAATTCACCTTGTTGTTGCAATCTAGCTAAGCTCTCACATAACATAAATTAACACCAAGTGTTTCTTGAATTAGATTAGTATAATTCATATTAGAACATTATTCTCTTACCTTGCAGTCAAGAGAATCCATTAAATCATATCTTTATGAGTTGTTTCTTGCACACATTAAAGATAACATTTCTCCCACTTGTGCATGGAACAACCTCATATAGTTGATAAACAACACGCCATGCATTTGTTTATATGATCAATATGATTGTGTCAGAGATTTTAGCATAACAAGTAGATGTAGAACAACAATGTCTAGTAAGGAAACGTACAAGACTATCCTTAAAAGTATGAGTGTCTACACTTGAAAAGTAATTATCTTTAGCTACCAAGATGTCAAAGCTTGTAACTCCCACTGAATTAAAGATCATTACAATAATTCCTTATTCAGTAACAAGTACACAATACTCCCACTGAATTTGACAACACTGTAAGTGTTTCATATCCAGTAAAAGAAAATAGTGTGCTTTTAACTTTCTTACACCTTTAAATGTCCATACGTAACAATTACTTATGCATTAAAGAGTGTATTCTACTACGTAAATGATGGACTATCCACCAAATGCTATTAACTTGAAAAATTGGGCATGCAATTTCTTCCTTAATAGGTCTACCATCCTACAATGTATGTAGTACCTTTTAAATAGTCAAAACAACTAGTTTGTTTTTAAACATTTTGCAGTAATTAGTCTAGCTTCTAATTATAATAACTCATAAAATGTCATACATAATTTTCTGTTAACCAAATATCATATTTGTTATTAAGAATTTAATCACCGAATGAGGATGATAAAATCTCTTTGGAAAATATTTGCAATTATCTTAACTATTAAGAAATTTGCTATGAGTTATATTAGAATTTAGACACATCTAATATTCCTATTATCCTTTCTCATTCATGAAAAGGAATAGGATTGTATCTCACTCTTCTTTCATAGAAAGGAGACTTCTTTTGTCTTTTAAGTAAATTATTCTTAATCAAACACTTGTTTGAAAACAGAACGGGATCAATTTACCAATGCCCATTGGTAAATATTCATATAAACCATAGTATTTTCTTAAAGCTAGGATCTAAATTGACATAGTACCATTACATCAGTTGATCTGCTAGTAATGATAGTATTCAACAAGGTAATTGTCGAACAATAATTGCTAATATCATATTGCAATTCCTAGATCATTATGGGATTTACATTCACAAAACTTTTGTAATGTAAGCATGTTTGATCCCCATCTTAATGCTTTGAGTCCAAGATCTCACTTCCTACTCAATTTAAGTCGTTTAACTTAAAAACTACAAACTCATAAATTCATTACATCAGTTGATCTGCTAGCAATGAAATTACGAAATTTACCTCTCCATTGCAATCTCGCCAAGTTCTCACATAACGTAAATTACAGCTTCAAGTGTTCTTAATTAGATGGCATTTGACTTAATTTTATAAGGGTATTAAATTTTGACGTGTAATCAAAATAATGTATGAAGAAGCATGCATACAACTTCATAACATTGGTTTTATAAAACATTTTTACTACCAATTTACTAAGAGTAAAATAGCAAAGTTTTGATTGAGGTATCGGGTTCACCAATTAAAGAATTACCAACAATTATCGTCCACTATATCGTACTTTTGCATAAGCCCTAAGGCTTAGTGTTTCGGATAATCATTGTGGAATTATGGTCAATTCACCCTTAAGATGACAGTGTACATGTAATGGTTGTTCGGTAAGCCTAATTTACACACAAACGAGCGTTAAGACAGAATGTTGTCTATCTAAGGCCACAATTTAATGCGAAGCCAACCTTATACCCATCTTGTAGTGTGTAAACTTCGGTCGGGCCTAGTTAACCATTACGTACAAAAACATCAATCAACCAATTCTTTGAAATTTAAACTCTTAAAACCAAAACAATTTCGCCATTTATTTAGTCCATATTATTTTTCTATTCAAAATTACCCTTTTCATTTATAAACATGTCTAAAATAATAATAAACAAAAACAAGTAATATATAATAAAAAGTAAACAACCAAATAAACATATCCATAACATAACAATTAAATATGTATAAAACATGTAGCCACATGCAAATTTATTCAATAGTCCTATTAATAATCATAGCTAGGTGTATTATGCATTTATTCAATTAAGGCTTTCTTCTTCAAAGGAAAAAGAGCCACATACATCGATAAATCGATTGCGTAAGCCAAAACTAAACAAATATCACGTAGCACATAATTGATTACTTAATATTGGAGTCTTCCTCAATTCGACATCTATTAATAAATTTACATGTTTCGATATAACTTAACAATTAATTCATATATCCAATTTAAACTATTTAAATTTTCACAAAATAAAATCCATGCAAACATGCACTTTTCATGGATTATGCTTAACAATTAACATATTGCACCAAGATCGTTTACTAAAACGCATAACCAATTACATGACATCCTAGGGTTTCTAATCATATTAAAAATCAAAAAACAAAACCCTACAAACCCTAATAGGTCAATCGACCTAATAAAAAAATTATGGTTAGGAATCGAAAAACCCTAAAAACATGTAATTAAATGAATCAAGATTCAATTTTATGCGTTTCGATAATCAATTACACATTATAACGGCTCTAGATGCCACTGTTGAATTATAATATCATGACAATCATATAAAATAAACCAAACACATCAAGAGAGCATATGTGGAAGCGTTATAACAAGATCATATAGCATGTAATTAATTAATCAATAATAAATAGTAAACATACCTTTGTGATTCTAGCCCGAACAAGAATCAAATGCAATCTTCAAATAAAGAACCCTAATTAGGGTTTATGTAAATTATAAGAATTACCCCTTACCTCTTTTGTAATTCAATCCAAGAATCAAACAATAGTGTGTTTGAATCGTGTTCTTGTACACACGTACTAATTCAAGTAAAAGTTTATGCAAGTAAATTAAACACAAAACTTTTAAGCTTATGAAAATCGAATCCCTTGTAGGGATTGTTTGATGAATCGATTTTGGGACAAGAGAAGGAGAAAGAAAACACCTATTATGTATGTACAAGTTATGAGAAAACAATAACCCATGAGGTGTTTATATACTTGATGAAACTTGGAGCTCAAGGCACAAAGGAGGTGGAACTCCTTCTAGAACTTTCATGACCTTGCAATTATTCACAAGTATTACTTTCCTAATCTTCGTCTAACGGTCGTTAGTCATTCTCTGTTAAATACTAACGATCATTACTAGTTTTGTGTTTATTAATAATTCTAAATAACATTTATAAATAATTATTCTTTTACTCTTCATACGTAAAGTGTGCAATCCCACGATCTCGAGTTCGATACTAGCATACGACTACTAAAATAATGTCCATAATCTAACACTTTGTTGGCAAAGTCTACTCGGTAAACTCCCAACTCGAGATTTACTCTTCAAATTCGGATCCATCTCTGAAGATCAATGTAGTTGCCCGCTATGTAACTCTAATTTGGAGTCTATTGACCATATGTTTGTTCATTGCAAGACCTCTCTTTTTATTTGGCGATCGTTAGTGGATGGATGGGATTTTAAGTGGGTGATTCCCTGGACTTTGGTAGATCTGTTTGTTTGGTGGATGGACATGGCTAATTTTTCAAAGTGTAAAGAAGTATGGGGAATGTCATTTTCCTCGGTCTTATGGCATATTTGGGAGGCTAGAAATAAATGTGTTTTTTCTAAAAAGGAAAAATCATGATGAGGCGAAAAATGATCCGTTTTTAGGGGGTCATTTAAGCCCGAATCCGAATTTATTTGATCAAATATTGCCCTAAATCGTTCCTTTTGTGATTTTAGGTGTTTGGAGAGTGAATTCTGGAAAAGAAGCCATTTTGGACGTTTTTGGAGCATAAAAGTGAAGAAAACGGCAAAGTACCAAATTTCCATGCTGAAGATACAAGGTGACGGCGTCAAGAGTAATACCTTGACGGCGTCAGACATGAAGATTAAAAGACCGTAGGTGGTGACGGCGTCAAACGCCTTCATGACGGCGTCAAAGTGGCAAGAATAAAATACCGTGATCGGTGACGGCGTCACATAGGCCGTCATAAGTAGATCAAGGCCGTCCGAGGAAGCATATGGCGCCGAGGTGACGGCGTCACAAGTAACTCTTGACGCCGTCAGCCTACTTTTCCTATATATAGTTTTCTAGTTTTTTCATTAAAAAGAGAGAAGTTTTGGTGAAACCCTAAAGACGATTTTGGTGTATCTTTTACAGGTTTTTCAAGGGTTCCAAACCCTTGAGACCTTGCATTGTAATTGAGATAAGTGTTCTTCCAATTCAATCAATATGTCTATGTGTTGGTTGTTTATATCTTGTTCTTGTCTCAATTCTACTATGCTAGGCTAGATCTCTTTTGTGTTTGCTTAGATCTAATGAAACCTAGATGTTGATTATGTGTTGATTACTTGTCTATTCTTGTTTTGGATGAATGATATTATATGTTAGGCTTAAGAAAACTGGCAGATCTCCAAATGGTAACATGCTTGAACGTCTTAAGAAACATGAACCGAGGCGTACTAGGTCTTTATTGGTTGTATTTAATGCATGAGCCACTGTTTACAATCCCTATAGTTGTGTTGGGTCATGGTGTAGGAGGAGATAAGAGCTCATAGAGTTGGGGAGTTATGTATGCCACCCCACGAATGGTATTAAGGAATACAATCCGTCATCCATACAAGTGTAACAAGTAATTAACATGTAAAAGATATCTAGGGAGTAGTGAAGTCTAAGTAAACACAATTTCTCCAATTACTGCTCACAACCTTAGTATAATTAGTTTATTTTCATTTTTAGTATTTTATTTTGATTGCATCTTAGTTTTGGGTTAGTTGAATAGCAACTAATTCCGCCCACTCTTCCAAAACCCGAGATTTTACTTGCTTTTATAAAAATATAAAAATACAAAAATAATCATCTCTCACCTTTAGAACTATTAATTAGGTTTTCTAATCCTAGCGACACTATTCCTAAGCTGAACGATCAATCCCCCGGTACTTGTCACTATACTATACTACAACGATCAGGTACACTTCCTGGTGGGGGTTGTAAGCTTCTCGAGATCCCTCGAGAGGTAAAGCAAGGTGCGATTCTCACGCATCAAGTTTTTGGCGCCGTTGCCGGGGAATAGTTATTGTCTAGGTTAGGATTTCTTTTTATTAGGTCTACTTGCTAGATTCCTTTCTAGTAAGATTTTATTATTTTTTTTTTAGGATTTCTTTAGTCTATCTTTTTCTTTGTGTGTTTGTTCGTAATTTCCATTGACTATTCCGTTCACCATTATGGAGTACGCGAATCCACCATACTACCAACCAAAAAGGCCATTCTACCCTGTTAACATCTCGAATTTTAAACAATATCGAGATGAACCCATATATGATGCATGGACTCGTTTTAAAATTTTACTTCGAAAATTCCCTCATCATAGTTTCTCTTTATCATCCCTAACCGAAACCTTTTACTATCGTGTCAGCCAATGTGACCAAATGCGCATCGATGATTTTGCCAATGGGGGCCCTAGGGAATTAAATGATGAAGAAGCGTGGGATACCATAGAAAACTGTGCCCAATATTATTATAGAGTAGACAACCCAACAAACAACATCACAAATCAATCAAAAACAAGTTTGATGGAGCAAACAGGAAGTTTGTCTGGGGATGAATATACTCATGTTGAGATACCTAGTTGGATGGCACCTAATATCATAGTACAAAACAAACATATAGGTAATCTAGGTACAATGGAGGATGAGGTGGATAATCCAAGCCCACAAAGTACCCCACAAGTCCTACCATCATTTGAGGCACATACACCGCCCGTGACTTACCCGGAAGAAGTAGAAGAGACTATAGGAACCCCAATTGAGGTAGAACCCTTGGACCAAGCACCACTAGAGGATATAGGTTTGAACACTTGTAGTGATAACCTTACTCCTAGTTCTAGGGAAGTTCCTAGTTTTGATGAACCGGAGCCTCAACCAAAACCATTACCCAATCTTCCATCCTTGGATGTGAATTTAGGAATTGAAATAGGTACCGATCCACCCATCAAACCATATAGTCCGGGTAGTCTTAGGACAAAGGTAGTAGACTTTAAGCCTTGTAGAGAGGAAGCTGACATAGGAGTGGAACATGACCTTACATGCTTACATCACCCATTTATGACTGATCACAAGAAACATTATGGGTTTAAACCGGGTTTATTAGGTCAAGATGGATTCCCAACTAGGAGTCTCTCGAAATTGATAGAAGATGATCCCTTTCTAAGAGAAAATCTTAATCCATCCATTAACCCGATTGAATTAGGTAAGGTTATGATGATAGGAGCACAACCCTTTGAGCATATAATTCATCCACCACTCTTTCCTCACGTGGCATACTTCCACCCAAAGGGTGTGTATCGCTACTTCCACCCGCACTTAATTCAAAGTGTAGGGAAAACTTCCCCTATTCATGTTAAATAAGGGTAGAGTCAGGCTCGTGACTCGAACAAAAACAAGCGCTTCTTGGGAGGTAACCCATGTTTTGTGTGATTTTATTTGTTTGTTTGTTATTTGCTTCCGTATGCATGTTTTATTTTTATTGTTGGTTGATCATGTTTCTCATTAAAATGTGGAAACACTTTATTATGTTGTTTGGCCAAGTCTTAACTTCAACCTAAAGGTATTTTTGCAAAAGATAAGTGTAAGGGGAAACCCCAAATGTGTTTTTAAGAAACAAACCGATCATGATTCTCCACAATATTAAATGAACATGTATATTCGTATTTGTTAGAGTCAAATGCTTGTATTGAGTCATAATGAAGTTTTGCAGGATTTTCCAGGAAGTGGGACAAAGTTTTTCCAGAAATTTTCCGGAAACTTAACATAAGAATTTCTGCAGGTCCATTCTGACGGCGTCAGAGTATTACTCTTGACGGCGTCAGGAGTTAAAATCTGGAAATTTTACCGGTTTTGTTTTTCTAACGGAGTCTTATGGTTTTTGTGAATTATTAAGTTTTATAATCTCCAGGAAATCTGCAAACTTTATTCCACAAGCATTATATCTTACTTTGTTTTCTAGGATTTAGTAACTTATATAGGATGCCGCCGATTTTACGCGAGGTTGCCTTGTCTATTGTTGTCAGGATTTACAGGTTATTTATGACAAGAAGATGATTTATATTCTGGAAGGGAAGCTTTGATTGTTCGTTTTCTTGGAGGAAGATTTAACCTGGCCAACCTATAATCCATACCGAGCGAATCACGGGAGTATTTGATTTCATTCTCTTTACCTCTTAACTTTTACATTCTTTACTTGAACATTGGGGACAATGTTCATCCTAAGTATAAGGGGAGGGTAAAAAGATGATACCTTACATATGCACTTTCGCTTGAGTTTGTTTTGTTTAATGGTAGATGTGTAATAAAACTACGAGAAATACTTGTTAGTGTAATTTTAGCGCCAAATTTAAAATTTTTTACAACATTTAGGAGTGAAACTTTAGCAATAGCAAGCGTCTCATGGATAGGAGATTGTATGACTAGCACATAACCGTATATTCAGAAAAATTTTCCACCCAAAAATGTGAGGTTCGCCTTTAGATTTGATAGGAAAAGCATTCATTATTAGTGCTTATGAGTGTACCGGTAGCATTTAGATTCTAGAACTTGCGTTAGTGATGCATCCCAAGACCGCGAGTGAGACTACATTCGTGTGGTAGGATTTACTACATGATAAGAGGCATTAGGATCACCCTTGTGTTAAACCCGTATCATAATTACTTGACCATTTAAGTCATATTACTTGGCTAGTTAAGTCAACTAATTTTTCCCACACCCTTAGCGTTGTACTCATTTTTAGTACACGATCTTTTCGTTTCTAACTTTAAGCATTTTACTTAAAGGAAGAATTTGTTACACCCCACTTAAATGTACAACCAAATCGCCTTAGCCTTCCGTGTATGCGCTCATTTTTAGTGCATTATTGTTCTTTGTTAAACCCTAAGTTAACTTTCTAATTGATTACATGGTTGCTAAGTCGAGTCATATCATTGTACATATTGTTTTGGGATTATTGGGACTCATGGGTAAGTACTTATTTTATGGAGTAATGGGGAAGAACATAATATATTACCCCCATATGTGCGTTAACCTTAAAAGTGCTCCAAGTGTTTTGATTTTCTTAATTCGAGTCATTAGATTAGTTGATTGTAAAGTATGTAAAGATTCAAGTGTAAGGGGAATTCTCATCCCCTATGATGTATTATTTTGGATGGTAAGGTAAGAGTGTAAAAAAAAAAAAAAAAAAAAAAAAAAAAAAAAAAATCGAAAAAATTAAGAAAAAGAAAAAAAAAATAGAAAAAGGAAAAAAGAGAAAAAAACATACGGACTACCATCCCGTTTTTATTCTATGTTTATTTTACATTTTTGTTATTTTCCATTTATTAGCTTAAGTCGAGTCTAGTATTGGCTTAGCAACGCCATCTTGTACATGTAATTGACCAAGATTGTTAACTCGCCACCAGTAAAATTTCCTTTATCCAACAAAACCGTGTAATTCATATCCCTATACCTAACGTTACAACCCTTTAAAAGACCTCTTTGATAGTTTATCCTAGGTGCTTACGCCATGTGGTGGAGGTTTGATCCTTTCCCAAGCCTATGGTAATCTATTTTGCTATGACAGGTAGTGAGAGATATCTTCCATTTCCATAATGTTATATTACTTTATTACACCTGAGAGATGTGAGTATCTAAACACTATTTGTGAGGTGCTAGTGTATGACCTCCGTGCTTGTCTATTGGTCTTTAGTGGAACGATTATTTGTTGTAATTACTTTTATATTAGTGTTAAATGACCCCTAACTTGTCTTTTGAGTAGAATAAAAGCGCATTTGCTTGAGGACAAGCAAATCTCAAGTGTAAGGGTATATGATGAGGCGAAAAATGATCCGTTTTTAGGGGGTCATTTAAGCCCGAATCCGAATTTATTTGATCAAATATTGCCCTAAATCGTTCCTTTTGTGATTTTAGGTTTTTGGAGAGTGAATTCTGGAAAAGAAGCCATTTTGGACGTTTTTGGAGCATAAAAGTGAAGAAAACGGCAAAGTACCAAATTTCCATGCTGAAGATACAAGGTAACGGCGTCAAGAGTAATACCTTGACGGCGTCAGACATGAAGATTAAAAGACCGTAGGTGGTGACGGCGTCAAAGTGGCAAGAATAAAATACCGTGGTCGGTGACGGCGTCACATAGGCCGTCATAAGTAGATCAAGGCCGTCCGAGGAAGTATATGGCGGCGAGGTGACGGCGTCACAAGTAACTCTTGACGCTGTCAGCCTACTTTTCCTATATATAGTTTTCTAGTTTTTTCATTAAAAAGAGAGAAGTTTTGGTGAAACCCTAAAGACGATTTTGGTGTATCTTTTACAGGTTTTTCAAGGGTTCCAAACCCTTGAGACCTTGCATTGTAATTGAGATAAGTGTTCTTCCAATTCAATCAATATGTCTATGTGTTGGTTGTTTATATCTTGTTCTTGTCTCAATTCTACTATGCTAGGCTAGATCTCTTTTGTTTTTGCTTAGATCTAATGAAACCTAGATGTTGATTATGTGTTGATTACTTGTCTATTCTTGTTTTGGATGAATGATATTATATGTTAGGCTTAAGAAAACTGGCAGATCTCCAATTATAACATGCTTGAACGTCTTAAGAAACATGAACCGAGGCGTACTAGGTCTTTATTGGTTGTATTTAATGCATGAGCCACTGTTTACAATCCCTATAGTTGTGCTGGGTCATGGTGTAGGAGGAGATAAGAGCTCATAGAGTTGGGGAGTTATGTATGCCACCCCACGAATGGTATTAAGGAATACAATCCATCATCCATACAAGTGTAACAAGTAATTAACATGTAAAAGATATCTAGGGAGTAGTGAAGTCTAAGTAAACACAATTTCTCCAATTACTGCTCACAACCTTAGTATAATTAGTTTATTTTCATTTTTAGTATTTTATTTTGATTGCATCTTAGTTTTGGGTTAGTTGAATAGCAACTAATTCCGCCCACTCTTCCAAAACCCGAGATTTTACTTGCTTTTATAAAAATATAAAAATACAAAAATAATCATCTCTCACCTTTAGAACTATTAATTAGGTTTTCTAATCCTAGCGACACTATTCCTAAGCTGAACGATCAATCCCCGGTACTTGTCACTATACTATACTACAACGATCAGGTACACTGCCTGGTGGGGGTTGTAAGCTTCTCGAGATCCCTCGAGAGGTAAAGCAAGGTGCGATTCCCACGCATCACATCACCCTCTCATATTTTAGACCTTGTGAAATTCAAGACAGGATGTTGGATTAAAGCTTTCTTTCCATCATGCTCGTATTCACTATTAGATTTATATGTTGATATGTTCTCGATTTCAACGAGCCATTCTCATCACAAGTATGAAAATCTTCTTAGTTGGTGTGATCGAGCTCATGGAGCTTTAAAATTTAACGTTGATGGGTCAGCTATGGGTAAGCTGGGGTTAGCAGGTATTGGTGGTTTGTTACGAAACTCCGAGGGGGTTGTTTTGGCTATTTTTTCAATTCCAGTAGGTGTTTTGGATTCGAATGTTGCTGAGGTGATGGCTATTAAAAAAGCATGTATCATGGTTAAAGAGAATGAGGAGTTGAGGTTCGTTAATATAACTATTGAAAGTGATTCGTTAAATGCGGTGTCTTGGGTTAATTGTCCAGATCAGAGGCCATGGAGGTTGCTTCATCACTTTCACGAGATTGATGATTTCCTATCTGGGAGTTCTAATAAAGTGGTTACGCATATTAAGTGAGAGCGTAACAATGATGCTGATAAGTTGGCCAAAGAAGGTGTATCTCGATCAGTTCCATTGGTTGTTTGGCAGATGGCTTGAGTGTCTCCCTTGGGGTGTTGTTTAGGTGGTTTGTTGGAGGTTTCTTGGACTTTTTACCGTTTTATCGTTGTTTGTTGCTAGTCTTCTGTATTGTGACTTTTAAGTATTGCAATTTTAATAAAGACATCATCTTTCAAAAAAAATAGATGGAGCATCATCATCATTATCAATATTGTGGAAAACTAGAAGGGGGGGTTGAATAGTTTTATGTCTTTTTACTTCATTATAAAATTAGTTTTAAAGTTTAGCTTAGCTTTTAAAAACTTAGATTCGATAATATGTGATCTCAAGTCTTGTACAATATAAACAATTAATACTACACAATATATTATAACGATAAGTAATGAAATGAGCAAGAGATGGAAAGATCGAACCGGAGACAAGAGATTTATAGTGGTTCGGCTACAAGGACACCTTCCTTGCCCTACTCTACTCCCCGAGCACCTAACTCGAGAGTTTTCTTCACTATATCAACAAGCTCCCTTATGGCGGAGAAAATCGTACACACCAATATACACACCAATCTACACACCACTTTTCACACCACAACTTCGTCACACCTAAGTCACGACTTCTATACAATTTCTTCAAATCTATCTACTTCACAACTAACTACTCCACACCTATCTTCTTCACACCAATCTAGTTCCTAACTTATCTTCTTCACACCAAGCTACTAACTAATCACACAATCAATATCTAACACAACTATCTACAATCAAGTATTCACAACAATCTTCACAAACAATAATGTAAATGATCTTTGATGCTACACCAACAACTTGGATGTGGAGATCACAACAAGTTGTAATACTTCTTGTCTTGAGGGATAGAAGTATTCTTCTCTTGCACTTGAGAGAATGAAGGTTGGATCACTTTGAAACAAAGAATTTATATACTTATAATCAAAGGATAAAAGAATGGAGATTTGGATCTAGATCAGAAAGTTTTGTAGTGCAAAAGGTGAGGAAAAAATCCAGGTTTAAGGTGGTATTTATAGGCAACAGAATCTGACAGAGGAGCGTGGCCGGTCCCCTTAAATCATGGCCGGCCCCCTTAAAATTAAGGGGACCGCCCTTTATAATTAAGGGGGCCGCCCAGCTGAAACGGCCAGATTCTTTGTCTTTTAGTGGGAAAAGTTTATTTGGTGAAAAACTAACTGATTTTGGTTAAAAATTTGAATTCATATATTTAGTATGAATAAAACATTTTTCTTTATTACCAAAAGTGTTTTTCAAAAATATATAATATGTTTATATAAATAAATAAACTTTGTATTAGTTAATTAAATACCCCTTTGATCATAAATTACACTAAACACTTTGTTTATTCATACCTTAAGTGATTTGGATGTAAAGAGAAATATTAATCACTAAATACTTGTTTATGTCACAAGTTTTAGTTCTATGAGTTTATATTTTGTGATAATCAAAACATAGAGATATTGATAACATGTTAATAATGTTTTTAGGCATTAATTTATGTCAACAATCTCCCCCTTTTTGATTATTACAAAACCTTAAACTCAATATATCTAAAACTTGTTTTTAGACAAGTATTATAGAGTTTACATTTCTCTTCTCCCCCTTTTTGTAAAATTAAAAAGGTTAAGCCGAGTAAGCTTCGCGAGGGAAGTTTAAACGGGTAGAATGCTCCCCCTTGATGTATGCTCCCCTTCATTTGAGAGCACCAAGGGAACGAGCTATGGAGATCTTTGCTACAAAAATATTTGAAGAGAGCAAGATACACATATATGCAAGGCAACAATTATGCAACTAAACATAGATTCATTCAAGCATTATAGAAATGAAAAGCATTACAACATTCAATACGCTTGAAGCATATTGATAAAAAAAAATAACACAAAAGAGAAGACATAGTCCTATATTGCCTAAGAGAGCACTTGGACTTGCTTGTAACCCATGGTTGATTGTTTTATTTGCTTGAAGGGAAACATAAGCATAAAGCTTAGATGTTTGATTGAGAGGGATATGGGGTGGAGTATGGAGCGGAAGAAGTGGATCTCACGATGTTGTATCGTGTTAAGGGTGGTATTGGATGATTACGAGTGAGAAGATTTTCAATCTAAGAAATATCTTCACTCAAGTAGAAGATTTGTTTTTGAAGGAATATGCAACAAGGGCAAAAGTGAGGGTGGTTTGTAACTTGATCCAAGTTGAGAGAGTGGGGAAGGCAATTTGCATAGGGTGATGATGGAGGTTGCCCTTTGTTGCGTTGTGCAAGATGCATAGCAAGGAGATCACTAAGATCATGGATTTGGTTAATTTCATCACGGAACTTTTGTTTTTCCGTGGCAATGTGGAGGGGATCATAGGTTTGGTATGGAAGAGTTGGGTTTGTGTAGTTGGAATTGTAGTTTGATGGTTGATCAAACTTGTGTGGATCATTATAAGTGGTTGGAGGTTGAGATGTGTAGTTTGGCTTGAAGGAAGATGTTTGGCCAATGTTGTATGGTTTGTAAAGAGGATCAAATGAATGACCTTGTTGGTTTGATGCAAAGTTTGGGAAGTAAGAAGTTGGGGGTGTGGAATGACTTCCAACTTCATTAATGATGATGGATTTGTTTCGAGGGCTTTTTCTTCGCCAAACGGGTTTTTCGGTCATCCTTGCTAGCCTTGAGGCTTTTGATTTTGGTTTGTTTGGAGAGTTCATGATGGGATGAATGGAGAGTTTTGACGATTGGGGATATTTATAGTGTAAGATTTGTGTGTTTAAGGATGGATAAGGTTTGTTTGGGGGATTAGGACAAAATGTGTTGGTGAAAAATGGGAAATGTAGGTTGAAGTGGGCTAAAAAGCAGAAAAGATTCTGTAAACCCGTCCATCAGATGGCCGGTCCCCTTAATTAGGGGGTGGTCCCCTTAAAATTAAGGGGGCCGCCTTACATAATTAAGGGGGCCGCCCATCTGGTGATTTTCAGATTGCCAGAATTGGGTTTTTGGCAGAAAATTTGCAGAAAGGTTGTGTTTTTGGACTTGGATTCAAGCAAGTTCAATTCCTTTAGGCAATGTAGCATCTAATCTAATCATTAAATATCATGCATGCAAAAACACATAGATATAAGAGCAAATAATCAACACATAATAAGCAATAGGAGGTAAGTAAAGGCAAGCACACCTAAGCTTCCTAAGGCACCTATCTTAGATTAAAGGCAAAGGCAATTAGTGAGTGAAAAACTAATGATGGATCAAGATGACACCATTACTAGTGAATTTGTCCTAGTGAGTGTCTATATGCAACAAATGTGGAGTTGTGATTGTTTCGACTCCTAGTAGCAAAAAGAAATAACGATCCTAAGAAACAAACCAAATGATCTCCTTGATTCAATTTTTGCTCGGTCATGAATGTCAAAGATATATATTAGATTATATACCTTGACAATTTATGTGAGAGTTTATGCATGATTTTGAAATACAATGTTTTTAGAATTAGTCAACAATGCAAGGAAAATGATTTTCATGTGATTCCTAGATTGTGAGAATAATTTTTAGAGAAAATTGATTGAGTTTAAAAAAAAAACAATTTATGCAAAGAAAATAAATCTTCTTAATCTTTAGTTTTGTGCGAAATAGATTCCTAGACTCAGAAAAGGTGGAATGGAAGAAAAATAAATTTCATGCAACTATAAATTAGAATTAATTCAATGTAATTTAGTCAACTTGTTCCATCATTCCTAATCCTAAACGCAAGTGGTTGAATAATTCACGCTTAAGGGGTTTTGTGAATATATCCACAATGTTGTCTTCCGATGCAACCTTTTCTATAGATATATTTTCTTTTTGTACATTATCCCTAAGAAAATGGTGACGTATTTCTATGTGTTTAGTCCTAGAGTGTTGCACCGGATTTTTACTTAAATCTATCGCACCTTTGTTATCGCGCATAATGGGGACATTTTCTAACCTAATGCCATAGTCTACGAGAGCTTGTTTCATCCATAGTGCTTGTTGACATGCCTTTTCGGCGCTTACATATTCGGCTTCGGTGGTAGAAATAGCAAGAGCGGTTTGCTTCTTCCAAAACCAAGACGTTAGACAACATCCCATAAACGTGCAAATACCGCTAGTACTCTTTCTATCTACGTAGTCTCCCGCATGATCCGAATCCGCATAGACAATGGTTTCTATGCCGGATTCCTTAGGATACCATAATCCTAAGTGTATAGTGCCTTTAACGTATCGGAAGATACGCTTAACCGCTTCTAGGTGAGAGGTTTTGGGATCCTCTTGAAAACGGGCACAAAGGCAGACACTAAACATGATATCGGGTCTACTTGCCGTCAAGTATAGTAAACTACCTATCATTCCTCTATACTTGGTGTTATCTACGGACTCACATTCATTGTCCTTTGTGAGCTTTACCTCCGTAGACATGGGTGTTTTCATGGGTTTTGAGTCTTCTAGGCCAAATTTCTTAAGCATTTCCTTAATGTACTTAGATTAGTTAAAGAATATTCCATCTTCTAATTGTTTTATTTGTAATCCTAGGAAGAAATTAAGTTCACCCATCATACTCATCTCAAACTCATCATGCATGATTTTGGCAAATTCATCACACATGTCTTGACAAGTCGATCCAAATATAATGTCATCAACATATATTTGAACAATGATGAGATTTGGGTCTTTCCTTTTAGTGAAAAGAGTGTTATCTACCATTCTCATGGAATAATCATGTTTAATAAGAAAAGCTTTTAATCGATCATACCAAGCTTTGGGAGCTTGTTTGAGTCCATACAAAGCTTTCTTTAACTTATAAACATAATCAGGTTTTGCGAAGTCAATGAATCCTGGAGGTTGTGCCACATATACCTCCTCATTGATAAAACCGTTAAGGAATGCACTTTTCACATCCATTTGGAATAACTTGAAATCTAGGGCGCAAGCATAGGCAAGTAATATCCTAATTGATTCTAGTCTAGCTACGGGGGCATAAGTTTCGTCATAATCAATTCCTTCTTGTTGATTATAACCTTGGGCAACTAACCTAGCTTTATTCCTAGTAACTATTCCATTCTCGTCTAACTTATTCCTATATACCCATTTGGTTCCTATGATGGACATATCCTTTGGATTTGAGACTAGTTCCCAAACATCATTCGCCTTAAATTGATTTAATTCTTCTTGCATAGCTATAATCCAACTTTCATCCTTTAAAGCCTCGCTAATATTCTTAGGTTCTATTGCTGAGAGGAAACAAAAGAAATTGTTTTTATCTTGGGCTTGTGATATAAGGGTTCTTTGGTTAAGATGTCCTATTATATTATCTAATGGATGTGATCTAGATTCTTTAATATCAACAATTTCGTTATTTTCTAAGTGAATGTTTTCATTATCATTTCCTATGGGTTTTGTTTTACTAACCTCAATAGCTTCATCTTCGACTAAATCATCATCTTCTAAAGGTAAAGTTTTAGGAGGTGGTGGTGTTTCATCAAATGTTACATTTAGTGATTCCTCTACTTTCATGGAGTGTTTGTTAAGTATTATATATGCTTTGCTATTTTGTGAGTATCCTAAAAATATTCCTTCATATGATTTTGGATCAAATTTAGTGAGATAGTTCTTAGTGTTTAAAATATAGCATTTACTTCCAAATACCCTAAAGTAGCTTAAGCTTGGTTTTCTACCTCTTAATAACTCATAAGGAGTTTTTCCTAGAATTCTTCTAATTGATACCCTATTTAAAATATAAGTTGATGTATCTACGGCGTGACACCAAAATTTTTGTGGGATGGATTGTTCATTTAACATGGTTCTACTCATTTCTTGTAGTGACCTATTTTTTCTTTCTACTACGCCATTTGATTGAGGAGTACGAGGAGCGGAGAAATTGTGAGATATTCCATTTATCTCGCAATATTTTCCGAATTGTACTTCGTTATCAAATTCTCTACCATGGTCCGTCCTAATGGCAACTATTGAGCATCCTAATTTATTTTGAATCATTTTACTAAATATTTCGAATTTTTCAAAGGCTTGGGTTTTGTCACTTAAAAACCTAGTCCACGTGTATCGTGAGTAGTCATCTACTATTACTAAGGTATATTTGTTTCCTCCATAGCTCCGCACAGCGGATGAACCAAAAAGATCCATATGCAATAATTCTAGGCACCTAGTAGTGGATACTATATTCTTGGCTTTGTGACTAGCATGAGCTTGTTTTCCAATTTTACATGCATCACAAAAATGCTTGTCATATTTTAGATTAGGCAAATTTCTAACTAATTCCTTAGAGGCCAAAGATTGTATTTGTTGCATGTTAGCATGTCCTAATCTCCTATGCCATAGTGTAGAGTTTTCATCTAGGGTCGTTAGGCATATCCTATCCTCAGGTTTGTTTCCTAGTTTCATAACATATATGCCACCTTTTCTAATTCCTCTACCTATAATTTTTCCATTCTTAACTATTTCGCTATCATCTTCGGTAAATGTGACTCTACATTTATTATCACATATTTGTCCTACACTAAGCAAATTATATGTTAATTTATCTACATGCTCTACATTTTCAATAGTAAGTGAGTCTTGAGAGATCGTACCTTTGCCAATGATTTTTCCACGTAAGTCACTACCGAAAATAACGTTACCTCCATTGTATGCCTTATATGTAGAGAATAGATTGCGATTCCCCGTCATGTGCCTCGAACATCCGCTATCTTTAATCCATTCGTCAGGTTCCAAGTCAATTCCTAAACATATTTCATCGGTTTCTTTTGCCATAAAGCACTTTTCGTCTCTTGGCTTTTCAACTTCTTCTTTGTCATTATCACTCCATGTTCCACTAACAAACGCACCTTGATTTTCATAACCCGGTGGCTTTAGACATTCGCCTATGAGATGATTTGGACTTCCACATCTAAAGCACTTTCTTTTCCCGTAGTTGTCACTTCTATTCCTTTGGAATGCTCTTCTTTCGTCTCGTGATGATCTAGTGAATCTTCCTCGTCTCTTGAAGAACTTCTTGAATTCTCTTACGGCCATTGCACATTCTTCGTCTTCACTTTCGTCACTTGAATCATCATCATCACTAGATTCCTTTTTGGCTTTTAGAGCAATGGACTTGGTTTGTTCTTTCTTGACTTTGACCGTTTCCGAATCTCTTCTTATGATTTCTTCATGAACCTTCAAGTTGCCAATTAGGTCATCTAGTGATAACGTCATCAAGTTCTTTGATTCTTCGATTGCCGTGACCTTAGCTCGCCATTTTGGATGCAATACCCTAAGAAATTTCCTAACACAATTTTTACTAGAAAATGTCTCATCAAGTGCTTTTAAACTTGTGATGATAGTGTTAAACTTAGCAAAAGCATTATCAATTGATTCCTCTTCCGGAATCGTAAATTGTTCATATTGTTGTACAAGAAGATCTATTTTATTATCTTTGACTTGGCTATTACCTTGGTGAGTAATTAATAAAGAATCCCAAATTTCTTTGGCGGTTTTACACATAAAAATTCTTTCATATTTTTTGCGTGGTAACGCATTATAAATTACCATTTTAGCCTCATTATTTTTTGCTAATTTCTTTTTCAAATCATTATTTTGTTCTTCAAAAGATACAATTTCATTCATTTTAGTTTCAACATTATATTGAATAGGAGGAAAATCACCAAAGGTAATAATATGCAAAGATCAAGATCTTTTGATTTCACATAAGTTTCGAATCTATTTTTCCAATATAAAAATCCATCACTTTCAAATAGTGGTGGTCTTTGCATAGATTGCCCTTCTAAATATTTTAAAGAATCCATAGATCGTTACAAGTTTTAAAATACAATATATTTTAAAGATCTTGTTAGACGTGGCTCTTGATACCAATTGTGGAAAACTAGAAGGGGGGTTGAATAGTTTTACGTCTTTTTACTTCGTTATAAAATTATTTTTAAAGTTTAGCTTAGCTTTTAAAAACTTAGATTCGATAATATGTGATCTCAAGTCTTGTACAATATAAACAATTAATACTACACAATATATTATAACGATAAGTAATGAAATGAGCAAGAGATGGAAAGATCGAACCGGGAGACAAGAGATTTATAGTGGTTCGGCTACAAGGACACCTTCTTTGCCCTACTCCACTCCCCGAGCACCTAACTCGAGAGTTTTCTTCACTATATCCACAAGCTCCCTTATGGCGGAGAAAACCATACACACCAATCTACACACCACTTTTCACACCACAACTTTGTCACACCTAAGTCACGACTTCTACACAACTTCTTCAAATCTATCTACTTCACAACTAACTACTCCACACCTATCTTCTTCACACCAATCTAGTTCCTAACTTATCTTCTTCACACCAAGCTACTAACTAATCACACAATCAATATCTAACACAAATATCTACAATCAAGTATTCACAACAATCTTCACAAACAATAATGTAAATGATCTTTGATGCTACACTAACAACTTGGATGTGGAGATCACAACAAGTTGTAATACTTCTTGTCTTGAGGGATAGAAGTATTCTTCTCTTGCACTTCAGAGAATGAAGGTTGGATCACTTTGAAACAAAGAATTTATATACTTATAATCAAAGGATAAAAGAATGGAGATTTGGATCTAGATCAGAAAGTTTTGTAGTGCAAAAGGTGAGGAAAAAATCCAGGTTTAAGGTGGTATTTATAGGCAACAGAATCTGACAGAGGAGCGTGGCCGGTCCCCTTAAATCATGGCCGGCCCCCTTAAAATTAAGGGGACCGCCCTTTATAATTAAGGGGGCCGCCCAGCTGAAACGGTCAGATTCTTTGTCTTTTAGTGGGAAAAGTTTATTTGGTGAAAAACTAACTGATTTTGGTTAAAAATTTGAATTCATATATTTAGTATGAATAAAACATTTTTCTTTATTACCAAAAGTGTTTTTCAAAAATATATAATATGTTTATATAAATAAATAAACTTTGTATTAGTTAATTAAATACCCATTTGATCATAAATTACACTAAACACTTTGTTTATTCATACCTTAAGTGATTTGGATGTAAAGAGAAATATTAATCACTAAATACTTGTTTATGTCACAAGTTTTAGTTCTATGAGTTTATATTTTGTGATAATCAAAACATAGAGATATTGATAACATGTTAATAATGTTTTTAGGCATTAATTTATGTCAACAAATATTATGTTATTAATTATTTATTATTATTAAGAAGCATATTTATATTAGTAGTTCATAATATTAATATGATGTTAGAAATATTAAATTTATATATTATTATTATTTTATAAATATAATAATTGTTTGTATATCTTAATTATTACAATTATGAATATGTTTATTTTATTATTATTATCATTATTAATCTCAATTGAATTTAATTATATTTAATTCTGTTTAAGCCCATTTACTTCTGTTCAATTTAGGTTCCTTAATATATGTTCAATTGAGATCAATTCATTCGAAGAGAACATAGTCTTAGAATTTGATGTCAGGAATTATATTCATTTAGCGAGCAATTAGATAATGGAGCTAATGTGTGCCATGGTGATTGTTATAGTGCCACAAGTTTATGCTAAAAGATACATTGCGGGTGATAACAAGGGTTGGACTTCCAATGTTAGTTACACTGTTTGGGCCAGTGATAGCACTTTTACCTTGGCGATTAGCTCTATAATTTCCTTCTCTTTCTCTTTCTATCTCTTACTGTATTGTCTTTAGATCTGTTTGCCACTTGTGTTTGTAAATTTTTTTATGTTTAGATCTGTTTTGTGTTAGTTTTAGTGTTTTAGTAGTCTTTTAGAACATGTAATGCTTATATTAGATTTACTTCCAACCGTACTTTAAGAAATAGTTAATTCAAGTATATGTTCTTTATCCACTACTCTTGTACTTCTTAGACTTATATGCAAAAGTGTTTTCTTTTTGCTTTTGTGAAGTTTCTACCCAATAATTCATGTCTTGACTAAGAGAGTAACAAAGTTGTCAATAGCGACGATAGCGGTCGCTATCGTGTGCTACGTAGTGAAGCAGTCATCAGCCGCTATTATCATTTAGCGACAAAATAGCGAAACGGTGGTTCAGGTGGAGGTGCAGTGGCGGCGCATCACGGTGGTTCAGGTGACGAGGTTTTCAGGGTTTGTTCGGAATTTAATGGTGATTACAATGGTGTCGGAGGTGAGACCCCACTCGCCGGAAAAATGGCTAAATATAGTTTTTTTACAGTGAACTGTGGCGGTGTTTGAGCGGCTGCTATAAGTGGTAAGTAACCCTAGAAGTGAGGCTGGGTAATATAAAGAAAAAAGATACACTCAGCCCCTTTAACTTCTTTAACTTGAACAAAGACAGCAATACACTTAAACTCTTCTTTAGCAGAATTTGGATTGTCCATGATTGGCCCCTGTAATATTAAAAGTAAATTAAAAAACCTTAATTTAACTAAAGCATTAATTTATATTTAAAGCCCAATATTTTTTATACTTGCTTAGTTATTTATACTAAAATGTATCAATGTACATATAATTTTAAAATTTATACTTGCTACTATTTTATCGCTAAACAAAATAGCGGTCGCTATTTATCACTATCCGCTATGTAGCATATAGGTGACTCGTCGCTATTTATCGCTATTCGCTATGGACAACTATGGAGAGTATATATTCAGTTAGTGAGATTTTATAGGATCTCATTGACTCAAACGTTATTTTCAGCTCGGGTACTTTACTCAATATTCATTGATATCGCATGAGTGAGGTAAAATGTATTTCAAATGATCTTCGACATCCTTAAAACTAGTTACTGAATGAGCTTTATACGACATTTTCGAATTTCATATCAAAAAGTAAACTTGAATTTTTAAATCTTTAAGAAAATTTGTCAACAACAAAAATATCTTTTTCAAAAGATGAATACAAGCAAAATAAGCGAAAAGTAAAAGCGCGCTACAATTCAAACTGTCACTTAACCTAATTCACCCATAATCATCTTAATTCTATCCGTGTAGTTACAATCGCTTTATCAACTACTCGCAATTCGAATCGTTTTAACGAATAAAGTAACCAATTCGTTTCGTTTTCTTTTTACAGTCGTTACTGCAGTTAGCGAATTTTTACACAATTACAAGCCCTAGATGTCACAAATCGTCGAAAGCGAAACCGCTATTAGATCTAATTGGACCATGTTATGTGTTTGGTGATCGAATATCATGTTCTATAGAGGTGCGTGATTATTCGTACTGTTTGTTATCTTCGTAGGTGATTTCGTGTATCTTTAGTGGTAATACAGGTTCTGTTTATCTCGATTATGTTATTAACTGATAGAATATATATAGTTATTTAGCTTAATGAATCTGATTCAGTTGTAGCTTTTAGTTATAGGTAGTTTAATTTATATGCTGAACGGATGGAATGGACTCGATCTTTTGTTAGTGATAATTTAGCTTTTGATTATGTCAGAATTCCAGTTGCTAGGTAGTATTATATATAAACGGATTGAATGCTGAACTAGTTGTAGAACATATGTATTGGACTCGATCTGTTTTAATTTTTTTTTTAGTTTAATAATACGAATATTATTTGATTTATGATGAAAATGTCAAGCAGGTGTTGCTTGTATTAAACCTTAGACGAAAAATTAAACTGATACAACTTTTAGGTTTTTCAGAATTATAGATGCTAATTCAAATGAATTGATTGCTGAATTTGTTGTTTCAGCTGTTAGTTAAATCAGTTACAGCCTTATAGGTACATTAGATCAGCTGTTGGTTAACAGTTGTTGAATCATCGGTTAGTTAAATTATATGCATACGGATGGACTTGATCTGTTTTCAAAATTTTAGTTTAACATGCAAACTGTCGAACTAGTTGTTACTGCTGAGGTATAGTTACATTTGTGCTGCAATCCGAATTTTTTCGATTTATGATGAAAATGTGAAGTTTTTATTAAACCTCATATAAAGTCAGGTTTTATTTTTTAAATAATTGTCGAAGTACATTAATATGTGCTCAAATCATGTACTCCAATTAATTAGCACATTCTTTCATGGTTCATGTTTTACATTGTATTTTATATGAACGGATCGAATGCTGTGTTAGTTGTAGCAGCTGTTAGTTGAATCGGTTATAGGTACTTCTGATTATTGCAAAATGGATGGACTCAGCCTAGGCATACTGACAGTTAATTTAGTTCTTACTGCTACGTATATTTAATTATATGTCGGATATTACTTGCTTTATGATGATAACGTGAATCAGGTGCTGCTTGCATTGAACCATATGTACTGTCAGCTTGTTAGTTAATTTATTGTGTAATTTTACTTGAAACAGGCTTTCTGATGTAAACGCTGAATAACTTTCTGACATGATGAAGCAGATAAATGTGTCTCAGTGGACTTTGTATTGTTGCGGAAAGTATCCGAGTGGTCTTGGTGCTCTTTCAGAAAGTATCGACAACTTCAATAGGAATATATGCGATCTTGAGAATTGGTCGTTCCATAATCATCTTTCAGGTAGTGATTTGCTTCTAGTGTACCCAAATTTCATATATAAGTCTAATAGAACATGACCTTTAAAATGATAATAAACTACTAATTTGTGTGGATTTGTTATAGTTTTAGCCATCTGATGTTTGTTAGTGGTAAATAAAAGATATAACAGGACATGGAAAGATTATTAAATGAACAGAAATTGCATAAGACATGCTCTTACATTGCACATGTTGCAGATTCAAAGGTGTTGTGTGCGCTGGTAATAGAATGGCTAAAGGATTTGAGAGATGAAGCAGAATAACTGCAGGCTCGTCTTAAATTCAAGAGAAACATTCTAGGCTTTTTAACCAAATATGCTGCATTTTTTTTCCATCTTTCAATCGCATCATTGATGAGTTTGAACCCTGCCAGGTAATATATTTGTACATGACCCACTCACGTAGAATCTGAATATTCTTAGAATGGCATGTCACGCAGTGAACTGCTATATTACTGCAGAGGAGTTTTATCACGGCCCATGTTTATGTTAAAGAAGTTTCCTTCTGAGAACTGAAGTTAATTTCATATATGACCAAATATAAAGGGAGTTGGAATTTATCAAATTTCTTTAACTTAGTTTTGGGTCATGTTTATTTCTTTTACGGACTAGCATCCATTTAACAGTTTACGCTATTTCTTCTCTGGTATTATTGTGATGGAGAGTCTTAGAAAAACCATTGCATACCATTGCCGTAGATGACTTTTGTGTTTATCTGTTTAATGATTTGTTAAAAAATTGTTTATTGAATGAGTCACAGCTCAGGTTCAGATTAAACTAATACTATATCTTGATTGACTAGTTCTATATTACATATGCATTATATTAGTCAATGTCTTACCTTGAAAATTCCAACTAACCAACTCAATCATCAATTAATATATAATGAAACGCAAGAATTTTGATAAGTCCTACACAGGACATTTGTTAGATTAATTTTTTAAAGTTAATATTAAGAATTTGATCAAATCTTTTCTGATAAAGCTTGAAATTTTTTCAAACTTGTTAAATAAATATGATGAATGCAGTATTCAGTCAAGTTTACGTAAAGAAATTATATAAAGGTTAGGTAAGTTAGTAAGTAAGACAAGCCTTTTAATAAAGCCCAAAACTATAAGTTTCTGGTTTGTTTAATTTTTAGAAGTTGACATTGACTCAAAGTTCTATATAAATCCATGTCTAAAACTTAAGTTTTTCATATACCAAATAATCATCCCTCACGCATTAGTGATTAATTCTTATATGTTAGTATTTGATTTTGCATCCATTTTATGCTCTGGTTATGCAGAATATTAAGCTGTAGTGATGAACCCCATTGGCAACCAACACCGTGTTAACATTCCAAGTGCTTCAAGTACTCAGTCAACACAACCACTTCCACAAAATCTACCTTGTCAAGATCTACTTGATGGTAAGTTCTATACTAGGAAAAGGAAAAGTAGTTGATGTAAAGCCTAGCAAGTAGCTAGGAAAAGGAAATTTGAAAAGGCATTTTGAGATGGAATAATATACTTGGTTGAAATAAACTTCTTATTTTACTAGTATAATTGTAGGATGGACAAGTTAGCAAAAAGAAGTACTACCACTACCACAAATTTATCATTTTTTTCATAACTTTGTTGTTATTGTGACTCAACATAGTATATGCTTTATATAGAAAGAACAAAAAGTTGTATAAATAGTTTCAGTCAGCTTTTTGTGTCTCTTGACACCATAAATAGACATAATAAAGTCAAAGGGAAAAACTTTAAACCCAGTCACCTTCCAGGTTGATGGTCACATAACTTGGATCAGTCTCCAGTTGCAAGGGATCATCGATTTTGAGATATTAAGTAAATCAGACTAGATTTTTTTTTTTTTTTTTTTTTTTTAAGCAAACAGCAACTGCGGAAAGGTATTTCTTATTTTTGATTAGGCTCCAGAAGAGTTGCAAAGTTGCTATTCTAATTTCAAGAAAACCCAATGAATGAGGAACTGGAGTTGAGATCTCATAAGACTGAAATAGATCTTAAAACGAAAGTATAAACCAATAGGCTGAGTTTCATTTGATAATGATATATGTTATAGCTGAATGGACCGATACTATTTATTAAATGATGTTGCCATAATCATTTAAGCTTTATCTTATATTAAAAATAAAACGATTGCACTTATTCTGGTGTACAAATAGTTTAATAAGCTTTTGAACTGTTTAGATGGAAGACGAGAAGAGTACCTCGAACTCTGTGTTCCTTTGCACAAAGCATCCATGAGAGGTGATTGGAAAGCAGCTAAGAACATTTTAGGCAAAAAGGAAGACCTCATAAAGTCTAGTATCAATAGAAACAATGAAACAGCACTTCATGTTGCAGTGTCTAGAGGACACAGAGCTTTTGTGAAAAATTTGGTTAGTTTGATGGAAAAAAAGGACTTGGAGCTTCGTGATAACAATTCCTACACTGCTTTTTGTTTAGCAGCCTCAAATGGAGATATTAAAATGGCCGAGATATTGTTGAAAGAAAACAAAGCCCTTATAGATATTCCTACTGGTCAAGGAATGATGCCACTCCACATAGCACTTTCAAGTCGTAGGCGAAATATGGTGGAATTTCTCTATGATAATTCTAAAAGCATGCAAGGTGATTTTTGGACACGCGAGAATCAGATTTGCTTTCTCTTGGCATGTGTCAAAGCTGATTGTTTTGGTAAGTATATATTCTCGCAGGTAGTTGTTTTATTGGAACCTATTTATCTACCTATTTCCATCGCATCATGTATTCTTATTCTATCTTATATCACAAATTATGTTATCATGAGCAACTCGTAGCTTGAATAGTCACATTTATTTTGGTTCTTCGAGTACATGGTATCGTTTAGGCACATACATTAAAAAAGTATTGGAAGGAGACCTCAACTGCTGAATCTCTTGGAATGTCAATAAAAAATTCCAGGAACGGCCACAAGAATATCGTTTAGGTGCGTAAAAAAAATAAATAAATAAATAAAACAAGATAAAAAAAATATATAAAAATAAGGACCTCTGACTTCCGACGGTAGCTAAAGAGGAATCCTTCCGTTTATAGGTTATTGCTCAACCATATTGGCCACCTGTATCACATGCCACATATGGATTGTGTATAAATGCATTTACTCATTCGGCTTACAATTGTTTACTTTTAGAAATTATAAGGCCCAATAATAAATCAAGCACAACTTTTGAAAGAAACTAATTTAGCCCAAGTGGTTAATTATTTCCTCAAAGGTTTATTATTAATTGGTATGGTTTTTGTGATCCTGTTTAAATTACCATCTAGTTCACAAAACATGTAAATGTAAAGACCCGTAACTGAATGGGTAAACAGATATTTGAAAGATGCTTTAGTTTGTAGCAAAAGAAATGGAGGATTATTTATAAATGCCAAAAATAGTGCTTCCAAGCCATGAAAGACCAAATAGGTAAATCTTTGTAGGGAGATTGAGGTAGCGTTGTTAAGTCTTACTCCGTAATTATGTGGTATCATACTGTACTTCTTTTTTATACTAGTTATAACTTGGGGTATTTTTTTTTTCCTTTCCTGCCACACACGTTTAACAATCGTGGATCCGTCAATGCCTATAACGGGTTGGTTTGGGAATGTATCTCTTAGACTCGGTGCTTCAGGTTAGTATTCTGCTTATTGAGGTCTGATTCTTAGGTGAATTATTCCTGAATTTCCAAGGGAATGTTTGGCTAGATGTAGTGAAATAAGTTATATGGATTCAACGATAGGAGATATTGGGTTTCTATTCTAAAGGTTCCAAGGGAATGATTGCACATCTTCTGTTTACATACTTGCATACAATTAATCCCGCATTTCACTTCTCTTGTGTTCTTCACAGAAATTTACATCATTAATAAATACTTTGCAGATATCGCATTACGAGTAGTCAAGGACCAACCAGAACTTGCATTAGATGGAGGGAGTGTGCTAAGAGTTTTGGCTCAAAAGCCTGAAGCATTTAAATCAAACGTAATAGTTTCATCAATGAGGCGACTATTTGCTATTTTATATCCAAATTCTATTACGTTGAATTGCAATGTGCGTCCAGCCTTGACATTGCTAAGATTCATTTTGAAAAATATCGCGAAATTGCATTGGGCAGAAATTCAGGCCATAATGAGAGGGCCATTTGAGCCGATTAAGGAAGAAAACACAGCAACGTTAGGGGTTGAAAAGCCAATCGATGCAAGGTCTTCGAGTGCACTTTTTTTAGCTGCAGAAGCAGGCAACGTTGATTTTATAGTTGAGGTCATTGAACAATATCCAGAGCTACTACAAGAGATAAATGATATTAAGCAAAGTATATTTCACGTTGCAGTCTCATATCGTCATAAGAAAATCTTTGGTCTATTATATGAGATAGGTTCATCCAGGGATAGCATAGTTACTCTAGAAGACATACATGGTAATAACATGTTGCATTTAGCCGGGATCTGTTCAAATAGTTCAAATGGTAATGCTTCTGAGTACATTCCAGGAGCAGCCTACCAAATGCAACAAGAATTAGTATGGTTCAAGGTACATCTTTCTTTATACTCCTTTTCTTCAATGCTCAATTGTTTTAATTGTTTGGCATTTAATTTGTAATTTGATCCATCATAATCTGCATGGGGTGATTAAACGGAATTATTTAATGGACATTATATAAGATGAACTGTGTTACAAAAAAATAAGGATTAAATGTGAATCTTTGATAAACGTACACATATCATTTTTTTTTTTTTTTTTTATTATTTTTTTTTTGTAACCATAATTTCCGACCTTTTGGCCAACTAATTCACGGGGTTTGAACCCACCGCCACACAGAATTAATTAGTAGATCATCATGTTTCAAAGGCATTAATTAGCAGAGATAAAAGAAATGGGAGAAAGTAAATTAGTAGATCATCATCATGCAATATGTAGTCGTAACAGCCAGCAAACCATAAGAAGCATGGTAATACCGTAACACTGGGATCACACCACATTTACGTCACATACAAAGATGTTAACAGGAGATATTCTAACATGAAGTAAAGAGAGAAATTGCAATTAAAAAGAAATTAAAACTTCTAACAAAAACACTATTGAACAACTTACATGCATGTTAAAAATTGTTTGCCTACAGACTCTAGCGAATTGATCAAGCATAAAATATAAGCATTCAAATTCAATAATTTCACGGATTAATAAAGGACTGAAGTGTGTAAATGAGATGATTCATTGCAATTGTTTCAAAATTGAGGGGTGGATATGAGATCAACTGGGAATCGAGTGAAATGCAGTTATAAAAAAACTAAAAGAAAAACCCAAACAACTCCTCTGAATTAGGATTTCAGTGTTCGTATGTCTATATAGAATGTGTCGGTATATGCAAAACTTCTACTCACACTAACTAGAAAATTGTAGGTAAAATCTAACATAATTTACTCTCAAAATTTTAAAGTGTCAGTCACAACTCACAAACATAAGAAATCTACTCACACTTATAAAAAGTGTCTACAGAAACTATTCTTTTAGTTGCATTATATAAGAAGTTGGACATTTCCTCACACTTTCTAATAATTGCTAGTAAAAACTAAGCATGCATTTGGTTGGAGGGTTTAGCTACTTTGAATGGGAATAAAGAAACGCACCCACCTTTATTCACATGTACCAAACGAGTGAATGTCATGCTAATAAAGATGGCATGATTTCTTCTGCTACCAAACTTTTCTACTTCATAGATGGCATATGGTTCTTAAAAAATTGAGGATAACAAGGTTTTCGGGTGCTCGCGCGTTGCAATGGGATGGTTCTCGTTAGTGTTAATATTCGTGTAAGTTTCTCTTTTTAAACAGAAGAATTGTAAATTGAACTCGCGACTTTTGGTATAATAATTATATGTTTTCAACCACCGGAACAAGAATACAAAGTAAATAGTTGAAAAGAATAATTTTAAAAGGTAAAATTTTGGTTATTAATATTAAGAAAAAATTTATATTGGCATAAGTCTGTATGGATACAGAGAATAATATAATGGTGAATGAATCTTTGATTGATTATCTTAATTGATTACATTGTACAGATTTATAGCAATACTAGGAATATTGTAGACCTGTGCTTGAGCCCGTTACATCTCTACAATAACACTCCCCCGTATTTCGAGCACCGAAATCATGAAAGCTCCAACTGGAGATTAAAAGCTAATAAACAATAAATCAAAGCAAATAAATAATTGTTGATGAAGACATTCGACAACAAGCGAAAGCACATCTTCTTAGTATAAACCAAAGTATCCTGACCAAAAAGGGATAACCCAAAGTATCCCCTACAACTAAGACAAACAGAATAACCCAAAGTATCTCCTACACTAAAACAAAGTAAATTAAAAATAAATAAATAAATAAAAAAAAAAAAAAAAAAAAAAAAAAAAAAAAAATAGGTGGTGGTTCTAAAACTTTAACCCCAAAGAACCTTCCGAACAAACGGAACATATTTTTCTTTAGAAAAACATAAAGATCCACCATTTTTTTTATTGAATATTCATTAGTCAAACCCATTATTCAATCTTATTCCCATTATTCTATCTTATTCTAACGATTCCATATCATCCAATTAAAGCAGCACCATCTTCAAACAAAGACACATGGCAGAAGGTTTAGGCAAACAACCATCTTTGTGATACCAATTAAAAAAGAATTAATTACACCATTGAATAGCGGAAGCAATTGTTTTAGGTATGGACTTAAAAATAGACTTATGATATTGGGTTGTAGAAATTTGATTGTGGCGGGTAAATGAAAAAAGAATTAGGGTTAGGTTTAAAGGGAGCCCTCCGAATCTTTGGTGTGTAGCCGGAGGCTGGAGACGGCGATGTGGATCGTTGTTTTGTGTTTAGGGTTTTTAGAGGATCAAACCCTCTGATACCATGTTAGGATACAGAGAATAATATAATGGTGAATGAATATTTGATTGGCTGTCTTGATTATTTATAACAATACTAGGATTATTCTAGACCCGAGCTTGAGCCCGTGACATCTCTACAATAACAAAGTCTAAATACAAGGTAAAAGATTAGAAAATTTTATATAGGCTAAATTGTAAATTACTATCCATTGCAAGGTTGTAAATATCGCTCGGTAGTACCATGGCGGTTGACCCCCGCCAAGCGCCATATCGGTCTTGGCGGCGATCGGTCTTGGTGGCGATATGGCGGCACCAAGGTGGAGACCATAACTTATAAAGGAATTTATTTAAAAAAAATAAATATTAACAATATCAATGTTTTTGTTATTTTTAATTATATATCTTTTATTCTATAATTATAAATTTGCTATTTCTCTAACATAACCTAGAAAAGCTTCATGATTTGTTCCCCAAATTAAAACAAAATCAAGAAAATTGAAGTTGACCGGCATGAATATGAAGAAAAAAAAATAGTTCTGAAGTTGACAGGCGTTGACCAATTTTGAAAGAAACCCTAGATCTGACGTTGATCGTCGTTAACGGACCGCCGCCATTGTCGATTTTGACCAATTTTGACGGCCATTGACCAAAACTGATAAGTTAGATTGATATAGGAAATATCGTGGCGGTGGACCATCGCCAACCGCCATGGCGCCACCATATCGGCCGCCGTGGCCGATTTTTACAACACTGATCCATTGTATAACAATTGTTTATAACTCATACTCCCTCCGTCCCATATTAAATGCCCAGGTTTGACTTTTCAAGTCTTTTTTATCAAGTTTGACTTTAAATACTTTTGGTTATTTTATATAATATTTGATAAAAAGTATACGCAATGAAAATATATTTAAAACTTAATCTATTTATGTATTTTGTATAAAGTATTATATTATACAAACAAAAATATTTAATGTCAAAGTTGAGAAAGAAACATTTAAAAAAGTCAAACCGGACATTTAATATAGGACGGATGGTGTAATAAGCAAGCTTTATGTTTCCCGCACTTCGCGCCGGGTTAAAATAATTTTATATTTCCATGTTTATAAAATACTAGCAGGGTACCCGCGCGTTGCAGCGGCGGGTACCCTGAAATAATTTTTTTTGATAAATAATGTATTTTAGTTTATTATGTTTCTTTTTGACAATAAATTTACAGATATCAAGAATTTCGTATAGCCCGTGCCCGTTCGAGTCGAACCCGTTGGCCCGTGCCTATTCGGGCTCGAGCCCGTTTGGTTGGCGCCCGTTCGGGCTCAAGCCCATTTGGCCCGTTGCCTGTTCACGCTTGAATATTTATTCAAAATAACAACTTAAGACAAAAGGTTTTTTTTCTTTTTTTTTTCTTTTTAAAAAAAATACAAAAATCGTCCCTTGTTTAAAGTTTGTTAAATTTTGAAACACAAGATCCTTCATTTTTTTGTTTTTACCAGGCCAACAAATATTTAGGATGTAGCAGCCCAAAGAATGTCCATCACAAAACCCATACTAAGCTACCCTAATAATACTCTCACAAACTCACGCAGCCACAACAAACACTCCCCTTTTTTCTTTCACCAAAAACACAGAGATCTAAAAAAATATATCTTGTATCCACCAAAAACAAACACAAAGTGTCTATGGTTCATGTTTCTTCTTTCTTTACTTTCGTGAATAATGGAACCACAAGTGGTGGTCAATGTACGCATGCTTATTAGGGTTTTTCTACTTCTTTTCATCTCATTTTGTAGGAAAGACAATTAAACCAAGCTACTCAAATTTTAGTCGATGGTAAGTCACTTTTATCCATCTGATTTCTGTTTTACCATGATTTATTTTTTATTTTTTTTTCCTTATGAAATTTTGAATGTTTCATTTGTGCAGGTATATAGGGTGGATATTAGTAGCGGCTCTATACCATCTTCCAAGTTTTCAGTCAATGGGAGTGGATATGAGGATGAATCTTTCGTTGTTCCTAACAATATACAGCTCATCAATTTTTGTACTACTTGTTTTCCACTTAATTTTTCAGTCAACGAATGTTCATAGAGGGTTGTACTTTAGGTTTAAATCATTGTAAATTTAGGTGCTGGGGTGTTTTAAAGGCTATTTAATGTATATATTTTTGTATTTTGGTCTGAATTTCGTGTCATGCATGTTTTGCTTGTACACAATGCTTTACTTGTTGTAATTATGAAGATTCCTTGCTTTAAAGTGTTGTAAACATTGCATAATTTTTTGTACATTTGAAATTTTTGGAGAGAGATTCATTTGTGTATTATATGTAGTATAGATATATCTATGTTTATAAATATGGGAGGTAGAAAATGAAACAATGTAATCACTTAGAAGGCGCCTTTAATAAATATAATTTATTATGTTTAGAAAGATGAGGGTAGAAAATGTAACAATGTAATGAGTGGATAGTCAGCGTTAGTAAGTAAAAGAGAAAGACAAATTGCTTTTTTGTACAATTCATTGCAAATTTTTCTTCGATAATTAATATTAAGGAAGATTTATGATCTAATCTTTGTGTTTATTAGGAAGTGGAGAGTATGCTTCCGCTTTCTTTGCGAGAAAAGAAGAATGCTTGTGGTTATACACCGCGTGAAGAATTCACCAATCACCACAAGCATTTAGTTACTGATGGTGAGAAGTGGCTAAAAGACACGGCTGCTCAATTGATGGTGGTTGCAGCACTTTTAGCCGCTATGTCATTTGCTGCAACAATTACATTTGCAGGTGGATATAACCAAGACACTGGTTATCCTATATTTAGCAAAAAAGATGTTTTCCCACAGTTCATGCAATATTGTTCCTTCGCTTTTTTCTCCTCATCAACATCAATCATCAATGTCTTATCTCTCCTCACATCTCGTTATGCTGAAGAAGATTTCGAGAAATCATTGCCCACCAAATTGATGTTCAGTATATTAACACTTTTATTATCTATAGGAGGTATGATTGCGGCTTTCTTTTTAAACCTTTCCCTGCTTAACAGCAAAGAGTCAAAACTGCATCTAAATATTCCCTATATTGCAGTCGTATTACTTGTCTTTTCATTTAGCCAATTTTATAGTCTTATAATGTATTTGTATTTTACTACGTATGGTGCGAGAAATAGCTTTCGTTATAAGCCATGATGTTGAAATAAGGACTTATTGTTAGATGTAAAAGTGAAGATCATAGTATTGGGTCTCTTATGTAATTCGGTTATGTATTTTTAAACTAGATGTGACACTCATTATGAAATAAACATTTTCTCTCATTTTCAATAGGTGAATTATTCTTGAATTTCAAGGGAATGTTTGCATAGATGATGTAGCTAAATAAGTTATAGATTCAACAAGTGGAGATATTAGGTTTCTCTAGCATATCCCAAGGTTCCAAGGGAATGATTGCACGTCTTCTGTTTTACATACATACAATTAATCCCACATTTAAATTCTATTTTATTTTTCACAGAAATTTATATCATTAACTAAATAGTTTGCAGATATCCTATTACGAGTAGTCATGGACCAACCAGAACTTGCATTAGATGGAGTGCATGTGCTCAGAGTTTTGGCTCAAAAGACTGAAGCATTTAAATTAAAAAATAACAGTTGCTTCAACAATGAGGCAACTGTTTTCTATTTTATATCCAAATTCATTTATGTTGAATTGCAATGTGCGTGCAGCCTTGAAATTGCATTGGGCCGAAATTCAGGCCATAATGAGAGGGCCATTTGAGCCGATTAAAGAAGAAAACACAATATTTTCAATAATTTGCGGCTTTTGTTTTTAACTTTCCCCTGCTCACAAACAAAAACCTAAACCCGACTCCAAATATTTTCAATAATTTGGCAGCTGTAGTATTCACTATTCTTTAACCCAATTTTATAGAGTTATACTGTATTTGTATTTAACTTCGTTCAGGGCCATTTTTAGGCATATGCAGACCCCCAAAATTCCAAGAATAATTAGGGCCACAATTTATAGATTACTTAGGCTGCGTTTGTTTTTTTTTATTCCAGCCTCTTAACGTCTCTGAATGGGCACTATGTCTGAATCGGTCAGACATTTTTCCCATTCAGACCGTTTGTTTTTTTTTTTCGTTCAGACACGTTCAGATGCAGTTAGATCTTAATGGTCAAGACTTGAGAGGGGTGTCTTAACGCGTCTGAATGCCTCTTGTTGACACACAAAAAAAAAAAAAAAAAAAAAAAAAAAAAAATCCCGTTCAAACATGAGTTTTTTTTTTCTTCGTTCAGATGCGTTCAGATTCAGACATTTACGCATCAGATTCAGATTCAGACGTGCGGTTCAGATTCAGATTCAGACCCTCTTAATAAACAAACACCACCTTAGTTCTAGAAAAATACCTCCTCTGGTCCACTTCTAAACATTTGAGCCCATGTATTATCTGTGTAGCCCCAAAAACTACAATAAACTTATAAACATTTGTTCGTACCGCATTTTTTTTTTTTCCGTTTTTGCCTTTGTTTTCGTTTTGTTCATTTAATACTACTTCGCATGTTTTTCTGGCCTAGTTGTTTCCTCCACTTAATTTCTTTTGCTATATATGTTCAAATTTTAAATTTACAATGTTTGTGGCATGAACTAATTGTAGATTGAATGAATAGATATTATACAATTAAATATGTGATGTGGAGTCATTTTAAGATTTTAGGAATTAATGTTATACCAATATAATAGGTAAAGGGAAAGATTGATATATATATATATATATATATATATATATATATATATATATATATATAGGGGAAGGATAATGTGAGAACTTTCTTAAAGTTGTAAAAATGAGAACTATTCTAAAATACCATTAAAACATTGATACATAATCATTTTAGCAAAGATGCACCAAAATATTATATATTAATACAAGTTAACATTAAATCGACTAATAACCAACTCATACATGAAAAACGGATTGCTGATACACCATTAAATTTTTTATACATATACATTAAAATATCAAAAAACTAATTTCTTATACATAAATTGATACACCTAATACACAACCACCACTAAAAACTTGATCGCAATACTAAACCTTGATACACATTACACGTTGAATCAAAGTGTATCACTTAGTTTACATCAATTTTCATAAGAAAACCCATCAAATCTTTAATAATATTAGTTGTAATTAATTATGTTTTTATTTTCTTTTAAGTTGAGTGTCATTTGTGAGATTTTGGTTGGTTCTCATTTTTACAACTTTAAGAAAGTTCTCATTTGATCTCAATTCTATATATATATATATATATATATATATATATATATATATATATATATATATATATATACCGAGGATCAGGTGCGGATTTCAATTTTTAGTGCGGATGTGTGGATGGATCTGGACCGCCCATTCCAGATCTGATCTTGACTTTTTGTAAAAAAGTCAAGATCTGACGCTAATATCACGATACCAATTGATCATGAAAATGATTTTTTTTTTTTTTTTTCCTTCTCAGCGATCCTTACTCTAGTTGTATTCTTTTATTTTTTTATTTTTTCAAATTTTTCTGAGCACTTTTTTCTTTTTTGATTATGAGTGATAATGTGATATTAACGATATTATGAGTGCTACCGTGATATTAAGCTTTTTTACATGTAAAAATGAACCATGATATTAAAAACCTGTGATAGTTACTGTGATATTATAAAACCAACGTTATATTAAGCTTTTTTACATGTAAAAATGAACCGTGATATTGAAAAAGTTACGTTGATATCAGTAAAAAACTTAATATCATTCTTTTTTTTTTTATTACGATATTAAAAAAAACTTATGGTGATATTAAAAAAAATTAACTTTGATATTAAGAAAGCATGATAGTTACGGTGATATTAACAATTTTTATTAAGAAAAAGTTTTTACGATATTAAAAAAGTTATTGTGATATTAAATTTTTATTAAAAAAATAAAAATAAAAAAAATAAAAAAAAATAAAAAAAAGTTTATGTGATATCAGAATCTGATTTTGACTTTTTTACAAAAGTCAAGATCTGATCTTGACTTTGTCAAGATCAGATCTTGACTTTTGTAAAAAAACTCAAAATCATACGCTGATATCACAATACCTTTAACGATGAAAATGATTTTTTTTTTGAAATTTTTTTCAGCGATTTATAATTATTTATTGTTCTTTTTATTTTTTTGAATTTTTTTCAATAAAAAAAGCTACTGTGATATTAACGATTTTTAAAAAAGTCGGGATATTTACGATAATGCCACTCCGCTTTTTTGAGATGGTTGACTAGATGGAGGGCTGAGATTCGTCCGTACATCCGCACTAAAATTCAAAAACGTACCGGATCCCTTCCTTATATATATATATATATATATATATATATATATATATATATATATATATATATACACACACACACACACATATATATTTATAACTTGGCTTGGACGGTGAATGGTATTTTCAGGTTCTAAGTGTGCCTTTCATGAAGCAAAAGTTGTCGCTATATATATATATATATATATATATATATATATATATATATATATATATATATATATATATATATATATATATATATATATCGCGACAACTTTTGCTTCATGAAAGGCACACTTAGAACCTGAAAATACCATTCAACGTCCAAGCCAAGTTGACGAGATCTAGGTCCCGGCTTATTTTTAACATCATGGGTTCAATAGGATGATTTTTTATATGTGTTTATTAAAAACGGGGCCTTACTTTTTACACGGCACAGGCCCATAAATCAACGACGCGGCCTTGACTATATGTGGGACTATACTCGAAGTTGTATACACTAAACCATTTTGGATTACTCGCGACGATTTTTTTTAGCGACAACACATGTAGTCGCTACAAGTCTGCTAAATGAAAAAAAAAATGGCATTTTGGTTCCATCTTTGACCAAGCTTTTTTGCGACAACACTTTTTTCTTTTGCAACAACATGTTGTCGCAAAAGAATTACAACACGGCAAAATAGATGCATTCCAGGTTTCATCTTTGACCAGATTTTTTTGCGACAACGTTTTAATCTTTATCGACAACAATGTTGTCGCTCATGACAAAAAAATTATTTGCTAATTTTTTACTTTGACTTTTATTTCGCGTCAACACTGTTGTCGCTATAAGTTTTGTGCCGAGAAAAATTTAGTCACAAAAAAAATATTGGTGTTTGGAAGGATATTTGTGGCCAAACCTTTAGCGACAACATTTCTGTCGCTATAAGTTTGTGAGAAAAAAAATTAGTCAAAGGCAAAAAAGAATTTGGTGTTCGGAGGGAAATTTGCCGCCAAACCATTAGTGACAACATGTTGTCGCTAAAGCGTCGTCACTAAAGGTTTGGACTTTTAAAAATAATTTAAACTAACTATGAATTCTTTTAAAATGTTAGAAATTAATTAAAAAATATTTAAGTTATTTATGAATAATTTAAAAATGATTGAAAATTATTATAAATTCTTTTCAAATGTTATAAATTAATTTAAAATGAATTAAATTAATAATAAATAACTTTAAAATGTTATAAATCAATTAAAAATAATTTAAATTAAGTATAAATAATTTAAAATGATTTAAATTGATTATAAATAATTTAAAATTATTTAAATTAATTATAAATTAATTTAAAAATGAATTATATTAATTATAAATAGCTCAAAAGCGACGAACGTGTAAATCGAAATGACATGCATAGTATAGTTTTCAAGTGGTTTGGAAGCTTTCGAAATTGCTATTAAGTTTTGTTACGCTCACCAAAAAAAATGGACGAAATTTTAGCGAGGTCATGCATGTTATTATTTATTATAAACATGCATGTCAAATAAAATGACATGCTATTATTACACTCACAACAAGAAAATGATATTTAGCAACATCTCGTCATGTTCAATAAAATGAAGGGGTAGGTATAATAAATGAACAACTATAGATAAAAGTTTAACATACGAATTATAATGGTGAAAAAACCCTAGAAAATTCTCTCAGTTTGGCGATTTTTTGGAGCAGCACTAACAGATCGTAAAACTCATAAGCACTCCAAAATCATCAATCGTTAATCATACCCAGCCTTGAACGATCTTAATTGTTTCTATCTTTCTATTGGTCCATCATTATCGTGGGTCGGTGAAATTTTAGATATCATTATCAATTCATTGGTTGGTGTTATTTAGTGGCTTGTTCTCATTGATTATTATATTACACTATCATTGGTAATTAATTTACATTTGCTAATTCTCTAACTTGGGTCTGTGTTAAGGCTATTATCATTATTTATTATTCTCTATTGATCGCTAACATGGCTGGAGGTTAGAGTATTTTTGTGTGCGCGTTCAAAACACTAGCTTTTAGTTAGGGTTTTATTCTTTATTCTCTACTGGTTGTGCATGCATGCGTGGTATAGGTTTTTGTTTGGCTGAAGTTTGGGTTTATTGTGGGTTTTGGAGAGATGATTAACAAAGGTTTTCTTATTAATAAGAATGCGTCTGGTGTTACTAATTCTGCTGGGATGGTGAATGTTGCTAATGATGCGACGAAATCGTTGTCATATGTGACTATGAGGAAACAAAAGAAATCTCGTAGGAATGTTGTTGATGATGAATCTGTGGTTAAAACTATTGGTTCATCGGGTGAAGAGCTAAATACTAATGCTACCAATGATGTGTTGGTTTTGGATTCGAGCAAGAGTGTTACTAATACTAATCCAAATGGTGGTAATGCACAACCTCAATCGTTTCAAGAGTTTCTTGATGCTAAAAAGAACAACGCTAATGCTCCTCCTAGTATTCGTAATCCTAGTTCAAATCATCCTCTAAATGCATCGTCAGGTCCTATTATTTCTTATTGGAGTGTTCATGATGGTGATATTGAATTATCTGGACAAGAATGAACAAGTGAAGCCGGTTTCACTTGATTCTTTTGTTAATGATCCGAATGTTTCAAATGGAGCTGTTAATCAATCCCATGGTTCTGTAAAGGTTGATACAAATACACATGGGGCTGTTGGAATTAATAAGATTGGTGTGGATGCTTTAAAGCCGGTTTCACTTGATTCTTTTGTTAATGACCCAAATGTTTCAAATGGAGCTGCTAATCAATCCCATGGTTCTGTAAAGGTTGATACAAATACACATGGGGCTGTTGGAATTGATAAGATTGGTGTGGATGCTTTAAAGCAAGTTTCTATGTCATATGCTGGTGCTACTTCTAATGAACCTAAGAAACACACATCGAACTTTCGTAAGCTAGAATGTAGCATGAAATCAAATGGTGTGGATCTTTCTGTTCCTATGAAAGTGGTTAAAGAGGTGAACACTAGATTTGAGTATACTCTCTACGGATATTTCCTTGGCCAACGCCTTGCTTTTCCTGTTGTTGATTACTATGTACGCAATACGTGGGCTAAGTATGGTATACAGAAGGTTATGATAAATGCAAAGGGGGTTTTTTTCTTTAAGTTTAATTCGAAGAAAGGTGTTGAGGATGTCCTTGAAAACAGTCCTTGGTTGATTAGAAATGTTCCAATTATTCTTAAACCTTGGACTTTGAACACCAACTTACTCAAAGAAGATTTGACCAACATTCTGGTGTGGGTTAAATTCCATGATGTTCCTCTTGCTATGTTTTCTGATGATGGCCTTAGGTGGTGTTTGTTTGTTAAGAGGGTCTGAATCTGAATCTGAACCGCACATCTGAATCTGAATCTGATGCGTAAATGTCTGAATCTGACCGCATCTGAACGGGAAAAAAAAAACTCATGTTTGAACCACACATTCGCTTGCTCGTACTATTTTTTTTTTTATTTGTGTGAGCAAGAGGCAACAAAACGCATTCAGACACCTCTCTCAAGTCTAAACCATTAAGATCTTACTGCATCTGAACGCGTCTGAACGAAAAAAAAAAAAAAAAAAAAAAAAAAAAAAAAAAAAAAAAAACGGTCTGAACGTCAAAATGTCTGACCGATTCAGACATAATGCCCATTCAGAGGCTGTTAAGAGGCGAAAAACAAAAAACAAACACAGCCTTAGTCTCCTTGCCACATTGATTGGTACGCCTAAAATGCTTGATGCTTATACTAGCCAAATGTGTAAGGAATCATGGGCTGTGGTAGTTTTGCTAGATGCATGATTGAAGTAAAGTTGGATGAGGTACTTAGGGATAGTCTAACTGTTGAAATCCCCCTTCTTGATAGGTCGGGATCGACTGTTGAGAAGGTTCGGGTGGAATACGAGTGGAGGCCACCTCGATGTGATACGTGTAACATCTTTGGTCATACGCTTGTTGAATGTCCAAAATCTGTTTTACCCCCACTCACCCTTTTAAGAGTGGAAATGATGGTTTCCAAACTGTCAACAACAAGAAGAAGGGTAAACAAAGTGGTTCAACTAATATGGGTCAAGGAGGATTTACTAAACCTGCTGTGGGTAAGAAGTTCATTTATCAACCCAAAAAGCCTCCCCCCGAACCTAAGAAAGTGGATGTAAACAAGAAAAAGGCTGCTGATGTGCCTAGTACAAGTGGAACGAATATTGCTACATTTAATCAGTTTGATGCCCTTAGTATGGCTGATACTGATGATTTTGGTATTCCTACTAAGGAAGTGACTTTGGATGTGGCGGCTGGAAGTACATTGGAAGCTAAAGAGGATAGGTCTTTAAAGACTGCTACTACATCACAAGAACCCCTTGTGAGTGATCCGAAAGAGAAGGAACAGGTTGGGACTTCTAAGCCTTGTGCTTTTTCTTCACCGTCTACTTCTTCTACTAAGAGGGGTAACCCATTTTCTAAGGTGGGTGATATCGTTGTGTCTGATTAGTGATGATGAGGAGGTTGTTAACACGTTTGATGAGTCTGGTATTCTATTTGGTGGTGGTTACGAGCGTGAATACGACTATGATGGATATGATTATGATGACTATGCGCCGCAGGTTTATGATCTTCCAAGGAATTTGGATGCTTTTAATGCCATGTATGCCACTAAGCTTCAAGGTCTTAGGAAGTAATTTATTTCGTCATTGTCTTTTGTTATCTTTTGAGTAATGGTATGTTTTCTTTTTAGAAAATAGGAAGTATTTTGTTATGTAAGCTTTTCGCCTATGTAACAGGCTGAGATATGAGACACACCCATATCCTTTGTACTTAAACGTTTTTTGGAGTAAATATTTACCGGGTCTTTTGACCTTTTACCCAAAAAACATACAAATTATATTACAAAGAAGTACATTAGAAATCGATAAAGTTTAACATACGAACAAAGAAGTAAAACATATGAACTACATTAAAAAAAAAAAAAAAAAAAAAAAAAAAAAAAAAAAAAAAAAAAAAAAAACTTTCAAACATTAAAGTGTATGAATTACATTAGAAATCGATAATAGTTTAAACATTAAAGCGTACGAATTACTCCAAATCAAGTTTTTCCATGTCATTATAAAGGTCATGATGTAGTGCAACGTGTGTGGTTCTCCGGATGCATATACATTTCTAGTGTTTTCTCGAGTATCTTTATCTTTCCAGTCAAGAACTTGTAGTTTAAGCACTCTACATTTCCAGGACTCGGCGTTGAACGCATTGCAGAATAAGTTGGAGTTGTTGAGGGTCCTGTAGAATGTATCTTTAGTCTAACAATTACAATGCGTCAATTTTTTTTATTAATATTTCAATTTCCTTATGATTCTTACCTTTTTATGACTCCTGCAGACGCTTTCAGGATCAAAAGAAGTGATACTGATCCCTGATGTTAGCCAATCATTTGAGTCTACAGAAGCTATCGATATTAGAGATTCTGGAAAGCCTATGTACTTGAGGTTTGATCTCTTTGATAATTAGCTCATCTAGTACCAATGTGTATCTTGGGCTCTTGGCTTTGGCAAATGCTCTATAATGTTCAATATGCAATGGTATAACACGACCGTCTTTGAAAGTGTGACATCTAAGTGAATTAAACTTAGTCTTACGAGCAAAACAGCATGAGATCGACGTGAAACCAAAAGGAATAAAAAACAAGCATACTTTCTATTATGCCGAAGATAATATACAATCTTTGGGTAAGTTGTGGAAAACTAGAAGGGGGGTTGAATAGTTTTACTCTCTTTTTTAAATTTATTTTCAAAATCTTTTGTAGCTTATAAAAACTTTGATTCGATCTTATGTGAATTCAAATGTCAAAAAGTATGAGCAAATCTAAACAAGTATAATATAATAATGAAAGTATTGTAATGAAATGAAATAAAGATAGATATAGAAAGATCAAACCACAACACGCGAATTTATAGTGGTTCCGCTACAAGGACACCTTCCTTGCCCTACTCCACTCCCCGAGTACCACACTCGAGAGTTTTCTTCACTATGTCAACAAACTCCTTATGGCGGAGAAACCTTACACACCTTGGCTTACACCTATTAACGACACTAAGCTAAATGTCGAGTTCTAATCGTAGCTAGAACCAATCTCACAACTTCTTCACGACTTCACACCTTCTTCACAACTTCACAACTTCTTCACGACAGCTCCACAACTTCTACTTGTCTACTTCACACCTTCTTCTATGCACAACTAATTCACAACTTCTACACTACTTTACAACACACCTAATATCTACAATCAACTATATCACACAACACTTTACAAATATCTAGCACTACTACAAGATGATACTAACTAATCAAAACACTACTACAATTGTATGGATGTTGAGGAGTGTTCTTCTTTTTGCACTTGTGTGGATGAAGCTTTGGATCACTTGGAAATAAAGACTTATTTATTATATGATCAAAGGTTTTTGGAATAGAAATGGAGATGAGATCAGAAAGTTTTGAGTGCAAAAAGGTGAGGAAAATTTGTGAAATGAACCAGTATTTAAAGGCAAACAAATTACTATTCTGGAGCGTGGTCGGTCCCCTTAATTAGGGGCGGTCCCCTTAATCATTAAGGGGGCCGCCTAGTATAATTAAGCTGCCCCCCAGAACGTTGGATTTGTTTGTCTTTTTGTGGGGAAGGTTTTTCTGGATAATATTTGTCATTTTTGATTGGAAATTTGAAATCATATATTTATAAGATTTAAACATATTCTTTTAATTCCAAAAATTATTTTGTAAAAGATATAAAATGTTTATGACATTTTATAAAAGTTCTAATGGTTAGAGAAAAATTTCCTTTGATTATAGAATGCAATAAACACTTTGTTTATTCATATCTTATGTGATTTGGAATCAAAATGAAATATTTATCTCTAAATACTTGTTTACGACATAAGTTTTAGTTTAATGAATTTACGTTTTGTGATTATCAAAACATAGAGATGTCGATGAATGTTAACAATGGCTTTAGGCATTATATATGTCAACAATCTCTCCCTTTTTGATGATTACAAAACTTAAAACTATTTAAAACTAAAAATTAATTTTTAGACAAGTATTTAGAGTTTTATATTCACTTCCCCCCCTTTTTGTAAAATCAAAAAGGTTTTGCCGTCAAATTTCAATCGTGAAATATTGACGGGACGAGAACTCCCCCTTGATGTGTACTCCCCCTCGTTCGGGGGCACCAAGGAGACGAGCTATGGAATGCTTGTAAAACAAAAATATTAGAAGCACAAGTATATACATGCAATCATATATAAAGTGACAACAATATAAGCAAGCATCATTAAATAAAGGCATTCATATTAAAGCAATAGTTGTGTAAAAACACAACAATACATGTAACAACAAAAGAGATTACAATTAGAATAACAACTAGATAAAAAAACAACTAGAATAGTACTCCATCATGCAAAGAGTACATGGGCTTCATAGAGCTTGCAAACAAAAGGGTGGTAAGAATTTATTTATTAAGCATAGCATATGCTTAATTTGGAGAGCATGATGGTGATGGTGGAGAAATGGGTGAAGATTGTGGTGGCGGAATAATAGGTGAGGATGGTGGAGGTGGTGGTGGTGGTGGGTTGGTTAGCAAGTGTTCAATATATGAAAACGTATATTGAATTTCATCTCTAAGACCAAAGATTATGGTTCGGTTGTGGATGCAACAAAGGCAAGTATTACCATGAGCTTCAAGTAAGCTCCAAGGTACGGGATTGACAAAGAATGGTGGTGTAATCGGTGGAGATGAGACATGAGCATCAAGTGGTGTTATTGGTGAAAGTGAGATGGTAAGATGGGTGTGATACATGGGAATCGCACCAGGCTTTACCTCTCGAGGGATCTCGAGAAGCTTACAACCCCCACCAGGCAGTGTACCTGATCGTTGTAGTATAGTATAGTGACAAGTACCGGGGGATTGATCGTTAAACTCAAGAATAGTGTCGCTAGGATTAGAAAGTCTCCTAAACTAAGTATAGAGGTGAGGGATGATTCTTTTTGTATTTTTATGATTTATAAAAGCAAGTAAAATCTCGGTTTTTGGAAGAGTGGACGGAATTAGTTGCTAGCCAACTAACCCAAATAACTAAAGATGCAATAAAAATAAAATAACAAAAATGAAATGAAACTAATTAAACTAGTGTGGTGTAACAATAATAGGGAAAGTTGTGTTTACTTAGGTTTCATTACTCCCTAGATATTTTTTACAGGTTGATAGCTTGTTACAATTGCATGGATGACGGGTCATATTCCTTAATACTAGTCGTAGGGCCGTGTACAATATTCCCTAACTCTATAGGATACTACTTCACTCATATGTCGAGCTGTTAGAAGCTCCTAACATGGGATCATAAGAATTCTCCTACGCATTAAATACAACCAAAAATCATAGTACACCTCTAATCATGTTTCTTAAGACATTCAAGCAAGTTACCAATGGAAGTCTGCCAGTTTTCTAAAGCCTAACAACGAATACAATCATCCGTAACAACTATAAACAAACAAACAATCAACCCATAATTATCATCTAGGTTTCACTACATCTAAGCAAACACAAAAGAGATCTAGCCAAGCATGTTAAATTGAAGACAAGTGTAAGATATATTCAAACAACATATAGACATATTGATTGAATTGAAAGAGTACTTATCTCTAATAAAACATGGAAGATTCAAAGGGTTAAACCCTTGAAAAAGCTGTGAAAATTGGCCTAGGGTTTTTCCCTCAAAGTTGCACCCTAAAAGTTACACACTGATGAATGAAATTTGGAAAACTATATATAGATTTTACAGGGTGACGGCGTCAAGAAGGAAATTGTGACGCCGTCAACTCGCTGCCCATAATGAAATCGGATTGCCTAGATCCACTTTTGACGCCGTCATGTATAAAATTGTTCTGGGCCGTCACTAATATTTGGACCATGACGGCCTTGGGTGACGCCGTCATCTCCAATGCACAAAACTCTCTGGATCGTCACGTGTATAGTCCACATCCACCTCTTGTATGACTCTTGATGCCGTAATTAAGGAGCAAGTGACGCCGTCAGGTCCTGTTCCCAGCAAGGAAAATTAAGACTTTGTCGTTTTCTTCACTTTTATGCTCCAAAAACGTCCAAAATGCTTCTTTTTCCAGATTTCTCTCCAAAAGTACCTAATATGACAAAAGGAACGATTGAGGGCAATATTTGATCAAATAATCTCGACTTCTGGCTTAAATGACCCCTTAAAAACAGTTCATTTTTCGCCTCATCAAATACCCTTACACTTGAGATTTGCTTGTCCTCAAGCAAATGCGCTTTTATTCTAATCAAAATACAAGTTAGGGGTCATTTAATACTAATATAAATGTAATTACAACAAATAATCGTTCCACTAAAGACCAAAGACAAGCACGGAGGTCATACACTAGCACCTCACAAATAGTGTTTAGATACTCACATCTCTCGAGTGTAATAAAGTATATATCACAATAAGGAAATGGAAAACATCTCTCACTACCTGTCATAGCAAAATAGATTACCATAGGCTTGGGAAAGGATCAAACCTCCACCACTTGGCGTAAGCACTTAGGATAAACTATCAAAGAGGTTTTCAAAGGGTTATAACGTTAGGTGTAGGGATATAGAATACATGGTTTTGTTGGATAAAGGAAAATATTTACTGGTGGCGAGTTAATCATCTTTGTTAATTACATGTATAATGTGGCGTTGCTAAGCCAAGACTAGAGTTGACTTAAGCTAATAAATCAAAAATAGCAAAAACATAAAACAAACATAAAATGAAATGGGATGGTAGTCCGTATGTTTTTTACTCTTTTCTTTTTTCTATTTTTTTTTTATTTTTTTCTTACTTTTTCGATTTTTTTTTCTTTTTTTTATTTTTTTTTTATTTTTTTTGCATACACTCTTACCCTACCGTCCAAAATAATACATCATAAGGAATGTACATTCTCTTACCCTTGAATTTGTACATACTTTACAATAAACTACTCTAATGACTCGATTTAAGATAATCAAAACACTTGGAGTACTTTTAAGATTAACGCACATATGTGAGTAATATATGATGTTCTTCCCCATTACTACATAACACAAGTACTTTACCCATGAGTCCCAATCGTCGCAAAACAATATGTACAAGATATGACTCGACTTAGCAACCACGTAATCAATTCAATAATTAACTAAGGGTTTAAACATGTAACAATAATGCACTAAAGATGAGTGCATACACGGAAGGCTAAGGCGATTTGGTTGCACATTTGGGTGAGTTGTAACAAATTCTTCCTTTAAGTAAGATGCTTAAAGTTAGAAACGAAAAAGATAGGCTCGGAGGGGTGTACTAGGGGTTTCGTGTACTAAAAATGAGTACAACGCTAAGGTGTGGGAAAAATTAATTGACTTTACTAGCCAAGTAATATGACTTAAATGGTCAAGTAATTATGATACAGGTTTAACACAAGGGTGATCCTAATGCCTCTTATCATGTAGTAAATCCTACTACATGAATGTAGTCTCTCTAGCGGTCTCGGGATGCATCACTAACGCAAGTTCTAGAATCTAAATGCTACCGGTACACTCATAAGCACTAATAGTAAATGATTTTCCTATCAAATCTAAAGGCGAACCTCACATATTTGGGTGGAAAATTTTTCTGAATGGTACGGTTTGTGCTAGTCATACAACTCCTATCCATGAGACGCTTGCTAAGGCTAAAGTTTCACTCCAAAATGTTGTAAAAAAATTTAAATTTGGCGCTAAAATTACACCAACAAGTATTTCTCTTAGTTTTATTACACACCTACCATCAAACAAACAAACTCAAGTGCAATTGTATCCTATAAGGTATCATCATTTACTCTCCCCTTACACTTAGGATGAACATTGTCCCCAATGTTCAATTAAAGAATGTAAAAGTGAATTAGGTAAAAGAATGAAAGCAAATACTCCCCTGATTTGTTCGGTGTGGATAGTGTGGTAATCAAGGTTTGATCTTCCTCCAAGAAAATGAACATTCAAAGCTTCCCTTCCAGAAAAATAAATCATCTTCTTGTCATATATAACCTGTTAAACCTGAGAAAACAAACAAGGTAACCTCGCATAAAATCGGCGGTAATCTATATATACTAACAAGTCCTAGAAAACAAATTAAGATATAATGCTTGTGGAATGAATGTTTGCAGAATTCCTGGAGTTTATAAAACTAAAGAATTAACAAAAACTTTAAGACTCCGTTAGAAAAACGAAACTCGCAAAATTTCCTGAATTTTACACATGACTCCGTCAAGTGTTAATTCCTGACGCCGTCAGAAGTGACCTGCAGAAATCTTTTCGTTAAGTTTCCGGAAAATTTCTGGAAAAACTTATGTCCTACTTCCTGGAAAATCCTGCAAAACATCATTATGACTCGATACAAGCATTTGACTCTAACAAATACTAATATACATGCTCATTTAATATTGTGGCGAATCAAGATCAATTTCGTTCTTATAAACAAATTTGGGGTTTCCCCTTACACTTAGCTTTTGCAAAATACCTTTATATGAAGTTAAGACGAAGTTAAACAACAAAATAAAGCATTTTCACAATTTTAGTTTGAAACATGATCTACCAAAAATAAAAACAAAGCATGCATACGGAAGCAAATAACATCAAACAATTAAAAATCACACAAATAAAAATTGAAAAATTAAACAACCATAAAATTAAAATCCTACATGCATAATAACGAAGAGAGTAAATTACATAGATGGTCCCTGTGGTTTGTCCAAAGTTTCATCCACAGTCCCTCAAAGTTTTTTGTTGCACGGATAGTCCCTATCTTTGAAAAGAATAACACTCATAGTCCCTCCACTTAACTGGGGTTAGTTGCTTCCGTTATCTTTTGCATCGTTAGTCCTTTTTTGTTAAACATCATTGCATCGTTAGTCCTTATTAATAACGGCATTTTATAATTTGAAAAAAATAAAAAATAAAAAAAATTAGAAAAAAATTTTGAAAAAATTGAAAAAAAATTCGAACAAAAAAATTTTTTTTTTTAGAAATTTCGAACAAAAAACTGAAAAAAAATTTTGAAATAAAAAATATGAAAAAAAAAAATCAATTTTTTCAAATTTCAATTTTTTCAATTTCAATTTGAAACAATCAAATTTAAAAAAAAAAAAAAAAAAAAAAAAAAAAAAAAAAAAAAAAAAATTGAAATTTATTTTTCAATTATTTCAAATTTTTTTTCTAAAAAATAAAAAAAAAATAGAAGTAAATCAAAAAAAAATTATAAAAAAATAAAAAAAAAAATTGATTTCAAAATTTCATTTAATTTAAAAAAAAAATCAAGTTTCAAAAAAAAATATTTTCAAAAAAAATCAAATTTCAAAAACAAAAAAAATATTTTTTTGTTCGAAATTTCTAAAAAAATCAAATTTGAAAAAAAAAAAAATTTTGTTCGAAATTTTTTTCTTTCAATTTTTTCAAAATTTTTCAAAAAAATCAAATTTTTCAAAATTTTTTTTCTAAAAAATAAAAAAAAAAAATAGAAAAAAATCAAAAAAAATTTATAAAAAAATATAAAAAAAATTTGATTTCAAAATTTCTTTCAATTTCAAAAAAAATCAAATTTCAAAAAAATTCAAATTTCAGAAAAAAAAAAAAAAAAAAAAAAATTGTTCGAAATTTGTAAAAAAAAATCAAATTTCAAAAAAAAAAAAAATTTTTTTGTTCGAAATTTTTTTCTTTCAATTTTTTCAAAATTTTTCAAAAAAATCAAATTTCAAAAAAAAAATATTTTTTTGTTCGAAATTTTTTTCTTTCAATTTTTTCAAAATTTTTCAAAAAAATCAAATTTCAAAAAAAAAAATTTTGTTCAAAATTTTTTTCTTTCAATTTTTTCGAAATTTCTAAAAAAACAAATAAATTTCAAAAAAAAAAAAAAAAAAAAAAAAAATTTGTTCGAATTTTTTTTCAATTTTTTCAAAATTTTTTTCTAATTTTTTTTTTTAATTTTTTTCAAATTATAAACGGCCGTTATTAATAAGGACTAACGATGCAATGATGTTTAACAAAAAAGGACTAACGATGCAAAAGATAACGGAAGCAACTAACCCCAGTTAAGTGGAGGGACTATGAGTGTTATTCTTTTCAAAGATAGGGACTATCCGTGCAACAAAAAACTTTGAGGGACTGTGGGTGAAACTTTGGACAAACCACAGGGACCATCTATGTAATTTACTCTAACGAAGATAAATAAAAAGTATCCAAGGCCAACAGAGGCCACATCCTAAATTATTACAAGACAAATTGTTTTAGATTCTACAACCATGAATAAATTGTCCAAAGATCACAAATATCATGACAAATCACTGGGGAGGGGGACCATAGCGGTAATCATATCCAGAAGGGAGGTGCCCGGTGTACCCGTAGGGAGGGTAGTCCATCTCGCGTCCAAGGAATGGGTCGATCTGCAACTAAGGCTCAATGTGATCACGGGTCGAAAGATGTTGCATCTGGCGGATTGTGTGATCATACATCCAGTCAAATCTCTGGTCAGTGGTGGTCCGCCATGCGTCCACCTGACCCATCCACGCCCCCTGATGCGCCTGCCAATCTCCCCGAGCCAAGTGTCAGTAATAGTCCGCAGACCTAACCTCATAATCTCCATAATGCGGCTGCTGGGGTACACCCTCATCATCATCCTCATCATCCTCAGCACCCGCTGGTCCTCCCATAACATACCAAGTAAAGGACCCATCCCCCAGCTCCATCACAATACTCATCTGCTTGAGGGACTTGGCCTCACCACCCTACATGCCCCACAGTCGCTCAGGTACCCTATAATCTCTGGCACAAGGATCCTATATGAACGAGCCAGGCGGGTCACAAACATCCCTCCATATATCTTGTCACCATCCCTCTCCCCCACACTAGTCTTCAGATAACTCGCTAAACAGAATGGGATGTTATAGTATACATCCGCTGAACACATGGTGTACATGTAGAAAAGGTCTGAAGCAGTGACACGGTGAGTAGTGCCATGGCGTCCCGACAAACTGTAGGTGATGCATCTGTGGGCTAGCCTGATCATAGGGTCCCTAATGGAGGCCGCCCCAATGGTCGATGTACATACACCATTCCCAATACTTGGCCAGAACATGGAACACCTCAACTCATTCCTCATTGTCTTCCCATTTATCAGCCTCTGCATAAAACCACCCTGAACAGCCTCTTCCCTAGTATACAAGCCTAATCTCCACCCAAACTTAGTAACCGAGCACGACCTAAGCTCTCCCCGCAGCCTAAAATAAATGGTGGTACCCCCCATATCTGTCCTAGCCTCAGCCAAATCGAAGTGAAAAGTAGCAAAGAACTTCCACACCAACTCACTATAGACCGTTTCCCTCATCCTAAACAGCCTTTTCCATTAAGGACCCATAAATGCATCAATTTGGATCCTCCCAAGGAAATCACCCTCAAGGCCCTGGGACCTCAAAAAGTCCTAATCAATGGATCAATTGATACGTGGGAATCGCACCAGGCTTTACCTCTTGAGGGATCTCGAGAAGCTTACAACCCCCACCAGGCAGTGTACCTGATCGTTGTAGTATAGTATAGTGACAAGTACCGGGGGATTGATCGTTCAACTCAGGAATAGTGTCGCTAGGATTAGAAAGTCTCCTAAACTAAGTCTAGAGGTGAGGGATGATTCTTTTTGTATTTTTATGTTTTATAAAAGCAAGTAAAATCTCGGTTTTTGGAAGAGTGGGCGAAATTAGCTGCTAGCCAACTAACCCAAATAACTAAAGATGCAATCAAAATAAAATAACAAAAATGAAATGAAACTAATTAAACTAGTGTGGTGTAACAATAATGGGGAAAGTTGTGTTTACTTAGGTTTCATTACTCCCTAGATATATTTTACAAGTTGATAGCTTGTTACAATTGCATGGATGACGGGTCATATTCCTTAATACTAGTCGTAGGGCCGTGTACAATATTCCCTAACTCTATAAGATCCTACTTCACTCTTATGTCGAGCCGTTAGAAGCTCCTAACATGGGATCATTAGAATTCTCCTACGCATTAAATACAACCAAAAATCATAGTACACCTCTGATCATGTTTCTTAAGACGTTCAAGCAAGTTACCAATGGAAGTCTGCCAGTTTTCTTAAGCCTAACATCGAATACAATCATCCGTAACAACTATAAACAAACAATCAACCCATAATTAACATCTAGGTTTCACTACATCTAAGCAAACACAAAAGAGATCTAGCCAAACATGTTAAATTGAAGACAAGTGTAAGATATATATTCAAACAACACATAGACATATTTATAGAATTGAAAGAGTACTTATCTCTAATAAAACATGGAAGATTCAAAGGGTTAAAACCCTTGAAAAAGTTGTGAAAATCGGCCTAGGGTTTTTCCCTCAAAGTTGCACCCTAAAAGTTACACACTAATGAATGAAATTTGGAAAACTATATATAAATTTTACAGGGTGACAGCGTTAAGAATGAAATTATGATGCCGTCAACTCGCCGCCCATAATGAAATCGGATTGCCTAGATCCACTTTTGACACCGTCATGTATAAAATTGTTCTGGGCCGTCACTAATATTTGGACCATGACGGCCTTGGGTGAAGCCGTCCTCTCCAATGCACAAAACTCTCTGGATCGTCACGTGTATAGTCCACATCCACCTCTTGTATTACTCTTGACGCCGAGGAGCAAGTGATGTCGTCAGGTACTGTTCCCAGCAAGGAAAATTAAGACTTTGCCGTTTTCTTCACTTTTATGCTCCAAAAACGTCCAATATGTCCTTTTCCAGATTTCACTCCAAAAGTACCTAAAATGACAAAAGGAACTATTTAGAGAAATATTTGATCAAATAATCTCGACTTCGTGCTTAAATGACCCCTTAAAAACAGTTCATTTTTCACCTCATCAGGGTGGTAAGAGGTTCTTGTGAGTAGTAAATATTTTCTTATTTTCACACCAAAACCAAGGAATAAAATAAGAAGAATTGATTTTTTTTTTCTCTTTCTTTGTGATTCTGCATTTTTTTTTTTTTTTTTTTTTTTTTTTTTGAATGACCGGATAAGAGATGGATGGAGAAGGAAAGAGATAGGGTAAAAGTTAAAAGACGATCGATTTTCCTCATGATACCATATTAGAATTGTGATTTTGATCAATTAAAAACACCATTACAATATATAATTTCTAATAGATGATTCTAGATATGAAACATTAAACGGGTTAAGCCTATCACTAATAAGAAATGCCAAAGGCTTCTATAATAATAACACTCGTGTAACAGTATGAAGATAAGATCCGCAAAATAAATATGCTTAGACTAGTGCTTTAATAATGAAGTATAGCCTTGTTGTTCATTTAAATCCAAAAGGACCCGAGGCGAATATGCTGCCATCCTATAAGTTACAGATAACTCATTTGCAAAATATGGAGAGGCATCCAATGCATCTAGTCCGGACTCTAGCCTAGAAAATATGGACAAAGTTATTTCACCTGTTTAATACTCCATCCGTTTGATATTAAATGTTCAGGTTTGACTTTTCAAGTCTTTCTTTATCAACTTTGACTTTAAATATTTTTGCTTGTGTTATATAGTATTTGATAAAAATTATAAGCAATGAAAATACATTTAAAATTTAATCCATTCATATATTTTGTATCAACTATTATATTACACAAACAAAAATATTGAAAGTCAAAGTTGAGAAAGAAATACTTTAAAAAGTCAAACAAGACATTTAATATGGGACGGAGAGAGTATACAAATTAATTAATCAGTAAACAGCTTCACGTAAATCATTTGCGTTTTTATCGCCAAATCATTTGTTGTTTTTTGCATAGGCCAATCAGTTGTACGTTTTTTTTAACGACAAGGATATATTAAAAACTAGCAAGAAGCTAAAAGAAAACTACAACGCACTAGACGCAATATTAGGGAGGTACAACCAATGATCCCATGGCATCTTACATTTCTTTTGTCTATTACTAATCCAAAAATAACAAACAGACTGAATATCATCAAAAACGGCAACCTTGCAAGGCTTATTCGTTCCAAAAAGAAGCTTATTATGAAAACTACATATAGTTCAAAAAGCAACCATAATAACTGCATCAAAAACCTTTTTGGACTCGACATCAAGAGCAACATCAGCAGCTCAAGTAACTAAAGATTTAATTGTCACCTCCGATGAGGTAAGCACCCCTAACTAACCAGCGATCCTAGGCCAAAGAGGACACAAATCCGAGCAAGAAGAAAACCTGTGCTCTTGCTGTGTAGATTCTCCTATATGCATACAGACCGGGCATAACAAAGAATCCAAATCAATATCTTTTCCTCTTAAATTTAGACGAGTAGGAATTCTATCTCTAAAAATGCGCCACAACAATATATTAAGTTTTCTAGGGACCAACGAGTTCCATCTAGAAGGAATCCATGAAGAACCTAATAAAGCCAAATCCAAACATGATCTCGTTGAAGAGACAGAAAACATCACAGACTCATCTAACTCCCAAACAAAGCGATCTGGAATTTCAAAGAAAATGAACACTTGAAGGTTGCCTTGTAAGGTGATCCACTGTGAATTTGGAATGCCACTTCTCGGTTCTCTCCCAAACGCCGCCAAAAGCTTCTCTGATGAATTTCTTTCTACCACTTGAGCATTCGGGTCATGGTCAAGTGGTAAAAGCCTCGGAAATTGATCCATGATAGGCTGATCACCTAGCCATTGGTCCCGCCAAAAGGAAGCCTTATCTCCAATCCCTACTTTAATCCTACAAAAGTTATCCAAGTGAAAACCTTTGACCTCCGGTTTCTCCATAGCCCGGCCGATGTTAACCCACAGGCTCAATCCTCCAAACGGAGAGGAGGAAGGCCGAGAACCCCTTCCCCGTGAACACCGTGAATCGAAGTGACAATACGCGCCCACAAAGCATTAGGAATATCCCTAAATTTCCAAATCCATTTGAACAAAAGAGCTTTATTAAAGACATCAAGGCTTCCTACCCCAAGGCCACTGGAATCACGGGAAGAAAGCACCCTGTTCCAAGCAATCCAATGCAATTTTCTTTCACGCAAATCAGCACCCCAAAAGAAACGAGCCCTCAGAGTTTCAAGTAACTTGAGAAGCGTAGTAGGAACCTTGTAAATAGACATAAAATAAGTAGCCAGGCTACCCATAACAAACTTTAGCAATGTCAATCGGCCTCCTATTGTAAGAAGTTTAGCCTTCCAAGAAGACAACTTCTTAGTGAATATATCAATCATCAGGCTCCAAGAATCAATATGGTTCATATTGCACCCCACATGAACCCCCAGATATATGAAACGAGGCGAACCGTACTACATCTAATCATCTTGGCTATCTGATGGACTTCCATAAGATCAACACCTATCCTAATTAACTTACTTTTGTTTAAGTTAATTTTGAGTCCAGTAGCTAGTTGAAATACCCACAACATCTGAATAATACGCCTCACATTATGGACCCCCCCCCCCCCCCAATCACACAAAAGAACAACATCAAACATGCCAGCCCGACAAGTCTTTGAAATACCCACATGAAACCCTACCATAGCAAGAATAAATAAGAAATGAGACAAAGGATCACCCTGCCTAAGCTCCCGCTGAACATCAAACTCCTCCGTAGGGTCTCCTTTAAGAAGTACCCAAGCTTTACCAGAGGTAAGAGTTGCTTTGACCCAACAAGACTTATAGGCCAAAAGTCAAAAGTAAATCTCGGGTCATTGACCTTGGGAATTAGAGCAATAAAAGAAGGGTTACACCCATGGGGAATAACCCTACAGTTTTGGAAGCTACAACCTAAAGTGAAAATATCTTCTTTGATCACCTCCCAAAATCTCTTGAAGAAACCAAATGTGAAGCCATCCGGACCCGGAGCCTTATCCGAACCACAATCCCACATAGCTTTCTTTATCTCCTCGTAAGAAAAAGGAGCATCAAAAGAATTTGATCAAACCCATCCAAACTTATTAACAAAAGAAAGTGACTTATAGTAAAACTTCGATGAATTAATAAACTCAATAAAATTGTATTTTGTCCAGTCCCAACTTGGGACCAGTACAAATTTGAACCCCAATCGATAAAATAACAAGATAATAATTTTTTTTGAAACGCCCATGCATATCGTTGGTCCCAACGAAACTACAAATTAATAATTGATGTGCGGATTGTGGTTTACACGAACGTTTTACTTCTCAAGGGATCTTGAGAAGCTTACAATCTCCACCAGGCAGTGTACCTGACCGATGTAGTATAGTGAAGTGACAAGTACCGGGGGATTGATCGTTCTCCACAGGGAATAGTGTTCGTTAGGATTGAAATTACTCTAACTAGGTCTAGAGGTGAGGGATGATTCTTTTTGTATTTTTATATTTTCTAGAAAGCAAATAAAATCTCAGGTTTTGGAAGAGTGGGCGGAATTAGTTGCTAGTCAACTATCCCAATTAACTACAAATGCAATAAAAATAAAATGACAATAAAATAAAATGTGAAACTATATATGGAGAAAATGTGTTTACTTAGATTTCATTACTCCCTAATTATCTTTTATTGATTGATAAGCTTGTTACAATTGCGTGGGTGACGGGTTGCATTCCTTAATACCATTTGTGGGGCCATGTACGATCTTCCCCAACACTATAAGCTTATATCTCTTCCTATGGCGACACGTTAAGTATCCATACCATGGCCTCCTTAATAGTCACTTATGCATTAAATACAACTATTAAAATCGTAGTACACATCCGATTCATGTTTCTTAAGATGTTCAAGCAAGTTACCGAATAGGAGATTAGCTAGTTTTCTTAAGCCTAACATCGATTAACAATCACCCAACAATAATTAATAACCAACCATAAATCAATAATCAATAACTAGGTTTCACTACATCTAAGCAAACACAAATAAACCTAGCCTAGCATGTTAAAAGAAAGACAAGCGTCAGATAAAATCAAACAACACATAGACATATTGAATGATTGATAGATTACTTATCTTCAATTAAACATGGAAGAGACAAGGGTATGAAACCCTTAAAAACGTCTAAAATTTGACCTAGGGTTTGTGTGACAAAGTTCCTCTCCAAAGTTGCACACTAATGAATGAAAAATCCAAAACTATATATAGATTTACAAGGGTGACGGCGTCACCTTTTCATGGTTGACGCCGTCATCTCGGCACGGCTAGGGTTTCTTGTCGTCCAATCCAACTTCTTGACGTCGTCTCGTTATATGGGTTCTGGGCCGTCACACTTTAGCGTGATACGTAACGGCCTTCTTCAGGTAAAGAGTGACGCCGTCATGTGCTAATGCCCAAAAAGTCTTCTGGCACGTTAAGTGTAAAAGTTATTTCCACCTCTTGTCACAAAGACTGACGTCGTCCTTTAGGAACAGGTGACGCCGTCAGGTGTAATTTCTAGCTTGGTGATGCATGGGAATCGCAACAGGCTTTACCTCTCGAGGGATCTCGAGAAGCTTACAACCCCCACCAGGCAGTGTACCTGATCGTTGTAGTATAGTATAGTGACAAGTATCGGGGGATTGATCGTTCAGCTTAGGAATAGTGTCGCTAGGATTAGAAAGCCTAAATACTAGTTCTAAAGGTGAGGGATGATTATTTTGTGTTTTTATACTTTATGGAAAGCAATTTAAAATCTCGGGTTGGAAGGATTTGGGCGGAATTAGTTGCTTATCAACTAACCCAATACTAAGATGCAATCAAAATAAAATACTAGAAATGAAAATAAACTAATTTATACTAAGGTTGTGAGCAGTAATTGGAGAAAATGTGTTTACTTAGATTTCACTACTCCCTAGATATCTTTTACACGTTAATTACTTGTTATAATTGCATGGATGACGGATCGTATTCCTTAATACCATTCATGGGGTGGCACACATAACTCCCCAATTCTATGAGCTCTTATCTCCTCCTACACCATGCCCAGCACAACTATAAGGATTGTAAACAGTGGCTCATGCATTAAATACAACCAATAAAGACCTAGTGCGCGTTGGTTCATGTTTCTTAAGACGTTCAAGCATGTTATCAATTGGAGATCTGCCAGTTTTCTTAAGCCTAACATATAAATCATTCATCTACAACAAGAATAAGCAAGTAATCAACACATAATCAATATCTAGGTTTCATTAGATCTAAGCAAACACAAGATAGATCTAGCCTAGCATTTTGGAATTAAGACAAGAACATGATATAGACAACCAACACATAGACATATTGATTGAATTAGAAGAACACTTATCTTGATTAAACATGCAAGGTATCAAGGGGTTGGAACCCTTGAAAAACCTGTGAAGTTACACCAAAATCGTACTTAGGGTTTCTCCCAAAACTTCTCTCTTTAAATGTGAAAAATTAGAAAACTATATATAGGAAAAGGGGTCTGACGGCGTCAAGACCAATTAGGTGACGCCGTCACCTCGCCGCCAAAACAATCCTCGGACTGCCTAGATCTACATTTGACGCCGTCAAGTACAAATCATTTCCAGGCCGTCATGACTTTTACTCTTGACGCCCTACCTTCATGACGCCGTCAAATCTCTTCTGGATCGTCATGGAATTTTACTCTTGACGCCGTCAGGGAACTATTCTTGACGCCGTCACCTACTGTTCCCAGCAAGGAAAATTAAGACTTTGGCGTTTTCTTCACTTTTATGCTCCAAAAACGTCCGAATTGCTTTCTTTTCCAGATTTCACTCCCAAAGTACCTAAAATCACAAAAGGAACGATTTAGGGCAATATTTGATCAAATAAATTCGGATTCGGACTTAAATGACCCCCTAAAAACGGATCATTTTTCGCCTCATCATATACCCTTACACTTGAGATTTGCTTGTCCTCAAGCAAATGTGCTTTTATTCTAGTCAAAATACAAGTTAGGGGTCATTTAACACTAATATAAAAGTAATTACAACAAATAATCGTTCCACTAAAGACCAATAGACAAGCACGGAGGTCATACACAAGCACCTCACAAATAGTGTTTAGATACTCACATCTCTCGGGTGTAATAAAGTGTAAATTACAATATGGAAACGGAAAATATCTCTCACTACCTGTCATAGCAAAATAGATTACCATAGGCTTGGGAAAGGATCAAACCTCCACCACATGGCGTAAGCACCTAGGATAAACTATCAAAGAGGTCTTTTAAAGGGTTGTAACGTTAGGTATAGGGATATGAAATACACGGTTTTGTTGGATAAAGGAAGTTTTACTGGTGGCGAGTTAACAATCTTGGTCAATTACATGTACAATATGGCGTTGCTAAGCCAAGACTAGACTAGACTTATGCTAATAAATAAAAAATAACAAAAACATAAAATAAACATAGAATGAAACGGGATGGTAGTCCGTATGTTTTTTTCTCTTTTTCCTTTTTTTTCTATATATATATATATATATATTTTTAATTTTGCATACACTCTTACCCTACAATCCAAAATAATACATCATAGGGGATTGAGCATTCCCCTTACACTTGAATCTTTACATTAAACTAATCTAATGACTCGAATTAAGAAAATTAAAACACTTGGAGCACTTTTAAGATTAACGCACATACGGGGGTAATATATGATGTTCTTCCCCATTACTCCATAAAATAAGTACTTACCCATGAGTCCCAATCGTCCCAAAACAATATGTACAAGGATATGACTCGACTTAGCAACCATGTAATCAATTAGAAAGTTAACTTAGGGTTTAACAAATAACAATAATGCACTAAAAATGAGCGCATATACGGAAGGCTAAGGCGATTTGGTTGTACATTTAAGTGGGGTGTAACAAATTCTTCCTTTAAGTAAGATGCTTAAAGTTAGAAACGAAAAGATAGGCTCGGAGGGGTGTACTAGGGGTTTCGTGTACTAAAAATGAGTACAACGCTAAGGTGTGGGAAAAATTAGTTGACTTAACTAGCCAAGTAATATGACCTAAATGGTCAAGTAATTATGATACGGGTTTAACACAAGGGTGATCCTAATGCCTCTTATCATGTAGTAAATCCTACCACACGAATGTAGTCTCACTAGCGGTCTCGGGATGCATCACTAACGCAAGTTCTAGAATCTAAATGCTACCGGTACACTCATAAGCACTAATAATAAATGCTTTTCCTATCAAATCTAAAGGCGAACCTCACATATTTGGGTGGAAAATTTTTCTGAATATACGGTTATGTGCTAGTCGTACAATCTCCTATCCATGAGACGCTTGCTATGGCTAAAGTTTCACTCCTAAATGTTGTAAAAAATTTTAAATTTGGCGCTAAAATTGCACTAACAAGTATTTCTCATAGTTTTATTACACATCTACCATTAAACAAAACAAACTCAAGCGAAAGTGCATATGTATACATTCATTAATTTCTTCAATGCATTGAATTCATAAAATGTTAATTGAACTAGTTTTTTCTAAATTATTTTTTTTATCTATAACTAGCATACATTGTAAATAGTATATTAGATTTGAAAATTTAAAAACCATACGTAAAACCTCTATAAATAAATAAATTATTAATTTATAGATATAATAATATCTTGCTAAATTAATAAATATCTCGGTCCCATCATTATTAATTTAGCGGGTATTTGTTTCGGCTTATGGCTTATTTGATTTTGGGCTTATGTTTCATAAACTCACTTTTTGTGGCTTATTTTGAATCTTTTCGGCATATATAAGTTTTTTATGTTATAATAAGCTTATATAAATTGAAAAGTTTCAAAATAAGCCAAAAAAGTAAGCTTATAAAACATAAATCCAAAACCAAATAAGTCATAAGCAGGCTATATAAGCCGAAACAAATACCCTATATAGAGGTTTTATTGTATAAAGTTGCAATAATTCTTTCCCTTAAAAGTCAAAAGTATGTTTTCCACACTACTACAAAATGAAGTTAAAGCAACACTCACAAAGTGTTGTATTATGTGTTTAAAATGTTGCATTATGCATAATGTGACACTTTATCAAGTGCTACGTTATGTAACGTCGCCTTAGGTATAAGCAACACTTTCGTTTGGAATGTGCAACATTTTTTAAATGTGTTGCCTATGTGTTACTAAATGTGATACTTTAACGTGCAACACTTTTTACACTCAAACACAACACTTTTCATACTTAATTGTAACACTTTCACACATAATTGCAACACTTATTACATTGAAATGCAACACTCTCTATACCAAAGTGCAACACTTTTTTTACATTAAATGCAACAAATTTTTTAGCTTAAGTGCAACACTTTTCAAATTGAAATGCAACATTCTTTAGCACAACGACAACACTTTTAAATTCAAGTGCAACATTTTCTCATTATTACAACTAATTTTGCAACACTTTATTCTTTGAAACACAACACTTTTAATTAGTTGTTTTCCATCATATAAGGTGACCGTTTTATACATGATTAGTAACACTTTTGTTTCACACAAGATAATGCTACATATGTTATATTTGTATCATACGCAATCTTCGAAAAGGTCTAATAATACATTGATAATTAACATTTGTTCAACCACAGGAATAATAAAATACCATAGATAACATCGTTGTGTGCTTTGACGTAACCAACATAAAACTTCTAGCGAACAAAAGAAAAAGCAATCAACTGCACTTAACCCTAGACATCTTGAGTTCATCTTTGCAATCTCCAGCTTCAAGTGCTATAAAAAGACATTGCCTGGTCCAAATGAAAATGATAGAAAATATTGTTAGTTTACACTCGTGATATATATCTAAATAGAAGATGGCCAAATCTCTACAATAAAGTACATTCCAACATAATTTAAGATAACATTATCAGCTGAAAAAGAGATCACTAGACTACATAGCAACAATATTAGTAAAAATTCAATATAGTGTAATATCAATACAATGTAAAGCTCAGCCTAATCTGCCTAGGACTGCAATCCCAAATCCACAAATTGAACAATTCTCGCAAAATCGGTTTCCACTAATTTGGAACTACATGACCTTAGACCAAGTGCCAAGGACCAAAATAGTCACAGTAATTCAGCTACGGCCAACACCAAATGAAAGTTCTATAATTTGATGATACAACATTCCATTAAACAGGCCAACCTTTTACATCCTAATCCTAATTAGATTGTATGTCATTAAATGACTTAATATATCATATATGACATTGTAAGCAAGTTACTGAAAGACAGGCTATATGCATTTTTAGAATCTATATATGCATGGCTCCATAAAAGAAATGCAACATAAAGCATATTTATACTAAAACAAGATATGCACCTATACTTGGTAAATAAAATACCCACGACCAATTTGTCCGTAAGAAGATTAGAGGTTGAAAATAATAATGTTATGTAGGGTCATGAAATAATTTAAAGCTTTTATGGGTCAAAATGGGCAGGTGGGTCAGTTTGTCACGTAAGGTTCTAGTTAGTCATGTAATATGTTCAGCGCATCTTTTGTATGGAATTCGAATAAGAAGGACGTACCTTGAACCAAACATATACGATAACTCATGTTAAAAACTCTCTAAGAACTCTAGGAGCTAACTTTTGTGTAAGCTTCTCGACTGCATCTTCAACTAATTTGTCACGTTGGTCTTCAATTTCTTTACGCATGTCTTCTAGTTTAGCCTTATGTCATTTATGTTCCTCTACTAGCTCAAGCTTCTTCTGTTCATGAACATCTTCAATATATTTTCGCATTTCAACCAACCGATTCAATTCATCATCTATAGCGGTTCTCACAGATTCCATAAGCTCCCGTGGAACCATATATGATGTCTCACTCCCATTCACCTTCTTTATTAACTTTTTTGTAACACCCCTACCAAAAAGTCTACGGTGTCCATTGTACTCTTTGTTCATCACAGCCAGAAAAGGATCTACAGATGCACTTCCATCTTCACCACTTCTGTCTTCTTTTGGAGCCTTGTAGTTCTTCATTTGTTCCTTCATTATTAGGGGAAAAAAGCTAATAGTACAATTAAATATATGAATTAGATATCATATCTTACAATGAGCCTTTCTGTTTCATCATACGTATCAGCATATACATGTCCTTCTTTCCTTTCACGCGTGCGCTCAAACATTTTGGTTAAGCTGGGTGGTTCCTTGTTTGGATTTTCATTTTTCTGTATTCACAACAAATAAAAACATCAACGAGATAGTATCACTATTGGTTATGCCCTTAAAAGCACATATCATGAAACAAAACAATGATTAATTACCATTATCCTCACGAATTCTTGCAAAACGTTTTGGACTAGCGGTATGCATGTTTCTTTGCGACATTCGACTCTTCATTGCTATTAAACAACTGTTTTGTACATACATTAATGGATATATAAACATATCAAACGAAAACTATTATTATAAAGAAATATTAGCGGTAAATAATTTATTTACCAAATTACCTGATGCAAAATTAAAATATACTCAACATATACTCAACTAATGATTGCTATGCTTAGTTTGAGAGGTCCTGGTAAAGAATGCAAAATCAGACATGATTGTTATACAGAAGTTATGAAGCTCACAATGAACATCAGTTCAAATGAAACTTAACAATCTTTGACCTTTAAAATTAAACTATGACTATATGTATAAGCCAAGAACCGAATTCTAAATTTCTCACAGATTGAACATAAAAAGAAAGGTAGACACATTTTTTAGTATAAGATTACAGATTAAACCCAAAAACACATATTACAATGACACTGAAGCATTCAATCGAACACGTAGTGTTCGATTCATAAACGCTTGTCATCAAACTCATATTGTCGAAGATTTGATCTAAAAAACATAATGCTTGAATAAAGTGAGAGTACTCCAGTAAGATCAAAATCGAGACTTCGAGACACAAATTATTTCGAATTAAAACTAAAAGAGAATTAAAGGTAACGATGACACAAATACATGTTACTCCTACCTTAATATTGATTATTTGATTATGATACAGAAGACGTGAAAATTAAAGTTCGTTTGTATTTCTTTGACAGAACCAGTTGCAATTAGTCCCAGATTATCTAATAAACCTCCAAAGAAAATCTGTTAAAAGAACTTGTTAAAGAACCATCAGCAGACGGCTATTCAGCTCTTCAGCAACTAAAGAAACAAGTTAGAGACAATAAAAAAAAACACTTGTCACGTTATATTTGGAACTTGATGAGGAACGTAGTACTGTTGCAGCCAACAATGCAATGGTTATGATCGCACGGTTACAAGCTGAAAAGCCTGGTGTTCATATGGAAGCATTGCAGTATCAAATAATGATGGATAAACAATCGGAGTATGATGAAGAAGCGATTCAAATCCTTAAGGATTTGCTCTTAAAAAAGAGGAAGACATGAGGATTATGGAAGCTGAACTTGATGCTTATATAAAGCGATATGGAGAGATTAAGAAACGTGATTAGTGATTACCGATGAATACAAGGAATATTATGATGAGTTTTCGGTCTTGTATCTAGACACAAGCTAGAAAAGAAACTCAAGTACATAGAACAAGTTTGCACAGGAGTAATTTTGGCAAAAGAACTTGTAAATGCACCTGCTAATGTGGTCACTCCTGTAGTACTAGCAGAAGAAGCTGAAAAGATTGCTGCTTCATACAGTGACGTCATGACAGCCAAGATTTTGGATACAGAGCAATGCGTAGAATTGAAAATGGGTTCTTATCTTGGTGTTGCTGATGCATCTACGGACCTTCATAAGTTTATCCATCTATGTTATAATCAAAACCAAACTGGCTATGGTGGGAGAGAGGTTGAATTTTGACAGTGGTGGCTATAACATCAAGACTGGACCTGGTTGCTCAATAGAGATGATGAATTGTGATATGGGAGGCTCATCAGCTGTTTTAGGTGCTGTAAAAGCCCTTTGTCAAATTAAACCGCCAAGAGTATAGGTTCATTTTATAGTGGCACCTATTTGTTCAGTAGTTTTAATAGTTAAATCAGTTTAGAGATCAGGTACAAAGTACTAAGAACAATAATCAACTGAATTTACCGAAACAAAAAGAAAAGTAGAGTGATTGGATACTAATTCATGACATAAAATAGCATCTGAGTATCACTAAACACAAAAAGGACATTGCTGGATTCATATTATCAATAGAAAATTGAAAATAGGATATCAACTAAAATTCAATCCTAATATAGATAAAGAATACAACTAACAGAGTCCTTGGTGAAATCAATAATTTTAAGTCAGGTCTAATAATCCACTCATACACAAACCCCAAACAAATCGAAATCTACATAATAAAACTGAATCTCCTATCTGTTGCCCAAAGTGAACAAAATAATACCCAACATAAGATCACAAATGATAGTTATTCTATCGTTTTACCTTTGATTCTGTCACGGATGAAGCTCCAAAAAGAGAGTAGCTAATTTGAGAGGAAGGTAGGGGCGATTTGGTTTATAGTAAATGAAAATGAGGCTCAATTGACAGTTGTTAGAGATTCATGGCTGAAGGTAGTTTAGAGTTTGCAATTCGCGCTATTTGGAGAAGAGAGATCAAAAGGCAGTTTGCTAACGGTTATCCATCAATGTACTTAGGTATTTATACTTTTATGTATCTATCTTAAGATATTGGGCAATATTATTATTTATTAACAATTAAAATTAAATTACTAAAACTATAAAACACATATCACCCTCTAAACTTAAATATATAGAAATATTAAACTATACGATACATCACATAAAATACGAGTATAATTTCAAAATAAGTGCATTCAACGGATATCGTCAAAGTTAATTTGATTATAAAGAGATTCTTTTAGCTTATCTTTTATATAATAAAACAAAACCCATGTTCCATTTCAAAAAAATGCATTCATACTTTATTTTGTATTAAAAAAAATTATTTTCTTATCAGGTACATTTTATATTTATCCATAACACAAGTAGAAAATAAATACAAAAAATATAGATAATATGCAATTAACACAAGTAGAAGATAAATACAAAAAATATAGATAAGATGCAATTAATAATAGGATTAAAATTTTTAAATAATTATCTTTAATAATAAAATACTATAATTAAACATCATAAATCTAACAAAACAAATATTAAATTATTTATTTTTTAATAAATAAAAATATATGATTCAAAAAATTTTAAAAAAACCCGCGCGTGCGCGAGTATTATAACTAGTTTAACTAATAATCAGTTAATCACATCTAACTATAATAATTTATAAATTTAATTAATATGTATTAAATACATTTTTTTAAAATGATATGGCCATTACCCTAACTGAAGAGAGGTCGACATAAATCTCACAACTATATAGTTGTGACAATTTAGCACAACAATAAAACATGTTTTTAAAAGAAAATTGACAATCTAAAAAAATAATAAAACTATCTCACGCAGTTGTTTTAAAAGTCACTGAGGCTGGGCTCAGTAAAGGGTATCGACCGATTGGTCGACCGAATTGATTGTCGATCGTCTTATTGTGGCAATCGATCGTTTGTGTTTTTTTAGTAGTCCTCTGCTCGACTGAAATGAAATATACTACATTCCAAAAAATATTACCCCGTTTGATGATCGAGATGCACTTAACTTGTAGTGTGCTTGTTTTTTTAGTGTCTGTTTACTATGTCTGTGTGTGTAAACATTGAAGATGAAGAAGGTGTTTTCTTTCTTTTTAATGTGTGTTGTAAGTTGGGTTGTGATACGTTTGACCTTTTCTATTTTATTTATTTATTTATTTTCTTCCTTTTTTAAATTTTAGTTTTGTAATAACATGCACCTTACCTTATACTTAAAACAAATCTCAAACACGTACCTAGTAAAATCGTACACTATGGCACTCACAGAGAGTAAGATAAAGTATTTACCCAGTCTACCCAAGCATGGACATCCTAAACCAAAAAAATCTCAGGGACAACCTCATTATACGGTCAAACAAACCTGCCCACCCTGATGCACAATCCAGGGTAGATGACAACAACCAATGGAACAATAGTTCCTTTGGGAACAAATAGGGAGTGTCAACATGACCCAATCATGGCACTCAGGCACAAAAATAGGCAATGAAGTCATGGAGAACTAGCAACGTACCTCATCGCGAATCATTCCATGGGATACATTTATCCCATCATTAGACCCCGTTGTCATCACAACAATGATAGCCTCACATAGGGTTTGTAGATTATACATGGATAGAGGGAGTTCAGCCGGCATAATCAGAAGAACAACACTTCAGAAGCTTAGCATGAAAGTTTCAACCATCATGTCTTTGGTAGAATTTCTAACAATAGCAGGATTCGCTATAGTGAAAGCGACTACCCCGACAAGGACGCAAGTTTAGCAGTCGTGGTAGAGGAGAGAAATATCAGGGAGATCGCGTGAAAGCCTATTCCGGAAGACAATCCCAAACAAGTGAAAGTCATCATACACCCCGAATACCCAAATCAACCCATCACATGCCATATAATCATACTTGGTTACCATATAAACGGCTAGCACATATCATTATCTATCACTTATTAATCGGCTAGCTACTAACAATAACCACAATGTATCCAACTAAAACATAATCATACCATGATCAACATGAACTATAAACAACATATAATTATTCATGATCACTTCGATAGAACATACAATCATTCTCAATTCATCATAACACATGAATTATACCAAAAAGCCCTGATTTCATCAAAACTCATGAACCTCATAGTCTTATCATCTTTTAAATCATAATCTCATAACACGTATAGAATAAAGGGAGGGAGTAATCCCTATGATGTTGTCATAAGCCAAAAGGATATAATAGTCATTTTTCATCTTTTTCGACTTAGTTAGTTTTAGTCCATATGGATAAATTGCATTATAAAACAAGTCCTATCTATCAAACATTTATGTTAACTTCGTTAAAGCGGGATTTTACTATTTAATACTCTAAATAATGGTGTTATAGTCGAATTTTCCTGTGTAAATACCAAACTTAACTCGAGCTATATCACGTTTTAGAGCATAAAACTGACACAATACAAGAATATATCAAAGAGAAAAAACTATAAATTAAATCAAAAATGTTTTGACATACTTATAGGAAAATGTTATCAAAGAGAAAAACCTATTATAAATGTATTATAAATGGATTAGGACCTTCTAATATTCAAAATGAATATGATGGGTAATGTTGAGTTTGTTATGAGTAGAAATTTGGTTTAAAATAAGGGATAGTTAAATATCCCGGTTGTCATGTGGTTACGCATATTTAGCCTGATTTTTAAATATTTCCGATTTAGCCCGGGTTGCCCTGGGCAACTAGAGCATATCCAATTACAGGATGCCACGTGTCATTTTTTGGGGCAACTTTTGTGTCTTTTGGGCAACTGTTGTGTATTTTGGGCAACTATAGGACACTTGTCATCATGCGGTTGGCTATAGACTTGTTGCCCAGGGCAAGCTAGGCTAAATCAAGAATATTGAAAAATCAGGCTAAAAATGCCTAGACCGCAGAGCAACAGGCCATTTTGGTAATTATCCCTTAAAATAAAATAAATAGCCAACAATGAATGGCCTATTTTTTCTTTTGCTCTCACAACAATGAACAACCTTAATAGGATCCATCATTTTCATTTTAACTATAGAGAATTCTTATCCAAATTTATAATGGATTATGATTGTCTCATTTAAACATAATGTTTTATGTTATAGTGTCATAAAATTTTATACTCCTTCCATCTCAAAATATAAGTCTATTTTAACCTTTTAATCCTGATAAAACTATAATTCAACTTAGTAAACTGCAACAACAACACTCGAATATTACCCAGCCAACAACCCCTTGGTGAAATCTTTTATTACTAATAAGAACAAGAAGATGAGTCCACAACTGTGTGCTCACCAAACAATATGATGGATCTAAACACCTTGAACTTGTGTTAGATTGATACTTTGAATTATATCACTAAGTATGCGGAATCTACTTAGTAACACTTAGAAGTTTGATTGTGAGTAAGACAGTTGTATATAAACAATGTATGTAAACAAACTATTAGCTCCAATATTATTAATGATAATAATACGAGTGATCTTGATATCACTAGGGTTACACCTTGAAGCTCTAAGAAAAACGTATATCAAACCTTTAACCTAGGATCTCCTTTTATAGCACAAGGAGTCCTCTTCTACAAGATAAGTATAAAGCTAATAGAATAAGATATACACAAGATCTATTCTATATTTATCTAGACGCGTTTCCTAACAGTTATCTAATAAGCAGTGGTAATATATTGTTCTTGCAGTGGTAATAAGTTTCCACTGCAAGTACAATCTTCTGCAGTTGTAACTTTTTCTCTTAGCCGTGGTAACTGTTAGTATAGTTCCCAACACAATACAATAGAAAAGAAGTTGTCCCCTTCAGAAGGATCAACTTATCTCGCTAAAAGAATCAAATACAAAGCACCTCACTACATCACTACAACACTCACAATGATACTAAAGCCACAAGACTTAATGATCAAGATATATAGTCACAGTTGATGACGTATAGCCTATAGTTGGGCCACGAGCCCAAATTATAGACATTACTAAGCCCAAACCCACCACGAGTGGGTTATCATGACAAATGACTTGGGCCTTTAATACCAACGGCATGGGCTTACGAGGCCTAAAGCCCAACCGGTACGCATAATTAAGAGATAAGGATCCTCTATTCACGGATAGATATCCTTACCTAAGATAAGCACCACGAGTGCGAAGAGTAAGGAGCAAGAAACCTACACGGTTTCTGCGCCCTATATATAGAATGATATATTCTCATTAAAAGGTACGATTGACACAATCCCTAACTCTTCTACAAACCCTAAAACCGATTACTTACTCTCACGCCGGAGTCTAATCGTGGGAGACAATCCCACGATAAGCCTAACGGTGTTGTTTGCTTTCTTAGTGCGCAGGTTTCATAAGCACTAAAGTTTTAATTGGTACGAGAGCAGGAGTTCAAACAAGGTAAGCCCAACTTTTGTATCAACAACAGTTATACCAGACTTAATAATAGACGCAGTGATTGAGAGAAAACCCTAGATCAAAATTGTAAGAGATGAAGTTATGAGAGAGAAGGCTAGGGATGTAAGCTTATATACTGCTATGTTACACTTCAACCCATCAAGTATATCAAACTTGCTAAATAGAGCTAAAACATCAAACTATTAGTAATAAGTACAAGAATAGTCCCTATACTTAAAACCATGATAATGACTTAAGACCATACTATCCAACAAATGACCTTAAATATTTTTATTTGTATCATATAACAATTGATGCAAAATATGTAAATAAATTCAATTGTAAATGTATTTTCGTTGGTATAATTTTGCATCAAGTATTATATAATGCAAATAAAATATTTAAAATTAAAGTCGGATTTATATAGTCAACATGACATGGTGAAAGTAACATATTTAAAGTTTGAATAAAATTCAACTTCTTTTTAGTGTTCGTACGACTTAAGAATCCGTAGCCCGCTAATTTCCCCCGCCAAAATTGTAATTTCCCCGCCAATTATTCACTTACAGTTGACAGTTGATACCACGTTTCTTCATCTCCATACTCATTTACTCAACCACTTACAAACGTCCAAACCATGATAACCCAACACCACCACCCTTCTGTCCGCGTCACCACTATAATCACTTGCGATTTAATGGAGCTGTTCCCAATATACACCCAGTCAAATCTAGAGTGGACAAACCGACAACAAGGAAGTCATCTACGAGCAAAACAGAGTATATATCTCTCCATTCACTGTTCTTTGCATAGTAAATCTCATTTATTGGTTGTCTTTGTTTGCTACTTATATTTGTTACACTTTTGCAAATTGTGAATGCCAACTGTTCGCTGAAATGTTAGCAATAAATTATATTACATGTGTACATTTATGTCTGCGTTTCATATTCAATGGATGTTGGGGACTGATTTCGTCTTAATTTATGTGACTAAATAAACGATTTGATACTTATATGACCAAATGTGAAGAACCTTCCGCGAAAACAACCAAAGAAAAACTAAACTTTAATTGAATTTTTGTGCGTTATAATTAACACAAACATACTGATTTAGGAGATCTATAAAGTTAGTTAATAATGATAAACTAACAACATAAAAAACTTGTACAATTCTGAAAGACAAAAAAGGCTATGTGATATAATGTTTACTTAACCCCTTCAACGCATGTAGTAATGTCTTTGTCACTAAGGTAGAACTTGCAACGGGTAAATGGTAAATGTGATACAGTATGAAAAAAGCTTGTTTAGTGTGCAAGGCAACATTTTTTATGCATGTTTAATAGTTTCTTAATTTTCAGCTATCTTTTAGTAATGTGGTCAAGAATGAATAATAGAGTTAGCATTAGAATCTTCAACGATAGCCAACAAGCTGAAGATGTACTTAAGTTGGGCTTAAACCAATCTGATGATGGCGAAGGTATGTTTTGTCCAAGGACGGAGAATAATGATCAGGGCTAGGAGAGTTGTGCCCCCCCCCCCCCCCCCCCCCCCCCCCCCCAAAAAAAAAAGTTTATATGTATGAATTTTTAGCAACAGAAAGTACAGTAGTGTCATCTTTACAACTATGCCAAAAATTTTGGCCGAACATGATGGTGATTGTATCAGTGTTTCATTCAATGAAAATGGCCAACATGTTGATTAGAAAACAACAAGCAAATTGAGTCTTTTCATAAGATCCCTAGTAAGGAGTGGAAAGTATTGCCGCTTCACAAACCATGGCCTAAAGTTGGCATTGCCAAGAAACAAACTTTGCTAGACATCTTAAATGTTTGTTAGAAACACATTCCTATTTAACTAACTAGTGTATCATGTGTATATATGACCTTATACATTTGTTTTGATGGCACATTATCCCAACATAACAGGCCATTCAAGTTGAAAGGTTTGACAAATTAGAATACGTATCCATCCATCTAGCAGTGTATCTTATTAGTTTATTTATAGGGTTCGTCCAAAATGCTTATATATTTTGGTCCATTGTATCTTGCGAAACATGTAATCAACAGCACACTACATTCAACTTGACCAAACTGAGATCATTCAACTTTACCACTATAAGTTTGCCAAACTAAAATCATTTGACTTTACCATTGTTCCTACTCATTCTATATTTGAGTTTGGTTTTTGGTTTGCATATGTAAATGTTTGTTGTCAGCAGACGTGAACTTTTTTCTACGAAATGTTTAGGCTGCTTATTCATGAATATCTATTTTCTACTTTAGAAAGTAGCTGAAAAAGCTAAGGCCAATTCGGCAAAAAGAAGATGGTGCAAGTTACAGCTAAAAAATGTTATGCTGGGGTGCGTGAAGAACTAAAGGTAATTAGTACGTATATCTTATTGTGCAGCTCTTTATGTAAAATATGCATATGTATTGAGATGATGTATTTTGTTCGAACAGGAATGTTTAACGGGAGATGAGCTAACTAGAAAGGCTTGTTTCGTGCATGCTTCTCAAAAGACACAGGATTGCAAAAAATGGTGAAGCTACAAATGCAATTGAGGAGCGTGATTGATGATGCTTGATGACTTGAGGCAATTTGCTTCTACTTTATTTCTTGTTGCTGTATATCTGGCTACTGTATTTTTATTTTGGCTACTTTAGTTGTAATGGAAGTTGCTACTTTGGTTGAGGAATCCTATAAAGAGATAGATTGGCAACTTTGGTTGACGAATCCTATAAATAGTCGAATTCAGTTAGATTAATGGTTATTTCTGTTCTAGTATTCAGCTGCAAGTGGGGGTCTCAGATGTTTCTTGTTTTCTGTTTTATGAGTTTCATGTCAGCAAGTGGTATCTGTTTTGTCTGCAAGCTCGGCTCCGGCCTGTTTCAGTGACATAATATGGGACCGTTAGCTAGTCCTTTGGCTGTTAGTGGCTTTGGTAGTTATGGTTCCATTTGGGAATTGTTTATTCTCACGTGGGCATGGCTATTCAATGTCATTATGAGTTACTAAGTGTTTTGTATTAGTTTAAAATGTCTCAATTTGTCAGGTAACATTAGTGCTTGGATAGTGTTAGGTTTATTTGATGTTTTTGTTTTTCTTTCTTTTGGATCCGTTTCTCTTTTAATTAGATTGTTAATAGAGGAGGGATGACATGCATTGTATTATGTATTATTGTATTTATTTATTTATTTATTTATTTTTAATCTTTTTGTGGTTCTTAATTCAAGGTTGCCTTTTTTTAAAAATTTGGAAGTTACTACTGTACGTAATGCTACTCATTTGTTGCTATGGAACTTGTAGGTGCTATAGAACTTGTGTTTCGGTCCAGCTTTTCTACACATTTCCGTTTCGGTACGGTTCCGGCCTGACCCAAATGCTCAACCAACCTTAGCACTAACCTTGAAGTGCCAAATAAAAATTATACTAACTTCTTTTATTTCTAAATGTATGCATTTAAAAAAGTTACTAAGACAATTATAATGATCGACAGACATAGCTGTCGTATATTAAAATTTAAAAACCCAAAATACTAAGAGTGCATTAACCTACATGTAGGATGTTCTTAAAAATGTTCATCAAAATCTTTAAAAGTAAAGCATTAATTTAGTGTACGTCCTTCATCTAACAACAAAAATAACAACATACCCAATCTCGCTGGAGCGATATAGGAGAGGTAAAATGTAGAAAGATCATACCCTTTCCCGAGGATAAACCCGAGTGTCCTCTTCATCTAAAACATATATGTAAATGCAACACTTTTCGAAATGTTGTGCAACACTTTTTATAATGTTGCGCGATTGAATAAGATTGGCAGCACTTTAAACCAAAGTGTTGTACTTTCCTTTAAGAAAATGTAACATTTTTATAAAGTGTTGTATTTTACAATAAAAGACGCGACACTCAAAAAACAATGTTGCATTAGATCCTTAAATGCAACACTTATTTAGTAAAATGTTGCTTTATTATTATCGAAGTCTATATGGCAACAATCTCAAAAGTGTTGCTTCTAAAATGCTGCAATAGCTTCATTTTCTTGTAGTGCCACTAGAGCCCTTATGATGATATGCTGTCATGCGCTTGATTTAAGCCTTGAAAAAATTGATTTAGTTTTGCACGTCTATTTCTGTACTCATGTGGTGTGTATCAGTGTATCTCAACATTGTATGTTTGACCACACTAGCTGTAAAGTGTATGCTGTAAATTGTGAAAATGTTAATATGAGCTACAAGCTGCATCTATTTTTTTTTAAATAAAAGTCTTTGATAAATTAGTTATTAAATTTAGTTATAAGTTGTAAAATGACATAAAAGGACACATCTAAAATTGTAATAAAAAAATTTGGATGGTATATTAGTAATTTAAAGTTTTAACTGCTCCATGATGGTTAAAAAGCTTCATGAATCAACTTTTCATTTAGAAGCTATTTGTTTGAAATAAAAGCTTATCCAAACAGATCTACTTATCATAGAAGAGATTATTTTTGTAATAAAAAACTAACAGCTCTCTAAAACACTCTTACCAAACAGGCCCTATAGATGTCTTATTTCTTACCTACTTGATACAAGTAAATGACATATCTAATGGACACCATATTGATACTCTTGTCCTTTTGGGATGAAGATAATCTGCTCCATCTTTTGATTCTTGCATTTCACGTGTCTGATGCTCCGATCAGCATGAAGTAAATATGTCATCACTTCTGTTTGCATACTTATTATATGAATAGGGACGGAGCTAGAAATTTTTGTTAAGGGGGCTCATTTTTTTTCAAGATAGTAACATATAATTTTTTGTTTTAGAAGCTTGATTGAATTTTGAATAGTTCGACATACGTGTTCAATAATATTTGTTTCGGTAGTAACATAAAATTACTTGATTAGTTGAGAAAAAGAACAAAATGCGCAAAGGTTAGCGTAATTGGTAGCGAATATGGTTTAATCATAATACGGACTAATGTGGTGATTTTGTTGCCAAAAAAATGTTCAACCATAATATTTTAAACATAACTGAAATGATAAATTATAAACTAGAGGGGCTAAATTGAACTTTTTTAATAAAAGTACAGCACTAAGTCATTATGTATTTGGGGGAATATTATATTACTCCTTCCGTCTCAAAATAATATATATATATATATATATATATATATATATATATATATATATATATATTGATGTCTCAAAATAGTTGTCCATTTTCTTTTATAAGTAAAAATTAGAGAATTTAGTGGAGAAATATTCTATTTGAGTGCTTAAAAATTAAAGTGGATTCATTTTTATTAAATTATATGATTTTAGTCTCCTAGCAATAATTTTGAGATAGAGAGTACTATTATATTTTAACAATAAATGTAGACAATTATTTTTTTGTATATGGGTCATCTTCCTCACGGGGACTTCAAACCTCCATGGAAACAAAAATGTTGAATTGCTTATTAAATTGCTTCTTGTATTTCTTCTTCCCACTTAGATACAAAGGTGGTTTCACCATTGTTGGGGTGGTCGAGCCCCCACCAGCTCCGTCTCTGGATATGAATTTATGAAATAAACTAGCTTATAAGCCAGTGAAATCACGGATATATTGAAAGATATATTCATTAAAAAGTTATGTATGTAAATAAATTAACAAACAAATTAATTTAAATAGGTTACATTACTTTTTGAAGGAAATAATTAGTAATGCGTTCATGATACGGTAAACAACTTAGTTTGTAACTATTAAGAAAATAAATGTCAATATGTCGTCTTCTCCAATTGGTAGATATATAGTCTTCTAGAAGAAAGTTATTCAGTCAACGTGAAACACTTGAGTAGTCATGTAGATTGCATGAACACCTAAATATATTAAAAATAATAATAAAGTTAAACTAAAAGGAAGTTGTCGATAAGAGTATATTGAAGTACTTCTTTTTAGACAATGTTTGTTGTACGATTCGAGATATTATTATCTTGATCATAAATGGCAACCTTCAAACCTCTTTTGCTTAAGGACCCATGGAAACGTAGGTATCTCAAACGTGTGTTTTATTAGATATAGCTTAAAGATCCGTGGAATCATGGGTATTAGTTATTGCCTAAAGACTCGTGGAATCACGGGTATTACTGTCTTAATGAATGACCAGAAGTGTGTTTTATTATTTATAGCTTAAAGACTCATGGAATCATGGATATCTCAAAAGAAAAACTTATGAACATGTTATGTGAAGAGGTAAATGAACAAACGACAAAGAACGTAATAGTGTAGAAACCTAGAGGGGGGGGGGGGGGGGGTTGAATACGTTCCTCTTTAAAACTTAAAATATTTCGTATCAAATTCTCGATCAAGTGTGACTAAATATGAATAGTGGTTAAGTCACTCACAACAAACATATAAGTCACGCAATCACATAAACATAAATATAGCATGAGGTTTAAACGTCTTTAGCCAATTCAGATTATACTATCGACGGTCCCAGAAATACACCGACGGTCCCTTAAATGTTTGGGGACCGTCCCTATATAAAGGACCGCCACTAGTATGCATATCTATTATGTCTGATTAAGTTTTATTATGTTTTGTGTTTCTAAGTTAGCTAGTTAATATCACAAGCATGTACACACCAAGCCACACAAACATAAATGTAATGCAAGTATGGAAAGGAAAGAGTAAGGAAGAGAAAACGCAAACCGGACACGGTGATTTATAGTGGTTCGGCACGAAGCACCTCTTCGTCCTACTCCACTCCCCGAATCTCACACTCGAGAGTTACTTCACTAATCAACACGCTCCTTTATGGTGGAACAAATCGTACACAAGCTTACACCAAGTTTAACGACACTAAGTGGAATGTCGAGTCCTAATCCTAGCTAGGACCAATCTATACCAAAGCCCACGTGGCCACACGAACAAGCACTCTTGTCCCACTTAGATCGTTACACGATCTAAACCTTCACACGAACGAGCACTCACGTTCACTTGAATCTTCACACTTAGATACATTTGAATCTTCATGCTATCCGAGTCCACACACACGACACACTTGATTCTTGATGCGTGGGAATTGCACCAGGCTTTACCTCTCGAGGGATCTCGAGAAGCTTACAACCCCCACCAGGCAGTGTACCTGATCGTTGTAGTATAGTATAGTGACAAGTACCGGGGGATTGATCGTTCAACTCAGGAATAGTGTCGCTAGGATTAGAAAACCTAAAAACTAGGTCTAGAGGTGAGGGATGATTCTTTTTGTATTTTTATATTTTTTATAAAAGCAAGTAAAATCTCGGGTTTTGGAAGAGTGGGCGGAATTAATTGCTAGTCACCTAACCCAATAACTAAAGATGCAATCAAAATAAAGTAACAGAAATGTAAATAAACTAATTAAACTAGTGGTGTGAACAATAAATGGGAAAATTGTGTTTACTTAGATTTCATTACTCCCTAGATATCTTTTATAGGTTGATAGTTTGTTACAGTTGTGTGGATGACGGGTTATATTCCTTAATACCAATCGTGGGGTGGCGTACGTACTTCCCTAACTCTATAAGCTCCTACTTCACTCCTATGTCGAGCCTGCAAGAAGCTCCTAACATGGGATCATTAGAATTCACTCATGCATTAAATACAACCATAAAAACCTAGTACGCATTGGTTCATGCTTTTAAAGACATTCAAGCAAGTTACACTTTGGAAGTCTGCCAGTTTTCTTAAGCCTAACATCGAAATCATTCATCCATAACAACTATAAACAAGCAATCAACCCATAATCAACAGCTAGGTTTCACTACATCTAAGCAAACACACAAGAGATCTAGCCTAGCATGTTAAAATCAAGACAAGCGTAAGATACATTCAAACAACACATAGACATGTTGAATGAATTGAAAGGATACTTATCTTAATTGAACATGAAAGGTTTCAAGGGGTGAAACCCCTTGAAAATACTGATAAAATCGTGCTAGGGTTTCTCCAAGTCGTTCCTAAAATTGTCCTCCCTCAATGAATGAAAATTACAAAAGAATATATAGATTTTCCAATGTGACGGCGTCAAGAAGAAAATTCTGACGCCGTCAACCCGACGCCCATAATAAAATCGGATTGCCTAGATCCAGATCTGACACCGTCAAGAGTAGTTTTCCTCTGGGCCGTCATGAGTAATGGGGCCATGACGGCCTATGGTGACTCCGTCATGCCCTAGTGCAAAAACATTCTGGACCGTCATGGACTCTATCCTCTTCACCTCTTGTTTTCCTCTTGACGCCGTCATTAAGAACTTGGTGACGCCGTCAGGTACTGTTCCCAGCAAGGAAAATTAAGACTTTGCCGTTTTCTTCACTTTTATGCTCCAAAAGCATCCAAAATGCTTCCTTTTCCAGAATTCACTCCAAAAGTACCTAAAATCACAAAAGGAACGATTTAGGGCAATATTTGATCAAATAAATTCAATTCCGAGCTTAAATGACCTCCTAAAAACGGATCATTTTTCGCCTCATCAATTCTTCATCCGAATCAAGTCTTTACACACTTGACACACTTGATCATCCCCGATCCAAGTCTTTACATAATGACCAAACAAGTCCTAACCTACACTTTAGGACATCACTCTCCTCACAATGAATACATGAACTAATCTAGTTACAAGACTTCTTGGAACTACATCACCATCCAAGCTCACACAAATACAATACTTGGAACTACATCACCATCCAAGTTTATACCCCATCCTCGACTCACACACAAGTCGGAAACAATGAAATGATATAAATCCTATCACGTAACACATGTTACGTTTGTGTGTAGACACCTATAACATCTCAAATCTTCATAGTTGTCGAGAGTTCGTCTCTTGCACTTGACGGAAGAGGAAAAAGAAAATCATAAGACTAGTTGTGTGTGGACTCAATAACACTTCGATTCTTGATGACTTCGAGTGTTCATCTCTTCCACATGATGTAGTGGATGACGGGATCACTTATAAACACATACCAAAGAGTTATAGTGATCAATGAATGAAAGGAAAGACCAGGGAATTTTTGTGCAAAGAGGTTCAGTTTTTCTGGTGAAAATGGGTCAGTATTTATAGCCAGATTGAGATTCCAGGGACGGTCCCTTAAACCTTGCACGGTCCCTTATCAATAAGGGAACGTCGCCTATTTAAGGGACCTTCCCGACAGTTTTTGTCCTTTTGTGGTGAAATGTTACCTTGTGAAATTTTATCCGATTTGGGCGGGAAATAAGGACGTTTGGACAATTTGAAATTCAAATTTCAAATTTATTTTTCTAATTAAACATTTCTTTATAAATACAAAAATAATTTGTCTAGTTTATTTTTGTAAAAAATGTTTTGTCACATTTATAAAATGTAAGGTTTAAGGACAAAAATATTTTCTTTGATCACTTAACAAAGTTGGTAAAGTGTGTTTGTACATACCTGAAGTGATGTCGAGAGACGTTGATGTGTGAACGAGTAACTTGTGCACTTTACGTTATGTATTACAAGTTACGTGTTTGTCATCATTTAAACATAAAGACATTGTATAGATTAAACGTCATAACATTTGCACTAACAATCTCCCCCTTTTTTATGATGACAAATATGTAAACCGTAACTCATAGTAAAGTGTAGAAGTTACTAGTTTACACTACCTCTCTCCCCCTTTTGTCGAAGCAAAAAGGTTTCGCCATTGTTGAGGTAGAAAGAAGATCGGCATGAACTTGAGAGGACAACTAGAGAACATAACTTGAGAAGATAATCTTGAGCATATAGAATGAAAGATGATCCCCCAATGCATTATAAAATCCCGAACCCCATCATTAAATGAATTGAGTGTGCGTCATCCTAGTGAAGCCTTGCTCCTACCGCCATGATGTAACCATTTACCCAACTACTTCCGAGCTCCCCCTAGCTTATTGCATCCTTATTAACTTTAGCATATCCATGAGCTCCCCCTAGCTCATTGCATCCTTCTTAACCTACATCAAGGGTTATTTTCAAGCAAGAAAGTATGTAGATGCACCGACACTTGCAAATGCTCCCCCTTGGTGTATGCTCAAAACTAGTTTTGGCTACCAAAGAATCGAGCAATGAAGTAATGCTACAAAGCAAAGTTAGTAGACAAGTGCACTGATAAGGCGAAAAATGTACCGCTTTTGGGAGGTCATTTAAGCCCGAATTCGTGATTATTTCATCAATTATTACCCTAAATTGTTCATTTTGTCATTTTAGGTACTTTTGAGAAGAAATCTGGAAAAGGAAGCATTTTGAACGTTTTTGGAGCGATTAAGTGAAGAAAACGACAAAGTCTCAAAATCCTTGCTGGGAAGAGTACCTGACGGCTTCAAGGCCATACAATTGACGGCGTCAAGCTTGGCAAAATAGGTGGATATGGAAAACACACATGACAGCCCAGAACAATTTCAAGGCAAAAACGCCTGACGGCGTCACCAAGGCCGTCAGGATCAACTTATACATGACGGCCCAGAGCTTATTCTCAACATGACGGCGTCAAGATTGGATCTAGGCAATACGACCTTTAATTTGGCGGCGAGTTGACGGCGTCACAAGCTACAACATGACGCCGTCAAGGTGTAAAATCTATATATAGTTTTCTAATTTTCATTCATTAAATGTGGAACTTTTGGAGAACTTTTGTGTGCAAACCCTAGACGAATTTTCTGTAACAACAAGGGTTTCAACCCTTGTTCCATCCATATTTAATTGAAGATAAGTTTTCCAATAATCATTCAATATGTCTATGTGTTGTTTGATTTTATCTTATGCTTGTCTTATTTTTAACATGCTAGGCTAGGTTTTTCTTGTGTTTGCTTAGATGTAATGAAACCTAGATGTTGATTATTGGTTGATGGTTTGTTTATAATTGTTGTGGATGATTGAATTCGAGGTTAGGCTTAAGAAAACTGGCAGACTTCCAATTGGTAGCTTGCTTGAACGTCTTAAGAAACATGATCGGAGGTGTACTACGATTTAGTGGTTGTATTTAATGTGTAGACAACTCCTAGTGATACTACGTTAGGAGCTAGTAGTCGGCTCGACCTAGAATGATGTAGAAGCCTATAGACTTAGGGAATATCGTACACGGCCCAACGACTAGTATTAAGGAATATAACCCGTCATCCATGCAATTGTAACAAGCTAATCAACCGTAAAAGATATCTAGGGAGTAATGAAATCCAAGTAAACACATTTTCTCTTATTATTGTTTCCACCACAAATTAGTTTAAGTTCATTTTATTTTATTTTGATTTAATTGCATTTTTAGTTAATTGGGTTAGTTGGCTAGCAACTAATTCTGCCCGCTCCTTCAAAACCCGAGATTTTACTTGCTTTCATTTAAAATGTAAAAATACAAAAAGAATCATCCCTCACCCTTAGACCTAGTTTAGTTGACATTTTAATCCTAGCGAACACTATTCCTGAGTTGAACGATCAATCCCCTGGTACTTGTCACTATACTATAATACAACGAACAAGTACACTGCCTGGTGGGGATTGCAAGCTTCTCAAGATCCCTTGAGAGGTAAAACCTTTTGCGAGGGTGCAATTTCACGAATCATGTTTTTGGCGCCGCTGCCGAGGAATAGTTATTGTCTAGGTTAAATTTTTTTTTATTAGGTCTACTTGCTAGATTCCTTTCTAGTAAGATTTTTATTTTATTTTTATAGGTTTCTTTAGTCTATCTTATTTCTTCGTTTCTTTGTTCGTAACCTTTACCATCCGCCATCATGGAAGGTGTTAATCTCTTAGATCCCATCAACCCACCACAACAAAACCACCCACAAAACCCACCATTACCAAATCAACCTCCTAGACCCCGAACCTTAGGAGAGTACTCCCGTCCTAGCCACCAAGGTTATCAAAATACCGTTGAGCTCACTCAAGGAGCCAATGTGTCTCCCTTGCGATCCAACACCATCCGGTTGGTGCAAAGCGGATGTGCATTTCATGGACTTCGTTACGAAGATCCTAATCAACATCTCAAGGATTTCCTTAAAATCGTTGACTTCATAGACCTTGATGTTGTAACTCGAGAGACGACCCGATTGTGTCTCTTCCAATTCTCTCTACGTGACCAAGCTAGTCAATGGCTTGAGCGTTTACCCGCGGGATCCATCACCTCTTGGGATGATCTCACCACTCGTTTCCTTGCTCAATTTTTCCCACCGGGGAGAACTACTAAGCTTAGAAATGATATCTTGATGTTCCAACAACGTCAAGGTGAAACTCTCTATGAAGCATGGACTCGTTTCAAGGACTTACTCCAAAAAGTCCCTCATCATGGCATAGATCCTTGGCTCCAAATTCAAATATTTTATGATATGGTTAATTATCAAACGAGAAGGGCCATAGATTACGCTACCAATGGTAGACTAAACAGACTTAGTGTTGATAAGTGCTGGGAGGTTATTGAGGGTTTAGCACAATACGAAGAAGAAGGATGGGAGGATCCGATGTTCTTGGAAGAAGGAAGTCTAAATTACGTAAACACAACCCAAGAACAGTTATTAGAGAACATCGAGAAGCAGGTTAAGGAATTAATGAAAGCTGAAATGCCTGCAGCTGAAGCCGAAGTAAGTCCTGATAGACATGTGAGTGCAATTAGCAAATATACTTTTCCTGAACGTTCACGACAAGAGGAGTTCGAAGGGATAATGATAGCTTTCATGAATAATCAGGAGAAACAGATTCAGCACTTAGAAACTCGCATGGAAAGCACTAGAAATGCTTTTAGGGACTTGGCTGATAAGTTTATATCAATAATTAAGAAGAAGATTAGGGGAAAATCCAGACCGAAGAAAATCGAAAAAATCTTTGAACTCCCAGCCCCTTTGGTGTGTGACGGAGGGGATAATGGAAAAACTTCCCCAAGTGATTCACCTTCAATTACCCCTTACTTCCATGAGCTTCCACAAGAAGAAAAGAACTTGCAATTTCACAACATCTTCGTTGGAAGTTTGCAAGTCACGCTCCCTAATTTGCACAAAGCTAAGAAACGTTCCTTTGGTTTTAAACCTGGTATGAAAAGGGTGCACCTCAAAAACACTTAAGCTTTAGAAACCTCTATGGAACAACTCCTTCCCTTACCCACTATTTACCAATATGAAGATTGCGACCTGAACGGGATTGTGACCAGCCCTATTCATAACCACACCTCATTTCGTGACAGTAACAAAATGTTTGACCCTGGTGGACTCCACTAACGGGAATGGTTATTCATAGTTTACAACCTTGATTAGCTATTAACAAAAGTGCAGGGACTCAACTTGAAATTGTCACAAAATATTCATAATCCGGGCATCTGACGGCGTCAGAATTTATTCATGACGCTGTCACTTCGTGTTCTCAGCAATATTAACCTCCTATCCATCACTTTCACCACATACCCCACAAACCATATCCAATTGATACTTCCCCACCGAGCTTTCAAGATCAATTCCAACATCTTTCGTATCCTATCTCCACGTGGTAAGTAACTTTTCTTCATCCTTATTCGTTCAATTATCCTTAGGACCCACCAATTTCGAAAAACCCCATTATCTGAAACCCTAAAACTGATTCATTCCTAGAACTTGTAATGCCCTTCTATAGGTATTGTGTAACCATAATTAAGGCATTGGGTAGTAGTGATTGATAGGGTTCATGAGTCAATTGCGAAAAAAAATTTCACCCCACAAATTTTTGATCCCCCACCCATGTTTTCTGTCAAAAGGGGTGTTTGGCTCATGGATTTAGAGTTTGAAAATTGATTTTTCCCTCGTAATTACATGTCTCAACATCTGCTGAGTCTGACGGCGTCAGTCTTTATGGTCTGACAGCGTCAGAAGGGTCTGACAGCTTGACTTCATTGGACTCTTATTCTAATCACTTCCGTTCCATTCCATTTTGTTCTAGGAAAATGAGCAAGTGTACCCGACAACACCGAGGGAGTTCTTCAAGATCTCAACGCGAGAACTTGGGTGACACAGTTCATAGTTGGGGTGTGTTTGAGGATAATGCCTATACGACCAAATATGCAGAATTGCTCTACCACCAGATTGACATGGGGCAGTGATTGATTGGGACTTCTTGAGGGTCCAGGGCCTCGAGAATGCTTTTCTTCAAAGGTTACAAACTGATGCATTTACCGGTCCTCAATGGGAAAGATTGTTCGAGGTACGGGAACCAGTTTATAGTGAGTTGGTGCGAGAATTCTTTGCTACTTTTCATTTTGATTTGGCTGAGGCTAGAACTGATATGGGTGGTACTACCATTTACTTTAGGCTGGGGGTGAGCTTAGAACTTGCTCGGTTATAGAGTTTGGTTGGAGGTTGGCTTTGTATAGTCAGCATGAGGCAACTCAGGGTGGGTTTATGCGGAGATTGTTGGGTGGTGAGACGATGAGGAATGATTTGAGGTATGATACATTTTGGCTGAGTATAGGGAATGGGGTGTATACCTCGACTACTGGGGCGGTCTCCATTAGGGATCCTAGGGATAGGTTAGCCCACAGATGCATAACCTACAGTTTAGCAGGACGCCATAGCTCCACTCACCGCGTCACTGCTTCTGACCTCTTCTACCTGTACACCATTTTTTCACACGATGTGTATTGTAACATCATATTCTGGGTGGCGGGTTATTTAAAGACGAGTGTAGGGGAGAGGGATGGTGATAAGATCTATGGGGGGATGTTTGTGACTCGTCTGGCTCGTTCTTATGGGATCCTTGTGCCGGAGATCATGGGATACTTGAATGATTGTGGTGCATGCAGGGTGGTGAAGGCCAAGTCCCTCAAGCAAATGAGCATTATGATGGAGTTGGGGGACGGGTCTTATGCTTGGTATGTTGTAGGTGGAGCGGTTGCTGCTGTGATGATGATGAGGACGATGATGAGGGTGCACGCCAGCAGCAGCAATATGAGGATTATGAGGTTGGTTCTGCTGACTATTACCGGTACATGAGTCGGGGGGATTGGCAGGTCCATCAGGGGGCTTGGATGGGTCAGGTGGATGCATGGAGAACCACCATTGACCAGAGGTTTGATTGGATGTATGATCACACGATCCGTCAGATGCAGCATCTATCGACCCGTGATCACATCGAGCCTCATTTGCAGATTGACCCATTCCCCGGTCGTGAGCAGGATTATCCACCCTATGGGTACACCGTACATCTCCCTCCTAGTTATGATTACCGCTTTGTTCCTCCTCCCCTGTGATGTTTTTATGGTTGTGTCATGATTTCTGAACGATTTATCTTTGGTTGTATGATTTGAACAATTTGGTTTGTAATAGTGTAGGACTTGGCCTCTGTTGGCCATTGGATATTTACTACTATTTCCTTCTATGCATTTAAGATTCTCATTATTGTGTTTGTTTTATTAGTTTTATTTGTTTTATTTGTTTTGTTTGTTTTGATTGTTTGTTTGTTTGATTTTATTTGTTTCCGTATGCATGTTTTATTTTTATTGTTTGTAGCTCATGTTTCATACTAAATTGTGAAAATGCTTTATTTTATTTTTAACTTCGTCTTAATTACATATAAAGGTATTTTGCAAAAGCAAAGTGTAAGGGAGACCCAAATTTGTTTATAAGAACGAAATTGAGCATGTACCACAACAATATTAAATGAACATGTATATTAGTAATTGTTTGAGTCAAATGCTTGTACCGAGTTATAATGATGTTTTGCAGGATTTTCCAGGAAGTAAGGCATAATTTTTTTCCAGGAATTTTTCAGAAACTTAACATGAGATTTTTGCAGGAACATTCTGACGGCATCAGGTAAAAAAAATCTGAAAAATTTTGCGAGTTTTGTTTATACCAGAGTCTTAAATTTTTTGTTGATTCTTTAGTTTTATAAACTCCAGGAAATCTGCAAACATTCATTCTCCAAGCATTATATCTTAATTTGCTTTCTAGGATTTTTAGTATATATAGATTGCCGCCGATTTTACGCGAGGTTTGCCTTGATTGTTTTTTCAGGTTTAACAGGTTACATTGGACAAGAAGATGATTTATTATTTCTAGAGGGAAGTTTTCAAAGTTCATTTTCTTGGAAGAAGATCTAACCTTGTTGACATACTATCCACACCGAACGAATCAGGGGAGTATTTGTTTTCATTCTTTTACCTTATTTTCTTTTACATCTTTTTATTGAACACTGGGGACAATGTTCAGCTTAAGTGTAAGGAGAGGGTAAATAATGATACCTTAGAGAATACAATTGCACTTGAGTTTGTTTATTTGATAGTAGGTGTGTAATAAAACTGAGAAAAATACTTGTTAGGGCAATTTTAGCGCCAAATTTAAATTTTTTTACAACATTTAGGAGTGAAGCTTTAGCCTTAATGAGCGTCTCATAGATAGGAATTGTATGACTAGTACAAAAACCGTACCACTCAGAAAAATTTTCCACCCAAATATGTGAGGTTCGCCTTTAGATTTATTAGGAAAAACATTCATTATTAGTGCTTATGAGTGTACCGGTAGTACTTAGATTCCAGAACTTGCGTTAGTGATGCATCCCGAGACCGCTAGTGAGACTACATTCGTGTAGTAGGATTTACTACATGATAAGAGGCATTAGGATCACCCTTGTGTTAAACCCGTATCATAAACTACTTGACCAATGAAGTCATAATTATTTGACTATGAAGTCAATTAATTTTTCCCACACCTTTGCGATGTACTCATTTTTAGTACACGATACCCCTAGTACACCCCTCCGAGCCTATCTTTTCATTTCTAACTTTAAGCATTTTACTTAAAGGAAGAATTTGTTACAATCCACCCCAAATGTGCAACCAAATCGCCTTAGCCTTCCGTGTATGTACTCATCTCTAGTGCATTATTGTTATTTGTTTAAACCCGTAGTTAATTATATAATTGATTACATGGTTGCTAAGTCGAGTCATATCTTGTACATATTGTTTTGGGACGATTGGGACTCATGGGTAAAGTACTAGTGTTATGGAGTAATGGTGAAGAACATCAATTATTACCCCCATATGTCCGTTTCCTTTATGTTTATTTTAAGTTTTTGTTATTTTTGATTTATTAGCTTAAGTCGAGTGGAGTCTTGGCTTAGCAACGCCACATTATACTTGTAATTAACCAAGATGATTAACTCGCCACCAGTAAATATTGTCTTTATCCAACAAAACCGTGTTTATCATATCCCTATACCTAACGTTATAACCCTTTAAAAGACCTCTTTGATAGTTTATCCTAGGTGCTTACGCTAAGTGGTGGAGGTCTGATCCTTTCCCAAGCCTATGGTAATCTATTTGCTATGACAGGTAGTGAGAGATGTTTTCCATTTCCATATTGTGATATATACTTTATTACACCCGAGAGATATGAGTATCCAAACACTATTTGTGAGGTGCTAGTGTATAACCTCCGTGCTTGTTTTTGGTTTTAAGTGGAACAATTATTTGTTGTAATTACTTTTATATTAGTGTTAAATGAACCCTAACTTGTATTTTGATTAGAATAAAAACGCATTTGCTTCGACAAGAAAATCTCAAGTGTAAGTGTAAAAGGACCGCCACCAGTAAGTAAAAACACATTTTTCGTGTAAAACTTCATTTCCTTCAAGCAAGAATACGAAGTACATTTAACCAACAAAACTAATACGAATTAAACAACAAAGCACACATTCAGCAACTAAACACTCTTAATATTTAATCCCTCTCAATGAGAAATTTGCAACGTGGACCGTACTCAATTTTAAAAACCATTTATTTTGAAAACTAGAGCGACGAGGCTCTGATACCAATTGTAGAAACATAGAGGGGCGGTGAATACGTTCCTCTTTAAAACTTAAAATGTTTCGTATCAAATTCCCGATCAAGTGTGACTAAATATGAATAGTGGTTAAGTCACTCACAACAAACATATAAGTCACGCAATCACATAAACATAAACATAACATGAGGTTTAAACGTCTTTAGCCAATTCAGATTATACTGTCGACGGTCCTAGAAATACACCGACGGTCCCTTAAATGTTTGGGGACCGTCCCTGTATAAAGGACCGCCACCAGTGTGCATATCTATTATGTCTGATTAAGTTTTCTTATGTTTTGTGTTTCAAAGTTAGCTAGTTAATATCACAAGCATGTACACACCAAGCCACACAAACATAAATGTAATGCAAGTTTGGAAAGTAAAGAGTAAGGAAGAGAAAACGCAAACCGGACACGATGATTTATAGTGGTTCGGCACGAAGCACCTCTTCGTCCTACTCCACTCCCCGAGTCTCAAACTCGAGAGTTACTTCACTAATCAACACGCTCCTTTATGGTGGAACAAACCGTACACAAGCTTACACCAAGTTTAACGACACTAAGAGGAATGTCGAGTCCTAATCCAAGCTAGAACCAATCTATACCAAAGCCAACGTGGCCACACGAACAAGCACTCTTGTCCCACTTAGATCGACACACGATCTAAGCCATCACACGAATGAGCACTCCCGTTCACTTGAATCTTCACACTTAGATACATTTGAATCTTCATGCTATCCGAGTCTACACACACGACACACTTGATTCTTCACCCGAATCAAGTCTTTACACACTTGACACACTTGATCATCCCCGATCCAAGTCATTACATAATGACTCAACAAGTTCTAACCTACACTTTAGGAAATCACTCTCCTCACAATGAATACATGTACTAATCTAGTTACAAGACTTCTTGGAACTACATCACCATCCAAGCTCACACAAATACAATACTTGGAACTACATCACCATCCAAGTTTATACCCCATCCTCGACTCACATACAAGTTGGAAAACAATGAAATGATATAAATCCTATCACGTAATACATGTTACGTTTGTGTGTGGACACATATAATATCTCGAATCTTCATAGTTGTCGAGAGTTCTTCTCTTGCACTTGACGGAAGAGGAAAAAGAAAATCATAAGACTAGTTGTGTGTGAACTCAATAACACTTTGACTCTTGATGACTTCGAGTGTTCATCTCTTGCACATGATGCAGTGGATGACGGGATCACTTATAAACACATACCAGAGAGTTATAGTGATCAAAGAATGAAAAGGAAAGACCAGGGAATTTTTGTGCAAAGAGGATCAGTTTTTCTGGTGAAAATGGGCCAGTATTTATAGCCAGATCGAGATGCCAAGGGACGGTCCCTTAAACCTTGCATGGTCCCTTATCAATAAGGGACCGTCACCTATTTAAGGGACATTCCTAACAGTTTTTTTTCTTTTGTGGTGAAATGTTACCTGGTGAAATTTTATCTGATTTGGGCGGGAAATAAGGACGTTTGGACAATTTTAAATTCAAATTTCAAATTTATTTTTCTCATTAAACATTTCTTTATAAATACAAAAATAATTTATCTATTTTATTTTTGTAAAAAATGTTTTGTCACATTTATAAAATGTAAGGTTTAAGGACAAAAATATTTTCTTTGATCACTTAACAAAGTTGGTAAATTGTGTTTGTACATACCTGAAGTGATGTCGAGAGACGTTGATGTGTGAACGAGTAACTTGTTCACTTTACGTTATGTATTACAAGTTACGTGTTTGTCATCATTAAAACATAAAGACATTGTATAAATTAAACGTCGTAACGTTTGCACTAACAAATAGATAATAGTATTTTATGAAAAAGTCAAAGTTATTTGACTATTAATTGATGAGGTGAGATCCATGACATTCAGGGGATCTCTAAAGAATAAACAAGATGATCCCAACCATTCATCCACCTTTCATCCAATGACTGAGATCAAAAGCCAAAAATTACAAACAAGGGCACATCAGTAATTTTACATGTCTCCATAAAAGAAAAAAAAATATCACAATCCATCTCATTTAATACATCACTTTCTCTCTCATCAATCACACCTAGATCTACTTTCTCTCTCATCACTTGCCGGAATCACGATAACACCACCGAAAAATCATCAGAATCACATCAAGACCGTCGGAATCATATGAATAACAATAAACCACCGGAAAATCACCATAAAACCACCAGAATCACACGAAGGTGAGGTCGGTGACGGTGGTTCTTTTTCCGGAAAATGATCGGAAATTTTTTCCGATGAGGGACCAACTTTCCTTTATGCGGTGGATCGATAACAACAGATCTAAAAACATGGCTGATTTATTTATAAAGATGGATCAGAATCTGAGATTCGATATTAATTGGATGAGATATGCTAAAAAGGTGAATTAATCTTAATACCAACCCTAAGAAAGGTATTATTGGGGGATGCGAAAATAAATAAAACAAAGAAAGAAAGGTTTATTGAGTTGATATAAAAACTTGAATGATTCTTTGTTTTTGTTTTTAAGAATTGAAAATGGTTTATATTTAAGGAGATGAGATGGTGTCATGTTCTTGGAAGGTTAAAGCATAATACTATAAAAAAAAATTAAATTAAAAATATTCATGTTGAATCACATGTGATTCATTATGAATCCCATAGGGCTCAAGATCAAATAGTCACATGTTATTCAGCATGAATATCATGAGATTCATAATGAATGAATCACATGAGATTCATAATGAATCCCATGAGATTTATTATGAATCATGGAATTGACTAATGAATCACTTGGGATTCATGCTAAATCACATGTGACTCATTATGAATCCCATGGGGTTCAGGATTAAATAGTCACATGTTATTTAGCATGAATCACATGGGACTTACAATGAGTCCCATGTGATTCATTATGAATCCCATGGAATTGACTAATGAATCACTTGGGATTCATGTTGAATCACATGTGATTCATTATGAATCACATGGGTTTCAGGATTAAATAGTCACATGTTATTCAACATGAATCTTATGGGATTTAGGATGAATCACATGAGATTCATAATGAATCAATAGTTTTCGTGTGTAAATCACATGTAATTTGCATACCAACTTGCATAAAAATACAACTAATAAGTTGAAGACTTTTGAAGTTTCTTTTTATAAAATCATAAAAATAATATGCCTTCAAAATATGTATTTGTTCTTTTCAAGACTTTTGAAATGACTGAATGCATGTACTAATTAAAGATGAAGAAACTTGTACGTATCTTTCTTTTTTTGTACGTTTGTTTTTTCTTTCTGAAAATAATATAACATTACAACTATCTGATCCTTGAGAAATTCTATTTACCGTCTAATATGAACACTCTATTCTTGTTTTCTGTCATCTTATGCCTTCTCACATGCTTTTACTTTTCAACACTCTGCATGCTAAAACTTACAAGACTCGTAGTCTTGTTGGTGATCGAACTCTTGGCTGTTTTCATTGTACTTCACTTCAAAGAATTGATGTAAATGATAGGCGCCCGCCCGTTGTAGGCTCGCGTTTCGGTATGAGCAAATAAGTTGTTCTCATCATATCCCCATTCCCCACACCTAAGTCGCATAGTGTGGTGCATGTTATTGGGCTTCAAAGAGTGAAATAACATGGCCTAAGAATAGGTAAACACTGTGAATAACCGTCACCAACCACCGCCACGTCATCAAACTCGCCACATCATCGAGCTAACCACAGATTGTTGCTTCTAATTTCGAACAGATTATTAAGTAAAGATGTGTTTATTATTAGGTTTCAAAAAAGTTTAGATCTGATAAAGATTAATGCTTTTGGGGGGTGTGTGTGTGTGTGTGAGAGAGAGAGAGAGAGAGAGAGAGAGAGAGAGAGAGAGAGAGAGAGTATGTGAGTGGGTGAGTGAGAGTGAGTGACAGTGAATGAGCATGTAAGGGGGTTAATTTACAAAACTATCCTTCCATTTAATTTAAGGTGATGAGATGATGTGATCTGTGCCGTCGAATGATATAAAATGAGGCCAGGATCATTTAATTTGATCTTTAGATAAATATTGTTCTGTATAGAACTTTTGTCATTAATTGATAACAACTTGGTGTATAACTATTTAAAAAAAGGAACATACATGTCTCATTTTGTCCATTTGTTATGTACTCTTAAAACGATAAGGGGAAAATACAACTTTTAATTTATTACTTTTACAAATCGCTGTAAATTATGTATAGTTGGGAATTAATAGCTGAAAATTAAAGGAAAAAGAGAAATTAAGAATTTGTTTACTTGGTGAGCTAGAAAATAAATTAATAAACAGCAAACAAAGTAATAGCTTATGTTATGTTATGAAAAGAAAATAAGTTCTTGGCAATAAAAGTGTAAACAACTTCTTGCATAATCGTTAAAGAACATTCATGTTTCTTGTTGCCCATTTGTTGTGTACTTGTAACGCAAAGCAATGCAGACCAACTTCTCGTAAAACTTGAGAAGTCCGTGTGTATGCGTCAACACTTGAATATGTAAAACATGTAAGTTGTTGTTGATAACAATATAGAAGAAATAAATAAATCATAGAAAACATTCAACGTAGATATATGAAAAATAATTTATAAGCTTAAGTAATGGACCTAAAAAAGACTTACAAATGTGATTGGTGTATATAGTTAATTAGCTTAAAGACTCGTAAAAACACTTGTATTACAAAGAACCGTTAAATCACACAAAAAGGTATAATATATTACATAACAAAAACATGTTTAAGTGATCATGTAATAGTATTAGATTATAAAAAAAAAAAAAAAAAAAAAAAAAAAAAAAAAAAAAAAAAAAAAAACTTGTTTTACCTCATTCCAAGGTTATAAAAGGCATGAGGCGTGACGTGGCGGCATGGCCGCGCCTCAAGCCTTACGCGTCATGGCGGAGTCTTTGCATTTCTTAAGGCGTCACTAAAGCGGCAAAAATATATTTATAGATTTATGTATTTATAATTTTAGATTATATTACTCGTAACATTTAGACTACTACTTGATATATAGTAATTGTCATGCCCATGTATCAAATAGTCCAAATTCCAAATACTAGTTCAAAGTAGTTAAAAAAAATAGAAATAAAAAATAAACTGGTTCAAAAAGTGGCGCCACGCCTTACCAAAAAGTGCATTTTTTCTCGCTTTATTTCACGTCTTTTTGCGTCACGCCTAGATCAGCCGCCAAAGTCAATTTCGTGGCGGCGAGGCCACGTCTAGCGCCTTGGCAACGCTTTTTCAGTGCCTTGGCGCGCCTTTTACTCTTTTAGAACACTGCCTCCTTCGACAAGGTTGTACTTCCACAAGATGTAGCATGATAAGACCCGCAAAAACCAACCTCCAAAGTTAACATTTAATTAACTAAAATCTTAAGAGTCAATTAATTTTGAGAACACTTTATTAATCTTGTAGTCACGACTAATCTTATATTTGGAGAAGGTCATATAAATGCTTATTAGATGTTCATATTTTTTCATTTCCACAACTCGTAAGTACAACTATATACAAATAAACCCTAATAAATAAGAATCATAATAGGTCTCATTATTATTTTATAAGAATGAATGATAAGTTTAATAGGTCGTGAAAACGTTGTTAACGCTGGAAATCGTAAGCTGAAAAAGCTTAAATTGCGTAAAACGCAGATTAGGAAAATGTAAAATTCCAAAATTCCTGAGAATGTCACGGAAGGTGAAAAACTTACATTTCTCTTGTTTGTGATTTTGTGGGGACATATCAGGATGCCTAAATGACGTTTAAACCTTAAAGTAATTCTCGGACACGGTTTCGTGATTTTTGCAGAAATGATCCGACGAGTGTCAAACTCTCGGATTATCATTAAAATAATTTAACATACGAGAATATGAAATAAAAATTTGGGGGATGAATAGTAAAGTGAATAGTAACCATGAATAGTAAAATTTTCAGGAAAAAAAATTTACCTGAAAATGCGAATTATTATAGTCTCTACCCCTTACAGAAATCCCGTCCCAGGATTTAATTCATGTTACGTGTTTGGAGTGGTTTTGTTGGAGAGGTGTGATTACTTGTGGTGAATTGTTTATAAGATAACTGGCAATGTATTTTGATTCGTCGTTTCGGATTATGGCGTAGGATGAAATTTGACTTTTTATGAGGTAAAGATAGAGTAAGAGTTTGATTATTTGTGGCTTTCTATCGTATGAATTCTTATGAATTGTTTATACATACATGAAATTTGCTTTAAGGATATAAGTGAAAAGTTTTTTTTTCATAAAACATACAAGTGACTGCTCCCAGCATAACATGATCCCTCCCGAATTAGACATAGGTAGCTAGGCTATGTATAATTCAGAACCGATAATGTGATGTTCGGTTTAGTTAAGTAGTTTTATGATTCTATTAACATAAGAAAAGAAGAGTGAGACGTCATAAAGACGTGTCCTAATGGTATGTGCTCTAAGGCGACATAGGTGTTTCGGAAATATAGAGTAGATGTTTCTAACTCGTCTCTTGAAGACAGTTATTATGGAAATCAAGGAATTTGACAGGTCATAACGAGTTCTTATAAATGATTAAGGTTATGAAATAGACCATTGTATAACAATGTTTGAGAAATAGGAGAGACCATTGTGCAATTCACAATGTCTTGGAAGTAATTTAGACCATTCTGGAACTTCATAATGTCTAAGAAATAATAGAGACCATTGTATCACATAATGTCTGGGAATTAGGAAAGACCATTGTAATCAGTTACAATGTCTTTGAGAAAGTTTTGAAATCCTAAAATGCACGAGTAGATACATGATTGGGAAAATATGATTGTGTCATAATGCCTTAAAGTAGGCATACGCAGATATGTTTAGTCCATTTGTTTATACAGAAAATGATTGAAAGTATATCGAGTATGTATATATCAATATACTAGTATTTTTGTGAAGCATAACATGCCTAAAAGTCATATAATCGTCTGGAGGATGGAAAGCACGGAGAGCGAAAGACTATAAAATGTTTTTGTGGAAAATCAGTTATAGTTTAGGTCTCAATTAGACCCGTTTCTCTATAACTATAGCTCTAATACCAATCTGTGTTACCATTCGATTAATGAATTCAAAGTTACAAACATGAGATTCCAAAGTATGATACATAAATGTATACAAAATATTTCGAATGGTAAATGATAAAAGCGTAAGTCTTCAGAATATACAGCTTGACTCTATGTTCCATGCACTAGCTATCGCCTTACTAACATGAGATAAACATGCTAAAGTGTCAACACAATGGTTGGTGAGTTCATAGAGTTTGTTTTGTAAAGTCTTTAAAGAATGTTCACACAGCAAAGGCATTGTGAATCCACTCAGTTGCAAATCCCGCCCATATAAAACTTGCAACCTGTGTGTTCACAACCCACTGCTAAATTATAGTTTACACAATACACCATATTATATTCACCCAAGGTCATGAATCTGGTACACAAGGGCGGGGGCATCTTCCCAAATAGTACTGCGTCACCCAAGGTCAAGAATAGACACAAGGGTAGGGGCATCTTCCCATGAGTACTACCAATACCTCTCCGACAGTTTAGAGCATTAAACGAGTAAAGTATTTCGATAAACGAGAGTAAAGTATTTCATTAAAATAGGTAAGTGTAACAAGCATGTATAATGAAATCAAGTATAATTCAATTAAGTATAAAACAATCATAACTAAAAAGTATAAAAGTATAGCGTAACATATGAGTAAAATTGTCTTGAGTACTTGTAAAAATGAAAGCAAATAGTTTAAGCATGTATCTCCCCCAAAGAGTTTAAAACAAGTATTAAAAGAGTAAGAGAGGTAAAAAGATGAGAAAAATTAAAATTAATAAAACAAATAATGTATATATATACAAACCTTAAAAAAAATCCTGCAAAAATAAAAACATACCCTTGTAATACAAATTTGAATTCATAACTCATTTTGTGCTAATTCATCGGTTGATTTAATCGTATATTGAGAAAGGGACATACTCGCCGTAAAATAAATGTAATTTGAATTATAAACATAATATTCAATCAAATTATTAATTTAAAAAAGCAAAGATAAGTTTTAAAAGTGCAGTATACATTTAGCAATTGCAATGCATCAAAGATTACATAGAACAACGTAGTTATCTATACCACCTTATAATCTATTTAGGACGTTTATATTTATAAGTATTAAAATGTTTAATACTAAAAACATTTCTTTAATAAAAAAGATACATACACATATAGAGACACTTTATTTTGCATACTAATATTTTGGTGCATATCAAAGGACAAATCTCCACCATCTATCTAGTTTGATCTAATGGTGGGGATTAAACTGAGATTAAATATGACAATCTAAGTCCATGTTTTTTTTTCTTCCTTTTTTTTTTGTCTTTTTGTCTTTCTAATTATTCTATTTTTTTTTTCTTTTTCTTTTTTTTTTCCGTCTATTTTCTTCCAATTAACGTTTGTTACTTTTTCACGTTCTGTTTTTTTTTTGTCTTTTTTTCTATTTTTTTTTCAATAATTCACTTTTTTTAGTTCACTTATTTTTTTTTCCGCTTTCATACGTTTTCGCTCGTTTTCGTCCGTTTTCATACGTTTTTGCCTATTTTCGTCTGTTTTTACGTTTTTGTCCGTTTTCGACCGTTTTCATACGTTTTCGCCCGTTTTCTTACGTTTTCACCCGTTTTCAAACGTTTTATCTCTTTTCATACGTTTTCGCCCGTTTTCGTCTGTTTTCTTACGTTTTCATACATTTTCCTCCGTTTTCAAGCATTTTCGTCTGTTTTTGTTCGTTTTAATACGTTTTCATCCATTTTCTTTTGTTTTCGTCCATTTTCATACATTTTCGCCATTTTCACACGTGATTTTACGCTTTCATATGTTTTTGGCCGTTTGCATACATATTCGTCCGTTTTCTTGTGTTTTTATCCATTTTCTTACGCTTTCGTCTGTTTTCTTACATTTTCGTCCGTTTTTATCCGTTTTCTTTCAATTTCGTTCATTGTACATACATTTTCGTCCTTTTTCATATATGTTTTTATGCTTTCACCCGTTTTCATTCATTTTACTCTCTTTTTAAATGCTTTTGGCCGTTTTTAGACATTTTCATACGTTTCTGAATATCACAAGAGATATTCTGTGATATTCAGAATATAAAAAGTGATATTCTGAATATCACGAGTGATATTCCGTGATATTTTGAATATCACAAGTGATTTTTTGAATATCACATGCGATATTCTTTAATTTTCTGAATATCACAAGTGATATTCTGTGATATTCAGAATATCACAAGTGATATTTTGATTACTACACTTTCGTCCGTTTTCATACGTTTTTGTCCGTTTTCTTACGTTTTCGTTCATTTTCTTACTTTTCCTTCGTTTTCGTCCATTTTTCGTACATTTTCGTCCATTTTTAAATGTTTTTGGCCTTTTTCAGACATTTTCATAAGTTTCTGAATATGATAAGAGATATTATTTGATATTCAGAATATCACAAGTGATATTCTGTGATATGCTGAATATCATAAGTGATTTTTTGAATATCACATGTGATATTCTTTGATTTTTTGAATATCACAAGTGATATTCTGAGTACCACGAATATCACAAGTGATTTTCTGAATATCATAAGTGATTTCAACTAATGTTTTTGTAACATGAAAATTACAAATGATATTCAAAAATCACAAGTGATAGATATTCAGAAAATCACAAGTGATATTCAGAATATCACAAGTGATATTCAGAAAATCACAAGTGATACTCTGAATATCAGTTGTGATATTAAAAAACGTATGGAAAACGTAAGAAAATGGATGAAAACATAAGAAAATCACAAGTGATATTCGTCCGTTTTCATATGTTTTCGTCCATTTTCATTCGTTTTAATACATTTTTTATCCATTTTCTTTCGTTTTCGTTCATTTTTCATACGTTTTCGTCCGTTTTGAGACGTGCTTTTACGCTTTCATACGTTTTTGTCCGCTTTCATACATATTCGTCCGTTTTCTTGCGTTTGCATCCGTTTTCTTACGCTTTCATTCATTTTCATACGTTTTCATCGGTTTTCGTTCGTTTTCTTATGTTTTCGTTCGTTTTCATACGTTTTTTACTGTTTTCATCCGTTTTCTTTCGTTTTCATTCATTTTTCATACATTTTTGTTCTTTTTCATATGTTTTTTTATGCTTTTATATGTTTTCATACATTTATTCATTTTGGTCCGTTTTTAAATGCTTTTGGCCATTTTCAAACATTTTCATATGTTTCTGAATATCATAAGAGATATTTTGTGATATTCATAATATCACAAGTGATATTTCTGTGATATTTTTAATATCTCAAGTGATTTTTTGAATATCACAAGTGATATTCTGAGTACCACAAACGATATTCTGTATATCATAAGTGTTCAGAATCTCACAAGTGATATTCTGAATATCACAAGTGATTTTCTGAATATCACAAGTTATTTTCAATTAATGTTTTGTAACATAAAAATCACAAGTGATATTCAGGAAACCACAAGTGATAGATATTCAGAAAATCACAGGTGATATTTAGAATATCACAAGTGATATTCAGAAAATCACAAGTGATACTCTGAATATCAATTGTGATATTCAAAAGCATTTGGAAAACGTAGGAAAATAGATGAAAACAGAAGAAAATCACAAGTGATATTCAGAAAATCACAAGTGATATTCTGAATATCACAAGTGATATTCTGAATATCACAAGTGATATACAGAAAATCACAAGTGATATTATGAATATCACTTGTAATATTCAGAAACGTAAGAAAACAGATGAAAACGTAAGAAAATAGACGAATACGTATGAAAACGGACAAAAGCTTATGAAAGCGTAAAAGCATATATGAAAACGGATAAAAACATATGAAAAATGGATGAAAATAAGGGAAAACGGATGAAAACGAACAAAAAGGTATGAAAAAGAACGTAAACAAACGAAATGGGACGAAAACATATGAAAATGGGCGAAAATGTAAGAAAACGAACGAAAACGTACGAAAACGGACGAAAATGTATGAAAAATAGATGAAAATGGACGAAAACTTCTTAAAACGAATGAAAACGGGCAAAAACGTAAGAAAACGGACGAAAACAGACAAAAAGGTCAAAAATGGACGAAAACATAAAAAAACAGACGAAAATATATGTAAACGGACGAAAACGTATAAAAACGGATGAAAACAGATTAAAACCTTTGAAAAGAGACGAAAACATAAAAAAACGGACGAAAATGTTTGAAAACAGACGAAAACGTATGAAAACGGATAAAAACGTCTGAAAACGTATGAAAACAAACAAAAACATATGAAAACGGACGAAAGCGTATAAAACGAATGAAAACGTTTATAAACGGACGAAAATGTTTGAAAGTAGATGAAAGCGTAAAAAAGGACGAAAACGTATGAAATCAGAAGGAAAAAACATTAATTATTAAAAAAATGAATTAGAAAAGAAAGACAAAAAAAAAGTGAATTTTTGAAAAAGACAAAAGAAAAAGAAAAAAAAAGAAAGACAAAAAAAAACGACATGCAACAAAATAGAATTAAAAAAAAAAAAAAAAAAAACAAAAGAAAAATAGACAAAAAAAAATCAAATAAAAAATAAGAAAGAAAAAAGACAAAGAAAAAGGGGAAAAAACATGGAATTAGGTTTTTATATTAAATTTTAGGTTAATCCCCCACTATTAGATCAGACTATATGAATGGTGGGGATTTGTTCTTTTGTATGCACCAAAATAAGGGTATGCAATTGAATTTTCCTCTACACATATAATTAAAAGCTTAGAAATTTAAGTGTCTTTAAAAAGTTTGGGTTGTTATAAGTATAGCTTTTAATGTTTGTAATTTTTTAAGACTTACAAGAAAAGAGCAAAGTGTACACCACTTTAATGCACATATTTAAAAAACACCACATTAATGCTATTTAATGTAGTCAATTAACTAACTAGTCAATAAATACAATTAATACAGTTATTAAAATATCATTTATATAAGAAATACAAATTATCAAGCATATTATATAACCAAATTAAACACAATTCCTACATTAAATATCACTAATACAAATAATAAAACACATTATACGAATATTCAAATCCGAACGGGCAACAGGTCAAATGGGCTTGAGCCCGAACAGGCTCGAGCCCGAACGGTCACAGGTTAAACGAAATTCTTGATATCCGTAAATTTATTGTCAAAAAAAATAATAAACTAAAATACATGATTTATCGAAAAATTTAATTTCAGGGTACTCGTCGCTGTAACGCACGGGTACCCTGCTAGTACAATATAAAACACGTATTGAAAGGGTATAAAGACATACCAAATTGACTTGTTATCTCTTCAATCTAGCTAAGGGTTGGAAATCAAACCCATAAGTAGAGTTGGTGAAATCAGGGCACATGTTGATGACAATGCTATAAAACTAATAAGTATACGAATCAGAGATGATAACATTCTTACTTGCTTGTCCATTATGACAATCTCGATGTCGATGATGAAAGGTTGTTGCGTATGGATTGCATCCTCGCTCGCTTAAACCATACACGAAGTATGATATTTTCTTTGTGAGCTTATAAATCAGTGATGAATCCATTGTGAAATGTGACGATTTGTGATTATAAAATTGCAAAGGCTCAACACTTCCTTATTCAAGATGATGTTCTTAGCCAGCAATCAAAATCACCAAAATAGTTGTGTGCATTTTGTTATTCTACAAATAAAACATGTATAGTACAATTACATGCTTACTGATGAGGCGTAATTTCATACATTTTTTAGGGGTAATTTAGCCTCTAAACTCATGTACTTTTGATCAAATATTGCCTCAAATTGCTTTTATTTGAGTTTAAGGTATTTGGAGAGCAACCGCTGGAAATATACAAGTTGTGGGCTTGATTGGATGAAGAACAAAGAAAAACGACAAATTCAGCAATGCGATCGACATCTCTGACATGATCATCAAATGTGCCCAGAAAGTGCAATTTCAAGATTATTTGAGATGGCTCAGTGTGTGGATATGACACCCAATGGTAGAGTCAATGGGACTCTGACGGCGTCACAACTAAAGGGTGAAGCCGTCATGTATGGCGGTGGACAAACGAAACCCTAAGTGGCCGGAAAGCTGACGGCGTCAGATGCATAACCTAATGGTGTCACACTAAAAAATCTATATATGCAAACGCATATTTTTCATTATTGTGTGTGAAACTTTGTGTGTAACTTGGAGTCCGAACCCTATATGTTTTTCTCAGTTTATTTAGGCCTCTTTGGCCATTGAAGACTTCATGTATTGTTAAGATAAGTATGTGGAAAACTAGAAGGGGGGTTGAATAGTTTTAGCATTTTTAAAACTTTTTAACTTGTTTAGTTAGCTTTGAAACTTTCCGTCTGATCAAAGATATATGCACAAACACAATATATATAACATGCAAGTAAAGGAAAGAAACGATCAAACCACAACACGAGTATTTATCGTGGTTCGGCTACAAGGACTCTTTTTCCTTGCCCCACGTCCACGCCCCGAGTATCCAACTCGAGAGTTTCTTTCACTAGTCAACAAGCTCCTTTCACCGGCGGAGAAAACCTTACACGTCGCTTATACTTTTACCGACACAAAGCTAAATGTCGAGTTCTTTTACAAGGGCACAACCACTCCCGTTTAGTTCTTTTACTAGGGTACAACAACTCCCAACACTCTTTGTATTTTGAGGACTAAAATACTAACCACTCACTTCAGAATATACACAAACAAATGACGCGTAAACAACACGAGTTTACACAATACTAGGCTACCAAGTCTTGCAACGTTGTGTTGGAAACTTGTAACTTTAGACGACCTTGTGAGCTTCTTTGCTACAAAAGGAAACTTCACATTTACGATGTTAAGATGTTAGAAAGAAAGATGAGTGTGTGTGTAAAAATGATCTCAAGAGGTTAGCCAAAAATCAAGTTATGGCTTGGTATTTATAGCACAACAAACTGTGTGCTCGGCGGATCAGGCGGAACCCTCAAATGGGTTCCGCCCGTGTACCCCCAGGGTACCGCCGGGTCTGCAGTAGGTTTTTGCAATTACTCTTCAAACCAAACAAGGTCTTGTCTCATAACTTCTATCAACCAAACAATGTCACATCACTTAAAGTAAGTCAAACATGATACTTGCAAGCAACATGAAAGCAAGTCAAACACATAACTTGCCATAAATACATAATGACAAAACTTGCCATAAATGTGATGTGACTATTTCTAATTTAAGAAATAAACTTGTGTTATGTTTTATGAAATGTAAAATGTAGCAAAAGTCTTGTTTATGCAAGTCTTAAAAACTAAGAATATGTTTTGCTTAAAACTAAAGTTTACATTTTGTCGTTAACAAAACTTAGCGAAGATCGTAAAATATAAATAACGTTTTTAGGCGATATTTGTATTAACAATCTCTCCCTTTTTGTTGATGACAAAACATAAACTTTGTTTTTAAGTGACACACAAAATCTTGGTTTTTAAGACTTAAAAAAAATTATATTAACCTTGTTTTACTTAAGAGGTGAAAAGCACATCAAGTATTGAAGGTTTAATATATTTCTTCCCCTTTTTGTCGAAACAAAAAGTAGAGTAGCGAAGCGGAATAATCGCCATGCTCCCCCTTGGTTGATACTTTCCCTAAATGGAGTACCAATATGGGAAACATGGATTTTGAGACCTACAAAAAAATGGTTAGTTGGTGATATATATAGTTAAGCTTGTAGTTACCACACACAATGCAACCACAATGACAACACAACATTGATCAACCAACAATGCACAAAAGTAAGTAGAAAGAAATTTCATTCCAAGTAAAATTTTGACTTATAAAAGTCAAAAGACAAGAAATGCTAACTATTCTTCTACTTAGTAACCAAAAACTAAAAAAAAATAACCAAGAAAATAAAAAAATCCTACATTCCTAAGTTGGGGCAAACGGCCTCCAAGGGTTGTTTAGGATTTGTTGGAGTGGGAAAGTGCATCCAAACGTTCAATGACATGTTGGAATGCAAACCGGGTTTCATTTTGGAATTGGTGAAGCAAGGTTTCTATGCTTTCACCCATTTGCTCACAATTTGAGCAAACATGGGGATGGTTGGGTGAAAATGGGTTGGTTTTGGTTTCTTGGTTTAGGGGTTGGTTTGGTTTTGGTTCTTGGGTGGAGAATGGATTTGGTATTGATTCAAGCAAGGTGGTTTGAAATTCCATTGCTTGATGAAGTTGGTTGTCAACCATGCTTTGTATTTCCTCATAAGAAGGAAAGAAAGACTCATAGGTATGGGCTTGAGAAGGAGGTGGAGTTGGGTGATCATGGTGTTCAAAATTTGGTTCTCCATAGAGAGGACCATGGATTTCACGGTAGATTGGGTGAAATAACAACGGTTTGGGTGGTTGGTACACTTGTTGTGGTGGTTGGTTAAGTTCAAGATCTTCATCAAGGTCAAGAATTGACCTTGGTGAGTGAGTTGCAAAAGGTGGTGGTTGATTATGTCTTGGTGGAAGATCATTTAAATCTTGGACATATGGGTGTGGTGATGTTGGAGGAGACCCAAAAAGTTCCATAGGTTCAATTTTTGGTAATGGTGATGGTGATGAAGTCTTTGATGGTTGAGTTGGAGCACTTGGTGGAGTTGGGTCAATAGGTGATTTAGTAGGTGGTGGAGTGTGCTCATTTGGTTGTTTGGGTGATGGAGATGGAGATGGAGATGCAAGATTCAAAAAGTGTTCATTTTTGATAGGTGATGTGAATTCATCCGAGGATGAGGAGCTAAGGTTGATGGATTGGTTTGACCATAGTGGTTTTACACTTATCCAGGCGGTTCTACGGATGGGTCGTGATGGTTCAGAGGTGTTGGTTGACTTGGTCATGGTTTAAAATGGTTTAAAGTTTCAGAATTTGTGATGAAGAAGGTGTGGTTTGAGAGTATTTAGGATGGTTTAATTTATAGTGATGAAGATTTGTGAGAAGGAGTGTTTGGATTTGATGTTAGTCCATACAAAAATGGTGGTTCCTAATGATTTGGAAAACTTAATTGTGGGTTGTCATGTCATGGAAGTCAATCCAATGAAAATGGTGAAGTGAGAAGACAAGTTTTTGCACTAAATGCATAGTGGTTTTGGTAGATTTTGGTTGTATAAATCTCAGGGATTTCAAGGATCCCTTAGAAGGGTTCCTTCCTTTATGTTTGAGGGGTCCTTGAGGTTGTTATGGTTAAATTTGAATTTTGGCGGGAATTGGTTTTGGTTAAGTTCATGGAAGAAGGAGTATCCTATTATGCTAAACACATTGCAAGTAATGGGTTTCTACCTAAAAGGATTGGATTTTGTTGTTTCAATGTTGAATTAGTGAAAAAGAAAATAGAAATTCTGCAGTCAACTGGCGGCACCCTGGAAATACACAGGCGGAACCCAAATTTGGGTGCCGTCTGGTCCGTTGGGCCAAACCTGGGTTACCCAGATTTTGCACTTGCGGAACCCAAATTTGGGATCCGCCGGATCCGCCAGGCCTGAAAAACTTCACAGTCCGCGTTTTTGACCCGCGAAACGATTTTCAAAATTTTCGAAAACTCCTAAAATCAAAGAGATACTTCATTTCTGGTTAGGCAATGCAAAAATTAGACACCTAAACACACATATCATAGGAGTTTGACCTTGAGGTCGAGAATTTCACCATACTTAGTGAAAATTCCATAACCATGAAAATTTGACAACTCACCAAAAGTTGTCTTCCTGCAACATTGTTAGTTGAAACATGTTCCAAAGTGTATCAAACATTGTACTAACACACAAATACATCACAAATATTGTTTAAACGACCAAATTGTTTCAATAGCACCTTGTGCCAAACACTCCTAACACACCCGCACTCATTGACGGTCCATTTTCTTCTTCATCTTCCCGAGGAATCTCCCGATGTTTTTGAACATCCCCTTTGTTTGCTTGAACTCCTCCGACTCATTTGGAATATCCGGAAGTTGGGAAAGGTATTCTAGAGGTGGGAGCCTAGAGTTTGGCAAATTGTCATCTTCACTCATTGAGGAAGATGAAGATGAGGTAGGAGGATGTGGACGTTTTCCTTGGGCTTTGTAAACTCTCTTATCACTAAGTGGAACAAAGGTGTGTGGAATGAGAGAGTAGTCAAGACGAAGACCATTTGAAGTTGGTGGAATGGGTGAGATGAACCTAAAGAGACGGGTCAAGAGCATTCCATATGGCATAGCCGTTGTGCCATGCACGGGAATGTCGGCCATTCTCTTTGCCATGTAGTAGGCAAGGTTGAAGGGTTGCCTAACGGACAAGGAGTAGAGCATGTAGCAAAGGCAAAGGTTGATATGGTCACGGTTCCCTATTGTGCTAATGACATTTGCTCTAAGGACTTCCTCCCATTTCTTGAATTGGAGTTTGAGTTCGTTCATTTCCATTCCATATGGGTCCTTATCGACCTCATTCCCCGAACGGGTTCTCCTAGTGGTGGTGGTTCTAACAAAGAGGTGGTCACGGAGTATGTCTTTTGAGACAAGGGGTGTGTCATAAGGGTGGATACGGTCTTGAAGGTTGTCAAGAGTTGAGAGGGAGTGCAAGTCGGAATAGAGGCAAGTACCATGGTTTGGAACACCTAAGATTTGAGCAAACTCCTCAAGAGTGAAGGAGTATTGGTGACCGCTAACCCTAAAGTGGATAGACATATGACCATAATCATCCGTTGAGAGGACGCATGATGCATAGAACTCTAGAATGAACCTAGGACAAATAGGCTCGTCGATATTCAAAAGACACTCAAAGTTTATTGTAGCAAAATCGGCGTAAAGGTTTGTGCCTTCTAGGAAAGATGGGTCTATGGTTCTACCCTCATGGACATAGTGTTTTTCTAGGGCTTTGAAAACGTTTACTTGATTTGCGGTAAGGCCTTTGGTTTTGTGGTGTTTTGGTAGGTACTTAATGGTGTCCTTGTGGTCGTAGTGGGTTAGAGGAGGCATGATGATTCCTAGAACAACAAAATTTCACATTTTAGTTTACGTAAACCATTATTATAATGTGGAAGTTCTAGTGTGTGCCTATATGAAAACAATGTGGAGGTGCGGTTATCTTGACTCATTTTGATGCTTCAAAATCGTTTTATGCAAGTTTTGTTATAAAACAAAAGATAACCCAAACGCTCCTAGTTCAATGTAGCTTCGTTTGAATGTACCCAAAAATACATATTGGTTATGTATTCCCTTTAGCATTCAAGAGACATTATGCAAGTGATGTTTTAAACATAACGTTTTGATTTTGTATTCTCAATGTGAGACAAAAAAATAATTGTCCTACTTGTGAGAAATTTTTGAATGGATTTGACATGGGGTGTTTTAGCAAACATGTTTATACTAATTAAAGATGCAATTCCTAACTATGGGAAACATGATTAGTTTTATTAATTACCTAATCTCATGCATGAATTTCTTAAGTTAATGCATAACCCCAAGTTTTTGTTTTTGTGCAAGAAATAGAATTCCTAGACTCAGATCAGGATTGTAATCATGTTTAGAGTACTTACAATGATGATTGATTTGCAATGTAAATGAATGGAGGACCAAGAATTCGTAGGTGTGGATGAGTGGTGAAGTGAATAGTATCAGCCTTGAAGTGGTGGTATGAGATAATGGGTGTTTGGTTAAATATAAACAAAGAAAATGATTCTGCAGGTCGACGGACACGGCGGATCCCAAATTTGGGTTCCGTCCGTTATGGCTCAGGGTTCCGCCGACCCTGCTGAGAAAAATTGTTATGGATTTGTTTTGATTTTTGTGATTTTTGTCTAATGTCCAGAACTACAATGTAGGTTCCATGAGTCCTAAGCCTAGCCTAAGAAGGTTAAAAGGTTCACGTTTAAGAGGTTTGGTGAGGATGTCGGCTATGTTGTCTTCGGAAGAAACTTTCTCAATTGAGATATTTCCTTTTTGAACGTTGTCACGAAGGAAATGATGAAGGATTTCAATATGTTTGGTACGAGCATGTTGAACCGGGTTTTTGCTGAGATCAATGGCACCTTTGTTGTCACAAAGAATTGTGATGTCGTTGAGTTGAATTCCGTAGTCGACAAGAGCTTGCTTCATCCAAAGAGCTTGTTGACATGCTTTTCCGGCCGAAACGTACTCGGCTTCCGTTGTTGAGATAGCAAGAGCCGTTTGCTTCTTTGAGAACCATGAGGTGAGACAATGTCCAACAAAAGTACAAATACCACTTGTGCTTTTTCTATCGACATAGTCACCGGCATGATCCGAGTCGGCATACACTATGGTGTCTATTCCCGTTCCTTTGGGATACCATAAACCTAAATGTGTAGTGCCCTTAATATACCTAAATATCCTTTTAACGGCTTCGAGATGTGTAGTCTTAGGATCTTCTTGAAAGCGAGCACTTAGACAAACACTAAACATAATGTCGGGTCTACTAGCCGTTAGGTAAAGTAGACTACCAATCATACCTCTATATTTAGTGCTATCTACGGATTCACTTTCCTCATCCTTGGTGAGTTTAGTTTCCGTAGACATGGGAGTTTTGATAGGTTTCGAATCTTCTAATCCAAATTTCTTAAGCATGTCCTTAATGTATTTAGATTGGTTAAAGAAGATACCATCTTCAAGTTGTTTAATTTGGAGTCCTAGGAAAAAGTTGAGTTCTCCCATCATTCTCATTTCAAACTCGTCATGCATGATTTTTGAGAAATCCACACATAATTCTTGACAAGTTGATCCGAATATAATGCATCAACATAGATTTGGACTATGATAATATGTGAATCTTTCTTCTTAGTGAAGAGAGTATTATCAACTAAGCCCATGGTGTACTTATGGTCAACTAGGAAGGTTTTAAGTCGATCATACCATGCTTTTGGAGCTTGCTTGAGTCCGTAAAGAGCCTTTTTAAGTTTGTAAACATAATTAGGTTTTTCAAAATCGATGAAGCCCGGTGGTTGAGCAACATACACTTCTTCATTAATGACTCCGTTTAGAAATGCACTTTTGACGTCCATTTGAAAGAGTTTAAAATTATGTGCACACGCATAAGCAAGTAAGATTCTAATTGACTCGAGCCTAGCTACCGGAGCATAAGTTTCATCGTAGTCGATGCCTTCTTGTTGATTATATCCTTGTGCTACTAGCCTAGCTTTGTTTCTAGACACAATTCCATTTTCAGCTATTTTATTACGAAATACCCATTTCGTTCCAATTATTGTTTGACTCTTTGGTTGAGGAACTAATGTCCATACATCATTCCTAACAAATTGGTTTAACTCTTCTTGCATTGCAATTACCCAAGATTCATCCTTAATGGCTTCATTAATATTTTTTGGTTCAATGGTTGACACGAAACAAAAATAATTACTTTCATTTTGGACTTTTGATCTTAGTGTTCTTTCATTAATGTTGCCTATGACGCTATCTAATGGATGACTTTTAGATTCTTTGACATTAACAAGTTCCTTGTTTAATAGTTCATCTTCCTTGTCATTATCTAAGATTTATTGACTTTCAATTGCTTGGCTTTCAACTAAGTCATCATCTACCAAAGGTGATGTCTTAGAGGGAGGTGGACTTTCGTCAAATGTTACGTTTAACGATTCCTCGACTCTTAAGGTTTCTTTGTTTAAAACAATGTAAGCTTTACTACTTTGTGAATATCCAAGAAATACACCTTCATAAGACTTTGGGTCAAATTTGGTGAGATAATCCTTGGTGTTAAGAATGAAACATTTACTACCAAACACTCTAAAGTATCCTAATGTAGGCTTTTTACCTTTGTAAAGTTCATAAGGAGTTTTATTCAAAAATGGTCTAATTAGGACTCGATTTAGAATGTACGTTGATGTGTCTACGGCATTACACCAAAAATTTTGTGGAATATTTTGTTCATTAAGCATTGTTCTACTCATCTCTTGTAATGTCTGATTTTTACGTTCTACTACACCATTAGATTGAGGAGTACGTGGAGCCGAAAAGTTATGAGTAATTCCATTATTATCACAAAATTTTCCAAATTGAAATTCATTATCAAATTCACGACCGTGATCCGTTCTAATAGACACAATATTAGACCCTACTTGATTTTGAATTTTCTTACTTAGAATCTCAAATTTATCAAAAGCTTCATTTTTACTTTTCAAAAATTTTGTCCAAGTATAACGTGAGTAATCATCTACTATGACCAAAGTGTAGAAGTTACCTCCATAACTTTGTATAGCGGATGGACCAAATAAATCCATATGTAAAAGTTCTAGACACCTAGATGTAGAAACCAAGTTTTTAGCCTTATGGATACTATGGACTTGTTTACCGACTTTGCAAGCATCACAAAAGTGTTGGTCATATTTCAACTTGGGTAGGTTTCGAACTAAGTCTTTGGAGGAGAGGTTTTGGATAAGTCTCATGTTAGCATGTCCTAAACGTCTATGCCATAAAGTTGAAGATTCATCTAATGAGGTAAGACAAAGTTTGTCTCTAGATGTAGAATCCAACTTCATGACGTATACGTTGTTCTTAAGGACACCTTTGGCTATGGTTATACCATCTTTAAGTATTTTACTACCGTTCTCACTAAAAAGAACATTATACTTATTACGACAAAGTTGACTAATACTAAGGAGATTAAATCCTAAGTTATCAACATGAGCAACATCATCTATAGAAAGGGAGTCATGAGAGATTGTACCTTTTCCGATGATTTTGCTCCTAGCATTACTACCAAACGTAACATTACCTCCATCACATTTGTGATGTGTAGAGAAGAGGCTTTTATTACCCGTCATGTGCCTTGAACAACCGCTATCTTTGATCCATTCATCCGGATCCAAACAAACTTTGAGGCACACCTATTTTATGAAAAACACTCAAACATTTGGTCCCCAATTTCTCATGGGTCCATTTTGGTTAAGCATACCATTAATTTGTCCAAAATATGAAAATAGAGCATAAGGGTTCCATGGCATGTAATTTGAGGTTTGGTAATGTCCAGGAGTGTTTTGGTTCCAAACATGTTGGTAGTTTGGTCGAGCATTGAAGTTGCTCTTTGGAAAGGGGCGTTTGGGAATTGGAGTCTTAGGTCTTGGTTGAGTAGTCTTAGCTCTAAATTCATTTTTACTAAGTCCTACTCCAGTTTTAAAGGCAGGTTTGGTTCCATTTTTATATGTAACTTTAACAAATTTAGAACGATCCGATGTGGATGGAGTTACTGCTGCAGCAGACCTGGCGGAACCCTCGGGGCCAACGGGCGGAACCCTATTTTGGGTTCCGTCTGGTCCGCGGGCTGCTGTAGCAGTTTTGTTTGTTTCATGTGTGTTCGTTTCTTGTTTCGTTTGACCCTTAATGATTTCTACTTTCCTGAAACCTAGACCTGTTTTATCAAAAGGGGACTTTTAGAGTTTCATAATTTCATCCGCACATGAAATGCTCTTATCGAACTTTTTGAACTTTGTGGTTTGTTTGATTAGATCATTTTGAGTTATTTTAAGTTTTTCAACTTCAAGTTTAAGTTCCTCACATGATTTGCATGAGGTGTCAATACCTTTACTCTTTTCTAATCTCTTAGCTTTTTCTTTTAACTCATAAACTTCATTTTCTAAAAACTCCTTTTTAGTTTTCAAAAATTTATTTTTGTTTATGATTTTTAAGCTTAGCTCACAAAGTTTGTTATATTCGTTTTGTAAAGTGTCATCATCAATAGAGGAGTAAGATGAGTCGGAGAGTACCTCATTTGAGTTGTGAGCCATGAGAGCAATATCATCGTTCTTTGGCTCATCATCATCTCCTTCATAGTCACTCCAAGCACCACCCACAAAAGCTTGTTGAGGGTTGCTCTTGGGTGGTTTTGGACATTCTCCTACAAGATGACTTGTGTCTCCACACCTATAACATTTTCGTTCAACTTTTCCTTTTCGATCATCACGATCTTTCCAGAAGGTTTTCTTGTCATCTTTAGGTTGTCTTACAAATTTCCCTCGCCTATGAAAGAACTTTTTGAAGTCTCTCACGGCCATAGCATATTCCTCATCATCACTATCCGAAGTAGATTCTTCATCATCACTTGATTGGACTCTAGCTTTCAAGGCAATGGACTTAACTTTTTCTTTCTTGCCTCTAACTAGTTCCGAATATTTTTCCATCACCATTTCGTGAACTTTGAGGTTTCCAATTAGCTCATCAAGTGACATGCTTGAAAGATCTTTGGATTCTTCAATTGCCGTCACTTTTGCTCTCCACTTCGGATGGAGTGCTCTAAGAAATTTCCTGACAAAGTTCTTACTACAAAAAGATTCATCAAGTGCTTTAAGTGAAGTAATAATAGTGTTAAACCTAGCAAAAGCATTATCAATAACCTCATCTTCGGAAATAACAAATTGTTCATATTGTTGAACAAGAAGATCAATTTTGTTATCTTTAACTTGTGAGTTTCCTTGATGAGTGACAATTAAAGATTGCCAAATATCTTTGGCGGTTTTACACAAAAAGACTCTTTCATATTCTTTCTTAGGCAAAGCGTTGTAAATCATCATTTTAGCTTCATTATTTTTACCTATCAATTTCTTTTGATCATCATCTTTAATGTTAGTAACTATATTATCACCATCAACAATTATATACCATAAATATATATCTTTAGATTTCACGTAAGTTTCAAAACGGTTTTTCCAATATATAAAACCATTTGCTTCAAAGAGTGGTGGTCTTTGCATAGATTGCCCTTCTTTGTAATTTTCAAAATCCATGGATCGTTTCAAGTTTTAAAACACAATATATTTTAAAAGCTTGAGTAACGTAGCTCTTGATGCCAATTGTGGAAAACTAGAAGGGGGGTTGAATAGTTTTAGCGTTTTTAAAACTTTTTAACTTGTTTAGTTAGCTTTGAAACTTTCCGTTTGATCAAAGATATATGCACAAACACAATATATATAACATGCAAGTAAAGGAAAGAAACGATCAAACCACAACACGAGTATTTATCGTGGTTCGGCTACAAGGACTCTTTTTCCTTGCCCTACGTCCACGCCCCGAGTATCCAACTCGAGAGTTTCTTTCACTAGTCAACAAGCTCCTTTCACCGGCGGAGAAAACCTTACACGTCGCTTATACTTTTACCGACACAAAGCTAAATGTCGAGTTCTTTTACAAGGGCACAACCACTCCCGTTTAGTTCTTTTACTAGGGTACAACAACTCCCAACACTCTTTGTATTTTGAGGACTAAAATACTAACCACTCACTTCAGAATATACACAAACAAATGACGCGTAAACAACACGAGTTTACACAATACTAGGCTACCAAGTCTTGCAACGTTGTGTTGGAAACTTGTAACTTTAGACGACCTTGTGAGCTTCTTTGCTACAAAAGGAAACTTCACAATTACGATGTTAAGATGTTAGAAAGAAAGATGAGTGTGTGTGTAAAAATGATCTCAAGAGGTTAGCCAAAAATCAAGTTATGGCTTGGTATTTATAGCACAACAAACTGTGTGCTCGGCGGATCAGGCGGAACCCTCAAATGGGTTCCGCCCGTGTACCCCCAGGGTACCGCCGGGTCTGCAGTAGGTTTTTGCAATTACTCTTCAAACCAAACAAGGTCTTGTCTCATAACTTCTATCAACCAAACAATGTCACATCACTTAAAGTAAGTCAAACATGATACTTGCAAGCAACATGAAAGCAAGTCAAACACATAACTTGCCATAAATACATAATGACAAAACTTGCCATAAATGTGATGTGACTATTTCTAGTTTAAGAAATAAACTTGTGTTATGTTTTATGAAATGTAAAATGTAGCAAAAGTCTTGTTTATGCAAGTCTTAAAAACTAAGAATATGTTTTGCTTAAAACTAAAGTTTACATTTTGTCGTTAACAAAACTTAGCGAAGATCGTAAAATATAAATAACGTTTTTAGGCGATATTTGTATTAACAAAGTACTATTCATCAATCAATTGATTATGTTTATCCTTTACTGCTTGGTTATGTTTAATTCTTGTTTCTCCATTGCTATTCTAGGCTAAATCAATTAGTGTTTACTTAGGAATGCATGAAATATAGTTGTTAATCACTTATCTATTATCTCTTGTTGATGGTGTGTGTGTTAGGAGTTGGAAAACTGGCTATATCCCGTATCTTAGCTTGAACGTCCACTAAAACATGCCTAGTTTGTGCTTTTGTCTGAGGTTACTAACTATGACGTGTATTTATTGCGTGAATTAGTTGTTGGGTGGGTTATTGAAATTCAGATATGCGTCGCTCACTTAGGCTAGTTCATTAAACAAGGTAGGTAATAGATAACATGAGAAACAGTAGGTAGTAATGCAAACTTAGGTAAATACGCTTTAAATCATTTAAGAAGTTCCCACCAAATTTACTTTTCTTGTTATTTACTTTTATTGCATTTTTAGGTTAATATTAGTTAAAATACAAAACTCCTCAAAACCCAGAATTTTACTTGCTTTCATAAAACTTTAAAAGACCAAAAATAATTTTCCCTCGACCTTTTGACTTATTCCGAAATACACTTCGAGTCGACCTCACTATTCCTCTAGAAAATGATCAATCACCCAGATTTGCCTATACTACGCTACAACGGTTAGGTACACTATCGAGGAAGATTGTAAAACTTCAGTGTTGCAATCCGCCGCATCATGTATCAAAGCCACCATTAAAATAACAATTATATGAATCATATCTAATAACATTCTTCCTTGTTCATTCATTATGATCATCTCTATTTTGATGATTGATGGCTTATTGTATATGGTTCTGTGACAACCAGCAATTTAGGGAGTTATTTTGAAAACCCGCATTACGTTAAAGTTCGTTTATAATTTTTTTATTTGGAAATTTTATTTCACAACGAACTTGTATGACCTCTTTTATGGATATTTATAATTAATGATGTTATGGAATTCGTGAATTATCTTCATAATTCATTCTTGATATTATGCTCGGTGATGTATTCTTAAATTCTCACTGGTACTACGTTGACTCTGACACTAGGTTTACCTAACGAAAGATTTTATGATTCGTTTTACGAGTCCGACTATATATAATTATTTACGAGATGTTTTTCGGAAGATATTAAAGTTTGAAATGAGTTCGGGTTCGGGCCACATGTTTTACATTCACCCACTTTACCCACTTATACTACTAGTAATATTAATATTACTATAATTATTATTATTATTATTATTATTATTGTTATTATTATTATTATTATTATTATTATTATTATTATTATTATTATTATTATTATTATTATTATTATTATTATTATTTAACAAAAAGAAAAAAAAAAAAAAAAAAAAAAAAAAAGTAACTACAAAATTCGGTCCTTGTGGTTTCGGTATACACAAACAACACACACAAACACAATCCCTCACCTATCTCTCTCTCTTTTCTCCCTCACCATCTCAAACCCTAGCCGCCGGCCATATTATCCGGCCACCACCACCACCACGCCGACCACACCACAAAACAAACACCACCATCTTCTTCCTTATCGATTTCTCTTTCTTTTGGTATATCATACGCAACATATAACCAACATTAACACCTCGAAATTTTATAAAATCCGACCCAACCTTGTTTTTTTACTAGATCTATCCGATTGGAGGTTCAAGAAGGTGAGAATGCTCGATTTTGGCACTTGGGTGCCTCGACTTGGTGATAAATCCGTGGCTACACGGATGATTTTTGTGGGAATCGAATTATTATGTTATGGAATAATGTTTTTGATGTTAAAATAAAGGTTTGGTATCCGGGTCTTGGTGTTTTCTTGGATGGTTCGAGTGAACCGTGAGTCGTGGACTCACGGCTCGATGTGGTCTCGAGCCTATGGCTCGTTATTGTTGCTTCTTGTGGTCTCGTGTTCATGGTTTTCATGTTGCTTGCATTGGACCTTGGTTAGACTCGATGGAGTCTTGGCCTTGTGGCCGTATATGGTTATTGATGCCGCGACCCAAGTGGTCGAATGGGCAATTTTGAGGGTGCTCTTTGGAGCTTATTTTGCGACCCTTAGTTGCTGGTTCGAGTCCTTGTGACTCGTAGTGTTGAGCCGAGACTCAAGTGAGTCGAGGGTTCGGGTTTGGCTTGGTAAACCAACCCGAATATGGACCATAATTGTATTTATATTTCCTTGTTATGATTTTTGTTAACTTGATATTGTTGTGGCATTTTACTTTCGGCCGAATGCCTTTGTTGAGTCGAGACCTTTTATGGTCTCGACAATGGATTTATTGTGAAATTGAGGAGTTGTTGACGAATTGGGATATTGGAGACCGATTGTGAGACGGTCACTTAGATTGACGGAGATAGGTTAGTCGGGTGCCGTAGTCGGACCCTATTGTTGTAGCACGTGGATTGGGATTGATTGGACGGGGATGTATTGATTGTTATGACTTTTACATATTACTTTGGACTTGGACAATGAGCCGAGAGTTATGACTCGGACATGTGACCATTTCGTATGACTCGATAACTATTTACAATTTAAAACGTAAATAATAAAACTCGTAATAATAATTATTGATAATATAAACGTTTATATGAATATATAGACGTGAATAACGGATATATAATTATATAGGCGCGTATATTAATAATAATAATAATCACGAGTCACATTATAAATAATACAACTAGATATATATTATGCTACGAAAGTGGCGTAATATTATTGAACGTATTATTATTATAAAGAAATTGTTATAAAACAAGGAATTCTCGACAATTACCAAATATTAAATAAAAATGTCATTTTATACATAATAAATAAACTTATCGAGTTATGCGGAGTCGTTGTCACTCGAGTCCAGGTAAGTTATTATTTGTGACTTTCGTGTTGTCACGGATATATGACGATTAATATAAACGTTTTCTATAACTAAATAACCACTTAACCGTAGGGTTGAACCGGGTTATTTGGCTATACGATAATGAGTATATTAATGGGCATCGTATCCTACGACGCCCATAGGTTGTGGTATATGTAAAGTGTAATAAATTGCGAGTGTATATATCGGGAAATCTGGCCAATTTGACGATATATATAAGGAATTTATTAAACTATGATATCTACCATATAGTATTTATGTGCTATGTGCTTTAGGATGGGGTGTAATCTTGGAACGGTATGTTACGTAAATAAATATGAGGATTATCAAATCGACGGATTCGATAAACTTCGGCGATTTATTTAAATGATATATTGGGCTAATATTAGATCCATAGTTTATTTTATTATCCTTTGTGTGACCTTTTAGTTTGTTTTGTGTCGACCCACCACCCGTATGGATACCAAACGCAAATACACCAAACTAATACGAAATGGATTTTCGGAAATAAAACGGATTCTCGTCCGGGTTTGGGAATATTTTTGAATTTGAGGAAATGATTTCTGAACGAGTTGATATTGTTAGGTCGTGCCGAGTCCGTAGTTGTTGTTTCATGAGTTACTATACATCTTATTTCTACCGACTTCTTCTTGCTATTTTCTGGACTTGAGGTGAGTCATAGCCCCACTTTTTAATCTTGAACTATGTTTTCAGTACTTGGGGTGAGAAACGTGCAAATTATTTTATGTGGACTATTATCGCTTTTATATTCTTTCTAAACTTGCTATGCGTATGGACTAGGATATATTGTCAGCTTTAGTCCCACATTTTGTGTGTACTATTCAAGGTTGACTTATTTGGTTATTGTTTGGAATTGTCAGCTTTAGTCACACGGTTCGTGTGTACTATTCAAGGTTGGCTTATTTAGATACTATAGTGTGCACCTATAGGTTATTAATACTTCGGAGGTTATCCGAGTATTTATGATATTGCGGGAGTTACCCGAATATCTATGTTAGAACGGAGGGTATCCGTGTGTTAGGTTGGAGCGGAGGGTATCCGCAGGCTTTTAGCGAATCCTTAGTCTAGCTAGCAAGCGTTTTGCGTATATGTCCACTATATTGTTAGATGAATGTAAACCTATGATCTCACCAGCGAAAGCTGACTTTTAGCATGTTTTCTCAGGTAATTAAGTGATGATATGCATGCTTGGAATGGAAGGCTCGGCCAAGGCTCATGGGTTATGATCTATTTTTCTAAACTCTGATAATTAATTATGGACCTATTGTTATAAAATTTTGGGCCTGACTCTGAATGATGTTGGGATAAATGTAAACGTTAAAACCCCGTTTTGGTTGCGTTTTTATTATGTTTACTTTATCTCGTTCTATATTGTCTTGTGTTGGATACCAATCCCCGTAGCACCCCGAAAGCTTGTTGAGTCTTCCGCTGTATCAAATTTTGGAGGTGTTACAGGTTCATCCACGGTGTACGATATTATTATTAAGAGCTTACAAATAAGAGATTAATCCATTGTACTATGTGACACTTTAAAATAACTCAAAAATCGAATGAGCACGAAAAGATGCTAAAAGGGGAAAAAATAACTTCTTTAAGAAGCTAAAGAATTGTAAATTGAACAATGATTTGAGTTTAGGTTTAAATAAAAAACTAAGTATGATAGATTTAAATATTGTTTGTTATATATATATATATATATATATATATATATATATATATATATATATATATATATATATATATATATATATATATATATATATTAATTAAAGTTTATTACTATCTCTGTCCTAAAACAAGTGTCTAGTTTAACTTTTTGGAGTCTTTCTTATTAAACTTTGAGTATAAATACTTCTATTTATGTTATATATAAATATATGAATGGATTGTGTTTTAGAGAAAAATTCATTACCAAACACATTTTTTCTAAAGAACAAATGGGTGGATCATGGCCATCCATTTTTTTATTAAATAAAAAAACCTCACTATTAACCTTTTAAAAAAAATTAAAATATCTTGCAAACCGTTAATCTTACGCGAAATTAAATATACCATTGTAACGAGAATTAAATTATCTTTCTATAGAAATGCGCTTTTATATATTTTTGACGATTTTTTTTTCAAAATTTTAGCTCAAAAAAATCACATGTGATTTGTTATTTTAAAAATTACATGTGGCTTGTAAAATCACATGCGATCTTTTTTTAAACTGGGTTTCCGACTCGGCATTGCGAGCCGGCTAAAATCACATGTGATTTTTAAATATGTGATTTATGAAATCACACGTGATTTTTAAATAACAAATCAAAAGTGATTTTACAAATCACGTGTGATTTTTCTAGGCGAAAAATTCAACACTAAAAAATTGTCGAAAGTATATCAAAGTGGCCGTGTACTGAAAGATAAAAATATTCTTGTCACGATGGTGTATTTTTTTTAGCTTGATGATTTACCGTTTGCAAAATATGTTTTTATTTATTTTTGATAAAAGATGGATGGCTATGATTCATTAATTTTGTTTAGAAAAAAATGTTATTTATTGATCTCACATATTAAATGTATTTTTATTGGTATAATTTTTATCAAATATTATATAACACAAATAAAAATATTTAATGTTAAAGTTACAAAAAAGACTAAAAAATTAAACTAGACATTTATTTTGGGATAGAGAGAGTATTAAAAAAGAAAAAGAAAATTATAATGTGTGATGGAGATAAATAAAGGACTCACAAAAAACATGTGATGAGATATTATTTTTCCAAAACCCAACATTTAGCCAGGATTATCAGATACCAATTTTTAAAAGCTGGGTCTAAACATTGGGGCTCACCCGTTCCAATCAAACACCTAACATTTTCCATCATCCCCGGGCCCATCCCCAACCCCATCAACCAAACGCACCTTTGGATCTGGTTTAGATTTAAGAGAGATAAATTAACAAAATAAAACTTTAAAATATTATTTGAAAAATGAAATATAAGAAGAAAGTGAGAGAAAATAAATGGCCCCACAGATATTGTGTAAAGCCTGGCATTTTAATGGAATTTGAAAAATTTTAAACAAAATTCAAATCCAATTTTAACGCACCTATGAACTAAACGCACTAATTTAGCTAACTACAAAATTAATGATTTTTCTAACATCCATTAGTTTAACTAGACGTATACCCGCACAAACCGACAGTATATAGCTGCAAATAATTATAATTGCAAAATTGTGATTCTGGTTCGACCCTGATATAAAGCGTGTGTTTTTTGAAATTAATATAGTGCGTGTTTTTGAAAAGTTGCTAAGTTTATAATTGATCAAACTTAAAATGTATTAAAGGATATTTAGTGGTAATTTAGGCGAACTATATTAATTAAGTTTTCAAGATTTAATATTTCAATATTTCAATAATGGTCATTTCCTCATATATAGATTTATAAAAGTTGACATGACTTCAAGCTCTATAAATAATGTCTAAGAGCGTGATTTCTCATACACTAATTATCATACAGCTCATTAAGCCCATTAACGTGTATTTGAGGTAATTTAAATATATTCCTCGTGTATTGATGATTCACACTTATTTGTTAGTTAGAATTTGCGATCATTATAAATGTTATTATGGTTATGCATAACAGTAAGCAGTTAGAGTGATGAGTTCGATGATGAGCAGCAACTCCAAATCAATCAGCGAAGAACACTATCTTAACATTCCCAGTGCTCCACATACACCGTCGTTGCAAGTGCTGCCACTGAATCTACCTTGTCAAGATCTAATTGGTAAAAGAATCTCACTATAAATCCGACACTCTGATTTATTTTGGTTTTAAATATTATTGGATTCGTGTTTATATATTGCATAAGTTAACTTGATTCTTATACCAACAAGCATCTAGCCAAATGGTGCCAGATCGAGGCGCCCACTACCCTGGATGTTGTAATCTGTAAGTTATCATGTATTTTTAAGCCACGGGGTTGCGGGCTTCCTAAAATTTTTGACCCTATATACATTTTATACCTTTTTATTTTTAGTTTTAGAAATTTTTAATACAAAATTTTCAGAATTGTGTATATCGGCCCAGTAAAATAAATACTTTACATGTTGGCTCCTCCAACAAAAATCTTCAAGTTCCGTCTATGGTTGAGACAATTTTTCTTTTGCCAGCAGTCGAATTTGGTCGGCACGTGACGGTGCGTCTAACGGCCATCGGCTGATAAGATATCCTTAGTTGGGTCCTATGCATAATTCAAATGCGGAGAGAAAGGCGCTGAGCGCGTCAATTGCCTCCAAACGCTTGAAAAGTTATGCCCAACCAGTAAGCATGTAGGTCTATTTCACAAAGTCAACCTCAAAAACGGCCATGTGCGAGGCACAAAGATATGTAAGACTGTAATTGTCTTTGTACAACCTTTGTATTTTTATATATATAATGAACACACTGTGATGAGTCAAATAACAACATATAATTAAAACAATAGTAGGGAAGAGATTGTTGTCGAGAGAATTTTTTTATGAAAGCTAACAGCTGATCTCATTTTTTTATTCAAAAAATATATATATATGAATGAAAAAGTAAGATAAACGATTGACTTTTTTAATAAGACAAACTGCTCTAGCAAAAACCCTGCCAGCTCTCACAAAATGGCACTTCGGTTTAGCAAAAAACCTTTACTAACTTTTGGACACTTCTCAACTTTTCAATAGTCTCACACTATAGCGGTCGTATATATAATACTAATTTGAAATATATATATATATATTATATATATATATATATATATATATATATATATATATATATATATATATATATATATATATATATATATATATATATTACTACAAAGTAGACCAATGTGGTGAAACATGACTAGAATTGGAATTTTCTCAAAGAAAATTTGGTTTTTTGTAAGCATCTCACATCAAATGTTCAGAAAAATAGATGATAAGTTCAGGAAGTTCTAAACATCTTACTCATTTGTGTTGGACCTTTGATTTGATGCCCAGTTAAGTATTTTTCATCGATTCACGGTCATGTTTATAACAATTTGTTTCGAATTAATCTGGTTGAATTGGTATGAAGTTGTTAAGCCTTAAAAACAATTAAAGTTTATTTGATTTTATCCTTTATTTAACTCTAAACCTAAACACATACCAAAGCGATATAGTTTGATTCTTATCAGCAAAGTGTATGCCTAGAAACATTTTTTCAAGTAAGTTTCTGCTCCCGACTATAAAACAGAAAGAAGAGAGATGGAGAGGGGGAAAAAGAGAGAAGTGAAGAGAGAAATAAGATTTTTTTTTTATTTTTTTTTATTTTGTGTTCCTGAGTTGAAAAGAAAAAGAAAGATGTAACAAAAAAAATAGCTTTAAAATCAACTTCACTCTATTTTTTAGGAAGAAAATTAGGAAAGCAATTTTGATTTAATTTACTATTATTTACTTTCCTCTCCCCTTCTAAAAAATCTCAGGAACATAAATCTTTTTTATTGTCATCCTAAACCTTTCCCTTTGTTGAGGTAATAGTTCGTGGGTGAGTCTTACTGCTGGAACAACCCTCCGGAGTGAGCTTTTTAGGTGAGTGAGATGTCCTACACAAGAGAAATACACATTAGGCTCGCCTTGGGTGTAATCCCAAGACCAACCTCCGGTGTAAGAGTAAGCATGTGAAGACCCGAAGGGTTGTAAATGTAATTGAATGCAAAGTGTGTGTGTGTTTGTTGGGAAACATAAATGAGGTGAGGGTATTTATACTACCCACACCTCTTTACCTACTTTACCTCGGGAAAGAGCATGCCATACCTAGTAGGTGAGAGTGTCAGGTCACGTGGCTGACACAATCCCTGATTATCTGAGATTGTGGTGTGGCCTCGGTTCGTGTCCCTGTGGTAATAGAAGTGTACCTTCTCTTCGGTGATCCTTCGGCTTATGGTTCGGAGGCGGATGATAAGTCCGAATGGACCAGCCATTCGGACACATACGCCAACACCCTTCACTCCAGAAAATAAACTCGGGAACAGAGGGTAATGAGTTGCTAAGCCGCGATCTTAGTTTCAGGAAAGCCCATAAAAAAAGAGGATTCAAGATTCAATTCCCATCGTGTGAAGTAAATCTTAAAACCAAAAGAACTTTTTATTTGGTAACGACGTATATTCATAGAGTGTGTGGACTTGAAATTTATAAAATCATGTTACTCTTATCTCTTGAGCTTAATCTTTTTGAAAATACTACTGCAATTATTCAGATACAAATAGATTAATAGCTTTATTTAAATTGTTTAGATGGAAGACTAGAAGAGTACCTCGAATTCTGTGTTCCTTTGCACAAAGCATCGATGAGAGGTGATTGGAAAGCAGCTAAGAAAATTTTAGGCAAAAAGAAAGACCTCATAAAGTCTAGTATCAATAGAAACAATGAAACAGCACTTCATGTTGCAGTGTCTAAAGGACACAGAGCTTTTGTGAAAAAATTGGTTAGTTTGATGGAAAAAAAGGACTTGGAGCTTCAAGATAACAATTCCTACACTTCCTTTTGCTTAGCAGTTTCAAATGGAGATGTTAAGATGGCAGAGATATTGCTGAAAGAAAACGAAGCCCTTATCGATATTCCTACTAATCAAGGAATGATACCACTCCACATAGCAGCGTCAACTGGTAGGCGTGATATGGTAGAATTTCTCTATCATAATTCTAAGAGCATGCAAGGTGATTTTTGGACACGTGAGAATAAGATTTGCTTTCTCTTGGTATGCATCAAAGCTGATTGTTTTGGTAAGTATATATTCTCGCAGGTAGTTGTTTTATTGGAACCTATTCATCTACCCATCGCATCATGTATTCTTATTTTATCTTATATCCCAAATTATGTTATCATGAGCAACTCGTTGCTTTTTGATCAGTCACATTTATTTTGGTTCTTGGAGTACATCGTACTGTTTAGGTGCGTACATTAAAAAAGTATTGGAAGAGACCTCAATCGGTGAATCTCTTGGAATAGCAATAAAAAAGTCCAGAAACGACCATAGAACTACCGTTTAGGCATGTAAATTAAAATAAAATAATATAAAATAAAATAAAATAAAATAAAATAACAAAACTTGACTTCCCCATTAGTTAAAGAGGAATCCTTCCGTTTATATAGGTTATTGCCCACCCTATTTCCAAGCAATTATTCCTTCTTTTTCCTTTCCTGCCACACACGTTTAACAATCGTGGATGTCAATGCCTATAACGGGTAGGTTTGGGAATGTATCCATTAGACTTGGTGCTTCAGGTTAGCATTCTGCTTAATGAGGTGTGATTCTCAATAGGTGAATTATTCCGGAATTTCCTAGGGAATGTTCGCATAGATAGAGTGAAATAAGTTATGGATTCAAAGAGAGGAGATATTAAGTTTCTCTTCCAAAGGTTCCAAGGGAATGATTGCACATCTTTTGTTTACATACATACAATTAATCCCGCATTTCACTTCTCTTGCATTCTTCACAGAAATTTACATCATTAACTAAATACTTTGCAGATGTAGCATTACGGGTAGTTAAGGACCAACCAGAACTTGCATTAGGTGGAGGGAGTGTGCTCAGAGTTCTGGCTCAAAAGCCTGAAGCATTTAAATCTAAAGTAATAGTTGCTTCAAAAATGAGGCGACTGTTTGCTATTTTATATCCAAATTCTTTTACGTTGAATCGCAATGCGCGTCCAGGCTTGACATTGCTAAGTCTCATTTTGAAAAATATGGCGAAATTGCATTGGACTGAAGTTCGGGCCATAATGAGAGGGCAATCTGAGCCGATTAAAGAAGAAAACACAACAATGTTAGGGGTTGAAAAGCCAATCGACGCAAGGTCTTCGAGTGTACTTTTTTTAGCTGCAGAAGCAGGCAACGTTGATTTTATAGTTCAGGTCACTGAACAATATCCAGAGCTACTAAAAGAGCTAAATGATATTAATCAAAGTATATTTCACGTTGCAGTCTCACATCGTCATAAGAATATCTTTGGTCTATTATATGAGATAGGTTCATCCAGGGATAGCATAGTTACTCTAGAAGACGCACATGGTAATAACATGTTGCATTTAGTCGGGATCTATCATGGTAATTCTTCCGAGTACATTCCAGGAGCAGCCTACGAAATGCAACAAGAATTACTATGGTTCAAGGTACATCTTTCTTTATATTCCTTTTCTTCATTGCTCAATCGTTTTAATTGTTTGGCATTTAATTTGTAATTTGATCCATCATAATGTAGGGGATGATATTTGATGTTCTTTTTAATGAAATTTTGGAAACTGTTACAAAGAAAAAAGTAAAACTTTTGGTTACTAATATTAGGGAAAAATTTATATTTACATAAGTTTAAATACAAATTAAAAGATTACAAAAAGTTAAAGAGGCTAAATTGTAAATTAGTATCCATTGTATAGTAAATTTTGATAATAAGCAAGGTTGAAATACTTTTATATATCTATGTTTATAAATATGAGAGGTAGAAATGTTGCAATGTAATCGCTTAGAAGACACTTTTAATTAAGAGAATTTATTAATGTTTAAAAAGATGAGAGGTAGAAAGTATAAAAATGTAATGAGCGAATAGTCACCGTTAATAAGCAAAAGAGAAACACAAAATTACCCCTCTTTACTATTGCAGCTTTTTCGTTGATAATTGATATTAAGGTAGATTAATGATCTAATCTTTGTGTTTATTAGGAAGTGGAGAGTATACTTCCGCTCTCTTTGCGAGATAAGAAAAATGGTTGTGGTTATACGCCACGTGAAGAATTCACCAATCATCACAAGCATTTAGTTGCTGATGGTGAGAAGTGGCTGAAAGAGACAGCTGCTCAATTGATGGTGGTTGCGGCACTTCTAGCCGCTATGTCATTTGCAGCAACAATTACATTTGCAGGTGGATATAAAGACAATGGTTATCCGGTATTAAGCCAAAAAAATGTTTTCCCATTGTTCATTGAACAATGTTCCGTGGCTTTCATATGCTCATCAGCTTCAATCGTCAATGTTTTATCTCTCCTCACATCTCGTTATGCTGAAGAAGATTTCGAAAAATTATTGCCCTTCAGAATGATGCTTAGTATATTACCACTTGTAATATCTATAGCAAGTATGGTTCAGACATTTTTTTTTAACAGAGCCCTTCTCTCCGAGAAAATGCCAGAACCGACTCATGTTCAATTTTATTTTGCATTGCTAGTACTTAGCTATTCTTTAACCCAATTACACGAGGTTGTAAAGTATTTGTGTACTACTTCGATCAGGGCCATTTATGGGCCTTTGCCGACCGGCCGACTCCCAAAATCCATTGGGGCCGTAATTTATAGATTACTTGGTTTATAAATTCTAGTCCTTTTGGGACCGTGGATTATCTGTGTAGCCCAACAACTACAATAAACATTTGTTACCGCATATTTTTCTTGCTTCGTTGTTTCTTCCACTTAAGTTCTTTTGCTATATATGTTCAAATTTTAAATTTACAATGTTGTTGGCATGAAGTATTTGTTGATTGAATGAATATATATAATATACAATTCAATTTGTGATGTGGAATCATTTTTATGATTTAGGAATTAATGTTATACCATTATAATAGGTAACGTGGAAGCTTTTTACTTGTCGTTGCTTATATATTTTACTTTACTAGAACGGTACCCGCGTAATGCGGCGGCGGGTACCTGTGACTATATTTTGCGTTATTCTGTTACACATTTAGTTGTCTTTATGATTTATAAATAGAGATGTTAGAGATGGTTAAGCCAAATAATTTTAATTTGAACAACCAACTTGCTTCATAATAAACTTTCTAACCGACTTGCTTCTTAACCAACCCTTCTTAATCAATTAATTTTGAAATCCTTCCATAATAAGTAAGTAAAAGTCTGAATTTTAAGCCTTTCTAATTATAGATTATTCGGTATTTGTAACCGCAATATATTTTGATATTATGAGTTTAAGCGGATGAGGTTTTATTTTATATATATATATATTTTTTTTAAACAAAAGGGCCCTCCGAAATCAACGGCGCGGCCTTACTATATGTGGGACTATACTTGAAGTTGTATATGTGTATTTTTGTAGTTGGAAATTTTGTAAAATTTTGTGTTTTTTTATGTATTATAAGTTAAAACTTGATTGTAGAAACATAGGTACAAAATGCAAACCATACAAAGCAAAGCTTTTATGATGAGGTATGGGGTTGACTGTTGAGAGTATGCAAACTTGTTTTATTCATATAAGGAAAATGTTTTAATTTATCGTCTTGGTACGACGTAACGAGCCATACATTAACATACATTTTCATGTTGGTATGCTTTATCTTATGGGAGGCGATACTTACACCACATTTTTTTTATTCTTTCACCACAATATCACATCATTAATGCACAAGTTACAACATGATGTATGCATAAATGTGGTGTGTGCATAAAAAAATGTGGTGTAAGTATCACTTCCCCTATCTTATGGCAACATGACTTGAATTTATAAAACAATATTTTATTGTTTTTTTAACAAGTTAATACACAATCTAGACATCACGATAAAGGTCACAAAGTTAGAATAACTCTTACGTTTATGACCTATGATTATAAACATTAACTTTTCGGGCTCAGCACGGTCTAAACAGTGCCTAGTGACTACTATGTTAGCAGCATGGTTGCTTTGAAAAGGAATGTACTTAAATACTGTTTTCTTCAAATAGTTTATTTTAATTTTTCAATGAAAAGTTCATTTATTGGTGCGTCAAATGAAAAAGATATGTGAAGCTAGATGGCCATATGGGTCGGCTGTCTCTTAATCGGTGCAAGCCCATATATTAAACCATGTCTGGAACAACCAGTGGGCGTAAATGCTAGAAGTTTAGTCATTTCGGGCTTGGGCCTCTTTAATGTACATACCATAAAATGTTTTCTCATCAAAGCAAAACCAAGTATATATCTTTAAATCGAGCATATATAACTAAGAAAGCAAACTACAATAGGCAATAAATCTAACAAGTTTAAACTTGAGGACGGAAACAAAAGAACTCATGACAAAGTATATTGAATGCCACTAGGGCGCAAAACCGAGGGGCAAAAACCCGTGTAATCAAAGAAGCAAAGAAGAAAATAATCGAAAATAAATCCATCAAAAAAGCATCACAATGGTCTTTATGTTACATTGTTTACTAGGCTTATGAGCTTATATAAATTTGAAAAATCCCAAACCTACTTATTTCTAGCTTATGAGCTTATTACGTTGATCATTTGGCTTATATAAGTTCATCAGCTCAAGTTAATAAGTTTTCAAGCTATCAAAATGTCGGCTTTGTGCGAGCAAAACGTTAGATGTATTTTGATAAGACAATAAACCAATAATCACTTCCAATAATTAAGTTTAACAAAAAAAAAAAAAAATAAAAAAAAAAAATAATAATAATAATAATAATAATCCTATTTGTTTTTCAATAAAGTGATGATTTATATATATATAAAAAAAAAATGATTTATAATAAAATAATAATAATAATAATAAAAAAAGTATTCAGCATGTACCTAACAATTAACTTTTCAAGGATGAAAATGATACTACTAAAATAAGATAAAGAGTGTAACATATGAATAGTAAAACTCATTTCATGATAGTATAACATTTGCACCGGCTAGCATTACTCATTAGTGTCACATCATTATACTTTTCTATGATTTTTTTTCCTAACATTTTTACGTCTCAGTGATCATTATCCACACATTTTTTTAGAATAACACAATTTTAAAAACTTTTGCACTATGTGTTGCTCGGTCTCACGGTCACGAGCCATCTTTTGATGGTCTTTTTTAAATTAGATAAAAGTAAATATTGTTGGTCTTGTGATTTGTGCAAAACGGGAGTATGTTTAAGAAGTTAACAAACAAGTTTTACACATAACTCATTTGACAACAATAACTCCTATAATTCTTAATAGAAATGAATAAAAGAACTACAAAGAATAATTGCGGAACACTATCTCAATTGAATGACAAACGTAACTCTTTCTAGAAATGAATCAAAACTTGCTAGCTTAACTTATTATTTAAAGAGAGGAAGATACTTTCACTATAATACATTTTGTATTTCCTTTTGTGTGTGTAAAGAATCTTAACTTATCTCTTGACTAATATATTCGCTATATATGAGATGATAAAATAAAATCACATGTTGTACTGAGTTAGTTATCAAGCATTTTGGTGGATTCACTTCTCAACGTACTTTAGTGGAAAGTTAATTAAACTATACGCTTTTTATCAACTATTGTTGAGAAGAAACATTCCGGTGGATGATCAATCATGTGCTTGGTGCGAGAGCAATGAAGAAACAATTGAACATATTCTTACAGGTTGTGGTATTTCGGCCGGAATATGGAATGCGTTATCCAGATGGTGCAGGATTCCAAAGATGTTCGTTTTTCACGTCCACGACTTGATGGAAATGCACGAGCATTGTGGTGCGTCCGGAAATAAGAAGATGGTCCTTCATGGGATTATTATAATCGCGTGTTGGAGGATGTGGAGAGCAAGGAATGAAAAAAATTTCTCGAATAAGGATCCTAACGTCGTGGAGATGGTAGCGGATATCAAGACCTTGGGATTTTTGTGGTATAAACATAGGTTTAAACAAGGGGTAGTGGATTGGGATAGGTGGTGTACGTTTGATTTGATGTAATTCTTGTGTTTTTTTTCTGGTTTTCGGTTTGTTATTTCCGCCTTGGTGATAGCTTGCCCTTTGTTGGTGGTTTAAAAAAAAAAAAAAAAAAAAAAAAACTATTCTTGTATTTGTTTGATTTATATGCGGAACAAATTTCCTTTTTCTTTAGGAAGAACCAAAGTACACCAAACTAGAGTATAAAAATACAAGATGGATGGACTCAGCCAAACCAAATGGGACAGTAGACATATGACAACCATAAAATAAATATCCTTGAAACTACTGTCACGTTAGAACACACAACTAGAGCTAATTAACAGAACAGAGTAGCAGCATAACAAAACTAATTGCAGACGAAATCACCTAAACTAATGTCCCAGGAATTAGCATGAATGCATGATAAATAATCCAAACTCCATTGGAGGACAGCACTATGTTAATATTCCGAGTACTTCAAGTACTCAGCCGTCCTTGAATCTACCTTGTCAAGATCTACTTGATGGTAATTTAATTATTTTATACTAAATCTGAATTTAAGTTATTCAGCCTTAAATATATACGAATCATGAATTACATATTGTGGCAGCAAGCAGCTTCACTTGCATCTATATAAACATATTGCTCAAGAAACATTTATTTTATTCAAAGATAGATTTGGAGTATTTTATAAGTTCTCCAACCATTATTTCAGATTTAGAGGTTTTTATTGAGACAACTGTTTGTTCTTTTTCAATACTAATAATGGGTTGTTTGTTTAACTTAGGGCCGCAAACAAGCCAAGCTTTTATAACGCAACTCGAGCTCGAGCTTGAGTTTGACTCAATAGAGTCGAACTTTTATCGAGCTCAAGCCCGAGCTCGAGCCCAAAAAACCATCTCGAAACACATAACGAGCCAAGCTCGAGACTTTAATAGCTCGAGCTCAAGCTTTTCGAGCCTTCAAGAACATACATCTTTTATTATACATATTTATATCAGAAACCTAAAGGATAACGTGAATAATGGTATTAATAACAAAAGATTTGTAGAATGACTATTTAAACCCTAATTCTCACGGATGTTTTGTATAAGTTCTTTGTGTTCGTCGTGTACTTTTTTGTATTTACTGATGAGTTTGACTATCGAATTTAGTGTTTAATTATACATAAATTCTAGCTTTTCAAGCCGAGCTCAAACATGGATAATTAAAACTAATCAAGCTATCAAACTAAGCTCAAGCCTACCTTATAATTTTCGAGCCGAGCTCAAGCCCTATCTAGTTCGAGCTCGGTTTGACTCGATTACAGCCCTAGTTTAAGCTCATGAATTTATATATATGCTTCTCATTCATAAGCTTATGTTTTTGGGCTATTTTTTGATTTATTAGCTTTTATGACTTAGATATAAAAAATAAGGCCATAAGCTAAAAATTATCAAGAAAATTAATTAATGAGATTATGAAACATTGCATTTCCCATGCATTAACCACTTAAATTTTCAACTTATTACTAACTCATTGCCTCCAATGCAAAAAAATCATTATCAACCTATTATTAAACTTTACTTACTAACATAACATTTAAATTTTCACTACTTCATTTTTCTCAACCTATAACCTATTCCCTCAATAACCATTTTTCAACATTTTGCTCCAATGCAATAACCCCTTTTTATGTTATTTTTAAGTCTTTATTGGACTTTGCAGGGGAGATGTTCCGAGTCAAATAATCTCATAAGTGTGAAAAGAAGCCACCAGAAAAGATGAGCTGATTTAAAAATCTTGAAGAAGGAACACAATATTTATTATGGTGATCTAAATAGTTTTTAACATTATTGTAGTTTCGGAGATTTTTTGGGTAATGATTGACATGAAAAAAAGTTGAAGAAAAAATGAACAGATTACTTTTTTGTTCAAATGTGTCTGCCTATCTGGTTCGTCCTTGGATGAGTTTTGGCTCAAAAGTAATGTATTTTTTGTATTTTACGGAGTAAGCGGATTTTAAAAAGTTGCCAATAAAATTCCTTCTCCATTTCCTCACAATATTTCTTCCAAAAATTTTCATGTCCAACCATTTACTCGAAACATTTAGGGTGTGTTTACTTTGAGAAAAAAATATCTTATTTTCTATCTCTAGTTTTGTAAAAAAATTGAAAGGAAATTTATCTACATAAAACATTTGAAAATATAAAAAACGCGTATAGTTGATGTTTATATTTTTTATTTTCAAGAAGGGGAAGGAGGTTTGTGGGTTACAAAGGAAAACAAGAAAAAAAAACTAAAATTTGTTTTGTAGTTTTCCTTATTAAGTTAGGAAATATGGGATTTTATGTTTTGTAAAACATTTTGTTGGAAAATATTGATTTGAACGCGATCTCTGTTTTCTTTGTTTTACACCAAATATTTTATAAAAAACAAAGATGTTTTCTCCCAACTAAACGCACCCTTAAACTCTCCTCTTTTTAACACTAACTTGTTTCATGTATATACAATATATTTAGAGTATGCCCAACAACTAGTTTTGTCTTTATCAATAGGCATGATAAAATCATAAAATCAAATGGAAAACTCCATTTTTTTATAATCACATATTATTAGACGTGCTAAAAATAAGGCACACATGAAAACCAACCTTCATTATTTTAAAAGAAAATGATTGAGAGGCCTAAAATTTATGTTTAATTGTGTGTCTAACATATGTAGAGTTACCTTATTGGAATGTGAAGCGGCGAACCCTATTGTTACAACCAATGAATTATTGATATGCAATTTTAGGCATTAAATTAGGTCTTCCAATCACTACTTTATTTTAAATTCATATGAGTTGCAAAGCTGTTATTTTACTTTAATGAATAGTATAACAAAAAGTGATTTGAAACTGAATTGAATAGTTACTGAGGAGTGACGTTGATTATACAACCTAATGACAAACCTACGTACAGGAGTAATAAGCTCAATCCTTATATTAGATTAAAACTATGTATTGCACTCATTCTTATACAAAATAGAGTAATAACTTGAAGAGTCATTTGGAATCATTTAGACGGAAGACGAGAAGAGTATAACAAAATCTGTGTTCCTCTCTACCAAGCATCATTGGAAGGTGATTGGAAAGCAGCTAAGGACATTTTAGATAAAAACAAAGAGGTCATAAGATGGAGTATTAATGGAAACAATGAAACAACACTTCATGTGGCAGTGTCTAGACGAAAGACCATGTTTGTGAAAAAACTGATGAGCTTGATGGAGGAAAAAGATCTGGAGCTTCAAGATAATAATTCCTACACTGCCTTATCTATAGCAGTTACAGCTGGAGATGTTAAAATGGCCAAGATATTGGTGCGAAAAAACAAAGCTCTTCTCGATATCCCTACTAGTAAAGGCATGATGCCAATTCAGATAGCGGCTTCATTTGGAAAGCAGGATATGATGAAGTTTCTGTATGATTCTCAGAGCATGCAAGGTAATCCTTGGACTTCTGAGATTCGGAGTTGCTTTCTCTTGTCATGTCTCGAGGCTGACTGTTCTAGTAAGTATTCTGATGGGTTAGGCATTTTTATCGTAACCTATATACATATACTATTATTATATACATAACTTGTTTTGTAGTTTCCACAAAGTCTATACTTGTTCTCTAATTAGTCACATATTCACTTTGATTCTTAGATGTCGCACTACAAGTACTCAATGACCACCCAGAACTTATTTCAAACAGAGGGAGCATGCTCAGAGTTTTGGCTCAAAAGCCTCAAGCATTTAAACCGAAACCTCCCACAGGCATTAATAGCGTGCTGAGATGTGTTCCTCAAGTTCTAAGGCCGTTGGATTGGGATGGTTGTCCAGGCTGGAAGTTGTTGAGCATCATTTTCATAAGTATTGCAAAACTGCCTTGGACTGAAATCTATGACATAATGAGAGGGCCAGCTGACCCCAATACTCCGATAGGTGAAAACAGAAAGTACCCTTGGAGGGTCCTATTTCTAGCTGCAGAAGTAGGCAACATTGTATTTATATATGAGATCATTAGACTGTACCCAGAGCTACTCCTCGAGGTAAATGATATCAACCAAAGTATATTTCATGTTGCAGTCTCATGTCGCCATGAGGATATCTTTAGCCTATTATACGAGGTAGGCTCAACCAAGGATCACATACTTACCCTTGAAGATAAAAATGGTAACAATATGTTGCATTTAGCCGGGATTCTTACAGAAAGGGCTGAACAAAATCGTTCAGTTTTCATTCCAGGAGCAGCCCAAAAACTCCAGCGAGAACTAATCTTGTATCAGGTACATCTTTGTTTTTATATATTTTCTTATATCATCACGTATTTTTTATGGTTTTGCATCATTTTGGTCACATCAACCATTCCAAGGACATGCATTATGGTTAGAATATCATCTTTCAGTATGTACAGTTGACAGGCTTCGAAGTATCGATATAAATAAACCTAATTATGTTATACTAGATAAGGTAAATGGCCTGGTGTATAAAACAAGAGTGTGGTTATAGACAAAAAGATTATGCATATATTTGTTTTTCTTCGTAGGAGCATGTTAGTTTGTTCTCATTTTCTAATGAACTCGCACGGCAGAATAAAAGTGTTAGAGCAGACAAAATGGGGACTGTCTATACTAATAAAAGATGCCATGATATCTTTCACAGCCAAATCTTGATAGTTTATTATCCTCAATAAATAAATGATAATATTATGATATATATTATACTTATTATTTGTGTGATCAGGAAGTCCGCAGTATGCTTCCCTTCTCTTTTAGAGATAAAAGAAATGTTGATGGTTTTACACCAGATCAAGAATTCACTAAACACCACAAAAATCTAGTTTATGAAGGTGAGAAGATGATGAAAGAGACTGGTGCTCAGTTAATGGTGGTTGCCGCACTATTAGCCACTATATCATTTGCAGCAACAATTACATTTGCAGGTGGCTATAACCAAGACAAAGGTTATCCTGTGTTGTGGAAAGAATCTGATTTTCCATTATACATGTTTTATATTTGCATTTCTTTTTTGAGTGCTTCAGAATCAATCGTCAATATCTTATCCCTCCTCTCATCTCGTTATGCTGAAAATGATTTCTTGAAATTATTACCCAACAAGTGGGCAAAAAGCATATCTACAATTTACGTGTCTATAGTATATATGATCTTCGCTTTTAGTATGAAAAATTTGGACCTAGTCTTTGGAAAAGGGTCATCAGCGGTATCAATTACTAGTATTCTGTATTGCGTGGCATTGTGGATCCTATACTCCTTTTATAAACCAATGATCTACATCACTGGTCTCTTGATTCCCTTCAAAAGGAATGTTATCTTGCGTTACGACCGAAGATCAATGCCTTCCTACAGAGCATAAGTTTGTAACAATTACCTATTCTGAGCTTGTAATCTGATTCCAAGATGGTATGTAATTATGTATTTAGGCTATAACGAAAGTTCATAATTTACATGCAGATGGCTGCTTTATGTATTTGTTAGCATAGTTACTTTGAATATGAAACCTAAATCTGTTGTTTACGAGAATCAGTTTTATTTTGTGGCTTTTTAATTGAAAAAGAGAGGAAGGCATAATATATTTCGTTTTGATTTTGATACAGTGTCCCTAAAATTGTTCATGATGATAATCATGATATAACACCGTAACTGTTGTATATAAACTGGGCTTAATATATGGGCTTGGACCAGTTAAGAAAGAACACAACTTTTTTGGTTGATTATTTCCTTTCCTCTCCATCCTTTAATGAAACTAGAGAACTCAATGTTAAATTTAATTGGAAAGTTTGCACGACAACCTCCAATGTTAACGCAAACAAGCTTGGTGCACACAAACACGCATTTTGGTACATTTTATGGGTTCAAGTTCATATATTTCTTTAAATACTTCAAAACATGCACAAATTGGTGTCCAGAGAATGCTATTATGGTACCATTGCCACAAATCTTAGCGTAAAGTCGTTGACTGTGTAGAGGTGGTTCATATCCTTGAAACATCTTATTTACCGTAGTTTCTCAATGTTTTAAACATTGTCTCTTGTACATTGTGGATCCTTCAAGCACAACTCTGAAGAGGGCTTGCTAAGTCTTTATCAACTGCATACGATGGATAAAATGAACTTCACACAATGGAAAGGAAATTCTTTATCGCCTTCATGTGAGTTGGAAATGCCTCCACCAACAGTTTTGTTGAGTCTATAAGAGTTTTGAATATCTAGTGTGTTTTTTAATGAATTCAAGAAGAATCATGGGTTATTTTTGAATTATGCAGTGTTGCAAAAAAAAAAAGTCTACAAAGCCGATTAATCATCGCCTAGGTACTATAGGGCTACCAACCTTGCCGATTTATGTAACTGGGTCTAAAAAATAGGTCAATATTGGTCAACGGCGGTCAATGATGGTCAAATGTGCCGAAAACCTACAAATTTTGCTGGAAGTACCCAAAACTCAACGTAAACTTATTTTGATCACTTATAGTAACTGTTTAAATCTATTACATGTTATTTTTTGGAAAAAATATTGCCGGAAATACCTAAAACTCGCCGAAAATACCCAAAACTTGTTGGAAATACCCAAATTTGCCAGAAATGCTAATCCGATTAATCACCGATTAATCCCGCCTAAACCGATTACAAGCTACAAGATGGTCGGCTGCCTCATTACCGATTCACGATTTTTGCAACCTTGGAATTATGACCATGTTGATAGATGATTATATTGTTTACTTTGTCTCGAGTATATTCCAAATGTTATGGATCATTATTTTGTGGATGTGCATATAACTAATAAGAGGCCCATGACCCAATTAGCTATTTGGTGTTTTTACTCTAATATTATCTTATATATACCCTTTGTATTCCCTAAACATGATTATCAATTCAAGAATATTTTCATTCTCTCAATTCTTGTTCACAACACGTTATCAGCACGCTCTAGCTAAAAGGTGATTTTTTCAATTTTGTTTACGCTCGATTCCCTGCGGTATGTTTTCTTCTCATGTTGCTTAATTAATAAATTGATATTGCTCTATTATTGCATGATCATCTATACATGTATATATTGCATGGTCACGTTTTAAGTTAAAGAGAGACGGCCCAGAACATTTTCCAACCAGAAGGCGTCAAGAGTAGATCTAGGCAATCAAGAAACCCTAACACGGCGGGATGACGGCGTCACATCCTAAAAGGTGACGCCGTCAAGTTGTAAAATCTATATACACTTTTCTATTTTTCATTCATTAAGGGAGGACTTGTGGTAGGAACATAGGGTACGAACCCTAGTCGACTTTTACAGCTATTTTGAGGTTTCAAAGCCTCTTTTCTTCCATGATTAATTGAAGATGGGTAATCTATCAATCATTCAATATGTCTATGTGTTGTTTGATTTTATCTTATGCTTGTCTTTCCTTTAACATGCTGATGCGTGCGATATGTCAGTGTAGCATAGGGTGTTTAAGCCTTTTCAAGTTTTAAATTTATATTTAGCCGACGTATTACTAACACACACACTTAACGAGCAGTGTACCCGATCAATATGCATATAGTGGTAAGTAGAGTGTCGAACACTAAGAATGAAACGTAACATCTAGTTGATTTAATCAGTATTTTAATATCTAAGTTAGTTTTACAATCCTAATCTAATAAAAAGGGGTTTCAGCCTGAGAGGCTGGCACGGATTTAGTAAATAATAAAAAGTAAAGCTAATGAGAACGAATCATCGAATAGCAATCACGTACACAGATAGATAATAGAAACACGTAAGAAGACCTGTCCTTATAATTAAGTAGCTTGTCACTTGTTATATTGCTAGTTTTATATGATTAGTATCGTAATCTAATCTGTCTTGTTGGATCCTATATATCGGCGAGTAAACCTTTAATGATTACTTATGTTTATCCTACCTTCTAGACACTAGATAAGTAGGCAAGGAATAGGTATGGTAGCCTAGAAGACTCAACTAAACACAGAGGTTATCAAAGCACAAATATAATTCACCAAAAACATCAATCATATAAACTTTAACCGATGGGAAACCAATTTTAAGGGGAGCAGTATGGTGGCCACAAGCCCATCAATCCTGATGGATTAAAGCTTACTAATACAATAAACAAAACTACTTAATGAATTATACACATGCAGGACCTTCTTACGGCTCTAAGATCTTTGTTTGGGGCGTGTCTTGTGATGCTTCTTCGACTGAATTCGTCTCCTTAGGGTTTTTATGTACACCAAACTCGTATCTATCTTGGGGTATTTATAGGTTCTGTCTGAGGGGTCGATGCGGCGCATCTTGATGACAGATGCGGCGCATCTACTTAACTTCGCGTGGGGTCCAAGATTATTAAATTTTGGAATATTCGTACACCGCCTTTAGATGCGGCGTAACTTTTTTCTTTATGCGGCACATGTTCTTTAACGTCTTGGATAGTACCTGGTGAAGTCTTTAGTTGATATGCCACATGTTGTAAATGAGATGCGGCGTATTTTGGAGTAGATCAAGTTGATTATTCTTCGTTGACCAAATTTTCATATGCGGCGCATTCTTCAAAGTCAGGCAATGGTCTTCGAATTCATCTAAGTATGGTATTGCGACGTATCTGTTGAGAGAGATACAACGCATGTCTTGAATTTCAGTAGACTTTTCAAATATTGATCATTTAGCTCCATAATTAGTCCAATATCATTAACTTTCACGTATTGATTGTTTTTACCTGGGAATCACTAAAGTAAACATAAAGGCACCAATTCTCATACAAAATAATATAAAACAAGTCAATTAAATAGGATAAATGATGCTAATAAAATGTACTTATTTGATGTCATCACATGCTAGGCTAGGTTTATTTGTGTTTGCTTAGGTCTAATGAAACCTAGTTATTGATTATTTATTGAATGGTTTGTTATTAATTGTTGTGGGAGGATGTTTATCGATGTTAGGCTTAAGAAAACTGGCAATACTCCAATGGTAACATGCTTGAACGTCTTAAGAAACATGAATCAGATATGTACTACGGTTATTTGGTTGTATTTAATGCATGAGCCACTGTTTATAATCCCTAGGATTGGGCACTTAACGTGTCGTCTTAGGAGGAGATAAGAGCTTATAGAGTTGAGGAAGATTGTACACAGCCCCACGAATGGTATTAAGGAATACAACCCGGCATCCACGCAATTGTAACAAACCTATCAATCAGTAAAAGATAACTAGAGAGTAGTGAAACCTAAGTAAACACGTTTATCTCCATATTAGAAGTCCCTCACATTTATTTTCAGTTATTTTATTTTTTTTTGCATTTGTAGTATTTGGGTTAGTTGACTAGCAACTAATTCCCCCCACTCTTCTAAAACCCGAGAATTTTACTTGCTTTCCATAAAATATAAAAATACAAAAAGAATCATCCCTCACCCCTAGACCTAGTTTAGATCATTTTCAATCCTAACGAACACTATTCCCTGTGGAGAACGATCAATCCTCATGTACTTACCACTACACTATACTACATCGGTCAGGTACACTTGCATGGTGGGGATTGTAAGCTTCTCAAGATCCCTTGAGAAGTAAAACTTTTGCGTTGCAATCCACACGCATTAGTCCTCGCTAGTTGTTTTGTTTATAAAAAGAGGGTCGGGTTAAGGACTATTGCAATTATTTTTACAATCTCACTTGGGTTTACTCATTTTTAAACCGTGAAAAATATTAAACGTCAAAAATAATGCTTTTTAGACTCACCGTTAGTTTTAGAAATGTTTTTCCACGAGGTTTGATAATAAATATGTTTATTTAGTAAAACGTAATTGTTTCTTATTCATTCTCGTTTTATTAGGTCTCCTAGTGCCAGAGTCGCGTAGTGCCTAAATAAACATATATCATCCAAGTATCATTCTAAAATATTCAGAAAGTAGTACCAAGTTAAGTAACAATTTATTTTTTGTTATTACTCAGTATTTTAAACATAGTTCTTAAATTTACCAGTTGTCAAAGCCTCCCAGCCTCAGAAGAAACCCGTCCCGGGTTTCACTTTAAGTTACTCGTCAAGATTGAAAAGAATAAAGATAGATTCGCTGGATTTCACCCTCACGTTCTCACGTGGTTGCAAGATTATCTTAGGATTTTCAACAAGCTTAATGACAAGAATGCGATTTGGCTTAGATCGCCAGATTTTTCACGAATAGGATTTCAACGAGCTCCTCAAAGGAGTTTGATGTTCATCATCATGGTGAAGAAAGTTTTCAGGATTTGCAATTGTAATCTCTCTAGGAAGTGTCCTTCCGGATTGCACATCAAGAGTCTTGTGGACTTCGCCAAGTCCCAATAAGGCACGAGTATCGCGAGTTTGATCTAGTGAGAACTCTTGAGCAAAACAGGATAGCAAGGATTAAGTTTCTCACGTTTACTAAACGTATTCCACCATCTATAGGTGACACCTTAATCACCTTCTTGCTCTACCTTTGGGGGGATGTTCATTTCAGCGGTCTCATGAATGAAAGTTAGAATAGCGAACTTGTTGTCTCCAATTCTGGCTCAACGGGAGCTAGGTCAGCACATTCGACCATAAAGAGTGTCGGCATGATATTGATGCCATGGGTTTTCATTAACTCAGGAATGTTTGGGGAGAGGCGGATATCTCTCCCAACCTCTTTTCAAAGTTACTAATGATGGCTCAAAACTTTATCCTTGATGTACGAACTGTTCTCTCACTCTGACCATCTGTTTGGGGAAGTTATGTAATACTCCTATTACGACCCGTCCCCATGGTCATCTGTAAGGATTTTTAAAACTCAGCATAATATGAAAGTCTCAACAAGATGTGATAGCAATCAGCATTCTATGCCGGGAAATCCACTTCTCTCAAGAATAACAATTGATCCCGTCCATATTATTACTTTTACCAATAATGGGAAAGTGAGCAGGTCCAGTAAGACGATCACCATTACCCAATAATTGGAAAGTGTTACAAACACTATATGTTCCTGGAAATTTGGTGATAAGTCTATGGTGGTTCTCTCCCACTCCTAACTAGATGTTCGGGTTGTTTCAAATGTATTCATGGTTTCTAGTGTTTGACTCCCGTTTCTCAACATGTTGAGCATTTGACGACATATTGAAATGTTAGCCTCCATGCCCAGTCATCGTTCTCATTTCTCCTGACCTTGATATGTCTCATTCGATTCGGGGTGACTAGGGTATCCCGATTCGTGCTTTTGCGCATACCCCAATCTTGAATACTCCGCGGGGGAGCATCTAGCTTTTATCCATAAAGGATAAGGTTCCATTAAGTGGTTTTGCATATCAGTTTCCGTTGTCCAACGTACCATAGAGGTTCCCATAGTTATCGATCCTCCTCTTTAACAATCTAAGCGTGTGTCTCAATCAGCTGGGCCAGTAAGGGTGAACCGACAGTCATCCCTAAGGCTCTGACTGTTAATGGTTGTGCCCTATCTCTGCACAGCCAAGATTACTAACAATGTTTCTTCATCTGGTTATTAGCAATTTTGCAGTCATAGTTACCATGTAGTTCTATCTAGCGAATCTGTCCCAACGGTCGCCTCTTCTGGTCTAGGACACGTCGTAATCCTTACGATTGTGTATACTATACACTCTGTGTGTTACGGGTATTGTCCCCCAGATTCTGAACGTAAGTACAACTGTACTCAATGCTATCTCATGAGTGGTGTAGCTCTTCTCGCATGTCTCGAATTGACGAGAGACGTAACCTACTTCCTTCTCCATTCGCATCGAAACATCTCACAATCCTTTATACAAAATATCGCGATTTGCCACAACATTTACACTTCTTTTCGGTATAGCTAGAATAGGTGTACTACATCCGTTTCTACTTCCAAAGTTATAATGCTTCCTCTCTGTTTTGCCTTTAGTTACCCTTCGCATCCCTTGAGTCAATCTGGTTTAAGGCTTTGCTATCTTGGAGTACCTTTGATAAATCTCCGGTAATATCCAGCTAGTCCTAAGTATGGACGTATCTCAATAGGAATGGTAGGGGTAACTCAATCCTTAATAGATTTACTCTTGGTGGGATCTATGTGAATACAATTCACATGACCATGAAATCAAATGGTCAAGTTTCAAACTTCATACCCAAGGAAGTTAATCTACCGTTGTCTCTTCTCAAGCAAGCTTATGGTTAATCCCAGGCATTCTTCATATTTCTTCTTACCCTTTTCGGGTAGTTCTGGTTATCGTCGTTAATTATTATCATCACTTGACCAATTAGGGTTCACGTACGTTGTTCATAAGGTTCAAGAAGGCGGCCGGGGTATTCGTTAACCACCAGGTCTAACTATGGCCCTAATAGCAATAAAAAGTATGAACGTAGTCCTCAGTATTACTTTCTTCCCAATCCATTGCTTCCGGTGGTATTCAAATCGCAGGTTGATACTTTATCAGTTTCTCGAATCTTGGAGTTGATCGAACGGATTCTCATTCTTCGGTAACATATATCAAAATTTTCACCTTTAGCTTACTCAATTCCCGATAGTCGGTGCTGATACGTGGGAATCGCACCAGGCTTTACCTCTCGAGGGATCTCGAGAAGCTTACAACCCCCACCAGGCAGTGTACCTGATCGTTGTAGTATAGTCTAGTGACAAGTACCGGGGGATTGATCGTTCAACTCAGAAATAGTGTCGCTAGGATTAGAAAGCCTAAAAACTAGGTCTAGAGATGAGGGATGATTCTTTTTATATTTTTATATTTTATGAAAGCAATTAAAATCTCGGGTTTTGGAAGAGTGGGCGGAATTAGTTGCTAGCCAACTAACCCAATTTAACTAAGATGCAATCAAAATAAAATAACAGAAATGAAAATAAATCTAATTACTAATGTTAGGGAAAGTTGTGTTTACTTAGGTTTCATTACTCCCTAGATATCTTTTACAGGTTGATAGTTTGTTACAATTGCATGGATGACGGGTCGTATTCCTTAATACTAGTCGTAGGACCGTGTACAATATTCCCTAACTCTATAGGATCCTACTTCACTCCTATGTCGAGCCGTTAGAAGCTCCTAACATGGGATCATTAGAATTCTCCTACGCATTAAATACAACCAAAAATCATAGTACACCTCTGATCATGTTTCTTAAGACATTCAAGCATGTTACCAATGGAAGTCTGCCAGTTTTCTTAAGCCTAACATCGAATACAATCATCCGCAACAACTATAAACAAACAATCAACCCATAATTAACATCTAGGTTTCACTACATCTAAGAAAACACACAAGAGATCTAGCCAAGCATGGTAAATTGAAGACAAGTGTAAGATATATTCAAGCAACACATAGACATATTGATTAAATTGAAAGATTACATATCTCAATTGAACATTAGAGGTTTCAAAGGGTAAAAACCCTTGAAAAAGCTGTGAAAATTGGACTAGGGTTTTTCTCCAAAGTTGCACTCTAAAAGTTACACCCTAATGAATGAAAATTTCAAAACTATGTATAGATTTTACAGGGTGACGGCGTCAAGAAGGAAATTTTGACGCCGTCAACTCGCCGCCCATAATGAAATCAGATTGCCTAGATCCACTTTTGACGCCGTCATGTGTAAAGTTGCTCTGGGCCGTCACTAACATTTGGACCATGACGGCCTATGGTGACGCCGTCATGTCCTTAGTACAAAACTCTCTGGACCGTCACGGACTTTATCCACTTTCACCTCTTGCATTGCTCTTGACGCCGTCACTTGGAAACTCTTGATGCCGTCAGGTACTGTTCCCATCAAGGAAAATTAAGACTTTTCCGGTTTCTTCACTTTTATGCTCCAAAATGCTTCCTTTTTCCAGAATTCACTCTAAAAGTACCTAAAATGACAAAAGGAACAATTTAGGGCAATATTTGATCAAATAAATTTGAATCCGGGCTAAAATGACCCCCTAAAAACGGTTCATTTTTCGCCTCATCAAATACCCTTACACTTGAGATTTGTTGTCCTCAAGCAAATGCGCTTTTATTCTAATCAAAATACAAGTTAGGGGTCATTTAACACTAATATAAAAGTAATTACAACAAATAATCGTTCCACTAAAGACCAAAGACAAGCACGGAGGTCATACACTAGCACCTCACAAATAGTGTTTAGATACTGACATCTCTCGGGTGTAATAAAGTGTATATCACAATATGGAAATGGAAAACATCTCTCACTACCTGTCATAACAAACTAGATTACCATAGGCTTGGGAAAGGATCAAACCTCCACCACTTGGCGTAAGCACCTAGGATAAACTATCAAAGAGGTCTTTCAAAGGGTTATAAAGTTAGGTGTAGGGATATGTAATACACGGTTTTGTTGGATAAAGACAATATTTACTGGTGGCAAGTTAATCATCTTGGTTAATTACATGTACAATATGGCGTTGCTAAGCCAAGACTAGACTCGACTTAAGCTACTAAATCAAAAATAACAAAAAACTTAAAATAAACATAGAATGAAACGGGATGGTACTCCGTATGTTTTTTCTCTTTTCTTTTTCTATTTTTTTTCCTTTTTCTTAAAATAAACATAGAATCAAAACACTTTGAGTACTTTTAAGATTAACGCACATATGGGGGTAATATAAGATGTTCTTCCCCATTACTCCATAACACAAGTACTTTACCCATGAGTCCCAATCGTCCCAAAACAATATGTACAAGATATGACTCGACTTAGCAACCATGTAATCAATTAGATAATTAACTAAGGGTTTAAACAAATAACAATAATGCACTAAAGATGAGTGCATACACGGAAGGCTAAGGCGATTTGGGTGTACATTTAAGTGGATTGTAACAAATTCTTCCTTTAAGTAAGATGCTTAAAGTTAGAAATGAAAAGATAGTCTCGGAGGGGTGTACTAGGGGTTTTAGGTACTAAAAATGAGTACAAAGCTAAGGTGTGGGAAAAATTAGTTGACTTTACTAGCCAAGTAATATGACTTAAATGGTCAAGTAATTAGGATACGGGTCTAAACACAAGGGTGATCCTAACGCCTCTTATCATGTAGTAAATCCTACTACACGAATGTAGTCTCACTAGCGGTCTCGGGATGCATCACTAACGCAAGTTCTAGAATCTAAATGCTACCGGTACACTCATAAGCACTAATAATGAATGCTTTTCCTATCAAAATCTAAAGGCGAACCTCACATATTTGGGTGGAAAATTTTTCTGAATGGTACGGTTTTGTGCTAGTCATACAACTCCTATCCATGAGACGCTTGCTAAGGCTAAAGTTTCACTCCTAAATGTTGTAAAAAAAATTTAAATTTAGCGCTAAAATTAGACTAACAAGTATTTCTCTTAGTTTTATTACATACCTACCATCGAACAAACAAACTCAAGTGCAATTGTATCCTATAAGGTATCATCATTTACCCTCCCCTTACACTTAGGATGAACATTGTCCCCAATGTTCAATTAAAGAATGTAAAAGTGAAATAGGTAAAAGAATGAAATCAAATACTCCCCTGATTCGTTCGCTGTGGATAGTGTGGTAACAAGGTTAGATCTTCCTCCAAGAAAATGAACATTCAAAGCTTCCCTTCCAGAAAAATAAATCATCTTCTTGTCATACATAACCTGTTAAACCTGAGAAAACAAACAAGGCAACCTCGCGTAAAAAATCGGTGGCAATCTATATATACTAACAAGTCCTAGAAAGAAAATTAAGATATAATGCTCGTGGAATGAATGTTTGCAGATTTCCTAGAGTTTATAAAACTTAAGAATTAACAAAAACTTTAAGACTCCATTAGAAAAAAAAAATTAGGAAAATTTTCAAAATTTTACACATGACGCCGTCAGGAATTAATTCCTGACGCCGTCAGAAGTGACCTGTAGAAATCTTTATGTTAAGTTTCCGGAAAATTTATGGAAAAACTTATGTCCTACTTCCTGGAAAATCCTGCAAAACATCATTATGACTCGATACAAGCATTTGACTCTAACAAATACTAATACACACGTCCATTTAATATTGTGGAGAATCATGATCAATTTCGTTCTTAAAAACAAATTTGGGGTTTCCCCTTACACTTATCTTTTGCAAAATACCTCTATATGAAGTTAAGACGAAGTTAAACGACAAAATAAAGCATTTTCACAATTTTAGTTTTGAAACATGATCTACCGACAATAAAAATAAAGCATGCATATGGAAGCAAATAACAATCAAACAAATAAAAATCACACAAAACATGGGTTGCCTCCCAAGAAGCGCTTTTCTTTATTTACGAGTCTTTTAGCTAGACTCAGGGTCATGGGCAATTACGTGACCTCATCGTTGGTCTCATTCTCAAGGTCATCTCCAATCTTAGTTTTGTATTCCGGACCTAGTTGCAAGCATTCTTTGTAGAAAACAAGTATTCTATTCATAACATATTCTACTCCTCTACGTCTATCCTCATCATTCCTATAGTAAACCGCTTTCTTGTGTTCCTTTTCTATGTTTGATAAGAGGCGGTATTGTTCAATCTTATAGGGCATTTGGTAAGCAATCTCATCATTCTCTTCCTTGAATCTAACTATCCCTAGGGTCGGGTCATAACTCATCTTAGAGGCCTCAACAAATGGTTTTCCGAATACTACTTGACTTAGGCAATCATCTATTACCGGACGAGTATCCTCCACTATCACAAAGTTGGTAACATAAGTGAAGTTTCCTACAAATACATGCAATCCTTTCACTCTTCCTACAAAATTACTTATCAAATTCTTGCTGGGCATCATTCTATAACCAAGTTGCTTCTTCATTACCCAATTATAATAAGTCCTAGTCATGATGTTTATAGCAGACCTAGGATCGATATAAGCTTTCCACACATGCATATTCCCAATGTTGCATGGTATGTTGATGTTAGAGGGATCACCAACTTTAATAAGGGGTGAACCAAGGATATATGGTGTCTCGGGATCATCGAATAAATCCTTGTGATATTCCCGTTCTTCCTTGGTGGGGAACTTATGTAACACCCCCAGTTTTGAAAACATGCAGCGGAAATTAGATTGGGTGTTTCTTCATAGCGCACAGTTTATTAGTAGAAAATGATTTGTCATTTTAGTCATTTTAAAGATCTATCATTTGAATATAAACACCGGAGTTTTAAAAGAGGTCCCCATTTGTTCTAAAGTTTATTAAATCAGTTTTCGAATGATAGGAAAATTTATAGCCTTTATAAGTATCCGTGCGCCTCCGTGCCATCCTTGCTATGGACATGAGATAAACACATGCTAAAAGTGTCAACACAAAGCTTGATGAGTTCATAGAGTTTATAGTTTCGAATATCGATTTCCAAAATCAAAGAGTTTATGAGTCCAATGTAGTTATTATAACAGTTGATTATCAAATTAAAGTGTGAGTAAATCCATAATATTCATAGCTTAAATCGTTGATTTATCAAAATCAGAAAACGAGTGATTTCCTTATTAATTCAAAAATAGTCCGTTGGTTTGCCCTTCACCGGGTCATCACCAAAATAGTAGTTCGTTTGTCCTAACTGGGACAACACCAAAATATTAGTTTGTTTGACCTAACCGGGTCAGCACCAAAACAATAATTTGTTTGCCAAGTTTTAGTAGTTTCCTGTTATATAGTGAGCACAATCTCGTAGTTTAATAAAACAGTGGGCTACAACATTGTACACCAAAACATCAGTCATTGTAGTACTGTATCATGACTACAGTACTACCGCTCTATTGCTCTAAGCTCATGACACTCAACGATTAACAGACATCAAAATTATCCATAATAATGATGTGAAACAGTGGCCCTTAGGATAGGTATTTACCAATAACCTATGAAATCAAATAGAGTACATTTGGTGGCTTTCCTCTAGCCACCAAATGGGGATTGTCAATCCCTAATAGATCTATCCACAACTACTTACGCTCACCCTACGAGTGATTAAGGTGCATGAACGAGAGACTTTTGGTAATAGGTAACTTAGGCAATAGAGATCAAATATAGCATACCATTGAAAAATCACTTGTAATCATGTCTATAGCAGGTATCTCCTCATGAGATATAAAAATGTGTCAACTAGTAAAGTATATATGAAATACAGTCATGTATTTAGTTAATGAATACTTGTAAAAGTAAAAACAGTAGTTAAGCATGTATCTCCCCCAAAAACATTTATAAAACATTGTAAAACAAGTAAAAGTAGGGGCTATGAATCACCTGAGGATTATGTTAGGCATAGATAACGTAATGTCAGAGGTAGAATGGAAATGACTTCAAAGATAACCTGAATGATATGGAAGTCCGAGATAAGTTCGACTTATCGAGAATTGTGATTTGAAATAATGTCGGATGACAAAATGGTTTTTGTGGCAGAGGTGGCTTGTGTGGCAAATGCTTAGAGTTTAAGAACAAAGTTATATACTATATAACTTGTCTCCATCGTATCGTTTAATGTTTATGTGGAGTCTCATAAGTTAATTTGATTTTTGATAATGTATATAAAAATGTAGTTGAAAATGTTTGCAAGTATTGGCTCTTGGAATAAGTGTGGAAATATATATACAATAGATTCGTATGAGAGTTGACTCGAATATCGGCTTAAGTATTTTTAACGAGTGAATAAATACGGGTCTAATTGTATTTATTAGGTTCGTAAATATGTATGTACAATATATATTTGTTGAAGTCTTGGTTCTATAGTATAATTAAATATACTATTTACAGTTTAGGTCGTTTTGGTTGTCAACTAAATTATGCGTTAAATATATATCCATTTAGACGAAGTGGGGTAAAAACTATTTAAGTTTATTAAATTTATAAAAGTTTTAGGTGAAAAATGTCACGTATTAGACTTGAGGTGCTGAAATTGTAAAAATAATATAAGAGTTTAACACTTGTAAAAGTTTTTAGAAATGTGTCTAGTAGTTTATAGTTGAGGGGTTGAAACTGCTAAACTGCCAAAGTTGCAAAAATAACAAAAATCACAAAACCTGCCATGGACAAGGTTTGATCTCATGACCTCTCGATCAAAGCCAAACGTCCCAACCATTTGGACTAGTACTCCTTTTGTGTTTTAATACTCAATGATCTGTTTATATATACTTACGAGTCTGTGTTATATGTTGTTATATCTGTCTCAGTGACTTTTTAACGTGAGCATGTATGCACACTAGTCCTCGTTTCAGTAAGTTTGCAAGCAATTAAGCCACAAGAAGTAGTACACATGTGTCCAACAAGAGCCAAAGTTTGGTCTTGTTTACGCGAGGTTCTCTTGTGTGCAAGTCAAACGTATATATGTTATCAATAGTTATATATTTTTATGTTACTTTATGCATAGCCACGCAAGGAAACGAGATGCCACATTCATATCTAAAACGATTACGAGAGCTCATGAAATAATAGAAAAGTTAAGTGGTACGTAATACGTGGATGTGTATCATAACGAGAATAGGTATAGAGTATGTATGGAAATAAGTTTGAATATTACTTACAACACCAACCAGGGTGGGGAAAACGTGATAGGGGCTCAAGACCAGAAAATGGATATAGGACCTTGTGAGGTGATAAACCAACCTTGCTTCACGACCCAACAAAGATATGAGAACATGGTTTTGATTTCCTTCTTATTTTTTCACGATAGTACGGAGAGACCCAAGAGAGTATTTGTGAAAGTTTGTGTTTTGCCTTTGATCCATGGAAACAGGGGAAAATGCATGGCTCTTTATATATGAGTTTTGGTGCTTGACAAGTGGTGAGAATGGCAGGGAAAAGGCAAGACTTGGAGTGTGAAACAGAGCTTGTCATAAGGTGTGTAAGAGTGTGTATAAGTAAACTTGTAAGAATGTAACATGGTTTCCTTAGGCTATACTTGGGGTAGTAACGAGTGAGGGAGGGTGAAGGTGTGAACGAGCTGCCATATACACGTGACCTCCATCAATGACTAGTCTAGATGTTACAAGCGTAGATGGACAATGAGAGGTGTGAAATGGTTTCTGACAATTGACATACGTTAAGTAGATGATTGGGGAGCAAGGGTGGTGATGTAAGAGTTTGTACATAGTTTCTTAGGTTGTGTTTGAGGTAGTAGTATTCAAGTTTGAGTCCAGGTCGTATTTTACATATAACAGCCTTGAATTGAATTTTTGGTCTAAAATCTCGCGTGTCTAGATATAAAATATTGTTTCGGACATCTTTCGTGTTTTACACTTTTCCTGGTTCGGACCAGAAGGGCCTTAAAATAGGGATTTAAATTCGTTACAAAAAGTGGGTGGTTCATTAGAATTTATACTAATTGTCATTGGAACAAAATTATTATTTGTGTCAAATTGAGATGAAACGTGTAAGGTGCCTTAACTTGATCAAATTCTAGTATAGTAATTATATTTGAAAGTTGATAACAATTGTCATTCATGGTTCTTAGAAGCATGAAAACTAGAGTTGTGAAATAAAAGGGGTATGTCGATATGTTTTATAGAAGTTGTTGTATTGGATAAAATATATGTGTTAGTAGAGATAGGATACAAGTTGTGCAATTAAGATTTTGGATAGATCGATTATATTATTTTACAAGGCTTGATTTGGTGTTGTGTGTATTGGGTTGAGGCTCAAGTACGTAATTAGGGAGTTTTTCGTAAGCTTGGGAATTATATATATCGTACTTGGTTAACTATCGAAACGTATATTTATTAAATATAAATGTTTTAAGTTACTTGTGATATATAGACTTGCGAGTATCATTAAAAATGTTGTGATAGTCAAGTATATATATAAAAAAATTTGTTATGGGTAAAAATGGTTATCTTTATGTTATAATAATGTATTAATCGTTGGAAAATTTTTACAGGATGTTATATTACTTACCCGTTAAACTGAATCCCGTCCCGGGATTCCAGTCTAAGGTAGCTGTAAAGGTGAGTGGAAAGGGTGAACAAATAGTCATTCCTAACGATCTAACTCCTGAGCGGTTTTTAATTGTTCTTTCCAGCCTAACGTATCTACTACTACATTAGCTTCTTCTTTTTAATTGTTCTTTCCAGCTTAACGTATCTACTACTACATTAGCTTCTTCTTTTTAATTGTTCTTTCCAGCTTAACGTATCTACTACTACTTAAGCTTTTTTGATGATAGCGGATCTCATAGTCATAATTGTTGAGTAGTTCTAACTAGTGACGTTGTCTTATGTTCAATTCCTTTTGATTAACTTGACTTAAGAAACAATTCTATTTTTGAATGAAGATTTTTATTTTAACATGTTTTGAAGATAAACATGGTTCACAATATCTTGTTTTGTGAACATCAAAATCTTCGCGGGTAACCTACCCGTTAAACAAGTTGGTTGTTAACAGATTTTTAATAATAAGAGTTTTCAAGTGGAAACTTGTTGAATGAAGAGAAAGTTGCTGAACTTCAGCTTTTGTAAAGAGAAACTTGTTAATATAGTTTTAAGTGACAACATGTTATTTGGTTCCAATGTTTTTGTAGATGATGAATCTGTTTGTTCCTTAGCAATCCCATATCTTGTATTTCTATTAAAGGAATTTATAGATTTTGATGGATTTCAGGTGAAACAACGTAAAGTTGTGAAAGGTTCAGAGATCACTATATCACTCATAGTGTCGGAGAAGTAAGAGAGACCATTGTAATCACATACAATGTCTTGAAATTTAAGAGAGACCATCGTGCAACTCGCGATGTCTAACAAATAAATAAGACCATTGTGCAGCTCACAATGTCTAAGTAGTGGATGAGACCATTGTAATCACATACAATGTCTTGAAAAGGTTTTATAAATCACCAGAACGTAAAAGTAAGTACATGATTGAAGAAATGTGGTTGTGCCGTAATGCCTTAGAATTAGGCATACGCAGAAGAAAATCGTGAGTCTTTGGCTGATGTTTTAGTGCTTCTCATACCACTCGTGGTCCTAGCCATTTGTGTGGATGACAAAATGGAGATGAAAGCTAGTGTGGCAATAAAATAAAAGTTATGTGCTTTATGAACTTTAATGATCCTCGATTTTTTTTACGCAGGTCATTTCAGATACTATTAAGCCCACTTATTTATAATTCATTATTTACATAGAGAAGCGTCCCAAACGATGTAAATAACAAAGTATAAACTTATGGTTCGGCGATTTACAATTTCTTTATTTAAATAAAAAGGCGTCCCAGTCCATTCAAATAAAGACATTGTAAATCATCCTACTTAAGAATTTCTGACTCAACACTCATACTAATTGAAAAGGTTATCCAATGCGCAGATTTTTCCGAGAGTACGAAAAGAGTATGTCATATGCATCTATAATGATGAGAGTGAGAAAATTAAGGAGGATTGGTATAGTATTCAAAGTAGATGGCGAGCATATATATCAATATACTATAGTGTTGGTGTAGCATAACTATCTAGAAGTCACATAATCGTTTGGCGGATGGAAAGCACGGAGAGTGTAAGGCTATAAAATGTTTTGTTTTGTAAAAACGGTTATAGTTCGGATCTAACTTAGACCCGTTTCGCTATAACCAAGGCTCTGGTACCACTCTGTAACACCCCCAGTTTTGAAAACATGCAGCGGAAATTAGATTGGGTGTTTCTTCATGGCGCACAATTTATTAGTAGAAAATGATTTGTCATTTTAGTCATTTTAAAGATCTATCATTCGAATATAAACACCGGAGTTTTAAAAGAGGTCCCCATTTGTCCCAAAGTTTATAAAATCAGTTTTCAAATGATAGGAAAATTTATAGCCTTTATAAGTATCCGCGCTCCTCCGTGCCATCCTTGCTCATTATGGACATGAGATAAACACATGCTAAAAGTGTCAACACAAAGGTTGGTGAGTTCATAGAGTTTATAGTTTCGAATATCGATTTCCAAAATCAAAGAGTTTATGAGTCCAAAGTAGTTATTATAACAGTTGATTATCAAATTAAAGTGTGAGTAAATCCATAATATTCATAGCTTAAATCATTGATTTATCAAAATCAGAAAACGAGTGATTTCCTTATTAATTTAAAAATAGTCCGTTGGTTTGCCCTTCACCGGGTCAACACCAAAATAGTAGTTCGTTTGTCCTAACTGGGACAACACCAAAATATTAGTTCGTTTGACCTAACCGGGTCAACACCAAAACAGTAATTTGTTTGCCAAGTTTTAGTAGTTTCCTGCTATATAGTGAGCACAATCTCGTAGTTTAATAAAACAGTGGGCTACAACATTGTACACCCCAAACATCAGTCATTGTAGTACTGTAACATGACTACAGTACTACCGCTCTATTGCTCTAAGCTCATGACACTCAACGATTAACAGACATCAAAATTATCCATAATAATGATGTGAAACAGTGGCCCTCAGGATAGGTATTTACCAATAACTTATGAAATCAAATAGAGTGCATTTGGTGGCTTTCCTCTAGCGACCAAATAGGGATTGTCAATACCTAATAGATCTATCCACAACTACTTACGCTCACCCTACGAGTGATTAAGGTGCATGAACGAGGGACTTTTGGTAATAGGTAACTTAGGCAATAGAGATCAAATATAGCATACCATTGAAAAATCACTTGTAATCATGTCTATAGCAGGTATCTCCTCATGAGATATAAAAATGTGTCAACTAGTAAAGTATATATGAAATACAGTCATGTATTTAGTTAATGAATACTTGTAAAAGTAAAAACAGTAGTTAAGCATGTATCTCCCCCAAAAACATTTATAAAACATTGTAAAACAAGTAAAAGTAGGGGCTATGACTCACCTGAGGATTATGATAGGCATAGATAACGTAATGTCAGAGGTAGAATGGAAATGACTTCAAAGATAACCTGAATGATATGGAAGTCCGAGATAAGTTCGACTTATCGAGAATTGTGATTTGAAATAATGTCGGATGACAAAATGGTTTTTGTGGCAGAGGTGGCTTGTGTGGCAAATGCTTAGAGTTTAAGAACAAAGTTATATACTGTAACACCCCCAAAATACCGCAGCGGAAGACTGTGTCACTGGGGTGCTACTTCATTATACAAAGTACAAGTTATAGAAAACGAACTCTAAATGAGACGTTTTGAAAAGTTACCATTCGATTAATGAATTCAAAGTTACAAATATGAGATTCCAAAGTATGATACATAAATGTATACAAAATGTTTTTGAATGGTAAATGATAAAAGCGTAAGTATTCAGAATATGCAGCTTGACTCTAAGTTCCACGCACTAGCTATCGCCTTACTAACCTGAGATAAACATGCTAAAGTGTCAACACAATGGTTGGTGAGTTCATAGAGTTTATCTTAAAACAGTTGAAAAGCCTATAAAGAATGTTCACATAGCAAAGGCATTGTGAATCTACTCAGTTGCAAGTCCCGCCATAAGAGACTTGTAACCTGTGTGTTCATAACCCACTGCTAACATATAGTATAATAAAGGCATGTATAAGTTCATCAAAACAATTAAGCAATTAGTAGTGAGTCTCTACTTCATCTCCGTAGACCTCACTTGGGAGCCAATTCCCAAAGACAACTGGGAGCCACTTCCCAAAGAAAACTGGGAGCCACTTCCCAAAGAAAACTGGGAGCCACTTCCCAAAGAAAACTGGTTTGCTGGGAGCCACTTCCCAAAGATAAAAGACAGTCATGTATGTATGAAATCAAGTATAATGCAATCAAGTATGAAACAATCAAGTATAAATGTTTTGAGTATTTGTACAAGTAAGCAAGTAGTTGTGCATGTATCTCCCCCAAAGAGTTAAAACAAGTATGAAAAGAGTAGGGGCTATGACTCACCTTAAGCTTATGTAATAAGAAATGAAAGTGGTAGTCGAATCGCGAAAGTCTCTAAGAGCAGCGTATAATAGAACGTTGCGACTTAGGTTTGGAGTAACGTCTAAGAATACGAAGAATTGCCAATATATGTCTTGCATAATGTTCATGATGTAGTACTTAGTATATAGTGTAAGTCTTTGAATATAAATGGTTTACGAAACATGTATAGTTTGTATATCTCTTACTACCGTTCAGGCCGACATAATTCAGAAGTCATGGAGTAAATGTTCGAGGAGCCAGGACACTTTAATTCGTAAATCCACAACTCATCTCGACGGCTTACTTAATGAACTCCTCACATGAGGCTCCCTACTATTGTAGTATTTGATAACATATATATAAGTTTTTGATCTTTAAAAGTTATATGGTCTTTAGCCGTGGCTTTGCCGTGACCTTGGTCATTGTTACCATGGTCTTGAGACTCAACCTTGGCTTTAGCCATGGTTGTGGTCTTGGCTTTAGGTCATTAGACCTCTTGGTCTTAGTAAATCATAACTATTATATAGTGACTTTGGTCTAAAATGGGCTGTTAAGAATTTGAAGAAAATATCACTCGGAAAGCGTTTTCAGGGCTCGAGCTTCTTTATCCTGAACGAAAACGGCGTTCCGGACAACTTTCGTGTTTTAACTTTTTGATGAATCGGAGCAGAAGGGTGACTTTCAAAATGGCAGAATGCAAAACAGTAGGGTATAGGCAGTTTTGCCGTTTTGGTTTCGCTAACTTCTTATGGCCATAACTTTTGACTCGTGTACTCGTTTTGGGAGATTCAAATTGCTATGTTTTCCTTGTTAAGTCCTATTTAACAGTAAGTAAGTGGCCAATATCATAGTTATACTATTTTGGTCGTGGTTCTCCATAAAAGTCACTAGTTTACTTGTTTAAATATCATAAGTTAACATATATATACATAACTTGTTTTACCAATTTTTATATATCATGAACATTATACAAAGACCATATATAGCATGAAAGAAACATAATAAGCATGAAAATGATATTGAGCAAGAAAGTGTAATAGGATTTCTTACAACTTTTGGCTTTCTAAAGAAAGGAAGTCAAGTATGAAACTAGGACACTAAACCTATGCTTGTAAACCCTTCACCATAACTCTTGTAACCCTTGCTAGCCTTGATCTAACCCTTGTGAAAATCATTTAACTTCAGCCCTAGTAACCTTGTGTAGCTCCTAATTCAACCATGGAATCACCAAACAAACTTAAGAACTAGGTAGAGAATACTAAGACCTTGAACTTTGTAGTGTAACTTGTATATTGAAGATCAAAGGATCATGGTGCTAGGATTTAATAGTGTGGCGTTTTGGTGGTGAAGAAAGGAAGACATGAGCATGCTATTTATACTATGAAGAGGAGGTTAGGAAGGTGTCTAGGAAACTTACTACACTTGGAGACCAAGTTTAGGATTAGGAAGCTTATCATGGAAGTTTAGACACTTGTAACCATCCTAGAGATCAATGGTTAAGATTTAACCACACATGGTGACTCCCCCCCTAAGTCGGTTTCAATGGGATAAGGGTGACTAGATGATGACTCTTGGTGCTATCTTGCTTAGTTTGTGTATTTTGACTCCGTAAAATGCTAACCGTAAGTTGTTAAGTCACGAAACGTAAAACCGGGTATCCTAAAAATATGAAACTTATAAATATGCTAAAACTTATCAATATACTCCATAATAAAATATAAAATGAGTGGTAGATTCTATTGGGTGCTAAAACCCTGCTAAAAACTGGAAACACGGGTCTAAAACGCGTAATTCGCGTAAAACGCTGAACTGGAGAACGTAAAATTCCAAAACTTTTGGAATTGTCGTAAAATGAGAGAAAATCATATTTCTATTGTTTATAATGTTTTATGGACATATCGGGATGCTGGAATGACGTTTAAACCTAAAAGTAAATCTCGGACACGGTTTCGTGATTTTTGCAGAAATGATCCGACGAGTGTCAAATTCTCGGATTATCATTAAAATATTTTAACTTACGAGAATATGAAATAAAAATTTCAGGAGTGAATAGTAAAAATGAATAGTGAAATTTTCCGGGAATAGAAGTTAACCTGAAAATGCGAATTGTTACAGTCTCTACCCCTTAAGGAGAACTTCGTCCCGAAGTTCAGTTGATGTTAACTACTTACGGTGTGTCTAAAGGAATTCGGGATTTCAGGATCTGTAAAATAGTGGTGTTCACTCTGATTCGTCTAAGGTTGTGGTTAACGAGTCGTATCGGCTACAATTAAGCCCACTTATTTATAACACATTACTTACATAAAGAAGCGTCCAAATTTATGTAAGTAAGGGATCATAAACTTATGGTTCGGTGATTTACAATTTCTTTATTTAAATGAAGAGGCGTCCCAATCTATTTAAATAAGAAGATTCTAAATCATCCTACTTAAGAATTTCTGACACAAAATCCGCCTTCTGAGGCCGATAGTAAGATAATCAAGTCATCAAATCCCTAAAGCTAAGCAATAATATTATTTAACTCAAATCTTGTGTCTCATCAAATAAGAACTGTCACATGATCAAGTTAAATAATTAGTTATTACTGAGCTCCATGTTTTTAATGACTCGGCTAATCTCTGGGGTTCCTTATAATACTAAAGTCACATCATCTAACAGCGTGGAACTAAACCAATAACTAACAAAAAGCATACGCGTATGTAGTGTGTGTAAGGTAAATAAAGAGGAGAGTCTTAACGTATATAGCAGTTATAGTCTAGGCACTAAATGCAACCTAGTTCTCTATAACCAAGGCTCTGATACCAATCTGTAACACCCCCAAAATACCACAGCGGAAGACAGTGTCACTGGGGTGCTACTTCATAATACAAAGTACAAGTTATAGAAAACAAACTCTAAATGAGACATTTTGAAAAGTTACCATTCGATTAATGAATTCAAAGTTACAAACATGAGATTCCAAAGTATGATACATAAATGTATACAAAATGTTTTTGAATGGTAAATGATAAAAGCGTAAGTCTTCAGAATATGCAGCTTGACTCTAAGTTCCACGCACTACCTATCGCCTTACTAACCTGAGATAAACATGCTAAAGTGTCAACACAATGGTTGGTGAGTTCATAGAGTTTGTCTTAAAAAAGTTGAAAAGCCTATAAAGAATGTTCACATAGCAAAGGCATTGTGAATCCACTCAGTTGCAAGTCCCGCCATAAGAGACTTGTAACCTGTGTGTTCACAACCCACTGCTAACATATAGTATAATAAAGGCATGTATAAGTTCATCAAAACAATTAAGCAATTAGTAGTGAGTCTCTACTTCATCTCCGAAGACCTCACTTGGGAGCCAATTCCCAAGACAACTAGGAGCCACTTCCCAAAGAAAACTGGTTTGCTGGGAGCCACTTCCCAAAGATAAAAGACAGTCATGTATGTATGAAATCAAGTATAATGCAATCAAGTATAAGACAATCAAGTATGAAACAATCAAGTATAAATGTTTTGAGTATTTGTACAAGTAAGCAAGTAGTTGTGCATGTATCTCCCCTAAAGAGTTAAAACAAGTATGAAAAGAGTAGGGGCTATGACTCACCTTAAGCTTATGTAATGAGAAATGAAAGTGGTAGTCGAATCGCCAAAGTCTCTAAGAGCAGCCTATAATAGAACGTTGCGACTTAGGTTTGGAGTAACGTCCAAGAATACGAAGAATTGCCAATATATGTCTTGCATAATGTTCATGATGTAGTACTTAGTGTATAGTGTAAGTCTTTGAATATAAATGGTTTACGAAACATGTATAGTTTGTATATCTCTTACTACCGTTCAGGCCGACATAATTCAGAAGTCATGGAGTAAACGTTCGAGGAGCCAGGACACTTTAATTCGTAAATCCGCAACTCATCTCGACGGCTTACTTAATGAACTCCTCACATGAGGCTCCCTACTATTGTAGTATTTGATAACATATATATAAGTTTTTGATCTTTAAAAGTTATATGGTCTTTAGCCGTGGCTTTGCCATGACCTTGGTCATTGTTACCATGGTCTTGAGACTCAACCTTGGCTTTAGCCATGGTTGTGGTCTTGGCTTTAGGTCATTAGACCTCTTGGTCTTAGTAAATCATAACTATTATATAGTGACTTTGGTCTAAAAATGGGCTGTTAAGAATTTGAAGAAAATATCACTCGGAAAGCGTTTTCAGGGCTCAAACTTCTTTATTCCTGAACGAAAACGGCGTTCCGGACAACTTTCATGTTTTAACTTTTTGATGAATCGGACCAGAAGGGTGACTTTCAAAATGGCAGAATGCAAAACAGCAGGGTATAGGCAGTTTTGCCGTTTTGGTTTCGCTAACTTCTTATGGCCATAACTTTTGACTCGTGTACTCGTTTTGGGTGATTAAAATTGCTATGTTTACCTTGTTAAGTCCTATTTCACAGTAAGTAAGTGGCCAATATCATAGTTATACTATTTTGGTCGTGGTTCTCCATAAAAGTCACTAGTTTACTTGTTTAAATATCATAAGTTAACATATATATACATAACTTGTTTTACCAATTTTTATATATCATGAACATTATACAAAGACCATATATAGCATGAAAGAAACATAATAAGCATGAAAATGATATTGAGCAAGAAAGTGTAATAGGATTTCTTACAACTTTTGGCTTTCTAAAGAAAGGAAGTCAAGTATGAAACTAGGACACTAAACCTATGCTTGTAAACCCTTCACCATAACTCTTGTAACCCTTGCTAGCCTTGATCTAACCCTTGTGAAAACCATTTAACTTCAGCCCTAGTAACCTTGTGTAGCTCCTAATTCAACCATGGAATCACCAAACAAACTTAAGAACTAGGTAGAGAATACTAAGACCTTGAACTTTGTAGTGTAACTTGTATATTGAAGATCAAAGGATCATGGTGCTAAGATTTAATAGTGTGGCATTTTGGTGGTGAAGAAAGGAAGACATGAGCATACTATTTATACTATGAAGAGGAGGTTAGGAAGGTGTCTAGGAAACTTACTACACTTGGAGACCAAGTTTAGGATTAGGAAGCTTATCATGGAAGTTTAGACACTTGTAACCATCCTAGAGATCAATGGTTAAGATTGAACCACACATGGTGACTCCCCCCCTAAGTCGGTTTCAAAGTGATAAGGGTGACTAGATGATGACTCTTGGTGCTATCTTGCTTAGTTTGTGTATTTTGACTCCATAAAATGCTAACCGTAAGTTGTTAAGTCACGAAACGTAAAACCGGGTATCCTAAAAAGATGAAACTTATAAATATGCTAGAACTTATCAATATACTCCATAATAAAATATAAAATGAGTGGTAGGTTCTATTGGGTGCTAAAACCCTGCTAAAAACTGGAAACACGGGTCTAAAACGCGTAATTCGCGTAAAACGCTGAACTGGAGAACGTAAAATTCCAAAACTTTTGGAATTGTTGTAAAATGAGAGAAAATCATATTTCTATTGTTTATAATGTTTTATGGACATATCGGGATGCTGGAATAACGTTTAAACCTAAAAGTAAATCTCGGACACGGTTTCGTGATTTTTGCAGAAATGATCCGACGAGTGTCAAATTCTCGGATTATCATTAAAATAGTTTAACTTACGAGAATATGAAATAAAAATTTTGGGAGTGAATAGTAAAAATGAATAGTAAAAGTGAATAGTAAAAATGAATAGTGAAATTTCCCGGGAATAGAAGTTAACCTGAAAATGCGAATTGTTACATATTATATAACTTGTCTCCATCGTATCGTTTAGTGTTTATGTGGAGTCTCATAAGTTAATTTGATTTTTGATAATGTATATAAAAATGTAGTTTTGAAAATGTTTGCAAGTATTGGCTCTTGGAATAAGTGTGGAAATATATATACAATAGATTCGTATGAGAGTTGACTCGAATATCGGCTTAAGTATTTTTAACGAGTGAATAAATACGGGTCTAATTGTATTTATTAGGTTCGTAAATATGTATGTACAATATATATTTGTTGAAGTCTTGGTTCTATAGTATAATTAAATATACTATTTACAGTTTAGGTCGTTTTGGTTGTCAACTAAATTATGCGTTAAATATATATCCATTTAGACGAAGTGGGGTAAAAACTATATAAGTTTATTAAATTTATAAAAGTTTTAGGTGAAAAATGTCACGTATTAGACATGAGGTGCTGAAATTGTAAAAATAATATAAGAGTTTAACACTTGTAAAAGTTTTTAGAAATGTGTCTAGTAGTGTATAGTTGAGGGGTTGAAACTGCTAAACTGCCAAAGTTGCAAAAATAACAAAAATCACAAAACCTGCCATGGACAAGGTTTGATCTCATGACCTCTCGATCAAAGCCAAACGTCCCAACCATTTGGACTAGTACTCCTTTTGTGTTTTAATACTCAATGATCTGTTTATATATACTTACGAGTCCGTGTTATATGTTGTTATATCTTTCTCAGTGACTTTTGAACGTGAGCATGTATGCACACTAGTCCTCGTTTCAGTAAGTTTGCAAGCAATTAAGCCACAAGAAGTAGTACACACGTGTCCAACAAGAGCCAAAGTTTGGTCTTGTTTACGCGAGGTTCTCTTTTGTGCAAGTCGAACGTATATATGTTATCAATAGTTATATATTTTTATGTTACTTTATGCATAGCCACGCAAGGAAACGAGATGCCACATTCATATCCAAAACGATTACGAGAGCTCATGAAATAATAGGAAAGTTAAGTGGTACGTAATATGTGGATGTGTATCATAACGAGAATAGGTATAGAGTATGTATGGAAATAAGTTTGAATATTACTTACAACACCAACCAGGGTGGGGAAAACGTGATAGGGGCTCAAGACTAGAAATGGATATAGGACCTTGTGAGGTGATAAACCAACCTTGCTTAACAAAGATATGAGAACATGGTTTTGCTTTCCTTCTTATTTCTTCACGACAGTACGGAGAGACCAAGAGAGTATTTGTGAAAGTTTGTGTTTTGCCTTTGATCCATGGAAACAGGGGAAAATGCATGGCTCTTTATATATGAGTTTTGGTGCTTGACAAGTGGTGAGAATGGCAGGGAAAAGGCAAGACTTGGAGTGTGAAACAGAGCTTGTCATAAGGTGTGTAAGAGTGTGTATAAGTAAACTTGTAAGAATGTAACATGGTTTCCTTAGGCTATACTTGGGGTAGTAACGAGTGAGGGAGGGTGAAGGTGTGAACGAGCTGCCATATACACGTGACCTCCATCAATGACCAGTCGAGATGTTACAAGCGTAGATGGACAATGAGAGGTGTGAAATGGTTTCTGACAATTGACATACGTTAAGTAGATGATTGGGGAGCATGGGTGGTGATGTAAGAGTTTGCACATGGTTTCTTAGGTTGTATTTGAGGTAGTAGTATTCAAGTTTGAGTCCATGTCGTAATTTACATATAACAGCCTTGAATTGCATTTTTGGTTTAAAATCTTGCGAGTCTAGACATAAAATATTATTTCAGACATCTTTCGTGTTTTACACTTTTCCTGGTTCGGACCAGAAGGGCCTTAAAATTGGGATTTAAATTCGTTATAGAAAGTGGGTGGTTCATTAGAATTTATACTAATTGTCATTGGAACAAAATTATTATTTGTGTCAAATTGAGATGAAACGTGTAAGGTGCCTTAACTTGATCAAATTCTAGTATAGTAATTATATTTGAAAGTTGATAACAATTGTCATTCATGGTTCTTAGAAGCATGAAAACTAGAGTTGTGAAATAAAAGGGGTATGTCGATATGTTTTATAGAAGTTGTTGTATTGGATAAAATATATGTGTTAGTAGAGATAGGATACAAGTTGTGAAATTAAGATTTTGGATAGATCGATTATATTATTTTACAAGGCTTGATTTGGTGTTGTGTGTATTGGGTTGAGGCTCAAGTACGTAATTAGAGAGTTTTTCGTAAGCTTGGGAATTATATTTATCGTACTTGGTTAACTATTGAAACGTATATTTATTAAATATAAATGTTTTAAGTCACTTGTGATATATAGACTTGTGAGTATCATTAAAAATGTTGTGATTGTCAAGTATATATAATTTTTTTTTTGTTATTGGTAAAAATGGTTATCTTTATGTTATAATAATGTATTAATCGTTGGAAAATTTTTACGGGATGTTATAACTTATCAAAGTACTCTTCTACGTTTTCTACTTCCTCTAACTTTTCTCCCTTATTAACCTCAACTTCCTTAATCTCATCCCTAGTCTCGGTTTCTATTCCAACTTCATCCTTGTCACTTTCTTCTATATCCTTATCTATTGGCTTAACGGTGACCACATTGACAAAGTGGACGTGTTTGGATGATGAAGGGTCCTTGATTTGGATTCCGCTATTGGTGTCCTTCCTAGGTGTAGTTAGTACTTGGTTGTTGAGGGCTTTTAACAATTTGTCAATCTTATTGGTCATCTCCGTTTGTTGTTGATTGAATTCGGTTTCAAACTTAGCTATGCGAGCTTCTTGAGACGCCATAAACTTGGACATTGATTGATGCTATACCACCTAACTTATATTGACCAAATAATGGTCAACAAAGTCAAATAGCCTAGGTCAATGCTCCGGGTAATATAAGGTATCACCAGGTCGTTAAGTCCCGTTGAAGTGTGAATTGTAACTTTAGCGTATTCGTGATCGGGTAATTATTCACAGAAAAGGGTTATGATCAGAATTATTTGGAATTTATTAACAATTATAGCTTAGGAAAGCTACGTGAGTGATTACGAGAATTTAGATTACGAAGATTTGAGCTAAAAACTAAAAACGTACGTTTTAATTAAAAAACGTATACAGACGCACAAAACAAAAAGTACAACTGAAGGACGAGAAGGGTTAAAAGTGTAAAATTGATATTTTTACAATCCTAATAATTAAAGAAAATTTTAAGAAAAATAAAAATTATTTTTACACTATTTAATTATTTATTATTAATTAATTACTAATTATCTATTTAATACTAATTAAACTAATTAGAATTATTAAAAATACTAAAAAGACTTAGAAAATTAAGAAAAATTTTAAAAATCTAATTAACCATCATGGGAATCCTAAAAAATTATAAAAAGTTAATTTTATGTATTTTTAAGCTAATTAATTAATTATTAATCTAATTACTTATTAATTACTAATTAAACTAATTATATTATAAAAAAATAGAAAATGAACAGTAAAAATTTTAGAAAGATTTATAAAAATGTTTTAACTAAAATAAAAGCTAGAAAAATTATAAAAACTAGGTTATACTATATAAAATCTAATTATGCTATTTAATTGATTAATATTAATTAAAACTAAATGAAACTAAAATTAATTAGAAAAATCACTAAAAGACAAAATAAAAATCTGGAAAAATTTAAAAAATTATTTTAACCTAAAATAGAATTTCTCAAAATATAAAAATGATATATTACTTAGTAATAAATTAAAAAAGAAAATTAAATTGATAAATCCTATTAAATAGAAGCTATCACTATTTTTAAAGTTGGTTTTTTGGATTTTTTCTTTTTCTAAACTAATAATAAACTAAAAAAAACTATTTTTAATAAAGACACTTTTGATTTAACCCAAAGAATAAGCACTTGAAGTGCTTATTATACCCACAGTTGACTTTTGTTGACTGTGGAGTATTTTTAGCTCAAATGGGGGAATGTGGGGTCCACAATGGTTGAATCTGGTTTCTCTGAGTTCAATGAACAAGATTAAGCAGATAACAAGCAACAAATAAGCTTCAATAAGCCAATAAGCCAAAATAAGCACTTTGCTAATTGTGTTCTGAGGCAGATTATGGGACAAGGTTTATGACCAATTTCAGGTGGGGTCCACAGGCTTAGGGGTCAAAGCAATGGTCAAAAGTCCAAGCCTACCAGGAGGGGGGTTGATGGGAACCAAAATCAATGGTCTTGGACCACTATAGTGGCCACAAACCACCACAAAAGGTGGTGGTGTGAGGGTGATCTGCTGAGACAGGGCAAGTTTCTTGCCCTGCAACTAACTTTGGGGCTTGGTGGGACCCACTAAAAAAATCCATAAAATCTGAAAAAATTCTCAAAAATCAACAAAGTGGTAAATATTAATCTTGTAAAATCTCAGATCCTAAAACCTTAAACCTAACAAGTTACAAACCTCCAAAGTTTGCTCAAAATAACTGAGATAGCTTTTGACTTTTGAACAAAAATTTCTTCTTTGACTTTTTTGGCTTTTGATCTTTGATTTATTGACTAAAATGGATGTTTTAAGTTATACTAAAACTACACTAGGCTAGAAATGCAACTTTTAATCAAAATAGGGAATTTTGAAATCTAAAAACTCCAACAGTGAACTGTTGGTGTAGGATTTGGTTGATTTTGACTTTCAGTTGATAAATGACCAATTTGATGGTTGAACCAAGCTTAAATGGACCTAAGTAATATGCCTAATCCACAAACAACAACTAAAACTCAGGTTTCAGTGGTTGAATCCACTGTTCCAAACACCACTTAAAGCACTCAACTTGATGAATTTTAAAGCAAATCAGTGATCTGATCCTCTAATCTAATACAGACCATACATCATCATCATTTGTGATCTAGTGATCAGTGTCAAGCAACAATAACAACAAAAGACAAAGGAATCAAAGATTGCACTAAATGACTAAAATTTAGGAAACTTAACAATTATGAAAAACAACAAACAAGTGAGTGATATTAGACTATAAACACATCATCTATCATAAAACAAACAAGAAACAACAAAGATTACATTCAATAAGATAGTACACAGTTGAGTTCCAAAACATAAGAAAAATGCTTACAAAAGTGTCCAAGCTGAAATCAAAGAACCAAGACCAAATCACAACTCCTATTGAACCCCCACGGATTCACTAACCCACAGCCATCAAGTATTCACTGTGCTCTATGCTTCTTCTCTCTTGTTTGTGATTTTTTTGATTTTTCAAGTTTAATACTCCTATTTTTTATTTTTATTTTTGTTTTCTATTTTTCACTAATAACTGAATGTAAGTATTACTAGTAGCTTAAATAAGCTTTTGTGAACCTAGATAACCTAAGTTATCAGCTACAACAACAATCAAGCATTAGAGAATTTTTGAAGTTAATAAAACTTGAAATTTAACTTAAAAACTGAAATGGTATTGATTAATTAAGTTCAAAAAGTACAACTGAGATTACATTACTTGCTAATTAAAACTAAAGCTTGAATTTAAAAATACATTGAAAAATAAAAACTAAAATTTTCTACTCCCTGGTTCACAGCTTCTTCTTCTTTTTTATATCCCCCAATTGGGGTTTGGGGGGAAGCATTTGTCTTTTCCCAGCTTGCATTGGGGCCATAGGATGAGTAGAATCAATCTTGACCTTTGAATGGATTTGGCGCCAAAATTTATCTTGGCGTTTTCTTTGAAGATAATTGATGCCAGTGGGTTTTTTTTTGGAAGGTTATGTTTGTTTGGTTAGGCAAGGGGGGGGGGGGGGGAGGTGGAGTGTTGCAGTGAGGGAAGGATGGGGTGTGATGATGGTGTTGCAGGTTGTAGGGAGTAGGCTGAGGTGGAAGATGATGTTGACCGAAGGTCAAAGATGGGGGAGGGGTAGTATAATACGGGGTGTTATCTTTTTGTGTGGTGGGCTAAAAAGGGTAATGGGCTTGGGGGGTAAGTATTTTGGGCTTGGTGTGTTACTGGATCAGACCTGGTTTGGCTTTGGATTTGGAATAAATTAACAAAAGGGTCCAATTGGTATAGTATGTAATCACAAGGACCAATATTGTAATTTGGCTAATCACGAGGGGCTGAAATGTAAAATCCACAAAGTTATTTAAAAGGTTTTTCTTGTCACATAGGAATAATACAAGGATTTATTTGGTATTTTCCAACATTAAATTTCCCGGGGACCAAAATTGACAACTTGCCAAACTTAAGGGACCAAACATGTAATTTCCTCAAAATTTTCACCCAAGGATTATTTTTGCCAACTTTTGAATTTCCAAAGACCAAACTTGATTTTTCTTTCAAAAATATCCCACCGGGGACTAAAACTGCCATTTTCTGAAATTCCAGGGACCATTTATGTCAATTTTGGATTTTGAGGGGTAAAAGTGTAATTTTCTCAAACTTTATCACCCAAGGACTTATTTTGATAATTTTTGACTTTTCTTTGCCTTGGGTTGACTTTTCTTTCATTTTAAACTTCTAGGGACTAGTTTTGCCAAATTTTGAAACTTGAGGGACTGAAACTGCCAATTGTGCAAACTTTGTTCGTTTTTTATTTGTTTTTAAACATTTTGCATCTAAAACATATAAAACACACTTTTGGGATAATTTGTGTATTTTGATGCGTTTATGGGTGTTTTTGGATGTTTTGGCAGTCCAGATACGATAAAAATGATGAGTGTTTGAGCACTCATCAATCCCCCACACTAAGCTATTGCTAGTCCCTAGCAATCTTTTGAGAAAAACTTGATGGATTTTAAACTCTTTACCAAAAGCCATCACTTCTGGAGTAGCCAGGTGTAAGAACTGTGGCACACCTGATAACCGTGTGATTTTAAGCAAACCACCAGCTGTCAACGGATTTGATAAGTCTTTACCAGGAGCCGTTTGCTCCTGGACTAGCCAGCATCTTGATGGACCTAGTCGACATCTTGGTGAGCTGATTACCAATTATGGATTTTCCACGGCCTTTACCACAAGCCATAATCTTGCGGGCTAGCCAACTCATTTGTTTTTGGGGAGTTGAGGAACCGTACAATTTTGGGCAAATTGCAAGCCGTGAATGGATTTGAGTTGTCTTTACCAAGAGCCGTTTGCTCCTGGACTAGCCAATCCCTTTTGTCGCTTAGACAAGGCGGACTGATTACCACAAAAATTTTGAAATAAAGTGAAAAATTTTTGAAAAATTTGGGCCAAAATGGGGGTACTTAGAAGTATTTTGCGATAAAATTCGCTAGAATTTCCCCCCCCCCCCCCACACTTAGAAATGAATATTGTCCTCAATATTCAAAGTCCCGGCTATTATGCCGAATCTATGAACGTAAAAAGATAATATTCGAAGCTAACTGTGGAATTTTGTTTTGTATTTTTCACTTTATTTAACTGTACATACAATCATACATTTTTTTTTTTTTTTTTTTTTTTTTTTGAACTTATATACATATATACATTTTTCAAATAGCAGGGGGTTGGCCATTCCCCCACACTAGGGTGGTAGAAAGTAGAAAGAAGTCAGAAATACGGGTGAAAACCCATATATGTTGCTAATTTTTGTTCACCGAGTCGCTAGCTTGACTCGATCCCCGAATTTAATTGTCCTTGGGGAAAGTTTGGAGATCCGGGACAACCATGGATGGTATGTCCTCTCCAAAGTAGTGTTTTAGACGATGTCCATTCACTTAGAAATTAGGGCCGTCATTTTGTGATAACTCGACGGTGCCATAAGGATAAACCTTAACTATAGTGAATGGACCAGTCCATCGGGTTTTGAGCTTTCCCGAGAAGATCTTGAGTCTAGAATTGAAAAGAAGGACTCGATCACCAACGTTGAAAACGCGGTTTTTGATTTTGGAGTCATGAATCTTCTTTGTCTTTTCCTTATAGATCAAAGAGTTCTCGTAAGCTTGATCACGAAGTTCATTTAATTCATTCAGTTGAACTTTCCTATGATCACCCGCAGTTTTGAGGTCAAAATTTGCATGCTTGAGAGCCCAATAGGCTTTATGCTCAAGCTCGATCGGAAGATGGCACGCTTTCCCGTACACAAGTTTATAAGGCGTACACCCAATGGGTGTTTTGTAAGCCGTACGGAAAGCCCAAAGTGCATCATCTAATTTGTCCGACCACGATGCACGATTCTCACCTACAGTCCTTTCCAAGATTCTCTTGATGCCTCGATTGGAAACTTCTACTTGTCCACTTGTTTGAGGGTGGTACGCAGTGGAAAGACGGTGAGTTACACCATACTTTTGCATGACTTTATCAAATTTGTCGTTGCAAAAATGCGTACCACTATCACTAATTATAGCACGTGGAGTTCCAAATCGAGCAAAGAGAGCTTTCAAAAATTTCACAACTACTCGTGCATCATTTGTGGGTAAAGCTTTTGCTTCGACCCATTTTGACAAATAGTCAACTGCCACGAGTATATACTTGTTTCCATGAGATGACGGGAATGGCCCCATAAAGTCAATGCCCCAAACGTCAAATCCTGTGACGCTTAAAGTTGATTGATGCTAAACCACCTAACTTATATTGACCAATTCATGGGCATCTTTGTAGATCGTGGGCCAAAAGAAACCGGAGTCAAACACCTTTTTGGCGGTGTAATTTGGATTGTGGTGGCCCCCCGTGGGACCAGCATGGCAAGCCTTTAAGATTTCAGCGGCTTCTTGACCATATACACACCGCCGGATGACTTGATCCGCACAGATTTTGAACAAGTAGGGGTCGTCCCAGAAATAATGTTTGACATCCTTAAAGAACTTGTTCTTTTGTTGGGACGACATCCCTTTCACAATGAAGTTACCCGCAAGGTAGTTTGCAAAATCGGCAAACCAAGGGGTAACAAAATCTCCACGAAAGGCAACCGCATTGAGTGTTTTGAGAGGGAATGTTTCATTAATTTCTTTCCTCTCGAAAACATCTTGATGGGGGTTTTCCAAACGGGAGAGATGATCAGCAGCTAGGTTCTCAGCTCCTTTTTTATCACGAATAATGATATCAAATTCCTGAAGGAGGAGAACCCAACGAAGAAGTCTCGGCTTTGCATCTTGTTTTGCAAAAAGGTACTTCAAAGCCGAGTGATCCGTATACACTATGCTTTTTGTCAAGATCAAATATGACCGGAATTTCTCAAAGGCATACACCACAGCTAATAATTCTTTTTCAGTGGTGGTGTAATGACTTTGAGCCTCAGTCATCGTTTTGCTTGCATAGTGTATAGGCTGAAAGTGTTTAGACCTGCGTTGCCCCAAGACTGCCCCTATAGCATAATCGCTAGCATCACACATAAGTTCAAAGGGCAAGTCCCAATCGGGGGCAACAAGAATCGGTGCCTCGGTAAGCCTTTTCTTTAATGTTTCAAAGGCTTCGATGCACTCAGGGGAGAAGATAAAAGGAGCATCCTTCTCGAGGAGATGGGTCATAGGCCGGGCGATTTTAGAAAAATCTTGAATAAACCTACGGTAAAAACCGGCGTGACCCAAAAAGCTCCTAACACCTTTCACAGTTGTGGGATGAGGCAATTTTGCAATGACGTCCACTTTGGCCCTCTCAACCTCAATCCCGTTTTTTGAAATTTTATGGCCGAGGACAATGCCCTCTTTGACCATAAAGTGACTCTTCTCCCAATTTAGACATAACTTTGTGTCTTCACAACGTTTTAGCATATCGTCTAAATGGGAGAGGCATGACTGAAACGAATCCCCAATGACCGAAAAATCGTCCATAAAGACCTCCATAGTTTTTCCGATCATGTCGGAAAAAATGGCCATCATACATCTTTGAAACGTGCCCGGAGCATTACATAAGCCAAATGGCATACGTTTATATGCGAAAGTTCCATAGGGGCACGTAAAAGTGGTCTTTTCTTGGTCTTGCGGGTCAATGGGAATCTGAAAGTAACCCGAGAAACCATCGAGGAAGCAATAGTACTCATTCCCCGCTAATCTCTCGAGCATCTGATCCATAAAGGACAGAGGAAAATGATCCTTACGGGTGGCGTCATTCAATTTACGATAATCAATGCAGACGCGCCAACCTGTAACCAAACGAGTTGGAATTAACTCATTTTCCTTGTTTGTGACAACAGTAATGCCACCCTTTTTTGGAACACAGTGAACTGGGCTGACCCAAGGACTGTCCGAGATAGGGTAAATCAATCCGGCATCAAGAAGTTTTAAAACCTCTTGTTTGATAACCTCGTGAATTTTTGGATTCACCCTTCTTTGGTGTTGGACTGCTGGTTTGAAGTCATCCTCCATCAAAATCTTGTGAGTACAAAATTCAGGGTCAATGCCCTTGATGTCGGAGAGTCGCCAAGCAATTGCTTGTTTATGCGACTTCAAAACCTTTATGAGAGCAGCCTTTTCCTCAACACTTAAATTTTTAGCAATTATGACGGGCAATTTATCGTCACCCTCCAGAAATGCATACTCAAGGTGAGGCGGCAAGTCCTTAAGTTCAACCGCGGGAAAGTCATCACTTTTCTCAACATTTTTGACTTCCTCCTTATGAAGTGTTTGTGGTGGAACAGGAAGATGAGAGGGATCTTCGTTTAACAATTTTTCAAGCAGGTGAATATCCCTCTCGAGGTCGATCTCTTGGTTATCAATTCCATTGGGAATCGAATCACTTTTGAGAAAGGCCTCAATTTCTTCTAAGAAGATGAAGTCACTTCCCTCAAACGGAGTGAGGGAAGGAAAATAATTGGCAACAATGGGGTGAGAAGATGGAGTGAGGTTTTCACTCGGAGAATCATCGACAAAACCTAGAACCTCCTGAGCGTACTCCTCAGACGCAACATCAATGACATCAATTCGGTTAACCGTTTTGGCATCATAATTAGAGGAGTACCTCGAAGTTTGATCGAGGTTGAAGGTTACAGCTTCATTACCAACACGAAGAGTTATTTCCTCTTCGTGCACATCAATTAATGCACGACCCGTCCTTAAGAATCCTCTCCCAAGAATGAGAGGAACTCGTGGGTCAGCATCGAACTTAACAACAACGAAGTCAGCGGGGAAATGGAACTTTCCTACTTTCACGAACACGTCTTCGGCAATGTCGAGAGGATGAGAGATTGAACGGTCGGCAAGCTCGAGAGTCATGCACGTAGGAGTAAGTTGAGGAAGAGAGAGTTTCTCCCACACTGAGTAAGGCATCAGGTTGATACTCGCGCCAAGATCGGCCAAGGCGAAGCATTCAACCATCCCAAGGAAAACACATGGAATGAGAAATCTCCCAGGGTCTCCAAGCTTCTTAGGAAGCTTCTTTAAGATAACCGCAGAGCAGTTTTCGTTCAAAGGAGTTTTTGCCATTTCGTACAATTTTTCCTTGTTGCTTAACAAGTTTTTGATCATCGATGCGAATTTGGGCATCAGGATGATAGCATCCGCAAGGCTAACGTCAAAGTGCAAATCTTGAAAGATTTGATAAAACTTATCCATTTAGTGACTAGCCTTTTCGTGGAGCTTTTGCTCATTAAGTCGTGACGGGTATGGTAGCGAAGGTTTGGATTTAGGGTTCTCAACAGGAGTTGTTGATGGTTCAAATACAACTCCCCGTTTTGGTACAAGTCCAGATTTTGGTACAATTTCTGGAACAACCTGAGGGTGGACGTGTGTGGTACTTCGTGGGCTAGGAGATTGCACCTTGTCCGTGGTTGCCTCAGGCTCAATTTCTACTTCCTCGGAATAAAGAGGAGGAGGAATAGGAGGAATAGGAGGAACTGGCGGCTCTTCATAAGCTTTACCACTGCGTGTGGTAATAGCTTTGAGTTCACCCTTGGGGTTAACAACTGTATTAGCTGGGAGACCTCCTGATGTAGAGGGTGGAGTGAGATGATTCATAAGACTGGCAAGCATATTCTCAATCTTGCTTTGAGATTGATCAATTTTGTTGTTTGTTACCATCAACTCACTCTTCAGCTCTTGACCCTGTTTGGCTATTGATGATTGGAAATCATTCTTCAAATTTGAGATTTGATTTTGCATTGCCCTCATTTTGGTCTCATTAACTTTGATGTAGTTATTGAGCTCGTTTGGGAGGGGATCTTGATAATTTGGAGATGAATACCCTTGATTATCCCTTTGGGGTGGGTACTGATTGATGGGGGCAGGATTTTGATTTTGCATATTAGGCCCCTTTTGTGGATTAGAATTAAACCTATTTGGATTTTGAGGAAACCCGGGTGGTCCACCCTGATTGCTAGCCCGGTAATTTGGTTCCACTAGAGGACGGTATTGGCTACCTCCTTGGTTGGAATTGCCGGCTATTGCATTTACTTCGAAGGGATTGCCTTCGGTGGCAGGGCAATTATAATATGAATGTGGACCACCACAAGTGACACAAACTTCTATCTTTTTGATTTCAGCTTGTGGAGAAGGAGAAGAATCTTTCTTGCCTTGGGCGAGAACCAATGCATGGACAGCTTCCGTGAGTTTGTCAAGTCTAGCATCGGTGCTAGACTGAGCCACGGGCAATGAGGAAGAAGGAACAACATCCCTTTGGGAAACAACCGATTTGCTTCGGGGAATGCAGACCTTAGATTTATTCTCAATGATCGCTAAAGCATCCTTTGTGGTGCGATTCAAGAAGTTACCTCCAGCGGAGGCATTTAGAGAGTCTTTGTTAGGAATTAAATATCAGAAGAATCAAAGCAAGTTTTCACTGAAGGTGATTCGTTTCATACTACTACTTGATTCTGCTGCTGATGACTCTGCTGCTGAATCATACTACTGATTGATTCTGCTGCTGATGACTCTGCTGCTGAATCATACTGCTGCTTGATTCTACTGCTGTTGATTCTGCTGCTGCTATGACTGTGCAACTATGACTCATAACAAACAGCTGTGTAGATAAGACCGACTTATTCAACACTTGCATAAAAAGATAATATCTTAGTTCTAGTCATCAAATTGAACACTTCAAGTGAGTTGTTTATCTTAGATACATGATGTATCTTGTATGACTAAGCTAGAATAGTGATTAGTTATAAGCTAGTTATTTGTTGAGTCATGTAGTTTGTAAAAGATATTTCCTTGGACTATAAAAGGAAAATCTTAGATATGTAGAGAGAAAATATAGAGTGACACAAAAAGAAACATGCCATACACAACTCTCATATACAGAAAATAGAAAGAACAAACATAAGATTCAAGGTCTTTGTAACCCTAGTGATAAGCTAAAGATCACTCGTATTATTTTTGAATAATATTGAATCGTTTGGTGTTAACTATTCCATTTCTATAACAATAAACATAAATCTTCTAAGTGTGGTTAAGTAGATTCCGCATACTTAATCATATTCACACAAACATATCTCATACACAAAGAACGAAGGTTTAACCACCTTACCGTGTATCGATCCGAACACCAACAAGTGGTATCAGAGCATCAGGCTGATATTTTTGTTTTAGAAGAAGAAGTTAGAAATGGATGTTGAGTCTATTCAAACAAATGTTGCTGCTAAGTTACCAATGCTCAAACAGAATGAGTTTGAGATGTGGAGGTTAAGAATAGAACAATATTTTCAAGTGCAAGATTATGCACTGTGGGAAATTATTGAAGATGGAGATTCTTACAAGCCTACAACCACTACATCAACAGTTGATGGTAAGGAAGTTGATAAGCTGCAAACCAAGCCACAAACTGCAGAAGATAGAATTAAGAAGAAGAATGACCTAAAGGCCAGAAGCATGCTGATGATGACCATTCCAAATGATCAACTTATAAACTTCAGCAAATTCAAAGATGCAAAGTCACTATTTGAGGCCATTATTGCAAGGTATGGTGGGAATGAAGCCACCAAGAAGACCCAGAAGACTCTTCTTAAGCAACAGTTTGAAAATTTCACATCAACCAACCATGAATCTTTAGACCATATGTTCAACAGGCTACAGAATATTGTGAGTCAACTTGCTATTCTTGGAGTTGAAATACCTCAAGAAGATTTAAACTCAAAATTTCTGAGAAGCTTACCTGAAGAATGGGCTATGCATGTTGTTGTCTGGAAGAACAAATCAGACATTGACACCATGGATCTTATGGATCTGTATAGCAACTTTAAGATTGTTGAGCAAGATTTGAAGAAAACTGGAGGTACTAGTTCAAGCACTGGGAACATGGCATTTATGTCATCTCCTAGTAATTCAGTTCCAGTTACTAATGAAAAAGTTCATGATGTTGCAAGTGCTGCAAGTTCATCAAGCAGTACTTTTGGAATTTTGGATGAGAAAACATGTTGTGCTTTCTTCACAAGCAAACATAATGGATCCATGTTAACTCATGAAGACCTTCAAGAGATCAATGATGATGATCTGGAGGAAATGGATCTAAAATGGCAAATTTCTCTTCTTAGCATGAGAGCTAAGAAATTCTATCAAAGGACGGGGAAGAAGATCACAATCAGTAGCAATGATCCTGCTGGTTATGACAAGTCAAAGATAGAATGCTACAACTGTCACAAGATGGGACACTTCTCAAGAGAATGTAGAAGGCCAAGACAGCAAGATAGCAGAAATAGAGATGTTGGAAGAAAATCCAATACAGGGGAGATGTCTGAACCAAAAGCTATGGTAGCAATTGATGGGTTAGGTTTTGATTGGAGCTTCATGGATGATGAAGAAATGGGTTCTTCACAGATGGCTCTTATGGCATTTACTACACCTGAGGTACATGATCATAAAACCTGTTCAAATACTTGTACTGCTCTTAAAGACTTAAAAATCTTAATTAAACAGTATGATGACCAAAAGGTTCGACACGCCAAATCTGATCTAGATTGTTTCAATTATAAAAGTGGTTTAGAATCTGCAGAAAGGCAAATCCTACATTATAAAAGGAATGAACTTACCTTTACTGATGCTAAAACTTTACTTGAAAATGATAATCAATTTAAAGATCAAATCATTGAGGCTTTAAAAGAAGCATTGGATAGGGTTAAGACTGAGAAAGAAAATATTCAATTGACTAAAGAGAAGCTTGAACATGCTTCTAAAAATGTAAACAAAATAATAGACAGTCAAGTGAATAATAAAGTTAAGTCTGGATTAGGATATAATGCAGCCCCACCCCCTTATAGAGGTATCCCAAAACCCCCAGGGATAGACCTAGAGCATTCAGGATTACCTGAATTTCAGCTACCTGAGTTACAATATGGAGTTCAACCAAACTCTAACATAGTAGCTGATGAGCCTAAGAAAGAAAGTAAATGTTCATGTAAAACATTACTTTTTCAGGACAAGGTGTCCTTTGTAAATAAACAGGTTATGTCTAAACCTGAAGTGGTTAAGAAAGCAAGAACAAGAGTTCCTAAGATAGTCAAACACAATACTGATAGGCCTAAAACCAATAAAAAATATGTTAGGCAACCAGTTAGATATTGTGAACAATATAGAACCACAAACAAGCCCAGAGGTAACCAAAGAAATTGGAATAACCTCAAGTCTTACCAACTAGGTGATGACTTTGCTTTTCACAATAAAGCTTGTTTCATTTGTGGTAGTTTTGACCATCTTGCAGCTTTCTGTAACCAATGGGTATCTGGGTATGAAAGTAATAGAGTGAACTACAAAAGGCAAACACCTAAATCTCATTTTCACTCTAATTCTAAAAGATCAAAACCCAAAACAGTCACAAAAACTGTTCCTGCTGAAAGGAAAATGGTTTCTGCTGAAAAACCATATATGACTGTTTACCCAAAATCAACAATTAAGGGTGCAAAAACAACTTTCAAACATGCATCTAATATTGTTCAAAGGCCCATTCAAACAAAAGCAGTGGTCCAAAAACAAGTTTGGAGACCAAAGCTAGCAGTTTCTTCTGCTAAGCATACTGCTGCTAAGGGAATCAGGGCAAATGCTGTTAAGGCCTCAGCATGTTGGATTCTTAAATCCAATGTTGCATCAACAGTCCTCAAGAGATTACATTTCATTGATGCAAGAGGCAGATCCAAGTCAGTGTTGGCTTGGATCCCCAAGGAAAACTAATTCTTTTATTTTGTGCAGGAACATTCTCCAACAGATCATGAAGATCAAGGATATTCAGATAGTGGGTGTTCAAGGCACATGACAGGCAACATGTCTTATCTTTCCAACTTTCAATCAATTGATGGTGGATATGTTACCTTTGGAGGAGGAATTGGTGGAAAGATTACTGGTAAAGGTACTATCAAAACCAGTAAATTAGATTTTGAAGATGTGTTTTATGTGCAAGAGCTTAAGTATAATCTCTTTAGTGTCTCACAAATGTGTGATAGAAAGAATAATGTTCTTTTTACTGAGACTGAATGTCTTGTACTTTCTCCTGATTTTAAGATACCTGATGAAAGTCAAGTACTTCTTAAAATTCCTAGGAAGGGCAATATGTACAGTGTTGATATGAATAACATTGTTTCTAAAGATGCTTTAACTTGTCTTGTTGCAAAGGCCACATTAGATGAATCTATGTTATGGCATAGGAGACTTGGTCATATTAACTTCAAAACCATAAATAAGATTGTTAAGAATGGTTTGGTAAGAGGTTTACCTCAAAAACGTTTTGAAAATGATCAAACATGCATTGCTTGTCTTAAAGGCAAACAACACAAAGTCTCTTGTAAGCCCAAGATTTTTAACTCTATCAGTCAATCATTGTTTATGCTTCATATGGACTTATTTGGACCTGTTTCAATAAGTAGTATAATGCATAAGAGATTTTGTCTAGTTGTTACTGATGACTATAGTAGATTTACATGGGTATTCTTTTTAGGAACTAAGGATGAGACTTCTAGCATCCTTAAGACCTTCATTACAGAGATAGAAAACCTAGTAAGCAAAAGAGTAAAAGTCATTAGATGTGATAATGGAACAGAATTCAAAAATAGAGTTATGGATGATTTCTGCAAAGAAAAAGGTATTAAAAGAGAATTTAGTGTTGCTAGAACTCCTCAACAGAATGGAGTAGCTGAAAGAAAGAATAGAACACTAATAGAAGCTGCTAGAACTATGTTAGCTGATTCAAAGTTGCCTATAACTTTTTGGGCTGAAGCAGTCAACACTGCTTGTTATGTTCAGAACAGAGTTTTAATAGTACAGCCTCACAATAAGACATCATATGAGCTTTTTAGAGGTAGAACTCCTGCAATAGGATTTCTTAGACCTTTTGGATGTCATGTGACAATTCTGAATACCTTAGACCATTTGAGAAAATTTGATGGTAAAGCAGATGAAGGTTTCTTTGTTGGATATTCTCTCAATAGCAAAGCTTTTAGAGTATACAACATAAGAACTAAGAGAGTAGAAGAGAGTCTACATATAGAGTTCTTAGAGAACAAGTCTAATGTAGAAGGTCAAGGACCAAAATGGCTATTTGATCTTGAAACTCTAACCCATTCAATGAATTATGTGCCTGTTGTTGCAGAAACTAATGATTTTTCAGGTTCACAAGCAACAGATGAGGCAAGGTTAGACAAGAAGACACATCAAGATTATGTGATGATGCCAATATGGTCAAATACCAATGTGGAATCAACTTCAACAAATGGTGAATCTTCTTCTGGCAAAACTAAAGAAGATGTTGAAGATAAAATCAGAGAAGGAAGAACAGAAGAACAGCAAAATGTTCCTGCTGATGAGCAAAATGTTCTCACTAATGATCAAACAATTCCTGCTGATAAGCAAATTGTCTCTGCTGATAGTCCTTCAGAAGAAACAAAATCAGACTTTTCAGAAGATGAGGTGGATTTGTGCAATATTCCATCTGATTATCAAGTTCCTTCCACTCCACAAACACGAATTCACAAAGTCCACTCCCTAGAAAATGTGATTGGAGATGTACAATCTGGTGTGAAGACAAGACAACAATTGATGTCTTCAGATCAAAAAGGGATTCTTGATGCCCTTTATGCTTCAAAGCAACATGAGTCTTCAAACTCCTGTTTGTTTGTATGTTTTCTCTCACAAGATGAACCAAAGAATATTCATAAAGCCCTAGAGAATTCAAGCTGGTTAGAGGCTATGCAAGAGGAGCTTCTTCAGTTCAAGATTCAAAAGGTATGGGTGCTAGTTGATTTACCTTTTGGAGTAAGAGTAATTGGCACTAGATGGGTTTTTAGAAATAAAAGGGATGAAAGAGGTATAGTGATTAAGAATAAGGCTAGATTAGTAGCACAAGGGTACACACAAGAAGAAGGGATAGACTATGATGAGGTTTATGCTCCAGTAGCTAGAATTGAAGCAATTAGGCTTTTCTTAGCTTATGCTTCATTTATGAACTTCACAGTTTACCAAATGGATGTCAAGAGTGCATTTTTATATGGTTCAATTGAAGAAGAGGTGTATGTTACACAACCTCCAGGCTTCACTGACCCTGACCATCCAGACAAAGTGTACAAGGTAGTTAAAGCTCTATATGGCCTACATCAGGCACCAAGAGCTTGGTATGCAACACTAGCTTCCTATTTATTAGAGAATGGATTTCAAAGAGGAAAGATTGATCAGACACTTTTCATCAAACAGCACAAGAAAGATCTTCTGTTAGTACAGGTGTATGTGGATGACATTATCTTTGGATCTACAAGGAAGGAGATGTGTTTAGACTTTGAAAAACTTATGAAAGATAAGTTTCAGATGAGTTCTATGGGAGAACTTACATTCTTTTTGGGTCTGCAAGTTAAGCAATCATTTGAAGGCATATTTATTAGTCAAGACAAATATGTTGCAGAGATACTTAGAAAATTTCAATTTGCTGATTCAAAAATAGCAAGCACACCAATAGATCCTGAGAAGCCACTTCTTAAAGATGCAGATGGAGAAAATGTGGATGTACATACATACAGATCTATGATAGGTTCTTTGATGTATCTTACATCATCCAGACCTGATATCATGTTCTCTGTTTGTGCATGTGCAAGATTTCAAGTAACTCCAAAGGTTTCTCATTTAACAGCAGTCAAAAGAATTTTTAGATATCTCAAAGGTCAACCAAGGTTGGGATTATGGTATTCTAGAGAATCACCTTTTGATTTGATAGCATTCTCAGACAGTGACTATGCTGGTGCTAGCTTGGACAGAAAGTCAACAACCGGAGGATGTCAATTCCTTGGATGCAGACTTATCTCATGGCAGTGTAAGAAGCAAACAATTGTGGCAAATTCAACAACTGAAGCTGAATATGTAGCTGCTGCAAGTTGCTGTGGTCAAGTTCTATGGCTTCAAAACCAACTTCTTGATTATGGGTACAATTTCTTACATACCATTATACATATTGATAATAGTAGTACAATTTGCATTATTAAAAATCCAGTGCAACATTCTAAAACAAAACACATTGAAATAAGACATCATTTTATAAGAGATTGCAATGAGAAAAGGTTAATTCAAGTAATGAAAATTGCTTCAGAACAAAACTTTGCAGATCTTCTTACAAAAGCTTTTGATGTTGGAAGATTTCAGTACTTGGTAGCAAGTATTGGAATGCTTAATCTTTAAATTTTTCAATATAATGTGTTTTTGTATATAGATTTTGTTAATGCATCTAACTTTGTTATCTAAGTCTTCTATTAACAATATTTGAAGTTATTCATACAGTTAGTTCTATGATTATTCTAATTCAAGACAAGTACTTTGTACTTTGTTCTTTTGGTTTTAGACTAACAATTTCAGGTATGAATGTTTGAGCTGAAAGGTTATTTCAAGTGAAAGCTGCTGATCATTGCTGCTGAAAGCTGATCATTTCCACTGATATAATAGGTTCATGATAGAAAAGGTTTGGGACTTCAAAAATCCTTAAAACTTCTTTCTTGGAATCTGATTATGATATTTCACTTTGAATTGATAAATTAGTTGATCAGTTAATCACTGATACAACTCACTTTCTATCATTTTATACTCTCAAGTATAATGTGACTAATCTACGGATATCTGATAGAAAGAACAGCGAGCAAAAGTGAATCTAACACTTGTGTTAGAGGTAACAAATGCCACGAGCTGGAAACCCTGTAAAGAAAGCCTTTTGAATAGGTTTATCTATACACAGGCGGTTATTTATAACTGAAAACATTGGTTCTCACACAACCAGAGGTTGCTTTAAACCGAAATTTTGACTAAGTGTCTGTTACACACTTAATCCCTTCAAAATGGTTGTAAGCAGTATGATTTTTCATAATAAAATCATATACATACTGCTAAGGCAAAAGTTTCTTAAAAGGATTTTCAAAAGATGACTTTAAAAACCATCAAATGATGGACCATAAGTCAAAATTGTCCATTGAATCACCTCTCATAGGAGTTAACACACCTAGAAGTGATGAGGACAGAATCTTAAACTCTTAAGGAATTGATGGCTTCATGTACAAATTGTCTGAAAACATGGAAAAATGCTAGATCAGATGATGATGTTATGATTGTGAGAAAATCTTTCAAACAAGGGGAGGATATCAATATAAGATGATATTTGAATCTCAGGGGAGGAAACAAACATCTCAGGGGAGGAAATTCAAGCCCAGTTTAAGGAAGATTAACCAAAAGAAAAGACAAGATCATACAAGATGATGACATAGAGGTTGAAAATGACAAGAACATTCTTAAACGTTGTATTCAGAAAGGATGAAGCATTTCAAAGGAGAAAGTTCTATCTAGGTCAAAAAGTTGAAAAGATTCAATTTCAGTTCACTACGTTTGTTCATCACTTGTTGAAAGATCAGAAAGCAGAATAAGTTCCAGAGAAAGATAAGTTCATTCACTCAGAAGAGAAGAAAGTTCAGATCAACCAAATCTGACAATGAAGTGTTTGAAAGATCTTCACAAAGTCCTCATTTAATTCAGAAAAACATGTTTGAATGTGATTCACATGTTTAGGGGAGGATTGTTAGGAATTAAATATCAGAAGAATCAAAGCAAGTTTTCACTGAAGGTGATTCGTTTCATACTACTACTTGATTCTGCTGCTGATGACTCTGCTGCTGAATCATACTACTGATTGATTCTGCTGCTGATGACTCTGCTGCTGAATCATACTGCTGCTTGATTCTACTGCTGTTGATTCTGCTGCTGCTATGACTGTGCAACTATGACTCATAACAAACAGCTGTGTAGATAAGACCGACTTATTCAACACTTGCATAAAAAGATAATATCTTAGTTCTAGTCATCAAATTGAACACTTCAAGTGAGTTGTTTATCTTAGATACATGATGTATCTTGTATGACTAAGCTAGAATAGTGATTAGTTATAAGCTAGTTATTTGTTGAGTCATGTAGTTTGTAAAAGATATTTCCTTGGACTATAAAAGGAAAATCTTAGATATGTAGAGAGAAAATATAGAGTGACACAAAAAGAAACATGCCATACACAACTCTCATATACAGAAAATAGAAAGAACAAACATAAGATTCAAGGTCTTTGTAACCCTAGTGATAAGCTAAAGATCACTCGTATTATTTTTGAATAATATTGAATCGTTTGGTGTTAACTATTCCATTTCTATAACAATAAACATAAATCTTCTAAGTGTGGTTAAGTAGATTCCGCATACTTAATCATATTCACACAAACATATCTCATACACAAAGAACGAAGGTTTAACCACCTTACCGTGTATCGATCCGAACACCAACAGTCTTGATCGGATTGGCTTACACCATTGTAGAAAGTATCAAGTGTCATGAGATCGGAGAAACCGTGGTGAGGACATTTTCGAAGCAATTCCTTGTATCGATCCCATGCCTCACTAAAGGATTCATCAAATTTCTGAGTGAATTTCATGATCTCATTCTTGAGACTCGTGGTTTTGGAAGGAGGAAAGAATTCATTCACGAACTTTTTCACAAGATCTTCCCATGTCTCAATAGATCGTGGAGGTTGTTTTTCAAGCCAAATCCGTGCTTGTCCCTCCAGGGAGAATGGGAAGAGAAGAAGTTTGATTGCTTCACAGGGGACATCTTTGCATTTGATGGTGTATGTGATTTTATTGAACCATCGAATGTGATCTTGATGATCGTCCCTCTCATAACCGTAGAATTGACGTGATGTGGCCAGGTTTATCAACCCTGTTTTAAGCTCAAAATTGTCGGCCATGATTGCCGGAACAACGATAGCATCTCCGTAACCCTCGACGGGTGCTTGGAGAAGCTCGTTCATAGTGGGTTCAGCCGCCATGATGACAGCTGGAGGTGGAACAGTTCGGATCTCAGATCCGACTGTTGGTGCAGAACGTCGACGAGGTCTTCTAGGTTTCCGAACCAGCTCACGTAATGGGCTAGTGGACCTTGAAGAATGAGTGCGCATGCACTAGGGATAAAAACTTTTTGGACAATATTTTTGTTATCGTCCCGTAATCCAAAACCGTTTCTCTTAAGAATCACCTTAAAAGAAAACCGAATCAGAAAACGTTACGATATGGTTTTGTTGTTTTTTACTTTTTTTTGGTGTTTTAACACTTTAGGAAAAGTGTTAATGACTTTTTTATGTGTTTTGATTTTGAAAATATTCACAAGTGATGGTATTTATACAGTGAGTGAAGTGAGATAACACTAATCTCAAATAACGCTATAGAAACGCGCACACTTCCCCGGCAGCGGCGCCAAAAGTTGATTGATGCTAAACCACCTAACTTATATTGACCAAATAATGGTCAACAAAGTCAAATAGCCTAGGTCAATGCTCCGGGTAATATAAGGTATCACCAGGTCGTTAAGTCCCGTTGAAGTGTGAATTGTAACTTTAGCGTATTCGTGATCGGGTAATTATTCACAGAAAATGGTTATGATAAGAATTATTTGGAATTTATTAACAATTATAGCTTAGGAAAGCTACGTGAGTGATTACGAGAATTTAGATTACGAAGATTTGAGCTAAAAACTAAAAACGTACGTTTTAATTAAAAAACGTATACAGACGCACGAAACAAAAAGTACAACTGAAGGACGGGAAGGGTTAAAAGTGTAAAATTGATATTTTTACAATCCTAATAATTAAAGAAAATTTTAAGAAAAATAAAAATTATTTTTACACTATTTAATTATTTATTATTAATTAATTACTAATTATCTATTTAATACTAATTAAACTAATTAGAATTATTAAAAATACTAAAAAGACTTAGAAAATTAAGAAAATTTTTATAAATCTAATTAACCATCATGGGAATCCTAAAAAATTATAAAAAGTTAATTTTATGTATTTTTAAGCTAATTAATTAATTATTAATCTAATTACTTATTAATTACTAATTAAACTAATTATATTATAAAAAAATAGAAAATGAACAGTAAAAATTCTAGAAAGATTTATAAAAATGTTTTAACTAAAATAAAAGCTAGAAAAATTATAAAAACTAGGTTATACTATATAAAATCTAATTATGCTATTTAATTGATTAATATTAATTAAAACTAAATTAAACTAAAATTAATTAGAAAAACCACTAAAAGACAAAATAAAAATCTGGAAAAATTTATAAAATTATTTTAACCTAAAATAGAATTTCTAAAAATATAAAAATGATATATTACTAAGAAATAAATTAAAAAAGAAAATTAAATTGATAAATCCTATTAAATAGAAGCTATCACTATTTTTAAAGTTGGTTTTTTGGATTTTTTCTTTTTCTAAACTAATAATAAACTAAAAACAACTATTTTTAACAAAGACACTTTTGATTTAACCCAAAGAATAAGCACTTGAAGTGCTTATTATACCCACAGTTTACTTTTGTTGACTGTGGAGTATTTTTAGCTCAAATGGGGGAATGTGGGGTCCACAATGGTTGAATCTGGTTTCTCTGAGTTCAATGAACAAGATTAAGCAGATAACAAGCAACAAATAAGCTTCAATAAGCCAAAAAGCCAAAATAAGCACTTTGCTAATTGTGTTCTGAGGCAGATTATGGGACAAGGTTTATGACCAATTTCAGGTGGGGTCCACAGGCTTAGGGGTCAAAGCAATGGTCAAAAGTCCAAGCCTACCAGGAGGGGGGTTGATGGGAACCAAAATCAATGGTCTTGGACCACTGTTGTGGCTACAAACCACCACAAAAGGTGGTGATGTGAGGGTAATCTGCTGAGACAGGGCAAGTTTCTTGCCCTGCAACTAACTTTGAGGCCTGGTGGGACCCACTAAAAAAAATTCATAAAATCTGAAAAAATTCTCAAAAATCAACAAAGTGGTAAATATTAATCTTGTAAAATCTCAGATCCTAAAACCTTAAACCTAACAAGTTACAAACCTCCAAAGTTTGCTCAAAATAACTGAGATAGCTTTTGACTTTTGAACAAAAATTTCTTCTTTGACTTTTTTGGCTTTTGATCTTTGATTTATTGACTAAAATGGATGTTTTAAGTTATACTAAAACTACACTAGGCTAGAAATGCAACTTTTAATCAAAATAGGGAATTTTGAAATCTAAAAACTCTAACAGTGAACTGTTGGTGTAGGATTTGGTTGATTTTGACTTTCAGTTGATAAATGACCAATTTGATGGTTGAACCAAGCTTAAATGGACCTAAGTAATATACCTAATCCACAAACAACAACTAAAACTCAGGTTTCAGTGGTTGAATCCACTGATCCAAACACCACTTAAAGCACTCAACTTGATGAATTTTAAAGCAAATCAGTGATCTGATCCTCTAATCTAATACAGACCATACATCATCATCATTTGTGATCTAGTGATCAGTGTCAAGCAACAATAACAACAAAAGACAAAGGAATCAAAGATTGCACTAAATGACTAAAATTTAGGAAACTTAACAATTATGAAAAACAACAAACAAGTGAGTGATATTAGACTATAAACACATCATCTATCATAAAACAAACAAGAAACAACAAAGATTACATTCAATAAGATAGTACACAGTTGAGTTCCAAAACATAAGAAAAATGCTTACAAAAGTGTCCAAGCTGAAATCAAAGAACCAAGCCCAAATCACAACTCCTATTGAACCCCCACGGATTCACTAACCCACAGCCATCAAGTATTCATTGTGCTCCATGCTTCTTCTCTCTTGTTTGTTATTTTTTTGATTTTTCAAGTTTAATACTCCTATTTTTTATTTTTATTTTTGTTTTCTATTTTTCACTAATAACTGAATGTAAGTATTACTAGTAGCTTAAATAAGCTTTTGTGAACCTAAATAACCTAAGTTATCAGCTACAACAACAATCAAGCATTAGAGAATTTTTGAAGTTAATAAAACTTGAAATTTAACTTAAAAACTGAAATGGTATTGATTAATTAAGTTCAAAAAGTACAACTGAGATTACATTACTTGTTAATTAAAACTAAAGCTTGAATTTAAAAATACATTGAAAAATAAAAACTAAAATTTTCTACTCCCTGGTTCACAGCTTCTTCTTCTTTTTTATATCCCCCAATTAGGGTTTGGGGGGAAGCAGTTGTCTTTTCCCAGCTTGCATTGGAGCCATAGGATGAGTAGAATCAATCTTGACCTTTGAATGGATTTGGCGCCAAAATTTATCTTGGCGTTTTCTTTGAAGATAATTGATGCCAGTGGGTTTTTTTTGGAAGGTTATGTTTGTTTGGTTAGGCAAGGGGGGGGGGGGGGAGGTGGAGTGTTGCAGTGAGGGAAGGATGGGGTGTGATGATGGTGTTGCAGGTTGTAGGGAGTAGGCTGAGGTGGAAGATGATGTTGACCGAAGGTCAAAGATGGGGGAGGGGTAGTATAATACGGGGTGTTATCTTTTTGTGTGGTGGGCTAAAAAGGGTAATGGGCTTGGGGGGTAAGTATTTTGGGCTTGGTGTGTTACTGGATCAGACCTGGTTTGGCTTTGGATTTGGAATAAATTAACAAAAGGGTCCAATTGGTATAGTAGGTAATCACAAGGACCAATATTGTAATTTGGCTAATCACGAGGGGCTGAAATGTAAAATCCACAAAGTTATTTAAAAGGTTTTTCTTGTCACATAGGAATAATACAAGGATTTATTTGGTATTTTCCAACATTAAATTTCCTGGGGACCAAAATTGACAACTTGCCAAACTTAAGGGACCAAACATGTAATTTCCTCAAAATTTTCACCCAAGGATTATTTTTGCCAACTTTTGAATTTCCAAAGACCAAACTTGATTTTTCTTTCAAAAATATCCCACCGGGGACTAAAACTGCCATTTTCTGAAATTCCAGGGACCATTTATGTCAATTTTGGATTTTGAGGGGTAAAAGTGTAATTTTCTCAAACTTTATCACCCAAGGACTTATTTGGATAATTTTTGACTTTTCTTGCCTTGGGTTTACTTTTCTTTCATTTTAAACTTCCAGGGACTAGTTTTGCCAAATTTTGAAACTTGAGGGACTGAAACTGCCAATTGTGCAAACTTTGTTCGTTTTTTATTTGTTTTTAAACATTTTGCATCTAAAACATATAAAACACACTTTTGGGATAATTTGTGTATTTTGATGCGTTTATGGGTGTTTTTGGATGTTTTGGCAGTCCAGATACGATAAAAATGATGAGTGTTTGAGCACTCATCAACATCAATCCTTCAAGATTGTTGGTACTACCATAGTTGTTGGAAGGATTGTTGTTGAAAGTACGGTTTGAGGGTGGACCGTTTGGTTGGTAACGATTAGGCGGATTGGAAGAATTGTTTTGGTTTTGTTTCCACTTAAGGTTTGGGTGATTTTTCCAAGAAGGGTTGTAGGAATCACCGTAAGGGTTTGGCTCGGGTTTGAAAGTCTACCACTTTTCTCCCGCTTCGTCGGTACGCGAGGATGCGTAGTCCGCAAAAGCTTGTCCGGGGAGTTCCACACAATCACGAGTGTCATGGGGACCACTACATAATTCGCATGAAGAAGTGATTTTGTTCACTTGGCTTCAATGCTTAGGAGCTTTGTAAGATTTCATGAGAAACTTGACTTGCTCCTCAAGTTCCATGATCCTACGGTCGGGAGTGCTAGAATTGTTTGAAGGCAAGGATATTGCCTTGACCGTTTTGTTCAAATCACGGGGATCATTCCAACTTTCGTTGTCATAGAGAGCAAGATCTTCTATGAGTTCCCATGATTCTTCCGCACTTAGATCACGTAGCTTGCCACCGGCCGATTGGTCAATGGTTCGCCTTGTGGAGAGATCGATATGGTCATAGAAGATTTGGGCTTCGAGGCAAAGATCTATGCCATGATGAGGGACTTTTTGGAGTAAGTCCTTGAAACGAGTCCATGCTTCGTATAGAGTTTCACCTTGACGTTATTGGAATATCAAGATATCATTTCTAAGCATGGTAGTTCTCCCCGGTGGGAAAAATTGAGCAAGGAAACGAGTGGTGAGATCATCCCATGAGGTGATGGATCCCGCAAGTAAACGTTCAAGCCATTGACTAGCTTGATCACGTAGAGAGAATTGGAATAGGCGTAATCGGGTCGACTCTCTAGTTGTAACATCAAGGTCTATAGAATCTACGATTTTAAGGAAATCCTTGAGATGTTGATTAGGATCTTCGGAACGAAGTCCATGGAATGCACATCCGCTTTGCACCAACCGGAAGGTGTCGGATCACAAGGGGGACACATTGGCTCCTTGAGTGAGCTTAATAGTGTTTCGATAGCCTTGGTGGCTAGCAGCGGCGGAACTAGGAGCTTCTGTCAGGGGTAGCGAAATACGAAAATTTATTTAGGGGTAGCGAAAATTTGTTTCAGGGGTAGCGAAATCGCCAAAAAATGGCCAAAAATGGCCAAAAAACGTAAAAAATCGCCAAAAATTACACTACCGGGTAAAAGTTCAGGGGTAGCGACCGCTACCCCTGGACTATACATGGATCCGCCCCTGGTGGCTAGGACGGGAATACTCTCCTAAGGATCGGGGCCTAAGAGGTTGGTTTGCTAGTGGTGGGTTTTGTAGGTGGTTTTGTTGTGGTGGTTGATGGGTTCAAAGATGTTACCAACTTCCATGATGTCGGATGGTAAAGATTACGAACAAAGACACGAAGAAATAAGATAGACTAAAGAAAACCTAAAAATAAAAATAAAATCTTGCTAGAAAGGAATCTAGCAAGTAGACCTAATAAAAAGAAATCCTAACCTAGACAATAACTATTCCCGGGCTGCGGCGCCAAAAACTTGATACGTGGGAATCGCACTAGGCTTTTCCTCTCGAGGGATCTCGAGAAGCTTACAACCCCCACCAGGCAGTGTACCTGATCGTTGTAGTATAGTATAGTGACAAGTACCGGGGGATTGATCGTTCAACTCAGGAATAGTGTCGCTAGAAATAGAAAGCCTTAAAACTAGGTCTAGAGATGAGGGATGATTCTTTTTGTATTTTTATATTTTATGAAAGCAATTAAAATCTCGGGTTTTGGAAGAGTGGACGGAATTAGTTGCTAGCCAGCTAACCCAATTTAACTAAGATGCAATAAAAATAAAATAACAGAAATGAAAATAAATCTAATTACTAATGTTAGGGAAAGTTGTGTTTACTTAGGTTTCATTACTCCCTAGATATCTTTTACAGGTTGATAGTTTGTTACAATTGCATGGATGACGGGTCGTATTCCTTGATACTAGTCGTAGGGCCGTGTACAATATTCCCTAACTCTATAGGATCCTAGTTCACTCCTATGTCGAGCCGTTAGAAGCTCCTAACATGGGATCATTAGAATTCTCCTACACATTAAATATAACCAAAAATCATAGTACACCTCTGATCATGTTTCTTAAGACGTTCAAGCATGTTACCAATGGAAGTCTGCCAGTTTTCTTAAGCCTAACATCGAATACAATCATCCATAACAACTATAAACAAACAATAAACCTATAATTAACATCTAGGTTTCACTACATCTAAGCAAACACACAAGAGATCTAGCCAAGCATGTTAAATTGAAGACAAGTGTAAGATATATTCAAGCAACACATAGACATATTGATTGAATTGAAAGAGTACTTATCTCAATTGAACATAAGAGGTTTCAAAGGGTAAAAACCCTTGAAAAAGCTATGAAAATCGGACTAGGGTTTTTCTCCAAAGTTGCACCCTAAAAGTTACACCCTAATGAATGAAAATTGCAAAACTATATATAGATTTTACAGGGTGACGACGTCAAGAAGGAAATTCTGACGCCATCAACTCGCCGCCCATAATGAAATCGGATTGCCTAGATCCACTTTTGACACCGTCATGTGTAAAGTTGCTCTGGGCCGTTACTAACATTTGGACCATGACGGCCTATGGTGACGCCGTCATGTCCTTAGTACAAAACTCTCTGGACCGTCACGGACTTTATCCACTCTACCTCTTGCATTGCTCTTGACGCCGTCACATGGAAACTCTTGATGCCGTCAGGTACTGTTCCCAGCAAGTAAAATTAAGACTGCCATTTTCTTCACTTTTATGCTCCAAAAACGTCCAAAATGCTTCCTTTTCCAGAATTCACTCCAAAAGTACCTAAAATGACAAAAGGAACGATTTAGGGCAATATTTGATCAAATAAATTTGAATCTGGGATAAAATGACCCCCTAAAAACGGTTCATTTTTCGCCTCATCAGTTGCACATGCAGAAACATCCATCCTCCTTCCTCATAGCTAACACTAGAACTCCTCATTGTGACAATCTTGGACGTATGGATCCCCTCTTTGACAACTTTGTCAACTGTTTCGACGGTTCTTCCAGTTCAGTAAGGCGAGTTAATAGGGTACTAGGCTACAGATGTAGCGCCCGATCTCAACTCGATCTTAAATCTTACTCGTGTAACACGTGTGACTCCCGACAAGTCGTTTGGGAATGTATCCGGAAAATCTCGAATGATAAGCACGTATTTTACACGTTTTTCACTCTTCTCCTTCTCCTTTATTAACTAGACGGGTGTATACTAGCTTCCTTTATCCGATAGCCGCTTCCTGTGGTAACCCCGCTCACTCTGTTTGAGCTGGTGTTGATTGTGAAAGATGTGTGACTTGAATCATGGACCTGAATATAATCATAGTAGTGCATGACATGGTTGCTACAAGCAAGCACATATCTCTGCCACTTACGAGATCATGAGTCATCAGGAACTTATCCAACTCAAAATCTTTGTCTACTCATTGCCAAGTGTCCTAGAATCGTCAAAAGGTAGGGTTGCACCAAATGTTATGCGGAGAAGTCTTTCAGGATGGTGGTCGGCGAAATGAAATTTTGAGTTGGAGGCAATGATGTGGGGGCACCGGTCGGCCTATGAAATTTTCTAGATCAGAACATGGCGTCGGCTAAGGCTGGATTTCACAAGACGGTAGAGGAATATAATTGCTCCTAAATACGAGCTTTGATCATAGAATGAGAAACTTATTTCTCGATAATGGTTTAAGCAACCATTCCTACCATAACATGATTCTAACCTGAATTATACATAGGTGGCCAGTCTTTGTATAATTAAGGTCTGATGATGTCATGATGAGTTTAGTTACAAGAACAAGTGATCAACTCTTTCAGGTTTGATAATCATATTCAAGTTGATAATAGCAACTGGTAAGAGGTAATGATGTAAATAGTCATAGATGAATGAAGTAAGGCATTAGACACAAGTGATGGTTGACAAGAAACGAACATAGAGAAGATAAATAGATAGATAAAAGGACTTAAACTCGCAAGATTCAATTAAGCGTACATCCCATAAGATCATGAACTAGAGTTACTGCATCTCACCACGATTCTTACAAACATAAAATGAAGGTCTTATAACATTGAAACTTATGAAATTATAAATCTGAAACTAAGGAATTTAAAGTAGTCGTCTGCGACGCCGCTCCTTATTCTCCATTACTTCACCGTCTAGTATTTTCTTGGTAGCTCATATTCCACAGCTTCCTGGATCTCACCATCCCTTACCTTCACTCTCAAAGTGTCCCTTATTTCCACGACTAAAGCAGGTGGTGGTAGTTTTTCAATTTGACATAGGAGGGGCCTGGGCGGACCCACAGTTCTTGGCTATGTGCCCCGCCTTTGCACATATGTTACACACCACCTTACACTCTCCGTGGTGATGACGTCCGCAGCCGTTTCATAGCGGTTTGTTTCCCTTGTAGTTCCTTTTTCTCTCTCCTCCGATGGTATTCAACTTGTTGATCTCTTGTTGTTTGTTCGACTGTTTCTTCCCTTTTGCGAGCTCTTCCCACTTCTTCTTGTTTTGAACTATCCCAGCGACAATGTTTCCAATTCTTGGGTTCATTCGAGCTCGTGTCCAGTTTATGGTGTCTTGGAGGTTAGTTGTCTCTGTCGAGATTACATCATCTCTAATTGGCGTGGGGAATCCCTCAATGTAACGCTCAATCTTTTTAGCCTCACACTTAGCCACCTCTGGACACAACTGGACTAACTCAAAGAAGTGATGAGTGTAGGCTTGCAGATTGTTACCTCTGGACGCAACAGGTTTTACCTCTTAAGGGATCTTGAGAAGCTTACAACCCCCACCAGGCAGTGTACCTGATCGTTGTAGTATAGTATAGTGACAAATACCGAGGGATTGATCGTTCAACTCAGGAATAGTGTCGCTAGGATTAGAAAGCCTACTAAACTAGGTCTAGAGGTGAGGGATGATTCTTTTTTGTATTTTTATATTTTTATGAAAGCAAGTAAAATCTCGGGTTTTGAAGGAGTGAGCGGAATTAGTTGCTAGCCAACTAACCCAATAAAATAAAGATGCAATCAAAATAAAATAAAACTATTATACTAATATGGTGGAAACAATAATGAGGAAAGTTGTGTTTACTTAGATTTCATTACTCCCTAGATATCTTTTACAGGTTGATTAGCTTGTTACAATTGCATGGATGACGGGTCATATTCCTTAATACTAGTCGTAGGGCCGTGTACAATATTTCCTAACTCTATAAGATCCTACTTCACTCCTATGTCGAGACGTTAGAAGCTCCTAACATAGGATCATTAAAATTCTCTTACGCATTAAATACAACCAAATATCGTAGTACACCTCCGATCATGTTTCTTAAGACGTTCAAGCAAGTTACCAATGGAAGTCTGCCAGTTTTCTTAAGCCTAACATCTAATACAATCATCCGTAACAATTATTAACAAACAATCAACCCATAATTAACATCTAGGTTTCACTACATCTAAGCAAACACAATGAAAATCTAGCCTAGCATGTTAAAGAGAAGACAAGCGTAAGATATAATCACACAACACATAGACATATTGAATGATTTGAATGAATACTTATCTTCAATTGAACATGGAAGAATCAAGGGGTTGATGTCACACCCTGCCAAGGTGGAAACGCGAGTGTGTAACTTCATGGATATCATCACAACACATGGTGTCTATATAGAGAATAACTACATGCATAAAATAGAGCAAGTACAAACACGAAGTGTCGTAACAATACCCCAAAACAACATAACCAAAACATAATCCAAAACAATACATAAGATCCAAACAAAGATGATAAACCACTTTAAATGCAACTAGGGTCTCGTCTAATCACATCCTTCTATCTTATCCTTAGAAAGCTCACCTAAAAATGATGCTTAAAATGTCAACATAATGTTGGTGAGATTCATAGGTTTATACACACATACACTCACAAGGAAACCAGTTTACTGTGATCATAAAATATAGCTGGACAAATAATTTAAAGTTATCATATAAGCCAACATGTAATCACACAAGATAAAGGCAACCAATACACATAAGGCAACCAATAGGACGGAACGTGTCCCCCGCTCCAATATAGACATCAATTAGGTCGCATGCGCGAGCAACAGGATAAGCATCCTCCCAATTAAGTCTCTGATATGCATGTCTGATATTGACATCAATTAGGTCGCATGCGCGAGCAACATGATAAGCATCCTCCCAATTGAGTCACTGATAATACATGCCTGATAATTCCCGATAATCACAACACATAATCATCACAACATAATAATCATCACATATAGCACACATACGATAACATTATAAGTCCAAGCTCTTTTAACTTACACGTAATCACAGTAACTCAAAACATTTAAGACAAGCATCATTCCCATCCCAAGTTTAAAACAAAGTAAAAATATGGGACTATGAACTCACCTCAAACCTTGCAGCTTCCACAAAACAAATCACAATCTATAACAAACAAAAATAAATCCACATTACACATGGTCAATCCAAAAGCTGTAGGGATCTATACCTTGATAGATCACGAGCCAATAGATCGTTAGCCAACTAATGTAATCACTAGCTAGACTAAATTAGATAATCTCTGTGAGCTTGTTATTATGCAGAATATAAAAACAAACGTATACTAAACTTGATCCTCTATGGATCGATAATATTAATAAAAACTTCGTACTAAAAAACTTGTCACTATTACAACGACCTAGGGTTCCTTATACACTAGTGGAAACCCTAACCTTTCTTACAAGAAACGAATAATTAAAAACTAATAAAAGATATTCTACATATCTTGTCCTAAAATACATAAATTATATCCACGGTTAAACTCTATCCGTAGGATCTCTAGATGTCCGCAGGAACCAATCAGCAGAAAGTCACTAAGCCTTCCGCAGGAACCTGTCAGCAGTATCTATCAGTAGTATCTTCAATAATTCCTTACAATCCTCCCCTAATCTTGAATTTGACATAGTTAAGTTCAAGATTTCTTGATAGAGCACGAATAACATAAATTAGAGGATTGTGAATAACCATCAGCAACAAAGAATCTTCATAAGCAAAATCTCTATGATCAGCAACCAAGTGAAAAACACCATTCTTTGCAGCAACACAAGACTAAATGTACATCAAAACATATAAGTTTCATACTATTCTCATCACATCCAGGTGTGTTAACTCCTGTGAGAGGTGAATCATTGAAAATAATGGATTTGAGGTCTCCTTACCAATAGCCATCACTACTGGAGTAGCCAAGTGTTCAAAGGTACACTGATAACCACATGATTTTTAGCAAATCATCAACTATAAACGGATTTGATATGTCTTTACCTGTAGCCGTTTGCTCAGGACTAGTCAATTATTGATGAATAATCATCTTGGTCAATTGAATACCAAATATGGTTTTCCACAGCCTTTACCACAAGCCATATACATGTGGGCTAGCCAATTATTTGGAATCCATAAAGGAAAAATCCATGGTCAATTGACAACCATTTCAACTACTCAACAATAAAGCATGGGTGAGTTGAAAAACCCTATGATTTTGAGCAAACCATTACAGCTATCAACAGATTTGATGAGTCTTTACCAAAGCTGTACCCTTTGGACTAGCCAACTTTATGATGGAATAGTCAACATCAGGCAAGTTGATAACCAAACCTGCAGTCAATATATACAATACTATACAACAAAATGTTAGATTTTTTTATTTTTTTATTTTTATTTTTTTTTTATTTTTTTTATTTTTATTTTTATTTTTTTTTAAACTGAAACAAAAATACAAAAGAATACAATATCAAGATCAACTCATTGCAGATATGAATCCGTTTGAATGGCATGCTTGGTTGCTAGTTCCTTCTTAGTCAAAATGCTTCTTCTGATAAACCTTACCAATTGTTCAGCAAGATGAAGATCATTTTCAGTCATGTCCAGAGCAACTGATAACTTTGTTTCCAGCATGAGATGCATTACTTCTTTTGTGATAGGATAAAGAACATCAGCCCAGCAGTACAAGGTCTTACCAGTGGTTGTAACAATCATATGAACATTAGGAAGTGGAAAGAATTTCCAATGTTCAACCACCCATGTCTTTTGACCTTTCCAGACTTGAAACCTTACACCAGAATCACCTTTATAAGAATCACACAAAATCTACAAATCACCCATCAAATACATTCCAATGTCATCAGGGGAATGAATGTGATAGTACTTGGTAACCCAATCATAAAGTGAGAGAAGATCCTGCTTGTCCACCATATGTAAGATCTGACTCAGAAACAAGAAGGTCTTAGTAGATCCATCTTGTCTAGTTATGACATTCACTTTTCCTTGACCAAGCTCAGAATCAACCAGTTCCCACTTCACAATTTTCTCCCATACAACAGGGTCTTGACCATCATCAGAAGCATAATCAAAGAAAGTAGTACTATCCTCTAAAGGAATATCTTTTGGAGCCTTTCTCTTGATAGCTTTAGTCTTTCTCGTAGTGCCAGTAACAAGAATAGAAGGACCATCAGTAGGTTCTTCTTTAGGTACTTGTGTAGAAGTATCAGCAGGAACATCTGCAGAATCATCATCATCAGGTACCTCAATTGGAGTATCTTCTGAAGCATCATGGGTTACATCATGAAAAGCTTCAGGGGTATCATGATGAGATTCAGCAGTTTCAGGATGAGAACCAGAAGGAATATCATCCATCTGAACATCAGGAGTGTCAGCATTCTGAGCATCAGAAGTATTATGTTTCTGAGTCAAAACTGAAGAAAGATGCACATTCTCCTGACCACCATGAAAAGACCCAATAGACTCAGCAGGTTGAGTAGCAGAATCATGAATCTTTGCTTTCTTAGCTTGAGGCTCATCCAAAAGTCTTCCTCTAAACTCCAACACATCTGGAACCATTATACCAGAAGAATGATGATTGGAAATGATCTTGTCATAGTAGTAGGTCAACTGCTGATCTGAAAATCCCCAGACCCTCTGTTTAGTCCAACCTGACCCAAACATAGAACATCCCTGGTTCTTCACAAAATTTCTCATATATTTCTTGATTACATTCTTTGTCCAAGGTCTTTCTTTTTGATACTTAGCTTTAATCTCTGCCTCCTGCTGTCTCTTTAATCTTCCCCTTTCAGCCATCATTTGAACAAAATCAGGATTATCAATTCCAAGCTTAGATTTACCAAAATTAGGCTTGGAAGCAGCTTGTTCAGCCAAATTCTCCCATTGTTCAGCAGTAAGATTCTTAGCTATCTCATCAAGCTCATTCTTTCTTTCAGCAGGCAAAGTGGTAGTATACTGAGGTCCCATCTTGTCCAAATCATCTTGAATTTTCCTAGCCAATGCTTCTGAGGCTTTCAAATCCAACTCCTCTTTAGTAACTGCAGCATCCTCTTGAGCTTGTAGATGTGCAGCAACATTCTCACTAATTTTTTCATAAGCAAGTTCCTCCTTGGATTTGTCTCTAGAAGGAATGTCTTGATCAATTACAATAGACTTTCCTTTATCTTCCTTCTGAGGAGGGACAAAACTTTTGGCAGAAGAATCATGAGGAAGATCAGCTGGAATATCTACTGATGTACCAGGAATGCCCATTTCTGGCAAGGGATTAGAAAAAGATTTCTTTCTTGGAATATCAGCAGAATGCTTCTGACTAGAAATATCAGCCGACTTCTTATCAGCAGAATGTTTCCTTCTGACATAATGAGCAACACCAGCAGACTTCTGTTCTCTGAATTCCTTGGAAACACTTGCATCAGTAGCATGAACAACATCAGCAGTTCGAGCAACATCAGCAGTTGGAGCAACAGATGGTTCAGGTCTGATGTCAGCACTCTTCTGAACACTCTCTAAAGTAGTAGCAGCAAGAAGTTCAAGGCCTTCTAAATCAATGTTGTCAGATGCTTTAGTAGAATCCTCATCTGAATCATACACTACACCTTGTTTCTTTCTTTGCTTCAGCTTACCCTCCAACTTCTTAACTCTTCCAATCAGAGTCAGAACAGCACTGCTAAGATTCTTTTTGGTGAAGTTCAGATCATTCTCCAATTTGTCCACCTTTAGTACATACCTGTTCAACAAAGCTGATACAGAAGTGAGAGTAACAGGACCTTCAGCTCCACCAACAGGGATATCTGTAGTATTAGGAGCATCATTGGTCCTGTGAGAGGAATTATCTAAATTTACATCTACATCTACATGTTCCTCAAAGTGAGGTCTCAAAGGACTGAGTGAAGGAAGCCTTGTAAATTGTGGTGACTTTATAGGTTGGTCAAAGCCTAAATTCTCATTGAACTCATGCTCAGGAGAATTGATATCCATTGGTGAATATACAGGTATGGATAGCTTGGGAGAGAGTGGAGGCTGAACATCAGAAGCAACTGAAGCATTTGCATCAGGAGCATCTTCAGCTCTTTCAGGAGAATCCTCTGGTGCTTGAGAATCAGGGGAATCCTGACCACCAGCAGCTACATCAGCTGCATCTCCATCAGGGGGATTACCCACCGGGGCATTAGCAGCTACATCAGCAGCTGCTCCATCAGGAGCATTGCCACCAGACAACATAGCTGGAAGTAAGGGTCTGTGTTCACCAGTAAATTTAATTTTCATTTGGGAAAAAAACTTTTTAGACAAACCCTTAACAGGCAAATGAGTGGGGTCATTGGTCTGTATGTCTAAAATGATTTGAAGAAACCTAGGATACATTAAATATCTAAGTTTGGTATCCTTAACATTTTCAAGCATAGCATTAAAGATATACCTAGAAAAATTAAATGTTCTTCCTTGAGAGAGACACACAATAGCAAGAGCAATGTCTGTAGAAAACTGATCCCATCCACAAGACTTAGAACCCATGCATTGAAGCAATGTGTGTGTCAAGAACCTCCATTTTGGACAAAATAGATTCTTATACCATGTTTTCCCATCACCACCATACCCAGCAGCCTGAAGCCCTCTAAGAATGTCACTCTTAGGCAAATCAATCACCCCTCCTTCATCATCCAACTGTAACCTGGTCCTGATCAAAGACTCAGTAACCACATGTTCTTCCCCATCTATGACAGCAACAATGTCTGGTGTTCCATCTTCAACAGTCCTAGTTTGTGCCGTTTCCCAAAATTGTACAACAAGAGACTCATGAATAACATCCAGGTATTGGAGCAGAGCATATCGAATCTTGGACCTTTGAAGAAATTCTATCATGCCCAAATAAACTGCATCACCCTTTCCACGACCAAGAAAGGCATGTTTGTTATGATCTGCTTTGAAATATAATTCAGCCATTGATTGAGAATTAGAAATTAGGGTTAGAAGTTCTGAAAGATGTTGAAATGGTTTTGAAAATTATATAGTGAGAGGGAATCAGTTAATTTGGGAGTGGGATATGCACGTCTTTGGTAAATATGGATGTTACCAAACCTGGAATGAAACTGATGTGAATTATTGGAAAGAAATCCTTGACCAATAATCAACTAAGGCAAATCCCAATTAACTGACTCATCCGTAGTAACCAAATCAAACGGCTGAAAACAAATGGTCAATCCGCAGAAAATAGTCAAACGTTGACTATGGTCAACAGATCCATCCGCAGCATCACTCAGTAGAAAGTACCTTTCAGTGGAAACCAAATATCTTTAACAAAGATCTTTTAATTCAAAATTCAAAGAACCCTTAATTATCTCCAAACTGCCTCGCATTAATGGTAATAATGACACGCGGTTGGGGGATCTTATAAATAAAGACTAATTATCCCCAAATCTCTCAACCTTCAAATCAAATCCCTAATATTCATATCTCCAGCCAAAGGTACATTCATGGCTTCCAATCAACCCATTATCAACCTTGCTTCTGACTCATCAGATACTTCTGATTCACTAACATCTCCACCACCATGGAATATGCCAACACGTCCTCGTGGACTCACAAAGGAACAAGCTAAGAAGAAGAAACATGATGTGCCTGCACCATGTTCATCATCATCTGAAGATCTGCCACCCTATCCCTCTGAGATTGATGATCCTGAGCATCAGAGAGAGTTGGAGAGAAAGTGGAATGAATTGGAGAGTGCAAATCAAGTTCCCAGTTCTGATGAGTCTCTCATCTTCTTTACATCTTCTAATGAAGAGGATGATGAGAATGATGAACTTTACACTCCTACAACCTCTGATAAGCCTCAGTCATCTCGTCCAAGGAAAAGAAAAGTGAATTCCCCATTACCAAGGACTAGAAAAGTTGTTTTAGGTTTGCCCTGTCCGCAGTGGCAAGTACTCTTCAACATCAACAACAAAGGCAAGAAGAAGGCTGTGGATGGCAAGGGCAAGGGCAAAGTAGAATAGGGACTTTGTTGTTTGTCTTTCACTTTCATTATCTTGTATTGTACTTCTGAAGAATCAATAAAATTTGTTTTGGTTTATTATTACTTGTTTTAATTCTTCTGAGTAGCATTCCCCGGAGTAATTTGAACTTGACTAATCCATCAGCAAGAACACACTTAACTACAAGATAACTAGTATCAGCAGCATGTTGGTCAAACCATTGACTTTCATCCGAAGTATCCAATTAAGTGTACAACTTGCACACTCAGTAATTGCTACTGACTCAACTACCTCCCATTAACTTACATTAACTCTCATTAAACCCAAATCAGTTCTTTAAAAAGAATCTTCAAGTCATAATCAACTCACCATTCCACAACTAACATATCCCAAAGTCTTTCACACATTAACACCATGAAGCCATCCCCCAATGTCATTGAAATTTCTTCTGATTCATCAGACTCTACTTTTGACATACCTCAAATACAAAGATCATATTACTATGTGAATGAAGGTCCTTCAGAGTTATGTTCATCTCCAACCTCATCAGAGGAAACCACTGAAGCTGAGGAAGCACCAGCTCCTCTAGCTATGGTTGTCCCTGACTTCACCCCTGTCACTGCATTCTTAACAAGTGAAATGGAAAGAGTTTGTATAGATATGGGAAAAATCTCTGTCCCTGAAGAACCACAGTCCTCAGGCAAAAGGAAGGGTCCATTGAAGGTGGTTCTTGGTCTTGCAGTTCCCAAACTCTGGAACAAGGACATGCAATCCAGAGGAATCCACAAGAAAATGCCAGACCCAAAGGACTTGGGTAAAGAGAAAAGAAAGATGGATTAGGCTATTACTTGGGGGTGTGTTGGTATGTTGGTGGTTGATTGTAGTTAAGGGATGTGGTGATAGATGGTGGTTGTTTATTTTGTTGATGTTTGATGTATTCTGTTTTTCTTCTGATGACTGATCTTGATGTACCAAGCTTGCCATAAATGAATAAAATTCACTTTTATGTCTTTACATCTTATTCCACTGACTGTAGACCATTGAACATCAGCAGAAACATGACCTGAGACCATACAAAACACAAAACACAAAAACATAAAAGAACAACCATAATATTGTACAAGATTAGTAAAAACCTGCAAAGAAAAGTTAGTAAACCTAATAATCTACATAATTAATAAATACAACATGTATAATCCTCCCCTGAGGCATATGCCTCCCCTGAGGCTTATGCCTCCCCTCAAACATGGCATTCAAGGGTTAACCATCCCAATATTGACAACCAGGTGATTAAACCTAGGTCCATCAAAAGCTTTTGTTAACAAATCAGCCACATTATTATCAGTGTAAATCTTAAGCACTTGAATTAGATGCTTCTCATTTGCATCTCTTATAAAATGGTGCCTAATTTCTATGTGTTTAGTTCTCTGATGAAAAACAGGATTTTTAACAATGGAAATAGTACTTTGATTGTCAATGTAGATTTCAGTGTTCATAAAGTTAAACCCATAATCCAACATCTAATTTTGAATCCAAAGTACCTGACCACAGCAATTGGCAGCAGCTACATATTCTGCTTCAGTGGTAGAAGTAGCCACAATGGTTTGTTTCTTGCACTGCCAAGAGATGAGTCTTCTTCCCAGAAATTGACAATCTCCTGTTGTGGATTTCCTATCCAAATTAGCTCCAGCATAGTCACTATCACTGTAAGCCTCCAACACAAATGGTGAATCCCTTGGATACCAAAGGCCTAGTTTGGGTTGGCCCTTGATGTACTTGAAAATTTTCTTCACTGCATTTAGATGAGAAGTCAAGGGAGTGACTTGATGCCTTGAGCAAGCACTGACAGCAAAAGTAATGTCAGGCCTAGAGTCTGTGAGATACATGAGTGAGCCAATCATGGATCTATACAGATGAACATTAACAGCCTCATCTTGCTCATTTGGATTCTTAAGCTTGGGTGGTTCATATGGAGTGGTAGCAGTCCTCAAAAGGTCAAAGTCAAACTTTTTCAAGATATCTTTAACATATTTCTCTTGATGAATAAAGATCCCTTCAGGGTTTTGTTTGACTTGTAGCCCTAGGAAAAAGGTTAACTCCCCCATTGCACTCATTTGGAATTCACCTTTCATCAAATCTTCAAATTCCCTGCACCATGCTTCCTTTGTGGATCCAAAAATAATGTCATCCACATATACCTGTACTAGAATGATTTCCCTGGAGTTCTTCTTAATAAAGAGGATCTTATCAATAGCTCCTCTTCTGTATCCATGCTCCAATAGAAATGTAGACAATCTAGCATACCATGCTCTTGGTGCTTGGTGAAGTCCATACAGTGCTTTGACAACTTTGTACACCTTTTTAGGATGATGGGGGTCTTCAAAGCCCTGTGGTTGAGTGACATACACTTCCTCTTCAATTTTGCCATAAAGGAAGGCACTTTTGACATCCATCTGATAGACCTTAAAGCCCATATAAGAGGCAAAGGCTAAAAATAGTCTAATTGCTTCAACCCTAGCCACTGGTGCAAAGACCTCAGTGTAGTCAATCCCTTCTTCTTGTCTGAAACCTTGAGCCACCAATCTTGCTTTATTTCTTACCACAATACCTCTGGCATCTCTCTTGCATTTTAAAATCCACTTGGTCCCAATTGCAATCTTCCCTGCAGGCAGATCAATAAGTACCAAAACATCTTGATTCTTGAATTGTTGCATCTCTTCCTGCATAGCTTCAACCCAACTAGGCTCACTCAAAGCCTGTTTAATGCTTGTGGGTTCAACTTGAGACAAGAAACAAGCAAACAAACAATGCTTCTGATCTGTGTGAATACATAAGTCAAAAATTGTTGCATCTCTTCTGAGTGGATACATAAGTCAAAAATGCACATTGCCCAAACTTGGTATTCTTAATGGCACTCCTGGTGAGTACCATTGCATTTGGATCACCAAGTATATTATCTTGTGGATGTATGGTGTTGATCCTTTTAATTGTAACAGGATTAACATCAATTGAGGTATCAAGATTGGTTAAAGTGGGAGCAAAGTCTTGATCATAAGAAGCTGATTGAAAAATGCCATCACTTTGCTCAACATTAGCTAGATCTGAGGGAGTAGGAAACCTGCCAAAAGGTTCATCTAAACTTGTGGAAACAGGAAGTGCAGCTGAACTAGGTTCAGCAGAATCTCCATCAGCAGAATCAACAGATGGACCAGCTGATGTATCAGCAAAATTCGATTTTCTGCTTTCTTCAACAGCAGCTTGTTTTAAGAGTGCTTCAGTGTCTTGAGCAAATTCAAGACCAAGTCTCTTAGCTTCCTCAGCAGCTGCATGTTCTTGCTTTTTGAGTCTAGCAAGATCTTCTGCATAGGTTGAATTTTCCACATCATCAGCAAATTTGGCATCAGAGGCTTCTTTGGTAGGAGGATCTGCTAGCTGGATTGGTAAAGTTGTTACAACAATAGTGGGTTCATCACATTCTGAATCACTGTCTGAATCATCCTGTAGGGTACCTGCATTGTTAGAAGATGACCCTTGTTCACCTGCAGAGGGGTTAGTTTTGTGCCTAGTATAATCCAAATAATCTGTAAGATAATCAAGGTCAAAATACCATTCATGACCTTTTCCTTGAACATTAACATTCTCTTCCAGAAACTTCAGGTTTAGAGTCTCTTCTATCTTCTTTGCAGCCAAATTATAAACCCTATAAGCCTTGCTGTGAGCTGAGTAACCCACAATATATCCTTCAGCAGCTTTAGCTTCAAATTTGCCTAGGTGATCACTTGTATTCAAAATGGTCACCTGACAACCAAAAGGTTTCAAGTGTACAATGGTAGGCTTCTTCCCTGTCAATAGTTCATAGGGTGTCTTATTGTGAGGTCTAGTAATCAAAACCCTATTCACTACATAACAGGCAGTACCAACTGCCTCAGTCCAAAACATGGTGGGAAGCTTAGAGTCAGCAAGCATAGATCTTGCAGCCTCTATAAGGGTTCTATTCTTCCTTTCAGCAACTCCATTCTGTTGTGGAGTCCTAGGAGTGCTATAATCTCTTTTAATACCCTTTAAACCACAAAGTTCAATAAGATTGGCATTTTTGAACTCTGTCCCATTGTCACACCTAATACCTTTAATCTTCTTGTTAAGTTGATTCTCAGCTAGAGCCATAAATTCTTTGAGTGCCTGAAAGGTTTGATCTTTAGTCACTAAGAAAAATGTCCAACTGAATATACTGAAAGCATTAGTGATAACCAAACAGAAGTACTTATGATCAATACTCCTGATGGATGTAGGACCAAAAAGATCCATGTGAAGCAGCTGCAATGGTTCAGAGATTATGCTCACAGTGGTAATGGCCTTATAAGAAGCTTTGCGTTTCTTTCCCTTGTTACAAGCCACACAATTATGCTCATTGGTGAAGATCTTGGAAGGAAGTCCATGAACAAGTCCATCTTTAGCAAGTTTGTTGATGACTTTAAAGTTAACATGTGCCATCCTCCTATGCCATTTTGTAGATTCATCCAAGGATGCTTTAGCCACCAAGCAAGTAAGATCACCTTCTGGCTTGACATCATTCAAGTCAAAGGTATACAGATTATGGTTTCTTGGAGCCTTAAGTAACACAAGATTATCATCAGGCATTTAGAATTCAGGTGAAAGAATGAAACAACCATCTTCAGTGAAAAGCACAGGAAACTTTTTGTCACAAATTTGTGAGACTGAAAACAAACTAAATCCTTGAAGCTCCTTCACATAATAGACATTCTCAAAATCCACCTTTGGAGTTTTAATGGTTCCTTTGCCAGTAATCCTTCCTACTCCACTTCCAAACCTCACAATGCCTCCATTAAAAGGCACAAAGTCATCCAGCTTCTCTTCATTACCAGACATATTTCTTGAACAACCACTATCAACAATACCTAAGTCTTTATTAAGTAGAGGATGTTCCTACAACAAAGAAAGTTAAAATACAACAACAACAAATATATAGAGACTTAAGTCATAAAAGACTTTAGCCTGCCCTGTGAATCATTCTGATGAACCCAAGATGATGAGTTAGATCCACAATTGTTCCTGGATTCCCTGTATTTAAATGGTCTTCTATATGTCCAAGAACAATCTGCTGAGGACTTTTCAGCAGAATCCCAAGTACCCCTTCCCATACATATTTGGTCAGTATATTCATACCAATTATTAACACCATTAAATGGTTGAGATCCATATCTATTTCGATTGGTATTCATATATCTATTATTAAAAACAGACCTATTAGAATAAACAGGCCAATCAGCAGGAGTGGAATACATTCTGCTGACATGAGAATTGGCCTGTGGAGCTAGAGAGGGTTTGGTAGTAGTCCACTTATGTCTAGGTCTATTGTTAACAACAGAAACACCCATCCTCTTTTCATGAAAATCACAATCCTTAATTAAATGCAACTTGCTACCACAAACAAAACACTTCTTTTTCTTATAAGATTTATTAAATCCAAAAGATGTCTTATTAAACATAGAATTATTCAAACAAACATCAGAAACAGAATTGTTTTGTAAACACTGAAAGGAATTGTTTTCATAAGAAGTAAATAACAAGTCTTCAGAAGAGGCTGGTTCATAAAAAGCTTCATCAGCAGCAACTTTAGAGTCCACAGACTTGTATGTTGACTTGTCAGAATTCTTTGTTGAGGACTTGGGTGAATCTGACTTGGTCTTGGAATCACAGCCGGCATAACTAGAGGTCTCTGAGGTCTTGTCCCTGGAAGAACAAGAGACATAAGTGTTAGAATCATTACTAGATATACTTCTAGTGTCAGGGGAGTCATTGATCCTAATGCCAGTGGTTTCCTTTGATTCTGGTGAGTCAAACTTATGGGATGTGGGTTGAGGGGTTCCTATGGATGGACAGTCTTCAGACTTATTTGAAAAGTCTTTAGACTTTTTTCCAAAAAGATGGTGTGAACCATCAAAGTCAGAAGTTTTGATGGTAGGCATAAAAACACCTCTGATAGGTCCTGGTACAGCATGCATCTCACCTTCTTTTAGATAATTAATGGGGATAGAATAATTAAGGTTCTTCTTATCTAAATAGTGATTAGCTTCTGGACCTACATACTTCTGAAACCCTAGACCTATCTCAGAAGTAACAGACTTACTGCTGTAGAGCAACCTAGATAATTTATCACCTGAAACTAGCCATTCTTTATGCCTAGCTACTTCTTTATCTAGTTTCTCTTGCAAAATATTTTTCTCAGACTGAATTCTAGCTTTTTCTTTTTCAGAAAATTTTAATTCATTGCTAGCACATTCTAAATCTCTACTTAAAACTCTAATATTTTCTTCATAAGCTAATTGATTCTGTTGAAACCACACCTTTTGTTGTTCTAATGTTTTAAAAGCTTCTTTATAAGTTGCAGCTTCAATAAAACAAGCATTATATTTTGGTTTCATATCATCATAAGCTTCTTTTAGAGTTGTATATTTAGAATCACAATCACAAGCACAAGTAGATACCTGAGGAGAGATTCCCATGAGACCAAAGCTATCATCACAACTAGCCATACAGGAGATTTGAGGAGAGTTGTTTGTATCATCATCATGCTCATTCCAGTCCAGATTAGTATCTATAGCAGTAATCAAGGCCTTTGATTCTCCAGCTTCCACTTCTTTCTTCTTGTATGCTGAATACCTGGTGCTGGCTTCACCCTTCTTAGCTGTGCATTCTCTTACAAAGTGACCAATTTCTCCACAAGCATAACACTTCACCTTCCTTCTATCAAACCTAGCTGCATCTCTTCCTTCAACATTGAGCTTTTTACCAACCTTTTGCTCAAATCGCCTCACCTTGAGAGATAGCATAGCCATTTGCCACTTTAGGTCCAATTCTTCTAAAGCAAGTTCATCAATCTGCTCAAAATCTTCATAAGCAATTTGTTGCTGTTTATCAACTTCAGCAACAAATGAGTGAAGTACATCTTCCATCACATTGCTAATCTTTGGATGAGTTATTGGATTAGCACTTGAGAAGGACAATGTGGTCATTGGAAGACTTTGGCTTGGGGTAGATGGACTTGAGTAAACCTGTGGTGCTGAGGATGGACTTGAATAGGTATGTGGCATGTAGTTTGTATTAGAACTTACAAATGCAGATTGTGAAGGAGTTGCTGCATATGGAGAGATTCCCTTTATGTCACCTTCCAAAGCTCTGAGTTTGTTGTACAAGTCATCAAAGGTGAGGTAGTCCAAGCCACCTTTGGTTTTCAATGATATACTCACCTGAGACCATGAGGGAGGCAAGGCTCTTAGAAACCTAGAGTTCACCTCCTCATTGTCAGGTCTGGCCAGCAACTGATTCAAGTGACTCAGAATCTTCTGAAACCTGTCATAACCTTTGTGAAGACCTTCCTCTTCAGTGATCTTGAATTCTTGGAACTCCATCTTCAGCATACTTTTTCTCATCCTCTTTGATTCTTCATTCCCACCAAATCTAGCTTTTATGGCCCACCAGATTTCTCTTGGATCAGTCATGGAATGAAAATCTCCCATGTGGTCATTAGGGATTGCCTGCAGCAATATGGTTCTTGCCTTGTTTTCCCTTTGAATAGCAAGAATTTCGTCAGCAGAAACAGGTTCTAATATTGTAATTTTCCCATTAGCATCAACACTTTGCTTTTTAGGACGACAACCATTGAGTATAACATTCCAGAGGTTATAATCAACACTTGCAATCCAATTCTGCATCTTCATGGCCCAGATTTCATACTCATCCTTCCTAAGAAAAGGAAGTTTTGCATTGCTGTTGGAGAAGGCCACTTGTTGTAGTTGTTGAGTAAGAGAGCCTGCTTCAGAGAGAGCAACATCACCTCCTGGTTTGTCCGACATAGGTAATGATTGAGTAGTTATGTGATTGTGTAGAGGTTACAGAGAGTATCTAGTGGCTCTGATACCACTTGTTGGGATCTATACCTTGATAGATCACGAGCCAATAGATCGTTAGCCAACTAATGTAATCACTAGCTAGATTAAATTAGATAATCTCTGTGAGCTTGTTATTATGCGGAATATAAAAACAAACGTATACTAAACTTGATCCTCTATGGATCGATAATATTAATAAAAACTTCGTACTAAAAAACTTGTCACTATTACAACGACCTAGGGTTCCTTATATGCTAGTGGAAACCCTAACATTTCTTACAAGAAACGAATAATTAAAAACTAATAAAAGATATTCTACATATTTTGTCCTAAAATACATAAATTATATCCATGGTTAAACTCTATCCGTAGGATCTCTAGATGTCCGCAGGAACCAATCAGCAGAAAGTCACTAAGCCTTCCGCAGGAACCTGTCAGCAGTATCTATCAGTAGTATCTTCAATAATTCCTTACAATAATTTTATTGTTTTTTTAACACTTCTTTAAAAACACTTTCAATAGAAAGGAATAGAGATCCACAGAGGATCATTGTTATTAGAAAAACCTTGTGAAACTTTGATTGTTATTGTTATTCCGCTGTGTCAATTATCATTGTTTCTATAATCCTAGATTGGGCTTAAACGATCCTTAACAATTGGTATCAGAGAGGGTGGCTCTTGATATCTAGGGATTTACAAGGTTGACTGTCGAAGAAAATTGTTTTTGGGAAGGTACGATTCATATTTAAGATTTTGTTCTTAATCGTATTATTTTGTTTAATCGGCTGATCCATCAAACCGGAAGTTGTATTGCGCATGATTATTAAATTGATTGTTACTTGTTTGGGATTCAATATTAAATCGATAAAATCATTGCGTCTGTCTCATTATGTCGGTTTGAAAGATTAATTAGTTAATCGAATTGTGGGGTCAAGGTTTTATTTAATATACGGAGTAGTTGTTATCATTCACTAATAAAAAAGGGAATTGTTTGATTACTGCTGTCGTTTTCTGCAAGCTGTTTGTCCGAATTAATTTGTTGCTGCTGGTGTGATAAATGGTTACCTCGTACCTCAATTAATATAGTGAATTGAGGTGCATTAATTTCTTGCTGATTTGTTTGTGTGGGGGACAATTATTCACGTGGGACTAGTGTTGATGAGCATTTTGATTGGTTGGTGCATTCATGGCCATTGATTGCCTAAGATATTCATATTGGTCGGTGGTACTACAAAGGCAAATTAATGTCATTGATGGTGAATATTACTCCCTCCGTCCCAAATTATAAGTCCACTTTCATATTTCACAAAGTTTAATAAAAGTGGGACCCTTACAATACTAACCAATAAAAATTCATTCTCACCCACTTACAAGCATTCTCATTGGTTAAAACTAAAAGTGAACATATAATTTGGGACAACCAAAATTGACAAAATGAACTTATAAAATAGGACGGAGGGAGTATTAATTGATCAAGGCATATTAATTGTTGATACAAGAATTAATTAAACGCAACTTTGCTTTTCAAAGATAGTGGCACGATTATTTTATAAGTAGTTGTCGTTTATTGCTTGGAGCTATTGAATTGCTCACGGAACAGTAATATCACGTGGGTAAAGTACTTTGATTAGTCATCTCTTTTATTGGTGTTGTCGTGTTCTGCTGGGTAATATTAAGAGAGGATTGTCGCCATCAATAGTCAATGGCTGATGCTGCTGATTTAATTATTATACGAGGGTGTGGGGCTGATTTGTTTCTCTAATTCAACATCACGTGGGTCGGTTATTGGCATAGATTTTATATTGCTGCTTTTGGTGTACTGGTTGTGGGGCTAATAATTGTTGCTGCTGATCATCATTTTTATTCTGCTGATCGGTTCTTATTGTTCTCGTTACTGCTAATCAATTGCTACTGGTTTGGTTCCTCCTGATTTTGTACTTCGTTCCTGCTGATTTCACTTGTTACTGCTGCTCACTAAACTTTTGATTGGTTGAATTTATTGCTGCATGTGCTTGTGGTTTGTCGTGAAACTAATCTGTGGTACTCAACTGGGTATAAAACGAGGGTTATTACTATTTTCATAAAATGACTTCATTCGGATCAGATGATTCTCTTGAGACATTTGTCATGCAAGTTAGAAACTTGCTACCTATTCGTTCTAGAGTAGACAGGTCACAAGATGAAGGAAAAGATAAGGAAAGATGTGTCACTCAAGTGAGGGAAAAGGTTGCTGGATATACGATACAAGGTGAGGATCTTGAGCCTGATAATGATGAAGCTTCTGGCTCTGAGCAGAGTGGATTGTTGGCAAGCTGTACTACAATGGATCAGCATGATCAAGTTGCTTTTATGGGCATTTCTCAGGTACATAATTCTCCTTGTGACTGTGATTCTAAATATAAAACTCTTAAAGAAGCTTATGATGATATGAAACCAAAATATAATGAGTGTTTTATTGAAGCTGAAACTTACAAAGAAGCTTTTAAAACCTTAGAACAACAGAAGATATGGTTTCAGCAAAATCAATTGGCTTATGAGGAAAAGATAAGAGTGTTGGAAAGAGATTTAAAATGTGCTAATGATGAGTTAACATGGACTAAGAAAGTAAATGGTAAATTAGATTTAGAGAAACAAGAGGTGCAAGATACGCTTGATAAAGAAGTGGCTAGGCATAAAGAATGGTTAATGTCAGGTGATAAATTAGCTAGTTGTCTTTATGGTAGTCAAGCTGTAAACTCTGGGATAGGTTTAGGGTTCAAAAAATATGTTGGATTAGAGGCAAGGAATGATGTAGGTAAATCTACACCAGCAGGCTTAGCAAATTATGTTAAAGAAGGAGCTTTGCATGCTGTACCAGGACCTATCAGAGGTGTATTTATGCCTACTACCAAAACCTCTGACTTTGATGGTTCACACCATCTCTATGGCAAAAATTCAAGTGACTTGCCAGACCCTGATTGTAAGTCTACTGACTATGCCTCATGTGATTCAAGTGACAAGTCTTCCAAGGTTAATGTCCCTGTCCCTATTGTTGTTAGTGTCAAAAGCTCAGAGTCCACCTCAACTGAGTCTATCTCCTTTACTTCTACTTCTAGTGTTTCCACATCCAAGAGTAAAGTTAAGATTGAATCTAAAGTTAAGGCACCCACGCAAGAACCCATTGTTGTTCAAGATTTACCTAGTTTCACTTGTAATAAATCTGATAAGAATAAATACAATTCTAGGACTTGTAATAAGAATGGTTGTTTTAATAAAAAGGCTGGTAATGTTAAGAAGAAATCTTGTTTTGTGTGTGGTAGTAAGTCTCATCTCATTAAGGATTGTGATTTTCATGAGAAGAGAATGGGTGTGTGTGCTGACCAAAAGAGATCTAGACCATTGTGGACCAGTGTTAGTGCTATTCCTTCATTTGTCCCACAAGCACATGTAAAAACTAGCAGACCCAAATCTGCTGATAAGCCAGTTTGTGCTGATAGACCTTTTCCAGCCGGTTGGAAAAGACATGTTGCTAGACCATTTTATAGACCTACTTGCACTTACTTTCAAAATGGTTTTTGGCCTAGTTATTTTGACCCAATGTATAAGGGGTGGGGGACAAGATGGGATAATGGTGTTAAGCCCTCAACAGGTTGTTCTTGGACACATAAAAGAAAAGGTTCATTCTGGGTACCCAAGAACAATAGTTCTTGTCAGGTGCACTGATTGAGGGGAGGCTTAAGCCTAAGGGGAGGCTTATTGTAGTATTTTATGTATACTAACCATTTTGCAGCTGTTGAATCCTCATACGCCTAAGGGGAGGCTTAGTGTTTCTACTGACACTACATGTTTCTTTGGTTCCTGCTGATTGATGGTATATTTTATATATTTCATACTTCTATTTGTTTCTTTCTGTTATTTAAAAATATATATATATATAAAATAATAATAATAATAAAAAAAAAAAAAAAAACAACAACAACAACTAACATATTTGTATAGTTTTGTGTATGTTGTATACAGGTTTGGTGTTGATTCTTATCACACTCTTTCTGGTCATCAACTTGCCTGATGTTGACTATTCTATCAAAAAGTTGGCTAGTCCAAAGGGTACAACTTTGGTAAAGACTCATCAAATCTGTTGATAGCTGTAATGGTTTGCTCAAAATCATAGGGTTTTCAACTCACCCATGCTTTATTGTTGAGTAGTTGAACTGGTTGTCAATTGACCATGGATTTTTCCTTTATAGATTCCAAATAATTGGCTAGCCCACATGTATATGGCTTGTGGTAAAGGCAGTGGAAAACCATATTTGGTATTCAATTGACCAAGATGATACTTCATCAATAATTGACTAGTCCTGAGCAAACGGCTACAGGTAAAGACATATCAAATCCGTTTATAGCTGATGATTTGCTAAAAATCATGTGGTTATCAGTGTACCTTTGAACACTTGGCTACTCCAGTAGTGATGGCTATTGGTAAAGAGACATCAAATCCATTATTTTCAATGATTCACCTCTCACAGGAGTTAACACACCTGGATGTGATGAGAATAGTATGAAACTTATATGTTTTGATGTACATTTAGTCTTGTGTTGCTGCAAAGAATGGTGCTTTTTAATTGTTTGCTGATCATAGAGATTCTGCTTATGGAGATTCTTTGCTGCTGATGTTTATCCTCAATCCTCTGGTTTGTGCTATTGGCGATCTATTAAGGAATCTTGAACTTAACCATGTCAAATTCAAGATTAGGGGAGGATTGTAAGGAATTTTGGAAGATCCTACTGATGAAGTTCTACTGACAGGATTCTGCTGAAGCTATAGATGGTTTCTGCTGACATAGTGTTCCTGCTGAAGACTTATTTCTACGGATATTATTAATCCGTATCTTTAGTATTTATTTATTAGGATATGCATGAACTATATTAGGTAGTGATATGTATTGATTTAATATTGATTGTCTATTAGGGTTTCTTATGCTTATAAAAGGAACATAATTTTATTGTTTTTATTACTTCTTTGAAACACTTTCAATAGAGAGGAATAGAGATCCATAGAGGATCATTGTTATTAGAAAAACCTTGTGAAACTTTGATTGTGATTAATCATTATTCCGCTGTGCAAATAATCATTGTTTCTATTATCCTAGATTGGGCTAAAACGATTTCACAATTGGTATTAGAGAACGGGGGCTTGATATCTAGGGTTTATACAAGGTTTCGTTGTCAATAAATAGCAGTTAGTAGGAAGCAGATGTGGTTGAAGGGTGTCGAATGAAGCAGTTTTGAAAAAGAGATCTGAGGTAATCGTTATTTTATTTAAAGGGTATGAATCATTATATTATAACTTGGTACTATATTTATGACTCCTGATTCTGAGATAATTGCTTATATTAAATCGATATGTGGGACTGATTTGATTAAACAATTTAATTGCGGATATGATAGTGATTATACAAATATCCTCGTACATGTTTATGGTGTCGGTTTTCACATAATCTGGTACTACAAAATCACATGGGTCGGTGTTTATTGTTTGGAAGATTTGTTCATTATTTTATTGATCAAGTGTTTTGATCATGTGAGAAAGATAATTGGTTTGCCGTATATTACAAATTGGAGTGAATATGGATTTGTGTTTTAATCATGGGATGGTGGAAGGTGTTTTTGCAATTGGTGGTAATTAATTAATTTTGGATGATTTCATTACCTCGTACTAGTCATGAAGGTCAGTAGCATTCTTATTAATTGTTTGGTATACTGCTGCTACTTCGATATTATTTATTCACGTGGTGACAAAAAGGCGACATAAAGAGGGCATATGAAAGTCAGTATGTGGAGATGTTTGTACTACCCGAAGCAAAAACGTATTGGTTATGGTTTTATTGGTGGAGGAAAAAGGTGTCGATTTATGTTTATCATTTGTGCTGTTGTTTTCTCAACGGTGGGGTACATCTATATCGAGTACTTGTGTTTGTCTACAAGCGCATGTCGTTTATGAAAGTGGGTAAATGACATTTGATGAAAACGACTGATGAATTGTTATTGTTTATTCTCGTATTTCATTAATTGGTTCTGTCGTCTAGCTGTTTGGTGGTATTGATTATTGTGATTGATCGATTATTTGTTGCTATTGATATGTTGGTACTATTTGGATTTGACTACATGAAAAAATTGGTACTGGTACTTAAAGTTTCATACTGCTGCCATTGGAATTTTATTCCTGCTGACGACTTTCGTTTCTGCTGGTACGTTATGTTGGTTCCTACTGATATCACATTGATGGTTACTGCTGTTGCTATAGCTCGTTCCTACTACCAGTTGTCTGTTTCTGCTGATGATGAGTTTTCATTCCTCCTGATTGGTTCCTACTGATAGGTTCCTGCTGATACATACGATGGTTCTTACTGACTTCTTTACGGTTCCTGCTGACTTGTATACTTTTTCTTTTGGTCGGTTTTGATTCCTACTAGTCATGTGAGATTACTAATAGTTAGGGAGGACGGAGTTATCAACCATCATCATTTTGTTGAGACGATTACTTGTTGCAGACATTTGATTATCGTTGGTTTGATGTTGTAATTGATTTTCCCAAGTATTGTGTTCTTATCATATCTTAAAGGGATCAGCAGCTTTTTAAGATAACTTGCTTGGTTTGTATGGTGACGAAGACTTGACGACTCCAGTGAAGGGGTACGATCTATTTTATTGTGCTTAATGCGTACATTTGCTATCACTTGAAGGAGTTACATTATTTGTGCTCAGTGTCTCATTGGATAAATCAATGAGGAGTTTGTCAAGAGGCCGTTACGTGGATAGTGCAAGACATAAGATGCAAGGTTGGGAGATTCCATTTCTTCATCAAATCAGTTATAGTTGATTTTCTTCATCAGTGATCACTCCATGGAACCTACTGTTTTCAAGAGATGGCAAGTATACTTTTAAGGGGAAGCTTATTGTTAATATACTTGGCCATCCTCTTACACTTTGTGCTGGTGTGCTTACTTGTTTCTGCTGTTCGATACTGCTGCTTGTTCCTGCTGCTTGTTACTGCTTTTTGTTAGTAAAAAAAAAAAAAAAAGTTATTATTATTATCATTTATTAGTTGGTTCCTGAGATGGTTAGTCTATTCTTAAGGGGAAGCTTGTTAACCATCTACATGCATCACTTGAGGGGAAGCGTTTACGAGATGCACAAGACCCCTATTAGAAGATTACAAAAAGGGGAAGAATAGTTATGATGTGCAGCTTATTATTGGTGATGACATTGTTTCTTCATGCAGATTGTTTTGTAATATCAAATAGGGGAAGATTGTTGGGAATTACAGATTTGAAGATTACAAAACCTACAAGCAAAGAATGAAGAAAGAAGAAACAATGAGGACCTAATATGTAATAGTTAGCTTTCGTAGGAAGCTAGGGTTTGTAACCTCCCTCTATTATATAAAGAGGGTAGGCGTCTAGGTTACAGATCATTCATTCATAGCTAGTCTCTCCAATGAGAGTCTAGAAACGCATAGAGCGTTAGTAGTAGTTTAGTAGTTTTAGTAGTTTTTATATTTATAATAAAGAAAACCTTGAAGTAACTTTGATTCTTATGTTCTTATTCCGCTGTGCTTAATCATTGTTACTATATCCAAGATAGGGCTTAAACGATCTTTCACAAAAGCTACAACCCATGTAATATACATATGATGGATGTCTAAGACTCATATGAACCACCATGGATCTCCTAAACACTATACAAACCATTACCATAACCTAACACTCACTAAATCCCTTGTAATTTTAAAATCAGAAAACGCAGAATTTTTGGGTACATTTGCCCACATGAAATCATGAAAAATAAAGCTCAACAACTCACACCAAAAATTTACCATGGTCTCTCATAAGCATACAAGCTAATCCCAGAAGGCCATGGACCAATAACACACACAAGTACTCAAAAGAAAATTAAACTTGTCAACTATCCAAATTCGGATCTGAACGCACACCAGAAAGTTTTAATTTGAATAAAATACTTCTACAAGTTTTTGTCGCGAATCCTTTTTGTGGTAGTCTATAACCTAAGACTTAACTATTCCAGAAAGGCTAGTCTAAATACCACTTTTACAACCACCATTCACTATCAAACTTTTACCCAAATTCTGTCCCGGTTTAACAGCTTTGACACCTTAACAAAGAAAAATCAAAAGACTAACTTCCCGACCTTGAAATCAATCGTGGCCAGACTTTTTGGAAAGAGCTTTAATTAAACTTCAATTTAGACTAAAAATTCGTGATCTAACTCTTCGCCATCTGTTAAATACACTCATATCTTTACAGCCTAACAAATCTGTTAAAACCCTAACTCAATAACTAGCATGTTTTACGCTCAATTCTCTTAACCAATCACCATACTATTATCATTAATTGATCCCAACATGTTTAATAACATTAATTTACAGAAGTTAAGACAAACCCTAATCCATCATATAATTATTACATGAATTATATTAATTAATCAATTAACAGAACATAAGGTTTAAAGATTTTACCTTGATTCTTGATTTTAGCCTCAAAACTATAAACCCTAATTTTTCTCCTCTTCTCTTGCCCTTGTGATTGACTCAAATTTACAGAAAATAGGGGTATGGGTCGTTGGTATTGCTTATATGGGTTGGAGGTTGGGCTTTGTTTGGGCTGGACTAGGATTCCTTTTAATTAGGTGTTATAATTGGACTCAAATTCTGTTTCCTTTTTCCCTTTTTAAACCCTTTGGCCGATTTTATGCATACATATATATATATATATATATATATATATATATATATATATATATATATATATATATATATATATATATATATATATATTATTAAATTTACCTATTAGACTCAAAACCTCATACTTTTCATATTTTATAAACTCCCAACACAAAACCTAACGTCTTTCGCGATAAACCTTTACTGTTACGACAACCGGCAAAATTATCATTTTCAAAACAAAGTTTCCAAAAATAGAATTCCACACTCTTTTGAAACATAACTCATAAAAACAAAACACACATAACTCGCTTACGCTCATTAACTTGAACGAAGACTCGTTACGCAAAATCACAAAAACACCAAAACTACACAAGTCATTTCTACACCACAAAGGTGATCAAAATGAACTTTCCCAAATTCCAAACTTTCCAAATCACAATAAAACCATTTACGCAAAGGGATTTAGTGCTAAAACTCACCTATATCACTTCAAACACCTAAGACACACCAAACAAACTTCAACAGAGTCAAGACTATCAGTCAAACTAACCTGCCAAAACCACGGTTGTTACAGTTGAAACCCTTGAAAAGCTGATAAAATTCGTCTATGGTTTATTCCCTCAAAGTTTCACACTAATGAATGCAAATTGGAAAACTATATATAGAGTTTACATCTTGACGGCATCATGTATTAGCTCGTGAAGCCGTCAACTCGCCATCATGATAAATTCGTATTGCCTAGATCCATTTGTGACGCCGTCATGTAGGAAATCACTCTGGGCCGTCACTAGTAATTAGACCCTGACGGCCTTGGTGACGCCGTCAGGCCATAAGCTTGAAAACTCTCTGGGCCGTCACGTTATAAGTTCCACATCCACCTCTTTTGTAACTCTTGACGCCATCATCAAATACCCTTACACTTGAGATTTGCTTGTCCTCAAGCAAATGTGCTTTTATTCTAATCAAAATACAAGTTAGGGGTCATTTAACACTAATATAAAAGTAATTACAACAAATAATCATTCCACTAAAAACCAAAAACAAGCACGGAGGTCATACACTATCACCTCACAAATAGTGTTTAGATACTCACATCTCTCGGGTGTAATAAAGTATATATCACAATAAGGAAATGGAAAACATCTCTCACTACCTGTCATAGCAAATAGATTACCATAGGCTTGGGAAAGGATCAAATCTCCACCACTTGGCGTAAGCACCTAGGATAAACTATCAAAGAGGTCTTTTAAAGGGTTATAACGTTACATTGGTACAAAAAGTTGTATTGGTCATGCCAAAAATGTGTGATGATATGCCTATAGTCACACACGTTTTTTCGTTGTGTGTCACTAAAAGTCACGCCACCGTAGGTGGCATATGGTCACATTGTTGAGTTCGTGGCCTTTTCCATCGAAAAAGAGTGACCAAAACCCCGAATATGTGTGACAAATTAGGCGTAAGTTTTGTTGAATTAGTGATTATCAGTGACCGTAAACACCTTATAGTCACACGAATGTTTTTTGAGAGTGACTATTGTTCGTCCTTTGGCCACATAAATATATAATATATGTGACATTTGAGATGATATATTCAAGTAAATGTGTATTTTGTGTGACTATTGATAATCCAATGGCCACATGAATATACAATAAATGTGACGTTTGTGATGATTTAGTCACACAATGGGTGTTATTTTTTTGGAGTTAGTCACATACAATTTAACACAAAGTGGCCAAAAGTGTGAATAAGTGTGACCATATGCTGTTTAAAGTGAAGAAATGTGTATTTTCTGTGACTATTGAACATCCAATGGCCACGTGAATTTTATGTTTGTGTGGCCTTTTGTAATATTTAGTCACACAAATCATGTTTGTTTTGGGTATATAGTCACATACAATTTAGGAAACAGTGGCCAAAAGTGTAAATAAGTGTGACCATATGCTGTTTAAAGTGAAGAAATGTGTATTTTGTGTGACTATTGATCATCCAATGGCCATGTGAATTTTATGTTTGTGTGGCCTTTTGTAATATTTAGTCACACAAAGCATGTTTGTTTTGGGTATTTAGTCACATACCATTAATCAAACAGTGGCCAAAAGTGTTAATAAGTGTGAGCATATGCTGTTTAAAGTGAAGAAATGTGTATTTTGTGTGACTATTGATCATCCAATGGCCACACGAATTTTATGTTTGTGTGGCCTTTTGTAATATTTAGTCACACAAAGCATGTTTGTTTTAGGTATTTAGTCACATACCATTAATCAAACAGTGGCCAAAAGTGTAAATAAGTGTGACCATATGCTGTTTAAAGTGAAGAAATGTGTATTTTGTGTGACTATAGATCATCCAATGGCCACGTGAATTTTATGTTTGTGTGGCCTTCGATAATATTTGTATGACCTTAGATATATCAACTTTAACACAAATATAAGCACTAGAAGAAGGAAAGATGGTGACTTGATGAATATGTGTGGCGTTAGATTATATGAAAAAGAGTATAAAGATGAAGAGAACTTTTATTAAAAACATACACAATATACACACAAGCACACCTTACAAATGAAAGGTAAGGTGCCTTATATAGTTAGAGAGAAAGGCCTCATGGGCTTTCTAATGGACTTGGGCTTGGACTTGGTTACATGGTTGGATAACAAGGCTTATGAAACATAGCACATGACATATTAGCTTGCCAAGTCCAAGGCCCAATAACTAAACTATTACTAATCTTAACAAACGACACAAAGTTACAATATGAGAATGACCATCACTTCTATATATAAATATTTTAATGCTAACAATCTCCCCCTAAGGGGTGGTCATTCGAATGATGCTCCACGTGAGTGGGTCTTCTGTGTTCTTTGTCTTTAACTTTGTGTGTCGTTGTAGAATAGTCTTTAGTCTTTGTTCCTTCATGCTTTGTGATCTTTGATAACTGATTTTTCATCGTTCTTTGTTCCTTTGTGATGTGGAGTTATCTGCCATTCGTCACTTCTGCGTCTGTGGTGGTTGTTTGTCATTCCAACATGCTCATACATCTTTGGACTTTGATATTCATATGCACGTAGTTCCCTTTCTTTCACTTTGATCCTTAGTCTTTATACTTTGTAGATTCTTCTTTTTGGCGTAGAATCTTTCTTTGAACTTTGTGTTGTATAGATCTTTGAGGGAGCTTTCTTTAACTTCCAGATGTATGTATGAGCATGTGGAATCTGTCGCCATGGAGATGAAGTGTCCCTGTATATAAACAGTTAGCAATAAAACATCCGGTACTTACAGATAAGGAATTAGAGATTGTCAACAGCATAGTGTGAAGACTCCTTCTAATCTTTACCATGGCCGTTCCCATGTCAGATACTCTCGAGAGAGCTTACAAGACCTACTTAGTAGCTCAATGACTGGGTGAGTCGCTGGGGATCACTCCACGACTGTAGACCGTTTGAAACCACCGCGAACACTAAGCGTAACCCATAAAGAATTACCGAAGTGACCTGCTGTCAGGGCTGTTTGATGTTGACCCTGGCAGGAATTTCCATTCAATCATTGAGAATCGCGAAAGTGAATCCTCTCATAAATGTTCTGGCAGATTGCTAAGATCTGCGTAGGACTCTAAAGTTTACATCTGGCGTCCTTAATGATGAACAACCAGTGTAGAAATATCATGTGTTCCTATGAGATCTTTTGATGAATTTCGGGGCTCTAGACTCGATAAGTGCACATTTGGTTTCCTATGCGGAGATTAGGGAGAGGTCTCCTGCTTCAATATCAACCATCTCTAAGAGACAGGTCGATAGATTATGCCGGTTCCCCGTGAGAATGAAACAAGCTCTTTTAAGAGAACTTGAGTGGCTAAGAAGGTTTAGTGCAGTGCGTCACTGGGTCCATGACGTCTTTATCTTCAATACCGGTGTCACCTTAGTAACAACCAGTAGCATATGAATTGAACCCGGTGTCTGCCCTAAGGTTGAACATTTGGAGGGCTATTTCTTTTCACCCTTTTTCATAACTTTTCCTTTTAATTATTCAACCCCTTCTTTCTCCTTTCTCATTTTCCCTTTTTTCAATCATACCTAAGGACTTCTAATTCTAATCTATTGGAATTGTCCTTGGGTAGATCCCTCCGGCTCTGGCGGATCATAGGACGGTTTTTCCTAACCTTAGTCACCTTATAACTCCATGACTATCCTATTGTTGCCATGAAACCATTTATGAAAAAATCTCTCAAAGTGTTTATGATAACAAAACACATTGTTGACACTTCGAGAGTTTTGCATTTCATTTGAAGGACTCCCCCTTCACATGTGCTCATGAATTTTTAAGAAATTTGCACGTGCGTGAGGAGTTTGCACTTTTTGAATTGATCCACTTTCAGTGAACATGACCGATTCGAGACACGCTTACATCACTAGTTAGACTAGCTTGAAGTTATTACCCGTCCTGGTCGAGTCCAAAGAAAGTCTCTCGATATGGTACATTCTACTCAGACAAGTCCTATTCGAGACACGCTTACATCACTAGTTAGACTAGCTTGAAATTATTACCCGTCCAGGACAAGTCCTTTCGATTACTGACATTTTAAGCTTCGTCAATTCATTGGTACTTTCTGAGTCGAGAACAAAGTTTAAACATCTTTTGATCACATTTTAATCATGTCTTCTCCCCCTCAAAAATAGCATAACGTGATATTTTTGATATCAACTGATTAAGAAAAAGCTTTTGGAGAGAAAGACAGATTTTGCATGAATTTGGAACATTTTGTGTTTGAACTCCCCCTTAATGATAGCACATTTTAAAATCAATTAAGGGTTTAGAGGGAGTTATCTTGAGCACTAGTTATGAGAGATTTTGAGAAATCTTTTGAACAATCTTTGAAAAAGTGCTCAAGAATTCTTTTTGAAAACGAGTTTATGTTTGAAATCTTTTTCGTTTGTTTAGACTCGAACTTTTTGAAAAAGAGTTCGTCATTGAACGTACGAGTCCTTGATTTGAAAATAATCAGAAGTCATCGTTTAAGTACGGGTTTCGTACTGAAGTATACGAAAGCCATAGTGAAGAAACTTTTGAGAAACGACATGTTTTGGAAAAACATTTTAAAGAACTCCCGCTCAAGCATCTGTACATGTCCGTATCATTGTTAAATGACATTTCTAGAAACGTACAGAATATTGATTTATACGAGAGAGATGTCGTGAGAAGAATATTTTTGTATTTTTTGATTTTATATTGTTTTTGTATTTTTTGAAAATTTTATTTTTGTATTTTGTTTTTGTTGGTTTTTCAAATTTTGTATTTTGTTTTTTTCAAAAATATTTACAGCGAAGCGATTTTGAAAACATTTTTCAAGAAGATTCGAGAAGACGTTCTAGCTCCTCAGGAGTTAGGCTTCGCATGCCAATTCGTCGAACTAAAGAGTCAAACCTTTCTTTTGGAAGGGCTTTAGTAAATAGATTGGCGAGTTGGTAATCAGTCTTAACGAAAAATAATTCAACAATACCCTCTTCCACGTATTCTTTGATGAAATGGTAGCGGACTTTGATATGCTTCGTCTTAGAGTGATGTACGGGATTGCACGAGATGGCTATGGCACTTTTTGAGTCACAATACATAGGTATTCTGTCAAAAGTAAAGCCATAATCTGTGAGCTGTGTCCGCATCCAAAGAATTTGGGCACAACACGCAGATAGAGACACATACTCGGCTTCGGCGGTTGATAGCGCAGTACAATCCTGTTTCTTTGACGACCAGCTTACTAGCTTTTTACCCAAAAATTGTGCTCCACCTGATGTACTCTTTGCTGTAACTTAATCACCAGCATGGTCTGCATCTGAAAATGCTGTTAGATTAAACCCCGAATCCTTCAGATACCAAAGTCCCATGTTAATGGTGCTTCGTAGGTACCGAAAGATCCGTTTAACCTCTTTGAGGTGAAGTTCGGTAGGCTTTGCCTGAAACCGTGCTAACAAACAAACAGCAAATTGAATATCGGGTCGGCTAGCAGTTAGGTACATGAGAAAACCGATCATGCTCCGATATTTTTTCGGATCGATGGGTTTCCCAAACAAATCAGCACCTATTTTTGGTGAAGTGACCATTTATGTACCAACATAATCACAATTTTCCATTCCATGTTTTTTCAAAATCTCTATTGTATATTTAGCTTGATTGATAAAAATACCACGAGGGGATTGATGGATTTGTAAACCAAGAAAGAATTTTAGTTCCCCCATCATGGACATTTCAAATTTGCTTTTCATGAGATTTTCAAAATGTTTTGAATGGTTAGGATTGGTTGATCCAAAAATTATGTCGTCCACGTAAATTTGAACGATCAAAATGTCATCTTTGAATTTTTTGATAGACAAGGTGTCATCAACCGTTCCTTTGGTGAAATTGTTTTTAAGCAAGAAAGATGATAGTTCGTCATACCATGCTCTTGGAGCTTGTTTTAGACCATAAATGGCTTTCTTAAGCTTGTAGACGTAGTCTGGATGATCTCTGTCGATGAATCCTTCTGGCTGACTCACATACACTTCTTCTTTCAGAGTTCCATACAAGAAAGCTGTCTTAATATCCATCTGATAGACTGTGATGTTTTTGTGAGCTGCATAGGCTAAGAAAATCCAGACTGCTTCAAGTCTAGCTGCAGGCGCGAATGATTCTTTGAAATCTATCCCTTCTTCTTGTGGATAACCTTTAGCCACGAGACGAGCTTTGTTGCGAATAACAGTCATTTCCTCATCCAGTTTGTTCTTCCACAACCACTTGAGGTCAAGAACACGTTTATCAAGTGGTCGTTCAACAAGTTCCCAACTATCATGTAACAGGTATTGAAGAAATTCCTCCTGCATCACTTCAATCCAAGGGTTTTCTGCCATTGCTTCCCGAATGTTCTTTGGTTCTTTGAGGCTGATTGAGCAAATGTAGATGCACAATTCGAGATCAGTGGCAAGTTGTCTCCTTGTCTGAACTGGCTTTGAAGGTTCACCAATAACATGTTCTATTGGATGGTCTTTTGTCCACTGAAACGTAGAAGGGTACCTTGGGTGTAACGAATGTGTGTTAGATGGTTCTTGTAACCTTGAAGAAGATTCAGCAGAGTCTGTTGCAAACGGGTTTTCAAATATTTCTTCTTCTTCTAACGCATCATTGTTTGAATTATTTGTTGGTTCTTCTTGAAAATTTGTGTTTTGGTTTTGCTGATCAATGCTTGGTAGAACAGTTTCAATAGCTGGAGAGGCTTGAGTAGATGTAGATGATGCTGAGGGAGTTGGTGCTTCAGCTTCGATTGTAGTAGATGCATCCTGTGGTGGTGGTGGTGGTTGATGGTTTTGAGCGGGTGCAGCGGAATGTTGTGGAGATGCATTTGTCGAAGTTCCACCATAATATTCATCAAACATTAACTCGAAGAAATTTTCCAGTTCTTGTACTGAAGGTTTATCCGTGTTTGTTGACTGAGCTCCTTGAGGTACGAGTCCTGAACTGATGTGTCCAGAAGTCTGCTGGTTTGGTGCGGGTCCTAATCCGTTTTGATTAGAAGCCATTGGATTAAGCGCGGGTTCTAGAGCGAGTCTCTCAGAAGCCATTTGTGAAATCTCGTCAAACTTCACATTCATCGTCTCCATTATCCTTTTTGTTCTTCTATTATACACCCTGAATGCCCTCGAGTTTTCTGAATATCCAATGAAGATTCCAATATCACCCTTAGCTTTTAACTTCCCTAGATCTTCTCTGTCATTCGTCGGATAGCACAAAGCGCCAAACACGTGAAGGTAAGAGATGTTAGGTTTACGGTTGTTCACTAGCTCATATGGGGTTTTATTGAATCTCGGATGGACTAGGGATCGGTTTTGAGTAAAACAAGCAGTGGCTACAGCATCTGCCCATAAGAATAATGGTGCACTAGAAAAAATCAGCATTGTGCGAGCAGCTTCCACAAGAGTTCGGTTTCTTCTTTCAACTACCCCATTCTGCTGTGGAGTTCTAACAACTGACGTCTGATGTGTAATTCCAACATCTTCGAGGTAAGTTCTTAACTCCTGATTTGTGAATTCTGTGCCATTATCTGTTCTTATAATCCTTACTGGAGCTTGAAGTAGAACTTGAATACGCTTCAGAAAGGTGATGATGATGCCTGGTGCTTCGTCTTTTAATCTCAAAAACTTTACTCAAGTATATCTTGAATAATCATCAACAATAACAAGAATATACTTCTTCCCATTAATGCTTTCAACTCTCATTGGGCCACATAAGTCCATGTGCAACATATGTAACCTTGCTTCCGAACTAGGTACGGTTTTGGGTTTATATGATGCTCTTTTGCTTTTTCCTTGTTCGCATGATGGACATAGGTGTTCCTTGGTGTATTTGAACTTAGGAAGTCCGGTGACGATGTTGTCTTTGGCTAACTTGTTGATCGTGTCGAAGTTGAGATGGGATAAACGTCTATGCCACAGCCAGGACTTAGTTTCGGTTGCCCTTGTCATAAGAAAAATTGGTGATGTAGAAGCCATTTGGTTGATGTTGATAGCATACAAGTTTGTACCACGATTACCAGTTAAGAGATCATCACCAACCAAATTTCTTATAAAAACCGTGTTTCTTCTGAATGCCACTTCTAAATCTGCATCACAAAACTGCCCAACTGAAAACAAATTGTGTCCCAACTCTTCGACGTAGTAAACCCGAGTGATTAAAAAATTCCCAAACCGAAGATCTCCATAACCCTGAATAGCTGCTACATGATCATTTCCAAAGCGTACAGTTCCCATGAATTTCCAGACGAAATTGATCAGCAGCTTTAAATTCCCGGTCATGTGCTTGGAGCAACCCGAGTCGACGATCCAAAGACATATTTCGATAACCTGCCAAGAACAGAAGAGTTTGTATTTGGAAACCGTTTGAAATTTGGTTCCATTTGGTTAGGGGTAAAGTCTGAATCACATTCATAGAAGGTATCTACTTGTCCATTTTGAACAACTTTCAGTTTGCCATCCTAAAGAATGAATTCTCTACCTGTAGGTTTCCACATACAAAACTTAAGGTAGTTCCTAGGCATTCGACTACTAGTGGTAGACCTAAAGCGTGCAACTAATCTTTCTATAGATCTAGATCTAGCACTAGTTCCCTTTGGAACATACTTCTGTTTAGGCGTATCATTCACATTCTTAGAAACACATTCATCATGAACATCATTAATTAAACATTTCTTGCATATTAAACAAACAGAGTCATTACATGCATTAGAACCAGTACTTTCGACATTACATTCAGATGAATCATGTTTCTTATTACAAAGCGATAAATTCCTAGGGTGTTCTTCTACTTCTTCAACTTTATTCTTGCTACTACTCGTAGAGGCAGACGAGACTCTGTTGTTCCTTGTATTGCTCCTAGGCTTTAGTCTGCTGCTCCTAGAGGTGCTTTCTAATCCTGTAGAAGGTAAGGCGCACGGGTTAGGATTTATATTGTTGTCCTTTTTAGCATCACTAGACTCTTTAGAATTATCCTTTTTGCACGCATTTGTCTTAGATGTAGAGGAAGACGCATTAGTGGGACTAATCTTAAAAAGGCCAGGTGCTATCACTTTTGGTGTATCGACAACCGCTTTTCCTTTATCAACAAACTTTTCATTTTCACTTTTCTTGGGCAAGGGTGTTGGAGTGACTGGTTTTGTCAAATCCTTTTTCTCATCGACTTTTGGAGCAAACCGTGAAATTGACATTTTTGGTTTTTGAATCGTGTTTGAAACATTTGGTTTCTCCGAAGTCAATGGTTTTGCAAACTTGGTTTCCTCACCCTTTCCTTTTTGACTTTCAAGCTGAGCCCTCAAAAGATCATTTTGCTCTTCCATGTTCTTTAAGGCACGCTCATACGACAATTTGTCATACTTGCATTCTTCCTTTTTTCGATCAAGTTGTTTAAAATATGACACATTTTCTTTTTCAAGCTTTATAAGAGCATTTTCATATTTTGAAACAATTTCGGAGGTCTCAGCTCTCAGTCTTTTATCGTTTTGAACAGAATATGTTTGTAAAATGATGGACATAATGTCAGTGGTCATAACAGCTACGAAGAGAGAATCATTCAGGTTTTCCAAAACATTTATGTTTTCACGAGTATCATTAGCTTCGTTTACCAGGGATTTGTGGTCCTTGACAAAGTCGGCCGTTTCTTTTAAGAAAGCTTGTTCAAAATGGATTACCCTCGCACTGATGTTATTCAGTGGGATAGTAATTTCGTTTTCAAAAACTTTTTTCTGCTCAATATGAAAACTGGAATGCCAGTTGTTAATATTGATTGTAGTTTTAGAAGCAACAATATTTTGAAGTTCTTGAATTCTCTTTTTAACGTCATCCAAAATTTCTCTAGCCTCACTTGTATTAAAAGTGTTGTTAGAAGAAATTTGTTCCATTTTTGAAAGAGATTTGGAAACAATTACTTTCTTAGAAATTTTTTTTGAGAATGGTCGTTTTATGGAAAACACATATGGTTCTTTTTGTGGAACAAAAGTAATTCCTGAAAGTTTGTTCAATTTGTTGTAATCAATGGGTTTCAAATCCTTTTGTTTCATTTTAGTAATGCTCTCTTCGACATGTTCTATCGTTTGCACAGAATTCCGAACGACGGGAGGATCATGTTTGGTGTAAATCATATTACCATTATACAAAACATTCTGTTCTTGCTGAGCTTTCTTGAGATTACTGGGGGTGTTGTTACCAAGAGCCAGTTTATGTTTCGTATGGTAAACCGGATTAGTTTGATTTGAAATCATTTTCATTGTTTGACTTGACTGACCCGATTTAACCACTAATTCTTCTAAATGAGCAATCATGTGTTCTGACTCTACGATTTCGGCCAAAAGTTTATCTTCTTTCTTTGCAAAGTCCTTTTTCAACTCATCCCATTCTTTTTCAAGATTGGTATAAGCTGTTTTTTGTTTAGAAAGTTGGTTTTGTAAATCAGAAATTTCCGCGTTTAAAGATTTTATCTTTTTGAAAGAATTAACATCAAGTGTATCAAACTTGAGTTGCAATTGTTTTTCCCTTGAAACGGAATTTTGATAACCAGTTTCTAATTCAGACAATCTTTTGTTATGAAATTCAAAAGCTTTAACGTTTTCTTTGTAACTCTCAAGCTCAGCGGTCAATTTAACATTCGCGGCCTTAACATCGCGATTGACCTTTTTCACATTCTCAATTTCAATATGACAATTATTCAATAATGATTCAAATAAGGCACGTGTTTCCTCATCATTCTCAGCATGCTGTGAAACGAAGCCTCCATTATGATTCACATCTGGAGTTGCTAAAGAAGTATTGCTACTACTTGGTGTCACACCCCCAAAATACCTGAATGGCAGCGGAATGGAATACCTGAGGGTGTAACGGTCATAGCACACAAACCAGGATATATCGAACGACCTAAAGTGTCGTTTATAAAATACATCGTTTGATTCATTCAAAATATTCAGAGTTATAAAACATAGGTCCCAAAAGTTGGAAAAGGTTTAAGGAAATAATTTAGTACAATCAAACGATAGTTCAAAAGTGCATGAAATCCAAAAGAGACGCGTCATCCTTGATACACAAAATGACTCCATGCATGCCATGCGAATATGCCTTAGTTACCTGAGAAATACATTGCGAAAATGGTCAACATAAAATTGGTGAATAATCATAGGTTTGTAAGTAAATCGTATGTACATAAGCCACAAGTATAAAGTAAACCGACAAGAATGTCAAAAATGCTACATTGGCTCTTAAGCTCATGACCCCGAAGCTAGACTTTGTAATGGCCCCACCAGAGTGTTTACCAGACACTCAGTTTGTTAAGACATGAAATGCATTCGTCCCGTTAGAGCAACCCAAACACGAATGGAGGCGTCACCCTCAATAGATCTATCCACTCACTCTCGCTTGGCAATATAATTAACGGTCCATGATATATAAGGGGACTTAACTTGGTAGTAAGGCAACTTAATCAATGTATGGAATTTGTAATACTTGGGCATGTACAGAAATAATTGTGCAATGTATTCTCCCCCGTGGGATTTGAAATCAAATAAGTAATTGAAAACAGGGCTATGAAGACTCACCTCGAAAGGATGGTACAACGATGGTACAATGATGTAAAAGTAGTCGGGACAATGAGGCGCGAACACTAGCCGCAACCTAAATGAATAATCGCGATCTAATTAAGATCAAGCCGTAATGAAATGAATGCACATGCACATGATACCCATACCACTCGTAATTTGGAAATACTAGTTATCGTCATAGTAAAATAGTTTCCATACTTAGGAAAAATAAGTCCATATATAGAAGTATATAACTTGTCGTATTATCTCGTATGAAAATGTTAGCGTTAAATTCCTTGTATCGAAAACCTTGAAATAACGTCGTTAAGTCGTATAAATATTCTCTTGGGTTATACGTATTCATTTGTTAAGAATATAGTCCTTAGTAACATTTCTAGAAAATATACCATTTAGTGCGTAAGTTATTATTTTTATTTGTGTCCATATATATATATATAGTTTGACGATGTTAAAACGGGTATAACTTGGTTGTTTTAAGCTCATTTTCCTTGTTCTTTATATCCACGGATTCGTTTTTGTATATACTAATATATTTTTGATAACTCGGCTCCTCTAGGTTACGTTTAATGCCTCTTTTTGTACATCGAAATCTGCCAAACAGCATGCAGTTTTTATAAGAAATAGTTTTCGTCGTTAAATTTGCAAAAATCATATCTCCTTCGTTATAAGCTCGTTTTAATCCATTCTTTCGCCTAAAGTTTCGTTTTTGAAACTATTTTCTAAATCTTTGGTCAAAACTTAACCACCATCTACTGATTTTCCCACGAATCAAAAATAGAGACAGTAGGTATTTCTATTGTTTCAAAAATCATTTCTAGGGTTCTAATCTAGTTCCATCTTCAATCAAACCACTTTCAATCACCACAAAGCTAGTCTAATCCTACCATACACCTTCTTAGGGTGTCATGGGTCCTTAAACATCATCAATCCACTAGGTCTAACAAGGGTTTCTCATGTTTTCATTTCTAGGGCTCAAGGTTAAATATGTACAAAATAGAGTGGTATAAATCATTATATGCATGAGTTCTTGTAAGAAAAGTATATAACCATAGTAATAACTTGTAAAAATTATAAAAATGAGTTTGTTAACTTACTTGAAGGTTTAGGGAGTTTGGATGATGAAAAACCTACTAATCCTTGAGTTTCTATTTCAAAACTCCAACAAGGATGACTAAGTGAACAAGTTTACACCTAGATCTTGGAAAATTTGTTGTTCTTGCTTCTTGATCACCCTAGGTCGATTCATACAAAGGGAGAATGAGAGAAAAAGTTTTTACTTGCACTTGGATGATAATTGTGAGAAAATGGATGAAAAGGTTTAATATATACTTAGGAGACAAAAGTTAGGTTTGCATTAAATTTGGTTGGTGAGTGTTTTAGATTATTAGGACCAAGGGGGGGGGGGGGGGGGGGGGTTGGCCGGCGCAAAAAGGAGGGAAAGGGGGGGGGGGGGGTTGTCTTGGGTTTATATTAAAAAGTTAGTGGTAATGTGTTGTTGTGTTAGTTTTAGGTTTTATCGGGTACCGGGTTTGTTAGAAATAAATTTTATTGAAGTTATTCGGGACATAATAAAGTCATAAAAATTGTAAAAATATGTCGAGTACAAGTACGGAGAGTTCGGGTGATTATTGTTTAATTTTTGTGAAAACCGTCGTTATTAAATTAGGTGTACGATACGTAATAAATAAATTTCCAAAATACCGGGTAAATTAATATTATAATTTTTATATTATAAAAATGAGTGTAAAAATATATTGGGATAATAGTCGGGAGTGTCGGACATGTTAGTCACATTTATAGTTCGCGTATTAGTGTTTATTTAAAATAAACATACGTAAATCGTTAATTGTACCAAAAGTATTACTTTAGTTATCCTATGAGTGGAATAGTATGCAAGTGCCCTAATGATGATATGCAGAGTATTTCTAGTCCGTATGAAATGTCCCTGATAATAATGCATAAATTCGCTCCTGAACCAATACGGTTACGCGAATTTGAATACTCGTAAACTAAATTTACGACGACATGAGTAATGCACGTGAATAGTGGTTTTCTCTCGGAAATAAATAGTGTCAAGTGAATAGTAAAATTTCTGAATGTTTCTCAGAATGTCAAATTGACCTAAAAAATGATGAATAGTAAAACGATGAATAGTGATCGATGATTAGTAATTTGTGAATAGTAGAATGTCGAAGTTTAGAAAAATGACCTAAAATTGAGGTTCAAAACATGAAACGTGTTGTGTACGTTGCTAAGTTCTGACGGAAGTTCAAGTTTGTAAGCTATTGGACCAATCCTTTCCAGTATCTTAAACGGACCAATGTATCTCGGGTTCAACTTCCCGCATTTTCCAAATCGTATCACGCCCTTCCAAGGCGAGACTTTCAACATGACTTTGTCTCCGACCTGAAATTCCAATGGTTTGCGTCGAACATCTGCGTAGCTCTTCTGTCGACTTCTAGCAGTTTCGAGTCTCTCTCGAATCTGAATTATCTTTTCTGTTGTTTCTTGCACCATCTCCGGGCCAGTACATTGTACTTCACCGACTTCGGCCCAACAAACTGGAGATCGACACTTACGACCATAAAGTGCCTCGAATGGTGCTGCTTTAATGCTCGAATGATAACTGTTGTTGTAGGAAAACTCGATCAACGGCAAATGGTTAGCCCAACCATTTCCAAAGTCAATCACACATGCTCGCAGCATGTCCTCAAGTATCTGAATAGTTCTCTCGCTCTGACCATCGGTCTGAGGATGGTAAGCAGTGCTCATGTCTAACTTGGATCCAAAAGAATCTTGTAATGACTTCCAAAAGTTTGAAGTAAAACGACTATCTCTGTCGGAAATGATGGAAACTGGTGCTCCGTGTCTTGAGACGATTTCCTTAACATAAAGTCTAGCAAGTTGTTCCATAGAATAAGTCTCTCTAATGGGTATGAAATGAGCTGATTTGGTAAGACGATCAACAATTACCCAAATAGCATCGTAACCTCCTGACGTCTTAGGAAGTTTAGTGACAAAGTCCATAGTAATACGTTCCCACTTCCATTGTGGAATCTCTGGTTGTTGAAGTAACCCTGACGGTTTCTGGTACTCGGCTTTCACTTTAGCACAAGTAAGACATTTGCTGACATACGTAGCTATTTCTGCTTTCATGTTCGGCCACCAATAAAGCTTTTTGAGATCCTGATACATCTTATCAGAACCTATATGAATAGAGTACTTCGACTTGTGTGATTCATGCATAATCAATTCTCGTACTCCACCATAGAGTGGTATCCAACTTCGGTCAATAACACTCCATCTGATCTCATTACAAAGCCATTTTCGCTTTCTGGCATACCATAAATTTTCTCGTGTGGTCGGTTTTCTTCCTTGAGAGCCTCAATCTGAGCTTCTAGAATTTTTGATGGTAGTGGCGAAATGATAGTCATTCCCAATGACCTAACTCTCAAAGGTTTGAGTCGTTCTTTTCGGCTAAGTGCATCTGCTACAACATTTGCTTTTCCTGGGTGATATCGGATTTCACAATCGTAATCACTCAACAACTCTAGCCAACGACGTTGTCTCATGTTGAGTTCCTTCTGATCAAGTATATGCTGTAAGCTCTTGTGGTCGGTAAAAATTACGCACTTGGTACCATAAAGGTAGTGTCACCAAATCTTGAGTGCAAAAACTACCGCACCTAACTCCAAGTCGTGCGTAGTGTAATTCTTCTCGTGTATCTTAAGCTGTCTAGATGCATAAGCTATCACCTTCTCGTTTTGCATTAGCACAGCTCCAAGTCCTTGATGCGAAGCATCGCAATATACCACAAAGTTCTCAATACCTTCAGGTAGTGACAAAATCGGTGCGCTACAAAGCTTTTGTTTCAATAATTGAAATGCGGACTCTTGTTTTTCTCCCCACTCGTACTTTTCATTCTTTTGTGTCAGATTTGTCAACGACTTTGCTATCTTAGAAAACCCTTCAATAAACCTTCTGTAATATCCAGCAAGTCCTAGGAATTGACGAATTTCCATAGGAGACTTGGGCGTAGCCCAATCCTTAACTGCCTCGATCTTTGCTGGGTCGACTTGTAATCCTTGGCTATCAATGACATGGCCAAGAAATTGAATTCTTCGTATCCAAAAATCACACTTTGAAAATTTGGCATACAATTGCTCCTTCTTGAGTAGTTCCAGGATTGTTCTGAGGTGTTCTTCGTGATCTTCCTTACTCTTGGAATAAATCAAGATGTCGTCAATGAATACAATCACAAACTTATCAAGATACGGTTTGCACACCCTATTCATGAGATCCATAAATACCGCAGGTGCGTTGGTTAATCCGAAAGGCATTACTTGAAACTCATAATGACCATAGCGTGTTCTAAATGCCGTCTTCGGTATATCCTCTTCCCGAACTTTAAGTTGATGGTAACCGGATCTTAAATCAATCTTGGAATAAAAACTAGAACCTTGTAACTTGTCGAACAAGTCGTCGATTCTGGGGAGTGGATAACGGTTCTTCACCGTTACCTTGTTCAGCTCACGATAGTCGAAGCACATTCTGAAAGTTCCGTCCTTCTTCTTCACAAACAAAACCGGTGCTCCCCAAGGCGAGGAACTCGGTCTAATGAATCCTTTGTCCAAAAGTTCTTGTAGTTGATTCGACAATTCTTGCATCTCCGAAGGTGCAAGTCTATACGGTGCTCGTGCAATTGGTGCAGCTCCTGGCACTAATTTGATTTGAAACTCAACTTGGCGTGTAGGCGGAAGTCCTGGCAATTCTTCTGGAAAAACTTCTGGAAATTCCTTAACAATTGGCACATCTTCAAGTCGTTTCTCAACCGACTTCTTCTCCGTGATGTGAGCCAAGAATGCATAGCAACCCTTCTTTATGTACTTCTCGGTTTTAATGCATGATATGATACTGAGTCTAGTTCCACTTCGCTCTCCACGAACAACCAAAGTTTCACCGTTATAAGGAAGGTGAACAACTTTCTCATCACAAATAATCCTTGCTCGAAGGCGAGATAACCAATCCATACCGATAACAACGTCGAAACTTCCAAGTTCTACGGGCATAAGGTCTATATTGAATGGGTGGTTTAGGAAATTTATAGTGCAACCACGAACAATGGTGTTGGTGTTAACTAAAGACCCATCGGCTAATTCAACGATATAGGAAGTGTCTAATGGGGTTGGTTCTATGTTAAGTAAAGGTGTAAATGCAATAGAAACAAAACTTCTATCCGCTCCTGAATCAAATAAAATGGATGCATAACGATTATTAACAAGGAACGTACCCGCAACAACATTCGGGTCTTCTTTGACATCTTCTCCTCCCATAACATAAGCTCTTCCTCGAGCCATTCCATTTTGGTTTCCAGTTCCTTGATTCTTCTTCTTTGGGCACTCATTCCTAAAGTGTCCAAGTTCTCCACAGCCAAAACACGTTACCGGTGGTTTCTGATTGCCACCAAAGTTTGGACTCTTGCAATCTTTGGTGTAGTGACCAGCCTTCTTGCAGTTGCCACATAGATCTGGGCAACGTCCTGGGTTATGATGCTTCTGACACCTTTCACACTTGGGTAAATTACCCTCATATCCTTTCCTTTCAGTCGGTCCTGCAGCATAAGCCCTTGCCACTTCTTGCCTCTTAGGTGGCGGCTGAACAGCGTTTCCACCTTGGTTGTAATCAAACCTTCTCTTGTTGTTGTTGTTATTGTTGTTTGGATTGTTGTTTCGGTTATTGGGATAGTTGCGGTTTCGATTGTTGTTATAGTTGTTGTTGTTTCGAGTGTTGGTGTAATTGGTGTTGTTTGAACGGTTATTGTTGTTGACAGCAGCTTTTCCTTTTACCACTTGGACCATGAGTTTCTGAGTTATACGAATAGCCTCTTCCATTGATTGAGGATCAAAAGAAATCACATCTCCTCGAACACTTTCAGGCAATCCACCAACAAAGTTTTCCATCTTTTTCTCATCGTCGGGAACCATAGTTGGACATAGTGCAGCCAACTCCTGAAACCTCCTGAAGTAGGTCTCGATGTCATCACCTTTAGTCACAAGCTCATAAAATTCTGTTTCCAACTTTTGCACCTCGGTACGAGGACAAAACTTCTTAGACATCAGTTTCTTGAATTCCTCCCAAGTGAGCTTGTAAGCATTCTCCATGCCAATCGGCTGAGCATACGAATTCCACCAAGACATAGCTTCATCAAGAAGCATACCTGTAGCAAATTTTACCTTGCTGACATCCGGGCATCCGCACATGAGAAATACATTCTCAGTCTTTTCAAACCAGCGGATCAAAGCAACCGCTCCTTTAGTGCCTTTAAACTTGATAGGATCACTAATCTTGAAATCTTTCCATGTACATTCACGTCTAATAGCAGTTGGTTCAACTGCCCTCGCATTAGAAGCAGTCTCGGCAGCCCTAGCAGCAACCTCAGCTCTCTCAATCTCCAGAGCTTCTGCAATACTATCCCTGACCAACTTGCGGATAGCGGCTTGAGTCATAGCGGGTGTTTCTGGTGCAGTCTTACTTTTCCTTGGTGCCATACTTCTGATAATCACAATGGAAATAGCCATGAGAATAATCATACTAGAAATAGTCATCGAACTAAAGATATACACCCACAACATGTATATATATATACAACCACAACAAGTATAAATACAACCACGACATGTACGAATACAACCACAATCTGTCTAGATATCACCACGACAAGTATATATACAACCACAACAACCACGACACGTATATATACAACCACAACCTGTATCAATACAACCACGACATGTATAGATACAACCACAACCTGTATAAATAGGACAACAATAAAGAGCAACCACGAAACATCATAAATATAATCACAACACATGAATATAATACATGAAAATTTCGGCCTACATGGACCGATATAATATATAGCACAACATTTCCAACATAGTAGAGTCGCACTTGATATATTTGTTTGTACAACAACCAAAAGACTACAAGTTCTTGAACTATGTCCCACACCTCGGGACTAGGAAAATAATAAAAGCTAATATAATACCAGTCTATGTCTAGGCTCCTCCAGGTGCTCTAGATGGTCCAGGCTCTCCCCTCAGGCGGCGAATCTCACGATCCATCGCAACCACAATCTCCTCTAGGTGTTGGACTCGTAACTGAAAAGAAGCATCTCTGCGCTCCAATACGACTAACCTCTCTCGGATCAATGTCAACTGGTCTACCTGCTCCCACTGAGTCTCCTGTGTCGCCTGAGCTCTATCTCGAATCTCAGGTTGCTCATCTCTAAGTAGATCAATCTGCTCCTGGTGCCTCAACTGTCGTGTCTCGAGTCCATGGTAAGACACATCAATACCAACTCTGCCCTGAATCAAATCCTCAACCTGCTCCTCGACAGCCTCAAGTCGAGTAGTGATAATCTCATCAACTCTATACCCCAACCTATCAACTTGCTCCTGCTGAGCCCCTAACTGATCATCTAATGTAATGGCTGTAGGATCCCTAGCTGCAGCAGCTCTCGAACTCTCACCTATGTGGTATACTGGTGGTGGTGAAAGGTCAGTAGTCTCGGTAGTAGGTGAATCTGGGGTGGTAAGCCTTGCACGCTTCCTGAGCGGCAAGAGTGAGGTAGATATAGGAGTAGTAATGGGTATGGCTGGTGGTGGTGGTGTAGGCACAGTAGGACTAGGGAGGGTCCTATAAGTAGATGTAGCTGGGCGAACACTCTTCCTAGCAATACGAATGATGTTACTACTAGGAAACATAAGTCTCGGTTCTGAAGAAGTAGTAGTAGTAGGTGATGGTATGTCAGTGGGTACAGTAGGATGGACATGAGGAGTAGGAGCCGTCTCCTCCTCCTCGAAAGGCTCGGTGTCATCATCTGATGCCAAAAGTGGCAACTCAGGTGTAGGGGAAACAAGTGGTGAAACAGCAGTGGAGGACACAGAGTCCTCATCATAGGAGTCTGATATGGTGTAAAGTATGACAGTGTTTGGATTCGAAGACATGTCTCTGTGATAATCAAGGTGAAATAAAATAAATAACTCGTAAAATGGAATCACTTAAGAAAATAAGTAAATATGCACTTATGATGAGATGATGATATGCTATGATGGTGTGGTTATAGTCTAGGGTCCATGATGCATCCTAGTTCTCTATAACCCCGGCTCTGGTACCAATCTGTCACACCCCCAAAATACCTGAATGGCAGCGGAATTGAATACCTGAGGGTGTAACGATCATAGCACACAAACCAGGATATATCGAATGACCTAAAGTGTCGTTTATAAAATACATCGTTTGATTCATTCAAAATATTCAGAGTTATAAAACATAGGTCCCAAAAGTTGGAAAAGGTTTAAGGAAATAATTTAGTACAATCAAACGATAGTTCAAAAGTGCATGAAATCCAAAAGAGACGCGTCATCCTTGATACACAAAATGACTCCATGCATGCCATGCGAATATGCCTTAGTTACCTGAGAAATACATTGCGAAAATGGTCAACATAAAGTTGGTGAATAATCATAGGTTTGTAAGTAAATCATATGTACATAAGCCACAAGTATAAAGTAAACTGACAAGAATGTCAAAAATGCTACATTGGCTCTTAAGCTCATGACCCCGAAGCTAGACTTTGTAATGGCCCCACCAGAGTGTTTACCAGACACTCAGTTTGTTAAGACATGAAATGCATTCGTCCCGTTGGAGCAACCCAAACACGAATGGAGGTGTCACCCTCAATAGATCTATCCACTCACTCTCGCTTGGCAATATAATTAACGGTCCATGATATATAAGGGGACTTAACTTGGTAGTAAGGCAACTTAAGCAACGTATGGAATTTGTAATACTTGGGCATGTACAAAAATAATTGTGCAATGTATTCTCCCCCGTGGGATTTGAAATCAAATAAGTAATTGAAAACGGGGCTATGAAGACTCACCTCGAAAGGATGGTACAACGATGGTACAATGAGGCGCGAACACTAGCCGCAACCTAAATGAATAATCGCGATCTAATTAAGAACAAGCCGTAATGAAATGAATGCACATGCACATGATACCCATACCACTCATAATTTGGAAATACTAGTTATCGTCATAGTAAAATAGTTTCCATACTTAGGAAAAATAAGTCCATATATAGAAGTATATAACTTGTCGTATTATCTCGTATGAAAATGTTAGCGTTAAATTCCTTGTATCGAAAGCCTTGAAATAACGTCGTTAAGTCGTATAAATATTCTCTTGGGTTATACGTATTCATTTGTTAAGAATATAGTCCTTAGTAACATTTCTAGAAAATATACCATTTAGTGCGTAAGTTATTATTTTTATTTGTGTCCATATATATATATATAGTTTGACAATGTTAAAACGGGTATAACTTGGTCGTTTTAAGCTCATTTTCCTTGTTCTTTATATCCACGGATTCGTTTTTGTATATACTAATATATTTTTGATAACTCGGCTCCTCTAGGTTACGTTTAATGCCTCTTTTTGTACGTCAAAATCTGCCAAACAGCATGCAGTTTTTATAAGAAATAGTTTTCGTCGTTAAATTTGCAAAAATCATATCTCCTTCGTTATAAGCTCGTTTTAATCCATTCTTTCGCCTAAAGTTTCATTTTTGAAACTATTTTCTAAATCTTTGGTCAAAACTTAAACCACCATCTACTGATTTTCCCACGAATCAAAAATAGGGACAGTAGGTATTTCTATTGTTTCAAAAATCATTTCTAGGGTTCTAATCTAGTTCCATCTTCAATCAAACCACTTTCAATCACCACAAAGCTAGTCTAATCCTACCATACACCTTCTTAGGGTGTCATGGGTCCTTAAACATCATCAATCCACTAGGTCTAACAAGGGTTTCTCATGTTTTCATTTCTCGGGCTCAAGGTTAAATATGTACAAAATAGAGTGGTATAAATCATTATATGCATGAGTTCTTGTAAGAAAAGTATATAACCATAGTAATAACTTGTAAAAATTATAAAAATGAGTTTGTTAACTTACTTGAAGGTTTAGGGAGTTTGGATGATGAAAAACCTACTAATCCTTGAGTTTCTATTTCAAAACTCCAACAAGGATGACTAAGTGAACAAGTTTACACCTAGATCTTGGAAAATTTGTTGTTCTTGCTTCTTGATCACCCTAGGTCGATTCATACAAAGGAAGAATGAGAGAAAAAGTTTTTACTTGCACTTGGATGATAATTGTGAGAAAATGGATGAAAAGGTTTAATATATACTTAGGAGACAAAAGTTAGGTTTGCATTAAATTTGGTTGGTGAGTGTTTTAGATTATTAGGACCAAGGGGGGGGGGGGGGGTGGCCGGCGTAAAAAGGAGGGAAAGGGGGGGGGGGTTGTCTTGGGTTTATATTAAAAAGTTAGTGGTAATGTGTTGTTGTGTTAGTTTTAGGTTTTATCGGGTACCGGGTTTGTTAGAAATAAATTTTATTGAAGTTATTCGGGACATAATAAAGTCGTAAAAATTGTAAAAATATGTCGGGTACAAGTACGGAGAGTTCGGGTGATTATTGTTTAATTTTTGTGAAAACCGTCGTTATTAAATTAGGTGTACGATACGTAATAAATAAATTTCCAAAATACCGGGTAAATTAATATTATAACTTTTATATTATAAAAATGAGTATAAAAATATATTGGGATAATAGTCGGGAGTGTCGGACATGTTAGTTACATTTATAGTTCGCGTATTAGTGTTTATTTAAAATAAACATACGTAAATCGTTAATTGTACCAAAAGTATTACTTTAGTTATCCTATGAGTGGAATAGTATCCAAGTGCCCTAATGATGATATGCAGACTATTTCTAGTCCGTATGAAATGTCCCTGATAATAATGCATGAATTCGCTCCTGAACCAATACGGTTACGCGAATTTGAATACTCGTAAACTAAATTTACGACGACATGAGTAATGCACGTGAATAGTGGTTTTCTCTCGGAAATGAATAGTGTCAAGTGAATAGTAAAATTTCTGAATGTTTCTTGGAATGTCAAATTGACCTCAAAAATGATGAATAGTAAAACGATGAATAGTGATCGATTAATAGTAATTTGTGAATAGTAGAATGTCGAAGTTTGGAAAAATGACCTGAAATTGTGGGTTGTGACACTTGGCGTGTCCAGGTATGTATCATAAGTGGGTGCTAGCTTCTCAGTATGTTGTTCCTCATGAGGAGACATATCAAATATATCATTATTGTGACATGTGTTGAAGTTTGATACCTCAGATGGTGCATTGGTGTCATAAACAGGAAGTGTGTCAGAATCCGTGTCATACTTAGCTTCCTGAAGATTCGCCATGAATATGCAGTTCGCATCGATATCTTCTCTATCTTCCATGTCATCCATAAGAGCCATAAAATCATTCTCCTTGGCATTCAACTGAAATCTTGCCTCTGCCCTTTGTGCCAACATCACTGCTTTCTGCAAGTACGCTAGATCTTTCTTGTTCGGCTTAGTAGGACAGTTCCTTGCCATATGACCTACACCCTGACAGTTGAAACACTTTACAGGATGACCCTGATTCACATTTCCCAAATTCCCAACTACTGGAGCTGCAACATTTCTATTCTGATTACCCATTGCCTGATTACCAACATTCTGACCCCTCTGATTTCTAACAAACTGACCCAACTGATTCCCTGCATACTGACCATACTGATTTGCTGCATTCTGATTCCCTGCATTCAGCATATTCTGATTCCCCATGTTAATTCCAGTAGCATATCCTTGCTGATTCCCATAAACTCCAACCATTTGGCCTCCGTTGCCCATATTGAAACTCGGCTGAGCAATCTGCTTGTTGCGAGTGTTCGATGAAATCCTTTGGTTGTTGTTAGTTGGTGTAGAATAGCGTCCTTGGAATGCCTTTGACAGAAAAGTAAATGCTTGGGTCAATGCTGCAGTAGCTTCATCATTTTCAGTGAATTCTGGTTCTTGGAATTGTTGGTATTGCTGTTGTGGAATAACATGTTGTTGTTGCTGTGGGTAGAATTGTTGTTGGTAGACCGGTGTTGTTTGTTGAATGTATGATGGTTGCATGTAGTTGTGAGTGGAAGATGATGATGGTTATTGTGTGTTCACTGGTAGCGGTGTTGGTGTAGTAGCAATTAATGCGAGAGGATCATGATTCTTTGCCAATCTTTCTTTCCTTACTTCATTAGCCTCAGCTTGGTTTTGCTTCAAAAAGTCATAGAGTTGATCATAATTCACCTTATGTAAATCCTTTGTTTGATTGACAATTGTAACATAACGACCCCATTCTTCTGGAAGGTTATTGATGAATTTGATGTTTGTTGCAATTGTTCGAGGTGTCAACTTGTTTCTGATTAACTCATTCATCAAAGTGCAAAACCTTGTGTAGTAAGATTCAATTTGTTCACCTTTAGTGGATGTAAAGTTCTCCCATTCAGTAAGAAGTTTGTTCTCAACGTCTTGTTGTCCAATCTCTGTTCCATGACAAATCCTTCTAACACGTTCCCACATAGCATAAGCAGTTTCACAGCTGTCGACCGCAGCAAAGATCTCCCGTAGTAATCCAAGTTGGATTAAATGCATTGCCATATCATCAGCGGCGATCTGCTTCTTGTCTTCCTCTGTGTAATCTGCTTCTGTTTGTTCACGCACAAATGGTTGAGTAGGAGGTGTTGCATTTGGATTACCTTCAATTTGAACTTGTCTTGGCTTGAATGGACCATTTGTAATGGAATTGATCATTAGTTTACCATCAGGCTTTGTTTTGATGTAACGAAGCATGCGGCTTGTCCATGGGAGATATCCACCTTTTTCAAGCATCGGAGGTCGGTTTTCCGCACCGGCTGCATGAATATCTTGCTGAGTAGCCATTGATGAAGTGTAGATTGATAAAGTTGATTCTTGGATCGTTCCAACGAAGTAGGAGTTGTGTTTAGTGTAAGTTGATGCAAGTTTTTATGGTGAAAAATTTGATCTGAAACCTTAAAACCTCAATAACTTCCGTTCGGAGTGGATTTGGGCCTCGAAGCTTGGCTTGAATGATCTTTAGATGATTCAACTAGTCCTTCTTCTCGGTCTCACGGTCGTTTTGACAGCTGATTCGTCGAAAACGGAGTTACGGTTCAAAAGTTATGGCCGTTTGAAGTTTGGTTGTCAAAAAGTCAAATTCTTATGCATAAACCCTGAACTTATGCGTAAACAGTAATCTTACGCGTAAACTCTGAATCTTACGCGTAACTTGGAATCTTATGCGTAAGGTTAAGGTTATGCGTAAAGTGTAAGGTTAAGCGTAAACACTAAGTTTATGCGTAAACTTGAACTTTACGCGTAAGCTGTAACTTATGCGTAAGAAATGTTTATGCGTAAGGTGAAAAACCAAACAAATCTCTCAAACTTGTCCAAGCTTGAAAGATATCCCGTGTCGAAGTATTCCACAAACTTATCCAAGTCAGGGAAGTACTGAGTACAACTTCTGCGTAGAAAAACTTATGCGTAAGATCTTATGCGTAAACTCCAATCTTAGGCGTAGAATCCAATCTTAGGCGTAGGATCTTATGCGTAGGATCTGAACTTATGCGTAGGATTTGCAACTTAAGCGTAAAAAAGAGGGTTTTGACCCTAGTTACTCGTAGGAAAAGGGTTTTGACCTCAAACTTACGCGTAAACAGTACTTATGAAAAACTGAAATTAAGAACAAAGATACTAAAACTTCAAAGTTTTCATTACTTGATAAAAGATTACAACTTAAGTAAAATTACATCTAAATTAAAGCTTAGTACTAGTCTACATATGCCATATTGGCTTACAAAAGCTTATATATACTAAAAATGACCTAACTGCCTCTCCTTCTCTCCTCTTTCTGAATTGTTGAACCTTTCTGACTTGTTGCATCTCCCTGAACAAATCCCACCCAGTGGATTGGGTGGGAATTATCTTAGCCGTTCAATTTGATCTTTGGCGCCTTTTTCTTTACCTTGTCAGTTGGAGATAACTTGGGGAGGTATTTGAGGCATTAATTAGATTTGGAGCTTGGTGGAGGCCAAGGGAACAAGGAGTGGTTTGGGTGATGTGGAGGTATGGAGTAGCAGGTTGGAGGGGGGGGGGGAAGAAGTCAATTGGTTTGACTTTGTTGACTGGGAAAGGGAGGTAAAACGGGGGTGTTTGGTTTTTATTATTTGTGTGGTGGGCTGGGTGTTGATGGGCTGGAGTAATAAGGAGGTGGGCTGGATTGGTGTTGGGTTTGGTTGGTTTTGTGTTTAAAACTATTAAGGGTCCGGTTGTTGTAGTTTATAAACATAGGGACCATTTTTGCAATTTGAAAAAACAAAGGGATTGAAAGTGTGAGTTTCCAAAATTACTATCAAGGACCATTGTTGCAAAGTTATTATTCCAAAAACCATTTTTTGCAATTTTTTAATTTTCAAAAATTCCCAGGGACTAAACTTGCAAATTTCCAAACTCCAGGGACCAAACATGTAACTTTTCCAAATTTATCGCCTAAAGTACGTTTTTGATAACTTTTGATTTTTTAGGGACTTGGGTTGACTTTTATTTCAAAATAAATGCACAGGGACTATTTCTGACAAATTTTGCAAACTTAGTCGTTTTTCATTTGTTTTTGCTCGTTTTGCATTTAAAACACATAAAACACAATCCCTGGGATAATTTAAGTATTTTGATTACTTTTTGATTGTTTTTGTATGTTTTGGCAGTTTAAATACGATAAAAATGATGAGTGTTTGCGCACTCATCAATCCCCCACACTAAACTATTGCTAGTCCCTAGCAATATTTTTGGAAAGCCATCACTTCTGGAGTAGCCAGGTGTAAGAACTGTGACACACCTGATAACCGTGTGATTTTGAGCAAACCACCAGCTGTCAACGGATTTGATTTGTCTTTACCAGGAGCCGTTTGCTTCTGGACTAGCCAGCTCTTGATGGAATAGTCAACATCTTGGTAAGCGGATTACCAATTATGGTTTTTCCACGGCCTTTACCACAAGCCATAATCTTGCGGGCTAGCCAACTCATTTGCTTTTGAGAATATGGGGAGTTGAGGAACCATACAATTTTGGGCAAATTGCAAGCCGTAAACGGATTTGAGTTATCTTTACCATGAGCCGTTTGCTCCTGGATTAGCCAATCCCTTTGTCGGTTAGACATGGCGGACTGATTACCACAAATTTTTTTTGAAATAAAGTGAAAAATTTTTGAAAATTTTGGCCAAAAACGGGGGTATTTGAAAGTATTTTGCGACAAAATTCGCTAGAATTTCCCCCCCACACTTAGAAATGAATATTATCCTCAATATTCAAAGTCTCGGCTATTATTCCGAATCTATGAACGTAAAAAGATAATATTCGAATCTAACTGTGGAAATACCATATTTTACTTTATTTCTATATACACTTTTTTTTTTTTTTTTAGCTTAGCTTATATACATATATACATTTTCAAATAGCGGGGGGTTGGCCATTCCCCCACACTGGGTGGTAGAAAGTAGAAGGAAATCAGGGATACGGGTGAAAATCCGTATTGTGCTATTGTTTTTGTTCATCGAGTCGCTAGCTTGACTCGATCCCCGAATTTAATTGTCCTTGGGGAAAGTTTGGAGATCCGGGATAACCATGGATGGTATGTCCTCTCCAAAGTAGTGCTTTAAACGATGTCCATTCACTTTGAAATTTGGACCGTCATTTTGAGATAATTCGACGGTGCCATAAGGATAAACTTTTGCGATAGTGAATGGACCAGTCCATCGGGTTTTAAGCTTTCCCGAAAAGATCTTGAGTCTAGAGTTGAAAAGAAGGACTCGATCACCAACGTTAAAAACGCGGTTTTTGATTTTTGAGTCATGAATCTTCTTTGTCTTTTCTTTGTAGATCAAAGAGTTCTCGTAAGCATGATCACGAAGTTCATTTAATTCATTTAGTTGAACTTTTCTATGATCACCCGCAGTTTTGTGGTCGAAATTGGCATGCTTGAGAGCCCAATAGGCTTTGTGCTCAAGCTCGATCGGAAGATGGCACGCTTTTCTGTACACAAGTTTGTAAGGCGTACACCCAATGGGTGTTTTGTAAGCCGTACGGAAAGCCCAAAGTGCATCATCTAATTTGTCTGACCACGATGCACGATTTTCACCTACAGTTCTTTCCAAAATTCTCTTAATTCCTCGATTGGAAACTTCTACTTGTCCACTTGTTTGTGGGTGGTACGCAGTAGAAAGACGGTGAGTTACACCGTACTTTTGCATGACTTTATCATATTTGTCATTACAGAAGTGCGTACCACGATCACTGATAATAGCACGTGGAGTTCCAAATCGAGCGAAAAGAGCTTTTAAGAATTTTACAACAACTCGGGCATCATTAGTGGGTAAAGCTTTCGCTTCAACCCATTTTGACAAGTAGTCAACAGCCACGAGTATATACTTATTGCCATGAGAAGATGGAAATGGCCCCATAAAATCGATGCCCCAAACGTCAAAAATTTCACAAACTTGAATTGCATTCTGAGGCATTTCATTCTTTTGTGAAATATTCCCGTGACGTTGACAAGCGTCACAGGATTTGACCAATTCTTGGGCATCCTTGTAAATCGTGGGCCAAAAGAAACCGGAGTCAAACACCTTTTTGGCGGTGTAGTTTGGATTGTGGTGGCCCCCCGTGGGACCAGCATGGCAAGCCTTAAGAATTTCAGAGGCTTCTTGGCTATAAACACACCGCCGGATGACTTGATCCGCACAGATTTTGAACAAGTAGGGGTCGTCCCAAAAGTAATGTTTCACATCTTTGAAGAATTTATTTTTTTGTTGGGACAACATCCCTTTAACCACAAAATTACCCGCAAGGTAGTTTGCGAAGTCGGCAAACCACGGGGTAATAGAATCTCCACGAAAGGTAACCGCATTTAGTGTCTCGAGAGGGAATGTTTCATTAATTTCTTTCCTCTCGAAGACATCTTGGTGGGGGTTTTCCAATCGGGAGAGATGATCAGCAGCTAGGTTCTCAGCTCCTTTTGTATCACGAATAATGATATCAAATTCCTGTAGGAGGAGAACCCAACGAAGAAGTCTCGGCTTTGCATCTTGTTTTGCAAAAAGGTACTTCAAAGCCGAGTGATCCGTATACACTATGCTTTTGGTCAGTATCAAGTATGGCCGGAATTTTTCAAAAGCATACACCACAGCTAATAATTCTTTTTCGGTGGTGGTGTAATGGCTTTGAGCCTCGGTCATAGTTTTGCTGGCATAGTGTATAGGCTGAAAATGTTTTGTTTTTCGTTGCCCCAAGACTGCCCCTTTCGCATAATCACTAGCATCACACATGAGCTCGAAGGGCAAGTCCCAATCGGGGGTAACAAGAATCGGTGCCTCGGTAAGCTTTTTTTTTAAGTGTTTCAAAAGCTTCGATGCACTCTGGGGAGAAGATAAAAGGAGCATCCTTTTCGAGGAGATAGGTCATAGGCCGGGCGATTTTAGAAAAATCTTGAATAAACCTACGATAGAAACCGGCGTGACCCAAAAAGCTCCTAACACCTTTCACGGTTGTGGGATGAGGTAATTTTGCAATGACATCCACTTTGTCTTTGTCAACCTCAATCCCATTTTTTGAAATTTTATGTCCGAGGACAATGCCCTCTTTGACCATAAAGTGACTCTTCTCCCAATTTAGACATAACTTTGTATCTTCACAACGTTTTAGCATGTCGTCTAAATGGGAGAGGCATGATTGGAACGAATCCCCAATGACCGAAAAATCGTCCATAAAGACCTCCATAGTTTTCCCGATCATGTCGGAAAATATAGACATCATACATCTTTGAAACGTGCCCGGAGCATTACATAGGCCGAATGGCATACGTTTATAAGCAAAAGTTCCGTAGGGGCACGTGAACGTGGTCTTTTCCTGATCTTGCGGATCAATGGGAATATGAAAGTAACCCGAGAAACCATCGAGGAAGCAATAATACTCATTCCCCGCTAATCTCTCGAGCATCTGATCCATAAAGGGCAGAGGAAAATGATCTTTACGGGTGGCGTCATTTAACTTACGATAGTCAATGTAGACGCGCCAACCCGTAACCAAACGAGTTGGAATTAACTCATTCTCCTCATTTGTGACAACAGTAATGCCACCCTTTTTTGGAACACAATGAATTGGGCTGACCCAAGGACTGTCTGAGATAGGGTAAATCAATCCGGCATCAAGAAGTTTTAAAACCTCTTGTTTGATAACCTCGTGAATTTTTGGATTCACCCTTCTTTGTTGTTGGACTACAGGTTTGAAGTCATCCTCCATTAAAATCTTATGAGTACAAAATTCAGGGTCAATGCCCTTGATGTCGGAGAGACGCCAAGCAATCGCTTGTTTATGAGACTTCAAGACCTTTATGAGAGCAGCCTTTTCCTTAACACATAAGTCTTTAGCAATTATGACGGGTAATTTATCATCACCCTCCAGAAAAGCATATTCAAGATGAGGTGGCAAGTCCTTAAGTTCAACCTCGAGGAAGTCATCAGTTTTCTCAACATTTTTGACTTCCTCTTTATGAAGTTGCTGTGGTAGAATAGGAAGAGGAGAGGGATCTTCGTTTAACAATTTTTCAAGTGTGAGAATATCCCTCTCGAGGTCGATCTCTTGGTTATCGACTCCATCGGGAATCGAGTCACTTTTGAGAAACGCCTCCATTTCTTCTAAGAAGAAGTCACTTCCCTCAAACGGAGTGAGGGAAGGAGAAGAATTGGCAATGATGGGGTGAGAAGACTGAGTGAGGTTTTCACTCGAAGAATCATCAATGAAACCTAAAATCTCTTGAGCATACTCCTCAGCAGCAACATCGATGATGTCAATTTGATTCACCGATTCACAGTCATAATTGGAGGAGTATCTCGAAGTTTGATTTAGGTTGAAGGTTATGGCTTCCGTTCCAACACGTAATGTGATCTCATGCTCAAATACATCGGTAAGAGCTCGCCCAGTCCTAAGAAATCCCCTTCCAAGAATGAGAGGGCCCTAGAATCGGCATCAAAGTCAACAATCACAAAATCTGCCGGAAAATGAAACTTCCCCACTTTAACGAATACGTCCTCGGCAATGCCAATGGGACGAGAAATCGAACGATCGGCAAGATCTAAAGTTATGCACGTGGGGGTAAGTTCGGGAAGAGAGAGTTTCTTCCACACAGAATATGGCATTAGGTTAATGCTAGCACCTAGATCGGCCAAGGCGAAGCATTCAACCATACCCGGGAAAGTACAAGGAATTAGAAATTTCCCGGGGTCTCCAAGCTTTTCAGGAAGCTTTTTCAAAAGAACTGCTGAGCAGTTCTCATTCAGAGGAGTTCTTGCCATCTCAAAGAGTTTCTCTTTATTACTAAACAGATTTTTGATTGTCGATGCAAACTTGGGCATCAAGAGAATAGCATCCGCGAAGCTAATGTCAAAGTGCAAATCTTGGAAGATTTGGAAAAACTTATCCATTTGGTGATTAGCTTTTTCGCGGGGCTTTTGTTCACTGAGACGTGATGGATAGGGAATAGAAGTTTTGGATTTAGGATTGTCCACTGGAGTTTCTGGTGGTTCAAAGATAACTCCAGGCTTACATCTGGTTTCAGGAATAACCTGAGGTTGGACGTGTGCTGTACTTCGTGGGCTAGGAGTTTGCACCTTGTCCTTTGTCACCTTAGGTTCACGATCCATTACCTTTGGAGGGGAGGAAGAAGAGGTAGTAGGAATCGCGGGTTCATCATATGAAGCACCTCTTCGTGTTGTGATCGCCTTAGCATCGCCCCTCGGGTTAGCAATCGTGTTGCTCGGTAAAGTAGTACCTGAGCCCGAGGGTCGATCATTTAAAGACTTCTTGATGTCAGAAATCTGGCTGACCAGCAACTTGTTCAACTCTTCTTGGGACTTCATGAATTGTTTCAACAACTCGTCAGATGAAGGCCCGGTTGGAACAGTGGCTTGATTCGGATTAGGAATATTTGGAGCTCGATTGTTCGGATTGGGACCTTGATTTTGAAAATTACCCTGATGAGGGTTGTTGTTTCCATGAAAATATCCCGGATTGAAATTACCCTGACCTTGGTTCCGATTAAAGTTTCCTTGATTTTGCTGTTGGAAACCTTGATTTTGGAACCCTTGGTTCTGATTGTGAAAATCGTGACCCTGATTGAAGTTACCTTGGTTTTGATAACCTTGATTGGCTCTATTTTGATTTTGGCCACGGTTTTGGACATTTTGGTTTTGATTAATACCAGGAGGTCCAGGATAATGATGATGAGGACGATAGCTAGGGTCCATAGGAGGGCGATATTGATTGCCTCCTTGATTTTGGGACCCGGCTATAGCATGAGCTTCATATGGAGTACCATCAGTTGCTGTGCAATTGTAGTAGGCATGCGGCCCACCACAAGTTTCACAGACTTCCACATTTTTAACCTCAGCAGGTGGAGGTTGTTGTGGAAATGAAACTTTCTTTGTTTGGGCGAGAACCAAATCTTGGATCGCTTCAGTGAGCTTGTCAATCTTAGCATCCGTGCTAGATTGACCCACAGAAGATGAAGTAGAAGGTCCCGCATTGATTTGAGAAACAATCGGTTTGCTTCGTGTAGAGCGGACCTTGGACTTGTTTTCTATGATTTGCAAAGCTTCTTTTGTGGTTCTACTCAAGAAATTACCTCCCGCGGAGGCGTTGAGAGAATCCTGATCAGCTTGGCTCACGCCATTGTAAAAAGTATCGAGTTGCATCAACTCAGAGAAACCATGATGTGGACACTTGCGAAGTAATTCTTTGAAACGATCCCACGCTTCACCAAAAGATTCATCATATTTTTGAGTGAACTTGGTGATTTCGTTCTTAAGACTCGTGGTCTTGGAAGGTGGGAAGAATTCATTCACAAACTTTTTGACAAGATCTTCCCATGTCTCAATAGATCGTGGAGGTTGTTTTTCAAGCCAAATCCGGGCTTGTCCCTCCAAGGAGAATGGGAAGAGAAGAAGTTTTATTGCTTCACAAGGGACATTCTTGTATTTGATGGTCGAAGTGATTTTATTGAACCATCGAATGTGAGCATGAGGATCGTCCCTCTCAAAACCGTAAAATTGACTTAAGGTTACAAGATTGAGTAACCCGGTTTTGAGCTCAAAATTATCAGCCACGATGGCTGGAACAACAATGGCATCTCCGTAACCCTCGATGGGTGCTTGGAGAAGCTCACACATGGGGCGGTCTTCCGCCCTGGTGACAGTGGGTGTGGCAACAGTACGGATCTCAGATCCGACTGTTGGTGTTGAACGTCGACGAGGTCTTCTAGGTTTCCGAACAAGCTCACGTAATAGGCTCGTGGACCTTGAAGAACGAGTGCGCATGCACTAGAGATAAAAACCAATCAAAACAAAATCGAGGCAAATCAACAGTGAACTTAAACCAATAATCACGAGTGGATGGCTTCTTTAAGAAAGGTACACCACTCACAAGGATACAAAGGCAAGTTTTATATCTTTGGTTTGGGAACTTATTATGTTCACACCCCCAGTTGGTAGGTGTTCTGTCTTGGTTTGCGACGGTTAGTTTTTATGTATTATTATTATTCACAAGAAATAGACGGATGTTTTTGTGTTGTGTGTAAGGGTTTAATAACTTTTGGAAAATATTTTTGGTATCTTTTCGTTTACCAAAATCGTTTCTCTTTAAGAATCACCTTAAAAGAAAACCGATTCAGAAAACGTTACGATCTGTTTTGTTGTTTTTAATTTTTTTGGTGTTTTAACACTTTAGGAAAAGTGTTAATGACTTTTTTGTATTTTGATTTAAAATCGAGTTTTTCGAGTCAAGCTCAATCCAAGTTCAAACTTTCTCGATCTCGGATAACATATGATCGGGAGGTCCCTGGATACTTGCTTCTTAGTGTCTGTGACAAATGGTATACACCTACCAAGCCGGTGCAACCCATGCATGACCAGTGATAATAGCTAATTCACATGGGTTATGGGTCATGTGCATTAGGTTATCACTGGTCACTGATTGATGCTAAACCGTCAACTTATATTGACCATGGAATGGTCAACAAAGTCAAAAAGCCTAGACCAATGCTTCCGGGTAATAAAGGGTATCACCAGGTCGTTAAGTCCCGACGAGGTGTGGATTGTGCTTTAGCGTACTTGTGATCGGGTGATTATTCACAGAAAAGGGTTGTGATAAGAATTATTTGGAAATTATTAACAAATATAGCTTAGGAAAGCTACGTGATTGATTACGGGAATTGAGATTACAAAGATTTGAGCTAAAACCTAAAAATGTACGTTTTAATTAAAAACGTACACAGACGAACAAAACAAAAAGTACAACTGATGGACGGGAAAGGTTATAAGTGTAAAATTATTATTTTTAAAATCCTAACAATTAAAGAAAATTTTAAGAAAAAGAAAAAGTATTTTTTACACTATTTAATTATTAATTATTAAATAATTAATAATTATTTATTAATTAACTAATTAAATTAATTAGATTTATTAAAAATACTAAAGAGACTTAGAAAATTAAGTAAAATTTTACAAATCTAATTAACCATCACAGGAATCCTAAAAAATTATAAAAAGTTTATTTTATGTATTTTTAAACTAATTTACTAATTATTAATCTAATTACTAATTAATTTCTAATTAAACTAATTATATTATAAAAAATAGAAAATGAACAGTATAAATTCTAGAAAAATTTATAAAAATGTTTTAACTTATATAAAAGCTAGAAAAATTATAAAAACTAGGTTATACTTTATAAAATCTAATTATGCTATTTAATTACTTAATATTAATTAAAACTTAATTAAACTAAAATTAATTATAAAAACCACTAAAAGACAAAAGAAAAATCTGGAAAAATTTCTAGAATTATCTTAAACTAAAAGAGAATTATTAAAAATATAAAAATGATATATTGCTTAAAATAAGCTAAAAAGAAAATTAACATGATAAATCCTATTAAATAGAAGCTATCACTATAATTAAAGTCGGTTTTTTTGGTTTTTTCTTTTTCCAAACTGATTTACTACTAAAAGCTAAAACTTTTTATGAAATCACTTTTAATGTAACCAAGAAATAAGCACTTGAGAGCTTATTGACTCAAACAGTTGACTTTTGTTGACTGCATAAGGTTTTAAGCTCAAATGAAGTGATGTGGGGTCCACAATGGTAAAAATAGGTTTCTCTGAGTTACATGAACAAGAATAAGCAAGATTATACCAAATGAGTGGCTTGAATAAGCCACAAAACTCAAATAAGCAGTTGGCTTATTGAGATTCTGAGACAGAGTTTGGGACCAAATTCAGGTGGGGTCCAGTGGTCAAAGGGTCAAAATATTGGTCAACTATTACTCCCTGGTAGGAGGGGGGTTGGGAGAACCCAAGTTTGAGGTGTGGGATCCACTGGGTTGCCCACAAAATACCACCAAAGGTGGGGGGGGGGGGGGGGGGCTTGAACTGAGTCTGCTGCATCAGGGCAAAATCCTTGCCCTGCAGTCAACTTCCAAGGGAAATTTGGTCCATAAAAAAAATCACAAAAATATAACCAACTTAGAAATCACAAGTTCAGTTGATATATTAAGCACACACCAAGTTTCAGACTTCCAATCTAAACACAAAAATCAAATTAATTATTGCTATTTTTGTGAAAATCTAAGAGTGAACTTTTGACTTTTTAGTAAAACTTGAGTTTTTGACTTTTGTGAGTTTTGATCTTGGTTTACTGACTAGAAATGATTTATTAAGCTAATCTAACATGATCTTAAGCTACAACAACAGTTAATGAAAAGATTTGAGTGGGTTTAGAACCCACTGTTCCAACAGATGGTCAAATTAAGGGACTTAGACCTTGATTTTGACTTTCTTTAATAGTACACCGAATTTTATGGTTTGAATACTCTAATATGATCTTATGTTAGATGCTAGAACCAAAGTTTACCACAGAACCAAGTTGAGTAATGCTAATGAGCACTGATCCAAACACCCCTGTACATCCAAGTTTATACTACAACTAATGATTTTAAACTACAACTACCAATTTTTTAAGCTAAAAACAGACTTGGTACACTAAGTGGAAGCTAGATATGCAAAGTAACTGACTAAACCTAACAAGAATAAGCCAATGCAAACCAAGCTGTTGCTATAGTAAAATAAAAACAGAAAAATTGAATTGAAAGCTTACAATGTATATCCAATGAAAGAGACTTAGAACCATGAAACAACTACACACCCCTACTGCTCCCAAGAGCTCTAAACCATTTCACCACAGGATCTCCTTTCTTCTTTTCTCTTTTTCTTTTGAATTTTTCTTTGAATTTTTTCCTTTTTTTTTTCTTTTATGAATTATAACTTTTCTTTTTACTTTTCTTTTGAACTTATTTAATACTGGATTAGCTCAAAAGAGCTTATGGGAAACTTATTTCAGCACTTAGGTTTTAAAGAAAACTTTTTAGTTGCTTATGAAAAACTGAAATTAAGAACAAAGATACTAAAACTTCAAAGTTTTCATTACTTGATAAAATATTACAACTTAAGTAAAATTACATCTAAATTAAAGCTTAGTACTAGTCTACATATGCCATATTGGCTTACAAAAGCTTATATATACTAAAAATGACCTAACTGCCTCTCCTTCTCTCCTCTTTCTGAATTATTGAACCTTTCTGACTTGTTGCATCTCCCTGAACAAATCCCACCCATTGGATTGGGTGGGAATTATCTTAGTCGTTCAATTTGATCTTTGGCGCCGTTTTCTTTACCTTGTCAGTTGGAGATAACTTGGGGAGGTATTTGAGGCATTAATTAGATTTGGAGCTTGGTGGAGGCCAAGGGAACAAGGAGTGGTTTGGGTGATGTGGAGGTATGGAGTAGCAGGTTGGAGGGGGGGGGGGAAGAAGTCAATTGGTTTGACTTTGTTGACTGGGAAAGGGAGGTAAAACGGGGGTGTTTGGTTTTTATTATTTGTGTGGTGGGCTGGGTGTTGATGGGCTGGAGTAATAAGGAGGTGGGCTGGATTGGTGTTGGGTTTGGTTGGTTTTGGGTTTAAAACTATTAAGGGTCCGGTTGTTGTAGTTTATAAACATAGGGACCATTTTTGCAATTTGACAAAAGAAAGGGATTGAAAGTGTGAGTTTCCAAAAGTACTATCAAGGACCATTGTTGCAAAGTTATTATTCCAAAAACCATTTTTTGCAATTTTTTAATTTTCAAAAATTCCCAAGGACTAAACTTGCAAATTTCCAAACTCCAGGGACCAAACCTGTAAGTTTTCCAAATTTATCACCCAAAGTCCGTTTTTGATAACTTTTGATTTTTTAGGGACTTGGGTTGACTTTTATTTCAAAATAAATGCATAGGGTCATATGCATTAGGTTATCACTGGTCACATTCATTAATTATAATGGGTATTTAATCGACATCGATCATATGGGTCATATGCATTGGGTGGATATATAGTTGCTTAGAGTGTCATGTTATGACACATCCATGCCTGTTGACAATTGGTAATTAACATGGGTAATGGGTCATGTGTATTGGGTTGTAGTGGCTTTTAGAGCAGTTACATTAGTAACGCACGGGGTGCGTTATTTGGCTTTTAACGTGCGTTATTCGTACATGATTGTTGTGTATGCTCGCGTTAATGGTGCGTTAACACGCCGGGTAATTTGAAATTTTGAATTCAAAACAGAGGGCGGGATAATTTGAAATTTTGAATTCAAAACAGAGGGCGAGGTAATTTTAAATTTTGAATTCAAATAGAGGGCGGGATACTTCCACAAAGCATCCTATAAATACCTATTGGGGTTATGCTGAATACACACACAATTCACACCCACAATCATCAAAGAATTCTCTTTTGTTCTTCCAACAGAATGTCTCACAACACATCACCTGAAAACGCATCGTATTTTATGTTTGATGTTTGCTGTAGTTCGTTGTAGCTTGTTTAATGTATGTTTAAATTTGAAGTATTAATATAATTAAGTTGTGTTTTATTAGTTATTAAATGAAATATTAGTTTTAGTTGAGGGTTGAATTTGAAAATAATTGAGTTAAAACTTGGGAAAGGGAAATGTAAAGAAGATCAATCCCCCCAATTTATTGGGTAATGATCCATTACCCACTATTGGGTAATGGTTTATTACATTATGCTTTGCCAAGCATATTTTTCACTACCTTTCCCATTCTTCACCCCCTATAACCCCCTACCAAGCATTAGGGGTGTTCAAAAAACCTGAGAAACTGACAAACCAAGCATTTGGTTTCGGTTTTCACTTTTAGATATCCAGGGTTAACCGAACCGAACCGTATATAATATAAATAAATTACCCGCCCCGCGATGGATAGTTAAAATTTTCCAACTAACCGAACCGAACCGAACCGCCCCGTGAACACCCCTAGCAAGAGTATCAAACACACTTCATTTACACTTCTACAATAATATATATATATATATATATATATATATATATATATATATATATATATATATATACATATATATATATACATATATACATATATATATGTATATACATATCTATATGTATATATATATGTATATATATATATATATATATATATATATATATATATTATAACAGGAGGCGTTACACGTAGATAATGCCACGTAAACGCCACCTCATTGCCCAGTAATTCATTATCTGCCATGTCATCAGCCATGTCATCACATTGTAGCCATGTAAGCAAATTTTTTAAATTTATTTTATTTGCATTTTCCGTGTCATCATTTATCCGGAATTAATTAGTTCAAAAAATTCATTGGAGAGGCTCGAACTTGAATGGTTTCAATCATCAACACATTTGATAACCATTAGACCAACACCTTTTTTGATTATATTTTGCAACACAAAATCTATAAACCTTTCAAATCAATTATTTATGCTATCACATATGTATCTAATAAAAATTTCCATCCTCTCTAAAATTAAAAACCCTAATACGTTTCGATTCTCACCTCTCCAGAAAACCCTAATGTCCTTCTTTTTCATTCATGCACCATGCATTCCCTCCTAAATCATAATCTGGAAAACACAAAAAGGGATAGAAGCATTGGGGCATAACAGACATGTCTGGTGCAAAGTGCATACAATCAGAGAATTGAGACATCATATTCAAAGCGTTTGGGGTGGATGAGATGTTGGACCTGCAAAAGTAAAATATGTTGACATTATTTAGCATGTTAAAACTGAAAATAAACAAACGAGTATATCAATCAGGACTCTTTCTCATTTGATGTTTACACAAGTAAGATTTAATGTGCTTTCTATGTATTCAAATTCCAGGTGAGCTTTCATGCATACATTTAATCTTTTGCAGCCAGGGACATGGTCATTCACATCATAAAATGGCCATATGCTTTCTGCTATATATCTCATTACACATTTATTGTTTATACATGATTACAAGTCGTACTTATTAGGAGCTTCTCTAAGTACAACCTTTGTTGAGATTTCTGTTGTCACTTTTCTAAGTATAACCTTTAGTTTAATTTATGGTTGGTTTGTACCATTAGTTAGATTGTTTATGTTTTGATTACAGGAAAGTGAAGGTCTTATGTATATGAACGTGGCCTCACATTATAGTTGAATTTCTCCTTATTAAAAGTGTACCTTTAATCAAACTACTAAGATTGTTATTGATATTGAGCTTATATATTGTAGGCACTGTATCATGCTCTTCCAATGGAGTACATTACTATACCTAAGCTTCAAGGCAACATTGGTGGAGATGCTAATTAATGAAAATGCCGTTTGAAAGGTAATGGACAAAATGACCAAAGAAGGGTGTATTGAAGTTTCAAACCACCGTAGGTTAGGTACAAATTGTCACAATAGATGATTTTAACTGTGCCTACTGCGAACTATAAAATTATACGATTAAATAATATTGGAATTTACAAGACGTTCTCTGAAATTACGGTCCTTATATCAGCAAACTGCTTACTTTTAATTTGGCGATTGATATGGTTTCATATAGTTGAGTTAATGGCATATACGCCCTAGATAAAGCCAACAAGTGTATTAAGCAGGATGTTAAGCGATGACACTGATTGAAGAAACAACACTTACAACATATCTTCAGAATTTCCCTTCAAAAAGTTGTAATATTGGAGTGAGCTTAGAGGTCCATCACAAATTGTTGTTTAATTCAGGGGTAAGTCTCTTCCAGTTATTCGTTATGTACAATATGCTGCAATCATGCAATATTATGAATCTCAATCTATACAATAGTGTATGTATATGTTAACATTGTGGCAATATAGAATTTCATATTTTTATGCTTGTCTTCAATAGTGTCGAGGTAGAGAATGGTGAGTCGCTGCTAAGCAAGTTCAAGTGGGGTCATTCTTTCCTTTCCCTCAACAGGTATGTTGAGTACCTTCTGTACCCATTTACCAATATTATTTTCTGTGTACACTTATCGTTCTCTTTATCCTACTGAAACAAGAGACATCTATATATAATAGAAGTGATGGAAATCTCAATATCGTCCTTGCACTTGCTTTGAAAACAACCATTAAAGTTTAAGAAGTAACCAAAATGATAGATGCATTTAATCTGAAGCGATGTTTGTAGTGTGAGAATTCATCTATTTGTTAGTGTCTGATTATTGGTTAAGTTGCCGAATGCAAGGATTGAACTTCTGAAGGCATATTCCAAATGTGAAAACAGTACCGACATAATTTCAGTCCAAAATTCTTGGTTATCCGAGCAAAGCTCTAAGGTTCCCAAGGTTTTGCCAAAGGAAGAAGGTATTTTCAGCCTTCTGTCAGCCTTTATATTCTCTTTTTATTTGGCAAGGTCCAAACAGAAAATACGTGTAAAATAATGGCCGGAGAAGATCTTAAGCCCATTATTGATCAATGCCCTAAAGCCTACTTAGGAAGACGATGGAACTCATATGCTGTAATCGTCTTTATGCAAACTTTTCTTGATGACCTGGTGGATCCAGAAGGGTGGCTTGATTATGATGGTAACAGTGCAACTGTTTATTATGGTGAGTACAAGAATTATGGACCGGGACCACAATTGTGAAAATTGTGATGTAAATTATTCCCTATTATAATTTGTGATTTATGAAATCAATAATTTCAGTTGCATTGCACACCCAAGTAACTTCCATGCTGATGGCGTTAATGATCACTTCATTTCTTAGGTAATATCTGTATACTTACTTCACCAATTAATTATTGTAAATTCGAGAATCTGTTTTAAGGATAATATTCCTGTACAGGCTATGGTTAAGAACACAAGGGCATATGACATACTGAAACAAGCTCCCTTCTTGGGGCCATTTACAAGCGGAGTTAAAATATTCACTCTGAGTGTCAGATTATATTACACAAAAAGGATAGTAGATCAATTTAGTCATATATGTTACTAATCTCAAGGAATGCAACCAAGAAGTGACAATGCATGTGCCGATCATTGTTGGCCATGGTCTCGAGGTAATAGTTTATTTTTCTAATAATAAAGCTACATAATGGTTGTTATACGCTTATATATGCATTTTTACCAAAACTGGACCAGTAATTAGATAGCAGTTGTCTTAAAATATCTGAGATCACTATATAAGTGAGGGTCACTGTGATTATGTCTGTTAAGTGATCAGTTATTACTTAGTAATTAAGATTTAATTTGGAATAATAATTCTTTTTTAAGTATACGTGAAGGTTGCTCCAAAGCGGTGTATATTGGAGATCAATTTCAGCCCAACATTGATGCGTTCTTCAATAAATTTGCTTGATGGCGTCCAGGTATATATATCACTACCAAGGAGTATAATCTTTGAAGTCATATTCCCCAAGTCGCCTTTTTTTCTTCTATGTTAGTAGATACTTAAAGTATATAAAGAGGTGTTTTGAACTGCATCATTTACCTATAGTTTTTGTGGATTTCTTTAGTCACTGCATGTTTGATCTACAAGAGTCGGAAAGCATCAATACCATCGAAAATGGTAAACTGATGCATGTATGATAGCCCCATCGGTACACCAGGCCACAGTTTATGACTATGGTGCATCCATGAGCCCATCACATTCAACTGACCTCTTTTATGTAACCCTTATGCTACTATGCAAGTTATACTCTATAGATGAGAATATTATATGCTAGATTAGTGGTTTTGAATTAGTTATTAAATCTGCACATGTATAGACATGTTTGGTTTTGTCTTTGATTTTATGTTTTTTTAGGTTTAAAGATAGAAATACGGATGTTTGTGGCCAATTTGTATTGCAGAAAGGATTGTGGGTTGTGATTTGCTCATAGTGAATTTAAAAGCTTTGAAAGTTGCTCATGTCTTGAAGGAGAGTGATGAAGTGTTTAGTGAAAATTTATTGTCGAAAGTAAATATACTTTTACATAAACTGGATCATGGGTCTGATGTCTTGAAGGATAAATCACTTGAAGAGGAAGTATTTAGTGAAAGGTTATTGAAATAAGTAAGTTACAACAGCAGCAAGTCAACAACAACAAAGCTGAAACATGAATGTAAATTATTATAGCAGCAACAAGTCAACAACAATACCAAAAGGTTCTCAAGAAACAAGTAAGTTATAATATGTGAAATTGGATTTTGTTTATGTCTCTGTATGTAAGGTCAACTATTTTAAACCAAAAAATAAAATAAAAAACAAGTAAAAAAACTTTGATCAAAATTTTTTGCTAATCATTCAGTGTGTACTCAAGTTCATATCAACGGTTTTATCTTTTATTTTATTTTATTTATTTATTTATTTGCTTCGTTACGTGTATTGTTCTGATTCACGTTTAAAACTATTGATTATGACATGTTTAACTACGACACGAACTCCATCTATATTTGCTTATACTTAATAATTATGACATGTTTCTCTATTCCTAAAATTTTGATGTTAAACTTTCCTTAATCTTTTGTAGGGGTTATTGAGTTTATTCCATTTACTTCCGAATTCGAAAAGGCATATAACTATCCTTGATGATGTTAGCGGTGTCGTTAAGCCTAAGAGGTAAGAAGAAATAACATTAAGCCAGTGAACAAGGCTAACTGCATAGAATTATAATCTACTTTGCTCAAATCTATGCGTTAGTTAACCATCTTTTTAGGATAGAAAACTTTTGATCACATTATGGTTATCTTATTGTATTATCTAGCTTAAAATTAGTTAGTTAGCGAAAAAGTATTTTATTATTTTTATTTTTTACATCTTTGAAAGTAAGTAGCGTCATTACTGGTACTGATTCTTCACATTGTAACATTTGTAGAATGACGTTATTCTTGGGTCCTCCAAGTTTTGAGAAGACGCCACTTTTATTGTCCACGACTGGGACACTCACCAAGAAGCTCAAGGTAGAACAAGGATCTCTTATAATTCAATTAATCTATTTGTCATCTATTCATTTATTTGCCATGTAGGTTACATAATTTATTTATTTATTTATTTTGTATGTAAATGTAGTGCTCGGGTAAGGTAACCTATAATGGTTATGAGTTACATGAGTTTGTGCTGGAAAGAACTTCAGCTTACATTAGTCAAATGATGTCCATATCGGAGACATTACTGTCAGAGAAACATTGGCTTTTTCTGCTAGATGTCAAGGCGTTCACGTTATGGTTAGTTTATGATACCTGTTTCATTATTCTTTTTAAAGTTCTTTAGAGGGATATGTAACAGAATTCAGATATACTTTTTTGTAGACATGTTATTAGAGTTATCTAGAAGGGAAAGATATGCAAATATTAAGCCCAATCCTGATCTTGATATCTTCATGAAGGTAAGAAATCATCTATATCAAGCATTTTGAATAGTTTATGGCCGGAATTTATAATTTTTATTATTGTTTTGTTGTTATTCAAGCTGCTACAACAAAAGGTCAAAAAGCTAATGTGGTTCCAGATTATACTCTAAAGGTATGATCATTTCAAAGTGTTAACTAATATTAGGGGCTGTTTGGACAGAACTTTTTAAGGGCTGTTTGGAAAGAACATGTTTGGGTCGATTTGGGTTATATTTCTAACATGTCAAATGGCTAAGTTTTTTAGGACAAAGTTAAACATGAAGCTTATAAGCAAACAAACTCTTTAATGCAAACAAACTGTTTCCACTGTAAAATAAGCTTATAAGCAAAATTGTCGAAAAGCAAAGTAAGCAATGGCAAGCACCCCCTAAATGACAAGTAGTTTTTTTTTTTTTTTTTTTTTTTTTTTTTTAATTGCAGGTATAGCTTAAAATTGTATGATACTAGAAACGGAAATGATGATTATTGTTGAACAATCAACCGAATTCTGTGCTTAGACCAGCAACTCATGCTAATGTCGATTTCAACTGTAAAATTGGCTATTCTCCTTATCTAGGAAACGTTAACCAGGTGAGATCCCATCTCCTACTATTAATAAATGGTAGTACATTTAACTCGTGTAATTCGGACTTGACCCATACACATTACACGACACACTACCGTTAGCTATACACATTTGACACGTTTAAGACGTATCGACTTATATCATCCCGACCAAACCTGCCACTTCTAACACTGAATTTTAAAAAGAATAATTGCTTCATAATATTACAAACGGATCTGTGGTGGAGCTATTTAAATGAACTTTTACTTATTATATACTTTACTGGTCATTACTTATTACTGATATGGATCAAATGTGTCGGGTTGGGTGGCTCAACATCTATTTTTAGTTCGTTCTATTACATTTAAAATTAACGTGCCCCTTTTATCTTTTATAAATACCACTCACCTAAAGAAGTATGTGGTTGATGGTTGTAAAGTGTTCATCCTTTAATATGTTATACCAAACACCCCTGACTGATACGCAATAAACACAGATTCACTTCAAGAGGTGTTCCATCTTGAGTGTCAATCGGGAGGAAAAGTAACAGGTATGAGAAAGAAACAAACTTAAGTTTTACACACATAAGTAAACAAACGTGATTGCAATATAGATATATAAGGCTTGATTTTTGTTGTTGTGAGTAAAACTGTAACATTTTGATGCATTTTAGGGAGAGAAAAAGCTAAGAGCTTACTTATAAGTGTGTAAAACTATTAGCAAGTTTAAGAGCTTTCTGATAATTGGTGTTATATGCTTTCATTAATAGTTGTTGTTCTACGCTTTACTTAATAATGACTGCCTTTTTTCCATTATTGATTCTGAACACTAAGGGGCATTGCCACCCCACCGTTGGTCAGTCACGAGTTCCTTTAATATCACTTTCTTTTTCAGAAAAAAAATAGTCGCACTCCATAGTGTAAATTTTGTATAAATTCCTCGGACCCTTTTGAACTTTTGCTCTAGAGTATGAATATTTACTAATATTTTTGCTCAATAACCACTTCAAACGCAGTGTCAAATATAATTACAAAAGTTGTATAATTTCAGTTACTTTGAGTGTTCCGTCTTTTATACAAGCTAAAATTTTTATTTACATCTTGGACCTATAAGAGGTCAAAATGTAATTCAAAGACACCAGCGACAGGAAACCAAAGGGCAACGTCAGTACGTTCAGGTTAGCAATATGCACTCACATTAGCGCTTACAAAGGTTAGTTTCACAGACGGATTTAAATGTGATGTTTACTGAAATTCTTTCCCCATAATACACAGGGCCGCCAACTGAGTATAAAGCTTTTAAATCTGCGACTGCATATGCTCTAACTGTCACGCCCGATTTTGGTACGAAGAGAGGCTCAGTGGTTCTACACGGCGTTGTGGCCCTTTGTATCACCGATGTTGCCATGGTGGCAAGGTTCAGCTTTTCATACCTCAGGAATACCCGCAATACATTTAGCAACTATTTTCATACCAACATTTTCTTAACAATATCCGCGCGTATAATCAGATGTTTGCCAAGAAATCCTTGGGCGCAAAGTGTATGCAGATCCCAATGTTCATGATCTGAATGTGAAGCTCCCACCATTTCCTGCCGATGAACCTGGTGGACAAGAAATCACGTTCAAAAAGAACCTTTGGTCTGTTTTGCAAGTGATGAAAAAGTCATGTTGCTCCTATGGGACCTCCTACAAACACTTATCCATCAGTGCCAATGCAATTCATAAAGCGGGTTGCCCATTTGACATTGATACATCTCACAACATTACGTGTATAATTTTAGGTATGCCTATTTTTCTGTGTAAAAGTGAGTTATCAAATGCATATTGTTTGATTTCAAGTGTGACAAGTTGTCACATGATCTCATTCCTATGTTTAGTGTCATTGTAACTGAGATAACACTTTGGCCACCCATTATGCTGCTCTTATTTTGTGTTTACTTATTGGTATCATACATTGTCTTTGATTACATGGCACAAAATACGTCTTCGTTGCCGTTTCTAATAACTTAGAATTTGTAGTTGATTTGAGTATTGTCACCTGACTATTTACTTATGCAAGGCCAAAAGTCCATCTTACTTTCATCTTTGTATGTCCTAGCTCTCCAAATATCGAATCAATTCGTCCAGAACAAGAATAATTATTGCATGGAGGTAATTAACAATATTTGCTTAATTTTCATTTTGGCTCATTGTGCTTCTTGCTTCAAATTGTGGATTTAACGTGTGACACCTAAAACATTAGTTGATCAGGCATGAGCGTTTCGTAAGGAATATCATCCTTTCATGATTCAAGCGATATCAAGCTATGCATTTGAAAATGTGTTTTGCACTCTCTGTTAAGCTAAACTGATGCGATATCTACATGTTTTGTGCTTTTTATATGTATTTGATTATAATTGACTACGTGTGTTGTGCTTTTAATATGTATTTTAACTAGACGAATGCATGATAATGGCTAGAAATAAATGTTTATTACGTATTTGGTTATATTGTTCGATATTTTTTTTATTACTTGATTGTAGTTTTTATTTCATCGCTTATTAATATGTTATGTTTAATTAGGTTGCGACTATTAGATTAGAAACTACAAAGTATTTTTTTTTTTTCCTTTTGATCTTGCTTTTTATGATTTTGCATTATGTATCCATCGACCATTGATGAAATATATTAAGCTATTTTTATATTTTTTTATTTTATTTTTTATTTTCTATTTTTTGTGATTTTACATTGTATGTAGGCTAAATGGTACCATATGAATGATTCAATTAAGAGGCGATGTCATTGTGATAAGGCTCCTAACTAAAAAAATATGGATACGGATATAGTTACAAAAGTAGGTGATTGAATTTTTTTTTTCTTTTGATATGACTTTTTGTGATTTTACATTATGTACCTACTGACCATTGTTGAAATATTTTATGACAATAAGCTATTTTGTTTTTCCATTTTTTGTTTTTATGTGAATGTTAAATTCTATGATATGGATGATTCTATTAAGAGGCGATGTCATCATGATAAGGCTCCTAACTAAAAATATAGGCATAAGGATATGGCTAGAGAAAATAATCTTGTGAATGTTTCTCTGCAAAAACAATATATGTACTCAAAATTATGAATTATCTTAATATATATATATATATATATATATATATATATATATATATATATATATATATATATATATATATATATATATAACTTATCACATGTCGACTAACTGTGGTCAAAACAGGTAAATCAAGAATTAGCTAACAAAGTCATCTAAACTTTATTCTTCTAAATGAAATTTAGATCATTCTTTATACAAACAGGTCTTGGACAAAAGTGTTTTATGTCATCCTAAATATCCCAAAGAAATAATTACTCATTTAGACCCAAAAGTGTAGGTTATTGTTAACTTTAGTTGGTGCTTATTTTAAAGAGTTCACAATTTTTTATCATTATTGTTTGACTTTATTTTGGTTCTATGAGCATCGAGATTAATTAGCATCCGTTGTTACGTCTTCAAATGAAACCTGGAATCAATAATGCAATATGAAGGTGGGTGATGTAGGTCTATTATGTAAATGAATCGATTTAGAATATGATTGTTTAATACAAGTCAAGTTTCATTTAATACGGGTCAAACAGGTCAAAATTTATCTGTTTACTACATTATAAGCCAATTTTGTTCTTAAATTTACACCTGCATTATGAATTAGTTTCTTATAATTGATTTACATTTGCTTAATTTTTTTTTAAACGGTATTCACAAACCATGATACTCATTATTTTTTGTTTAGTCATAATTATATGTTCACTCAATGAGAGACTTCAAGTTGTGTCGTTTAAAATTGAATCATTGATATATGGACAAACTTGCACTATTATGGAATGAAACTGTTTTGAACTTTTAGTGGCAGCCAGTTCATCAAAAAAAAAAAAAAAAAAAAAAAAAAAAAAAAGCCCCCTTACATGGTGAGAATTATTTTGATATGAAATTATTTCATCAGCCATTTTTTACCTGCCTTCTTTTGCTATAGTAAAATATGTCAACAATAATTATAAGTCATGTCCGCCCATCGGGCGGGCTTCGACTTCTAGTATATATATATATATATATATATATATATATATATATATATATATATATATATATATATATATATATATATATATATATATATATACAAACTTATCAAACACACTTCACACATTTCCATAATCCTCTATTTCTCTCTCACACTCACAGTTACAACTCACTCGGATCTAGGTTTTGATCCCAAATCTCAAAAAGCTGTTAAGATCACAAATTAATATAATCCAAATACCCCCTTAGAGCTATTTATTCTAAGGCTTAGGTTGATTATCTGTTATAAGAATTGCGTTGCATTTGTGTTGATAGAATAAGGAAAAACATGCTGTGTTGTTTTTGTGAATAATTAGAGCAAAAGAGATATTAAGGTTTGCTTGAATTAGCTTATTTTATCTTAGGATTAGGTTGAGTATCTGTTATAAGAATTATGGTGCATTTGTATTGAGAGAATAAGGAAGAAAAGTGGCGGATGTGTGTGCGAATATTTTTGCTAAAACATCCAAGTATCAAAGATGGAAGAAGTATCAATGATGGCTGGACAGACACCACTTTCAAGTATGAACATAAACTTGTTCTGGTGTTGTCCATCCATTATTGATTCATCTTTGCTCTTTGTCAAAATACAGAAATAATTATTAAGTATAATTTGTATTGATAGAATAAGGAAGAACATGCTGTGTTGTTTTTGCGAATAATTAGAGCAAAAGAGATATTAAGGTTTGCTTGGATTAGCTTATTTTATTTTAGGATTAGGTTGAAGTACAATAAACATATCAAGAACTTAAACAGTTTTTTCATGTATTTAGTTACAATGAAAATATTTTTATTGCATTGTTGATATAAATTTAATATCATTTCATTGATTCATGATTAGCTCTCTAATGTCGTAGGACCTACATAACTAATATGTATGTTCGTCACATTTAAGTGAGCAATATAAATGATAGTAAGAATTTGGTTGCTAAGTACTTAAAGCTCAGTTATCAGGGCATATCTATCTAACGATGTAGATGGGTTCCATCGCTTTGATTGGACCCCATTTTCTAACGATGTTTAATGGTTCTTTCAATAATCAAGATTAAACATCGTTAGAAAACGGGGTCCAATTAAAGCGATGGAACCCATCTACATCGTTAGATAGATATGGCCTAATCATTGAGACGTCTTCAATGCGATAATGATATAGTGTGTATTGTTCATGACAGGCCACACTCCTTCATTATCGCATTCAAGATGAGTGATGTTACTTAGACTCTATTCTTTACTCAACATTTGTAGATTGTTTGTATCACTCTGTTTGCTTTATATATATGTATGATGTATTTTTGATATAAGAATTATGTTGCATTTGTATTGAGAGAATTAGGAAGAAAAGTGGCGGATGTGTGCGCGAATATTTAGGCTAAGACATCCAAGTATCAAACATGGAAGAAGTATCAACATGGGTGAACAGACACCACTTTCATGTATGAACATAAACTTGTTTTGGTGTTGTTCATCCATGTTGATTCATCTTTGCTCTTTGTCAAAATACAGAAACAATTATCAAGTATAATTTGTAGGTTCGATGCTTGAATTTAGCGTCTTCGTCTTCCAGCATGTTGGTAGGTTAGAGATTCAAGGCTGAATAATATGTTGTTGTTGGCTAGGGTAGAAAGGATGGTAGTTCATTGCATTGTTAATATAAATTTTATATGATTTCATTCATGCACAATTAGCTCTCTAATGTCGTAGAATCTACATAATTAATATATATGTTCGTGACATCTAAGGGAGCAATATAAATGATAGTAAGAATCTGTTTTCTAATAACTTAAAGCTCAATGATTAGGGCGCTCTATCTAGCGTTGTAGATGGTTCCATTGCTTAATTTGGAAAACGTCTACTACCGTTTGTGTGGTTATTAGACGGTACTGCAACGTTAGATAGATCGATCTGGCCTGATCATTGAGACGTCTTCAATGCAATAATGATATAGTGTGTACTGTTCATGACATGCCACACTCCATTATCTCATTCAAGATGAGTGATGTTACTTAGACTCTATTCTTTTCTCAACATTTGTAGATTGTTTGTATTACTTTGAGTCTGGAATTTCAACATACCTTTCCATTCTAACTTCCAATACTGTTTCTTTTGTTTTTTTAACAATCTAGCAATGCGATTGGTGCTGTCCTTTGCTCAAAGGGAGTTGAAACGACAAAAAGAGCAGTAGTGGGAAGTTAGAAGGGTTACATATGTTGGTTTATTGCATTCCATTATTTTTTATGATCTAAAACCAACCATCCACCAGGTAATGTGGCCATTGGAGTTCCAAGAACAAAGGTTGTTTCAAACACACCCTGAATTGCAACATTATCTTTTATTTCATTTACACTATATTTTTTAAAATTTTAATATATTTTTTAATTTTTTTGCAGCAAATCCATGGTCAGACTACTTTCCAAAGGGATATTTAGATCAGGTCAATCATGAAATTTTGCAGATTTCTTCAAGTCAATTATGTTCCATTGTGACTAGTCTTTGTTGGTGACTAATATGTATATAGTTCTGTCAAGAGTTATATATAAGCGTTGATCCCTGGCAAACGCTCGTCCCAATGGATCATGATTGGTCCGAAGATGTTGAAAAGGTTCAAGCCACCTGTGGGAAACATCAATCCTTTCCTGCATTAAACATAGGTATTTTGGTTTTCCCATATCCCCTTTTTATACTCGTTTCCATGTGTATCTCAAATCACAAATCCTAGTTTATTAAATCTCTAAACAAAAACCTGCAAGAAGTATTCATAAACAATGTCTGCAAACAACAAGAGATCAGCACAATGGATTGAAGGAGAAGGTTCAAGCAGGTCTGCTTCAAAAAAGAAAGCGGCAAAAAGTGTAAAAAATTTAAATTGGATGGAAATACGTGGTACAATTGGTTGGCTGCTGAAAGAAAGAAAGAAGGAAAAACACAATCTATCAAACAACATGCTGAGGATGAAAAGGAGTAGAAAGCAACAAAAAAACCATCTCTCAAACAACATCTCAAGGCATACAAGACATTGGATGATGATGATTTGTCTGGTGTGGAGTTTGATGGGTTGAATTACGAAGATGCACATGTGGCATTTGACCCGGAGAAATCTCCAAAATTAGATTAGTAGATTTTTAGACTGTGTAACTTTTATTTCCAGTATTTTGTAATTTTTCATTTCAAGTTTTAATGGAAAATGTTTAATCTTAATTTCAGAACTTTTGTCATTGCTCAATTTTCTCATTACTTGTTGATATTAATATAATGATTCACCCTTTGCAGTATAAAAAGATTCCGCTGCTAAGAAAACGTTACTGCAGCTGGTTTTGTACATTATTTTGTAATTTTTCATTTCAAGTTTTAATGGAAAATGTTTAATCTTAATTCCAGTACTTTTGTCATTGCTCAATTTTCTCATTACTTGTTGCTATTAATATAATGATTCACCCTTTGCACTAAAAAAGATTCTGCTGCTAAGAAAACGTTACTGCAGCTGGTTTTGTACATTATTTTGTAATTTTTCATTTCAAGTTCTAATGGAAAATGTTTAATCATAATTCTAGTACTTTTGTCATTGCTCAATTTTCTCATTACTTGTTGATATTAATATAATGATTCACCCTTTGCACTAAAAAAAAAAAAAAAAAAAACCTTCTGCTGCTAAGAGAGCATTGTATGATGTGAAGAAAACAAGCTGATAATTAGGTGTTTGGAGGTAGCAGGGGTACGTACTTTAGCTTCTCTGTTTTCATTATGTTGTAAAAAAACCTTTTGGTAAGTACTATATAATTCACCTTTTGTGAGATTACAACTCTGTTGTTTGTACAAAAGGTACTACTGCTATTACAATAGTTACTACTGCTATTACAATAGTTACAACTTCGATTACAACTCTTGTTTGTGTAACTCAATGTGACGAATATCAAGGTTAATGATAACTGAGTTCACATTTTGCTATAAATAATAGTCACATGAAATTCACAATGTGACTATTTTGAATGTATTGGTCACATATAATACCCTTATAACGTGGCGATAATCATGATTTAGATACACATTTGTGATATGGTGTGACTATTGTAAAGCCTATAGTTACATGATCGTGCTACAATTAAATGTGACTATACACATTAGGTTGTGGCAAGCAAACACACACTAGACTTTAGACACGCATATTAACTTACGTGACCATATGTATCAAATTTTGGTTACACTTAATCATGATTTAGACACACTAGCTTAGCAGTCACGTTTAAATAATGTGTGACAAACTTGACTATATAATTTAGACACATACACAATTACTTCATGTGACCATATATGGATTTTGGTCACACTGTTCAATTGTGTGACATATATTTGTCACATACGTATATATATAGTGTGACTAATGTCTCAAACTCATTTGTATCTGTCACACGTCCCAAATTATAAGTGACTAAATAATCAAAAAAAAAAAAAAAATTCCAGTTAGTTCTAGTCACATAAATATTCAAATGTGTGACAAAGAATTCTGAAATGGTCACACAAGTCAGATCAAGTGTGGCTGTTTATTTTATTATGGTACATTTAGTCACGTATAAATGTTACAGTGTGACATTTCAAAATCGACCATGCGTGACCAATAGAACTTTTTGTACTAATGTTAGGTGTAGGGATATGGAAAACACGGTTTTGTTGGATAAAAGTAATATTTACTGGTGGCGAGTTAATCATCTTGGTTAATTACATGTACAATATGGCGTGGCTAAGCCAAGACTCGACTCGACTTAAGCTAATAAATCAAAAATAACAAAAACATGAAATAAACATAGAATGAAACGGGATGGTAGTCCGTATGTTTTTTTCTCTTTTCTTTTTTCTATTTTTTTTTTCTTTTTCTTAATTTTTCGATTTTTTTTTTATTTTTTTATTTTTTTTGCATACACTTTTACCCTACCATCCAAAATAATACATCATAGGGAATGTACATTCCCCTTACACTTGGAGTACTTTTTAAGATTAACGCAAATATGGGGGGGTAATATATGATGTTCTTCCCCATTACTCCAAAACATAAGTACTTTACCCATGAGTCCCAATCGTCCCAAAACAATATGTACAAGATATGACTCGACTTAGCAACCATGTAATCAATTAGATAATTAACTAAGGGTTTAAACAAATAACAATAATGCACTAAAGATGAGTGCATACACGGAAGGCTAAGGCGATTTGGTTGCACATTTGGGTGGGTTGTAACAAATTCTTCCTTTAAGTAAGATGCTTAAAGTTAGAAACGAAAAGATAGGCTCGGAGGGGTGTACTAGGGGTTTCGTGTACTAAAAATGAGTACAACGCTAAGGTGTGGGAAAATTAATTGACTTTACTAGTCAAGTGATATGACTTAAATGGTCAAGTAATTATGATACGGGTTTAACACAAGGGTGATCATAATGCCTCTTATCATGCAGTAAATCCTACTACACGAATGTAGTCTCACTAGCGGTCTTGGGATGCATCACTAACGCAAGTTCTAGAATCTAAATGCTACCGGTACACTCATAAGCACTAATAATGAATGCTTTTCCTATCAAATCTAAAGGCGAACCTCACATATTTGGGTGGAAAATTTTTATGAATGGTACGGTTTTGTGCTAGTCATATGACTCCTGTCTATGAGACGTTTGTTAAGGCTAAAGTTACACTCCTAAATGTTGTAAAAAATTTTAAATTTGGTGCTAAAATTAGACTAACAAGTATTTCTCTTAGTTTTATTACACTCCTACCATCGAACAAACAAACTCAAGTGCAATTGTATCCTATAAGGTATCATCATTTACCCTCCCCTTACACTTAGGATGAAAATTGTCCCCAATGTTCAATTAAAGGATGTAAAAGTAAAATAGGTAAAAGAATGAAAACAAATACTCCCCTGATTCGTTCGGTGTGGATAGTGTGTTAACAAGGTTAGATCTTCCTCCAAGAAAATGAACGTTCAAAGCTTCCCTTCCAGAAATATAAATCATTTTCTTGTCATATATAACCTGTTAAACCTGAGAAAACAATCAAGGCAACCTCGCGTAAAATCGGCGGCAATCTATATATACTAACAAATCCTAGAAAGCAATTTAAGATATAATGCTTGTGGAATGAATGTTTGCAGATTTCCTGGAGTTTATAAAACTAAAGAATTAACAAAAACTTTTAAGACTCCGTTAGAAAAACAAAACTCGCAAAAATTTCCAGAATTTTACACGTGATGCCGTCAGGGGTTAAACCCTGACGCCATCAGAAGTGACCTGCAGAAATCTTTATGTTAAGTTTCCGGAAAATTTCTGGAAAAACTTATGTCCTACTTCATGGAAAATCCTGCAAAACATCATTATGACTCGATACAAGCATTTGACTCTAACAAATACTAATATACATGCTCATTTAATATTGTGGCGAATTAAGATCATTTTCATTCTTAGAAACAAATTTGGGGTTTCCCCTTACACTTAGCTTTTGAAAAATACATTTATATGAAGTTAAGACGAAGTTAAACAACAAAATAAAGCATTTTTACAATTTTAGTTTGAAACATGATCTACCAACAATAAAAATATCACATGCATACGGAAAAAAATAACATCAAACAAATAAAAATCAAACAAATAAAAACATACAAAACATGGGTTGCCTCCCAAGAAGCGCTTTTCTTTATTTACGAGTCTTGTAGCTAGACTCAAGGTCATGAGCTATCCTATATGTGTGAGCTCCTCGTCGAGGAAATCTTTGGGATCAAACTTAGGTTTCAATTTCCTATCGATTTTCTTGGTACGGTATGACTTCTCAAACTTTTCTCCATCCGGATCATATAAAATCATCTTCATATGCCATGATCCGTCACCTTCCTTAGGTGGCTTGTCCCAATTCCATTTAAACTTATCCCCTTCCCTTTTCCACTTGTTCATCTCTAGGTTGATAGGCATTACGCTTAAGAACTCAATCATTTTCCTAAATACTAGGGGATCCTCAAAAGGGTCTAGTTCCTCATCTCTAGATATGAGTTGTTCCACCGAATGTGTCTTGTTGATGAAATCTTTTTCTATCCAAGGCCCATATCTAGATGGTCTCCTATTCATCTCTACCCAATGTGGTGTCGGTTCGTCCTCACAATCGTAACTATGCTTCTTAACATCATAAACCGACCAAGTCTCACCATCTCCTACCGCTATCTTAGACTCCTTACAATCTATCATGACACTAGCGGTCGCTAAAAATCCTCTTCCTGCTAACAATGGGCATGTAGTATCACTAACCATATCAATGACGTGAAAATCCGCTAAAATAGTTAATTTTCCTAGGTGAACAACTACATCCTTGATCATTCCGACCGGGTGGGCAATACTTCCATCCGCTAGACCAATTAGTACTTCCGTCTCCTCTAACTTTCCTAGCTTAAGAGTGGTGAAAAGGGATAAGGGAATTGATGCGCGGGAATCGCAACAGGCTTTACCTCTCGAGGGATCTCGAGAAGCTTACAACCCCCACCAGGCAGTGTACCTGATCGTTGTAGTATAGTATAGTGACAAGTACCGGGGGATTGATCGTTCAGCTTAGGAATAGTGTCGCTAGGATTAGAAAGCCTAATTACTAGTTCTAAAGGTGAGGGATGATTATTTTTGTATTTTTATGTTTTCTAGAAAGCAAGTAAAATCTCGGGTTTTGAAAGAGTGGGCGGAATTAGTTGCTATTCAACAAACCTAAAACTAAGATGCAATCAAAATAAAATAGTAAAAATGAAAATAAACTAATTATACTAAGGTTGTGAGCAGTAATTGGAGAAAATGTGTTTACTTAGACTTCATTACTCCCTAGATATCTTTTACACGTTAATTACTTGTTATAATTGCATGGATGACGGATCGTATTCCTTAATACCATTCATGGGGTGGCATACATAACTCCCCAATTCTATGAGCTCTTATCTCCTCCTACACCATGACCCAGCACAACTATAGGGATTGTAAACAGTGGCTCATGCATTAAATACAACCAATAAAGACCTAGTACGCCTCGGTTCATGTTTCTTAAGACGTTCAAGCATGTTACCATTTGGAGATCTGCCAGTTTTCTTAAGCCTAACATATAAATCATTCATCCAAAACAAGAATAAACAAGTAATCAACACATAATCAATATCTAGGTTTCATTAGATCTAAGCAAACACAAAAGAGATCTAGCCTAGCATAATGGAATTGAGACAAGAACAAGATATAGACAACCAACACATAGACATATTGATTGAATTAGAAGAACACTTATCTCAATTACAATGCAAGGTATCAAGGGTTTGAAACCCTTGAAAAACCTGTAAAAGTTGCACCAAATTCGTCTTTAGGGTTTCTCCAAAACTTCTCTCCCTTTAATGTAAAAACTAGAAAACTATATATAGGAAAACTGGGCTGACGGCGTCAAGACAACCATGTGACGCCATCACCTCGCCGCCAAATACTTCCTCGGACGGCCTTGATCTACTTATGACGGCCTATGTGACGCCGTCACCAACCACGGTATTTTATTCTTGGCCTTTTGACGCCGTCAGGATGACTTTTGACGCCGTCATCAACTACGGTATTTTATTCATGATGTCTGACGCCGTCAGGGTATAACTCTTGACGCCGTTACCTAGTGTTTCCAGCATGGAAAATTGATACTTTGACATTTTCTTCACTTTTATGCTCCAAAAACGTCCAAAATGGCTTCTTTTCCAGAATTCACTCTCCAAGTACCTAAAATCACAAAAGGAACGATTTAAGGCAATATTTGATCAAATAAGTTCGGATTCGTGCTTAAATGACCCCCTAAAAACGGATCATTTTTCGCCTCATCATATACCCTTACACTTGAGATTTGCTTGTCCTCAAGCAAATGCGCTTTTATTCTACTCAAAAGACAAGTTAGGGGTCATTTAACACTAATATAAAAGTAATTACAACAAATAATCGTTCTACTAAAGACCAAAGTCAAGCACGAAGATCATACACAAGCAGCTCACAAATAGTGTTTAGATACTCACATCTCTCGGGTGTAATAAAGTAATATAACATTATGGAAATGGAAGATATCTCTCACTACCTGTCATAGCAAAATAGATTACCATAGGCTTGGGAAAGGATCAAACCTCCACCACATGGCGTAAGCACCTAGGATAAACTATCAAAGAGGTCTTTTAAAGGGTTGTAACGTTAGGTATAGGGATATGAATTACACGGTTTTGTTGAATAAAGGAAGTTTTACTGGTGGCGAGTTAACAATCTTGGTTAATTACAAGTACAAGATGGCGTTGCTAAGCCAAGACTAGACTCGACTTAAGTTAATAAATAAAAAATAACAAAAACATAAAATGAACATAGAATAAAAAGGGATGGTAGTCCGCATGTTTTTTTTCACTTTTTTCCTTTTTCTATTTTTTTTTTTCTTTTTTCTTGTTTTTTCGATTTTTTTTTTTTTTTTTTTTTTTTTTTTTGTGCATACACTCTTACCCTACCATCCAAAATAATACATCATAGGGGATGAACATTTCCCTTACACTTGAATCTTTACATACTTTACATTAAACTAATCTAATGACTCGAATTAAGAAAATCAAAACACTTGGAGCACTTTTAAGATTAACGTATATATGGGGGTAATAATGTTATGTTCTTCCCCATTACTCCATAAAATAAGTACTTACCCATGAGTCCCAATCGTCCCAAAACAATATGAACAAGGATATGACACAACTTAGCAACCATGTAATCAATTAGAAAGTTAACTTAGGGTTTAACAAATAACAATAATGCACTAAAGATGAGCGCATACACGGAAGGCTAAGGCGATTTGGTTGTACATTTAGGTGGGGTGTAACAAATTCTTCCTTTAAGTAAGATGCTTAAAGTTAGAAACGAAAAGATAGGCTCGGAGGGGTGTACTAGGGGTTTCGTGTACAAAAAATGAGTACAACGCTAAGGGTGTGGGAAAAATTAGTTGACTTAACTAGCCAAGTAATATGACTTAAATGGTCAAGTAATTATGATACGGGTTTAACACAAGGGTGATCCTAATGCCTCTTATCATGTAGTAAATCCTACCACACGAATGTAGTCTCACTAGCGGTCTTGGGATGCATCACTAACGCAAGTTCTAGAATCTAAATGCTACCGGTACACTCATAAGCACTAATAGTAAATGCTTTTCCTATCAAATCTAAAGGCGAACCTCACATTTTTGGGTGGAAAATTTTTCTGAATATACGGTTATGTGCTAGTCATACAATCTCCTATCCATGAGACGCTTGCTATGGCTAAAGTTTCAATCCTAAATGTTGTAAAAAATTTTAAATTTGGCGCTAAAATTACACTAACAAGTATTTCTCATAGTTTTATTACACGTCTACCATTAAACAAAACAAACTCAAGCGAAAGTGCATATGTAAGGTATCATCTTTTTACCCTCCTCTTACACCTAAGATGAACATTGTCCCCAATGTTCAAGTAAAGAATGTAAAAGTGAAAAAAGTAAAGAGAATGAAATCAAATACTCCCCTGATTCGCTCGGTATGGATTATAGGTGGCCAGGTTAAATCTTCTTCCAAGAAAACGAACAATCAAAGCTTCCCTTCCAGAATATAAATCATCTCCTTGTCGAACATAACCTGTGAAACCTGACAAAATAGACAAGACAACCTCGCGTAAAATCGGCGGCATCCTATATAAGTTCCTAAATCCTAGAAAACAAAGTAAGATATAATGCTTGTGGAATGAAGTTTGCAGATTTCCTGGAGATTATAAAACTTAATAATTCACAAAAACCATAAGACTCCGTTAGAAAAACAAAACTGGTAAAATTTCCAGATTTTTAACTCATGACGCCATCAAGAGTAAACCCCTGACGCCGTCAGAATGGACCTGCAGAAATTCTTATGTTAAGTTTTCGGAAAATTTCTGGAAAAACTTGGTCCTACTTCCTGGAAAATCCTGCAAAACTTCATTATGACTCAATACAAGCATTTGACTCTAACAAATACGAATATACATGCTCATTTATTATCGTGGAGAATCATGATCGGTTTGTTTCTTAAAAACTTATTTGGGGTTTCCCCTTACACTTATCTTTTGCAAAAATACTTTTAGGTTGGAGTTAAGACTAGGCCAAACAACAAAGTAAAGTATTTCCGCATTTTATTTGAGAAACATGATCAACCAACAATAAAAATAAAACATGCATACGGAAGCAAATAACAATCAAACAAATAAAATCACACAAACATGGGTTGCCTCCCAAGAAGCGCTTTTTTTTATTTACGAGTCTTGTAGCTAGACTCAAGGTCATGGGTTACTACGTGATTCAGGTGAGTTCCTCGTTGAGGACATCCTTGGGATCAAACTTAGGTTTCAACTTTATATCGGTTTCCTTAGTATGGTATGACCTTTCAAACTTTTCTCCATACGGATCATACAAGGTCATTCTAATATGCCATGATCCGTCACCTTCTTTAGGTGGCTTGTCCCACCTCCATTTACACTTATCCCCCTCTCTTTTCCATTTATTCCTTTCTATGTTAATGGGCATCACGCTTAATAACTCAATCATCTTCCTAAAAATTAAGGGGTCCTCAAAGGGATCTAGCTCTTCATCTCTAACTATGAGTTGTTCTACCGAATGTGTCTTTTCAACAAAGTCTTTTTCTAGATAGAATGGGCATTGAGGTCCTATAAAGTTCCTTTCTATCCAAGGTCCATATCTAGATGGTCTCCTATTCATCTCTACCCAATGCGGTGTTGGTTCATCATCACAATCATAACTATGCTTCTTAACATCATACACCGACCAAGTATCGCCTTCACCTACCGTTATCTTTGATTCCTTGCAATCTATCATGGCACTAGCGGTTGCTAAAAATCCTCTTCCTACCAATAATGGGCATGTAGTGTCACTAACCATGTCTAGGACGTGAAAATCCGCTAATATAGTTAACTTTCCTACGTGAACAACTACATCCTTAATCATTCCAACCGGGTGTGCAATACTCCCATCCGCTAGCCCTATCAATACCTCCGTTTCCTCTAACTTTCCTAGCTTAAGAGCGGTGAATAAGGATAAGGGAATCAAGTTGAGGCTTGACCCTAAATCGGCTAGTGTGTCGAAAGCTTCGGATCTTCCTATCTTACAAGGCAAAACAAATATACCCGGATCATCAAGCTTTTTAGGCAACTTGTTTTGAACGAAGGCGGTCCCATTTTTACCTAGCTTATACTTCTCATATTTTTCTAGGAGGGCACTATAGTAAGGAGCACGCGCTAAGACATCAATGACGGGGCGTTCAAGGTGAAGTTCTTTGAATTCATCGTCAAGGTCTCGCATAAGAGGTGTTTCAACAATGCTTTTGACCGGCTCTATAGTGGGTGTTTTATTTGATTGGTCCTTTTGGGGAACTTGGTTTTGTTTGAAACACGTGCTTGTTGATTTAACCGAGTAGTATTGTAGACACGAAGTGGGTGACAAAACTGAAGATATGGAATTAACGTTTAGTTTCGGATTCTTGATTGTGTCGCTTGGGAGTGCTCCCATTTCTCGGTCATTGAGAACTTTCAACAATGCATCAATTCTAGTGGTCATCTCGCTTTGCTTTTGTTTGAAATCGGCTTCAAACTTAGATATGCGAGCTTCTTGAGATGCCATGAACTTTGACATCAATCCTTCAAGATTGTTGGTACTACCATAGTTTTTAGAAGGACTGTTGTTGAAAGTACGGTTGGATGGTGGACCGTTTGGTTGGTAATGATTAGGCGGATTGGAAGAATTGGATTGATTTTGTTTCCACCTAAGGTTTGGGTGATTTTTCCATGAGGGGTTGTATGAATCACCGTATGTGTTTGGCTCGGGCTTGAAAGTGTACCACTTATCTCCCGCTTCGTCGGTACACGTGGATGCGTAGTCCGCAAAAGCTGTTCCGGGGAGTTCCACACAATCACGAGTGTCATGGGGACCACTACATAATTCGCATGAAGAAGTGATTTTGTTCACTTGGCTTGAAGGCTTCGGAGCTTCGTAAGATTTCATGAGAAACTTGACTTGGTCCTCAAGTTCCATGATCCTACGGTCGGGAGTGCTAGAATTGTTCGAAGGCAAAGATATTGCCTTGACCGTTTTGTTCAAGTCACGGGGATCATTCCAACTTTCGTTGTCATAGAGAGCAAGATCTTCTATGAGTTCCCATGATTGTTCCACACTAAGATCACGTAGCTTACCACCGGCCGATTGGTCAATGGCTCGCCTCGTGGAGATGTCGATATGGTCATAAAAAATTTGGACTTAGAGCCAAAGATCTATGCCATGATGAGGGACTTTTTGGAGTAAGTCCTTGAAACGAGTCCATGCTTCATAAAGAGATTCATTTTGACGTTGTTGGAACATCAAGATGTCATTCCTAAGCTTAGTAGTTCTCCCCGGTGGGAAAAATTGAGCAAGGAAACGAGTGGTGAGATCATGCCATGTGGTGATGGATCCCGCGGGTAAACGCTCAAGCCATTGACTAGCTTGATCCCGTAGAGAGAATTGGAATAGGCATAAACGGGTAGTCTCTCTAGTTTCAACACCTAGGTCTATGGAATCTACAATTTTGAGAAAGTCCTTAAGATGTTGGTTTGGATCTTCGGAACGAAGTCCATGGAATGCACATCCGCTTTGCACCAACCGGATGGTGTCGGATCGCAAGGGGGTCACATTGGCTCCGGTGAGCTCAATGGTGTTTCGGTAGCCTTGATGGCTAGGTCGGGAGTACTCTCCTAAGGTTCGGGGCCTAAGGGGTTCTAGTGGTGGGTTTTGTTGTAGTGGGATGACGGGTTCAAAGATGTTACCACCTTCCATGATGTCGGATGGTAAAGAGTTACGAACAAAGGCACGAAGAAATAAGATAGACTAAAGAAGACCTAAAAATAAAAATAAAATCTTACTAGAAAAGAATCTAACAAGTAGACCTAATAAAAAGAAATCCTAACCTAGACAATAACTATTCCCCAGGCTGCGGCGCCAAAAACTTGATGCGTGGGAATCGCAACAGGCTTTACCTCTCGAGGGATCTCGAGAAGCTTACAACCCCCACCAGGCAGTGTACCTGATCGTTGTAGTATAGTATAGGGACAAGTACCGGGGGATTGATCGTTCAGCTTAGGAATAGTGTCGCTAGGATTAGAAAGCCTAATTACTAGTTCTAAAGGTGAGGGATGATTATTTTTGTATTTTTATGTTTTCTAGAAAGCAAGTAAAATCTCAGGTTTTGAAAGAGTGGGCGGAATTAGTTGCTATTCAACTAACCCAAAACTAAGATGCAATCAAAATAAAATAGTAAAAATGAAAATAAACTAATTATACTAAGGTTGTGAGCAGTAATTGGAGAAAATGTGTTTACTTAGACTTCATTACTCCCTAGATATCTTTTACACGTTAATTACTTGTTATAATTGCATGGATGACGGATCGTATTCCTTAATACCACTCATGGGGTGGCATACATAACTCCCCAATTCTATGAGCTCTTATCTCCTCCTACATCATGACCCAGCACAACTATAGGGATTGTAAACAGTGGCTCATGCATTAAATACAACCAATAAAGACCTAGTACGCCTCGGTTCATGTTTCTTAAGACGTTCAAGCATGTTACCATTTGGAGATCTGCCAGTTTTCTTAAGCCTAACATATAAATCATTCATCCAAAACAAGAATAAACAAGTAATCAACACATAATCAATATCTAGGTTTCATTAGATCTAAGCAAACACAAAAGAGATCTAGCCTAGCATAATGGAATTGAGACAAGAACAAGATATAGACAACCAACACATAGACATATTGATTGAATTAGAAGAACACTTATCTCAATTACAATGCAAGGTATCAAGGGTTTGGAACCCTTGAAAAACCTGTAAAAGTTGCACCAAATTCGTCTTTAGGGTTTCTCCAAAACTTCTCTCCCTTTAATGTAAAAACTAGAAAACTATATATAGGAAAACTGGGCTGACGGCGTCAAGACAACCATGTGACGCCGTCACCTTGCCGCCAAATACTTCCTCGGACGGTCTTGATCTACTTATGACGGCCTATGTGACGCCGTCACCAACCACGGTATTTTATTCTTGGCCTTTTGACGCCGTCAGGATGACTTTTGACAACGTCATCAACTACGGTATTTTATTCATGATGTCTGACGCCGTCAGGGTATAACTCTTGACGCCGTCACCTAGTGTTTCCAGCATGGAAAATTGATACTTTGCCATTTTCTTCACTTTTATGCTCCAAAAACGTCCAAAATGGCTTCTTTTCCAGAATTCACTCTCCAAGTACCTAAAATCACAAAAGGAACGATTTAGGGCAATATTTGATCAAATAAGTTCGGATTCGGGCTTAAATGACCCCCTAAAAACGGATCATTTTTCGCCTCATCATATACCCTTACACTTGATATTTGCTTGTCCTCAAGCAAATGCGCTTTTATTCTACTCAAAAGACAAGTTAGGGGTCATTTAAGACTAATATAAAAGTAATTACAACAAATAATCATTCTACTAAAGACCAAAGACAAGCACGGAGATCATACACAAGCACCTCACAAATAGTGTTTAGATACTCACATCTCTCGGGTGTAATAAAGTAATATAACACTATGGAAATGGAATATATCTCTCACTACCTGTCATAGCAAAATAGATTACCATAGGCTTGGGAAAGGATCAAACCTCCACCACATGGCATAAGCACCTAGGATAAACTATCAAAGAGGTCTTTTAAAGGGTTGTAACGTTAGGTATAGGGATATGAATTACACGGTTTTGTTGGATAAAGGAAGTTTTACTGGTGGCGAGTTAACAATCTTGGTTAATTACATGTACAAGATGCCATTGCTAAGCCAAGACTAGACTCGACTTAAGCTAATAAATAAAAATTAACAAAAACATAAAATCAACATAGAATAAAAAGGGATGGTAGTCCGTATGTTTTTTTTCTCTTTTTTCCTTTTTCTATTTTTTTTTTCTTTTTTCTTGTTTTTTCGATTTTTTTTTTTTTTTTTTTTTTTTTTTTTTTTTTTTTTTTTGCATACACTCTTACCCTACCATCCAAAATAATACATCATAGGGGATGAACATTTCCCTTACACTTGAATCTTTACATACTTTACATTAAACTAATCTAATGACTCGAATTAAGAAAATCAAAACACTTGGAGCACTTTTAAGATTAACGTATATATGGGGGTAATAATATTATGTTCTTCCCCATTACTCCATAAAATAAGTACTTACCCATGAGTCCCAATCGTCCCAAAACAATATGAACAAGGATATGACACGACTTAGCAACCATGTAATCAATTAGAAAGTTAACTTCGGGTTCAACAAATAACAATAATGCACTAAAGATGATCGCGTACACGGAAGGCTAAGGCGATTTGGTTGTACATTTAAGTGGGGTGTAACAAATTCTTCCTTTAAGTAAGATGCTTAAAGTTAGAAACGAAAAGATAGGCTCGGAGGGGTGTACTAGGGGTTTCGTGTACTAAAAATGAGTACAACGCTAAGGGTGTGGGAAAAATTAGTTGACTTAACTAGCCAAGTAATATGACTTAAATGGTCAAGTAATTATGATACAGGTTTAACACAAGGGTGATCCTAATGCCTCTTATCATGTAGTAAATCCTACCACACGAATGTAGTCTCACTAGCGGTCTTGGGATGCATCACTAACGCAAGTTCTAGAATCTAAATGCTACCGGTACACTCATAAGCACTAATAGTAAATGCTTTTCCTATCAAATCTAAAGGCGAGCCTCACATTTTTGGGTGGAAAATTTTTCTGAATATACGGTTATGTGCTAGTCATACAATCTCCTATCCATGAGACGCTTGCTATGGCTAAAGTTTCACTCCTAAATGTTGTAAAAAATTTTAAATTTGGCGCTAAAATTACACTAACAAGCATTTCTCATAGTTTTATTACACATCTACCATTAAACAAAACAAACTCAAGCGAAAGTGCATATGTAAGGTATCATCTTTTTACCCTCCCCTTACACTTAAGATGAACATTGTCCCCAATGTTCAAGTAAAGAATGTAAAAGTGAAAAAAGTAAAGAGAATGAAATCAAATACTCCCCTGATTCGCTCGGTATGGATTATAGGTGGCCAGGTTAAATCTTCTTCCAAGAAACCGAACAATCAAAGCTTCCCTTCCAGAATATAAATCATCTCCTTGTCGAACATAACCTGTGAAACCTGACAAAATAGACAAGACAACCTCGTGTAAAATCGGCGGCATCCTATATAAGTTCCTAAATCCTAGAAAACAAAGTAAGATATAATGCTTGTGGAATGAAGTTTGCAGATTTCCTGGAGATTATAAAACTTAATAATTCACAAAAACCATAAGACACCGTTAGAAAAACAAAACTGGTAAAATTTCCAGATTTTTAACTCCTGACGCCGTCAAGAGTAAACCCCTGACGCCGTCAGAATGGACCTGCAGAAATTCTTATGTTAAGTTTCCGGAAAATTTCTGGAAAAACTTGGTCCTACTTCCTGGAAAATCCTGCAAAACTTCATTATGACTCAATACAAGCATTTGACTCTAACAAATACGAATATACATGCTCATTTATTATCGTGGAGAATCATGATCGGTTTGTTTCTTAAAAACATATTTGGGGTTTCCCCTTACACTTATCTTTTGCAAAAATACTTTTAGGTTGGAGTTAAGACTATGCCAAACAACATAGTAAAGTATTTCCACATTTTATTTGAGAAACATGATCAACCAACAATAAAAATAAAACATGCATACGGAAGCAAATAACAATCAAACAAATAAAATCACACAAACATGGGTTGCCTCCCAAGAAGCGCTTTTCTTTATTTACGAGTCTTGTAGCTAGACTCAAGGTCATGGGTTACTACGTGATTCGGGTGAGTTCCTCGTTGAGGACATCCTTGGGATCAAAATTAGGTTTCAACTTTCTATCGGTTTCCTTAGTATGGTATGACCTTTCAAACTTTTCTCCATCCGGATCATACAAGGTCATTCTAATATGCCATGATCCATCACCTTCTTTAGGTGGCTTGTCCCACCTCCATTTACACTTATCCCCCTTTCTTTTCCATTTATTCCTTTCTATGTTAATGGGCATCACGCTTAATAACTCAATCCTCTTCCTAAAAATTAAGGGGTCCTCAAAGGGATCTAGCTCTTCATCTCTAGCTATGAGTTGTTCTACCGAATGTGTCTTTTCAACAAAGTCTTTTTCTAGATAGAATGGGCATTGAGGTCCTATAAAGTTCCTTTCTATCCAAGGTCCATATCTAGATGGTCTCCTATTCATCTCTACCCAATGCGGTGTTGGTTCATCATCACAATCATAACTATGCTTTTTAACATCATACACCGACCAAGTATCGCCTTCACCTACCGTTATCTTTGATTCCTTGCAATCTATCATGGCACTAGCGGTTGCTAAAAATCCTCTTCCTACCAATAATGGGCATGTACTGTCACTAACCATGTCTAGGACGTGAAAATCCGCTAATATAGTTAACTTTCCTACGTGAACAACTACATCCTTAATCATTCCAACCGGGTGTGCAATACTCCCATCCGCTAGCCCTATCAATACCTCCGTTTCCTCTAACTTTCCTAGCTTAAGAGCGGTGAATAAGGATAAGGGAATCAAGTTGAGGCTTGACCCTAAATCGGCTAGTGTGTCGAAAGCTTCGGATCTTCCTATCTTACAAGGCAAAACAAATATACCCGGATCATCAAGCTTTTTAGGCAACTTGTTTTGAACGAAGGCGGTCCCATTTTTACCTAGCTTATACTTCTCATATTTTTCTAGGAGGGCACTATAGTAAGGAGCACGCGCTAAGACATCAATGACGGGGCGTTCAAGGTGAAGTTCTTTGAATTCATCATCAAGGTCTTGCGTAAGAGGTGTTTCAACAATGCTTTTGACCGGCTCTATAGTGGGTGTTTTATTTGATTGGTCCTTTTGAGGAACTTGGTTTTGTTTGAAACACGTGCTTGTTGATTTAACCGAGTAGTATTGTGGACACAAAGTGGGTGACAAAACTGAAGATATGGAATTAACGTTTAGTTTCGGATTCTTGATTGTGTCGCTTGGGAGTGCTCCCATTTCTCGGTCATTGAGAACTTTCAACAATGCATCAATTCTAGTGGTCATCTCGCTTTGCTTTTGTTTGAAATCGGCTTCAAACTTAGATATGCGAGCTTCTTGAGATGCCATGAACTTTGACATCAATCCTTCAAGATTGTTAGTACTACCATAGTTGTTAGAAGGATTGTTGTTGAAAGTACGGTTGGATGGTGGACCGTTTGGTTGGTAACAATTAGGCGGATTGGAAGAATTGGATTGATTTTGTTTCCACCTAAGGTTTGGGTGATTTTTCCATGAGGGGTTGTATGAATCACCGTATGTGTTTGGCTCGGGCTTGAAAGTGTACCACTTATCTCCCGCTTCGTCGGTACACGTGGATGCGTAGTCCGCAAAAGCTGTTCCGGGGAGTTCCACACAATCACGAGTGTCATGGGGACCACTACATAATTCGCATGAAGAAGTGATTTTGTTCACTTGGCTTGAAGGCTTCGGAGCTTCGTAAGATTTCATGAGAAACTTGACTTGGTCCTCAAGTTCCATGATCCTACGGTCGGGAGTGCTAGAATTGTTCGAAGGCAAAGATATTGCCTTGACCGTTTTGTTCAAGTCACGGGGATCATTCCAACTTTCGTTGTCATAGAGAGCAAGATCTTCTATGAGTTCCCGTGATTGTTCCGCACTAAGATCACGTAGCTTACCACCGGCCGATTGGTCAATGGCTCGCCTGGTGGAGATGTCGATATGGTCATAAAAAATTTGGACTTGGAGCCAAAGATCTATGCCATGATGAGGGACTTTTTGGAGTAAGTCCTTGAAACGAGCCCATGCTTCATAAAGAGATTCATTTTGACGTTGTTGGAACATCAAGATGTCATTCCTAAGCTTAGTAGTTCTCCCTGGTGGGAAAAATTGAGCAAGGAAACGAGTGGTGAGATCATCCCATGTGGTGATGGATCCCGCGGGTAAACGCTCAAGCCATTGACTAGCTTGATCCCGTAGAGAGAATTGGAATAGGCGTAAATGGGTAGTCTCTCTAGTTTCAATACCTAGGTCTATGGAATCTACGATTTTGAGAAAGTCCTTAAGATGTTGGTTTGGATCTTCGGAACGAAGTCCATGGAATGCACATCCGCTTTGCACCAACCGGATGGTGTCGGATCGCAAGGGGGTCACATTGGCTCCGGTGAGCTCAATGGTGTTTCGGTAGCCTTGATGGCTAGGTCGGGAGTACTCTCCTAAGGTTCGGGGCCAAAGGGGTTCTAGTGGTGGGTTTTGTTGTGGTGGGATGACGGGTTCAAAGATGTTACCACCTTCCATGATGTCGGATGGTAAAGAGTTACGAACAAAGGCACGAAGAAATAAGATAGACTAAAGAAGACCTAAAAATAAAAATAAAATCTTACTAGAAAGGAATCTAGCAAGTAGACCTAATAAAAAGAAATCCTAACCTAGACAATAACTATTCCCCAGGCTGCGGCGCCAAAAACTTGATGCGTGGGAATCGCAACAGGCTTTACCTCTCGAGGGATCTCGTGAAGCTTACAACCCCCACCAGGCAGTGTACCTGATCGTTGTTGTATAGTATAGTGACAAGTACCGGGGGATTGATCGTTCAGCTTAGGAATAGTGTCGCTAGGATTAGAAAGCCTAATTACTAGTTCTAAAGGTGAGGGATGATTATTTTTGTATTTTTATGTTTTCTAGAAAGCAAGTAAAATCTCAGGTTTTGAAAAAGTGGGCGGAATTAGTTGCTATTCAACTAACCCAAAACTAAGATGCAATCAAAATAAAATAGTAAAAATGAAAATAAACTAATTATACTAAGGTTGTGAGCAGTAATTGGAGAAAATGTGTTTACTTAGACTTCATTACTCCCTAGATATCTTTTACACGTTAATTACTTGTTATAATTGCATGGATGACGGATCGTATTCCTTAATACCACTCATGGGGTGGCATACATAACTCCCCAATTCTATGAGCTCTTATCTCCTCCTACATCATGACCCAGCACAACTATAGGGATTGTAAACAGTGGCTCATGCATTAAATACAACCAATAAAGACCTAGTACGCCTCGGTTCATGTTTCTTAAGACGTTCAAGCATGTTACCGTTTGGAGATCTGCCAGTTTTCTTAAGCCTAACATATAAATCATTCATCCAAAACAAGAATAAACAAGTAATCAACACATAATCAATATCTAGGTTTCATTAGATCTAAGCAAACACAAAAGAGATCTAGCCTAGCATAATGGAATTGAGACAAGAACAAGATATAGACAACCAACACATAGACATATTGATTGAATTAGAAGAACACTTATCTCAATTACAATGCAAGGTATCAAGGGTTTGGAACCCTTGAAAAACCTGTAAAAGTTGCACCAAATTCGTCTTTAGGGTTTCTCCAAAACTTCTCTCCCTTTAATGTAAAAACTAGAAAACTATATATAGGAAAACTGGGCTGACGGCGTCAAGACAACCATGTGACGCCGTCACCTCGCCGCCAAATACTTCCTCGGACGGTCTTGATCTACTTATGACGGCCTATGTGACGCCGTCACCAACCACGGTATTTTATTCTTGGCCTTTTGACGCCGTCAGGATGACTTTTGACGCCGTCATCAACTACGGTATTTTATTCATGATGTCTGACACCGTCAGGGTATAACTCTTGACGCCGTCACCTAATGTTTCCAGCATGGAAAATTGATACTTTGCCGTTTTCCTCACTTTTATGCTCCAAAAACGTCCAAAATGGCTTCTTTTCCAGAATTCACTCTCCAAGTACCTAAAATCACAAAAGGAACGATTTAGGGCAATATTTGATCAAATAAGTTCGGATTCGGGCTTAAATGACCCCCTAAAAACGGATCATTTTTCGCCTCATCAGGAATCAAGTTGAGGCTTGATCCTAGGTTGGCTAGTGTGTCGAAAGCTTCGGATTTTCCTATCTTACAAGGCAAAACAAATATACTCGGATCATCAAGCTTCTTAGGCAACTTGTTTTGAATGAAGGCGGTCTCATTTTTACCCAATTTAAGTTTCTCATATTTCTCTAGGAGGGCACTATAGTAGGGAGCACAGGCTAGGAAATCAATGACGGGGCATTCAAGGTGGAACTCCTTGAATTCATCGTGAAGGTCTTGTGTAGGAGGTGTTTCAACTATGTTATTGACCAGTTTAATATCGGATGTTTTATTCAATTGGTCCTTTTGAAGAATTTAGGTTTGCTTGAAACACGTGCTCATTGCTTTGACCGAATAGTATTGTGGACAAGAAGTAGGTGACGAAACTGATGAGGCGAAAAATGAACTGTTTTTAGGGGGTCATTTTAGCCCGGATTCGAATTTATTTGATCAAATATTGCCCTAAATCGTTCCTTTTGTCATTTTAGGTACTTTTGGAGTGAATTCTGGAAAAGGAAGTATTTTGGACGTTTTTGGAGCATAAAAGTGAAGAAAACGACAAAGTCTTAATTTTTCTTGCTGGGAACAGTACCTGACGGCGTCACATGCTCCTTAATGACGGCGTCAAGAGTAATACAAGAGGTGGAAGTGGATAAAGTCCGTGACGATCCAGAAGAGATTTACACTATGGGCATGATGGCGTCATCCAAGGTCGTCATGGTACAAATACAAGTGACGGCCCAGAGTAGAAGTGCACATGACGGCGTCAAAGCTGGATCTAGGCAATCCGATTTCATTATGGGTGGCGAGTTGACGGCATCAGAAATTCCTTCTTGACGTCGTCACCCTGTAAAATCTATATATAGTTTTGCAATTTTCATTCATTAGGGAGAACAAGTAGGGTGTAACTTTAGAGAGAAACCCTAGTATGAATATTACAGCTTTTTCAAGGGTTTTTACCCTTTGAAACCTTTCATGTTCAATTGAGATAAGTACTCTTTCAATTCAATCAGTATGTCTATATGTTGCTTGAATATATCTTACACTTGTCTTGAATTTAACATGGTTGGCTAGATCTCTTGTGTGTTTGCTTAGATGTAGTGAAACGTAGATGTTAATTATGGGTTGATTGTTTGTTTATAGTTGTTAAGGATGATTGTATTCGATGTTAGGCTTAAGAAAACTGGCAGACTTCCATTGGTGACATGCTTGAACGTCTTAAGAAACATGATCAGAGGTGTACTTTGATTTTTGGTTGTATTTAATGTGTAGGAGAATTCTAATGATCCCATGTTAGGAGCTTCTAACGGCTCGACATAGGAGTGAAGTAGGATCCTATAGAGTTAGGGAATATTGTACACGGCCCTACAACTGATATTAAGGAATACGATCCGTCATCCATGCAATTGTAACAAACTATCAACCTGTAAAAGATATCTAGGGAGTAATGAAACCTAAGCAAACACAACTCTCCCTATTATTGTTCACACCACTAGTTCAATCAGATTTATTTTCATTTCTGTTATTTTATTTTGATTGCACCTTTAGTTATTGGGTTAGTTGACTAGCAACTAATTCCGCCCACTCTTCCAAAAACCGAGATTTTATTTGCTTTTATAAAAATATAAAAATACAAAAAGAATCACCCCTCATCTCTAGACCTAGTTTTTAGGCTTTCTAATCCTAGCGACACTATTCCTGAGTTGAACGATCAATCCCCCGGTACTTGTCACTATACTATACTACAACGATCAGGTACACTGCCTGGTGGGGGTTGTAAGCTTCTCGAGATCCCTCGAGAGGTAAAGCCTAGTGCGATTCCCAGGTATCAGAAACCGATGATATGGCATTAACGTTTAGTTTCGGGTTCTTGACCGTGTCGCTTGGGAGTGCTCCCATTTCTCGGTCACTGAGAACTTTCAACAATATGTCGATTTTATTGGTCATCTCACTTTGCTTTTGTTTGAAATCGGCTTCAAACTTAGATATGCGAGCTTCTTGAGATGCCATAAACTTGGACATCAATCCTTCAAGATTATTGGTACTACCATAGTTACTAGAAGGATTGTTGTTGAAAGTACGGTTAGAGGGTGGACCGTTTGGTTGGTAACGATTAGGTGGATTGGAAGAATTGTTTTGGGGCACGTTTTGGTTTTGTTTCCACCTAAGGTTCGGGTGATTTTTCAAAGAAGGGTTGTAGGAATCAACGTAAGGGTTTGGCTCAGGTTTGAAAGTGTACCACTTGGCTCCTGCTTCGTCGGTACGCGAAGATGCGTAATCCGGAAAAGCTTGTCCGGGGAGTTCCACGCAACCACGAGTGTCATGGGGACCACTACATAGTTCGCATGAAGAAGTGATTTTGTCCACTTGGCTTGAAGGCTTAGGAACTTCGTAGGATTTCATGAGAAAGTTGACTTGGTCCTCAAGTTCCATGATCCTACGGTCGGGAGTGCTAGAATTGTTCGAAGGAAAAGATATTGCCTTGACCATTTTGTTTAAATCACGGGGATCATTCCAACTTTCGTTGTCATAGAGAGCAAGATCTTCTATGAGTTCCCATGATTCTTCCCCACTTAGATCACGTAGCTTGCCACCGGCCGATTGGTCAATGGTTCTCCTTGTGGAGAGATCGATATGGTCATAGAAGATTTGGACTTGGAGCCAAAGATCTATGCCATGATGAGGGACTTTTTGGAGTAAGTCTTTGAAACGAGTCCATGCTTCATATAGAGTTTCACGTTGACGTTGTTGGAACATCAAGATATCATTTCTAAGCTTGGTAGTTCTCCCAAGTGGGAAAAATTGAGCAAGGAAACGAGTAGTGAGATCATCCCATGAGGTGATGGATCCCGTGGGTAAACGTTCAAGCCATTGACTAGCTTGATCACGTAGAGAGAATTGGAATAGACGTAATCGGGTCGACTCTCTAGTTACAACATCAAGGTCTATGGAATTTATGATTTTAAGGAAATCCTTAAGATGTTGATTAGGATCTTCGGAACGAAGTCCATGGAATGCACATCCGCTTTGCACCAACCGGATGGTGTCGGATCGCAAGGGGGACACATTGGCTCCTTGAGTGAGCTCAATATTGTTTCGATAGCCTTGGTGGCTAGGACGGGAATACTCTCCTAAAGTTCGGGGCCTAGGAGGTTGGTTTGCAAGTGGTGGGTTTTGTGGTTGGTTTTGTTGTGGTGGGTTGATGGGTTCAAAGATGTTACCACCTTCCATGATGTCGGATGGTAAAGGTCATGAACAACGAAACGAAGAAATAAGATAGACTAAAGAAGACCTAAAAAAATAAAAATAAAACCTTACTAGAAAGGTGATTGGTGCTAAACAGTCAGATAATATTAACCAAGTTATGGTCAACAAGTCAGACAGCCTAAACCAATACTCCGGTGAGTTTAGTGTTTCCCCGGATCGTTAGATCCCAACGAGATGTGAAATAATTGAGTTGCCAACTGAAAAATAGGAACAAGGATCAAAGAACCAATCCTAAAGAACTTCCACAAGTTCCCTAACCCAGGGCAATCCACAGTCAACCCTGCTCCAGCTTGTTCATCTTCTTCATTGATTTTTTTTATTTTCTACTTATTTTTCTTGATTTTTTATCTATTTTTGAGTTTTATTATTACAGCTGATTTTTAGGTTACTTATAGCTCTCAGAAGCTTTATAACAAACTTATATGAGCTTATGAGTTCATTACAACAATCCTTAACATCATTCAAAATGACATGAGATTTTTAATGAAACATATTTGCATAACATTAAATTGAAACTGAAACACTATAATTGATACTTCAAAAAGATTTATTACACACTGAAAATGATTGAGAAAGTACTTAGGGACTTAGAACAATACTGGAAATTGAAATCTTAACTATTCGACATACATAAATTGAAAATTAAACTAGATATCCTCCACATTGCTTCCTTTCTTCAACTTTATAGACTTTTTGGGCTTCCCACATGTGTCTGAACAAATCCCATCAATATTTGTGGCCATTGGATTACTCAGAGTAATTTTTGACCTTTGGATCGTTTTGGCGCCAAAAACTCAATAGGTGGCAAGGAGATATTTTGAGGCTTATTAAGGATTTGTGGAGTGTTGTGGAGTTGTCAGGAAGACAATTGGTACATTAGGTATGGATTTTGAGTCAAGTAGCATGAAAACAGGGGATGTAAACTAGTTTGGAGGGAAAAACTGTGAAGACAGCATTTAATGGAGATGAGATAGGTGTAGGATGGTGGAAGGGAGTTGGTGGTGAGTTGTATTGGTGAGGTGGAGGTGCAAGGTGGCACAAAACCACCTGGTATGGTGGTCTGTGTGGAGGTGGTGGTATTGGGAGGGATGGGTGAACAGTGTCTGGTGTTTGACCCGGGTCAACGCCCGCGTTTTTAATATAAAGGGTGCATTGGGTTTACTTGGTGGGCTGGGTAAAAACTGGGCTCAAAAAGGGTTGGGCTAGGTTAGTGTTTGGATTGGGTTGGTTTTAGTTTTGGGGTTTATTAATAAAATGGGGTCCGGTTTGGTTATTTAGTGAACAAGGACCAATTATGTAATTTTGACAAAAGTGAGGGACTGAAATTGTAATATTTCCCAAACACTCATAAGGGTGTAATTTGCCAAGAACCAATAATACAAGGACCAAATTCATATGTTACCATTTTTCAAAATTACCGGGGACCTTTTCTGCCAATTCCACAAACTCCAGGGACCTATTCTGTAATTTTCTGAAAGTTGAAGGGTTTATTTTGTAACTTCTCAAAAGTTATCATAAGGACCAATTTTGTCAATTTAGAATAGTGAAAGGCTTATTTTTCTTATTTTTGTATTTACAAAACCTTAGGGACTATTTTTGACATTTTCTAATCTTGAGGGACCAAAGTTGTAAATATGTGATTTTAAACTTTAAAGGACTATTTCTTACAACTTATGAATCCCAAGGACCTTTTATGACATTTGTACAAGTTTTGATTTACCAGGGACTAGTTTTGTCAATTTTCTAAAGTTCAGGGACTGAAACTGTAAATTATGTGAAATGTTTTGTTTTTCATCAGTTTTCAATCCTTATGCATAATAACACAATCCAGGGATAATTTTATGTATTTCAAGGCATTCCTGTGCGTTTTCATATGTTTTTGCAGTTTAAATGTAACAGAAATGATGAGTATTTACACACTCATCAATCCCCCACACTAAACTATTGCTAGTCCCTAGCAATCTATTTGAGAAAAAATTAATGGATTTTTACTCTTTACCAAAAGCCATCACTTCTGGAGTAGCCAGGTGTAAGAACTGTGGCACACCTGATAACCGTGTGATTTTTAGCAAACCACCAGCTGTCAACGGATTTGATTTGTCTTTACCAGAAGCCGTTTGCTTCTGGACTAGCCAACTCTTGATGGAATAGTCAACATCTTGGTGAGCTGATTACCAATTATGGATTTTCTACGGCCTTTACCACAAGCCATAATCTTGCGGGCTAGCCAACTCATTAGCTTTTTAGGATAATGGGGAGTTGAGGAACCATACAATTTTTGGCAAATTGCAAGCCATCAACGGTTTTGAGATGTCTTTACCAAGAGCCGTTTGCTCCTGGACTAGCCAATCCTGTTGTGGGTTAGACATGGAGGATTGATACCATTTATTGCATTTCTAAGTGTGAAAAAACTTTAAATTTTGATCAAATGAGGGTGCTTGATGGAACATGTGTTTGAATTCGTGAGAATCCCCCCCCCCCCCCCCCCCACACTTAGAAATGAATATTGCCCTCAATATTCAAAACACCGGGTGTTAAACCGATACTTAGAACGTAAGAAGGAAATATTAATAACCTTTATTTTAGGCTATTTACATACAAACTCACTTTTTTCTTTTGTTTTGAACTTTTTTTTTTTTTTTTTTTTTTTTTTTTTTTTTTTTTTATCAAGATATATACATATATACAACATGTGGGGCATCTCCCCCACACTAGGTGGTAGAAAAGAGAAAGAAATCAGAAATATGAGTGAAAACCCATATTGCTATGCTTTTGATTACCGAGTCACTAGCTTGACTCGACCTCGAATTGATTTGTCCATGAGGTAGCTTGTTTTTGATTCCCGAGTCACTAGCTTGACTCGACCCCGAATTTAATTGTCCTTGGGGAAAGTTTGGAGATCCGGGACAACCATGTTTGGGATGTCCTCTCCAAAGTAGTGTTTCACACGATGGCCATTTACTTTAAAACAGGGACCGTCGTTTTGAGATAACTCAACGGTACCATATGGATAAACCTTAGTGATAGTAAATGGACCAGTCCAGCGGGTTTTTAATTTACCCGAGAAGATCTTTAATCTAGAGTTAAAGAGAAGTACTCGATCACCAACGTTAAAAACGCGGTTCTTTATTTTTGAGTCATGTATTCTCTTTGTTTTTTCTTTATAGATTAAAGAGTTCTCGTAAGCCTGATCACGTAGTTCATTTAATTCATTCATTTGAACGTTTCTGTGATCACCCGCAGTTTTGAGGTCAAAGTTGGCATGTTTCAAAGCCCAGTAGGCTTTGTGCTCAAGTTCCATCGGCAGATGACATGTCTTTCCGTACACAAGCTTGTAAGGTGTACACCTAATGGGTGTTTTATAAGCTGTACGAAAATCCCATAGTGCATCATCTAATTTATCCGACCAGGCAGCACGGTTTTCACCAACAGTCCTCTCAAGTATCCTTTTGATACCACGATTTGAAACCTCCACTTGCCCACTTGTTTGTGGGTGATACGCGGTAGAAAGACGGTGGGTTACACCATACTTTTGCATGACTTTGTCAAATTTGTCATTGCAGAAATGCGTACCACGATCACTTATAATAGCACGTGGAGTTCCAAAACGGCAAAAAGAGATTTAAGGAATTTCACTACAACTCGGGCATCATTTGTGTGTAAAGCTTTTGCTTCAACCCAATTTGATAAATAATCAACTGCCACAAGTATGTACTCGTTTCCTCTGGATGATGGAAATGGCCCCATAAAGTCAATGCCCCAGATATCAAATATTTCACATACTTGAATAGCATTTTGTGGCATCTCATTTCTTTGTGAAATGTTTCCATGATGCTGACAAGCGTCACAGATTTTAATGAGATCCTGAGCATCTTTATAAATTGTGGGCCAGAAGAATCCGGAATCAAACACCTTTTTGGCGGTGTAATTAGGACTATGATGTCCCCCAGTGGGTCCAGCATGGCAAGCCTTAAGAATTTCAGTGGCTTCCTGTCCATATACACACCGTCGGATGACTTGATCCGCACAGATTTTGAATAAGTAGGGGTCATCCCAGAAGTAATGTTTAACATCCTTAAAGAATTTATTCTTCTGTTGGGTTGACATCCCTTTCACAACAAAGTTACCCGCATGGTAGTTTGCGAAATCGGCAAACCATGGGGTAGTAGAATCTCCACGAAAAGCAACCGCATTGAGTGTTTCGAGAGGAAATGTTTCATTTATTTCCTTTTTCTCATACACATTTTGATGAGGGTTCTCTAATCGGGACAAATGATCAGCAGCCAGGTTCTCAGCTCCTTTTTTATCACGAATAATGATATCAAATTCCTGGAGGAGGAGAACCCAACGGAGCAATCTCGGCTTTGCATCTTGTTTTGCAAATAGATATTTAAGAGCCGAGTGATCCGTATACACTACGCTTTTAGTCAAGATTAAGTATGTCCGAAATTTCTTGAAAGCATACACCACAGCTAATAATTCTTTTTCTGTAGTGGTGTAATGTGTTTGAGCTTCGTTCATAGTTTTGCTTGCGTAGTGGATAGGCTGAAAGTGTTTCGTTTTGCGTTGCCCCAAGACTGCACCGATAGCAAAATCACTTGCATCGCACATAAGCTCGAAGGGTAAATCCCAGTCGGGGGCAATAAGAATGGGTGCCTCAGTAAGCTTTTTCTTTAATGTTTCAAAAGCTTCGATGCACTCTGGTGAGAAGATAAAAGGAGTATCCTTTTCAAGGAGATGGGTCATAGGCCGTGAGATTTTAGAAAAATCTTGTATAAATCGACGATAGAAACCGGCATGACCCAAAAAACTCCTAATACCTTTGACGGTAGTAGGGTGAGGCAGTTTTGCAATGACATCAACCTTAGCTCTGTCAACCTCAATACCATTCTTGGAAATCTTATGGCCGAGGACAATGCCCTCTTTGACCATAAAGTGACTCTTTTCCCCATTTAGACATAGATTGGTGTCTTTACACCTTTTCAACATTTTTTCTAAATTGGTGAGACATGTTTGGAATGAATCCCCAATGACCGAAAAGTCATCCATAAAGACCTCCATAGTTTTACCGATCATGTCGGTAAATATAGCCATCATGCACCTCTGGAACGTACCTGGAGCATTACATAAGCCAAAAGGCATACGTTTATAAGCAAAGGTTCCATAAGGGCATGTAAAGGTAGTCTTTTCTTAATCTGATGGATCAATGGGGATTTGGAAGTATCCTGAGAAACCATCAAGGAAACAACAGTACTCGTTTCCTGCTAATCTCTCAAGCATCTGGTCCATAAAGGGCAGCGGAAAGTGGTCTTTGCGGGTGGCGTCATTTAACTTACGATAGTCAATGCAAACACGCAATCCGGTAACCTGCCGAGTTGGAATCAACTCATTTTCCTCATTAGTGACAACAGTAATGCCACCCTTTTTTGGGACACAATGAATGGGACTAACCCATGGACTGTCAGAGATAGGGTAAATCAATCCTGCATCAAGAAGTTTAAGAACCTCTTGTTTAATCACATCATGGATTTTTGGATTCACCCTTCTTTGATGTTGCACTGCAGGCTTGAAGTCATCCTCCATCAAGATTTTGTATGTACAAAAATCTGGGTTAATACCCTTAATATCGGAGAGTTTCCAAGCAATTGCTTGCTTGTTTGACTTCAAGACCTTTATGAGAGCACTCTTCTCCTCAACACTTAAACCTTTAGCAATAATGACGGGTAATTTATCATCACCCTCCAAGAATGCGTATTCAAGATGAGGAGGTAAGTCCTTGAGTTCGACCTCAGGAAAATCATCAGTTTCCTCAACATATTTGATTTCCTGATTATGAAGTTGTACGGGAGGGAGTGGAGGAGAATTGTCTTGGTTTAGCAATCTCTCAAGGAGAAGAATATCTCCCTCCAGATCAATCTCAGTGTTATCAATTCCCGATGGAACTGAATCACTTTTGAGAAAAACCTCGACCTCTTCCAAAAGAAAATCACTTCCCTCAAACGGAGTGAGAGAAGGGGAAGAGTCGGAAATGATAGGTTCAGATGATGAAGTGGCATCCCCACTCACAGAATTATGAGAATAACCAAGAAACTCTTGAAAGTACTCCTCAGAAGCAATGTCTATGATATCTATTTGATTAACTGCTTCAGAATCATAATTGGAGGAGTACCTCGAGGTTTGATCGAGGTTAAATGTAACAGCTTCATTACCCACACAAAGAGTGATTTCTTGCTCAAATACATTGATAAGAGCACGGCCCGTTCTAAGGAAACCCCTCCCAACAATGAGAGGGACCCTTTGATCAGCATCGAAATCAACCACTACAAAGTCAGCGGGGAGATGAAATTCTCCTACCTTCACAAACACGTCTTCGGCAATGCCGAGAGGACGAGATATCGATCGGTCTGCAAGCTCTAAAGTCATGCAGGTAGGAGTAAGATCAGGAAGAGAAAGTTTCTTCCAAACTGAGTACGGCATTAGGTTGATACTTGCACCAAGATCGGCCAAGGCATAGCAATCAACCATTCCCGGAAATACACACGGTATTAGAAATTTTCCAGGATCTCCCAGCTTCTCGGGAAGCTTCTTTAAAAGAACTGTTGAGCAGTTCTCATTCAAGGGAGTCTTTGCCATTTCAAACAGTTTCTCTTTGTTGCTTAACAAGTGTTTGATTGTCGATGCAAATTTGGGCATCAGAATAATAGCATCCGCAAAGCTAATGTCAAAATGCAAATCTTGGAAGATTTGAAAGAATTTATCCATCTGGTGACTAGCTTTTTCACGGAGCTTTTGTTCACTCAAGCGTGAGGGGTAAGGAATAGAGGAGGTAGAAGGTCTGGACTGAGGTGTTTCAACTGGAATATCATTTGGTTCAAAAACAACTCTAGGTTTTGGTTTGGGTTTCGGGACAACATGAGGTCGGACGTCTTGGGTACCTCCCTTATGAGTAGGAAGTACTTCGTCCTTATTTACCTCGACGTTATTTTCCATTACCTTGGGAGAAGAAGTTGAAGGGGTAGTGGGAACAGTAGGTCCATCATATTAAACTCCGCTCCTAGTTGTGATCGCCTTTGCATCGCCCCTCGGGTTTGTGATCGTGTTGCTCGGAAGTTTTCCAGAGCCCGAGGGTTGTTCATTTAAAGATTTCTTAATTTCAGAAATCTGGCTGACCAACAACCTGTTTGTCTCTTCTTGAGTTTTCATGAACTGCTTTAACAACTCATCGGATGATGGTTGTGGAGCTGGGAGAATGGCTTGTGTTTGGTTAGGGAAATTTTGTACACGGTTATTTTGATTATAACCTTGTTGTGGTTGAAAATTCCCTTGATTTGGATTACCATTTCCCTGAAAATGATTTCCGGGGTTGAAATTGTTTCTGTTAAAGTTTCCTTGATTGTGGAAACCTTGATTCTGTCCAGGATGGAAATTCCCTTGGTTTTGATAACCTTGGTTCATTCGTGGTTGGTTCTGGTTTCGGTTTTGCAAATTTGGGTTTTGATTAAACCCGGGTGGTCCCATATGTGTATTAGCACGGTAACTTGGTTCCATTTGAGGACGGTATTGATTACCTCCCTGATTTGTAGTACCGGCTAGGGCATTGGCTTCAAAAGGACTACCATCGGTGGCAGTACAATTGTAGTAAGCATGTGGGCCACCACAAGTGACACAAACTTCCACCTTTTTTACTTCAGCATGTGAAGGGTTTTGTGTGAAAGTGACTTTTTTCTGGTTTGAGATAACCAAAGCTTGAATGGCGTCCGTGAGTTTGTCTATCTTAGCATCGGTGCTAGAAGTACTCACGGGCGATGAAGTAGAAGGACCAGCACTCACTTGGGAGTTATATGGCTTTGTGCGTGTAGTGCGGACTTTGGACTTATTTTCAATGATTTCTAAAGCTTCTTTTGTGGTTTTGCTCAAAAAATTACCTCCCGCGGAGGCATTGAGAGAATCTTGGTCAGAGTGACTCACACCATTATAAAACGTGTCAATTTGCATTAATTCAGTGAAACCATGATGAGGACATCGACGAAGCAATTCTTTGAAACGATCCCAAGCGTCACCAAACGATTCATCAAATCTTTGAGTAAATTTGATGATTTCATTTTTAAGACTTGTCGTTCTGGACGGGGGAAAAAATTCGTTTACAAATTTGGTAACTAAATCTTCCCATGAGTGTATTGAACGAGGAGGTTGTTTTTCCAGCCAAATCCGGGCTGCTCCCTCAAGAGAAAATGGGAAAAGAAGAAGTTTGACTGCTTCAGAAGGGACGTTCTTGTATTTGATGGTTGAAGTAATTTTATTAAACCATCGAATATGAGCATAGGGATCATCCCTCTCAAAACCATAAAATTGGCTTGAAGTTACTAGATTTAGTAACCCGGTTTTGAGCTCAAAGTATTCAGCCACGATGGCTGGGACAACAATAGCGTCTCCGTAACCCTCAATGGGTGCTTGGAGAAGCTCATTCATCGGACGGTCTTCCGCCATGATAACTTTCTTAGGTGAAACAGCACGTTCCTCAGATACGGCTGTTGGGGCAGAACGTCTACGGCGTCTTCGAGGAATTCTAACAAGCTCGCGTAAAGGGCTTGTTGACCTAGAAGAACGAGTGCGCATGCACTAGAGACGACTCTAAGAATCCTTAGAGTGACGAGAAATTACAAATAGAAAATAAAATATGAACAAAAAGATGATATATAACAAAGTGTGAAAATTCAAACTCACAGATATTTCAAAAAGTCGTAATACGCAGCACACCTCCCCGGCAGCGGCGCCAAATTTTGATTGGTGCTAAACAGTCAGATAATATTAACCAAGTTATGGTCAACAAGTCAGACAGCCTAAACCAATACTCCGGTGAGTTTAGTGTTTCCCCGGATCCTTAGATCCCAACGAGATGTGAAATAATTGAGTTGCCAACTGAAAACTAGGAACAAGGATCAAAGAACCAATCCTAAAGAACTTCCACAAGTTCCCTAACCCAGGGCAATCCACAATCAACCCTGCTCCAGCTTGTTCATCTTCTTCATTGATTTTTTTTTATTTTCTACTTATTTTTCTTGATTTTTTATCTATTTTTGAGTTTTATTATTACAGCTGATTTTTAGGTTACTTATAGCTCTCAGAAGCTTTATAACAAACTTATATGAGCTTATGAGTTCATTACAACAATCCTTAACATCATTCAAAATGACATGAGATTTTTAATGAAACATATTTGCATAACATTAAATTGAAACTGAAACACTATAATTGATACTTCAAAAAGATTTATTACACACTGAAAATGATTGAGAAAGTACTTAGGGACTTAGAACAATACTGGAAATTGAAATCTTAACTATTCGACATACATAAATTGAAAATTAAACTAGATATCCTCTACATTGCTTCCTTTCTTCAACTTTATAGACTTTTTGGGTTCCCACATGTGTCTGAACAAATCCCATCAATATTTGTGGCCATTGGATTACTCAGAGTAATTTTTGACCTTTGGATCGTTTTGGCGCCAAAAACTCAATAGGTGGCAAGGAGATATTTTGAGGCTTATTAAGGATTTGTGGAGTGTTGTGGAGTTGTCAGGAAGACAATTGGTACATTAGGTATGGATTTTGAGTCAAGTAGCATGAAAACAGGGGATGTAAACTAGTTTGGAGGGAAAAACTGTGAAGACAGCATTTAATGGAGATGGGATAGGTGTAGGATGGTGGAAGGGAGTTGGTGGTGAGTTGTATTGGTGAGGTGGAGGTGCAAGGTGGCACAAAACCACCTGGTATGGTGGTCTGTGTGGAGGTGGTGGTATTGGGAGGGATGGGTGAACAGTGTCTGGTGTTTGACCCGGGTCAACGCCCGCGTTTTTAATATAAAGGGTGCATTGGGTTTACTTGGTGGGCTGGGTAAAAACTGGGCTCAAAAAGGGTTGGGCTAGGTTAGTGTTTGGATTGGGTTGGTTTTAGTTTTGGGGTTTATTAATAAAATGGGGTCCGGTTTGGTTATTTAGTGAACAAGGACCAATTATGTAATTTTGACAAAAGTGAGGGATTGAAATTGTAATATTTCCCAAACTCATTTTCCAAACTTCGACAATTTACTATTCATTAGTTACTATTCACCGATTTACTATTCATCGATCACTATTCATCGTTTTTGAGGTCAATTTGACATTTCGAGAAACATTCAGAAATTTTACTATTCACTTGACACTATTCATTCCCGGAAGAAAACCACTATTCACATGCATTACTCATGACATCGTAAATTTAGTTTACGAATATTCAAATTCGCGTAACCGTATTGGTTCAGGAGCGAATTCATGCTTTATCATTTGGGACATCTCATACAGACTAGAAATAGTCTGCGTTTCATCATTATGTCACTTGCATACTATTCCACTCGTAGGATATTTAAATTAATACTTTTGGTATATTTGACATTTTTACGTATATTTATTTCTAAATAAAAGTTATCTTATGAGCTATTATTTTGAATAATTGATCCGACAATCCCAACTATGGTCCTAACACATTTTTGTACTCATAATAATAATATAAAAATTATATTATTAATTTACCCGGTGTTTTCAAATCAATTGCTACATTTTACGGTCGGAACTTATAACTCCGTCGGTTTGCGATATTTCAACCCGATTATTATTTTAACTTCCGATTCTCACCAGGAATATTATTTTACAATTTTTACAACTTCATTATATTTTATTTTATCTCGTTACAATTTATTTTTAGTTAACTCGGTACCCGGTATTACCTAAAAACACTAATATACTACCAAATCACGAACTATCTATTACAAAATCTTTCATTTTTCCTTCCTACTCTTCCAAATTGCCGCCCCCTCTTATGACTTCTTCCCCTTTTCATGAATCTTGTCTTTTAAATAACATATACATACATAAACTACACTTTTCTCATTCATTTCACCAAAACAAACAAGAAAAATCTCTTTCTCTTTTCTCTCTTTGTGGTGCTCGGCTTAGGCAAGAAAAACAAGAACAAACCATAATTTTTCCAAGATCAAGTGATAATCAAGGTTATTTAGTACTTCTTGTTAGGGTTTTGAAGTTTAAACACAAGGTTTTGCAAGTTTTTCCATCTTCACTAGTCCACTAATCTTCAAGTAAGTTATCAAGACCTATTTTTATAAATTATTCAAGTTGTTTCATTGATCATTCAAGTTTATTCAAAATATATATGCATATGTTGATTTATACCACTCTATATATACTTTTTATAACTTACAAGCCTTAGATATATTATATAGGTGAATCCTTGGTAGATTGTTGTGATGGATGATATTTAGGAACCCATGACACCCTAAGAAGGTGTATAGTAGGATTAGACTAGTTTTGTGGTGATTGAAGTGGTTTTGAACAAGTTAGAAACTAGGAAAATCTATTTTTGACACTTTCAAAATGTTGCTGTCCCTTTTTGGCAAACGTGGAAAGATCAGGGGCAAGGGTGTAACTTTTGACCAAAGATTTAGAAAATACTCTCCGATACGAAACTATAGTCGAAAACGGGGATAAAAACGAGTTAATAACGAAGGAGATATGATTTTTGTAAATTTAACGACGAAAACTATTTTTCTGAAAACTGCATGCTGTTTGACAGTTTTCGACGGGCAAATAGAGGTGTTAAACGTAACCTAGAAGAGCCGAGTTATCAAAAATATACTAGTATGTACAAAAACGAATCCGTGGATATAAAGAACGAGGAAAATGAGCTTAAAACAACCAAGTTATACATATTTTAACATCGTCAAAACTATATATATATAATTGGTCACAAATAAAAATAATAACTTACGCACTAGATGGTATATTTTCTAGAAATGGTACTAAGGGCTATATTTTTAACAAATGAATACGTATGACCCAAGAGAATATTTATACGACTTAACGACGTTATTCTAAGGTTTTCGATACGAGGAAATTAACGCTAACATTTTCATACAAGATAATATGACAAGTTATATACTTCTATATTTGGACTTATTTTTCCTAAGTATGGAAACTATTTTACTATGACGATAACTAGTATTTCCAAGTTACGAGTGGTATAGGCATCATGTGCATGCATTCATTTCATCACGTCATGATCTAAGGTAGATCGTTATTACTCATATTAGGTTGCGGTTAGAGACCGTGCCTCATTTCAGTGTATCCATTCTTGTCATCGTAGCTATCGCTCCAGGTGAGTCATAGCCCCTACTATTTTAAATGTTTTGTAAACTCTTTGGGGGAGAATACATGCTCGTTTTACTTAAAACGCATTACTTGTTTTACCTGGTTGATTTCTCAAATATTTCCAGCTTTGTCTAAATATATATTTGATCACCTGCACTTCATTCGTATGCTTGACTACCGGTATTTCTTTGATATATTTAACCACCTGCATTCATTGGTATGTTTGATTTTCTTGTATTTCATGGGATTGATTATCCTTGTTTACATGACCACATTGTCATAATTGTTTATCTGGCGACATTGTCAGTATTGTTTATCTGCGACATTGTCAGTATTGTTTATCTGGCGACATTGTCAGTATTATTTACCTGGCGACATTGTCAGCATTGCTTATATAACCTCATTGACTGAATTATTTATATAGCCATTTTGCTATGTTTATCTGGGAATTTGGATACCATTATTACTTATGTTCACGTAGACTTTAATACTTTTGGCAGTGGGTTGTAAACACACAGGTTACAAGTCTCTTATGGCGGGACTTGTAATTGAGTGGATTTACGATGCCTTTGCTGGGCGATCATTTTCTCTATAGGCATTATTTGTTAAACAAACTCTATGAACTCACCAACCTCGTGTTGACACTTTAGCATGTATTTTCAGGTTTTAACCATTGGCAAGCTACAGGAGGTTTTGGCAGGGCATGGCATGGTCATAGAAGACTCTGATTATACATTTGGGGACCGTTTTAAACTACTTTTAAGGGCCTACTTCCGCACTACTTTTAACGATGTAAATTCAACATTTTTGATTTAACGATTTTATTCTAAATGATTGAAGTGAAAACCAATTTTGTACTTGTGCTGTAATACCAACTGAGTTGCACCCCAGCTACACGTATGCTTCCGCTGGACCCGATTTTGGGGGTGTGACAACTCATAAGGGTGTAATTTGCCAAGAACCAATAATACAAGGACCAAATTCATATTTTACCATTTTTCAAAATTACCGGGGACCTTTTCTGCCAATTCCACAAACTCTAGGGACCTATTCTGTAATTTTCTGAAAGTTGAAGGGTTTATTTTGTAACTTCTCAAAAGTTATCAGAAGGACCAATTTTGTCAATTTAGAATAGTGAAAGGCTTATTTTTCTTATTTTTGTATTTACAAAACCTTAGAGACTATTTTTGACATTTTCTAATCTTGAGGGACCAAAGTTGTAAATATGTGATTTTAAACTTTAAAGGACTATTTCTTACAACTTATGAATCCCAAGGACCTTTTATGACATTTGTACAAGTTTTGATTTACCAGGGACTAGTTTTGTCAATTTTCTAAAGTTCAGGGACTGAAACTGTAAATTATGTGAAATGTTTTGTTTTTCATCAGTTTTCAATCCTTATGCATAAAAACACAATCCAGGGATAATTTTATGTATTTCAAGGCATTCCTGTGTGTTTTCATATGTTTTTGCAGTTTAAATGTAACAGAAATGATGAGTATTTACACACTCATCAAAAGGAATCTAGCAAGTAGACCTAATAAAAAGAAATCCTAACCTAGACAATAACTATTCCCCGGGCTGCGGCGCCAAAAACTTGATACGTAGGAATTGCTCCCTCGCAACAGGTTTTACCTTTCAAGGGATCTTGAGAAGCTTACAATCCCCACCAGGGCAGTGTACCTGATCGTTGTAGTATAGTATAGTGACAAGTACCGGGGGATTGATCGTTCAACTCAGGAATAGTGTCGTTAGGATTAGAAAGCCTACTAAACTAGGTCTAGAGGTGAGGGATGATTCTTTTTGAATTTTTATATTTTTATGAAAGCAAGTAAAATCTCGGGTTTTGAAGGAGTGGGCGGAATTCGTTGCTAGCCAACTAACCCAATAAACTAAAGATGTAATCAAAATAAAATAAAAGAAATGAAAATAAAACTATTATACTAATATGGTGGAAACAATAATGAGGAAAGTTGTGTTTACTTAGATTTCATTACTCGCTAGATATCTTTTACAGGTTAATTAGCTTGTTACAATTGCATGGATGACGGGTCATATTCCTTAATACTAGTCGTAGGGCCGTGTACAATAATCCCTAACTCTATAAGATCCTACTTCACTCCTATGTCGAGCCGTTAAAAGCTCCTAACATGGGATCATTAGAATTCTCTTACGCATTAAATACAACCAAAAATCGTAGTACACCTCCGATCATGTTTCTTAAGACGTTCAAGCAAGTTACCAATGGAAATCTGCCAGTTTTCTTAAGCCTAACATCGAATACAAACATCCGTAACAATTATAAACAAACAATCAACCCATAATTAAAATCTAGGTTTCAAAACATCTAAGCAAACACAATGAAAATCTAGCCTAGCATGTTAAAGAGAAGACAAGCGTAAGATATAATCACACAACACATAGATATATTGAATGATTTGAATGAATACTTATCTTCAATTGAACATGGAAGAATCAAGGGGTTAAAACCCTTGAAAAGCTGATAAAATTCGTCTAGGGTTTATTCCCTCAAAGTTGCACACTAATGAATGAAAATTGGAAAACTATATATAGAGTTTACATCACGGCGTCATGTATTAGCTCGTGACACCGTCAACTCGCCGCCGTGATAAAATTCGTATTGCCTAGATCCATTTGTGACGCCGTCATGTAGGAAATCACTCTGGGCCGTCACTAGTAATTGGACCCTGACGGCCTTGGTGACGCCGTCAGGCCATAAGCTTGAAAACTCTCTAGGCCGTCACGTTATAAGTTCCACATCCACCTCTTTTGTAACTCTTGACATCATCACTTGTAGAACCTTGACGCCGTCAGGTACTGTTCCAGTAAGGAAATTTGAGACTTTGCCGTTTTCTTCACTTTTATGCTCCAAAAACGTCCAAAATGCTTCCTTTTCTAGATTCTTCCTCAAAAGTACCTAAAATGACAAACGGAACGATTTAGGGCAATATTTGATCAAATAATCTCGAATTCGGGCTTAAATGACCCCTTAAAAGCGGTACACTTTTCGCCTCATCAAGCTCGACCTCTTTCTCCTTACCTTTGGCATTACAGCCGTATTCCCTAAACAACATCTCTTTAAATACTCCCTAGGTCATTGCGTATGCCATGTCAGTCCCGACGGTCTTGAGGTAAGTGAGCCACAAATGTCACGCTTCACCTCGCAATATGGAGGAAGCAAAGTCCACCATGTCTTCTTTCTTGCAAACGGCAAGCCCTAAACGCAGCTTCCACTTCTTCCAACCATCGAGTCAGAGTAGTGACTGATGCAGGTTTTACTGACTAGGTTTTAATATTTATAATAGTCTCGTTTACCTAAGGTCTACCTAATGCACTAACGGGCAGTGTACCCGATCGTGTGTGGTATAGCTAGTTGGTAAAGCCGAGGTCGTCCCAAGAGCTAAGTGTATGGAAATTATCTAAGTTTCGTGTCACGTTTAAAAGGGGATTTTATGATTGAAAAGATTAATTAACTATAAAATAAAAATAACAAGACAAGTAAATAAAATAGAAGAAAGATCAATAGAGAGAAATAGTGCTAACCTAATTATTACTCTTGTTATTATTCTGATTAGTTCCCTATAAGTGTATCCTATCATATCGTTTGGGGATTTAATTCATTTCGGATCAGAGGGTTAAATCACCTACGTCTATCTTACACCTTGTCCTATCCAAAACTATTCTAGAGCCTTGGGTTCATCGGTACGAAGATGTAAGAGTCATTAAGTGCCGCTACTAACATGGACAAGTCTAACGGATGCGGCATGGTCTGTTGGGTCTGAAACTGCTGCTAGTGGTAATGATTCTGCTGCTGATGTCAAAGTGCTGCTGAGGTTAAATGCTGCTGACAGAATATACTGCTGATAGGATAAGGATGTATACGGTTTAGATAAATACATAATAGATTGTGTAAATATTATATTTATCTAGAATATTCTTATCGTGTAGAGAAAGGTATTGTAAACCTAGTAGGATTCCTTAGTCTATAAAAGGAGGATCCTAGGGTTAGTTTATGTACGTATTATTATTCACTTCAAGGTTGTAAAACCCTAGCATTGTTGAGTGCTCGTATTAATAATATTGAAGTGTTGAAAGAGAATCATTATTCTTCTTAAGTTAAGCTTTTACATTCTGCATATTAGCTTAAGTGTTTTATTAAGTTAACTTCTATACAAGATCGTTTAAGCTCAACTGGGATCAACAAGTGGTATCAGAGCTTGTGATCTAGAAGTTATTATCAAGAAGAGTTTGTTTCTTAAAAGTTTGCTGTTCCAAATCTATTGCTAAGATGGGTGATGAAACTCATATGGTGACTGCTTCAAGGGTGCCCATGCTAAATCCTTCTGAGTATGAGCTATGGAAGAGAAGAATCAGACAGTACATTTGCATGATTGATTTCAACATGTGGAATGTGATTGTTAATGGTGATTCTGTACCTGAGAAGAGTGCTGATGGTAAGGAGATACCAATTAAGTCTGCTGAAGCCAACACAGTAAGGAAGATGGAAATCAAAGCACATAGTATTCTCTTAATGGGAATACCTAATGAATTTCAAATGGACTTTGATGACTGTGAATCTGGAAAAGAATTGATGGATGCTGTTGAATTCAGGTTTGGAGGGAATGATGCTACTAAGAAATCCAGGAAAAACATGCTGAAGCATCAGTTTGAGAATTTTACTTCTGAAAGTGGAGAGAAGATAATTGGCACATACAACAGGCTAAACCAACTTGTTAGTCATCTAAAGCTTGTTGGTTATGTGGTTCCACAAGAAGATGTAAACCTAAAGTTTCTAAGAAGTCTTGCTCTTGAATGGAGTATGCACACAGTTGTGTGGAGGAATAAGCCTGATTTTGAAACTATGAAGTTGGAGAGTCTCTACAACAATTTAAGAGTGTATGAATCTGAACTATCTACCTCTTCTACTTCATCTTCTGGTACTCAAAATCTTGCCTTTGTATCCTCTAAAGGAAAAGGATCTCAAGAATCTCACTCTGCTGCTCATTCTACTGCTTATGGAGTATCTGCTACTGATTGATCTGCTGCTAGTTCAAATGATAAGATTTCTACCAGTGATATTGCTTTGTGTGCATTCTTGGCTGAGCTCACAACTACTATAAGGTCACATGTCATTAATCAAGACTTGGATTATATTGATCCTGATGATCTTGAAGAAATTGATCTTAAATGGCAAATAGCTATGTTGACCTTGAGGGCAAGAAAGTTCTTGAAGAAGACTGGAAAAGAAGTCAAGTATAAAGCTAAGGACAGTCCAGGCTTTGACAAATCAAAGATAGAGTGCTACAATTGCAACAGGAAGGGATATTTTGCCAGAGAGTGTAGAGCTCCAAAGAAGAATGCTGATGTTACAAAGAAGGTTGTTGAAGAATCAAAGACTGCACTGGTATCTTGTGATGGACTGGGAGATTATGATTGGAGTGATATGGCTGAAGAAGAACCAAATTTCTCTTTGGTAGCTGTTGCTCAACCCAAGGTGCAGAACTTTGCACTTATGGCCTATGGTTCATCATCAGGCTCTGACTCTGAGGTATCAAATGATTTAGACTTATCTGTGTGTTCTTTTAAATCTTGTGCTGATACTATAGAAGAACTTAAGTCTAGGAATGAGAGTTTAAATAGAGAAATTGAACACCTAAAACTTGATAACTTAGGTTACAAAGTAGGTATTCAAAATGTTGAAAGAAGGTTAGAATATCTCAAAGAGTGTGAGAAGGAATATGTAGATCAACTTAATCTCAGAGATATAGAAATTTTTAAGAAAAACAGTGAAGTAGAAGTTCTTAAAAAGTGATGAGGCGAAAAATGAACCACTTTTAGGGGGTCATTTAAGCCCGGAATTGAATTTATTTGATCAAATATTGCCCTAAATCGTTCCTTTTGTGATTTTAGGTACTTTGGGAGTGAAATCTGAAAAAAGAAGCAATTCGGACATTTTTGGAGCATAAAATTGAAGAAAACGCCAAAGTCTTAATTTTCCTTGCTGGGAACAGTAGGTGACGGCGTCAAGAGTAACATCCTGACGGCGTCAAGAGTTAATTCCATGACGACCCAGTACATATTGGACGGCGTCACGAAGTAGGGCGTCAAGAGTAAAAATCATGACGGCCTGGAAAGGCTAATACATGACGGCGTCAGAAGTAGATCAAGGCAGTCCGAGAAATATTTTGGCGGCAAGGTGACGGCGTCACAAGATTGGTCTTGACGCCGCCAGACCCTATTTCCTATATATAGTTTTCTAATTTTCACATTAAAAAAAGAGAAGTTTTGGATAAACCCTAAGTACGAACTTGGTGCGAATTTTACAGGTTTTTCAAGGGTTCTAAGCCCTTGATACATTTCATGTGTAATTGAGATAAGTGTTCTTTTAATTCAATCAATATGTCTATGTGTTGGTTGTCTATATCTTGTTCTTGTCTTAATTCCATCATACTAGGCTAGATCTATCTTGTGTTTGCTTGGATCTAATGAAACCTAGATGTTAATTATGTGTTGATTACTTGTTTATAATTGTTTTGGATGAATGAATTTGATGTTAGGCTTAAGAAAACTGGCAGATCTCCAAATGGTAACATGCTTGAACGTCTTAGGAAACATGAACCGATGGCACTAGGTCTTTATTGGTTGTATTTAATGCATGAGCCACTGTTTATAATCCCTATGGTTGTGCTGGGCATGGCATAGGAGGAGATAAGAGCTCATAGAATTGGGGAGTTAAGTGCGCTACCCCATGAATGGTATTAAGGAATACAATCCGTCATCCATGCAACTATAACAAGTAATTAACATGTAAAAGATGTCTAGGGAGTAGTGAAATCTAAGTAAACACATTTTCTCCACTTATTGTTCACAACCTTAGTATAATTTAGTTTATTTTCATTTCTAGTATTTTATTTTGATTGCATCTTTAGTATTGGGTTAGTTGACTAGCAACTAATTCCGCCCAAATCCTTCAAACCCGAGATTTTTACTTGCTTTCAAAAAAAAATATAAAAATACAAAAAGAATCATCCTTCACCTTTAGACCTAGTTAGATTAATTTCAATCCTAACGACACTATTCCTAGCTGAACGATCAATCCCCCGGTACTTGTCACTATACTATACTACAACGATCAGGTACACTGCCTGGTGGGGGTTGTAAGCTTCTCATGATCCCTTGAGAGGTAAAGCCTGGTGCGATTCCCACGTATCTAGTTTTTGGCGCCGCAGCCCGGGGAATAGTTATTGTCTAGGTTAGAATCTCTTTTTATTAGGTCTACTTGCTAGATTCCGTTCTAGTAAGATTTTATTTTTATTTTTAGGTTTTCTTTAGTATGTCTTATTTCTTTGTGTCTTTGTTCGTAACTTTTCACCACCCGACATCATGGACAACGGGAACATCTTTGAACCCGTCATCCTACCACAACAAAACCCACCACTAGAACCTCTTAGGCCCCGAACCTTAGGAGAATATTCCCGACCTAGCCACCAAGGCTACCGAAACACCATTGAGCTCACCGGAGCCAATGTGACCCCCTTGCGATCCGACACCATCCGGTTGGTGCAAAGCGGATGTGCATTCCATGGACTTCGTTCCGAAGATCCAAACCAACATCTTAAGGACTTCCTCAAAATCGTAGATTCCTTAGACCTAGATGTTGCAACTAGAGAGATAACCCAATTACGCCTATTCCAATTCTCTCTACGGGATCAAGCTAGTCAATGGCTTGAGCGCTTACCCGCGGGATCCATCACCACATGGGATGATCTCACCACTCATTTCCTTGCTCAATTTTTCCCACCGAGGAAAACTACTAAGCTTAGAAATGACATCTTGATGTTCCAACAACGTCAAAATGAATCTCTTTATGAAGCATCGACTCGTTTCAAGGACTTACTCCAAAAAGTCCCTCGTCATGGCATAGATCTTTGGCTCCAAGTCCAAATTTTTTATGACCACATCGATCTCTCCACGAGGCGAGCCATTGACCAATCGGCCGGTGGTAAGCTACGTGATCTAAGTGCGGAACAATCATGGGAACTCATAGAATATCTTGCTCTCTATGACAACGAAAGTTGGAATGATCCCCGTGATTTGAACAAAACGGTCAAGGCAATATCTTTGCCTTCGAACAACTCAAGCACTCCCGACCGTAGGATCATGGAACTTGAAGGTCGAGTCAAGTCTCTCATGAAACCTTACGAAGCTCAAAAATCCTCAAGCCAAGTAAGCAGAATCGCTTCTACATGCAAAATATGTAATGGCCCTCACGAGACTCATAACTGCATGGAGCTTCCAAAACGGGCTTATAACGAATTCACGTCATCACACGTGGGTCAAGGTCCTCGAACTTCTGATGAGGCCTATGAAGCATGGAAGGATAAACCTAATTTCAGAGATACCAAACGCGGAGCGTATCTTTCAATGACTCCTCACCACTCACTTGGTCCGAGCATTTTCCATCACGAGGCATTCCTAGGCAAAGCTGTGAAGATGCTCTAAAAAAATTCATTCTATCTCAAGAATTACAGCTCTCTACGCTCGAGGCTAAATTTAGACAATAGCAGGCTGATATGAACAGCAAGATTTGTAATCTGTTAACTGCTATCAAAGAGCATGTTGTTAATAAACCCTTTCACGTTGATGAGGTTAAGTCTGTTACCGTCATGAGTCCACCAACCTCCCTTGTGAAAATAAAAAGTCCTAGCAAGTTATTCAAACATCTATCCCCTAAAGGAAAAGAACCTGTCAATTGTAACACCCCCAAAATCATCACGTCAGCGGAAGACTTAAAATGTCAGCGGAAGACTTTTTGGGAGTTACTTCGAGGATCTTTATCACAATCATAGAAAACGACACCAAAAGTGACGCTTTAAAGTTTAATTCATTCAAAATACCAAATATTCGAGACATCAAGATGTTTCATAATTTAAACAACAAGTTTATTTGAAATATGTCAAAATGTTTATTTAAGCCCATGCCGGGTTACAAGCCCACTCCGTGCCTTCAAGTTCCTTCTCGTTTAGTTACCTGAGATAAACACACGCTAAAAGTGTCAACACAAAGGTTGGTGAGTTCATAGAGTTTATAGTTTAAATCATTAATTAGAAAAATGAGTGATTTTCTTATCAATTCAATACAAATCAATCCGTTGGTTTGCCCTTCACCGGGCCAACACAAAATAGTAGTTCGTTTGCCAATTATTAATAGTTTTTCCTGCTATATAGTGAGCACAATCTCGTAGTTTAATAAAATAGAGGACTACAACATCGTACGCCCTTAACATCAGTCATTGTAGTGCTATATTATTACCGTTCTCTTGCCCTAAGCTCATGACACTCAACGATTAACAGGCATCAAAATTATCCATAATAATGATGTAAAACAGTGGCCCTCAAGATAGGTATTTACCAGTAACCTATAAAATCAAATAAAGTGCATTTGGTGCCTTTCCTCAAGCGACCAAATGGGGATTGTCAATCCCTAATAGATCTATTCACAATTATTTACGTTCACCCTACAAGTGATTAAGGCGCATGATTGAGGGACTTTTGGTAATAGGTACTTAGGCAATAGAGATCAAATATAGCATATCGTTGGAAAAATCGCTTGTAATCATGTCTATAGCAGGTATTTCCTTATGAGATATAAAAATGTGTAAACCAGTAACGCTTATATGAAATACAATCATGTATTTAGTTAATGAATACTTGTAAAAGTAAAAACAGTAGTTAAGCATGTATCTCCCCCAAAAACATTTATAAAAAATTGTAAAACAAGTAAGAGTAGGGGCTATGACTCACCTGAGAGTTATGATAGGCATAGATAATGTAATGTGGAGGTAGAATGGAAACAACTTCAAAGATAACCTGAATGATATGGAAGTCCTGAGATAAGTTCGACTTATCGAGAATCGTGATTTGACATGATGATGGATGACGTAGTGATTTATGTTGAAAAGGTCAATGTTTTGTATCGTTGCTACTTGTGTGGCAAATGCTCAAAGTTATATACTATATAACGTGTCCTTATGTATAAGTCTTGTTTATTATTTTTATATTTCTCGTCATGAATTTATGATATGTATCAGAAGTTGATGAATGATGAATTTGTAATAAATGTCAATTTTCTTAAAAGAATTGATGAGTTTCTGAGAAATAATCATTTCCGATATGTATTTAAGTTAATAACGTCAAGTTATATATCTATTCAGAATTTTATGTATATAGCTATTACATTTTAGTCTCACAATGTATGTTTTCAATATATGTTACTACGATAATGTTGTAAAATATTACTTTGTCAAATTTTGTTAGGTTTCGAGGTGTGAAGGTATATATAACCTATATTTATCGAAATCATGTTTAACCAATATATATTATGACAAATTTATAATTTATAGTTTACATCGGTGTGATTGTTAAATAAATTATGTATTAACATATTTATCTTGACAAAACTGGGTAATATAAGTTATTTAAAAGCTTATAAGAGTTCTTAAGAAAGTTTAAAAGTTGCTCGAAGTTGGAGGGCTGAAGTGTAAAGTTTAATATAATTTATAAAGCTTATAAAAGTTCTTAATTTAAATGGTATGTAATATAATTTAGAGGGGCTGAAACTGTCCTAAATTGAAAGTTTGCAAAAATAACAAAGAAAAATAATGTTTTAGCCCAGGTTCGAACTTGCAACCTTATTCACAACTACACGCACTCCTCCCAACTGAGCTAGAGGCTCTTTTGTGTTAGCATTTTACTGATTCATATATATAAGGGACTTCGCAATTGACATATATATATATATATATATGTATCATCCTACTTTGGTGAATCTGTGGTTCGTGTATATGCTTGTTAGAGTTTTTGTGTCTCTTCTTTCTTCTTCAAGACTGAGTTTTATCTAGTTTACTAAGCTTATAATGAGATGTATGCAAGGGGTATACAAATAAGCTCAAATAAGTCTCGACTCATTTGAGTTTATTTAACTCGACTACAAATGTGCCCATAGTTTTAAAGCTGGTTTCACGTGATGTTTTTAAAGAAAAAGGTTAAGTTTACGTTTCAAAAAAAACTATACAAATTGAAAGATAAGCTATTCGAGCAACACAATATAATGTAAGTCGAGTAGTACAAGTCCGCGAGAACCAAACTTTGGTTTTTACTTATCATTAGTGTTTTCACAAGTCATTTAAGGTTTGAAAGTTTCGACCCAATTCGTATATAACTCGTATGTTTCATGTGGGATGAATGAGGACATGCTTGTTAATGTTTAAGTTGGTAAAAGCTAGTGCCACACGAGTCCCTTTTAAACCGATTTCAAAAGGTTTTGCATGCATGAGTCTTGTAAGTTTCTTGATTATAACAAGTTTCAAATCTTATTATGCATTCCACATTTTTAGTTTATTTAAATAGCCACACAAGATCGCGATACATTTTGAACATGGGTTAACCTTTATACGTGACTAGTATGAGAAAAAAAAATATATATAGAGAGAGAGTCAAGTATGAAATGGGTGAATGCTTATATGATATAAGTACGAGAACTGAGTTTGGATTGCTTACAACTGTGAAAAGGGTGAGAGAGTGACTGAGGAATAAAGGACCAAGTATCGACTTAGTTTTTCAGAACTAACTTGACCAGCTTCAAAGTCATTTGTACGACCAAAAATGGGGTTAGAACTTTGTGAAGTGATCACCCAAAACTTGCATTCCTTCCTTCCTTCTTCTTTTTACGACAGGAACAACAAGGATGATATTTTGTGTTTATGTTTGGTTTAGGTATAGTTTCGATGTGGTAAGATGATAGTGTACAGCTTGGTTAAGGTTTAACCATGAACCAATATCAGTTACATGCTTCCACCATTTGCTCGACTAGAAAGATTACAGGTTTGTATGTGATGTGAGTTGTAGTGAGAATGTTGATTAGCATGTAGCCTATAAGTACATAGTTGGAATGTGATAAGGAAGCAGAGATAAAATGTTTGCATGTTCATTGATTGAGGAGGCATTGAGGTGGGAAGATGATGATGTGAGCGAGCTGCCATATAACATGTTACCTCATTTATTGACCAGTCGAGATTTACCAGGTAGTATGGACAAGAGATTGTGGAGGGATTGTGTCTAAATATTCCTGACATTCGTATGTGATCTTTCCAGTTTTGCTTGGGTCGTTTCTGGGACAGTGAACGAGTGGGGGAGGTTACTAAGTTTGTTGTTCTTGAATCCTTGTAACATGGTCTATGAGGATGTGTAGAAATATCAGGTGGTTGCAAGTCAAGTTTACAGGAAAACGGGGTGGTTTGCGAGCCTAGTTGTGGCTGGAAATAGAAGGAGAAAAATATACTTAGGGTGCACTTGGTCTCGACTGGAACAGAAAGAAGAGAAAAAGAAAAGCATAAGGGTTGTTTGGACTTGGTTTGTGGCTTGATGAAATGCTCTTGGTGGAATAAACCCAAGACAAGTAAAAGTGAAATAAATAAGGTGCGTCTAGAGTGAATGTTCAATAAATTGAAAGTTTAAGAGTCCATTTGGTTTTTTCCTAGTCTTTCAAGAGAAGGAAACAAGAAGAAAAGGGTTCGGTTTGGTTTTGTAGTTTGTTTATATTTGTTTTAGAAAAGGGGATTTGGTACAAAATATGAGACGTATATAGTTAAAACATCTAAAGTCGACTACGTTTGGTTATTTATCTAATTGTATATTTATTAAACATAAATGTTTTAAGTTATGCGTAATATTTAGATTTTTAAATAAGATGTGAGTACCGTTATAAAGTAATTGGTAGATATGTTGTGATGTCAAGAGTAAAAAAAAATTGTCATGGGTAAAAATGGTTATTTTGTGTTATAATAATGTGTTAATCGTAGGAAAATTATACGGGATGTTATATTACCTACCCGTTAAACTGAATCCCGTCCCGGGATTCCAAGATAAGGTAGCCGTAAAGGTGAGTGGAAAGGTTGAACAAATAGTTATTTCTGACGATCTAACTCCTGAGCGGGTTTTAGTTATTCTTTCCAGCTTAATGTATTTATTATTATATTAGCTTCTTCTTTTTAATTGTACTTTCCAGCTTAACGTATCTACTACTACATTAGCTTTTTACTTGATGATAACCGATCTTAGTATGATTTTGAAAGAAAAACTTGGGGGAACTTTTGTCCAAAATTATAGTTGTTACTTGGCAGTATTATTTGTAGTTTTTAAGGTGTAAACAATATTTTACCACAGTGGTGTACAATACCCAACTCTTATTCTCTTTAAATAACCCACTAGTACACTCCTTTTTACCTAACTTTTCTTTCTCACTTTATCATTTTCGGTCGACATGCCGCACTTCATCACCATTCTTGCAATCTTCTATGCCATTGCTACTGCTATCTATCTAGTGTATGTTCCGAACGAAGATCGTGCTATGTTGGTTGGGATCTTAATGTTTCTTGCACCATTCGTTGTTCTATCGATCATCATTGACAAGTTTTGGAAGTGACGAATAGTGTCGTAGTGTAGTGGTCGGAATGTTGAAATAAGGTTCGTTGTGTTTCCATGTAATTTCGAACGTATGAATGAAATTTTTATTTCGTTTTATGTTGTCTTAGTTTATGTTAATTTCTCGCTTGTTTTTACTGCTTATCAATTGTTAGATTAATATATAGAAGGTTATTAGGTGTCAAAATGTTTTAGAGTTGGTTGGTCAAGTTTACAAAGGTGGGTTTTAATAAATTTATATCCGAAACTATATATGGAGGTTTGCCTGTCTTTGTTTGGAACCGAGTATTTAAATACATATGATTTTTGGTATAGTTGGATATGGCAATTTGGTTAAGCTTTGATGAAAATTTGACCATCGAAGGATCGATTAATTGGAAAAGATTCGTCACACTTGTTTCTTGGGTTCATGATAAATTGAGATGCACAAAATATTGACAGGGTGCAAGGAAAATGTCATGGAAATGGTTCGAAACTGTAGGGCATGAGTCGGTTGGAAGTAATATTTAGGTTTTGGGCTTGAGAAATGTCGGCTCAAGTTAGTGATCAAGTCCAATAGTGTGTTGGGTTACCGAAATCTCGAGGCCCAAATGTGTGTCAGCGCATAGAAGCAGTGGGTTAAGGCCCAATGTCATTAGGGTGGTTTGTCATACGAAGCAATGGCCAAAGCCCAAGTTAAGAAGGTGTATTTGGTTTAAGCGAGTATGAAGTGTTTATCGATACGTATTTTATCATTTCATGTTACATAAGGTTACGAGATAGTTGAAATTTCGTATAATATTCGAGAGTTTGTATAGATTATTGATAAGTTCATAATTCTTAGAGGTTGAGGGGTCAATTCGTGTGAGAGTGTATTATTCATACGTGGCGCGTTCATAATTTAAGTTATGTTGTTACGTATTTAACGGAATCTGTTCCTGCCACTTGTGTTGAAATGCGAAGGCCAAGATAGAATTTAATCACATATCTCAAAAATTTGTTGCTAGTTTTAATAGACACAGGCTTTTGAAAATTTTACCTTTTGAATACAAACGGTCATAAAAATAATTGAGAATTATTTTTCCAATTCCTTATAAATACCGTTGGTACGTGTTGGGTTATCCACACACACACACTCAAAACAATCAATGGCTTGCAAGTTACCACATACCGCTGAACAATTTCAACAATATATCAAGGCAGAAGCTGAGAATAGTGATTTGGATCGCCAAAATGCTATTGTGAAGGTCATCCTGAAGTTTGAGGTCGCGAAACAACTGAAACAACGGCTTAGGGAACGCTACGTAGGGTGTACAGACATATCAGATGATAGAAAATATGTGATCGACACGTTCTTGCATGATGAATATCGTAAGGATGCTGCGGTGATTGAATCGCTATGGGCTTGTGTTCATCAGATAGAGAATCAAATTTCCAACAAAATCCGTTGGAGTTTTGAAGAGAATGTTGAAGTTGCTAGGGTTGAACCACAACAACAACAACAACAACAAATTCCACCACCACCACCACAACAACCGCAATAGCAACCACTACAACAAGGTGCATCAAGTTCTTCTGCACCAAGAGTGGTTGTGCAACAATAACAATTGCCTCATCTGGATCAATTTCAGCCAAGTTTTGAGGAAAATGTGGCGGTCGACGATGGTGGTTGGACTTCTGACATGGAGCGGGAGCTGAGTAGGTTGGAGGCTCAAATAGAAGAAGAGAGGTTGGCAAGCTTCGACCCTTATGATGATGGATATGATTCTAACAATTCTCAGACTTGGGATCACCCAGACTACCGCTGAAGTGTGATGTTTTAATTCAGCATCGTTTGTAATGTTTTTATGTATTTTTGTCAAGTCTGTTTTTAATAATATATCGTTTGAGTGTTTAAATAAAATTCCTTGTGATCATAATTTGGATGAGAATTTATTTATTCTGTTACGTTTAGATTTTCTTCAAAATTTATAATTACAAAAATCTGTGCGGGTAACCTACCCGTTAGACAAGAGTTTTGTTGATACAGATTTTTACAAAAAGGAAGAGGGTAGATAAGTTTCTTGAATTATCAGTTCTCGAGGATAGAAATTAGTTTGGGAAAAAGTGAATGCACATGGCAAGAATAGTGATTTATGGCTACTTCCCTATATATATGTTCTAATTTTCCTCTTTATTGTTCATTCTTTCTTCAAACAAAATTTTAAAATGTCTTACATCTATATGGTTCTCGTAATTGTGTATTTTTTTGCAACTTTCTTCCCAAAGGAAGATCTGGAGTCCTTGGATTGGATCATAGCATTTCTCATGCTAATCGTGATTTTAGCCGTTAGTGTGGATGAAATATGGGGGTAAAAGATATTGTTTATAATAGGAGTGTTGTTTTGAATTTTGTATCCTAGCATTTAACACTAATGTTTCATTGTGTGGTTTGGTCGTACAGAGTATTCGATGTATTACATCCAGTCGTGGTTCTTGCACTCATAGGAGTGGTGGCATTCTTCATCAGCTTGATGGATCAATCATTTAGTGATGTTAAGGTTTATTTAATGATCTTTGTAATGTTAGCATTACCGATGCTAGTTATATCGTTGTGTATCAATATTCGTGGTTTCTAGTGAGATTTAGGGGTTCGTGGTTTCATATGCTTGTTATCTCAGAAATAATTAAACCTATTTATCTATATTTCGTTATTTACATAGAGAAGCGTCCCAAACTATGTAATTAAGGAAATATAAACTTATGATTCAATGATTACAATTTCTTGATTTGAATAAAAGGGCGTCCCAGTCCATTCAAATTAAGACGTTGTAAATCATTTTAATATTCTGACTTAACCTCCATACTAATCGACAAAGCAATTTATGCGCGGATTTTCTGAGAGTACTAAAAGAGTATGTCATACGCATCTATACTGATGAGAGTGAGATAATTAAGGAGGATTGGTATAGTATTCAAAATAGTTCGTAAGCATATATATCAATATATTAGAGTGTTGGTGTAGCATAAACTATCTAAAAGTCACATAATCGTCTAGCGGATGGAAATATGAAGACACGGTATTTGTAATAATCCCGATTAGTAAATACAAGTCATTAGCATAATCATAACATGTTAACATATATAAGAAATCATGTAAAAGTAATGTCTCTACCAGATGTTGGAAACGCGTAGGCACGGAGGGCATATGGTGGTATTTTGTAAAAGTGGTCCGTTTTAAAAGTGTAGTTATAGTCCAATGTTCAAAACACTTGGTTCTCTATAACTGTAGCTCTGATGCCAATCTGTAACACCCCCAAAATCATCACGTCAGCGGAAGACTTAACATGTCAGCGGAAGACTTAAAATGTCAACGGAAGACTTTTTGGGTGTTACTTCGAGGATCTTTATCACAATCATAGAAAACGACACCAAAAGTGACGCTTTAAAGTTTAATTCATTCAAAATACCAAATATTCGAGACATCAAGATGTTTCATAATTTAAACAACAAGTCTATTTGAAATATGTCAAAATGTTTATTTAAGCCCATGCCGGGTTACAAGCCCACTCCGTGCCTTCAAGTTCCTTCTCGTTTAGTTACCTGAGATAAACACACGCTAAAAGTGTCAACACAAAGGTTGGTGAGTTCATAGAGTTTTTAGTTTAAATCGTTAATTAGAAAAATGAGTGATTTTCTTATCAATTCAATACAAATCAATCCGTTGGTTTGCCCTTCACCGGGCCAACACCAAAATAGTAGTTCGTTTGCCAATTATTAATAGTTTTTCCTGCTATATAGTGAGCACAATCTCGTAGTTTAATAAAATAGAGGGCTATAACATCGTACGCCCTTAACATCAGTCATTGTAGTGCTATATTATTACCGTTCTCTTGCCCTAAGCTCATGACACTCAACGATTAACAGGCATCAAAATTATCTATAATAATGATGTAAAACAGTGGCCCTCAAGATAGGTATTTACCAGTAACCTATGAAATCAAATAAAGTGCATTTGGTGGCTTTCCTCTAGCGACCAAATGGGGATTGTCAATCCCTAATAGATATATTCACAATTATTTACGTTCACCCTACAAGTGCTTAAGGCGCATGATCGAGGGACTTTTGGTAATAGGTACTTAGGCAATAGAGATCAAATATAGCATATCGTTGGAAAAATCGCTTATAATCATGTCTATAGCAGGTATTTCCTTATGAGATATAAAAATGTGTAAACCAGTAACGTTTATATGAAATACAGTCATGTATTTAGTTAATGAATACTTGTAAAAGTAAAAACAGTAGTTAAGCATATATCTCCCCCAAAAACATTTATAAATCATTGTAAAACAAGTAAGAGTAGGGGCTATGACTCACCTGAGAGTTATGATAGGCATAGATAATGTAATGTGGAGGTAGAATGGAAACAACTTCAAAGATAACCTGAATGATATGGAAGTCCTGAGATAAGTTCGACTTATCGAGAATCGTGATTTGACATGATGATGGATGACGTAGTGATTTATGTTGAAAAGGTCAATGTTTTGTATCGTTGCTACTTGTGTGGCAAATGCTCAAAGTTATATACTATATAACGTGTCCTTATGTATAAGTCTTGTTTATTATTTTTATATTTCTCGTCATGAATTTATGATATGTATCAGAAGTTGGTGAATGATGAATTTGTAATAAATGTCAATTTTCTTAAAAGAATTGATGAGTTTCTGAGAAATAATCATTTCCGATATGTATTTAAGTTAATAACGTCAAGTTATATATCTATTCAGAATTTTATGTATATAGCTATTACATTTTAGTCTCACAATGTATGTTTTCAATATATGTTACTAAGTTAATGTTGTAAAATATTACTTTGTCAAATTTTGTTAGGTTTCGAGGTGTGAAGGTATATATAACCTATATTTATCGAAATCATGTTTAACCAATATATATTATGACAAATTTATTATTTATAGTTTACGTCGGTGCGATTGTTAAATAAATTATGTATTAACATATTTATCTTGACAAAACTGGGTAATATAAGTTATTTAAAAGCTTATAAGAGTTCTTAAGAAAGTTTAAAAGTTGCTCGAAGTTGGAGGGCTGAAGTGTAAAGTTTAATATAATTTATTAAGCTTATAAAAGTTCTTAATTTAAATGGTATGTAATATAATTTAGAGGGGCTGAAACTGTCCTAAAGTGAAAGTTTGCAAAAATAACAAAGAAAAATAATGTTTTAGCCCAGGTTCGAACTTGCAACCTTATTCACAACTACACGCACTCCTCCCAACTGAGCTAGAGGCTCTTTTGTGTTAGCATTTTACTGATTCATATATATAAGGGACTTCGCAATTGACATATATATATATATATGTATCATCCTACTTTGGTGAATCTGTGGTTCGTGTATATGCTTGTTAGAGTTTTTGTGTCTCTTCTTTCTTCTTCAAGACTGAGTTTTATCTAGTTTACTAAGCTTATAATGAGATGTATGCAAGGGGTATACAAATAAGCTCAAATGAGTCTCGACTCATTTGAGTTTATTTAACTCGACTACAAATGTGCCCATAGTTTTAAAGCTGGTTTCACGTGATGTTTTTAAAGAAAAAGGTTAAGTTTACGTTTCAAAAATAAGCTATACAAATTGAAAGATAAGCTATTCGTGTGCCACAATATAATTTAAGTCGAGTAGTACAAGTCCGCGAGAACAAAACTTTGGTTTTTACTTATCATTAGTGATTTCACAAGTCATTTAAGGTTTGAAAGTTTCGACCCAATTCGTATATAACTCGTATGTTTCATGTGGGATGAATGAGGACATGCTTGTTAATGTTTAAGTTGGTAAAAGCTAGTACCACACGAGTCCCTTTTAAACCGATTTCAAAAGGTGTTGCATGCATGAGTCTTGTAAGTTTCTTGATTATAACAAGTTTCAAATCTTATTATGCATTCCACATTTTTAGTTTATTTAAATAGCCACACAAGATCGCGATACGTTTTGAACATGGGTTAACCTTTATACGTGACTAGTACGAGAAAAAATATATATATATATATATATATATATATATATATATATATATATATATATATATATATATATATAGAGTCAAGTATGAAATGGGTGAATGCTTATATGATATAAGTATGAGAACTGAGTTTGGATTGCTTACAGCTGTGAAAAGGGTGAGAGAGTGACTGAGGAATAAACGACCAAGTATCGACTTAGTTTTTCAGAACTAACTTGACCAGCTTCAAAGTCATTTGTACGACCAAAAATGGGGTTAGAACTTTGTGAAGTGATCACCCAAAACTTGCATTCCTTCCTTCCTTCTTTTTTTTACGACAGGAACAACAAGGGTGATATTTTGTGTTTAAGTTTGGTTTAGGTATAGTTTCGATGTGGTAAGATGATAGTGTACAGCTTGGTTAAGGTTTAACCATGAACCAATATCAGTTACATGCTTCCACCATTTGCTCGACTAGAAAGATTACAGGTTTGTATGTGATGTGAGTTGTAGTGAGAATGTTGATTAGCATGTAGCCTATAAGTACATAGCTGGAATGTGATAAGGAAGCAGAGATAAAATGTTTGCATGTTCATTGATTGGGGAGGCATTGAGGTGGGAAGATGATGATGTGAGCGAGCTGCCATATAACATGTTACCTCATTTATTGACCAGTCGAGATTTACCAGGTAGTATGGACAAGAGATTGTGGAGGGATTGTGTCTAAATATTCCTGACATTCGTATGTGATCTTTCCAGTTTTGCTTGGGTCGTTTCTGGGACAGTGAACGAGTGGGGGAGGTTACTAAGTTTGTTGTTCTTGAATCCTTGTAACATGGTCTATGAGGATGTGTAGAAATATCAGGTGGTTGCAAGTCAAGTTTACAGGAAAACAGGGTGGTTTGCGAGCCTAGTTGTGGCTGGAAATAGAAGGAGAAAAATATACTTAGGGTGCACTTGGTCTCGACTGGAATAGAAAGAAGAAAAAAAGAAAAGCATAAGGGTTGTTTGGACTTGGTTTGTGGCTTGATGAAATGCTCTTGGTGGAATAAACCCAAGACAAGTAAAAGTGAAATAAATAAGGTTCGTCTAGAGTGAATGTTCAATAAATTGAAAGTTTAAGAGTCCATTTGGTTTTTTCCTAGTCGATCAAGAGAAGGAAACAAGAAGAAAAGGGTTCGGTTTGGTTTTGTAATTTGTTTATATTTGTTTTAGAAAAGGGGATTTGGTACAAAATATGAAACGTATATAGTTAAAACATCTAAAGTCGACTACGTTTGGTTATTTATCTAATTGTATATTTATTAAATATAAATGTTTTAAGTTATGCGTAATATTTAGATTTTTAAATAAGATGTGAGTACCGTTATAAAGTAATTGGTAGATATGTTGTGATGTCAAGAGTAAAAAAAAAAAAAAAAAAAAATGTCATGGGTAAAAATGGTTATTTTGTGTTATAATAATGTGTTAATCGTAGGAAAATTATACGGGATGTTATATCAACCCCCTAGGACCAATCCATTTCATAAACACCATCACCACGATATCTGCTTCTACGCCCAACCCAACCCAAAAACAAACTAACAAATTTGGTCATACAGCTAAAGATGAGACCTTAAGGGTAGACCACGATTCGGCCAGAAAACTTACCGACTCATCCGAGCAGTACACCGCACGAGAATCTGGCAAATCGGATGAAGGGAAAGAGAGATCGAAAGAGCATGAGAGAAATCCAACCATTTTGGGCAAATCTATTATAGAAGAACCCGAGAGAAAAATGGAGGATGTTACTAGTAGGAGTAGCAATAGGACTAAGGAAAGTAACCCTAAAGTTTTCAAGATCTCCTGCACCATTAAGGAAAAGCTCCTAACCGATAGTCATATAGATCCTAGCTTCCCAGTCAACATAATCCCCCTTTCCTTATACCATGAGGCCTTCCCAAAACGCATTGCGTGCGAAAAGGTAATGAAAAATTTATCAATCAGGATTGGAGAGCTTGTTTACAATACTGACCTCACCGTGGCAGATGACGTGGATCCTCTCACCAATCAAACGTTAACCAACCTTGTTCTTGGGAAACCATTTATCAATGAATCGGGAGTGATCCTTGATAAGAAAGATGGTAGTGCATTATTCACCAATGGTGTTAAGAAGGTAATTTTTCGTTGGGGTAATGAGGAGGTGTACGAGTATCGTCCTTCCCTTGAGGGGAATATATATAGGTCGAAGGATGGAGAGTCGGGGAAGATAAGACGGCGTAATCCGAATAATCTCAAAATCCCCTGCATGATCGGTCATAAGTACTTCGATAACATCTACATTAACGCATTCCTGCCAAAGAATTTTATGTCACTATTCCATTATAACAATATCTGCAGATGGGGAATGATTTACAAGGGAGAAAAAGTGGTTGGTAAGGATCATGAAATCCAGGTGTTTGTAGGAAATATGGCATTTACTATGGAATTTACGATCGTGGACAACATCGAAGACTATGTCGACCCTAGATTATCACAAATTGTTTTTGGGGCGCCATTTTGCGAGATCACTAATTTGATAATTGATGACCGGAACGGAATTATGACCTTCGCTGATGGAATTAAGAGGGTTTCATACCAAACGCCATACAAGAGAAGAGACCTTAAGGAGATCGATTGTGATGGGCTTGATAAGATAAGTTCCCAACTTATTTTGTGCGATGAAGATCTTCTGAGAGGGTGTAAGAACACTTCTGATTTATCATGTGGATTCTTTAAGGATGTTAGTAAGCTTGGTTCTAAGTATCGAAAAGATATCTTCGAGTTCGAAGACCTGAAATACTTACACTATGAAAGCGATACTAGTTTAGAAGACGACCTAGAGAGTGGAACCAATGATGAGGTCACGTAGTAACCCATGACCTTGAGTCTAGCTACAAGACTCGTAAATAAAGAAAAGTGCTTCTTGGGAGGCAACCCATGTTTTGTGTGATTTTATTTTGTTTGTTTGTTATTTGCTTCCGTATGCATGCTTTATTTTTATTGTTGGTAGATCATGTTTCTCAATTAAATAGTGGAAATACTTTACTTTATTGTTTTGGCCTAGTCTTAACTCCACCTAAAAGTATTTTTGCAAAAGATAAGTGTAAGGGGAAACCCCAAATATGTTTTTAAGAAACAAACCGATCATGATTCTCCACAATATTAAATGAACATGTATATTCGTAATTGTTAGAGTCAAATGCTTGTATTGAGTCATAATGAAGTTTTGCAGGATTTTCCAGGAAGTAGGACCAAGTTTTTCCAGAAATTTTCCGGAAACTTAACATAAGAATTTCTGCAGGTCACTTCTGACGGCGTCAAGAGTTAACTCTTGACGGTGTCACGAGTAAAAATCTGGAAATTTTACCGGTTTTGTTTTTCTAACGGAGTTTTATGGTTTTTGTGAATTATTAAGTTTTATAATCTCCAGGAGATCTGCAAACTTCATTCCACAAGCATTATATCTTATCTTGTTTTCTAGGATTTAGTAACTTATATAGGATGCCGCTGATTTTACGCGAGGTTGTTTTGTCTATTTTTTCAGGATTATAGGTTATGTTTGACAAGAAGATGATTTACATTCTGGAAGGGAAGCTTTGATTGTTCATTTTCTTGGAGGAAGATTTAACCTGGCCACCTTATTATCCATACCAAGCGAATCAGGGGAGTGTTTGATTTCATTCTTTTTACTTTTTAACTTTTACATTCTTTACTTGAACATTGGGGACAATGTTCATCCTAAGTGTAATGGGAGGGTAAAAAGATGATACCTTACATATGCACTTTCGCTTGAGTTTGTTTTGTTTAATGGTAGATGTGTAATAAAACTATGAGAAATACTTGTTAGTGCAATTTTAGCGCCAAATTTAAAATTTCTTACAACATTTAGGAGTGAAACTTTAGCCATAGCAAGCGTCTCATAGATAGGAGATTGTATGACTAGCACATAACTGTATATTCAGAAAAATTTTCCACCCAAATATGTGAGGTTCGCTTTTAGATTTGATAGGAAAAGCATTTACTATTAGTGCTTATGAGTGTACCGGTAGCATTTAGATTCTAGAACTTGCGTTAGTGATGCATCCCGAGACCGCTAGTGAGACTACATTCGTGTAGTAGGATTTACTACATGATAAGAGGCATTAGGATCACCCTTGTGTTAAACCCGTATCATAATTACTTGACCATTTAAGTCATATTACTTGGCTAGTTAAGTCAACTAATTTTTCCCACACCCTTAGCGTTGTACACATTTTTAGTACACGAAACCCCTAGTACACCCCTCCGAGCCTATCTTTTCGTTTCTAACTTTAAGCATCTTACTTAAAGGAAGAATTTGTTACACCCCACTTAAATGTACAACCAAATCGCCTTAGCCTTCCGTGTATGCGCTCATTTTTAGTGCATTATTGTTATTTGTTAAACCCTAAGTTAACTATCTAATTGATTACATGGTTGCTAAGTCGAGTCATATCCTTGTACATATTGTTTTGGGACGATTGGGACTCATGGGTAAAGTACTTATTTTATGGAGTAATGGGGAAGAACATCATTTATTACCCCCATATGTACGTTAATCTTAAAAGTACTCCAAGTGTTTTGATTTTCTTAATTCGAGTCATTAGATTAGTTTAATGTAAAGTATGTAAAGATTCAAGTGTAAGGGGAATGTTCATCCCCTATGATGTATTATTTTGGATGGTAGGGTAAGAGTGTATGCAAAAAAAATAAAAAATAAAAAAAATAAAAATAGAAAAAGGAAAAAAAAATAGAAAAAGGAAAAAAAAAATAGAAAAAAAAACATACGGACTACCATCCCGTTTCATTCTATGTTCATTTTATGTTTTTGTTATTTTTCATTTATTAGCTTAAGTCGAGTCTAGTCTTGGCTTAGCAACGCCATATTGTACATGTAATTAACCAAGATTGTTAACTCGCCACCAGTAAAAACTTCCTTTATCCAACAAAACCGTGTATTTCATATCCCTACACCTAACGTTACAACCCTTTAAAAGACCTGATTTTTAATCTTTTTGAGTGTATAGTTTTGTTTTTCCGAAGAAATGCTCGTGAAAGTAATTCCCCAGGTCGTTCTCCCAACGAGGGTTGAATTCGATCTTGTCGGTTCGGTTTGTGAATCTTGTGAAGTGAATGAGGATAGAAGAAATATTTTGGTTTTTGATTATACTACAAATGAGAATAAAATTGCAATTAAAGTAAAGAGAACAAGCAAATAATGCAAAACAAATTAGCAAGTAAAACAAACATTCTCAAAAATGAAATAGAAATAAAAACGTAAAGAAAACTTAACACGACTAATTTAAAAAGAAAAATAAAAGCGAAACTAGTCCTACAATTGCAAATTGAGTTTTTCTAAATAAGATATAAAAGAAAAATAACGTAAAAGGAAAATTATATTTTTTTGCTTTTAATTTTAATAAATGAAAAGGATATAAAGACTAATTAAAAAGGAAATAAGTAAAAAAAAAAAAAAAAAAAAAAAAAAAAAAAAAAAAAAAACTAATTATTATTAAACTATAAATGTTTACTAGATGACGTTACTAGATAAACGATACTTACTTGTTATATAATAAATCCTAACTTGATAAATTTTAGAAAAATTCGGCAGAGTTTCGTTTAGATATTAAGCAAAAGAGACCTCACTCGAAAAACGATGAGGTAATGATTATCGTACTCGATAATCTTGGCTAACTCGCCAAAAGAAATCAAACTTGATAAAAAAAATAAATAAATAAAAAAAAAATAAATAAATAAACTCAAATTCGGTATTTATTAAAAAACTCAAACTCGACAAATAAAAAAAAAATCAAACTCGGAAAACATTTTTTTAAACCAAACTTGATATTACTTATAATTGCAAACTAGTCCTAAACCGAAAACGATACTCGAAAAATTGCAATTAGGTCCCTACTCTAAAATTTCAAACTCGGTATGTAAATTTAAAATTCAAACTCGAAAGGTTATTTTTTTAAAATGCTAACTCGATAGTTCTTTCTTAAAATCTCAAACTCGAAAGTAAAAATTGCATAACAGTCCCTGGCTCAAAATAATCCAAACTCGGTATGTTAAAACATCAAACTCGATAATCACTAAAAACCAAACTCGATAGTTTTAAATCACCAAACTCGGTAAACTACAAAAAAAACCCTAACTCGACAAATTTAAAAATCTAACTCGACCAAATAAAAAAAAACATAACAAAACACCATTTTAACCCAAAATAAAGCCTAAAAACTAATGTTTTTCTACCAAATTTATTACTAAACAACCTAGTTTAACCATAAACTTTAAATCCCACCAATAAAAACAAGAATTTAACTACTAAAATTAAAGATTTTTAGAGAGATAAAGCTAGAGAGAGAAAGTAAAAATAAGACTAGACAAAAAATTAAATTTAAAATTAATCTTAGAACTAACCAAAACTAAAAACTAACCAACCTCTCAAATGAGGCTTACATCTCTATTTATAGGCTAGGGGCTAGGGCTTCTCTAATCTTTTACATTGTTGCATAATTAGCCCCTAGACCTTTACAAATCATGAAATTCAAGCTTAAAACATTATAAAATGTAACTAATACAACTTAATATTAAACGTAACGACTGAGAACGATCCAAATTCATTTCTTGTAACTTGGAGGATTAGAGTTGACTTTTCTTCCTAAGTTCTTCAAAGGATCAAAATCGACAACTTGTGAATACTTGGAGTATTTTTCTTGTCAATATCTTCATGCTTCCACTAAGGGTCTCTTTTGTCATTCTTTGAATCTTTAAGAATTTGAATTTTCGTTTTAGGCTTTTCTTGGATAAATTTCTTCCTCGGCTTCGGCTTTTTACCTTTTTCCAATCTCGTGCTCGTTTTTGTCGGTTTTGCTTTGTTTTTGTTCATTTTTCACATATCCGTACCTGCACATACACATATACAAAAACATACATTCTCTTGGCTTATTTGGTTAGTATTTGGTGTATTTGGTCTGATTTAAGGTCGAAAAAGGATGTGTGATTAAGCACTCATCAAAATCCCCCAGACTAAAGTATTGCCGTGCCCTCACGCAATGTCATCACCTCACGCTTAAGAGATAAATAATTTCAAAACCTCTCTTTACTGACTTTGTAAAGTAGCAATGATGTTCAAAAGAGATATTAAAATCATTTATTCTCAAAAATGCTCCGTTTTCCGATTTTCATGAATAATAACTACTACTACTATCTTTTGTACTTTTTCATTTTTATATATATGACGGTTTGCTTGACTTTCATTATCAATTCTTATCTGTTGATAACTTTCAGGGTCTACGAGTAGAAACACTTCTCACAGAGAAGAGACCATACGGATAAAAATCGTCATCCTTGATTTTTCACAAGCCCCCAAACTAAGCGTAAAATCGAGATCATTGTTTATCCAGAAGTTAGATGCTAACACTGCCCACAAAAGTTAATTGTGTATTACCTCTTGTTCCCAGGTCCTAAGTTTTGTATCTCAAGATTTTAATTTGTGAGAAATGAATTGCTTCATATTTTCTCGTTTCGATATTTGTTAGTCCGATAAGAGCACAAAATTTGAACGCTAAGTAGTTTCCAAACTTTCCCTCGAAAACCTCTGCATACAGAAATCGGGTCCACATGAAGGTCTCTGATTTAACACGATTTGTGGAGGTCCCCCTTTTTATTTGCGACCGAGACATACCATGTTTGATACCCGAAACTGAACCTTTTTATTAGGGAAACCCCCGGAGTCGAAGCTTGGCATTTTTGCATAATCATAAGCACTTTAATAATACTTTGGTCCTTAGTCCTTTATTCTTTTTACAGTCAACGGTTTATGAGCCGCCAAGATGTAAGAGCTTTATTATGACTTTGGATTTCTATCCGCTGCTTTTTGTAGCTTTGGATTCCTCTGCCTTTTTATTTGGCTTTGGACTATTATTATTGATATTCATAATCATATGCCAAACCCCAAGTCCTACGGCCTTTATTAAGATCACAACATCGGCTGCGAACCGGCAAGATGCAATAGTCTATTTTACCGTTACACTGGCAGTACCCCTATGTGTACCAAACCCCCATATGCAGAGATTTTGTTGGGAACGAGAAAAAACTAAGTATTGCCCAAACCGTATACCCTTAATTAATCCTAGACATCTATTATATATTGGTGTGCAAGCTGGTAGGAACAAGGAGGCCACAAGTACCTCTCGTGGGTTTTTTAAATCCCAGTAATGCGATCCGTGTATAGCACGAAACTTCTAAATAAACTCTATCATTTCTCGATCTCCGCAAATTTAAAATCCCAGATAATGAGATCCGCGGATGCTTAGCCATAATCTTATGATTATTTTGGTTAAGGGAGACGAGCTAGGGCTCAACACGCCCGGTCAAGTCGAAACATTTATTTCTACTCTCGCCGGTAGGAAAATCAAAACAAGGTGTCAAAACTTATTATTCATGTCATATATATATATATATTTTTTTTTTCATATTCTTTTTTCTCTTTTTTTTTTTTTTTTTTTTTTTTTAATATAAAGCGGTGACAAAAATTTAAATTTTTGGTGGAAAACGGAGTTGCGTAAGTTAACAGTTCAGACGATGGTACAGGTCAAATCGAATCAAAGATTCACCCCCCCCCCCCCCCAGACTAAAGTGAAACATTGTCCTCAATGTTTTAAGGGTAAAGGTAATCTTTCGTAAAATCTAAGGCCGTTTATTAAGTATGCCAAGAGATAAACGTTAGTCGATAAGATTTTGGATATGGTGAATTTCCGAAAGAGCAGCGAAGGATGAGACTCGAGTGGAGAGAACGACAAACCACGAGCACGAGAGTCCTCAAACTTCGGGGAAATTCCTGAACATTCATAAACAACCACGAAAACACGAGTTTGGAAAGGGTTGCCCCCCTCACGTCACGTTATTAAAGAAAATAGAAAATATAGAAAATGAAAATGGATAAGCATGGGGTGCCTCCCACGAAGCACTTGTTTTTGTTCACCGAGTCACATGAGCTTGACTCGATCCCCGAATTAAGTCGTCCTTGGGGAGAGCAGATGGAACGTAATCTCCATCGGGCTTTCATTCAAAATATTTTGAAAAACATAAGACTTAATTGAAAGTTCCATCCCGAAGAGATAACCACTGGTATTTTAATGTTGAAAACGTTTAGAAATGATACCGGGATCAAATACAACATCCTCACTCCCCACAGAGTGAAGGATAAGAGAAACCACACCAAACATTACAAATGGCAAGAAAGTCATGATAACAATCTTGTAAAACTCATCCTCATCAAAAGAGAACTTCATAATTGTGAAATTATGACGTTTATTATTTAAGCTCCTTTTAAAATCCTTTCCGGGTGGGAGGGTTGGGAAAAACTTTTCATTAAAACTTTCTTTCTTAAGAACACCACCCGGATCATGATCAACCTCAAGATCAAAACTGAAACTTTCATATTCAGGATTAGAAAACTTTTGAATTTCACATTCAATTTTGTCAAAACAAAATGACTCATACTTCGAAAGAGAGATAAAAGCATGAGAAGTGGTACTGCCACGACTCGTCTCTTCCGAGTGATCGATATCAAAGTTAAAAGCTTCATAAGTCGTATAAGAAAAATCAGGACGATAAGTGGGATTGCCACTAATCTCCTCAGTCGTATTAACCGAAAAACTCTCAAAGTCGGGTAAAAATTCCTCGAGCTCGGGCTCAAGAGGATTGTCAATTATAAGCTCAATCTTCGTCTCAACTTTATCCGGAGGGATTGACGGTTCATCGTTCAACAAATTGTTAAGAAAAATAGTATCTCCCTCCGAATCAAAGTAAGAATCGTCAATCTCAGAAAACGGAATCGTATCAATAGCAAGAAATTCATCGACCTCTTCCCAAAAAGGATCATATTCCTTAAGCGGAGGAAATGATGGGGAAGATTCGGAGACGAACGTTTTCACAAAATCATCAAAGGAATAATCACAAGCATCAATGCTGTTGACGGAGTACTTCTTTGATTTTGAAGCATCGGCTTTAAAAATCATTATGTCATCATCATGTCGTAAAGTTAGAGTATCCTCGAAATGATCTACTAGGGCTTTTGCGGTTCGTAAAAACGGTCACCCTAGTATAAGAGGAACTCTCGGATCGGGTTCGAAATTAACCACGACAAAGTTGGCCGGAAAAGTACATGATTTCACTTGAACAAAAACATCTTCCGCAATTCCAACTGGATGAGTAATCGAACGGTTAGCCAGCTCTAACGTCATTCGGGTCGGTTTAAGTTCCCCCATCCCAAGTTGTTTATAGATCGAAAATGGCATAAGGTTAATGCTTGCACCTGAATCGGCCAGGGCATTGCAAACCTCTTGATCTTTTAACGAACAAGGAATGAGAAACTTTCCCGAATCTCCAAGCTTCTCGGGAAGCTTCTGGAGAAGAATGGCGGAGCAGTGAACATTAATCGGTGTTTCGGTTAATTCAAGCAATTTTTCTTTGTTACTTACCAGATTTTTAAACGTTGAGGCAAACTTCGGCATGTAAACAAGAGCATCCATGAAACTGATATCAAAGTGCAACTTTTGAAAAATATCGAGAAACTTTTCCATTTGTTTTTTAGATTTTGCATGGAGCTCTTCATCATTAAATCGTGACGGATATGGCAATTTAGACTTGTATTTCAAATTGTTTTCAAAAACGGCTTTTCCTTTATCTTTTGAAACTTGAACAACCGGAGGTTGGACGTTTTCGGAACCTCCGTTATTAGTAGGAGGAACCGGGTCCTTTGTCAGCTCGGTCTCACGGTCCACTACCTTAGGAGGAGGAGAAGAAGAGGTAGTCAGAACTGTGGACTCATAAAAAGCACCACTGCGAGTCGTGATCACTTTGACTTCGCCCCTCGGGTTTGCGATCGTGTTGCTTGGAAGAGTACCCGATCTCGAAGGTCGATCATTTAAACGTTTGTTAATATCGTTGATTTGTGTAGCAAACAACCTTGTTGTTTCATCTTGTTTTGCAATTAAAGCTTGTTGACTTTTAATCAATTGCTTAATCAACTCATCTGTGGGCGACGGATTTGGAATCACAACTTGATTTTGATTATTATTGAAATTTTGCCCACGGTTTTGAAAATTGCCATTATTTTGATTTCCATAATTAGCATTTTGAAAATTCCCAGGATTTCCATAATTTCCTTGGTTTTGAAAATTCCCTTGAGGCGGGCCTTGATTGTAATTACCTTGAAAACCTTGATTTTGATTAAATCCTTGATTATGATTTTGAAAACCATTATTAGCTCGACTCTGATTTTGATTCCCTTGATTATTACGATTCTGCATATTATGATTCTGATTGACTTGGTTTGGTTGTTCAAAACCGGGTGGTCCAAGAAAATGAGTAAAACAGTAGCTGAGGAGATTACGGTCTCCTTGAGGTTGTGGATAACCGTTGTTACCCGTATTTGCAGCATACGCGTTCTCATGGGAAAAGGCATCGGTGGCCGGACATTCATAATATAAATGTGGACCACCACAAGTCTCACAACCATGACTAACCACATTGACTTGATGGTTTGGTTTTTCGATAGACATAGCATCAACTTTCTTTGTTAAAGCCAATATCATACTTTTCATTTCATCATTATTTTTCTCATTATTCGACACTTGAGGTTTGTTCCTAGACATTCTCACACGAGCCTTGTTCTCAATTATCAAGAAAGCATCATTCGTGTTTCGAGCCAACAAGTTCCCACCCGCAGCAGAGTTGAGTGAGTCTTGATCAACATGATTCAACCCATTATAGAAAGTATCAATCTGCTGAAGGTCGGTGAACCCATGGTTCGGACATTTTTCCTTCAAATCTTTGAATCGATCCCAAGCTTCGCTGAACGACTCATCAAAAGCTTGTTGGAATCGAAAGATTTGGGATCGTAGATTAGAAGTTTTAGAGGGAGGATAGAAATGATTCACAAACTTGGAAGCAAGGTCATTCCAAGTGTGAATCGAGTTAGGCGGTTCCTTTTCCAGCCAAGTCCGGGCTGCTCCTTTTAAGGAGAAAGGAAACAACTTAAATTTCACCACATCGTGAGTAACTTGATTCATTCTAATGGTCTCAGAGATGTCGGCGAAATTTCGGATGTGTGCATAGGGATCTTCGTTATCGAACCCGTGAAAGGATATACCCGTGATTAAATTGAGTAATCCGTGATTGATTTCTAAGTCGGCATTGATGTCCGGAATCACAATAGCTCTCCTCACACCGTTAAATGGTGATTGGAGTTGTTCTTCCATCGGACGCGGATCAATTGCCGGTTGTTGTCCCATCGGCGGGACAACATTGTGCTGCGGACCACCCATCGGCGGGGGACCGTTGTGTTGTTCGTTATGGTTCATCTCCGCGTCGTCAAGGAAATGAACCCGACTCGTATGTCGTAAAACCCGCTCGGGGTTAGAGAACGGAGACGTAAGATTCTCAGAAGAAGAACGGGTGTGCATACACCACAAGTAAAATCAAAAAGAGAATGAAAAAGAAAAGAAGAAGAATTTTTTTTTTTTTTTTTTTTTTTTTTTTTATTTTATTTTATTTTTTTTAAATTTTAATAAAAGCGATAACTTCCAAAAGAAGGTTCTTCAAAACACAAATCAAACAAACGATCGACGAAATCTTAACAACGCCTCCCCGGCAGCGGCGCCATTGATTTTGATTCTTTTTGAGTGTATAGTTTTGTTTTCCCGAAGAAATGCTCGTGAAAGTAATTCTCCGGGTCATTCTCCCAACGAGGATTGAATTCGATCTTGTCGGTTCGGTTTGTGAATCTTGTGAAGTGAATGAGGATAGAAGAAATATTTTGGTTTTTGATTATACTACAAATGAGAATAAAATTGCAATTAAAGTAAAGAGAACAAGCAAATAATGCAAAACAAATTAGCAAATAAAACAAACATTCTAAAAAATGAAATAGAAATAAAAACGTAAAGAAAACTTAACACGACTAATTTAAAAAGAAAAATAAAAGCGAAACTAGTCCTACAATTGCAAATTGAGTTTTTCTAAATAAGATATAAAAGAAAAATAACGTAAAAGGAAAATTATATTTTTTTGCTTTTTAATTTTAATAAATGAAAAGGATATAAAGACTAATTAAAAAGGAAATAAATAAAAGAAATAAAAAAAAAAAAAAAACGAATTATTATTAAACTATAAATGTTTACTAGATGACGTTATTAGATAAAAGATACTTACTTGTTATATAATAAATCCTAACTTGATAAATTTTAGAAAAATTCGGCAGAGTTTCGTTTAGATATTAAGCAAAAGAGACCTCACTCGAAAAACGATGAGGTAATGATTATCGTACTCGATAATCTTGGCTAACTCGCCAAAAGAAATCAAACTTGATAAAAAATAAAAATAAAAAAAACTCAAACTCGGTATTTATTAAAAAACTCAAACTCAAACTCGACAAATAAAAAAAAAATCAAACTCGGAAAACATTTTTTTAAACCAAACTTGATATTACTTATAATTGCAAACTAGTCCTAAACCGAAAACGATACTCGAAAAATTGCAATTAGGTCCCTACTCTAAAATTTCAAACTCGGTATGTAAATTTAAAATTCAAACTCGGAAGGTTTTTTTTTTTTTAAATGCTAACTCGATAGTTCTTTCTTAAAATCTCAAACTCGAAAGTAAAAATTGCATAATAGTCTCTGGCTCAAAATAATCCAAACTCGGTATGTTAAAACATCAAACTCGATAATCACTAAAAACCAAACTCGATAGTTTTAAATCATCAAACTCGGTAAACTACAAAAAAAATCCTAACTCGACAAATTTAAAAATCTAACTCGACCAAATAAAAAAAAAACATAACAAAACACCATTTTAACCAAAAATGAAGCCTAAAAACTAATGTTTTTCTACCAAATTTATTACTAAACAACATAGTTTAACCATAAACTTTAAATCCCACCAATAAAAACAAGAATTTAACTACTAAAATTAAAGATTTTTAGAGAGATAAAGCTAAAGAGGGAAAGTAAAAATAAGACTAGACAAAAAATTAAATTTAAAATTAATCTTAGAACTAACCAAAACTAAAAACTAACCAACCTCTCAAATGAGGCTTACATCTCTATTTATAGGCTAGGGGCTAGGGCTTCTCTAATTTTTTACATTGTTGCATAATTAGCCCCTAGACCTTTACAAATCATGAAATTCAAGCTTAAAACATTATAAAATGTAACTAATACAACTTAATATTAAACGTAATGACTGAGAACGATCCAAATGCATTTCTTGTAACTTGGAGGATTAGAGTTGACTTTTCTTCCTAAGTTCTTCAAAGGATCAAAATCGACAACTTGTGAATACTTGGAGTATTTTTCTTGTCAATATCTTCATGCTTCCACTAAGGGTCTCTTTTGTCATTCTTTGAATCTTTAAGAATTTGAATTTTCGTTTTGGGCTTTTCTTGGATAAATTTCTTCCTGGGCTTCGGCTTTTTGCCTTTTTCCAATCTCGTACTCGTTTTTGTCGGTTTTGCTTTGTTTTTGTTCATTTTTCACATATCCGTACCTGCACATACACAAATACAAAAACATACATTCTCTTGGCATATTTGGTGTATTTGGTCTGATTTAAGGTCGAAAAAGGATGTGTGATTAAGCACTCATCAAGATGAGGCGAAAAATGAACCACTTTTAGGGGGTCATTTAAGCCCGGAATTGAATTTATTTGATCAAATATTGGCCTGAATCGTTCCTTTTTTGATTTTAGGTACTTTGGGAGTGAAATCTGGAAAAGGAAGCAATTCGGACGTCTTTGGAGCATAAAATTGAAGAAAACGCCAAAGTCTTAATTTTCCTTGCTGGGAACAGTAGGTGACGGCGTCAAGAGTAACATCCTGATGGCGTCAAAGAGTTAATTCCATGACGACCCAGTACATATTGGACGGCGTCACGAAGTAGGGCGTCAAGAGTAAAAATCATGACGGGCTGGAAATGCTAATACATGACGGCGTCAGAAGTTGATCAAGGCAGTCCGAGAAATATTTTGGCGGCGAGGTGACGGCGTCACAAGATTGGTCTTGACGCCGTCAGACCCTATTTCCTATATATAGTTTTCTAATTTTCTCATTAAAAAGAGAGAAGTTTTGGAGAAACCCTAAGTACGAACTTGGTGCGAATTTTACAGGTTTTTCAAGGGTTCTAAGCCCTTGATACCTTTCATGTGTAATTGAGATAAGTGTTCTTTTAATTCAATCAATATGTCTATGTGTTTGTTGTCTATATCTTGTTCTTGTCTTAATTCCATCATGCTAGGCTAGATCTATCTTGTGTTTGCTTGGATCTAATGAAACCTAGATGTTAATTATGTGTTGATTACTTGTTTATAATTGTTTTGGATGAATAAATTTGATGTTAGGCTTAAGAAAACTGGCAGATCTACAAATGGTAACATGCTTGAATGTCTTAGGAAACATGAACCAATGGCACTAGGTCTTTATTGGTTGTATTTAATGCATGAGCCACTGTTTATAATCCCTATGGTTGTGCTGGGCATGGCATAGGAGGAGATAAGAGCTCATAGAATTGGGGAGTTATGTGCGCTACCCCATGAATGGTATTAAGGAATACAATCCGTCATCCATGCAACTATAACAAGTAATTAACATGTAAAAGATGTTTAGAGAGTAGTGAAATCTAAGTAAACACATTTTCTCCACTTATTGTTCACAACCTTAGTATAATTTAGTTTATTTTCATTTCTAGTATTTTATTTTGATTGCATCTTTAGTATTGGGTTAGTTGACTAGCAACTAATTCCGCCCAAATCCTTCAAACCCGAGATTTTTACTTGCTTTCTAAAAAAAATATAAAAATACAAAAAGAATCATCCTTCACCTTTAGACCTAGTTAGATTAATTTCAATCCTAACGACACTATTCCTAGCTGAACGATCAATCCCCCGGTACTTGTCACTATACTATACTACAACGATCAGGTACACTGCCTGGTGGGGGTTGTAAGCTTCTCAAGATCCCTTGAGAGGTAAAGCCTGGTGTGATTCCCACGTATCAAAAAGATAAACACGTAGTAAGAGTACAAAAACAACAATATGCTTCTGATTTGGTTCATAAATCTACAGAGAATAACTTGATGAGAAAAGGTAGTGGAATTGGGTATAATGAAGTGGCTCCTCCAGCCAAAAGTGCTTTTGCTCCACCAGGAAAAGAACTATCCTTCATTAGTGAGCTAAATATTGAAAAACCTGTAGGTGAATGTAGCACAAGTGTTAAAGAAACACCTAAGGTTGAGGCTAGAAAATTTCCTGAAGCTCCTATTATAGAAGATTGGTATTCTGATAGTGATAGTGATGAGGAACAGGTTAAACCAGAACAAAGTGTGAAAAAGGAAGAAATTCCTACAAAGTTTAAACCTAAAATTGAACAGGTTAAGTTTGTCAAGCCTGTGTTAGGAAATAACTTCTCTAAGAAGATGCTAGAGTACAATGAGGTACCTAGAGAACAAATGGAAAGGTTCAATAATAAGCCTAGGGGTAACCAGAGAAACTTCAACAACCTAGTTTCACACAGATTAGGTAATCAGTTTCAATTACAAAAGAAGGCTTGTTATAAGTGTGGTAGCTTTGACGACTTGATTGTTAGATGTCCTGAACACCAAAAGCCTATTTGGAATCAATACACTAGGGTGAATCACAAATATGTAACTAAACAAACTCACCCACATCCTAATAGAAATATGGTTCCAAGAGCTGTTTTATTGAGATCTGGTGCAACTAGATCTATTTATGCTACTAAATCAAATGGTGTTTTCAAAACCACAACTTGTTCTTCTACTGGCTCTACTGCTAGTAAGCATTCTGCTGCTAGTATGCACTCTGTTGCTAGTAAGCAACCTGCTGCTAGTACAAAACTTTCTACTTCTGGGCCAAAAGTTTTAACAAATACAGTTGTTGGTAATCACTTTTATGCTGTTAAGGCCTCAGCTTGCTGGACTTGGAAACCAAAAACTATTGGTTCAAATTCTGTTTCCAAGAATAGTAGTGCATCAAGTGATTTAAAGAAATTTGATTATGTTGATGCACAGGGCAGATCCAAGTCAGTAATGGCTTGGGTCGTCAAGAGGAACTAATGTCTCTACTTTTCATGTGCAGGTCAATCTACTGGATGAGCTTAAGGATATGGTTATAGTTAACAGTGGATGTTCTGGACACATGACAGGAGATGAGTCTCAACTTGAAGACTTTGAGGCTTTTGATGGTGGTTATGTTGCTTTTGGGAATGATCCAAAAGGTGGAAAGATTGTTGGAAGAGGAACTCTAAGAACTGGAAATTTGGACTTTGATAAGGTGTTTCTTGTGAAAGGACTTAAGTTTAACCTTTTTAGTGTTTCACAAATGTGTGACAAAAAGAACTTTGTTCTTTTTACAGACACTGAGTGTATGATCCTTTCTCCTGACTCTCAGTTGCCAGATGACAAGTCTGTGCTTTTGAAGGTCCCTAGAAATGAGAATATATACAGTGACCATATTAAGAACATTGTTCCTAAGAGGGCTTTGACTTGTCTAATTGCAAAGGCCACTGTTGATGAGTCCAAATTATGGCATAGGAGATTGGGACATCTGAACTACAAGACCATGAACAAATTGGTAAAAGGAAACCTTGTCAGAGGAATGCCTACAAAGACTTTTAAGAATTGTGAAACTTGTGTTGCCTGTCAAAAGGGTAAACAACACAGAGTTTCATTCAAGTCCAAAACTGTGAACACATATACTGAGCCATTACACTTACTACACATGGATTTATTTGGGCCTGTATTTGTAAAAAGCTTGAACAAGAAATCATATTGTCTTGTTGTCACTGATGACTTTAGCAGGTTTACCTGGGTATTCTTTCTAGCCACTAAAGATGAAACTCCAGAAATACTCAAGGCATTCATTACAAGAGTTGAAAACCTGTACAATCACAAGGTGAAGATAATCAGATGTGACAATGGTACTGAGTTCAAGAACAGTGTGATGAATCAATTCTGTGTGGGGAAAGGAATTCTTAGACAGTATAGTGTAGCAAGAACTCCACAACAGAATGGTGTTGCAGAAAGAAGAAACAAGACATTAATTGAGGCTGCAAGAACAATGTTATCTGATTCAAAACTACCTATACCTTTTTGGGCTGAAGCTGTAAACACTGCATGCTTTGTGCAGAACAGAAGTAAGGTAGTCAAGCCTTACAATAAGACTCCATATGAGTTATTTCATGGAAAGAAGCCACTAATTGATTTTCTCAAACCATTTGGATGTCCTGTTACAATTTTAAACACCAAGGATCAGCTAGGCAAATTTGATGAAAAAGCTGATGAAGGAAATTTGGTTGGTTACTCTGTGATTAGTAAAGCTTTCAGGGTATACAATAAGAGAACCAAACATGTAGAGGAAAATTTGCATATCAAGTTTTCAGAGAATACATCTAATCCTGAAGGGAGAGGACCAGAATGGTTGTTTAATGTTGATATGCTTACCAAAACAATGAATTATGTACCAGTTATTGCTAGTATTGACACTAACCAACCACAGGAAGAATTTGTTTTGGTTGAGAAACTAAAGGTTGGTCCTACTTTACTACCCTTTCAGACTGATCTAAGTCCTACAAAAGATGATGTTCCTCAAGAGAAACCCAAGGAAGTTGAAGAAGGTATTGAAATACCTATTGAAGCAGAAAAAGAAACTAATGAAGTTCCTAAAGTAGTTGTTGATGTCTCTCCTACACAGCCAGAAGACTCTACTACTGACTCAGAAGACTCTACTGCTAGGCCAAAAGATACAACTACTGCTCTACTTAATTCTGCAGCCAAGCCTACTAATTCTACTGCTACTTCAATATTTCCTAATTTGGACACTCAGGGTAGATCTATTGATGATTCTATCTATCCTGATGATCCAAATATGCCTGCTCTTGAGAATATTTATTATAACACAGATGATGATGCACTTGATGGTAAGTTATTTGGAGCTGATGTAGACATTACTAATTTGGAACTCAATATTTCTGTTAGTCCTACACCTACCACAAGAATACACAAGGATCATCCCAAAGACCAAATTTTGAGTGATCCACAATCATCTATTCAAACTAGGCAGATGACTAAAGCACTGAAAGATCTTCAACATCAAAGTTTCTTTGCCAGATCTCTGCATCAAAGAAATAGTCATAAAGATCTTCAAAATTGCCTGTTTGCATGTTTTCTTTCTCAAATTGAACCCAAAAACACTTACAAAGCCCTACAAGAAGCAAGTTGGTTGGAAGCAATGCAAGATGAGCTTATACAATTTAAGCTACAAGAAGTTTGGACTTTGGTTGATCTGCCAAATGGCAAAAGAGTGATTGGCACTAAATGGGTTTTCAGATGCAAAAGAGATGAGAGAGGAATAGTCATAAGAAATAAGGCAAGGTTAGTAGCACAGGGATACACACAACAAGAAGGCCTTGATTATGATGAAGTATTTGCTCCAGTGGCAAGAATAGAAGCAATTAGATTATTCTTGGCTTATGATTCATACAAAGATTTTGTAGTGTATCAAATGGATGTAAAGAGTGCTTTTCTGTATGGGACCATTACAGAAGAAGTTTGTGTATCTCAACCACCAGGCTTTGAAGACCCTGATCATCCTGACAAAGTTTACAAGGTAAATAGAGCAATGTATGGCTTACATCAAGCTCCTAGAGCATGGTGTGACACATTGTCTACATACTTGTTAGAGTCTGGGTTTAGTAGAGGAAAGATTGATAAAACTCTGTTTCTCAAAAGACAAAAGGATGATATTTTGCTGGTTCAAATCTATGTTGATGACATCATCTTTGGGTCTACAAACAAAGCTATGTGTGTTAGTTTTGAGAAGCTTATGAAGGACAAGTTTGCTATGAGTTCAATGGGAGAACTCACCTTCTTCTTAGGTCTGCAAGTTACACAGAAAGAAAATGGTATATTTATCAGTCAGGATAAGTATGTCAATGATATTTTGAAGAAGTTTGGCTTTGAAGATGCTAAGCCTGCCAAGACTACCATGGGAACCAACAAACCATTGCTGAAAGATGAATATGGAAAGGAAGTGGATATTTACTTGTACAGGTCTATGATTGGCTCATTGATGTACCTTACAGCATCAAGGCCTGATATCATGTTTGATGTATATGCCTGTGCAAGATTTTAAGTGTGTCCCAAGGAATCACATCTCAATGCAGTGAAGAGAATTTTTAGATATCTGAGGCATCAACCAAAATTGGGCCTTTGGTATCCTAAGGATTCACCATTTGATTTGGTCTCCTATTCAGATAGTGACTATGCTGGAGCTTCTTTGGATAGAAAGTCTACAATAGGGGGTTGTCAATTTCTAGGAAGCAGATTGGTGTCATGGCAATGCAAGAAGCAAACAGTGGTGGCTAATTCTACAACTGAAGCTGAGTACGTGGCTACTTCAAGTTGTTGTGGACAAGTTCTATGGATGCAGAATCAATTATTGGATTATGGGTACAATTTCATGAATACCAAAATTCATATTGATAACAACAGCACACTTTGCATAATTAAAAATCCTGTTTTTCATTCTAAAACAAAACATATTGAAATAAGACATCACTTTATCAGGGATTGCTATGAAAAGAAGTTGATCCAAATTGTTAAGGTTCATACTGAGAACAATGTTGCTGATCTTCTCACTAAACATTTTGATGTGGGGAGGTTTCAATTTTTAATTGCAAACATTGGTATGATAAATCTTTGAAAAACTTATCTCTTTGTTTTTGTACAAGTATGTAAAGGAATTGTGCTACTTGTTACTCTGCTGCTTATCTTAAAGCATCTGTTTGTTATGGCATGTACTATGTTGCTATTTCTAACTCTACTGCTAGTACATATGTTTGTTTGCTTTGTGATGTTTGGTCTAATATTGTGCAGGAATAAGTCTAAATGATGATTTGCAACAACAATATTATGATAACAAAGAAGAACATCTGTCATTCATCATTTATCAAGAACAGAGGTTCATACATCAAAAGAGAAATTACAAAGACTATTGCTGAAACCACAAAAGAGTGCAACAACCTAAGATGAAATTAAAGACTACAAGCACTACTTCCTAGGGCATGGAAGTCCAAGAACAATTTTTCTTTCCTTAGGGAGAGGAGGGTTTGTCTTCTTTGTCTTGGTGACTTCTTTGGTCGTGGCCTTGATGACTGAGGCCTCTCAGGAGTGGAAGGTGGTTCATTTGGAGGCTCATCCTCATCTGATGAATTGTAGATGAAAGGGGAAACAAGCTCCCTTGGAGATGGTTGCCTGACAGGGATCCAAGCTGTGTCTTCTGATGACTCTGAAGTAGATGGAGATTTGGGGGACATCACAGCTTTACCCCTGGAAGTGCTTGGGGTTTGATTCAAACTGAGGAGATCTTTAAAGACAGGGAGATCATGCTTTCTCTTCTTAGCTTGCTCCTTGGTTCTACAACCATTATGAGGAGGACGGAAGGGAGGCACACATGTTTCATAAGGGGTCTCATCTTCCGATGATGAATCGGATGAGATATTGATGATTTCGGGTGTTGATTTCATTATGATTTGATTGGATTTGGGTAATTGGATGTTTTGATTTGGTTGATTGGCGTTTTTGATTGCGATTAGGGTTTGATACTGATGATTTAGGGAAAATATTTTGTCCGCTTTTATAGGGATTACGGCATATCATCACATTAATTGCTGAGGATTCTTGACTTTTTGATCAAGCTTATTTTGTCAACTCTACTGCTGTATTATTTCACTCTGCTGCTAGTTATATAACTTTGCTGCTAGTGTTATTGTGTTGCTACGGTTGAAAGTGTGAGGGTGGGATGTGTAACTTCTTCAATCAGTTTAAAACCTAATTGATCTTCCTAATTGGTTTTCTCATGTTTCAAATTGAAGTTATCACAAACCTTAACACTCCATCTCTCTCAAAGTCAATTATTCCCAATTTCCCCTAAACCCTAACTCATGGAGTGCGTTCGTACCTGGGTAAAGCAACACAACAGTGTGGTCGTTCTTGATGCAGAATCAGTTAATGAAGATTTCACAGACATGGTAAAATTTTTGAATGCTACTTCTCTTAGGTATGCACTCACTGTGAATCCTACTATATTTGTTTCCCACATCAAACAGTTTTGGCTTACCACTAAAATCAAAACTAAGAATGGGAAAAAATATGTTAGTGCCTTAGTAGATGGGCAAAAGGTTCGTGTAACTGAATCATTAATAAGAGAAACCCTTCTCTTAGATGATGAAACAGAGACCACTTACCTGGCCAATTCTGCTATTTTTGATGGGTTAAAAGATTTGGGATATGAGGGGAATCATACAAATTTAAAATTTCAAAAATCTCTCCTCTGCCCTTAATACAAGTTTTTGGTACATCTTCTTCTTCATTGTTTGAGTCCTAAAACTTCTGGATGGCGTGAGTTTAGTACTACTATTGCTTCTGCAATGGTATGCTTAAGCAAAGGTCACCCATTCAATTTTTCAAGAATGATATTGGATGGGATGTTTCAAAGTGTTAAAGAGTCTGGTTCCTATTTGCTTTATCCAAGGTTTATACAACTCTTTGTTCAAAATCAACTTACAAAGTTTAGAGGACATGTTGCTACCTATGATGCTCCAAAATTGGTTTCTAAAACCTTTACTTTCTTGGTTAAACATGGAAAAGGTTTTTCAGGCACACATACAAATCTTACACCTTACATGGTGCAACTTGTGCAAAATAATCAGGGTGAAGAATCAGGAAATCCCACTGACTCCCATCACACACCCAATTTTACTGCATCTGCTACACAACCTAAAATACTCTATACCCGTAGGAAAACCAAAAAGAACACTGATCTGCCTCAGGATAGTGTTAGTAAGGCTGTACCAGATGAGGCTGTCCTAGGTGATAAAGAGGACATGTTGGCAAGGGCTGTCACTACTGCTTCTAGCTTAGCAGCAGAGCAGGATAGTGATAACATAATTAAGACCCAAACCAAGGCAACATCTCGAGATGCTGATTCTTTTGAATCAAATTCTCAGGATGGTAACCCTAGCCAAATGGAAAATATAGGGGGCTCAGATGATCAAACTAGGTTTGATACTGAGTTTATGTCCCAAGATTCACCTCTCGGACCAGGTAATACAGGTCGAAGTGATGAGAACAGACCAGTGACAAATGAATTGACGGAAACTCTTGTACATGATGACAATGTCCATGATTCACCTCTCGGACCAGGTAACATAGGTCGAAGTGATGAGACTATTATGAAACTCATTCAGGAATTGACGGTTACTTGTACCAACTTGGGGGTGAAATGTACTACATTAGAGGACAAATTTCTTAGTCTTTCATCTGTTGTTGCTGATCAGGACAAGACTATCACCAAATTACAAAAACAGATTAAGAACTTTCAGAAATCAAGATCTTCAACCTCTTTGAAAAGATTGAAGAAAGTGGGCACTTCTCAGATTGTTAGTTCTCCTGATGTCTCTACTCACTTGGAAGAGGATGCTTCCAAACAGGGGAGGAATGAAGAGGCAATGGATTCAGGGGAGGCAAATTTGGAAAAGATTGATAGTGCTCTGGATTTTGAATGATGGAATGGTTTCAGGGGAGGCTCCAGTGATTGGTGATATGGATGTTGAAAGTCCTCAGGATGCTGAAAATTTTGTGGTTACTGATAAATCAGGGAATGAGGTTGTTATGGAGAAGGTGATTGCTACTCAATAGAAGGTGGTAGAACAACTTACAACTTTGGAGTCTGAGCAATTAGAGAATGCAACACGGTTGATGGAGTTGCGAGATTTGGTGAAACACAAAAGTCTTGACTCTGCTGCTCAAGACAATGCTGCTCAAGAATCTACTGCTAAGGATCTTACTAACTCTGCTGCTAGTGGATCTGCTGATGCACAAGACTCTGCTGTTGGGTCTAGTGACAATGCTGCTGCTGAAGCCATGGTATTGTTGAGCAAGAAGACTACTCCATTATCAACTCCTTCACTACCACAACAAACAACAACAACAATTAAATCATCAGCACCTAGAAAACCTGAAAAAGGGATTGTTATTAAGGAACCTGCTGCTCAACAAAAGAAGGTTATTTCTTCATCTTCTACTGATAAAGGCAAGGGCAAGCAAGTTGAAAAACCAAGGATTATGTATAAGGGGATTGATTTCACTGATGTACCTTTTGAGTCTTGGCCTAAGGCATTACAAGTTGAACATGATACAGCTGCTGCACTTAGAGCACAAGAGTTGATTAATATTGAAGATCAACAGTTAGCTGAGAAAGAGGCTGAAGACTTAAAGAGGTATGATGAATGGATAAATGAGAAGATCAGAATAGAAGCTGATATTGAATTCAATAAGCTGATCAAGATTGAAGGAAATGAAGTTCCAACTTTTGATGTGCAATCTTGGTTAACAAAGTTTACTACAAAGAAGAGAAAAGAAAATGCTACTGCTAGAAGAAAGATAAAGATACTTAAAGGTCCAACTGTTAAACAACAAAGAAGAGAATATGAAAGGTATCTAAAGAATATGGCTGGATGGACATTGGTACAGTTGAAACCTTATTCAGATAAAGAAGTTTTTGACTTATATCAACAAGCTAAGAGGAGAACAGATACTTTTTTTCTATGGGATGTGCTGAGGATTTGGAACAAATTGCTCAGATGAACAAGAAGTTGGTACCTGAAAAGGTAGTTGAAGCAGAGCATATTCAAGAAGCTGATGTTGTTAAACAGCTTGATATTGATGCAGCAAATACTATTTCTTCTGTGCAAGGTAGTAAAAGAAAAGGTGTTATTCATAAGTCATTTGCAAAGAAGAAGAGAAAGATTGGGGAAGGAAGCAGTTCTAAGCCAGAAGGAGATGAGTTCAAGAATGATTGTGATCATATTCCTCCTGAGCATCTAAAAGAACAATTGAAGGTTTACACTATGGTTGGCAAGATGGAAGATCCTGAAGTGGTTGATGCCAAACCAATAGGAGTCAAATATCCTATTATCAAAGTAACTACAGGATATGATGCTAACATTGGAGCATTTCATGATGTCCATAGATCTGATGGTAAGACTCACAGGTTTCTTAGATTTCAACAGATGCTACACTACTTTGATAGAGAAGATGTTGATGATATGTGGACATTGTACAAAGCAAAGTTTGGAGCAAAGAAGTTTGATGGTGAAAAGTATGAGAAAGATCAAATTGATCATATCATAACTAAAACTGATAATGTGCTATGGAGAGCTCTAAAACTTATGTATGAACCTTCAATGGATGATTCTGAGTGGACAGAGATAGTAGAATACAAAGTGAGAAAATGGAGACCATTTCAAGATTCTGGAGTTCATGTACTGGAAATTGGACCAATTACTTAGTATATGCTAGCTGAAATGGATTACCCAGTGGTAAGATACTGGAATATTGTTAATCAGATGATTAATGGTGATAAATCACTTAAGTTGCAGAAAGACTATGATTCTGATGATCAAGCATTCAATTTGCTGTCAAAGTATAAGAAGATATTTGATCAACTGAATTCTCAAGGTTTGAAGTGTTTGGAAGCATCCTCCTAGAGATTAATTGTGCTTTGAAGAAACTTATTTATTTAGAAATAAATAATAAGTTTAGGGGAGGATTGTTGGGTCTGAAACTGCTGCTGAGTGAAACTGCTGCTATGAATGAAACTGCTGCTAGTGGTAATGATTCTGCTGCTGATGTCAAAGTGCTGCTGAGGTTAAATGCTGCTGACAGAATCTACTGCTGATAGGATAAGGATGTATACGGTTTAGATAAATACAGAATAGATTGTGTAAATATTATATTTATCTAGAATATTCTTATCGTGTAGAGAAAGGTATTGTAAACCTAGTAGGATTCCTTAGTCTATAAAAGGAGGATCCTAGGGTTAGTTTATGTACGTATTATTATTCACTTCAAGGTTGTAAAACCCTACCATTGTTGAGTGCTCGTATTAATAATATTGAAGTGTTGAAAGAGAATCATTATTCTTCTTAAGTTAAGCTTTTACATTCCGCATATTAGCTTAAGTATTTTATCAAGTTAACTTCTATACAAGATCGTTTAAGCTCAACTGGGATCAACAAGGTCAGATCTTCCACCCCTCTAACTCTGTTAAGCGAATAGCATTGGTAGGTGGTCCTAGGGTTAATTCGCACGTGTATGGTGATATTGCTATCACCAAGTCACATCCCTAGCGACTTGCTTCCAAGGGTTAATTCCACAAGTCTTTAGGGAACAACCAACGCTAAACACTATGGGAACTAGAGTGTCCCAAGACTCGCCATGAAAGTATTCAAACAATAGATAATAGATGCGTAAAAAACTAAATAAAAACAATAACAATTTCATAACTAGGCTAACACCAAGAGGTGTTTAGCCACTCATATTCATAATTGCAATAAAACAAGATTGTATTATTAAAAAAGTAAACATGAATCGAATACAAAACAAGGGAATGAATAAACATATGATTGGTGTGTGAATCCTCCCTTGGAAATAACTTCTATGAGGCTAGAACTTCGTTCCTCCTGCTCCCTTAGTTTCTCCCAACTTCTGTGTGGTGAAAAGTGAATGAATAAACTCGAAATTAGGGCTGGTATTTATAGGCCCGACTTTGTTACGGCATAGCTGATTGGATTGCTATGCCGTAACCTTTGTAAATTTGTGTTACGCCGTAGCTTCATCAAGTGCTACGGGCGTAATGTCTTGATAAGATACTTTCTACGGCGTAGTTGCTAGGGTTGCTACGTCGTAACTTTTTCCTTGGCCTTGTTAGTTCTTAACTACCTCAAATTGGGGCCTACGTCGTAGCTGGAGAGTTGCTTACTTCGTAGAGCCCTTTAGTGGACTTCTACATCGTAGCCAGTGGATGGGCTACACCGTAGTCTTCATAAATTCCTTCTTACGGCGTAGGTAGATGAACCTCAATGCGGTAATCTTCATAAAGCCTTGCTACGGCGTAGGTAGATGAACCTCTACGCCATAGTGAGTGCAGAATCCATAATTTCCACATATTTGCTCCAAAGTCCTTCCATTTCCGCGTATGTTTGTTCTTTTACTCATCTTTACCCTGAAACCAAAATAGGAAGAAATAAGAGTATATATTCTTCATATAAATAGAAAAGATGAGCATTTTAGGGGGAAATTAACACTTAAATCATGGGTAAATTTGACGTCATCAAATATCCCCCACTTGAACTCTACTTGCCCTCAAGTAGACCTTATTAGAATAATTTTCAAAAAGATATCCCCCAAGAAACTGGAGAATATGAATTTAAAAACTCCCTATGCTAGAATATATCAAGCCGAACACCTCACAAAATTAGAACAAACACTCACATCTCTCTCCTAATCTAAGTGTTAATTTCGGGGTGATCACTTAATCCACAGTCATAGAATGTATTCTATCATAGGCTTGGCAGTTACACAAATCTCTACCACTAGAGCTACGGTCGAAACAATTCTTAAAGGCAATATTGGGTGAACATATATAAGGCTTTTGGGTGTAGCGTTGTTACTAACATACTACGGCAAAGGCGACAAAGGCAATGGTACATGACCGGAACGCCGGGCAAGACACCAAGGACTGCTCAAATCCCTCACCTAAGCATGATTCACAACTAAAGGGTAGGATAAGACATGGGATGCACAATAATGGTGTAAAATGAAAAAGAAAGCAAATAGTCTTAGCCTATAACCGAGTTGCTACCACTTGCCGTTCATCCAAAGTCCATGTTTCAAAATGCAAGAATTGGATCATGTAACAAGTGTGTGCCATTAGAGGACGTCATGATGGGCACCTTACTTGGTCTTCATGTTGGTGATTAAGAACCAACAACTTCATTCTTCAAATATGACCGAAGTGGCCTCTTTGATACTTGATGCGTAGGGATTGCACCAGGCTTTACCTCTCGAGGGATCTCGAGAAGCTTACAACCCCCACCAGGCAGTGTACCTGATCGATGTAGTATAGTATAATGACAAGTACCGGGGGATTGATCATTCAGCTAGGAATAGTGTCGCTAGGATTAGAATACCTAAAGACTAGGTCTAGAGATGAGGGATGATTCTTTTTGTATTTTTAGGTTTTTATAAAAAGCAGGTAAAAATCTCGGTTTTGAAGGAGTTGGGCGGAATTAGTTGCTAGTCAACTAACCCAATTACTAAAATGCAATCAAAATAAAATACTAAAAATGAAAATAAACTAAATTAAACTAGTGGTGTGAGCAATATATGGGAGAATTATGTTTACTTAGGTTTCACTACTTCCTAGATATCTTTTACAGGTTAATTACTTGTTACAGTTTCGTGGATAACGGATTGTATTCCTTAATACCATTCATGGGGTGGCGTACTTACTTCCCCAATCCTATAAGCGCCTACTTCACTCCTATGTCGAGCCGGCTAAGAAGCTCCTAACATGGGATCACTAGAATTTGCTCATGCATTAAACACAACTAATAAAACCGAGTGCACATCGGTTCATGTTTCTTAAGACGTTCAAGCATGTTACACAATGGAGATCTGCCTGTTTTCTTAAGCCTAACATTGAAATCATTCATCCATTACGACTATAAACAAGCAATCAACCTATAATCAACATCTAGGTTTCATTACATCTAAGCAAACACATGAAAGATCTAGCCTAGCATGTTAAAATCAAGACAAGCATAAGATATATTCAAACAGCACATAGACATATTGATTGAATTGAAAGAGGACTTATCTCAATTGAACATGAAAGGTTTCAAGGGGTGAAAACCCTTGAAAATACTGTTACAAACGACCTAGGGTTTATTAGGTTCGACCCTAGTATTCTCCACACAAGTTCCTCTCTTAATGAATGAAAAATAGAAAAGTATATATAGATTTTGTGAGGTGACGGCGTCAAGAACAAATGTCTGACGCCGTCATCTCGCCGCCAAATAAATTCTCGGACTGCCTTGATCTGGGTTTGACGCCGTCACGTGTACTCCTTATGCAGGCCGTCACAAAAATTACTCTTGACGCCCTTCTCTTGACGCCTTCAGGTTTTCTCTGGGTCGTCATGGATTTTACTCCTGTCGCCATCAAAATTTCCTTCTTGACGCCGTCAGGTACTGTTCTCAGCATGGAAAATTAAATCTTTGCCGTTTTCTTCACTTTTATGCTCCAAAAATGTCCAAAATGCTTCATTTTCCAGAATTCACTCCCAAGGTACCTAAAATCACAAAAGGAACGATTTAGGGCAATATTTGATCAAATAAATTCAATGCCGGGCTTAAATGACCCCCTAAAAACGGTTCATTTTTCGCCTCATCATATACCCTTACACTTGAGATTTGCTTGTCCTCAAGCAAATGCGCTTTTATTCTAGTCAAAATACAAGTTAGGGGTCATTTAACACTAATATAAAAGTAATTACAACAAATAATCGTTCCACTAAAGACCAAAGACAAGCAGGGAGGTCATACACTAGCACCTCACAAATAGTGTTTAGATACTCACATCTCTCGGGTGTAATAAAGTAATATCACAATATGGAAATTGAAAACATCTCTCACTACCTGTCATAGCAAAATAGATTACCATAGGCTTGGGAAAGGATCAAACCTCCACCACATGGCGTAAGCACCTAGGATAAACTATCAAAGAGGTCTTTTAAAAGGTTGTAATGTTAGGTGTTGGGATATGGAATACACGGTTTTGTTGGATATAGGCAGTCTTTACTGGTGGCGAGTTAACAATCTTGGTTAATTACATGTATAATATGGCGTTGCTAAGCCAAGACTAGACTCGACTTAAGCTAATAAATCAAAAATAACAAAAACATAAAATGAACATAGAATGAAAAGGGATGGTAGTCCGTATGTTTTTCTCTTTTCTTTTTTCTATTTTTTTTTCTTTTTCTTGATTTTTTCGATTTTTTTTTTTTTTTTTTTTTTTGCATACACTCTTACCCTACCATCCAAAATAATACATCATAGGGAATGAAAATTCCCCTTACACTTGAATTTTTACATACTTTACAATAAACTAATCTAATGACTCGAATTAAGATAATCAAAACACTTGGAGTACTTTTAAGATTAACGCACATACGGGGGTAATATATGATGTTCTTCCCCATTACTCCATAAAATAAGTACTTTACCCATGAGTCCCAATCGTCCCAAAACAATATGTACAAGGATATGACTCGACTTAGCAACCATGTAATCAATTAGATAATTAACTTAGGGTTTAACAAATAACAATAATGCACTAAAGATGAGTGCATACACGGAAGGCTAAGGCGATTTGGGTGTACATTTAAGTGGGGTGTAACAAATTCTTCCTTTAAGTAAAATGCTTAAAGTTAGAAACGAAAAGATAGGCTCGGAGGGGTGTACTAGGGGTTTCGTGTACTAAAAATGAGTACAACGCTAAGGTGTGGGAAAAATTAGTTGACTTAACTAGCCAAGTAATATGACTTAAATGGTCAAGTATTTATGATACGGGTTTAACACAAGGGTGATCCTAATGCCTCTTATCATGTAGTAAATCCAACTACACGAATGTAGTCTCACTAGTGGTCTCGGGATGCATTACTAACGCAAGTTCTAGAATCTAAATGCTATCAGTACACTCATAAGCACTAATAGTAAATGCTTTTCCTATCAAATCTGAAGGCGAACCTCACATATTTGGGTGGAAAATTTTTCTGAATGGTACGGTTTTGTGCTAGTCATACAATCTCCTATCCATGAGACGCTTGCTATGGCTAAAGTTTCACTCCTAAATGTTGTAAAAAATTTTAAATTTGGCACAAAAATTGCACTAACAAGTATTTCTCATAGTTTTATTACACATCTACTATCAAACAAACAAACTCAAGCGAAAGCGTATCTGTAAGGTATCATCATTTTACCCTCCCCTTACACTTAGAATGAACATTGTCCCCAATGTTCAAGTAAAGAATGTAAAAGTGAAATAAGTAAAAAGAATGAAATCAAATACTCCCCTGATTCACTCGGTATGGATAATAAGGTGGCCAGGTTAGATCTTCCTCCAAGAAAATGAACAATCAAAGCTTCCCTTACAGAATATAAATCATCTTCTTGTCATACATAACCTGTGAAACCTGAGAAAACAGACAAGGCAACCTCGCATAAAATCGGCGGCAATCTATATATGCTAACAAATCCTAGAAAACAAAATAAGATATAATGCTTGTGGAATTATTTTTGCAAATTTTCTGGAGATTATAAAACTAAAGATTCAACAAAAACTTTAAGACTCCGCTAGAAAAACAAAACTGGTAAAATTTCTAGAATTTTACACGTGACGCCGTCAAGAGTAAACTCGTGACGCCGTCAGAAGTGACCTGCAGAAATTCTTATGTTAAGTTTCGGGAAAATTTTGGGAAAAACTTCGTCCTACTTCCTGGAAAATCCTGCAAAACATCATTATGACTCATTACAAGCATTTGACTCTAACAAATACGAATATACATGTTCACTTAATATTGTGGAGAATCATGATCGAGTTTGTTTCTTAAAAACATATTTGGGGTTTCCCCTTACACTTATATTTTGTGAAATACCTTTGGATGAAGTTAAGACTAGGCCATATGGTTTGATCAGTGGTGTAACATGGGGGTATTGAACAATATTGTTACTAGAAGAGACAGGTATGATGCTAGGTTCCATGACAACATGATTGTGTGTGATATGGTAACTAATGGTGGGTGGAATTGGCCTAATGAATGGATGGAAATGTTCCCTGCAATTTACAATATTCCTGTCCCAACCCTCATAAGTAATTGTTGTAATAAAACCAAATGGAAAGATCATAAGGGTAATTTTGTTGAATTCTCAGCTAATCAAGCCTGGATGAAGTTAAGTCAGCAGAACAGTGAAGTTTTGTGGCATAAAGTGGTATGGTTCTCACAAGGTAATCCAACATTTGCTTTTGTTTTGTGGATGGCAATCAGAGGAAGACTACAAACACAATATAGGATCATGAACTGGAATAGCAATAAAGATATGAAATGTTCTTTGTGCAATAAGGTTAATGATTCACACAAACACTTATTCTTTGAATGTGAATTTTCTAGAAGTATATGGGATGAGATGAAAAAGAGAATGGAGGATAATAACATGCCTAATATATGGGATGAGGTAATTGATCATTACATCAACAGACCTTGCAACAATTCAATTAGAAGTGTGCTTAATAGAATTATTCTTGCAACCTCAGTTTACTACTTGTGGAGAGAAAGAAACTCAAGACTATTCACAGGGGAGATTCAAAATAATGAAACTGTTATGAAGATCATTGTTGAAAGCATCAGACTACAACTTCTTGGTCTAAGAGTTAAAAAGTCAGTTAATATTGATAAAGTGGCAAAGATTTGGATGGTTGATATGAATGTGTGCAGAAGTTAAGGAGTGTTTGGTATAATGACAAAAGTCAAAAATTAAGTGCAAGCTGGAATAAAGAAGTGTTTGGTTATATGGAAAACAGCAACACATGTTCATTAATATGTTGTTTATTTTTCTATTCAGGCCATTACAATGGGTTGACACCTTGTACCTTGGAGTCCTATCTGGTGTGACTGTACCTATGATGCCTAATATGTTTGTTTTAGTCTGGCCTTGGGAGGGGTTAAACACCATATTTGGATAATAGGAGGTCTAATTCAGTAAGGATGTACCATAAAGTAGGGTCACCTATTGTGAAGGGTAAATGGTCTTGGAGGGGAGTGTAAGCAGTGTGGAATTGAGAGTGGTGAAAGATGACACTTCATGGTCCATGCTTTACATTCCCACAGGAGGAATGGTTGGTCCTCACTGGAGGAGAGTGTTCCTAGTTACATGAAGCCATTCTTTGAGATGGAAATGTAGTGTAACTAGCAGAGCCCTTTAGTGGAGGGGTTACGGGTGCCTAGTGAAGCCATTAATCTTCTTTGTTATTCTTGCTGTGGATGTTGGATGAGTGAGTATAGCAAAAAGATAAGATGGAAATGTAGCTAGATGGTGGGTGCAACAAAAGTGAATTTAGGAGTTGTATGTTGTCTGTTCAGTGGTTATGAGCTAAATGCTCTATTTTTAGGTTGTTTTCAGTGTTGTCAGGTTTTTTTGTTTTGTCTTAGCAAATATCGGATAGAAGGATAGAATGTTGGTTTGTTTTAGGAGGTGAGGGGTATGCCCCAAAATCCTTTGGTGTTATTCTTATATTGTAAAAATTGTTGGATGATTAATATAATTCACTTTTGCACCAAAAAAGTTAAGACTAGGCCAAACAACAAAATAAAGTATTTTCGTCATTTTAGTTTTGAAACATGATCTACCAATAATAAAAATAAAGCATGCATACGGAAGCAAATAACAAACAAACAAAAAAAAATAAAGCTTGGGTTGCCTCCCAATAAGCGCTTGTTTTTGTTCGAGTCACAAGCCTGACTCTACCCTTATTTAACGAAAATAGGGGAGGTTTTCCCTACACTTTGAATTAAGTGCGGGTGGAAGTAGCGATACACACCCTTAGGGTGGAAATATGCCTCGTGAGGAAAGGGTGGTGGATGAATTATATGCTCAAAGGGGTGTGCTCCTATCATCATAACCTTACCTAATTCAATCGGGTTAATGGGTGGATTAAGATTTTCTCCTAGAAAGGGATCATCTTCAATCAACTTCAAGAGATTACTAGTTGGGGATCCATCTTGACCTAATAAACCCGGTTTAAACCCATAATGTGTTTTGTGATCAATCATGAATGGGTGATGTAAGCGTGTAAAGTCATAATCCACTACCTACAAGGCTTAGAGTCCACTACCTTTATCCTAAGACTACCCGGACTATATGGTTTGATGGGTGGATCGGAACCTATCTCAATTCCTAAATTCACATCCAAGGATGGAAGATTAGGTAACGGTTTTGGTTGAGGCTCTGGTTCATCAAAACTAGGAACTTCCCTAGAACTAAGAGTAAGGTTATCATTGTAAGTATTCAAACCTATATCCTCTAGTTGTGTTTGGTTCAAAGGTTCTACCTCAATTGGGATTCCTAAAGTCTCATCTACTTCATCCGAATAAGTCACGGGCGGTGTGTATGCCTCAAATGATGGTAGGAATTGTGGGGTACTTGGTGGGCTTATGTTATTTACTTCATCATTCCTTGTGTCAAGATCACCTATATCCTCAACATGTGTTTCATTATAATCCAACCCTAACATTTTCCCAAGTATCTTAAGTGCTTCTCTAGGAATCTTAACTTCTACTTCCGAATCATAAGGATCATCCTCAATTCTCTGACTGCTATATTCAAATTGCCCAAATGATTCATCATGTGTTTCTTGAGATTCATCATCATTGATCATAAAACCTAGGTCTTTTTTATCAATGTGATCATGTTCGGCTAAATCGTCCACCACATCAAGTTCACCTATGTGTTCAGCTTGTATTGTGGTGAAATCAAACCACTTCGTGCACCCAGTTATCTCATATATACGCTTATCCCTAAACAATCTTCTTGCTTGTTCCCTTAAACTTGCTATCAATTGATCCGTAACAACGTTTGTTGGGTTGTCCATTTTTTTTGCAAGTATGGCACAATTATCTATGATTTCCCATGCTTCATTAACACTTAATCCCCAAAGGTCCCCATCTGCGGCAAGGTCAATGTCCATTTTGGTATAGTGGTCGACACGATGGTAAAATATTTCAATTTGGGACCACAGATCGAAATTATGATGAGGGACTTTTCGGAGTAAATATTTAAAATGAGCCTATGCATCATAGATAGGTTCATCCTCATGTTGTTTAAACATCAAGATGTCATTTGGAGTGGGTGAATTTCATGGTTGGTAGTATGGTGGATTCGCGTTCTCCATAATGGCTAACGGAATAGTCAATGGATAGGTTTTTACAAACAATGACACAAAGAAAAGATAGACTAAAGAGAACCTAAAAATAAAAATAAAATATTACTAGAAAGGAATCTAGCAAGTAGACCTAATAAAAAGAAATCTTAACCTAGACAATAACTATTCCCCGGGCTGCGGCGCCAAAAACTTGATGCGTAGGGATTGCACCAGGCTTTACCTCTCGAGGGATCTCGAGAAGCTTACAACCCCCACCAGGCAGTGTACCTGATCGATGTAGTATAGTATAATGACAAGTACCGGGTGATTGATCGTTCAGCTAGGAATAGTGTCTCTAGGATTAGAAAACCTAAAGCCTAGGTCTAGAGATGAGGGATGATTCTTTTTGTATTTTTAGGTTTTTATAAAAAGCAGGTAAAAATCTCGGTTTTGAAGGAGTTGGGCGGAATTAGTTGCTAGTCAACTAACCCAATTACTAAGATGCAATCAAAATAAAATACTAAAAATGAAAATAAACTAAATTAAACTAGTGGTGTGAGCAATATATAGGAGAATTGTGTTTACTTAGGTTTCACTACTCCCTAGATATCTTTTACAGGTTAATTACTTGTTACAGTTGCGTGGATGATGGATTGTATTCCTTAATACCATTCATGGGGTGGCGTACTTACTTCCCCAATCCTATAAGCGCCTACTTCACTCCTATGTCGAGCCGGCTAAGAAGCTCCTAACATGGGATCACTAGAATTTGCTCATGCATTAAATACAACCAATAAAACCTAGTACACATCGGTTCATGTTTCTTAAGATGCTCTAGCATGTTACACAATGGAGATCTGCCAGTTTTCTTAAGCCTAACATTGAAATCATTCATCCATTACAACTATAAACAAGCAATCACCTATAATCAACATCTAGGTTTCATTACATCTAAGCAAACACATGAAAGATCTAGCCTAGCATGTTAAAATCAAGACAAGCATAAGATATATTCAAACAACACATAGACATATTGATTGAATTGAAAGAGGACTTATCTCAATTGAACATGAAAGGTTTCAAGGGGTGAAAACCCTTGAAAATACTGTTACAAACGACCTAGGGTTTATTAGGTTCGACCCTAGTATTCTCCACACAAGTTCCTCTCTTAATGAATGAAAAATAGAAAAGTATATAGATTTTTTGAGGTGACGGCATCAAGAACAAATGTCTGACGCCGTCATCTCACCGCCAAATAAATTCTCGGACTTCCTAGAAGTGGGTTTTACGCCGTCACGTGTACTCCTTATGCAGGTCGTCACAAAAATTACTCTTGACGCCCTTCTCTTGACGCCTTTAGGTTTTCTCTGGGTCGTCATGGATTTTACTCCTGACGCCATCAAAATTTCCTTCTTGACGCCGTCAGGTACTGTTCTCAGCATGGAAAATAAAGTCTTTGCCGTTTTCTTCACTTTTATGCTCCAAAAACGTCTAAAATGCTTCCTTTTCCAGAATTCACTCCCAAAGTACCTAAAATCACAAAAGGAACGATTTAGGGCAATATTTGATCAAATAAATTCAATTCCGGGCTTAAATGACCCCCTAAAAATGGTTCATTTTTCGCCTCATCAATACTAATTCCTTCAAAGCTCTTATTACGGTGCTATACAAGGTTGCACCAAAGATAACATATCTACATACGGAAATTCACATTTTTTATAATAATACAATAAACATATCCCCCCACTTGGGATGAACAATACATGTACAATAGTGGGTTTTCTCATGATCTTCAATGATTTGTCTTCAACGTAGGTGTGATTCTTGAATCTCTTGACTTGAACCTCAAACTAGAACAAGTGGCAACTTCCCAACCATAAAATAAGACTACACGGTAGGCTAAGGTGTATAGGTGTATCGAAACAATATGGGTAAGAAACGAAAGGATAGGCTCAAAAGGGTGTATCTAGGGGTATCTTGCACTAAAGGTGAGTGCAACAAAGGGTTTAACACTGGGGGTCGAATAGTCAATGTGACTAATCGATAAACACACACATAAAGGTTATTTGGGTGATAATCCTAAAATATTGCCTTCTTAAAAAGTTTCTTCCAAATGTATCAAGAAATCTTAATACACTACTCGTCTATGGTTTCGAAATGATGTAAAAGCCAAGTTCTAAAGTTTACATACTAGCGGCACACTCATAATTTTGGTGGATTTGGGGTAAAATATGGGAAACTGAAATAGGCTAAACCTCACCATGGTATTAAGGGTTAATGTGCTCAGCTAAGGTCTATTCTAGTTAGGTTCGGAAAAACATGTCAAAAGTTTTAAAATGGCATAATTTTTCAAAATAAACTAGAAAAATGGGGCAAGATAAAGTTCAAGTAAATAATTCTACTCCTGTCCCCCCACTTGAGTTGTACAAAGTCACGGTTGCATTTAGCATATGCAACAAGCCTTTTAAACCACTTCGTGTCCCAAGTGGACGAGTGAAGTCTCGTGAGGGTTTACAGGGAACACACCCACAAAGTTCATTTAAAAACTAATACAAGTTTAAATAATATTTTGTAAAATAAAAAGCATTTTTAAGGTTCAAAAGGTAGCTACGGCATAGCTGAAATGGGGTGCTACGCCGGAGTTGCTAAATTTATCCAGAATGACACCTAGGGGTTGCTACGGCGTAGTCAATGGAGGAGCTACGCCATAGAAAAGGTCTGGAGAATTTTTCTTGGTGCAAAAGTCCAAAAATTAGTTCCCCATAGCAATGCTTCCTCTAGTACCTGCAAATTATTAGTACAAAACATACCAAACCAACAAAATAAAGAAAAAGGATAATTCGGGTTGTCTCCCGAAAGAGCACTTTTGTTTATTATCGAGTCTTTAAGTTAGACTCACTGCCATGCCTAGTCTGCTGGTTGATGATGGATTTGCCCGTGCTCGTCCATCTCCCTTACAAGGTTATGCCTTATCCATGCAACATTTGTAGTAGTACGACAATATTCTTTGGTCTCAGTTCTTCGTACCTTCGAAAATCTTTCTTCCAGTCCTAAATGATATCGAGTTACCTCATAAGTTTCTGCAATGATGGGCGGAGGTTTCTTGTATTGTAGTCCGAACAGTTTTCACCGCCGCTGTTCATAGTTCTCATTGTCAGGGTCAGTGAACCCCTCAGTTCCTTGTAATTCTAAGTAATCCATAATCCCGTCAATGTCATCGTCATCGGATGATGTTCCATCTTTTTGTGGTCTCTCTTCACTAGTCTCTTTTCTTTGCTGGTTTTGTTCATCACCCTGTATGGTTTCATTGTTTTCATGTTCGTAAGCTTTACATTCACATAGACTTGACCGGCTCATACATCCAATCCAAATCTTTTCTTTTGTAACAGCATCAACTTTTCCATACTTAATCTTAATCCAATCATCAAATCCTAAATTATTCACCTATTCTATATCATTCCTTTGGTTGTTATTAGTTGAAGACCATAGGTACTCATCGTCATTTACTCTCGCAATGCTACTTCCTCCCTTACACTCATCTTCATAGGGATCACAAGATGCCCATGTTTTACTTCCATTGATATCTCGGGTTTTTACCTGCTCGCACCAATGTGTCTTTTTGCTTATACTAATTTGTGTCTGTGATGAGGCAGTACTCTGATTGCTACCTTCTTCATGTGAAATATCCTTGGTGGGCTTGTCTTTACTGATAAGATTATTCCAGATTTTCCATTTCTCATCTCTTCTGACTTTACCATGGACGATTCAAACCCAATCGTCAAAAACCATGGTTCTATCCCATTCTATCAATCTTCTTTTAGCATCATTAGTAGAACTCCATAAGTGTTTATTGTTTCCTACTCTATTCGCGTCATGTCCACCATCACAAAGATCGGCGTTTGGGTTGCATGATGCCCATAAATCGTACCATTCCTCATTGTTGACAGGTATTGCCTCACATCAATGGTATTTTCTTACTCTTTCTTTGCTATTTATTTCGTGCTGGGCTAGCATCCCCAAGACATTTTTAGCTTCCCTCCCTTTTATAGGAGTAATTCTTCTGCTAGATGACCATTGAGCATAAGAATTAGGAATAGTGCCCTTCATGCCTTGTGACATGTTGGAGGGGTCACAGCTCTTCTTCTCGTGGTCTCTTTCCTGCGCAAAATCAGTAGACGAATTATCCTGATCAGGGGTTAACATTTCATGCGCAGTCAATTCGGGTGAAGACTCCTTTTCTTTAATGTTGCCATCATTGATGACATAAATAGTTTCTAATTTATGATACCGCCCTTTTTCATCCATATTAAAAACATTTTTTTTTTCATTACAAGTAAGAGAGATTAATTTATTAAAGACATCAATTATGGCATGGGCACTGGCAAGTAAAGGTCGTCCTAAGATAATTGGTAAATCGTTATCTTCCTCCATATCTAGTATGACGAAAGCAACAGGAAAGGTGAATTCAGCAATTTTAACCAATACATTCTCGACTATACCTTTAGGGATACTAACTGTTCTATCAGCCATTTCTATGGTCATGCAAACTGGTTTAATTTTACCCAAATTCAAACGTTTGTACATAGAAAATGACATGATACTAATACTTGCTCCTAGATCTGCTAAAGTGTTACTAATAAACAAGTTACCTATTGAACAAGGGAGAATAAAACTTCCTGGGTCCTTTTCTTTAGGAGGCAACTGATGTTGAATTAGTGTGGAGCACGTGGTGTTTAGTCTCACTTCCTCTCCTTCATCATTATTCAAAGAGAAAAGATCCATTTCTTCCTCAAAATCCTCTTCATTGTCAGATTCCTCCCCACCTTGCTCAGCAAAAAATTCAAGCTCTTCATTAGAATACCTGAAAGGAGTGTAAAGAGGTTGACCATTGTTAGAAAATATAGCTTTACATGCTTCAGAATTTTTAGAGCATTCTCCTCGTTCACTGCCTGCTTGCTTGGATACTTGATTAGTTAATACTCCTATCTTGGCTTCAAGACCTCTTACAGTTTCCTCGTGGCTTTTAAGGTTTAGTGTTTTTCCTTCCTGAAAACTTCTAAGCCATTCTTCCCGTTCCATTTGCTTCTTATCTGACTCGTCAAAATATCTTTAAATAGATTGCTCAAGATCGGATTGTGGTCGGTTAAATCCCGACGTCCTCTTGCGATAACTGTTGCTGTTGTAACCTTGGAATGGTCTACTCTCCCCATATTTTACTTCTTCTCTTTTCACATCCCCCTTGTTCAAAGGGCAATCTTTAGACAAATGGGGTCCTTCATAAACCTCGCAACCAACTTGAATAGCGTGAACATTTTCCTTTAGCTTCTTCATGTCACGCCCCAAGCTTTCGAGTTTGTTGGTGATTAGGGTAATTCCATCCGAGTTTTCAGCAATGCTCCTACTACTTCCACCTTCGTGCCACTTTTGAGAGTGGTCTGCCATATCTTCAATAGACTTTAAGGCTTGAGCAGGAGTCATTCCAGGGATTGGTCCCTGAGAGTCTAGCATTTGGCAGGTTGAGATGTTGATCCCTTTGTAGAAAATGTTGACCATTTGTTGCTTGTTGAGATCATGAGTAGGGCACTTGTACAAAAGATCATTGTACCTATCCCAAGCCAGGTACAATGTTTCATCCAACGTCTTGCTTGAAGTTGTGAATGTCTTCAAGCTGTTTTGCCGTCCTTGAAGGAGGGCAATACCTTTGGATGAAATGTTTCTTCAAGAGAGCTCAAGTGTTCACCGTCCCTGCTGGTAACCTATCGATCCATCTCTTAGCTGCTCCGATTAATGTCATCAGGAATACTCTGAGCATTATCGCATCATGAGATACTCCCGGAATGTTGAACAAACTGACAATGTAAAGAACATTGTCAATGTGCTCGTGAGCATCTTCCGTCTTGTTTCCTGAAAGTGGGTCTTTCCGCAGTTCCCTTATGAATTGGTTCTTGATTTCGAACTGAACGTTATCCCCAATAGCTGGCCTAAACAAACCAGGTCCTTGCTCTTCTCGTGTAAGAGCCAAATATTCTTCAAGTGTGAGGTTATCAATGTCAATTTCTGCCATAGCACCTGATACGTGGGGATCGCACCAGGTTTTACCTCTCGAGGGATCTCGAGAAGCTTACAACCCCCACCAAGCAGTGTACCTGATCGTTGTAGTATAGTATAGTGACAAGTACCAGGGGATTGATCGTTCAACTCAGGAATAGTGTTGCTAGGATTAGAAAGTCTACTAAACTAGGTCTAGAGGTGAGGGATGATTCTTTTTGTATTTTTATATTTTATGGAAAGCAATTAAAATCTCGGGTTTTGAAGGAGTGGGCGGAATTAGTTGCTAGCCAACTAATCCAATTAATCTAAAGATGCAATCAAAATAAAATAAAAGAAATGAAAACAAAACTAATTATACTAGTGGTGTAACAATAATGAGGAAAGTTGTGTTTAATTAGGTTTCATTACTCCCTAGATATCTTTTACAGGTTGATAGTTTGTTACAATTGCATGGATGACAGGTCATATTCCTTAATACTAGTCGTAGGGCCGTGTACAATATTCCTAACTCTATACGATCCTACTTCTCTCCTATGTCGAGCCGTTAGAAGCTCCTAACATGGGAACATTAGAATTCTCCTACGCATTAAATACAACCAAAAATCGTAGTACACCTCCGATCATGTTTCTTAAGACGTTCAAGCAAGTTATCATGGAAGTCTGCCAGTTTTCTTAAGCCTAACATCGAATACAATCATCCGTAACAACTAATAACAAACAATCAACCCATAATCAACATCTAGGTTTCACTACATCTAAGCAAACACAAAGGAAATCTAGCCTAGCATGTTAAATAGAAGACAAGTGTAAGAAATAATCAAACAACACATAGACATATTGATTGATTTGAAAGAGTACTTATCTTTAATTAAACATCAAAGATTCAAAGGGTTGAAACCCTTGAAAAAGCTGGAAAATTCAACCTAGGATTTTTCCCTCAAAGTTGCACACTAATGAATGAAATTCGGAAAACTATATATAGATTTTATAGGGTGACGGAGTCATGTGTTAAGTTGTGACGCCGTCAACTCGCCGCCATAATGAAATCGTATTACCTAGATCCATTTGTGACGCCGTCATGTGTGATTTTCTTCTGGGCCGTCACTAATACTTGGACCATGACGGCCTTGGGTGACGCCGTCATCTCCTATGCACAAAAACTCTCTGGATCGTCACATGTATTTTCCACATCCACCTCTTTTGTAACTCTTGACGTCGTCATGTAGATCTTGACGCCGTCAGGTACTGTTCCAGCAAGGAAAATTGATACTTTGCCATTTTCTTCACTTTTATGCTCCAAAAACGTCCAAAGTGCTTCCTTTTCCAGATTTCTCTCCAGAAGTACCTAAAATGACAAAAGGAATGATTTAGGGAAATATTTGATCAAATAATCATGAATCCGGGCTTAAATGACCCCTTAAAAGCGGTTCACTTTTCGCCTCATCAAATACCCTTACACTTGAGATTTGCTTATCCTCAAGCAAATGCGCTTTTATTCTAATCAAAATACAAGTTAGGGGTCATTTAACACTAATATAAAAGTAATTACAACAAATAATCATTCCACTAAAGACCAAAGACAAGCACGGAGGTCATACACTAGCACCTCACAAATAGTGTTTAGATACTCACATCTCTTGGGTGTAATAAAGTATATATCACAATATGGAAATGGAAAACATCTCTCACTACCTGTCATAGCAAAATAGATTACCATAGGCTTGGAAAAGGATCAAACCTCGACCACTTGGCATAAGCACCTAGGATAAACTATCAAAGAGGTCTTTTAAAGGGTTATAACGTTAGGAGTAGGGATATGGAAAACACGGTTTTGTTGGATAAAGGCAATATTTACTGGTGGCGAGTTAATCATTTTGGTTAATTACATGTACAATATGGTGTTGCTAAGCCAAGACTAGACTCGACTTAAGCTAATGAATCAAAAATAACAAAAGCATAAAATAAACATAGAATGAAATGGGATGGTAGTCCGTATGTTTTTTTCTCTTTTCTTTTTTCTATTTTTTTCTCTTTCTTACTTTTTTTGATTTTTTTTTTTTTTTTTTTTTTTTTTTTTTGCATACATTCTTACCCTACCATCCAAAATAATACATCATAGGGAATGTACATTCCCCTTACACTTGAATTTTTACATACGTTATAATAAACTAATCTAATGACTCGAATCAAGATAATCAAAACACTTGGAGTACTTTTAAGTTTAATGCACATATGGGGGTAACAATTTGATGTTCTTCCCCATTACTCAATAACACAAGTACTTTACCCATGAGTCCCAGTCGTCCCAAAACAATATGTACAAGATATGACTCAACTTAGCAACCATGTAATCAATTAGATAATTAACTAAGGGTTTAAACATATAACAATAATGCACTAAAGATGAGTGCATACACGGAAGGCTAAGGCGATTTGGTTGCTCATTTGGGTGGGTAGTAACTAATTCTTCCTTTAAGTAAGATGCTTAAAGTTAGAAATTAAAAGATACGCTCGGAGGGGTCTACTAGGGGTTTCGTGTACTAAAAATGAGTACAAAGCTAAGGTGTGGGAAAATTAGTTGACTTTACTAGCCAAGTAATATGACTTAAATGGTCAAGTAATGATGATACGGGTTTAACACAAGGGTGATCCTAATGCCTCTTATCATGTAGTAAATCCTACTACACGAATGTAGTCTCACTAGCAGTCTCGGGATGCATCACTAACGCAAGTTCTAGAATCTAAATGCTACCAGTACACTCATAAGCACTAATAGTGAATGCTTTTCCTATCAAATCTAAAGGCGAACTCACATATTTTGGTGGAAAATTTTTCTGAATGGTACGGTTTTATGCTAGTCAAACAACTCCTATCCATGAGACGCTTGCTAAGGCTAAAGTTTCACTCCTAAATGTTGTTAAAAATTTTAAATTTGGCGCTAAAATTACACTAACAAGTATTTCTCTTAGTTTTATTACACACCTACCATCAAACAAATAAACTCAAGTGCAATTTTATCCTATAAGGTATCATCATTTACCCTCCCCTTACACTTAGGATGAACATTGTCCCCAATGTTCAATTAAAGGATGTAAAAGTAAAACAGGTAAAAGAATGAAAACAAATACTCCCCTGATTCGTTCTGTGTGGATAGTGTATCAACAAGGTTAGATCTTTCTCCAAGAAAATGAACATTCAAAGCTTCCCTTCCAGAAAAATAAATCATCTTCTTGTTATATATAACCTGTTAAACCTGAGAAAACAATCAAGGAAACCTCGCGTAAAATCTACGGCAATCTATATATACTAACAAGTCCTAGAAAGCAATTTAAGATATAATGCTTGTGGAATGAATGTTTGCAGATTTCCTGGAGTTTATAAAACTAAAGAATTAACAAAAACTTTAAGACTCCATTAGAAAAATGAAACTCACAAAATTTCCAGAATTTTACACATGACGCCGTCAGGAGTTAACTCCTGACACCGTCAGAAGTGACCTGCAGAAATCTTTACGTTAAATTTCTGGAAAAACTTATATCCTACTTCCTGGAAAATCCTGTAAAACATCATTATGACTCGATACAAGCATTTGACTCTAACAAATACTAATACACATGTTCATTTAGTATTGTGGCGAATCATGATCATTTTCGTTCTTATAAACAAATTTGGGGTTTCCCCTTACACTTAGCTTTTGCAAAATACCTTTATATGAAGTTAAGACGAAGTTAAACAACAAAATAAAACATTTTCACAATTTTAGTTTGAAACATGATCTACCAACAATAAAAATAAAGCATGCATACGGAAGCAAATAACAATCAAACAAATAAAAATCACACAAAACATGGGTTGCCTTCCAAGAAGCGCTTTTCTTTATTTACGAGTCTTGTAGCTAGACTCAAGGTCATGGGCAATTACGTGACCTCATCGTCAAATGTTACATCCTCCTCACTAATCATCTCATTACTACTTTCTTGATAATTTTTTACGCGTTGTATGTTGACAGTGAACTCTCTATTTTCATCGTCTATTAACACAACAACACCAGTTTTAGAGGAACTTTTCACTGTAAAGGGCCCATACCATCTAGAGTTGAGTTTCCCGGGAAATAACCTTAACCGATAATTATACAATAGAACTTTGTCCCCTTCTGAGAACTCCTTAGGTTTCTTAATTCATTTGTCATGCCATCTTTTTGCCCTTTATTTATATGTAACGGAGGATTCATACGCTTCTAGCCTTAACTCATCAAGCTCATGGAGTTGTAAGAACCGATTCGTTCCAGCGACCGTATAATCCAAATTACATGCCTTAAGTGCCCAATAAGCCTTGTGTTCGAGTTCCACCGGAAGGTGACACACCTTGCCATAAACCATGCGGAACGGGGTCGTTCCAATAGGTGTCTTGTAGGCAGTTCGGAATGCCCATAAGGCCTCATCGAGTTTAAATTACCAGTCCTTTCTGTTTTGATTAACTGTCTTTTCCAATATTCTTTTAATTGCCCTATTTGTGTTTTCGACTTGACCGTTGGTTTGTGGGTGATAGGCGGTGGAAAAACAGTGGGAAACTCCATACCTCTTCATGACCTTTTCCATTTGCGCATTGCAAAAGTGGGTCCCCTATCACTAATGAGAGCTTTAGGAATGCCGAACCTAGCAAACAGTTTTTTCAGAAAATGAATAACTACCCTAGCATCGTTGGTCCTAAGGGCTTGTGCCTCTACCCATTTTGAAACATAATCAATGGACACTCAAATGTATTCGTTCCCCCTGAAGATAGAAAGGGTCCCATGAAATCAATTCCCCAAACATCGAAAACCTCACAAACTTGTATAAAATTCTGAGGTGCTTCATCTCTACTTGATATATTCCCGGCCCGTTGACATGCATCACATGCTTGTATCATCTCCTTTACATCTCGAAATATTGTGGGCCAATAGAATCCTGCATAAAAAATCTTTCGTGTGGTGGTGTTTATCCCATGATGGCCCCAGAAGGGCCCGAATGACGTTCTTTCATAATCTTTATTGCCTCTTTTCCCGAAACACAGCGCCTGATTATTTGATCAGGACATCTTCGGAATAAGAAGGGTTCGTCCCAGAAGTAGTATTTTAGTTGGGCAAAGAACCTTTTCTTTTCATATCTAGTCATGTGTTCCGGAATGAGCCTACTCGCAAGATAATTAGCATAATCAGCGTACCAAGGTTCAGAATCTGTCATTGACATGAGCTGTTCGTCAGGAAATGAATCCTGAATCTCAATTTTGTCAAGCTCACCAAGGAAGGGATTTTCGAGACGAGAAAGGTGATCAGCAGCCAAATTCTCTGCCCCCCTTTTATCACGAATCTCAACATCAAATTCTTCTAACAACAAGATCCACCGAATTAGTTGTGGTTTATCGTCTTGCTTAGCAAAGAGATATCGGAGAGCCGAATGATCAGTAAAAACAACCGTCTTTGAAAGGACAAGATATTGGTGGAATTTGTCAAAGGCGAATACCACGGCTAATAGTTCTTTTTCGGTGGTAGAATAATTCTCTTGAGCGGGATTCATAGTTTTGCTAGCGTAGTATATTGGTTGGAATTGTTTGTTACACCTTTGGCCTAATACTGCCCCAACAGCGTAGTCGCTAGCGTCACACATAATCTCGAAAGGTAACTCCCAGTTGGGTGTAACCATGATTGGGGCTTGCGTGAGTTCCTTTTTTAGGAGATTGAATACATCCTTGCATTCTTGAGAGAAATCCAAAGGGGCAATTGTTAGCATTAAAAATATGTATTTAGAAGTGATGGTCATTCTCATATTGTAACTTTGTGTCGTTTGTTAAGATTAGTAATAGTTTAGTCATTGGGCCTTGGACTTGGCAAGCTAATATGTCATGTGCTATGTTTCATAAGCCTTGTTATCTACCATGTAACCAAGTCCAAGCCCAAGCCCATCAAAAGCCTATGTATGGAACTATAAAAGGCACCTTACCTCTCATTTGTAAGGTGTGCTTGTGTGTGTATTGTGTGTGTTTTATTAATAAAAGCTCTCTTCATCTTATCGTTCTCTTTCAAGTTAACGCCACACATATATATCATCAAGTCACCATCTTTACTTCATTTACAAGCTATATTGTTATTAAAGTTGATATTTCTATGGTCCTACAAGTGGTATCAATCGCCTAACAATGATTTAGGAGTGTTTTTATCAAGTTTTTTGTTAAAAAGTTACACTTTTCATTCATTTTGTGTACTTTTTCTTCAAAAAGTTTTGATTTTGACGTGTTTTAGTGTTAAAGTTGTTGTTTTTATTGAAGCTTTAGTGATTCTAAGTGTTTTGGGAAAGATTTGATCAATAGAAACAAGTGGAAAAAGTGTTTTTGGTTGAAAAAATCGAATTTTTAGCTGTTTTGGTAACCTTACGCGTAAGATTTTCGTCCTCTCCAAGTTTTACAGTTGTCTACAGTACTGTTTACGCGTAAGTTTAGGCTCAAAACCCTTTTCCTACGCATAAGTGAAGTTCCTACGCGTAAGTTTGGCCTAAAACCCTTTTGAACCGTAACTTTTGACAACCAAACTTCAAACGGCCATAACTTTTGAACCGTAACTCCGTTTTCGACGAATCAGCTGTCAAAACGACCGTGAGACCAAGAAGAAGGACACGTTGAATCATCTAAAGATCATTCAAGCCAAGCTTCGAGGCCCAAATCCACTCCGAACGGAAGTTATTGAGGTTTTAAGGTTTCAGATCAAATTTTTCACCATAAAAACTTGCATCAACTTACACTAAACACAACTCCTACTTCGTTGAATCGATCCAAGTATCAACTTTATCAATCTACACTTCATCTATGGCTACTCAGCAAGATATTCATGCAGCCGGTGCAGAAAACCGACCTCCAATGCTTGAAAAAGGTGGATATCTCCCATGGACAAGCCGCATGCTTCGTTACATCAAAACAAAGCCTGATGGTAAATTAATGATCAACTCCATTACAAATGGTCCATTCAAGCCAAGACAAGTTCAAATTGAAGGTAATCCAAATACAACACCTCCTACTCAACCATTCGTGCGTAAACAAACAGAAGCAGATTACACAGAGGAAGACAAGAAGCAGATCGCTGCAGATGATATGGCAATGCATTTAATCCAACTTGGATTACCACGGGAGATCTTTGCTGCGGTCGACAGCTGTGAAACTGCTTATGCTATGTGGGAACGTGTTAGAAGGATATGTCATGGAACAGAGATTGGACAACAAGACGTTGAGAACAAACTTCTTACTGAATGGGAGAATTTCACATCCACTAAAGGTGAACAGATTGAATCCTACTACACAAGGTTTTGCACTTTGATGAATGAGTTAATCAGAAACAAGTTGACACCTCGAACAATTACAACAAACATCAAATTTGTCAATAACCTTCCAGAAGAATGGGGTCGTTATGTTACAATTGTCAATCAAACAAAGGATTTACATAAGGTGAATTATGATCAACTCTATGACTTTTTAAAGCAAAACCAAGCTGAGGCTAATGAAGTAAGGAAAGAAAGATTGGCAAAGAATCATGATCCTCTTGCATTAATTGCTACTACACCAACACCGCTACCAGTGAACACACAACAACCATCATCATCTTCAACTCACAACTACTTGCAACCATCATGTATTCAACAACCAACACCGGTATACCAACAACAGTTCTACCCACAGCTACAACAACATGTTATTCCACAACAGCAATACCCACAATTCCAAGAACCAGAATTCACTGAAAATGATGAAGCTACTGCAGCATTGACCCAAGCGTTTGCTTTTCTGTCAAAGGCATTCCAAGGACGCTATTCTACACCAACTAACAACAACCAAAGGATTTCATCGAACACTCGCAACAAGCAGATTGCTCAGCCGAGTTTCAATATGGGTAATGGAGGCCAAATGGTTGGAGTTTATGGGAATCAGCAAGGATATGCTACTGGATTTCACATGGGTAATCAGAATATGCAGAATGCAGGTCAGTATGCAGGGAATCAGCATGGTCAGTATGCAGGGAATCAGATGGGTCAGTCTGTTGGAAATCATAGGGGTCAGAATGTTGGTAATCAGGCAATGGGTAATCAGAATAGAAATGTTGCAGCTCCAGTAGTTGGGAATTTGGGAAATGTAAATCAAGGTAACCCGGTTAAGTGTTTCAACTGTCAGGGTGTAGGTCATATGGCAAGGAACTGTCCTACTAAGTCGAACAAAAAAGATCTAGAGTACTTGAAGAAAGCAGTGATGTTGGCACAAAAGGTTCAGGCAGGGTTTCATTTAAAATTAGAGGAGAATGATTTTATGGCTCTTATGGATGACATGGAAGATAGAGAAGATATCAATGCGAACTGCATATTCATGGCGAATCTTCAGGAAGCTAAGTATGACACGGATTCTGACACACTTCCTGTTTATGACACCAATGCACCATCTGAGGTATCAAACTTCAACACATGTCACAATAATGATATATTTGATATGTCTCCTCATGAGGAACAGCATTCTGAGAAGCTAGCACCCACTTATGATACATACCTGGACACGTCAAGTAGTAGCAATACTCCTTCAGCAACTCCAGATGTGAATCATAATGGAGGCTTTGTTTCACAGCATGCTGAGAATGATGAGGAAATATGTGCTTTGTTTGAATCATTATTGAATAATTGTCGTATTGAAATTGAGAATGTGAAAAAGGTCAATCGCGATGTTAAGGCCGCGAATGTTAAATTGACCGCTGAGCTTGAGAGTTACAAAGAAAACGTTAAAGCTTTTGAATTTCATAACAAAAGATTGTCTGAATTAGAAACTGGTTATCAAAATTCCGTTTCAAGGGAAAAACAATTGCAACTCAAGTTTGATACACTTGATGTTAATTCTTTCAAAAAGATAAAATCTTTAAACGCGGAAATTTCTGATTTACAAAACCAACTTTCTAAACAAAAATCAGCTTATACCAATCTTGAAAAAGAAAGGGACAAGCTGAGAAAGGACTTCGCAAAGAAAGAAGACAAACTTTTGGCTGAAATCGTAGAGTCAGAACACATGATTGCACATTTAGAAGAATTAGTGGTTAAGTCGGGTCAGTCAAGTCAAACAATGAAAATGATTTCAAATCAAACTAATCCGATTTACCATACGAAACATAAAGTGGCTCTTGGTAACAACACCCCCGGTAATCTCAAGAAAGCTCAGCAAGAACAGAATGTTTTGTATAATGGTAATGTGATTTACACCAAACATGATCCTCCCGTCGTTCGGGATTCTATGCAAACGATAGAACATGTCGAAGAGAGCATAAATAAAATGAAACAAAAGGATTTGAAACCCATTGATTACAACAAATTGAACAAACTTTCGGGAATTACTTTTGTTCCACAAAAAGAACCATCTGTGTTTTCCATAAAACGACCATTCTCAAAAATGTTTTCTAAGAAAGTAATTGCTTCCAAATCTCTTTCAAAAATAGAACAAATGTCTTCTAACAACACTTTTAATACAAGTGAGGCTAGAGACATTCTGGATGACGTTAAAAAGAGAATTCAAGAACTTCAAAATATTGTTGCTTCTAAAACTACAATCAATATAAACAACTGGCATTCCAGTTTTCATATTGAGCAGAAAAAAGTTTTTGAAAATGAAATTACTATCCCACTGAATAACATCAGTGCGAGGGTAATCCATTTTGAACAAGCTTTCTTAAAAGAAACGGCCGACTTTGTCAAGGACCACAAATCCCTAGTAAACGAAGCTAATGATACTCGTGAAAACATGAATGTTTTGGAAAACCTAAATGATTCTCTCTTCGAAACTGTTATGAACACTGATATTATGTCCATCATTTTACAAACATATTCTGTTTAAGACGATGAAAGACTAAGAGCTGAGACCTCCGCAATTGTTTCAAAATATGAAAATGCTCTTATAAAGCTTGAAAAAGAAAATGTGTCATATTTTAAACAACTTGATCAGAAAAAGGAAGAATGCAAGTATGACAAATTATCGTATGAGCGTGCCTTAAAGAACATGAAAGAGCAAAATGATCTTTTGAGGGCTCAGCTTGAAAGTCAAAAAGGAAAGGGTGAGGAAACTAAGTTTGCAAAACCATCAACTTCAGAGAAACCAAATGTTTTAAACACGGTTCAAAAACCAAAAATGTCAATTTCATGGTTTGCTCCAAAAGTCGATGTGCAAAAGGATTTTACAAAACCAGTCACTCCAACACCCTTGCCCAAGCAAAGTGACAAGAATAAGATTGTTGATAAAGGAAAAGCGGTTGTTGAAACACCAAAAGTGATAGCACCTGGCCTATTTAGGATTAGTCCCACTAATGCGTCTGCCTCCACTTCTAAGACAAATGCGTGCAAAAAGGATAATTCTAAAGAGTCTAGTAATGCTAAAAAGGACAACAATATAAATCCTAATGTGTGTGCCTCAACTTCTACAGGATTAGATAGCACCTCTAGGAGCAGCAGACTAAAGCCTAGGAGCAATACAAGGAACAATAGAGTCTCGCCTGCCTCTACGAGTAGTAGCAAGAATAAAGTTGAAGAAGTAGAAGAACACCCTAGGAATTTATCGCTTTTTAATAAGAAACATGATTCATCTGAATGTAATGTTGAAAGTACTGGCTCTAATACCGTTTGTTTAATATGAAATAAATGTTTAATTAATGATGTTCATGATGAATGTGTTTCTAAGAATGTGAATGGTACGCCTGAACAGAAGAGCGTTTCGAAAGGTCCTAGTGCAAAATCTAGATTTGTTGGAAACCTAATTAAAAGAATTAGGAACACCACTAATAGTCGCACACCTAGGAACTATCTTAAGCATTGTGTTTGGATTCCAACGGGCAGAGAATTTATACTCAAGGATGGCAAATTAGAAATAGTTCAAGCTAAACAAGTAGCAACTGTCTATGAGTGTGATTTAGAATGTACCACTAACCCCATGGAACCAAATTCAAAATGGTATCCAAATACAAATTCTTCTGTTATTGGCAGGTTATCGAAATATGTCTTTGGATCGTCGACTCGGGTTGTTCCAAGCACATGACCGGGAATTTAAAGCTGCTGATCAATTTCATCTGGAAATTCATGGGAACTGTACGCTTTGGAAATGATCATGTAGCAGCTATTCAGGGTTATGGAGATCTTTAGTTTGGGATTTTTTTTAATCACTCGAGTTTACTACGTCGAAGGGTTGGGACACAACTTGTTTTCAGTCGGGCAGTTTTGTGATGCTGATTTAGAAGTTGCATTCAGGAGAAACACGGTTTTTATAAGAAATTTGGTTGGTGATGATCTCTTAACTGGTAATCGTGGTACAAATTTGTATGCTATCGACATCAACCAAATGGCTTCTACATCACCAATTTGTCTTATGACAAGGGCAACTGAAACTAAGTCCTAGCTGTGGCATAGAAGATTATCCCATCTCAATTTCGACATGATCAACAAGTTAGCCAAAGACAACATCGTCACCGGACTTCCTAAGTTCAAATACACCAAGGAACACCTATGTCCATCATGCGAACAAGGAAAAAGTAAAAGAGCATCATATAAACCCAAAACCGTGCCTAGTTCGGAAGCAAGGTTACATATGTTGCACATGGACTTATGTGGCCCAATGAGAGTTGAAAGCTTTAATGGGAAGAAGTATATTCTTGTTATTGTTGATGATTATTCAAGATATACTTGGGTAAAGTTTTTGAGATCAAAAGACGAAGCACCAGGCATCATCATCACCTTTCTGAAGTGTATTCAAGTTCTACTTCAAGCTCCAGTAAGGATTATAAGAACAGACAATGGCACAGAATTTACAAACCAGGAGTTAAGAACTTACCTTGAAGATGTTGGAATCACACATCAAACATCAGTTGTTAGAACTCCACAGCAAAATGGGGTAGTTGAAAGAAGAAATAGAACTCTTATGGAGGCTGCTCGTACAATGCTGATTTTCTCTAGTGCACCTCTATTCTTATGGGCAGATGCTGTAGCCACTGCTTGTTTTACTCAAAACCGATCCTTAGTCCATCCGACATTCATTAAAACCCCATATGAGCTAGTGAACAACCGTAAACCTGACATCTCTTACCTTCACGTGTTTGGCGCTTTGTGATATCCGACGAATGACAGAGAAGATCTAGGGAAGTTAAAAGCTAAGGGTGATATTGAAATCTTCATTGGATATTCAGAAAACTCGAGGGCATTCAGGGTGTATAATAGAAGAACAAAAAGGATAATGGAGACGATTAATGTGAAGTTTGACGAGATTTCACAAATGGCTTCTGAGAGATACGCTCTAGAACCCGCGCTTAATCTGATGGCTTCTAATCAAAACGGATTAGGACCCGAACCTAACATACAGACTTCTGGACACATCAGTTCAGGACTCGTGCCTCAAGGAGCTCAGTCAACAAACACGGATAAACCTTCAGAACAAGAAATGGAAAAGTTCTTTGAGTTAATGTTTGATGAATATTATGGTGGAACTTTGACAAATGCATCTCAACAACATTCCGTTGCACCCGCTCAAAACCATCAACCACCACCACCACAGGATGCATCTACAACAATCGAAGCCGAAGCACCAACTACCTCAACATCATCAACATCTACTCCAACAACTCCAGTTATTGAAACTGATCTACCAAGAGTTGATGAGCAAAACCAAAATACAGATTTTCAAGAAGAACCTACAAATAATTCAAACGATGTTGCGTTAGAAGAAGAAGAAGAAGAAGAAGAAGAAGAAGAAGAAGAAGAAGAAGAAGAAGAAGAAGTATTTGAAAACCCGTTTTCAACAGACTCTGCTGAATCTTCTTCAAGGTTACAAGAACCATCTAACACACATTTGTTAAACCTAAGGTACCCTTCGACGTTTCAATGGACAAAAGACAATCCAATAGAACATGTTATTGGTGAACCTTCAAAGCCAGTTCAGACAAGGAGACAACTTGCCACTGATCTCGAATTGTGCATTTACATTTGCTCAATCAGCCTTAAAGAACCTAAGAACATTCGAGAAGCAATGGCAGAAAACCCTTGGATTGAAGCGATGCAGGAGGAATTTCTTCAATACCTGTTACATGATAGTTGGGAACTTGTTGAACGACCACTTGATAAACGTGTTCTTGATCTCAAGTGGTTGTGGAAGAACAAACTGGATGAGGAAATGACTGTAATTCGTAACAAAGCTCGTCTCGTGGCTAAAGGTTATCCACAAGAAGAAGGGATAGATTTCGAGGAATCATTCACGCCTGTAGCTAGACTTGAAGCAGTCCGGATTTTCTTAGCCTATGCAGCTCACAAAAACATCACAGTCTATCAGATGGACATTAAGACAGCATTTTTGAATGGAACTCTGAAAGAAGAAGTGTATGTGAGTCAGCCAGAGGGATTCGTTGACAAAGATCATCCTGACTACGTCTACAAGCTTAAGAAAGCCATTTATGGTTTAAAACAAGCTCCAAGAGCGTGGTATGACGAACTATCATCTTTTTTGCTCAAAAAAAATTTCACAAAAGGAACGGTTGATGACACCTTGTTTATCAAAAAATTCAAATATGACATTTTGATCGTTCAAATTTACGTGGACGACATAATTTTTGATCAACCAATCCTAACCATTCAAAACATTTTGAAAATCTCATGCAAAGCAAATTTGAAATGTCCATGATGGGGGAACTAAAATTCTTTCTTGGTTTACAAATACATCAATACCCACGTGGTATTTTTATCAATCAAGCTAAATATACAACAGAGATTTTGAAAAAACATGGAATGGAAAATTGTGATTCTGTTGGTACACCAATGGTCACTTCACCAAAAATAGGTGCTGATTTGTTTGGAAAACCCATCGATCCGAAAAAATATCGGAGCATGATCGGTTCTCTCATGTACCTAACTGCTAGCCGACCCGATATTCAATTTGCTGTTTGTTTATTAGCACGGTTTCAGGCAAAGCCTACCGAACTTCACCTCAAAGAGGTTAAACGGATCTTTCGGTACCTACGAAGCACCATTAACATGGGACTTTGGTATCCGAAGGATTCGGGGTTTAATCTAACAGCATTTTCAGATGCAGACCATGCTGGTGATCAAGTTACAGCAAAAAGTACATCAGGTGGAGCACAATTTTTGGGTGAAAAGCTTGTAAGCTGGTCGTCAAAGAAACAGGATTGTACTGCGCTATCAACCGCCGAAGCCGAGTATGTGTCTCTATCTGCGTGTTGTGCCCAAGTTCTTTGGATGCGGACACAGCTCACAGATTATGGCTTTACTTTTGACAGAATACCTATGTATTGTGACTCAAAAAGTGCCATAGCCATCTCGTGCAATCCCGTACATCACTCTAAGACGAAGCATATCAAAGTCCGCTACCATTTCATCAAAGAACACGTAGAAGAGGGTACTGTTGAATTATTTTTTGTTAAGACTGATTACCAACTCGCCGATCTATTTACTAAAGCCCTTCCAAAAGAACGGTTTGATTATTTAGTTCGACGAATTGGCATGCGAAGCCTAACTCCTGAGGAGCTAGAATGTCTTCTCGAATCTTCTTGAAAAAAGTTTTCAAAATCGCTTCGCTGTAAATATTTTTGAAAAAAAACAAAATACAAAATTTGAAAAAACAACAAAAACAAAATACAAAAATATAAAATTTCAAAAAATACAAAAACAATATAAAATCCAAAAATCCAAAAATATTCTTCTCACGACATGTCTCTCGTATAAATCAATATTCTGTACGTTTCTAGAAATGTCATTCAACAATGATACGGACATGTACAGATGCTTGAACGGGAGTTCTTTTTTATGTTTTTCTAAAACATGTCGTTTCTCAAAATTTTCTTTACTATGGCTTTCGTATACTTCAGTACGAAACCCGGACTTAAAATGATGACTTCTGATTATTTTCAAATCAAGGACTCGTACGTTCAATGACGAAATCTTTTTCAATAAATTCGAGTCTAAACAAACGAAAAGGATTTCAAACATAAACTCGTTTTTCAAAATATAATTCTTGAGCACTTTTTCAAGATTGTTCAAAAGATTTCTCAAAATCTTTCAAATGAGTGCTCAAGATAACTCCCTCAAAACCCTTAATTGATTTTAAAATGTGCTATCATTAAGGGGGAGTACAAAAACAAAATTGTTCCAAATTCATGCAAAATGAATCTGTCTTTCTCTCCAAAAAGCCTTTTCTTAATCTGTTGATATCAAAAATATCACAATATGCTATTTTTGAGGGGGAGAAGACATGATTAAAATGTGATCAAAGATGTTTAAAGTTTGTGACTGAATCTCAGAAGAGCTCGACTCAGTAAGTACCAATGAATTGACGAAGCTTAAAATGTCAGTAATCGAAAGGACTTGTCCTGGACGGGTAATAATTTCAAGCTAGTCTAACTAGTGATGTAAGCGTGTCTCGAATAGGACTTGTCTGAGTAGAATGTACCATATCGAGAGACTTTCTTTGGACTTGACCAGGACAGATAATAACTTCAAGCTAGTCTAACTAGTGATGTAAGCGTGTCTCGAATCGGTCATGTTCACTGAAAGTGGATCAATTCAAAAAGTGCAAACTCCTCCCGCATGTGGAAATTTCTTAAAAATTACATGAGCACATGTGAAGGGGGAGTCCTTCATCAGAAAATGCAAAACTCTCAAAGTGATAACAACAATGTGTTTTATTATCATAAACACTTTGAGAGATTTTCAATAAACGGTTTCATGGCAATGATAGGATAGTCATGGAGTTATAAGGTGACTAAGGTTAGGGAAAACCGTTATGATCCGCCAGAGCCGGAGGGATCTACCCAAGGACAAATCCAATAGATTAGAATTAGAAGTCCTTAGGTATGATTGAAAAAAGTAGAAAATGAGAAAGGAGAAAGAAGGGGTTGAAGAATTAAAAAGAAAAGTTATGAAAAAGGGTGAAAAGAAATAGCCCTCCATATGTTCAACCTTAGGGCAGACACTGGGTACAATTCGTATGCTACTGGTTATTACTAAGGTGACACCGGTATTGAAGACAAGACGTCATGGACCTAGTGACGCATTGCACTTAACCTTCTTAACCACTCAAGTTCTCTTAAAAGAGCTTGTTTCATTCTCACTGGGAACCGGTGTAATCTATGGACCTGTCTCTTAGAGATGGTTGATATTGAAGCAGGAGACCTCTCCCTAATCTCCGCATAGGAAACCAAATGTACACTTATCAAGTCTAGAGCCCCGAGATTCATCAAAAGCTCTCATAGGAACACATGATATTCTACATTGGTTGTTCATCAATAAGGATGCCAGATGTAAACTTTAGAGTCCTACGCAGATCTTAGCAATCTGCCAGAACATTTATGAGAGGATTCACACTTGTGATTCTCAATGATTGAATGGAAATTCCTGCCAGGGTCAACATCAAACAGCCCTGACAGCAGGTCACTTCGGTAATTCTTTATGGGTTACGCTTAGTGTTCGCGGTGGTTTCAAATGGTCTACAGTCGTGGAGTGATCCCCAGCGACTCACCCAGTCATTGAGCTACTAAGTAGGTCTCGTAAGCTCTCTCGAGAGTATCTGACATGGGAACGGCCTTGGTAAGGGTTAGAAGGAGTCTTCACACTATGCTGTTGACGATCTCTAATTCTTATCTGTAAGTACCGGATGTTTTATTGCTAACTGTTTATATGCAGGGACACTTCATCTCCATGACGACAGATTCCACATGCTTATACATACATCTGGAAGTTAAAGAAAGCTCCCTCAAAGATCTATACAACACAAAGTTTAAAGAAAGATTCTACGCCAAAAAGAAGAATCTACAAAGTATAAAGACTAAAGATCAATGTGAAAGAAAGGGAACTACGTGCATATGAATATCAAAGTCCAAAGATGTATGAGCATGTTGGAATGGCAAACAACCACCACAGACGCAGAAGTGACGAAAGGCAGATAACTCCACATCACTAAGGAACAAAGAACGATGAAAAATCAGTTATCAAAGATCACAAAGCATGAAGGAACAAAGACTAAAGACTATTCTACAATGACACACAAAGTTAAAGACAAAGAACACGGAAGACCCACTCACGTGGAGCATCATTCGAATGACCACCCCTTAGGGGGAGATTGTTAGCATTAAAAATATGTATTTAGAAGTGATGGTCATTCTCATATTGTAACTTTGTGTCGTTTGTTAAGATTAGTAATAGTTTAGTCATTGGGCCTTGGACTTGGCAAGCTAATTGTAACACCCTAGGCAAATCCCACATCGACTGTGGCCTGGAGAGATGCTGGGCTCATAAGATAACATTCGCCTTACAATGACACAACGCGTTTTGTGGTCTACTGCGTGTGGGGTTCTTAGGAACTGGCAGTTAAGCGTGCTCATGTGAGGGTAGAACTGGCCTGGGTAACTTGCCGGGAAATCTTCAAATGAGGCCACAAAAACAAAGCCGTGAGCCTACGGGCAAAGCGGACAATATTGTGGTTTGCGTAAGGCGGGGTGTTACACTAATATGTCATGTGCTATGTTTCATAAGCCTTGTTATCTACCATGTAACCAAGTCCAAGCCCAAGCCCATCAAAAGCCTATGTATGGAACTATAAAAGGTACCTTACCTCTCATTTGTAAGGTGTGCTTGTGTGTGTATTGTGGGTGTTTTATTAATAAAAGCTCTCTTCATCTTATCATTCTCTTTCAAGTTTAACGCCACACATATATATCATCAAGTCACCATCTTTACTTCATTTACAAGCTATATTGTTATTAAAGTTGATATTTCTAAGGTCCTACAGCATCCTTTACAAGCAATTGAGTCATTGGCCGAGCTATTTTAGAGTCTTTAATGAATCTCTTGTAGAAACCGACATGACCCAAGAAGCTATGTATTGCTTTAACAGTCGTGGGATAAGGTAATTTAGATATAGCTTCAACCTTTGCTTGGTCCACCTCAATCCCATTTCCTGAGACCTTATGTGCTAGCAAAATCCCTTCTTTCACCATAAAATGGCATTTTTCCCAGTTCAGGACCAAGTTGGTTTCCTTACAACGTTTGAGCATTTTTCGAGGTTAGCAAGACAGCGATCGAAAGAGTCCCCAAAGACTGAGAAATCATCCATGAAAACTTCCATGTTGTCTTCCATTAACTCGTGAAAGATTGCGGTCATGCATCGCTGAAAAGTGGCGGGAGCGTTACACAACCCAAAAGGCATCCTCTTATAAGAGAATGTCCCATAAGGGCAAGTAAATGTGGTTTTTTCTTGGTCCTCAGGGGCTATGGGGATTTGGAAATATCCTGAGAATCCATCCAAGAAACAGTAGTACTCGTGCCCGGATAATCTTTCCAACATTTGGTCAATGAACGGGAGAGGAAAGTGATCCTTCCTGGTGGCATCATTGAGCTTTCTATAATCGATGCATACCCGCCAACCAGTAACCGTTCTCTGGGGTACCATCTCACCGCTGTCATTTTTCACCACAGTCATTCCTCATTTCTTTGGTACAACCTGTATAGGACTAACCCACAGGCTATCCGAAATCGGATAAATCAGCCCTGCATCCAAAAGTTTAATAACTTCTTTTTTCACCACCTCCTTAATATTGGGATTCACCCGCCTCTGGGGTTGCACGGCTGGTTTATAGTCTTCCTCCATAAGAATCTTATGCGTGCAAAAGGTTGAGTTAATCCCCTTAATGTCGGCAACACTCCATGTAGAACCGTAGAGGGGGGGTGAATACGGTTTCTTCGAATTTTTGTATGTTTAAAAACTTTAAGCCAAAGAAAACACCAAGTGGTTGTACAATAATCTAACAACCACTAACACAACCAAAGTATATAAAGCAAGTAAAGAACACAACGATATATACTGGTTCGAGATGGGGGGTTTATACCATCCGTACGTCCAGTTGCGAATCCGCGACTCCGATACTATTCACTAGTATAATCCTTTCGGTGGACTATAAACCGTTACAATTCACTCCACCGATATTCACCAATATCGATGTTCACAAAGATGGAGTTACTCCCCAACGGTATTCAGCCCTCGAAAACCACCCAAAAGAATCTCACGATTCGACTTTACCTAAGGATCACAAAGATCTCTACTAAGACTTCCACCCAGAAGTATCAAACCCCAACTAGATCCCCAATGATCTACGCTTGGTCACCAAGACACAAGACTTCCCGTACAAACAATTGAATGAATGCATGAATGTTTGTTCAATCAAGTCCTAACCTAACCTAGAGACTCGATTCTAGTAGAAAGGGTGTAAGAAAGAAGACCCTCGACACAATCATAAGAGTGGATTAGGTTCTTGTGATTCTTTCCTTGCAAGTAGATGTGTTCTTTCAAAGATGTTAGTATGAAAATCAAGAACACAAGATTAGAGATAGAGAGATTTAAGAGTGTTTAGAGAGAAAGAATCTAGAGAGAAAGAATAATGGCAAGGGGTGAGGAATACAATAGGCAAGGGTGGTATTTATAGGCCAAGAATCCCAAACTTGGGAAAATTTACCGAGGCCGGCGCGTCACCCGCGCGTCAACACGCGGGCAGCGCGCCAGGCGTCTGTAACTTTTTCCCAAGTGTTGGGTGTTTAGATCTTACAAATACATATCCTTTCTAAACCCCGAATTGTACTTCACACTAAACCTTAACATTAATCAATCTAAGGTTTACCAACTCAAATAGCCAATTTGGAAAATGTTTTGTGAAGTGTTTAAAGAGAACCAAATTACAAAGGGTATAAAATGTAGATAGGGTAATTTGGAAGGGGTAGAAGTGTATCTCCTCACATGGCATAGAAAAGAGAGAAAGAATATGCCAAGGAATATTCAAATGCTTGGGGGGAAGAATAAGATGGAGGGTTGAGATGAAATGGTTTGAATTGGATGGCTAGGATCAAAGGGAGCCTCCTTTGGTTTTCAAACAATTGACATGTGGTGAATGTGGATGGTTGAGATGATCTCATTTGAAATGGATGGCTAGGATCAAACATGCCTAGGTTAGGGTTGAGAAAGAATATTCCAAAGGAATATGCTTTGCTTAGGGGAAAAAAAGAAGAAATGGAGGGTTGAGATGGTTTCATTTGAAATAGATGGTGGAGATCAAAGAGAGCCTCCTTTGCTTGGGGAAGAAGTGTGGATCAATGGTTGATGAGGCGAAAAATAATCCGTTTTTAGGGGGTCATTTAAGCCGGAATTTGAATTTATTTGATCAAATATTGCCCTAAATCGTTCCTTTTGTAATTTTAGGTACTTTTGGAGTGAATTCTGGAAAAGGAAGCATTTTGGACGTTTTTGGTGCATAAAAGTGAAGAAAACGGTAAAGTCTTAATTTTCCTTGCTGGGAACAGTACCTGACGGCGTCAAGAGCAATTAGATGACGGCGTCAAGAGCAAAAGTGGTGACGGTCCAGTAGAAATGTGACGGCGTCAAAGTATGGCTGTCAAGAGTAAAAGTGGTGACGGCCCAGAACAACATTACACATGACGGCATCAGATCTGGATCTAGGCAATCCGATTATATTATTGGCGGCGGGTTAACGGCGTTAGAACTTTCTTCTTGATGCCGTCACCTTAGGAAATCTATATATAGTCTTTGTAATTTTCATTCTAAGGGAGGACAATATTAGGGACGACTTGAATAAACCCTAGCTCGACTTTTACAGTATTTTCAAGGGTTTTCACCCCTTGAAACCTTTCATGTTCAATTAAGATAAGTATCCTTTCAATTCATTCAATATGTCTATGTGTTGTTTGAATATATCTTACGCTTGTCTTGATTTTAACATGCTAGGCTAGATCTCTTGTGTGTTTGCTTAGATGTAATGAAACCTAGATGTTGATTATAGGTTGATTGCTTGTTTATAGTTGTAATGGATGAATGATTTCAATGTTAGGCTTAAGAAAATTGGCAGACTTCCATAGTGTAACTTGCTTGAACGTCTTAAGAAACATGAACCAATGCGTACTAAGGTTTTTATGGTTGTATTTAATGCATGAGAGAATTCTAGTGATCCCATGTTAGGAGCTTCTGGCAGGCTCGACATAGGAGTGAAGTAGGAGCTTATAGAGTTGGGGAAGTACGTACGCCACCCCACGAATGATATTAAGGAATATAACCCATCATCCACGCAACTGTAACAAACTATCAACCTGTAAAAGATATCTAGGGAGTAATGAAATATAAGTAAACACAATTCTCCCATTTATTGTTCACACCACTAGTTAATTAGCTTTATTTTCATTTTTGTTATTTTATTTTGATTGCATCTTAGATATTGGGTTAGTTGACTAGCAACTAATTCCGCCCACTCCTCTAAAACCCGAGAATTTTACTTGCTTTTCATAAAATATAAAAAATACAAAAAGAATCATCCCTCACCTTTAGACCTAGTTCTTAGGCTTTCTAATCCTAGTGACACTATTCCTGAGTTGAACGATCAATCCCCCGGTACTTGTCACTATACTATACTACAACGATCAGGTACAATGCCTGGTGGGGGTTGTAAGCTTCTCGAGATCCCTCGAGAGGTAAAGCCTGGTGCAATTCCCATGCATCAATGGTTGAGATGGTTTTGGTTTGAATTCAATGGTTGAGATCAAGCACATGTGGTGGCATAGATAGGAGAGATTAGATGGATGGTTGAGATGAGTTTAGTTTGAATTCAATGGCTAGGATGAGATGGAGCCTCTTTCGAGATTCAAACAATTGGCATGTGTTGAATATGAAGGGTTGGGATGTGTTGTACTTTGATATCAATGGCTTGGATGTGAGGAGCCTCATTAGGGTTTCAAACACTTCCCCATGTGTTAAAAATGAAGGGATGAGATGTGTTGTAAGGGAATGGATGGTTTAGATGTAGTGTGTAAGGGAATATGTAAGAGTGTAAGAGATTGTGTAATAAAATATTTGATTTGGATATGATTGGTTTTGTCTTTTGTATAAATGGGATTAAGAGAGGATTAAGACATAATCTAATTGTCATTAAGAAGAAAAGGTTTAGACAATTAAGATTATAAGTTGAGAAAATAATAGGTTACTTATAAGATCAAGTAACACAATGTCGAGAATCCATAGTTTCGTATCTCATGACTTTCCACGACTCGACGTTCTCAACTAATACCTTGGTTCAAATAAGTTAAGTGCTTTTCCTTGATGTAAAGCATAACCCAAATGGGAAAAGATGCGTTTACGCAAAGTGTTGGATCGTTGTAGCTCGAGGTTGTTTAGACCTCATATCATCTAGGATACACATTAACAAAGATTAACAATAATGCACAGCGTAAAAAGTAAACATCTTTATTATTGAAACAAGGTTTCTTCGTCATCATCTCTACCAACTATTACAAACCCTAGGTGTCCATTAGAGGACTTGACGCCTAGACACATACACACACCTTTACTAGTCGACTACATCTTTTCTGTGCACCCAAAACCTAATGACCAATGTCCTCTTTATATACTAGAGGATTAGGGTTTACAAAATACTACGAATGATAAATTGTAAAAACTTCTTTGTAAAGCAAGTCCTTTATATTTTGCATTGTCTTCATTCTTCACTTGTAGTTTTGTATTTATCAACTCAACTATAAAACCCAACAATCTTCCCCTAGTTAATAATTATAAAACCTTAGTCTTGATCTTAATGAATGAAACAATCTTCCCCTTAAGCTCACCTTGTGAACTTAAATAACGTGTACCACCAAAGATCTTCAAGTTGCAAATCTTCAATTAAACTCTTCTTCCCCTTTTTGTCATTATCCACTAGGAGAAGCTAAGCAGAAGCAACTTTGATTTCAACCACCACGAACCAATATTACACTTCTAGTTCAACCTTCTAATGCCTCGAGATACCCTCCATTAATGTACACCAAAAAGCTTACTAAAAATGAAATTAAGACAATAGAAACTTAAACCAGTAGTAGTAATATCAACTCACAATAGCAAAAATCTTCCCCTCGAATGATGCATGTCAATGATTAAACACTATAGAAAATGCTTCCCCTGAAATCCAAGTGTTAACCATCTTCGTGATTCTTCAAATCTATAGGCTCTATGTAATGATCACATGTGAAGAAAACCAAATATAACGAACTTGATGAAGAAGTAGAATATCCTAAACTTGTGTCTTATGTCTTGTACTATCCACATGACTTTGAACTCATACCCAAAACCGAATATATAAGTAGACCGCAATCTCTTGACAAAATCCTCATCTTCAATGAGACACTGAGCACAATAACGTAACTCCTTCAAGTGATAGTTAACTAGGTCTTATCCCCTTGACCTATGAAAACTAGATTTGACAAGTCTTCGTCACAACCGTATAAAACAAACAAGTTATCTCCAAAGTGTAACACCCACTTTGAGATATAATAAATACACAAACCTGTGGAACTCAACTACAACATCAAATAGATGATAATCAATCTTCTTCATAATCAATTAATCCAATAAGAATGAGCCATTAAATCTTTTAAGAACAAACAACCAAACTCCTTCGTGTGTGTGTTAACCAAAATCCCATGTGTGTGTAAAACCATTTCCATCCAATCAATAAACGCAGCAGCAGAATAAATTTTTCGAACAGTAGAATCAAATAACTAGAAGTAGAATCTCTCGAAAGTAGCAGTAGTATGCAGCAGCGGAAACTTTTAACGAGCAGCACATTAGCAGTAGAATGAATTTTGTAGCAGTAGAATCAAAATACTCAAGCATTAGAAACCAAAAGCGTAGCAGTAGTTTAAATTCAATCAGCTAAGTAACCAACGAGTAGCAATAATCACGTGCAGCAGCATAAATTGAAAATCAATAACATTAAAACACAACCATGCTTGCAGTACCCTCGAGATCAAATATAAAATATGTCATCAAAGAAAATTAATTAACCTGTATCACTATTAACTCATTCGTGGGCCACCATCGATCACAATAAACTTCCAATCTTTGACCATCATCCCATGATCTATCCTAACCAACTAATATTGCGACCCATGATAATGATTAATACGAGAAGAACAATTAAATTTGGTACGAGGTTGTTATTCCCTTATCTGCTCACCACCAACCCATGTCAATCAAGAATCAATAATATCTTTACTAATAATGTGAACCCATGATCGATTAATAAATAAATAATCAGCCCCCATTAATTAATTAAAGTACGAGGTTTATTCATAAATAAAAAACGACAATTAATACTTCACGATCGATCAATACGAGGGTTATTGAAAGATTCGATACCATTAAAAAACAAATAATGATTTATACCTTTTTCTTCGAATTTGCTTCTCTTTGACAATAATAAAAACCTTGATGAATCCTAGATATCACGAGCAATCCGCTCTGATACCACCTGTTGAATCATTGTAGCTCGAGGTTGTTTAGACCTCGTATCATCTAGGATACACAATAACAAAGATTAACAATAATGCACAGCGTAATAAGTAAACATCTTTATTATTGAAACAAGGTTTCTTCGTCATCATCTCTACCAACTATTACAAACCCTAGGCATCCATTAGAGGACTTGACGCCTAGACACATACACACACCTTTACTATTCGACTATAAAATCCAACACAAAGTGACCTTTGACTTAGTTTGACCAATAAGGGAGTAAACCCGTTACGTAATTAGAGAAGACGTAAGCATGGGATATGAGTATATGGATGCTTCAACACGATGTCACGTGAAATAAATAAGCTCCCTATGTTTAGAAAAGCCTTGGCTAGAGGCGATAGTAAGAAAACATGAGTTGGCATTTTCCCGTAAATGGGTGTTCTAAAAGTGGGATCTCTCAAGTCTTAAAACTCGTTTCGAGTGTTCTCAATTAAGCACATAACATATTCAAACCTATATTGAAAGATCCACATTTGTCGGGTAAGGGGAAAGCCGACTTTCAAAATTCACCCGGAACCATACAGACTCCTAGTGCGTCACCCGCGCGTTGACGCGCAGGCAGCGCGCCAAGAGCAGACATTGGCTCCGGCGATTTTGAGCTAACGTTTGTTATTTTATGTGTTTCGATGGTTTATTTGTCATCATTAAAACATAAAGAGATCTTGTTCATGTTGCCTCAACAATCTTCCCCTTTTTGATGATGACAAATAAAAATCGAAAGCAAATAAACTTACCAAACTTAGCAAAGACAAAGTGCGCCTTTGGTGTAGCTTGCGTCTTGACCTTTGTCTTGTAATTTGGTAAAGCCTTTAACATTTCCTGAATGGTCTTCACACTCTTGCTTTCTTTCTCCCCGTTTTGTCGAATCAAAAAGGCGGGACCGAATGTGCTCCCCCTTGAACATATCTCCCCCTAGATCGTTGCTCCCCCTTGTTGCAAGGCGGGGATCCATGGATTAAGAGCCTCACATTTTCGGTGGCCTAGCTACACATAGAAATCACAACATGCAACCAACAAGAAATCCTCACTTGTGAAAGTTCCAAGATGCGTTAGGTTACCATTTGGAGACTTGCAACATGGGTTAGTTCACAATAATATGACAAGTTATATAAGTTCCAAAAGATTGCATTTCATTCCAAGAATACATGAACAAAATATGCTACACATTTTATTATACAAGAACTATCCTAGTACTTTATCTAAAAGCACTATACTAGTACTTGATGGCAACATAAAGATGTGATGTCTAGATTCCTAGGTTTGTGCCTAGGTTAAACTCTTCTTTCACTATCTTCCCTTTCCCATTCACCTTATCATCTTCCAACTTCCTATTCATTTTGGACATAGTGGCAAGCAATTCCATGATTCCTTTATGGATGGACAAGAGCATTACCCTAGACTCAATCCTTGATTCTTTGAGAGCATTGACCATGTGTGCGGTTGATGAGGCGAAAAATGAACCGTTTTTAGGGGGTCATTTAAGCCGGAATTGGAATTTATTTGATCAAATATTGCCCTAAATCGTTCCTTTTGTGATTTTAGGTACTTTGGGAGTGAATTCTGGAAAAGGAAGCATTTTGGACGTTTTTGGAGCATAAAAGTGAAGAAAACGGCAAAGTCTTGATTTTCCTTGCTGGGAACAGTACCTGACGGCGTCAAGAAGAATTTTATGATGGCGTCAGGAACAAAATGGATGACGACCCATAGAAAACGTGACGGCGTTAGAAGTAGGGCGTCAAGAGTAATTTTGGTGACGGCCTGGAGCAGAAATACACATGACGGCGTCAGATGTAGATCTAGGCAGTCCGAGAACTTTATTGGCAGCGAGATGATGGCGTCAGAATTTTACTCTTCACGCCGTCACCTCACAAAATCTATATATACTTTTCTATTTTTCATTCATTAAGAGAGGAACTTGTGTGGAGAATTCTAGGGCCGAACCTAATAAACCCTAGGTCGTTGTAACAGTATTTTCAAGGGTTTTCACCCCTTGAAACCCTTCATGTTCAATTGAGATAAGTTTCCTTTCATTTCATTCAATATGTCTATGTGTTGTTTGAATATATCTTATGCTTGTCTTGATTTTAACATGCTAGGCTAGATCTTTTATGTGTTTGCTTAGATGTAATGAAACCTAGATGTTGATTATAGGTTGATTGCTTGTTTATAGTTGTAATGGATGAATGATTTCAATGTTAGGCTTAAGAAAACTGGCAGATCTCCATTGTGTAACTTGCTTGAACGTCTTAAGAAACATGAACCGATGTGTACTAGGTTTTTATGGTTATATTTAATGCATGAGCGAATTCTAGTGATCCCATGTTAGGAGCTTCTTAGCCGGCTCGACATAGGAGTGAAGTAGGAGCTTATAGAATTAGGGAAGTAAGTACGCCACCCCATGAATGGTATTAAGGAATATAACCCGTCATCCACGCAACTATAACAAGTAATTAACCTGTAAAAGATATCTAGGGAGTAGTGAAATCTAAGTAAACACAATTCTCCCATATATTGCTCACACCACTAGTTTAAATTAGTTTATTTTCATTTTTATTATTTTATTTTGATTGCATCTTAGTTATTGGGTTTGTTGACTAGCAACTAATTCCGCCAATCCTTCCAAAAACCGAGATTTTTACTTGCTTTTATAAAACATAAAAATACAAAAAGAATCAGCCCTCACCTCTAGACCTAGTTTTTAGGCTTTCTAATCCTAGCGACACTATTCCTGAGTTGAACGCTCAATCCCCCAGTACTTGTCACTATACTATACTATAACGATTAGGTACACTGCCTGGTGGGGGTTGTAAGCTTCTCGAGATCCCTTTAGAGGTAAAGCCTGGTGTAATTCCCACGCATCAAGTTTTTGGCGCCGCAGCCCGGGGAATAGTTATTGTCTAGGTTAGGATTTATTTTTATTATGTCTACTTGCTAGATTCCTTTCTAGTAAGATTTTATTTTTATTTTTAGGTTTTCTTTAGTCTATCTTAATTCTTCTTGTTTTTGTTCGTAATCTCTACCATCCGACATCATGGAAGGTGGTAACATCTTTGAACCCATCAACCCACCACAACAAGACCACCCACAAAACCCACCACTAGCTAACCAACCTCTTAGGCCCCGAACCCTAGGAGAGTATTCTCGACCTAGCCACCAAGGCTATCGAAACACCATTGAGCTCACCCAAGGAGCCAATGTGTCTCCATTGTGATCCGACACCATCCGGTTGGTGCAAAGTGGATGTGCATTCCATGGACTTCGTTCCGAAGATCCTAATCAACATCTCAAGGACTTCCTTAAAATTGTAGATTCCATAGACCTTGATGTTACAACTAGAGAGTCGACCCGATTACGCCTATTCCAATTCTCTCTATGTGATCAAGCTAGTCAATGGCTTGAACGTTTACCCACGGGATCTATCACCTCATGGGATGATCTCACCACGCGTTTCCTTGCTTAATTTTTCCCACCAGGGAGAACTACCAAGCTTAGAAATGATATCTTGATGTTCCAACAACGTCAAGGTGAAACTCTATATGAAGCATGGACTCGATACAAAGACCTACTCCGAAAAGTCCCTCATCATGGCATTGAACCATGGTTCCAGATTCAAATCATTTACGATAAAGTTAATTATCAAACGAGAAGGGCTATAGATTATGCAGCCAATGGCAGTCTAAACAGATTAGCGTTGATGAATGCTGGAAAGTTCTTGAAGGGTTAGCACAATACGAAGAAGAAGGATGGGAGGACCCGATGTTTTCAAGTAATGGGAAACTTGATTACGTAAATGCTACACAAGAACAATTATTGGGGAATATCGAGAAGCAGGTAAAGGAATTAATGAGAGCTGAAATGCCTGCTGCTGAAACCGCAAGGAGTCCTAATGTACGTGTGAGTGCGATTAACAAATATAATTTTCCTGAACATTCACGACAAGAGGAGTTCGAAGGGATAATGGTAACCTTCATGAATAATCAGGAAAAACAAATTCGGCACTTAGAAGCACGCATGGAAAGCACTCGTAAAGCTTTTATGGACTTAGCAGACAAATTCATATCAAGAATTAAGGAGAAGATTAAGGAAAAATCCGCACCAAGAAAAATCGAAAAAATCTTTGAAGTCCCAACCCCTTTGGTGTGTGACCAAGAGGATAATGAGAAATCCTTTTCAAGTGCTTCGCCATCAATCACCCCCTACTTCTGTGAGCATCCTCAAGAGGAGAAGAACTCGCAATTTCATAACATTTTCGTTGGATGCTTGCAAACCACGCTCCCCAATTTGTGCAAGAGACGTTCCTTTGGTTTTAAACCTGGTGTGAAGGGGTTGCACCTCAAAAACACCACAGCTTTGGGACCCTCTATGGAACGACTCCTCTTAATACCCACCGTTGACCAATGTGGCGGTTACAACTTAACTGAAACATCGCCCACCCCTTTTGACAACCACATCTCTCTATGTGATAGTAATGAAATGTTTAACCCTGGTGGACTTTACTAACGGGATGGCTACTCATAGTTTTTACCTATGTTTAGCTATCTACATTAGTACAGGGACTGAATTTGAAAATGCCACTTTGAGTTCATAATACGGGCATCTGGCGGCGTCAGATCTTAACTCTTGACGCCGTCACCTTGCTTTTTCAGCAATAATAACCAAAACTCCATCACTTTCAACTCATACCCCAAAAATCACACCCAAATTGCTGCTCCACCTCCGAATCTCCATCATCCAATCCGATATCTTCCGTGACAAATCTCTACTTGGTAAGTAGTTTTTCTTCATCCTTTTTCATTTAATTATCCTTAGGACCTACCAATTTTGAAAACCCCCATCATCCGAAACCCTATCATTGACCCATCTTTGATAAATCATAATGCCCTTCCTTAGATGTTTTGTAATCATGAGGTTACCATTAGGTGATAGTGGTCGACTCGAATCATGCGTTAATTGTGGAAAAATCTTTCACACCACGGATTTTTTGACCCCCCACTCATGTTTTCTGCATAAAGGAGTGTTTTGGTCATGGATTTAGAGTTTGAAAATTGATTTTTACCTCGTAATTGCATGAATGGATTTTTGCTGGGTCTGACGGTGTCAGGTTTCCCTTCCTGATGGCGTCAGGTGTGTTTGACAGCATAAACTCGTAAAACTCTCATTCTAACCATTTTCGTTCCACTCTTTTTCCAGGAAAATGAGCAAACGATCACGACAACATCGAGGTAGCTCGTCTAGGTCCCAACGAGTTAACTATGGGGATTTGGTGCACAGCTGGAGTGAGTTTGATAATGATGCCGCTACAACTAAGTATGTGGAACTTGTTTATCACCATATTGATGCTGGAGCTGTGACTGATTGGTAGTTTTTGAGGTCCCAAGGTCTTGAGGGTGAGTTCTTGGGGAGGATCCAAACTGATGGATTCACGGGTCCTCAATGGGAGAGATTGTTCAGGATGAGGGAGACTGTTTACAGTGAGTTGGTTAGGGAGTTCTTTGCGACTTTTCGCTTTGATTTAGCTGAGGCCAAGACAGATATGGGGGTACCACCATTTACTTCAGATTGGGGGGAGAGATTCGATCATGTTCGGTTACTGAGTTTGGATGGAGGATAGGTTTGTACACTAGGGATGAGGCTGTTGAGGGGGGTTTTATGCAGAGGTTGTTGCATGGGGTGACGGTGAGGAACGAATTGAGGTGTGCCAATTTTTGGCCAAATATTGGGAACGGGGTGTACACCTCGACTACCGGGGCGGCCTCAATCAGGGACCCCATGATCAGGTTGGCCCACAGGTGCATCACCTACAGCTTGTCGGGGCGTCATGGCACCACTCACCGTGTCACTGCTTCAGATCTTTTCTACCTGTACACCATGTTTTCAGCGGATGTTTACTGTAACATCCCATTTTGGGTAGCTAGCTATTTGAAGACCAGTGTGGGGGAGAGGGATATTGACAAGGTGTATGGGGGGATGTTCGTGACCCGGTTGGCTAGATCTTATGAGCTACTTGTTCCTGAGATCATGGGATACCTGAGCGACTGTAGGGCTTGTAGGGTGGTGAGGGCTAAATCCCTCAAGCAGATGAGCATTGTTATGGAGCTAGGGGATGGGTCCTATACCTGGTACATTGCGGGAGGACCTGATGGTGCTGAGGATGATGATGATGATGATGAGGGAGCGCCCCAGCAGCCACAGTTCAGGGATTATGAGGTTGGGTCTGCAGATTATTACCGACACATGGGTCGGGGAGACTGGCAGGCACACCAGGGGGCCTGGATGGGTCATGTGGACGCATGGCGGACCACCACTGACCAGCGCTTTGATTGGATGTATGATCATACCATCCGCCAGATGCAGCACCTCTCCACCCGTGATCAGATTGAGCCCCAGCTACAGATCGACCCATTCCCCGGTCGTGAGATGGACTACCCTCCCTACGGGTACACTAGGCACCTCCCTCCTGGTTATGACTACCGTTATGGTCCCCCTCCCCAATGATTTGTCTTGGTGTTTGTGATGTTTGAACAATTTATTCATGGTGGTGTAATTTGAAACAATTTGGATTGTAATAGTTTAGGTTATGGTGGCCATGGATAATTTTTATTTCTATGTTCACGTTGAATTTCAACATTATGGTTTGCTTATGGTTTTATTTTTCTTATTTTATTTGTGTGATTTTTATTTTGTTTGATTGTTATTTGTTTCCGTATGCATGCTTTATTTTATTGTTGGTAGATCATGTTTCAAACTAAAATGGTGAAAATACTTTATTTTGTTGTTTAGCTTAGTCTTAACTTCATCCAAAGGTATTTCGCAAAAGATAAGTGTAAGGGAAAACCCCAAATATGTTTTTAAAGAAACAAAACTGATCATGATTCTCCACAATATTAAATGAACATGTATATTCGTATTTGTTAGAGTCAAATGCTTGTATCGAGTCATAATGATTTTTTGCAGGATTTTCCAGGAAGTAGGACAAAGTTTTTCCAGAAATTTTCCGGAAACTTAACATAAGGATTTCTGCAGGTCACTTCTGACGGCGTCAGGAAGAAATTCCTGACGGCGTCACGTGTAAAAATCTGGATATTTTTCCAATTTTGTTTTTCTAACGGAGTCTTAAAGTTTTTGTTGAATCTTTAGTTTTATAATCTCCAGGAGATCTGCAAAACATCATTCCACAAGCATTATATCTTACTTTGTTTTCTAGGATTTGTTATCATATATAGATTGCCGCTGATTGGCTCCAAACGGTCAACCTAAATTGACCAGGTGATGGTCAACAAGGTCAAACAGCCTAGAGTCAATGCTCCGCGGAATATAGTGTTTCCCCGGGTCGTTATGTCCCGACGAGGTGTGGATTGTAATCAAACGGTTTCGTGATCAGGTGAATTTGGACAGAAAGGGGTTTGTGAGTGATTAAACTAAGGAATCTACAATGAAATAGCTTAAACAAGCTATATGAATAAGACAGGAAAGTCAGAAAAACCAGAAACGTTAAAAACCTAAAAACGTGTAAGTTCACGTTTAAATAAAACATAAACGTACAAAATAAAACGTGAAAAGTGAAATCTGAAAACACCTAGGGGGTGAAAATGACTTTTTTACAAACTTAAAGGTAAAAGGAAATTTAAAATGAAAATAAAGTTATTAAAATGATTATTTTAATATTCAAACACTAATTATTTAATTAAAACTATTTTAAATCTAATTTAAAATAAACTAAAAATAATAAAGGTTACAAAATAAACTAAAAACTTACAAAAATATTTTCTAAACCTTAAAAAGAACTTGAAGAAAGTATAAAAAATAAAAAATAAATATTTTTGTCTTTTTATAAGTTTTTTATTAATTAAAAACTACTTATACTAATTAAACTAATTAAACTATTTTAAATTACAAATAATACTAAATTAACTTAGAAAATTATGGAAAAATTCCTAAAACTATTTTATAACATATAAAAGCTAGGAAAAATATAAAAACTAGGTTTTACTTAATAAAAACTAATTATGCTATTTTAAACTTAATATTAATTAATTATTAATAAAACTAAGATTAATTCTAATAAATACTAAATGATAAAATAAAAATCTTAGAAAATTATTATAAATACTTTAACTTAATAGTAAATTAAGAAAAATATAAAAAAGCTAAGTTCTTAATAAAAATATAAAAATGAAAATTAAAATTTAAATAAAATTAAATAGAAACTATCACTTGAAAATTAAATTTTTTCTGGATTTTCTTTTTGGAAACTTATTTTACACCTAAAAATAGAAACTTTTTGTAAAAACGAACTTTTTGGAACTCAAATATAAGCACAACAAGTGCTTATTAGCTTGACAGTTGATTTTGGTCAACTGTCCAAGCTATAAGCTTGAAACAAGCTTTAAGCTGAGAACCAGGGTTCGATTTAGGTGGATACAAGTTAAAGGAACATGAAATAAGCTATACAATCTAGAATGGGGCCCTGGATAAGCTGAGATAAGCAATTCCAAAAGCCAAAACTCAAACAGAAAAGGGACAAGCTTGAGGTGTATAGCAGCCCTATCAAATGGGACTCAAAACTCAAAATAAGCTCAGGGACCTAAAGATGAGCTTATTGGCTTCTCAAAAAGCCAATAAGCTCATTGTGGGACACACCATGTAGGCCAGGGGAAGGGATGGAAATTGGGTTGCTGGGCTGAGTATCTGTGTGCAGGGCATCTCATTGCCCTGCAAGTGACTTTGGGAGCTTGTGAAATGCTCAGAAAAAATTGCAAAATTCAAACAAATATGAATTATCAAAGCCAAGCTGGTGGAGTACAAAGAGAAACGAGTTCCAAGTCAAAATCTATAACACAAAAATCAAAATAATTATATGAACTTTTGGAAAATTCTGAGAATGCATATTTGACTTTTTAATGAAACTAAAGATTTGACTTTTATGAACTTTTGGTGCTTCTAAGTTACTAGAAATGATGTTATACACTAATAATGGACTGGATTATGCTATGAAACTTACTTGTGCACCTACTGATATGAATGTACCATCAAAATCCTTTTTAACTGATGCAAGACTAATGATCAAAAGAAATTTTTGACTTTTTTCAGTTGAGACCTGGTATTTAAGCTTTTCTAGACTTGAACTAACCTACATTGATTCACATATGCCAAAATAACAACAATACAATAACAAGGACACTGTGATAGTGCTTAACCCAAACACCCCTATAAGGACTGTCTAGGATCAAAATCAAAGCAAATTAATGAAATAGCACCTAAACTTAGCTAATTATCCTATCATAAACATTAATAAACCTAAATAGACAGAAGTAAACAACTAATATAACTAATTAACTGTTAACACATAATATGACAAAATAATATTCAAAATCTTACTTGGTATCCCAGGGTCCTTTCAACCTGAGAACCAGTCACCAAAATAATACCCTAATGCTCCCCAGAGCTTCTAAATCAACCCATATCCATAGCTTGCTTCTGCTACTCTTCTTGAAAATCTGCTTTTTGAATTTTCTTACTAATTTTCTTGCATTTTTAGTATTTTTAGTAAACTGAGCTTAATTAGTTAAAAGGCCTTGACAGCTTTAGAAAACTTGTAACTGAGCTTACTTGAGTGGTAATAAACACTAATCAACAACTTTTGACAACAGTTAAATTAATATGAATTTTTCACTAATTTGGCACAAACTGAGTTAAACAAACAACTTTGAAACTATAAGTAAATAAACTTTGATAAACACTGAGAATGGTAAAATACAATTGTTAAAACTAAAAATTACAACTTATACATGAACCTACATTAAAAACGACTTAAACTAAATTTAACTAAACATTAATACTACTCTAATGCCCCTGCTTCTTCTCTTTCTTTCACTTTTATAGCCCTTGGAGGTTGTCTCAGTCTTTCCCACTTGCTTCTGACCCTTGGATTGCTTTAGATTGATCCTGACCGTTTAAACTATTTTTGGCGGGAACAGGGGAAGTGGGGTTTGGTAAGGGTAATAAATGGAGGGGGGATTAGTGGGTGTTGGTGAATGAATTTAATGAGGTTTGGTGAGTATTTTGTGGAAGAGAGGAGGGGGGATATGAGACATGGAAGCTGGTTTTGGGGAAGGTGGGGGATGATGAACAGTGTCGAGGGGTGTGAGGGTTTGACCTGGGTCAACGACCAGGTTATTATTAAAGGGGGGTGGGCTGAATTTGTTTGGGCTTGGTGGGCTGGGGTGTTATGGATCAGATTTGTGGTTTAGGGTTAAATTAATAAAAAGGGTCCATTTGGCTTTTGACTAATAAATAACAAGGACCAAATTTGTATTTTTGGAAAACTTGGGGACTGAAAATGGACATTTCCCAAAGTACACACAAGGGTGTAATTTGCCAAGAACCAATAACACAAGGACCAAATTTACATTTTACCATTTTTCAAAATTCCCGGGGACCAAATGTGACAAGTTTGCAAAATACGGGGACCAAACATGTAATTTCCACAAACGTTTTACCCAAGGACCATATTTGCCACATTTTAATTTTCCAAGGACAAAAATTGATTTTCCTTTCAAAAATATCCCACCAGGGACTAAATCTGCCAAAATCAGAAACTCCAGGGACCAAACTGTACATTCTCAAAACTTTTCCAATTTTTCACCAAAGGACAAAATATGACAACTTATGATTGTAAAAGGACCTTTGGTGATAATTTTCCATATTTTGAATGACCAGGGACTAATTTTGTAATTTTATGAAAGTTGGGGGACTGAAACTGCCAATTTTGTAAACTTTATACGTTTTTCATCTGTTTTTGCTCATTTTGCATCTAAAACATATAAAACACAATTTTGAAATATTTTTAGTATTTTGATGCATTTCTGAGTGTTTTTGTATGTTTTTGCAGTTCAGACTGACTAAAAATGATGAGTGTTTGAGCATTCATCAATCCCCCACACTAAACTATTGCTAGTCCCTAGCAATAACTGTTTTGAAAACTTGATGGATTTTAAACTCTTTACCAAAAGCCATCACTTCTGGAGTAGCCAGGTGTAAGAACTGTGGCACACCTGATAACCGTGTGATTTTGAGCAAACCACCAGCTGTCAACGGATTTGATTAGTCTTTACCAAAAGCCGTTTGCTTCTGGACTAGCCAACTCTTGATGGAATAGTCAACATATTGGTGAGTTGATTACCAATTATGGATTTTCCACGGCCTTTACCACAAGCCATAATCTTGCGGGCTAGACAACTCATTAGCTTTTGAGGATGATGGGGAGTTGAGGAACCATACAATTTTGGGCAAATTGCAAGCCGTAAACGGATTTGAGTTGTCTTTACCAAGAGCTGTTTGCTCCTGGACTAGCCAATCCCTTTTGTCATTTAGATAAGGCGGACTGATTACCACAAAAATTTTGAAGCACCAGTGAAAAATTTTTAAAATTTTTGAAATTTTGGCAAAAACGGGGGTATTATATAGTAAAATGTGATAAAATTCACTAGAATAGCGAATACCCCCCCCCCCCCCACACTTAGCATGAATATTGTCCTCAATATTCAAAATCCCGGCTATTATACCGACATTTTGAACGTAAAAGGGCAACATTACAAGCCAAGCGTGGAAAACACCATTTTGTTTTTTCACTTCATAAGTAACCATAGCATGGGGGACTCCCCCACACTTAGGGTGAAAACCCTATAAGCGTGCTACTGTTTTTGTTTACCGAGTCGCTAGCTTGACTCGACCCCAAATTCATTTGTCCTTGGGGAAGCATGATGTGGAAGGAACAATCTCAATCGGACTTTCATTCAAGATGTTTGGACAAACATTTGAAGCACGTGAAAGTTCCACACCGATGAGATAAGTATCCGGCTCAAGATAATGATACATGAAAATGCCAGGATCAAAGATGGTGTCCTCACTCCCGAAGGAGTGAAGAAGGGAAGAAGTCACCTTATAGGTGAAGAAAAGGAAGAAAACCATGATGTAAATCATGAGTTGATCTTCTTCCTCAAGAGCAAGCTCCGTAGCCTGAGTTTGGATTTCAAAGGGTAAGCTCGTAAACAACCCGGGAGGGTGGGTGGGAATTTGCAAATTCTCATGATTGAGTGCATCTCCCCCCGGGCTATCAAACTCCGGAGGAGTCATAACATGATGAGTGAGTTCACCGGAGAACTCCTCATGAAGAGAATTATTCACAAGATGTGAATTTGTGAACTCATGTTCCATTGTGGACTCATCACAATCCTCGTCAAAGATTGGATTGTTAGAAATCATAGTGAATTCATATTTGAATTCAAATAGAGGATTGGTGAGAGTCGTATTGAATGTTTCGGGAACAAAGGGATTAACATTCTCTATTGGACTGCTGGGATCAGAAGTGAGTGACGGATCATGATATAGGAGACTTTCAATTTCTCCCAGATCGGCTTCAAAGTCGAGGAGACCATCATCACTTTCCAATGAAAGTGGATTGATGTGAGTAAGTTCATCAACGAACTCCTCAAGAAGAGGATCAACATCAGACTGAGGGAGTGATGCCTCGATATACTCAGTGTCTCCATGAGATGTACAATCATCATTAAAATCTGAGAAAGTCTCAAAATGATTGTTTGAACACTCAAGAGGGGAAGGAATATCACACATACCATCCAAAGTTCCCTGTGACTCTCCTGGGATTGGGACAAGGATCTCAACACTAGACTTTATTAATTCGTCTGATTCCTTATTAGGAACAGTGTCAAGATGCTCATCCCCCATGTTTAGAGAGTGAGTGTGAACTTCGGGTGTGATAGCAGACTGAGGGAGTGGAGAGGAGCTAGCATTCATGGATTGTACGAGTTCCATTTGATCTTCTGCTAGTAATTTCTCCGTCTCATCATTTCCTCCCTGATTATCCATGGAAGGAATCACAACTGACGAATCTGATGAATCGTTTTGAATAATGACAATGTTATCTTCATCATCATCACTGTCATCATCGTCATCATAAAGAGCAGCATAGCGAAGATTGGCACGTATTTTAGCCGCTCTTTGCTCAGCAAGTAATTCTTCCATGCTCTTTTCGTTTCTAGCTTCTCGTTCTTCAGCAAGTAATTCTGCCATTGATTTTTCACGAGAATCTTGAAACGATGTAGTAGCTAACCCCTCCTTAAATTTTTTAAATGCTTCAAGAACCTCCTGACAAAGGTCTTGTGGGAATTTAGGGGTTGCTTGGGTCAACTGGTATTGTGGAGGTGGGTCTTGAAACGAATAGTCGTAATTGTTACAAGGAAATGGATTCCCTGTATGACAATCAGAGCTAGTGTGTGGACCTCCACAATTCTCACAATAGTAAAACTGATGTGGCTGTGAGTCATATGTGCTTGAGTCATAATTGTTATCAAGAAACTGCTCATAGACAAGCGTGTTTCCTAATTGACAATCAGAACTGAAGTGTGGGCCAGCACAGTACTCACAACAGTAAAACTGTTGAGTCTGGCTTGGTGTATCTTGATACGAAGCATCATTGAAATTTGGGTAATATGATTCTTGCTCGTATGAATGTGATGGGTAATTGGAAAAATTTGAAGAGTCGTTGAATGAGTTTTGATTAGGATCATAAGCAAATGAATTACTCGACCCACAAAACAAACAACTCCCGTTTTGAATATCATTACCACATTGTACACATGTACACCAACGACATGGCAAACCAAAAAGTGGCTTACCACAACCAACACAAGGAATAAAAGCTGGAGGTGGGACAAGTGGTGTGCTCTTAGAGCTAGCAATTTCCACCACTTCCGTTATGGTCTCGGGTTTTGGTTCTTGATAAACGTGAAGGTTAGGTAAGTCGTTCTTTTCAGTCACTGCTCTAAGCTCTGTACGTTTGCTTGACAAACTTTTAACGGTAAACCGTGAAAGGTTAGGATCAATTCTTGACGGTTTAGGAGTAGTCGTGAGCTTAGATTTTTGGACAACCGTAGGTTAGACGTATTTAGCACTTTCATTGTCAGAGGAAAGTACTGGGTCCTTTGTCACCTTGGTTTCTCGTTCCATTTCCCTCACCGGAGAGGGAATATGAATCGAAGGTCCATCATAATCACTACGACATCTCAAAATTTTTGACAAGGCCATAAGTTTTTCAATTTTGCTCTGAAAGGCCCATTGTTCAAAGAAATCGTCATCGAGAGATGCCATTTAGAATTATACATGAGAGGGGTATAAGAAGGTAGAATCAAATGGATAGAGGGTAAGGAAAAATGTTTTTTATGAAAAGATATGAACAAGGATGGATAAATATACAAAGGAATGAATTCCAAAATCACTAATCAGCAAACCGTTTTTAGATAAACGCGCACAACCTCCCCGGCAGCGGCGCCAAAATTTGATTGGCTCCAAACGGTCAACCTAAATTGACCAGGTGATGGTCAACAAGGTCAAACAGCCTAGAGTCAATGCTCCGCGGAATATAGTGTTTCCCCGGGTCGTTATGTCCCGACGAGGTGTGGATTGTAATCAAACGGTTTCGTGATCGGGTGAATTTGGACAGAAAGGGGTTTGTGAGTGATTAAACTAAGGAATCTACAATGAAATAGCTTAAACAAGCTATATTAATAAGACAGGAAAGTCAGAAAAACCAGAAACGTTAAAAACCTAAAAACGTGTACGTTCACGTTTAAATAAAACGTAAACGTACAAAATAAAACGTGAAAAGTGAAATCTAAAAACACCCAGGGGGTGAAAATGACTTTTTTACAAACTTAAAGGTAAAAGGAAATTTAAAATGAAAATAAAGTTATTAAAATGATTATTTTAATATTCAAACACTAATTATTTAATTAAAACTATTTTAAATCTAATTTAAAATAAACTAAAAATAATAAAGGTTACAAAATAAACTAGAAACTTACAAAAATATTTTCTAAACCTTAAAAAGAACTTGAAGAAAGTATAAAAAATAAATATTTTTGTCTTTTTATAAGTTTTTTATTAATTAAAAACTACTTATACTAATTAAACTAATTAAACTATTTTAAATTACAAATAATACTAAATTAACTTAGAACATTATGGAAAAATTCCTAAAACTATTTTATAACATATAAAAGCTAGGAAAAATATAAAAACTAGGTTTTACTTAATAAAAACTAATTATGCTATTTTAAACTTACTATTAATTAATTATTAATAAAACTAAGATTAATTCTAATAAATACTAAATGATAAAATAAAAATCTTAGAAAATTATTATAAATACTTTAACTTAATAGTAAATTAAGAAAAATATAAAAAAGCTAAGTTCTTAATAAAAATATAAAGATGAAAATTAAAATTTAAATAAAATTAAATATAAACTATCACTTGAAAATTAAATTTGATTTTCTGGATTTTCTTTTTGGAAACTTATTTTACACCTAAAAATAGAAACTTTTTGTAAAAATGAACTTTTTGGAACTCAAATATAAGCACAACAAGTGCTTATTAGCTTGACAGTTGACTTTGGTCAACTGTCCAAGCTGTAAGCTTGAAACAAGCTTTAAGCTGAGAACCAGGGTGGATTTAGGTGGATAAAAGTTAAAGGAACATGAAATAAGCTATACAATCTAGAATGGGGCCCAAGATAAGCTGATAAGCTGAGATAAGCAATTCCAAAAGCCAAAACTCAAACAGAAAAGGGACAAGCTTGAGGTGTATAGCAGCCCTATCAAATGGGACTCAAAATTCAAAATAAGCTCAGGGACCTAAAGATGAGCTTATTGGCTTCTCAAAAAGCCAATAAGCTCATTGTGGGACCCAACATGTAGGCCAGGGGAAGGGATGGAAATTGGGTTGGTGGGCTGAGCATCTGTGTGCAGGGCATCTCATTGCCCTGCAAGTGACTTTGGGAGCTTGTGAAATGCTCAGATAAAATGGCAAAATTCAAACAAATATGAATTATCAAAGCCAAGCTGGTGGAGTACAAAGAGAAACAAGTTCTAAGTCTAAATCTATAACACAAAAATCAAAATAATTATGTGAACTTTTGGAAAATTATGAGAATGCATATTTGACTTTTTAATGAAACTAAAGATTTGACTTTTATGAACTTTTGGTGCTTCTAAGTTACTAGAAATGATGTTATACACTAATAATGGACTGGATTATGCTATGAAACTTACTTGTGCACCTACTGATATGAATGTACCATCAAAATCCTTTTTAACTGATGCAAGACTAATGATCAAAAGAAATTTTTGACTTTTTTCAGTTGAGACCTGGTATTTAAGCTTTTCTAGACTTGAACTAACCTACATTGATTCACATATGCCAAAATAACAACAATACAATAACAAGGACACTGTGACAGTGCTTAACCCAAACACCCCTATAAGGACTGTCTAGGATCAAAATCAAAGCAGATTAATGAAATAGCACCTAAACTTAGCTAATTATCCTATCATAAACATTAATAAACCTAAATAGACAGAAGTGAACAACTAATATAACTAATTAACAGTTAACACATAATATGACAAAACAATATTCAAAATCTTACTTGGTATCCCAGGGTCCTTTCAACCTGAGAACCAGTCACCAAAATAATACCCTAATGCTCCCCAGAGCTTCTAAATCAACCCATATCCATAGCTTGCTTCTGCTACTCTTCTTGAAAATCTGCTTTTTGAATTTTCTCACTAATTTTCTTGCATTTTTAGTATTTTTAGTAAACTAAGCTTAATTAGTTAAAAGGCCTTGACAGCTTTAGAAAACTTGTAACTGAACTTACTTGAGTGGTAATAAACACTAATCAACAACTTTTGACAACAGTTAAATTAATATGAATTTTTCACTAATTTGGCACAAACTGAGTTAAACAAACAACTTTGAAACTATAAGTAAATAAACTTTGATAAACACTGAGAATGGTAAAATACAATTGTTAAAACTAAAAATTACAACTTATACATGAACCTACATTAAAAACGACTTAAACTAAATTTAACTAAACATTAATACTACTCTAATGCCCCTGCTTCTTCTCTTTCTTTCACTTTTATAGCCCTTGGAGGTTGTCTCAGTCTTTCCCACTTGCTTCTGACCCTTGGATTGCTTTAGATTGATCCTGACCGTTTAAACTATTTTTGGCGGGAACAGGGGAAGTGGGGTTTGGTAAGGGTAATAAATGGAGGGGGGATTAGTGGGTGTTGGTGAATGAATTTAATGAGGTTTGGTGAGTATTTTGTGGAAGAGAAGAGGGGGAATATGAGACATGGAAGCTGGTTTTGGGGAAGGTGGGGGATGATGAACAGTGTCGAGGGGTGTGAGGGTTTGACCTGGGTCAACGACCAGGTTATTATTAAAGGGGGTGGGCTGAATTTGTTTGGGTTCGGTGGGCTAGGGTGTTATGGATCAAATTTGTGGTTTAGGGTGAAATTAATAAAAAGGGTCCATTTGGCTTTTGACTAATAAATAACAAGGACCAAATTTGTATTTTTGGAAAACTTGGGGACTGAAAATGGACATTTCCCAAAGTACCCATGATGAGTGCTTAATCACTCATCCTTTTTAGGCCGTAAATCATAACAAATACTAACCAAAAATGCCAAGAGAATGCATGTTTTTGTATTTGTGTATGTGCAGGTACGGATATGAGAAAAATGAATGAAAACAAAGCAAAACCGACAAAAACGAGCACGAGAATGGAAAAAGGTCAAAAGCCGGAGACGGGGAAGCAAAATGATTAAAGAAAGTTCAAATTGTCAATAGAAGTCCTCAGGAAATTACAAAGTTGCATAATTGGTCCCTGGTCAAAGTTTGAAAGATTGGCGATTTCAGTCCTCCAAGTTTCAATTAATTACAAAAATGGTCCTTGAAGCTTAATATATGAAGAAAATGACAAAAGAAGTCCTCCAAGAATTAGAGATTGTCATTAATAGTCCTTGGAAGATACATTTGATTAAGTACAGAAATGGCCCTTGAATTTTGAGTTTATACAACATTGGTCCTTGTAAAGTTACTAATCTTAAAACAAACCTTACAAATTACAAGTGGATCAAACAGCACCCCTAAAACCTGTCCCATCCATTTAGCCCAAAAACCCCCAAGCCCATACTAATACAACCCGGTCCACCCTATTTAATATATACCCCAGTCAACCCTATCATTTACCCGGTCAAACAAAAAACCCCAATCCCAAACAAATAAAATCCCGCGTCCCTTTTTAACCCAGAAATTACTGTGCGTAAGAACCCTAACCTCCCATCCCACAAAATTACCCCAACCCCGTAATTATTACCCAATGATTTGGCATTCTAGAAGGTGTCAGGGTATGGCAGAGACACGTGGACCTATCATAATACACACACAGGATCACCAATATGAGGACACACGATCCAAGGGTGTACAATTGATGGAATGACAACACTCATGATCTAATGGTGATAAGGGGCTCAGAAGAAGCACAGATAGTGGTGTGGATCGATGAGCTGCCAGACTAGAAGCTTCACCAAATACCTCTCCTCAGGCTATAAATACACCCCTCCTCACTCATATGCTCTTGGTTAGATGTTAGGTTAGCTTAGGAGTAGGATTAGTATTAGTTTAAGAAGTAATTTCAATTTCATTGTATTTCAATTTTCAAAGTTGTACTCAATTTCAGTTTTAATATAATTTTCATTCTCCATTTATTCCCTTGCAATTTACTTCTCAGTATTCAGTTAACATTAAATCTGTTTTTAAGCTTACATTTCATGTTTGAATAAATTCATAATAGCTTTAAAGGTCAGTAGAGTACAATTCAAATTAAAGCTTTCTCAAGTACAAACATTCAATAAAAGTCAAATCTGAGTGCTATTTCATAAGCCAGCTTATACATTGGAGTAGAGACAGCCAATAGGTGCGTTTGGCCTGTCATAAAAGACAGGCTGTGAGGGAATCACCTCTCTGTTTGGCTGAGAGGTGTTTCGTAAGTTTTCCATTTTAATTTTTCAAAGCTTAATATAGATTAGTAGTATAGATCAGTTAGTTATTGCTTGTTTCTGTTTTGATTTAATTCTTGCATCATAGTTTAGCTTATTATTCATTTTCAGTTTGATTTGAGTTAGTTTTATATTTACTGTTTCATTGCTGTCTTAGCTTCAGATCTGTGCTTGTAAGAGAGTTTGTGTTTGATACCTGCAATTCTGAGTTTGATTGGTGTTTTAGATTCATTGGATACTAAGTAATGATGTTTTAGAGTTTATATTAGGCTTAGGTTTAAATAACTGCCTAATTAGTTTACAAGTTCATACCACTGCTCATTCATAGTATAGATTGCATTATTGTGTTGCTGTGGTTCTTTGTGAATTTTAGTGTTCAATTAGCATTTAATTCAGTTAGTAAAGATCAGGTTTATCATTAGTTTAGGCGCTTAAGTTCCAAATCTGTTAGTTGTAGTGCATACAGTTTGAAATAAGGGTGTTTGGATCATTGTGGTTTACTTGCAATTTTCACTGTCAGAGGATATAGATAGTTTAGATAACATATTTAGGTTACATTTAGGTTTAGCTATCATAAAATCAATTAGTTCATAGCTAAAAGTCAAGATCCAATTAATCCCTCATATCAGCTAGCATAATTGAAGTTTTGAGATCTGTGCTTTTTCATCTGTTAGGGGTAGAATGCATTAGGCTTACTTAAGTCATATACTAGCTAAATACTATATATAGATTAGGATTTAGGCAGTTAAAATTCATTTTAGTCAAATATTAAGTGAAAACAAAAAGTCAAGGCGGCAAAATACACTTAGTTGTGCAGGTTTTCAATTGAATCTCTAGGCTTAAATTCTGTTTCAAAAGTCATTTGGATTGTTGTTCTTGGTTATTTGACAGCTTGTGCATTTATATCAACAAGAAAATCTCACTCAGCAGCTTATTTGGTCACTTATTCTTAAGCTCATAGTTGGTCATAAGCTAGAAAATTGCCCTGATTCTCAACTTTAAGCCTATGTTCACAAGTTCTTATATAGTAATTTAGTTGAGCATTAAATGTGATTATTGGGGTAAAACTTAGTCAAGTTAGCCGTCTTTAAGTTTCTACTTTTGATTTCCCACATAGTGCTTATAAGACTGCTTATTTAGCCTGCTGTATTGTGTGATTTGATCTTGCATCTGTTTTCACATATAGGGCTGCATTTGTGCGTAGGCTGTTCTAACTTGAGTTTTGTGGTGCACACTAGTTCATCTATACCTTATATTGCTTTATCCATTTAGCTTTTGTCATATTGCTTATCTTTTTAGCTTATAGCTTTTTCATTATAGCTTATTTGCACCTGTTTGTGCCCATTCTGTGTTTCTGAGTATGATTTGGTCTCAAAACTGTTCCTACAAGCTTTATTTAGTCAAATATACCTCTGGTCAAAGTTTTGGTCAAATGGGTCAAGGAGTGCTTATAAATAAGCACTCCCAATAAGCTGTTTTAAGCCCAGTAGCATTTCTAGAGCTTATTTTCCAACTTTTAAATTTTTCTTAGGTTTAAAATATTATTTTTGATTTTCCCTGAAATTTTCATAATTTTCTGAACTCATTTACTATTTTTCTTATTTTATTTTCAATTTTAATCATTTTTAATTACTAAAAAATAAAAAAAAAATCTGAAAAATCCAAGAAAAATCCAAAAATATTTTAGAAAATTATTTTTAGTTATTTTAGAATTTTAGAAATTTATTTTGCATTTTTCCCATTTATTTTGAATTTATTTTGAATTTTTAATTAGATTTAATAGTTTTTAATTTCCAAAAATTACACAAAAAGCCAAAAAAATTAGTTTTTAGTTTTAAAATTAGTTTTTAGTTATTTTATAATTTTCAAAATTTATTTTTCATTTTTCTCACCTTATTTGCATTTTCTTTTAATTTTTAATTAGTTAATTAGTTTTTAATTCATAAAAAATAAATAAAAAGTCAAAAAAATATTTTTCTTCTTCTTAAAATTTTCTTTTATCATTTTTTATTTTTGAAAACTATTTCCAAGTTCGTAGGAGTCGTGTAGCTTAAAAGTCGCATTTTATTTCGTACAGTTACGTTTATTTTGCGTTTTAGCTTACGGTTTTCGATTCTACGTTACGTTTTAAGTTTGTTTACTTGAATTACGTGTTTAGTTGATTATTTGTGCTTCATTTACTATTTCATTAGTGTAATTTCATATAAATCACTTTTTACCGTTTTCACAACACGTTTCACGAAACGGGAATTCGAAATTCCATTCACACCTTCGTTGGGACACGACCCGGGGAAATACTTTCCTAAGCATTTCTTCGGTAAAACAAACACTATACTACAAAAAGAACATATCAAAAATGGCGCCGCTGCCGGGGAAGGTTGACGTGAATTTTTTGTTTTCGTTTTTCGAAATTGTGTTTTGAAAACCTTCCTTGTATATATTTTCTATAAAAACCAAAAAAAAAAAATTGAAAAATCAAAAACACTTTTCCTAAAGTGTTTTCAAAAATACCAAAAAAATAATAAAGTTACAGCCTCGACTCGACCGAAAGGAAGGGCGTTGTAAACCAAATAAGGTTCTCAATATAACTACGCGTGAAATTAGTTGCTAGTCGGATTACTTTGAATTCTACGACCGAATAAGCGGAAAATACGGAAGCTTTGACATTAAATTGCAAGCTGAAGAGAGATCCATTCTTCTCTCCCGTTCCGTCACGAGTAGATTTGAAGGAAACGGTTTACGATTAACGTAACGTTTGAAAAAGAAAAAAAACAAAAGTTTTAAGTTTTCGAATTATGTTTTCCAAAAACAAAAATACAAAAAGATTTTCCTTTTTTATTTTGATTTTCTTTTTATTTGATTTTATGATTATTAAAAACCAAAAATAATCTTCTTATCCTCTTATCGTTTGATTCTTCTTATTTAACCCTCTAAACCGATAATTCTTTCACTTTCTCACTTATGGATCCGACTTGCTTTAAATGTGGTGAACCGTTCCTTGAAGGTTCATGTGTTTGGTGTACGTGCGAACAATGTGGTAATGATATTCACGATGGAGTTTGTTTGTTTTGTAATACTCCCGAGTATGTTCGAAACACAAATTTTCAAAACGTTCCCGATTACTATCCAACACCACCGTCGTCTCCGTTCACTTGCTTTAATTGTGGAAATCCATCCGACGAGGGATTACCGTGTGGGCAATGTTTTTGTAACCAATGTGGATACGCAAATTGTATATGTTACGCCCCGTGTGCTGAAACGTCTTACGCTTGTGATACGAGTTTTGATAACTATCCTCAAAATGATCTCAATCATCCTTTTCAAAACTTTTATGAGCAAGTACCATATTTCAATGATGATTCTTTCCAAAGTTCGTCAAATTTTGAAAATTGTGGGGGATCGTTTGAAAATTTTTATGAGCCGAATTCAAGTTACGATTTTCATGGTTTTAACCAACCCCCACAAACTTCCGATTTTGCTAATAATATTTGCGAAATTAAATCAATGATCGAGAAGTTAAAAGAGTTGGTAGCTAATCGTTATACGCATACTCCCGAGCCTCAAGTAAAATCAATGGAAGAACTTCTTGCCGAAGAACGAAAATCTAAATTTTGTGAGTGTTGTATGTACGACGACGACGATGATTCCACGATTACAATCGTTCTTAACCCTCAAAAAGAATCTATCTCTACGTCCATAGAACCCGAGGACTCTCTAACAATGGGGGACGAGCATCTAAACGCTATTCCGGTAACGGAATCGGACGAATTCAATAAGTCTAGTGTTGAGAACCTCGTCCCAATCCCAAGTGAGTCCGGGGAAATTTCTAACGGTGATTCTGAAATTGTTTCTGATACTTCTTATCCTTCTTTCACACCGGTTGAGAGGAGTGATGTCTTTTTAGACGAAATCGAAGCTTGTCTTGCTAACAATGATTCTAATCCGGCGATGGTTGACGACTCTAATTTTGATCCGGAGGAAGACATCCGTTTGATTGAAGAATTGTTGAATGAAGAACCGTTACCTTCTCTCCCTCCGATGAGCAATGAAGATTTTGATGAAGTTGAAAGTTATTCCGATTCTCACAATGAGTATACTACGAGTGATGAAGATTCTTGTGGAGATATCGATGATAATGATGAAGAAGATGATGCGGAAATACAAGATGAAGCTCTTCGTGACAAATTATCCAAAGTTTATCTTCTCATTTCTAAGATCGAGGCGTTGAATGACCCTCCGATTTTTTCTCCTATCCCCGATATGGATAGTGATTTCTTACCCGAGCTTGAAATTTTTCGATTTGAAGACACGAGTAATGGCAATCCCACTATTCATGCTGATATCTCTCTTCCGGATTATGAGCGTTTTGATTTTGAAATTGATTTTGAGCTTATTTCCGATAATCCGTCACGTGACCCTCTTTTAGAGGATGCCGATCAATTTCTTGCTGCGGATGACTTGATACCACCAGGTATTGAGAATGACGATAATGGCCTTCGAAGTAATATTCTTGAAGAAATACGTGATAATGCTGTACTTACCGATTTTGATTCATCTATCTTTGATTTACCTTCTTCTCGTCCACCGGCGAAACCACCGGATGCAGATTTTGAATCAAATACGAATGATAATAATTTTGGAGTGGTGGACGAGACTTATGATTATGATAATCCTGTGCTTGATATTTTACCCACCCAACCCACCCGTGATTCTGAAATCGACTTTGATTTTATCATTCGGGTGTTTTACCCATTCTTTACTTATCCCCTCATTTCTTCACTTTTCCACTCCACCGGGAGTGAGGATACCGTTTTTGACCCCGGCATCTCCGATTTTTCCGAGTGTCCGTTCCATCTGCTCTCCCCAAGGACGAATGAATTCGGGGATCGAGTCAAGCTCATGTGACTCGGTTAACAAAAACAAGCGCTTCGTGGGAGGCACCCCATGCTTATCCAATTTCATTTTCTTTATTTTCTATTTTCTTTAATAACGTGACGTGAGGGGGGCGACCCTTTCCAAACTCATGTTTTCGTGGTTGTTTGTGAATGTTCAGGAATTTCCCTGAAGTTTGCGGACTCTCGTGCTCGTGGTTTGTCGTTCTCTCCACTCGAGTGTCATCCTTCGCTGCTCTTTCGGAAATTCACTATATCCAAAATCTTATCGACTAACGTTTATCTCTTGGCATACTTAATAAACGGCCTTAGATTTTACATAGGATTACCTTTACCCTTAAAACATTGAGGACAATGTTTCACTTTAGTCTGGGGGGGTGAATCTTCGATTCGATTTGACCTGTACCATCGTCTGAGCTGTTAACTTACGCAACTCCGTTTTCCACCAAAAATTTTAATTTTTGTCATCGCTTTATAATCCAAAAAAAAAAAAAAAAAAAAAAAAAAAAAAAAAAGTATAAAAAAAAATGAAAAAAATATATGATATGAATAATAAGTTTTGACACATTGTTTTGACTTTCCTACCGGCGAGAGTAGAAATAAATGTTCCGACTTGACCGGGCGTGTTGAGCCCTAGCTCGTCTCCCTTAACCAAAATAATCAAAAGATTATGGCTAAGCATCCGCGGATCTCATTATTTGGGATTTTAAATTTGCGGAGATCGAGGAATGATAGAGTTTATTTAGAAGTTTCGTGCTATACACGGATCGCATTACTGGGATTTAAAAAACCCACGAGAGGTACTTGTGGCCTCCTTGTTCCCATCAGCAACGTCACCAATATATAATAGATGTCTAGGATTAATTAAGGGTATACGGTTTGGGCAATACTTAGTTTTTTCTCGTTCCCAACAAAATCTCTGCATATGGGGGTTTGGTACACATTGAGGTACTGCCAGTGTTACGGTGAAATAGACTATTGCATCTTGCCGGTTCGCTGCCGATGTTGTGATCTTAGTAAAGGCCGTAGGACTCGGGGTTTGGCATATGATTATGAATATCAATAATAATAGTCAAAAGCCAAATAAAAAGGCAGAGGAATCCAAAGCTACAAAAAGCAGCGGATAGAAATCCAAAGTCATAATAAAGCTCTTACATCTTGGCGGCTCATAAACCGTTGACTGTAAAAGAATAAAGGACTAAGGACCAAAGTATTATTAAAGTGCTTATGATTATGCAAAAATGCCAAACTTCGACTCCGGGGGTTTCCCTAATAAAAAGCTTCTGTTTCGGGTATCAAACATGGTATGTCTCGGTCGTAAATAAAAAGGGAGCCTCCACAAATCGTGTTAAATCAGAGACCTTCATGTGGACCCGATTTCTGTATGCAGGGGTTTTCGAGGGAAAGTTTGGAAACTACTTAGCGTTCAAATTTTGTGCTCTTATCGGACTAACAAATATCGAAACGAGAAAATATGAAGCAATTCATTTCTCACAAATTAAAATCTTTAGATACAAAACTTAGGACCTGGGGACAAGAGGTAATACACAAGTAACTTTTGTGGGCAGTGTTAGCATCTAACTTCTGGATAAACAATGATCTCGATTTTACGCTTAGTTTGGGAGTTTGTGAAAAATCAAGGATGACGATTTTTATCCGTACGGTCTCTTCTCTGTGAGAAGTATTTCTACTCGTTGACCCTGAAAGTTATCAACAGATAAGAATTGATAATGAAAGTCAAATCAAACCGTCACATATATAAATGAAAAAGTACAAAAATAGTAGTTGTAGTTGTTATTCATGAAAATCAGAAAACGGAGCGTTTTTGAGAATAAATGATTTTACTATCTCTTTTGAACATCATTGCTACTTTACAACGTCAGTAAAGAGAGGTTTTGAAATTATTTATCTCTTAAGCGTGAGGTGATGACATTGCGTGAGGGCACGGCAATACCTTAGTCTGGGGGATTTTGATGAGTGCTTAATCACTCATCCTTTTTAGGCCGTAAATCAGACCAAATATACCAAATACTAACCAAAAATGCCAAGAGAATGCATGTTTTTGTATTTGTGTATGTGCAGGTACGGATATGAGAAAAATGAATGAAAACAAAGCAAAACCAACAAAAACGAGCACGAGAATGGAAAAATGTCAAAAGCCGGAGCCGGGGAAGCAAAATGATTAAAGAAAGTTCAAATTGTCAATAGAAGTCCTCAGGAAATTACAAAGTTGCATAATTGGTCCCTGGTCAAAGTTTGAAAGATTGGCGATTTCAGTCCTCCAAGTTTCAATTAATTACAAAAATGGTCCTTGAAGCTTAATATATGAAGAAAATGACAAAAGAAGTCCTCCAAGAATTAGAGATTGTCATTAATAGTCCTTGGAAGATACATTTGATTAAGTACAGAAATGGTCCTTGAATTTTGAGTTTATACAACATTGGTCCTTGTAAAGTTACTAATCTTAAAACAAACCTTACAAATTACAAGTGGATCAAACAGCACCCCTAAAACCTGTCCCATCCATTTAGCCCAAAAACCCCCAAGCCCATACTAATACAACCCGGTCCACCCTATTTAATATATACCCCAGTCAACCCTATCATTTACCCGGTCAAACAAAAACCCCCAATCCCAAACAAATAAAATCCCGCGTCCCTTTTTAACCCAGAAATTACTGTGCGTAAGAACCCTAACCTCCCATCCCACAAAATTACCCCAACCCCGTAATTATTACCCAATGATTTGGCATTCTAGAAGGTGTCAGGGTATGGCAGAGACACGTAGACCTATCATAATACACACACAGGATCACCAATATGAGGACACACGATCCAAGGGTGTACAATTGATGGAATGACAACACTCATGATCTAATGGTGATAAGGGGCTCAAAAGAAGCACAGATAGTGGTGTGGATCGATGAGCTGCCAGACTAGAAGCTTCACCAAATACCTCTCCTCAGGCTATAAATACACCCCTCCTCACTCATATGCTCTTGGTTAGATGTTAGGTTAGCTTAGGAGTAGGATTAGTATTAGTTTAAGAAGTAATTTCAATTTCATTGTATTTCAATTTTCAAAGTTGTACTCAATTTCAGTTTTAATATAATTTTCATTCTCCATTTATTCCCTTGCAATTTACTTCTCAGTATTCAGTTAACATTAAATCTGTTTTTAAGCTTACATTTCATGTTTGAATAAATTCATAATAGCTTTAAAGGTCAGTAGAGTACAATTCAAATTAAAGCTTTCTCAAGTACAAACATTCAATAAAAGTCAAATCTGAGTGCTATTTCATAAGCCAGCTTATACATTGGAGTAGAGACAGCCAATAGGTGCGTTTGGCCTGTCATAAAGACAGGCTGTGAGGGAATCACCTCTCTGTTTGGCTGAGAGGTGTTTCGTAAGTTTTCCATTTTAATTTTTCAAAGCTTAATATAGATTAGTAGTATAGATCAGTTAGTTATTGCTTGTTTCTGTTTTGATTTAATTCTTGCATCATAGTTTAGCTTATTATTCATTTTCAGTTTGATTTGAGTTAGTTTTATATTTACTGTTTCATTGCTGTCTTAGCTTCAGATCTGTGCTTGTAAGAGAGTTTGTGTTTGATACCTGCAATTCTGAGTTTGATTGGTGTTTTAGATTCATTGGATACTAAGTAATGATGTTTTAGAGTTTATATTAGGCTTAGGTTTAAATAACTGCCTAATTAGTTTACAAGTTCATACCACTGCTCATTCATAATATAGATTGCATTATTGTGTTGCTGTGGTTCTTTGTGAATTTTAGTGTTCAATTAGCATTTAATTCAGTTAGTAAAGATCAGGTTTATCATTAGTTTAGGCGCTTAAGTTCCAAATCTGTTAGTTGTAGTGCATACAGTTTGAAATAAGGGTGTTTGGATCATTGTGGTTTACTTGCAATTTTCACTGTCAGAGGATATAGATAGTTTAGATAACATATTTAGGTTACATTTAGGTTTAGCTATCATAAAATCAGTTAGTTCATAGCTAAAAGTCAAGATCCAATTAATCCCTCATATCAGCTAGCATAATTGAAGTTTTGAGATCTGTGCTTTTTCATCTGTTAGGGGTAGAATGCATTAGGCTTACTTAAGTCATATACTAGCTAAATACTATATATAGATTAGGATTTAGGCAGTTAAAATTCATTTTAGTCAAATATTAAGTGAAAACAAAAAGTCAAGGCGGCAAAATACACTTAGTTGTGCAGGTTTTCAATTGAATCTCTAGGCTTAAATTCTGTTTCAAAAGTCATTTGGATTGTTGTTCTTGGTTATATGACAGCTTGTGCATTTATATCAACAAGAAAATCTCACTCAGCAGCTTATTTGGTCACTTATTCTTAAGCTCATAGTTGGTCATAAGCTGGAAAATTGCCCTGATTCTCAGCTTTAAGCCTATGTTCACAAGTTCTTATATAGTAATTTAGTTGAGCATTAAATGTGATTATTGGGGTAAAACTTAGTCAAGTTAGCCGTCTTTAAGTTTCTACTTTTGATTTCCCACATAGTGCTTATAGGACTACTTATTTAGCCTGCTGTATTGTGTGATTTGATCTTGCATCTGTTTTCACATATAGGGCTGCATTTGTGCGTAGGCTGTTCTAACTTGAGTTTTGTGGTGCATACTAGTTCATCTATACCTTATATTGCTTTATCCATTTAGCTTTTGTCATATTGCTTATCTTTTTAGCTTATAGCTTTTTCATTATAGCTTATTTGCACCTGTTTGTGCCCATTTTGTGTTTCTGAGTATGATTTGGTCTCAAAACTGTTCCTACAAGCTTTATTTAGTCAAATATACCTCTGGTCAAAGTTTTGGTCAAATGGGTCAAGGAGTGCTTATAAATAAGCACTCCCAATAAGCTGTTTTAAGCCCAGTAGCATTTCTAGAGCTTATTTTCCAACTTTTAAATTTTTCTTAGCTTTAAAATATTAGTTTTGATTTTCCCTGAAATTTTCATAATTTTCTGAACTCATTTACTATTTTTCTTATTTTATTTTCAATTTTAATCATTTTTAATTACATTTTAATTACTAAAAAAAAATCTGAAAAATCCAAGAAAAATCCAAAAATATTTTAGAAAATTATTTTTAGTTATTTTAGAATTTTAAAAATTTATTTTGCATTTTTCCCATTTATTTTGAATTTTTAATTAGATTTATTAGTTTTTAATTTCCAAAAATTACACAAAAAGCCAAAAAAAATTAGTTTTTAGTTTTAAAATTAGTTTTTAGTTATTTTATAATTTTCAAAATTTATTTTTCATTTTTCTCACCTTATTTGCATTTTCTTTTAATTTTTAATTAGTTAATTAGTTTTTAATTCATAAAAAATAAATAAAAAGTCAAAAAAATATTTTTCTTTTTCTTAAAATTTTCTTTTATCATTTTTTATTTTTGAAAACTATTTCCAAGTTCGTAGGAGTCGTGTAGCTCAAAAGTCGCGTTTTATTTCGTACGGTTACGTTTATTTTGCGTTTTAGCTTACGGTTTTCGATTCTACGTTACGTTTTAAGTTTGTTTACTTGAATTACGTGTTTAGTTGATTATTTGTGCTTCATTTACTATTTCATTAGTGTAATTTCATATAAATCACTTTTTACCGTTTTCACGACACGTTTCACGAAACGGGAATTCGAAATTCCATTCTCACCTTCGTTGGGACACGACCCAGGGAAATACTTTCCTAAGCATTTCTTCGGTAAAACAAACACTATACTACAAAAAGAACATATCAACCCACAAGGGTGTAATTTGCCAAGAACCAATAACACAAGGACCAAATTTACATTTTACCATTTTTCAAAATTCCCGGGGACCAAATGTGACAAGTTTGCAAAATACAGGGACCAAACATGTAATTTCCACAAACGTTTTACCCAAGGACCATATTTGCCACATTTTAATTTTCCAAGGACAAAATTTGATTTTCCTTTCAAAAATATCCCACCAGGGACTAAATCTGCCAAAATCAGAAACTCCAGGGACCAAACTGTTCATTCTCAAAACTTTTCCAATTTTTCACCAAAGGACAAAATATGACAACTTATGATTGTAAAAGGACCTTTGGTGATAATTTTCCATATTTTGAATGACCAGGGACTAATTTTGTAATTTTATGAAAGTTGGGGGACTAAAACTGCCAATTTTGCAAACTTTATACGTTTTTCATCTGTTTTTGCTCATTTTGCATCTAAAACATATAAAACACAATTTTGAAATATTTTTAGTATTTTGATGCATTTCTGAGTGTTTTTGTATGTTTTTGCAGTTCAGACTGACTAAAAATGATGAGTGTTTGAGCACTCATCAGCCGCCTATTTTACGCGAGGTTGCCTCGTTTGTTTTCTCAGGTTTAACAGGTTATGTATGACAAGAAGATGATTGATATTCCGGAAGGGAAGCTTTGATTTTTCATTTTCTTGGAGGAAGATCTAACCTTGTTACCACACTATCCATACCGAGCGGATCAGGGGAGTATTTGATTTCATTCTTTTACCTGTTTTACTTTTACATTCTTTACTTGAACATTGGGGACAATGTTCATCCTAAGTGTAAGGGGAGGGTAAAATGATGATACCTTATAGATAAACTTTCACTTGAGTTTGTTTGTTAGATGGTAGGTGTGTAATAAAACTATGAGAAATACTTGTTAGTGTAATTTTAGCGCCAAATTTAAATTTTTTTACAACATTTAGGAGTGAAACTTTAGCCTTAGCAAGCATCTCATGGATAGGAGTAGTATGACTAGCACAAAACCGTACCATTCAGAAAAATTTGCCACCCAAATATGTGAGGTTCGCCTTTATTAGTGCTTATGAGTGTATCGGTAGCATTTAGATTCTAGAACTTGGGTTACTGATGCATCCCGAGACCGCTAGTGAGACTACATTCGTGTGGTAGGATTTACTACATGATAAGAGGCATTAGGATCACCCTTGTGTTAAACCCGTATCATAATTACTTGACCATTTAAGTCATATTACTTGGCTAGTTAAGTCAACTAATTTTTCCCACACCCTTAGCGTTGTACTCATTTTTAGTACACGAAACCCCTAGTACACCCCTCCGAGCCTATCTTTTCGTTTCTAACTTTAAGCATCTTACTTAAAGGAAGAATTTGTTACAACCCACTTAAATGTACACCCAAATCGCCTTAGCCTTCCGTGTATGCACTCATTTTTAGTGCATTATTGTTATTTGTATAACCCTTAGTTAATTATCTAATTGATTACATGGTTGCTAAGTCGAGTCATATCCATGTACAAATTATTTTGGGACGATTGGGACTCATGGGTAAAGTACTTGTGTTACGGAGTAATGGGGAAGAAGATCATATTATTAGCCCCATATGTGCGTTAATCTTAAAAGTACTCCAAGTGTTTTGATTATCTTGGTTCGAGTCATTAGACTAGTTTGTTGTAAAGTATGTAAAAATTCAAGTGTAAGGGGAATGTTATTCCCTATGATGTATTATTTTGGATGGTAGGGTAATAGTGTATGCAAAAAAATAATAATAAAAAATAAATAAATAAATAATAATAATAATAATAATAATAATAATAATAATAATAATAATAATAATAATAATAATAATAATAATAATAATAATAATAATAATAATAATAATAATAATAATAATAATAATAAAAAGAAAAGAAAGAAAAAAAATACATACGGACTACCATCCCGTTTCACTCTATGTTTAGTTGATGTCTTTGTTATATTTTTCATTTATTAGCTTAAGTCAAGTCTAGTCTTGGCTTAGCAACGCCATATTGTACATGTAATTAACCAAGATGATTAACTCGCCACCAGTAAAGATTGCCTTTATCCAACAAAACCGTGTATTCCATATCCCTACACCTAACGTTACAACCCTTTTAAAAGACCTCTTTGATAGTTTATCCTAGGTGCTTATGCCATGTGGTGGAGGTTTGATCCTTTCCCAAGCCTATGGTAATCTATTTTGCTATGACAGGTAGTGAGAGATGTTTTCCATTTCCATATTGTGATATATACTTTATTACACCCGAGAGATGTGAGTATCTAAACACTATTTGTGAGGTGCTAGTGTATGACCTCCGTGCTTGTCTTTGGTCTTTAGTGGAACGATAATTTGTTGTAATTACTTTTATATTAGTGTTAAATGACCCCTAACTTGTATTTTGATTAGAATAAAAGTGCATTTTCTTGAGGACAAGCAAATCTCAAGTGTAAGGGTATATGATGAGGCGAAAAATGAACCGTTTTTAGGGGGTCATTTAAGCCGGAATTGGAATTTATTTGATCAAATATTGCCCTAAATCGTTCCTTTTGTGATTTTAGGTACTTTGGGAGTGAATTCTGGAAAATGAAGCATTTTGGACGTTTTTGGAGCATAAAAGTGAAGAAAACGGCAAAGTCTTGATTTTCCTTGCTGGGAACAGTACCTGACGGCGTCAAGAAGAATTTTATGACGGCGTCAGGAGAAAAATGGATGACGACCCAGAGAAAGTGTGACGGCGTCAAAAGTAGGGCGTCAAGAGTAATTTTGGTGACGGCCTGGAGCAGAAATACACATGACGGCGTCAGATGTAGATCTAGGCAGTCCGAGAACTTTATTAGCGGCGAGATGACGGCGTCAGAATTTTACTCTTGACGCCGTCACCTCACAAAATCTATATATACTTTTCTATTTTTCATTCATTAAGAGAGTAACTTGTGTGGAGAATTCTAGGGCGAACCTAATAAACCCTAGATCGTTGTAACAGTATTTTCAAGGGTTTTCACCCCTTGAAACCCTTCATGTTCAATTGAGATAAGTTTCCTTTTAATTCATTCAATATGTCTATGTGTTGTTTGAATATATCTTATGCTTGTCTTGATTTTAACATGCTAGGCTAGATTTTGTATGTGTTTGCATAGATGTAATGAAACCTAGATGTTGATTATAGGTTGATTGCTTGTTTATAGTTGTAATGGATGAATGATTTCAATGTTAGGCTTAAGAAAACTGGCAGATCTCCATTGTGTAACTTGCTTAAACGTATTAAGAAACATGAACCGATGTGTACTAGGTTTTTATGGTTATATTTAATGCATGAGCGAATTCTAGTGATCCCATACTAGGAGCTTCTTAGCCGGCTCGACATAGGAGTGAAGTAGGAGCTTATAGAATTAGGGAAGTAAGTAAGCCACCCCATGAATGGTATTAAGGAATATAACCCGTCATCCACGCAACTATAATAAGTAATTAACCTGTAAAAGATATCTAGGGAGTAGTGAAATCTAAGTAAACACAATTCTCCCATATATTGCTCACACCACTAGTTTAAATTAGTTTATTTTCATTTTTATTATTTTATTTTGATTGCATCTTAGTTATTGGGTTAGTTGACTAGCAACTAATTCCGTCCATCCTTTCAAAAACCGAGATTTTTACTTGCTTTTATAAAACATAAAAATATAAAAAGAATCAGCCCTCACCTCTAGACCTAGTTTTTAGGCTTTCTAATCCTAGCGACACTATTCCTGAGTTGAACGATCAATCCCCCGGTACTTGTCACTATACTATACTACAACGATCAGGTACACTGCCTGGTGGGGGTTGTAAGCTTCTCGAGATCCCTTGAGAGGTCAAGCCTGGTGCAATTCCCACGCATCAGCGGTGTTTTCACAACAAATGGAGTACTCATCTTCACACAACCTTGGACTTAATGGTTCCTTGATTAAGTCCAACACTTCACTTTCTGCAAATGTCCTTAACTCATACTCAAACTTAATCCTATCATCAGCTTCCTTCTTCATCATATCCGTGAATGACCTTTTCAATCTCTTAGAGCTCTCCCGGTATTGATTACCTTGATTATTGTTAACGGACCCTTCCGAATGAGACATGATTCCTATTGTGAGAGTTATTTTCTAAAGTATGGTGGAGGAAGTTATGTGTTCTAAGAGAAGTCTCTAGAGATTTAAAAGAGGATGAAGATGTGAAAAGGGGGTTATTATCCAATGGTTAATAAAAAAGGTTGTATGATTATTTGTGAAAAGTAGGAGTTTGGTGGATCATACTTAAAGACTTGTACTAAAGATTCTTCCACCATTTCCTATTTATCATTTATATCCTCATCATCTTCTAGTAATCTCATTCCTAATCCAAATCTTAAATAATTGGATTGATCTTTATCTAAGGGTTTTGCTAGGATCTTTGAGATGTTGTCATCACAAGAAATTTTTTCTATGGTGATATGGTTCTTAGTGATGTTGTCTTTTAGAAAGTGATGTCTAATTTCAATGTGTTTCGTGCGAGGGTAATCAATCGGGCTTGAATTTAGATTTATAGAGCACGTATCGTCACATAGTATAGGTACTTCGTTTAATATGACGTTATAATCAACAAACGCTTGCTTCATCCATAAAGCTTGTTGGCAAGCCCTTTCGGCTGCAACGTAATCGGATTCCGTTATGGAGTTGGCGAAGGAAGTTTGTTTCTTAGAGAACCATGATGTCAAACAAGCACCTACAAATGTGCATATTCCAGTAGTGCTTTTCATATCAACTATATCTCCCGCATGATCCGAATTGGCATAAACCAATACTTTTACCCCTGAATCCTTTGGATACCAAAGACCTAGATGTTGAGTTCCCTTAATATACCTAAATATTCTTTTAACGGCCTCTAAGTGGGAAGTTTTGGGATTTTCTTGAAACCTAGCACAAAGGCAAACACTAAACATTATATCGGGCCTACTTGCCGTTAGATAGAGCAAGCTTCCTATCATACCCCTATACTTAGTACTATCAACGGATTTGTTGTCATTGTCAAGGGTGAGAACTCTTTTTCTAGAGATGGGGGTTTTTGTAGCCTTAGAATTTTCCAAGCTAAACTTCTTAAGCATTTCACCAATATACTTAGATTGATTGAAAAATATCCCATCACTTATGAGAGGATCACTTGATTTGATCACACACTATAGGTGTTGGACCTTTTAATGTGTAAATATGATACTTTGAGTGAATATGATTAAGTATACGGAATCTACTTAACCACACTTAGAATGTTTATTGGAAATGGAACTGTGATGCTTGTGTTTATTTAACAAAGAATAATGAAAGTATTTCACCAAATGATTCAATATTATTCAGAATAATACGAGTGATCTTCACTATCACTAGGGTTACAAAGACCTTGAATCTTGTGTTTGTTCTAATGTTTTTCTGTATGTATATGTCTATCACTATCACACTCATTCCCTTTAGCACATATCTAAGATCTTCCTTTTATAGTCCAAGGAAAGATCTTTTACAATCTATATGACTCATCTAATTTACTAGCTTATGACTAATCTTCATTCTAGCTAGATGATGACTTATCATGTCAGTCATTAAGATACAACATGTATCTAGGATTACAACTCACTTGGAGTGTTCAATTTGATGACTACAACAAAGATATTTTTCTTGTATATGAGTCAGTAGAATAAGTTGTACTTATCTACACAGCTGTCGTATGAGTCATAGTAACATCAGCAGAATCCATCAGCAGAAACACCTTCAGTAGAAAACGTTCTTAAGCAGAATCCATCAGTGGAAACGTGCTTTGTGCTTTATCAGCAGAAACATACTTGATGTATTTCCTTAAGCCTTTATGCTGATTCTTCTGATTATTTAATTCCCAACAATCCTCCCCTAAACATGTGAATTACATTCAAACAAGTTTTTCTGAATTAAATGAGGACTTTGTGAAGATCTTTCAAACACTTCATTGTCAGACTGTGATCTGAACTTTCTTCTCTTTTGAGTGATTGAATGTCTTTCTCTGTAACTCATCTGCTTTCTGTTCTTTGCTCCAATCTTGGACTAAAAGATTGTGCAATTTTCAACTTGAAGAATTATAAGAGTCAATGATGCTGTGTATCTTGGATGCTTGTTCCAAGAAATAGAAATCATCTTTCAGCATGTCTTTGGAAGTGATGAACAAACGTAGTGAACTGAACTTGAAACCTTTCATCTTTTGATCTAGATAAAACTTTCTCCTATCAGCTTTGTTCTTGTTCTTTATCAGTAGAAACCATGTCATCATCTTGTATGCTCTTATCTTTTCCTTCTTTTTCTTTGGTTAATCTTCCTTTGAAGGGCTTTTGTAACCTCCCCTGAGATTTATTTCTCTCTTGAGCAATTTCCTCCCCTGTTTGGAAGATCTCTCACAATCATATCATATAACCATCATCTGATCTAGCAGTTTCCATGTTTTCAGACAATTTGTACATGAAGCCATCAATTAAGAGTTTAAATGCTGCCCTCATCACTTCTAGGTGTGTAACCTCCTATGAGTGGTGAATCACTGAGCATTGACTCATAATCCATCATTAGATGATTTTCTGAGCCTCTTTGAAAATCCTTTTTAAGAAATATTTGACTTAGCAGTATGAACATGATTTTCTGATTAAAAATCATACTGCTGCTAACCATTTTGAAGGGATTAAGTGTGGTAACTAACACTTAATCAAAATTTCGGTTTAAAGCAACCTTTGGTTGTGTGAGAACCAATGTTTTCAGTTATTATAACTGCCTGTGTACAGATAAACCTATTCAAAAGGCTTTCTTTACAGGGTTTCCAGCTCGTGGCATTTGTTACCTCTAACACAAGTGTTAGATTCACTGTTGCTCGCTGTTCTTTCTATCAGATATCCGTAGATTAGTCACATTATACTTGAGAGTATAAAATGATAGAAAGTGAGTTGTATCAGTTATTAACTGATCAACTAATTTTATCAATTCAAAGTGAAACATCATAATCAGGTTCCAAGAAAGAAGTTTTAAGGAGTTTTGAAATCCCAAACTCTTTCTATCATGAACCTATTATATCAGCAGCAATGATCAGCATTCAGCAGCAATGATCAAAAATTTGTTGCTTACAGATTTCACTTGAAATAGCCTTTGAGCTCAAACATTCATACCTGAAATTGTTAGTCTAAAACCAAAAGAACAAAGTACAAAGTACTTGTCATGAATTAGAATTATGTATAGGACTAACTGTATGAATAACTTTAAATTGGTAATAGTAGTTTTAGATTACAAAGTTAGATGCATTAACAAAATCTATATATAAGAACACATTATATTGAAAAATTTAAAGATTAAGCATTCCAATACCTGCTACCAAGTATTGAAATCTTCCAACATCAAAAGCTTTTGTAAGAAGATCTGCAAAGTTTTGTTCTGAAGCAATTTTCATTACTTGAATTAACCTCTTTTCATTGCAATCTCGAATAAAATGATGTCTAATTTCAATGTGTTTTGTTTTAGAATGTTGCACTGGATTTTTAATAATGCAAATTGTACTACTATTATCAATATGAATAATGGTATGTAAGAAATTGTACCCATAATCAAGAAGTTGGTTTTTAAGCCATAGAACTTGACCACAACAATTTGCAGCAGCTACATATTCAGCTTCAGTTGTTAAAGTAGCCACCATTGTCTGCTTCTTACACTGCCATGAGATAAATCTACACCAAAGGAATTGACATCCTCCAGTTGTTGACTTTCTGTCCAAGCTAGCACCAGCATAATCACTATCTGAGTATGCTACCAAGTCAAAAGATGACTCCTTAGAATACCACAGACCCAACCTAGGTTGACCCTTGAGATATCTAAAAATTCTCTTGACTGCTGTTAAATGAGAAACCTTAGGAGTTACTTGATATCTTGCACAAGCACAAACAGAGAACATGATATCAGGTCTTGATGATGTAAGATACATCAAAGAACCTATCATAGATCTGTATGTGTGTACATCCACATTAGTTCCTTCTACATCTTTAAGAAGTGGCTTCTCAGGATCAATTGGTGTGCTTGCTGTTTTGGAATCAGCAAATTAAAACTTTCTAAGAATCTCTGCAACATATTTGTCTTGACTAATAAAGATTCCTTCTATTGATTGTTTAACCTGTAGACCCAAAAAGAATGTAAGTTCCCCCATGGAACTCATCTGAATCTTATTGTGCATAAGCTTCTCAAACTCCAAACACATCTCCTTCCTTGTAGATCCAAAGATGATATCATCCACATACACTTGAACTAGCAAAAGATCCTTCTTATGCTTCTTGGTGAAAAGTGTCTGATCTATGTTGCCTCTTTGAAATCCATTTGAAATTAAGTAGGAAGCCAGTGTTTCATACCAAGCTCTTGGTGCCTGATGTAGGCTATATAGAGCTTTAACAACCTTGTACACTTTTTCTGGATGGTTGGAACAACAAAACCAGGAGGTTGTGAGACATACACCTCCTCTTCAATAGTACCATATAAGAAAGCACTCTTGACATCCATTTGATAAACTGTGAATCCCATAAATGAAGCATAAGCCAAAAAGAGTCTAATGGCTTCAATCCTTGCTACTAGAGCAAAAACTTCTTCATAGTCTATCCCTTATTCTTGTGTGTACCCTTGAGCTACTAATCTAGCTTTATTTCTTATCACTATGCCCCTTTCATCCCTTTTATTCCTAAAAACCCATCTAGTGCCAATTACCCTTACACCATCTAGTGCCAATTACCCTTAAACTGAAGAAGCTCCTCTTGCATAGCCTCCAACCAGCTTGAATTCTCTAGGGCTTTATGAATATTCTTTGGTTCATCTTGTGAGAGAAAACATACAAATAAGCAAGAGTTTGAAAACTCATGCTGCTTTGAAGCATAAAGGGCATCAAGAAGCCCTTGTTGATCTGAAGACATCAATTGTTGCCTTGTCTTTACTCCTGATTGTACATCTCCAATCACATTGTCCAGGGAGTGAACTTTGTGAATCCTTGAGTGTGGAGTAGAAAGAACTTGATAATCAGGTGGAAGGTTGTTGAAATCCACCTCATTTTCTGAGAGATTTGCTTGTGTTTCATCTGATGGTCCATCAGCAGAAACATTTTGCTCATCAGCGGGAACGATTTGCTTATCAGCAGAAACAGCAGTGTTACTTCTGACTTGAAACTCTTGTTCCTTAGCTCCTTCTTCCTTGTATTCATCTTCAACATCTTCTTTAGTATTTTCAGTAGAAGATTCACCATTAATTGAAGTTGAATCCACACTTGTATTTGTCCATATTGGCATTATCACATAATCTTGATTTGTCTCATTCTCTAGTCCTTCTCCATTTGTTGCATCAGCAGTTTGTGAACCTGAAAATTCATTAGTTTCTGCAACAAAAGGTACATAATTCATTGATTTGGATATAGATTCAAGATCAAATAGCCATTTGGGACCTTGACCTTCTACATTGGTTTTATTTTCCAAAAACTTCACATGTAGATTTTCTTCTACTCTTCTAGTTCTCATGTTGTATACTTTGAATGCTTTGCTATTGATAGAATATCCAACTAAGAATCCTTCATCTGCTAAACTTTCCAAGATGGTCTAAGGTATTCAGAATTGTCACATGACATCCAAAAGGTCTAAGAAATCCTATTTCAGGAGTTCTACCTCTAAAAAGTTCATATGATGTCTTATTGTGAGGTTTTACAACTAAAACTCTATTTTGAACATAGCAAGCAGTGTTGACTGCTTCTGCCCAAAAAGTTATAGGCAACTTAGAGTCAGCTAACATAGTTCTAGCAGCTTCTATTAGTGTTCTATTTTTCCTTTCAGCAACTCCATTCTGTTGTGGAGTTCTTGCAACACTAAATTCTCTTTTAATACCTTTTTCTTTGCAGAAATCATCCATAACTCTATTCTTAAATTATGTCCCATTATCACATCTAATGACTTTTACTCTTTTGCTTACTAGGTTTTCTATCTCTGTAATGAAGGTTTTAAGAATGCTAGAAGTTTCATCCTTAGTTCCTAAAAAGAATACCCATGTAAATCTACTAAAGTCATCAGTAATAACTAGACAATATCTCTTATGCAACAAACTTCTAACATTTGTAGGACCAAATAAGTCCATATGCAGCATAAACAATGATTGATTGATAGAGTTAAAGATTTTGGGCTTACAAGTGGCTTTATGTTGTTTGCCTTTAAGACAAGCAATGCATGTTTGATCATTTTCAAATCGTTTTTGAGGTAAACCTCTTACCAAACCATCTTTGACAATCTTATTTATGGTTTTGAAGTTAATATGACCAAGCCTTCTATTCCATTTCATAGATTCATCCAATGTGGCCTTAGCAATAAGACAAGTAAGAGAATCTTTTGGAACAATTTTCTTCATATCAACACTGTACATGTTGCCTTTTCTTGGAATTCTAAGAAGTGCTTGACTTTCATCAGGCATCTTAAAATCAGAAGAAAATACAAGACATTCAGTGTCAGTAAAGAGAACTTTGTTCTTTTTCTCACACATTTGTGAGACACTAAAAAGATTATACTTAAGCTCTTGCACATAGTACACATCTTCAAAATCTAGTTTACCGGTTTTAATAGTATCTTTACCAGTAATTTTTCCTCCAATTCCTCCTCCAAAGGTAACGTATCCTCCATCTACTGATTGAAAATCTGAGAGGTAAGACTTGTTACCTGTCATGTGCCTTGAACATCCACTATCTGAGAATCCTTGATCTTCAGTATCTGCTGATGAATGTCCCTGCACATAAATAAAGGAATTAGTTTTGTTTTGGGATCCAAACCATTTCTGACTTGGATCCGCCTCTTGCATCAATGGGATGTAATCTTTTGAGAATTGTTGATGCAACATTGGATTTAAGAATCCAACATGCTGAGGCCTTAACAGCATTTGCCTTGTTTCCCTTAGCAGTGATATGAACTGTTTCGCTATCAGCAGAAACTGATGGCTTTGCAGTTGTATCCTTTGGTTTCCAAACTTGTTTTTGGACTGCTGCCTTTGTTTGAATGGGCCTTTGAACAATATTAGATGCATGTTTGAAAGTTGTTTTTGCACCCTTAATTGTTGATTTTGGGTAAACAGTCATATATGGTTTTTCAGCAGAAACCAGTTTCCTTTCAGCAGGAACAGCTTTTGCTCTATCAGCAGGAACTGCTTTTGTGACTGTTTTGGGTTTTGATCTTTTAGAATTAGAGTGAAAATGAGATTTAGGTGTTTGCCTTTTGTAGTTCACTCTATTACTTTCATGCCCAAATACCCATTGGTTGCAGAAAGCTGCAAGATGGTCAAAACTACCACATGTGTAACAAACTTTGTTATCTCTTTGTTGGAGAGACTTGAGGCTATACCAATTCCTTTGGTTACCTCTAGGCTTGTTTATGGTTCTATATTGTTCACAATATCTTACTGGTTGCCTAACATGTTTTTTATTGGTCTTAGGCCTATCAGTATTGTGTTTGACTATCTTAGGAACTCTTGCTCTTGCATTCTTAACCACTTCAGGTTTAGACATAACCTGTTGTAACTTTTTATCATCAGATGTTGAGTCCTCAATGATTGGACCATTTGACTTTCTACAAGAACACACCTTGTCCTTAGGAAGTGAAGTTTTACTTAAACTTTCACTTTCTTTCAAAGGTTCATTATCAACTACATTAGATTTTGGTTGAACACCATATTTTAATTCAGGTAGTTGAAATTCAGGTAATCCTGTGTGTTCTAGGTCAATTCCTGGGGGTGAAGGAATACCTCTATATGGTGGAGGAACAGATTTGTATCCAACACCAGACTTAGCTTTATTAATTACTTGGCATTCAATTAAGTTAGTCACACCCTTAGATGCATAATCTAGTGTTTCTTCACTCATTTGAATATTCTCTTTAGCCTTACTAAGCCTATCTACTTCAGCTTTTAAGTTACAAATGTCATTATTTTTAAACATTATTTCTCTTTCAAGAAGAATTTTGACATCAGTAAAGGTAGATTCATTTGTTCTAAAATGTATGACTTGTTCCTCTAGAGTAGCTATACCTCTTTTATGATTTGTTAAGCTATGAGTTGTATCAATTAATTCTTTCCTTTGATTTTCATAATGTTTGGTTAAGGTTTCTAAACTTTTAAGAGCAGAACAATTATTTGAACAAACTTTATTAGATTGTACCTCTGTAGAGAAAGCCATAAGAGCTGTCTGAGGAGAAGCTTCTTCTTCTTCAGCAGTAAAGCTCCAATCAAATCCTAATCCATCAATGGCTACCATAGCCTTTGGATTGGTTGATTCCCCTGTCTTGGACTTGCTTCCAAAACCTCTATTCTTTTTATCTTGCTGCCTTGGCCTTCTACATTCTCTTGAGAAGTGCCCCAACATATGATAGTTATAGCATTCTATCTTTGACTTGTCAAAACCAGCAGTATCATTGCTGCTGATGGTGAGTTTCTTCCCCGTCCTCTGATAGAATTTCTTAGCCCTCATGCTAAGAAGAGAAATTTGCCATTTTAGGTCCATCTCTTCTAAATCATCATCATTGATTTCTAAGAGATCTTCATGAGTGAGCATGGACCCATTATTCTGGCTTGTGAAAAAGGCACAACAAGCCTTTTCATTCAATATACCAAAGGTACTGCTTGATGAACTAGCAGCACCAGCTCCACTATCAACCTTTTCATCTTTAACTGGGTTTGAGATACTAGGAGATGACATAAAAGCCATGTTCCCAGTATATGAACTAGAGACACCAGTTTTCTTTACTTCTTGTTCCACAATTTTAAAGTTGCTATACAAATCCATAAGATCCATAGTGTCTATGTCTGGTTTATTCTTCCAGACAACAACATGCATAGCCCACTCTTCTGGTAAGCTTCTCAGAAATTTTGAGTTTAAATCTTCTTGAGGTATGTCAACCCCAAGAACAGCAAGTTGACTCACAATTTTCTGTAGCCTTGTAAACATGTGGTCAAGAGATTCATTCATGGTTGATGAGAAATTTTCAAACTGCTGCTTGAGAAGGGTTTTCTGGGTCTTCTTGGTGGCTTCATTCCCTCCATACCTTGCAACAATTGCTTCAAATAATGACTTGGCATCTTTGAATTTGCTGAAGTTTATAAGTTGATCATTTGGAATGGTCATCATTAGCATACTTCTGGCCTTGAGGTCATTCTTCTTCTTTATTCTTTCATCAGCAGTTGTAGGGATAGTTTGAACAACTGTAATTTCCCTACCTTCAACTGTTGATAAAGTGGTTGTGGGTTTGAAAGAGTTTCCATCTTCAATGATTTCCCAGAGAGTGTAATCCTGCACCTGGAAAAACTGTTCTATTCTTAACCTCCACAATTCAAACTCATTCTGTTTGAGAACTGGCAACTTTGCAGCAACATTTGTTTGAATAGATTCTGTATCCATTTCTTCTTCTTCTAAATCAAAAGTATCAACCTGGAAGCTCTGATACCAACTGAGAGGATCACTTGATTTGATCACACACTATAGGTGTTGGACCTTTTAATGTGTAAATATGATACTTTGAGTGAATATGATTAAGTATGCGGAATCTACTTAACCACACTTAGAATGTTTATTGGAAATGGAACTGTGATGCTTATGTTTATTTAACAAAGAATAATGAAAGTATTTCACCAAACGATTCAATATTATTCAGAATAATACGAGTGATCTTCACTATCACTAGGGTTACAAAGACCTTGAATCTTGTGTTTGTTCTAATGTTTTTCTGTATGTATATGTCTATCACTATCACACTCGTTCCCTTTAGGACATATCTAAGATCTTCCTTTTATAGTCCAAGGAAAGATCTTTTACAATCTATATGACTCATCTAATTTACTAGCTTATGACTAATCTTCATTCTAGCTAGATGATGACTTATCATGTCAGTCATTAAGATACAACATGTATCTAGGATTACAACTCACTTGGAGTGTTCAATTTGATGACTACAACAAAGATATTTTTCTTGTATATGAGTCAGTAGAATAAGTTGTACTTATCTACACAGTTGTCGTATGAGTCATAGTAGCATCAACAGAATCCATCAGCAGAAACACCTTCAGTAGAAAACGTTCTTCAGCAGAATCCATCAGTGGAAACGTGCTTTGTGCTTTATCAGCAGAAACATACTTGATGTATTTCCTTAAGCCTTTATGCTGATTCTTCTGATTATTTAATTCCCAACAACTTAATTGCTTGATTCGTAATCCTAGAAAGAAACTAAGTTCACCCATCATGCTCATTTCGAACTCATTATGCATTAAGTTTGCAAATTCATCGCAAAGCGATTGGCATGTTGACCCAAAAATGATATCATCTACATAGATTTGAATAATAATAAGATGTTGTTCTTTTGTTTTAGTGAACAAAGTATTATCTACCATACCTATTTTGTACTCATTAAGCAAGAGAAAAGATTGTAACCTATCATACCAAGCTTTAGGAGCTTGTTTAAGTCCATACAAAGCCTTTTTGAGCTTATAAGCATGATTTGGTTTTTGAAAATCAATAAAACCGGGAGATTGTGCAACATACACTTCCTCTTTGATGACTCCATTTAAAAATGCACTTTTCACATCCATTTGAAAAAGTTTAAAATTGTGACTACAAGCATAAGCAAGCAAAATTCTTATAGATTCTAATCGTGCAACGGGTGTGTATGTTTCATCATAATCAATACCTTCTTGTTGGTTATAACCTTGAGCTACTAGCCTAGCCTTGTTCCTACATACTACACCATTTTCGTCAAGTTTATTTTTAAAGACCCACTTAGTTCCTATAATAGTGTAACCACTAGGATATGGGACTAAAATCCATACATCGTTTCTTAAGAATTGATCTAGTTCTTCTTGCATTGCCATGACCCAATTTCCATCTTTTATGGCCTCCTTGATGTTCTTAGGTTCTATGGTTGATACAAATGCAAAGTCATTGCTTTTATCTTGGGCATGTGACCTAAGGGTTCTTTCATCTAATTCACCTATGACTTGATCTATGGGATGATCTCTTATTTCCTTAATATTTTCCACTTTAAGTAGTATTTCCTCTAGACCATTATTAGACAATTCAATATTATTTTGACATTCATCTTCTTCTATGATGTCATCATCAACTAAAGGCAATGTTCTAGATTTCGGGGGAGTTTCGTCAAAGATTACATTATATGATTCTTAAACTTTTAAGGTTTCCTTATTTAGCACAATGTAGGCCCTTGATGTTAGTGAATAACCTAGAAAGATCCCATTGTAATGACTAGTATTGTTAGAGTTTTCTAATGAGTTGAAGATTAAGCATTTACAACCAAAAACTCTAAAGTATTCTAGGGATGGTCTTTTACCTCTAAGAATCTCATAAGGTGTTTTATTAATGATTTTTCTAATCAAGACCCTATTAAGTATGTAAGATGCGGTTTGTACGGCATGACACCAAAACTTTTGAGGTATGGATTGTTCATTTAACAAAGTGCGACTCATTTCTTGTAACGTCCGGTTCTTCCTTTCAACTACCCCATTAGATTGAGGAGTGCGAGGAGCCGAGAAGTTATGAGATATACCATGTTTATCACAAAAGACTCCAAATTGAATTTCATTGTCAAATTCTCTACCATGATCCGTTCGAATTGAAATAATTGAACATCCAAGTAGGTTTTGCAAATTTTTCCCTAAGGCTTTGAATTTATTAAATGCTTCATTTTTCGTTTTTAGAAATAGTGTCCAAGTGAATCTTGAGTAGTCATCCACTATTACCAAAGTGTAGAAGTTTCCTCCATAGCTTTGAATAGCGGATGGTCCAAACAAGTCCATAAGTAATAGTTCTAAAACTCGTGATGTAGAAATCATGTTTATAAGCTTATGACTTGCATGGACTTGCTTACCTACTTTACATGCATCACAAAAATGATTATCAAATTTTTCTTTAGGTAATTTCCTAAATAATTCCTTAGATGCAATGTTGTGAATTAATCGTATGTTAGCATGACCTAATCTCCTATACCACATATTTGAATTATCTACAATGGATGCAAGATTAATAGTGTGATTGCAAGACACATTACCTAGTTTTTATCCTTTTCCTTAGAGATGATTTCAAGTATGGTATGCATAACGTCAATATCTTTACTAGGTTGAGATCTTGAAAGTGGCCTTTCCTTAGAGCATACCTAACATTTGAAGTTCATCTCAAAATTTTGGTACCCATTGTTTCTTGGGTCCGACATGGTTAGCACATAAAAAGCCCAAGTTGAAAACTCTTGGGTCTTGAAGGACTAAATACAATTGTTCGATTCCATATTTTGAAAGAGTAGACCAAGGATTGTTTTGAAAATATGTTTTGTTTTGAAAGTTGGGTCTTACATATCTTTGATCTAAAGAATATGGTCTCATGTTTGGGGTAGGTAGGAGAGGTCTTTGGTCTATTCTAGCGTGAGTATATTTAAGACCATTTTATGGACCAGGGTTGTAGTATGGTTTTGTGGTTTCTTTCCATACAATGGGTCTTTGATTATGTCGAGTATTTGCAAGAGGAACTTGAGTATTGATAGGTTTGATAAAACTTTTAGTATGAACACCTCTTTTTCTCAAAATCCTGGCGCGTTGACGCGTCAACCAGCGCGTCAGATTCGGAGGATTTAAGAGTTTTATTTTCGTTTACTTTTTCAAAATTTAGGGGTTTAGCTATATTTTTGGAAGTGGTTTTCTCGTTGTTTGTAAGTTCAAGACCTTCCTTATATTGGGACATTTTTTGATGATTCAACGTCTCATTTAAATCATTATCACTCCTTTTGAATTTTGTAACATTTAATGACTTTTGTTGAAGTTCCGAGACTTCTTCACTCAAAGAGACAACCTTAAGTGAGGTTTTCACAATCTTTACATGGTTCAACATTCTCATGTAGAGTGACAAGTCTCTTTATTTCAATTTCAAGTTCATTATTTTTGTGAAGTGCTTTAGAAAGTTCCTTTTGAAAAGAGCGTTTTTCTTTCATAGTTAATTTTAATTTTCTAAAAACCTCCTCATAGTTATTAAGTAATTCCTCATTTTCCTCTTGCAATTCATTTATAAAAGAAGTTTTGCTAGTAGTAGGGTTATGTTGTACCTCATGAGACTCAATCGCCATAAGTCATGTTGCTTCCTTATTTGCTTGATTGCCATCTTCATCGTCACTCCAAACATCACCAACAAACGCTTTGTAATGTAGATGATTTGGACAATCACTAATGAAGTGATCCTTTTCACCACAATTGAAGCATCCATCATCACGCTTTGAGCCTTGACCATTCTTGTTTCTACGATCATTAGTGCGGTTATCAAGCCGATTCCTTCGTTGAAACTTTCCACCTCTTCTAAAAAACTTTCTAAAATTCTTAGCTATGAGGTTGAATTCTTCATTGTTCATTTCTTCTTCATCACTTTCTTCAAAGCTACCACCAACTTCACTTGTATGACTTTTAGTGACTTTAGCTTTAAGTGCCAAAGATTTCCCATTTTCCTTTTTGTTTTTGGTCACAACTTTGTCACCTTCAAGAATCATTTCATAAACTTTGAGATTCCCGATAAGCTCATCTAGAGGAAGCTCCGCCAAGTTCTTTGCTTCTTCAATAGCCGTAACCTTAGGTCGCCACTTCACCGGAAGAGCAAAAAGGAATTTTCTAACATGATTCTTGTTGTAAAAGCTAGGATCCAATGCCGTGAGGCTTGTGATAATAGCATTGAATCGTGTATAACCATTGTCAATGGTTTCTTCTTCCAAGATTACAAACTTCTCATATTGTTGAATGAGTAAGTCAATCTTGCAATCCTTAACTTGTGAGTTCCCTTGATGATTGATGATGAGAGAATGCCAAATCTCCTTGGCGGTTTTGCACACATGGACTCTCTCGAACTCCCTTCGAGGTAGAGCATTATAAATCATCATCTTAGCCTCTTGATTTTTGACAATCTTCTTCTTCTCATCTTCTTTGAGTTCCGAATATGGCTTCTCAACCATCAACTTGGTTTCCGGATCAAGCATCATGAAAACAAAGTCTCCGTTTTGAATGACCTCCCACAAGTCAAGGTCCTTGGACCTAACATAGGTCTAAAACCGGGTTTTCCAAAAACAAAACCCTTCGGTTTCTAGCAAAGGTGGTCCTTGCATAGAACATCCCTCTTATCACACCCCACAATTTCAGGTCATTTTTCCAAACCTCAACATATTACTATTCACCAATTACTATTAATCGATCACTATTCATCATTGTACTATTCATCATTTTTTAGGTCAGTTTGACATTCCGAGAAACATTCAAAAATTTCACTATTCACATGATACTATTCATTTCTGAGAGAAAACCACTATTCATGTGCATTACTCATTTCATCGTAAATTTAGTTTACGAGTATTCAAATTCGCGTAACCGGATTGGTTCAGGTGCGAATTCATGCATTATCAGTAGGGACATTTCATACGGACTAGAAATAATCTGCATATCATCATTATAGCATTTGCATACTATTCCACTCGTAGGATATTTAAATTAATACTTTTGGTATAATTGACTTTTTACGTATATTTATTTCTAAATAAACGTTAACACGCGATCAATAATGTGACTAACACGTCCGACACTCCCGACTATGATCCTAACGTATTTTAATACTCATTATAATGATATAAAAAATTATAATATTAATTTACCCGGTGTATTGGAAATTTATTTAATTAATATCGTAAGTTTAATATAATTACGACGGTTTTCGTAAAAACTAAACAATAATCATTCAAACACTCAATATTGATACCCAACATATTTTCACAATTTTTACGACTTTATTATGTCCCGGTTAACTCCGTTAAAATTTATTTTTAGTTAACTCGGTACCCGGTATTCCCTAAAAATACTAATATACATACAATAATACAAGAATTACCAACTTTCTTACACAAAACCTTCTTTTTCCTTCCACCCTCCATATTGCCGCCCCCCCCCCCCCCCCCCCCTCCATATAATTTCTTACAAGCCTTTGAAAATGTTACTAACTCATAAATACTTGTCATAGTTTGTCTAATATAATATATATAACATATACTTGCACATTTCATCTCATTTCACAAGATCTAAACAAGAAAACTTTTTCTCTTTTCTTTCCTTGGGGGTGCATGGCCAAAACAACAAGAACAAGCAAGAAACATTTATTTTTCAAGATCTAGTAATTTTTTAGTGTATTTAGTACTCCTATAAGGGTTTTGTAATACAAACTCAAGGTTTACTTAGGTTTTCACCATCAAAAGCTCATTAATCTTTCAAGTAAGTGTATGAAACTCATTTTTATAATTTTACCAAGTTTTTATAATGTTCATATGATATATATACAAGATCTACATGCATATGTTAGTTATACCACTCCATTTTATACATATATAACTTTTGAGCTCTAGAAATAGATTATAGGTAGATCCTTGTTAGATCCACTTGATTTATGATGTTTAGGAACCCATGACACCCTACGAAGGTGTATGGTAAGATTAGACTAGATTTGAGGTGATTGAAAGTGGTTTGGTTGAAGTTGACACTAGATTGGAACCCTAGAAATGATTTTTGAAACTATATATATACCTACTGTCCTTATTTAGAATACGTGGGAAAATCAGTATATGGTGGGTAATTTTTGACCAAAGATTTATAAAATACTTTCAAAAACGAAGCCGTGGGCGAAAGAACGGATTAAAACGAGCTTATAACGAAGGAGATACGATTTTTGCAAGTTTAACGACGAAAACTATTTTCTGAAAATATAACGTGCTGTTGGACGATTTTCGACGGACAAAGAGAGGTGTTAGACGTAATCTAATGGAGCCGAACTATCAAAAATATATTAATACATGTTAAGACGAATCCGTGGATATAAAGAACGAGGAAAATGAACTTAAAACGACAAAGATATACACGTTTTAAAATCGTCAAAACTATATATATATATTTATAGTCACTAATAGAAATAATGAACTACGTACTAAATGATATATTTTCTAAAAATATTATTAAAGAGTTATATTCTCAACAAATGAAGTACGTATGACCCAAAGCTTATTTATACGACTAATTGACGTTATTTTAAGGTTTTCAAAACGAGGAATATAACACTAACATTTTATATACAATATATTACGACAAGTTTCTATAAGTCTAGTTGGACTTATTTTTCCTAAGTATGGAAAATACCTTACTTTGACAATAACAAGTATTTTCAAGTTACGAGTGGTATAGGTATCATGTGCATGAATATTCATTACATCATTTCATGATCTAAAGTAGATCATATTCATTCATTTAGGTTGCGGCTAGTGTCCGCGCCTTGTTGTCCCGATCATTTCATCACATTGTACTATCACTTCAGGTGAGTTTTCATAGCCTCGTTTTAATTCAATATTTTGATTTCAAATCCCACGGGGGAGAATACATTGCATCAATTATTTTCGTACATGCCCAAGTATTAAATTCCTTACATTGCTTAAGTTGCCTAATTACCATGTCATGACAAGTCCCCTTTATTATCATGGACCGTTAATTAATCTACAAGCGAGAGTGAGTGGATAGATCTATTGAGGGTGACTCCTCCATCCGTGTTTGGGTTGCTCCAAGGGGTAAACGGATGCATTTCATGTCTAATATATTTAGAGTGTCTGGTAAACACTCATTTGGGGCCAAGTAACTTCTAGCTTCGGGGTCATGAGCTTAAGAGCCAATGTAGCATTTTGACATTTTGTCGGTTTACTTTATACTTGTGGCTAATGTACATATGATTTAACTTACAAACCTATGATTATTCACCAACATTATTGTTGACCGTTTTCGCAATGTATTTTCAGGTAACTAAGACATATTCCTCATGGCATGCATGGAGTCATTTCATTGAGTAACAAGGATGACGCGTCTCATTTTGGATTTTCATGCACTTATGAACTATCGTTTGATTGTACTAAACTTATTTCCTTAAACTTTTCCAGACTTTTGGGACCTATGTTTTATAACTCTGAATATTTTAAATGAATCAAACGACGTATTTTCAAAACAACACTTTAGGTCGTTCAATATAACTGTAATTGTGGTGCTATGACAGTCACCCCCAGGTATTCCATTCCACTGCCATTCAAGTATTTTGGGGGTGTGACACCTCTACATAGGTCTCTTGAGCCATGGATCTATACTCTACTATACCAAAAATCTTAGTTAGGATTTTAGATTTTTGGGAAAGAAGTTTTTGACTTAAAACGACTTCTCGGGAAGGCTTTAATGCTCAAAAACTTGAGTATACCGCTCTGATACCAATTGTAGAACCGTAGAGGGGGTGAATACGGTTTCTTTGACTTTTTGTATGTTTAAAAACTTTAAACCAAAGAGAACATGATGAGGCGAAAAATGATCCATTTTTAGGGGGTCATTTAAGCCCGAATCCGAATTTATTTGATCAAATATTGCCCTAAATCGTTCCTTTTGTGATTTTAGGTACTTTGGGAGTGAAATCTAGAAAAGGAAGCAATTCGGACGTTTTTGGAGCATAAAAGTGAAGAAAACGCCAAAGTCTTAATTTTCCATGCTGGGAACAGTGCATGACGGCGTCAAGAGCAAAACCTTGACGGCGTCAAGAGCAAATTTCATGAATTTCCATGACGACCCAGAAGAGTTTTGACGGCGTCACGTAGGAAGGGCGTCAAGAGTAAAAGAGTCATGACGGCCTGGAAGTGTATAAGTCTTGACGGCGTCAAATGTGGATCTAGGCAGTCCGAGGAGTGTTTTGGCGGCGAGGTGACGGCGTCACTGTAACAATTCGCAATTTCAGGTTAACTTTTATTCCCGAAAATTTCACTATTCACTTTTACTATTCACTTTTCACTATTCATCTCAGAAATTTTTATTTCATATTCTCGTAAGTTAAACTATTTTAACGATAATCCGAGAGTTTGACGCTCGTCGGATCATTTCTGCAAAAATCACAAAGCCGTGTCCGAGATTTACTTTTAGGTTTAAACGTCCTTCTAGCATCCCGATATGTCCATAAAACATTATAAACAATAGAAATATGATTTTCTCTCATTTTAGGACAATTCCAAAAGTTTCGGAATTTTACGTTTTTCAGTTCAGCGTTTTACGCGAATTGCGCGTTTTAGACCCGTGTTTCCAGTTTTTAGCAGGGTTTTCGCACCCGATAGAACCTACCACTCATTTTATATTTTATTATGGACTATATTGACATGTTTAACCATATTTATAAGTTTCATATTTTTAGGATACCCGGTTTTACGTTTCGTGACTTAACAACTTACGGTTAGCGATTAACGGGACCAAAACTCACTACGTAACTTATATAAGGCCAAGATTCATCCACCTAGTCCCTCCCCCTTGTCCATGAACGTGTATATGGTGGCCTTGGTGGCTTGATAATAAGCCTAGGAAAGTATATGGTCTAAAAACAACCAAGTATGCATAGATGTGTTTAGTTTTTAACCATTAGATCATATTTAATTACAACTTGGTCTCCAAGTGTTGTAAGTTTCCTAGTAAGCTTCCTAACCTCCTCTTCATGCTATAAATAGAGAGCTCATTCCATCCTTTCTTCATAAATAAAACGCCACAACACAATCCCTAGCTCCATGATCCTTTGATCTTCAAACTACAAGTTACACTACAAAGTTCAAGGTCTTAGTATTCTCTACCTAGTTCTTAAGTTTGTTTGGTGATTCCATGGTTGAATTAGGAGCTACACAAGGTTACTAGGGCTGAAGTTAAATGGTTTTCACAAGGGTTAGATCAAGGCTAGCAAGGGTTACAAGAGTTATGGTGAAGGGTTTACAAGCTTAGGTTTAGTGTCCTAGTTCTATACTTGACTTCCTTTCTTTAGAAAGCCAAAAGTTGTAAGCAAACCCTTATACACTTTCTTGCTCAATATCATTTCATGCTTATTATGTTTCTTTCATGCTATATATGGTCTTTGTATTGTGTTCATGATGTTTAAAAATGGATAAAACAAGTATTGATATACATATGTTAACTTATGACAAGCAAACAAGCAAACTAGTGATTTTTATGGAAAACCACGACCACAATAGTATAACTTTGATATTTGACACTTACTTACTATTAAAGAGGACTTAACAAGGAAAACATAGCAATTTGAATCACCCAAAACGAGTATACGAGTCAAAAGTTATGACCATTTGAAGTTAGCGAAACCAAAACGGCAAATCTGCCTAAATTGCATTCTGATCAAATTATGGTTTTGAAAGTCCCACTTCTGGTCCGATTCATCAAAAAGTTAAAACACGAAAGTTGTCCGGAACGACGTTTTCGTTCAGGAATAAAGAAGCTCGAGACCTGAAAATGCTTTCTGAGTGATAATGTTCTTCAAATTCTTAACAGCCCATTTTTAGACCAAAGTAACTATATAATTGTTATAATTAGATGAGACCAAGAGGTCTAAAGACCTAAAGCCAAGACCACAACCATGGCTAAAGCCAAGGTTGAGTCTCAAGACCATGGTAACATGACCAAAGTCACGGCAAAGCCACGGCTAAAGACCATATAACTATTAAAGATCAAAAAGCTTATATATATATATATATATATATATATATATATATATATATATATATATATATATATATATATATATATATATATATATATATATATATATATATATGTTATCAAATACTACAATAGTAGGGAGCCTCATGTGAGGAGTTCATTGAGTAAGCCGTCGAGACGAGTTGTGGATTTACGAGTTAAAGTGTCCTGGCTCCTCGAACGTTTACTCCATGACTTCTGAATTATGTCGGCCCGAACGGTAGTAAGAGATGTACAACCTATACATGTTTCATAGACCACTTATATTCAACGACTTACACTATATACTAAGTACTACATCATGAACATTATGCAAGACATATATAGGCAATTCTTCGTACTCTTAGACGTTACTCCAAACCTAAGTCGCAACGTTCTATTATAGGCTGCTCTTAGAGACTTTCGCGATTCGACTACCACTTTCATTACTCATTTCATAGACTTAAGGTGAGTCATAGCCCCTACTCTTTTCATATTTGTCTTAACTCTTTGGGGGAGACACATGCTCAACTACCTGTTTACTTGTACAAATACTCAAAACGTCTATACTTGACTGTGTTATACTTGATTGCTTACATACATGACTGCGTTATACTTAATTGCGTTATTATATTTATTGACTAGTAGTTGTCTTTGGGAATTGACTCCCAGTTGTCTTTGGGAAGTGGCTCCCAGTTGTCTTTGGGAATTGACTCCCAGTTGTCTTTGATACATCCTAACATTTGCGAATGTTGGATACATCATAAAAGTGAGGTCTTCGGAGATGAAGTAGAGACTCACTACTAATTGCTTAATTGTCTTGATGAACTTATACATGTCTTTATTATACTATATGTTAGCAGTGGGTTGTGAACACACAGGTTACAAGTCTCTTATGGCGGGACTTGTAACTGAGTGGATTCACGATGCCTTTGCTGTGTGAACATTCTCTTAAGGCTTTTCAACTATTTTAAGACAAACTCTATGAACTCACCAACCATTGTGTTGACACTTTAGCATGTTTATCTCAGGTTAGTAAGGCGATAGCTAGTGCATGGAACTTAGAGTCAAGCTGCATATTCTGAAGACTTACGCTTTTATCATTTACCATTCAAAACACTTTGTATACATTTTTGTATCATACTTTGGAATCTCATGTTTGTAACTTTGAATTCATTAATCGAATGGTAACTTTTCAAAACGTCTCATTTAGAGTTCGTTTTCTATAACTTGTACTTTGTATTATGAAGTAGCACCCCTGTGACACAGTCTTCCGCTGCGGTATTTTGGGGGTGTTACAGATTGGTATCAGAGCCTTGGTTATAGAGAACTAGGTTGCATTTAGTGCCTAGACTATAACTGCTATATACGTTGGGACCTTCCTCTTTATTTGCCTTACACACAATACATACACATATGCTTTTTGGTTAGAGGTTTGTTTAGTTCCACGCTGTTAGATGATGTGACTTTAGTATTATAAGGAGCCCCAGAGATTCGTCGAGTCATTAAAAACATGGAGCTCAGTAATAACTAATTAGTTAACTTAATCTTGTGTTTGATGAGACACAAGATTTGAGTTAAATAATATTATTGCTTAGCTTTAGGCATTTGATGACTGGATTATCTTACCATCTGCCTCAGAAGGCGGATTTTGTGTCAGAAATTCTTAAGTAGGATGTTTTAGAATCTCCTTATTTAAATGGATTGGGACGCCTCTGCATTTAAATAAAGAAATTGTAAATCACCGAACCATAAGTTTATGAGACCTTACTTACATAAATTTGGACGCTTCTTTATGTAAGTAATGTGTTATAAATAAGTGGGCTTAATTGTAGCCGATACAACTCCTTAACCAGAACCTTAGACGAATCAGAGTAAACACCACTATATTAGAGATCCCGAATTCTCTTAGACACATCGTAAGTAGTTAACATCAACAGAACTTCGGGGCGAAGTTCTCCTTAAGGGGTAGAGACTGTAACAATTCGCAATTTCAGGTTAACTTTTATTCCCGAAAATTTCACTATTCACTTTTTACTATTCACTTTTTACTATTCACTTTTCACTATTCATCTCAGAAATTTTTATTTCATATTCTCGTAAGTTAAACTATTTTAATGATAATCCGAGAGTTTGACGCTCGTCGGATCATTTCTGCAAAAATCACAAAGCCGTGTCCAAGATTTACTTTTAGGTTTAAACGTCCTTCTAGCATCCCGATATGTCCATAAAACATTATAAACAATAGAAATATGATTTTCTCTCATTTTAGGACAATTCCAAAAGTTTCGGAATTTTACGTTTTTCAGTTCAGCGTTTTACGCGAATTGCGCGTTTTAGACCCGTGTTTCCAGTTTTTAGCAGGGTTTTCGCACCCGATAGAACCTACCACTCATTTTATATTTTATTATGGACTATATTGACATGTTTAACCATATTTATAAGTTTCATATTTTTAGGATACCCGGTTTTACGTTTCGTGACTTAACAACTTACGGTTAGCGATTAACGGGACCAAAACTCACTACGTAACTTATATAAGGCCAAGATTCATCCACCTAGTCCCTCCCCCTTGTCCATGAACGTGTATATGGTGGCCTTGGTGGCTTGATAATAAGCCTAGGAAAGTATATGGTCTAAAAACAACCAAGTATGCATAGATGTGTTTAGTTTTTAACCATTAGATCATATTTAATTACAACTTGGTCTCCAAGTGTTGTAAGTTTCCTAGTAAGCTTCCTAACCTCCTCTTCATGCTATAAATAGAGAGCTCATTCCATCCTTTCTTCATAAATAAAACGCCACAACACAATCCCTAGCTCCATGATCCTTTGATCTTCAAACTACAAGTTACACTACAAAGTTCAAGGTCTTAGTATTCTCTACCTAGTTCTTAAGTTTGTTTGGTGATTCCATGGTTGAATTAGGAGCTACACAAGGTTACTAGGGCTGAAGTTAAATGGTTTTCACAAGGGTTAGATCAAGGCTAGCAAGGGTTACAAGAGTTATGGTGAAGGGTTTACAAGCTTAGGTTTAGTGTCCTAGTTCTATACTTGACTTCCTTTCTTTAGAAAGCCAAAAGTTGTAAGCAAACCCTTATACACTTTCTTGCTCAATATCATTTCATGCTTATTATGTTTCTTTCATGCTATATATGGTCTTTGTATTGTGTTCATGATGTTTAAAAATGGATAAAACAAGTATTGATATACATATGTTAACTTATGACAAGCAAACAAGCAAACTAGTGATTTTTATGGAAAACCACGACCACAATAGTATAACTTTGATATTTGACACTTACTTACTATTAAAGAGGACTTAACAAGGAAAACATAGCAATTTGAATCACCCAAAACGAGTATACGAGTCAAAAGTTATGACCATTTGAAGTTAGCGAAACCAAAACGGCAAATCTGCCTAAATTGCATTCTGATCAAATTATGGTTTTGAAAGTCCCACTTCTGGTCCGATTCATCAAAAAGTTAAAACACGAAAGTTGTCCGGAACGACGTTTTCGTTCAGGATCAAAGAAGCTCGAGACCTGAAAATGCTTTCTGAGTGATAATGTTCTTCAAATTCTTAACAGCCCATTTTTAGACCAAAGTAACTATATAATTGTTATAATTAGATGAGACCAAGAGGTCTAAAGACCTAAAGCCAAGACCACAACCATGGCTAAAGCCAAGGTTGAGTCTCAAGACCATGGTAACATGACCAAAGTCACGGCAAAGCCACGGCTAAAGACCATATAACTATTAAAGATCAAAAAGCTTATATATATATATATATATATATATATATATATATATATATATATATATATATATATATATATATATATATATATATGTTATCAAATACTACAATAGTAGGGAGCCTCATGTGAGGAGTTCATTGAGTAAGCCGTCGAGACGAGTTGTGGATTTACGAGTTAAAGTGTCCTGGCTCCTCGAACGTTTACTCCATGACTTCTGAATTATGTCGGCCCGAACGGTAGTAAGAGATGTACAACCTATACATGTTTCATAGACCACTTATATTCAACGACTTACACTATATACTAAGTACTACATCATGAACATTATGCAAGACATATATAGGCAATTCTTCGTACTCTTAGACGTTACTCCAAACCTAAGTCGCAACGTTCTATTATAGGCTGCTCTTAGAGACTTTCGCGATTCGACTACCACTTTCATTACTCATTTCATAGACTTAAGGTGAGTCATAGCCCCTACTCTTTTCATATTTGTCTTAACTCTTTGGGGGAGACACATGCTCAACTACTTGTTTACTTGTACAAATACTCAAAACGTCTATACTTGACTGTGTTATACTTGATTGCTTACATACATGACTGCGTTATACTTAATTGCGTTATTATATTTATTGACTAGTAGTTGTCTTTGGGAATTGACTCCCAGTTGTCTTTGGGAAGTGGCTCCCAGTTGTCTTTGGGAATTGACTCCCAGTTGTCTTTGATACATCCTAACATTTGCGAATGTTGGATACATCATAAAAGTGAGGTCTTCGGAGATGAAGTAGAGACTCACTACTAATTGCTTAATTGTCTTGATGAACTTATACATGTCTTTATTATACTATATGTTAGCAGTGGGTTGTGAACACACAGGTTACAAGTCTCTTATGGCGGGACTTGTAACTGAGTGGATTCATGATGCCTTTGCTGTGTGAACATTCTCTTAAGGCTTTTCAACTATTTTAAGACAAACTCTATGAACTCACCAACCATTGTGTTGACACTTTAGCATGTTTATCTCAGGTTAGTAAGGCGATAGCTAGTGCATGGAACTTAGAGTCAAGCTGCATATTCTGAAGACTTACGCTTTTATCATTTACCATTCAAAACACTTTGTATACATTTTTGTATCATACTTTGGTAACTTTTCAAAACGTCTCATTTAGAGTTCGTTTTCTATAACTTGTACTTTGTATTATGAAGTAGCACCCCTGTGACACAGTCTTCCGCTGCGGTATTTTGGGGGTGTTACAGTCACCTAATTGGTCTTGACGCCGTCAGACCCCTTTTTCTATATATAGTTTTCTAATTTTTCACATTAAAAGAGAGAAGTTTTGGGAGAAACCCTAAGTACGATTTTGGTGTAACTTTACAGGTTTTTCAAGGGTTCCAACCCCTTGATACCTTGCATGATTAATCAAGATAAGTGTTCTTCTAATTCAATCAATATGTCTATGTGTTGGTTGTCTATATCATGTTCTTGTCTTAATTCTATCATGCTAGGCTAGATCTCTTTTGTGTTTGCTTAGATCTAATGAAACCTAGATATTGATTATGTGTTGATTACTTGTTTATTCTTGTCTTGGATGAATGATTTATATGTTAGGCTTAAGAAAACTGGCAGATCTCCAATTGGTAACATGCTTGAACGTCTTAAGAAACATGAACCAACGCGCACTAGGTCTTTATTGGTTGTATTTAATGCATGAGCCACTGTTTACAATCCCTATAGTTGTGCTGGGCATGGTGTAGGAGGAGATAAGAGCTCATAGAATTGGGGAGTTATGTGTGCCACCCCATGAATGGTATTAAGGAATACGATCCGTCATCCATGCAATTATAACAAGTAATTAACGTGTAAAAGATATCTAGGGAGTAATGAAATCTAAGTAAACACATTTTCTCCAATTACTGCTCACAACTTTAGTATAAATTAGCTTATTTTCATTTCTAGTATTTTATTTTGATAGCATCTTAGTATTGGGTTAGTTGAATAGCAACTAATTCCGCCCACTCTTCCAAAACCCGAGATTTTAATTTGCTTTCTAAAAAATATAAAAACACAAAAAGAATCATCCCTCACCTTTAGAACTAGTATTTAGGCTTTCTAATCCTAGCGACACTATTCCTAAGCTGAACGATCAATCCCCCGGTACTTGTCACTATATTATACTACAATGATCAGGTACACTGCCTGGTGGGGGTTGTAAGCTTCTCGAGATCCCTCGAGAGGTAAAGCCTGTTGCGATTCCCACGCATCAAGTTTTTGGCGCCGCAGCCCGGGGAAATAGTTATTGTCTAGGTTAGAATTTCTTTTTATTAGGTCTACTTGCTAGATTCCTTTCTAGTAAGATTTTATTTTTATTTTTAGGTCTTCTTTAGTCTATCTTATTTCTTCGTGCTTTTGTTCGTAACTCTTTACCATCCGACATCATGGAAGGTGGTAACATCTTTGAACCCGTCATCCCACCACAACAAAACCCACCATTAGAACCCCTTAGGCCCCGAACCTTAGGAGAGTATTTCCGACCTAGCCACCAAGGCTACCGAAACACCATTGAGCTCACCGGAGCCAATGTGACCCCCTTGCGATCCGACACCATCCGGTTGGTGCAAAGCGGATGTGCATTCCATGGACTTCGTTCCGAAGATCCAAACCAACATCTTAAGGACTTTCTCAAAATCGTAGACTCCATAGACCTAGATGTTGAAACTAGAGAGACCACCCGGTTATGCCTATTCCAATTCTCTCTACGGGATCAAGCTAGTAAATGGCTTGAGCGTTTACCCGCGGGATCCATCAATACATGGGATGATCTCACCACTCGTTTCCTTGCTCAATTTTTCCCACCGGGGAGAACTACTAAGCTTAAAAATGACATCTTGATGTTCCAACAACGTCAAAATGAATCTCTTTATGAAGCATGGACTCGTTTCAAGGACTTACTCCAAAAAGTCCCTCATCATGGCATAGATCTTTGGCTCCAAGTCCAAATTTTTTATAACCATATCAACATCTCCACGAGGCGAGCCATTGACCAATCGGCCGGTGGTAAGCTACGTGATCTTAGTGCGGAACAATTATGGGAACTCATAGAAGATCTTGCTCTCTATGACAAAGAAAGTTGGAATGATCCCCGTGATTTGAACAAAACGGTCAAGGCAATATCTTTGCCTTCGAACAATTCTAGCACTCCCGACCGTAGGATCATGGAACTTGAGGACCAAGTCAAGTTTCTCATGAAATCTTACGAAGCTCCTAAGCCTTCAAGCCAAGTGAACAAAATCACTTCTTCATGCGAATTATGTAGTGGTCCCCACGACACTCGTGATTGTGTGGGACTCCCCGGAACAGCTTTTGCGGACTACGCATCCACGCGTACCGACGAAGCGGGAGATAAGTGGTACACTTTCAAGCCCGAGCCAAACACTTACGGTGATTCATACAACCCCTCTTGGAAAAATCACCCAAACCTTAGGTGGAAACAAAATCAACCCAATTCTTCCAATCCACCTAATCGTTACCAACCAAACGGTCCACCATCCAACCGTACTCTCAACAACAATCCTTCTAACAACTATGGTAGTACCAACAATCTTGAAGGATTGATGTCAAAGTTCATGGCATCTCAAGAAGCCCGCATAGCTAGGTTTGAAACCGAATTCAACCAACAACAAACGGAGATGACCAACAAGATTGACAGCTTGTTGAAAGCCCTCAACAACCAAGCGTTAATAACACCTAGGAAAGACACTAGGGACACCAATAGTGGAAGCCAAATTAAGGATCCCTCATCATCCAAACATGTCCACTTTGTCAATGTTGTCACCATTAAGCCAATAGAAAAGGAGATAGAAGAGAGTGACAAGGATGAAGTTAGAGTAGATGCCGAGATTAAGGATGAGAATAGCGAGGTTAAGGTTAACAAGGAAGAGGAGTTAGAGGAGGTAGAGCCTATAGAAAAATACTTTGATAAGTTGCCCACCGAAGAAGAACGGGAGTACCATAAGGATCTATTCGATAGTCCCGAGAGACCATATATCTTCGGCACACCCCTTATCAAAATGGGAGACCCCTCTAACATTAACATCCCATGCAATATCGGGCACATGCATATATGGAAAGCTTACATCGATCTTAGATCCCCCGTGAACATCATGACTAGGACTTATTACAATTGGGTAATGAAGAAGCAACTTAACTTTAGGATGATGCCCAACAAGAATCTGATAAGTAATTTTGCTGGAAGGGTGAAGGGATTGCATGTAATTATTGGGAATCTCACCTATGAGATCGATTTTATGATAGTGGAAGACATTCGTCCAGTGATAGATGCTTGCTTAAGCCAAGTAATATTCGGAAAACCATTTGTTGAGGCCACTAGGATGAGTTATGATCCGACTTTAGGGATAGTTAGATTTAAGGAAGAGAATGATGAGGTTGCCTATCAAATGCCCTACAAGATTGAGCAATACCACCTTCTCTCTAATTTCGAAAAAGAACACAAGCAAGCGGCTTATTATAGGAATGAGGAGGATAAACGTAGAGGAGTAGAATATGTAAAGAATAGGATGCTTGGTTTCTATAAAGAATGCTTACAACTAGATCCGGAATACAAAACTGGTTTAGAAGACGACCTAGAGAATGGAACCAATGATGAAGTCACGTAGTAACCCATGACCTTGAGTCTACCTACAAGACTCGTAAATAAAGAAAAACGCTTCTTGGGAGGCAACCCATGTTTTATGTGATTTTATTTGTTTGATTGTTATTTGCTTCCGTATGCATGCTTTATTTTTATTGTTGGTAGATCATGTTTCTAAACTAAATAGTGGAAATACTTTACTTTGTTGTTTTGGCCTAGTCTTAACTCCACCTAGAAGTATTTTTGCAAAAGATAAGTGTAAGGGGAAACCCCAAATATGTTTTTAAGAAACAAACCGATCATGATTCTCCACAATATTAAATGAGCATGTATATTCGTATTTGTTAGAGTCAAATGCTTGTATTGAGTCATAATGAAGTTTTGCAGGATTTTCCAGGAAGTAGGACCAAGTTTTTCCAGAAATTTTCCGGAAACTTAACATAAGAATTTCTGCAGGTCCATTCTGACGGCGTCAGGGTTTTACTCTTGACGGCGTCAGGAGTTAAAATCTGGAAATTTTACCGGTTTTGCTTTTCTAACAGAGTCTTATAGTTTTTGTGAATTATTAAGTTTTATAATCTCCAGGAGATCTGCAAACTTCATTCCACAAGCATTATATCTTATCTTGTTTTCTAGGATTTAGAAACTTATATAGGATGCCGCCGATTTTACGCGAGGTTGTCTTGTCTATTTTGTCAGGTTTTACAGGTTATGTATGACAAGAAGATGATTTATATTCTGGAAGGGAAGCTTTGGTTGTTCATTTTCTTGGAGGAAGATTTAACCTGGCCATCCTATTATCCATACTGAGCAAATCAGGGGAGTATTTGATTTCATTCTCTTTACTTTTTCACTTTTACATTCTTTACTTGAACATTGGGGACAATGTTCATCTTAAGTGTAAGGGGAGGGTAAAAAGATGATACCTTACATATGCACTTTCGCTTGAGTTTGTTTTGTTTAATGGTAGATATGTAATAAAACTATTAGAAATACTTGTTAGTGCAATTTTAGCGCCAAATTTAAAATTTTTTACAACATTTAGGAGTGAAACTTTAGCCATAGCAAGCGTCTCATGGATAGGAGATTGTATGACTAGCACATAACCGTATATTCAGAAAAATTTTCCACCCAAATATGTGAGGTTCGCCTTTAGATTTGATAGGAAAAGCATTCATTATTAGTGCTTATGAGTGTACCGGTAGCATCTAGATTCTAGAACTTGCGTTAGTGATGCATCCCGAGACTGCTAGTGAGACTACATTCGTGTAGTAGGATTTACTACATGATAAGAGGCATTAGGATTACCCTTGTGTTAAACCCGTATTATGATTACTTGACCATTTAAGTCATATTACTTGGCTAGTTAAGTCAACTAATTTTTCCCACACCCTTAGCGTTGTACTCACTTTTAGTACACGAAACCCCTAGTACACCCCTCCGAGCCTATCTTTTCGTTTCTAACTTTAAGCATTTTACTTAAAGGAAGAATTTGTTACACCCCACTTAAATGTACACCCAAATCGCCTTAGCCTTCCGTGTATGCGCTCATCTTTAGTGCATTATTGTTATTTGTTAAACCCTAAGTTAACTATCTAATTGATTACATGGTTGCTAAGTCGAGTCATATCCTTGTACATATTGTTTTGGGACGATTGGGACTCATGGGTAAGTACTTATTTTATGGAGTAATGGGGAAGAACATCATTTATTACCCCCATATGTACATTAATCTTAAAAGTGCTCCAAGTGTTTTGATTTTCTTAATTCGAGTCATTAGTTTAGTTTAATGTAAAGTATGTAAAGATTCAAGTGTAAAGGAAATGTTCATCCCCTATGATGTATTATTTCGGATGGTAGGGTAAGAGTGTATGCAAAAAAAAAAAAAAAAAAAAAAAAAAAGAAAAAAAAAAAAAAAAAAAAAAAGAGAAAAAACATACGGACTACCATCCCTTTTCATTATATGTTTTTGTTATTTTTCACTTATTAGCTTAAGTCGAGTCTAGTCTTGGCTTAGCAACGCCATATTGTACATGTAATTAACTAAGATTGTTAACTCGCCACCAGTAAAACTTCCTTTATCCAACAAAACCGTGTATTTCATATCCCTACACCTAACGTTACAACCCTTTAAAAGACCTCTTTGATAGTTTATCCTAGGTGCTTACGCCATGTGGTGGAGGTTTGATCCTTTCCCAAGCCTATGGTAATCTATTTTGCTATGACAGGTAGTGAGAGATATCTTCCGTTTCCATATTGTAATTTACACTTTATTACACCCGAGAGATGTGAGTATCTAAACACTATTTGTGAGGTGCTTGTGTATGACCTCCGTGCTTGTCTATTGGTCTTTAGTGGAACAATTATTTGTTGTAATTACTTTTATATTAGTGTTAAATGACCCCTAACTTGTCTTTTAAGTAGAATAAAAGCGCATTTGCTTGAGGACAAGCAAATCTCAAGTGTAAGGGTGTATGATGAGGCGAAAAATGATCCGTTTTTAGGGGGTCATTTAAGCCCGAATCCGAATTTATTTGATCAAATATTGCCCTAAATCGTTCCTTTTGTGATTTTAGGTACTTTGGGAGTGAAATCTGGAAAAGGAAGCAATTCGGACGTTTTTGGAGCATAAAAGTGAAGAAAATGCCAAAGTCTTAATTTTCCATGCTGGGAACAGTGCATGACGGCGTCAAGAGCAAATTTCATGAATTTCCATGACGACCCAGAAGAGTTTTGACGGCGTCACGTAGGAAGAGCGTCAAGAGTAAAAGAGTCATGACGGCCTGGAAGTGTATAAGTCTTGACGGCATCAAATGTGGATCTAGGCAGTCCGAGGAGTGTTTTGGCGGCGAGGTGACGGCGTCACCTAATTGGTCTTGACGCCGTCAGACCCCTTTTTCTATATATAGTTTTCTAATTTTTCACATTAAAAGAGAGAAGTTTTGGGAGAAACCCTAAGTACGATTTTGGTGTAACTTTACAGGTTTTTCAAGGGTTCCAACCCCTTGATACCTTGCATGATTAATCAAGATAAGTGTTCTTCTAATTCAATCAATATGTCTATGTGTTGGTTGTCTAAATCATGTTCTTGTCTTAATTCTATCATGCTAGGCTAGATCTCTTTTGTGTTTGCTTAGATCTAATGAAACCTAGATATTGATTATGTGTTGATTACTTGTTTATTCTTGTCTTGGATGAATGATTTATATGTTAGGCTTAAGAAAACTGGCAGATCTCCAATTGGTAACATGCTTGAACGTCATAAGAAACATGAACCAACGCGCACTAGGTCTTTATTGGTTGTATTTAATGCATGAGCCACTGTTTACAATCCCTATAGTTGTGCTAGGCATGGTGTAGGAGGAGATAAGAGCTCATAGAATTGGGGAGTTATGTGTGCCACCCCATGAATGGTATTAAGGAATACGATCCGTCATCCATGCAATTATAACAAGTAATTAACGTGTAAAAGATATCTAGGGAGTAATGAAATCTAAGTAAACACATTTTCTCCAATTACTGCTCACAACTTTAGTATAAATTAGCTTATTTTCATTTCTAGTATTTTATTTTGATTGCATCTTAGTATTGGGTTAGTTGAATAGCAACTAATTCCGCCCACTCTTCCAAAACCCGAGATTTTAATTTGCTTTCTAAAAAATATAAAAACACAAAAAGAATCATCCCTCACCTTTAGAACTAGTATTTAGGCTTTCTAATCCTAGCGACACTATTCCTAAGCTGAACGATCAATCCCCCGGTACTTGTCACTATACTATACTACTACGATCAGGTACACTGCCTGGTGGGGGTTGTAAGCTTCTCGAGATCCCTCGAGAGGTAAAGCCTGTTGCGATTCCCACGCATCAGAACACCAAGTAGTTGTACAATAATCCAACAACCACTAACACAACCAAAGTATATAAAGCAAGTAAAGAACACAACGATATATACTGGTTCGGGATGGGGGGTTTATACTATCCGTACGTCCAGTTGCGAATCCGCGAATCTAATACTATTCACTAGTATAATCCTTTCGGTGGACTATAAACCATTACAATTCACTCCACCGATATTCACCAATATCGATGCTCACAAAGAAGGAGTTACTCCCCAACAGTATTCTGCCCTCGGAAACCACCGAAAAGAATCTCACATTTCGACTTTACCTAAGGATCACAAAGATCTCTACTAAGACTTCCACCCGGAAGTATCAAACCCTAACTAGATCCCCAATGATCTAGGCTTGGTCACAAAGACACAAGACTTCCCTTACAAACAATTGAATGAATGAATGAATGTTTGTTGAATCAAGTCCTAACCTAACCTAGAGACTCGATTCTAGTAGAAAGGGTATAAGAAAGAAGAACCTCGACACAATCACAAGAGTGGATTAGGTTCTTGTGATTCTTCCCTTGCAAGTAGAGGTGTTCTTTCAAAGATGTTAGTATGAAAATCAAGAACACAAGATTAGAGATAGAGAGATAAAGAGATTTAAGAGTGTTTAGAGAGAAAGAATAATGGCAAGGGGTGAGGAATACAATAGGCAAGGGTGGTATTTATAGGCCAAGAATCCCAAACTTGGGAAAATTTACCGAGGCCGGCGCGTCACCCGCGCGTCAACGCGCGGGCAGCGCGCCAGGCATCTGGATCTTACAAATACCTATCCTTGCTAAACCCCAAATTGTACTTCACACTAAACCTTAACATTAATCAATCTAAGGTTTACCAACTCAAATAGCCAATTTGGAAAATGTTTTGTGAATTGTTTAAAGAGAAACCAAATTACCAAGGGTATAAATTGTAGATAGGGTAATTTGGAAGGGGTAGAAGTGTATCTCCTCACATGGCATAGAAAAGAGAGAAAGAATATGCCAAGTAATATTCCAATGCTTGGGGGGGAAGAATAAGATGGAGGGTTGAGATGAAATGGTTTGAATTGGATGGCTAGGATCAAAGGAGCCTCCTTTGGTTTTCAAACAATTGACATGTCGTGAATGTGGATGGTTGAGATGATCTCATTTGAAATGGATGGCTAGGATCAAACATGCCTAGGTTAGGGTTGAGAAAGAATATTCCAAAGGAATATGCTTTGCTTGGGGGGAAAAGGAGAAATGGAGGGTTGAGATGGTTTCATTTGAAATAGATGGTGGAGATCAAAGAGAGCCTCCTTTGCTTGGGGAAGAAGTGTGGATCAATGGTTGAGATGGTTTTGGTTTGAATTCAATGGTTGAGATCAAGCACATGTGGTGGCATAGATAGGAGAGATTGGATGGATGGTTGAGATGAGTTTAGTTTGAATTCAATGGCTAGGATGAGATGGAGCCTCTTTGGAGATTCAAACAATTGGAATGTGTTGAATATGAAGGGTTAGGATGTGTTGTAATTTGAAATCAATGGCTTGGATGAGAGGAGCCTCATTAGGGTTTCAAACAATTTCCCATGTGTTAAAAATGAAGGGATGAGATGTGTTGTAAGGGAATGGATGGTTTAGATGTAGTGTGTAAGGGAATATGTAAGAGTGTAAGAGACTGTGTAAGATAATATTTGATTTGGATATGATTGGATATGATTGGTTTTGTCTTTTGTATAAATGGGATTAATAGAGGATTAAGACATAATCTAATTGTCATTAAGAAGAAATGGTTTAGGCAATTAAGATTATAAGTTGAGAAAATCATAGGTTACTTTTAAGTTCAAGTAACACAACGTCGAGAATCCATAGTTTCATATCTCATGACTTTCCATGACTCGAAGATCTCAATTAATACCTTGGTTCAAATAAGTTAAGTGCTTTGCCTTGATGTAAAGCATAACCCAAGTGGGAAAAGATACGTTTACTCAAAGTGACCTTTGACTTAGTTTGACCAATAAGGGAGTAAACCCATTACGTAATTAGAGAAGACGAAAGCATGGGATATGAGCATATGGATGCTTCAACACGATGTCACGTGAAATAAATAAGCTCTCTAAGTTTAGAAAAGCCTTGGCTAGAGGCGATAGTAAGAAAACATGAGTTGGCGTTTTCCCGTAAATGGGTGTTCTAAAAGTGGGATCTCTCAAGTCTCAAAACTCGTTTCGAGTGTTCTCAATTAAGCACATAACATATTTATACCTGTATTGAAAGATCCACATTTGTCGGGTAAGGGGAATGCCGACTTTCAAAATTCACCCAGAACCATGCAGACTCCTGGCGCGTCACCTGCGCGTTGACGCGCGGGCAGCGCACCAGGAGCAGACATTGGCTCCGGAGATTTTGAGCTAACGTTTGTTATTTTATGTGTTTCGATGGTTTATTTGTCATCATTAAAACATAAAGAGATCTTGTTCATGTTGCCTCAACACTCCATGCAAGGACTCCCTTATATTTCTTTAGGACTCCTAAGAGCCTATCCTTTTGCTCATGCTCAAGGGAAAAGTTTATGATTACCGGCAGTTGATCCTCTCCCTGGAGGAAGGCATACTCCAGGTGGTTTGGGAGTTCTTTAAGATCTAGCTTGGGCGGTTCGATAATGGAGGGTTTTAGCTTGTTTTCGGGTTTACGGAGTTCGAGCTGTTCAGTAGGCTCTTGTCTGAGATAGAAGGAGACTGCGCTAACGCCTTCCGTCTTCTCCTTCTCCATTATGGGGAGGAAACTCTCATCCCGTAACCAGCCTTCTTCGATTTGTTCATCAACACAGTTGTCAATGACATTCGTTAGTTCATCGACCTCTCCGATGAAATAGAGCCGGTTAGCTGCTTCAAGAGATAGATTCATAGTGTCTTTAATATCGAAGGTCAAGCTATCGGTTCCTACTCGTAAGGTTAACTTGCCATCGTGAACATCAATGACTGCACGAGCGGTAGCAAGAAAGGGTCTCCCTAAGATGATGGGCACCAGGTCATCCTCATCCATCTCCAAAATCACGGAGTCAACCGGAAATTTGAACTTCCCTACTTTGACTAGCACATTCTCGCATATCCCTAAGGGATATTTGACCGATCTATCGGCTAGCTGGATGTTCATATGGGTAGGCTTTAGTCCGGAATATCCTAGTTTGAGGAACATGGAGTGGGGCATGAGGTTGATGCTCGCCCCTAAATTGGCAAGAGCATTCTTTATTGATAGAGATCCTATGGAACAGGGCAAGGTGAAGCTACCTGGATCATCAACCTTTTTTGGTAGCCCTCGTTGGGTCACCACCGAACATTCTTCTTCCAGAGTCACAAGACCCTCGAGTTTCTTTCGGTTGGCAAGCAATCTTTTGAAGTATGAGTTATACTTGGGCATGTGATAGCAAGCATCAAGGAGATGTATGGTGATGATACGTGGGAATCGCACCAGGCTTTACCTCTCAAGGGGTCTTGAGAAGCTTACAACCCCCACCAGGCAGTGTACCTGATCGTTGTAGTATAGTATAGTGACAAGTACCGGGGGATTGATCGTTCAGCTAGGAATAGTGTCGTTAGGATTGAAATTAATCTAACTAGGTCTAAAGGTGAAGGATGATTCTTTTTATGTTTTTATATTTTATGAAAAGCAAGTAAAAATCTCGGGTTTTGGAAGAAGGGGCGGAATTAGTTGCTAATCAACTAACCCAAAAGCTACTAATTAAACTAATTAACAAGAAAAGTAAACTAGAGTTCTACAAGATAAGTGAAGCATGTCTACCCATGATATGTTACTCCTTGCTAGCTATCCAATCCTACCTATTGAATTGTAACCTTGTTTTAATTGAAGGGTTGTATTCCTTAATACCATTCATGGGGTATCGCACATAACTCCCCAATTCTATGAGCTTTTATCTCCTCCTATACCATGCCCAACACAACCATAGGGATTGTAAACAGTGGCTCATGCATTAAATACAACCAATAAAGACCTTAGTGCAATAGGTTCATGTTTCCTAAGACGTTCAAGCATGTTACCATTTAGAGATCTGCCAGTTTTTTAAGCCTAACATATAAATCATTCAATCAAAACAAGAATCAATAGGAAACAAGGATTATAAACTAAACCAACTAGATCTATTGAAGTTGTCACGCCTTAATTGATGGAGATAGACACAACATCAACAAGAAATCAATGAGATCTAATCAATTATATACAAGTTTCACATAATCATAAGTAGACACAAGGTGAATTAGCAAATCATCATCAAAGAAGAGCAAACAACAATGATAATGGAAAACATAATTAAGATAGAATCATCAAACCAATACATGATGTTTATGGAGTGATTGAAACCCTCTAAGTTGCTGGAAAAACACCCACCTAAACCCAGGAATCGGCCTTAGGGTTTAGGGCTTACAAAAAGTGAAGTTATGATGTTATATTTATAGGCATGTTTTCTGTCGGCAAGGCTTGACGGCGTCAGCCCGTTACTCTTGACGCCGTCACCATTTTTTCACCAAATTGTAGATCTCTTCGTCCTCTTCGCATGGGCTTTTGAATCACCTCAATCCGAGTTCGTATGCAAAAGTTATGACCAAAACAATATCAGCTACTCCGCGCGCAAGTTTTGACAAGTTTATACGTGACGGCCTTGGGTGACGCCTTCAAGTTCTCTCTGGGCCGTCACCACTTTTACTCTTGACGTCGTCAAAATTTTGCTCTTGACGCCGTCACCTACTGTTCCCAGCTTGGAAAATTAAGTCTTTGGCGTTTTCTTCACTTTTATGCTCCAAAAACGTCCGAATTGCTTCCTTTTCCAGATTTCTCTCCCAAAGTACCTAAAATCACAAAAGGAACGATTTAGGGCAATATTTGATCAAATAAATTCGAATTCGGGCTTAAATGACCCCCTAAAAACGGATCATTTTTCGCCTCATCATATACCCTTACACTTGAGATTTGCTTGTCCTCAAGCAAATGCGCTTTTATTCTAGTCAAAATACAAGTTATGGGTCATTTAACACTAATATAAAAGTAATTACAATAAATAATCGTTCCACTAAAGACCAATAGACAAGCACGGAGGTCATATACTAGCACCTCACAAATAGTGTTTAGATACTCACATCTCTCGGGTGTAATAAAGTGTAAATTACAATATGGAAACGGAAGATATCTCTCACTACCTGTCATAGCAAAATAGATTACCATAGGCTTGGGAAAGGATCAAACCTCCATCACATGGCGTAAGCACCTAGGATAAACTATCAAAGAGGTCTTTTAAAGGGTTGTAACGTTAGGTGTAGGGATATGAAATACACGGTTTTGTTGGATAAAGGAAGTTTTTACTGGTGGCGACTTAACACTCTTGGTTAATTACATGTACAAGATGGCGTTGCTAAGCCAAGACTAGACTCGACTTAAGCTAATAAGTGAAAAATAACAAAAACATCAAATAAACATAGAATGAAACGGGATGGTAGTCCGTATGTTTTTTTTTCTCTTTTTCCTTTTTTTTTCTATTTTTTTCTTTTCTTTTTCTTGAATTTTTTTTTTTTTTTTTTTTTTTTTTTTTTTTTTTGCATACACTCTTACCCTACCATCCAAAATAATACATCATATGGGATGAGAATTCCCCTTACACTTGAATCATTACATACTTTACAATAAACTAAACTAATGACTCGAATTAAGAAAGTCAAAACACTTGGAGCACTTTTAAGATTAACGTACATATGGGGGTAATAATATGATGTTCTTCCCCATTACTCCATAAAATAAGTACTTACCCATGAGTCCCAATCGTCCCAAAACAATATGTACAAGGATATGACTCGACTTAGCAACCATGTAATCAATTAGAAAGTTAACTTAGGGTTTAACAAATAACAATAATGCACTAAAGATGAGCGCATACACGGAAGGCTAAGGCGATTTGGTTGTACATTTAAGTGGGGTGTAACAAATTCTTACTTTAAGTAAAATGCTTAAAGTTAGAAACAAAAAGATAGGCTCGGAGGGGTGTACTAGGGGTTTCGTGTACTAAAAATGAGTACAACGCTAAGGGTGTGGGAAAAATTAGTTGACTTAACTAGCCAAGTAATATGACTTAAATGGTCAAGTAATTATAATACGGGTTTAACACAAGGGTAATCCTAATGCCTCTTATCATGTAGTAAATCCTACTACACGAATGTAGTCTCACTGACGGTCTCGGGATGCATCACTAACGCAAGTTCTAGAATCTAAATGCTACCGGTACACTCATAAGCACTAATAATGAATGCTTTTCCTATCAAATCTAAAGGCGAACCTCACATATTTGGGTGGAAAATTTTTCTGAATATACGGTTATGTGCTAGTCATACAATCTCCTATCCATGAGACGCTTGCTATGGCTAAAGTTTCACTCCTAAATGTTGTAAAAAATTTTAAATTTGGCGCTAAAATTGCACTAACAAGTATTTCTCATAGTTTTATTACACATCTACCATTAAACAAAACAAACTCAAGCGAAAGTGCGTATGTAAGGTATCATCTTTTTACCCTCCCCTTACACTTAAGATGAACATTGTCCCCAATGTTCAAGTAAAGAATGTAAAAGTGAAAAAGTAAAGAGAATGAAATCAAATACTCCCCTGATTCGCTCGGTATGGATAATAGGATGGCCAGGTTAAATCTTCCTCCAAGAAAATGAACAATCAAAGCTTCCCTTCCAGAATATAAATCATCTTCTTGTCATACATAACCTGTAAAACCTGACAAAATAGACAAGACAACCTCGCGTAAAATCGGCGGCATCCTATATAAGTTTCTAAATCCTAGAAAACAAGATAAGATATAATGCTTGTGGAATGAAGTTTGCAGATCTCCTGGAGATTATAAAACTTAATAATTCACAAAAACCATAAGACTCCGTTAGAAAAACAAAACCGGTAAAATTTCCAGATTTTAACTCCTGACGCCGTCAAGAGTAAAACCCTGACGCCGTCAGAATGGACCTGCAGAAATTCTTATGTTAAGTTCATAGTTCATAAAAACAAGTTACATAAAAAGACCTCAAAAGAGACGTTTAATAAAATGTCACATTCGATTTGATAAATCAGAGTACAAAGGTCCCAACAATTTATATTTAAAACTTAAGTTACAAGAGTTCAAAAATGACTCATTTGCATATTTAAAGAAAATAATTATCGAATGTGAAGAAAACAAGTCCTTCAATGTTTGATATCCACGCGACTCCGATTGCTCCCAATGCTCTGCTAGCAAAATAATACCTGAGAAAATACATGCTAAAAAGTCAACATAAAGTTGAGTGAATTCATAGAGTTTAATAAGTAATAAGTTGAATACAAGCATTATTTATCGGGCGACAAGTATTGCAATTACATGTCGGTTTATTTGATTATAGTATTGAGTTCATGTAACCGAACCTTAACGTAATTTAATAATGCCCCGGAAAGGTAAAATTTACCATTTACCACAATTCTAACTATTATGTGTCTGTATACCGAACAAGCCCGCCAAGCCTAATATGCATATCCATAATACTAGCGTTTACTACTCGAGTAATTAACGGTTCATGAGGGGACTTAATTGGCAAAAAGCATTCAATATCTATAATCATATGATCGGGTCCAGCATACCAAAAACTACTTGTATTCAGTTTGTAAAAACTAGCATGTATCCCCCTCGCGAGGTTTATAAAACAATTGAAGTAAGTAAAAGCGAGGCTATGAACTCACCTTAGAGCAAAGTGATAACAAGGTAGTCAACGAGTGTGAGAACGGAAATGACCAAAGTACGTCCTAGGAACCAAACGAACGCGTGTCTCTACCGATGACCTAAAATAAGTAATATAACACTTATTAGACTCTTAACGATATGCTCAGACTCAAAGACAAAATATAATAAGTCAAAATATTAGTTTCGTAAAATATAACACATTATACTTTTAGTCTCAAATACTCAAATCTGTCTGGGTTTTGAAGTCATTCCGGACGACCATTTCGACAAGTTTCACTTGTCTACTGACCAAATCCTTTTTACACATCATTATACTATTTATTAAGGGTGTCTAGAAGGTTTTATAGATTTTTGTAAGCTCTTTAGCCTACTCATTTCGATTCGAACAGTTTAAGACTCAAATCTGGACACATTTTGGAAATCATGTGACCAGAGGGTCCTAGTAAATTAGTTTGGCTCTAGGCCTCTGATATCATTTATATAACAGATAGACACAATCCCCATTCAAGTTTTAGATGGTAATATGCAAGTATGTATGAGTGGTGACCAAAACAAATCATTAGAAAGTTTCCTAAAAATGGACAGCCCTGACCTTGGGTTTCATTTTGCAAATATTGTCGATTATATGGACTGATCTTTATCTAATTTTTACATGGTTGGAAAGAGGGTTCAAAATACTACAATTTAGAGCTAAGAATCACCTTTATAGCCCTAATATTCATCAAGATACAACCCATTTATGTTGACTCAACAACTCAAAAAGGGTTGCTGATTGAAATTTTAACTTACTAAAACATGACCAACGCTACCAAAACGACCCGTTATGACTCAACCAATACCCAAAGTCATTTTATGCATGTCTTAACATGATTTTTGTGTAAAAACAACAGTTGTTACAATTGCTAATAACCCATATTTCTGTCATATTTTAAAAGGTTCCAAAAGGACCCGTAGTCGTTATTTCATGTGATTTTTGGTACTAGTTTACTAATCTAACCAATTTCAACAACTAAAACAAGTTTTTATAATTTATTTTAGATTTAACCATGCATGTCTAGATATAATTAAATCTCAGTAGGTTACTCAAGAAAATCCATTTTGCTTACAAGTTTAGTTTGACATCAAGATCGACAATAAAATCGTGTTTTTATGTATCCTAGCCTACACCAAATCTTTCACCAACAACAACTCCGACCTAACCAAATCCCATACTCCTTTTCCTGACATAAATAGTATTTAAAAATAAAGAAAACCTCAGTTTATAAGAGTCCATACATGAAAATAACAAGAAAGTTTAGGTAGGGTTCTTAAAACCCGTTTTTGAGACTATTTCGGGTACAAGATGGATACAAATCGTCTTGTACCCTAGATTACCTTTTGAAAACCCAAGATAGAACTAGGTTGAGGGTGGAGCTGAGATTTTATAACTTCTCCTATGTATAGTTTGTGGTGATTAAAAGAACACTCACTAGTTTAGGATGATCAAGTATGCCCTTTCTTGCAAGAAACATGTAAAATCACAAGACTTTTGGTGGTGGCTATGGTGGTTATTGGTGATGGTCGAATTTTGAGAGAAGAAAAAGAGGAAATGCAGATTTTAGAGAGATAATTAAGTTTTGTGTAGGTGAGATGAATGAGGATGACATTTAAGAGTATTTAAGAAACTTTAAACCATGATGGGAATGCATGGCCTTTAATTGGGGCAAGGGGCGGCACATTGGGTGTTTGTAACCGTTTATTATATATATATATATATATATATATATATATATATATATATATATATATATATTTTTAAATTTAAATGTTGTAGATATATCATTTGTATGGTTAGTTTAAGTATTTGTGTAAATGATTAAATTAAAAACGTAAAAACACAAGTTCCGGGTAACGCATAAAGTGGAAACTCGTGAAAATGTTATAAGTTGTCAACATAACTTATTATAGTATTTTAAATATGACATGAGCATATCGGGATGTTGGACGATATTAAACTAAAAATGTAGGTCGTAGACACGTTCGTTGACACAAGTTCCTAATAATATGGACGTAAACCAGATAAATGACTCAACATGTATGAAATCAATGTAAAAACTTATAAAATAAGTTTATGAGAGTGTTTATGAATATTCTTGATGTGGACTAAATATAGTCTAGAGTCGGGTTTAAGCTAATGAACATGTTTTGACGTATGTTGATAACTTCCGACGAAGTTATTTATTAAAAATAGAATAGTTAAATAATAAAAATAGTAAAATAAATTACATACAATTTACGAAATGTCACAAACATGATCTACCAACACTAAAAACAAAGCATGCATACGGAAACAAATAACAATCAAACAAATAAAAATCACACAAATCATGGGTTGCCTCCCAAGAAGCGCTTTCCTTTATTTACGAGTCTTGTAGCTAGACTCAAGGTTATGGGCAATTACGGAACCTCATCGTTAGTCTCACTCTCTAGGTCATCTCCTATATTGGTTTTGTATTCCGGACCTAGTTGCAAGCATTCTTTGTAGAAACCAAGTATCCTATTCATCACATACTATACTCCTCTACGTCTATCCTCATCATTCCTATAGTAAACCGCTTGTTTGTGTTCCTTTTCTATGTTCAATAGGAGGCGGTATTATTCAATCTTATAGGGCATTTGGTAAGCAATCTCATCATTCTCGTCCTGTAACCTAACTATGCCTAGAGTCAGATCTTAGAGGCCTCAATGAACGGTTTTCCGAACACTACTTGACTTAGGCAATCATCTATCACCGGACGAGTATCCTCCATTATCATAAAGTCGGTCTCATAGGTGAAGTTTCCGACAATCACATGCAATCCTTTCACTCTCCCTACAAAATTACTTATCAAATTCTTACTGGGCATCATCCTATAACCAAGTTGCTTCTTCATTACCCAATTATAGTAAGTCCTAGTCATGATATTTATAGGAGACCTAGGATCGATATAAGCTTTCCATACATGCATATGCCCAATGTTGCATGGTATGTTGATGTTAGAGGGATCAACTACTTTAATAAGGGGTGAGCCAAGGATATATGGTGTCTCAGGATCATCGAATAAATCCTTGTGATATTCCCATTCTTCCTTGGTGGGCAACTTACCAAAGTACTCTTCTACAGTTTCTACTTCCTCTAACTTTTCTCCCTTATTAACCTCAACTTCCTTAATTTCATCCCTAGGCTTGGTTTCTATTCCAACTTCATCCTTGTCACTTTCTTCTATATCTTTATCAATTGGCTTAATGGTGACAACATTGACAAAGTGGACGCGTTTGGATAACGAGGGGTCCTTAGTTTGGATTCCGCTATTGGTGTCCCTAGTGTCCTTCCTAGGTGTAGTTAACGCTTGGTTGTTGAGGGCTTTCAACAAGTTATCAATCTTATTGGTCATCTCCGTTTGTTGTTGATTGAATTCGGTTTCAAACTTAGCTATGCAAGCTTCTTGAGATGCCATAAACTTGAACATCAATCCTTCAAGGTTGTTGGTACTACCATAGTTGTTAGAAGGATTGTTGTTGAAAGTACGGTTAGAGGGTGGACCGTTTGGTTGGTAACGATTAGACGGATTGGAAGAATTTTTTTGGTTTTGTTTCCACCTAAGGTTTGGGTGATTTTTTCAAGAAGGGTTGTAGGAATCACCGTAAGGGTTTGGCTCGGGTTTGAAATTGTACCACTTATCTCCCGCTTCGTCGGTACGCGAGGATGTGTAGTCCGCAAAAGCTGTTCCGGGGAGTTCCACGCAATCACGAGTGTCATGGGGACCACTACATAATTCGCATGAAGAAGTGATTTTATTCACTTGGCTTAAAGGCTTAGGAGCTTCGTAAGATTTCATGAGAAACTTGACTTGGTCCTCAAGTTCCATGATCCTACGGTCGGGGGTGCTAGAATTGTTCGAAGGCAAAGATATTGCCTTGACCGTTTTGTTCAAATCACGGGGATCATTCCAACTTTCGTTGTCATAGAGAGCAAGATCTTCTATGAGTTCCCATGATTCTTCCGCACTTAGATCACGTAGCTTACTACCGGCCGATTGGTCAATGGTTCGCCTTGTGGAGAGATCGATATGGTCATAGAAGATTTGGACTTGGAGCCAAAGATCTATGCCATGATGAGGGACTTTTTGGAGTAAGTCCTTGAAATGAGTCCATGCTTCATATAGAGTTTCACCTTGACGTTGTTGGAACATCATGATATCATTTCTAAGCTTAGTAGTTCTCCCCGGTGGGAAAAATTGAGCAAGGAAACGAGTGGTGAGATCATCCCATGAGGTGATAGATCCCGCGGGTAAACATTCAAGCCATTGAATAGCTTGATCACGTAGAGAGAATTGGAATAGGCGTAATCGGGTCGACTCTCTAGTTGTAACATCAAGGTCTATAGAATCTACGATTTTAAAGAAGTCCTTGAGATGTTGATTAGGATCTTCGGAACGAAGTCCATGGAATGCACATCCGCTTTGCACCAACCGGATGGTGTCGGATCGCAAGGGGGACACATTGGCTCCTTGGGTGTGCTCAATAGTGTTTCGATAGCCTTGGTGGCTAGGTCGGGAATACTCTCCTAGGGTTCGGGGCCTAAGAGGTTGGTTTGCTAGTGGTGGGTTTTGTGGGTGGTCTTGTTGTGGTGGGTTCATGGGTTCAAAGATGTTACCACCTTCCATGATTTCGGATGGTAAAGATTACGAACAAAGACACGAAGAAATAAGATAGACTAAAGAAAACCTAAAAATAAAAATAAAATCTTACTAGAAAGGAATCTAGCAAGTAGACCTAATAAAGAGAAATTCTAACCTAGACAATAACTATTCCCCGGCAGCGGCGCCAAAAACTTGATGCGTGGGAATTGCACCAGGCTTTACCTCTCAAGGGATCTCGAGAAGCTTACAACCCCCACCAGGCAGTGTACCTGATCGTTGTAGTATAGTATAGTGACAAGTACCGGGGGATTGATCGTTCAACTCAGGAATAGTGTCGCTAGGATTAGAAAGCCTAAAAACTAGGTCTAGAGGTGAGGGATGTTTCTTTTTGTATTTTTTATATTTTATAAAAGCAATTAAAATCTCGGGTTTTTAGAGGAATGGGTGGAATTAGTTGCTAGTCAACTAACCCAATATCTAAGATGCAATCAAAATAAAACAACAAAAATGAAAATAAAGCTAATTAACTAGTGGTGTGAACAATAAATGGGAAAATTGTGTTTACTTAGATTTCATTACTCCCTAGATATCTTTTACATGTTGATAGTTTGTTACAGTTGCGTGGATGACGGGTTATATTCCTTAATACCAATCATGGGGTGGCGTACGTACTTCCCCAACTCTATAAGCTCCTACTTCACTCCTATGTCGAGCCTGCAAGAAGCTCCTAACATGGGATCACTAGAATTCGCTAATGCATTAAATACAACCATAAAAACCTTAGTACGCATTGGTTCATGTTTCTTAAGACGTTCAAGCAAGTTACATTATGGAAGTCTGCCAGTTTTCTTAAGCCTAACATCGAAATCATTCATCCGTAACAATTATAAACAAGCAATCAACCTATAATCAACATCTAGGTTTCATTACATCTAAGCAAACACACAAGAGATCTAGCCTAGCATGTTAAAATCAAGACAAGCGTAAGATATATTCAAACAACACATAGACATATTGAATGAATTGAAAGGATACTTATCTTAATTGAACATGAAGGGTTCCAAGGGGTGAAAACCCTTGAAAATACTGTAAAAGTCGAGCTATGGTTTGTTCAACTCGTCCCTAAAATTGTCCTCTCCTTAGAATGAAAATTACAAAGACTATATATAGATTTCCTAAGGTGACGGCGTCAAGAAGAAAACTCTGACGCCGTCAACCCGCCGCCAATAATATAATCAGACTGCCTAGATCCAGATCTGACGCCGTCATGTGTAATGTTGCTCTGGGCCGTCACCACTTTTACTCTTGACGGCCATGCTTTGACGCCGTCACATTTCTACTGGACCGTCACCACTTTTACTCTTGACGCCGTCATCAAAATGCTCTTGACGCCGTCAGGTACTGTTCCCATCAAGGAAAATTAAGACTTTGCCGTTTTCTTCACTTTTATGCTCCAAAAACGTCCAAAATGCTTCCTTTTCCAGAATTCACTCCAAAAGTACCTAAAATCACAAAAGGAACGATTTAGGGAAATATTTGATCGAATAAATTCAAATTCCGGCTTAAATGACCCCCTAAAAACGGATCATTTTTCGCCTCATCAGGTGGTCCTAGGGTTAATTCGCACGTGTATGGTGATATTGCTATCACCAAGTCACATCTCTAGCGACTTGCTTCCTAGGGTTAATTCCACAAGTCTCTAGGGAACAACCAACGCTAAACACTACGGGAACTAGAGTGTCCCAAGACTCGCCATGAAAGTATTCAAACAATAGATAATAGATGCGTAGAAAACTAAATCAAAACAATAACAATTTCATAACTAGGCTAACACCAAGAGGTGCTTAGCCACTAATATTCATAATTGCAGTAAAACAAGATTGTATTATTACAAAAGTAAACATGAATCGAATACAAAACAAGGGAATGAATAAACTTATGATTGGTGTGTAAATCCTCCCTTGGAAATGACTTCTATGAGACTAGAACTTCGTTCCTCCTGCTCCCTGAGTTTCTCCCAACTTCTGTGTGGTGAAAAGTGAATGAATAAACTCGGAATTAGGGCTGGTATTTATAGGCCCGACTTTGTTACGGCGTAGCTAATTGGATTGCGATGTCGTAACCTTTGTAAATTTGTGTTACGTCGTAGCTTGATCAAGTGCTACGGGTGTAATGTCTTGATAAGATACTTTCTACGACGTAGTTGCTAGGGTTGCTGCGCCGTAACTTCTTCCTTGACCTTGTTAGTTCTTCACTGCCTCAAATTGGGACCTACATCGTAGCTGGAGAGTTGCTTACTCAGTGGAGCCCTTTAGTGGACTTCTACGCCGTAGCCAGTGGATGGGCTACGCCGTAGTCTTCATAAATTCCTTCTTACGGTGTAGGTAGATGAACCTCTATGCCGTAATCTTCATAAAGCCTTGCTACGGCATAGGTAGATGAACCTCTACGCCGTAGTGAGTGCAGAATCCATAATTTCCACATATTTGCTCCAAAGTCCTTCCATTTCCGCGTATCTTCGTTCTTTTACTCATCTTCACCCTGAAACCAAAATAGGAAGAAATAAGAGTATATATTCTTCATATAAATAGAAAAGATGAGCATTTTAGGGGGGAAATTAACACTTAAATCATGGGTAAATTTGACGTCATCAGTGACTCCCCAGTGCCATTTTGAATCCACCTGAAAACAACCTGCCAAACTGCGGAAAGGCATGATCTCTGTCCTTGCCTTCTCTCATACCAGCACTGTAAGCAGAGGTGTTTGGGTGAGTCATTTCAGCTAGCAGTTCAGTCACCCGTCGAGCCACTTACTCCATCAGATTTTGATAAGCTAACGCTAGGTTGTGTGAAATTTGATTGTTAATGACGTGAATGGGGTTAATCAGGAGTCGTCCCTGGGGTTCAAGAGTAACAGTAGGTGGTGTCCGAGGGTTCACGTGATTCCCAATAGCAGGCGTCCATGTAGCTTGGCGCGTGTTTCTGTTCGATTCCATCGCTCTATATAATAGGAAAGTATGTATCATGAAAAATGAGAATGTATATATTACCAGGAAGCATAGATGTTGTAAATGGGGAGTCGAGATTAGCATTTATCACTATATAGGAACGCTGTTCCAATGAGCGATGGGGGTTTCAGCTTTACCAAAGGACCGAATACTTACTCAATCCTTAGGCTTTAGTAGGGGATTCTTGAAAGAATGCATTTAACGTGTAAGAATTCCATATGGGTTCAGAAAGATGACGATTTGGTCATTTCAAATGAGATAGAACGAGTGTCAAGTTTTTGACATTAGCTGATCGTGTGAATGTGATGTGGACATATGGATATGTCACTGTGCTAGGACTGAGTGGCGAGGATTGGATAGGGAGAATACAAGTCTATGACAATGGTGGTATATAATAATCATATTTCAGGGCATCACATAGTTTACAAGTCATAAGGGTGGGTCATACGCTAATAAATTTCCTCCGACACACTTATCGGCCCTATTGGGTTCGTCAACCCAATGAGTCCGATAACTGTGACGGTCTTGTTTATTAACGTTAAACCAACCCGTAACTCAAACCATAACATAAATCTTCCAAATCAATCATACCACATAATTCCAAATATATCATCAGCACAATTATCACATGATTCGAGATGCACTCAGAATCGCATATGTCTAAACATATATTCAAATAAGTTATTGCATAGTTCTCAACTATATCCAAATCAAGAAATTCATATATACCGCGTTACTCCAAACATGTTCAAAATCAAGCTCGTAGAGTTCTTAATATGCCATTCGATCAAGGCTTCCTGAAATTTCCAAATCATCTCAATCACATATCAGTCAATCAAGTACTACCGCATAAGTCATAGTGTGAAATCTTGATGCTTAATCAGTTTCCAATATCTAATCCTCCAAAACATAATCGCTTTGCATTCTTACATAGTTCCAAACTTAATTCGAGAGGCTTCTGCTTGGTAGGCTGGCATGTGTCGGTCGATGATCAATTTTTATGAAAGGTGGATATAGTTTAGGTTTTGAAAATCACCTAGTTCTCTATAACCTGGCTCTGATACCAATCTGTAACACCCCCAAAATTTGGTACAGCAGAAGACTTACAAGCTTTCGGGGTGCTACTGGGATTGGTATGCATAACACAAGTATAGCTAGATTGGAGAATAATTTTCATTACATAAACATCCCAAAACTTAGCTTAAAAGTTTACAAATAGTTAAAAGTGTAAAAGATAAGGCCCAAAGGATTTAAAAGATTGGTCCCCAATATAATATCAGAGGTTTTGTCGATCCAACGCCCATGCCAATTCGCCAAGCCTCCAATAGCTATCATCCATAAGCATCATCTTATTCGCCTGAGAAAACAAAAAGTCAGCTAACGCTGGTGAGTTCATAGGTTTAGTTTCCAAAACAGTTGTGGACCTGAAAAGTTATTTGCTATGTAGGACTAGAGGCAGATATTAATCGCAAAATTCACACCATTGGCCGCCCTACAAAAGGGTCCCATATATAATACACATCATTCGCTAATAAGTGGTTGTTGTGAGTGGGCCCCTCGACGGTCACTAGCCAGGCATACGTTATAGCAAGGAACCACCCATTGCTACCCTAACTAGGCCCGAGACAGATATCTATTCTTAGCTAGGTTCTAAGGCAGTCCTATTATAAGGCAACATCTACCGCATATCTAACCTTAACTAGCCAACATAATATAGCAAAACAAAAAGTTGAAGCAGGTCCGAGAAATAGTTTGCATGTTTTCTCTCCCAAATTTAAAAGCAACAAAGTTATGAGTAAAAGTGGGGCTATGAAACTCACCTCGATTCCAGCAAAGCACAATCACAAGTATATCAGAAGCAGACAAAAATCCAATCAGAAATAAGCTATAAACATCTAGATAGTCTCGGTACTAAGTTATCTTGGCACAGATAATCAACAAGAGCAGAGTAGAACAACAGCTAACAAGTGACGTCAACTACGGACTCAACACAACCTAATCACGTAAAATTTGACTTAATATTGTTTCTCAAAAGTTTAACGTATCCCAAAAGTTGCCGTATATTGATACGTGGGAATCGCACCAGGCTTTACCTCTCGAGGGATCTCGAGAAGCTTACAACCCCCACCAGGCAGTGTACCTGATCGTTGTAGTATAGTATAGTGACAAGTACCGGGGGATTGATCGTTCAACTCAGGAATAGTGTCGCTAGGATTAGAAAGTCTCTTAAACTAAGTCTAGAGATGAGGGATGATTCTTTTTGTATTTTTTGTATTTTATAAAAGCAATAAAATCTCGGGTTTTTGGAAGAGTGGGCGGAATTAGTTGCTAGCCAACTAACCCAAATAACTACTAATGCAATTAAAATAAAATAACAAAAATGAAATGAAACTAATTATACTAGTGGTGTAAACAATGATAGGGAAAGTTGTGTTTACTTAGGTTTCATTACTCCCTAGATATCTTTTACAGGTTGATAGCTTGTTACAATTTCATGGATGACGGGTCATATTCCATAATACTCGTCGTAGGGCCGTGTACAATATTCCCTAACTCTATAGGATCCTACTTCACTCCTATATCGAGCCGTTAGAAGCTCCTAACATGGGATCATTAGAATTCTCCTACGCATTAAATACAACCAAAAATCATAGTACACCTCTGATCATGTTTCTTAAAACGTTCAAGCATGTTACTAATGGAAGTCTGCCAGTTTTCTTAAGCCTAACATCGAATACAATCATCCGTAACAACTATAAACAAACAATCAACCCATAATTAACATCTGGGTTTCACTACATCTAAGCAAATACAAAAGAGATCTAGCCGAGCATGTTAAATTGAAGACAAGTGTAAAGATATATTCAAGCAACACATAGACATATTGATTGAATTGAAAGAGTACTTATCTCAAATAGAACATGAAAGTTTCAAAGGGTTAAAACCCTTGAAAAAGCTGTGAAAATCGGCCTAGGGTTTTTCCCTCAAAGTTGCACACTAATGAATGAAAATTGGAAAACTATATATAGATAATACAGGGTGACGGCGTCATGTGTAAACATGTGACGCCGTCAACTCGCCGCCTATAATGAAATCGAATTGCCTAGATCCACTTTTGACGCCGTCATGTGTAAATTTCTTTTTGGCCGTCACTAATACATGGACCATGACGGCCTTGGGTGACGCCGTCATCTCCTATGTACAAAACTCTCTGGATCGTCACGTGTATAGTCCACATCCACCTCTTGTATTACTCTTGACGCCGTCAGGTACTGTTCCCAGCTAGGAAAATTAAGATTTTTCCGTTTTCTTCACTTTTATGCTCCAAAAACGTCCAAAATGCTTCCTTTTTCAGATTTCACTCCAAAAATACCTAAAATGACAAAAGGAACGATTTAGGGCAATATTTGATCAAATAATCTCGACTTCGGGCTTAAATGACCCTTTAAAAACGGTTCATTTTTTGCCTCATCATATATCTTCCGTTTTACTTTCCAAAATATTTGTTTGAAAATAGTTGGTTATCGTTTGGTATTGTCGTGTGTGTGCTTTAGAGACATAGTCTCGACTCGATTGAATTCATGCCAAGCAAGCATATCAAGTATATCCACGTACGTACAAGTAAAGTAGCACATAAAGGCATGAAGTATCAATCAAGTCATGTAGTGCACAAATGCATGAAATGCAATGTTGCAAAAATCGGAAAAATCGGCCGATTAATCGCCGATTCCAAGGTAATCGGCCATAGACCTTGGCGATTTAGGCTAATCGGCTAAAAAAATCGGTCTGGAAAAAAATCGGCCAAAAATCGGCCGAATCGGTCAAAAATCGGCCGAATCGGTCAAAAATCGGCCGAATCGGCCAAAAATCGGCCGAATCGGTCAAATTTAAAAAAATAAAAATTTAGGCATTTTACTTAATTTGGGGATCGTTTATTTCACTTATAATGCACAATGGGCCTCATAATCAGAATTGAAGCCTTTTATTGAGGTTTGAAAACATAGAAGGCTTGAATCAGTTAAGATCTTTAGTTTGCTCTCCAGAAATTCCCAAAACATGCAGGAAATGCCAAACCGATTAATCACCGATTAATCACCGCCTTGACCGATTACAGGCTGCAGGGTGGTCGACCGCCCGGCTACCGATTCACGATTTTTGCAACATTGATGAAATGTCATACAAGTTAAGTCTTGTGTCAAGCTAAGGTCAAATGATATGACCTTAAGAGTCGATAAGTTCTCGTACGAAGGGTTGATTACTTATCAAGTTCGTGAACTTGATATGTTTAACCATTCTTCCGTTTACTTATTGATTCCAAAGTTATATCGTCTATATTAGTCATAAGATACATTTCTCATTAATATGGTTGCCCAATACACTTGTCGGGCTCCTATTGGGCTTGTTAGTCCAATAGGTCTGATAACCGTAGTGGCTTGCAATATTAATGTTTAACCGATCCGAAACTCAACATTAAATAAGGTGTAATAAATGCTATGAGGAAAATATATCATGTTAAACCGATCCGAAACTCAACATTAAATACGGTGTAATAAATGCTATGAGGAAAATATATCCTAGTTTTACGTGCACTCGAATATTTAATAACTCACGTCTAATAAACGTTTGTTTGCGAAACTCTTTATGCTTTATAAAAGAGAACACTCTTACATTAGTCGTAAAACCGATTTGTTTTTATAAATATAGTTAATAAAGTTTCCGATAATTATTAATCTAACTTAATAGTTAATAATTATTGATAAAGTTATTATATTTTAACTCATTTATTAATTATATAAGTGAATATATATATATATATATATATATATATATATATATATATATATATATATATATATATATATATATATATATATATATATATATATATATATAGGGTGAGGTTATTTTCAGAACCAAATAAATTGCGAGAACTGCGAGAACCGATCTTAGCCTTTAGATTAAATGATCAATGGTTGAGAATGCACATGGCATTTTTGTAAATAAATACAACTATTTCCTTGCATTTTTTTTTAAATTGAGGGTCAAAATAGGTATTCCACATTTCAAATGGAATGGTAACTGATTTCGTTCCAGTAACTCACCCACTTTATTCATTCTAAATCTGCTCCTAAATTACTCCGTATTTCACAATTTAAAAACACGTAGTTCTTATCATCTCTCGCATATAAAATCCCCAATAATTAGGGTTTGATCAAAGAAAAAAATTATCCTTTAAAAAAAATATACAATCGGTGGTTATTTTTGGTGAATAATGGAAGGTATTCTAATTCGTAATTTTCTGATTCTACCTTTTTTTAGTAGTAGTAGATGATAGTTTATTGTGCATTGATGTTTATTTGTGATTATTATATAAACTGATGATTTGTTTTGATTTGTATACGTTTTTTGAAAAATGCATGTGTGTTGATGACTTTGATTTAAAATTTATTTTGATGTTTTCTTGGTATCTGTTGTTGAAAAATACATGGTATATGTTTTGAACAATACATGGGTGTTGATGACTGTTAAAGGTTTTTTTTTTTTTTAATTAATTAATTTTTTTTTTTGTATCTGTTTTGATAAATTGTTGTTGATCATTTAATTAGATGAGTTTTGATTTTTCAGCCTTTTATAACATAAAATGTAATTATTTGGTATATGAAAGTGCATTTGTGTATAATATATTTTTAATACATTTGTGTTTTTACTTTTTAGTGGTAAATGGATTATAATGTGCACATGTGGTTTGCTATGAGGTAGGATTAGGATGTTTTTTTCTATAAAAATACATGTGTTTTGATGTGAGGTATACATGTGTTTTGAGAGAGGATTTTTAACTGTATTCTTAAAAATATACATTTGGGTTAGTTACTTGTGTTTGAAATATTATGTTGATTAAAAATATAAATGTGCGTCAAGCACTTATGTTTCAAGTTTGTATTAGTAAACATAGTTTTGTTAAAGTACATGTGTGGGAAATGCATTTGTGTTTTTGAGTTTGTATTGGGATAAGTAATACTAGTTTTTTTATATTACAGATGATATATATTGATGGCACAAAGTGTAATTCTTAGCCGTTTGTGCGAAAACGACCACCAACAACAGCATGGTCATTGGAGGCGTTAAGAGAAAAGGGAGGAAGCGGAAATAGATGCAGGTGGTTTTGGTCTAGGGGAAAAGGAACCTCCATATGAGGAAGAAGAGGATTATGGATTCCCGGAACACATAGAGGTAATATACAAGTAAATGTACATGTATAAGTATATGTTTGGTATTTGTTTTTAAACTGATATAAGTATATGCACATGTATATGCAGGGGTTTCTTTGGAAGCTGGGAAAGTATATAGAATCAATAAGAAAGGCTAGATCATGTTTTGATAAGACATTGTGTTTAGGAATGGCAGTGTTTCCAGAAAAAGAAGAGCTGAAAGAATTGGATAAGAAATATGTAGAAGGGTTGAGGCTGTCTAATGAGGTAAATTCTGGAAACGGTTTGAAAACAGGAAACACATATGCATATATGGGGCACAGATGGAAAGTGTTCATGTTAGTACGCCTTAGATACAAAAGGTGATTGGAAGATCAAGTGATGGTGTAACGGGTGGGGGTGGATTTGACATGCCTGAGTATGCGTTTGGACAAGAGACTCATGCTATTGTTATATCAACCGTTGATATGGTTACACGTGCAGCTAACAAAGGTAAGGAAGTGGCAACATCGTTTTCGAACCTGTTCAAGATAATCAACTTGGAAGAAGAGAACAAGAAGCAACTGCGTGTATGAAATCGCCATTCGTAGTTAGAGCTGTTGATTTTACTGTATTTAAAATGGGGCATGTTCAGACTTTAAATTTTTTATACTTTTAAATCTTTATTTACTTAATTACTTTATACATTGAGATCATTATATAATACGTGTAGCGTTCAATGCAGAACCAATTTTTTGTACAGAACTTTACAGAACCACTTTTGGACCAATCACAATTTAGTAAATTACTTTCTATTTATTTTATTCATCTTTTAATGGAAGGGTATATTTGGTATTTTACATATGCTAGAGATAACTGAAAAATATCCTAAAATCATGGAGAGGGTATATTTGGTATTTTACATATGTGTATGTTCTAACGAATTTGATGAGAAAGTGAACCGTGCACGTATGTTCTTGAATGAGTGCACATATGTTCTTGGAGTAGTGAACACATATTTTTGATTAAAATGCACATCTATACTTAACAAGATACATTTGTACTTGAATTGTATTTCATTTTATATATTATGTATACTATTTATGTTTTGATTTGTTATAAATTTGGAGGTTATATGTGTATGTTTAAGTTTTTTGTTATAAATTTCAAATATTCAAAGATGTACAACAAAAACATATATGCAATTACCATTTTAAGCAAAGCATATTTGCCAAACAATTGAAACATGTGTAAAAAAAAAAATAAAAAAAAAAAATAAATAAAATAACACACATATACACCTGTTTTTTCTCAAAACATATATGTTCGAAAAAAAAAATATTTTTTAATTCCGAAAATCAAGGGCATTAAAAGAAAAGTTTTTCTAATAACTAAAAAAAAAAAAAAAAAAAAAGTGAAAATGTATTTTACTATTATACCCTTTTTATTTAAATAAAAATATTTAATAATACTAAATTCTTATTGGTTCAAAGTGGTTCTGTAAGTTCTGTACAAAAAAATGGTTCTGCATTGAACATGACCCTATATAATACACATGTACAGGTCTCAGTAAACCAATTTTCTTAATACCGAATAAAAGATTACTGAATGAACAAAACTATACAACTTAATAATTTAAATTTAATAACCTATGGAATTTATTTGATTGCTAATGCCTAAATGAGTACAAAAATTAAGAAGTTATTTGTAGTCCTCGACTCCTTGTCTTCGTCGAGTATGCATATGTGTTCATCAATATGCATATATGTTCATCTTCATCTTTTTCACCAGTTGCATTTGCATATTTACATGATCGTTTTCATTCGTGTTCATCAATTTGCATATGTGCAACATCGTCGTTAACATGTTCATCTTCATCGTTTTCATCGCCTCTATCTCTTAATAAAATAAGTGATATTATAGTATCATCTTTTTCTTTTTTGCTCGTCAACATGCATACGTGGTGCAACGTCCTTAACGTGTTCATCCTCATTGCATATGTGCACGCCGCACGTGTGTATCCATCCTGCAAATTACCCTCATTGGCAATATAAATATCTATTATAACTACACAAATAGAGCAAGTTTTAACATCTTAATTTACAACACTTGTTAAACTTAATCAAAGAGATTACAAGGAATAAAATTTAGCACAAAAATAAATTATCAGGCCTACCAAAAACCTCAAGCACAACTAACCATTACTATCTTTTTAATAATAAAACAAATACTTAGACGCACATAATTTTTAGACAAAAACCATATATATTGGTTTAATTTATAAATTTACAAAACACATGTGCACTATTCACATCGCTCATCATACTCGAGTGTCTTAACCAGTCATTATATTAAAAACCTTTTAGACCTCCCCTCATTTAGACCCCCAGTGTAACCGGTCTAAATAGCGTTTTCAACCGGTCTAAAAGGTCTTTTTTGTAGTAGTTCTCGTACATGTAACCACAACCAATTAATAAACGAATAATTTAATCATAACAACTACAAAACACATATGCACAATGTATTTATGACTTGTGCACACGGGACCATATTATTGACTTCTTTGAGAAATTAATACAACCTTAAACAACAGAACACAAGTGCACCTTTAAATCAGAACTAAACATAAAACATCATTATATCAGAACTAAAAACATATATGCACTTTTAATATATTTAAACTCAGAAACTGTAAAAACACATATACACAGAAGGCATCAAATTCACAAAAAAAAGAACTGTAAAAACACATATGCACTCTTAATAACACATATATATTCTCAATAACACATATGCACACTCCTTTTATAGAATATATACCAGCCAAAACAACACATGTACACCACTTCATTTATTTAATATTAACCTTGAAAGGAACTCCTTGACTTGTTGAGGCCGGGTTGGGGCTGTTTATATTGAAGTGAAACTACTGGTAAATAAACATTCATCATCAATGGTCTCTTAAAGACAAACCAACTTAACATTAGTTGGTAGCTTGAATTTACTTGTAGAATTCAAAGTTTAAAAACAGCCACAGTAACATAAACTAGTTGATTAAAGGCGTTTAAAACTATTATTAAAACTAACTAATTAAAGTTTGAATCATGGGACTTGTGGTCTAGTAGTAAAGGCTTAAGTATTTAAGCGAGCCCAAGTGAGAGTAGTATCGGTTTGGGTGACCGACCGGGAAGTCCTCACTTGAGAACCACAAGCTCTAATGATATCAGGCGAATCAGGAATAGGAGTGGTGTTATCCCCTAAAGAGAGGCTCGCGGTTGGTGTTTCTACAATTAAAGTTTGAATGTTACATGTCTTTTAACCAAGCCCTTCACACAACTGCGTCAATCCCACGGTATCCAAAATAAATCACCCCAAATATCCAGTGCCACCAAAAACCATTAAAGGTTAATATATATGTAACTTAAATCATCAGAAAGCTAAGTATCCCATTACCAATTACACCATGCCAAATGTAATCTTTATTACCGATTAAAAATAGTACAAGTATGCGCATGTGTAATCTGGTAATTCGATAACAACAAAGAAACAAACACTTAACGGCAAGATAAATTTAAAATAAACTATAATATTGAAATTACCTGAAGGATCATGTTCATCAGAATTAACAATGTCATCAACGATTGGAGGTTGAATAACATCATTCGATTGGGTTTCAATAGGGCCTGAAACATTGGAATTATCTTCGGTAGAGTTTTCATGAGTGAAATTAATTGCGTTTTTTCTTTCTTTTTTTACTAAAAACTAGGTACAATTATGATAACATAACTGCTTTGATCGTGTCTTCCTAAATTTGTTAATGTACAATAATACTAAAATACCAAATCTACCCCTCTGAAAATAGGTTGGTAGAAAAAAAATGATAATTAATTATCTATAATATGATTGGTTATTGATAGTTCTCGCAGTTCTCGCAGTTTATTTGGTTCTGAAAAAAACCTCACACTATATATATATATATATATATATATATATATATATATATATATATATATATATATATACACATGTTTGACTTATATATATAGGTAAGTGAATCGTTATAATAATTTTAGGTTTAACGAGTTATTATTTATTCAAGTCCACGTGTCTGAGTCATGACTTCCTGGTCCACAATCATATAGTCTAATAGTCCATGTCACAGCGTTGTCGAAGTAACCGTTGACTACAAAGTCATGGTGACTCTAACTTTGCACAATCTCATAAGAAATCAAGCCTTAAATCCACAAATCACAACTTCAACATCAACATCATGAGGCCGTCTACGGCTCTCGTTTAACCTAAACTCCGTCATCCTAAACCATCACACAATCGGTTCCCATATACCAACTCCGTCATTCCAAACCCACACAATCGGTTCCCATATACCAAGCCTATTCCATACTCCAAGTCAACCAACTTTATGGCCGAGACATTTTGTCTCGGCTTTCCCTTCTCTCGGCCAAAAGCAACGACAACAACAACAACAATTTAACAACAACAAAATCAACAAAACAATAACAACATCAAGAGTAACCACGTGAAGCGGCCACAAGGACTATTGCCGAGACCTTAGGGTCTTGGCTTCACCTCTATTCGACCCAAAAACCCACGACCATGAGCCCTTTTGGGTCTCTTGTGGTTCGGCCAACAAACAAACACCCTCCAAAGTGGGTCAAACTCGATCCAAACACTACCATAACATCAAAAAAAACATGAACCAAGAATAATCATGAGTATCAAACTAAGCCAAAAACAAACTAAACACAACCTAGTCGTGGTCCTAACCCACGACCTTAATTAAATCCGAGTACAAACACACCCTTTTTGATACCAAACTTGTTTTGTTTCATGTTTTTATTAACCAAAATTCATTGTAAAAAACCCATCAAGTTTTGTACTCGAAATCAATAGATTTCATAAGTTTGACTCGCGTTTGAGTCAAACCTTCAAGAAAAACCCATTTTCTTACTTTTTCTTCTTAGATGTACAAGATTAGAACAACTAGAATGATGATAGGTGATGTTTGGGTGGCGGATTTGTACACGAATTGATGATGAAGAGTGTTTGGTGGCACGTGAATAGTGTCAAAATAAAAAGGAGAGTGCAACGAGTATTGTGGTGGTGACGGTGTAGTTGTGGAGATGGCGGTGTGGCGTGGTGGTGTAGTGGCCGGCGGCTAGAGAGAAGAGAGGAAGACATGAGTGAGGTTGAAGATGAAAAGTGAGGTGTAGGGTTAGGGTTTGTTTATTATTAGTGTATAGTTTGAGTAAATTGCACATAGGTCCTTGCTAGTTGTTTTGTGAGACTATGTTTATTGGTGACCTTTGGTGTGGGTTGTGGGTTGGGGTCACGACCGATTCTCCCCTTTCAACCAATCACAAATTGACATGTGGCAATCGGTTATGACTTTAGGTCACCAAGTGACCACAAATTGGCAATCTCTTGTGACCGGTTGTGACTTTAGGTCACCAATAAACATAGTCTAATAGGATGAAAAGTGCACCGCTTTTAGGGGATCATTTAAGCCCTAAGTCGATATTATTTGATCAAATATTGCCCTAAATCGTTCCTTTTATCATTTTAGGTACTTTGGACAAGAAATCTGGAAAAGGAAGCATTTTGGATGTTTTTTGAACGAAAAGTGAAGAAAACGGCAAAGTCTCCAAATCAAGCTGGAAATAGTACCTGACGGCGTCGCGTATTGCATGTGACGGCGTCACGTTATGGCAAGAAGGTGGATAAAAAGTATAACGAGACGCGCCAGAATGTTTTTGGAATTAACCCATGACGGCGTCACCAAGGCCGTCAAGAGCAAATACACACGTGACGGCCAAGAATGAATTAACACATGACGGCGTCAGATCTGGATTTAGGCAATACGAGAAGAATATTGGCGGCGAGTTGATGATGTCAGAATCATAACGTGACGCCGTCAGACCACAAAATCTATATATAGTTTTCTAATTTTCATGTATGAAGAGGAGAAATTTAGAGAGACTTTTGGGAGAACTTGTGGAGAAACCCTAGGTCGAATTTTACAGGGTTTCTCACCCTTTTATCATCCATGTTTTAATAAAGATAAGTCTTCCAATAATCATTCAATATGTCTATGTGTTGTTTGATTCTATCTTATGCTTGTCTTTACTTTAACATGTTAGGCTAGGTTTTCTTTGTGTTTGCTTAGATGTAATGAAACCTAGCTATTGATTATTGGTTGGTTGTTTGTTATTAATTGTAATGGATGAATGATATCGATGTTAGGCTTAAGAAAACTGGCAGACTTCCAATTGGTAACATGCTTGAACGTCTTAAGAAACATAAATCGGATGTGTACTATGATTAATTGGTTATATTTAATGCATTAGTAACTACTAAGGAGGCCATGTTAGGAGCTAGTAGTCGGCTCCATATACGAAGAGGTAGAAGCTTGTAGAGTTAGGGAAGATCGTACACGGCCCCACGAATGGTATTAAGGGATATAACCCGTCATCCACGCAATTGTAACAAACTAATCAACTAGTAAAAGATAGCTAGGGAGTAGTGAAACCTAAGTAAACACGTTTCTCTTATTATTGTTTTTCTCCAAATTTACTTTCTTGTTATTTTATTTTCATTGCATTTGTAGTTATTTGGGTTAGTTGACTAGCAACTAATTCCGCCCACTCTTCCAAAACTCGAGATTTTTTACTTGCTTTCTAAAAAACTATAAAAGTACAAAAAAAAGCATCCCTCACCTTTAGACCTAGTTTAATTAAGTTTTCAATCCTAACGAACACTATTTCCTATGGAGAACGATCAATCCCCCAGTGCTTGCCACTACATTATACTACATCGGTCAGGTACACTGCATAGTGGGGATTGCAAGCTTCTCAAGATCCCCTGAGTGGTAAAACCTTTTGCAAGGTTGCAAAACCACGCATCAAGTTTTTGGCGCCGCTGCCGGGAAATAGTTATTGTTTAGGTTGAAATTTCTTTTTATTAGGTCTACTTGCTAGATTCCTTTATAGTAAGATTTTTATTTAATTTTTATAGGTTTCTTTTGTCTATCTTATTTCTTCGTTCCTTTGTTTGTAACCGTTACCATCCGCCATCATGGAAGGTGGTAATCTCTTTGATCCTGCCAACCCACCACAACAAAACCACCCACAAAACCTACCACAACCAAACCAACCTCCTAGACCCCACTTTAGAAGAGTACTCCCGTCCTAGCCACCAAGGCTATCGAAACACCATTGAGCTCACTCAAGGAGCCAATGTGTCTCCCTTGCGATCCGACGCCATCCAGTTAGTGCAAAGCGGATGTGCATTCCATGGACTTCGTTTCGAAGAACCTAATCAACATCTCAAGGATTTCCTCAAAATCGTAGATTCCATAGATCTTGATGTTGAAACTCGAGAGATGACCCGATTGCGTCTCTTCCAATTCTCTCTACGTGACTAAGCTAGTCAATGGCTTGAGCGTCTACCCGCGGGATCCATCACCTCTTGGGATGATCTCACCACTCATTTCCTTGCTTAATTTTTCCCACCGGGGAGAACCACCAAGCTAAGAAATGACATCTTGATGTTCCAACAATGTCAAGGTGAAACTCTCTATGAAGCATGGACTCGTTTCAAGGACTTACTCCAAAAAGTCCCTCATTATGGCATAGATCTTTGGCTCCAAGTCTAAATCTTTTATGACCATATCAATCTCTCCACAAGGTAAACCATTGACCAAGCGGCCGGTGGCAAGCTAAGTGATCGAAGTGCGGAAGAATCACGGGAACTCATAGAAGATCTTGCTCTCTATGACAACAAAAGTTGGAATGATCTCCGTGATTTGAACAAAATGGTCAAGGCAATATCTTTGCCTTCGAACAATTCAAGCACTCCCGACTGTAGGATCATGGAACTTGAAGACCTAGTCAAGTTTCTCATGAAATCCTACGAAGCTCCTAAACCTTCATGCCAAGTGAACAAAATCACTTCTTCATTCGAATTATGTAGTGGTCCTCACAACACTCGTGATTGCATGGAACTCCCCGAACAAGCTTTTGCGGATTACGCATCCTCGTGTACCGACGGAGCGGGAGACAAGTGGTACACTTTCAAACCTGAGCCAAACCCTTACGGTGATTCATACAATCCTTCTTGGAGAAATCACCTGAACCTTAGGTGGAAACAAAATCAAAATATGCCCCAAAACAATTCTTCCACTCCACCAAATCGCTAACAATCAAACGGTCCACCCCCTAACCGTACTTTCAACAACAATCCTTCCAACAACTATGGTAGTACCAATTATCTTGAAGGGTTGATGTCTAAATTTATGGCATCTCAAGAAGCTCGTATAGCTAAGTTTGAATCCAAATTCAATCAACAACAAACGGAGATGACCAATAAAATTGACAACTTGTTGAAAGCTCTTAACAATCAAGTGTTGACCACGCCAAATAAGGACACTAGGAACACTAATAGTGGAACCCAAATTAAGGATCCCTCATCATCTAAGCATGTCCACTTTGTCAATGTTGTTACTATTAAGCCAATCGATAAGGATAAGGGAGAAGAGAATGTAGATATGGTTAGAATTGATAGTGAATCTAAGAAAGAGGATAATAAGGAAGGGAAGGTAGAGGAAGCAGAGAATGTAGAGAACTATTTCGATAGGTTACCAACTAACGAAGAACGCGCATACCATAAGGATTTATTCGATGACCCCGAGACACCATACGTCTTAGGTTCACCAATCATCAAAGCAGGTGATCCCTCTAATATCAATATACCATGCAACATTGGGCATGTGCATGTGTGGAAAGCCTACATCAATCTTAAATCTCTTATAAACCTTATGACTAGGCTCCATTATAATTTGATAATGAAGAAGCAACTCGGACCTAGGATATTTCCCAACACGGGTTGGATGAGTAACTTTGTAGGAAGAGTAAAGGGATTGTATGTGCTTGTAGGAAATTTCACATATGTTACTGACTTTGTGATTGTAGAAGATATTCGTCCGGTAATAGATAGTTGCCTAACTCAAGTAGTGTTTGGAAAGCCTTTCATTGAAGCCTCGAAAATGAGTTACGACACATCTTTAGGGATAGTTAGATTCAAGGACGAAACCGATGAAGTAGCCTACCAAATGCCATATAAGATAGATCAATACCGAATTCTATCGGATCTAGAGAAAGAGCACAAGCAAGCGGTTTACTATAGGAATGACAAGGATAGACGTAAAGGAGTAGACCATGTAATGAGAAAAATACTTGGCTTCTACAAAGAATGCTTGCAACTAGGTCCGGAATATAAAACCAAACCCGAGGATGACCTAGAACCCGTGACTAACGACGAGGTCACGTAATTTCCCATGACCTTGAGTCTAGCTACAAGACTCGTAAATAAAGAAAAGCGCTTCTTGGGAGGCAACCCAAGCTTTAGTTGTTTGTTTGTTTGATTTTATTTGTTTCCGTATGCATGCTTTATTTTTATTGTTTGTGGCTCATGTTTCAAAGTAAATTGTGAAAATGCTTTATTTTGTCTTTAACTTCGTCTTGATTACATATAAAGGTATTTCGCAAAAGATAAGTGTAAGGGAAATCTAAATTTCTTTCTAAGAACGAGCTTGAACATGAATCACAACGATATTAAACGAATGTGCATATTAGTATTTGTGTAAGTCAAATGCTTGTATTTAGTCATAATGATGTTTTGCAGGATTTCCAGGAATTAAGGCGTGAGTTTTTCCAAAAATTTTTTGAAAACTTAACATGAGATTTCTGTCAGAGCACTCTGACGGCGTCAGGATTATAACCTGACAGCGTCAAGTGTAAAATTCTGTAAATTTTGTGAGTTTTGTTTTTCTGCCGGAGTCGTATAGTTTTTGTTAAATCTATAGTTTTATAAACTCCAGGAAATCTGCAAACATTCATTCCAGAAGCATTATATCTTAATTTGCTTTCTAGGATTTTAGTATATATAGAGTTTGCCGCCGATTTTACGCGAGGTTTACCATGATTGTTTTCTCAGGTTTAACAGGTTATATTGGACAAGAAGATGATTTATATTTCTGGAGGGAAGCTTTCAACGTTCATTTTCTTGGAGGAGGATCTAACCATGTTATCACATTATCCACACCGAACGAATCAGGGGAGTATTTGTTTCATTCTTTTACCTTCGTTACTTTTACATCCTTTTTATTGAACATTGGGGACAATGTTCAGCCTAAGTGTAAGGGGAGGGTAAATGATGATACCTTAGAGAATGCAATTGCACTTGAGTTTGTTTGTTCAATTGTAGGTGTGTAATAAAACTAAGAGAAATACTTGTTAGGGCAATTTTTTATGACATTTAGGAGTGAAGCTTTAGCCTTAATGAGCATCTCATGGATAGGAGTTGTATGACTAGCACAAAAAAACCGTACCACTCAAAATTTTCCACCCCAAATATGTGAGGTTCACCCCTAGATTTGTTAGGAAAAGATGCTTATGAGTGTACCGGTAGTATTTAGATTCTAGAACTTGCGTTAGTGATGCATCCCGAGACCGCATGTGAGACTACATTCGTGTAGTTAGGATTTACTACATGATACGAGGCATTAGGATAACCCTTGTGTTAAACCCGTATCATAATTACTTGACCAATAAAGTCAAACTACTTGACTAATAAAGTCAATTAATTTTTCCCACACCTTTGCGATGTACTCATTTTTAGTACACGATACCCCTAGTACAACCCTCCGAGCCTATCTTTTTCTTTTCTAACTTTAAGCATTTTACTTAAAGGAAGAATTTATTTACAATCCACCCCAAATGTGCAACCAAATCGGCTTTGCCTTCCTTGTATGCACTCATCTTTAGTGCATTATTGTTACATGTTTAAACCCTTAGTTAATTGTCTAATTGATTACATGGTTGCTAAGTTGAGTCATATCTTGTACATATTGTTTTGGGACGATTGAGACTCATGGGTAGAGTACTATTGTTATGGAGTATTGGGGAAGACATCAATTGTAAACTCCCGTAAATTTCCATATAAATAATAAAAGTAAATCAAAGACTAATATATCATTTTGTTAATTAATAACATTTTTACCAATAGCAATTTTTTTTATATATTTTATTATCAAATATGCTATGTTACTTAAAATCACTACGATATTCATGATTCTTTTTGCTTGGAACGATGCTCACACATGTACCACTATAGTCTAAAATCGCGAGAATATTAAAAATTTCTTTTATTTGTTACGAACCTGCATTTTCTGACATTTTTCAAATTTACTATTCATCAGTTACTATTCACAAAACACTATTCATCGTTTTTGGAGTCGGTTAGTGATATCGAGATGTTCTTCAAAAGTTTTACTATTCACGGTACACTATTCACAAAACACTATTCACTCTCGGACTCACGTAAACATTTCACTAAATCTTAACTAAACTTTTGAAATTATAATTAACTTTCCTAATCAAATTTATTTTTACTAAACCTAATTACACTAACCGGACCCTTAATTATTTCCTTAGCCCATTTCTTTTCTCGGCCTGTTACTATTCCTAGCCCAAAACCAATTTAGCCATTTTCCTTCTTTTGTTTTCATTCCACTCGACTAGTACCAACTAGAAACGAGCTTAGTATGCTCAAATCTTACACACGACACACACTTATTTTTACACATACTCATTACTCCCCTAGCCAACATATAGAGTGTCGAATTTTAGTTCCCCACGTTGAGTCTAGCTACGATTTTACGAGGCAAAGCTTATGTCCCAAAAACGATTTCATAAAATTTCACCTAATCCAAAACTTAATCATTTTAACCCATGTTTGTTTCTATAATTTCCCTAAATCATTTCTAAACACAAACTAGTGTCTAAATATTTCAAAGTTATCAAAAATATCAAGCCATGCCGATTTACAAATCGGTGTACTAAAAGAAATGGTGGTCGACATTGCATGTTTCATACAAACAAGTACTTCCTTAATTCAAGCACACTCCATCTCATATTTTATTCATCTAGGACAAGTACTACAATCTTATTAAAATGCATTTCACAAGTACGGGTTCATTTCATAGTTTCAATGCACACGTTTCCTTTGAGTTTTGAGAATGTCGACCATAAGAAACCAAAAACATGAAGTATCATATTCAATCATACAACTTTAGGACTTTTGGGATACAAGTAACTATCCAATCACATTAAATCTTATACACTAGAACACACTAGCAACCATATATAAATCCCATGCATGCATGCTTGCGTTTTCTACTTCCATGCAAACCAAAAATCACCAAATATTTCTAGTTAGTAAAGTTAGGTATTGGGTCGAAGCATTGGGTAGAAATTCAAGGAATTCGTGTGGGTTTAGGAGAAGCAAATTGTTGTTTATGAACCTTGGTCGAGCACACATACACACTACGTACTCATCTCACTCACTTCTCGACTCTACGTCTTGTTTTACCCACCATTTTGGTGTCGTAAGTTACTAACAAACTCTTTTCAATAATTATATAAAACTTTCAATTGCATTATTTTTATACGCGACACACACAAATGCACCTCATTATTTGAAAACTAAATAAACGACATATATATATTTTACGTTCGTCTATATATTTCACACCTTCACAAATAAACTATGTAGAGTTTTGAAACTAAAAAGCTACGTACGAACCATTTTGGAATACATTCCTAGCATACCACAACAAGTATGAAAAACTCTAAAATTTTTCTAAAGTCTTTTGTTTTATAAAAACTTGCTCCATGCTACCCATGAAACGCACGTATATTTTTAAAATTTACTTAACGAGCATGCCATTTTATTTTACAAACTAATAGACCCCATGTCAAACAATCATTTTCGTATAAAAACTTTGTAATAAAAATCACGTTTGGACCTAGTAAATGACCAAAACCAAATCGACATAGGAGCTAGTTTTGAAATTTTATAATGATCGATTGGGCCTTAAGGCCCAATCATTTCAAAATAAGCCGAGCAAATAAGCTACGGCAATAAGCAGTTGGGCAACGTTTTTATACTCCTAACCTTAGCCCAAAACAAAGCCCAAAACCCTCGTAGGCCCATTGGATTTAAAAACACTAACGGGCTTAAGATTTTTCGTTAAAAGCCCATAAGCTATCAAACTAATTTTTCGAACTAATAAGCTGTTAGGATAAGCTCAATAAGCTGTTTTGAAACTATTTAAGAAATAAAAACATTAAGTTTTGAAAATTGTGAATTTTGGACTAGATTTGCAAAATTTATGAAATTCGGGTCAAAAGTGTAAATTTTTCAAAGTTGTGGTGAAAACTGCCATTCCGTAAAATTTAGGATAAAAAAAACTGATTTTTATAAAATTTAGGGTGAAAAGTGTAAGAAATATAAAATTTTGGACGTAAAATGTAAATATATTTAATTTTGGACTAACGGCGTAACGCTAACGCCGTTAGGGTAAAAAGTGTAAATTTTTAGAAAATACAAGGGCCATATATATAAAATTAGTATTTTTATTTTTACTTTCCATTTTTACAAATTCACGTAGCGACGTTACGTTTATTTTCAAACTATTATTATTATTAAACGTTACGTTTATTTTCAAACTATTATTATTATTATTATTATTATTATTATTATTATTATTATTATTATTAAACGTTACATCTATTTTCAACCTATTACTATTATTATTATTAAACGTTACGTTTATTTTCAAACTATTATTATTATTACTATTATTATTATTAAACGTTACGTTTATTTTCAAACTATTATTATTATTACTATTATTATTAAACGTTACGTTTTATTTCAAACTATCGTTATTATTATTATTAAACCTTACGTTATATTTATATATATAACTAAACTAAACGAACAATATACTATAAAAACCAAAAGTTTTACTAACGTTAAATAAACAAATCACGTATTCAAAAACTACTCGCGATTAAAACATTAGGACTACCAAACACTAAAACTTGCCATATATTATCTAGGTCGTGTGTGGAGCCGTTCCCATTATTGCAAACTGAGTATCGATATTTTTATTCACTAAACCACTAAGGTGAGTTCATAGCCTCGCCTTTACTTGTTTAAATGTTTTATAAACCCTGCGAGGGAGATACATGCTAGTTTTTACAAACTGAACACAAGTATTTTCTTGGTATGCTTTACCTGATCTCGTTATTGCTTAAGTACCTTTTTGCCAAAAGCCCCTCATATCATGAGCCTTAGTCACCCAGAGAGGTGAACGTAAATAATTGTGGATAGATCTATTAGGGATTGACAATCCCCGTTTGGGAGTTGAGAAAACAACCAAACACACTTTATTTGAAATCTAATAGGTTACTGGCAAGAACCTATCCCGAGGGCCCCTGTTACTATAATCCGTCATTCGTGATGAGATCTGTTAATCGGCTGAGTGTCATGAGCTTAATGCAATAACAACCGTTTTTAACTTATAATTGTATGACGGTGCAATTATCACTTATAGCTTGTGTTCAACTTTTAAACTTAAACCTATGAATATCACTCAACTTTTGTTGACTTTTAGCATGTTTATCTCAGGTCTATAACGAGCAAGGATGGGACGGAAGAGCACGTAATTTTCACAAAGGCTATAAAATTTTATTATCATTCGAAAACCTATTTAACAAATTTTAAAACCACTGGGACCTCATTTTTAAAACTCTGATATTTATAAAAAAATTCGAATGATAAATATTTTAGAAAATCATTTTCTACTGAAAAACTATGAGCTGTGAAGTAACACCCAATCTTTATTCCGCTGCAAATATTTTAAAATTGGGGGTGTTACATCAATTATTACCCCCATATGTGCGCTAACACTTAAAAAGTACTCCAAGTGTTTTGATTATCTTAATTCGAGTCATTATAATAGTTAATTGTAAAAGTATGTAAAAGTTCAAGTGTAAGGGGAATGCAAATCCCCTATGCTGTATTATTTTGGATGGTAGGGTAAGAGTGTATGCAAAAAATAAATAAATAAATAAAATAATAATAATAATAATAATAATAATAATAATAATAATAATAATAATAATAATAATAATAATAATAATAATAATAATAATAATAAATAGAGAAAGAAAAAGAAAAACATACGAACTACCATCCCGTTTCCTTTTATGTTTTTGTAGTTTTCATTAGCTTAAGTCAAGTCAAGTCGAGTCTTGGCTTAGCAACGCCACATTGGACATGTAATTGACCAAGATGATTAACTCGCCACCAGTAAAGATTGCCTTTGTCCAACAAAACCGTGTTTATCATATCCCTACACCTCACGTTATAACCCTTTAAAAGACCTCTTTGATAGTTTATCCTAGGTGCTTACGCCAAGTGGTGGAGGTTTGATCCTTTCCCAAGCCTATGGTAATCATTGTGCTATGACAGGTAATGAGAGATATTTTCCATTTTCATATTGTGATATATACTTTTATTACACCCGAGAGATGTGAGTATCTAAACACTATTTGTGAGATGCTAGTGTATAATTTTCGTGCTTGTTTTGGTTGAAGTAGAATGATTATTTGTTGTAATTACTTTTATATTAGTGTTAAATGACCCCTAGCTTGTATTTTGATTAGAATAAAAGCGCATTTACTTGAGGAGAAGCAAATCTCAAGTGTAAGGGTATTTGATGAGATGAAAAGTGTACCGCTTTTAGAGGGTCATTTAAGCCCTAAGATGGTATTATCTGATCAAATATTGCCCTAAATCGTTCCTTTTGTCATTTTAGATACTTTGGAGAAGAAATCTGTAAAAGGAAGCATTTTGGACATTTTTGGAGCGAAAAGTGAAGAAAACGGCAAAGTCTCCAAATCAAGCTGGAAATAGTACCTAACGGCGTCACGTATTGCATGTGACAGCGTCACGTTATGGCAAGAAGGTGGATAAAAAGTATAACGAGACACTCCAGAATGTTTTTGGGAATTAACCCATGACGGCGTCACCAAGGCCGTTAAGAGCAAAAACACACGTGACGGCCAAAAATGAATTAACACATGACAGCGTCAGATCTGGATCTAGGCAATACAAGAAGAATATTGGCGGCGAGTTGACGGCGTCAGAATCATAACATGACGCTGTCAGACCACAAAATCTATATATAGTTTTCTAATTTACGTGTATGAAGAGGAGAAATTTAGAGAGACTTTTGGGAGAACTTGTGGAGAAACCCTAGGTAAAATTTTGCAGGGTTTTCACCCTTTTATCATCCATGTTTTAATAAAGATAAGTCTTACAATAATCATTCAATATGTCTATGTGTTGTTTGATTCTATCTTATGCTTGTCTTTACTTTAACATGCTAGGCTAGGTTTTCTTTGTGTTTGCTTAGATGTAATGAAACCTAGCTATTGACTATTGATTGGTTGTTTGTTATTAATTGTAATGGATGAATGATATCGATGTTAGGCTTAAGAAAACTAGCAGACTTCCAATTGGTAACATGCTTGAACGTCTTAAGAAACATGAATCGGATGTGTAATACGATTAATTGGTTATATTTAATGCATGAGTAACTACTAAGGAGGCCATGTTAGGAGCTAGTAGTCGGCTCGACATAGGAAGAGGTAGAAGCTTGTAGAGTTGGGGAAAATCGTACATGGCCCCACGAATGGTATTAAGGAATATAACCCGTCATCCACGCAATTGTAACAAACCAATAAACTAGTAAAAGATAGCTAGGGAGTAGTGAAATCTAAGTAACCACGTTTCTCTTATTATTGTTTTTCTCCAAATTTACTTTCTTGTTATTTTATTTTCATTGCATTTGTAGTTATTTGGGTTAGTTGACTAGCAACTAATTCCGCCCACTCTTCCAAAACCCGAGATTTTTACTTGCTTTCTAAAAAACTATAAAAGTACAAAAAGAATCATCCCTCACCTTTAGACCTAGTTTAATTAAGTTTTCAATCCTAACGAACACTATTCCCTGTAGAGAACGATCAATCCCCCAGTACTTGCCACTACACTATACTACATCGGTCAGGTACACTGCCTGGTGGGGATTGCAAGCTTCTCAAGATCCCTTGAGAGGTAAAACCTTTTGCAAAGTTGCAAAACCACGCATCATTTTGTTTATAAAAAGGGGGTCGAGTTAAGGACTAGTGGAATTATTTTTACAATCTCACTCGGGTTTACTCGTTTTTAAACCGTGAAAAATATTAAACGTCACCAATAATGCTTTTTATACTCACCGTTAGTTTTAGAAATGTTTTTCCACGAGGTTTGATAATAAATACGTTTATTTAGTAAAACTGAATTGTTTCTTACTCATTCTCGTTTTATTGGGTCTCCTAGTGCCAGAGTCGCGTAGTGCCTAAATAAAAATATATCATCCAACTATCATTCTAAAATATTAAGAAAGTAGTCCCAAGTTTAGTAACGATTTATTTTTAGTTATTACTCAGTATTTTAAACATAGTTCTCAAATTTACCATTTGTCACACGTAGATCATGTAGTAATTCTTCAGAGAAGGAGGCACCAATAGTTTTATTTGAAGATGATGCAGCTTGTATTGCTCAACTTAAGGAAGGTTATATCAAGGGCGATAGGATGAAACATATTTTACCGAAATTCTTCTTCACTCATGACTTACATAAGAATGGTGATATTATTGTTCAACAAGTTCGTTCATGCGACAATTTGGCGGATCTATTTACCAAGGCACTTCCTACCTCAACATTTAGGAAACTAAGTCACAACATTAGGATGCATCGACTCAAAGACCTCAAGTGATATAGTCATCAGAGGGAGATAATACAAGCTGCACTCTTTTTCCCTTAGTCATGGTTTTGTCCCACTGGGTTTTCCTGACAAGGTTTCTAATGAGGCAGCAATTACTAAGTGTATTAACAATATGGACATCCAAGAGGGAGTGTTATGGATCATTATTTTGTGGATGTCCATATAACTAATAAGAGGCCCATGGCCCAATTAGCTATTAGTGTTTTTACCCTAATATTATCTTATATATACCCTTTGTATTCCCTAAACATGATTATCAATTCAAGAATATTTTCATTCTCTCAATTCTTGTTCACAACACCAAAGAATTATTAGACCTCTAATTCAATTTTAAATTTTTTTCTTAAACAATCCACCTACTTTCAACATAACTTTTCTTTTTCATATTTTTCATTCATTTTACATTTTACTAACATCTACAACATTAATATCCCAAAATTTCTTCTTCCTTTAAAACCCACTTACTTTTAACATAATTTTTTATTTCACTTTTATTTTTCATGCATCTTTCCAACAATTACGATACTAATATCCAAAAATATTAGTTTTCACTTATTAATGGGTTAATTCCATACATACCCAACTTAAACACCATAATGTCATATTTAACCAAAACATGTATTAAGGCTTCATGGTCATGAGCTTAGTGCAATAGTAATACTTTTCTTTGATATTTATAATAGTCACACACGAAAATCTTGTGGTTTAAACTACTTTTACTTAAACCTATGAATTCACCAACTTTATGTTGATATTTTAACATGTATTTCTTAGGTTCTTGATTTCACTAGTTGTACTGCATGGAGCATAGCATGAAGTTGCATTTTGGGATTTGATTATGACGACGACCGTTGCATTACTTATCGTTCAATTGCAAAGCAAATACTTCAATATATTTGTGAAACTTATGTGCTATATATTGTAAAACATTATTTCTTTGATCGAACGTGTACTTTTTCAAACGACTCATTTAGAGGCCGTTCTTTATATCTTGTGTCTTTTGTAACACCCCCATTTTCAAGATTCGCATCGGATTTAGGATTGGGGTATTACTTCATGGAATCACAGTTACAGTAATAGAAAACGACTCGAAAGAGACATTTTTAGAAATTTAGTTATCATTCATTTAATTATCAGAGTTTTTATACTAAAAGATATACTTTTACTATTGATGAGGTCCCAAAGTATAGGTCTTAAGTTATGTTTGAATGATAACCGATTTGAAAGTCCTCCGAGTTCAGTGCCTCCTTCTGCCATATCTCTGTAGAAGTGATATACCTAGAATACATGCTTAAAAGTCAGCACTAGGTGTTGAGTGAGAGTCATAGGTTTAAGTGTTAGTGAATACAAGTTCCATGGTTTCTGTTGTTACACCCATCTGGGAAATGTTGTGTGTGTGTGATAATTGTGATGCATGCACAATTATCAAGAGTGGGGTGTGTTGCACTAAGCTCATGAACCACACGTTAACAGTCCAGGTCATGGGGGGTCTGCAGACCAACCATGAGGGGACGGGAAGGATAACTTGCCAAAGTTAATCCTTTAGTGGGTTCAAATATAGTACTTATTGATACCATCCAGAAAGATGTAGTATCAACGGGAGTTGTCAAACTCCAATAGATCTATCAACTATATTCGCGTTCGCGTGGGTAAAATATCCCAAATGATTAGATTCATGAATTTTAGTTATGTAGTGGTGGCAAATAGTTTACTCATGCAACAACAAAAAAAAGACTTGTATTCGGTTTTAAGTAAAGCAAGTAGCGTGTATCCCCCTCACAGGGTTTGTAAAGCATTTAGAGTGAAAGTTTAAAAAAAGATGTGAGGCTACGAAACTTACAGAAAAAGAGTGTGAGGCTATGAACTCACCTGGGCTTAGGGAAATCTAATTGATGCAAAAAGTAACTCGGGAACTAGACTGCCTTACTCACGTATCCTGGTGTGTTGTAGGTTTGGATGTATGTCAAGCTTTAGTTATCTTGTTTAAGTTTTTTAAGTAATCATTCTTAGGTTCTTTAATGTTTTAGATATAACATAACAATGTTCGGGCCATCACAATCCAGAAGTATATGACTCCTCACATGAAGCTCCCTACTATTGTATTATGTTATCAACATAATACCGTTCGGGCCATCATAATTCAGAAGTTAATACTCCTCACATGAAGCTCCCTACTATTGAGCTATGTTGTTATTAAATTTAGTTATAACATAACACCGTTCAGGCCATCATAATTGCCATCATAATTCAGAAGTACATGCAATAATCGTTTGAGGAGCTAGGGCACTTTAATTCGTAAACCCAACAAACTCGTCAAAACGAAATATCCACATGGTACTCCTCACATGAAGCTCCCTAGTATTGTGTTATGCTTCTAAATTTAATTAAGTTTTATATTTATATAATATTTTCACTTTATATCCTTATAGTTTATATATTTACACTTTCTACTTTATACTTTATTATACTTATTACTTAAGTTTTTAACTATCTAAACTCTTCCTAACTAGTCCCTATACCTCTATATTTTAGAAAAATGACAAAAATGACCCTTGGACTTATAAGTTTTCTATATTCACCATTTATACCCTTAACTTTATAACTTTTGCAAAACTAGGCCTTTTAAGTTTATAACTATTTAACTTTTTATCCTAGGGTTTTATAACTTTGCAAAAAGGGTCCTTGTACTTATAACTTTTAAGAAATGTCAAAAATAGTCCCTAGACTTAATATTTTCAGAAAGTTACCATATATACCCCTATGCATGGAAAACTTTGCATAACTAGTACTAAATTCTAGTAAACTATATTTTTATAAAGCAACTAAGTTTCTAAGCTTATGTTTAGCTAATATATGTTCAAATAAGTCACCTAATTCAGATTATAGCATGTAATAGAGCAATTTAGCATATAAAAACACAATTTTCTAGATCTAGGGTTTTGAAATGAAAACTTCTAAAATAAATTGATTAAGACTACCCTATGGTTTCTAAGGCATGTTCTAAGTGTCCTAGGTCTGTACTAAGGCTACTAGATCAAAAGTTAAGGCTTACCTAGGTCGTGTAAGGGGTAACGAGGGTGCTAGGGTTTCTCTCGGCCAAAACTACTTCGACAAGCATGCAAGACCTACACCACTCGACTTATAAGTTTCCTAGAGCTCTTGTATTACTACCAAGAACAGAGATATTGAGGTGAAGAAGTGAAGAGAGGGGTGAGTTGAAATGAAAGAGTAACGAGCCCTTTTATAGGGTCGTTTGGATTAGCAACCAAGGAAGGAGAGGAGGAGGTGTCGAGAGGGGGGGGGATGACTAAGACAAGATAGGAGGTGAAGTGGTGAGGCTATGGGGTGACTAAGGGTGGCTAGGATTAGGTCGGGGGCGGTGTAGGGTGGTGTAGAGGTTTTTTGGACGCGAGTTTGTTTTGGGGTGACAAGGAGGTGATGAGGCCTCCTTGTGGAGGTTTTATGGCCACAAGGTGGTAGGGAGGTGCTTGTAAGCTGCTTAGGGGGTCTAGGGTGGTGATGAGGCGGTTTAAGGTGGTTTGTGGTGGTAAAGGGTGCCTTGTGGTGGTTTTGGTCAAAGGTGGTGACAAGTAGGTGATGGAGGTGTGTGGTAGGGTGCTTGGTAGTGAAAAGGTGGTGTGTAAGCTGCTAGGGATTGGTGGTAGGGTGCTTTCTTGCTTATGTTTAGGCTTTACTAGTTTAGGTTAAGTTTAGACCTAGTTTTACTTATTGAAAGTTTAGGGTTTTACCTAAGTTTTAGTGCCTAGGTTAGGTTCCTAACAGTGTTTAGTGACTAATCCTAAGTCCTAATAGGCTTATACTAAATGGTGGTAGCTTATGGTGAAGTTTTGGGAAGGTTTGACCTAGTTTCCGGGAAGTTATAACCTAGTTATGGTTTTGTGCCTAAGGGACTTGTACCTAAGCTCTAATGGGTTTTACTAATGCCTAAGGGTCCTAAGGTATCCTAATGTTCCTAAGGTGACTTATACTTAATCCTCGAACACTTTCAAACTAGTTTAGTTAATCATGTAGGGTTTAGTAGGCACATAGACCTAATTAGGGCTTAATTTGGGTTCATTAGGGTTTTGTGATATGCTTAGTGTTTTAGATTGGTAGATTACTTATTATGGTGTTGTTGTGATCTTATGCTTGACATACCAGTGGTTTATAGGATGTGAGTGTTGAGTTATTTGGCTTGTGTGGATACGTGAGCAGGTCTAGAGAGTCATGCAAGTAATGAATGCACATAAAAAGCAAAAATTTACATGTGAAATACTTACTATAGGTATTTGTAATGGGAATGATAGTGATGAGATTTTGTGGGTTGTTACAATCTTACCCCCTTAGAAGAAATCTCGTCCCGAGATTTAATTAGACATAGAAGTTGTGGGAAAGAATTTCTGATACCAAATAAGAGTGGTGCGAAAAGAAGGGGGTTTGCACAAGCGGAGTAGGAAATGCTTGCACAAATTCCAGATACTTAGGCTTATTCATTTATATCTCATTACTTACAAATAAAGGCGTCCCAATATTTGTAAACAAGAGCTTATAAATTCATAATCCATTTGATTGATAACTTTCTCATTAAAATGAAGGAGTGTCCTAGTTCATTTTATAGGATAGTCATTATAAATCAGCCTTAAGTAGTATTGGCAGAAAACGAAGAGAGTTTACCACACTTAAGGAAATGTGGTAAGGGAATATTTTAGAGACAAGTTTCAACCATGATGAATACTAGTTCTAGTCATGGTGGAGACAAGTTCTAGCTACGGTGGAGGTAAATTCTAGTCATGATAGAGACAAGTTCTAGTCATGGTAGAGACAAGTTTTACAGTCTCCCTGTTTAGCAACTTGCCACATGGTAACTTCCCATGTTATGACTAGAATGACGGGCGTTGAAGATCTCATTTTTGCAACTCTTGTAAAGCGAGATTTAATATCATAGTCGAACCTAATGAGGATTAAAGTTTGATATAGATATTCTTACAAGTTCTAACTAATAGAATCATGTGATATGATGAGAAATATAAGTTCTACTTTTAGAACATTGTAGGATGAGGTAGGGAGAGAGTTTAGAGTGAAGAAAATAGAGTGTAAAATGACGGAGGGATAAAATGATGGAAAGAAATGGAAAGATGGATCTTATAGGAAGGAGTGAAGAGAAAGAGGGAAGGAAAGGGATGAAATAGGAAGGTATGAAGGAGTGGGAGATAATGAAAGGATGGAGGAGTAGGAATAGGTGGAGTGGAAAAGAATAGGAGTATAGGATTAAACGGTAGAGTAGGAAAGTGGGAGAGTTAGATTTGAAATAGGAAAGTAGGAAAAAGAGAATTTGAATGGAAAGATGAGAAAAAGTGGGAGGATAAGATTAAACGGAGGAGTGAGAGTATAGGATACCTGAAAAATAGTATCCTAATGGAATTTTAGATTAACTAGATTCTTTCCCAAAATTTGTTTTCCCCCTAAGATTCTTCTAGTTTTTCCTAACTAATCCTAAACTTCTAAGTGTGATGTGTTTGGTTCTATTGAAGTAAAGGGTTCTAAAGAGGGAGTAGGTCTAGGTGTTTTCTTTCCTAAGGGTTTACTAGGAGTATCCTTATTTTTAGGCATAGTTTCGGGTTTTCTCTTTTGCTTCAAGTTGTCTATTACTACCATTATTACTATTATTATAAGTATTATTATTCCTAGGTACTTGAAATCAGCTAGGGTAGTATCCATAGTATCTTCTAAGTGGAATTTCCTAATATGCATTCTAAGAAACGTCAAATCCTAAGATGTAATCTAATATCCTCAAATATATATGTGGGTATCCTAAGGGACTAGGACTAGGTAGGGGCAAATTATGAAAAAAACGACTTATTCCTATATGGTAGAAGCTTGCTAATGTGCCTATATGGTAGAAGCTTGCTAATGTGTCTATCCTAAACTAGGGGTTTAAAGGCTTAAGGTGGAGGTTTTACTATTTAATCCTTTGTTTTTCCTAATATTCCTTATATATAATATGTGTTCTAGTTCTAATGTCCTTGATAAATGAATTCTTATGCTAGGCTAAATTCTATCTTATAGGGATGTCTTCCAAATTTTTATATCTATTGGGGTAGGGATTTCAATTTGGTTTCTAACCTATAAAACCTTAAAGATTCCTAATCTTATTTTTCTATTTCCTCAAGGGTTTCTTAGATAGCCTATCTTAGTGATATAAGGTATTCTATACTTAAGCTTATGTTTTCTAGGGATATCCTAAAGTTATTTCTAACCTCAAGTACGAGAATCCTAAAGAATATTGTTCGGGTTTTACTAAGGGAATGAGGAAAACTAACTCGGGAATCATAGTAATCTAAGGAAATAAAGAGGGAAGGATACGAATATGCTTGTATATGACTATCATATATTTGCATATGGGATAGTTAGGGGTAGATTCTCTAACTAGGAAAAAGATAGCTTAAGAAAGCTAAGGAAGTAGTGAGGATTTAAAGATTAGAGGAGAAAGAATTCAGATCTCTATGGTGTAGAATAAGTATTCTCACCATTGATAAGGGAGAGTGTTTGAAGGGATTGGGTTTTAGGAAAGGTGGAAGTACGAGGGGAGTTTAAAACAGTTTAGAGAATCTATGTATCTAAGGCATCGGGGTAGTTTTCCTAAATTCCTACAGGTAAGGGTTCGGGGTAGGTTATAACAAGTACCTAACTTGTCATGTTCTACGGGTTATATCTATTCTCCTAGGGGTTACTGTTAGGTGCCCATATTTATGTTACACAAGTAAAGAATGAGGTAGATATAAGGATTGGTTGATTATAAGATATGAGAGAATTATAAAAGCAAGAGTTTCATTAAGATACCAAAATAACCAACAAATGTTATGATAACATAAACTTAGTATATATAGGGGAGGAGTAGGGCAACACTCCCTTCCTCCCTCATACATCTAATTCGTAGGCTTTATAAGCCTTATGGGCTTTAACATGTTGCCCATATACTAAAACATAAACATAAATATTACTAAAGCAACCTAGTACAAAATGTAATGACCGAGACTTGACTAATTACTAAAGTATGTTCCCAACAATCTCCCCCTAAGGGTCGGTCATCACGGTTGCTGGACGTCTTCATCTTTGTCTTTGACTTGTGACATGTATAACTTTTGACATCTTCAAAAAAAATGTTGTATAATGAATGTGCTTTGCTCTAAGTCTTTGTTCTTTGGTGATGATGCAGTGATTGTGTTATGAAGTAGTCTGCCGTTCGTCACTCCTGTGTCTGTGGTGGTTGTACGCCATTCCAACATGCTCATACATCTTAGGACTTTGACTTTCAAAAGCATGAAGTTCCTTTGCATACACTTTGATCTTTAGTCTTTAAACTTTGTAGATTCTTCTTTATGGCGTAGAATCTTTCTTTAAACTTTGTGGTTCTAAGATCTTTGAGGGAGCTTTCATTGACTTCAAGATGTATGCATGAGCATGCTGGAATCTACCATCATAGAGGTGATTTGTACCTGCAGGTAAACAGTTAGCAATAATCAACCTGTACTTACAGATAAGGAATTAGAGCTTGTCAACAGCATAGTGTGAAGACTCCTTCTAATCCTTATCAAGGCCGTTCCCATGTCAGATACTCCCGAAGGAGCTTACGAGACCTACTAAGTAGCTCAATGACTGGGTGAGTCGCTGGGGATCACTCCACGACTGTAGACCGCTAAAGAACCACCGCAAACACTAAGCGTAACCCTTGTGGGGTTACCGAAGTGACCTGCTGTCAAAGCTGTTTGATGTTGACCCTGGCAGGAATTTCCGTTCAATCATTGAGAAATACATTTGTAATTCTCTCATAAACGTTCTCGGCAGATTGCTAAGATCTGCGAAGGACTCGATAATTTACAGTTGGTGTCCATTGATGTAGAACACCAGTTGTAGAAATACTAAGTGTTCCTAAGAGATCTTTGATGTATCTCATGGCTCTAGACTCAATAAGTGCACACTTAGGTTTCCTATGCGGAGACTAGGGAGGGGTCTCCTGCTTCAATATCAACCATCTCTAAGAGATGAGTCGATAGATTACACCGGTTCCCCGTGAGAATGAAACAAGCTCTTTTAAGAGAACTTGAGTGGTTAAGAAGGCTTAGTGCATTGCGTCACTGGGTCCATGACGACTTTATCTTCAATACCGGTGTTGCCTTAGCAACAACCAGTAGCATACGAGTTGAACCCGGTGTCTGCCCTAACGTTGAACATATGGAGGGCTATTTCTTTTCACCCTTTTCTTTACTTTTCTTTTTAATTCTTCAACTCCTTCTTTCCCTTTCATTCTTTTATCCTTTTTCGTATCTTACATAAGGACTTCTAATTCTAACTATGGGTGACGTCCTTGGGTAGATCCCTCCGGCTCTGGCGGATCATAGGACGGTTTTTCTTATCTTAATCACCTTATAACTCCTTGATTAACCGACAGTAGCCATGAAACCTTTGATTGAAAATCTCTCAGAGTGTTTGTGATAATCAAATATTTTGGTTAACACTTTGAGAGTTTTGTGTATACTTTTGAAGGGCTCCCCTTTCACATGTGCTCATGAGGAATTAATAAATTTGCACATGCGGGAGGAGCAAACATTTATGAATTGATCCACTTTCAGTGAACATGACCGATTCGAGACATGCTTACATCACTAGTTAGACTAGCTTGAAGTTATTACCCGGCCTGGTCAAGTCCACAGAAATTTTCTCGAAACGGTACATTTCTACTTAGACAAATCCTTTTCGAGACACGCTTACGTGGCTAGTTAGAGAGTTCCATTGTCAGTTTATAGGTGACAACTAGCTCTAGTAACTAACTTGATGTCATTACCCGTCGAGGATAAGTCTTTTCGATATTACTAACTTTTATTGTTTCGTCAATTCCTGGGTCAATTCTGAGTCTAGCTCGCACAAGATACAACTTTTTGCTTTTTGACCACTCATATTTTAATCACTTTTTTCATTTTCTCCCCCTCAAAAATAGCATATGAAATGATGTTTTTGATAATCATTTTAGATTAAAATATGCCTTTTTGAGTCTTATGGGGAGATTTACCAAGAACTTTTCATTATTTTAGAACAAAGTAGTTTAGGTTGACAAGTGCTCCCCCTCAACAAGTGATTAGGTCATATTGAGGTGAAATACTTGTCCTTTTGAGCAGAATTATGAAAATCATAAAACATTAGATTAATTCTACTCAAAAGTAAGAAGCATTCGCTCCTTATATTAGGATTGAGGCACTGATGCGTACCTCAGGGTCCTTTCTTTACAAGTTCGGGTTGTACACTGTAATGTGTGCACAAACCATAATGAATATAAGTATTGACAAATCAAATCAAGATCTTATAAACTTCTACCATTGATGCGTGGGAATTGCACCAGGTTTTACCTCTCGAGGGATCTCGAGAAGCTTACAACCCCCACCAGGCAGTGTACCTGATCGTTGTAGTATAGTATAGTGACAAGTACCGGGGGATTGATCGTTCAACTCAGGAATAGTGTCGCTAGGATTAGAAAGCCTAAAAACTAGGTCTAGATGTGAGGGATGATTCTTTATGTATTTTTTTATGTTTTATAAAAGCAAGTAAAATCTCGGGTTTTGGAAGAGTGGGCGGAATTAGTTGCTAGTCAACTAACCCAATTACTAAGATGCAATCAAAATAAAATAACAAAAATGTAAATAAACTAAATTACTAATATGGAGTGAACAATATATGGGAGAATTGTGTTTACTTAGATTTCACTACTCCCTAGATATCTTTTACAGGTTAATTACTTATTATAGTTGCGTAGATGACGGGTTATATCCCTTAATACCATTCATGGGGTGGCGTACTTACTTCCCCAATTCTATAAGCTCCTACTTCACTCCTATGTCGAGCCGGCTAAGAAACTCCTAACATGGAATCACTAGAATTTGCTCATGCATTAAATACAACCATAAAAACCTAGTACACATCGGTTCATGTTTCTTAAGACGTTCAAGCACGTTACACAATGGAGATCTGCAAGTTTTCTTAAGCCTAACATTGAAATCATTCATCCATTACAACTATAAACAAGCAATCAACCTATAATCAACATCTAGGTTTCATTACATCTAAGCAAACACACAATAGATCTAGCCTAGCATGTTAAAATCAAGACAAGTGTAAGATATATTCAAACAACACATAGACATATTGAATGAATTGAAAGAAAACTTATCTTAATTGAACATGAAGGGTTTCAAGGGGTGAGAACCCTTGAAAATACTGTTACAAACGACCTAGGGTTTATTAGGTTCGGCCCTAGTATTCTCCACATAAGTTCCTCCCTTAATGAATGAAAAATAGAAAAGTATATATAGATTTTGTGAGGTGACGGCGTCAAGAGGAAATTTCTGACGCCGTCATCTCGCCGCCAATAAAGTTCTCAGACTGCCTAGATCTGGAGCTGACGCCGTCATGTGTAATCTCTTTCCAGGCCGTCACCAAAATTACTCTTGACGCCCTACTTCTGACGCCGTCACGTTTTCTCTGGGTCGTCATGCATTTTGCTCCTGACGCCGTCATATTTTCCTTTTTGACGCCGTTTGGTACTGTTCCTAGCATGGAAAATTAAGTCTTTGCCGTTTTCTTCACTTTTATGCTCCAAAAACGTCCAAAATGCTTCCTTTTCCAGAATTCACTCCCAAAGTACCTAAAATCACAAAAGGAACGGTTTAGGGCAATATTTGATCAAATAAATTCCAATTCCGGCTTAAATGACCCCCTAAAAACGGTTCATTTTTCGCCTCATCATATACCCTTACACTTGAGATTTGCTTGTCCTCAAGCAAATGCGCTTTTATTCTAGTCAAAATACAAGTTAGGGGTCATTTAACACTAATATAAAAGTAATTACAACAAATAATCGTTCCACTAAAGACCAAAGACAAGCACGGATGTCATATACTAGCACCTCACAAATAGTGTTTAGATACTCACATCTCTCGGGTGTAATAAAGTAATATCACAATATGGAAATGGAAAACATCTCTCACTACCTGTCATAGCAAAATAGATTACCATAGGCTTGGGAAAGGATCAAACCTCCACCACATGGTGTAAGCACCTAGGATAAACTATCAAAGAGGTCTTTTAAAGGGTTGTAACGTTAGGTGTAGGGATATGGAATACACGGTTTTGTTGGATATAGGCAGTCTTTACTGGTGGCGAGTTAATCATCTTGGTTAATTACATGTACAATGTGGCGTTGCTAAGCCAAGACTCGACTCGACTTAAGCTAATAAATGAAAAATAACAAAAACATAAAACAAACATAAAATGAAACGGGATGGTAGTCCGTATGTTTTTTCTCTTTTCTTTTTCTATATATTTTTCTTTTCTTTCCCTTAATTTTTTCAATTTTTTTTTTTTTTTTTTTTTTTTTTTTTTTTTTTTTTTTTTTTTTGTGCATACACTCTTACCCTACCATCAAAAATAATACATCCTAGGGAATGAACATTCCCCTTACACTTGAATTTTTACATACTTTACAATAAACTAATCTAATGACTCGAATTAAGATAACAAAACACTTGGAGTACTTTTAAGATTAACGTACATATGGGGGTAATAAAATGATTTTCTTCCCCATTACTCCATAACAACAGTACTTTACCCATGAGTCCCAATCGTCCCAAAACAATATGTTTAAGGATATGACTCGACTTAGTAACCATGTAATCAATTAGATAATTAACTTAGGGTTTAAACAAATAACAATAATGCACTAAAGATGAGTGCATACACGGAAGGCTAAGGCGATTTGGTTGTACATTTAAGTCGGGTGTAACAAATTCTTCCTTTAAGTAAGATGCTTAAAGTTAGAAACGAAAAGATAGGCTCGGCGGGGTGTACTAGGGGTTTCGTGTACTAAAAATGAGTACATCGCTAAGGGTGTGGGAAAAATTAGTTGACTTAACTAGCCAAGTAATATGACTTAAATGGTCAAGTAATTATGATACGGGTTTAACACAAGGGTGATCCTAATGCCTCTTATCATGTAGTAAATCCTACTACACGAATGTAGTCTCACTAACGGTCTCGGGATGCATCACTAACGCAAGTTCTAGAATCTAAATGCTACCGGTACACTCATAAGCACTAATAGTAAATGCTTTTCCTATCAAATCTAAAGGCGAACCTCACATATTTGGGTGGAAAATTTTTCTGAATGGTACGGTTTTGTGCTAGTCATACAATCTCCTATCCATGAGACGCTTGCTAAGGCTAAAGTTTTACTCCTAAATGTTGTAAAAAAATTTAAATTTGGCGCTAAAATTACACTAACAAGTATTTCTCTTAGTTTTATTACACACCTACCATCGAACAAACAAACTCAAGTGCAAGTGTATCCTATAAGGTATCATCATTTACCCTCCCCTTACACTTAGGATGAACATTGTCCCCAATGTTTAATTAAAGAATGTAAAAGTGAAAAAGGTAAAAGAATGAAAGCAAATACTCCCCTGATTCGCTCGGTATGGATAGTGTGGTAACAAGGTTAGATTTTCCTCCAAGAAAATGAACAATCAAAGCTTCCCTTCCAGAATATAAGTCATCTTTTTGTCATACATAACCTGTTAAACCTGAGAAAACAAACAAGGCACACTCGTGTAAAATCGGCGGCAATCTATATATGCTAACAAATCCTAGAAAACAAAGTAAGATATAATGCTTGTGGAATGAATGTTTGCAGATTTCCTGGAGATTATAAAACGAAAGATTCAACAAAAACTTTAAGACTCCGTTAGAAAAACAAAACTGGCAAAATTTCCAGATTTTTACACGTGACGCCGTCAGGAATTTCTTCCTAACGCCGTCAGAAGTGACCTGCAGAAATCTTTACGTTAAGTTTCCGGAAAATTTCTGGAAAAAACTTATGTCCTACTTCCTCGAAAATCCTGCAAAACATCATTATGACTCGATACAAGCATTTGACTCTAACAAATACTAATACACATGTTCATTTAATATTGTTGTGGTTCATGCTCAATTTCGTTCTTATAAACAAATTTGGATCTCCCTTACACTTATCTTTTGCAAAATACCTTTATATGCAATTAAGACGAAGTTAAAAACAAAATAAAGCATTTTCACAATTTACTTTGAAACATGAGCGGTGAGCCACAAACAACAAAAATAAAACATGAATACGGAAACAAATAAAATCAAATAAACAAACAAATAAATAAATAAATAAATAAAGCTTGGGTTGCCTCCCAATAAGCGCTTGTTTTTGTTCGAGTCACGAGCCAGACTCTACCCTTATTTAACGGAAATAGGGGTGGTTTTCCCTTCACTTTGAATTAAGTGCGGGTGGAAGTAGCGATACACACCCTTAGGGTGGAAATATGCCTTATGAGGAAAGTGTGGTGGATGAATTATATGCTCAAAGGGCTGTGCTCCTATCATCATAACCTTACCTAATTCAATCGGGTTAATGGGTGGATTAAGATTTTCTCCTAGAAAGGGATCATTTTCTATCAACTTCGAAAGACTCCTAGTTGGGGATCCATCTTGACCTAATAAACCCGGTTTAAACCCATAATGTTTCTTGTGATCAATCATAAATGGGTGATGTAAGCATGTAAGGTCATTTTCCACTCCTATATTGGTTTCCTCTCTACAAGGCTTAGAGTTCACTACCTTTATCCTAAGACTACCCGGACTATATTGTTTGATGGGTGGATCGGGACCTATTTTAATTCCTAAATTTTCATCCAAAGATGGAAGATTAGGTAACGGTTTTGGTTGAGGCTCCGGTTCATCAAAACTAGGAACTTCCCTAGAACTAAGAGTAAGGTTATCATTATAAGTATTCAAACCTATATCCTCTAGTTGTGTTTGGTTCAAAGGTTCTACCTCAATTGGAATTCCTAAAGTCTCATCTACTTCATCCGAATAAGTCACGGGCGGTGTGTATTCCTCAAGTGATGATGGGAGTTGTGGGGTACTTTGTAGGTTTGTGTTATTGACCTCATCCTTCCTTATCTCAATATCATCTATATCCTCATCATGTGTTTCTTGAGATTCCAAGGCGTTGATCATAAAACCTAGGTCCTTTTTCTTAATATGATCATGCTCAGCTAAATCCTCCATAATTGTTTCTTCAAGTTGCGATGTATACAAACCCATCAATTCATTGAACTCATGGTTCACGGTTAGGAGGCTTTCCTCAAAATTTTTCCAAAGGGTCTTACTAAAAGGAATTGATCCTAACAATGATTGTTTAATATAGGCCACACATGCGCATAACTCATCAAACCTATCAAACTTTACACCCATCTCCTCTTGTATATATCTAAGATCACTTAAAAATTCATTGGAGCAACAGGAAGCAAATCTATCAGAGTAAACTAATTGTTCCTCATTTGTTAATGATCTAAATGGAATTTCATTCGCCATATTGACAGATGAAAATGGTTTTACAAACAAAGGGCACAAAGAAAAAGATAGACTACAAGAAAGCTAATAAAAAGAAAATAAAAATCTCACTAAAAAGGAATCTAATGAGTAGACCTAATCAAAATAAATTCCAACCTAAGCAATAACTATTCCCCGGGCTGCGGCGCCAAAAACTTGATGCGTGGGAATTGCACCAGGCTTTACCTCTCGAGGGATCTCGAGAAGCTTACAACCCCCACCAGACAGTGTACCTGATCGTTGTAGTATAGTATAGTGACAAGTACCGGGGGATTAATCGTTCAACTCAGGAATAGTGTTGCTAGGATTAGAAAGCCTAAAAACTAGGTCTAGAGGTGAGGGATGACTCTTTATGTATTTTTTTATGTTTTATAAAAGCAAGTAAAATCTCGGGTTTTGGAAGAGTGGGCGGAATTAGTTGCTAGTCAACTAACCCAATTACTAAGATGCAATCAAAATAAAATAACAAAAATGTAAATAAACTAAATTACTAATATGGAGTGAACAATATATGGGAGAATAGTGTTTACATAGATTTCACTACTCCCTAGATATCTTTTACAGGTTAATTAGTTGTTATAGTTACATGGATGACGAGTTATATTCCTTAATACCATTCATGGGGTAGCGTACTTACTTCCCCAATTCTATAAGCTCCTACTTCACTCCTATGTCGAGCCGGCTAAGAAGCTCCTAACATGGGATCACTAGAATTTGCTCATGCATTAAACACAACCATAAAAACCTAGTACACATCGGTTCATGTTTATTAAGATGTTCAAGCACGTTACACAATGGAGATCTGCCAAATTCAGCTTCTTCTGGTAACTTTCCACTCCTAGTTGAAGATCTTCTGCTCGCTCTTTGATGACGATGTGTCGCATGAAAATGAGTAGAGCTGTGATGAAGGCAAGCTGCATATCCTTAGGTAGGTTGCAACGCTTTCCTTGGACTTTGAGCAGATACATATCTTCGATGTCATTAAGGAGCAATCGTGGAAAGTCTGACTCAGAAATCTCGTACTCTTGTTCATCAAGTATTTTGAGCACGATTTTGTTGAGAAAGGAGTACCCAAAGTGAGTGACTGTAGAAATAAACTGAATGGAGACAATCTTTAACTCACTCGTCACATTTCCCATAGTCTGATTAAGTCTGCTGCTTCGATAATACTGTGCCTAGTTTTCTGGCCAATGGTGTATTCCATAGAATGCGTTCCGGTCATAGGCAACAACTTTGTCGATGAATAAGTCGGAGGCTTCTTCTTCGATGGCGTTGTTGAGGTATCTAGCTGCAGGGATTGAGAAGGTAAGTGATGTGGCGTACTTAGTTTCAATCTTGCTACCGTGTTGTAGAAATTCCAAGTCATTGTTGAAGAAGAACTTGTAGGGGATTTTCTCCTGCTTAGGCTTTCCAACCAAGGGTAGAGGTTTGGTCCAGTCGGTGTAGTAAGGCCCTTTGTTCTTTGAGTAGAAATCAATGTTGGACTCGGGGTTTAGCCAGTCAATGTCGTTAGACATTGCTCGGGCAATGTTTTCCAGGTGATACTCGAGTTCAACAGAGTTGGCCGAGCGGTTTTTCAACAAGTTGAATGCAGCATTTTTCACCCTTCTCAGCTCTTTCTTGCTCATTTCCTTTAATCCGTAGTCCCTTTGCAGAAGTTGTGCAAATTCCATTGTTCGGCCATCTTGTGGTGATTGATTTTCTGCAAGAGGTGGTTGAGCTTTAACCATTTCATCAAACCAAGAGTACTCAGCCGTTATGTCTTCGTCCAGCCATTTCAGAATATTTTTGGGTTTCTTAGGTTCGGTGCTTTGCGAAGAGGTGTCTAGTTTGCGCTGATGATGTTTTCTTTTCCTTTCTTTCTTCTTAGTTGATGAAGGTTCTGGTATTTCGTCAGGCTGAGGGAAATCTTCTCCGCCGGTGTACTCAAAGTGATCTTGGGCTTTAGGACCAGATCCTGATGCCTTAGGTTGTTAAGTTGATGTCGTGGTTGTTGGAGGTATGACTGGTTGTTTGTGTTGACATGAGGGTCCTTCGGCTTGCTTTTGCTTCTTAGCCTGTGAGTTAGGATCTTTGTCTTCATCATCTCTTTGACGTTTCAGTTTATCGACCTCAGTGTTGCATGATTCTTTGGACATCTTGGCTCGTAAAGCTTCCCATACTTTAATATCTTCAGGTGTCATGGTGGTTTTACTTGCCAATATGTTGAAGAGCTGAGCCTCTAATTCATTCACAGTCATTTGTTGTTGTAGTATAGGTGTTTTGTCAGCTTGGAGAGTGAAAGAAGTAGTTCTGATCACTTTCTTAACAGCTTGTTCAGCAATCTTTGTAAGTTCATCCTTCATTGGCTTCAGCAATTGTTTCAATTCTGTCACTAAGTGTTGTTCCATGTACTGAGTTGCTTGAGCAGCCAATGTAGCTTCCATATCTTCTTGTACATCTTTGGCTAAGAAGGTGTCTACCTTTTCATGCATTTCCTGAACAGTTGTCATTTGCTTTGTTAATTCTGCAACTTGACTTGCTAGTGATTCAACTTGATTTTCTAACTTGCTTTTCTTCTTTTCACGAACTCTCTTTACTGCCCTCTTAATCAACTTAGATGCAGCTGAGGCTTTAATTCTTGATGGTTTCTTTATTGATTTGTCATGTATAGATTGTGATGTTGGAGGTGATGATTGTGACGATTCAAAGTTGGTGGTGGTGTCCTTATCATCTCCTTTAGGTGATTCGGGTTTATGCTTGGGCTCTTCTGTCTTTTCTGTGACTTTAGCAGCTTCATCCCTTAATCTCTGCTCTCCTGCCAATTTGTCAGCTTCTGCCTTTAGCCTTAATTCTTCTGCTAATTTGGCTTCTTCTTCTTTTCTTTTCTTTGTTTCTTCTTGAAGCCTTAGTTCTTCGGCAAGTTTAGCTGCCTCTTCAGCTTTCCCACTTTCTTCCATTCTTATGGCTTCTTCCAGTTTAGCTTGTTCAATTTCCTCAAGCCTCGCCTCTTCAGCTTCTTATTTTCTTTTGAGCTCTTCCTCTTGAGCCTTTTCTCTTGCCTCCATCTCTTCCAAAGACATTAGGTGTGGAATATCTGTATCCATATGGTCTTCCACATCATCTTCTCCCCTCTCTAAAGCATTTTGCATCTCTACTTCTTCTGGTGTTACAGTGGGAGATTCGTAGACTATCATATCAGCAGTGGTACCCGTTTCCTGAGTTTGATCAACTGGAGTGGATTCAGGAATACTGCTAGATCCTCCTACCTCAGGAACGCTGCTTGATCCGCCAGCCTCGCTTGTTTTAGATAACGGAGGAGGTGGTGGTAGATCAGCTTGGAACGAGTCAATTTTGCTGTGGAGTAGACCTAACTTGAAAGCTCTTTCATTCTCTTCTTCCACAGATAGACCAAGGTTAGTATAATCCTCTTCTTGTCTTTCTTGTTCAGCAGTCATAGATTCCTTCATCTTTTCACCCCTTAATCGTTCTTCTTCCAACTTAGCATCTTCTTCAGTTAAAGGTCTTTGAATGAATGTTGTTTCTTTTTCAATTTCTTCAACAAATTCATCGATGTTTCTGTCCCAATCTTCTAGAGTCATGTCCAGATCGTCAAGATCATCATCCTGTTTGTTATAAGCTTCCCTATAAACTGGACCACTATCGGATTCGGTTTCTGAGTCGAATGGTTTTGGAGAGGATGGTGGTGTGGGTTCAGGAACTTGTTCTGGAATAGGTTTCTTGACTGGTATTCTTATCTTAAGAGTTCTTTTGTGAGGCTTTTTAGCAGATTTGGTGGAGCTTTCGGAGCTGCCAGACTTGCTACCTTTCTTTCCCTTTTTCTGCATAAACAAAGGTAGAGGGACTTCGTCCAAGAATCCTACTTTCTCTTCCTTGAGAGCTTGAACGTAATACTTGTAGTTCTTGCATTTCTTTACTTTATCATTCAAGAGACATTCGGGAAGTATCTTTCCTTGCTTACGTGTACTAGTATCAAGTCTCTTAATCTGCTTGAGAGTAGACTCATTTCTGAATGTGTTCTTGTCATCATCTTCCAGTCTTTGAGGAATGTCGTCATACTCACGAAGGAAGCTTTCTATGAGAAGCTTGGTGAAACGAACGAATGGAATCTTTGCTGACTTGTGTTGTATGTGCCACACAATATCTGCCCAAATGATACTAGCAAAGTCTACCTTTTTGACATTTGCCATAGCCTAGAATAGTTTGAGATGTTGGAGTTTGGGGTGTTCGTGACCAGTATCTCTGCCAGATAAGGACTTGGCGATTAGGATGTACAAAGTTCTCCATGGTTGTGGAAGATATCTTGTGTTGACCTTTGAGTGTCTAGTCACCACTTCGTCTGACTCATCGTATCCAATATCCCGTAACCATTCAATTAACTCTTCTTCATTAGGAACTGGGTGGTACTGTTCATCTGGACCAAGTTCGGGTAAACCAAGAACACCACGAAGAGTATATTTGTCCACCGTGACTTGTCTCTTATGAAGCATGCACGTGAAAGATTCTTCGCCAAGATCCAGTTGAATTGTATGCCAAAACTGGTGAATGTAGAAGCAAGCTACTGATGCTGATTTGGTGAGCAGGATTTTGTACGGGTGATAGACTAAAGCATCCACAACTACTATGCAAAAGGATTCATTGCATGTGATTTTGTTGAAGTTGACCCGTAAATTGTTCTTTCCAATATCTCTGTTGTAATCTTCGGGAAAAGTTTCTTCCCATGTGAGCTTTGGTTCGGGTACTGGTTCTTGTGGAATGTTTGCTTGTTGGGCCATCTGAGTTGATCAAGCACAAACATAGACATTTGAATAACATAATTTGTTAGTTCACATAATAATTTACTTATTAAGCATGATTGGATTGATCACTGGTTGTTTGTGTTCAAAATGTTGTAATATGATAAACTTGTATTTATAATGTTAAAACTTAATAGAATATGATAACAATCAATGCCCAATATTTGTTAACACATACAAGAGTTTATACATTTGAAAAATTACAACACTTAGACAAATTTTCAAGGAATCAGACAAAGTTACGCGTAGGAATTGAAAATCCTACGCATAACATTTCTTATGCGTAAAGAGTTATATTATGCATAAGCACATAATCTACGCATAACTTAGATCTTACACGTAAGATCATACTTTTGCGTAGGCCAATTCTTATGCGTAGAAATATATCTTTTGCGTAAGAATTGAGCTTATGCAAAGGTTTGAACCTTATGTGTAAAATATAACTTATGCGTAAGTTTTGACTTATGCGTAAGATAATCTCTTATGCGTAAGAAAGAACTTATGCGTAAGAAATACACTTCTGCGTAAACATTGTCTTATCCAAGACAAGTTTTTCAAACGGTCGAATCTTACGCGTAAGATGAGTTAATCTTTTGCTTAAGAACGTCTGAATGATGATCACCTTCAAAAATTAAGTTTCTTTTGATTCCTGAAAGTTTTAAACACAACCATTGATCAATATATTATCCAAAAACATCCCAAAACACTTATTGCACCAAGACTTATGCGTAGGCATGCTTTTTCTATAGGTTTTGCGTAAGAACGCATGAGCACAAAATCACAACTCATGAAAACAAGATTATGGGTGGAAAAAGAAGTTAGGTGAGTGTTCAATACATGCTCAGGAACATATAGACCAATTTATAACACTTATTAACCACAAAAACTTATGATCAAAGCTGCTAGTGCGCAAGAACCCTAAATCAAAGATTCATGAACCATGCATGTTTTTGAAACAATTAATCCACTACAACATGTTCCTAACCACAAACAAACACTATGACAAGTATTTAATTGCAACTAAACATCTGAAATCAAAAACACCCATTTCATACGATGAACCCTATTTTTGATTTACATTTATTGATGTTTCTGGGCATGATTGGAGTTTAGTAACATGTTTTAGCATCATCTAAGGATTGAATCCCACCACTAATTATAAACACAAACACATTTAATCACTTAATCAAATTATACGCAAAACCCTAAATCTATTTTGAATGATTTTGAGAGATTGGGCCGTTGGATTTTATTGAAATTAAAAACCAATGCATAAGATCATGATCAAAACATGTTTGAACTTACAGATTTGGTGAAAAACGATTAGATATACAGGATTAATTTGAGCCGTCGATGATGGTTGGTGGGTGGAGTAAATGTGAATTCAGTTTTTGCATGTGCAGTTAATTGAGGTTGGTGAAACACTATTGACTTAGTATAATGCATGTTTCAATAGTTGACACCTTAAGTCCCTTAACCTTAACTAATGTAGCAACAAGTATACCATTCTAACTTACAATATAACATTCGTTAACTACACCAAGTATTTAGAAAAGAACAACTTGTAGAATTTGCTCCCCCTTGACCTGAGATCGATGTCTTTAAAATAGAAAATTTATTACAATAGTCAAGGAGAGAAACCCGAAAAAACTTTTTAAGCAACACTTTAAATAAAAGAAATAGAAAATATTTTTTTGGTAAAATTCAAGTACGAAGTAAACATTTTGAAAATTTTAAAAGTACTTTACCTCCCCCTCAACACTTGTTTTTGTAAAAAATTAAAGTGTTGAAAAAGAGAGGTGTGTACTTGCATTTTTTTTTAAGTAGAAAAGATAAAATCTTTTTGTGGTTTTGTTGGTTTTATATTTTTGTATTTTGTTTTTGGAAAATTTTTTACAAAGATAGTTTTGATGTTTGACGATCATTTGTGTTTTAAAAGCTTTTCCAGATCTTCTGGAGTCAAACATCGCATACCAATTTGGTGGACTAAATCAACAAACCTTGTTAGATGTAATGCTTTAGTGAGTAAGTCTGCCAACTGGTATTCAGTTCCCACAAAATATAATTCAAGTGTACCCTTTTCGACATGCTCCTTGATGAAATGATAGCGGAGATCAATGTTTTTGGATTTGCAATGATGAACGATGTTGCAGGAAATGGCAATGGCACTTTTGGAGTCACAGTAGATCGGAATCTTATTGAATAGGTAGCCATAGTCCTTAAGTTGTAATCTCATCCAGATGACTTGAGCACAACAAGCAGACATAGCTACGTATTCAGATTCTGTTGACGACAGTGATGTGCAGTCCTGCTTCTTAGATTGCCAAGACACAAGTTTATCTTCGAGAAACTGTAATCCACCAGATGTACTTTTGCGTGTGTCTAAGCATCCTGCATGGTCAGCGTCTGAAAAAGCAATTAGTTCAAAACCAGAATCCTTCGGATACCAGATTCCCAAGTTAATGGCTCCCTTTATGTATCGAAGGATTCTTTTTGCCTCATTGAGGTGCCTTTCAGTCGGTTTTGACTGATAACGAGAACACATAAAGACAACAAAAACTATATCAGGTCTACTAGTTGTGCGATACATGAGGGACCCAATAATACTTCGGTATTTTGTAGGGTCAACTGGAGTCCCATGTATATCAGCATCTAGTTTTGTGCCAAACGCCATTGGTGTAATATAAGTATCACAGCTCATCATTCCATGTTTCTTTTAAAATTTCTAAAGCATATTTGGACTGATTTAGAAAAATTCCACGGGGTGATTGATGAACTTGTAGTACTAAAAAGAACGAAAGTTCACCCATCATGGACATTTCAAAGTTTTATTTCATTAAATTTGCAAAATCATTTGAGTGACTTCTTGATGCGTGGGAATCGCAACAGGCTTTACCTCTCGAGGGATCTCGAGAAGCTTACAACCCCCACCAGGCAGTGTACCTGATCGTTGTAGTATAGTATAGTGACAAGTACCGGGGGATTGATCGTTCAGCTAGGAATAGTGTCGTTAGGATTGAAATTAATCTAACTAGGTCTAAAGGTGAATGATGATTCTTTTTGTATTTTTATATTTTATGAAAAGCAAGTAAAAATCTCGGGTATTGGGAGAGTGGGCGGAATTAGTTGCTAATCAACTAACCCAAAAGCTACTAATTAAACTAATTAACAAGAAAAGTAAACTAGGATTCTACAAGATAAGTGAAGCATGTCTACCCATGATATGTTACTCCTTGCTAGCTATCCAATCCTACCTATTGAATTTTAACCTTGTTTTAATTGATGGGTTGTATTCCTTAATACCATTCATGGGGTATCGCACATAACTCCCCAATTCTATGAGCTCTTATCTCCTCCTATACCATGCCCAACACAACCATAGGGATTGTAAACAGTGGCTCATGCATTAAATACAACCAATAAAGACCTTAGTGCAATAGGTTCATGTTTCCTAAGACGTTCAAGCATGTTACCATTTGGAGATCTGCCAGTTTTCTTAAGCCTAACATATAAATCATTCAATCAAAACAAGAACCAATAGGAAACAAGGATTATAAACTAAACCAACTAGATCTACTGAAGTTGTCACACCTTAATTGATGGAGATAGACACAACATCAACAAGAAATCAATGAGATCTAATCAATTATATACAAGTTTCACATAATCATAAGTAAACACAAGGTGAATTAGCAAATCGTCATCAAAGAAGAGCAAACAACAATGATAATGGAAAACATAATTAAGATAGAATCATCAAACCAATACATGATGTTTATGGAGTGATTGAAACCCTCTAAGTTGCTGGAAAAACACCCACCTAAACCCAGGAATCGACCTTAGGGTTTAGGGCTTACAAAAAGTGAAGTTATGATGTTATATTTATAGGCATGTTTTCTGTCGGCCCATCTTGATGGCGTCAGCTCGTTTCTCTTGACACTGTCAAGACCATTTTCTCACCAAATTGTAGATCTCTTCGTCCTCTTCGCGTGGGCTTTTGAATCACCTAAATCCGAGTTCGTATGCAAAAGTTATGACCAAAACAATATCAGCTACTCCGCGCGCAAGTTTTGACAAGTTAACACGTGACGGCCTTGGGTGACGCCTTCAAGTTCTCTCTGGGCGGTCACCACTTTTACTCTTGACGCCGTCACCAAAGTGCTCTTGACCCCGTCAGGTACTGTTCTCAGCATGGAAAATTAAGTCTTTGGCGTTTTCTTCACTTTTATGCTCCAAAAACGTCCAAAGTGCTTCTTTTTCCTGAATTCACTCCCAAAGGACCTAAAATCACAAAAGGAACGATTTAGGGCAATATTTGATCAAATAAATACGAATTCGGGCTTAAATTACCCCCTAAAAACGGATCATTTTTCACCTCATCATATACCCTTACACTTGAGATTTGTTGTCCTCAAGTAAATGCGCTTTTATTCTAGTCAAAATACAAGTTATGGGTCATTTAACACTAATATAAAAGTAATTACAACAAATAATCGTTCCACTAAAGACCAATAGACAAGCACGGAGGTCATACACTAGCACCTCACAGATAGTTTTTAGATACTCACATCTCTCGGGTGTAATAAAGTGTAAATTACAATATGGTAACGGAAGATATCTCTCACTACCTGTCATAGCAAAATAGATTACCATAGGCTTGGGAAAGGATCAAACCTCCACCACATGGCGTAAGCACCTAGGATAAACTATCAAAGAGGTCTTTTAAAGGGTTGTAACGTTAGGTGTAGGGATATGAAATACACGGTTTTGTTGGATAACGGAAGTTTTACTGGTGGCGAGTTAACACTCTTGGTTAATTACATGTACAATATGGCGTTGCTAAGCCAAGACTAGACTCGACTTAAGCTAATAAATGAGAAATAACAAAAACATAAAATGAACATAGAATAAAAAGGGATGGTAGTCCGTATGTTTTTTCTCTTTTTCTTTTTTCTATTTTTTTTTTCTTTTTCTTGATTTTTCGGTTTTTTTTTTTTTTTTTTTTTTTTTTTTTTTTTTTTTTTTTTTTTTTTTGCATTCACTCTTGCCCTACCATCCAAAATAATACATCATAGGGGATAAACATTCCCCTTACACTTAAATCTTTACATACTTTACAATAAACTAATCTAATGACTCGAATTAAGAAAATCAAAACACTTGGAGCACTTTTAAGATTAACGTACATATGGGGGTAATAAATGATGTTCTTCCCCATTACTCCATAAAATAAATACTTACCCATGAGTCCCAATCGTCCCAAAACAATATGTACAAGGATATGACTCGACTTAGCAACCATGTAATCAATTAGAAAGTTAACTTAGGGTTTAACAAATAACAATAATGCACTAAAAATGAGCGCATACACGGAAGGCTAAGGCGATTTGGTTGTACATTTAAGTGGGGTGTAACAAATTCTTCCTTTAAGTAAAATGCTTAAAGTTAGAAACGAAAAGATAGGCTCGGAGGGGTGTACTAGGGGTTTCGTGTACTAAAAATGAGTACAACGCTAAGGGTGTGGGAAAAATTAGTTGACTTAAATAGCCAAGTAATATGACATAAATGATCAAGTAATTATAACACGGGTTTAACACAAGGTGATCCTAATGCCTCTTATCATGTAGTAAATCCTACCACACGAATGTAGTCTCACTAGCGGTCTCGGGATGCATCACTAACGCAAGTTCTAGAATCTAAATGCTACCGGTACACTCATAAGCACTAATAATAAATGCTTTTCCTATCAAATCTAAAGGCGAACCTCACATATTTGGGTGGAAAATTTTTCTGAATATACGGTTTTGTGCTAGTCATACAATCTCCTATCCATGAGACGCTTGCTATGGCTAAAGTTTCACTCCTAAATGTTGTAAAAAATTTTAAATTTGGCGCTAAAATTGCACTAACAAGTATTTCTCATAGTTTTATTACACATCTACCATCAAACAAAACAAACTCAAGCGAAAGTGCATAAGTAAGGTATCATCATTTTACCCTCCCCTTACACTTAAGATGAACATTGTCCCCAATGTTCAAGTAAAGAATGTAAAAGTGGAAAAGTAAAGAGAATGAAATCAAATACTCCCCTGATTCGCTCGGTATGGATAATAAGGTGGCCAGGTTAAATCTTCCTCCAAGAAAATGAAGAATCAAAGCTTCCCTTCCAGAATATAAATCATCTTCTTGTCATACATAACCTGTAAAACCTGACAAAATAGACAAGACAACCTCGCGTAAAATCGGCGGCATCCTATATAAGCTACTAAATCCTAGAAAACAAGATAAGATATAATGCTTGTGGAATGAAGTTTGCAGATCTCCTGGAGATTATAAAACTTAATAATTCACAAAAACCATAAGACTCCGTTAGAAAAACAAAACCGGTAAAATTTCCAGATTTTTTACACTTGACGCCGTCAGAAGTGACCTGCAGAAATTCTTATGTTAAGTTTCCGGAAAATTTAAAGAAAAACTTGGTCTCACTTCCTGGAAAATCCTGCAAAACTTCATTATGACTCAATACAAGCATTTGACTCTAACAAATACGAATATACATGTTCATTTAATATTGTGGAGAATCATGATCGGTTTGTTTCTTATAAACAAATTTGGGGTCTCCCCTTACACTTATCTTTTGCAAAATACCTTTATATGCAATTAAGACGAAGTTAAAAACAAAATAAAGCATTTTCACAATTTATTTTGAAACATGAGCCACAAACAATAAAAATAAAACATGCATACAGAAACAAATAAAATCAAATAAACAAACAAACAAACAAATAAATAAAGCTTGGGTTGCCTCCCAATAAGCGCTTGTTTTTGTTCGAGTCACGAGCCTGACTCTACCCTTATTTAACGGAAATAGGGGAGGTTTCCCTTACACTTTGAATTAAGTGCGGGTGGAAGTAGCGATACACACCCTTAGGGTGGAAATATGCCACGTGAGGTGAAGGGGGTGAGTGAATGGCTTCCTTCATCCTAAAACTACCCGGATAATATTGGTTGATGGGTGGGTCGGTTCCTCTTTTGTATCCTAGAAATATATCTAAGGATGGAAAGGTGTGTAAAGATTGAGGTTCCGGTTCATCAACACTAGGAAATTCCCTAGAACTAGGAGTAAGGTTATCACTACAAGTATTCAAACCTATATCCTCTAATGGTGCCTGGTCCAAGGGTTCTACTTCTATTGGGGTTCCTATAGTCTCTTCTACTTCTTCTGGGTAAGTCACGGGCGATGTGTATGCCTCAAATGATGCTAGGACTTGTGGGGTACTTAGTGGGCTTGGGTTTTCTACTATCTCTTCCATCACATCATTTGTTTCCTCAAAGTCTGACGGATACAAACTCATCAATTCATTCAACTTATGGTTCACAGTTAGGAAACTTTCCTCGAAATTCTTCCAAAGGGTCTCACTAAAAGGAATTGATCCTGATAATGATCGTCTAATTGAAATCACACATGCATAAAATTCATCAAACCCATCTAACTTTACCCCCAACTCCTCTTGGATGTCATAAAGATCACACAAAAAATCATTGGAATGATAGGAATCAAATCTATTAGTGAAATATAGTTGTTCCTCTATTGTCAGTGATCTAAATGGAATTTCATCTGCCATAGTGACAAGTGAAAATGGTTTTACAAACAACGGGCGCAAAGAAAAAGATAGACTACAAGAAAACTAATAAAAAGAAAATAAAAATCTCACTAAAATGGAATCTAATGAGTAGACCTAATAAAAATCAAATTCAACCTAAACAATAACTATTCCCCGGCAGCGGCGCCAAAAACTTGATGCGTGGGAATCGCAACAGGCTTTACCTCTCGAGGGATCTCGAGAAGCTTACAACCCCCACCAGGCAGTGTACCTGATCGTTGTAGTATAGTATAGTGACAAGTACCGGGGGATTGATCGTTCAGCTAGGAATAGTGTCGTTAGGATTGAAATTAATCTAACTAGGTCTAAAGGTGAATGATGATTCTTTTTGTATTTTTATATTTTATGAAAAGCAAGTAAAAATCTCGGGTATTGGGAGAGTGGGCGGAATTAGTTGCTAATCAACTAACCCAAAAGCTACTAATTAAACTAATTAACAAGAAAAGTAAACTAGGATTCTACAAGATAAGTGAAGCATGTCTACCCATGATATGTTACTCCTTGCTAGCTATCCAATCCTACCTATTGAATTTTAACCTTGTTTTAATTGATGGGTTGTATTCCTTAATACCATTCATGGGGTATCGCACATAACACCCCAATTCTATGAGCTCTTATCTCCTCCTATACCATGCCCAACACAACCATAGGGATTGTAAACAGTGGCTCATGCATTAAATACAACCAATAAAGACCTTAGTGCAATAGGTTCATGTTTCCTAAGACGTTCAAGCATGTTACCATTTGGAGATCTGCCAGTTTTCTTAAGCCTAACATATAAATCATTCAATCAAAACAAGAACCAATAAGAAACAAGGATTATAAACTAAACCAACTAGATCTATTGAAGTTGTCACACCTTAATTGATGGAGATAGACACAACATCAACAAGAAATCAATGAGATCTAATCAATTATATACAAGTTTCACATAATCATAAGTAAACACAAGGTGAATTAGCAAATCATCATCAAAGAAGAGCAAACAACAATGATAATGGAAAACATAATTAAGATAGAATCATCAAACCAATACATGATGTTTATAGAGTGATTGAAACCCTCTAAGTTGCTGGAAAAACACCCACCTAAACCCAGGAATCGACCTTAGGGTTTAGGGCTTACAAAAAGTGAAGTTATGATGTTATATTTATAGGCATGTTTTCTGTCGGCCCATCTTGACGGCGTCAGCTCGTTTCTCTTGACGCCGTCAAGACCATTTTTTCACCAAATTGTAGATCTCTTCGTCTTCTTCGCGTGGGCTATTGAATCACCTAAATCCGAGTTCGTATGCAAAAGTTATGACCAAAACAATATCAGCTACTCCGCGCGCAAGTTTTGACAAGTTAACACGTGACGGCCTTGGGTGACGCCTTCAAGTTCTCTCTGGGCCGTCACCACTTTTACTCTTGACGCCGTCACCAAAGTGCTCTTGACGCCATCAGGTACTGTTCTCAGCATGGAAAATTAAGTCTTTGGCGTTTTCTTCACTTTTATGCTCAAAAAACGTCCAAAATGCTTCCTTTTCCTAAATTCACTCCCAAAGGACCTAAAATCACAAAAGGAACGATTTAGGGCAATATTTGATCAAATAAATTCGAATTCGGGCTTAAATGACCCCCTAAAAACGGATCATTTTTCGCCTCATCACTTCTGTTTGTTGAAGCAAAAATAATGTCATCGACATATATTTGAACAATTAGTAAGTCCACCCCGTATGTTTTTGTAAATAATGTTGGATCTACTGAACCTTTAGAAAATTTATTGGCCAGCAAGAAAGCAGATAGTTTGTCATACCACGCCCTTGGGGCTTGCTTGAGTCCGTAAAGAGCCTTTTTGAGTCGATAAACATGATTGGGACGCATAGGATCAACGAAGCCTTCTGGTTGGCTGACATAGACCACTTCACGGAGTTCACCATTCAGAAATGCCGTTTTCACATCCATTTGATAAACAACCATATTCCTATGAGCAGCATATGCCAGAAAGATCCGAACAGCTTCAAGTCTAGCAACTGGAGCGAAAGATTCCTCAAAATCAATTCCTTCTTCTTGGAAGTATCCTTTAGCTACCAAGCGTGATTTGTTACGTATGACAGTGCCTTCTGCATCCAGTTTGTTTTTCCAATTCCATTTTAGCCCAATGACAAAGACTCTGTCAGGTCTTTCAACTAATTCCCAGACTTCTAATCTTTTGAATTGCTGAAATTCCTCTTGCATAGATTCAATCCAGTTTTTCATAAGTCATTGCTTCTTTAATGTTCTTAGGTTCTTCTTGACAGACTGTGAGTGCATAGATACAAGTTTCACCATCAGTGTGAAGCCGTTGTCTCGTCATGATTGGTGCATCTGATGGCCAATAATTTGAACTAGTGGATGATCTCGAGTCCATTTGTGTGTCGAAGGGTGTAGTTGATAGGTATCTCGCACGTTAGCAGGATCCAAATTTCGTGTGGATGACTTAGCTACTTCAGGAAATGTTGGAGCCGGTGCAAACGGGTTAAAGAATGCATTTAGATCATACTCTGCGGGTTGTGGAACTGATTGTGGTGTAGGATCTTCAGCTGATTTCCGTGAGTTAGAAGCGGTTTGTTCTGTTGTTATGGGAGATGCAATTGGAGGACTGTCTTTCTCAACAGTTGTAGTTGTTTGTTGAGGTAAGTCAGGTACTTGATTGTTATCAGGTTGTGCAGCGGAAACTGGTGAGACCTCAGGAGAACGGTATACAATTGTATCATCAAACAGTGGAGCAAACAGGGTTTCCAATTCTTTGCGGTTGAGAGGCAATGGTTCAGCCGAAGAGTCCGGAAAGTTAAGACGGTTGTGTTCGGGTCCTAAGCTATTTTGCTCAGAAGCCATTTGTGTGAGTTCATCAAAATTAGCATGAATAGTTTCTTGAATCTCTTTTGTACGACGATTCCATATCCGAAAGCCTTTGGAATTTTCACAATATCCTACGAACACTCCGATGTCAGCCTTTGCTTTAAGTTTACCTAAATCATCACGATCATTTTTCGGATAACAAAGTGCTCCAAATACATGAAAGTAATCTATGTTAGGTTTTCTTTTGTGAACAAGTTGATAAGGTGTTTTGCGATGGCGTTTTGTGATCATGCAACGGTTTTAAGTATAACATGCAGTTGAGACAGCTTTCGCCCATAAGTAATCTGGTAATTGAGCATTAATCAACATGGTTCTTGCAGCTTCCACTAACGTCCTGTTGCGTCTTTCAACAACTCCATTCTGTTCTGGAATCCTTGCAATAGATGTTTGATGTTCAATTCCCACTTTCTCAAAATATGACCGAAGTGTTTGATTTTTAAATTCTGTGCCATTGTCAGTTCTGACCATTCGTACCGTGTTACGTAACTGAACTTGAATTTTAGTGAGAAAGGTGATGATCATTGAAGGAGCTTGATCTTTACTACATAGAAAATAAACCCAAGTCCATCTGGAGTAGTCATCAACAATTACGAGTATGTAGCGTTTACCGTTAACACTTTGAACACGCATCGGGCCACACAAATCCATATGGAGCAATTGTAAAACATGATTTGTACTGTGCTCAGTTTTAGAGAGAAAATGAGCTCGAGTGCTTTTTCCTTGTTCACAGGCTGAACATAAGTGATCTTTGGTAAATCGGAATCTAGGAAAACCATCAAAAAGTTTATGACGAGCAAGTTCAGTCATAGTTTTGAAATTCAAGTGCGAAAGACGTTTATGCCATAACCAGGATTTAGTTGATTCTGCTTTGGAGAGAAGACATATCGGAGATGTTGCAATCATGTCAGACATCGATATTGTATAAATATTTGAACTACGTGAGCCGGACATTAGATCATTTCCTTGTAAGTCACGAACGAAACAAGTTTTCTCACGAAATGCTACTTCTAAATCTCCATCACAAAATTGACCGACTGAAAAGAGGTTGTGACCTAAGCCTTCCATATAATAAACACGACTGATTTCAATGTTCCCACTGACATAGTCACCGTATCCCATGATTAAAGCGTAATGATCATTCCCGAATCTGGCAGTTCCGATAAACTTTGAAACAAAGTTAACTAACAGTTTGAGGTTGCCTGTCATATGTCGGGTGCATCTGCTATCAACAATCCAGAGAACAATCTGCACCACCTGCATCACAAGAAGACGACGAGGATGGAACAGAAGTAAGGGTAGAACCCAAAGAAAGTGTGGGTTCCTGTTGGTTAGAAGCACACGTATTCAATAATTTAGGAATCCATTTAAATTCAGGTTTATATTGTAACCAACGTTGCCAATTCCAACTAGTTCTCGCTTTCTTTTTGGTGAATTCACTAGTTTTGGGCTTGTTCCTAGATTTGTTCTTTTCAATTATGGGGGTAACTGCAACATCATTAGAAGCCGTAGATGGCGGTTTTCCTAATATAGACTTAGAGGCAATAGTCGGCCTAAAAGGAATGTCTGTCCTACGTTTCTTATGACGATTTAAGAGAGAGTTAGCTACACATTTTGCATGATCACCAGATGATACACTTTTACGACAAAACACACAAGATGCATTAATATTCAAAACATTCAAAGGTTCATCATTCGTTACATTGAGATTTTGATTACAATTTGCCAGATTAGAATCTAAATCAGATGCAACATGAGTTTTATTCGAATTCCTAAGTTGATCTTCTACTTCTTGAGCTTCTAGTGTTCCTCTTTTACGTTGCAAGATCCTATTCTTCTTGTTACTTGTTCGCTTGGGTCTGCTAACGCTATTAGTGGAGACTAGTCCTGTGGAAGTGGAGGGGTCAACATTAGTGTTTTGAACATCATTTCCCTTAGAAGTTTTGTCTATTTGGTATAATCCTGGTGTTATCACAGTGGTGTCAACAAACTTCCTTTATTCAGTAGCTTAATTTTCTCTTTTAATTCAATGATGATGTGATTTTTATCCTGAATTTCAGACTCAAGTTTCACGTTGCAATAATTAATGTCATCGCGGTTTTGTTGCCATTCAGCGTTTTCAATTTTTAATTCCGCAATTTCCTTCTCATATTTGAGACATAGACTTTTAAAAGACTCAGTATTTTTGCAACTTTGACAAGACTTTGAAACATTTTGATTCTGAAGTTGCAATTCCGTTTCAAGACTTTGAGCTTGACACCATTCAAGTCTTTGTTTGAGTTGAAAATTTTCTTTTGAAAAACGTTTTGTCACATCATCATTGTTATTCCTCAGTAAATCATTTTCTTGTTTTAATGTCTCAATTTCGGTATTCAGCAAATCATTATCAGCACAGTGATCTTCCACAAGCATAGAAGTACCAGATTTATAGAGATCATTCATGATAATAGACATAATATCAGCATTGAGAACTTCTTCTAAGAGTCGATCGGCATCATTTTTCAAAACTCTGTTTCTATGCTTTTGAACCAAAATTGCATTTTCATTTGATTTGAAAATGTTTATCATTGATTTGACTTCTTTTTGCAGATGTTGTTCCCAACTTGTAGCACAGAGACGGAGGTGTTGAACGATTGGCAACATTTGTTTTTGAAAAATATCTCTCTTTTCTCGTTCGTAAGCGGATTGAAAAGTGTCAATTTTTATTTTTGAATTACGTTCAATTGTTTCCTCCAAAATTTCAATGTCTTCCATAAAAGTTTTGAAATAATTTAAAACACGACAACTTTTTGGTAAAGGTGTAACTTCACCAGAAGATGGTAAAGGACCATTTACTTGTGCTACAGTTTGGACCGGAGCCGCATTGGAAGATGAAACATATGACTCAGTGACAAACCAAGATATTTCAGGTATTTCCTTTTGAGGAACAAAAGATTTAGAAATGTGAGGAGTTTTTGAATAATCATATGGTTTCCAATATTCAACTTGACTCATTTTGGATCGACTCTCTTCTTCAAGTTCTTCTTCTTCCTCGGTATCATAAACAATAGTACGCACAATCATGTCATCACGCATACATTCCATACCGTAAATTTTAGGATTTTGTTTGAACGCTTTGTGAAGAAACATGGATTTGCAATCACCAAGTGCAAAACCTTTATCGGGTCTCGGTTTTAAAGTAAATTTCTGAATTGTTGTAACAGAGCCCCTGATTTTGTAAACAATATTACGAAACTCTTTGAGTTGTTTTTCAAGATCAACAATCTCACCGATTAAATTATCTATATATTTCCTTTTTCGTATTTTATGTTCATAAAAATCCTTTTTGCAAATTGACAACTCTGTTTCTGTTTTTGAAAGTTCCTTTTTAAGTTGTTCAACCTGTTTTTGAAGTTCACACTTGTCACTTTCAAGTTTTGAAACCAACTTTCCATTTGACTCAAGTAAATCTTGCATTTTGTGTTGAAGATTGATTAGGTCTAAACCGTCAGATTATTATTAACCAAAGTCAATAAGTCAAAAACAGCTTAGAACCAATACTCCGGTGATAGTATAGTGTTTTCCCGGGTCGTTAAAGTCCCAGCGAGATTGCAATGGTGCTTTTGAGAATCGTTTGTGAGAAAATGGCACTGAGGACAGTAGCCAGATGATGTGGAGATGATATTGCTACTGTTATGATGGTATTTGTATACAGATATAATATTCACAAAAATCAGATATACAGATATATGCACGTATTCACAATTCAGATTTACGTAATCGGACTGAAAAAGTGGGATTTTGGTATTTATCAAACTACAGGGGGTGCTTTTGACAAATTTTAAAACTTAAAATTAAAAATGAAAATGAAATTATAAAAATGATTAAAATACTATTTAAATATTATTTAATTAATTAAACTATTTAAAACTAAATTAAAATCTAATTTAAATTAACTAATAATTATAACTATTATAAATTAAACTAAAAATTTGCAAAAATAATTTCTAAACTTAAATTAGAACTTGAAGAAAGTATAAAAAATAAAAATAAATATTTTTGTCTTTTTATGGGTTTTTTATAAATTGAAAACTATTTAACTTAATTAAACTAATTAAACTACTTTTAATTAATATTAATACTAAATTAACTTAGAAAATTAAGATAAAATTTATAAAATTACTTAACCATCACAGGAATCCTAAAAAATTATAAAAACTCTAAAAATTTTGTTTTAAGATTAAACAACTAATTATTTACCTTTTAATTAACTTAAGTCTAATTTAAATATTTAAAATAAGAAAAATAGAAAATGAACAGTAGAATTCAAAAATATATTTTCTAAAAGCCTATTATACTATATTAGAGCTAGGAAAAATATAAAAACTAAGTTTTACCTTATAAAAACTAAATATGCTAATTAATACTTAATATTAATTAATAATAAAGAAAACTAGAATTAAATATAATAAATACTAAATGGTAATATAAAAATCTGAAAATTTTACCAAAATTACTTTACCATATAAGGTAATTAATAAAAATATAAAAATACTAATTACTTAATTAAAATCTAAAAATGAAAATTAAAATTAAATTGAATTAAATAGAAACTATCACTTATTTTAAATTGGTTTTTTCTTGGATTTTCTTTTACACACTAACTTTACCACTAAAAATAGAAAACTTTTGTAAAAACACTTTTGAAATTAGCTTATAAATAAGCTGTAGCACCCCCTTGGCTTATACAGTTGACTTATGTTGACTGTGTGGGCAAATAAGCTCAAATGGCTTTGGGTGGGGTCCACAATGGATAAATCAGGTTCAAATAAGTTAAACACACTCAGATAAGCCAGAAATAGCAAGCCATAAGCACAATTAAGCTGAATGCAGAGAAATAAGCACTTTGCACTTTTGAAACTGAACCAGATTGGGGACAAACTTTGGGGACTAAACTAGGTGGGGTCCACTGGGCTAGGGGTCAAACAAAAGGTCAATCCACACTCCTTGGTAGGAGGGGGGTTGGAAAAGGTCAACTGGAACCACTAGGGCCCACTGAGGTGGTCTACAACCACCACCAAAGTTGGTGGTGTAGTGGAGGTCTGTTGTGCACAGGGCAAGCTCTTGCCCTGCAACTCACTTTAGTGGTCTGTGGGACCCACTTAGACTTCCACAAAAATTAAGCAAAAATTTGGGCTCAAAGATCAGCTGGTAGACTCTAATCACAACAAATTTCAACTTCCCATTCCAATCACATAAATCACAAATAATCCTGGAACTTTTGGATTTTCTGAACACAAGTAAAATTTGACTTTTGAAGAAAAATGGTTCTTTGACTTTGGTGAATTAAGATCTTGAATTACTGATTGATTAAGTGTTTTTAAGCTACAATGTGACTAATTTAAGCTACCTAAACTGATTATGAGATGATTTAATGAGATTTTGAGTGGAAACTTCTAACAGTTAATTTTTTACACTAGTTAATAACTAATTTTGACTTTGTTGCCTAAAAACCATCAATGTAAACTCTTGACTACTCTAGTATACCTCTGAGAATTATGTCTAAACAGTTTCAAACTTATAAGAATCACAAAACCTCACTCAACCAGGTTAATCCAAACACCCTCTTTGGTTAGACTGTTATAGATTATAAACTGCTAAGGGGTGTGAAAGCTTAAGGGTTTGTTTCAAATCAACTTTTAGTGAGATATTAGATCTAAATGACAACCTAGGAACAAAGATTTACCATGAATACTCAAGTATGCCACTTGACTGTTTTTAACTAGTAAACCACAAATTCAAAGTACTAATGCATTCTAAGTGACAAATGATGAATGTAAAACTAAAAATAACTCAAACAACATTCAAATAGCATAAGCAAACCAGATTACCAATAAAAGAAATAAGCAAACAGAAGCTACTCTAACTAGAATTTTAGTGAAAAAGAGAATGAGTCAAATCTTACAAGGGCACCCTCAGCATGAACATAGGGTTTTCCTTATGAAGCCTATCTTTAGATAGGCCAAACCAGCTCCAAGATTGATCACCAATACCTCCTTCAAACCTGAAAACAAGAATCAAACAAGACAGTTGACCAACGTTGACTATTTTTGTGTTTTAAGTTTTCTTCTAGTGTAACTGAGTTTTAAATGTCTCTAAAGCTTCAACAAGCTTCTTGGAACCTACATGACCTATTCTCAGTCCATTAGTCTTGCTTTAAATCACCATTGAGCTACTTGAGAATTTGAAAAATAGAATAAAATGCACAAACTTGAAACAGACTTGAACTTATAATTTTATAGCTTAAAAAGAGTTGAAATACAATGCTTGAACTATTACAATGCTGGAAATTGAAAGGTTTACACTAATTTGAGAGATAATTTAAATTCTACACAGATTTAGACTACTAAAAACTACACACACTATTCCTTGCTTTCTTCTCCTTTTATAGCTCTTGATTAGTGTTCCCAGCACCCTTGCCATCATTTCCCACCTCTTTCTTTAAGCTTTGGTCCACTAACAAGGCGTCACGTGTTTTGGCGCCAAAATGATTATTTGCAAATTGTTCTCTGATTGAGCAACTGGGGAGGGGAGCATTAATTGTGGTGGTGTGAGTAGGTACAGGGATGTGGGTTAGTGGTGATGGGATGGGCAAGTTGGGGTGGTATCTGCAAAACCATGGTGGATTGGTGGTTTGTGGTTTGGCTGAGGGAGAAGGGAGGTTGGGCGGTTTTTGGGGGTGTTTGACTGGTATTGACTAGGTCAAAGTTTGACCCGGTTTAATAACTTTGGGGTGGGATGGGCTAAGGTGTGGACTAGTTGTATCTTGGGCCCAAAATGGACTAGGCTTAGTACATGGATTGGGTAATGGAGTAGTATTATTTAGGTATTGGATCCGGTTTTGGTTTTTACACAAGGACTAATTTTGTAATTATGGGAAAGTTGAGGGTTGTAATTTGGCAATCTTCAAAAGTATTTTAAAGGGTGAATTATGCCATATCATGAATAGTACAAGGACCTGGAATGATTTTTCAATTTATTTTTCACCAAGGACTGAAACCGTCAAACTTTTAAACTTCAGGGACCATTTGTGTAATTTTCACCAAACTTTCCACCAAGGACCAATCCTGTCATAAAAGGTTAGTGCAAGGACAAAATTTGTTTTTTCTCAAAGTTTTTCATATCCCAGGGACCATTTTTGACAATTTTCAAAGTTCAGGGACTAAACTTGACATTTTGTGAAACTTTTCACCAAAGGACTAATTACGTAACTTTTTTATTTATAAGGGCCTTTGGTGACTTTTTCAAGTTTTTAGAATGACCAGGGACTAGATTTGACAACTTTTGAAAGTTGGGGGACTGAAACTGCCAATTATGCAAACTTTGTGCGTTTTTCATATGTTTTTGGTATTTTTGCATTTGAGACATGTAAAACACTTTCCTGGGATATTTTCACTATTTTGATTCATTATTGAGTGTTTTTGGATGTTTTGGCAGCTCAGAAATGGTAAAAATGATGAGTATTTACACACTCATCAAAGATCTTGTTCTTTATTGTAATATTCTTGAAAAGCTTTTTCAAAACTTTTTTCATGTTTAACCTTGTGTTCCAGATTTGAAAGTTGTATTTTGTAGCACTCAATGTCTCTGGTAAGTGACTTATTTGTTTCTTTTAAAGCTTTATTTTTCTCATTGCATTTCATAATTTGCAATTGTTGAGCGTTCATTTGTTTAGACAACAATATAAGGTCAGGGTCAATAGGATCATGTTTATCATTCTCAATAGGATTATCAAATGAAACAACTGTGTCATCATCAAATGTAACAACTGTGTTCATTTGTTCAGCTTCTTGAGAAGATAAAGATGATTCAGATGGAACAACTTGCGCCTTATCTGATTCAGAAGCAGAGGGTGATGCTATTTCATGTATTAGGCACGTGTTAAGATCATGTACCTGAGATAAGCCATCAGTGTCATACACTGGGCCTGAATCATTCATATGAAGTTCCTGCATGTTGGCCATAAACATCACAGCTGCATTTGCTTCCAGATCTTCCATGTCATCATCATTGTACGCATTTGCCATGAAACTATTCTCCTGCTCAGTGAAATGTCCTTCCTTTTCATCTTGGAAAGCCATGAGTAATGCCTGCTTGTGAAATTTACTGCCCCGAGTTCTCGGTTTAGGACATGCTGTTGCAATATGACCTTTCTCATTGCAGTTGTAGCACCATACTGCATTCCCAGAGTTAGAGTTCCTAGTTGCAACACTTTCATTCCTTTTCTAAGTAGCACCAGAGTTGTTTCTGAACCCTCCATTGTTGTTGAACCTTTGTTCATTTGCAGAATTTCCTGAATAACCACCTGATCGTCCATAATTTCGATTCTGTATCTCAACCCTCCCATCTTGAATGACAGCTTGATTCCTAGTGTTTGATGAAGAGCGAAGACGGTTGTTTGTCTTGTTAGAGAATTTGCTGAAGGCACGAGCAATGAGAGAAAGTCCTTGATTCAACGTATTGAAGTCATCATCTTCGTCGTCATTAGAGTTAGAGTAGTACATTGACTCACTGTTTTCATAAGGAACAGGGTGATTAGATTGCTGAAAAGAATCATATGGGATCATCTGATTTGGAGTTGTAGGTTGTGGGTAGCTGAAGTAATTCTGTTCTTGAACATAAGCATGATTTGACATTAGAGGTGGAGTATACTGAGATTGAGCTACGAGAGCCAAAGAATTTGATGTTGTTGGTGGTAAGTAACCTCCTCGAAGAGCACGATCTTTCTCCACTTCGGGTTCATGGTGTTTCAGAAAGTCATACAACAAACCATACGGTGCATCATGAAGATTTTTGGTTTGACGAACGAATGTCACATATTTTTGCCAATCCGGACCAAGACTACTGACGAATTTGGAGTTCACTGCGATCCTTGGTACTGTGATTTTGTGTCGTTCCAAATCATTTACCACATTAGTGAAACGATGATAATAGGATTCAAGTGACTCCCCTGGTTCAATTGAGATGTTTGTATATTCCATGTAAAGTTTAGATTCCATATCATCTTTATTCAATTGAGTGCCTTCCATTAGGAGATGAACATGTTCCCACATAGCTTTAGCCATTTTTTGAGCATCAACACTTCGATAAATTGGATTAGGTATTCCTTGAAGTATATAGGCCATTGCATATTCATCAGCTTCACGATGTAGTTTTTGTTCTTCAGTGAGTTGAGATTCTGGAACGGGTTTTTCTACAGGAGCCCGAGGAGGATCAGCTGATGGATCTCCACTTTCAAGTCTAGTTGGCCACTCAAATGGTCCTTCAAGTATCACTTGTTTCAAGAATTTCCCATGGGGTTTCTTAAGTTCAAGGAATCGTAAGAATCGACTTGACCACTGAACATAGTTCCCAGGTGTTAGCATTGGAGGTGTCTCAAGTGATCCTGCCTCATGTCTGGATTGTTGAGTCGTAATTACTTCACACATTCTATCAAACCAGTGAGGTTGTCTGGACGAATACAGAGTGGGTTGTTGTGACATTGGATATGGTTGTTGTTGAGGAATGATTTGATGTTGTTGCATCATGAGATATTGTTGTTTTGGATGAAACGGTTGTTGCTGAAAGTGTGATTGTGATGGTTGTTGATACATTTGTTGCTGATGGTATTGTTGTGGCTGATACTGCTGATGTTGTTGTTGCTGAGGATGAGAGAAGTAGAAATTTGGTGGTTGAGACATCTTTAGAATACTTGTGTAATGTTGGATCTTGTAGAAGATTGAAATGTACATTCCTTTGGTAAAGATTAAGAATCTTTTGGCTAAGATGAGAATCTTAAGCGTACACCCAACTTATGCGTAGGCTTCAAAGTTATGCGTAAAGGTTGATTTTATGCGTAAACAGTGAGTTTATGCGTAAGATTTACCTTTACGCGTAAGTTTAAGCTTATGCGTAAGAGTTTATGCGTAAGGTTCAAAGACCAAACAAATCTTTCAAACTTATCCAAGCTTGAAAGATATCCGTAGTCGAAGTATTCCACTAACTTGTCCAAGCTAGGGAAGTACTGAGTCACCGTTGCACGAAGAGAAGACCTTTGAATAAACTTATGCGAAGAATGCTGTAACTTACGCGTAAGATCTGACTTCTGCGTAGAACTTCAGCGTAGGAAATCACTTCTGCGTAGAACTTAAGCGTAGGAAATCTACTTCAGCGTAGGACTTAAGCGTAGAATATCAACTTTTGCGTAAGAAGAGGGTTTGTACCAACTTTATGCGTAGAAAAGGGGTTTTAACCTTAATCTTATGCGTAAAAGTACATAAAAGTACTGTTGACAGCTATAATCTTGTACTACGCTCAAAAACTTACGCGTAAGATGGTCTGTTCTTAAAAAATCACAACTTTATAAAGAAAAACGCCTAGAAATAAGGTTCTAATGATCAAATAACTTCACCAATACTTAGAAAACACTAACTATGAAAGATTTTGCTACCAAAAACTAGTTTTCCAATATCAAAGAAGCTATAAAACCGTGATAAACTATAAGAAAATGTAATAAAACCTTAAAAGATCTAAACTTTATGCAAAATCTAAGCTTCTAATCACTATATCAACCTTAAAACTTGTCCAAGCTTCAAGATTTGTGTGAAAGAAACAAAGAAAAAAACAAAAATATAAAGAAACAACACCTAAACCCCACGTTAACATAAGAAACAACACTTCGATCTCTATTAGGCGAATGATACCACTTGTTAGGTGCCTATATTTATGTTACACAAGTAAAGAATGAGATAGATATAAGGATTGGTTGATTATAAGATATGAGAGAATTATAAAAGCAAGAGTTTCATTAAGATACCAAAATAACCAACAAATGTTATGATAACATAAGCTTAGTATATATAGGGGAGGAGTAGGGCAACACTCCCTTCCTCCCTCATACATCTAATTTGTGGGCTTTATAAGCTTTATGGGCTTTAACATGTTGCCCATATACTAAAACATAAACATAAACATAAATATTACTAAAGCAACCTAGTACAAAATGTAATGACTGAGACTTGACTAATTACTAAAATATGTTCCCAACAGTTACTATTGGTTTAGGGATGACCTAGGGTAATGTGGGAGAGGCATACCTAAATCTAGTTTATCTAAATTATCCTAATTGAGGGGCACTAGGTAGTTTCTAAAACTTAACTTATTTTATTGATTTCCTATCTTATATATCCTATAGGTACTAATTATTCTAGGGCATAACTCTTAAGGCTATAAAAGGCATATTACTTAGGGGTTTAAGATTATTCCTAGTTCCAAGAGTTTGTGTTTTCTAAGTTTGATTGATGATTTTCCTCATCATCATCAATTATCTTTTATAAAGTACAAATCCTAAAGCGGGCAAAGGCTATTTTATGGTGGTGTCTCATTTGGTTTTTCTGTATTTTAGCTACCTTAAAACGGGTTTCTTGTAGGGTATTTCTTAAACTACTATAGTCAGGTTGATTACCTAGGTTATTATCATGACCTTTTTCTATCTTCTCAAGAAGGTCAAGGAAAATTTCATATAAACTATTTAAAATTTCCTCTAACTGATTTTCCTGATTTTCTAAAGTTGTCCTAGTGGGGTTTTCTCCAAATTCATCTTTTCAGGATGAAATGGGAGGGTTTACTAAGTAAGGTGTAGGTCCTAAAGTATAGGGTTGCCTAGGTTCATATCTAGAGGTATAGGGTTTCTAGGGATACATGGTTCTCTAGGGAGAAAGAAACCATGTGGTTCTAATCTAGGTGTGGGGAATGGTGGGTGTAAAGTAGGGTTTAGGGGAGTAATAGGTGATCTCTTAGCATAGAAATCTCTTAAGTGCTTTAAATGTGGGTTATCTAAGAAAGGTTTATAACCTAAGCGTGAAGGTGTATTTAAACTATTCCTAGAGTCTTCTAAGTGATCGGGAAAATATGGTTTAAGGGAATAATCTAGTACATTCGGAGAGGAAAGATCATTCTCCGGATGTAAACTAGATGATACGGGGGTAGAATAGCGAGGAGTAGACATAACTATATAATAGTAAAAATACTGTAAATCATTTAGCAGTTAAGCAGGCAATTACTATACTAACCTTAGCACGTATAGTTACGGAGAATGGCAGGGGCACTGAGGACTTTCTCGGGTTTAGGAAAAATAGTTGTAGTTTAGGTTTTGACCTTGTTCTCTACAACTAAAGCTCTAATACCAATCTGTAACACCCCCATTTTCAAGGTTCGCAGCGGATTTAGGGTTGGGGTATTACTTCATGGAATCACAGTTACAGTAATAGAAAACGACTCGAAAAGAGACGTTTTTAGAAATTTAGTTATCATTCATTTAATTATCAGAGTTTTTATAGTAAAAGATATACTTTTACTATTGATGAGGTCACAAAGTCTAGGTGTTAAGTTATGTTTGAATGATAACCGATTTGAAAGTCCTCAGAGTTCAGTGCCTCCTTCTGCCATATCTCCGTAGAAGTGATATACCTAGAATACATGCTTAAAAGTCAACACTAGGTGTTGAGTGAAAGTCATAGGTTTAAGTGTTAGTGAATACAAGTTCCCCGGGTTATGTTGTTACACCCATCTGGGAAAATGTTGTGTGTGTGTGATAATTGTGATGCATGCACAATTATCAAGAGTGGGATGTGTTGCACTAAGCTCATAAACCACACGTTAATAGTCCGGGTCATGGGGTCTGCAGACCAACCATGAGGAGACGGGAAGGATAACTTGCCAAAGTTAATCCTTTAGTGGGTTCAAATATAGTACTTATTGATACCATCCAGAAAGATGTAGTATCAATGGGAGTTGTCAAACTCCAATAGATCTATCAACTATATTCGCGTTCTCGTGGGTAAAATATCCCAAACGATTAGATTCATGAATTTTAGTTATGTAGTGGTGGCAAATAGTTTCCTCGTGCAACAACCAAAGAAAAAGACTTGTATTCGGTTTTAAGTAAAGCAAATAGCATGTATCCCCCTCACAGGGTTTGTAAAGCATTTAGAGTGAAAGTTTAAAAAAAGATGTGAGGCTATGAAACTCACAGAAAAAGAGTGTGAGGCTATGAACTCACTTTGGCTTAGGGAAATCTAATTGATGCAAAAAGGGACTCGGGAACTAGACTGCCTTACTCACGTATCCTAGTGTGTTGTAGGTTTGGATGTATGTCAAGCTTTAGTTATCTTGTTTAAGTTTCTTAAGTAATCATTCTTAGGTTCTTTAATGTTTTAGATATAACATAACAATGTTCGGGCCATCACAATCCAGAAGTATATGACTCCTCACATGAAGCTCCCTACTATTATACTATGTTATCAACGTAATACCGTTCGGGCCATCATAATTCAGAAGTTAATACTCGTCACGTGAAGCTCCCTACTATTGAGCTATGTTGTTATTAACTTTAGTTATAACATAACACCGTTCAGGCCATTATAATTCAGAAGTACATGCAATAATCGTTTGAGGAGCTAGGGCACTTTAATTCGTAAACCTAGCAAACTCGTCAAAACGAAATATCCACATTGTACTCCTCACATGAAGCTCCCTAGTATTGTGTTATGCTTTTAACTTTAATTAAGTTTTATATTTATATAATATTTTCACTTTATACCCTTATAGTTTATATATTTACACTTTCTACCCTATACTTTATTATACTTATATTACTTAGGTTTTTAACTATCTAAACTCTTCCTCACTAGTCCCTATACTTCTATATTTTAGAAAAATGACAAAAATGACCCTTGGACTTATAAGTTTACTATATTCGCCATTTATACCCTTAACTTTATAACTTTTGCAAAACTAGTCCTTTTAAGTTTATAACTATTTAACTTTTTTATCCTAGGGTTTTATAACTTTGCAAAAAGGATGCATGGAAAACTTTGCAAAACTAGTCCTAAATTCTAGTAAACTATATTTTTATAAAGCAACTAAGTTTCTAAGCTTATGTTTAGATAATATATGCTCAACTAAGTTACCTAATTCAGATTATAGCATGTAATAGAGCAATTTAGCATATAAACACATAATTTTCTAAATCTAGGGTTTTGAAATGAAAACTTCTAAAATAAAATGATTAAGGCTACCCTATGGTTTCTAAGGCATGTTCTAAGTGTCCTAGGTCTGTACTAAGGATACTAGATCAAAAGTTAAGGCTTACCTAGGTCATGTAAGGGGTAACGAGGGTGCTAGGGTTTCTCTCGGCCAAAACTACTTCGACAAGCATGCAAAACCTATACCACTGGACTTATAAGTTTCCTAGAGCTCTTGTATTACTACCAAGACCAGAGATATTGAGGTGAAGAAGCGAGGAGAGGGGTGAGTTGAAATGAAAGGGTAACGAGACCCTTTATAGGGTCGTTTGGATTAGCGACCAAGGAAGGAGAGGAGGAGGTGTCGAGAGGGGGGGGGATGACTAAGACAAGATAGGAGGTGAAGTGGTGAGGCTACGGGGTGACTAAGGGTGGCTAGGAGTAGGTAGGGGGGGTGCAGGGTGGTGTGGAGGTTTTTTGGCCGCAGGTTTGTTTTGGGATGACAAGGAGGTGACGAGACCTCCTTGTGGAGGTTTTATGGCTACAAGGTGGTAGGGAGGTGCTTGTAAGCTTCTTAGGGGGTCTAGGGTGGTGATGAGGCGGTTTAAGGTGGTTTGTGGTGGTAAAGGGTGTCGTGTGGTGGTTTTGGTCAAAGGTGGTGACAAGTAGGTGATGGAGGTGTGTGGTAGGGTGCTTGGTAGTGACAAGGTGGTGTGTAAGCTGCTAGGGAGTGGTGGTAGGGTGCTTGCTTGCTTATGTTTAAGTTTTACTAGTTTAGGTTAAGTTTAGACCTAGTTTTACTTATTGAGAGTTTAGGGTTTTACCTAAGGTTTAGTACCTAGGTTAGGTTCCTAAGAGTGTTTAGTGACTAATCCTAAGTCCTAAGAGGCTTATACTAAGTGGTGGTAGCTTATGGTGAAGTTTTGGGAAGGTTTGGCCTAGTTTCTAGGAAGTTATAACCTAGTTATGGTTTTGTGCCTAAGGGACTTATACCTAAGCTCTAATGGGTTGTACTAGTGCCTAAGAGTCCTGAGGTATCCAAATGTTCCTAAGGTAACTTATACTTAAGCCTTGGACACTTTCAAACAAGTTTAGTTAATCATATAGGGTTTAGTAAGCACATAGACCTAATTAGGGCTTAATTAGGGTTCATTAGGGTTGTGATATGTTTAGTGTGTTAGATTGATATATTACTTATTATGGTGTTGTTGTGATCTTATGCTTGACATACCAGGGGTTTATAGGATGTGAATGTTGAGTTATTTGGCTTGTGTGGATATGTGAGCAGCTATAGAGAGTCATGCAAGTAATGAATGCACATAAAAAGCAAAAATTTACCTGTGAAATACCTACTATAGGTATTTATAATGGGAATGATAGTGATGAGATTTTGTGGGTTGTTACATCTTTGTGCTATGAAGTCACACCCCGATTACCTTCCGCTGCGATATTTTGAGGGTGTGGCAGTAATCGACTAAAAATTGAATGGATTGACTTAGGGTTTGGGAAACCCTAAGTTCGATCTAACTAAGGATCGGCTAAAGGTTTTATCTATTTGGTTTGTCCGATTGACTAAAGGAGACAGAGAAGGGAGCTCTTAGGGTTTAAAGGATTGTTACATGAAGTCCTAGGAATGCCTTTGTATTTATAGAAGAAATGAAAGTGGAAGATTAGTTTTGTGTGTAAAAATAGTAGTGTAAAAGAGGTTTATATATTGTATGTAAAAATAAAGTGTAACTTTTTTTGAAAGATAAAAAAAGAGAGAAAGTAACCGTCAGAATGACACAAACTTAATTCACTGCATCTAACTCTAATGGAGGCTTAAACTTTTAAAATAAGCCTGTTTGCATAATAAGTCTAGTGTCAAGGCTTATGAAGGCTTCTAAAACTATAATCCCCAGCCGGATAAAGAGGCTAAAAATTTTAGATCGAGGCTTTTAAACTATTAATTATTTATTCACCCTACAAAAATATCAAACACATTATATCTTTATTTAATTATGTTCTTTTTAGTAATTTTGCAATAATAAGTTAAACTTAAACTAATTTGCCAATAAGTTTACAAAAATACAAATTTTAATTTCTATAAGCCTCAACCTCAACCACCCCAGCTCCGACCCAACCCGTTTCGCCAACCATACCGTATGTTCTGAATCTAAGCCGAGTTCACTACACTTTTTGCTATAACACATCAATTAAATAACATAAAGAAAAGCGCGCCACAATTCAAACAACACTTATCAATATCACTGTGTGTTTTTCAGTGTGTGAAGAAATGGTGATGCTGTGTTTCCTTTTAGACCTCCGTACATTGTCTCCTCCATTACTCCGCGACCTAAAACAGGTAATTAATTCACCTAACCTAACTTAATCATCTTAATTCATTCCGTACAGTTACAATCGCTTTATCAACTACTCTCAATTCGGTTCCGTTTCGAATCGATTTACCGAATCACGTAACCGATTCGTTTCGTTTTATTTTTACAGTCATTACTGCAGTTAGCGAATTTCTACGCAATTACAAGCCCTAGAGGTTACAAATCGGCGAAAGCGAAACCGCTATTAGATCGGATCGGACTTTGTTATGTGTTTAGGGATCGAGTATCTGGTTCGACAGAGGTACGCAGTTATTCGTACTGTCCGCTATATTCGTTTATCTCGATTAGTGATTTAATTGAAGAAACTTCAGGTTTTCGGAATTGTAGATGTTAGGTATTATTTATATACAGTAGCATTTTATCTAAACGGATCGACTGCTGAATTTGTTGTAGCATTTGTTAGTTATATCAGTTATAGGTAGTTCAAATTATCTGCCGAACGGATGGAATAAACTCGATCTATTTCGATTGATTTGTTCATGATATTTTAAGTTTAGTTTAATTGATGTAAATGTGGAAACGTGATGGAATTCGATGAATGATTTAACTGATGCAACTTCTAGGTTTTTCGGAAGTGTAGTTGCTAGGTATGAATGTGATTAAATTCGATCGAAATTTTATGCAAAACGGATGAACTTGATCTGTTTTTGAAATTTTCGGTTAACAGGCGAAAAATCGAATCAGTTGTTATTTCTAAGATATAGTTACTTTTGTAACGCAGTCGGATCGTATTCGATTTTTTGATGAAAATGTGAAGCAGATGCTGCTTGTATTGAATCTTAAGTAAAGTCAGGTTTTAAGTCTAGATATGTTGAGTGCCGAATTCCGTTAAGATATGCTGGAAATATGTTTTTAATAGGCACTTTCTTTTGCGGTTCATGTTTTACATAGTATTTATCTGAATGGGTCGAATGCTGCGTTTTTTGTAGCAGCTGTTAGTTGAATCGGTTATAGGTACTTCAAATTATTGCAAAACGGATGGACTCGGTCTAGGCAAACCATTGAATTAGTTTCTTACTGCTAACGAATATTTTATTATGTTATGTGACCCGAATATTACTTGCTTTATGATGGTAATGTGAAGCAGGCGCTTCTTGCGTTGAACCATATGTACGGTCAGGCTGTTAGTTTAAATATGCCGAGTGTTGAATTACATCAGGATGTGATCTAGTTATGTTATTATTTGGTCCATGTTACACATAGTATTTTATCTAAATAAATGGAACACTGAATCAGCTGTAGCTGTTCACTTAAATAAAACTAAAAGTAGTTTAAAGTTATATGCAGACTAGATGAACTACATCTGCTTCAGAATTTGTGACCTGTTTTAACATGTTTAGTTTAATAGGCGAAACGTTGACCTAGTTGTTACTGTGACTGTTTAGTTATATTTCTACTGCAACTGTATCAGTTTTATGCATGATGACTATGTGTGAAGCAGGTTTAAATGTTCGGTGTTAAGTTTGAATATGTTGAGTGTCGAATCATATAAGGATAGTTCTTTACTTATGTGCTTTGTTTGTTGGTTTATGTTATGTTGTAGATGAAGGTAGCATACAGGCCAAACGGAAATTTCAGTCTGCGTGATTTTCATCATGCTGTAAATAACTTGCCTGCTGATGCATTCGTGCCAGAATTCAACAATAACATAGCTGTCTCTTGCTGTGGTAACTGGTTTTCTTTGTTATTGGATGTTGATTATTTATTGAATACTCGTACTTTATTAAATGTGTTGCTTATGGCTTTGTTTACTTGTCTTTTATAAGTTAATCTCTGTTGCTTCCAGATGTCCACCTTTCAAGTGTCCTTAGTGACAAAGTTTTGTACTCATGGGGTGATACTGAAGATGTTGGAAGAAAAGTGATTGTTATTAGTTCATGTCTACTCGAAGATATAGATTCTGTGACAAAGATGGCCTTAATGGTGAGTGAGTTTAATACTTGTTTATTGTGTTATTTTACTTGAAACAGGCTTTCTGATGGAAACGCTGAATAACTTTCTGACAGGATGCAGCAGATAAATGTGTCTCAGTGGACTTTGTATTGTTGCAGAAAGTGTCGAGTGGTCTTGGTGCTCTTTCAGAAAGTATTGACAACTTCAATAGGAATATATGCGATCTTGAGAATTGTTCGTTCCGTAATCATCTTTCAGGTAGTAATTTGCTTCTAGTGTAACCAAATTTCATATATGAGTCTAATAGAACATGTCCTTTAAAATGATAATAAACTAGTACAAATTTATGTGGATTTGTTATAGTTTTAGCCATATGATGTTTGTTAGTGGTAAATAAAAGATATTAAAGGACATGGAAAGATTATTAAATGAACAGAAATTGCATAATACATGCTCTTTTCATTTAACATGTTGCAGATGCAAAGGTGTTGTGTGCGCTGGTAAGAGAATGGCTAAAGGATTTGCGAGATGAAGCAGAACAACTGCAGGCTCGTCTTAAATTCAAGAGAAACATTCTAGGCTCGTTAAACCAAATATGCTGCAATATGTTTCCATCTTTCAATCGTATCATTGATGAGTTTGAACCCTGCCAGGTATTATATTTGTATATGACTTATTACCTATGACTATGACAACTCATCCAAGTAGATCACATAGAATCTGTATATTCTCGTAATGACATGTCACGTTTGTTAACTGCTATATTACTGCAAAAGAGTTGTATAATGACATATGTTTTAGTTAAAGAAGTTGCATTCTGAGAATAGAAGATAATTCCTTATAGGATAACCAAAATATAAGGAGTTGTATCATGGCATATATTATTTCTTTCATGTACTAGCATCTGGTTAATAGTTTAAGCTTTATCTTCTCTGCCTCTCTGGTATTCTATTGTGAAGGAGAGTCGTAAAAAGCCACTGAATTCCATTGATCTGTTATATCGTTCCTTTTTTACTAGATCAACTATACTCTATCAGGTATGTAGGTGCCATGGTTATCCATTGGATGATGAATGTGGAAACAAATTGGTGAAGTCCACTTCTTGTCCAGTCACCGGTAATGAGCTTGCCGCACTTGATCTGATTGGAAACTCTCTGAAGGTTGGCGAGCATACAGTCCTGCTCATGCCGTCCTTTCACTACTATATAAAGTTGCAGCATGTTACCTCACCTATTGACTTCAACATTATCGAAAGAACCAATTTAGGATCTTTAAGTGAAGGTAATCACACCCAATTCATCTGTATAGCAAGATTTGTATTTCTTCCTACCTGAATTTCGTGAAATGACTAGGCAGCTATTGTTTCATAACTTTGGCCACATGGAGCTAATTTACTTAAGTTAGGTGCATAGATAGACACATAGATTTCGATAACTCCTGTTGTTGTTTTGCTTCGGATTAGCTCCAGAATTTTAGTTTTTTCATTGTGCGTCTCTTTACTTGGGTGGGTCTAATCTTTCAGAAAACCAAAGATTTCCATAGGTGTTAAAAACTTAAAAAATAGTTAACTAATACAAAACCATTTGGCTGGACAATATTAACTTAGAAGCCACTAGTTATATATGTTGTCTGTCTGCAGCTAGTTTTAGTCTGTGAAAGCTCTTGTTATTTCCTCTCCGTTACTTGTCGGCCTTTTGTAACAGGGTTGATTGTGGGGACTCCAATTGTTGTTGTCCCATCAACTTCTAATGAGCTGGATGATACTGACCAGGCAGAGTTAAACAACCAAGGTTGCTAAATGGTTCTGGTTCATCTTTTTCAGTTTCATTTATAACAGGGTTCTCCTAAGTGATCTTGTTCCGCCATCAATTCCACAAGTTTCCTTTGGATGCAATTTTGCAGTCTTTCAAGGGCTTTGCAGTGCCCTACATCATCTGGATCAAGGATTGGTTTGCTCGTCCAGATGTAATACAGAGACTATGAGGGAGACATCAGTCCAGTGCTATTACATACTTTTGCCTTCAAATAATGGAGTGATGTTGCTCAGGGTGAGTTCTGTTCTCTTCTACTAACTGTAATCTTCATGAGATTAGATGCTAGGCATTAATCATGTCTCATGTGAGTGAAAAAGTGTGATTTGAACCCATGACCTTCAAAGTGTTACCGCCTATGGGATGGGCTTAAATACATACCGTCAAAGTTTTTAATGAAATTTCAATTTCCTTATGATTCTTTACCTTTTTATGACTCCTGCAGAGGCTTGCAGGGTCAGAAGAAGTGATACCTATCCCTGATGTTAGCCAATCATTTGAGTCTACAGAAGCTAAGGATATTAGAGATTCTGTAAAAGCCTCTGTACTTGAGGTTCGATCTCTTTGATTATTAGCTCATCTAGTACCAATGTGTATCTTGGGCTCTTGGCTTTGGCAAATGCTCTATAATGTTCAATATGCAATGGTCTGACACGACCATCTTTGAAAGTGTGACATCTAAGTGATTTAAACATAGTCTTACGAGCAAAAAAGCAGGAGACGTGAAACCAAAGCCAATAACAAACAAGCATACTTTCTGTCATGCTGAAAATTATATACAATCTTTTGTTAGGCAATTTGTCACAGACTTCCATAAACCGATATATTACACTATATTGAAACCAAAGGCCTGTACTTGTTATATACTTATATACCACAACTCGTGCCTCTTATACGTTCTGTTATGTTCCTCAGATTGAAGTAAGGGACTACAATCCCATCCAACATGAAAGGGGATTCCATCAAAAACTGAATGTGCTTGTGAAAGAAAGCTTGCATTTTGGGTAAATATGTTCACTTTTAGCATGAGTGTATTACCATGCTATAACTGATTTATGAAACTCCAGTTAACTGTGACTATCATTTTCCTTCATCTACTTCTACACAGTTTAGCTTCCCTTTAAACATAATATCTGAGTATCGTAACGTCGCATTGACTACATGTACAGGTCACTACCTGCCAAATCAGAGGAGTTACCTCCTGAACCAACTTCAACTCAAGGAGATTCGTTAAATGGATCCGAAACCTCAAAGCAAGCAATGGGTATGGTAGGCTCTGAAGAGGAAATCCCACAGTTGGATTTTAAATCTGGACGAGATAAAATTACAGAACGTATAACAGAAGAATGGGAACAACTAATTGTCAATGAAATTCCTAAGATCAGTTCTCCCACTTGTGTTTCTAAACCAAAGTCGGATCATCTGGCCTTTACACCGCGTGAGAGTAGTAAGCCCCTGGACGAAAAAACTTCAAGGATTCTAGAGAGGCTAGAAATACCAAGGAAGCTAAAATCTAAACTAGCTTCGCCAGTCATCACATCAAGCAGTGCCCCTGTTGATACATGCATGTTGACAAAGAAGCCTCTTATCCCATTTCAGCCGACTCAAACATCAGATACGGGAACAGTTGCAAGCCAGCCAATGAGACCCAACTTCCAAAGGCTGAAACGGAAAACCAGATAAATATACATCGAAATTGTGGATAGTAGAGCGGTCCCACCAGCTGAGATTCATGAGTTTGGCTTGCTGCCTTCTTACAAGTAAGTGTTCTTCCAAATTTATAGTATACTCGCTTTTTACACACACCACTTTGTTGATATTGATCTTAAGACCTGACTCTGAAATAACATGATTTCCATTTTGTGAACCTGAAATTTGATGATTAGAAACTCTATTCTGCATATCTATATCGACGCTTGTCATGTTATCCATTAAAATTAGTCAAATCCATTCATTTGTTTGAGAACATGTCTATTGTTTAACTGTTAAACTAGACTAATCAAGATTTAAGAATTGAGTATTCAAACTAATCTAGTGTTCAATTGCTAAACTTATGATAATACTCAAGAGTTAGGAATTAATTAATCTCATAAAGCTTATGACAGCATTATGTAATTAATTCAGCTATAAGATGTTGAATCAAGGCCAAAAATTCTTTATAATGATTGGTCGAACATTGTTTTCCTTTTCTTGTTTTTGAAGTATATATGGAATTCCCTCTTGAAGTAATATGGCCACTTATAAAAACCTGGACCATACAATTTAAAAAACAGCAACCATTCAACTATAGAAATTGGTTAATTATGGGTTTAAACTTCGAATGGGTAAGTGTAATGAGAAACCAAATCAAAGAATGATTACTACTTTCCAGTCAAGACCGTGTATTGTGTTCAAAAGAGGCTTTTGCAAGACTATGGCACTTTGGCCTTGTGATTCCATATGGATATGTAAAGTAGTTCAAACCATGTATCTTTACCCGCCAAAGAAGAAAAAAACGCGGAAAACATTTCATGTTCAAGATTATAAGGTAACTAAATATAAGTGGTGCTGTATAAATTGTCAAATCGCGGTCTTAAACGAGATGGTTGAATTTGAGTTTTGTTGCTAAATTCAGTCAAAATAAAGAAAAAAAATTAAACCGTGTAGTTATACCAGAATTCTCAAAAGTGTAGTCACCTTTTATTTGGTGGAAGATGGCTAATGCATTATCACCTAACGCATTATCCTTGACCTTACCTGTTATTTGCCTTTAGAGTTGTCTTGAACATGAGATTAGCAAGATATAGTTTATAAAGAAGGAACTTAAGTTATTAACTTTAAGGTATTTTCGCCTCAAAAAATTATGATAAGATTAGTACTAGATTTTATGAATAGTTAAAGAGTTGGGTTAGTACTTTCTGAAGGCATCTATTTTTCTCTAGATCAGTAAAAGTACAGGATAAGTACTTGTTGAATAAATAATTTATCAAGGTATTTATATTTAAATTTAAGTGAATTAGTTTAATAAGATCGGTAAGAGAATGGGATTATTGAACAACTTAAGGCAAGTGGAAAGGGAGATATGGAACCATGATCAAGGTAATACCACCTAAAGGGGCCAAGCAGCATGAAGTATGAAGACAAGATCCGCAAAATAAATATGCTTATACTAGTGCTTTAAATTTTGAACTAGAGCCTTGTTGTTCATTTAAATCCAAAAGGACCCGAGGCGAATGTTCTGCAATCCTATAAGCTACAGATAACTCATTGGCAAAATATGGAGAGGCATCCAATGGTTTCATCTAGTTTGGACTCTAGCCTAGAAAATATGGACAAAGTTGTTTCACCTGGTTAATATACAAATTAATTAATCAGTAAACAGCTTCACATGTTATAACCAGTCTTGTAAATCATTTGCTTTTATGGCCAATTCATTTGTTGCTTTTTACATAGGCCAATCAGTTGTACAGATTGTTTCGCCTCATTTGATCAAACCCATCCGAACTTATTAACAGAAGAAAGTGAATTATAAAGTTGCAATAGTTCTTTTCCCTTAAAAGTCAAAAGTATATTTCCCACTGGAGCCTTTCTCATGATATGCTGCCATGTGCTTGATTTAGGTCTTCAAAAATTTGATTGAGTTTGCACATCTATTTCAGTACTCATGTGGTGTCTATCTCAACATTATATGTCTCATTTCGTACCTACTTGATACAAGTAAATGACATATCTAATGGGCACCAAAAAGCGCTTTTACATTTTTATTGATACTCTTATCCTTTTGGGATGAAGATAATCTACTCCATCTGTTGATTCTTGCATTTCACGTGTCTGATACTCTGATCAGCATGAAGTAAATATATCATCACTTCTGTTTGCATACTGATATGATAAATAAGTATTTATGAAAAACTAAGATTGGGAAAGTTCCAAAAAATAAAAACGGCATTTAATGCATTCATATTCATACTTTATGTATTTCAAAATTTGCAAGAAATATATGCATTTCGGGTCAATAGTTAGGTGATCAGTTGGTAGTTCTTATATTTTTTTTCTGCCACCCATGCCTAATACATCTTAACAACAATAATAAATAAACAAAATTTACTTAATTTAACATCAACCCAACCACCATGATGAGAGGATGACACCAGCCACTACTGTAACATCTTCCTTTGTTTAATTCTCAAAAGAGCTTGATGGTGGATCTTTTTCTTAATTATTTATAAAATTTATCCCACTACATTAGCTGGCAGCCACAACAATCATGGATGTCCCTATACTCCTTGCATTATCCTTTTACAACTCTCATTCTATATTAAAAAAATATGAATAAAAAACATAAAAAAAACAACATTATCTTAAACTATAGACGCCTTGATCTTCGATTCTTTGTACAGATGATATACGATTCTAGAAAGGTTTAATTTGATCACTTTCTTGAGGTCTTTTGAGGAGCAAAAAGGACAGACTTTTAGAAGTTCTCTTTGTGAAACTCAAATTTGGTCGATGTCTTATGTGAAAAATCATGAGCTAGTTGTCTCAGCTCTTTTGTTGGTGCCGGTGCTCCACAATAAAATACACCTGTAGATTTTCATGACACAATAGTTAGAAAACATCATACATGACATGACGCAATAACTAGAACTATTTGTTTTTCAGTATCTATGATATCATAATCTATTCTAACATATGATTCTGGCTATTATATTATTATCTATTCGCTACGCGATTTAAAGACACCGTGTTTTCACCCATTTCAACACCTTTTTGACGCGGGGATACAACCCGACACCAACTTGAGTGTGTATTTCTTCATCTTTTGGTAAGCAATATCAACGTAGCGAATGAACACTTTCAGGAATAACAATATTATCCTCCTACATTTTGATCCTTATGTTTTTGTATTCTACCTTTTTTGGCATGATGCACCTTTCCTTATCGGTTTTGTTAATGAGATTAGTTTATTAGCACTAGATGCTAATTGCTAATTAATCTCCATTAGCCTTAAGTAAAAGACCAGTCACTATAACCGTTGTATTCTATCTTTCTAAGATCCACCAATATTATTGTTTTAATATCTAAACTTGGAGCTATTATCAAAAGCTATTCCAAGTTCATATTACTTTGTATGGTCCCATAAGAACTTGTTCTATCAAGATATAGTATGAAAAGGACTGTGGTTCAGAAACTATAACGCGCTTTTTGGTTTTAATTAGTTGCCAAGTATTCAAAGGCCATCTATGAGTATCGACAAAAAAAGCTGTAGAGGTTATACTTGGTAGTCAATATATAAAGTCTCTAATTTGGGTTGCTTTTTCTTTCTTGAAAAAAAGCTAAAACATATGTGTAGGCAACTAAGCCACCACTACTCCACTAGTACATGTCACTTTATAATTGAAAATTTCCCAGTAGGTCTCTACAAAGTTCACTAGAAATGTTGTACCCGTCTAAAATTAATGAATATTTTTCTTTATAGGGATATTTATTTTTAGTTTATATAGTTAAAAGAATTAATAACAATGATTTAGTAGAGGGACTGACCTATTCTGGAACCAGTGTGATTGAGAGCAATGCGCTTATAGACGTTTCGCCAGTTGGGTTTCGCAAAATGAGACTTAACACGAGTACCCGATACAACATCAACACCATTTTTGGCATGGTTAAGTGATTGAAGCATAGTAATTAGGGCCGATCTCGCATCACCTTCCTCATAAACACTTGTGCAATAGTTATGCATCTCTATGACACCATTTTTGTCCATTTCAGCAGCCTCATTCATAACGCCTTTAAACCAGTCGAATGAACCCTGTTCCCTCGTGACCCAATAGAAGTAAGCTCTTGTTGTTCTAAAGTTACTCGTGCTTGATTTATTCTTTTGTAATGTACCACCATTTTCCATGGCACTTTCTTCCTCTTCTTTTGCTTTCATGTTGTTCACAATGTCTTTCACAATACTAATCATGGGGGTTGCTCCAATTCCTAACCCTACTAGCAATACCACGTCATATTTCTTGTAGTCTTGTGCTGGTGCTCCGTATGGACCGTCAATTAAAACTCTTGGAAAACTGTAAGAGTTTGAACCTTATAATTAGAAATAAGAAGACAATTAAGTTTATAAGTAGTCGCTACAAGATGGGTGCAGGTCAGTTGGGTTTGGGAATAGGTCGTTTTTTGGTATGGGTCGCACAGGACGGGCCGGGTTGATCACACACACCTTTTATCCGTTTCTTTTTTTTTAATCTTTTTATGAATAATTAATGCTTTTGTTATAATTAAAAAACAATATAAAATACACCAATAAGTAATTAGTTCTGTTAATTTGGCTTTTCTAAGAAATAAAGCACAAACCAAATCAACCCATTCACAAGTAAATGGGTCGAAACTGACACAGTTATTCTATATAAGATTTTTTCAGCTAGTACTTGAGACATTTGTGTTAATGTTGGGTAAGAAAATTTACGCAAAACTGTTAATTCATACATGAAAAAAACATATTCCAAATTATTTTAAATATTAGTCAAGGAAGAATCTTTTTTTAGTAAAGTATATGAGGTTTCATATACACGTATTTGGACCACAGTGAAAAAGTCCAAAACTCATAAATCTGTGGTGTTGCCAACTTTTTATAATCTGTTAAACGTCCTTGTTTGCATGACATGGACATAAAATGCTCTACAGCTAAACATATTGTTACCATGTTAAAATTGTTGATCTTGTCTAGACACTTTTTAGATACTTGATCGACGCGGTTTATAATTAATAGAAGAACATTAAACTCGCTTACTTTGGACTTTCTCCTTTGCAATCAGCTCTAAGGAGACCACTTTTTCCATTACCTGAAGGCTGACATACCTGCCAAACACCAAAAGACACACATTAGGTAAAAAAGTAGTAGTTACACATGTCATAAAGTACCCTAAATTACCAACTTTAACTATAAGAGTAACATGTCATGTACCTCTGAAAAGACAATTTTTAGTTGCCTAGTCCAATCACCTAGAGTCCGAATATGCACACTCAGGTAGTCATCTCCAGGAGCAGAAGTAATGGAAAATGGGTGCCTGTAAACATGTATTGATTGTTAAGTTAGTGTCATTACAATACTTTTTAATTAGTGTGAATTTTAAGGTACAACTCACCATTCAAATGGGGAGACAGCAGCACAATTGACAAACATGTATTGCCCACTCTTGTATTTGAACCCGTTAGGCTTTGTCATATGAAGTGCCAATACATTCCCAGGATAAACCGCCACCTTTAAGACACACCAAATATCTTTAGATATCTCATTTTCAGTAGTAAGAGAGGTCTCAATATGGGCGGATGAGATTACTGGTCAAAACGGGTTAAAATACACTTTTGGCGACATTTTTGTTTTGACCCATAGACGTAAGATTATACCTTAAGTATTTTGACCGGCTTGACACTGGATCGGAACGCCCTTATTAATCTCTCACAGGCATAGAGCGAGATAGGAACTGCTAAGTACATCCACGTCTGATCCCAAAAAACACGGTATAGTTTGACAGTTAGAAGTTACAACTTTTAGGACAAATAGATTGGACAACTGAGAGAATATAGAGGAACTAACCGTCTTTTTGTACCAGTCCTTGGTGAGGTAAAGTTTGAGACCATGAATTACTAGCAGCGTGTAGACAATAACAAAAAGATGATGGGAATACCAAAATGCATTAAATCCCGTTAGCTTCTTTAAAAATGAGGGTAGTTTGAGTGTGCCTCGCCTTAGCCATGGGGTTGCTAGTGTAAAAGCTATAGTCATTAGTACTACCATTATGATTCCTGTGTACCCAACTGGTTCCTTCACAAAATGCCAATAATTCTTGGCTTGTTCCCCGAAAAACTGTTCTAGCGGTGCATATTGTTCTTCAGTTGCGTGAATCAGTCTTGGGAAGTCACATGTTAAATGAGAAATTGCATGTAACCCAACTCCAATCGAGATCGCAACTGCAATAACCTACAAGAATATAGTGTTCGCAAGACTTTAATAGCCAAAACATCATTAAACTTTCCAAATTCAGTAATATGTCCGTTTTTCCCTTGTTAGTCATTGTACACTTTTCTTTACATTCAGTCAATAAAAGATGGTTTTGTTTCCTGTTGACTCAAATGTGCAGAAAAAAGTAGTAATGTTAAAAACAAACAAATGAAAAATATGTTGGTACTAAATGTAATAAATAAAAACCTAATAATTATTATACTCACTTTGTGGAAATTAAGATTGTCATCAAATGGAACCGCGACACCCAACCTTGTCTTGTTCCTCAGCCATGTTATGGTGTTTCGACACACGGGTAACAATATAATCGCCATGTTCAATTTAAGAGTCTCGGCTGCTCCTTTAGCTATACACACACACGGTCCCAATAATCCATACACCACTCGGTTCTTGTATTGAATATACTTCCATGTAAACAAACCAGCCATCACTGTTATCCAAAGTACAATCACCCAACATCTTTTCCAGTTGTCCATTAAAAAGAACTTAAAATCTTCATACCATCTTCTTATCGGATTCCCATAAGGTGTAGTTTTTAGCTTTTGGCTCAACATTTGGCTCAGGTTTCGGCTTTCACCTCTCACGGTGTGCGTTGGAGCTTGTAGCAACAACAGCTCCAAGTTTTCAATCTAATTAACAAAAAATTTTGTTGAGAATTTCTAATGCATATCATATTGAATATTGATAACTATACAATGATTTATAGCCATACCATGATGTAACCTTGGTTGTCAGGATCTAATTCTTCCATGATCAATGCGGCATATTCGTCTGCTTGTTTCTGAATATTTGATAACTTGTTGGCTGAAGCACTAAGACTAATAATCTGTGCATCACATGGGTATCAATTATTCTAATAATGATTAGGACAACATATTCTAATCTACCACTACCATCCTTCAATTTCTTGTCTACCACACCTAATGTTTTATTTTAATTTTTGGACAAAAATAGTACACACCTCTCTAACTTCGTCTTCTGTAATCCTACCATCTGCATCTTTGTCAACCCTGCATTTATATATGTCCATATATAGTTCCACAACAAATATATATTTCGAGAAAAGCTGATTATGCAAAATAGCAACGTACCTTACCAAATAAATAAAAAGTACGTACGAATAACCAAATAAAAAGACGATTGAAAAAATAAATGCTTACATGTCAAAGAAAGTCTGTAGTCTTGAATCAAAACTCTGATCATTAATTTGGTCCCAAAATTCCCTCAATTGTTCTTTGTTAATCGAGTCACCGGTTATATGATGCCGTCGTGAAAGTGAGTCAAACAACTCTCCAGCAAACTCTTTCGATTCTTTGTTCATTCCTATTAATAAGAAACATATATTACATACCCCCGAAAAGGCGAAGTACAGCCAAAAATATTAGAAACATGAAGAATAATACCAATGCATTCGCCGAAAAGTGAACGTGGTAGTAACCCGTTGGTTTCCTTAGTAAGATCATTAAACCTTTTCTCTAAAGCAGCCCATGCTGCACCACCATCATTCTTACTAATAAACTTAAGCCCCTTCAAAGCATGAGCAGCAGCGGATTTCGTCCTCTCTAAACGTCCAATGGGTCGTTTAGAAAAAGAAGTCAAACGCTTCAGCTCTTGCGACACTTGCCTAATCCTCGACGATGCATTTCTAACCACGGACGACCCAAAAGAAGACCGTTTCTCCAACCCTTTAGCTAACAAAGTCAGCTCGGGATCCTCCATATCAGCACCATCAGCTGTCTTCACACTATGTACAGCCACGGAGTCATCACGAACATCCAACGTGATCTCAACATAGTCATCATTATTATTAGTAGACTTCAAATTCCCACTATTGCTCCCAGGAGCACCATCAGGAATATTAAACCTTGCACTTTTTTTGCCAACTCTTTTGTTCAGCGGTCCACTGTGTGAAACTAGTGGACCGCTGAACGCCTGTCTGTCCACTCCGACAACTTCTGTGTCGGAGTGGTAATGATCATGACGATTATAATTCTCCACCACCCCATTTCTTCCATCATCAGTACCCATGTTTTGCATTTGCGTACACAACTATCAAAATGTGAATGTATAATGTTTATAATGGTGGGGTTTGTATAGGCTTGTTATTGTTGTTGGTTTTTATTTTTTCGTTGTGTTTGTAAAAAAAAGAATGAGAGGCCTCCCACTTATATGGTGAAAGCGTGTGTGAGAATAAAATTAGTCAATGAATGGGTTGTCTGGTTATTTTGTTTTAGTTTTTATTTTCATATGAACACCTTTACGAACCAATAGTCTATCTTCATAGTGTACCCATTTGTATTTTTATAACTTTTGTGTATATATTTTATTTTAAATAAATATAAATTATAATTTAAATAGAATAAAACAAGGGATGAATCTGTGTGTTCTGTGGTCGGAACCGTCAGTTTGAGCCTTGAATTTTTCTTTGATATATTTTTAAAGTCAGTAGTTGAGATGCATCGTAGTGTATAATACTACAAAAGTACAAATTAGATCGAGTATAATATAGATCTACTTGTATCAGAAGATACAATGTCTTGATTATTTAACATTCTGTTTACAGAAATATAATATTTCCTTTTCATTTAAAAATAAGGATGTAATCTAAACCATCACCAAATAGCCTAATGGTAAGGTACATGACTGCCTTACAAAAAGATCAAATATTCAAATGTTCAGACTTCATACCTTACTAGATGAACATTTGATGGTGGCCATGAAGAGATCGGAAACGGTACATCTATGTAAAAGACTCCCCTTCCCAAATAACCTACCTCATCCGTTTATCCATTTATATAAGAAAAACTGTAAAAATCATCGACAAAATCCAGTTTAGGACTAATAATCCTTGTGAACACTATTGGCAAGTATCGCATCTAGCATATCAACTATCAAGTGTTAACACTTTACATGGTTATTAGAAATATCTTTTCAGTGAACTTTTTGTGAAAATCAACCTAAAAAGGTTTAAACTTCTGAGAATGTATTAATAGTGCCCAACTTCTAAGAAGCTCACACTTGTCACGTTTTGTTTATGTAAGATGAGTTATTAACACAACTTTTTTTCTATGAACATATGGCATCGACGGGAAAAACTCTGACATAGTTATTCTATTTCTTAGCTATTAATTCATTATTTGGATCACGTAATCGTATTTGTTTCTTCCAAAGGAAAATGATATATCTTCTTACAAATTCCTCCTACATATCATCCTAGTAATGTAATAGGTGCATTTTCAAAAGTGATTGGATGAGATGATAGAAAGAGAAAAAGTGGAATTCACTTGTCATTTTTATATATGGGTAGGAGGATATATATACTTACTTGTTTTTATTATTTTGATGTTCGAATCATCTTTAAGTGAAAAAATAGTAGTCACGAAAAATAACCAAACTTTGTTTACCTATACGCGAATTTCCCAAAAATATATATATTAGAATAAATTAAATTATTAGAATGAATTAAGTTATTAGTTTGCGATTTAATACATGGAAAAAATAGTCTTCTATAGTTCAATGAGATCAACTATTACTTATTCGGCAAATCCTTTTTATTTAATCTTGGATTTGTATATTCTTCATAGGGATCTCTTTAATATTGAATAAAAATGTGCATGCACCATGTATTGACGATGTTCCAAAATGGTCTTTTTAAGTTATAAGTTGAGATTTATTTAGTTATATTTGGTCCATACGCTCTATAGCACTATGCTGTCATTAACCAATAAAAGAGAAATCAGTCGTAAAAAAGATTGTACTTGAATGTGGTAGATTTAAAATGATTAGTAAAGCGATAAACAAATTCTAGAAATTCAAATGAAGCGGAGTCCCATTGTTAATAATTATGTCTTGATATTTTTTTAATTGCAAAGCCTAAAGGTAAATAATAATAATAATAATAATAATAATAATAATAATAATAATAATAATAATAATAATAATAATAATAATAATAAAATCACATTCTAGGTTAATTCGAATTTTATATTTTTTTTTATTTGTTTTTTTTTAAGTATCAAAGTTATTTTTATATAATACGTAGTATAAAGGTTTTTTTTTTTTTTTTTTTTTTTTTTTTTTTTTTGATATTTCAAAAGCGACTATCAGTAATAATTTTAGCTGAAATAACTTTTAAATTTTCAACTAGATAAATTATATTAGTAAATCATTTCAGCTGAAAAAATAATAGATAACACCTTTCAAAAATTTAGAAGAAAACCTTGAAAAACAAATAAACAAAAAATAAACTTAGATACTTTAAATGAGAAAGATAAAGTTATATCTAAAACTTAAATTGAAATAAAATGTAATTTTTTTTTTTTTTTTGCCATTTACCAGGCTAAACAGAATGATTTAAGATCATTTACCAGGCTAAAAAGTTGATGGGTTAAATGATTTAATATTAGTATCATATGTGATTTAATACTGATATTACATGTGATTTTATTAGAATATTCAAATTAGTGTTTAATTACATGTGATTTTTTATGCGAGTTTCAACAACGAATAAAAAAGACGAAGAAACGTATAAAAAACAAAAGAAAAACGTGAAAAAAACGAAAAATGTTTCATTTTTGTCGAAAATATATTAAAGTGTCAGTCTAAAGAAAGATAATTAAATGCTGGTCGTGACGGTATAATTTGCTTTGTCTAACGATTAACAGTTCATGAGATATTTAAATTATAAAAAATATGTTAAATATTAAAATGATTGATTTTATTTTTTAGATGCATGGTGAGGATGGGTTAAGAAAAATTTTGTATTTAAAATATTTCTCATATATATATATATATATATATATATATATATATATATATATATATATATATATATATATATATATACTTAAAATTAAGCATTACACATTTCAATGTTAAAAATATAAGTGATTCAAAACAATTAGACATTTAATACAATAAATGAGATATAATTAGACATTTACAAATTTAGTAGATACACGTACACATCACTTTGTTTTTAACATTAAAGTTTAAAATTAATGACTTAAATTTGAAAATTAATAACTTAAAATTGATCATTATGTATATTAAATACAATTAATTAAATAGTCAATAAATACAATTAATACACTTATTAAAACACCCCTTACATAAAAAATACAAATTATCAAGCATATTTGTACAACCAACTTAAACACAATTCCTGCATTAAATGTCACTAATACAAATAATAAAGCATATTATACAAAATTTTAAGCCCGAACGGGAAATGGGCCAAATGGGCTCGAGCTCGAACGAGCACGGGTCAAACGGGCTCGAGCCCGAACGGACATGAGCTAAACGAAATTTTTAATATCCGTAAATTTATTGTCAAAAAGAACATAATAAACTAAAATATGTTCACATATTGTACAAACCAATCAAACTACTAAACAAAAACATAAAATAAATAATAAATAAAATAATACAAACAAAGCAAAATTTCATCAAACTTTTGCTATAAAAAACAAATCAGTAAAACTATTGCCACAAAACGTACAAATAATTAGTTTAGTCGCATTTTATCAAGTGTACATAAAACTACAAAACAAGTGATAAGAAAATTGCTATCCAAACTCGAATAAACAATTAAACATTGATAGTGAACGTTTTTCTTTTAATAAAGTGTTGGTAGCCCCAAAACTCAATGTACTTATATTGTTTGGATTTATTAGAGTGGCCCACATTATATTTTTTCTACAAGTTTTATGTGTTAGATTTGATGTACTAATACGGTATTAAATTATTGATGACGTATAGTCTATAGTTGGGCCACGAGCCCAAATTATAGACATTAGTAAGCTTAAACTCATCACGAGTGAGCTATCATGACAAATGACTTGGGCCATAATATCAATGGCTTGGACTCACGAAGCCCAAAGCCCAACCAAAATACCCGGTTATAGGATAAGGATCTTCTATTTACGGAATAGATATTCTTACCCCGGATAAGCACCACGTGTGCGAAGAGTAAGGAGCAAGAAACCTACACGGTCTATGCGTCCCTATATATAGAATAATATATTCACATTAAAGGAACGATTCACACGATCCCTAACTCTTCAACTAAACCCTAAACCGATTACTTACTCTCACGCCGGAGTCTAATCGTGGGAGACAATCCCACGATAAGCCTAACAGTGTTGTTTACTTTCTTAGTGCGCAGGTTTCACAAGCACTAAAGTTCTAATTGGTACGAGAGCAGGAGTTAAAACAAGGTAAGCCCAACTTTTGTATCAACAAGTGGCGCCATCCGTGGGACCCTACACTAAGAACTCAAGACCAGAATGCCGAAAAACAAGAACTCGGGCCAGCGGACTCTGCAGCCGGAGAAAACACGTGATGATTCACATAGGAAGAAGCATCAGGATTCGACTCCAAGGCCAACCTCTGGAACAACCGGTACGCCTAGTCATCGCGAGTCGAATGTAACTCCAATTCCTACCACGGTAGAATTGCCTTTGGGGACAACCCGAACCACTACCGTAGTCCCAAGCGCTGAGGACATTCAGCGAACTCTCTTTACCACTCCCCACCAAGTGACATCCATAGTGGACAACACTGTGCCACCAGGAGCACCTAATAGAGAGAGGGAACCCCATGCGGAGACGGACATCCTCGCAGTAGAAGAGGATGCACCTGAGGTGACATTAAATGATTTCGTGTCTCAACATTATGAGACTTTAACTAGTCTCATGCAAGAGGAGGCAAGAAGAAGGTCAAGCCGCGACCTGCAAAACCGGCTGGACTTTAGCCAAGAAAAATCTCCACCGCGCCACTATGAGCGCAGAAACAATGAGAGGAGCACCAATGTCCACGCTAGGCTTGGTAGCCTTGGTACAACATCTAACTCTCAATACTCGGGGGATTACGAAGACAACGTGCGGCACACCAATGTCCACGCTAGGCTTGGTAGCCGCAGGATACAAGATAGACTTGGACGACAACGTTCACCGAGCGTAAGCGTCTCAAGGTCAGGAAGCAGAAGAATCCAAGATAGGCTTGGGAAACACCACTCCCCAAGTACAAGCCTTTCAAACTCGGACTCTGAGGAAAAACGGCGCAAGCGCCGCAGAAGGAACAACTCCTCTTCTAGCAACTCCTCGGACAACGAGGATAGAGAGACGTGACATTGGAAATCTAAAAACCGACGTCGGTACGAGGAGGACGAAGATATTTCCCTTCCTTGGTGTCGCCAAAAGGTTGATGCGTTCACACGACGCATAAGCGATTTCTCATATGACAAGAGAAGGCGCATGCCTACCAATGTTAAAACATATGATGGAACAGGTGATCCTGATGATCACCTAAAAATTTTCGAGTTAGCGGCTAATATCGAAAATTGGCCACAACCTGTGTGGTGCCATATGTTCAACTCTATCTTAGTAGGGAATGCACGAACATGGTTCAGCAAGCTTCCACGACGAAGCATAAATGGGTTTGAAGAGTTGCGGAAGGCATTTCGCCTAAATTTTACGCAATGAAAGAAGTGCGCAAAGAACCCTGTGGAACTAACCAGAGTGAAACAGCGCCAAGGGGAATCCACAAGCGCTTATATGGAGCGCTTCAAGGATGAGTGCATGCAAGTCAAGGCATGCCCCGAGGTACTAAAAATCTCAGGGTTCATGAACGGGATCAATAACCCAGAGCTGATACGGAAGCTAAACGATAAAGTACCCCAAAGCTTTGATGAGCTAACAAAGCGCACCAGATCCTTCATCCAAGGGGAAGCAGCGGCGGCAGACAGCAAAAAAGGTTACTCAACCTTTAAACCACAAGAACAGTCTAGGAGACAAATCAATGACCAAAGTGGCAACCGCAACAGGAATTACCGCAACCGAGGTAGTGGAAGGGATAACGACAAATACGTTCCACTCACAAAAACCCCTAAAGAAATATTCGCGACAGAAGGAGCAAATTTTCCAAAACCCCCACCTATGAGCACTCCAGAAGAGAAGCGCATAGGAGGAGGATACTGCGAATAGCATGGGCAGAAGGGTCACACCACTAACGAGTGCGTCCAACTACGTCAGCTAATTGATAAATTAGTAAGAGAAGGAAAGATGGACCACCTCGTTAAAAACATCAAAGAAGGGAAAGATAGACAAAAGAATGGGGCCAAAAAAGAGATACCAAAACGTAAGGCTGACACAATGTACATGATACAATCATGGCAGCGAAATATGAAACAAAAAGTCAGCCAAAGATTTTCCAAGGGAACCAAATCTCTTTCCCCACTCTTACTGCGGACAACGCAGTGATAGAACCACTCACCATCGAGATTCATGCGGGGGGTCACGATATCCACCGCATGTATGTTGACGGAGGAGCGTCTGCGGATATCATGCACGAACACTGCTTCAAGAGGCTACAACCTGAGATACAAAACCAGTTAATTCCGACCACGACGTCGCTGACTGGATTCACAGGTGAAAAGATTTGGCCCATGGGACAATTACGCATACTTGTGGTAGTCGGTAATGAATACCATTCCACAACAGCCTGGATGAACTTCATGGTAATCAGGTCTCCCTCGTCATACAATGGCATCATTGGGAGACCAGGAATATCAGCCATACGTGCAGTTCCATCCACAGCACATGGAATGCGCAAAAGCTATCCTAGAGGAAGTGCACAAGCTCGTGGACGCAGGGATCATGCGAGAAGTTTATTACCACGATTGGCTTTCCAACCCAGTGATGGTGAAGAAAAGCGATGGTAGCTGGAGAATGTGCGTGGACTTCACCGATCTCAACAAAGCATGTCCACAAGACTGCTATCCGCTACCAGAAATCGATTGGAAAATAGAATCCCTGTGCGGGTATCCCTTTAAATGCTTCCTAGACGCATACAAAAGATACCATCAAATCCAAATGGCCAAGGAGGATGAAGAAAAAACAGCTTTTCACACGAGTCAAGGGGTGTATTGCTACACAAAAATGCCCTTTGGCTTAAAAAATGCAGGAGCCACATACCAACGGTTAGTGGATAACGCATTTGAGAAGCAAGTAGGCCGCAATTTGGAGGTCTATGTTGATGAACTAGTCATAAAAAGCCATACCGAAGAAGAATTGGTGCGTGACATAGAAGAAACGTTTAAGACATTGGGAAGAATAAACATGAAGTTGAATCCCAAGAAGTGCACTTTTGGAGCAACAGAAGGCATGTTTCTCGGATACCTAATAGAACCCGATGGTATTAAACCTTGTCCAGAAAAAACAAAAGCGGTCATCGAACTACCTTCACCGCGCACACTAAAAGAAGTCCAGTCACTAAACGACAAATTAGCCGGACTAAATCGATTCTTGTCCAAATCAGCGGATAAGTCACTTCCTCTCTTTAAAACACTCACGAAATGTACGAAGAAGGGAGACTTTCGGTGGACTCCAGAAGCGGAAGAAGCTTTCCAACAGCTCAAACAAAACCTAGCAGAGCTACCCAAGCTTGTCGCACCCTGAAAAGGGGAAGAATTGATCATGTATCTATCAGCGACCCATGGAGCAGTCAGTGCAGTGCTACTAACAGACAGAAACTTTGTTCAAACACCCATATACTTTGTAAGCAAAGCTCTCAAGAAGACAGAGACTAACTACACCGCTATGGAGAAACTGGTCCTAGCCTTAGTATTCGCAGCTAAGAGACTACACAGGTACTTCCAAGCGCATCCGATAGCTGTAATCACGGACCAACCCATCAAGCAGGTTATCTCTAAACCTGATGCATCAGGGCGGCTCCAAAAGTGGAGCGTGTTATTGAGTGAGCATAACATCTCCTATAGGCCGCGCACCGCGATCAAGGGACATATATTGGCTGATTTCATTATCGAGAAGCCAGATGTTGATACTCCATCACCAACGGTTGACGTACCATTACAAGAACCATGGGTTCTATTTACGGACGGATCCTCGTGCGCAGAAGGATCAGGCGCAGGCCTTATCCTTACCAGCCCAGATGGAACAGAACACACTTACGCACTGCGTTTTGAATTCATAGCCACAAACAATGAGGCGGAATATGAAGCATTACTGGCTGGACTCCGCCTAACAAATCAAATGGGTATACGCAACCTAGAAGCTAATGTGGATTCACGATTAGTAGGTAACCACGTGTTAGGTGAGTATGTGGCCCAAGAGGAACAGATGATCCAATACCTCGATAAGGCCAAGTCCTTGATCAAGAATTTTGACAAGTTTTCCATCAAACAAATCCCACGAGGAGAAAACAAAAAAGCAGATGCGCTAAGTAAGATCGCATCCACAAGCTTCGCACACCTGTCAAAACAGGTATTGGTGGAAACCTTGAAGAACAAATCCATCTCTGAGATGGAAGTATCCATAGTGATAGAAGAAGAACATCCCACATGGATGACACCCAGCATAGATTTTATTAGCAAGGGAACACTCCCCCAGGAACAAAAGGACGCTCGACGGATACGACGCACATCGCAGAGATTCGAACTTCGAGATGGTATCCTATATCGGCATTCATTCCTACAACCATGGCTTAGGTGTGTCGGACCTCTTCAGGCAGACTACGTACTCCGGCAAATCCACGCCGGATCTTGCAACGTGCACTCAGGACCACGGTCTGTTGTAGCGCGTGCCCTGCGATCCGGGTACTATTGGCCCACTATGCACCGCGACGCGCGAGATATGATTAGAAGATGCAACGACTGCCAAGTCCACAGACCCATTCCGCGTCGACCACAACATGAGCTAACACCCATCACCTCACCATGGCCATTCCATAAATGGGGAATTGACATTGCAGGACCCTTTCCAGTCGTGACAGGAGGACTTAAATTCCTCATTGTCGTCATTGACTACTTCACCAAATTGATCGAGGCAAAAGCAGTGGCAAGTATCACAGGCAACCAGGTCAAACGATTCGTTTGGGATAACATTGTATGCCGCTTTGGCCTACCTGGAGAGATTATTTCAGACAACGAAAAACAATTCTGTGATAATCCATTCAAAGACTGGTGCGCGCAGTTAAACATCACACAGCACTTTGCGTCAGTTAAACATCCACAAACAAATGGATTAGTAGAACGTGCGAATCGTAGTCTGGGTGAAGGAATTAAAGCGCGCCTAGACAAACGTAAAGGAAGACGGGTGGACGAATTATCGCATGTCCTGTGGGCCCACCGCACAGAAATTAAAGTCAGCAACGGCGATACACCTTTTTCTCTTGTCTACGGGACAGAAGCTGTTATACCAGCGGAGATTGGAATGCCAATAATCCGTACATCGGAAGTCAACGTCACAACAAACGATGATGAACGACGCATTGACTTAGATCTGTTGGAGGAGCGACGCGAAAGGGCAGCTATCCGCGAAGCAAAAGCTAAATCAAAGATGAAGAAGTATTATGATGCAAGAGTCAGACACACTTCTTTCAAGCCAGGGGACTTTGTATACCGCGCCAACGATGCAAGCCACGCAGAAGACACGGGCAAACTCAGACCCAAATGGGAAGGACCTTACGAGGTCACAGAAGCATTAGGCGACGGTGCGTACAAAGTGCGCGACATGAAGGGCCACGAGCTACCACGCACCTGGAACATTTGCAATCTCAAGAGATGCTACCTTTAGGCTACGACCCATACACTGACACCTCTGCACTTTAGTAAGCGCTCAATAAATGTATGTGTATCTACTTTTTCTTTTAGGAAATTGTCTTTACTTTTTTAACTTGCAAGAATTAATAAAATGTTGTGGTTTCTAGCTAACTCCACAACACATTTCAAACATTATTGCTTACATCATTCATTCATGTTTCAATTCTGTTTATTTATTGCCTACATGGCGTGCATGCACATATTAAGACCACACGAGGGCAGACAAGATGAGTAAACCTACTAAAGTACTCGTTGAGTAAGAGGGTTGCAAACCCATCAACATCGGATCACGAATCCCTGTTAAACACCTTACTATCAAGACGTTGGAGTAAGTTAACAGTACATCCCACGATGAATGCACTTTAACGCACACTGTGCGCGTTAAACAAAACATGGATTCAAGACAATTGACTCCTAAATAGTGGAATTTGCAGTACGCCGCATACCACCACACGGATTCAAAACAATTGACTCCTAAGTTCGTACGCAAACTTACTAACTTCATACAAGACTATGACTTTAGTACGCATCCTACAATGAATGTGCAACAACAAGTTTAAACGAACTAAGAAACCAAGACACTTGGTTACTAAAAATGATAAATGCAGCACGCTGCACACATACTTGCGAGTTTGTCAAAGCTATGGACCATTTATTCATTAAGTTACGGACTTAACACATAAGCTATGGGCTCAATGCAAGATATAATATGCACATTGTAACTCTTGGAAAATCTAAGTACAAAACGATATACGTGCAAAAATCCCATACTTCCATTTAAACAAAAACCACGAGTTTTTTACAATGCTACAACTACGAGTCATACATGTCTATACACTATGGCAACGCTGGGGGGAACGCTCCGGCTCAGCAGAACTCCCAGCCTCTTGGAGTTTCTTCAAAAGCAGCGCATCTTTGGGTGACACGGTCGCCATGCTGACTGCAATCCCATCTGACCGAGGAATATGCGCAGCACCCACTCCGCAGAGAGTGGCCTTCCCTTTGAGACCTTTTTTCCTGGCCGCCCTCTCTGCGTGACGCTCCAAAACCTCCTTCAGAGGAACCTCCTTCTCAATAGCGAAGGGGTTAAGAATATCACGCGGCCGCGCGAACACCGGAACCTGCAACTGAGCCTCATCAGGCATCAAATAAAAATCAGGTTCAGTCTCTGCGTTCTCCAAGACATGCCTACCCAGAGTTAATCCCGCCATTATTACGGAAATGGGACAATCTTGGTCGCGCTCCAGCTGCGCAATGTGTGGAAGCTCGAAGAGCCTCATTCCCTCCATCGCCTTCACGAGTTCCTCAAAGGCACCAGCATTGTAGTCAGGAACCTCAGCGAGGGGAACAGTCAGTACTTGACCCTCAGTAAGCTCTTCCACAGCCTGCGCCTTGTCACGAGCAACGGCGCACTCCACTACCTTACCAAAGGCACCCACGACCTCTGGGGATTCCAACGTGCCCATGGCAGCCAGACGCAAGCCATGGCTGATCAGCCACCTGCACAAACAACAACGAGTGCATTAGCAAAAAAAAAAAAAAAAAAAAAAAAAAAAAAAAAAACAAAATATTTAAGAATCAAAGGATAGTGTACGACAAGTACCTGCGCTCTGCAATCATGGACATAAGATGAGGATACAACTCCTCATCATACTCTATGCTCAACCTGCGCAGCTTTTCCTCCTGCGCCTCCATTGAGCTCTCCACCTTCTTACCAAAGGCAGTAAGCTGACTGCATAGCTCAGTCTTCCTCTCTTCAAGGTACTTAACCCCCTAGGCGAGGTCAGCCTTGTACTGCTGCGACTCTTCACGCTCACGCTGCAGCTCAGCCATCACAGTCAACTTCTCCTCGGTAGCCTTCTTGGCGCGCTCATCGGCAGCCAACACCTCTGCCTGCGCCTTAGCCAACTGCGCCCTGAGCTGGGCAATCTGATAATCCTTCTGAGCAAGGCTGCCTCCCTCCACAACAGCCCGTGCCTTTAGCTGAGTGACCAACTCAGCTTGGCGAGCAACAACATCAGCTAGCTCCTCCACCAACTCATGCGCAGACATCTGCGCCGCTGCCTTCAAAGGCTCTTCCACATTAGCAGTCTGTAATGATGTGGCACGATCAGCAAACACCGCATCATCATCCGTAGCATGGTCACTATACAACAAAGAGGGTAAATTTAGTGCGCGGATACGGAAAATAAAGAAGACGATAGTTGTAAATACTTACACAAGAGGTGGAGACTTGGCCAGATTCTTCTCCGCGCCAGAAACGGACATATCATCCGGCGTGGCAGACTCTTCATCAGCAATCAGATGGCGCCTCCTCTTGGAGGTACCAGTACCATAACCACCAGAAGACGCTTCCTTGCGCTTCCCTCTCTGAACTTCCGCAGCAGGTTCCAGGATCTCCACGTTGTTGGATGATTCAACATGCGTTTCCTCCTCTACGGGAGACTGCTCCCCAGTAGGTGGAACACTCTGCACCGGCACAACAAGCGCAGCTGCGGGGGGAGAATCTTCACGCGCAACGGACGCACCCCCAGTAGGTGGAACACTCTGCACCGGCACAACAAACATCGTTAAGTGCCTCTCAGTGGCCTGTAAGATGGGCTGCTCACCTTCCCTCAAAGGACGCACCCCCACTGTGACACGCTTGGGCTCCTTCAGCTTTACAACAGCGAACAGATCCATCTCTGCGACAGACAAAAGACAAATAACAAGAACAACTTAGTTATTCAAGCAAAATAAACAAACACTTACATTATAGAGGCAAAGGCAAGAAAGGATGAGCACCCACCCTGGCTGTTCTCATCAATGAAGGTTGGAACCTCGTCCGCACCATCAAAATAGTTGCGACTCAGTCCCATATGCACCAAAAACTCCTCAGGATAAGAGTTAATGGGAATGCGGTTACTATCAATTATATCCGCATCCGCGGCACTGTACGAACCAGGGATAGGACGCTCATCCCTCGGCAGCGACCCTTGAGTATAGAACTCAAAGCGCGATGGAAATACAACATCATCCACCCAGAAAAAGTACTCTCCCCAATGCCTTAAGGAATCTTCGCCGCACCTATACAGTGCAGCTGTGAGATATGGAGTTGGTAGTAGTTGAGCACGTTGCTCAAAAATACAGATATTGGTACGCGATAATTCGCGTAATCAAAAAAGCGTGTATATAGACCTATCTTCCCATCGGGGAAATCGGCAATACACGCGTCCACATCTGGTGCTTCAGGATGGACGTCGAGAGAAATAAAGTAGTCAGACGAAAACCGACGTAAGTCATCCTCATCCATCCTAGAGCGGAACTCGTGTAACTGAGCAACCATTTTCAAGCTATAAATAAGGTGTACTAAATCGCGCACGCGCAGTAACCTAGTAGAACAGAAGATCGGAGAAATAAAAGCTTTGAAAGGTTTGAAAATGGCGGAAATGTTTTTACTATGAGATCCACAGTGAAAGGAGGCGGTCATTTTTATAAGCACCCAAAAAACCCTAAAAGGGACGCCACGTGGATCCCACTAACAAAACGTGTGGCTGGGAGGCGAAAGGTACAACACTTTTTCCCTTTTCTCAAGGCACACGTGGACGCTCACACCGTTTTTCGAAGCACTCATTATGATATTTTGGGACTTGATACATTGTTCCCATTTTTGGGCGGGAAGCATTTGATTTTTTCCCGCCACGCTTACCGCTAGTCTCACTAGTCTAGTATTCGCGGCTACGAACCGCGCACACTAGACTGGGGGGACATGATGACGTATAGTCTATAGTTGGGCCATGAGCGCAAATTATAGACATTACTAAGCCCAAACCCATCACGAGTGGGCTATCATGACAAATGACTTGGGCCATAATACCAATGGCTTGGACTCACGAAGCCCAAAGCCCAACCAAAATACCCGGTTATAGGATAAGGGTCTTCTATTTACGGAATAGATATCCTTACCCCGGATAACCACCATGTGTGCGAAGAGTAAGGAGCAAGAAACCTACACGGTCTCTGCGTCCCTATATATAGAATAATATATTCACATTAAAGGTACGATTCACACGATCCCTAACTCTTCAACTAAACCCTAAACTGATTACTTACTCTCACGCCGGAGTCTAATCGTGGGAGACAATCCCACGATAAGCCTAACGGTGTTGTTTACTTTCTTAGTGCGCAGGTTTCACAAGCACTAAAGTTCTAATTGGTACGAGAGCAGGAGTCAAAACAAGGTAAGCCCAACTTTTGTATCAACAATTATTAATGGGATCGGTTAACAAATTTAATAGAGATCTTGGATCTTAACGTCTTTGTGTTGTTCATATACCCTTGTGTATAAGTGTAATCCTATTACTTTTTAGTAAGGCTTGAACCAACAACCTTTAAGTTGGTGACCAACTCAAATATCACTAGACCAAAGGTCTTGAGTGGTGTAATCCTACCAATTGTAGAGCCATATTTGACAAAATATGAGTCAATCATATGCATTACATTAAACAATAAAAATTATTTTCGTATAGTTTAAGCTAAGTACTGCCTTTACGAAAAAAATACTTCTCAATGAAATACTTATATGATTAACAGTTACCAAATGGTTTGTGTCGCAATGGTATCTCATGTTGTGTGAGAATCTCTCACAACCAAATGGTAGTTGGTTTAAGTCCTTCTTAGGACATGTGAGATAAATTTGTGGTGTAAACATTGTGTGATAATTAAAATTATCGTTCTAAAAGAATGATTAACGGTGACAAAGTTTATGGGTTAAATGAGAAGGATGACGAGTAGTTTAAAAAAAATAAAATAAAATAAAAAAAAGGCGACAAGCAATTTTAACCCGTGATTCATTTTGGACTCGATGTTAGATCTCCACAAAATTCACAATCACTTCAAAGAGCATATAGCTTTTCTTGTGAAACGAAATAACCATGAGTTTCAACACTTGTAAAATTTTGTGAAACGGAATAACAGGTATTTTTAACACTGGTAAAATGGGTTGCTTGTCCGTATTGTCTATTGTAATATTTTTTTTGTTGAAAGGTTGATATATTAACAAAAGAATACGTCTCCAAGAAGAAGGCAGTACAAAGAAAACAGGGATAGCAGACAAACAAAAATGAAGCTACAATAAACATCAAGAGATAGAAAAGAAATCATGAGGTTTCGAATTCCAGAGGTTCCAGTTTGCCGATTGTAGGTGGTCGGTTTGAAATTTTAACTATCCACCGCATGATGGGTGGTTCATCTTACTATTCGAAACCAAACCGTATTAAGTAGGTAACCGAACATGCGGTTAGCCGAAATGAGCGGTTACCTATGGTTCGTATCACGATTAACTTTTTTTAAATAATTGGTCGAGTCGAATCGAACCGAACAAACAATATAATCTATAGCTTAAAATGTTGTTGCGGTAAAATTAAGTAGCATTGAAAAGATTAAAGTTATAATCAAGTTGTTCCGTTAGAATAAAAACATTAAGATCGTTGTATATAACAAATTAACTAAAATTATTTATTTGACGTTAATAGGTTACGATCAATTCAATCAAATGTAACACGTATACGTTGGTAATTGTTCACTGTAAGTATAGAAAATCCGTTATACTATAAAACAAGTACGATAATATATTCACTACTTTTGCAATAATGTTATTAATATTTAGTTAAAACCTATATTTATATTATACACGGTTAGCTTCGGGTACCCACGGATAACAAAGAGTGAAAACCAAAAATGAACCGTGATAAGTGGATTTTTCTGGTTTCGAGTTTTCTCGTTTTCATTTAATTCGGTTATCGATTTTTCTTGGTTTCGAATTGAGCAGCTCGGCTCGATTTGACGACACCCCTAGCCGATTGAGACATGAGATGTGCAAAAATACGTATCTTCTATATCAGCATATAGAAGATATCTTCACCTTTATAACAAGCTATCTGATCCATATATCAGCATTGACGATCCTATTTCTTCACTTTCATATTGCCTAAAATGTGCAACAACAGACACCCCAGAAAACTTTATCAGTTCGAGGACAACCATTAGGACGAAGGTTACCAGAAGCGATGTTTGAGATATAGAACGAAGGAAACACCTCAGGTAGGGTTAAGTTCAACTAGCTTCACATTTTCCTTTATACCTGCAAGTAAACTTTTATCGTAAACTTTTTTTTGCTAGTTTTTTATTTTTTATTTTTTCTATAAAGCGATATATGGGGCTACAACAATTGTTTCAGTGACCTTATAGATGAGTCGGGCCTAATGCGAAACACATTAATGATCGTTCGTGTTTCGTTTGTGTTTATATACAATGAGAATCCTCAAAATTATGATAAAAAATATATCAAGACCGCACGAACGAGGCTATAGAACCAAAATCTTATATCTAAAACCCTATCACTCCTGCATTTGTCGGTGTCCAACGAGGAAAGTGGTGAAAGCCGTTGTTATGTAGTTCCATTCAAATAGCTAGAGTCAACTTGGTAAATCATTCTGAAAATGTTATATAGACACCTTAAATACTAAACAAGTTTTTGTCTGTTAGTGATTCAAAGGATGAAACAAACACCAAAATCAAACAAACTAAGCGGTCAAACCAAATTACAAAATCAAATTCTAATTTCAAAGGTACTAAATTCTAATTCAAAAGGTACCAAACCATAATTTAAAAGGTACAAAGAAAACTAATACCAATAATCTTTATTTATAAGCAAAACTAACCGTCATAAGAAAGTTTTCAAATTCGAATCAAACTTGTAGAACAAGTCACAAACCAAATTTACCAAAAGCCACTTAGAGTTTAAGTCATATTCTAACAATCTTCATCGTGACTTAAACTCCTCCACTTGCTTCAAATCAAATTCAAAGTTCCAAACACCAAATTTCAAATGCCAGAGATGCTAGCCAAATTCAAATCAAGTGACCGATACCAAAAGCAATCCGAAACAAAATCGTTCCAAAGCAAATTCAATCCAAAACAAACCAAACAAATACAAACGCCGATACTTCAAAACGATCAATCAAACGTTAACCGACAAATTCAAACTCGGTCAACCAAACAAACAAGTCGGCTCAAATGACCTTCAACAAAGACAATCAAATTCAGGCAACCAACTTCAAAAGCCCGACGAATGAAGATCCTAATTTTCCGAACTAACAAATTCCAAACGGTCAAAAAAAATTCAAACGACTTGAAACCAAGTCTTCAAAAATCAAATCGATCTTCAAATTCCAATTTCCAAAATTCAAATTCCAATGGTCCACTTATATAATAAGAATTATGACCCAAATATCAATATCAATTTCAAATTCAAATTCAAATTCTAATGACCCACTTATATAATAAGAATTACGGTCTAATTTCAAATTTCAAATAGAAATACCCAAATTTTCCTATGAAAGAACAAAATTCCAAATACCAAATTTCGAATAGTCTCATCTTGTTGTGGCGAAAACGAGATGTATCAAATTCAAACAACTTCAATATATGTTTGAAGTCAACGAAAGCCATACGCAAATTCAAAAGCCCAAATATTCCAAAGTAAGTTCAAGAGTCTAAAAAAATCCCAAAAACCACAAAATCTTATGGCGTGCCAATCTTCAAAATAACTCCTGAATACAATTTACTATAAGCGACGGTGGGACCAAAACTAATACGAATCACTAAGAGCATGTGGTAAGGTGACGGTGAGTTAAAACTTAACTCACTGTCACGTCAGCGTCATGTCAGCTTTTTCCTTTTAACCTTAACTCTTGACTTTCCACCCCGGTAACATAACTCACCTATAACTCACCTCCACCCCAAATATTTTCAATTTCAACCCCAATTTTTAACAAATACTTCATTTAAATAAAACATAAACATTTATAAAACACAAATTACATAAAACATCTTAATTAAAAAGCGGGATATTTTTTAATTCAAAATTCAAACAGAAGGCGGGTTAAATTTTAAATTCAAAAATTAAATACAAGGCGGGATCTTTTAAACACAAACGTAAATTTTTTATTAATAAAAACATACACGTTACATAAACAAAAATTAAAACATTACAATATTAAATTAAAAACTAAAACTTCAATTATAATCTAGGTGATCCCACAATGTTTCAACAATATCAGCGTCTTTGCGAAACTCATTGTACAAAAACTGGTCGATCACATATTTTCTGTCGACAAAGATATCTTTGCACGCTGTGTATCGTGTTCTCAGGCGTTCTTTGCGTAACTTCGCTTTGTCAAACTTCTTAATAACTTCGATAATTGCATCTTGGCGTTCCTTGTCATCAATTTCGACTTGTTTTTTGACATAGTTTTGAACTTGTTCCACAGTGTGGGGAAGTTTACAAGCCATTTTTTGTGTTTGATTTGTTGTTTGAATTATGCTGGAAAGTGTGTGCTTGAAAGGTGTGTTTCAAAGTGGTATTTATAGTGTGTAATTTTTTTTTACTCAACGGCTATAAAACGTTTATTTATTTATTATTTTTTTTAAGTCACAACGGCTATAAAACGTTTAAGTTGTGATTTGATTTTTAAATCGTAGGGGTTGAATTTGTAATTTTTTTATTTTGGTATTCAAAAAATGAACTAATATTACAATGCCCAAAAATGTAATTTTTTTTTCTTTTAGCCAACTTCCACCTTAACGCACGTTAAGCTCTTGCCCATGCTCCTTAACGCACCACTTGACTTTCTATAGCGGTAAGGTAACTCACCACGTTAAGGTTGAAAGTTAACACTTAACTCACCCTTGAAAGTTACCTTACCGCATGGTCTAACTGTAGCCAAATCAATAAGAGTCGAGTTATTTAAAAAACCAAACATTCCTTACATACCAAGGGACTCATCCCCACCATCCATCTAAAAAGAAATCAATGGTTGAGATTAAAAGCATTTTAATATTTCACCCATTTTTTATAATTTAAATATCTCTTAAACCGTTAATCGTTAAGCGAAAAAAAATATACCGTTACGACGAGCATTTAATTATCTTGCATATATGATATGTTATATCATATATGATATGATATGTAATATCATATATGATTTTTTCGGCCACGAAAAAAAGCGTGAAAAAAACGGAAAAAAAAATTGTCGAAAATATATCAAATAGCCTGTCTATAGAAAGATAATTAAATGCTCGTCATTTTTTCGTTTAACGATTAACGGTTTGAAAGATATTAATATTTGAAAAAAATGATGAAAGTGGGTTTTTTAAATTGTTGGTATTAATCTCATCCATTAGATCAAATAATGATGGAGGGAAGGTGGATGGTGCAGATTAGTCCCTTGATATGTAAAAAAAATTTGATCCTCAAATGATATTTTACCAATCAATAATCTATACTTCAAACCTATTATCAAATAATCAATTCTTTATACCAAAACAAAATGATTCTTCAAACTTAATCAATCGAAGTTCGATCCAAACAATTTATAAACGAACCTTTTTTTTTTCTTCTTCTTTTTCTTCATCATGGCAAACAAGCCTAGCTCTTGATACCACTTGTTGGTGATTCAAAGGACGAAACAAACACCAAAATCAAACAAACTAAGCGGAAGCTTTATTCAAATACCAAACCAAATTACAAAACCAAATTCTAATTCCAAAGGTACCAAATTCTAGTTCAAAGGGTACCAAACCATAATTTAAAAGGTACGAAGAAAACTAATACCAATAATCCCTATTTATAAGCAAAACTAACCGCCATAAGAAAGTTTCCAAATTCGAATCAAACTTGTAGAACAAGTCACAAACCAAATTTACCAAAAGCCACTTAGAGTTTAAGTCATATTCTAACTCCGTTAACATGACCTCAATCATATTAATTTCCACTAGCACTAATAGTTATTTACTCTAACACATTATCAAAAAATATTCATTTCAACACTTTTGTCTCTCATTTTTTTAAATATTTTTGCACATTAGTAAAACCTAAACAGAACTTAGAATTTATCACATTGTCTTAAAGTCAAGAAATTAAACCATAAGTATTTGATAATCAAAAGTATCATAGTTTTATTAAGAGTTTAAGCCATAAAATAACCACATACTTTCTAAAATGTTCCAATACGATACGTGAACTAATTTTTATTCCAATATCATGCGTCTACTTTTGATATCAGAACATTGAAGCAAGTTGTTAATGATTAAATGCATTGGTGGTTGCACCAAACTGATGACGTTAAATCTACTAACGTACACGGCCAATTTCGCGCCATCTTTCTATAAGTCGTCGCTAGATAATTGTTGACATTCGTTTACTTCATTATGGTTGAATATATAAAATTTACATCTCTTATAGTCTTATGTAATAAGGGAGCAAAATTAATTGAAAATCGTATCAATCTGTAGAAGAGTTTAATTGCAAATTTGAACACTCATATTGGTTAATTGAAAAGTCGAATTTCAATTTTTGGGTCAAACTTCATTAAAATTTCGTTTGATAAAAAAGTCCAAAAATTAATGTGTCAAAAATATATAAGAAAAAACTTAAAAAATTATAAGATAATTAATACTAATACTTTAGTTGTTAAATTTTAAATAAGTTACTAAATTAAGAAAACTTATGAGTTTTCATGTTTTTAACAACTTGGATTTTTGATTTTTCTAACTTAACACATCAAAAAGTATAGAAACTACTCATAGATCACACAAAAGTACAAAAGGGGTATTTTTATGTTGACTCCTAAGTCCTTTTTCGTGAATCCTATAGTATTTTTTGTGTACTTAACTTGTACCTATAGGGTATAAGTTAGAAAAACCCTTAATTAGATTTAATGGGTTAAATTTAAAATAATTTTAGTTAATAAAATTTACGTTTAAGCTCAAAACCGTTAGACGTTTGCTTTATTAGTAATTATGAGCTTTGTTAAGCCTAGGCCTTTCCAAAAAAAAAAAAAAAAAAAAAAAAAAAAAAAGTTTGTTAAGCCTAAGCCACCAATGTGGTATCTAAAATAATCTAAAACATATATAAGCATAATTTCTCAACAATCTTATATGTCAAACATACTCATCATATTAAGAATATAATTGGCTTGCTTTTTGATTGACTAACAATTACAGCACAATATATAATCTTTGTTTGGCAGACATAACTTAAAAAAAAAAAAAAAAAAAAAAAAAAAAAAAAAAAAACTTCCATAATATATTAAAACCAAATGTTTATTCAGGTAGCTTATAAAAATAATCTTTTCTTTTAATCTTCATCTGCAGCACAACTCCAGTTTCAGCAACAGTTACTTGTGCTAAACATGCCCGATGTTAAGAGCAAATCGATCCTCTTTTAATTTTTGTTCATATCACCCGTTGTCTTCCCATCTCCCTCTATCCCATATCAAGTGACGACATATTTTTACACAGAAGATTATTAGGCTATTGTTTATGATTGGTTAGCATTTTCCTTTCTTTCACCTAGACGGCAGAATCATTAAAGAAGCAAGTTATTAGGCTATTGTTTGTGAATGGTTAGCACTTTTTTTTTCACCTTGACGGCAGAATCATTAAGGCTAAACACAGTAATAAGGGTCAATTCTTCTCAAAATTCTCTACCATGTCAACTTTCTCTCTCCGGCTACATACAGGTGATTGGATGCCACAGTAAGAGCGATCTTCATTTTTTTATTTTAAAAAAAAAAAACAAAAAAAAACACACACACACACACATTTTTAACAACAAACTTAAATTTCATTAATAAATCAAACCTTACATAATAATTCAAATAAAAGTAAAACATTACAATACTTATTAAAACTTAAACTAATAATCTAGGTTGTAGCGTGCCTTTATTGAATCCTTGATTTCTTGCAGCTTTTGTCATTATAGTGCGGGCAAAGATTGGTCGATTGGTTTGAGATAGAAAATGATATCTTTTTCCTGTTTCTTTTGCCGCTCAAATTCAAGTTTTTGTTGTTCTAGTGCAAATTTCCTTTCCTAAATTTCTGCTGCTTTCTGATCTCTTCTTACTTGCATCTCCAACTCTTGCTTCTCTTGCTCCAACTTTTGTGTCTTCAACTCGTAGTATCCGTCTGCCATCTTCTTCTTCTTTCCCAATGCCATGGACTTAATGATTTTCCATTTTCCGGCTATCCCTTCCATATACGAAGACTTGGAACTCTCGGATGATTTATTCTTATGTTTCTTAGCTTCGTCACGACCCATTGGTCATTCATTTCGAGGCTCTTCAGAAGCAGGCACATCCGAGCCGGTTTCAGACGTCTTGGCTTTTTTTTACTCGTTTCCTGGCTTTCAAATTGAGGCATCTCAACATCCTTCCAAGCCTCATGATCCCTCAAAATTTCCCAACAATGCTCCCATGTAAAGGCATGCTCATACACCAATAGGTATCCTTCAACGCTCGTCTGTAAATATTGAAGTCATTCTCACCACTTGCATGAGTCTTATTAACATTGTTGTAAATAGCACAAAATTGACCAACTCTAGGGCGAATCCTATTTTTCCACTTGGTAATGATCGAGTTGTAAGTTTTGTTTGCACCAACTTCTTTTTCAATGTAAGCAATAATTTTCTTCCAAAATCCCTTAGCCTGTATATTGTATCCCATCACGCTATTCTCGGACACATCACACCAAGCTCGGCACAACCCAACCTCTTCCTCGCATGTCTAATTCGAAGAATCATTCTTGGCATCTTTCTTTTTTCGTTTGTAGCTCGTTTCGTTGGCTTCTTAGGTTTGACCAGTGACATCTCTTCAGAAGTAGTGTCGTCGTTTTCATCATCTGCATCAACATTTGGAACCGAATCGTGAAAAGATCCATGAGCCGAACCGTGACCCATAGAATACTCTTGACTCGGATAATCATGAGCCGGATAACCCGAACTAGTTCCCACATAAAAATATGGATTATTGTATAATTGTTCTTCAAAATCACAAGCACCAAGATTAATGCGGTTAACCGGAGAATGTTGTTGATATTGTCTGTAGTATTATCTTATTACTTCATATTTCGTTTCAGGATTGTTAATAGGGTATGAAGCGGCTAATGGACGAAGTTGGACTCAATACGGACAAAAGCACTTATTACAAGAAGACTACAGCGTAACTAAGTGATGATGTTACGCCGTAGCTAAATTATGACATTGAATTATCCACGAATTGAAGACTACGCCGTAACTAGTAACAATGTTACGGTGTAATGAAGACTCTGTGGCAACCTTACCGAGTTAATGAAGATTACGGCGTAGCACCTCAGGCCATCTACGACGTAAAATGGTTACGGCGTAACTACTCTCTCCAACTACGACGTAACGAACCCCACGGATAAGACCAATTGAAGATAACACTAGCTACGGCGTAAATAGTATAGCGTTACGCCATAGCATATTTCTCACCTATAAATACCAGACGAATTTGCACTTTGAAGATCATCTCCCCTTTCCCATACCTTTCTAGGGTTTGGGGAGAGCAACCACAGAAGAAGATGATGGAGTTAGGAGTCAGAAGGCAGGAGCTGTTGTCTACATTAATCATTTTGTATTCGAGTTTGGATTCTCTTATGCTTTTCCATAATCATTTGATGAATTCTTATTATTAATTCAAGTATCATTCAGTTATTTGTTTTCTTTCATTACTCCGTAGAGATATCTTCTTTGTCCATTCATGAATACTAGTTTCGGTAGAATTATAAGCTTGTTTGTATCTATTACGCTAGATGTGATTGACTTGATACCTCAGTCCATTTAGTAGGCTAGAAGAATTGACCATAGGACACTAGCCTGATAGATTGCGAAGAAATAGTTGGGATAACAACTGACTATATTGCCTTGTGTGAGAATTGACCATAGGACCACCTTACAAGTGGAGGTGCTTAAGAAGTTAGAGAGATCAAAGATCCGAGAGGTCGGATCTCTACCAAATGTGATCTATTAGATTTGGCACTTAATGACTCAACCGAGTATCCAATATCCGCTTACTAGCATGGGGTAGTGCCTGTGTTTCCGGGGACGATATTAGGGAAGATAGACTAGGATGACTTTACCCTACGATTTCTAGTGATATTTATGCCACTGTGCGTTGTTTATGCACTTGAACACTTACTTGAAAAGCTTGTATTATTACTTTATCTTCTCACTTTCTTTCTCTTGATTCGAATATGTGATTTATACCTATGTTAACTATTCAATTCATTATTTCTATCAACTTTTGCCTATCGTTATCACATAACATACTTTGATTTCTTTCACAACAGCTCTTAGGGACGACACTCGGATTTACCTAGGTTTTGATACATGCGATCGGGTTCTCTGCCCGTTAGTATGTGTTTATCCTTGTATTTCTAAGTTTATAAATTTAAAGCAGGATAAAAATACGCATCAGTTGCATATTTATTGATATGCGGTGATGATATTGTACTGACAGCTTCATCTATAGATTTACTTCAATGTATTATCTCTTCTTTGCGTACGGAGTTTGATATGACGGATTTTGGGGCTTTTAATTATTTTTTTGGGTATTTCGGTTACTCGTGACTCTACTTGCATGTTTCTTTCTCAAAAGAATTATGCAATGGAGCTTCTAGATCGGGCACATATAACTTCCTGTAATCCTACTCAGACCTCGGTTGACACAGAATCTATGCTTGGTGTTGATAGGGATCCTGTATCTGACCCTACCTTATATCGCAGTATTTGACGTTTACCCGTCCTGATATTTCTTATGTTGTACAATAGTTTTGTCGCTATATGCATGAACCTAGAGAGCCTCATTTTCCGATATGCTTGTGGTACGTTGGAATTTGGGCTTCAACTATATGCATCATCCACTGGCTCTCTTGTGGCTTATTCTGATGCAGGTTGAGCGGTTTGTCCTACTACTAGGTGTTCTACTTCAGGTTATTGTGTCTTCTTGGGGGATAATTTACTCACATGATCATCCAAGCAGCAACATACTCTCTCTAGATCTAGTGTCGAGGCTGAGTATCGGGGTGTTTGTTGATATAAATAATGCATAAAAACGTTATTAATATTTCTCGATATCCCTACGTTTTGACGATCACAAAATGTAAAATCATTAAAAATAAAATCATTACGTAAACAAGTATTTAGTTACAAGATATCATTCCATCCAACTAAATCACTTAAGGTATGAGTAAACAAATGTCTAATACATTTATGATCAAAGGGATTTTTATTTAAACACTACAAATTATGTAAAATGATATAAACATTTTATATATTTAGAAAAATACTTTGGGTAATTAAAGGAAAATGTTTAATTCATAATAAATATATGAATTCAAATTTTTAACCAAAATCAGTTAGTTTTTCACCAAATAAACTTTCAAGAGAAAAGGACAAAAGAAATGGCCGTTACAGGAGGGCGGCCCCCTTAATTATAAGGGGCGGCCCCTTTAATTTTAAGGGGGCCGGCACGCTCCTGTGGCTAGATCCCTTTGCCTATAAATACTGGTTCATTCCTGCAATTTTTCCTCACCTTTTGCACTAAAACTTTCTGTCCCAATACTTTCAAAACATCTTTCTAAATCCTTTGATCATAAGATTATAAGTTTTGTTTCAAGTGATTCAATCCCTCCCATTCAAAGTGCAAGAGAAGAATACTCCTTCAACATTAAGTTAAGAAGTATTGAAGATTTGTGTATATAGTCTTGTAGTTGTGTATATTGTTTGTAAAGGTGTGAAGTGGTTATAATAGGTGGATCTAGGTGTGTTAGTAGTGTAGAGAAGTAGTGAAGAAGATGTTGTGTTGTGAAGAAGAAGAAGTAGTGTTGTGAAGGAGAAGTTGTGGTGTGAAGAAGTTGTGAAAAAGTCGTGTAGTGACTAGTGGTGTGAGATTGGTTCTAGCTACGATTAGAACTCGACATTTAGCTTAGTGTCGTTAATTGGTGTAAGCAAAATTCGTGTAAGGTTTCTCCGCCAAAAGGGAGCTCGTTGATTTAGTGAAGAAAACTCTCGAGTAGGTGACTCGAGGAGTGGAGTAGGGCAAGGAAGGTGTCCTTGTAGCCGAACCACTATAAATCCTTTGTGTCTCGGTTTGATCCTTCCATCACTTGCATATTATCTTATTTACATCATTATTAATTACGTAGACATAGACATATACAAATTGTTATAACTTCTCATATTGTGCTATTATTGATTTCACACAAAGATCAAACGGAAGGTTTATTCACAAAATAAAGCTTTTACAATCAACCTAAAAAGACAAAATACATATATACACATATATATGTATAATTGATCATTTTGATCAATCATAGTTTTTATAACAAAACTTGAATTGAATTTTCCTTTTAACAAAAGTTTTATAAATTCAAAACGACGTAAAACTACTCAACCCCCTCCCCCTTATAGTTTTCCACAATTGGCATCAGAGCTACTTTAAACAAGATTTTTAAAATAAATTGTATTTTAAAACTTGAATCGATCTATGGAATCTGGAAATTTTTTAGAAGCGCAATCCACGCAAAAACCTCCACTATTTGAAAATGATAATTTTTGTGAATGGAAAAATAAATTTGAAAATTATGTGAAATCGTATCAATTCAATTGGTAATCTTCAAACAAAAACGGATTTTGAAAATCAATACAATCACCCCCAAACAAAGATTGATAAAAATACTAAAGCTAAACTAATGATTTATAAAACCCTACCAAGAGCTGAATACGAAAGAGTATTCTTTTGTAAAACGGAAAGTGATATTTTGAAATGTCTTTTAAACTTTCACCAAGGGAAATGCCGAGCCAAAGATGATAAACTTGATGTTGCACAAAAATTAATTGTTCTAGAAACTTTAATAGATAAACATTTAGTTGAAATAAATACAAGTACTACTAGTTCAAATGTGGTCATTGAATGTATCAATGACGAAGAAGATGATCACAATATGGTTTGTGAAGATATCCAAATAGATGAAACCTCAAGTGTTGATAGCGAGGACTACATGCGTCAAGACCTAAGCAAATTCATAAATGAAACATGGAGCGACATGGACGATGAAGAGGATCATCATATAGTATGTGATGATTGTGAAGCACACAAAGCCACAAATGAGGTACAATCCGAGACCAAACATTTTTGCTATGATCAATTCATATTAGAGTTTTCAAAGTTAGAAAACAACTTCAAACATTTTTGCAACATACACTCAAAAATCACTCTAGAAAATAAATCTTCAACATCCGCTGAAGGAAATTTTGAGAAAGAGATAATTTTTGAACATACAATGTCTAGACTTGAAAGTAATAATGAAACTAATCTTGAATGTAAAAATTTTCAAGACTACAAACAAGAAATTAGAAAGGAAAATGAAAAAGCAAAATTAGCTAAATTTGAAAATAGTTTCAAATCTCTAAAATACTTACTTAATATTCAAAAGGCATTTGATGACAAAACCGGCTTAGGTTTTAATGCATATGATCCTTCAACAAGTAAATCAAAGCAAATAAAATTTGTAAAACCTAGTAGAGAAATTTAGAAAATTACTCTAGTTATAACTATTTATTCCTTCAGACAAGAAAGCCATTATCATTGTGTGAAAACATATTGACAAGGAATTTTTGCACTTGCTATCAACATCTATACCATATGCACATTAATGCAATGGATGTTGTTGATATAAATAATGTTTAAAAATGTTATTAATATTTCTCAATAAATCTTTGTTTTGATAATCACAAAACTCAAATCAAATTAAGTCAAGATTAAGACGTAAACAAGTATTTAGTAACAAATATTTACCTCTACATCTAATATCACTTAAGGTATGCATAAACTAAGCATCTTATGCATTACATGATCAAAGGAAACCTTGTCTTAAGACATAACATTTTATAAAATGATATAAACATTTTATATATATATTTATAAATCATTTTTGGTATTGTTATATTAAACTATAAAGATATGATTTCAAATTTTCAACCAAAAAGGGCAAATTTTATCCAGAAAAACTTTTTCAACGTTCAGTAGGGCGGCCCCTTTAATTATACTAGGCGGCCCCCTTAATCATTAAGGGGACCGCCCCCTAATTAAGGGGACCGGCAGACTCCAGAACAGTATTTTCTGGCCCTATAAATACTGGATCATTCCACATATTTTTCTCACCTTTTTGCACTAAAAACTTTCTGATCCAACCTCCATTTCTATATCAAAAATCCTTTGATCATATAATTCATAAGTCTTTGTTTCCAAGTGATCCAAAGCTTCATCCACTCAAGTGCAAGAAGAAGAACACTCCTCTACATCCATTTAATTGTAGTAGTGTTGTGATTAGCTATTTTCATATTGTAGTAGTGTTAGATATTTGTAAAAGTGTTGTGAGAACTTGTTGATTGTAGAAACTAGGTGTGTTGTAAAGTAGTGTAGTAGTTGTGATTTAGTTGTGCATAGAAGAAGGTGTGAAGTTGACAAGGTGTGAAGAAGGTGTGGAGTCTTGAAGAAGTTGTGAAGGTGTGAAGAATGTGTGAAGTCTTGAAGAAGTTGTGAGATTGGTTCTAGCTACGATTAGAACTCGACATTTAGCTTAGTGTCGTTAACTCGTGTAAGCCAAGGTGTGTAAGGTTTCTCCACTATAAGGAGTTTGTTGACATAGTGAAGAAAGCTCTCGAGTGTGGTACTCGGGCAGTGGAGTAGGGCAAGGAAGGTGTCCTTGTAGCCGAACCACTATAAATTCGCGTGTTGTGGTTTGATCTTTCTAACTCTATCTTTTCTTCATTCTATTTCAATACTTTCATTATTAGATTAGACTTGCTTATATTGGTTGTTACTTGAACTCACTTGAGATCGAATCAAAAGTTTTTATAAGCTACAAAATATTTTAGAAATAAATTTAAAAAGGACGTAAAACTATTCAACCCCCCTTCTAGTTTTCCACAATTGGTATCAGGAGCCACGTCTAGCAAGATCTTTAAAATATATTGTATTTAAAACTTGTAACGATCTATGGAATCTGAAAAATATTTAGAAGGGCAATCTATGCAAAGACCACCACTATTTGAAAGTGATGGATTTTTATATTGGAAAAATCGATTCGAAACTTATGTGAAGTCAAAAGATCTAGATCTTTGGCATGTTATTACTAATGGTGATTTCTTACCTATTCAAAATAACCCTGAAACAATGAAAGATGAAATCATACCCTTTGAAAAACAAAATGATGACTTAAAAAGAAAACTTGCTAAAAATAATGAAGCAAAAATGGTTATTTATAATGCGCTACCACGTAAAGAGTACGAAAGGATCTTTATGTGTGAAACCGCAAAAGAAATTTGGAACTCTTTATTAATAACTCACCAAGGTAATAGTCAAGTCAAAGATACTAAGATAGATCTACTTGTTCAACAATATGAGCAATTTGCGATTCCGGAAGAGGAATCAATTGATAATGCTTTTGCTAGATTTAACACTATCATCACAAGTTTAAAAGCACTTGATGAGAATTTTTCTAGTAAGAATTTTGTCAGGAAATTTCTTAGGGCTCTTCACCCGAAATGGCGAGCTAAAGTGATGGCTATTGAAGAATCAAAGAATTTGTCAACATTACAACTTGATGAATAAATTGGAAATTTAAAAGTCTACGAAGTAATTATAAAGAAAGATTTCGAAATGGTCAAAGGAAAACGAGAGCAAAGCAAGTCAATCGCCTTGGAAGCTAGAAAGGAATCTAGTATCGAAGATAGCTCATCTTCCGAAAGTGATGACGAAGAATATGCCATGGCCGTAAGAGATTTCAAGAAATTCTTCAAAAGGCGAGGAAGATTTGTAAGACAACCACATGATGAAAAGAAAGCATTTCAAAAGAGTAAGGATAACAAGAATGAAAGGAAATGTTTCAAGTGTGGTGATCCAAATCACCTCATTGGAAAATGTCCAATGATGACAAGAGATCAAAATCAAAGAGCATTTGTTGGAGGAGCTTGGAGTGATAGCGATGAAGATGAGAAAGAAACGACAAAGGAAGAGAAGTGTCTTATGGCGAAGACATCAAACGAGGTACGTTCTGAAACCGAATATTTTAGTGATGAAAATTTATCATTAGATGAAAAAGACTTAGATAATGAATATAATAGACTATGAAAATTAGGACAACTAGTAATGGCCAAAAATAAATCACTAAAATACATAAACAATCAATTGGAAAATGAAGTACTAGAACTAAAAATTAAAATACATCAACTTGAAAAAGGTAAAGAAATTTTTGAAGAATGTAAATCATGGCAAGAGCTTAAAGGTGAAAACGAAATACTCAGGGAAGAAATTCGCAAACTTGATAAATTTGAAAATAGTAGTCACTCACTTAGTAAAATAATAAGTATTCAAAGAGTATCCGGAGATAAAAACCGGTTTAAGATTTAACTCAAATGAAGCTTCAACAAGCGAGATTAAAAATGTCAAATTCGAAAATGAACTTAATGAACAAAAACCTCTAAACTTTAATCCTAAGTATATATTTATTAATGATAGAAAAATACCTCTTACCAACAATGAAGAAGTAAAAGCTTTTTATAAACCGTCTTTAAAAACCAAAGTAGGATCTTCTAAACCTAAGACAAGATCTAAAACTCCACCACCTAGAAAACCAAATAATCCTCATCCTAGGTCTAAAACACCTCAACCAAGAAGAAACCAAAATAGGCAAAACTATAATAACAATAGTAATCAAATGTGGAACTACCAACAAAGCTACAATCCTTGGGGTATACTACCACCTTTCATGCATCCTAGTCAAATGTTAAACATGTTTGGAACAAACAACTTTGGAACAAAGAGGCAATGTGGACCGAATAGCTAGATGAACATTCCTTGAGGCAATCTTGAAGTTTTTCTCAACGTAGACTTTTTCAAAGTCTATATGTCATCTTGAAGATTTTGAATATTTTTGTTGAAGACCACCGGGTATGCCATTCTTTCACAACTCATTGCCATGCTTAGATAAATATGCTTTGTTTGATTACGTTGTTTGTATAGATATAGCTTGCTATTTTCCTCTATTTGTTCGATCATATATATATATATATATATATATATATATATATATATATATATATATATATATATATATATATATATATATATATATATATATATATATATATATATATATATATTCTCATACTTATTATATTAGATATATATACATATATATATACATATTTGCACATAACCTAGATACGTCATTAGTTGACTTTCTAGAACTCCAGGAAATTGTTCGTTATCGAACCCTTTCCTTCCCCCTCGCGTTACTTTTGATCTTTTACGTTCAACACCAAATTCTATTATGTCCACTTTTAGAAAACTCGTGATGATGAAGGGATATGAGCCAAGTGGACTATTATCATGTAAGAACGCCTTCACACGTGAACACTATGGATGAAACAAACTCCTTTCGCCGACTATATTCTATCTTCGTTATCATCTCTCAAACCTCACCTATCTACTCATCATTCACTCACATTTATATATATATATATATATATATATATATATATATATATATATATATATATATATATATATATATATATATATATATATATATATATATATACACATATTCACATATTCCCAAACACACCTCAAACCCTACATCAACTTAACACCTTGATTATTTTGTCTAAAATTGTCAAAGGAACATTTTAATTATCGATACGTTAATTTAAAGGGCGGCCCCCTTAATAATTAAGGGGACCGGCTTGTTATCGGGGGCGGTCCCATTAATGTTTAAGGGGGCCGGCCATCTGATACTTTCAAATCCGATTTCCACCTTAAATCTTTTGCCAAACACTCCATTTGTTCATAATTTCCTTCCTCACCTCTGCTGAGTACGAACCAAAACAACCAAAACCATCAAAATCCTTCACCAAATCACTAATTCGGGGTTGTTTCGCAAGGGGCAAACGCTAATCAAACGTATAACAACATCTTTTGTAAGTTTTCCAACATACATTTCATCACATTTCATTCAATTTGGTGTCCAATCAATAATTAGATATTTTATTAAAATTTATTTTAATTCGAATTTTAGTGAAATAGAAGCTAGGAATTGAACAACCAAATGCTCCCCATAGGATTAGAATGATGTATTGCAACTCAAACTTAGTATAACACATCATTTTATCAAAATCTTTAATCACCCATAAACCCTTGTTGAATTTCATTTTTCAAAAAACACATTGTTGATATAACTCTTAAAAATTAGCTAAAACTTACTATATTATATTAGTTTAATGTTGAAAACAATCAAAACATACTTCTCAATTTGTTATAAAATGGTTCATGAAGTCAACATGGGCGTTTGGTTCATGAACAAATTATGATAATATGTAGTTATTTAAAACTTAAAAATAGCTTATATAATTTGTTAAAACTGTTAGAGTCAATAGATGTCATCAAGATATATAATCAATATATATATATATATATTGATGTTTTAGGTTATATTAATCTAGTTAAGGGGGCGTTTGGTTTATCTTGAAAACCAAAATTCATATTTAACCTTTTAAACATGTTTATGCTGAGTCAAACTCTTATGAAAAAGCAAGATATATAATCTAATATATATCTAGCCTTACTTCGAAATGAATTATGATATCATACTCTTTGACATCATATATTCTAAACGAGTTTAAAATCAAAATACGAGGAACATTGTGAAACTACTTCATAGAATTTTTTTTTTGGTCGAAGTAGAATTTCGTTCCACATATATTGCATATATATATATATATATATATATATATATATATATATAACATATGCATGATAGTTGTTTTTGTCTTAATTTTATTTTTGTTGTTATATTGTTTAGGTGAAAATGCCTAAGACCACGGTTGGTGATGTCTCCAAAACCAAACAATACATTCCAAATGTTTCCTCTACTCCCGGCATGTCTCCTTCAGTTGCATGTTTCTATCGTCCCATTGAAAATAGAAACATTCACAAGGAAGAATTGTCGATCCATCTTTCTATGACTCTGATCAAACCGAACGAATGTTCTCCAATACTCGTTTTGAATGTCTTTACCAAATCAACGAACCAATCATTCCTCGTTTTATCCTCGACTTCTATAGCCAAGTGACGGTGCAAACCGATCCCTATGGTCATCTCCTTATTTCCTTCATGATCCAAAATCAATTCATCACTCTTACTCTTGCTCAATTTGGACAAATTCTTAGAATCCCATACAACAGTCAAGCCGTATTCTCAAATGAATGGGATCTTTCCTCTCTTGAAAGAAATCGTCCTCAGGATGGCCCATACTATTTTGAGATTCCTAGTCCTGAAGACATTCGTCGACTGCTTGAACTAGAACGTTGTACGACTAGTCGAGTAATCAAGTCGAAGAATGTCGATATTCATGCAAATAAAATCCTCCTAACATGGGATCATTAGAATTTACTCATGCATTAAATACAACCAATAAAACCTAGTGCACGTCAGTTCATGTTTCCTAAGACGTTCAAGCATGTTACCATTTGGAGATCTGCCAGTTTTCTTAAGCCTAACATCGAAATCATTCATCTAATACAACCATAAACAAGTAATCAACACATAACTAACATCTAGGTTTCATTAGATCTAAGCAAACACAAGATAGATCTAGACTAGCATGATGAAATTAAGACAAGAACATGATATAAACAACCAACACATAGACATATTGATTGAATTAAAAGAATACTTATCTCAATTACACATGAAATGGTTCAAGGGCTGAGAACCCTTGAAAAACCTGTAAAATTCGTACTAAGTTCGGCCTTAGGGTTTCTCCCAAAACTTCTCTCTCTTTATGAATGAAAATTAGAAAACTATATATAGGAAATTGAGGCTGACGGCGTCAAGACCAAATTGGTGATGCCGTCATCTCGCTGCCAAAATACTTCTCAGACTGCCTTGATCTACTTCTGACGCCGTCACGTTATAACATTTTCCAGGTCGTCACATATTTTACTCTTGACGCTCTTCCTTGTGACGCCTTCAATTCTGTACTGGGCCGTCATGAAAATTACTCTTGACGCCGTCAGGATTTTCTTCTTGACGCCGTCACCTACTGTTCCCAGCAAGGAAAATTAAGACTTTGGCGTTTTCTTCACTTTTATGCTCCAAAAACCTCCGAATTGCTTCCTTTTCCAGATTTCTCTCCCAAAGTACCTAAAATCACAAAAAGAACAATTTAGGGCAATATTTGATCAAATAAATTCAATTCCGGGCTTAAATGACCCCCTAAAAGTGGTTCATTTTTCGCCTCATCAAGAGCTAAGCCACGATAAGAAAAAGTGGGAAGAACTCATTCGCGAGAATGCGTTTGGTGCCGGTGGTCACCATGATCATGTCACGACAAGCATTGCCCACATTTTATATTGTGTAGTTGCTGAAGAGAACTACAATTTGGCTTATCTTTTTGTTCATCGAATCATGTCCGCCAAAAACACCCCAAATGCCAATCTTCCTTACGGTATGTTCCTTACACGACTTTATCGTTATGTCATGGAACATTACCCACATCTTCAAAGAGATTACTACGTGCAAATCCTTCCTACTTTGAACCAACTTATGCTTGTTCGTACTCGTCGTTCTCGAAGTGACAAAGGAAAATCTCGTGTTCCTTTGTTCTTTATGCCTCGTGGGTCTACATCTCATCGTGACGATGATGATGATGAGGAGGAAGACACCTCACGTGTTAGTACTCCATCCCCCACGACCTTTGTTGATGATCTTCCTGATCTTGACTATACCAAGTATCAAGTTCCTCTTCCTCATGAACGTACCGATGAACTTCTCTTCACTCGTCAAACGTCCATTATCAACCAACAACAACAAATGCATGAAGAAATTCGAGGAGGATTCAAATCCGTTGGAAAGATGTTTAGAAAGATGATTGGGAAGAAGAAGAAGTAGATGATGTTGATGTATTGCTACTTATTATTATTATTCTCTATTAGACATTTGTATGGCTTGTTATTTGTCCGATTTATTCGGAAATACTTATGTTATCTCTTGTTTATTTCTTGGATGATGCTTAGACTTTAACTATTATCATGCTACTATCTTCATCATATTCTAATGCTATGCTATGTTTCTTTTAAAAGTGGAATATAATATGTTTGTTTGCATGCATAATTTGTTTATATATATATTTATATATCATCATTCCTAGAGTATATACTTCTAATAGAGCTTGCTGGAAACACACACTTGAAAAATCACCCATTTCTGCAAATTTTGGGTTTCTGGTCGTCTGGGAAAACACCAGATGGGCGGCCCCCTTAATTTCCTAGGCGGTCCCCTTAATTATTAAGGGGGTCGGCCTACAATTAAGGGGACCGGCCATCTGGAACTGGGTTTACTGTTTTCTTTTGCATCTTGTGAACTCTTTCTTCAGTATCAGCTACCATTTCCCATTTTAACCCAACTGATTTTAGAATCTCATTCAACCATTTAAAATACATACGTAAATCAACCATTTCCATACTATAAATTCCCTCAATAATCACCATTCTTCATCTCATCATTCCTCATCTAAATCATCATGACGCCACTAAGCACCTCAAACTCCAAGGCCTCTAAGAAACAAAAGATTGTCATCATCCCTCCAAAACAACTCTTCATTGACTTAACAAATGAAGACAACAAAACCCCATCACCTCCACCTAAATGCTCATCTCCAAGTCCACCTAATGCATCATCCAAAACACCTTCCACTCATGGAACTTCCTCATCCTCCATACCCTCAACCTCATCAATCAATGACTACATCAATTCACACTTGTCACCACAAGTATCATCACCACATCCTACACAAGAACCTATTTCCACCCATCTTACCATCTCACTTTCACCAATAACACCACTTGATGTTCATCTCTCATCTCCACTAATTACACTACCATTCTTTGTCAATCCCGTGCCTTGGAGGTTATTTGAGTCCCATGGGGATACTTGTCTTTGTTGCATCCACAATCGAACTGTAATCTTTGGTCTTAGAGATGAAATTCAATATATGTTTTCATATATTGAACATTTGCTTACTAACCCACCACCACCACCAACTCCACCATCCTCTCCAGTTATTCCTCCACCACAATTCTCACCCATTCCTCCACCATCACCATCATGCTCTCCAAATTAAGCATATGATATGCTTAATAAATAAAGCCTTTACCACCCTTTTGCTTGCAAGCTCTATGAAGCCCATATACTCTTTGCATGATGAAATATTCTTCTAGTTGTTAGTTTATGTAATAGCTATCCTACTTGTAATCTTTATTATTGCCACTTGTATTGTTGTGTCTTGACACAACTATTGCTTTAATATGAATGCTTCTTTTCAAACATGCTTAATTATATTCTTATCACCTTATATATATTTGCATGTATATACTTGTGCTTCTAATATTTTTGTTTTGCAAAGCATTCCATAGCTCGTTCTCTTGATGCCCCCAAACGAGGGGGAGTACACATCAAGGGGAGATATCTTCCCGTCGAATTTTCACGTTTGAAAATTGTCGGCATAACCTTTTTGATTCTACAAAAAGGGGGAGAAGTAAATATAAACTCACTAAAATACTTGTTTAAAAACTAATTTTTGAGTTAATGAGTTTAAGTTTTGTAATCATCAAAAAGGGGGAGATTGTTGATATAAATAATGTTTAAAAACGTTATTAATATTTCTCAATAAATCTTTGTTTTGATAATCACAAAACTCAAATCAAATTAAGTCAAGATTAAGACGTAAACAAGTATTTAGTAACAAATATTTGCCTCTACATCTAATATCACTTAAGGTATGCATAAACTAAGCATCTTATGCATTACATGATCAAAGGAAACCTTGTCTTAAGACATAACATTTTATAAAATGATATTAACATTTTATATATATTTGTAAATCATTTTTGGTATTGTTGTATTAACTACAAAGATATGATTTCAAATTTTCAACCAAAAAGGGCAAATTTTATCCAGAAAAACTTTTCCAACGTTCAGTAGGGCGGCCCCCTTAATTATACTAGGTGGCCCCCTTAATCATTAAGGGGACCGCCCCCTAATTAAGGGGACCAGCACGCTCCAGAACAGTATTTTCTGGCCCTATAAATACTGGATCATTCCACATATTTTTCTCACCTTTTTGCACTAAAAACTTTCTGATCCAACCTCCATTTCTATATCAAAAATCCTTTGATCATATAATTCATAAGTCTTTGTTTCCAAGTGATCCAAAGCTTCATCCACTCAAGTGCAAGAAGAAGAACACTCCTCTACATCCATTTAATTGTAGTAGTGTTGTGATTAGCTATTTTCATATTGTAGTAGTGTTAGATATTTGTAAAAGTGTTGTGAGAACTTGTTGATTGTAGAAACTATGTGTGTTGTAAAGTAGTGTAGTAGTTGTGATTTAGTTGTGCATAGAATAAGGTGTGAAGTTGACAAGGTGTGAAGAAGGTGTGGAGTCTTGAAGAAGTTGTGAAGGTGTGAAGAAGGTGTGAAGTCTTGAAGAAGTTGTGAGATTGGTTCTAGCTACGATTAGAACTCGACATTTAGCTTAGTGTCGTTAACTCGTGTAAGCCAAGGTGTGTAAGGTTTCTCCACCATAAGGAGTTTGTTGACATAGTGAAGAAAACTCTCGAGTGTGGTACTCGGGGAGTGGAGTAGGGGAAGGAAGGTGTCCTTGTAGCCGAACCACTATAAATTCGCGTGTTTTGGTTTGATCTTTCTAACTCTATCTTTTTTTTCATTCTATTTCAATACTTTCATTATTAGATTAGACTTGCTTATATTGGTTGTTACTTGAACTCACTTGAGATCTAATCGAAAGTTTTTATAAGCTACAAAATATTTTGGAAATAAATTTAAAAAGGACGTAAAACTATTCAACCCCCCTTCTAGTTTTCCACAGATGTTGTAACTAACCATCTAGGACCCAAGAGATTTTGGGTTCCAAGTTGTCTTACATGTTAGGTGTCAAAAATCACGAAGTTAAGGAACTCTAACATGTGTCGGCACACTTGCTTATACGTGAAGAATGGCGAACTATTTAGACATATATAAAACCCTTCACGTAATTATGCTTCAAGAATTTGCTTACGATACTTTGGCATAGTTTAGTTATGAGGATTCTATTGCTTTACTTTCTCTCTACGGTATTCTTGGGAATTCGTTGTTCCTCCATTTCATGAGCTCGTAAGTCTTATTGAGTTAAATCAATTAAAGACGCAAGGTACGTTTTCTTTTTGAAATTATACTCAAACTTCCATAATTGTTTATTATAAGTCCTTTTTGTGATATTGTTAATTTTATAACTAACAATGCGTACTACCTTTGCTCATATGAACCCATCTTAGTCAGCCCCCTAGGAATTTAAATGAAAATCTTCTATGATTTCTTTTTGCAAAACTCATGGAAATATAGTATAATAAGTTAAGAGAATTAACCATTAAAGTTGAAATAGGTCATATGCATTAATATAGGTTTTATAGACTCTCTCTCGGATTTTTCTCAAAACAATCATGTTAATACATATAAGTAGTAGTCACAATTTCGCTTATGATAATGAGTGATACTAGTCACATCGGATACTAACATTGCGGATATATTCACTAAACCCCTTAAGCATGAACAATTTAACCGCTTGCATTTAAGATTAGGAATGATGGAGCAAATTGACTAAATCCTATTGCATTTTCATTAATCACTTATTGCATAAAATTGCTTTCTTTTCTTCTCTTTGTTTCTGAGTCTAGGAATCTATTTCGCACAAAATTGAAGATTGGGAATTCTACATTGCATAAACATTTTTATAAAACCCAGTCTATTTTATTTAAACAATTCTCACATTTAGGAAATACATGAAAATCATTTCTCTTGCATTGTTGAATAATGCTAAAAACATTCTTTAAAAACATGCATGAAATTTCACACGAATTGTCAAAGTATATAATATAATACATACCTTTGACATTCATGAGTTGAGCAAAATTGAATCAAAGAGAACTCGGATTGTCTCTTAGAAAACCTTCATCTTTGCATTAGGAGTCGAAGCAATCACATCTCCACATTTGGTGCATATAGGCACACACTAGAACAATGTCAAAAATTACATTGTCATATTTGTTCCATCATTAGTTTCTCACTCTCTAGTTGCCTTTGCCCTTACACTAAGTTTGTTATCTTAGGAAGAATGACTTGCTTACTTGTTCTTTTACATTATTGCTTTTACATACATGCTTAGTTGAAATTATACTATATGCTTAGTTTCCTACATATATACTTTTCATGCATATTTCATTAAGATAATACATGCATAGTTGCCTAAAGAGATGGACTTGCCCAAAACCAAAACTCAAAACAAACATCTTTCTTGAAGAATTTCTGCCAAAAACCCCTTTCTGGCAATCTGGGAACCAGGCCCTGGGCGGCCCCCTTAAAATTAAAGGGGCCGGCCATTAATTAAGGGGGCCGGCCACCTGAAGATCGAGGTTCCCTGTTTGCTTTCTACTTTTTAGCCCATTTTCACCCTATTTTGATTCTCTACTTCCCCAAATTCACAAACATATTTTGTCTAGCAAATCCACCACATATTATCCTTCCATAAACACAAATCATCACACCATAAATACCCATCTTCATCATAAACCCTTGCTCAACCCATCATGACTTCTCCCAACAAACCAAAATCAAAAGCCTCAAGGCTAGCAAGGATGACCGAAAAGCCCATTTGGCGAAAGAAAACAAGCCCTCGAAACAAATCCATCACAACAAATGAAGTTGGTAATCAACCAACGCCTCCAAACACTTACTTTCCCAACTACACTTTAAACCCACAAGGACATTCCTTTGAACCACTTTACAAATCTTACAACATTGGTCAAACATCCAACTTCATCGCAAGCCACACATCTCAACCTCCATCCAACTACAATGATCCATATCATTTTGGTCAATCATCAAACTACACCTCCAATAACTTCACTTCCAACTACACAACCCCAATTCATCCACCTCCGCCAAATGATTCACTCCACATCACCACAGAAAAACAAAAATTCCGTGAAGAAATCAACCAAATCCGTGATCTTCGTGATCTTAATGTTATGCATCTTGCACAACGCAACTTGCACAAGCCTCCTTCCTCTCCATACTCAAATTGCCTGCCTCACTTCCTAAACTTGGATCAAGTCATCAACCACACTCACTATTGTCCTTGTTGCTACTTTCTACAAAAGCAAATCCTTGACCTAAGTGAAGATATCTCGTGGATCGAATATCTCCTCACTCGTCCTCATCCAATACCTCCACTAATTCGGTACAACATCCCTAGATCCACTCCTTCCGCTCCATACCCCTCACCATTATACCACTAAATCCAATCACCATGCTTCCATCTCCAAATAAAATCATCACAAACTTTTGTACCCCATGCAAGTTCAAAAGACCTCGATTCGGCAACTTAGTATTATCTAGTGTAGTTTGCTAGAAAAGTACACACACTCACACACACACACACACACACACACACACACACACACACACACACACACACACACACACACACACACACACACATATATATATATATATATATATATATATATATATATATATATATATATATATATATATATATATATATATATATATATATATATATATATATATATATATATATATATATATATGCTTATGTACTAATGATGATAATTTCAACATAATTTATTTAAATAATTAATAAATGTTTCTTGTGTTCTATTATTATTATTTGTTTTGCTAGTATGCATGAATTTCTTGTTGGATTAGATACATGTTTGCATGTTTAATATATATATGAATTACTTGTTTTTTTTAATAGTCCAAAACTAATATGAAATGTTCCAATAGAGCTTGCTGTAAACACAAAACAAAAATAAACCATTTCTAGAAATTTTTCGAAATTTGGTCGCCTGGCAATTTACCAGATGGGCGGCCCCCATAATTATAAAGGGCGGTCCCCTTAAAATTAAAGGACCGGCCATGAATTAAAGGGACCGGCCATCTGGAACAGTTTTTACACTGTTTTCTTTTGCATCTTGTGACCCTTTTTGCTAGTCCCAGCTATCATTTCCCTTAAAAACTAAACTGAATTTGGAATCTAACCATGTATTTTCAAATTAATTCCATTTCTAAACATGTTTTCATGCTATAAAATCCCCATACACATTTCTTTCACACTCCATCATCGTCACATTCATCAAACTCAACCAAATCACCATGTCATCTCCAAAAACCACCATCTCCAACAAAGCCAAGAAACAAAAACTTGTCATCGTACCACCAAAACAACTCTTCATTGATCTTACTAATGAAGATAACACCACTCCATCACCACCACCTCAATGTTTATCTCCTAGTGCTCCTAATACACCTTCCAAAACACCATCTACTCATGGAACCTCTACCTCCTCCATACCATCATCATCATCATCTATCAATGACTATATCAACACCCACTTGTCACCTCTACCAAAAGTACCACCACCACCACCTATTGAAAATGCATCCTTAGACATCACCCTTTCATTATCACCCATAACACCTCTTGATGCACACTTTTCATCATCACCAATCAACCCGCCAAACTTTAATCCCATCACATGGAGCCTACTTGAAGCTCATGGTGATACTTGTCTTTGTTGCATCCATAACCGCACCATCATCTTTGGGCTAAGAGATGAAATTCACTATATGTTTTCATATATTGAAAGCTTGTTCCCTCTAGGAAAAACATTTTTATTGGAGCTTTGGTTGTTTGTTTGCTTTATTATGTATGCTTGTAAGCCTTGATTGGTTTAAAATCAACTTATTTATATATTTCCAAGATATTCGCAAGAAACATGAATAACCCGAGTCGTTTCCCGTGAAGGAGTGAATGGAATCGTAGTAATCGATTCGTGAAAAAGTGGAAAAGGTGAAATTGTGATTTTGAAACTAAAATAGTGATAAGAAATAAGATAATAAGCAGAAAGTACAAGCTACTTATGCACAATTGTCTAAAAACTAAAAACGGGAAATCAAATGCGAATTTAAAACGTTACGTACGAATAAAAAAAGTACATTTTTAATGAAAAATTATTCTAAAAATGTAAAATGAATTTCTAAAAATCTTAAACAACTAAAAATAATTTTGAGAAAAAGAAAAATATTTTTTTATTTTTTATTTATTTTCTATGAATTAATTTCTATTTTTGTAATTTTAAAAGTGATTAAAAATAAAAGAAAATGTAAAAGTAAATGGGAAAAATACAAAATAAACTTTGAAAAATCTAAAATAACTGAAAAGAATTATCTAAAATATTTTTGGAATTTTTCAGACTTTTTCTAATTTTTATATGATTTTTCTATATTAAAAAGTATTAAAAATTGATTAAAAATTGAAATAAAAGAAGACAAATAGCAAAACAGATCAGAAAATTATTAAATGTTTACAGAAAATCTAAAATAATAAAAGAAACACAGGAAAAAAATTTGAAAAGTAAAAATAAGCTGAAAAAGTGCTTATTGAGCTTAGAACAGCTTATTACAAGTGCTTATTAATAAGCACTTGTAACCAAACTTTGTGAAACTTAAACAACCAGTGTAATATACTCAAATATGCTCAGATGAACTCAAATCAGATCAAGAGTAACACAGGATTCAAAAGAAAGACCAATAAGCAATTTCAATAAGCTAAATGAATAAGCACAGGTAAACTAGGATAAGCCAAAAACTCAGATAGCATACAAATCCCTTCTACAGGTACAAATAAGCTCAAATGACTAACAAATACTCAGGTTACAATCAATCAATCACAATTGCAGGCCTATTTTACTTCAGCAGAACTTGTTCCTAGACACCTTATTTGCAGGCCAATTTAAATCGTCTAAATAAGCTCTTATCTAGAAACTCAGGGGGCAAAAGTTACTTTGAACTACTGAATCACTAAAAATACTAAAAGCCCTATGAATAACCTCCAATTGCTAATCTAATTAGGACAAAGATCAGCAGCCTGTTAAGCACCAAGTTCTGTAACAGTTGACTTTTTGTATGAATGAACTTATTGACTAAATCCAAATTTTACTTATTAATTCTACTCCTAAATGTTATAATAAGCTATTATCAAACTGAATAAAGCTAACTTATACTAATTTGCAACAACTCTATCAATTATGCTAACTAACTATGAATAAACTAACAGTACACTAATTTTAAATCTAATTTTGACTTCAACTACTATAACCTACTTTTTTTATAAGTAAACTAGCCTATTATTTCTTATAGTAAACTACCTTAACTACTTTTACTACCTAAAAACTACCAAATCTCAGTGAACCAATCTAATCCAAACACTCCTTTAACAACAAATTACACTACAACAATGATTTATAGGTTGAACTTATCTACTCTAATGTTCCACAATCAATACTTAACTGATATAGAAGCAATATAATCAGTAAACAACATCTTATAACAATTCAAACTCAGACTTTTAAATCCAATGAAATCAAACAGTCCAACAACAAATCTGTAATCTAGCATCCAATATTCAATCATAAGCATAAACAAAGCTATTATTCACTAACATAAGCTCAATTAAATCACAGAATCAGATCTACACTAGTTAATAACAGATATGCAGAAATGAACTTGAGAATGTAAAGTAAGGTCTTACAAAATTCAAACTCTCAGCTGAACACAGAGAGTCTCACTAAGCTAGCCTATCTTTAGATAGGCTCAAACACTTCCAATTCACTGTTTGGCTTATCAAATTACACCATGGATCATCACCTTCTTATCTATTTGACTTTTGTTGACCAGAAATGAAATTGATTGATTTATACTACTAACAAGCTCATAAAAGCTACTCAAGCTGATATAAGCTATTAACTAATAAAATGAGCTTTGTTGCAAGCTGAGTTTAAAAACTATTTATATATATATATATATATATATTTCTTTTTCTGATTTTATATAAACTTTTGATGAGATGAAACTGAATTAAAAGATTAGATTATATAAAATGTATATAAACTGGAAATAAGCTGATAATGAGAAGAGATATAGCTAATGAACTAAAAGTAAACAATAATATTGGATTTAAAGAAGTAAGCTAATTTTATTAAAGAGTAAATGAAATTACAACTAAAAACTGAATTTAACTAATACAATGAAAAGAAATTTTGACATAGTAACACTACACTAAAACTACACTCAATAATGAGCTATCCTAACCTCTATTTATAGCTATACTAGGAAGAATCTAGAAAGAGGGGGTCACGGATTGCCAAGCTGGAAATCCGTGTGCCTTGTGCTTCTTTGCTTCTATTCTGAGCCCTTTGATCATATAGCAATCAATCCCCAATGATAAGCACCCTTGGATCACTAATTGTGACGTGTTTCGCCAAACGAGGTACTGCCACGTAGCCCATTCGTGTGCTTCTTTGGCTCTGACATTCTCCTGACACCCTTATATCTTCAAGAAGCCCTTTTGATTTGACATAACTACCCTTAATCGTGGTAATTAGATCGGGGTGAAAACTAAGGTTCATACAATCTAGGTAAAGGGGTAAAAAAGGGGCGGGAGTTTGGGTAACTATTTTTTTATTATTGTTTGACTAGTGGTAAGTGGAGTTTGACCGAGGGTGTTGGGCTCGGGTTTGTTGGTTTGAAACTTAGGCTTTGGTGTTTTTTTGTGGACTTGGAGTTTTTCTAAGCTTGGACCAGGCTTTTGGAATTGGATTTGATTAATGTAATTTCAGATTATAACAAGGACCAATTGTGTAGTTAATAAAATTCCAAGGGCTGCTCATGCCAAATTTCATAAATATGAACCAAGGGCCTTTCATGTAATATTCTGAATCTTTAGGGACCAAAGCTGTAATTCTTGAAAAATATACTTTAACGGACCAGAATTGACAACTTGTGAAACTTGGAGGACCATTCTTGTAATTTCTTGAAACTTCAACCAATGATCGAATTTGACAATTCTCAAACTTTAAGATCTTCTTTGGACTTTGTAAGCTCAACTTTGACTTTCAAACTACCAGCTTTTACTTTCTACACTCATTCCACTCTCGTGCTCGTATTTGCCGGTTTTTCGTTGTTTTTCGTCTTTTTATGAGATATCCGTTCCTGCACATTAACAATCACAAAAACACACTGATTGTGTGAAACCAACTTGTATATAATATATTTATAGATCTAAGGAAATCCGCTAGAAATACGGATTACCCGAATCGTATCCCGTAAAGGAGTGAATGAAATTGTGAAATTCGATTCGTGAAATCGTGTCGTGAAAAGTGAAAAAGTGAAAATTGTGATTAAGAAATTCAAAATATGATAAGTAATCACTAGATATGCAGAAGGTACAAGCAAATGAAGCACAATTATCTAAAAACTCAAAACGGAAAATCAAACGCGAATTTTTAAAACGTAACGTACGAATTAAAATGTAACTTTTAATGAAAAATTGTCCTAAAAAGATTAAATAATTTTCTAAAAAACTTAAACAACTAAAAATAATTTTGAGAAAAAGAAAAATATTTTTTTGACTTTTTATGTATTTTCTATGAATTTATTTCTAATTTTGGAATATTAAATGTAATTAAAAATAAGAGAAAATGTAAAAATAAATGGGAAAAATACAAAATTAATTTTGAAAAATCTAAAATAACAGAAAATATTTATCTAAAATATTTTTAGATTTTTTTTCAGAGTTTTTCTAGTTTTTATTTGATTTTTTTTATTAAAAAGTATTTAAAAATGATTTTAAACTAAAATAAAAGGTGAAAAATAGTAAAACTAATCAGAAAAATATGAAAATTTTACAGAAAATATAAAATATTAAAAGAAACTTGAGAAAAAAATTTGAAAAGAAAATAACCCAGAAAAGTGCTTATTGAGCCTATTTCAGCTAATCACAAGTGTTTATTAATAAGCACTTGTGACCAAACTAAGTGAAACATTAAACACAGACTCAGTACACTCAAATAAGCTCAGATGTATTCAATTCAGACCATGATAAGCTCAGAAACACAAATATCATGCAATAAGCAGTCTCGATAAGCAAATGGATAAGCAGTTTGATCTCAGATTAAGCCAGAGGTTCAAATCTCATGTAAATCACTTAAACCACTCACAGAAACTTAAGTACCACAATTTAGCACAGGTTAAGATACCAAATTCACTTATGCAGGCCTAGTTTCAACACAGCTATCTTGTTCCTAAATACCTTATTTGCATATCAGATTAAGCTATCTAAATAAGCTCTAAACCAAGATATTAGTGGGGCAAATACAACTCTATACTACTAAGTATCTAAAACTTCCAAAAGCCCAATCTAAAACAACCAAATACTACTCTAATTGAATCCAAATTCAGCAACCTGTAGAAGCTAAAACCTGAAAATAGTTGACTATTTAAGTGCTTAACAAATTTTGACTAAATCCAAATGCTACTGAATAAATCTACTCCTATATCAAATATTAAGCTAGAATTGTACTAGATTAAGCTACTTAATACTAAATTACAACTAACTCTCCAATATTGCTAACTAAATCCTACAAATCTAACAGTTAACTAATATTTAAAATCTATTTTGACTTTTTTTAATAAACTAAACTACTATTTTATGCTCTATTAGTCAATTACTACCCAAATGTGACCTCATGGTGAAACTGAAACAGTGATTCAACAACAACTCAGCACAGTAATTAGTTAATCCAAACACTCCTATATTCCCTGATTTACACTACTTATCACTAATCTAAGCCTCATAAACCACAATCAATCATTAATCTCAGTCACAAACCATTTAATTAAGCCAGTAAATCTCTGAATAATCATAAGAAACAACCAAAGAACAGATTAACAAATTTGACAGAATGAATCAATGTAAATTCAGAATTAATCAAAACAAATGAACAAATGATCAAACAAGCTCAATTATCAAAAAAAACCAACTGAATAACATCAAACATATTCAATGAAAGAGTAGATACTCATATTCAAACCAGTGTTTCACAGTTGCATTTAGTAACTTGAAATTTGAATTAGTACTTACAAAGAAATTCCTCATCAGCATGAACAGAGGAGGTTCACTAAGCAAGCCTATCTTTAGATAGGCCAAAGGCTTCCCTTTCTCCCTTTGAACTACCAAATACTCCACAGAATCACGAATCCACACTTATAGTTGACTTATGTTGACCTTTTTTATAAAATGAGATTATGAAGCTAATTATACTTACACACACTCTCATAGAAGCTAGGTAGCTAATATGAGATGATTGAAATTAAAAACAAGCTTGGATGCAAGCTGGATTTAAGAAAAGTAAAATATATATATATATTTTTTTTGATATTTTCTGATTTATTTTTGTGTGTTTTTATTAAAATGAAATCAGAAATAGAAGAGTGAAAGATAAAAGTACTTTTTGAAATCTCTGAGTAGATAATTGAAATTATAAAACAGCTTAATGAAATGATTATACAACTAGAATGAAAATTAAAACAGTAGAGTAAAGATAGTTTGAATGAAAATAAACTACAATTCTTATTAATGCAAGCTTAGACAATATAATTTAACTGAAATTACAATTTTTATCTAAAAACTATAGCTATTCTACAAACATTTCTGCAGCACCTAGTTACTCTAATTCTACACACTGAAAATGAAGAAAATCGGTCCTATTTATAGGAAATGAGAGAGGGTGAGGGGTCTTATGCCATGCTGGCGATCCGTGTGAGTTTTCTGCTTTCTCACATCTTCTCATAACCCTTGGATGAGATTTGTGTTTCTTTCAACCACTAGTAGCCCTTAGATCATGATTAGTGATGTGGCACAACCAATAGCCATCTGCCACATGTCCCATTCGTGCACTCATTCTCTGGCCATGTCAGAAGCTTCTAGAAATAGAATCCAATGATTAGTAAGCTGCCAAGTGTCAACGCAACTCCTTCATACTCATTGATACCATCTATGCACATGGGACTCCTTCTAGAAACCCCAATCATTGGGTAATTGATGGTTAATTAAACTGATATGGGTTAATTTGAGGGTAGAGTTGATTAGGGTTCATGGTTAATTGGGGGTTCTGGGTTCAGGGGTAAAAAGGGGCGGGTAACGTTTTATTTATTATTATTTGACCCTGGGTGAGTAGTGTTTGACCGAAGGTGGGTGGGCTCGGGTAAAATTATTAAGGGTGTGGGTTTTTGTGATTTGGGCTTTGATGCTATGGATTTATGAGTGGAGTTGGACTTTTATATTTTGGACTAGGCTTATTCCTTGTAGGTTTAATTTTCAGATTAAAGAGCAAGGATCAATTATGTGCAATACTGAATTTTGGAGGACAAATTATGTCGTTCTTTCAAACCTTTATCCAAGGGCCATTGTTGTCATATCTCAAAGAAATTCATCAAAAGGTTCAAAATTGACAAGTCTTGAAACTTGGAGGGCCAAACATGCATTTTCTCAAATTTCCACAACAAGGGTCAATCTTGCAAATCTTTCAAACTCTGAGGATCTCTTTTGACTTTGTAAGCTCAGCTCTGACTTTCTTTGACTTTCTGCACTCATTCCATTCTCGTGCTCGTTTTTTGCCGGTTTTCGTTTGTTTTTCGTCTTTTTTGAAATATCCGTACCTGCACATTCACAATCACAAAAACACACTTTCTTTGGCATTTTGGGTTAGTTTTTGGATTATTAAGTCTTATTTTGGCTAAGAAAAGGTAAGTGTATAAGCACTCACCACACACTTCCTTTGGTAATTTGGGTTAACTTTTGGATTATTTAGTCTCATTTTGGTAAAGAAAAGGTGAATGAATAAGCACTCACCAAGCCCTTAGGGCATTAGTTTATTGGATGACTTATTTATGCATCTTGGATGCATTTTGCTTGTAACCATATTATCTTTTAGTAGAAATGATCCTTTCATGCTCTAATTGCTTGTTATACATGTATATATTTGTTTCATGCATTATATATATTGTGTGTGTTCTAAATATTTTTGCAAGCATTCCATATCTCGATTTGTCTTATAACCTTAAAATGAGGGGGAGTACACGTCGAGGGGGAGCTCTTACATCACCGGGATAACCTTTTTGATGCTAGCAAAAAGGGGGAGAAATGATATAAACTTACTAAACACTTGTATACATATTAATTTTTGATTTAATGAGTTTAGATTTTGTAATCATCAAAAAGGGGGAGATTGTTGATATAAATAATGCATAAAAACGTTATTAATATTTCTTGATATCCCTACATTTTGACGATCACAAAATGTAAAATTATTAAACATAAAATCATTATGTAAACAAGTATTTAGTTACAAAATATCATTCTATCCAACTAAATCACTTAAGGTATGAGTAAACAAATGTCTAATACATTTTATGATCAAAGGGATTTTTATTTAAACACTACAAATTATATAAAATGATATAAACATTTTATATATTTGGAAAAACCATTTTGGTAATTAAAGGAAAATGTTTAATTCATAATAAATATATGAATTCAAATTTTTAACCAAAATCAGTTAGTTTTTCAACAAATAAACTTTCACCAGAAAAGGACAAAAGAAAAGGCCGTTACAGGAGGGCGGCCCCTTTAATTTTAAGGGGGACGGCCACCAATTAAGGGGTCTGGCACGCTCCTGTTTTCCTCACCTTTTGCACTAAAACTTTCTGTTCCAATCCTTTCAAAACATCTTTCTAAATCATTTGATCATAAGATTATAAGTTTTGTTTCAAGTGATTCAATCCCTCCCATTCAAAGTGCAAGAGAAGAATACGCCTTCAACATTAAGTTAAGAAGTATTGAAGATTTGTGTATATAGTCTTGTAGTTGTGTATATTGTTTTAAAGGTGTAAAGTGGTTATAATAGGTATATCTAGGTGTGTTAGTAGTGTAGAGAAGTAGTGAAGAAGAAGTTGTGTTGTGAAGAAGAAGAAGTAGTGTTGTAAAGGAGAAGTTGTGGTGTGAAGAAGTTGTGAAAAAGTCGTGTAGTGACTAGTGGTGTGAGATTGGTTCTAGCTACGATTAGAACTCGACATTTAGCTTAGTGTCGTTAATTGGTGTAAGAAAAAGTCGTGTAAGGTTTCTCCACCAAAAGGGAGCTCGTTGATTTAGTGAAGAAAATTCTCGAGTAGGTGACTCGAGGAGTGGAGTAGGGCAAGGAAGGTGTCCTTGTAGCCGAACCACTATAAATACTTTGTGTCTCGGTTTGATCCTTCCATCTCTTGCTTATTATCTTATTTACATCATTATTAATTACGTAGACATAGACATATACATATTGTTATAACTTCTCATATTGTGCTAATATTGATTCTACACAAAGATCAAACGGAAGGTTCATTCATAAAATAAAGCTTTTACAATCAACCTAAAAAGACAAAATACATATATACACATATATATGTATAATTGATCATTTTGATCAAGCATAGTTTTCATAACAAAACTTGAATTGAAGTTTTCTTTTAACAAAGGTTTTATAAATTTAAAACGACGTAAAACTATTCAACCCCCCCCCCCCCTTCTAGTTTTCCACAGCATTTCTAATGTATTGGCTGTAACTGTATGGTTTCGTAATCTTCTTCGTGAACTTCATTTGCCAGTGTCATCCACTACTCTTATTTATTGTAACAATGTTAGTGCTATTTTTTGACTACCAATCCTGTTCAGCATCACCCTGCCAAACATATTGAGATTGACATACATTGTGTTCATGATATTGTTGCTCGTGGTCATGTTCGTGCTCTTCATGTGTCATCGCGTTACCAATATGTTGATATATTCACCAAGGGGTAGCCGGCCGCTTTATTTGAAGAATTTCATTCCAGTTTGAGTGTTCGATCATCTCCCGCTACAACTGCGAGGGAGTGTTAGACGTTATCTTTATTAGTGATTAGGGGCTTTGTTAAGCCTAGCCCACAAATGTGGTATCTAGAATAATCTAAAAGAGATTATATATTGTAATTGTTAGCCAATAAAGAAGCAAGCCAATTATATTATCAATAAAAACTTTATATATATATATATATATATATATATATATATATATATATATATATGTGTGTGTGTGTGTGTGTGTGTGTGTGTGTGTGTGTGATAAAGAAACTTATAAAAAATAAGGGGCAATTAATTAGATTTAAAAGGGTGAAATTTAGAATAATGTTATATTTTGATTATTTAATAAATTTACTGTTGAGACAACATTATCAAGATCTCATAATTTTTTAATGATGACAAATAAACCTTCGAAACACATAAAATAACAAACGGTACCAAAATTCCCCGACTCCCATACCTGGTTCTGGCGCGCTGCCCATGCGTTGACGCGTGGTCGACGCGTCGGGCTTCTGTATAGATCGGGAAGAATTTTGAAAGTCGTCTTTCCCCTTACCCTACAAATGTGGATCTTTCAATACAGGTATGAATATGCTATGTGCTTAATTGAGAACACTCGAAACGAGTTTTGGGATTAGAGAGATCCAACTTTTAAAACAGCCGTTTATGGGAAAACACCAACCCATGTTTTCTAACTCTTGCCTCTAGCCAAGGCTTTTCTAAACTTAGGGAGCTTATATACTTCGCGTAACATCACGTGAAAGCATCCATATGCTCATATCCGGTGCTTACGTCTTCTCTAATCACGTAACGGGTTTACTTCCTTATTGGTCAAACTAAGTCAAATGTCACTTTGCGTAAATGCATCCTTTCGCGCTTGGGATATGCTTTACATCATGGCAAAGCACTTGGCTTGTTTGTACCAAGCTGTTAGTTGAGTACGTCGAGTCGTGGAAAGTCACGAGGTATAAAACTATGGATTCTCGACGTCGTGTTACTTGGAATTATAAGTAACCTATGATTTTCTCAACCCATAATCTTAATTGTCTAAACCTTTTCATCTAAACGACAATTAGATTATCTCTTAATCTCTTCTTAATCACCTCCTTAATAACAAGAGACAAAGCCACCAAAATCTCACACAATCCTTCCCAAAAAGCCTTTCCCAACATCTTCTTACATATTCCCTTAGAACTCTTACACACTCATACTTTTTGACTCACACACTCTCCCACACAAGATTCCCCTCACTTTATACATTACCCATACACCTTTCTCATACACCAATACATACACTTCCCTATACACATATACACTCTTTTCTACACACACCTTTAAATTCAAAATACACACACTTCACTCACATACCTCTCTTCACACACACAAGGCTCCCCATCTTATCACTCTTACACATTCCTTACATATACAACTCACTCTCTATACACATCCCATCCTTACAACACATACTTTATACTCTCAATACCTTTACATTCAAATTTACACATACTACTCACAACCATCCCATTCTCTACACACACTAGACTCCCCATCACATCCAACTCTTTCATATTCTCTTACTCACTCTTACACCTCCAACAAACTTATTTTCAAAATAAACACACTACTCACAACCATCTCACTCTCTACACACACTAGGCTCCCCATCACATCCATACTTACATATTCCCTTACACACATACACAAACCAACCCTTATATTCCTTACACCCTTGCGCATCCCAACCTTACACTCACCATCTTATCCAAGGAAGGAATATTCCCTTGGATATGCTTCTCTTAACCATCCATGGTTCACATCTAACCAAACTATGGTTAGTTCCCAACTTACCTCATTCTCACCCAACTATGGTTAAATCTTAACCATACCAAGGATGGAACATTCCCTTGGATACACCCTTTAACATAACCATGGTTAATTCTCTATACACTTCTTTCTAAAACTAACCATGGTTACTTCTTAACCTAACCTCTCACACCCTTTAGAGGAATATCCCATGGCATATTCTTTCTCTCTTTTCTATGCCATGTGAGGAATACCCATTCTACCCCTACCCAATTATCTCTTATTTCTTTCTATCTTTGATAATTGGTTTTCTAATAAACTCTTCCAAAAACATTTTCCAAATTGGCTATTTGAGTTGGTAAACCTTAGATTGATTAATGAAAAGGTTTAGTGTGTGAAGTATAATTGAGAGTTTAGCAAGGGTAGGTATTTACAAGACCAACACCATAATTTGGGAAATATTTACTGGGTCTGGCGCGACACGCGCGCGTTGACGCGTGGGCGACGCGACGGCCTCGGTAAATTTTTCCCAAGGCTGGGTCTTGGCCTATATATACCCCCTTGGCTCTTGTATTCCTCACCCATTGCCATTACATTTTCTCTCTACATTCTTTATCTCTAATCCTCTAATTCTATCTCTTGTGTTTTTAGTTAAACACACTAACATATTTGAAAGGACACATCTCCTTGCAAGGGAAGAATCACAAGAACTTAATCCACTCTTAAGATTGTGTCGAGGGTCTTCTTTCTATACCCTTTCTAATAGAATCGAGTCACCAGGTTAGGTTAGGGCTTGATTGAAAAAACACTTATTCATTCATTCAATTGTTTGTAAGGGAAGTATTGTGTCTTGGTGACCAAGCCTAGATCATTGGGGATCTAGTTGGGGTTTGATACTTCTGGTGGGAAGTCTTGGTAGAGGTCTTGGTGACCCTTAGGTGAAGTCGAATCGCGAGATTCTTTTGGGTAGTTTCTGAGGGCGAAATACCGTGGGAGTAACTCCTTCTTTGTGAGCATTGATATTGGCAAATATCGGTAGAGTGAATTGTAACAGTTTGTAGTCCACCGAAAGGATTATACTAGTGAATAGTATCGTGTTGTGGATTCGCAACTGGACGTACGGATGGTATAAACCCCCTATCCCGAACCAGTATATATCGTGGTGTCTCTCTTTACTCGCTTTATATACTTTGGATTGTATTTGTGGTTGTTGTATTGATTGTACAACCACTTGGTTCATCTTCTTGGCTTAAAATTTTTAGACGTTCAAAAAGCCGAAAGAAACCGTATTCAACCCCCTCCCCTCTACGGTTCTACATTTACATTTAAATTCAAAATTCATATATAACTAATATTAAATTTTATATAATAAATACACGAAATACTTTATATTTATTTTTAGAAAACAACATTTTTTTATTATTGTTGTAGTTTAAAATTCATCCGGAGGACAAGCAAAACGAATTGTGACAAACCCAACTAGTACGACTTTTGTCAAATCCCTCTACGTGCGGATGGATCTAAAACTAGTATTTCGTTACACAAACATGCTACTTTCTTAAAAAATGATAAAATGAGTGGTGTAATGTATGGAAGAAACATTATGTTGGAAATGTTTGAAAAAATGATACTCCTCCGCCCCAAAATATAAGTCCACTTTGATAATTTTGGTTGTCCCAAAATTAATGTCCACCTTCAATTACATCCAATCAAAATGCTTCTAAGTGGGTGAAAAATAAAATTTTATTTGTTAATAGTAATAGGGGGTCACTTTTCTTAAACTTTATGAAATATGAAAGTGGACATTTAATTTAGGACGGAAGGAGTAATATGCAAACTTTGGACACTATGTGTATATATATATATATATATATATATATATATATATATATATATATATATATATATATATATATATATATATATATATATATATATATAGACTAAGGATCAGGTGCGGATCTTTTTTTTAGTGTGGTTGTGCGGACAGATCTGGGCCGCTTATTTCAGATCTGATCTTGACTTTTTGTAAAAAAGTTAAAATCCAACGCAATATTATGATACGGTGATATTTATAAAACGGTGATATTATAAAACCAACCGTGATACCAATTTTTTTTACATGTAAAAATGAACCGTGATATTAAAAAAATATTCTATGACATCAAAAAAATTATTATTAAATTTTTTATTAAAAAAAAAGGTTATGTGATATCAAAATCTGATTTTGACTTTTGTAAAAAAAAAGTCAAAATTAAACGCTAATATCACAATACATTTAAAGTCGAAAAAGATTTTTTTTAATTTTTTTTCAACGATTCTTAATTATTTGTTTTCCTTTTTCTTTTTTTAATTTTTTCAGATTTTTTTGAATATTTTTCAAGAAAAAAAACTATGGCGATATTAACGTTTTTAAAAAAGGACGGGATATTTACAATTTTGCCACTCCGCCTTTTTTATATGGTTTACTAGATGGAAGGCTGAGATTCGTCCGTACATCCGCACTAAAATCCAAAAATGTACCTGATCCCTTATATATATATATATATATATATATATATATACACACACACACACACACACACACACACACACACACACACACACATACATATACATACTAGAAGGGTAGCCGCGCAATGCGGCGGCGGATACCCGATGTATCAGCTACTCCATGTGACATTTTGGTGAGTTTCAAGGGCCATAAGAACCTTGATGGCCGAATCTATAATATGTGAAGTATGACTAGTTTATGTTGTAGCTTTTTTAATTCTTTCATAAACCATGAATTATTTTTTATAAAGATTTCCTAACTAACATTTTACTGTATATTAGTAACTTTTTTTTTCTTCAGTTTTATGTGGTTACAAATTTATTTCCCATTAAATCACTTATTTGATCATAAATACGGCGGTTACAACTTTTGAGGTTACAAGTATTGATTAATTTTTGAAGTCTTTCCATAACAATAAATGTTTTTGTCTTACTTTTTTATGACTTCTATAATTAGAATGTCGTAAATGCATTATATAGTATCATAGATATATTGGTTTAGTGTGTTTGCGTTATCATTCAAGAAAGATATGCAGCGAGCTAAAGAGTGTTCAAAATGAAGTTAATATGAATGACATATCGTGTCTCAAAAGCGAGCACGAGCGATCTACGAAATCGAAAGTAATTTCGGAAATTCCCCTAAACTTATTGATCATGTTTACAGAATCGGTTTTGTACAGTAAAAAAATATGCAAATTGGGTTTAGTTATAACAAATTTATTTTATTATGACAGTGATACTATCTTGTAAGACAAGACAAGTTTTCACTATTAATAATGCTATAACCTCATTTGGTTTTCACATACAAAAACGTCACTCCATATAGACGATTTCCTTCAAGCTCGTCAAGAACACTCCATATAGGGACAAACGAGTTTGGTACCCGCGCGTTGCTGCGGAATTCTTTTATTGTCGTTAGCTAATTAACGTGAAGTTAGTTACCTAGGACTGACTTTGCAATTGATTTATAACATGAAGGACCATTTATGTAAATTATTTGAGGACTAAAATTGCAATGAACCACTAAGATGAAGGACAAACTGCTTACAAAACTTTTTTAAAAATGTTAAAGATAACGGTCGTTAGTTAACAGCCGTTAAATAACTAACGACCGTTAGTACTAAAAAAAATTAATGTATCGTTTACTGTAGCAACTACAGTGGTTGCTACAGTAACCTCTTGGGCTTTAGTATATATATAATTTGATTAAAGGGTGATGTGAAAGCATGTAAAATATATATTCTACATATATATGGGGCTGATATAGAATTTTTAAGATTTAAAGGGCCAGTTGTGAAATTTTCTTGGGCCACCGTAGATGAACGATACCCCAAGTTGACAAATACTATCAATTTGTTCAATAATGGGCCTTATTATGTATCATTAAGTTGGATTGATTGTTTGATAAACATTTTTTCTTCTCTTAATTTTGACTTCAACTACTATAACCTACTTTTTTTATAAGTAAACTAGCCTATTATTTCTTATAGTAAACTACCTTAACTACTTTTACTACCTAAAAACTACCAAATCTCAGTGAACCAATCTAATCCAAACACTCCTTTAACAACAAATTACACTACAACAATGATTTATAGGTTGAACTTATCTACTCTAATGTTCCACAATCAATACTTAACTGATATAGAAGCAATATAATCAGTAAACAACATCTTATAACAACTCAAACTCAGACTTTTAAATCCAATGAAATCAAACAGTCCAACAACAAATCTGTAATCTAGCATCCAATATTCAATCATAAGCATAAACAAAGCTATTATTCACTAACATAAGCTCAATTAAATCACAAAATCAGATCTACACTAGTTAATAACAGATATGCAGAAATGAACTTGAGAATGTAAAGTAAGGTCTTACAAAATTCAAACTCTCAGCTGAACACAGAGAGTCTCACTAAGCTAGCCTATCTTTAGATAGGCTCAAACACTTCCAATTCACTGTTTGGCTTATCAAATTACACCATGGATCATCACCTTCTTATCTATTTGACTTTTGTTGACCAGAAATGAAATTGATTGATTTACACTACTAACAAGCTCATAAAAGCTACTCAAGCTGATATAAGCTATAAACTAATAAAATGAGCTTTGTTGCAAGCTGAGTTTAAAAACTATTTTTATATATATTTTTTTCTTTTTCTGATTTTATATAAACTTTTGATGAGATGAAACTGAATTAAAAGATTAGATTATATAAAATGTATATAAACTGGAAATAAGCTGATAATGAGAAGAGATATAGCTAATGAACTAAAAGTAAACAATAATATTGGATTTAAAGAAGTAAGCTAATTTTATTAAAGAGTAAATGAAATTACAACTAAAAACTGAATTTAACTAATACAATGAAAAGAAATTTTGACATAGTAACACTACACTAAAACTACACTCAATAATGAGCTATCCTAACCTCTATTTATAACTATACTAGGAAGAATCTAGAAAGAGGGGGTCACGGATTGCCAAGCTGGAAATCCGTGTGCCTTGTGCTTCTTTGCTTCTATTCTGAGCCCTTTGATCATATAGCAATCAATCCCCAATGATAAGCACCCTTGGATCACTAATTGTGACGTGTTTCGCCAAACGAGGTACTGCCACGTAGCCCATTCGTGTGCTTCTTTGGCTCTGACATTCTCCTGACACCCTTATATCTTCAAGAAGCCCTTTTGATTTGACATAACTACCCTTAATTGTGGTAATTAGATCGGGGTGAAAACTAAGGTTCATACAATCTGGGTAAAGGGGTAAAAAAGGGGCGGGAGTTTGGGTAACTATTTTTTTATTATTGTTTGACTAGTGGTAAGTGGAGTTTGACCGAGGGTGTTGGGCTCGGGTTTGTTGGTTTGCAACTTGGGCTTTGGTGTTTTCTTTGTGGACTTGGATTTTGTCTAAGCTTGGACCAGGCTTTTGGAATTGGATTTGATTAATGTAATTTCATATTATAACAAGGACCAATTGTGTAGTTAATAAAATTCCAAGGGCTGCTCATGCCAAATTTCATAAATATGAACCAAGGGCCTTTCATGTAATATTCTGAATCTTTAGGGACCAAAGCTGTAATTCTTCAAAAATATACTTTAAGGGACCAGAATTGACAACTTGTGAAACTTGGAGGACCATTCTTCTAATTTCTTGAAACTTCAACCAATGATCAAATTTGACAATTCTCAAACTTTAAGGTCTTCTTTGGACTTTGTAAGCTCAACTTTGACTTTCAAACTACCAGCTTTTACTTTCTACACTCATTCCACTCTCGTGCTCGTATTTGCCGGTTTTTCGTTATTTTTCGTCTTTTTATGAGATATCCGTTCCTGCACATTAACAATCACTAAAACACACTGATTGTGTGAAACCAACTTGTATATAATATATTTATAGATCTAAGGAAATCCGCTAGAAATACGGATTACCCGAATCGTATCCCGTAAAGGAGTGAATGGAATCGTGAAATTCGATTCGTGAAATCGTGTCGTGAAAAGTGGAAAAGTGAAAATTGTGATTAAGAAATTCAAAATATGATAAGTAATCACTAGATATGCAGAAGGTACAAGCAAATGAAGCACAATTATCTAAAAAATCAAAACGGAAAATCAAACGCGAATTTTTAAAACGTAACGTACGAATTAAAATGTAATTTTTAATGAAAAATTGTCCTAAAAAGATTAAATAATTTTCTAAAAAACTTAAACAACTAAAAATAATTTTGAGAAAAAGAAAAATATTTTTTTGACTTTTTATGTATTTTCTATGAAGTTATTTCTAATTTTGAAATATTAAATGTAATTAAAAATAAGAGAAAATGTAAAAATAAATGGGAAAAATACAAAATTAATTTTGAAAAATCTAAAATAACAGAAAATATTTACATAAAATATTTTGGATTTTTTTTCATACTTTTTTCTAATTTTTATTTGATTTTTTTTATTAAAAAGTATTTAAAAATGATTTTAAACTAAAATAAAAGGAGAAAAATAGTAAAACTAATCAGAAAAATCTGAAAATTTTAAAGAAAATATAAAATATTAAAAGAAACTTGAGAAAAAAATTTGAAAAGAAAATAACCCAGAAAAGTGCTTATTGAGCCTATTTCAGCTAATCACAAGTGCTTATTAATAAGCACTTGTGACCAAACTAAGTGAAACTTTAAACACAGACTCAGTACACTCAAATAAGCTCAGATGTATTCAATTCAGACCATGATAAGCTCGGAAACACAAATATCATGCAATAAGCAGTCTCGATAAGCAAATAGATAAGCAGTTTGATCTCAGATTAAGCCAGAGGTTCAAATCTCATGTAAATCACTTAAACCACTCACAGAAACTTAAGTACCACAATTTAGCACAGGTTAAGACACCAAATTCACTTATGCAGGCCTAATTTCAATACAGCTATCTTGTTCCTAAATACCTTATTTGCATATCAGATTAAGCTATCTAAATAAGCTCTATACTACTGAGTATCTAAAACTTCCAAAAGACCTATCAAAAACAACCAAATACTACTCTAATTGAATCCAAATTCAGCAACCTGTAGAAGCTAAAACCTGAAAATAGTTGACTATTTAAGTGCTTAACAAATTTTGACTAAATCCAAATGCTACTGAATAAATCTACTCCTATATGAAATATTAAGCTAGAATTATACTAGATTAAGCTTCTTAATACTAAATTACAACTAACTCTCCAATATTGCTAACTAAATCCTACAAATCTAACAGTTAACTAATATTTAAAATCTATTTTGACTTTTTTAATAAACTAAACTACTATTTTATGCTCTATTAGTCAATTACTACCCTAATGTGACCTCATGGTGAAACTGAAACAGCAATTCAACAACAACTCAGCACAGTAATTAGTTAATCCAAACACTCCTATATTCCCTGATTTACACTACTTATCACTAATCTAAGCCTCATAAACCACAATCAATCATTAATCTCAGTCACAAGCCATTTACTTAAGCCAGTTAATCTCTGAATAATCATAAGAAACAACCAAAGAACAGATTAACAGATTTGACAGAATGAATCAATGTAAATTCGGAATTAATCAAAACAAATGAACAAATGATCAAACAAGCTTAATTATCAATAAAACCAACTGAATAACATCAAACATGTTCAATGAAAGAGTAGATACTCATATTCAAACCAATGTTTCACAGTTGCATTTAGTAACTTGAAATTTGAATTAGTACTTACAAAGAAATTCCTCCTTAGCATGAACAGAGGAGGTTCACTAAGCAAGCCTATCTTTAGATAGGCCAAAGGCTTCCCTTTCTCCTTTTGAACTACCAAATACTCCACAGAATCATGAATCCACACTTATAGTTGACTTATGTTGACCTTTTTTATAAAATGAGATTATGGAGCTAATTATACTTACACTCTCATAGAAGCTAGGTAGCTAATATGAGATGATTGAAATGAAAAACAAGCTTGGATGCAAGCTGGATTTAAGAAAAGTAAAATATATTTTTTTTATTTTGATATTTTTTTATTTATTTTTGTGTGTTTTTATTAAAATGAAATCTGAAATAGAAGAGTGAAAGATAAAAGTACTTTTTGAAATCTCTGAGTAGATAATTGAAACTATAAAACAGCTTAATGAAATGATTATACAACTAGAATGAAAATTAAAACAGTAGAGTAAAGATAGTTTGAATGAAAATAAACTACAATTCTTATTAATGCAAGCTTAGACAATATAATTTAACTGAAATTACAATTTTTATCTAAAAACTATAGCTATTCTACAAACATTTCTGCAGCACCTAGTTACTCTAATTCTACACACTGAAAATGAAGAAAATCGGTCCTATTTATAGGAAATGAGAGAGGGTGAGGTGTCTTATGCCATGCTGGCGATCCGTGTGAGTTTTCTGCTTTCTCTTATCTTCTCATAACCCTTGGATGAGATTTGTGTTTCTTTCAACCACTAGTAGCCCTTAGATCATGATTAGTGATGTGGCACAACCAATAGCCATCTGCCACATGTCCCATTCGTGCACTCATTCTCTGCCCATGTCAGAAGCTTCTAGAAATAGAATCCAATGATTAGTAAGTTGCCAAGTGTCAACGCGACTCCTTCATACTCATTGATACCATCTATGCACATGGGACTCCTTCTAGAAACCCCAATCATTGGGTAATTGATGGTTAATTAAACTGATATGGGTTAATTTGAGGGTAGAGTTGATTAGGGTTCATGGTTAATTGGGGGTTATGGGTTCAGGGGTAAAAAGGGGCGGGTAACGTTTTATTTATTATTATTTGACCCTGGGTGAGTAGTGTTTGACCGAAGGTGGGTGGGCTCGGGTAAAATTATTAAGGGTGTGGGTTTTTGTGATTTGGGCTTTGATGCTATGGATTTATGAGTGGAGTTGGACTTTTATATTTTGGACTAGGCTTATAATTTTCAGATTAAAGAGCAAGGACCAATTATGTACAATACTGAATTTTGGAGGACAAATTATGTCGTTCTTTTAAACCTTTATCCAAGGGCCATTGTTGTCATATCTCAAAGATATTCATCAAAAGGTTCAAAATTGACAAGTCTTGAAACTTGGAGGGCCAAACATGTCATTTTCTCAAATTTCCACAACAAGGGTCAATCTTGCAAATCTTTCAAACTCTGAGGATCTCTTTTGACTTTGTAAGTTCAGCTTTGACTTTCTTTGACTTTCTGCACTCATTCCATTCTCGTGCTCGTTTTTTGCCGGTTTTTGTTTGTTTTTCGTCTTTTTTGAAATATTCGTACCTGCACATTCACAATCACAAAAACACACTTTCTTTGGTATTTTGGGTTAGTTTTTGGATTATTAAGTCTTATTTTGGCTAAGAAAAGGTAAGTGTATAAGCACTCACCACACACTTCCTTTGGTAATTTGGGTTAGTTTTTGGATTATTTAGTCTCATTTTGGTAAAGAAAAGGTGAATGAATAAGCACTCACCAAGCCCTTAGGGCATTAGTTTATTGGATGACTTATTTATGCATCTTGGATGCATTTTGCTTGTAACCATATTATCTTTTAGTAGAAATGATCCTTTCATGCTCAAATTGCTTGTTATACATGTATATATTTGTTTCATGCATTATATATATATATTGTGTGTGTTCTAAATATTTTTGCAAGCGTTCCATATCTCGATTTATCTTATAACCTTAAAACGAGGGGGAGTACACATCGAGGGGGAGCTCTTACATCACCTGGATAACCTTTTTGATGCTAGCAAAAAGGGGGAGAAATGATATAAACTTACTAAACACTTGTATACATATTAAATTTTGATTTAATGAGTTTAGATTTTGTAATCATCAAAAAGGGGGAGATTGTTGATATAAATAATGCATAAAAACGTTATTAATATTTCTTGATATCCCTACATTTTGACGATCACAAAATGTAAAATTATTAAACATAAAATCATTATGTAAACAAGTATTTAGTTACAAAATATCATTCTATCCAACTAAATCACTTAAGGTATGAGTAAACAAATGTCTAATACATTTTATGATCAAAGGGATTTTTATTTAAACACTACAAATTATATAAAATGATATAAACATTTTATATATTTGGAAAAACCATTTTGGTAATTAAAGGAAAATGTTTAATTCATAATAAATATATGAATTCAAATTTTTAACCAAAATCAGTTAGTTTTTCAACAAATAAACTTTCACCAGAAAAGGACAAAAGAAAATGCCGTTACAGGAGGGCGGCCCCTTTAATTTTAAGGGGGCTGGCCACCAATTAAGGGGTCTGGCACGCTCCTGTGGCCAGATTCTTTTGCCTATAAATACTGGTTCATTCCTGCAATTTTTCCTCACCTTTTGCACTAAAACTTTCTGTTCCAATCCTTTCAAAACATCTTTCTAAATCATTTGATCATAAGATTATAAGTTTTGTTTCCAGTGATTCAATCCCTCCCATTCAAAGGGCAAGAGAAGAATACGCCTTCAACATTAAGTTAAGAAGTATTGAAGATTTATGTATATAGTCTTGTAGTTGTGTATATTGTTTGTAAAGGTGTAAAGTGGTTATAATAGGTATATCTAGGTGTGTTAGTAGTGTAGAGAAGTAGTGAAGAAGAAGTTGTGTTGTGAAGAAGAAGAAGTAGTGTTGTAAAGGAGAAGTTGTGGTGTGAAGAAGTTGTGAAAAAGTCGTGTAGTGACTAGTGGTGTGAGATTCGTTATAGCTACGATTAGAACTCGACATTTAGCTTAGTGTCGTTAATTGGTGTAAGAAAAAGTCGTGTAAGGTTTCTCCGCCAAAAGGGAGCTCGTAGATTTAGTGAAGAAAATTCTCGAGTAGGTGACTCGAGGAGTGGAGTAGGGCAAGGAAGGTGTCCTTGTAGCCGAACCACTATAAATCCTTTGTGTCTCGGTTTGGTCCTTCCATCTCTTGCTTATTATCTTATTTACATCATTATTAATTACGTAGACATAGACATATATATATTGTTATAACTTCTCATATTGTGCTAATATTGATTTCACACAAAGATCAAACGGAAGGTTCATTCATAAAAAAAAGTTTTTACAATCAACCTAAAAAGACAAAATACATATATACACATATATATGTATAATTGATCATTTTGATCAAGCATAGTTTTCATAACAAAACTTGAATTGAAGTTTTCTTTTAACAAAGGTTTTATAAATTTAAAACGACGTAAAACTATTCAACCCCCCCCCCCTTCTAGTTTTCCACAGTGTTGCTAATGTATTGGCTGTAACTGTATGGTTTCGTAATCTTCTTCGTGAACTTCATTTGCCAGTGTCATCCGCTACTCTTATTTATTGTGACAATGTTAGTGCTATTTTTTGACTACCAATCCTGTTCAGCATCACCCTGCCAAACATATTGAGATTGACATACATTATGTTCGTGATATTGTTGCTCGTGGTCATGTTCGTGCTCTTCATGTGTCATCGCGTTACCAATATGCTGATATATTCACCAAGGGGTAGCCGTCCGCTTTATTTGAAGAATTTCATTCTAGTTTGAGTGTTCGATCATCTCCAGCTAAAACTGCGAGGGAGTGTTAGACGTTATCTTTATTAGTGATTAGGGGCTTTGTTAAGCCTAGCCCACAAATGTGGTATCTACAATAATCTAAAAGAGATTATATGTTGTAATTGTTAGCCAATAAAGAAGCAAGCCAATTATATTATCAATAAAAACTTTATATATATATATATATGTGTGTGTGTGTGTGTGTGTGTGTGTGTGTGTGTGTGTGTGTGTATGTTTGTGTGTGTGTGTATGTGTGTGTGATAAAGAAACGTATAATAAATAAGGGGCAATTAATTAGATTTAAAAGGGTGAAATTTAGGATAATGTTATATTTAGATTGGTTAATAAATTTACTGTTGAGACAACATTATCAAGATCTCATAATGTTTTAATGATGACAAATAAACCTTCGAAACACATAAAATAACAAACGGTAGCCAAAATTCCCCGACTCCCATACCTGGTTCTGGCGCGCTGCCCACGCGTTAACGCGTGGGCGACGCGTCGGGCTTCTGTAAAGATCGGGAAGAATTTTGAAAGTCGTCTTTCCCCTTACCCGACAAATGTGGATCTTTCAATACAGGTATGAATATGCTATGTGCTTAATTGAGAACACTCGAAACGAGTTTTGGGATTAGAGAGATCCAACTTTTAAAACAGCCGTTTATGGGAAAACACCAACCCATGTTTTCTAACTCTTGCCTCTAGCCAAGGCTTTTCTAAACTTAGGGAGCTTATATACTTCACGTAACATCATGTGAAAGCATCCATATGCTCATATCCGGTGCTTACGTCTTCTCTAATCACGTAACGGGTTTACTTCCTTATTGGTCAAACTAAGTCAAATGTCACTTTGCGTAAATGCATCCTTTCCCGCTTGGGATATGCTTTACATCATGGCAAAGCACTTGGCTTGTTTGTACCAAGCTGTTAGTTGAGTACGTCGAGTCGTGGAAAGTCACGAGTTATAAAACTATGGATTTTCGACGTTGTGTTACTTGGAATTATAAGTAACCTATGATTTTCTCAACCCATAATCTTAATTGTCTAAACCTTTTCATCTTAATGACAATTAGATTATCTCTTAATCTCTTCTTAATCACCTCCTTAATAACAAGAGACAAAGCCACCAAAATCTCCCACAATCCTTCCCAAAAATCCTTTCCCAACACCTTCTTACATATTCCCTTAGAACTCTTACACACTCATACTTTTTGACTCACACACTCTCCCACACAAGATTCCCCTCACTTTATACATTACTCATACACCTTTCTCATACACCAATACATACACTTCCCTATACACACATACACTCTTTTCTACACACACCTTTAAATTCAAAATACACACACTTCACTCACATACCTCTCTTCACACACACAAGGCTCCCCATCTTATCACTCTTACACATTCCTTACATATACAACTCACTCTCTATACACATCCCATCCTTACAACACATACTTTATACTCGCAATACCTTTACATTCAAATTTACACACACTACTCACAACCATCCCATTCTCTACACACACTAGACTCCCCATCACATCCAACTCTTACATATTCTCTTACTCACTCTTACACCTCCAACAAACTTATTTTCAAAATACACACACTACTCACAACAATCTCACTCTCTACACACACTAGGCTCCCCATTACATCCATACTTACATATTCCCTTACACACACACAAACCAACCCTTATATTCCTTACACCCTTTCGCATCCCAACCTTACACTCACCATCTTATCCAAGGAAGGAATATTCCCTTGGATATGCTTCTCTTAACCATCCATGGTTCACATCTAACCAAACTATGGTTAGTTCCCAACTTACCTCATTCTCACCCAACTATGGTTAAATCTTAACCATACCAAGGATGGAACATTCCCTTGGATACACCCTTTAACATAACCATGGTTAATTCTCTATACACTTCTTTCTAAAACTAACCATGGTTACTTCTTAACCTAACATCTCACACCCTTTAGAGGAATATCCCATGGCATATTCTTTCTCTCTTTTCTATGCCATGTGAGGAATACCCATTCTACCCCTACCCAATTATCTCTTCTTTCTTTCTATCTTTGATAATTGGTTTTCTAATAAACTCTTCAAAAAACATTTTCCAAATTGGCTATTTGAGTTGGTAAACCTTAGATTGATTAATGATAAGGTTTAGTGTGTGAGGTACAATTGAGAGTTTAGCAAGGGTAGGTATTTACAAGACCAACACCATACATTTGGGAAATATTTACTGGGTCTGGCGCGACACGCGCGCGTTGACGCGTGGGCGACGCGACGGCCTCGGTAAATTTTTACCAAGGTTGGGTCTTGGCCTATAAATACCCCCCTTGGCTCTTGTATTCCTCACCCATTGCCATTACATTTTCTCTCTACATTCTTTATCTCTAATCCTCTAATTCTATCTCTTGTGTTTTTAGTTAAACACACTAACATATTTGAAAGGACACATCTCCTTGCAAGGGAAGAATCACAAGAACTTAATCCACTCTTAAGATTGTGTCGAGGGTCTTCTTTCTATACCCTTTCTAATAGAATCGAGTCACCAGGTTAGGTTAGGGCTTGATTGAAAAAACACTTATTCATTCATTCAATTGTTTGTAAGGGAAGTATTGTGTCTTGGTGACCAAGCCTAGATCATTGGGGATCTAGTTGGGGTTTGATACTTCTGGTGGGAAGTCTTGGTAGAGGTCTTGGTGACCCTTAGGTGAAGTCGAATCGCGAGATTCTTTTGGGTAGTTTCTGAGGGCGAAATACCGTGGGAGTAACTCCTTCTTTGTGAGCATTGATATTGGCAAATATCGGTAGAGTGAATTGTAACAGTTTGTAGTCCACCGAAAGGATTATACTAGTGAATAGTATCGTGTTGTGGATTCGCAACTGGACGTACGGATGGTATAAACCCCCTATCCCGAACCAGTATATATCGTGGTGTCTCTCTTTACTCGCTTTATATACTTTGGATTGTATTTGTGGTTGTTGTATTGATTGTACAACCACTTGGTTCATCTTCTTGGCTTAAAATTTTTAGACGTTCAAAAAGCCGAAAGAAACCGTATTCAACCCCCTCCCCTCTACGGTTCTACATTTACATTTAAATTCAAAATTCATATATAACTAATATTAAATTTTATATAATAAATACACGAAATACTTTATATTTATTTTTAGAAAACAACATTTTTTTATTATTGTTGTAGTTTAAAATTCATCCGGAGGACAAGCAAAACGAATTGTGAGAAACCCAACTAGTACGACTTTTGTCAAATCCCTCTACGTGCGGATGGATCTAAAACTAGTATTTCGTTATACAAACATGCTACTTTCTTAAAAAATGATAAAATGAGTGGTGTAATGTATGGAAGAAACATTATGCTGGAAATGTTTGCAAAAATGATACTCCATCCGCCCCAAAATATAAGTCCACTTTGATAATTTTGGTTGTCCCAAAATTAATGTCCACCTTCAATTACATCCAATCAAAATGCTTCTAAGTGGGTGAAAAATAAAATTTTATTTGTTAATAGTAATAGGGGGTCACTTTTCTTAAACTTTATGAAATATGAAAGTGGACATTTAATTTAGGATGGAAGGAGTAATATGCAAACTTTGGACACTATATATATATATATATATATATATATATATATATATATATATATATATATATATATATATATAGACTAAGGATCAGGTGCGGATCTTTTTTTTAGTGTGGTTGTGCGGACAGATCTGGGCCGCTCATTTCAGATCTGATCTTGACTTTTTGTAAAAAGGTTAAAATCCAACGCAATATTATGATACGGTGATATTTATAAAACGGTGATATTATAAAACCAACCGTGATACCAATTTTTTTTACATGTAAAAATGAATCGTGATATTAAAAAAATATTCTATGATATCAAAAAAATTATTATTAAATTTTTTATTAAAAAAAAAGGTTATGTGATATCAAAATCTGATTTTGACTTTTGTAAAAAAAAAGTCAAAATTAAACTCTAATATCACAATACATTTAAAGTCGAAAAAGATTTTTTTTTTAAAAAAAATTTTCAACGATTCTTAATTATTTGTTTTCCTTTTTCTTATTTTAATTTTTTTAGATTTTTTTGAATATTTTTCAAGAAACAAAACTATGGCGATATTAACGTTTTTAAAAAAGGACGGGATATTTACAATTTTGCCACTCCGCCTTTTTTATATGGTTGACTAGATAGAAGGCTGAGATTCGTCCGTACATCCGCACTAAAATCCAAAAATGTACCTGATCCCTTATATATATATATATATATATATATATATATATATATATATATATATATATATATATATATATATATATATATATACACACACACACATACATATACATACTAGAAGGGTACCCGCGCAATTCGGCGGCGGATACCCGATGTATCAGCTACTCCATGTGAAGTTAGTTACCTAGGACTGACTTTGCAATTGATTTATAACATGAAGGACCATTTATGTAAATTATTTGAGGACTAAAATTGCAATGAACCACTAAGATGAAGGACAAACTGCTTACAAAATTTTTTTAAAAATGTTAAAGATAACGGTCGTTAGTTAACAGCCGTTAAATATCTTACGACCGTTTGTACTAAAAAAAATTACTGTATCGTTTACTGTAGCAACTACAGTGGTTGCTACAGTAACCTCTTGGGCTTTAGTATATATATAATTTGATTAAAGGGTGATGTGAAAGCATGTAAAATATATATTCTACATATATATGGGGCTGATATAGAATTTTTAAGATTTAAAGGGCCAGTTGTGAAATTTTCTTGGGCCACCGTAGATGAACGATACCCCAAGTTGACAAATACTATCAATTTGTTCAATAATGGGCCTTATTATGTATCAGTAAGTTGGATTGATTGTTTGATAAACATTTTTTCTTCTCTTAATCATTCTACTAGGTGCTGAATTGGTCAGCATTAAAGAAATGTAAAATGATTAAGCACCACAAAAATTACATAAATGTCATCTTCGAGTGTGTTCAATAGTCAAATTTTATATATACTTTTGATCATTTCTTTAAGAGTAACTGGTTCTCGTGATTTAATAATCAAATTGATGAGTTATTTTTTAAATGATAATGAGTTTTTTTTTTTTTTTTTTTTTTTTTTTTTTTTTTTTTTAAATTAGTTCGTAATTAATATTGTTTTATGATCTTTTGATAAGTCTATTTAAATTTTATTGCTTACTTTAACATTGTTTTCTTTATATTATATTTCTATTCGAGTAAAAAAAAATTATTTATTATTTTTTATAAACTATATATTTTGCTCAGTATAAATCTAAAAACAAGGTTAAATTGGTAATTTAAGGCAACTCAGATTGCTCATTCAGAATAATTATCAAACAATAATTTTCATACAGAATCAGTTTCACTCAGCATCTTGGTATTATTTAGCAGCTTTGATTCATTCAGCGCTAAATCATACTTTTTTTATCAAACAGCCCCAATAGAAAGCTGGTTAATAAATGGAAGACGTATCTTTCCTTAAACGATATAACGCCCAAAATCAGGTGCTTTTACTTTATGAACAAGAAAATTAGAACCTGCTTTTTTGTTAATTCTTTTTAGAGTTAATTGCGGAAATCATTCTCAAGTTTTGGCCAAATTGTAGGTTTCGTCCTAAATAGTTTCAGAACGCGTAAATCATCCCTAAAACAAATCATTTTGCAAATTTTGGTCCCTAGTATTAACCGCCATTCAGTAGATTTCGTTAGAAGTTACATATTAGCCCTTTTGGCAAACAATTATTGCAACGTTTATCCTTTAAACTAACAGCCGTTTATAATTAAAAAATTTCCCGGTTTAGTTAAAGTTTTTTCGATTTTTTATATATGTTTTTATCCGTCTTTATCCGTTTTCATTCATTTTTATAGGCTTTCGCCATTTTTCTTACGTTTTTATCCGTTTTTATATGTTTTCATCCGTTTTTATATGCTTTTGTCCATTTTTCTTACATTTCTATATGTCTTTATCCGTTTTTATCTATTCTTATACGTTTTCATCCGTTTTTATACTCTTTCTTATGTTTTCATATGTTTTTATCCGTTTTTATACATTTTTCGTTCGTTTTTATACGATTTCATCCCTTTTTCTCACTTTTTTATCTGTTTTTTTTCGTTTTCATTCATTTTTATACACTTTCGTCCATTTTTCTTACGTTTTCACACATTTTTATCCATTTTTATAACCAATCATCCGTTTTTCTTGCGTGTTCGTATGTTTTTATCCGTTTTTATACGCTTTTGTCCGTTTCATACATTTTATACGTTTTAATCCGTTTTTATCATTTGTCATTTGTTTTCATCCATTTAATACATTTTCGTCCGTTTTCATACTTTCATCCGTTTTATACGCTTTTGTACGTTTTCACTCATTTTTATATGTTTTCGTCTGTTCTTAAATGTTTTTGTCCACCTTTCTTATGTTTTCATACGTTTTTATCTGTTTTTATACGTTTTTCTTACATTTTTATCTGTATTTGTACGTTTTTCTACATTTTTATACTATGAAATTGGATGAAAATATATAAAAACGAAAGAAAACTTAAGAAAATTGAAAGAAAGCGTATAAAAACATAAGAAAAATGGACGAAAGCCTATAAAAATAGATGAAAACGGACAAAAATGGATAAGAACTATAAAAACGTAAGAAAAACGGATGAAAGCGTAAAAAACGGATGAAAACGTATAAAATGCATAAAACGTAAGAAAACAGGTGAAAACGGATAAAACGAATGAAAACGAACAAAAACAGACAAAAGGGTATAAAACAAATGAAAACTTATAAAAACGGATAAAAATGCAAGAAAAACGGATGAAAGCGTACAAAAACAGATGAAAACGTAAAAAAAGAGATGAAAACGGATAAAAACGTAAGAAAAACAGACAAAAGCGTATAAAAACCGATGAAAACTTATAAAAACGTAAGAGAAATAGACGAAAGCGTAGAAAAACGGACTAAATGCATTAAAACGGATGAAAACAGATAAAAACGTAAGAAAAACGGATGAAAAGGTATAAAACGGATGAAAACGTATAAAACGAATGAAAACATATAAAAACGGACAAAAACGTATGAAAACGTAAGAAAAACGGATGAAAGCGTATAAAAACGGATGAAATCGGATATAGATTGATAAAAAAATATATAAAAAATCAAAAAACTTTAAATAAACCGAATTTTTTTAATTATAAACGGCCGTTAGCTTAAAGGATGAACATTGCCATAGTTGTTGGACAAAAGGGCTAACGTGTAACTTCTAATGGAATCACTTAACGCGGTTAAAACTATGGACCAAAATTTGCAAAAAGGTTTGTTTTAGGGACGATTTATGCACTTTCAAACTATTTAGGTTGAAACCTTTAATTTTGTCGAACTTTAGGGACGATCTATAGCAACTTTGAGCAGGTATAACTCCATGAAGAGAACTCCAATCGGGAATCCGAACGGTGAGATTGTAGATTAATGTATCATGAACCTCGTGCCCAAATATCACAGAAATCCAACGGTGAATGAATGTGTGCCGCCAATTATCTCACGACTGTGTTGAATATAACGAAGTTAAACAACTATTTTTGTTTCTCTTGATTTGGCTTCTCCAAATTGCGTGATTTCTTTTCCCCGAAGCTGATACCAAATGATGGTGGATACTGTTGTGAATGAAAGAAACCACACAAGAAAAAATAACAAAGGAATTCGATAAACCTTCAAAGGGTGCCAAACCGGGACTTTAAGAGAAAACTCTCTTTTCTATAAACTCATAACTTCTTCAAAAACCTAAACCTATTAAAATGATTTATAGTCTGGATGAATCTTGAAGAGAAAGCAAAATATCTCGACTATATATAAAATAAAGAAACGAAATAACTCCTTAAAATCTAAACAAATCTTTAACGAAACTAGGTAAACTATTAAAATGAAAAAAGATAGATTACGAAAATATACTATATTGTCATTTTACCTTTCAATCTTCTCGAACCATTGAAACATATGACTTCACGTGTTGACCAAAGAAACGACAGCTAAGCCAGAGAAGCAGGAGCCCGAACGTGCCCTGGACTACATCTTGACAAACTATAAGAGAGGTATAAGGGTGGTTGCAACATTATGCAACTTAATGAAGTAGGTTTTAATAAGCTTCGCAGTGACCTCATTTCTCCGCTTCTTTGTGCGTCAAAATGGAGTTACCTACGACTATTTTTATGTGCAAAAACATCTTAAGGGTGAATTGACCTTATTCCACGCACCATTTTGTGGCAATTATAGTGGACGATAATTACGATAATTATTTGATTGGTGAACCCGATACCTCGATTAAAACTTTGTTGATTTAATCTTAGTAAAAAAAAACTAATGAGTAAAGTTTTATTGAAACCTATGATACGAAGTTGTGTGCATGCTTCTTCGTACATATTTTGATTACACACATCAAAATTAGTACCCTTTAAAAATTTAAGTTTATGCCATCTAATTAAAGAAACACTTGAAGTTGCAATTTATGTTATGTGAGATCTTAGTTAGATTGTAATAACAAGGTAAATCTCCACGTTGCGTGAGACCATAGCTGGAATAAATCTATAGTTTTCTAAATTAGACAACTTAATTGAGCTAGATAGTGAGATCTAATAACCTAAGACATAAGATGGGATGAAACATGCTTACATTGCAACTAGTTTGGCAATTGTAAATCCCATAATGATCCAGGAATTTAAAAATGTTATTGTTCGATAATTACCTTGTTAAATATTATCATTACTAGCAGATCAACTGATGTAATGGTACTATGTCAATTAGGATCCTAGATTTAAGAAAATTATATGGTTTATATGAATATCTACCAAGGTATTTAATTTCCTTAAAGATTTAATTATCGGAAATACTAAAATTGAATTTTGTAATTCTTTTAAATGTATTAATGCAACGTTAAACTGTAAACGTGGTTTGGGCTTTCATTGGTAAACTGATCTAGTTTTGTTTTCAAACAAATGTTTGATCGAGAAAAATTTACTGTAAACACAAACAAAGTCTGCTTCTATGAGATAAGAGTGAGACTCAATCATATTCCTTTTGATGATTGAGAAATGAATGATAGGAACATTAGAATTGTCTAAATTTTAATATAACTCATAGCAAAATTTATTAGTTAAGAGAATTGCACATTTTATTTTCCATAAGAGATTTCATCACCCTCATTGGGTGATTGAATTCTTTTGTAACAAATATTATATTAGGTTAACTCGAAAATATGTATGACATTTTATGAGTTATTAAATTAGAAGTTAGACTAATTACCTCAAAAATGGTAAAAGACAAACTAATATATTTTATCTAGTTGTTTTGCTTTGACCATTTAAATGTGCTACGTGCTACATACCATCGTGAGGATGGTAGACATATTAATGATGAAATTGCATGTCAATTTTTCAAGTTAATAGCATTGATGGATAGTCCCTCAACTACAAAGTAGAATACACTCTTTTATCACCTAAGTAATTGTTACTTATGGGCTTTCAAAGGGGGTATGAATGTATATAGTACGCTATTTATTTTCATTGGTCGTGAAACACTTACAATGTTGTCAAATCCAGTAGGAGCATTGTGTTTTAGTAATGAATAAAGAATTATGGTGTAAATCGATTTCATAAACCCTAAATTATTAGGGTTTGAGTTTCTTGATCGTTTGATTGCTTGGATTGCTAAAGGGTACGCTTAATTTATGTTTTATTTAATTAATTATGCGTATTATGTTAAAGTCTTCCGTTGCGTGCACTTTTTGTTTATATTTTTAATACATACTTGTTATGATTATTAACTTCCAACAAGTTCATGTTATGTAAGAAGTTTTTCAACCAAATATTGAAGGTTCAAAATCTATTTATAGCATGCGAGATAGATATATAATGAATATATTACTAGTTAATTGTAGCTCATAAAAATGTAAAAGTTATAGCCGTTTACGTTTTTATATAACCTTTTTCCAATATTGATATTGAACAGAAGAGGTTAGGCGATGCTCTTTTTTTCTTTCTTTCTTTTTTTTTTTTAAATTTATTTATTATTATTATTATTATTATTATTATTATTATTATTATTATTATTTTGGAATAAGTGAATTTAAAGACAAATGGTACTTTCTCTTTTTTTGCATATGAATGGTGAGTAGTGAATTTTTTTTAACTTAGTGATATAAAGCATTTAACAAGAAAAAAATATTAAAATATTATTTGGTCAAACTTACTTTATTGCTTTAACACTCGAACCATTTAACAACAAAAAGAAACGCCCACTTAAAAAAAACTATATTGCCTTTCTAAAAAAGGGGGAGTAAAATGCAAAAATAGTCCCTTAACTATCACGAAATCGCAAAAATGGGACTGAGACAAAAAGTTACGCAAAACAGTCACTAACGTTACAAAAATTTGCAAAAAAGCCACCGAGAGCGCCTTTTTGCTAACTTCCGTTAGTCAAGGGTATTATCGCCAGAAATGACTAATATACCCCTTTAACTTCAGATAAAACCCTCTTCCATCCTCATTCACCTAGTTCAGATACAATTCTGTACCAAATTAAGCCGAACACCTATATTAAGCCGAACACCTATATTCAGATACAATTCTAATTAACGTATAGTTCCGGTTAGATTACATCGATCGTCCGTGCCTTTGATCGATATGGTAAGACACAGTGCATTTTTTTATTTATTAAAAGGTGTATTTGTTGTTAATGTTATGGACTTACAATTGTAGGTGGTCTTATGGAAAATGTGAAAGTAGTAGAGGTGGATAATGAAACAGAAGGAAAGAGTGGCGGGAGTGATTCAGAGGATTTGGATTATAATCCAAATGATGATGAAGTGATTGATGATGATGATGAGCTAATTGAAGATGTTCCCGTAAGTAAGTATGATTTTCTATGCAATAAAGACTGTGAACATCAATCAGGTATACCTGTTTTTACGAAACATTATGCACTGCTTAGAGAGTATGCCCAAGAGTTGGTTAATCAAAATACAGGAACTACTGTTAGGATTGATGTACAACTAGAACCAAATCCAGAGAGTGCAACAATAACTTCTAGAATGGTTTATGTGTGTTCGGGAGCTATGAAACATTCTTAGGATTAGATGGATTATGCATGTCAGGTCCTTTTCCAGGTCAATTACTAACAACAGTTGGGATTGATGCAAACAATGGGATTTATCCAGTAGCATATGTTGTAGTTGGTGCACTAAATAAGGCAAGTTGGTGTTGGTTTTTGAAACTACTAGGAGAGGATCTTGGTATACAAACCAATTGCAAGTTCACTTTCATTTCTGATAAGCAAAAGGTGACATTTGTATTTTATAATTAATCATGTCATTTATGCACAATGAGAACATGTAAAGTTTTAAATAACCTTAACTGTTTACAGAGATTGATACAAGCCATTGCTAGTGTGTTTCCAAATGCTGAACACATGTTTTGTGTTAAGCATATTCATGAGGAGATGAAGTCACATTTTAAAGGAGGTGTTTTCAAGGACATGCTTTGGAATGCAGCTAGAGCCACTACTGTTGTTGAATTCAACAAAGAGATGGATCCCCTCAAGAATAACAATGCTGCAGCTTATGATTGGTTGCTGAAGATTCCAACTGAACAATGGAGTAGATCACATTTTTCAGGTAATTCATTAAGTGGCATTGGACAAAAGCATACTGATAATTGATCATATATTAATATATAATGTGTGATTTGTTTAACAGGCAAAGCCCTATGTGGACTACTCTTAAACAACATATGTGAGGTGTTTAATAGCCAGCTAAATGATGTTAGAGATTAAACCATCATCACTTGTCTTGAATATATCAGGGAGTACTTTATGAAGAGGATTGTGGTAGTTCAGCAAATAATAGAAAAGAGTGTTGGACAACTTACTCCTACTTTGCAAGCCATGTTTGATGCAATAAAAAAGAAGCTACTAATTGCGTTGATGAATGTGAAGCTTCTTTATATAAATTATATGTGCCTAACGAGGATCATTGTGTTGTTAACATGGACAGGAAGGAGTGTGGTTGTAGGAAGTGGGAGCTGACTGGAATGACATGTAAACATGTTGTGGCTGCAATAAACTACAAGAATGAGGATGGAAGAGGAGTTGGTATACCTGAAAAATGGGTTAATCCCCACCATCCATTTAATTTGATCTAATGGTGGGGATTAACCTAAGATTTAAAAAACCAACCTAAGTCCATGTTTTTTTCTCTTTCTTTTTATTCACTTTTTTTTTTTTTTTTTTTGGTCTTTTTTAGCCCTTCACGTGGCTTTTTTTTGTCTTTTTTGTTTTCTAGTCAAGGCTTGCTTTTTTTTTTTCTTTTTCTTTTTTCTTGGTCTCTCCTTTTCTATTCACGTTGTTTTTTTTCAAGCTTTTTTTTAATAAACATTTTTTTAATTCACTTTTTTTCTTTTTTTTTTTTTAAAAAAAAATCACGTTTTTTTTAATTCACGTGTATTTTTTTTAAATTCACATTTTTTATTTTAATTCAAGTTTTTTTTCACCTCCTTACGTTTTCGTCCGTTTTCATACGTTTATACACGTTTTCGTCCATTTTCAGACATTTTAATTCGTTTTTATCCGTTTTCGTTCATTTTTCATACGTTTTTAGACGGGTTTTTACGTTTTCATGTGTTTTTGTCCGTTTCATACTTATTCATCCGTTTTCTTGCGTTTTTATCTGTTTTATAGCATGCATGCAAGTATACGACTCAATCTAGGGTTTTAAAATGTAACCTAGTAAATGAAATGGTTCAAGGCTCATGCAAGGGTTCTTAGGGTATCTAAGGCATCCTAAATCTATCCTAAGAATAAACTAAAGCTAAATGTAAGACTTACTTGGTTAGGGGAGGGTTTACGTGGGTTATAACTAGGGTTAGGGTTTTCTAGGGCAAAATGGGACTCGACAAGGTCTTAGGTCTATCCTACTCGACTTCCATGCTTACTATAGCTCGTACACCACTACTAGGACCATAGTATGTGTGGTAAGAAAGAAAGAAAGGTTTGTTTTTGGAATGAGTAGGGTATGGGGTATTTATAGGGTCGCGAAGGGAATAGGTGGCAAACGGGGTGATGTGGTGTCGAGGAGGGGGAGGGGTGAGCAAGCAAGGCTAGTGGGTGATGTAGTGAGGCTACATGGTGATGAGGACGAGCTATAGTGGTAGCTAGGGGGCGGAGTAGGACGGTAGTGGTGGTGGTTTAGCCGTGGAGGCGGTTTAGTGTAAGTAGCTTACATGGAGGTGATGCACCTCCTAGCTTGGTAGCTTAGAGGTGCTTATAAGTTGCTTAGGGTGTTTAGGGATGGTTTAGGGTGATTAGGGGTGAATTAGTGGTGGTTTAGTGGTGGATTAGTGGTGGTTTAGTGGTGATTAGTGGTGGATTAGACAAGTAGGAGATGCACCTACTTGTGTGGGTGCTTAGAGGTGTTAGGGTGTGTGCTTGGGTATGACTAAGGTGTTAGGGTGCTAGGTTGAGGTGCTTATGTTTAGGTTTTACTTGTTTTAGTTAAGTTTAGACCTAGTTCTACTTATTAAGTGTTTAAGATTTTACCTAAGGTTTAGTGCCTAAGTTAAAATCCTAAGAGTGTTTAGTGACTAATCCTAAGTCCTAAAGGGTTTATTCTAAGTGAGGGTAACTTATGGGAAAGGTTTGGGAAGGTTTGACCTAGTTTTGTAACCTAAATGACCTAAGTGTGTTAAGTGAGAGACTAGGGTTTATCCTATGGTTTAGTGCCTAGACTAGTGTCCTATGAGTGTCTAATAACTATTCCTAAGTTCTAAGAGGCTTATACTAAGTGGTAGTGACCTATGGGGAAGTTTTGAGATGGTTTAGAACTAATTCTAGTTAATTATGACCTAGTTATGGTTTTGGGCTTATGGGGTTTGTATCTAAGTTCTAAAGGGTTTATTCTATAGCCTAATGGTCCTAAGATATCCTAATATTCCTAAGGAAACTCATACTTAAGCCTTGGACACATTCATACTAGTTAAACTAAGCATATAGGTTCAAATAAGCACATAATCCTACTTAAGTTTTAGTTAGTGTTTATTAGGGTTTTGTATTATGTTTAGTGTTTTAGATTGGTGAATTACTTATTATGGTGTTGTTATGATTTTATGCTTGACATATCTGGGGTTTATAGGATGTGAGTGTTGAGTTATTTGGCTTGTGTAGATACGTGAGCAGGTCTAGTGAGTCATGCAAGTAACAATGCATATAAAAAGCAAAAATTTACCTGTGAAATACCTACTATAGGTATTTGTAATGGGAATGATAGTAACGGGTGTTTGTGGGTTGTTATAGTCCAAGTGCTTCCAGTCCAAAGTTGCAGCCAAGTGCACAAGCAAAACTATAGGCAAGAACGCCATGCAATAAAATAACGGGCCGCGCCCTATAGCATGGTGTAAATTTGCCAATTACAACAACGGACGGTCTATAGCTACCCAAACAAACCAAATCCGCCTGCTAATGGCATGGCATCAAGGAAAGGTGCACAAGATCCGTCAGAGAGAGACACTGCGAATCAGTTTCTGGACCGCGGACATCCACCAACAAGCATGCGGCCAGATGCAAGCACGAGTGCTAGCTAAGCCTAACACACAAACAATAGTTCAGACACCTTGTTTTAAGAGAAGCAATCTCAACATAAAAGCAAGAGAAAGAAAACGAAGAGGGATATCCATATCCGCAAGTACAAAACATCAGTGTTTTAGTTACAACTTGTAACGGGCCACCCCGGTGGAACCCATACTTAAGATGTTTGTAAAGACATAATTTACTACTTGTATTTCTATAACATTTTTATTAAAATACAGTGTAAAGCTTAGCTACCTTCACCAATTTACACTTAGAAATTTTTTAACATTTACTTTAGAAACGCACAATCATGTGAGTAAGACGCGCACACAAAGGGCACGACCCGAGAACGTTATCCTGAATAACAAATAGGGTGCGGAACCTCATAATTAAACCGCATGTACGTAAGAGGGATTGCAAACCCAGTACCGGGAGGATAACCCACAAGTATCCGATTAAGACTAAAAATAAACTACATATCCATACGTATTTTAATACTAGCAAAGCACAAACGATCAAGTGCAAACAAAGACGTATAAAAGTTAGACATAACTTTGGCGCAGATAATAATTACATTCGTGAAAGCTATACATGCACGACATAAGCTAGAATGTTCAAACAAAAAATATATATAAAGCCTTGCACAAAGCAAAATGCCGCATACATTCACGAAATGGAATGTGGAAAAACTTGCATTTATCAAGTGAAACAACTGTTCAAATACATAAAGCCGCTAAAGAGAAAGACCACATGCGGTCGCGGTACATTAAAAAGGACATAGATCATTCCGCATCACTTTGCTCCAGAGCAACCTCGAGCTCCCTCCCGCAAGGGCGCACAACGGGAACAAATGTTAAAAAATTCTCATCCGCCGTAACATCCGAAAAGGGTAGATCATCCGCAGAAAAAGGCTCGGAAACTATAGGAGGGGCAGAAGAGGTCGATGGAACACTCATAGAGGCTAACTCACTTGAAGGAGTGGCTTCTGAGCTAAATAAAGATCCAGGAGAAAAAGGACTGGACATGAGAGCAAACAGATCTGTCAAGGCAAACTGTCCCATAGCAACATTTTCCTGAATCTTCTTAGACCTTTGGCAAGCAGCACTTAGAGACAGAGACAAAGGAGTTTCACCCACAACTGAGCCACATCTAAGTTCATGGACGGAAAGTTGCTCAAGACTAGGCTCCAACTCAACTAACCTAAGAACCTCTGCAACCTTGTCATCTAGTCAAAAGAGAGGCATAACATCCTTAAAGTCAGAATCCTTACGCAGAGACAAATCTGATAACAAAGGAAAGTCGGGATTACGGAAGGCCTTCAGATGAAAATCAAAATCAGCACCAGCGGAAGGGTCATTGGCAGCTATGTCCGCAAGCTTTCTACCCTCCTCGGCATGCTCAAAGCCAGCCTCCAAACCACTCTGCATCCCTCTCCTAACAGCACAACTCAATAGCATTTGAAGTGCTGAGTGATACCCCAGTGAATTCAAATACTTGGTGAGAAATAACTTCATGCCATTACCAAGTAACCACCTACAGCTAGCAACAGCGGTGAGAAAGCGGGGATAAAAAACCTCGTGAACATTGACAACTGCATCCGCGAGCCGTGACTCCAACTGGACCAGACTATTAGAAAGCCCCTTCACTTGGCATCCTGATATTCCCTGAAGAGGACATCCAAGGTATCAATGGTACCCCGAAGCGAACAAGCCTACATAAACAAAAAAGGAAAAAGTAAGAAGGGCGGAAAAAAAAATCAATAACAGAAAAAGAAATTACAAGACAAGTACACATACCCGATGTGCAGACCACCTATGTTGACACTTCAACTCCACAACTTCAGTAGTCAAACAAGCGGAATCGCGGCTCGTACCCTCCCAAGGGGAACAAAACTCTGGCGGACGCTGAACAAATGCGGCACGCTCCACAGTCTGATTATCAGCAGGAGCACGTAGTCTCGCTAGTTCAGCCTTGAGGAAACAAGCTCACCTTTCAGCCTCAAATTTTCCTCCACCAAAGTTGGCATGCCAACCAGACGAGGAGGAGTAGAAGACCTTAAAGAGGAGACTTTGGTATTAAGCCGAGAAACTTGCGCCTTCAAAGTCTTAATTTCTCCTTCTTTCTCTTTCAATTGGCCTTCAAACGGTGATAAAGAGAAATGTACTTCCACTTCAAAATGATATTCCTTTCCGCACGCATCCGCGACTCGGCACAGAATGAAATCTAACGCGCGGTCAAGTAGTTAAACTCATCAAAAAACTCCTGGTTATCCATTCCATGAATCTCTGAAAAGAACCTAGGCGGAGCAAAACCATCAACCATTTCATGACAGTCACACTCCATTCCGAAATATACAGTTCGCCAAAAATATTGTGATCCACATCCACAACAGAACGGATGCGACCAAAAGGAAGGTCATCTTCAGGAAAGTCTCCCTGATCTTCAAAACCAAATTCGGAATCCTCAGCAGACAATGCTTCATGCAAAGCAGAAGATGATTTAGTAGCTACCTTTTTACCTTTCTTTTTCAAAGAACGTCGGACAGGAGACCGAACGGTCCCAGTAGCAACCGACGTAGAAGGAGCGGAGGACCTGAAAAGAATGTCAACCTGAGCATCAAAAGTACTTGCAAAAACCTAAGAGTCATCAGAAATAACAAACCTCTCCGCAGGATGTATAGTGCGAAGGGAAGGATCGACCGAATCATCAAGAGGGGTACCAACTTCTTGTTCTGAAACAATAGAAACCTATGGTACATGGAACGATGACTTAAAAAAATGTTGTGAACCTTGAAAGTAAGTAGGCATCACGCTTTTAACAGCGACCCTAGAGTTACCAGCGGTAGTAGGTCTACCCAAAAGACCATGATCAGCCCTTAGCTTCTTGGGCGGAAGAGTCGGGGCACCCATGCTGGGCTTCGCCTTCTGCTTCCGTTTCTTGGAAATAACAATTCTCCGCGAAGAAGTACCTCCAACCTGACTATCATTCGGGTTGCTAAGACCACCCCCAAAGACAACACTGGGCCCCGAACCATCACCTCCACCATCATTGGCTTCTAGCTCACCTTCCGCATGATCATGCACAGGTGGAGAAAGTAAAACAACACGATCACAAGTCACTTCAAGGAGCCTAGGTTCGCCCTCCGCTAACTGCCTCGCCTCAACACCCACCTCACTAGGATCATCATGCGTGATAAAGGTGTGCGCACGTATAGCTGTAAAAAAAATGATGATTGCGATGATACGACAATAAAGGGGGAGAGAAACAACAACAGTAAGTATAGCACACATACCTTCTACACGAAGATGAAATACAGGGTACTCATCCTCTCCAAAAGGGTAAACACGACTCAGGCCAACCCAACAAAGGAAAGCCTCCGAGTACCTACGAAACGGAGCAGGCCCCCTAGTAACGATGCTATACTCCTCCGCACTATACTCATTGGGATTGGGACCCGAATCACCCTCAACACTATCGGTCGGACACCAAGGATAAACGGGGCAAGTAGACGCATCAACCCAGAAAAAGCGGTCTTTCCAACCTGATGAGTGCTCAAACACTCATCGTTTTCGATATATTTAAACTGCCAAAACGCACAAAAATAATCAAAAAGATATCAAAATACTTAAATTATCCCAGGGATTGTGTTTTATGTGTTTTAAAAGCAAAATGTGCAAAAACAAAGAAAAAACGTACAAAGTTTGCAGTATTGGCAGTTTCAGTCCCCCAAGTTTCAAAACTTGTCAACTTTAGTCCCTATGCATTTATTTTTAAGAAAAAGTCAACCCAAGGTCTTAAAAGTCAAATAAAGTCAAAATATCATAATTGGGTTGCAAGTTTTCAAAAATTACATGATTAGTCCCTAAAAATCCAAATATGGCAAAAGTAGTCCCTGGGAATTTTTGAAATTGGAAAAAAGTGGAAAAATACAAATTTGGTCCTTGGATTATTGGTATTTGGCAACATTGATCCTTTGGAGAGCTTTGGAAAGTGGGCAACTTCAGCCCTTGAAGTTTGGCAAAATTGCAAATATGGTCCTTGTGTTAACTATTTCCCATCCGGACCCTTTTTTTTAATAAGTCAAAACCAAACCCAATTAAACACCCCTACCCAATCCAATCTCCTAACCCAGCTGCTCACCAAGCCCACCAGGCCCAAAGATCCTTAGCCCGCCCAACTTTTGAACCGTTTTAAATAACTCCCCAACGTTGACCCGCGTTGACCGCCTTCTCCCCCAACCAAATCCCAGAAAACCAGGGAGAAACTCACCCCCCCCTCGCCTTTTCACTTACTAAACCCCCCACCATTAATGCCCCTCACCCACCAACTCCACCACCATTAATGCTTCCCCAATTCCCTCACCAATACCACTAGTTTTGCCCCGTATTCAAATTGGCGCCAAAATGCCAATCAATGGCTAGGATGCATTGGAGATTAAATTGACGATGGGGATTTGGTCAGAAGGTCAAAGCAAAGTCATGGGGACTCTCAGTTTTCAAAAAGTAGCCATGTGGAAGGCTTAGGGAATTATTTTTTGGTCGATATATAAGGATAAGCTCATAAGAAGCTTTGGTGTGTAATTTTCTTAGTTTAATTGTAATTTCAGTTCAATTTCAATGTAATGTAACTCTTTTTATTAATGCAAGCTCATTTTGAAGTTTAATTTCCAATTTCAATTTTCAAAGTCTTATCTTAAATTTCTAAGTTCCAATCCAGTGAAGTAATTTGTGTTTAAGGAACACAGAAGTTCTTACAAGCTCAGAAATAAGATATTACAAGTGTTATAAGCTTATGTGAACACTTTCAATTCAATTTTCAATAAAAGCTAAAAAAATAAGAAAAATACAAATAAAAATAAAAAGTGGTGATCATTGGTTGTATAAGCATGGAGCACACTGAATCTTGGAAGGCTGTGGGTTAGGAACCTCAGGGGAGGGCATAGGATTGTTTGGTTTGGTCCTTGGTACCTACTCAATAGCTTGGAAGGCTTTGTAAGCTATCAATCCCTTCATTTTTACTCTCAAGTAGCTTAAGTTGTTTATTTTAGTTTATTGCATCTATAAATTAGCTTAGAGATTAGTGGTGATCATCTGTTTGAGTTTATTATTTGTTTAAATAGAAATCTCTTCATTAACTGTGTTTAAGAGGGTGTTTGGTTTTAGCTTGTTTGGTGTGTTGTAGTTGTTTATCTGAGTATCTATTAGTTTCTATTAGTTATTTGGGAATAATTAAGCTCAGGGGAACAAGAGTCTTGGTACAAAACCTTGCAAAAGTCAAAATCAAAAGTTTATAATCACCACAGTCCATTGTGGTGATTTTTGGAGACCAAATCTTACAAATCCTTTTCATAAGTTGGAGTTTGACCTAATTTAGTTTTAATATAACTTATCTTAGCTTATTTGATCATTAAATCAGCTTCCCAAGTTCACTAAAGTCAAACTTTGTAATTTCTTGAAAAGTCAAATTGTTAAGTCTCAGATTTTGATCAAACTTGGGAGGTGTGTAACTTGTTGGATCCTAGGTGTTAGATTCTGAAATTTGGTATGTTTAATCTTTGCCACTTTGTAGATTTTTGTGGATTTTTCCAGATTTTATAGAATTTGTTTGCTGGGTCCCACATTGTCACCAAGTTACTTGCAGGGCAACCTATCTGCCCTGCTCTCAGTTACCTCAGCCATCTACCCAACTTTGGTGGTCTTGTGTGACTGACCCAGTGGGTCCCACACCACCACTCTTGCACCTTTCAACCCCCCTCCTACCCAGGAATATGGGTTGACCTTTTGTTTGACCCCAAAGTCTGTGGACCCTACCTTGTTTGACCCATAAACTTTGTCCCTTAACTGCTCAGTCAACAAATAAGCAAAGAGCTTATTTGTTATATTTGGCTTATTCAGGCCACTTTTTGGCTTAAGTCTTGCTTATTTGAGTTCATTTGACTCAGAGAAACCAATCTCAACCATTGTGGACCCCACATTCCTCTTTTGAGCTTATAAACCTTCACAGTCAACAAAAGTCAACTGTGAGGTAAATAAGCATTTGAATTGCTTATTCATTGGGTTAAAACAAAAGTGTTTTTGTTAAAGTTAGTTGTTTTTAGCTTATTATTAGTTTAGAAAAAGAAAAAAAATCCAAAAAACCAATTTTAATTTTAGTGATAGCTTCTATTTAATAGGAGTTATCAATTTACTTTTCTTTTTAATTTATTTCTAAGTAATATATCACTTTTATATTTTTAGAAATTATATTTTAGGTTAAAATAATTTTATAAATTTTTCCATATTTTTATTTTGTCTTTTAGTGGTTTTCCTAATTAATTCTAGTTTAATTTAGTTTTAATTAATATTAATTAATTAAATAGCATAATTAGTTTTTAAAGAGTATAACCTAGTTTTTATAATTTTTATAGCTTTTATTTTAGTTAAAACAGTTTTATAAATTTTTCTAGAATTTTTACTGTTCATTATCTATTTTTTATAATATAATTAGTTTAATTAGTAATTAATAAGTAATTAGAATAATAATTAATTAATTAGCTTAAAAATACTTAGAATTAACTTTTTATAATTTTTTAGGATTCCTGTAATGGTTAATTAGATTTATAAAATTTTTCTTAATTTTCTAAGTCTTTGTAGTATTTTTAATAATTCTAATTAATTTAATTAGTATTAAATAGATAATTAGTAATTAATTAATATTAAATAATTAAATAGTGTAAAAATAATTTTTATTTTTTTTATTAATAGGATTGTAAAAATACAAATTTTACACTTTTAACCCTCCCAGTCCTCCAGTTATACTTTTCGTTTTATTCGTCTGAGTACGTTTTTTAATTAAAACGTACGTTTTCAGGTTTAGCTCAAATCTTCGTACTCCAAATTCCCGTAACCATTCACGTAGCTTTCCTAAGCTATATTTGTTAATAATCTCCACATAATTTTCACAAGAAACCCTTTTCTGTGAATAACACCCGATTACGAATACGCTAAAGTTACATTTCACACCTCAACGGGATTTAACGACCCGGTGATACATTATATTACCCGGAGCATTGATCTAGGCTATTTGACTTAGTTGACCATTCTCTGGTCAATTTAGGTTGACGGTTTAACATCAATCACAACCCTTCACAGAATCTAAAGCTCTATCATAACAAGTGTCAGTATTAGGACGCTTGCTAAACGAAGCCCACCCGTTCTTTATAAACTTAACATAAAGAACGCCAGAAAAGACCCACCGACATGGCAAAATTATGAGCATGACAAACAACCTCCAAATGAGAAAGTTTGCACGCACCAAAAAGAGAAAGCTGAGAAATGTTAATCTGATAATGCTTCAAAACTTCAACGAAGAACATGAAAAGAGGCAAGCGGATACCGGAAAAATCAAAGAACCGACTATACAGACCAATCCACCCCGGAGGATACCAGCTAATAGCCTGATCGGAATCTGGTAAAATAGGATTAACAAACGTCGGAATGAAGCGCGGAAGAAAGAGAAACAAAAAGAAATAAGGGCAACATGCAATCTTAGGTATTTATATGAACGGTCCCCCTATAAGACCAAAACAAATGCCGCGTGCCACAAAGAGCACATAATCAGCGGCCGCGATAAGAAGGGAAAGATAAGGATAACAGCTGTATAGAAAAAAATCCGCTCCCTTGAAGGACTAAAAAGCGGTCAATTTCCCCCGCAAACTTGTCTGCTGACAATCCAAGCTCCGCACCAATAAAGGACCCAAGCCAGGAGCGAAGAATTAACAGTCTAGTCTAGAAACATTCACTGCACGCTACCAAAACACGCAAGTCTAGAAACATTCCACAAAATCAATTTTGTTTGTGTGTGTTCGTTATTGGTTCATTCATGCCGATACTCGTAATTTTTTTTTCATTATTGCTTCGTTTATTATCGGTTTCACGTGAAATTTAATTTAAGTGAAGTTTTAGTTTTACACGTTAAGGGTCGATATAAATTGAATTATTGGTCTAAGTAAATATACAAGTCTAGAACACTTGGTATGGGAGGTCATCTAGGAAGTAGTCCAACACGTTGTTCAATTTCAAATTAAAGTCGTACCGTGTTTGCAAATTAAAGTTGTGCTCTATACTCGTGAATGCTTTTTGCTTAGAGAAGATGACCGCGTGTTTTTTAGACCGCATGAAATGGTCATTAGTCTCTCATTTTCCATCTCAGTATCACATTATCATTCAACACATTACAACTCCTTTCACCTTTCACGGACAATGGACACCACTCCCCTCACCACCATTAAAAATACCCACTTTATCCAAAAAAATTCATACACACACTTAAAAATCAAATAAATAACAATAAAAATACCATGAGCCCCACATATGCACGATACACGAGAGGTCACCATGCTCACCTTTCATCTCTTCTTTTTGTTTGTCTCACACGTGAGTTAGGTGGCTTGCAGTAGAATGGCACGTGACATGGGGTAGCCAATGGTCACGGCTCACGCTCATTGCATTTACGTTTATAGAGAGTGAAAGCATAAACCATAATGTGAGTGTGTTTTGCATGGCTTTTTAAGGCCAAAGAAAAGAAACGGTTTTCAATTAATTTATGGGGATTATTAAAGAAGTGCATTAAGGCGTTGTAAAACATTTTCATAATAAAGAATTATGTAAACTGAATTTTTCAGATTCTATCTTTAAAAAGTCCCGAATATTTAATAAAGAGTAAATTCGCCTCGACTTGATCGATTGACTTGGGGAGTTGGTAAGATTGAGAATTTCTTTTTTCGGGAACGTTAAGTCGTATGCATGTTTCCATCTACACAAAAAGATTCTCTAAGCTGCAAGAGTATCCTTGATTATTTAGCACAAGACATAAATAGTCTCTACAATTAACTATGAAAAACCTTCTACTTCTAGACAATGCATCATTTTGTACGATTGATCAAAACATATTGTTATAGGTGAAAATAATTTATCTTATCACTTTTATAGATTGTCATCCCATGTAAACATCTTAATGGCAATTTATTGTGCAAATTGCGGACATCATTGCATTGCGTTTATGATTTTGTATCGTGATTCCTAACACGAGGTCCTTCATAATTGCTTTGAATTACATAATATACCACATTTTTAAATTTTTATTTAATTATCATGTCATTTACATGATTTGAATATACATTCATTTAACTGCAGAGTACTCTCACACAATATGTGATACTATTGAACACAAGATCCTTGATCAAAAGCATTGACGGAGGCAGCCCCCCTCCAAGTCAAAGGTGGTTGTGCGTTATAGATTAAAGTCTAAGGATAATTTCTAAACTTTCCATTATCAACTTAAAAAATAATAATAAAATCGGTTACATGTCTAGTGTTATATGATTATTTTTGCTCTTGTTTTGCCATTTATCTATTTAAGATCTTTTACACATATAAAGATTTATGTCTCAATCATCCAACAAAAATGTTCAAATTCTGATCAAATAGTATTTTCTTGGGCATGATTGATATGTTTTGTTGGTTTCCCATTTTTGAGATTCCTTCTTTGTAATTCTGTGTTGGAGTTTCAATTATCAGTCAAGCTTTTTTTTCCATTGAAGAAACAAGTATTATGATGGTGCGGGAGCCTTACGCCATGTTGTCGAAAGTCGGGGTCTACTTAAAATGTGAACAAAAGGAATAATAAAGACAAGTTGACGGAAATGATATTCAAAGGTTGCTGCGTCTCTTTCATTTTATACGTTGACTTTATAAAATTAAAGTAATATGAAGATCTCGGTTGATTCTAGTTTAGGAGTGGAATCTGTAAATAAAATTTTAGATGGTTAAAATATTGAATCGTGAATTTAAAAGACAAACACAAGAATTATTTGACTTACGGAGTACCTATGAACAAAATTAAAAATATACACGAGTATTCTTGAAATTTTCTTAAATTTCCTGACATCTTAACGATAATCTTTGGCATGACTAGTTTGTGAGTTAATCATGTGACAACATGACGCCTTAGATCCTGATAGACTAGTATCGAGCCATAAATAACATAATCTACACAAAATAAGCCGAAAGAAAGTCAACCAGCAGCCCTCAAGTCACATCAGCATTGTTGCTACGTAGCATAACCACTTCCGCAAAATCAAAATCATACTCATTTATATAACGCGATTAATGCATGATTGCCTGACATATCTTAATCGAATATCTTAGGCTATTGGTAGTGGGACGGAAAAAATCGATCGAGCCCATCGGTCGATCGATAGTAATATCGATCGTTCCCATTGTGGGAAATCGATCGCCGGACATTGTGTTGCAAAATCGATCGAGTTGCCGACCGATATTCCACAAAACATTTACCACTTTTGAAAATAAAAGTAGCCGTTTAGTGTAAAAAAAAAAAAAACTTTTTTTCAAAAAACATTTACCACTTTTCATCCTATAAATACCCACATCAACCTCACTTTCAAACATACAATTTCAAAAATAATTCATCCAAATTCACATAAAAAAAACACACAATGTCAAAGAAAAACACTTCACAATAAAAAAATCGACGATCCCGATTAACACAAAATGCACCCGACATAAATTTCTCTCCGCAAAACACCTTTGAACTAACCGGCATAATACCACCACAACAAGGGAACATACGCTTTCGTCCACAATCCTTCGAATATCCAACACAATTACCACAAGTCAATCAAAGAGAAAACTTATTTTCCATTCATCATCCCTTTGTCCCACCACAACGTGTTAATCATCACGAAGAACCAAGTGAGCCGTCCTATCGTCCTAACATGGATTTCTTGCATTGTTCCCAACCGTATCAACAACATTCTCCGATTCGGTCTACTAATATTGATATGAATTTGGATGATTGGGCAGACTTTCATAACTATGGCTATTCGACCCAAGACTATCCAAGCCAAAACCAACCGAGTCAAGATGTTTCGATGGGGCAAGGTTCGAGTCACGGTTCCTACCATGGTTCTTTCCACGGTTCTTTGCCCGTTGATGACGATGAGTCTAACGAAATCGAAGCTACATCACCCGTCAAGCAAAAGAAGCCTTCGCGACGTGCTACAAAGGCGAAAGGCAAAGCCAAAGCCAAAGAACCCGAACCGGCCAAAAGAATTGAACCATGGTCTAGCAGAGAAGAGGTCGTTCTTTGTAAAGCTTTCATCTTTGTTTCTGAAAATACAAAAAAAGGAAACACTATGAATCGGAACAAATTTTGGGACAAGGTGGCAGCCTACTTTTGGAAAGAAACTGGTTCAGACCGGACAATGAATTCGATCATTTCCAAATGGAAGACTAGAATTCGTTGTCAAGTTGCGAATTTTGGTGCTATTGTTGATAATGTCAAGGGGACGCATGGTAGTGGTGAGAATGACATTGACGATATGTCCAAAGCTCTTATGGAGTATCGTGCGCGTTACGGTCGAGATTTCACTCTGGTAGAGTGTTGGAAAGTTTTGAGGGGGCATGATAGCTGGAAGGAAGAGATACCCCTTTTTCAATCGGGCGTTCGAAAGAAAGTGAAGGGTTCAACAACTACGTCGGGGTCAACACACGGCCCCTCGAGTTTTCAAGACTTGGATGATGACGATGAAGAAACAGAGGATGATAATAGAGAATCACGACCAGAAGGTCGTGACAGAGCAAGGAGGAAATCATCCACCTCCTCTCATGGAACATCAAAATCATTCATGAGTGGGCTAATTGCTGAGGTGTGGAAATCAAGACCGGGAAAGAAGGAAAAAGGTAAAGAGCGTGATGACTCGTGGAAACAAATCAAAGAACGAGAGCTAGCGATCAAACAAAAAAAAAATGGAATATACAGAAAAGCTCTTGCAATGCCAGGAGGAACAAAAGGAACTCTTGAGAACTACCAAACGGGATCAAGAATTGATTTTTTACAACTCGGCTATCGACCCAAATTTGCCCGAACGACAACGAGAGGAACTTATGCGAATGAAAGCGGACATTAAGGCACGCCACAACCTAAATTACTAGTTTTTAAATAAGTGTTTGCGTGTTTAATTTTTAGTCGTTTAAGTCTTTTTTTTTTTTTTTTTTTTTTTTTTTTTTTTTTTTTATGTTTTTATTTCGTATCGTATCGTTTATGTAATGTTTTTACGTTTTATTAATAAAATGTGTGTTTGTGTTAAAAATGTTTTTTTTTAAAAAAAAAAAAAAAAAAAAAAAAAATATGATGCAATATGGGTTGCCACTGTGATGAGAGAGATGAATATGGGTTGAAGAGAGAGAAAGCTGAGGTAGCAGCCGGAAAGATGATGCAATATGGGTTGCCACTGTGAGTAGCCTTAGGTAGCAGGCAAAGTTATGTTTTTCACACCATACACCTCAGCGTTACGTCAGCTTTTCCTCTCTTCTCACTTCCCTTCACCACTCTTCACCAATTAGTGGGCACGGGAAATCCATCTTCACCTTAACTCCCATTTTTTTTTAATACTTACACAATTAAAATCATAAACATAAAAATATAAAACCGTAAACGTTCAAATTTTAAAAAACAACGTACTAAATGAAACCGTTACATAAACTTATAAAAAAAAAAAAAAAAAAAAAAAAAAAAAAAAAAAAAAAAAAAAAAAAAATTACATAAACTTCTTGGAATTAGAACATTACATAATAAAATTAAAACATCACATAAACAAAAATTAAACTTCAATTGTAATCCGGGTGATTCCAGATTTCAAAGTTGTTGGAGTCGTAACCGTCGTTATACGCAGAGTAGTTCGCAAACTTCTCTACTTCTAACTGAGCTTCTAACATGCTCAGCTCCCACTCCTTGTCAGAGTTCCAACCACCATCCTCTTCATAACCTAGCCGAAATTGATCTAGATGAGGTTGATGTTGTTGTTGCTCAACAGATCTTTGTGCATCAGATGAAATTGATGCACCCATCACAAATTGTTGTTGTTGTTGTTGCTGCTGCTGCTGCTGTTGTTGCTGCTCAACCATAGCAGCTTCCACATTTTTCTCATAACTCCAACGGATCTTGTTGAATTTTTGGGACTGTATCTGATTCACACAACCCTACAATGTCTCAACAACGGCAGCGTCTTTGCGATATTCATCATACCAAAACTGGTCGATCATAAATTTTCTGTCTTTAGAGATGTCTTTGCACTCTGTGTATTGTGTTCTCAGTCGTTGTTTGAGTGCCTTTGCGAGCTTAAACATTTTAATAACTTCGACAGTTGCCCCTTGTCGTTCCGTATTGTATTTGTCAGCTTGTTTTTTGATATACATTTGAAGTTTTTTGTCGGTGTAAGGAAGTTTACATGCCATATTAGAATTATTGTTTTTCTTATAATATAGTAGTGTTTTGGTGAAGTTGTGATTTAAAAAGTATGAATTTTAGTGGGTATTTATAAGTAAAAAGGGGTAGTGGGATTTTTTTTTTTTTTTTTTTTTTTTTTTTTTTTTTTTTTTTTCAACGGATAAAAAGGGGGTAGGGCCATTTTTTTGCTTTTTCATTTGGTGAATGTTCACCGATTTTTGTTTCGATAGGTGTGCTCCACGAGTGAGCTTTGGTGATGGGCAAAGGGTATAGCGCGTGAGGTAGAGCCTGATAGTGAAACCACAACCACCTTGCATACTAGTCTTACCAATATGTTTCATTTTCAAGTTTGCAACAATTGCACATTTGTTTTCACATAAGCTCTCTTTAACATTTTCAGAGTATTAGATGGTTAAATTTCACTTTCTATTTTTCGCATATATCTCCTAAACTATTTAATTAGAGTTATTTAGATCCATGTCAAGTATCTTTTTCAAGTTTAGCTTAAACAATCCCTTGCACCTTTTCCAACACGCTATTGAATATAGTCTTTCTTCCTCTATCTTTTTTATGGTTTTTGGGTTCAATTTCATACTAATATTTGAGAAATGATATTAATTCTTACCTAATATTTTTACATAGGGCTAATTACTTGAAAATGTATTATATTTTTCATTTTCTGTTATTGTGTGTACTGAATTTTTTCTCCTTATTTGTATACTGAACTTTCAAATTTCGATCATTATGTGTATTTTGTGACTATTCTATCATATAAAAATAATCATTTTACCCTTTGAAATTTGAAAAAAAAAGTAAATGTAAAATTGTCACAAAATAAATATAATAATCAAAATTTGAAAATTTAGTACACACAATAATAATAATAAAAAAATCAGTACACACAAAAACAAAACGTGACAAGTATGATACATTTTCAAACAATTAGACCTTTTACATACCCTCCTATCTTATATGATTCGAACATGTGGAAAAAAATTGACGCTTTAAATGAAGAGAGATAATTAGTGAAAAACGCGTGTAATGTTTTTGTGTGGGTAAGAGGATGACTGTAAATAAATCTTTGACCGCACAAAAAACTATCTCCGGAAATTTTCTAATCTTAGTGGGATTAGAATCAAGAGTAGTCAAAAGAAGTGGGTCAACAAAAGATTCATCTGGCAAAGGGTCTCGCACAAAAGCATCTCCGTCAAACAACTTCATAGCTATCGGAGCTATCGTAGACTTTATCCAGAAAAAGTGGTCCTGCAAATTCTTAAGGGAATTGAACAACTCTAAATGACAGGAGGGAACGATGATATCTTTCTTTTTTTCCTTTTCTCAATGGTAAGCCAACCACCAGGAACCTTTCCAGCATAATAATACCGGTAGAAAAGAGGAATGGTAGGAACGCCACCATGACAACGACAAAGAATCTCAAAATGGTTAATCTGGGAAGCTCCAAGAACAGACAGTTGAGAGCAGTGAATCTTGAAATATTCAAGACAGTGACGGAGCTAGGATTTTCATTCGGGTAGGCCAAATAAAATATAAGAAAAATAAATGTATAAATTTCAGAAATTTTCAGGTAAAAAGTTACCACTAAAATCATCTAAACCTAATCTAAACTACGTACTAAAAGTTTTTGCAAAGTAAAAATAAAGAAAAGTGCTACGTACACATCTAAGTGTTTATCTGGATGTGTCAAATCTTTTATATTGGGTGGGCAGAAACTATTTAGCAAGCATAATACACTAGATAATATATACATGTATTGGTAGCTAACATATGTTTAGGGTGGGCCATGGCATACCCAATGCAACACTTGGCTCCGTCCCTAATTCAAGAACACTTAGAAGAAATCGGATAAAGGAAAATGAAAGTTTGCAAACTCAATAGACCTACTATAAATACCAAATTTTCCATCCAGGAAGTCACGAATAGTATTGTTATGTCTTGGTAACTCTGGCTCTAAATCCTCGGTGATACCATAAGTGTTACAAAAGTCATCTATCTCTAATTCTGAAAGGACATAATGAAAGGTTTAGTCATAACAAAAGTGGAATAAAAACCTATTCACAAATACGAATACAGAAATGCAAGTGGTGCAACCGTAATTTGGATAGTATAGCCGGAATTCTTAGTGGATGCAAGAAAATAAGAGAAGGCTTATGGAATGGTAAAAACTTGTTAAAAGAAAAAGATGGATCTTACATAGGAGGGCACACTTCTCTATAGACCTACATCGGATGATTGGGATGAGTGGAACGTGGACTATGTCTTGATGAATGGCTAGGATGAAGCAAAAATTAACGGTTGAGATGGTGCAAAAAACGAAAGGACAAAAACGAGTCGGTGTATGTCCCACTAGAAACGCACTAAAAGGTCTAGTAACTGGCGGATGATAGGTAGTTCAAAAGAAAAGAAAAAAAAAAAAAAAAAAAAAAAAAAAAAAAAAAAAAAAAAAAAAAAAAAACTGGTGGATTATAGGAGAAAATGTTTAGAAAGATTAATTTGAAAAAAATAAAATAAAAAAATACTAGACTGGGAGAACATGATAACGTAAAGGGCGAAATCCGCCCCATAAAAGCAAATAAACCTAATCCGGTTGCAAAGCATATGTCCTGATCAGGACGGGATCGAAAAGAAGAACAAGAATACCTGAAAGAAGAGACGTATTGGACGGAGAGTATAGTGATGAAAGAATCAAGGACGGTGGCCGGCATCCGGAGCAAAGGCATGGCCTAAACCGAACATTTTTCATAAGCTCTATTAATACAAATATCGCCTAAAAATGTAATTTATATTTTACGATCTTTGCTAAGTTTTGTTAATGACAAAGTATGAACTTTAGCTAAGAGTAAATCATCACTTTAAGTGTTTAAGTCTTGTTTAAACTAAGGTTTACATTTCTTTTTAAACAAAACATTGTTTTTATTTCTTAAATTAGAAAGTGTCCTGTCACATCACATTTATTTCTTAAAATAGTAATGTCACATCACATTTAGGGCAAGCTTTGTCAATATACATTTATGGTAAGAAAGAGTGTTTGACTAACCATATGTTTGCTTGCAAGTCTTGTGTTTGACTAGGTGTAATGAGATGTGACCTTGTTTGGTTTGGAAGATTTATTGCAAAAACCAACTGCAGCCCTGACGGAACCCTGGGGGTACACGGGCGGAACCCATCTGAGGGTTCCGCCTGATCCGCCAGACTTGCAGAATGGTTTGCTATAAATACCAAACCATTTGTTAGTTTTGAGTCACCCCTTTAGGACATATTTTCACATACTCTCTCAACTAACTCAGTAACATTTGACTTGTGTGATTCTCTTATGTAGCAAGGGACTTCACAAGATCATTCAAGAAGTTACAAGCTTTAACTCTAAAGTTGCAAGTCTTGTTAGCTTTGCCATGTATAAGCTTTGGTAGTTTATACTTCATTTGTGTCATGTATGTAGAAGTGATTGGTTAGTATTTTAGGCCTCAAAATACGTAGTGTGTCGGGAGTTGTTGTAATAACCCATAAATCTTCATAAGGTAAAATGACTATTTTGCCCTTCGACTTTGAGTTGTTGACTATTTCACTTTTACCGTAATGTTAAAACAATTATTATAACCGGTAGTAAACCTGTATGTTTTTTTTTAAAGTTAAATAATTCGCTCTACTTCGAATTATTACTCACTGAACGTTTTCATTCACCTCTGTTTATTTAACGAAAGGTTATACTGTTTTTCCTACGTACCGACACCGCATCAGTAATGGTTTAAATTCGATAATCATTTTTCTTGGAGTCGATAATTTTGTTCTTATATTAATTTTACATAAACATTTCCAGAAATATAATTCTCGCAATTACTAAATAGAGGTATCACGTTTACACTTTAGTTAAGAGGGACACAGAGTAATGATAACAATAAACTCATCTTTATCTTATAACCTACACCACCGCCTCCTTATCACTATTTCAGAAAGATAATATCAGATCTTATCTTTCCCTCTCTCAAAATAACACTCCAGCTCTCTCTCTCTAACCGACCATAGTCGGTCACTGTTGCTCCACCATCACCAGTCACCTTATCACACCACTGCCATCAGCATCAAGAGGAGACAAGGGTGAGTTGGTTTTGGGTTGCTTTCATTAACCACCATAGCCACGTCACCACACCACCCTCCTACCTCTCTTTCGACCTCTTGGTACGTCGAACGCAAATCTATCTTACCCATTATTTTGCTGTTGAGAACCGGTTTATAAATTTTCGTGGAATTAAAACAATAATAAAGATGTTTTGACAAATAATTCGTGTGGTGTTAAACTAGATTTAAGAAGGTTTGGTCGCGGGTCAGTTTAAGATTAATTTTTCTAATTTAGACATACTAATTTCAACTACTTACGACTTGATTGGCGGTTTACTTATGCCTGGTTTGCGTTTGGCCTTGGTTTACGAGAGACACCCAAGAGGGTGGTTGTTTTTGCTCTCGGTTCAGCAGCAACGACGACCCACAAGGGGGTGTTTGCTGCTCTTGGATTCAACAAAAGACCACAAGTGTGGTATTTGTTTATGTTGCATATTTAGTCCTAATGATAAGTTACGAGCTTGTTTTCCTTGTTTTGTGTGGCGATTAACTAGTGCTCACCAGGAGAGGGTTGTTTGTGTTTGTTGTTTCGGTGCACACAGAACCCACATAGGGTGTTTGTTTGTTCTTTTCTTGTTCGAACCAGTAGAAGCACCAAAGAAAACCGACCAGGGGTGTTTGTTGACTACTGTTGCAGCCCACCCCATCATGGGCGTTTGGTTTGCCCGTTCTCAGCCACATCGCAAGGGGTGTGTTTGCTTTAACTTATTAGTCTTTTATTGCTTATTTGGAGTAAGTTTACTACTGGTCTTATTTGATTCTAAGTATACGTAGAAAAACAGAAAAAAAGGATGTTTGTTTCGAGCCTATACTTCCAGCTTAACTCACTTAGCTTATCCTTGAACTCGTGTTGAAACTTATGACTTATTTAATAAGCTCCAAGAGTTTCTTTGTGGCTTGTGAGGTCTCGACCCAAAAAGAAAACCACAAGAGTGCGTTTAGTTTAATTTTGTTTTCTGCATTTTCATTTGATTGGAAACTGCTTGGGTTTCAAACTAGTTAAGGGTGCATTTAGTTTATTAACTTGGGTCGCTAAGCCTAGTAATCAAATAGGGTGCGTTTGTTTCTGCTGTTGGGTCAGCGAGACACCCAAAAGGGTGTCGTTGTTGTTGTTTTGTTAGTCTCACCCTCCACCATAGGGTGCGTTTGATTTGTTTACTTCGACCCACCACCGGCAGCTACCAAGAGTGCACTTGGTTTGTTGTCGCGACCCACATCGAAGACACCAAAGGGGTGTTTGTTTTGCATGACTTAACCCAACTTAGGGTGCGTTGTTTAAGCTTATTTTCCGGCTTATGATTTGCTTAATTTCCAGGTTATTGAATGGGGATTTGAACGGTTTTTCAGTCAACATAGGTGTGTTGGTTGAGCTTATTTTTCCAGCTTCTTTCCAGCATTAAGGGTGCTTATTTTCAGTTTGTAAGTTGTATGAAACCTGGAAATTTACAACGGTCCCAAAGAATGATTAAACTGATCATCTCAGTAAACTTTGAGGTTAAGGCAATACGATAAGCCTGTAGAGATATGTCTTGTGGTCGTTCCGCCGGGTGGCGCACCTCATAACTCATCCCGATGAGTAAATGAGAGCCAAAATGGCGAAACATGTCAAAAACTGCCTAACAGAATTCTAAATGGAAAAAGCTCATAGTTCTATTCATTTCTGGTTGTCGGCCCAGTTTTATGAAATGTAGGAAACATCTAGACTTAAACGTAGCCGAAAACCTCACCTCAATCGGGGTTGTAGAACTCTACTTATAGTCATTTTCGTGGGACTGCTGTGAGCTGCCAAACTTTCTGCATCGAACTAGGAATTTGAACTTGTAATTTCACTCCATAGATAACTAAAAATAGATAATACATGAATTTGGACATATACCGGATTTACATCATTAGACGATTTGACTTGTATTGCAGTTATACATATTTAACATTGGATTTTGGATTAAGTATCGAACTCATAACGGATTATATATGTATATATATAACATTGGATGAATAATAGACTAAGTTATAACATTGAACCTATATGGATTAACATCGTTTGGGCACTTAACTTATGACGGACTATATATATATACATATATGACATCGGACAAAGGTTATTGATATGTGACTTGGGATTATTAGACTATTTCTTGAATGTTTATCGGACTACATATTGCGGACCGTGACTTATCACTTGAGTAAAACACTGGAATATATATAAATATTTTGGACATATTGGATTATTAGACTCGTGATGGACTTAATATATATTGGGCGGTTGCCCATTGGACTATTAAGTATAGTATAATATATATGTGCTTTATATATATATATATATATATATATATATTATATAATTTAATGTGCATTTTGTGTCTTGAGTCTATAATTTCAAACCACCACACGAATGAGATACCAAGCTTTTTACAAACATTGATACAAATCTTCCACGAAAACTAAAACGTTGTCTTTTGAAACTCACATGTATCGTACTATTATTACGTGACATATCCTGAGATAAACTACATGTTCATTAGGTCGTGCCGAATTTCATATCATTGTGCTCTAATTATTGACATCAGTTATATTACTATTCTGCCATACTCCTTGGCACAGTTGTGTTCATTACGTCACTAAAAGTGAGTTCATGCCCCCTATTTTTACTTGTTTTCACAAATGTTTTGGGGGAGAATACATGCTCGTTTTACTTAAACGCATTACTCGTTTTACATGGTTGATTACTCAAATATTTTCAGCTTAATCTAAATACTTGTTTGATTATCCGAGTACAATACTCTTCACTTGTTATCTACTTGCTCTTTACTCATGAACATGAGTGCATAAATTTAAACTATTTACAAATTACCTAAGATTGCCTAAGTTAAGAACCGGTAGCTACATTTCATAGGTATGTGTGATTACCTACATTTCATAGGTATGTGATTACCTACATTTCGTAGGTATGTGTGATTACCTACATTTCATAGGTATGTGATTACCTACATTTCATAGGTATGTGATTACCTACATTACTTGGGAGCGTAACCTCCTACATATAGCTAGAAAACCTTTTCGGTGCCTTGAACTTGGTGCAATCAATATTCTTTTCTAAACTGGTACTATGAAACTTTGTTCGATAAACTATTTATGCGTTTTGCTTATGGTCAGATTCATTTATATGGCGACATCGCCATGGCTACATAATCACTCTTTCCTTTATATAGTGACATTGCTACACTTATCTTTGAATCTTGGTCCACACATTACTTTTGTTACACAAACCAAAACATATTTGTCAGTGGATTGTAAACACACAGGTTGTAAGTCCTGTATGGGCGGGACTTGGAACTGAGTGGATTTACGATGCCTTTGCTGGGAAATCTTCATTCAAATGTTTTACATTACATCCTTTTCACTAAACTCTATGAACTCACCAACCTCGTGTTGACACTTTAGCATGTATTTTCAGGTATTAAGCAATGGTACGCTACTGGAGGTTTTAGCAGGGCATGGCATGGTCATAGAAGACTTTGATATTCATTTGGGGACCGTTTTAAAAGTAATTCAAGGGCCTATTTCCGCACTAATTTTAACAATGTAAATTCAATACTTTTGGTTAAACGATTTAATTCTAATTGATTGAAGTGAAAACTATTTTTGTACTTGTGTTGTGATACCGATTGAGTTACACCCCAACTACATGTATGCTTTCGCTGGACCCGATTCTGAGGGTGTGACAGATTGGTATCAGAGCTTTGGCTATAGCGAACTAAGTGTTTTTAAAACCTAGAGTATAGCTACTTTCTCGAAAACTTAACCCTATGACCGTCACGTGCCTGTCTGCCAAGCTGAAGCCTCATTTGTGGTTAGTTGCTGACATTGGTGATGAGATTTGTGTTTCATTATCTGATATATTATATTCATTTATTCTAGTTGATTACTATAATTGTTTTTCATATAAGCATGTTCACGTATCATATATGTCACCGCGTTATGTTTTTCCTTGCATAGTTTCATCATTCGACCTCGAGTTTGGTCACTTGCCTTAGTCTTTCAGAACGTCTTGGTATTTGTGAAAGACATAGTATTAGTATAACTGAGCTGAGTATTTCAAAATTCATGGAACCTCGGTGGAATATAGACTGGTCATTTATATTCAATCCGGGACAGTAGGACATAGGCTGACCACCTATATCCGACTCAGAAATGAATTTTGCAACACTGAGAATGGTTATAATAAAATTTTGTCTGGAAAGAATTCTCTACTCAACTTCCAAATGTTTCATTCATGTGTGTGTATACAATCGTTGCAAGAACATTCACACCTTCATCACCTCGTGAACCGCCGCCTAGAAGCACGTCAACTAATCATAACTCGAACTTAAGAATCTCCAGTATTCTATTATTCAGTAAAAATCTTAAGACCTCAGTTGAACTGCCTTAGTTCATTCTTAAGTTATCACTTTTGCCATTACAAATCCTTGCAATCATGAGCTATTTATTGAGTTAACAGACTTGTTACACTCTTGACTTGGTTCAATCTTGAACTAACAAACTGAGTACGATATTCCACCCACTTACTTGAGCACGTAAGATGCCTACTTTACTTAGGTGCACGGAAGCTCTCCCAAGAGTTCCTTCCATTTGTTGACTTTTATTTTAGAGACATTGTTTCTTGAAATGTTCTCTCTCCACATCCCCACACCGTTTGTTACTATTGTTATTTTTGCCATTATTTAATTCATGAGCAGACCGAGCTCTTACATCATGATCCACTGGCTTACGAGACATCAATCATCTAGGCACCTAAATGCAACCACTCTCTCTAGGCTTTTGAAACTGCTGCATTTGCAACTCATGAAATCCTTGTGAAAACAACCTCTTAACACCTGGCACAACAATCACTCGAAGAGGCGCCACAACATTTGGTTCTCCAATATTTTCAGCTAGCCTTGCAACATTAGACTCTCCAATTGTGTTAGTCCTCCAAACATCTATACCCTTACTTTATTTCTTACAAATGTTAGTTTGAGCCATGATATTAATCGTAGCACTTTCGCTCACCCATCAAAACATTAAAATAGTTCCTGATTTCACTTGGGAGTGTGAGATCAAAATTCTCCACAAATACCTACTCTTTCCCAGACATCTCGACATCGGACTATACAAGATCCAGACTAGGATTGATCACTATCCCTCTAGAAGAGATCCAGATTGACGAATGTCTAACTTTATCCTAGAACCAATCAAGATCATAGACCGTAAGGTCAAACGACTTAAGTAAGGTCGCATTCCTATTGTTCAAGAGTTCGTTAGAACTTTCGGTAAGAACTCGAATTCACGTGGGAGCGTGAAGACTAGATGCGTCGCAAATACTACCATCTTTTCTCGAACACACTGTCAGCAGATAACATCCATACTGAACTTCGGGACGAAGTTCCAATTGAGGGGTGGATACTGTAATAACCCATAAATCTTCATAAGGTAAAATGACTATTTTGCCCTTCGACTTTGAGTTGTTGACTATTTCACTTTTACCGTAATGTTAAAACAATTATTATAACCGGTAGTAAACCTGTATGTTTTTTTTTAAAGTTAAATAATTCGCTCTACTTCGAATTATTACTCACTGAACGTTTTCATTCACCTCTGTTTATTTAACGAAAGGTTATACTGTTTTTCCTACGTACCGACACCGCATCAGTAATGGTTTAAATTCGATAATCATTTTTCTTGGAGTCGATAATTTTGTTCTTATATTAATTTTACATAAACATTTCCAGAAATATAATTCTCGCAATTACTAAATAGAGGTATCACGTTTACACTTTAGTTAAGAGGGACACGGAGTAATGATAACAATAAACTCATCTTTATCTTATAACCTACACCACCGCCTCCTTATCACTATTTTAGAAAGATAATATCAGATCTTATCTTTCCCTCTCTCAAAATAACACTCCAGCTCTCTCTCTCTAACCGACCATAGTCGGTCACTGTTGCTCCACCATCACCAGTCACCTTATCACACCACTGCCATCAGCATCAAGAGGAGACAAGGGTGAGTTGGTTTTGGGTTGCTTTCATTAACCACCATAGCCACGTCACCACACCACCCTCCTACCTCTCTTTCGACCTCTTGGTACGTCGAACGCAAATCTATCTTACCCATTATTTTGCTGTTGAGAACCGGTTTATAAATTTTCGTGGAATTAAAACAATAATAAAGATGTTTTGACAAATAATTCGTGTGGTGTTAAACTAGATTTAAGAAGGTTTGGTCGCGGGTCAGTTTAAGATTAATTTTTCTAATTTAGACATACTAATTTCAACTACTTACGACTTGATTGGCGGTTTACTTATGCCTGGTTTGCGTTTGGCCTTGGTTTACGAGAGACACCCAAGAGGGTGGTTGTTTTTGCTCTCGGTTCAGCAGCAACGACGACCCACAAGGGGGTGTTTGCTGCTCTTGGATTCAACAAAAGACCACAAGTGTGGTATTTGTTTATGTTGCATATTTAGTCCTAATGATAAGTTACGAGCTTGTTTTCCTTGTTTTGTGTGGCGATTAACTAGTGCTCACCAGGAGAGGGTTGTTTGTGTTTGTTGTTTCGGTGCACACAGAACCCACATAGGGTGTTTGTTTGTTCTTTTCTTGTTCGAACCAGTAGAAGCACCAAAGAAAACCGACCAGGGGTGTTTGTTGACTACTGTTGCAGCCCACACCATCATGGGCGTTTGGTTTGCCCGTTCTCAGCCACATCGCAAGGGGTGTGTTTGCTTTAACTTATTAGTCTTTTATTGCTTATTTGGAGTAAGTTTACTACTGGTCTTATTTGATTCTAAGTATACGTAGAAAAACAGAAAAAAAGGATGTTTGTTTCGAGCCTATACTTCCAGCTTAACTCACTTAGCTTATCCTTGAACTCGTGTTGAAACTTATGACTTATTTAATAAGCTCCAAGAGCTTCTTTGTGGCTTGTGAGGTCTCGACCCAAAAAGAAAACCACAAGAGTGCGTTTAGTTTAATTTTGTTTTCTGCATTTTCATTTGATTGGAAACTGCTTGGGTTTCAAACTAGTTAAGGGTGCATTTAGTTTATTAACTTGGGTCGCTAAGCCTAGTAATCAAATAGGGTGCGTTTGTTTCTGCTGTTGGGTCAGCGAGACACCCAAAAGGGTGTCGTTGTTGTTGTTTTGTTAGTCTCACCCTCCACCATAGGGTGCGTTTGATTTGTTTACTTCGACCCACCACCGGCAGCTACCAAGAGTGCACTTGGTTTGTTGTCGCGACCCACATCGAAGACACCAAAGGGGTGTTTGTTTTGCATGACTTAACCCAACTTAGGGTGCGTTGTTTAAGCTTATTTTCCGGCTTATGATTTGCTTAATTTCCAGGTTATTGAATGGGGATTTGAACGGTTTTTCAGTCAACATAGGTGTGTTGGTTGAGCTTATTTTTCCAGCTTCTTTCCAGCATTAAGGGTGCTTATTTTCAGTTTGTAAGTTGTATGAAACCTGGAAATTTACAACGGTCCCAAAGAATGATTAAACTGATCATCTCAGTAAACTTTGAGGTTAAGGCAATACGATAAGCCTGTAGAGATATGTCTTGTGGTCGTTCCGCCGGGTGGCGCACCTCATAACTCATCCCGATGAGTAAATGAGAGCCAAAATGGCGAAACATGTCAAAAACTGCCTAACAGAATTCTAAGTGGAAAAAGCTCATAGTTCTATTCATTTCTGGTTGTCGGCCCAGTTTTATGAAATGTAGGAAACATCTAGACTTAAACGTAGCCGAAAACCTCACCTCAATCGGGGTTGTAGAACTCTACTTATAGTCATTTTCGTGGGACTGCTGTGAGCTGCCAAACTTTCTGCATCGAACTAGGAATTTGAACTTGTAATTTCACTCCATAGACAACTAAAAATAGATAATACATGAATTTGGACATATACCGGATTTACATCATTAGACGATTTGACTTGTATTGCAGTTATACATATTTAACATTGGATTTTGGATTAAGTATCGAACTCATAACGGATTATATATGTATATATATAACATTGGATGAATAATAGACTAAGTTATAACATTGAACCTATATGGATTAACATCGTTTGGGCACTTAACTTATGACGGACTATATATATATACATATATGACATCGGACAAAGGTTATTGATATGTGACTTGGGATTATTAGACTATTTCTTGAATGTTTATCGGACTACATATTGCGGACCGTGACTTATCACTTGAGTAAAACACTGGAATATATATAAATATTTTGGACATATTGGATTATTAGACTCGTGATGGACTTAATATATATTGGGCGGTTGCCCATTGGACTATTATCGGACTATTAAGTATAGTATAATATATATGTGCTTTATATATATATATATATATATATATATATATATATATATATATATATATATATATATTATATAATTTAATGTGCATTTTGTGTCTTGAGACTATAATTTCAAACCACCACACGAATGAGATACCAAGCTTTTTACAAACATTGATACAAATCTTCCACGAAAACTAAAACGTTGTCTTTTGAAACTCACATGTATCGTACTATTATTACGTGACATATCCTGAGATAAACTACATGTTCATTAGGTCGTGCCGAATTTCATATCATTGTGCTCTAATTATTGACATCAGTTATATTACTATTCTGCCATACTCCTTGGCACAGTTGTGTTCATTACGTCACTAAAAGTGAGTTCATGCCCCCTATTTTTACTTGTTTTCACAAATGTTTTGGGGGAGAATACATGCTCGTTTTACTTAAACGCATTACTCGTTTTACATGGTTGATTACTCAAATATTTTCAGCTTTATCTAAATACTTGTTTGATTATCCGAGTACAATACTCTTCACTTGTTATCTACTTGCTCTTTACTCATGAACATGAGTGCATAAATTTAAACTATTTACAAATTACCTAAGATTGCCTAAGTTAAGAACCGGTAGCTACATTTCATAGGTATGTGTGATTACCTACATTTCATAGGTATGTGATTACCTACATTTTGTAGGTATGTGTGATTACCTACATTTCATAGGTATGTGATTACTTACATTTCATAGGTATGTGATTACCTACATTACTTGGGAGCGTAACCTCCTACATATAGCTAGAAAACCTTTTCGGTGCCTTGAACTTGGTGCAATCAATATTCTTTTCTAAACTGGTACTATGAAACTTTGTTCGATAAACTATTTATGCGTTTTGCTTATGGTCAGATTCATTTATATGGCGACATCGCCATGGCTACATTATCACTCTTTCCTTTATATAGTGACATTGCTACACTTATCTTTGAATCTTGGTCCACACATTACTTTTGTTACACAAACCAAAACATATTTGTCAGTGGGTTGTAAACACACAGGTTGTAAGTCTTGTATGGGCGGGACTTGGAACTGAGTGGATTTACGATGCCTTTGCTGGGAAATCTTCATTCAAATGTTTTACATTACATCCTTTTCACTAAACTCTATGAACTCACCAACCTCGTGTTGACACTTTAGCATGTATTTTCAGGTATTAAGCAATGGTACGCTACTGGAGGTTTTAGCAGGGCATGGCATGGTCATAGAAGACTTTGATATTCATTTGGGGACCGTTTTAAAAGTAATTCAAGGGCCTATTTTCGCACTAATTTTAACAATGTAAATTCAATACTTTTGGTTAAACGATTTAATTCTAATTGATTGAAGTGAAAACCATTTTTGTACTTGTGTTGTGATACCGATTGAGTTACACCCCAACTACATGTATGCTTCCGCTGGACCCGATTCTGAGGGTGTGACAGTTGTTCTACCCTTGTAAAAGAACTAACGGGAGTGGTTGTACCCATGGTAAAGAACTCGACATCTAGCTTAGTGTCGGTAAAAGTGTAAGCGACGATGGGAGTAGTTGTACCCGTGTAAAAGAACTCGACATCTAGCTTAGTGTCGGTAAAAGTGTAAGCGACCTTGTAAAGGTTTTCTCCGCCGGTGAAAGGAGCTTGTTGATTAGTGCTTATAACTCTCGAGTTGGAAACTCGGGGCGTGGATGTAGGGCAAGGAAAAAGAGTCCTTGTAGCCAACTACAATAAACAATCGTGTTGTGGTTTGATCGTTTTTCTTTCTTTATCTTTGCTTATTACATGTTGTCTTTTAGTTAGAATCGCTAATCACATATAAAGCTTTTCAAAGAATTAAACAAGTAATGTTGTGTTTATATCTTCAAACAAATGTAAAGCTTTTCAAAGAACTAAACAAGCAAAGTTAGAATCATCACAAGTAAAGCTTTTCAAAGTATGAAACAAGTAAAGTTAGAATTGTTATTCACATGAAAAGCTTTTCAAAGAATCAAACATATAACGTTGTGTTTATATCTTTAAGCAAACGTAAATTTTTTAAAGGATATTCAAGCTAAAAAGGATTTAAAAAGCGGTAAACTATTCAACCCCCCCTTCTAGTTTTCCACTATTGGCATCAGGAGCTACGTTACTCAAGATCTTTCAAATAGAATGTATTTTAAAACTTGGATCGATCCATGGATTTTGAAAATCTCAAAAAAGGGCAACCTATTCAAAACCCACCACTATTTGAAAAAGAAAACTTACTTGAATGGAAAAGTAATTTTGAAAACTATGTGAAATAAATTGACCAAGATCTTTGGCATATTATCTCTTTTGGTGATTTCAAATCAAAGAAAACAAGTTTTTGAAAACCAAGATAACTATCTTAAACTTGATAAAAATACTAAAGCTAAAACAATGATTTATAAAGCTTTAGTACCGAATATGAAAGAATGTATTTTTGTCAAATGACTAATGATATTTGGAAAAATATGTTAAACTTTCATAAAGAAATATGTCAAGTCAAAGATGATCAATTTGATCTCACATATGAATTAGAAGTCTTAGAAATATTAATAGATAGACATTTAGTTGAGATAAATACATGTACTACTAGTTTAAATGTTTTAAATGAAGGTGTAAGTGAAGATGATTACTCATGTCGAGCTCTTAGTGGACTTGCTTACGATTCATGGAATAACACGGATGAAGATGAAGCCAACCATCCGGTTTGTGATTCTCAACTAGATAAAACATCAAGCAAGGTACGTTTTGAAACCAAACACTTTTGCTTTGACAAATTTATCCTAGAGTTTTCTAAACTAGAAAATGAGTCTAAACATTTATGCAACATGGACCTAAAAACTATCTTCAAGAACGAGTCTTCAAAATCTTTTAAGAATATCTTTGAAAAGGAAATCTTTTTAGAAGATAAAATGTCTAGAATTGAGAGTAATGTTGAAATTGATCTAGAATGTAAATTGTGTCTAGATTACATACATAAGATTAAAAAGCAAAATGAGAAAGGAAAAATATTAGTTAAATTTGATGAAAGCTCAAAATCTCTTGAAAGATTGTTGAGGAGTCAAAGGTTGTTTAAAGATAAAACCGAATTAGGATTTAACTCAAAAGCACCATTAACTAACAAAACAAAGCAAGTAAAATTTGTCAAACCTAGAAGAAAGATTTAGAGATAATTCAATCTCTAATAGAAACTCATGATAAAAGAATTAAGATTATCATGATCTATGCTTTTATATGATTGTCTAACCTTCTTGGATACATGAGTAATTGAGTTTCAAAGCGTGTCGTCAAACCAAGATTTTACGCGTTGTGTTTATCCTCTTGATAGCATCTCTATGCAATTTAAAAGGTACGCATTACTTCAACTTGACTCTGATTGTCTCTTGTTTCTAGCATTATGTGTTGGAATATGTGTTATTAGTAATACTCTAAAAGTGTTTCTTGCTATTAGTAATAACTAAGATTAGATTCTATGCAACAAGGAATTTCGTCATTAGTACTAGTAGAAGATATAAGGAGTTTTGGTTCTTTAACCATCAAGAGATAAACACGAGAAACTCTTGAGTGAGTCTCACTCAACTCTTACTTACAAGTGAGCTAACTAAGAATTTCCTAAGTGTTAAAATGTCTAACACTTTTGTGATGCTTGCAAAACAAACCTTTGTTAAACAACATTCTCAAACACCATACTTTGAGTCTTAAATTGTGTTTTTCTTCAATCACTCCTTTATGATAATCTCACATAAAACACACAAGGTGAAATGAATTACATTAGCATACATTAGGATGTGTGGAAGAAAATGAGTTTTTAACATCTAGGATTTACACATCAAATGTGACACTTAGTCTCATGATGTTGTACCTCTTGGACTTTTTCAAAACAAATAGAGTTCATAGTGTCTTAAGTAAGAAAACCCAAAGAGTCGAGGAGTCGTTGAATATAACATTTAACGAGTGATCTCCTCCTTCTAAGATATCATCTTTGGTAGATGATGACTTAGTCGAAAGTCCAATGATGGCAAGACAAGTATGTCGTGTAAAACATTAAGAATAAAAGTACAAAATAACATCTTCTCACCTTGAGTCAAACATTGAATCAAGCAAAATTGACATAAGTTAAAAAACTTGATTTATAGGTCATAGTTGTGTTTAAACAAATTCAACAAAAATAGTTTTTGGAAGTTCGAGTAAAACAACTAGTGAAACAAAATAGATTTTTCAAAAGTAATCAAGTGATTAAAGTGTCAATACTTGAAAGACTTTTTGATAATAAAAGCAAGCCCCAAAAGCAAAGAATTTTAACCTAAAGATATTCCTATTTACTCTCTTGTTCTCAATGGTTAAGTTATTGATGACTTATCAAGAATGAGATTAGCAAATCCGTAGGTAAAACTAAACGTAGAGAAATGTTCGGAAGACTACTTGTTCTCATAACAATTAGATCCAACATTATGTTTTGTGTTTGTCTATGTTCTCGTTTTTAGAGAAGATCCTAAAACAACTCTCTCGAAAGAGTTTGTTTGAATTCATCATAAGGTACTACACAACTAGGATTATGGTATCCCAAAAGAACGAGAATAGAAACCATAGTGTATGACAAAATGGAATTATGTCGGTAATAAGTTGATAAGAAAAGCCCAAGTGGTACTTGCACTTTTATACTTACTTACCCAATGATTCTCCAAAACGCGTAAGATTCTCAAATTAGTATCGGATGGAGAAGCACATCAACAAGCTCTACTTGAACAAGCTAACTCACGTCGACAACGGAATTCATCTCATCAACATTGTTATCCCTTCAACAAAAGAAGCTTTGACTTCAGCGACAATTCAATCCATTATGTTCTTAATTGATATATTGTGATCCATCATCATCGTCTTGGTAAAAATGTTCATTGAGGAACGTCTTAACTAAGAAAGTCTTATACGTTAACCATTCTATCAACGTTTTCACAAAACCTCTTGAATGAGAAGCATTCATCAACCCTAGGCTTAGTCAAAGACTCATAAGACCTAAAACCTTAGTTTTGAATATTAGGATAAAACCACAAAAATCAAGACAATCCTTTTTGAATTTCTCCCTGCAGTTCCCACGGAACCCTCAGACCATACGGGCGGAACCCTCCCTTTGGTTCCGCCTGATCCGCCAAATCTGCAGGATGTTTTATTTTGAATTTCTAAACCAACCACCCTCTTAACTTAACCATTCACTTGCTCTTTCACCATCATCTCATCACATTCACCTTGTGATATCAGCCCATAAGATTCATAAAATGAGCAAAACTTCAAGCATCTTCCTCATAACCTTTCATCACTCAAACCTTAAACAACCAATGTGAAGTGAGAAACCGAGTTATCCTTTGTCTTATCAATATCGAGTCATCCACCATTTCCATGCCCTCAAAGAAACCAAGAGTCAATATCATCTTCACCAATAACTCCACCTAGTCATCTTCACAAGAAGATTCCACAATGTAACCAAACAAGTGTGTCATCCCCACTATAACCTAACCTATTAAGATTAAACCACCTTTCATAATACATAAACCTATGTTCACCCTTGTGTCGCTCTTTGAAACAAAGGGCAATTGTCATATCCATACTCTCATTAACATATTTGTCTATGGCGTCAAAAGTCAAGTGAATTTCATTATGAAATGCGTCTCTTCCACTTTCTAGCAAGTGAAGAACACAAAGAAGATATCCAAGCTTTAAGTGTTGTCAAGCAATCATCACCTCATTTCACATATCCACTCTCGGTCGTCAACCATACTTTACCACCGTTCACCACATTGTTAAAACAAATTAAAAACGTCATTGAAACATCACTTGCATTATAAAACGTTTTTAAGCATCAAAATGAGTCAAGTTAACCGTACCTCCACATTGTTTTCATATAGGCACACACTAGAACATACACATTACAATAGTCGTTTACTTAGACTAAAATGTGAAATTTTGATTTTCTAGGAATCATCATGCCTCCTCTAACTCACTATGACCACAAGGACACCATCAAGTACCTACCCAAACACCACAAAACCAAATGTCTTACTCAAACTCAAATCATTGTCTTCAAAGCCTTAGAAAAACGATATGTCCATAAGGGTAGAACCATTGATCCATCCTTCTTAGAAGGTACAAACCTCTACACGGAATTTGCCACAATCAACTTTGAGTGTCTCTTAGAAATCGACGAGCCTATTTGTTCTAGGTTCATTTTAGAATTCTATGCATCCGTCACCCTCTCCAAGGATGAGTATGGTTGCATGTCTATTAACTTTAGGGCTAGTAGTCATCAATACTCCTTCACTCTCGAGGAGTTTGCTCAAATTCTAGGTGTCCCAAACCATGATACTTGCATCTACTCCGACTTGCACTCCCTCTCAACTCTTGATACACTCTTTGACCACATCTATCCCTATGATACCCCTTTTATGTCCAAAGATGAACTTCGTGACCACCTCTTCATTAGGACCACCAACACTAGGAGAACTAGAACCGGAAATGAGGTCATCAAGGACCCATATGGAATGGAATTCAATGAACTCAAGCCCTAATTCAAGGAATGGGAAGAACTCCTTAGAGCCAATGTAATTAGCACCATAGGAAACTGGGATCACATCAATGTTTGCCTTTGCTACATGGTCTACTCCTTGTCTGTTAGGCAACCCTTCAACCTTGCCTACTACATGACCAAGAGAATGACCGACATTCTCGTGCAAGGCACAACGTCTATGCCGTATGGAATTCTCTTGACCCGTCTCTTTAGGTTCATCTCTCCCATTCCATTAACTCCTAGAGGTCTTCACCTAGACTACTCTCTTATTCCACACGCTTTTGTCCCACTAAGTGATAGGAGAATCTACAAAGCCCAAGGTAAACATTTTCCAACTCTAGGCTTTGCCCAACTCTAGGCTCCCACCTCTAGAATACATTTTCCAACTTTCGGATATTCCAAATGAGTCAGCGGAGTTCAAGCAAACAAAGGGGATGTTCAAAAACATCGAGAGATTTCTTGAAAAGCTCAAGAAGAAGATTGACCGTCTATGAGAGCGGGTGTGTAGGAGTGTTTGGCACTAGGTGCTATTTGAACGATTTGGTCATTTAAACATTACGTGTTATGTATTTGTGTGTGGGTAAGATATTTGGAACTTTAGGAACTAACAATGATGCAGGAAGACAACATTTGGCAAGTTGTCAAATTTTCATGTTTATGAAATTTTCACTAAGTATAGTGAAATTCTCGACCTCAAGGTTAAAGTCCTATGAGATGTGTGTTTACATGTTCAATTTTTGCATTGCCTAACTAGATATGCATTATCTTTTTGATTTTAGGAGTTTTCGAAAAATTTGAAAATCGTCTCGCGGGTCAAAATCGCGGACTGCCAATTTTTTCAGCCCTGGCGGATCTAGCGATACCCAAAATTAGGTTCCGACAGTGTAATTTCTGGGCAACCCAGAATTGGCCCAACGGACCAGACGGAACCCAAATCAGGGTTCCGCCTGTGTATTGTGAGGGTTCCGCTAGTCACCTGCAGAAAATTTTTGTCATTTTTCTTAAGTTCAAAACTTGTAAAGTGTCAAACCATTATCCTAAGTGGGAAACATCTTCCATTAACTCCAATAACCATATTAGAACAACTCTCACTCACTAAAACAATTAGGAAGCCACTTCCCTCCAAAAATTCAAATTCAAACATAACTAACCCAAGGAACCCTTTTAAAGGATCCTTCAAACCATTGGAACATTTTCAACCAAATCACATCCCATGATCATAAAGCATTGAGTGCATATGTTAGTCTTTCACTCCACCCTATTCCATTGGATTGACATCAAATGATGTGACATGGTCATGAAAATCATTTGAAACCTCATTCTTTGAATGATAGAACATCAAATCCAAACACCCATTTCAACATCTTTTTCACCCTATAAATTTGAAAGTTTTGCAACAACTCAAATCACACCATCACCATCAAAACTTCTTCTCTCAAAACATCAAAACCACACCTTTGAAATGACTAAATCCAACACATCATCCGAGTCATCAAAATCCTTCTCAAAAACCACTAGGATTAGTGTCAAACCTTGTTGCTTCAACAAAACCGTCAAGTCAAACTCATCATCTTCAAGTGATGCTTTACTTAACATTTCTTCACCTATCCAAGATTTCCTTAACCTCACTACCTCAACACCATCCTCAACACATTGCAATACCAATGTGATCACTATTCAATATTTTCTTAATCTTGCTACTCTAAACATGGCAAATACAAACATACACACTTTTCAGCCATCAACCAAAACATCAAGTGATTTAACATCACAATAAACTCAACCATCATTGGTAGAACGGTTGGCCTACCGTTATGCTAAACCCTCAATTTTTCCAAATAATCAAGGTCATACACACCTACAATCATTTGTGTTTCACCCCATTTACAAAAACCTTCATGGTAATCCTTTCGGAGAACCAAGCCTTCATCACTTTGTTCAACTACCACCACCACATGAACCTTCCCAACACTTTGAATCTCTATTTTCTTCGTATAAGAAAATAGAAGCATCTCAATGATCTTCCATCAAGACCAACAAAACCACCACCTTTCAAAAATGAAAAACCAAGGTCATTGCTTGACCAAAATGAGTCTTTTGACCACAACCAAACACCACAACAAGAATATCACCACCCAAAACCATTGTTGTCTCACCTTATCTACAAAGACATCCATGATCCTCTAAACAATGAAATGAGGTTTATCCTAAACCTCATTGTGGAACGTCTCAAGTTTAGAGTCTCCAAAATGAAACAAAACCGTTTCTTTTGGAAAATGTTGCTCATTAAAACCAACAAACCAAGTTTACAGCACCAACACCACCTCAAGTTTAGAGTCTCCAAAATGAAACAAAACCGTTTCTTTTGGAAAATGTTTCACCATTTAAACCAACAAACCAAAACCGTGTCACCTCCACAACATTCAAAACAAAACCCGCTACACCCTCCAACACACATTTTCATCCTTAAACAACCTTAGCCTTGTTTTTGGAAAATGTTTCTCATTAAGGAAAATGAGGATTTCCTTGTAGCTTTTCATGTTCTTAGTTTATTTTTAGTTTTTCTTTATTTTTAGAAGTAGGATGGTGTCATCCAAATTTCTTGTCTTTGACTTTTTAATAGTCAAAATTTCACATGAAATGAATTTCATTCTACTACAAGGTTTGCATTGTTTGTTGACCATTTAGGTATAATGAGTGAACTATACCTTGCTATGGTAGCATACATATATCTTGTGTTTTAAAAACTAAGCTTTCTTTTTGTAGGATCATAGGTATTTCAAGAGGAAAAAAAAAAAAAAAAAAAAAAAAAAAACTGGCGGATGATAGGAGAAAAAGTTTAGAAAGATTAATTTGAAAAAAAAAATAATAAAAAAATACTAGACTGGGAGAACATGATAACGTAAAGGGTGAAATCCGCCCCATAAAAGCAAATAAAACCTAATCCGGTTGCAAAGCATATGTCCTTATCAGGACGGGATCGAAAAGAATAACAAGAATGGTTGGGACCTGAAAGAAGATACGTATTGGACAGAGAGTATAGTGATGAAAGAATCAACGACGGTGCCCGGCATCCGGAGCAAAGGCATGGCCTAAACCGAACCTTTTTCATAAGCTCTGTTATTACAAATATCGCCTAAAACGTTATTTATATTTTACGATCTTTGCTAAGTTTTGTTAATGACAAAATATGAACTTTAGCTAAGAGTAAATCATCACTTTAAGTGTTTAAGTCTTTTTTAAACTAAGGTTTATATTTCCTTTTAAACAAAACATTGTTTTTATTTCTTAAATTAGAAAGTGTCTTGTCACATCACATTTATTTCTTAAAATAGTAATGTCACATCACATTTAGGGCAAGTTTTGTCAATATACATTTATGGTAAGAAAGAGTGTTTGACTAACCATATGTTTGCTTGCAAGTCTTGTGTTTGACTAGGTGTAATGAGATGTGACCTTGTTTGGTTTGGAAGATTTATTGCAAAAACCAACTGCAGCCCTGACGGAACCCTGGGGGTACACGGGCGGAACCCATCTGAGGGTTCCGCCTGATCCGCCAGACCTGCAGAATGGTTTGCTATAAATACCAAACCATTTGTTAGTTTTGAGTCACCCCTTTAGGACATATTTTCACATACTCTCTCAACTAACTCAGTAATATTTGACTTGTGTGATTCTCTTATGTAGCAAGGGACTTCACAAGATCATTCAAGAAGTTACAAGCTTCAACTCTAAAGTTGCAAGTCTTGTTAGCTTTGTCATGTATAAGCTTTGGTAGTTTATACTTCATTTTTGTCATGTATGTAGAAGTGATTGGTTAGTATTTTAGGCCTCAAAATACGTAGTATGTCGGGAGTTGTTGTACCCTTGTAAAAGAACTAACGGGAGTGGTTGTACCCTTGGTAAAGAACTCGACATCTAGCTTAGTGTCGGTAAAAGTGTAAGCGACGATGGGAGTGGTTGTACCCGTGTAAAAGAACTCGACATCTAGCTTAGTGTCGGTAAAAGTGTAAGCGACCTTGTAAAGGTTTTCTCCGCCGATGAAAGGAGCTTGTTGATTAGTGCTTATAACTCTCGAGTTGGAAACTCGGGGCGTGGATGTAGGGCAAGGAAAAAGAGTCCTTGTAGCCGAACCACGATAAACAATCGTGTTGTGGTTTGATCGTTTCTTTCTTTATCTTTGCTTATTACATGTTGTCTTTTAGTTAGAATCGCTAATTACATATAAAGCTTTTCAAAGAATTAAACAAGTAATGTTGTGTTTATATCTTCAAACAAATGTAAAGCTTTTCAAAGAACTAAACAAGCAAAGTTAGGATCATCACAAGTAAAGCTTTTCAAAGTATGAAACAAGTAAAGTTAGAATTGTTATTCACATGAAAAGCTTTTCAAAGAATCAAACATATAACGTTGTGTTTATATCTTTAAGCAAACGTAAAGTTTTTTAAAGGATATTCAAGCTAAAAAGGATTTAAAAAGCGGTAAACTATTCAACCCCCCTTATAGTTTTTCACAAGCTCAATAACATAAATGAGTAAGCTCAAAGTCACGAGTCACGTGATTTGCTAAGAGAAGAAAAGAATATATGGTGGGGAAGAAGTGCGGACCAAATCATTCCAGAAATGGATAAAAAGTACCAATCTCGGCCGGGGGGGGGGGGGGGGCGGTTTACGCTATTACCCACCAGATGTTAGCAACATCCTCCACCCGTGATCCGAGGAAAACGATAAAGTATTTAGTCTATAAGTACTAAGTCATGGATTATTTAAACTTAGGTTTTTTCACAAACTAGACTCCACTCTCTGAACTTTCAATCCTCCAAAATATACTCTTACTCTCCACCCGAGGTTGATTGTGGGATCCCCTCTCACTGTAAGACTAACGGTGTTTTATCTTAGCAAATCCATCTTGTGAAATCGTTAATTCCATATCTATGGGCCTTCAATCATAAATTTAATATTAAGTGAAATGTATATAAAGTATAAACATTAGCTCCGTGCTTTGTTTATATGATTCGGTATTAGTTTGGAGTCTTTATTGAGACTTTTAAAACTTTCGAGACCGAACCGGAAGAATCAGTCTTGGTTTCGGCTCGGTTCTTGTTCCGGAGGTAGATTTGCACAGCTCTATTAAAGATAATAGCTTCCGCTTTCTGTGAATTCTAGTTTTAGGGCATAGATTTACTTTCTTTGGATGGGCATGGCTTATAATAATCATGAAAATGTAGACAGAAATTTCACCCTAAAATACTGATGCAGAACCCAAATTTTGTTTTCGCACAAACGGTTTTTTACTTCTAGGTTTGTACATGTCAAAACCATTAGTAATTCACATGAGATTTTAAATCTGAATGTTAACTTAGCTAACACAATTTCCTAAAGCAACTTTTATACATTTCAATAGTTTAAAAGTCATTTATACGATTAATTCACTTTCTGAATTAATCACGGACTATTGACACAACTTGCAAAATTCAGAAAAAGGAAAAGGTTGTCGTGGATACATGTGATTGTTTGTCTTCTGTTGACGTGAATTTGCGTGGTGCTGATATTCCCTCCAAAGTGGATGCAAAATTATTTAAAAAACAAACTTCTTCCACATCTAGCTACTAGCTTCTGGTAAGTTATCGGGTTATTTGGTTTGGTTAAAATTCCTTTTGGGTCAAACCAAAATCGACTCGAATCGAATTCAAATTTAATTCACCAGAACCAAAAACCGAACCGCATAACCCGAATTACATCATTTTAATTATTATTTTTATTTAATTATAGACTAAATGTCATTTTTCGTCCCCGTGGTTTGCCGGGTCAATCAATATTAGTCCCTGTCGTTAAATTTCTTCGGGTTTGGTCCCCGTGGTTTACAACCCATACGGGTTTTGTCCCTTGACCAATCTTCTGAAGGGTATTTTGGTCATTTGACGAAAAAAATTCGAAAAAATGTATTTTTGTGAAAAAAATTGGAAAAAAATTCAAAAAAAATTCTAAAAAAAATTTTAATAAAAAATTTTCTTAAAAATATTCAAAAAAAAAATAATAAAAATTTCTAATAAAATTTTGAAAAAAAATTATAATAAACAAAAAAAATCTAAAAAAAATTAATTAAAATTTTTTTAATAAAAAATTTTTTATTAAAAATTCTAAAAAAAAAATTTATGTTTTTCGAATTTTTTTAAGAAATTTTTTATTAATTTTTGTTTTTAGAATTTTTTTATTAAAAATTTGAAAATATTTTAAGAATTTTTTTTTAGAATTTTTTTCGAATTTTTTAAGAAAAAATTTTATTAGATTTTTTTTTCAAATTATTTTTTTTGGAAAAAAATTTTTTCGTCAAAATTTTTTTTTAGAAAAATTTTCGAATTTTTTAAGAAAAAATTTATCAGAAATTATTTTTTTCAAAATTTTTTTGGAAAAAAATTTTTTCGTCAAAAATTTTTTTTTAGAATGTTTTTCGACTTTTTAAGAAAAATTTTTATTAACATTTTTTTTGGATTTTTTTTTATTAAAAATTTGAAAATTGTTTAAGAATTTTTTTTAAGAATTTTTTAAGAAAAAATTTTATTAGAATTTTTTTTTTCAAATTATTTTTTTTGGAAAAAAGATTTGACGAAAATTTTCTTTTAGAAATTTTTCGATTTAAAAAAAAAAAAAAAAAAAAAAAATTATTAGAAATTGTTTTTTTCAAAATTTTTTTTGGAATAAAAGTTTTTTGTCAAAAAAATTTTTTTAGAATGTTTTTCGAATTTTTTTCAGAAAAATTTTTATTAAAATTTTTTTTTAGAATTTTTTTTACTAAAAATTTGAAAATTTTTAAAAAATTTTTTTTTAGAATTTTTTTTCATCATGATTCGTCCCTGTGGTTTGCATATATATATATATATATATATATATATAACTAAGGGTGTTTTTGTCATTTTGCATATATTTAACGGTCAATTGACGGAATTTGTGGTCAAGGGACCAAACCCGTATGGGTTTGTAAACCACGGGGACCAAATTTGAAGAAATTTTACGGCAGGGACTAATATTTATTGACCCGACAAACCACAGGGACGAAAAATGACATTTACTCTTATATATATATTTGGAACAAAATTTTTTTTCAAGCTTAAATAATGTTATATTTATACTAAGAAAGAAGTTTAGTGATTTTTTTTATCATATAAATACATAGAAAAAATATATATATTTATATGAATTCGGTTTCGGTTTTTATTGCCATAACTATATCCAAACCGATAACCAAATATTTAGTTTGGTTCGGTTCAGTTTTGACCAATTCAGTTCGATTATAAATTCGGTTCGATTTTTTCGGTTCAGATCGGTTTCAGTTTTCGGTTACCGTGGATTTTACCCGATCCAGGAACACCCCTGTGTTAAGTGCTCTATTTTTCAGCTTTACACGAGCCCACTAACAACACATGAACATATGAGGACAAAACATGTCCATCTCCTACAAAAGGTTTTTTAGTTCGGTTGGAAAAAATCACCAACTAGCAACTACCAAGTCCAAGAAAAAAAGAGCCAAGTTTTTTGAACTAGTGCATGTTAGAGGATAAAATATGTAGATGGTTTTTATTTATCTTGGAGATCTTATTCCCACTCTCTTTTTTTACAAATGACACTTTTTTTTTTGATTTATTTATTTATTTATTTATTTTTATAATTTTGCTTATATAAAAAGACTATAAACATGAAACTATAGGACATAAAATATAAGGTTTAACATCCCGGGGGTAGGGATAACATAACCCAAAATATAGTTTTCTAATAAGATTAGGTATAACAAAAAGCTTTTGTTAGCGCTCTCTCTCTCTAAAATAGTCTTCTCCTCCTTCTCACTAGAAAAATCCATCAAACTCCATATCCGATCTTTTCCATCTAAATCCGGCGGTCGGTCTTGGCCGGCCGTCCGGAGATCTTTAGTATTTTCTTTTGCTTTCAATAATAATCTTTACCCACAGATCTGTCATCTCTCAGCTGTCGCCGCTCGCCGTTCGCTGCCGTCACCGCCCGGACTTCTCTGCTCAGATCTATTGCGGTCTGCCATCGATGGCCTGATGCTGCCTTGGGTTTTGGCTTTAGATCTGTTAGGTTTAGGTATGGCTCCTTTAAGGATGCCTAGTTTTATCTTCTTTGTATGTCTTTTGTACTTTATGTACTTTTGTCAAGCTACACCTTTATATAGTTGTGTATGCCAAAAGCTCACTCTGGTGATTCCCCCCACCCTTGTATGGTGTAGTTGTAGTCTGTCACAACTATTATGGTGTATGTCTTGTTTTGTCGTAGCTTGTTACGTTGTGTATGTTCGATGTAACTTGTTGTGTACAAATTTCCTCCATTTGTGAGGTGTGAAATGAAATATCTGTTCAAAAAAAAAAAAAAAAGATTAGGTATTTTGTTCATCAAGATTATGTTATCATACAAATATAGGTTATTGTAATCTCAATTGATCACCCAATTTATAAGATATGTCTTTGCTATTTTACATGGTATCGGCGCTTTAGGTTTAACCCACTACAAAAAATTTGTGATCCTCCGGTCATCGGCAACTTGCGGGTGACTCGGAGGGATCCCGATTTATTTATTTTTGCCTTATTGTTATTGCTTAAACAATCTTATTTTTCTTTTATATCCAACGTATAAACCCTATCATAATACACCCGGTGTATGTTGAGTAGCTACCAATCAACTAAATTTGTCTTCCGTGACAATACTATCTTCTTCGTCAGGGGATATCACTCTTTAAGGCAAAGCAAGCCATGACGTAAAAAAAAAGAAAATAGCAAACGTCACAAAAAATGGGGAACCGTCTAGTAGTGTACAACTTTATTGCCGAATACAAGTATACATCCGAGCAAACCAACAACAAGGAAGAGAAGAGAAGAAGCGACTTCAACATTTGTGCCATTTTGTTCGTTCAGAAGTTTCCCGTTCAAACTACGAGGAAGTATTAGACAATAAAATATGTGTATGGTTTATATTTATCTTTTTATGTTTATATAGTTTCCTAACTAGTCGCATGACCCGTCCGATGGACGGGCTAGCGTCATGTAAATTTGATAATGTTATTACTTATGAGGTCCATACTTATAAGGATCACAACTTTATCATTCATAGTTATGAGTTGTTAAAGGTTTAGCAATGTGCCTCACATATAATGTGCTCAATATTAAGTTATTATGTTGTAACAGATACATAATGATACCATGTTACTATTGTCCGATATTGAACAGCACACGACTATTGTTGTTGAAACATATCTAATAATAGTGTCAAAACATTATATTTATTATAAAAGTACTACTTATTGAACAAACAAATGTAATGATAAAATCATAATAGAAAACTAATTAAGATAAAAGAAAATTTTGATATTCGTATTAAGGAAATAGGAACATGTCGACATCATTTTAATTTGATACAATTATTATTTTAATTTTAGTTTGTTTCTAATTTGTTATAATGTTAATATGAGCATCCATAGTTATGATGTATTAACATGATAATAACTTTATCATTCATAGTTATTAGTTGTTAAAGGTTTAGCAATGTGCCTCACACATCGTGTGATCTATATATTAACAAAGATGTTTGTTTGCGGGTAACATCTAAGTTCAAAGTTACATATTTATTTTGTTCATGACCCGGCCGATGGTTGGGCGATTCTCATGTAATATATTGTCAGATAGTGTAACTTTGTTTCTTACAAATTTGTTATTAGGTTTTAAATTGTTTTCCTGAATTGTAAAAAAACAAATTCGCAAAAAGTGTGTCAAAATGTTTATGATGTTCAAGTAGTGTGTTGTTATAAATGTTTGAAATTCATATTTGACTTATTTTTGTAAAGTTACATTTTATGTTGGCAATATTCTTTCAAAATAATAAAATATGAAGTTCATTTTTATTTTTTTGTTGAAAATCCAAAAGTTGTTAAATCAAGAGGCATAATTTAGTTAATATTAATAATGTTCACTAAAAAGAAATGCAAAGTATGATTTTAAAAAAGTGACATTCATAATTGAAACATATCATAAAATGATTAAGTTCTTAATATTTCTAAAACTAAAACATTAAAGAAAAATAAACCATGCTTAACAATCTAAAAATTAAATTGTGATGCTAGATGCAAATTGTCGTAGTCAATGTTCTCAATTTCGTCAATGTCAATATCAAACTCATGAAAGTCCGAATGATAATCAAACAAATTCAGCTTTGGCATCGAAGTGAGTTGTTATGCATGGTCTTTAGCAAGTGCATCCCTTTGTTGTTTTTCGGCCTCTTTTTAATAGTGGCATATGTTCCCATTCGTGGTCAAGACATGCTATTAATTCATATATGAACGGGCATTAAATCAGCTGCAATGCATGATCATGTTAGTAATGATAATGCCCATACAAATATATAAAGATATGTAAAGGCCATATACCAGTTGATCTCACATATCCATGTGCACATGTTGGTTCATTTAACATGTTAAATTAACATATGTAAGTTAATGTATTTTTGGAATGGGTCTATATGGGTTATTCTGGTAACGCTACTTTCTGGTACGACAAATACCCATTAATAGAAGGTATGCATAGATTGTGTCGTTTACTAATGAACTATACCAAATAAACACCACTTCGAGTACTATTAGGTAGTAGCAATGTACATTTTTATTATACCAATTTATCAATTAATCTAAACATAGATAAAAGTGTAGATTACCAACAATAAAATAAGCGTGCCTTCAAGCCTTTTCTAATCAATCCCCCTTCGTACATGGTGTCGTCAATGTTCTCTATAACTAATTCTCCTTAAGCAAATTAAGTGGTTTTGCTTCAACCCCATTACTATTTTAACCATTTCGGCCGATAAAAGTATAGGAATGCCATTTTTACATTTATTCTCCATTTACATAACATTAACCCTTTTCTTCCAAACATTCATACATAACTTATGAAAACCTATGCCTTACTATGATGAAGTTGAGTAAGTGTATCTCGCTTCACAATGAATAATCTAGAAGAAATCAGTATGTAGTTTTTAATAAGATCCAAAAAGGCTAAGAAACTAATGTGCTAATTGGAAGATGTAGTTCTGCATATTTTGTATAATAAACCACATAGCTCCTGACCCGTCTTGACGATTCGAAGCTATAAATTGAATCCAAATTCGTTTGTTATTATGTACATTAATATTAAGTACCAATGTAAAACTTTTAAATCCATTCATTTATGTGGTTCATTTTCATATTATGCACATTACTTGAGTGAGAAAAGAAACATATGTAGTTGGTGGAAGAGAAATAGAGACCTGATTAGCACATTGCCTCCATTAACTGCATGGAAATTTAGTTCTCCGACATTCATTAATTGTAATTGAGGACCTGATATATTACACAACAAATATACAAATAAAATTTCATAGATAACACACTGTATGCAATCAATATTACCATATTGTTAGTAAGATTTTTGTATATATCACACAGTATTCAATCAAAGAAACTCAAGTGTGCATACCTCCATTCTAACCAACTTGAGTTCTGCCTCCATTGGAGGAATAATCACTCAATAGGCGGAATCTGATCATCTTTCACGGCTGCATTAACTCTTAGAAGAATGGCTTATGCAACAAAATATGTAGCCAAAGGTTGCTTTTTCTCATCATTTATCTTCTTATGATCTAAATTATATATCAATGCATATAATAACGTAATGAGCATTTGTTGTAAAACCTGAAGTAATGTATATAAAAAACAAAATTTGGAAGAGTATGAATACGAAGTCGAGTAATACCTTAATTTCCAAAAGGAATTCGGACTTCTCTAGCTTTTCATCAACTTTGTGTAACTCGTCATTTAGCTACAATGGCATAAGTATAACATTTTACAACTGTGTAACTCTTTACAACAGCCTGATAGCAAGCACTTTCGTCCTCTTTTTACTGTATCAAAATCCTTTAGTTTAACGCCCCTAAATCAAAATATCATACATACATAAAAAGTGTCAGAAGTTCTGTATAAAGTTTCATATGCATACATTACTATTCAAAATCATTAATTGATTAATTCTATTAATAATATACATTATCTTAAATCAATAAATAAATCATTAAGCTTAAACTATAGTGTATCTATATAATAATATGATAATGATAAAAGTATAATTATTGTCTAATTCCCTCAATCTTGTGCGGCTTCTTTTCTTTTCTGTCCATAATAAGCAAATCTGTAATAGGAAATGTCATGCTTAAATGGTCTAGAATGGCATTAGTTCTCCCAAGAATTCCTTCACTTTTATCAAAGTCAACCCGGTTTACTTCTATCATGCTTAAATGGTCTAGAATGACAGTAGCTGATGAGTCTAATAACATGTTGATAAGCCTATTACTTCTATCAAAGTATGTTTGGTAACCTTATTACTAAGGCATCTGTGTTTCACATCTTGCATTTTGAATTCCTCAAATTCATCCTAAATCAATACACAAAAAGTTGAGTATAGCATGCAATCCAAGTTTTTAAAAGCATGTTTAAAGTGATAATAGGGATTTTCAGTTGCAATAATCATTTTTGAGTGTTCAAGAAAGCTGATTGTTATTTTAGATTTACTAATGGTCTGGATGATCATAATAAACTATGCATAAGATATAAGTAAGTTTCTACCCAATTGATTCGTAAGTTTCTACATCGAGGTACTTAAGAACCTCTATCAGGTCTCTGTTGCAAGACTTCATAAGCAATTGATCTTTACTTAATTTTATACATTCCTTGGTCACAGTTGTAGATCGATCAGCAAGTCCTCTCTTAAGTATAATTGTCCTCTGCTTGATGTTATTAAATTTATGAGTGGTGAATTTGTCAGGAATAAAAAGATACAACTATAAAACTTTAATTCAGACTATTTAACAATTGGGTTGTGCATCCTTTTTAGCATAGTTCTGTTTTTACCATTAATCTAAAGTGATAATAACAATCAAAAAAATAAACTCTCATTAGTGTTAAGTGGCTTCACTCGACTATACCTCGCTTTGTCCCTCCCTAAGCTTATTTGCAATCAAGTTGGCCTGGTAGCACCAAGTTAGAACTAACTCCACATGCTCCCCTCATATTGCTTCTTTCCATCCTGCAGGCATGAAAACCAAGGCTAGTCAGACATCGCTTTATATGAGAATATTGGCCAACACATCATCTCAGATGAATCATAACGGTTTCAGGTTGGTTTGACCAATAGCATTGTCTAATTATTTGATAAAATCCCTTGTTACAATTATAATAGATATTTTTTTTTCAAAACATGAAACACTTTTGAGAATTGTACACATTAGAAAAAGAATGCATTTGGATAACTTTCGACCCTTTTCCTTAATGGTCTATTTTTGAGGTATTTTACCTTCCTTGTGATGTTCAGGTTAAAACATAACAGCATGAGGCAATTTATAAGTAAATTCGTCGAAATTGGCACCTCTAGTATCTGATTAGTGAATTCCAAAAACATATTTTAGTTGTCCTCGGCACATGGAAATATTTGACAAACAGTTTATGGAAAAATGCATAGGGTAAAACAGAAAAAAAAGATGAAATATAATTTGAGAGCAACAAAGCTTACTCTGAGATATAAATGCTTTTACCGCGTCTATAGAGAATGGATAATGATCTTGATTATAGACATCTTCAAAGAATGTGAAAAAATATCACCAGCCTGCAACAGGAATATAGAAATGTTTCATAAATGGAGCTTAGTATAAAGCTAATATTGATTGTATATTAACTACGCAAATGTCTGGTTTTAAGAATCTCCTTCCTAACAAATTTCAGAATCCTGGACATAGGAATATGCAGTGGATATTACAAACTACAAAACCTATGCACAAGATCAAATTGTACCCTTGCTAAAAGTTTGTCTATTAAGCATTAAGGGGGTCTTTGGGATTATTATTTAAAACCACTTTGGTGCTAAAAAGAGCACAAATAAATACCTTTAAATGGAGTGACGTTATATTAGAATCATGTTCTTTGTTATTTCAGGTTCCTTTCAAATTCCTCAATCCAAATTTAGCAAAATTCGTAACGAATTAAAGATAGCATATTTGTTTAAAAAATAATTTTAACAAATAAAAAATCAATAAAAACCCTGAAGTTTATATTGAAAATAAGGACTTTATAAATCGATTAACACAAATATTTATTATAATCGAATTAAAAAAAGGAACAAACCTTGTTGGGGATTGTAGCTTCAATTTTATCATTAAAACCCTAATTTAAATTTCCAATCTTGACCGGATTTCAAGCCGCCATTCATTATAAGACATCCATATGCATATTTTTCTAAGCTGGATTTACAGCTGATATCTTCATTGATTTGAGTTTCATATGAAACTGATTTGATGCAATTGTTTTGATTTTTGATTTTTGAATATGTGAGATCTGATCGGTTGTTTAATACTCAAGTGATATTTCATTCTTTTGAATTTTGAATTAAGATTGATATTTCCTGTTAACCGATTATGTAGGTTTATTTTTGGGGGATATGAATGCAATTGATATGGGATGCTAAAGATTAGGGATTGAAGATGATAGAAGGAGTGAGATAGACGTGTGTATTGTGCCAGGTGTGGCTTCCATGTCATTTAATTGTGACACCATGGCATTCTTTTTTACAGCATGGCATTTTTTCATGCCAAGTGGCATATGTGACTTGGCAAGTTCCTCTATTATATATATGGGGAGATAAGATTAGGTATCTTGTTCATCAAGATTATGTTAGCCTATAAATATAGGTTATTGTAATCCCAATCGTTCATATAATTTATAAAATATATCTTTGCTATTTTACAGTTCTGTAAATAGCAAAGATATATCTTATAAATTATATGATCAATTGGGAATACAATAACTTATATTTATAGGCTAACATAATTTTGTTGAACAAAAGAACTAATACTATTAGGAAACTATATAAACATGATAAAGATAAATATAAATTATATACATATTTTATTGTCTAATAGTGCAAACCAATTATTGCGAAAATTCAAAAAGTAATAAATTTGTCTTTGATGCTTCGAAGATTGAGGAATTAAAAGATATTTCTCTGAAGTTGAGGACATCCAAAGCTCTCGAAGTACTTCGTCATTTGGCGTTCTAACTTGTGGTATACTTAAAGTGGTTCCTTCTGTTAATGTTTCAGATGTGTTCGGGTTTGTAAGGCATCAATTTAGGTCAAGGCCATTTTTTTCATCGTATTTCTTAAGGTTTTTGGTCTTGTGTTATGGTGGCGTTCTCCAGGTAATGACTCCTTGTGGGTGTTTAGGTGGTTGTTTGTTCTAGTTCCTTTCTAGTTTTAATTTAACATAGAGTAAAATACACCATTCGTCCCTAAACTTGTACCCAAAATACACAGTTAGTCCCAATTTCAAACTAAGTCCACCAGACATCCCCAACATCTCCATATCACATCGCCAATAGTCAAAATGGCCATCCATCCCCAGTTAAACCCTCATGTGGCTTTCACGTGAGGGAAATATAGTCATTTCGTGACTTTCTCTTTCTTTTTGTTTTTCCACTTCACTGTAACACCTTTCTTTTTCTTGTTTTCACTTCATTACAAATAAGTCCGCTCTCTCTTTTGTGAATACTCGGCTCATCCAACAAACTAGATACTTATATATAATCCTAAAATATCACTCTCTTAAAACTAAACCTAATTCACTATATCAAAATGCAGCCACCATCTCTATCTCATTTTCATTCAATCTCAAAACCCAAAAAAATCAGGCACCAACCTCTCTTTATTATTTTTCAACTATATACGTTATCTCATTTGCTCTTTGTCACTTAAAACCTATAAATCATACTTTAGTGCTCCTTCAAGTCTCGATCGTCAAGGATTCTTCTACAGTGCTTCGACTAGTCCCAACCACCAGACTTCAACTGGTTATCTTATCACTCGTCGGAACCCTAATTTTCAAATCAGTGACGAATTAGTGAGATCTTTAAAGATCTGTGTTGGTGATGAAAGGTTTGTGTACAAACAACACAACGACTTTCACACTTACCTTCATAGAAATGACGAAGGTTTACACCGGCGCACACTAAATAGAATAATGCAATCGAAAATAAGAAACGAGTTTACAAAATGAAATGAGGTTAGAGAGGAAATGAAAATGTGATGTTATTTTCATTTGAAGGTTTAACGGTTATTACCCGAAAGTTTAATATTTATCTAGGAAATATTAGAGGGTAATTAATGACAAGAAGCAAAACAACAAACGCAAAGGGTGTTTTTTGTGCTCGTTTGACTGCCCAAACCAAAAAATGAGGGGGGGGGGGGGGGGAGTTTGTTTTCTAAACAAACTCCAGTACTTGTTCAACAAGTATTCTAGAACCTTCCTTGGTATTCTATAAATTCCAATGGTTTTCAAGGTTTCTTATAACACACTCGTCAAACCCTAAAAGCTCTCCTCTCATCTCCCTTTTATTCGTTCAATCGCAAAAACGAACTAAAGGGTTTGAAACCCTTTGGTTGATCAACTTAAAAGTCGACTAACCCTTAGTCGACCTTACAGTTGATTAAGGTTTTACCCAGTTTCGTACTCGCCTAAATTGCGATAGGTTCGAGCCCTAGTTCTATTTGTACAGTATTGGTGGATATCTAACGCAACCCTAACGGTGATAGTCTTCTTAAACCCTAGAAGTGTTCGCGAGGCAGTAAGGAGTTCAAGAAGGTGTTCTGTGCGGTAGTTTTGGTTGGAGAAGCTTAGTAACAGCAGGGTAATCAAGTAAGTTTTCTAAACGTCCTTCATATGTGTTAGTCTTAGGTTATATCACTGTTAGTAGTGGTCTGCACAGTTTTTTGTGTGTTTATTTTTTGGTTGTGCATGTCTGATAACTGTGCTGATAACCTACCAAAATGTTACAGTGGTATCAGAGCCACACTAAACATATATAACATAGCTAGGGTTCTTATTAGCTGTTAATATTGCCATAAAATTAAATCTTGATTTTGGTTATCCTTTTCTTTGGTCGATTTATGTTTAGGGTTTGTTTTAGGGTTTTGTTGATTGTAGCAAATAGGGTTTTATTACCCTTGTAATTTGTAATTAATTAGAGTTTTTCATTGTTTCATCAATTATCGAAATACTTGGGTTTTATAACCTTTAAGGGTGTCGATCTAGGGTTAGGTTTATACTGTAATTTTCTTCCATGATAAAACGTGAAAATCCTAATTAGTGTTGTAAAAATTGCAATAACCTAGGGTTTCTTAGATTTGTTTTTCTTAGCATGTAAGTATCTTGGTCTTCATGTCTTATGATCTAGGATTTTAGTTATTTTTGGTAAGATGAATTCTCAAAATACACTAAAAAAAATATCCCAAAAGAGCAAAAGGAAACCAGATTGCTTGAAAACAAGAAAATCTATCCACGATTCCCTAAACCCTAACTGGGTCAGTTTTACTGATCCTAACTAGATGGGATCGTAAAATTTGACGAAACATAAATCATGGTGACCAAATTGGAAAATTTCCAGAAATTGATATTTCTTTTTTCGTTTTCTTTGGAATCTTGGATTGCCAAATATGAAAACTATGGTTTTAAATTATTTGTAAGACATAACTGGGGTTTTATGAAAGTTAATTTTTTATTAAAAAAGGGCCATTATAAAAATGTTCCTGCTTTTGGTTAAGGGAGGCCTGCGTGCCAATTTTTGAGATCCCTTTTGTATTTTAATTTTAAGAAAAAGAGTATTTTAATTAATTATAAATCGAGATGGGCGTGACGTAAAGAGGCCCAATTAAGGTAGACGAACCTATGGAGTATGAAAGACGTGGAAAGTGAGTGGGAGCTTGGAGGAGTGTTATTCCATCAGGAATAACGGAGATCATCACTGGCGTTGTTACGCATACACGGAGCGTGAAGAAGCCTTATTACCTTGCATCATGTTTTAACCCTTAGGATAGATCCAATGCTGATTCAGAAGTGGCTCTCGGGACCAGCAATAGATAATCGCTCGACTGTGTCAATAAGGTTTTATTATTGTCTCATGCATGCTGAAACGAATAAATAATATCTTAACCGGTATTATTTACGAGACATAATAAAACACGACGTCTCTGCTAAAGTAATATCTCACACTAATTACATCACGTTGCTAGGAAGATTTGACGTTGTAGAACATTTATACTGTATCACACAAAATGCTAATATATATGTTGTATACAAAACATAAACAATGGTTGCAAAATCAACTGTTTTCTATGACAGATTTGTGATCATCTTTTAACACATCTCAAAAATTGTATATTTAATCTCTTCTTTAACCATGTCTCGCTTTCTTACTCTACAGTCTCTTTAATTACTGCAAGTCTACAATACTGTGATACCATGAAATAGAATAACCACTACAAGAAAACAACCATCTAGTGTTATTATTAATGCCATGAGAAATGATGTTGCAAATTGTGTCATTAATAGCAACAAGTATAGTGACGTACATGTCGCCAACGTTACTAATTGAGTCACAAATAAGTTAGCGTCTTAAAAGCACGTCGCTAGCAATGTCGCTAATTAGCGACGTCTTAAAAGCACGTCGCTAGCAATGTCGCTACAATTGCGACATCTTGGAACAAGTTGCTAACTACGTCTCTAATAGGGTGACGCCTCAAAATATGATGTCATCGACGTCACAACTGTTTGCTCGATTATAAAGATATGTTGTTAGTAATTTAGTGTAATTGAGGGATATAGTCATGATACATGGAAATGAGTTTGGAGGTACGGAGTGTACACCCATCAAGTGAATGACATCCCGGACCCAAAAGTGTTATTTATCTTAATCCGTAAATGTTTTGATAATAATTAAATGGTAAAGAATATTAGAATATTCTTTGATTAAGAATATTCTAGGAATATTCTTTTTAATTATTAAACTAAGAAAATAATATTAAAGGAATATTTCTTGGCATATTTTAGGAATATTCTCTTTAATTTTTAAACTAAGAAAAGAATATTCAAGGAATATTTCTTAGCATATTCTGAGAATATTCTCTTTAAATTTTATCTAAAGAATATTCTAGGAATATGTCTCGGCATATTCTAAGAATATTCTCTTTATTATATTAAGAATAGCATATTCTAGGAATATGCCTCAGCATATTCTTGAAATATTCTCTTTCTAGTTTCTATATATATAGAACTTTTCATATTCATATGAAACAGACAGTCAGACAAATTTCTTCAGTTTAAATCTTTTCTTTCGGGTGTCTCTTGATAAGAGAAATAGATACATGAGAAAATAGTCAAAACACTAAATACTCTTTAGCGAACGGGTTCTTATATATTGCCAATACAAAGAACAAACTCTCTGTCTTATCCCAAAGTGATATTCGTGTAACCCAGGCAATAAGGGTCGAATAATTACTTTTGGAAAGTCATACCACGATTCAGTGAGATATCCGGTTATTGATTATCTTTACCCTGCTACACGAAAAGCCAGAAAAGTATCCCAACAATCAAAAGTAATTATTTATGTGATAATCAATGGCGGCTACAATGAAGCACATGACAGCAAATTTCTCCAAACTTGATAAGTTTGAAGGAATTGATTTTCGTAGATGGCAAAAGAAGATGCACTTCTTCCTCACCAGCATGAGCGTTGTTTATGTGTTGAGCACTCCTTGTCCTGAAGATGGTGGTGATGATGCTACTGTTGAAAAGATTCGAAGGAGGAGCAAATGGGAGAACGATGACTACATAGCTCGAGGTTTAATCCTCAATAGTATGTCTGATTCCTTTTTTGATATTTACCAAAACCATGAATCTGCTAAAGAACTATGGGATTCGTTGGATGCCAAATATATGGCTGACGATGCATCAAGTAAGAAGTTCCTTGTAAGTAATTTCACAAATTACAAAATGACTGATTCAAGACCAGTTATGGAACAATACAATGAACTTCTTGGTATACTTGGAAGATTGATGAGGCGAAAAATGATCCGTTTTTAGGGGGTCATTTAAGCCCGAATCCGAATTTATTTGATCAAATATTGCCCTAAATCGTTCCTTTTGTGATTTTAGGTGTTTGGAGAGTGAATTCTGGAAAAGAGGCTATTTTGGACGTTTTTGGAGCATAAAGTGAAGAAAACGACAAAGTACCAAAAATCCAAGCTGGAAATACAAGGTGACGGCGTCAAGGGTTTTCTCTTGACGGCGTCAGACATGAAGAATAATTTACCGTAGCTGGTGACAGCGTCAGATGGAGTTATGACGGCGTCAAAGTGGCCAAGATTAATTTACCGAAGGTGGTGACGGCGTCACATAGGCCGTCACGATTGGATCTAGGGCGTCCGAGGAAGTGTATGGCGGCGAGTTGACGGCGTCAGATTTAACTCTTGACGCCGTCAGGACGATTTTCCTATATATAGTTTTCTAGTTTTTTTTCATTAAAAGAGAGAAGTTTTGGTGAAACCCTAAAGACGATTTTGGTGCCTCTTTTACAGGTTTTTCAAGGGTTCCAAACCCTTGAGACCTTGCATTGTAATTGAGATAAGTATACTCTTAATTCAATCAATATGTCTATGTGTTGGTTGTTTATCTTTTGTTCTTATCTTAATTCTACTATGCTAGGCTAGATCTCTCTTGTGTTTGCTTAGATCTAATGAAACCTAGATGTTGATTATGTGTTGATTGCTTGTCTATTCTTGTTTTGAATGAATGATTTTATATGTTAGGCTTAAGAAAACTGGCAGATCTCCAAATGGTAACATGCTTGAACGTCTTAAGAAACATGAACCGAGGCGTACTAGGTCTTTATTGGTTGTATTTAATGCATGAGCCACTGTTTACAATCCCTATAGTTGTGCTGGGTCATGGTGTAGGAGGAGATAAGAGCTCATAGAGTTGGGGAGTTATGTATGCCACTCCACGAATGGTATTAAGGAATACAACCCGTCATTCATACAAGTGTAACAAGTAATTAACATGTAAAAGATATCTAGGGAGTAATGAAGTCTAAGTAAACACAATTTCTCCAATTACTGCTCACAACCTTAGTTTAATATTAGTTTAATTTTATTTTCATTAGTTTAATTAGTTACAAAGTAGTTTTTGGGTTAGTTGAATAACAACTAATTCCGCCCACTCCTTCAAAACCCGAGATTTTAATTGCTTTCATAAAATATAAAAACACAAAAATAATCATCTTTCATCTCTAGAACTTTTAATTAGGTTTTCTAATCCTAGCGACACTATTCCTAAGCTGAACGATCAATCCCCCGGTACTTGTCACTATACTATACTACAACGATCAGGTACACTGCCTGGTGGGGGTTGTAAGCCTCGCGAGATCCCTCGAGAGGTAAAGCAAGGTGCGATTCCCACGCATCAAGTTTTTGGCGCCGCTGCCGGGGAATAGTTATTGTCTAGGTTAGGATTTCTTTTTATTAGGTCTACTTGCTAGATTCATTTCTAGTAAGATTTTTTATTTTTATTTTTAGGTGTTCTTTAGTCTATCTTATTTCTTCGTGCTTTTGTTCGTAACTCTTTACCATCCGACATCATGGAAGGTGGTAACATCTTTGAACCCATCATCCCACCACAACAAAACCCACCATTAGAACCCCTTAGACCCCGAACCTTAGGAGAATATTCCCAACCTAGCCACCAAGGCTACCGAAACACCATTGAGCTCACCGGAGCCAATGTGACCCCCTTGCGATCCGACACCATCCGGTTGGTGCAAAGCGGATGTGCATTCCATGGACTTCGTTCCGAAGATCCAAACCAACACCTTAAGGACTTCCTCAAAATCGTAGATTCCATAGACCTAGGTGTTGAAACTAGAGAGACTACCCGTTTACGCCTATTCCAATTCTCTCTACGGGATCAAGCTAGTCAATGGCTTGAGCGTTTACCCGCGGGATCCATCACCACATGGGATGATCTCACCACTCGTTTCCTTGCTCAATTTTTCCCACCGGGGAGAACTACTAAACTTATGAATGACATCTTGATGTTTCAACAACGTCAAAATGAATCTCTTTATGAAGCATGGACTCGTTTCAAGGACTTACTCCAAAAAGTCCCTCATCATGGCATAGATTTGTGGCTCCAAGTCCAAATTTTTTATGACCATATCGATATCCCCACGAGGCGAACCATTGACCAATCGGCCGGTGGTAAGCTACGTGATCTTAGTGCGGAACAATCATGGGAACTCATAGAAGATCTCGCTCTCTATGACAACGAAAGTTGGAATGATCCCCGTGATTTGAACAAAACGGTCAAGGCAATATCTTTGCCTTCGAATAATTCAAGCACTCCCGACCGTAGGATCATGGAACTTGAGGACCAAGTCAAGTTTCTCATGAAATCTTACGAAGCTCCGAAGCATTCAAGCCAAGTGAACAAAATCACTTCTTCATGCGAATTATGTAGTGGTCCCCATGACACTCGTGATTGTATGGAACTCCCCGGAACAGCTTTTGCGGACTACGCATCCACGCGTACCGACGAAGCGGGAGATAAGTGGTACACTTTCAAGCCCGAGCCGAACACATACGGTGATTCATATGACCCCTCATGGAAAAATCACCCAAACCTTAGGTGGAAACAAAATCAACCCAATTCATCCAACCCACCTAATCGTTACCAATCAAACGGTCCACCATCCAACCGTACCTTCAACAACAATCCTTCTAACAACTATGGTAGTACCAACAATCTTGAAGGATTGATGTCAAAATTCATGGCATCTCAAGAAGCTCGCATAGCTAGGTTTGAAACCGAATTCAACCAACAACAAACGGAGATGACCAACAAGATCGACAACTTGTTGAAAGCCCTCAACAACCAAACATTAGCCACACCTAGGAAGGACACTAGGGACACCAATAGTGGAATGACCCCTCATCATCCAAACATGTCCACTTTGTCAATGTTGTCACCATTAAGCCGATAGATAGGGAGATAGAGGAGAGTGACAAAGATGAAGTTAGAGTAGAAGCCAATAGTGAGGATGAGAGTAGGGAAGTTGAGGTTAATAAGGATGAGGAATTAGAGGAGGTAGAACCTATGGAGGAATATTTTGATAAGTTGCCAACCAAGGAAGAACGGGAATACCATAAGTATTTATTCGATAGTCCCGAGACAACATATATCTTTGGCGATCCCCTGATCAAAATGGGAGACCCCTCTAACATCAACCTCCCATGCAATATCGGGCACATGCATGTATGGAAAGCTTACATAGACCCTAGATCCCCCGTGAACATCATGTCTAGGACTTATTACAATTGGGTGATGAAGAAGCAACTCAATTTTAGGATAATGCCCAGTAAAAGTTGGATAAGTAATTTTGCAGGAAGAGTTAAGGGAGTACATGTGATTATAGGGAATCTCACCTATGAGATTGATTTCATGATAGTGGAAGACACGCGTCCGGTGATAGATTCTTGCCTAAGTCAAATAATATTTGGGAAACCATTTGTTGAGGCCACTAGGATGAGTTATGATCCGACGTTAGGGATAGTTAGATTCAAGGAAGAGAATGATGAGGTTGCTTATCAAATGCCCTACAAGATTGAGCAATACCGCCTTCTCTCTAATTTCGAAAAGGAACGTAAGCAAGCGGCTTATTATAGGAATGATGAAGATAGACGTAGAGGAGTAGAGTATGTTAGAAATAGGATGCTTGGTTTCTACAAAGAATGCTTGCAACTAGGTCCGGAATACAAAACTGGTTTAGAAGATGACCTAGGTAGTGGAACCAATGATGAGATCACGTAGTAACCCATGACTTTGAGTCTAGCTACAAGACTCGTAAATAAAGAAAAGCGCTTCTTGGGAGGCAACCCATGTTTTGTGTGATTTTATTTGTTTGATTGTTATTTGCTTCCGTATGCATGTTTTATTTTTATTGTTGGTTGATCATGTTTCTCAATTAAAATGTGAAATACTTTATTATGTTGTTTAGCCTAGTCTTAACTTCAACCTAAAGGTATTTTTGCAAAAGATAAGTGTAAGGGGAAACCCCAAATATGTTTTTAAGAAACAAACCGATCATGATTCTCCACAATATTTAATGAACATGTATATTCGTATTTGTTAGAGTCAAATGCTTGTATTGAGTCATAATGAAGTTTTGCAGGATTTTCTAGGAAGTAGGACAAAGTTTTTCCAGAAATTTTCCGGAAACTTAACATAAAGATTTCTGCAGGTCCATTCTGACGGCGTCAGGCAATTGCTCTTGACGGCGTCAGGAGTTAAAAATCTGGAAATTTTACCGGTTTTGTTTTTCTAACGGAGTCTTATGGTTTTTGTGAATTATTAAGTTTTATAATCTCCAGGAAATCTGCAAACTTCATTCCACAAGCATTATATCTTACTTTGTTTTCTAGGATTTAGTAACTTATATAGGATGCCGCCGATTTTACGCGAGGTTGCCTTGTCTACTTTTGTCAGGATTTACAGGTTATTTGTGACAAGAAGATGATTTATATTCTGGAAGGGAAGCTTTGATTGTTCATTTTCTTGGAAGAAGATTTAACCTGGCCAACCTAAAATCCATACCGAGCGAATCAGGGGAGTATTTGATTTCATTCTCTTTACTTTTTAACTTTTACATTCTTTACTTGAACATTGGGGACAATGTTCATCTTAAGTGTAAGGGGAGGGTAAAAAGATGATACCTTACATATGCACTTTCGCTTGAGTTTGTTTTGTTTGATAGTAGATGAGTAATAAAACTATGAGAAATACTTGTTAGTGTAATTTTAGCGCCAAATTTAAAATTTTTTACAACATTTAGGAGTGAAACTTTAGCCATAGCAAGCGTCTCATGGATAGGAGGTTGTATGACTAGCACATAACCGTATATTCAGAAAAATTTTCCACCCAAAAATGTGAGGTTCGCCTTTAGATTTGATAGGAAAAGCATTCATTATTAGTGCTTATGAGTGTACCGGTAGCATTTAGATTCTAGAACTTGCGTTAGTGATGCATCCCGAGACCGCTAGTGAGACTACATTCGTGTGGTAGGATTTACTACATGATAAGAGGCACTAGGATCACCCTTGTGTTAAACCCGTATTATAATTACTTGACCATTTAAGTCATATTACTTGGCTAGTTAAGTCAACTAATTTTTCCCCACACCCTTTGCGTTGTACTCATTTTTAGTACACGATACCCCTAGTACACCCCTCCGAGCCTATCCTTTCGTTTCTAACTTTAAGCATTTTACTTAAAGGAAGAATTTGTTACACCCCACTTAAATGTACAACCAAATCGCCTTAGCCTTCCGTGTATGCGCTCATTTTTTAGTGCATTATTGTTATTTGTTAAACCCTAAGTTAACTTTCTAATTGATTACATGGTTGCTAAGTCGAGTCATATCCTTGTACATATTGTTTTGGGACGATTGGGACTCATGGGTAAGTACTTATTTTATGGAGTAATGGGGAAGAACATCATTTATTACCCCCATATGTACGTTAATTTTAAAAGTGCTCCAAGTGTTTTGATTTTCTTGATTCGAGTCATTAGATTAGTTTAATGTAAAGTATGTAAAGATTCAAGTGTAAGGGGAATTCTCATCCCCTATGATGTATTATTTTGGATGGTAGGGTAAGAGTGTATGCAAAAAAAAAAAAAAAAAAAAAAAAAAAAAAAAAAAATCGAAAAAAAAAATAGAAAAAAAAAACAAGAAAAAGAAAAGAAAAAAAAAATAGAAAAGAAGAAGAGAAAAAAAAACATACGGACTACCATCCCGTTTTTATTTTTATGTTCATTTTATGTTTTTGTTATTTTTCATTTATTAGCTTAAGTCAAGTCTAGTCTTGGCTTAGCAACGCCATCTTGTACATGTAATTTACTAAGATTGTTAACTCGCCACCAGTAAAATTCCCTTTATCCAACAAAACCGTGTAATTCATATCCCTACACCTAACGTTATAACCCTTTTTAAAAGACCTCTTTGATAGTTTATCCTAGGTGCTTACGCCATGTGGTGGAGGTTTGATCCTTTCCCAAGCCTATGGTAATCTATTTTGCTATGACAGGTAGTGAGAGATATCTTCCATTTCCATAATGTTATATTACTTTATTACACCCGAGAGATGTGAGTATCTAAACACTATTTGTGAGGTGCTTGTGTATGACCTCCGTGCTTGTCTATTGGTCTTTAGTGGAACGATTATTTGTTGTAATTACTTTTATATTAGTGTTAAATGACCCCTAACTTGTCTTTTGAGTAGAATAAAAGCTCATTTGCTTGAGGACAAGCAAATCTCAAATGTAAGGGTATATGATGAGGCGAAAAATGATCCGTTTTTAGGGGGTCATTTAAGCCCGAATCTGAATTTATTTGATCAAATATTGCCCTAAATCGTTCCTTTTGTGATTTTAGGTGTTTGGAGAGTGAATTCTGGAAAAGAGGCTATTTTGGACGTTTTTGGAGCATAAAGTGAAGAAAACGACAAAGTACAAAAAATCCAAGCTGGAAATACAAGGTGACGACGTCAAGGGTTTTCTCTTGACGGCGTCAGACATGAAGAATAATTTACCGTAGCTGGTGACGGCGTCAGATGGAGTTATGACGGCGTCAAAGTGGCCAAGATTAATTTACCGAAGGTGGTGACGGCGTCACATAGGCCGTCACGATTGGATCTAGGGCGTCCGAGGAAGTGTATGGCGGCGAGTTGACGGCGTCAGATTTAACTCTTGACGCCGTCAGGACGATTTTCCTATATATAGTTTTCTAGTTTTTTTTCATTAAAAGAGAGAAGTTTTGGTGAAACCCTAAAGACGATTTTGGTGCCTCTTTTACAGGTTTTTCAAGGGTTCCAAACCCTTGAGACCTTGCATTGTAATTGAGATAAGTATACTCTTAATTCAATCAATATGTCTATGTGTTGGTTGTTTATCTTTTGTTCTTATCTTAATTCTACTATGCTAGGCTAGATCTCTCTTGTGTTTGCTTAGATCTAATGAAACCTAGATGTTGATTATGTGTTGATTGCTTGTCTATTCTTGTTTTGAATGAATGATTTTATATGTTAGGCTTAAGAAAACTGGCAGATGTCCAAATGGTAACATGCTTGAACGTCTTAAGAAACATGAACCGAGGCGTACTAGGTCTTTATTGGTTGTATTTAATGCATGAGCCACTGTTTACAATCCCTATAGTTGTGCTGGGTCATGGTGTAGGAGGAGATAAGAGCTCATAGAGTTGGGGAGTTATGTATGCCACTCCACGAATGGTATTAAGGAATACAACCCGTCATTCATACAAGTGTAACAAGTAATTAACATGTAAAAGATATCTAGGGAGTAATGAAGTCTAAGTAAACACAATTTCTCCAATTACTGCTCACAACCTTAGTTTAATATTAGTTTAATTTTATTTTCATTAGTTTAATTAGTTACAAAGTAGTTTTTGGGTTAGTTGAATAACAACTAATTCCGCCCACTCCTTCAAAACCCGAGATTTTAATTGCTTTCATAAAATATAAAAACACAAAAATAATCATCTTTCATCTCTAGAACTTTTAATTAGGTTTTCTAATCCTAGCGACACTATTCCTAAGCTGAACGATCAATCCCCCGGTACTTGTCACTATACTATACTACAACGATCAGGTACACTGCCTGGTGGGGGTTGTAAGCCTCGCGAGATCCCTCGAGAGGTAAAGCAAGGTGCGATTCCCACGCATCAAAGATTCACACAACACAAAATGAACATGGATGAGGCTATTTCAGTCTCTTGTATCATTGACAAACTCCCTCCTTCTTGGAAAGATTTCAAGCATACCTTGAAACATAAGAAGGAAGAACTGACTCTTATTCAGTTGGGCAGTCATCTGCGTATTGAGGAATCCCTCAAAGCGCAGGATAATGACAAACCAAAGAGCAACAATGTTGCTGGTGCATCTGTTGTCAATATGGTGGAGCATAACAACTCCACCAGGTACAATGACAACAAGGGTAAACGTAAACATCAGAATAACACAAGGGATGACCCTAACAAGAAGGCAACGCCAACTTGTTGGAAATGTGGCAAATCTGGTCACATTAAAAGGGATTGCGAAGGTGTTAAAATTGGCAATAAAGCCAATGGATCAGGCACAAGTGGTTCAGGGACTGGTTCAACCAAACCTCTGAAAGGTCAGATATTGTTTAATAAGTCTTTACAGATTTATTATGTTACATATATATCTGAGGCATACTTTGTGCAGGATGATGATGTTGCGTGGTGGGTTGACTCTGGAGCAACTGTTCATGTGTGCAAAGATAGAAGATGGTTCAAGACTTACGAGTCACTGAATGATGGTTCAATTCTTCACATGGGAAATGAGTCAACAGCCTTGGTGCATGGTCGTGGTTGTGTAGATCTTAGTTTTAGTTCTGGAAAGATTGTAACTTTGTTTAATGTTATTCATGATCCTAATACAAGGAAGAACTTGGTTTCAAGTAGTGTTTTGAATAATCATGGATATAAACAAGTTATTGAATCTGATAAATTTATTTTGTCTAAACATGGTGTGTTTATTGGTTTTGACTATTTGTGTAATAAAATGTTCAGGCTTAATATTGTCACTGACATTGTAAACTCAGCCTTTTTGTCAACCTTTAAACAGAATGACTCTACCCTGTGGCATGCTAGACTTGGCCATGTACATTTTAAAAGGATGCAAGATATGTCTAAGGATGGGTTAATCCCAGCATTTGACATGGACACTGAAAAGTGTAAGACTTGCATGTTGACCAAAATTACTAAGAAACCTTTTCAGGGTGTTAAACGAGAGACTAAGCTCTTGGAGCTAATACATAGTGACCTGTGTGATTTGCATGCCAATCCCTCTTTAGGGAATAATAAGTACTTTGTGACATTTATTGATGATGCTTCTAGGTTTTGTTATGTCTATCTGTTACATACCAAGGATGAAGCATTAGATAAATTCAAAGTATTTAAAACTGAAGTTGAATTGCAACTTGGGTCCCTGATCAAAAGATTCAGGACTGATAGGGGAGGTGAGTACATCGATACTCTGTATTTTCAGTCTGTTGGTATAATCCATGAAACGACTGCTCCCTATACTCCTCAACAAAATGGTATCTCTGAAAGGAAAAACAGGGTACTGAAGGAGATGGTTAATTCCATGTTGTCCTACTCAGGACTGAGTCAAGGGTTTTGGGGTGAAGCTATGTTAACAGCTTGCTATTTATTAAATAGGGTTCCCAACAAAAGGAACAAAGTCACCCCTTATGAACTCTGGACTAAAAAGAAACCCAACCTGAATTATCTCAGGGTTTGGGGTTGTAGGGCTGTTGTAAGACTCCCTGATCCAAAATTAAAAACTTTGGGTGAAAGAGGCATTGAATGCATCTTTGTTGGATATGCTGAGCATTCCAAGGCATACAGGTTCTATGTTATTGAACCTAATGAATATGTTTCAATTAATTCAATAATTGAATCAAGGGAAGCACTATTTGATGAGAATAGATTCTCATCTGTCCCTAGACCAAGTCTGAGGATTCCAAATAGAACTGATGACACTGGTGTTTCAGAGATCTCTAATGAGGTCTCTAATGAGGTTGTGGTACAACAACCTGAACCTGAGCTCAGAAGGAGCAAAAGGGTTAGGACTCCAAAGTCATTTGGACCTGAGTTTCAATTATACTTAATTGAAGGAACAAGAGATGAGGTCTCTGACCAATACTCCTATTGCTTCATTGTTGAGGATGATCCCAAAACATTTGAAGAAGCAATGAATTCCCAGGATGTTGCTTTCTGGAAGGAAGCAATAAATGATGAGATGGATTCCATCATGGGCAACAACACTTGGGTGTTGGTTGATCTACCTCCAGGTTGCAAACCTCTAGGTTGCAAATGGATTTTCAAAAAGAAAATGAAGGTAGATGGAACTATTGAAAAGTTCAAGGCTAGGCTAGTCATTCAGGGCTTTAAACAAAAGTCAGGGATAGACTACTTTGATACTTATGCCCCTGTGGCACGTATCAGTACCATAAGATTGCTGATTGCTTTGGCATCAATTCAAAATCTGATTATTCATCAGATGGATGTGAAGACAGCTTTCTTGAATGGTGAATTGGATGAGGAGGTTTACATGAACCAACCTCATGGCTTCATCTTGCCTGGAAATGAAAACAAGGTGTGTAAACTGATGAAGTCTTTATATGGACTGAAACAGGCACCTAAACAATGGCATCAAAAATTTGATGAAGTGGTTTTGTCTAGTGGTTATGTTCTTAACGAGTCTGACAAATGTGTATATAGCAAATTTGATGAATCTGGTAAAGGAGTCATCATTTGCCTATATGTTGATGACATGTTGATCTTTGGCACTGACCAAAATCAAGTTGACCTCACAAAGGAATTTTTGTCATCAAAGTTCTCCATGAAAGATATGGCGGAGGCCGATGTTATCCTTGGTATAAGGATTAAACATGAAAGTAACAAAATTTCAATCTCTCAGTCTCATTACATTGAGAAGGTGTTGAGGAAATTTAATTACTTTGATTGTACTCCAGTGAGTACTCCTATGGATACAAGTGAGAAGCTAATGCCTAATACTGGCAAAGCTGTATCTCAACTTGAGTATTCTAAGGTGATTGGCTGCCTAATGTATGCCATGACTTGTACCAGGCCTGATATTGCATTTGCAGTGGGTAAACTGAGCAGGTATACTAGTAATCCTAGTGCTCATCACTGGAAAGCAGTTCAGAGAGTACTGAAGTATCTGAAGAAGACTATGGATTATAGTCTCTCATATACTGGTTATCCTTCAGTATTAGAAGGATACACTGATGCAAGTTGGATCAATAACACTGAAGACAATTCGTCTACTAGTGGCTGGGTGTTCCTACTTGGTGGAGGTGCAATTTCTTGGGCATCAAAGAAGCAAACTTGCATCACCAGTTCAACAATGGAATCTGAATTTGTGGCTTTAGCAGCTGCTGGTAAAGAAGCTGAATGGTTGAAAAACTTGCTTCTTGAGATTCCATTGTGGCCTAAACCTATAGCACCTATTTCTATCCGTTGTGATAGTGCTGCTACATTGTCTAAGGCTTATAGCCAGATGTACAATGGGAAGTCTAGACACTTAGGTGTCAGGCATAGCATGATTCGTGAGCTTATCATGAATGGGGTGGTATCTATAGAGTTTGTTAGATCTCAACAAAATTTAGCCGATCACTTGACGAAAGGTTTGGCTAGAGACTTGGTTTTTAAGTCTGCTAAAGGGATGGGTTTAAGTCCAACTTAGTCACTGAATGCTAAGACACCCAACTCCCTCCTAAGGAAACTTGGGAGCTGAGTTCAATGTGGAAAGCTGAACATTTAGTGGACTGGAGCACATGTTTTACAAACATCCCAAGGTTGTGCTCGGAACCTGCTGAAAAAGGAGGATGAAGTTTCTACTTCTTAATGGTTAATTTCTTTGAAAAAGTGCTAAGCAGGAGCATGAATAAAGAGGAACCACCTATGTGAATGTTGAAGTTTTGCCGCTTCAGGGAGCTTTGAACTTTTGGCTCTTACAACATTTATGAATTGGATATGGATACATGACTTGTATAGTGTCAAGATAGCTTTAGAGTATTGGAAAGCTTGTGTGTATATTATTTTCAGGTATTCAAATGGGTTGAAGGGTTCAATTCTTAGAACACCCCGATTCTCGAATATTTGGAATGGGTAATATACTAAGATGAAAATTCAATCTTCAAGACATTTTCATTTACGCATTAGTTTTGTTTTGGTTGTTTTCTCATGTATCGGAATTGCACTAAATTGGGGAGGATTGTTAGTAATTTAGTGCAATTGAGGGATATAGTCATGATACTTGGAAATGGGTTTGCAGGTACGGAGTGTACACCCATCAAGTGAATGACATCCCGGACCCAAAAGTGTTATTTATCTTAATCCGTAAATGTTTTGATAATAATTAAATGGTAAAGAATATTAGAATATTCTTTGATTAAGAATATTCTAGGAATATTTTTTTTAATTATTAAACTAAGAAAATAATATTAAAAGAATATTTCTTGGCATATTCTAGGAATATTCTTTTTAATTTTTAAACTAAGAAAAGAATATTCAAGGAATATTTCTTAGCATATTCTCTTTAAATTTTATCTAAAGAATATTCTAGGAATATGCCTCGGCATATTCTAAAAATATTCTCTTTATTATATTAAGAATAACATATTTTAGGAATATGCCTCAGCATATTCTTGAAATATTCTCTTTCTAGTTTCTATATATATAGAACTTTTCATATTCATATGAAACAGACAGTCAGACAAATTTCTTCAGTTTAAATCTTTTCTTTCGGGTGTCTCTTGATAAGAGAAATAGATACATGAGAAAATAGTCAAAACACTAAATACTCTTTAGCGAACGGGTTCTTATATATTGCCAATATAAAGAACAAACTCTCTGTCTTATCCCAAAGTGATATTCGTGTAACCCAGACAATAAGGGTCGAATAATTACTTTTGGAAAGTGATACCACGATTCAGTGAGATATCCGATTATTGATTATCTTTACCCTGCTACATGAAAAGCCAGAAAAGTATCCCAACATATGTAACCAGTTTTATATGTAAGTTTTCACGATGACGAATATATAACTTATAAGCTATGTAAGCTATGGCAAATTTTGGTTTATGAAAATTTATGATTAAAATAAAATCAAATCTTTTATATAATAAAATAAAATCCCTACGAGGAATTTTGCATTTCAAAAAAGTAATTCATACCTGATTTAGTAATAATTTTATTAAAAAAATTATTTTCTTATTAAGTAATATTTTATATTTATCCATAGCACAAGTAGAAGATAAATACAAAAAATATAGATAAGATATTAAAAAAAAGATTATTTATTTTATATTTATTCACAACACAAGTAGAAGATAAATACAAAAAGTATAGATAAGATGCAATTAACAATAGGATTAAAAATTTTAAATAATTATTTCAAAAAAAGTTTAAAAAACCAGCACGTGCGCAGTTATTATAACTAGTAATTTATGAAACAAAATTCACCACGAGAATAATTACTTATAATCCAAGCTAATTTTTAAGTGTCTATGTGTCAAGTTTTTTAGATATAAGAAAATTTTGAATATTCTTTAAGATAAGATGTAGGGAAATTTTATATATTTAAAGATAGAGATGAATAGAGATTCTTCTGTATATCCTTTTATTATTAGAACCAATATAAACAAAAGTCTTACAAGAACAAAAAAAAAAAAAGACATACAAAATACCAAACACCAAAACAACTACGGGACATACAAAACTAAACAAACATACCCATGAGCATGTGTGCGACTCGTACATTCACGTACCTAGCACAAGAAAATAACAAACTGAAATATACAAAACAAATAATACACACTTAGGGTAGTATCATTCCACATACCTTGCACAAGGCACAAAAATAACCTGAACTATAAATAACGACAAAGAATACAACACTTAGAGTATAGTATCTAATTATTCGTTCATACCAAAAGCCAATCATCAACCTCAGCAATGTCACCAGCCAAGAACATCCCGAATGCGATTCTAAGCTCCGGCAACAAGATCCCGATAATCGGCATGGGAACAGCATATCAGGTGGTTGATTATGATCAAGTCTATGTAAAGCAAGCAATACTCGAAGCTATCGAGCAAGGTTACAGACATTTTGACACTTCTCCAAACTATATGTCTGAATCTTTAATTGGTGAAGCTATAGCTGAATCCCTTAGCCGAGGAGTTATACATTCTAGGCAAGAAATTTTTGTCACGTCAAAACTATGGTTAACTGATGCTCATTCTGATCGTGTGGTCCCTGCTTTGCGTACCTCCCTTAGGTATTATTTTGCATTGTATTCTCGAGTTACTGTTTTACATTCGCAGATACATGAAATAAATGTAGTGATTGTTAGATTTCAATCTAAAATCAATTGGAAATGAGGTCCTCGAAATGCACATTTGAGCTCTCAACGGTAGCTCTGATAAAACTTGTTAAGATATTTATTGAGCCCAACATGACCAACATATATATAAGCAAACATGGGGATCAAAACACAATCTAGAGACAATTGTTAATAGAGAGAGTAGTTCATCAACATTATATATAGACACGGATTTATTTCGTTTTCTAATGTGAGCGTAGGATTACACCCAACAATGATGCTGTGCTCAGATTATTGTTGTATAACACTCTAAACTTGACATTAACGTGGCTTTATTTTCGCTTTCAGAAATTCGCAGCTGGATTATGTAGACCTGTATCTCATTCACTGGCCCATCAGCGCTAAACCAGGATCACACCCAATAAAACCCGAGGATCTTCTTCCTATGGACTTTGAATCCGTTTGGAGAGCAATGGAAGATTGCCAGAGGTTAGGCCTCACCAAATCTATTGGAGTCTCCAACTTCACATGCAAGAAACTTAAGTATTTGCTTACATTTGCACGCATACCCCCTTGCGTTAATCAAGTCAGTCTCCTTCCCTCTTTAACTATTTACTTGATCATTAACTTTTTGTTAGTTTTTGCTTAGTATGATTTGTTTTGATTGGATACAGGTGGAGATGAACCCAGTGTGGCAACAGAAACAACTCAGAGAGTTTTGCTCTTCAAATGGCATTCTTGTGATTGCTTATGCACCTTTAGGAGCCAAAGGAGCTCACTGGGGGACTAATCAAGTTATGGACTGTAAACTTCTAAAGGAAATTGCTCTCACTCGAGGAAAGACTGTTGCACAGGTTTATTTATATCTGCTTCCATTTTAATTACTGTATACTTCAAATATATTGACGCAAATGTATGTAACACTACTTTAGATAACATATTATCGTCCAACAATTGCTTACTTTAGATTGGTCCAAGTTGATAGGAATGTGTAAATTATAATGTTCTGTTTAATTTTCTTGTTTTTGGTAAAGGTTTGTCTCAGATGGGTATATGAGCAAGGAGCGGGAATGGTTGTCAAGAGCTTTAATAAGGAAAGGATGAAGGAGAATTTGAGCATCTTCGATTGGGAGTTATCAGATGAAGATTATCTCAAAATCAACAAAATTCAACAACAAAGAGGAATGCCTAAAAGCCGGTTTGTCTCAGAGAATGGGCCGTACAAGTCCCTTGAAGAGCTTTGGGATGGTGAGATCTAAATCTAATCATGTAGATTTGTTATTACTACCAAACATGATACCTTACGACTTTTACTAGCCGAAGCATATCCTACTTGTTGGACTTGTTTACTTTCCATTTGTAAGATCTGCCCAAGTTAAGAATCAAATGTTTTTTTTATGCGTGCTAAACAAATGTTCATTGGTAAATAAACACCTGATCAGAATAATATTTTTCCTGTAATACAATTATGGTTAAATTTTGTGACATAATGCATAAGTAAACCTGATTAGTGACTATCTTTCAACTTAGAAATGACGAATGCATCTCTGATCTATGTGCAGTGAATACCAATCAAATGTTAAGTTTTATGTGCCGGAAATACCTATAATCAACCGGTGTATTGAAACTCTTCACATAAACTTAGATTCAAATAAGAATCAGTAAATATGGAACAAACCAAATTCTTTGAGAGGATCATCATAGTCGTTTTTTTTTTTTTTTTTTTTTTTTTTTTTTTTTTTTTTTTTTTTTTTTTTTTTTTATCATATAGTTGTAGCTTGTGAAAACAAATGAAGCACATGCATGTGGTCTTACTCAAAGTATGTATATATCTTATAGTTCTTCCCAGATACATGTTATCCAGAGATAGGTGGCGACATGCCATATATAAGTTATTAACAATTATTACCGAACAATCTCCAGTAGCTCGCTGAATATTGCAGGATTGAGTGTGATTGTATATATATTGTCACACAAACACCCTTCATAGACAAGACACATGCATCTAGAGGTACGAGAGATATATCTTTGTAGGGAGGTGATTTGCACACTCCCACAATTGATTGGCACACTCAAATTATGAGTGTCTTGGCATTTATAACCTCACATCATTTTTACTTATTTTCACCCTGTAAGGGTATAAATGTCAAAACACAGTGTGCCAATCAATTGTGTGAGTGAGAAAATCACCTCAGCTCCCATCTTTGTAGGTGTGTTTGAACAAAAGTTTTTTTTTTAGCAAAAAATGTGCCAACATTAGATTCATTAGAACTAACTGATATACGTTATCAATTTTGGTATGAAAATGATTAACTTATAATCAAAATTAGCGCACCCAAATTGAATTTGAATTTAGCATTATCTAGAAAGCAAGCAACATAAATTAGGAACTACGTGTTAGTCAAACACAAAGTTATACCATAGCATAGATGCAGATCCATTAATATTGTACATAGATTAAACCAGATCTCTAATTTGGTCACAAAAGAAACAGATTCACAAATCAAGCCAAAAAGAACTTCCAGAGATCATCCTTGAGCAAAAGATTATAATACTTACGGAAACGATATTGTTGGTGTTCCAAAAGACAGTTTCTTCAAAACATCGATCATATAATCTGGTAGGTGTGAATGAAGCTTCTTTCATCCCTTAAACTGACCAACTACTGAGTTACACATAGACCACACCCAATCCAGTTCCTTCTTCTTGTCTGCTATCACATTTGCTTCTGCTAATTTGTTTACGGCAATCCATTGCCTTGCATTCTGAACAACATCATCCATCTTTTTAAAAATAACCCCACCCAGCCTCTCCCTAACGCTCTTATCCTTCAATTTCATATTCATGATATAAACATACTGATCCAATGCATTATAGGCTTTTACCTTCTTTGTGTACTCTCGATCCTCAGCTTTATATTTCTTTGAATCCTCCAAGATCTTGTCAGTTTCTTCCTTTGAGATTCTTCTCTTTCCATTGGTAATTGTGATGTCTTTTTTCTTACCAGTTATCCATTCCTTGTAAGATAACATACAATGTAAGATAAGAGAAGAGATGTTTGTGTTTATTGCTTGATCGAACATTACAAATACATGAGATATCACTACAAAAATGGGATTGATTTGGGTCGACAATGTCGACCCAAAGGCTGAAGTAGGGTCGTACCAAATGATTTGGGTCGACAATCTCGACCCTTTTTGGTTGTACCAATTTCCCCGTCCCAAAAACGTTTGGGTCGACATTTTTATAACCAATGGCACGACACCCACTAACCAGTCAAACAATGAATATTACGTTTGGAACGACATTGTCGTTCCAAATTTGTATTTGTTTTTTAGCAAATCATTTTTGTAAATACATGAAATATTTTGTAAAATAACCAATGGAACGACAATGTCGTTCCAAAATTTGATTTATTTTAAATGTTTTACAAATTAAAATACTAAAAATATTTTGTTAAATGCCCGATGGAACGACAAAGTCGTTCCAAAAATTGATTTATTTTAAATGTTTTACAAATTAAAATGCTAAAAATATTTTGTTAAATGCCCGATGGAACGACAATGTCGTTCCAAAGGTTTTAAATATTTAAACATTTTACCAACTGGAACGATTTTTCCTTGTAATTTTGGGACGACATTGTCGTCCCATTTTGTGAAGTATGCAAAAAAAAAATTCAGCAGCAGCCTGCATTTCCAGGTTTTTTCCGGAAAAAAAACCTACCATTACACAAGCTGTAAATCAACCAATATCCGCAATACCAATTCGGCAATATGATACAATACCAAATTACTCATCTATGACTTAAATTCGACAAATACGATACAAATTAAACTAACAAATACGAACTTTATACAAAAACAAACAAAGATTCGGCAATATATAGATTCTAGTATTACATAACTAATAACAAATAGGATACAAATTAAACTACGCCTACTCCTCCTCCTCCGATTCCTCCCACTCCTCCTCCTCCCCCTCCTCCTCCTCCCCCTCCTCCTCACTACCACTATCATTAAAATTCTCGGGAATGTGGCTCATATGAGGATTAGTTTGTCTTATATATTGGTTAAGGTCGGGAGTCGGGTCGGAATAATTAAGATTTTGATCCGGGTTAGAACTAGTACCCGGGCATGTAGTAGAGTTATGAAATACGGGACGATAACAATTTTCGAAGGAATTAGGGCTTGGGAATGGGGGAAATGGGGGATTTTGTGGTAATCCTGAAAAGTCAACAGGAAACGGATTACCTGAGCTGCTGTTGTTGTTGTAGTGGCTGACAAACTGGCCAAACATAGATTCGAAGTTGGCTTGTCGAGACTGAATCTGTTGCTGCTGAAGTAGGAGTATTTCATTTTGCCTCCTCAACAATTCATTCTCTTGTTCCTTTTGTCTTAAGACCGCCGAAATAGCCTCACTAGCATTGTTTTGTTGAAGCGGATAATGAGAGTACCTCGATGAAGCTTTGCCGCTACCCGGCATTAGCCTGCCAATGCCCTTATAATTTTGCCGGTTGTTACTGTGGGCTGTCTTATCGAGTACTTGCTTCTTAGTCATTAACGGGGCCGTACCGGCTTTAACTTGTTGCCACAACTCCTTCATCGCCAACTGTGTAAGTCAAAAAAATATATATATATATATATATATATATATATATATATATATATATATATATATATATATATATATATATATATATATATATATATATGTTAAAAAGAGGTAAGTTAAAATATATATATATATATATATATATATATATATATATATATATATACACACGTTAACCAAAAAAAAAGAAAAAAAAGAAAAAAAAGAAAAAGAAAAAAAAAGAGGTAAGTTAAAAAAAACAAGTAACTTGATATTAATTACGCATGTTAGGAGATAAATTACTTACATAAGCCTCCTCGTTTTCTTCACTTGTAAAGACGCCATCTTTTCTTGTATGGCCTATCCTATACGTCTCCACGAGTTCTTCAGTCTGCCCGTTCTTCGCAACCCGCTATACATACAACATAAAATAAATTAATAACGAGTTATATATAAACATTATATAGACATTTGAAAATCAAAAAATTATAATGAGTCTTACGCGCTCCGTTCGTCCTTGTACGAACTACTTCCTCCCTTGGTGGGTTTTAGCAGTGTTCTTTGCCCGGTTTTCTGCATTTTTTGCAGATCTCGCCATTCGTCTCGGATCAGAAAACCAGTTGACCAACGACTCCCACTCCGCTTTGCTTCTGCTACCCCACACTGTCGACGGCGGCGAATTTTGCTTTGCCGTCTCGGGTGTCGGTTGTGTGTCAAAGTATGCGGTTTTTATCCTGTTTCTATGCTTGCGCCATAGTAACCGCAGCTGAAGCCCAATCCCAGTACGTATCCGTTCCCCAACCGTGTAGACATTATGCCCAACCCTTATATTGTCGTTCCTGTTTAACCAAGGCGTGAGCTCGAAATAAGTCTGCAAATAAATATACACATTTAAATAAACAAACAATTTAAATATAGCACGCATATCTAAACGGTCGATAATGATAAGAATACAAATATAATAAACAATTAATACCTCGAGTGCGGGAAATATGTGAGCCATAAAAGGCTCCGGAATCTCCTCCCAGTGCTCGCAGTCAAAGGGAAGTGAACAAACTAGTTCCCCCAAAAGACTACTGAACTGCGGTGCCCACGTGCCCACAGCTGTAAAGGTACCTAGATCATCAACGTCAAAGCCGATGGGCAAAGGCCGATTACCGTTCGATTTGAACGCACTCCTTATGACCCGATTTGAGGGCACACTCGAAACCGAAGCTACAAATATAAGTTATTGAGTCGTGAGAATACAAGTAAAAAAATTTAGTTTTATCAATAAAAAACTTCAAATAAAAATCACAATTTCTTACCGAAACAGTAGCCCGACGTAGTAAAATAGGGTCGGTGTGGTGGTGGTGGATCACCACCGGCATCCCCGCCGTGTGCTTGGGGACCTACACACGCCATCTGTAAAATTATAAGTACAAGAACACACAATTTCGTGGACCAATTAATACTAATAAACACATTCATATAAATATACACATTTAAAGATAACATAACATGCAATTTCATTCAAATAAAAGTTACACGTTTAAACATATAGTAACAGTTTCATTCAAATTACAAATTAAGAACAATTTTCATCATCTGAATCATCGCTAGATAAAACTTCTTCAACAACAATCGTTGGGTTCACTTCATCATCATCAGACACGTCAACATCATCATCATCAAGGACATGAGCAACGACATCATCTTCATTATTAACAAAATCAGCATCTTCTTCTTCTGGTGGGGCATCCACTTCTGTTGATTCATGATTTACACTCAAATTCGCAGACTCCAAACCAGGCAAACCAACAGACAATGCAACATCTGATGAACTGCTGCCATGTATAACATCTTGATCAGAATCTACAACATCCCGATCCCAGATCTTTCGATGATGAACATCTTCGACGACCTTCCAATGAGGTGGTCGTCTAGCAGGGTCTTCAAGGTAGAAGACTTGTGTTGCTTGTGTCGAAAGAATGTATTGTTGATTTCTATAAGCATCCTTATCAGTCAAAATATGACGTATGCCACGTTCAATGTAAGAACGCCTAGAGCGTGCCGTAGGGTTATTAGGGTTATGGGTGTCGAACCATAAAACCCGGAACAACACAACCTTTCGGTCACCCAAATAAGTGAGCTCCAGAATTTCCTCCAGTTGACCATAATACATTTCTCCATCAGGGCCGGGTGTTGAAACTCCACTGCATTGAGTGGTATGAAGTTTATCGCGCTCATGCACCAAAAACTTCACACCGTTAACTATGCAAGCGGGGTATGTAAATGCACGCGATGAAGGTCCACATGCCAAAGAGAATAACTCAGGACTACAGCTTGGGTCTTTTGCCACACTCTTTTCACGGATCTACGAAAGAGATACAAACATATTCAGATGAGCAAAAACTCTGGACTACATGGTAATATATCTAATGTGTTTACCTTGTGATTGAACCAGGGAGGAAAACTTGTTTCCACGGTATTGTTAGGAAATTCACTGTAAAAGTTCATGATATTAGAATAAGTTATCGAAAACAAATAACTTAGCAAAAAAAGGGTTCTTCAAAATATAAAAAAGAAGAAACATACTCTTTGTACGCCTGGATGTCTGCGTCGATTTCAGGACTGTTGTTAAGTACAAACCATACAACTGCCTGCATAACATCGGGCTTCATCCGAGTATCTACACATCTACCCACTGGTTCGCATACTGACTGGAACACCTGGAATTTATCTGGTTGTTCAGGTGCACCATCGTCATTTCTGTCAAGACGATTAAATCTCGTCTCCACATCCTTAAGATAACGCGAGCAGAAAGTTAATGCTTCTTCTGCAACATAACCCTCCGCTATGGAACCTTCAGGCCTGGCTTTATTTCGGACATAATTTTTCAGCTTCTTCATGTATCTTTCAAATGGATACATCCACCTGAAGTAAACAGGGCCACCTAGAATAGCCTCGTCGGGTAAATGCATAACCAAATGAATCATTATGTCAAAAAAAGCAGGGGGAAATATTTGCTCTAATTTAATCATAACATCGAGCATTTGTTTTTTAGCTTTCTCCATGTCCTGCTGCGTCAAATTTCGAGCACAAAGCTGCTTAAAGAATAAGCAGAGCTCGATTAATGGGGGTGAAATGTCTTTGGGTAAGTATTGGTGAACTCCATAAGGAAGTAACCGCTGCATCATAATATGACAGTCATGAGATTTTAGGCCCGTTATGTTGTTATCGTCAGCGGTCACTTTTTTCTTGAAGTTGGATCCAAACCCATCGGGTAGTCTAACTCCTTTGATGAATTGACAAAACAGTTTTCTGTTTTCTGGTGTGAAAGAGTACTTTGGATGAGGCTTATCGAACTTCCCGTTTCCTTTATCAACGAGCCACAACTCTTTTCGAACTCCCAGAGTTTTCAAGTCTTGCCTTGCCTTTACCGTGTCTTTGGATTTGTCGTTCATTAACAAGGTATTAAGCACACTCTCAAACACGTTCTTTTCGATGTGCATGACATCGAGATTGTGCTTTAGTTTAAGAACGGGCCAATACTCCAGTTCGTAGAAGATAGAACGCTTACTCCAATTCAATTCAATTTCTCGATTAGGTTTAGGGTTGTCTTTAAGAATACGTGGATGTTTACCCGAGACACGTTTAAAGACTTTACTAATTTGAATCATGATTTCTTCATTGGTAAAGTTTCTTGGAGGATGCCCAGTTTCAGGTTTACCATGGAATTCGCGATGTTTCCTCCTCATTGGATGGTTTACGCGTAAGAATCTTCTATAACCAACATAAGCGATTTTATGCTTCACAGGAATCGATGGAGTGTCCTGATTACATGTTGGGCATGCATAGTAGCCTTGTCCAATCCACCCAGACAAACTACTTCGAGCTGGAAAGTCATTTATGGTCCATAAAACCGCCGCTTTCATGTTGAAATGAGTACCCGTAGCAGCGTCAAAAGTCGGCTCTCCTGTCCATAATTCTTGGAGTTCTTTGATCAAAGGCTGCAAGAAAACATCAATGTCCTTTGCAGCTGATTTAGGGCCGGGAATTAACATCGTCAACATTAAAGAAGTCTCTTTCATACACATCCATGGGGGTGTGTTGTATGCTGTCAATATAACCGGCCACATGCTGTAATTTTGACTCATGTTGCCAAACGGATTGAAACCATCGGCAGCCAACCCTAATCGGACGTTTCTAGGGTCACATGAAAACTCGGGTTTCATTATGTCAAAATTTTTCCAAGCTTCACCATCACACGGGTGATTCATCTTACCGTTTTCCTTAGACTGTCCAGTAGCATGCCAAGTCATCCACTTTGCGATGTGTTTTGTGTTGAACATACGTTGTAGTCTAGGTTTTAATGGAAAGTAACGCAACACCTTATTGGCAACTTTCTTCCCCTTTTTCTTAAGGTTTTTCCATCTACTCGCGTTGCAGATTGGACAATTATTCAGACTTTTGTTGTGATCTGACCCCCAAAATAAAAAACAATCATTTATACAAGCATGGATCGATTCGTATCCCAACCCGATATCTTTGTATGTCTTCTTGATTTCATAGTATGACGGTGGGAAATTGAATCCATTCTTAGGGGGACATGCCTTTTGCAAAAGAGCTAGAATCATGTTAAACCCTTTATCAGGTATTTTACATAAGACCTTGATGTGCGAAAGCTCTGACGTAAAGTTCAGTACAGTCATATCACAATTTGGACCCAACATTTGGGTGGACCTAGCAAGTAACTCTTTGTACTTGTTAGGAGCCGTTGTTTGAGCTGGTTGAGAATCTGTTGTTTGTGTTGGTTGAGAACCTGTTGTTTGAGATGGTGGATTTGGGTCATTATTTGCAGAAATATCTTGGAAGAATGCATCCATGTCAATGTGTTCAGGTGAAGGTGGTTGTGGTGTGTTGTTTACTACGGGTGGAGTTGGGTCATTATTTGCAGAAATATCTTGGAATAATGGATCCATGTCAATGTGTTCAGGTGAAGGTAGTTGTGGTGTGTTGTTTACTACGGGTGGAGGAAGCGGTTCACCGTGATATTTCCAAGTGGTATAACTTTCGTCCCACCCGTATTTTGAAATGTGTGACTCAAGAGTTTCGAGAGTATGCGCTTTATTCCAAGCGTTACCACAACGAACACATGGGCAAAGAATCTTTTTTGTGATGGGGTGTAACAATGGCTCACAATGCGCAATGAATGCAAAAAGACCATCTAAAAACTCATCGGAATTACGGTTTGCTATAGTGGTCCAAGTCTTATCAATTGTCATGACTGCGTTGCAAAAAAAAAAAACAGTTTCAAATAAACACATTCAAACATAAAAAGGCGTAATTATGAACTGTTTTGATTACCTAGTGCAACTATGGAAGGCAATCCTAACCCACTCTTTGAATGCCTTGTCTCATATATGAATGCGTATAACCGATTTACTATTTGAAAAAAATTCGGCAGCATTTCCCTTCAACTCCCCAAATATGTGCATTAAAGACATATTCGTAGGAGTGAAAGGGAAATAATGTCGAATTTCTCTCAAATAGTAAAACAGTTATACGCATCCATATCCTAAATGAGACAAAACATTCAAAAAGCAGTCCCAAACAGGGGACTTTCCGAAATTAATTTCTAATAAATTAATTTCGGACGGGTTTTCTATAGGATGATTAATTTCAGATGGGGGTTGTCCGAAATCAATCACTAGAATCCTAAAAAAAAAGTCACATAAGTTTAACAATACAATATCATTCCAATAACAAATACATTACTAATTAAATTACATACTAATAAACAAAAACAAAATATGGAAATAAAGAAAACATACTAGATGTCACAGTTGGTACACGGCTCAAAGAGAAGAAGAAAGATAGAGAGGTGGTGCTTTTGCAATGGTCCTACACAAACATACATTTCATAAAAAAAAAAATTACAATTCACATAAGTTTAACAATTATACTAACCAAATTACAATATCATAAGAGTAATTAAATTATATACCTAGTTCGCGGCTAAAATAGAGGAAGAGAAGAAAAGAGAAAAAGAGGAAAAGAGGTGTTGTCCCGGCTCTCCCGGCTGTCCTGGCTAACCAAAAACATAAAAAAAAAAAAAAATGAAAAAAAAAAAAAAAAAAAAAAAAACAACCTAAATTAATACCAACTTCATTTTAGCACATCAATACTTGTAAACTTTACTACAATGTCTAACAAAACACAAGCTAAATTAATACCGGCTGTCCATAACTTTTGAGGACGACATTGTCGTACCAAAAAAACACTTTAATACAATAAAAAAAAAACACAAGCTAGAGGTGGTCCATAACTTTGTCCCGGCTGTCCATAAATTTTGAGGACGACATTGTCGTACCAAAACACTTTAACACAATAAAAAAAACGCACCTTTAAATTAACAACAATAAAAAAAAAAAAAAAAAAAAAAAAGCATACCTTTAACGGTGGTGGTGCTGCTGCCGTGGTGGTTCACGGTGGTGGTGCTGCTGCTGCCATCTAACGCCACCACAAACACAACACAAAATAGAAACAAAGATTATCAAACCTAGGAATATCAATAACAAAACTAATTAACAAAATGAAATTAACAAAAAATTCATACCTTTACACAAACCAAATTAACAAAAATTAAACAAATTGTGCACAGTGGTGCGTGTGTAATTGGTGTTTTGAGGTGATTGTGGTGTCGAATGTGGTATTAATTTGATTGTGTTGGTGTAGAATCGAAGAAGATGAAGATGGTGTATTGAGGTGGGGTTTTTTTTTTTCGCTTCTGATAGAACAGATATGGTTTGACTCGTGGGTTAATCAATTATTAAGCCCTTTGGGTCGACATTGTCGTCCCAATGGGTGAACGATTTTTTTAATCCCTTTGGGTCGACATTGTCGTACCAAACGGAGTAAGATTTTTTCTTTTTTTTTTTGCTTTTTTAATTTTGGAACGACAATGTCGTTCCAAATATTGTGGCGGGATAAATTATTTCACTACGCGGGTACCTTAAATTTTGGTGAAAAATTTTGGAACGACATTGTCGTTCCTTATGGATTTTTTATTTTTTTCATTTATCTATTGCATACTAAAAATGATTTTAATTATTTAATTAATACTAAATAAATTAAAAATGATTTAAATTATTTAATTAATACTAAATAAATAAATAATGATTTAAATTAATTAAAAAAAATATTTAAATAAATTAAAATTATTTAAATAGATGTTGTAATCTTGTTTTGAATTATTTAATTAATACTAAATAAATACCAAAAACGAGACAATTTTTTTTTTAATAAAAAATATTTAAAATTATTTAATTTAATTTAAAATTAAATCCAATAATCTATGCATAACGTGTTAAACGGATGAGTCGAGTTATTTTGACTATGCATAACATGTCAAGCGGATGAGTCGAGTTGTTAGGACATGCATAACATGTTTAGCGGATGAGTCGAGTTGTTATGGATATCAATATATAACAAGTTTAACGGATGAGTCGAGTTGTTATGACATGCATAACATGTTTAGCGGATGAGTCGAGTTGTTATGGATATCCATATATAACAAGTTTAACGGATGAGTCGAGTTGTTATGACATGCATAACATGTTTAGCGGATGAGTCGAGTTGTTATGGATATGCATATATAACAAGTTTAACGGATGAGTCTAGTTGTTATGAATATGCATAACATGCTAAATGGATGAGTCGAGTTGTTACGGATATGCATAACACGTTAAACAGATATGCATAACATGTTTAACGGATGAGTCGAGTTGTTACGGATATGCATAACACTTGGCCCATAGTTAGGAGTTGCATCTTTCAAACTAGAACAAGATAAGCTGAAACTTTGTTGTTAAGCACGAGTTCCATAATTGCTCGGCTCATTCGTTTAACATCTTGTGTACAACCATATCATCTCGGCTCATTCGTTAAACGAAACAGGCGAGTTAATAAACTGCTTTACGCATGGTGAGACATTGTGGTTAACACTTGGCCCATTGTTTAGAATTGCATATTTCAAACTAGAACAAGATAAGCTGGAACTTTGTTGTTGAGCACGAGTTCCATAATTGCTCACCATGCGTAAAGCAATTTATTAACTCGCCTGTTTCGTTTAACAAATGAGCCGAGATGATATGGTTGTACACGAGATGTTAAACGAATGAGCCGAGCAATACTGGAACTCGCGCTCAACAACAAAGTTCCAGCTTATCTTGTTCTAGTTTGAAAGATGCAATTCCAAACAATGGGCCAAGTGTTAACCACAATGTCTCACCATGCGTAAAGCAGTTTATTAACTCGTCTGTTTCGTTTAACGAATGAGCCGAGATGATATGGTTGTACACAAGATGTTAAACGAATGAGCCGAGCAATTATGGAACTCGTGCTCAACAACAAAGTTCCAGCTTATCTTGTTCTAGTTTGAAAGATGCAACTCCTAACTATGGGCCAAGTGTTATGCATATCCGTAACAACTCGACTCATCCGTTAAACATGTTATGCATATCCGTTTAACGTGTTATGCATATCCATAACAACTCGACTCATCCGTTAAACATGTTATGCATATCCGTAACAACTCGACTCATCCGTTAAACTTGTTATATATGCAAATCCATAATAACTCGACTCATCCGTTTAACACGTTATGCATAGATTATTGGATTTATTTAGTAAAAGATTGTCTCGTTTTTTAAATATTTTTTATTAAAAAAAAGATTGTCTCGTTTTTTGTATTTATTTAGTATTAATTAAATAATTCAAAACAAGATTACAACATCTATTTAAATAATTTTAATTTATTTAAATATTTTTTTTAATTAAATTAAATCATTATTTATTTATTTAGTATTAATTAAATAATTTAAATCATTTTTAATTTATTTAGTATTAATTAAATAATTAAAATCATTTTAATTTACAGAAGGAACGACATTTGGTTTTTTTAAAAATAAAAATGATTTTTAAACCATTGGCACGACATTGTCGTTCCTTTGGTTTTTATATAAAATAAATTTGATTTTTTCACAACAGCTAATTGGGAAAAAAAGAAATAAAAATGATTTTTAAACCATTGGCACGACATTGTCGTTCCTTTGGTTTTTATATAAAATAAATTTGATTTTTACACAACAGCTAATTGGGGAAAAAAAATAAATAACAGAAGGAACGACAATGTCGTTCCTTTTGTTTTTACATATAATAAAATTGATTTTTAAACCATTGGCACGACATTGTCGTTCCAAAATGTGTGGGCCCAAAATATTCGCGTTGACTGCTATATTTGGTGAAGAAAGTGGGACCCTTTGCCCAAATGGAACGACAATGTCGTTCCAAATTTTTGCCTCGTCCCAAAGGTGCTCATTTGGTGTAGTGTATATATACTCACTATAAACGAGTATATTAGGTAAATGCTAATTACCTACACATCATTCTAATCTCCAGCTAAGACCATAATAGATAAGACCATATCAACTAATGGATAATACCATATCAATTATAAAGGTATCACTAACACTCCCCCGCAGTCCGAGCGACGAAATCGCGAAAGCTCGGACTGGAGTAGTAAACTAAAAAGAAAAAAATTAACATAATAAAAACATAACTTTAGTTGACTCGTAACAAAATCATACCAACGGTCGCGTTAGTTGACTGGTACCAACGGTCGGCTAAGTCGACTGGTAACACAACCGTACCAACGGTCGACTTTAGGGACTGGTACCAACGGTCAACTTTAGTTGACTGGTAACAAATCCGTACGAACAATCAACTAATTGACAAACAATAAACTCATGCATTAACATCAAAAGAAAAGATGATAAAACGAAAGTTGGTTCTAAAACTTCAACCCCCAAAGAACCTTCCAAACAAACGGGGCGTGCTTTTCCCTAGAAAAACATAAAGATCACAGATCTAGAAGAAGTTGTGGTTTATTTTGGTTACGGATTAAAAGGGAGCCCTCCGAACCTCCGGCGTATAGCCGGTGGCCGGAGGCGGCAGCGTAAGAGTTTATGTTTTGTGGATCTTAATGGCCTGATACCATGTTCGGTATTTAGGGAATAATACTAATTGATTGATTGAATAATTCAGATTACATGTACAAATATATAGAGTACTAACGATGATTCTAGAGTCGGGCTAGGCCCATTACAATAATATGATACATAGTGGACTAACACTCCCCCGCAGACTGAGGGATAATACCATATCAATTATAATAAAGGTATCACTAACATTCCTCAGCAGAAACTTTCAGCAGCGTCAATGTCAAACTGTATATTTGCTTTTGTTACACCCTTAGGGGCAGGAGTGAGGTCATTAAGCATAAATTCACCCAGAGAGATGTTGTCTGTTGATCTACTTCTCTCTCCCTGATAAACCTAAAATGATCAGATTCCTTTGTGACAGGTATGGGTGTATTTCTTGGAATCACAACAGACATGACTTCTCCACGTAACTCGAAACCAAGAGAAAGAGGGATGACATCACAAAACATTAAATCTTGAACCATTTGATTGCCATCACCACTCATTTTTGCAGCCAAAACAGCTGCACCATAGGCAACAGCCTCATCAGGATTAATTGCATTGCAAAGGTCCTTACCATCAAAGAAATCCTTCAACATTTGTTGGACTTTGGGAATCCTTGTTGACCCACCAACTAGAACCACCTCATTCACCATGCTCTTCTCCCATTTTGCGTATTCCAGACACCTTTTCACAGTTTCCATACACTTGTTAAAGATATCCAAATTTTGCTCCTCAAATTTTTGTCGGAAAATTTTCGATGAAAAGTCAACACCGTCGTATAAGCAGTCAAGTTCTATGGAAGTAAAAGTTGTTGAGGACAGAATTCGTTTGGCTCTTTCAGCAGCGACCCTTAACCTCCCTAACGCTCTTCTCCCATTCCGTGTCTTATTGTTAATATCTTTCTTATACTTCGTATTGAATTTTGCAACAAAGTATTCAACCAACCGATTATCAAAATCCTCACCACCTAAATGAGTGTCACCATCAACAGCTATAACTTCGAAAGTCCCTGTGTTGATAGTAATAAGAGACACATCAAATGTACCACCACCCAAATCAAAGGTAAGCACATTGGTTCTACCAAAGATGGTAGCCTTCTTGTCGAGCCGGTATGCAATGGCTGCTGCAGTTGGTTCATTCAGCAACCGCAGAACATTAAGGCCAGCAGCAGCTGCTGCATCCTTTGTTGCTTGACGCTGTAAATCATCAAAATAAGCAGGAACAGTGATCACTGCAGTTTTCACGTCGGCACTTAGGTATTTGCTAGCTACCTCTTTCATCTTTGAAAGTACCAAGGATGATATTTCCTCAGCAGCAAATAGTTTTTTAACACCCTTGTATAGTTGTATGCAACTGCGAACATAGGCTTACCATTTTGACCTTCTACAACTTTAAATGGCCAAAGTATCATGTCACGTTGCACTGTGGCATCACTGAACCTCCTCCCAATTAATCGTTTTGCATCTGAAAAGTTCATACCAGAAAACTAATATGACAATGACCCACAACTAAAAACCTATACTTTCATAAGAGCTTCTACAATGCAAGTTATATAACCTATTGATAATTTTGATACAATCTTTAATTCAACTAATTTTACTTATTAAAATTTAAAATATTTTTTATATACAAAGGAGGGCTTTAAAAATAATACTGTAATTAATAGAAAAGAAGGAGTCATAGTAATTTTTTATAAGAAAACTCCTTCAAATACTTGCGTATGGTCAAATAAGTAATTTCATCCCATAAAGAAGTCTTTTTTTTTTTTGTTGTCTAAAAGCAAACATAACTCATCAAGTGCCCATTGGAGATATATGCTCAAACTACAAAAATGAATTTAAGCATTAGAGCCTAAATAAACTCATCAACTTGGTTAAGCGTATATAAATGGGCTTATTTTCGATCATATGAACGTATTTTCATCTTAAAAGCTCATAAACCAGCAAAAAGGCCAAAAAGTGTGGGCATGCAACCGAACCAAATAAGTTCATAAGCCCGTATGTAGCTTAAACAAACATCCTGATCAGGGTATTAGCTTAATAAATGTGGTAATATTTAACCTTTCTCTTAAATGTTTTGAACTTTTTAACGAGTTCTAGTTCATATTATCTACATAATATCTGAAACAAAAATAAACTAGCTAGACTTTAAGAAAACTAATACTGAAAACCGTGTTGGCAGGGTTCATTGCGACTTGATTTAGGGCTGCATCACCCACCAAACACTCGTGAAAAGTGAAAGCAACACAAGAGGGTGTGGTCCTGTTGCCTTGTTCACTGGGTATTATGTCAACTCGATCATGTTGCCAAACGGCTACACACGAGTACGATGTACCTAAATCTATTCCGATTGCTGGAGCTTCACCATTTTTACACATATTATTAGCAGAAATTTTTAGTACAATATGATAGTTGAGCACTTGAGCTTGCAAATAACAGAAGCATTAAATATGTTCTAAAGAAAATATATTAGAGCACAAGGTGCAACTCGTTACCACACCTCGCCATTTCACACTGGACACTCGTTGCAACTCGCCTAGCTAGTTGTTGCACCTCTTCCCCCCCCCCCCCCCCCCTTGTCGCAACTCGCCGAAAGTCACTTACTCGTCTGCACGACGAGCCTTGCTCCTCACCTTTTTGTCAGCCTTGTCAGTTATAATTATTTATTGTGTTGTATTTTAGTGAATAAAAAAAATAAAGTTGTAAGTGGTGGCCCCAAATGAGTAAGTTGAGGTTAGTTGTTGGTGAGGGGTTAGTTGTGAAGAGGATGTAAGGTGATGCGCCACCCGTGAGGCCCAAACGAAGAGATTAACCTTCTTGTTGCACCTTTAAATTATGATGGTTAATAGTGAGTCTAGTTGTTAATCATTATTTCTGATTAACCATTGTGAATAGTACTACTACTGTACAAATCTAGTTGTTCCTCGTTACGGTATTTCATTAGAGTAATACTCCGTAGTCATAAGGCACACCAAAAACACAAACCGAACCACTATATCAACGTCACATCAGCTATAACTGAACATAGACCAAACACTCATAGTAAAGAGACCACAAATATGAACGAACATTTTTATAAATTAAAAAACATTACAATACTAATTAAAATTAAATTACAAAACATTACAATAAAAATTACTCCTTCCGTCTCAAAATATAAGTCCATTTTGACTTTTTTAAAGTCTTTTTATTCTAACTTTGACCTTAATTATTTTTTTTCGTGTTATATAATAATTGATGCAAAATATATAAATGGACTCGTGTTTTAAATGCATTTTCATTGATATATTTTTCATCAACTATTATACAACATGAAAAGAAATAATTAAGGTCAAAGTGGTAAAGAAAAGACTTTAAAAAATAAAAAATTGACTTATATTTTGGAACGGAGGGAGTAAAAACTTAAACTAAGGGCATGCTTGGTAGGTGTTATGGGGGTGAGGAATTGGAAAGATAATGAAAAAAGGTGCATGATAGAGTATAATGCAATGACCCATTACCCAATATTTTTTGTGCAAGCCTCTGTTGTTTCAATTTTTCCTCTTCTGCAAGCTTTAGTCTCTCCGATTCCACTTGCTCCCAACGTCTCTGATCTTCCATTTCCAATTCCCCATCCTTTATTCTCAAATACTCGAGGAGGATTCTCTCCTCGATGAACATAACAGCGTTACAACAGATGTAAATTTACTAAGCAATATGTTAACCAAAACAGGATCAGCAGCAACTGAAGATTCCGAACGGGAAACGGAGGATGATCCTTTCTTCTTAGACTTGTCTGGCCCCATTGGTCGAACCTCTCGATCTTTGCATCCTTTGAATCTGCTACTTCGTCGTTCAAATCCAAACCAATACGTGTTGAGTCCAAAGTGCAGTGTAAGGTAGTTTCCGATGTCCTTGATTTTTTGGAATCAACATTCTTGGTTTTGAAAAATTTTGGGATTTCTACATATTTCCATTTGCGGGTACCTCATTTGATGCTTAAGCCATACGACACGTTGCGTCGTTGGTCTTTTCTTCATCTTCATCACCGCTATCGCTCAAAGAACCTCCGATGAAAGCCTTTTGGTTATTATTTCTAGGTGGTTGATTCGTGAGAAAATCAAGTTATATATAGTATAGTATTACTCAAGAGATCCGCAAAGAAATACGGATAACCCGAGGTCGTAGTCCGTATAAAGGGTGAATGGAATTCTCAATTCCCGATTTGTGAAACGTGTCGTGAAAGTGGTAAAAAGTGATTTTGTTGAGATTATACTAATGAAACAACAAATGAAGCCCAAATAATCACTTAAGCACGTATTTCAAATAAGGAAACTAAAAACGTAACGTAAAATCGAAAACGTAAGCTTAAACGTAAATTAAACGTCAACGTACGAAATAAAACGCGAATTTTAAGCTACACTACTCCTACGGACTTGAAAATAATTTTGAAAAGTTAAAAATAATAAAAGAAAATTTTATGAAAAAGAAAAAAAAATTGACTTTTTATTTATTTTTTATGAATTAAAAACTATTTATCTAATTTAAAAATTAAAAGAAAATGCAAATAAGGTGAGAAAAATGAGAAATAAATTTTGAAAATTATAAAATAACTAAAAAGTAATTTTAAAACTAAAAACTAATTTTTTTTGGCTTTTTGTGTAATTTTTGGGAATTAAAAACTATTAAATCTAATTAAAAATTCAAAATAAATGGGAAAAATGCAAAATAAATTTCCAAAATTCTAAAATAAATGAAAATAAATTTCCAAAATTCTGATTTTTTTTGTAGTTTTTGGTAATTAAAAAGTATTAAAAAGTGATTAAAAATGAAAATTAAATAAGAAAAATAGTAAATGAACTCAGAAAAATTTGAAAAAATTACAGAAAATCTAAGATATTAAAATAAACTTGAGAAAAAATTTTGAAAGTAAAATAAGCCAGACAACTGCTAATTAGCTTAAAACTGCTTATTCAAATTGCTTATTATTAAGCAAAACTTGACCAGGTTGACCCCAACTTTGACTAAATGACTTTTTGACTCAGCAAAGCTTAATGGAACAGTTTTAAGGCCAAATAGCACTCAAAAACACAGGTAAGAATCAAAGCAGTGCAAATAAGCTCAATGGAAATAAGCAATAAGCCAAACAGTTAAGCAATTGGGTCCAAAACAATTAAACAAACAATTATAAGCACAAATGAACTTATAAGAACCAGTAAAATTCAGAGAATGAGCAACAATACTCAGTTGTAGCCCTAACTTGAAAAACAGATTTTGGATGAAACACCTAAACTAATAAGCTAAAAAGCCTGAGCAAATAAGCTCAGGTGTACAAACTTAGGGGGGCAAAACTTCTACTAGCTAACTGAGATATTAGAAAAACCAGAAAATCCTATTTTCAAACTGATATGTTCACTTAAAAGAATCTGAGATCAGATGGTGTGAACCTGTAGGACTGCAAGTTTGACTATTCTAAATGCAACACTACTTTTGACCAATCTGAATTTTAACAACCTACGCTTAATCTAATATGTTATTTAAACTACCATAATTACTTCAATCACAAACTAAGACATTAATTTCAGAGATTGGGCAGTGTGTAGCACCAGCTTCACAACTTATGAAGATTTTATAAGCACTTTAGACTTTTAGGCTATGAGATGTAAATTTTATGGCCTACAAACTTCTAGTGTAACCTAAGTGAGCTATTGATGCAGAAGTAACCACTAGAAATCACCAAATCCTCAGTGAACTCTCCTAATCCAAACACCCCTGCAAATTCCAACTATCACTACAAATCAATGATTCAGGCTTCTAACACCACCACTTCAATCAGTATCAATCACTTAGGGTCTAAGAACTCTAGATCAACCAAAAATTTCAGCAATAACCCTCAATTATCACAGATCACAGATTCACTAATATGAACACAGTTAACTAACAAATCCAATAACAAGTACTCATATGAATTAAACAAGCTCAAATAACATGAACTAACACTGAATAATATCAAACTAAAGTAATGAAACAGTAACTAACAATAATTATACTATATTTAGAGGAATCAAAATACTTGAGAACTTACAAGTCCACCTCAGCCAAACAGAGGTGGCCTCCCACACAGCCTGTCTTTTGACAGGCCAAATGCTCCTTTTGGCCGCCTTAAACTCCAAATAAACTTCAGGTTATTGTAAATAAGCAGTTCAGTTGACCTTCTTTGACCAATATGATTTTGAGATTTAAATGACACAATAAGCTCACAACAACTATTAATTAGCTGATATGAACCTAAACAGAACAGTAAGAATTCTAAATGAAACTTTGAATTGAAATTGAAACTATTATATATATATATATATATATATATATATATATATATATATATATATATATATATATATATATATATATATATATATATATATATATATATATATATATATATATATATATATATATAGATATAGATAAAGCAGAAATATAAAACAGAGATATAAAAACTAATTAAACTTTTGAATTAAACTAAATGGAAATTAAACTAAAGCAGAAATGAATATAGAAATATAAAGTAAACTTGATTATATTAAAACTAAAAATTCAGTACAATGCTTTTGAAAGGAAATACAATAAACTTTAAAACACTAATACTAAACAATTATAAAAAACCTACACACTCTAATTACTGAATGGGAGGGGGTATATATAGCCGTGTGAGGAGGAGGTCCTTGGATCCTTCTAGGGTTCCATGTCATCAATCCGAGGTGCATCTGTGTTTGTTTGGATTCCTCCTGAGTCGTGTGATCACCCTTGGCCTCCAATCTTTAGATCACAACCCTTGGATCATGTGTATGTAAGTATGAATCCTGCGTGTGTGCTCCTATTGGTCCGCGTGTCCCTCTGACATTCTCTGTCCTTGCTGTCAGGTTCTAGAAACACCCAATGATTGGGTAATTATTATGAAGTGAGGTAATTGAAGGATATGGTAATACTTAGGGTTCATAGCACAGTGTTTTTTTCTGGGTTGGGGGTAATTTTAGGCGCGGGTACATGAATTTGGGGGATTAGTTTTTATTAAAAGGTTTTTGACCGGATCTTTGACCGGGTAAGGGTGTAGGTGATTGGTTTGGACCGGGTTATATTAAAGGTTGGGTGTTGGGCTGTTGTATCACTTGGGCTTGGGATTGTTAATTTATTATTGAATCCGGTTGGTTATATTATGAAGAGTAGTAACTTTCATCAAGGACCAATATTGTAATATTGCAAACCATAGGGACCAAAGCTGTAATTCTCCAAATGTTATTTCCAAGGGTGTATCTTACCAATTTCTGATTCTTAGAGGACCATATTTGACTTTCCTTTGAATATTATTCCCAGGGACCATTTATGTAATTTCCAGAAAATGCAGGGACTGAAGTTGCCAATTCTTCAAATCTTTTCCCAGGGACTAATCTTGCAATTTTGTGAATTCTTAAGGACTTCTAATGACTTTATGAGCTTTCTTTGATCATTTTGCTTCCCCGGCTCCGGCTTTTGACCTTTTTCCAATCTCGTGCTCGTTTTTGTCGGTTTCGGCTTTGTTTTTGTTCATTTTTCACATATCCGTACCTGCACATACACAAATACAAAAACACACATTCTCTTGGCATATTTGGTTAGTATTTGGTGTATTTGGTCTGATTTTGGTCTAAAAAGGATGTGTGAAAAAGCATACATCAAAATCCCCCAGACTAAGGTATTGCCGTGTCCTCACGCAATGTCATCACCTCACGCTTAAGAGATAAATAATTTCAAAACCTCTCTTTACTGACGTTGTAAAGTAGCAATGATGTTCAAAAAAGATATCAAAATCATTTATTCTCAAAAACGCTATGTTTTCCGATTTTCATGAATAACACTACAACTACTCTTTTTGTTCTTTTTCATTTTTATATATGTGACGGTTTACCTTGACTTTCATTATCAATTCTTATCTGTTGATAACTTTCAGGGTCAACGAGTAGAAACACTTCTCACAGAGAAGAGACCATAAGGATAAAAATCGTCATCCTTGATTTTTCACAAGCTCCCATAAGCGTAAAATCGAGATTAGTGTTTATCCACAAGTTAGGTGCTAACACTACCCACAAAAGTTAATTGTGTAATTACCTCTTGTTCCCAGTTCCTAAGTTTTGTATCTCAAGATTTTAATTTGTGAGAAATGAATTGCTTCATATTTTCTCGTTTTGATATTTGTTAGTCCGATAAGAGCACAAAATTTGAACGCTAAGTAGTTTCCAAACTTTCCCTTGAAAACCCCTGCATACAGAAATCGGGTCCACATGAAACGGAAGCTTTTTATTAGGGAAACCCCCGGAGTCGAAGTTTGGCATTTTTGCATAATTATAAGCACTTTAATAATACTTGGTCCTTAGTCCTTTATTTAAATTACAACAACGATTTGTAAGCCGCCAAGATGTAAGAGCTTTATTATGACTTTGGATTTATATCCGCTGCTTTTTATAGCTTTGGATTCCTCTGCCTTTTTATTTGGCTTTGGACTATTATTATTGATATTTATAATCATATGCCAAACCCCGAGTCCTACGGCCTTTACTAAGATCACAACATCGGCTGCGAACCGGCAAGATGCAATAGTCTATTTCACCGTAACACTGGCAGTACCCCTATGTGTACCAAACCCCCATATGCAGAGATTTTGTTGGGAACGAGAAAAAACTAAGTATTGCCCAAACCCCATACACTTAATTTAACCTAGAGATCTATTTTTATTGGTGTGCAATCTTGTAGGAACAAGGAGGCCACAAGTACATTTCGTGGGCTCTAAAGAGATCCAACTACTCCACGTTTAGCACGAAACTTCTAAATAAACTCTATCATTCCTTGATCTCCACAAATTTAAAATCCCAAGTAATGAGATCCGCGGATGCTTAGCCATAATCTTTTGATTATATTGGTTAAGGGAGACGAGCTAGGGCTCAACACGCCCGGTCAAGTCGAAACATTTATTTCTACTCTCGCCGGTAGGAAAGTCAAAACAAGGTGTCAAATCTTATTATTATATCATATATCATCCATCATCATTCATTTTTTTTATAAAGAGGTGACAAGAATTTAAAATTTTAGTGGAAAACGGAGTTGCGTAAGTTAACAGCTCAGACGAAGGTAACAGGTCAAATTGAATCGAAGATTCACCCCCAGACTAAAGTGAAACATTGTCCTTGATGAGTGTGTAAATACTCATCATTTATGTTACATTTAAACTGCAAAAACATATAAAACCACACAGGAATGCCTTAAAATACATAAAATTATCCCTGGATTGTGTTTTTATGCATAAGGATTGAAAACTGATGAAAAACAATACATTTCACATAATTTACAGTTTCAGTCCCTGAACTTTGAAAAATTGGCAAAACTAGTCCCTGGAAAATCAAAACTTGTACAAATATTATTAAAGGTCCTTGGGATTCATAAGTTGTAAGAAATAGTCCTTTAAAGTTTAAAATCACATATTTACAACTTTGGTCCCTCAACTTTGAAAAGTGTCATAAATGATCCCTGGGTTATTTAAAAAGTGATATTTATCAAATATAACCCTTATACTATTCATAAATGGCATATTTGGTCCTTGTGTTAACTTTGTATATTTGGCAGGTTTAACCCTTCAACTTTTCAGAAAATACAAAAATAGTCCTTGTGGTATTATAAACCTAAAACCAACCGGACCCCCATTTTTATTATAAACCCCAAACCAAACTAAGCCTAGTCCTAAATCCAGCCCACCCTTTTATATTTTTCTTGGGCCCAACCTTTCCCAACCCACCAAGCAAACCCAACGCACCCTTTTTAATAAAAACGGGGGTTGACCTCGTTGACCCCCTTCTTCCCCAATACCACCACCACTGTACCACCCCCTCACCCTCCTCTGCAAACCAAAAACACCATGGTATTTTCCTCCACCTCATCACCTCACCAACTGGCTACTACACCTCACACCCCCTCATCATTCAGCCCACACTACATTTAATGCATCCCCATCAATCTACACTTCACCTCACCCTCACATACCCTGTTTTCATGGATACTTTCCCAAAAACCCATGCCAAATTCCCAATTTGTCCCCTCCACCTCCACATGATTCCACAATTCTTTAATTGCCCTCAAACCACTCTTACAGCTCAAAAGCATTTTTGGCGCCAAAAATGCCACTTGTACGTTTATGATGAATTTGATGAATTCAAGGGCTAAGATGAAGTGGGAAAGATTCAGAGGTCGACAAGGAAGCTTTAGAGTCAATAAATATGAAGAATAGAGACAATGTAATATCTGTCTAGTGTAATTTATTTTTCCTTAGCTCGTACCTAGTCAATTAAAATTTCCAGCTTATGTTTCAGCTTTCAAGTACTTTAGTTATCTTTCTTAGTGTATTGTGAATCTTTTTCAATAATAAATTTCCAAGTTTTAGTACGAATTCAAGTCATTGCAATTTCAAGCTCAATTTCTCAAGCTTACTTTCATGTTGTTGTAGTTGAAATTAAGGACTAATTTAGATCATATAAGCTCCCAGAAAGCTTCTTAAAGCTTTTAGAAACTTTAAAACTCAGTCTAGGATCATAAATCAAAAATCACAAAAAAATATCATACAAGATAGATAAAAATCAAAAATGATAATGAAGATGGTGTACACAGCTGGAGCAGGGTGAATTTATGGATGGCCTTGGTTTAGAGCTCTGTGGAGAGCATTTAGGAGTGGTTAATTGTCCTTGGTTCTCAGTTTTTGCCTGGATTCAAGTTGTAAGCTAAATTTCTTGATTTTTGGCATTTACTGTTCTTGTTCTTAATTTAGTATAAAATCTCTTGTTTCATACTTAGTTGGTGTTTGTTAGTGGTATTGTATAATTAGATTGCCAGTTTGTTAATTAGAATTCTTATTTGCTAGTTGTAATTCTTAGGCAGTCATGATAGCATAATTGTGTTTCATAGGTTAAAGTTGTTTAGAACTCAGTACTTGTGCTCATTTAATCTTATTTCATCATAAACCAGTGTCTGGAATCAATCTCATGGTCTAATTTGTTGTTATACAACACTAATCCAAAAAACAGCCTTGCTAAGGTGTGTTTGGATCAAGCTGTTTCTGTGAGTTACTGCATGTTATTGTCCTTGATACTTGTTGCTGCATGTTTATTTAGTTCAATATAGCTCAGTTCAGTCATAATATTTAGGCCTTATTAGTGAAAAAGTCAAAATAGATCTTAATCTTCTCTATCTGTTAATCTGTTAGTGTAACTAGTTCCATATTCTCCATACTAGCTTAGAATCTGATAACCTAGCTTAATTTCACCATATTACAGCTTATTATAACATAATTAGTAAGTAAATTTAGATCAAAGCTCACTTAAGTCAACTTATTGGTTTAACTTAAAAAGTCAATTTGCAGCCTAACTGTTTTTTGAATAAAACTTAGAATTTTATTGTGAGCTTGATATTTGATAATAGGACTTGGGCTTCTGGATTCATAAAATCTTGTTGCTAATCTACATGTTACTATTTTTAATAAGTTTTATTAAAGTGGTTTAAGAGCTTAATCTGTGCTTGTTGTTAAGTGATTCTTCACAAGCCTCCCCTGTACACAGATTTGACACCCACTCTCACAAGCTTGCACAAGTTTGATTAGTGAGTATTAGCCTGAATATTTTGGATCTTTGTGATGCCCTTGTGGCTAGTTTCTTGACTAAGTGCTTATTTGTCCATAAACTACTTATCTGGATTGCTTATCTTGCTTAAACTTGTGCCTCAATATCAAACAACTCACTGAGCATTCAGTGAAATCATCAATATTCACAAGATAATCATAAGCTCATCACTGAGCTTTAGCTTGTGATCTTTGGCTTTTTAAGAATCTAAGCAACCCACCTATCAAGTTCAAGCTTCATTATTCACTCACAAGCCCTTTTGATAGGGCTGCTCACAACTTGAAGCTTGTCCATTCATCCAGCATACACTGGTGAACCAGTCAACCCACCCAACTTCATAAGCTCTTGTAGAGCTCACTAGTGGGTCCCACACCCCATAATTAGGTTTTTACAACCCCCCTCCTACCAGACTTGAACCCTTGACCTTTTGATTAACCTTTACACTAGTGGACCCCACCTTAAATTAGCTTGGAACTTTGTCCCAATTCTGCCTCTGAATTGAAATAAGCAAAGTGCTTATTTGTTGTTTATGGCTTATTGAACCTGCTTATTTGATATAATCTTGCTCAATATAGTTCATTTCACTAATAGGAACCAGAATTCACCTTGTAGACCCCACACAAGCTCAGTTGAGCTTATTTCTTAGCTAAGTCAACAAAAGTCAAACTGTTTTGGTAATAAGCTCTCTTAGTGCTTATTTTGTGTTCATAAATTATTTTCCTTTATTAAAGTTTCTTATTTTAAGTATTTTATTAGTTTTATAAAAGAAAAATCAGAAAAGAACAAACTTAATTATAGTGATAGCTTCTATTTAATAGAAATTATCTATTTAATTTTCTTTTTAGCTTATTTATAAGCACTTCTGCAATTTTATATTTTTATTAAATCTCTTATATATTAAAGTAATTTTATAAATTTTTCCAGAATTTTCCTTTGTCATCTAGTATTATTTAGAAGTAATATTAGTTAAATTTATAATTAATTAATAAATAAGAATTAAATAGCATAATTATATTTTATAAAGTACCACATAGTTTTTATAAATTTTATAGTTTTTATATAAGGTAAAACAATTTTATAAATTTTTCTAGGATTTATACTGTTCATTTTCTATTTTTAATAATATAATTAGTTTAATTGATAAATAATTAATAAATAGAATAATAATTAGTAAATTAGATTAAAAATACATAATATAAACTTTCTATAACTTTTTAGGAATCCTGTAATGGTTAATTAGATATATAAAATTTTTCATAATTATCTAAGTCTTTTTAGTATCTATAATAATTTAAATCAATATAATTAGTTAAATAATAATTAAATAATAATTAATTAATAAAAAAATAGATAAATAGTGTGAAAAATATATTTTTAGTTTTAAAATAAGTTTTATAATATTTTAGATTTTTAGAAATTTTAATTTTAATTTTCTAGACTTATTTTACATTTTCTTAATTATTAGTGAATTATTAAGTAATTAATAAATAGTTATTAAATAAAGATAATTAATTAAATAATTTAGTAATTATAAAATAAATATTTTAAATTTATTTAATTTGCATTTAAGCCCTTAAGGCTTATAAACTCCTACTATAGTTAAAGTTGTTTTTGTTTACGTTTAATTATTAAACGTTTACGTTTTCTAGTCCCTTTTTCACTTGTACTTATCTGATTTCACGTAGTGGTTGATATAGCTTATTAAAGCTATTCACTCTTATTTTTCAGTAGTACAATCACTTAAACCCTTTTCCTGTTAAATTCACCTGATCTCTAAGTCGTTTTATTTCAGATTTTACATCTCGTTGGGATCTAACGATCCAGGGAAACACTAAACTCACCGGAGTATTGGCCTAAGCCTGTCTGACTTGTTGACCATAACTTGGTTGATATTATCTGACTGTTTCACGCCAATCAAAATTTGGCGCCGCTGCCGGGAAGGTGTGCTGCGTATTACGACTTTTTGAAATATCTGTGAGTTTGAATTTTCACACTTTGTTATATATTATCTTTTTGTTTATATTTCTTTTCTATTTCTATTTTTAGTTTCCCGTCACTCTAAGGATTCTTAGAGTCGTCTCTAGTGCATGCGCACTCGTTCTTCTAGGTCAACAAGCCCTTTACGTGAGCTTGTCAGAATTCCTCGAAGACGCCGTAGACGTTCTGCCCCAACAGCCGTATCTGAGGAACGTGTTGTTTAACCTAAGAAAGTTATCATGGCGGATGACCGTCCGATGAATAAGCTTCTCCAAGCACCCATTGAGGGTTACGGAGACACTATTGCAGTCCCAGCCATTGTGGCTGAATACTTTGAGCTCAAAACCGGGTTACTAAATCTAGTAACCTCAAGCCAATTTTATGGTTTTGACAGGGATGATCCTTATGCTCATATTCGATGGTTTAACAAGATTACTTCTACCATCAAATACAAGAACGTCCCTTCCGAAGCAGTCAAACTTCTTCTTTTCCCATTTTCTCTTGAGGGAGCAGCCCGGATTTGGCTGAAAAAACAACCTCCTCGCTCAATAACGTCATGGGAAGATTTAGTTACCAAATTTGTAAACGAATTTTTTCCCCCGTCCAAAACGACAAGTCTTAAAAATGAAATCATCAAATTTACTCAAAGGTTTGATGAATCGTTTGGTGACGCATGGGATCGTTTCAAAGAATTGCTTCGTCGATGTCCTCATCATGGTTTCACTGAATTAATGCAAATTGACACGTTTTATAATGGTGTGAGTCAATCTGACCAAGATTCTCTCAATGCCTCCGTGGGAGGTAATTTTTTGAGCAAAACCACAAAAGAAGCTTTAGAAATCATTGAAAATAAGTCCAAAGTCCGCACTACACGCACAAAGCCATATAACTCCCAAGTGAGTGCTGGTCCTTCTACTTCATCACCCGTGAGTACTTCTAGCACTGATGCTAAGATAGATAAACTCACGGACGCCATTCAAGCTTTGGTTCTCTCAAACCAGAAAAAAGTCACTTTCACACAAAACCCTTCACATGCTGAAGTAAAAAAAGTGGAAGTTTGTGTCACTTGTGGTGGCCCACATGCTTACTACAATTGTACTGCCACCGATGGTAGTCCTTTTGAAGCCAATGCCCTAGCCGGTACTACAAATCAGGGAGGTAATCAATACCGTCCTCAAATTGAATCAAGTTACCGTGCTAACACACATATGGGACCACCCGGGTTTAATCCAAACCCAAATTTGCAAAACCGAAACCAGAACCAACCACGAATGAACCAAGGTTATCAAAACCAAGGGAATTTCAATCCTGGACAGAATCAAGGTTTCCACAATCAAGGAAACTTTAACAGAAACAATTTCAACCCCGGAAATCATTTTCAGGGAAATGGTAACCCAAATCAGGGAAATTTTCAGCCACAACAAGGTTATAATCAAAATAACCGTGTCCAAAATTTCCCTAACCAAACACAAGCCATTCTCCCAGCTCCACAATCATCATCTGATGAGTTGTTGAAGCAGTTCATGAAAACTCAAGAAGAGACAAACAGGTTGTTGGTCAGCCAGATTTCTGAAATTAAGAAATCTTTAAATGAACGACCCTCGGGCTCTGGAAAACTTCCGAGCAACACGATCGCAAACCCGAGGGGCTATACAAAGGCGATCACGACCAGGAGCGGAGTTTCATATGATGGACCCACTGTTCCCACTACCCCTTCTTCTTCTTCTTCTCCCAAGGTAGTGGAAAATAACGTCGAGGTAAATAAGGACGAAGTACTTCCTACTCATAAGGGAGGTACCCAAGACGTCCCACCTCATGTTGTCCCGAAACCCAAACCAAAACCTAGAGTTGTTTTTGAACCCAATGATATTCTAGTTGAAACATCAAAGTCTAAACCTTCTACCTCCTCTATTCCTTACCCTTCACGCTTGAGTAAGCAAAAGCTCCGTGAAAAAGCTAGTCACCAGATGGATAAATTCTTTCAAATCTTCCAAGATTTGCATTTTGACATTAGCTTTGCGGATGCTATTATTCTGATGCCCAAATTTGCATCGACAATCAAACACTTGTTAAGCAACAAGGAGAAACTGTTTGAAATGGCAAAGACTCCCTTGAATGAGAACTGCTCAGCAGTTCTTTTAAAGAAGCTTCCCGAGAGCTGGGAGATCCTGGAAAATTTCTAATACCATGTGTATTTCCGGGAATGGTTGATTGCTATGCCTTAGCCGATCTTGGTGCAAGTATCAACCTAATGCCATACTCAGTTTGGAAGAAACTTTCTCTTCCTGATCTTACTCCTACCTGCATGACTTTTGAGCTTGCAGACCGATCGATATCTCGTCCTCTCGGCATTTCCGAGGACGTGTTTGTGAAGGTAGGAGAATTTCATCTCCCCGCTGACTTTGTAGTGGTTGATTTCGATGCCGATCAAAGGGTCCCTCTCATTGTTGGGAGGGTTTTCTTAGAACGGGCCGTGCTCTTATCGATGTATTTGAGCAAGAAATCACTCTGCGTGTGGGTAATGAAGCTGTTACATTTAACCTCGATCAAACCTCGAAGTACTCCTCCAATTATGATTCTGAAGCAGTTAATCAAATAGATATCATCGACATTGCTTCGGAGGAGTATTCTCAAGAGTTTCTTGGTTATTCTCATAATTCTGTGAGTCGGGATGCCACTCCATCATCTGAACCTATCATTTCCGACTCTTCCCCTTCTCTCACTCCGTTTGAGGGAAGTGATTTCCTTTTGGAAGAGGTCGAGGCTTTTCTCAAAAGTGATTCAGTTCCATCGGGAATTGATAACACTGAGATTGATCTGGAGGGAGATATTCTTCTCCTTGAGAGATTGATAAATCAAGACAATTCTCCTCCACTCCCTCCCGTACAACTTCATAATCAGGAAATCAAATATGTTGAGGAAACTGATGATTTTCCTGAGGTCGAACTCAAGGACTTACCTCCTCATCTTGAATATGCATTCTTGGAGGGTGATGATAAATTACCCGTCATTATTGCTAAAGGTTTAAGTGTTGAGGAGAAGATTGCTCTCATAAAGGTCTTGAAGTCAAACAAGCAAGCAATTGCTTGGAAACTCTCCGATATTAAGGGTATTAACCCAGATTTTTGTACACACAAAATCTTGATGGAGGATGACTTCAAGCCTGCAGTGCAACATCAAAGAAGGGTGAATCCAAAAATCCATGATGTGATTAAACAAGAGGTTCTTAAACTTCTTGATGCAGGATTGATTTACCCTATCTCTGACAGTCCATGGGTTAGTCCCATTCATTGCGTCCCAAAAAAGGGTGGCATTACTGTTGTCACTAATGAGGAAAATGAGTTGATTCCAACTCGGCTGGTTACCGGATGGCGTGTTTGCATTGACTATCGTAAGTTAAATGACGCCACCCGCAAAGACCACTTTCCGCTGCCCTTTATGGACCAGATGCTTGAGAGATTAGCTGGAAACGAGTACTATTGTTTCCTTGATGGTTTCTCAGGATACTTTCAAATCCCCATTGATCCATCAGATCAAGAAAAGACTACCTTTACATGCCCTTATGGAACCTTTGCTTATAAACGTATGCCTTTTGGCTTATGTAATGCTCCAGGTACGTTCCAGAGGTGCATGATGGCCATATTTACCGACATGATCGGTAAAACCATGGAGGTCTTTATGGATGACTTTTCGGTCATTGGGGATTCATTCCAAACATGTCTCACCAATTTAGAAAAAATGTTAAAAAGGTGTAAAGACACCAATCTATGTCTAAATTGGAAAAAGAGTCACTTTATGGTCAAAGAGGGCATTGTCCTCGGCCATAAGATTTCCAAGAATGGGATTGAGGTTGACAGAGCTAAGATTGATGTCATTGCAAAACTGCCTCACCCTACTACCGTCAAAGGTATTAGGAGTTTCTTGGGTCATGCCAGTTTCTATCGTCGATTTATACAAGATTTTTCTAAAATCTCACGGCCTATGACTCATCTCCTTGAAAAGGATACTCCTTTTATCTTCTCACCAGAGTGCATCGAAGCTTTTGAAACATTAAAGAAAAAGCTTATTGAGGCACCCATTCTTATTGCCCCCGACTGGGATTTACCCTTCGAGCTTATGTGCGATGCAAGTGATTTTGCTATCGGTGCAGTCTTGGGGCAACGCCAAACGAAACACTTTCAGCCTATCCACTACGCAAGCAAAACTATGAACAAAGCTCAAACTCATTACACCACTACAGAAAAAGAATTATTAGCTGTGGTGTATGCTTTTGAGAAATTTTGGACATACTTAATCTTGACTAAAAGCGTAGTGTATACGGATCATTCGGCTCTTAAATATCTATTTGCAAAACAAGATGCAAAGCCGAGATTGCTCCGTTGGGTTCTCCTCCTCCAGGAATTTGATATCATTATTCGTGATAAAAAAGGAGCTGAGAACCTGGCTGCTGATCATTTGTCCCGATTAGAGAACCCTCATCAAGATGTGTATGAGAAAAAGGAAATAAATGAAACATTTCCTCTCGAAACACTCAATGCGGTTGCTTTTCGCGGAGATTCTACTACCCCATGGTTTGCCGACTTCGCAAACTATCATGCGGGTAATTTTGTTGTGAAAGGGATGTCAACCCAACAGAAGAATAAATTCCTTAAGGATGTAAATCATTACTTCTGGGATGACCCCTACTTATTCAAAATCTGTGCGGATCAAGTCATCCGACGGTGTGTATATGGACAGGAAGCTACTGAAATTCTTAAGGCTTGCCATGCTGGACCCACTGGGGGACATCATAGTCCCAATTACACCGCCAAAAAGGTGTTTGATTCCGGATTCTTTTGGCCCACAATTTATAAAGATGCCCAGGATCTCATTAAAACCTGTGACGCTTGTCAGCGTCATGGAAACATTTCACAAAGAAATGAGATGCCACAAAATGCTATTCAAGTATGTGAAATATTTGATATCTGGGACATTGACTTTATGGGGCCATTTCCATCATCTAGAGGAAACAAGTACATACTTGTGGCTGTTGATTATTTATCAAAGTGGGTTGAAGCGAAAGCTTTACCCATAAATGATGCCCGAGTTGTAGTGAAATTCCTTAAATCTCTTTTTGCCCGTTTTGGAACTCCATGTGCTATCATAAGTGATCGTGGTACGCATTTCTGCAATGACAAATTTGATAAAGTCATGCAAAAGTATGGTGTAACCCACCGTCTTTCTACCGCGTATCACCCACAAACAAGTGGGCAAGTTGAGGTTTCAAATCGTGGTATCAAAAGGATACTTGAGAGGACTGTTGGTGAAAACCGTGCTGCCTGGTCGGATAAATTAGATGACGCACTATGGGCTTTTCGTACAGCCTATAAAACACCCATTGGGTGTACACCTTATAAGCTTGTGTACGGAAAGACATGTCATCTACCGATGGAACTTGAGCACAAAGCCTACTGGGCATTGAAACATGCCAACTTTGACCTCAAAACTGCGGGTGATCACAGAAAAGTTCAAATGAATGAATTAAATGAACTACGTGATCAGGCTTACGAGAACTCTTTAATCTATAAAGAAAAAACAAAGAGAATACATGACTCAAAAATAAAGAACCGCGTTTTTAACGTTGGTGATCTAGTGCTTCTCTTTAACTCTAGATTAAAAAATTTTTCGGGTAAATTAAAAACCCGTTGGACTGGTCCATTTACTATCACTAAGGTTTATCCATATGGTACCGTTGAGTTATCTCAAAATGACGGTCCATGTTTTAAAGTAAATGGTCATCGTGTGAAACACTACTTTGGAGAGGACATCCCAAACATGGTTGTCCCGGATCTCCAAACTTTCCCCAAGGACAATTAAATTCGGGGTCGAGTCAAGCTAGCGACTCGGTAAACAAAAACAGTAGCTTCCTCAAGGACAAATCAATTCGAGGTCGAGTCAAGCTAGCGACTCGGTAATCAAAAACAGTAGCAATATGGGTTTTCACTCATATTTCTGATTTCTTTCTCTTTTCTACCACCCTAGTGTGGGGGAGATGCCCCACATGTTGTATATATGTATATATCTTCAAAAAAAAAAAAAAAAGTCAAAACAAAAGAAAAAAGTGAGTTTGTATGTAAATAGCATAAAATAAAGGTTATTAATATTTCCTTCTTACGTTCTAAGTATCGGTTTAACACCCGGTGTTTTGAATATTGAGGGCAATATTCATTTCTAAGTGTGGGGGGGGGGGATTCTCACGAATTCAAACACATGTTCCATCAAGCACCCTCATTTGATCAAAATTTAAAGTTTTTTCACACTTAGAAATGCAATAAATGGTTATCAGTCCGCCATGTCTAACCCACATAAGGATTGGCTAATCCAGGAGCAAACGGCTCTTGGTAAAGATATCTCAAAACCGTTGATGGCTTGCAATTTGCCAAAAATTGTATGGTTCCTCAACTCCCCATATCCCATAAAGCGAATGTGATGAGGCGAAAAATGATCCGTTTTTAGGGGGTCATTTAAGCCCGAATCCGAATTTATTTGATCAAATATTGCCCTAAATCGTTCCTTTTGTGATTTTAGGTGTTTGGAGAGTGAATTCTGGAAAAGAGGCTATTTTGGACGTTTTTGGAGCATAAAGTGAAGAAAACGACAAAGTACCAAAAATCCAAGCTGGAAATACAAGGTGACGGCGTCAAGGGTTTTCTCTTGACGGCGTCAGACATGAAGAATAATTTACCGTAGCTGGTGACGGCGTCAGATGGAGTTATGACGGCGTCAAAGTGGCCAAGATTAATTTACCGAAGGTGGTGACGGCGTCACATAGGCCGTCACGATTGGATCTAGGGCGTCCGAGGAAGTGTATGGCGGCGAGTTGACGGCGTCAGATTTTACTCTTGACGCCGTCAGGACGATTTTCCTATATATAGTTTTCTAGTTTTTTCATTAAAAGAAAGAGAAGTTTTGGTGAAACCCTAAAGACGATTTTGGTGCCTCTTTTACAGGTTTTTCAAGGGTTCCAAACCCTTGAGACCTTGCATTGTAATTGAGATAAGTATACTCTTAATTCAATCAATATGTCTATGTGTTGGCTGTTTATCTTTTGTTCTTATCTTAATTCTACTATGCTAGGCTAGATCTCTCTTGTGTTTGCTTAGATCTAATGAAACCTAGATGTTGATTATGTGTTGATTGCTTGTCTATTCTTGTTTTGAATGAATGATTTTATATGTTAGGCTTAAGAAAACTGGCAGATCTCCAAATGGTAACATGCTTGAACGTCTTAAGAAACATGAACCGAGGCGTACTAGGTCTTTATTGGTTGTATTTAATGCATGAGCCACTGTTTACAATCCCTATAGTTGTGCTGGGTCATGGTGTAGGAGGAGATAAGAGCTCATAGAGTTGGGGAGTTATGTATGCCACTCCACGAATGGTATTAAGGAATACAACCCGTCATTCATACAAGTGTAACAAGTAATTAACATGTAAAAGATATCTAGGGAGTAATGAAGTCTAAGTAAACACAATTTCTCCAATTACTGCTCACAACCTTAGTTTAATATTAGTTTAATTTTATTTTCATTAGTTTAATTAGTTACAAAGTAGTTTTTGGGTTAGTTGAATAACAACTAATTCCGCCCACTCCTTCAAAACCCGAGATTTTAATTGCTTTCATAAAATATAAAAACACAAAAATAATCATCTTTCATCTCTAGAACTTTTAATTAGGTTTTCTAATCCTAGCGACACTATTCCTAAGCTGAACGATCAATCCCCCGGTACTTGTCACTATACTATACTGCAACGATCAGGTACACTGCCTGGTGGGGGTTGTAAGCCTCGCGAGATCCCTCGAGAGGTAAAGCAAGGTGCGATTCCCACGCATCAAGTTTTTGGCGCCGCTGCCGGGGAATAGTTATTGTCTAGGTTAGGATTTCTTTTTATTAGGTCTACTTGCTAGATTCCTTTCTAGTAAGATTTTTTTTTTTTAGGTCTTCTTTAGTCTATCTTATTTCTTCGTGCCTTTGTTTGTAACTCTTCACCATTCACCATCATGGCAACCAACGAATTCTCCAACCTTAGGATCACTAGAAGTCGTAGCACCACTAAAGACCTCGTCTTGCCTTATGCAGAACCCGAAAGAGAAATGTGTAAGTTAAGACGAACTCACTCAACACCTGAACCATCCAGCATTGCTATCGACTTTGATGCACCTCTCTCTGAAGAAAATTCAGAAAATCACATCACAACCCTGAGCTCCCACAATGAGACGAATACTCCTATAATACCTCCTCCTAAGCGTCTCAAGGATTACTCTTCCCCAACTCCTCGTGGGTTTTCCAATGCCATTGTTTATCCAAACGAACACACCAACGAGGTCTTGCATGCGAATGATATTTGGCTTGTCAAAAGTGTGTGTAAGTTCCACGGACTTGATGAGGAAAATCCGATCCAACACATCAAGGACTTCCTAAAAATAGTGGATACCATCCATACGGGTGGGACTACTAGAAACACATCCCGACTGCGATTCTTCCCTTTTACCTTATACGGAAAAGCCCAAGAATGGTATAACAAACTCCCTTCCGGATCTATTTTCACATGGGAGCAACTCATATCCAAGTTCTATGAGAAGTTCTTTCCACCTGGAAAAACCTCAGCATTCAGGGATAGGATCCTTCGTTTCCGAAAGGAGAAGGATGAACCCTTCCATAAAGCGTGGACTAGATTCAAAGATTTAATAAGACAAGTTCCACATCATGGCATTGAACTTTGGCTCTTGGTCCAAATCTTTTACGAAAATATCTCCTCTAATGACCGGAACGGAATCAACCAATCTAGGAAAGGAAGATTGGCCAATCTTAGTGCCGAGGAAGGATGGGACAGGATTGAAGAATATGCCCAAGACCTGGATGACACTTGGGATGAACCTGAGTCGACTATCGGCATTTCTGAAACCACCTCGGATCGATTGAGCAAAGTTCACAAAAGAATGGATTGCCTTGCTGGATCACAACCACCTAAAATGCTGTCTAATCCTTACTTGATCTGCGATTACTGTGGAGGTCCGCATGAGGTGGAGGAATGCGGAGGAGCAGCCACAACTGAACATGCATGCTTGTCAGGAGGAGACATTTATGCTGATCCCTCCCTTTTGCCTTTCTACCAAAATGATGATTATACCCTTTGGAGAAATCTGGTAAGGAAAAGAGAAGGGGAGGGAGGCCCTGAATTCAAGATCAGGAGCAATTTCGAAGATGACCTTGGTCACTTCACTCAAGAAAAAGACTTGCAAATGAAAGGGCTTAATGAGCTTTTCGACGAACAGCAGGAGGATGTCGGAGAATTCTTCAGCAAGCTTAACTCAGCCCTAGATAACCTCCAACCACCGTCAGAAAGAGGAAAAGATCCCATGCTCGCGATAACCACACGGGCCGGAACGACAACCAAGGACCCTCCTTACCCAAATTCGTCCCCAATCACACTCAATTCAGACAAACCTGGGGAGGAGGAGCAGGATGTCGTCATTGGCACCCCGGACCAACCACCAGTAACAACCCCCTCCCCATCAGCCCTTCCTAACCCACCTGTGAGAATTCCATACCCATCCCGACTAAGGAACCAAAAAACGGAGAATGATAACAAGAGGTTCTTGTCATACCTAAAAGACTCGGTTGTCACCATACCTCTCCTGGATGCTTGCTATCACATGCCAAAGTATAGCACATATTTCAAAAAATTGCTCGCTAACAGGAAGAAGCTCGAGGGTCTTGTAACCCTAGGGGAAGAATGCTCAGTGGTGACCCATAAAGGGCTACCAAAGAAGGTAGACGATCCGGGCAACTTCACCTTGCCATGCTCTATAGGTCCTCTATCAATCAAGAATGCTCTTGCCGATTTGGGAGCAAGTATCAACCTCATGCCTCTCTCTATGTTCCGTAAACTAGGATATTCCGGATTGAAGCCTACCCGTATGAACATCCAACTAGCCGATAGATCAGTCAAATACCCCGAAGGGATATGTGAGAACGTGCTAGTCAAGGTTGGGAAATTCAAATTCCCTGTCGACTTCGTAATCCTGGATATGGAGGAGGACGACGTGGTACCTATCATTTTAGGTAGACCATTTCTTGCTACCGCTCGTGCAGTCATCGATGTCTACGATGGCAAATTGACCTTACGAGTAGGAGACGATAGCACAACCTTCGACATTAAGGATTCTATGGACCTCTCCCTCGAAGCATCCAACCGGCTCTACTTTATCGGGGAAGTAGATGAGCTCACAGATATCATTGATGAATGCATCGATGAACAAATCGATGAAGGCTGGCTACGGGACGAGAGTTTTCTTCCTTTGCTGGAGGTGGAAAAGACGGAGGAAGTTAATGAAGTCTCCTTCTACCCCAGACAAGAGACAACGGAGCATCTCGAGCTCCGAAAGCCCGAGAACAAGCTAAAACCTTCTATTATCGAGCCCCCTGACGTTGATCTTAAAGAACTCCCTAATCATTTGGAGTATGCCTTTCTTCAGGGAGAAAACCAACTCCCGGTAATCATAAATTCTTCCTTGGAAAAAGAACAAAAAGTTAAACTCTTAGAGGTCCTGAAGAAATACAAGGGGGTACTCGCATGGAGTGTGGCCGACATTAAGGGGATTGACTCCACTTTTTGCACACATAAGATTCTTATGGAGGAAGATTATAAACCCACTGTGCAACCCCAGAGGCGAGTTAACCCTAACATTAAGGAGGTAGTGAAGAAGGAAGTTATCAAACTTTTGGATGCAGGACTGATTTACCCGATCTCGGATAGCCCATGGGTTAGTCCTGTGCAGGTTGTACCTAAAAAGGGTGGAATGACTGTAGTAAAAAATGACAAGGGTGAGATGGTGCCACAGAGGACTGTCACTGGATGGCGGGTATGCATTGACTATCGAAAGCTCAACGATGCCACGAGGAAAGATCACTTTCCCTTACCATTCATTGATCAGATGTTAGAAAGATTATCTGGACACGAGTACTATTGCTTCTTAGATGGATTCTCTGGATATTTTCAAATCCCCATAGCACCTGAGGACCAAGAAAAGACCACGTTTACTTGCCCCTATGGAACGTTTGCCTACAAACGGATGCCTTTTGGGCTATGTAATGCCCCCGCCACTTTCCAACGTTGCATGACCGCAATCTTTCACGAACTCATGGAAGACAGCATGGAAGTATTCATGGATGACTTTTCAGTCTTCGGGAACTCCTTCGACCGCTGTCTTGCTAATTTAGAAAAGATGCTTAAACGTTGCGAGGAAACCAACTTGGTGTTGAACTGGGAAAAGTGTCATTTCATGGTAAAGGAAGGGATTGTGTTGGGCCATAAGATTTCAGGGAGTGGGATAGAGGTGGACCAAGCTAAGGTTGAAGCTATATCTAAGTTACCATACCCCACAACTGTTAAGGCAATACGCAGCTTTTTGGGGCACGCCGGATTTTATCGGAGATTCATCAAAGACTTCTCCAAAATTGCCCGGCCAATGACTCAATTGCTTGTGAAGGATGCTCCATTCGATTTTTCCCAAGAATGCAAGGATGCTTTCGACCTCCTAAAAAGGGAACTCACTCAAGCTCCAATCATGATCACACCCAACGGGAGTTACCATTTGAAATAATGTGTGACGCTAGCGACTTCGCTGTCGGGGCTGTATTAGGTCAGCGACGTGACAAGCTTTTCCAACCTATTTACTATGCTAGCAAAACCATGAATCCCGCCCAAGAGAACTACTCCACCACCGAAAAAGAATTATTAGCCGTAGTGTTTGCATTCGACAAATTCCGACAATATCTTGTCCTTTCAAAGACAGTCGTCTTCAGTGACCACTCAGCTCTTAGATATCTGTTTGCGAAACAGGACGCCAAGCCACGACTAATTCGGTGGATCTTGTTGCTACAAGAATTTGATGTTGAGATTCGCGATAAGAGGGGGGCAGAAAATCTAGCCGCCGATCATCTATCTCGCCTGGAAAACCCCTTGGAAAAACACGATAGAAGTGAAATTAAGGATTCGTTTCCCGACGAACAACTGATGTCTATCCTTGATTCGGAACCATGGTACGCCGACTTCGCCAATTACTTCGCAAGTAGATGTAGACTTGTTCCTGAACACCTGACCAAATACGAAAGGAAGAGGTTCTTTTCCCAGCTGAAATATTACTTCTGGGATGAACCATTTTTATTCCGAAGGTGTCCTGACCACATTATAAGGCGTTGTGTTTCGGAGAATGAGGCAGTGAAGATCATGAGGGAATGTCACTCCGGTCCCTCTGGAGGGCATCATGGGATAAATGTTACTGCTCGAAAGATTCTCGATGCAGGATTCTATTGGCCCACAATTTTCCGTGATGTAAAAGATATGGTACAAGCGTGTGATGCATGTCAACGGGCTGGAAATATATCACATAGGGATGAGGCACCTCAGAACTTTATACAAGTTTGTGAGGTATTCGATGTTTGGGGGATTGACTTTATGGGACCCTTTCCATCCTCAGGAGGAAACGAGTACATCTTGGTCGCCATTGACTATGTTTCGAAATGGGTTGAAGCACAAGCCCTTAGGACTAATGATGCTAGAGTGGTCATTCATTTCCTAAAAAAGCTTTTCGCAAGATTCGGGATTCCGATGGCTCTCATCAGTGATAGGGGGACACATTTTTGCAACGCGCAAATGGAAAAGGTCATGAAGAGGTATGGAGTACCCCACCGATTCTCCACCGCCTATCATCCACAGACCAATGGCCAAGTCGAAAACACCAATAGAGCTATTAAAAGAATACTTGAAAAAACGGTTAGTCAAAACAGAAAGGACTGGTCATTCAAACTCGACGAAGCCTTATGGGCATTCCGAACTGCTTACAAAACACCTATTGGAACGACCCCGTTCCGCATGGTGTATGGTAAGGCATGTCACTTACCGGTAGAATTAGAACACAAGGCTTATTGGGCGCTTAAGGCATGCAACTTAGATTACACAACTGCGGGGAACCATAGGTTTTTGCAATTACACGAGCTTGATGAACTTAGATTAGAAGCCTACGAATCCTCCATCACATATAAAGAGAGAGCTAAAAGATGGCATGATCAAAGAATTAAGAAACCCAAAGAATTTTCAGAAGGAGACAAGGTCCTATTATACAATTCTCGGTTGCGATTATTTCCGGGAAAACTTAAGTCTAGATGGTATGGGCCGTTCACGGTGAAGAATTCCTCTAAATTTGGAGCTGTAGTGTTAGTTGATGACGAGGGTAGGGAATTCACGGTTAACATACAACGTGTAAAATATTACCAAGAAAATAACAATGAAATGATTAATGAGGAGGATGTGATGTTTGATGATGAAATCACGTAGTAACCCATGACTTTGAGTCTAGCTACAAGACTCGTAAATAAAGAAAAGCGCTTCTTGGGAGGCAACCCATGTTTTGTGTGATTTTATTTGTTTGATTGTTATTTGCTTCCGTATGCATGTTTTATTTTTATTGTTGGTTGATCATGTTTCTCAATTAAAATGTGAAATACTTTATTATGTTGTTTAGCCTAGTCTTAACTCCAACCTAAAGGTATTTTTGCAAAAGATAAGTGTAAGGGGAAACCCCAAATATGTTTTTAAGAAACAAACTGATCATGACTCTCCACAATATTTAATGAACATGTATATTCGTAATTGTTAGAGTCAAATGCTTGTATTGAGTCATAATGAAGTTTTGCAGGATTTTCCAGGAAGTAGGACAAAGTTTTTCCAGAAATTTTCCGGAAACTTAACATAAAGATTTCTGCAGGTCCATTCTGACGGCGTCAGGCAATTGCTCTTGACGGCGTCAGGAGTTAAAAATCTGGAAATTTTACCGGTTTTGTTTTTCTAACGGAGTCTTATGGTTTTTGTGAATTATTAAGTTTTATAATCTCCAGGAAATCTGCAAACTTCATTCCACAAGCATTATATCTTACTTTGTTTTCTAGGATTTAGTAACTTATATAGGATGCCGCCGATTTTACGCGAGGTTGCCTTGTCTACTTTTGTCAGGATTTATAGGTTATTTGTGACAAGAAGATGATTTATATTCTGGAAGGGAAGCTTTGATTGTTCATTTTCTTGGAAGAAGATTTAACCTGGCCAACCTAAAATCCATACCGAGCGAATCAGGGGAGTATTTGATTTCATTCTCTTTACTTTTTAACTTTTACATTCTTTACTTGAACATTGAGGACAATGTTCATCTTAAGTGTAAGGGGAGGGTAAAAAGATGATACCTTACATATGCACTTTCGCTTGAGTTTGTTTTGTTTGATAGTAGATGAGTAATAAAACTATGAGAAATACTTGTTAGTGTAATTTTAGCGCCAAATTTAAAATTTTTTACAACATTTAGGAGTGAAACTTTAGCCATAGCAAGCGTCTCATGGGTAGGAGGTTGTATGACTAGCACATAACCGTATATTCAGAAAAATTTTCCACCCAAAAATGTGAGGTTCGCCTTTAGATTTGATAGGAAAAGCATTCATTATTAGTGCTTATGAGTGTACCGGTAGCATTTAGATTCTAGAACTTGCGTTAGTGATGCATCCCGAGACCGCTAGTGAGACTACATTCGTGTGGTAGGATTTACTACATGATAAGAGGCATTAGGATCACCCTTGTGTTAAACCCGTATTATAATTACTTGACCATTTAAGTCATATTACTTGACTAGTTAAGTCAACTAAATTTTCCCACACCCTTAGCGTTGTACTCATTTTTAGTACACGATACCCCTAGTACACCCCTCCGAGCCTATCTTTTCGTTTCTAACTTTAAGCATTTTACTTAAAGGAAGAATTTGTTACACCCCACTTAATTGTACAACCAAATCGCCTTAGCCTTCCGTGTATGCGCTCATTTTTAGTGCATTATTGTTATTTGTTAAACCCTAAGTTAACTTTCTAATTGATTACATGGTTGCTAAGTCGAGTCATATCCTTGTACATATTGTTTTGGGACGATTGGGACTCATGGGTAAGTACTTATTTTATGGAGTAATGGGGAAGAACATCATTTATTACCCCCATATGTACGTTAATTTTAAAAGTGCTCCAAGTGTTTTGATTTTCTTGATTCGAGTCATTAGATTAGTTTAATGTAAAGTATGTAAAGATTCAAGTGTAAGGGGAATTCTCATCCCCTATGATGTATTATTTTGGATGGTAGGGTAAGAGTGTATGCAAAAAAAAAAAAAAAAAAAAAAAAAAAAAAAAAAAAAAAAAAAAAATCGAAAAAAAAATAAATAGAAAAAAACAAGAAAAAAAAAATAGAAAAGAAGAAGAGAAAAAAAAACATACGGACTACCATCCCGTTTTTATTTTTATGTTCATTTTATGTTATTTTTCATTTATTAGCTTAAGTCGAGTCTAGTCTTGGCTTAGCAACGCCATCTTGTACATGTAATTTACTAAGATTGTTAACTCGCCACCAGTAAAATTCCCTTTATCCAACAAAACCGTGTAATTCATATCCCTACACCTAACGTTATAACCCTTTTTAAAAGACCTCTTTGATAGTTTATCCTAGGTGCTTACGCCATGTGGTGGAGGTTTGATCCTTTCCCAAGCCTATGGTAATCTATTTTGTTATGACAGGTAGTGAGAGATATCTTCCATTTCCATAATGTTATATTACTTTATTACACCCGAGAGATGTGAGTATCTAAACACTATTTGTGAGGTGCTTGTGTATGACCTCCGTGCTTGTCTATTGGTCTTTAGTGGAACGATTATTTGTTGTAATTACTTTTATATTAGTGTTAAATGACCCCTAACTTGTCTTTTGAGTAGAATAAAAGCTCATTTGCTTGAGGACAAGCAAATCTCAAGTGTAAGGGTATATGATGAGGCGAAAAATGATCCGTTTTTAGGGGGTCATTTAAGCCCGAATCCGAATTTATTTGATCAAATATTGCCCTAAATCGTTCCTTTTGTGATTTTAGGTGTTTGGAGAGTGAATTCTGGAAAAGAGGCTATTTTGGACGTTTTTGGAGCATAAAGTGAAGAAAACGACAAAGTACCAAAAATCCAAGCTGGAAATACAAGGTGACGGCGTCAAGGGTTTTCTCTTGACGGCGTCAGACATGAAGAATAATTTACCGTAGCTGGTGACGGCGTCAGATGGAGTTATGACGGCGTCAAAGTGGCCAAGATTAATTTACCGAAGGTGGTGACGGCGTCACATAGGCCGTCACGATTGGATCTAGGGCGTCCGAGGAAGTGTATGGCGGCGAGTTGACGGCGTCAGATTTTACTCTTGACGCCGTCAGGACGATTTTCCTATATATAGTTTTCTAGTTTTTTCATTAAAAGAAAGAGAAGTTTTGGTGAAACCCTAAAGACGATTTTGGTGCATCTTTTACAGGTTTTTCAAGGGTTCCAAACCCTTGAGACCTTGCATTGTAATTGAGATAAGTATACTCTTAATTCAATCAATATGTCTATGTGTTGGTTGTTTATCTTTTGTTCTTATCTTAATTCTACTATGCTAGGCTAGATCTCTCTTGTGTTTGCTTAGATCTAATGAAACCTAGATGTTGATTATGTGTTGATTGCTTGTCTATTCTTGTTTTGAATGAATGATTTTATATGTTAGGCTTAAGAAAATGGCAGATCTCCAAATGGTAACATGCTTGAACGTCTTAAGAAACATGAACCGAGGCGTACTAGGTCTTTATTGGTTGTATTTAATGCATGAGCCACTGTTTACAATCCCTATAGTTGTGCTGGGTCATGGTGTAGGAGGAGATAAGAGCTCATAGAGTTGGGGAGTTATGTATGCCACTCCACGAATGGTATTAAGGAATACAACTCGTCATTCATACAAGTGTAACAAGTAATTAACATGTAAAAGATATCTAGGGAGTAATGAAGTCTAAGTAAACACAATTTCTCCAATTACTGCTCACAACCTTAGTTTAATATTAGTTTAATTTTATTTTCATTAGTTTAATTAGTTACAAAGTAGTTTTTGGGTTAGTTGAATAACAACTAATTCCGCCCACTCCTTCAAAACCCGAGATTTTAATTGCTTTCATAAAATATAAAAACACAAAAATAATCATCTTTCATCTCTAGAACTTTTAATTAGGTTTTCTAATCCTAGCGACACTATTCCTAAGCTAAACGATCAATCCCCCGGTACTTGTCACTATACTATACTACAACGATCAGGTACACTGCCTGGTGGGGGTTGTAAGCCTCGCGAGATCCCTCGAGAGGTAAAGCAAGGTGCGATTCCCACGCATCAGAATGAGTTGGCTAGCCCACAAGATTATGGCTTGTGGTAAAGGCCGTGGAAAAACCATAATTGGTAATCAGCTCACCAAGATGTTGACTATTCCATCAAGAGTTGGCTAGTCCAGAAGCAAACGGCTTTTGGTAAAGACAAATCAAATCCGTTGACAGCTGGTGGTTTGCTAAAAATCACACGGTTATCAGGTGTGCCACAGTTCTTACACCTGGCTACTCCAGAAGTGATGGCTTTTGGTAAAGAGTAAAAATCCATTAAATTTTTCTCAAAAAGATTGCTAGGGACTAGCAATAGTTTAGTGTGGGGGATTGATGAGTGTGTAAATACTCATCATTTCTGTTACATTTAAACTGCAAAAACATATAAAAACACACAGGAATGCCTTAAAATACATAAAATTATCCCTGGATTGTGTTTTTATGCATAAGGATTAAAAACTGATGAAAAACAATACATTTCACATAATTTACAGTTTTAGTCCCTGAACTTTGAAAAATTGGCAAAACTAGTCCCTGGAAAATCAAAACTTGTACAAATATTATTAAAGGTCCTTGGGATTCATAAGTTGTAAGAAATAGTCCTTTAAAGTTTAAAATCACATATTTACAACTTTGGTCCCTCAACTTTGAAAAGTGTCATAAATGGTCCCTAGGTTATTTAAAAAGTGAAATTTATCAAATATAACCCTTATACTATTCATAAATGGCATATTTGGTCCTTGTGTTAACTTTGTATATTTGGCAGGTTTAACCCTTCAACTTTTCAGAAAATACAAAAATAGTCCTTGTGGTATTATAAACCTAAAACCAACCGGACCCCTATTTTTATTATAAACCCCAAACCAAACTAAGCCTAGTCCTAAATCCAGCCCACCCTTTTATATTTTTCTTGGGCCCAACCTTTCCCAGCCCACCAAGTAAACCCAACGCACCCTTTTTAATAAAAACGGGGGTTGACCCCGTTGACCCCCTTCTTCCCCAATACCACCACCACTGTACCACCCCCTCTCCCTCCTCTGCAAACCAAAACCACCATGGTATTTTCCTCCACCTCATCACCTCACCAACTGGCTACTACACCTCACACCCCCTCATCATTCAGCCCACACTACATTTAATGCATCCCCACCAATCTACACTTCACCTCACCCTCACATACCCTGTTTTCATGGATACTTTCCCAAAAACCCATGCCAAATTCCCAATTTGTCCCCTCCACCGCCACATGATTCCACAATTCCTTAATTGCCCTCAAACCACTCTTACAGCTCAAAAGCATTTTTGGCGCCAAAAATGCCACTTGTACGTTTATGATGAATTTGATGAATTCAAGGGCTAAGATGAAGTGGGAAAGATTCAGAGGTCGACAAGGAAGCTTTATAGTCAATAAATATGAAGAATAGAGACAATGTAATATCTATCTAGTGTAATTTATTTTTCCTTAGCTCGTACCTAGTCAATTAAAATTTCCAGCTTATGTTTCAGCTTTCAAGTACTTTAGTTATCTTTCTCAGTGTATTGTGAATCTTTTTCAATAATAAATTTCCAAGTTTTAGTACGAATTCAAGTCATTGCAATTTCAAGCTCAATTTCTCAAGTTTACTTTCATGTTGTTGTAGTTGAAATTAAGGACTAATTTAGATCATATAAGCTCCCATAAAGCTTCTTAAAGCTTTTAGAAACTTTAAAACTCAGTCAGGATCATAAATCAAAAATCACAAAAAAATATCATACAAGATAGATAAAAATCAAAAATGATAATAAAGATGGTGTACACAGCTGGAGCAGGGTGAATTTATGGATGGCCTTGGTTTAGAGCTCTGTGGAGAGCATTTAGGAGTGGTTAATTGTCCTTGGTTCTCAGTTTTTGCCTGGATTCAAGTTGTAAGCTAAATTTCTTGATTTTTGGCATTTACTGTTCTTGTTCTTAATTTAGTATAAAATCTCTTGTTTCATGCTTAGTTGGTGTTTGTTAGTGGTATTGTATAATTAGATTGCCAGGTTGTTAATTAGAATTCTCATTTGCTAGTTGAAATTCTTAGGCAGTCATGATAGCATAATTGTGTTTCATAGGTTAAAGTTGTTTAGAACTCAGTACTTGTGCTCATTTGATCTTATTTCATCATAAACCAGTGTCTGGAATCAATCTCATGGTCTAATTTGTTGTTATACAACACTAATCCAAAAAACAGCCTTGCTAAGGTGTGTTTGGATCAAACTGTTTCTGTGAGTTACTGCATGTTATTGTCCTTGATACTTGTTGCTGCATGTTTATTTAGTTCAATATAGCTCAGTTCAGTCATAATATTTAGGCCTTATTAGTGAAAAAGTCAAAATAGATCTTAATCTTCTCTATCTGTTAATCTGTTAGTGTAACTAGTTCCATATTCACCATACTAGCTTAGAATCTGATAACCTAGCTTAATTTCACCATATTACAGCTTATTATAACATAATTAGTAAGTAAATTTAGATCAAAGCTCACTTAAGTCAACTTATTGGTTTAACTTAAAAAGTCAATTTGCAGCCTAACTGTTTTTTGAATATAACTTAGAATTTTATTGTGAGCTTGATATTTGATAATAGGACTTGGGCTTCTGGATTCATAAAATCTTGTTGCTAATCTACATGTTACTATTTTTAATAAATTTTATTAAAGTGGTTTAAGAGCTTAATCTGTGCTTGTTGTTAAGTGATTCTTCACAAGCCTCCCCTGTACACAGATTTGACACCCACTCTCACAAGCTTGCACAAGTTTGATTAATGAGTATTAGCCTGAATATTTTGGATCTTTGTGATGCCCTTGTGGCCAGTTTCTTGACAAAGTGCTTATTTGTCCATAAACTGCTTATCTGGATTGCTTATCTTGCTTAAACTTGTGCCTCAATATCAAACAACTCACTGAGCATTCAGTGAAATCATCAATATTCACAAGATAATCATAAGCTCATCACTGAGCTTTAGCTTGTGATCTTTGGCTTTTTAAGAATCTAAGCAACCCACCTATCAAGTTCAAGCTTCATTATTCACTCACAAGCCCTTTTGATAGGGCTGCTCACAGCTTGAAGCTTGTCCATTCATCCAGCATACACTGGTGAACCAGTCAACCCACCCAACTTTATAAGCTCTTGTAGAGCTCACTAGTGGGTCCCATACCCCATAATTAGGTTTTTACAACCCCCCTCCTACCAGACTTGAACCCTTGACCTTTTGATTGACCTTTAGACCAGTGGACCCCACCTTAAATTAGCTTGGAACTTTGTCCCAATTCTGCCTCAGAATTGAAATAAGCAAAGTGCTTATTTGTTGTTTATGGCTTATTGAACCTGCTTATTTGATATAATCTTGCTCAATATAGTTCATCTCACTAATAGGAACCTGAATACACCTTGTGGACCCCACACAAGCTCAGTTGAGCTTATTTCTTAGCTAAGTCAACAAAAGTCAAACTATTTTGGTAATAAGCTCTCTTAGTGCTTATTTTGTGTTCATAAATTATTTTCCTTTATTAAAGTTTCTTATTTTAAGTATTTTGTTAGTTTTATAAAAGAAAAACCAGAAAAGAACAAACTTAATTATAGTGATAGCTTCTATTTAATAGAAATTATCTATTTAATTTTCTTTTTAGCTTATTTATAAGCACTTCTGCTATTTTATATTTTTATTAAATCTCTTATATATTAAAGTAATTTTATAAATTTTTCCAAAATTTTCCTTTGTCATCTAGTATTATTTAGAAGTAATATTAGTTAAATTTATAATTAATTAATAAATAAGAATTAAATAGCATAATTATATTTTATAAAGTACCACATATTTTTTATAAATTTTATAGTTTTTATATAAGGTAAAACAATTTTATAAATTTTTCTAGGATTTATACTGTTCATTTTCTATTTTTAATAATATAATTAGTTTAATTGATAAATAATTAATAAATAGAATAATAATTAGTAAATTAGATTAAAAATACATAATATAAACTTTCTATAATTTTTTAGGATTCCTGTAATGGTTAATTAGATATATAAAATTTTTCATAATTATCTAAGTCTTTTTAGTATCTATAATAATTTAAATCAATATAATTAGTTAAATAATAATTAAATAATATTTAATTAATAAAAAAATAGATAAATAGTGTGAAAAATATATTTTTAGTTTTAAAATAAGTTTTATAATATTTTAGATTTTTAGAAATTTTAATTTTAATTTTCTAGACTTATTTTACATTTTCTTAATTATTAGTGAATTATTAAGTAATTAATAAATAGTTATTAAATAAAGATAATTAATTAAATAATTTAGTAATTATAAAATAAATATTTTAAATTTATTTAATTTGCATTTAAGCCCCTAAGGCTTATAAACTCCTACTATAGTTAAAGTTGTTTTTGTTTACGTTTAATTATTAAACGTTTACGTTTTCTAGTCCCTTTCTCACTTGTACTTATCTGATTTCACGTAGTGGTTGATATAGCTTATTAAAGTTATTCACTCTTATTTTTCAGTAGTACAATCACTTAAACCCTTTTCCTGTTAAATTCACCTGATCTCTAAGTTGTTTTATTTCAGATTTCACATCTCGTTGGGATCTAACGATCCGGGGAAACACTAAACTCACCGGAGTATTGGCCTAAGCCTGTCTAACTTGTTGACCATAACTTGGTTGATATTATCTGACTGTTTCACGCCAATCAGTCCTCAATGTTTTAAGGGTACGGGTAGTCTACGTAATATCAAATCTTATTATTATATCATATATCATCCATCATCATTCATTTTTTTTTTTTTTTTTTTTTATAAAGAGGTGACAAGAATTTAAAATTTTAGTGGAAAACGGAGTTGCGTAAGTTAACAGCTCAGACGAAGGTAACAGGTCAAATCGAATCGAAGATTCACCCCCCAGACTAAAGTGAAACATTGTCCTCAATGTTTTAAGGGTACGGGTAGTCTACGTAATATCTAAGGTCGTTTATTAAGTATGCCAAGAGATAAACGTTAGTCGATAAGATTTTGCATATGTTGAATTTCCGAAAGAGCATCGAAGAATGAGACTCGAGTGGAGAGAACGACAAACCACGAGCACGAGAGTCCTCAAACTTCGGGGAAATTCCTGAACATTCACAAACAACCACGAAAATACGAGTTTGGAAAGGGTCGCCCCCCTCACGTCACGTTACTTAGAAAATAGAAAATAGAGAAAATGAAAAATGGATAAGCATGGGGTGCCTCCCACGAAGCGCTTGTTTTTGTTCACCGAGTCATATGAGCTTGACTCGATCCCTGAATTTAGTTATCCTTAGGGGAAGTTTGGAGATCCGGGACAACCATGGGTGGTATGTCCCCTCCGAAGTAATGTTTGAGACGATGACCATTCACCTTAAAGTTGGGACCATTAGGTTGAGCTAGCTCAACGGTTCCATAAGGAAATACTTGGGTAATGGTGAATGGATTGAAGACGCGATCTTTAATTTTAGCATCATGAATCCTCTTTGTCTTCTCTTTGTAGATCAAATAATTCTCATAGGCTTGATCACGAAGCTCGACTAATTCATTCAATTGAACTTTACAGTGATCACCCGCGGTTTGTAGGTCAAAATTAGCATGTTTCAAGGCCCAGTAGGCCTTGTGCTCAAGTTCAAAGGGCAAATGGCAGGCCTTCCCGTAAACCAGCTTGTAAGGAGTGCACCCAATGGGTGTTTTGTAAGCTGTACGGAAAGCCCAAAGTGCATCATCTAACTTATCGGCCCATGAAGCACGATGTTCACCTACGGTCCTTTCTAAAATTCGTTTCAAGCCACGATTGGAGACCTCAACTTGACCACTGGTCTGTGGATGATATTCCATAAAAAGACGATGTGTGACACCATATTTGAGCATAACTTTAGCGAATTGGTCATTACAGAAATAGGTCCCACGATCACTTATAATAGCACGAGGTGCACCAAATCGGGCAAAGAGACTTTTGAGAAATTTCACTACAACTCGGGCGTCATTGGTGGGTAGCACCTTCGCTTCAACCCATTTAGATAATTAATCGATGGCCACGAGTATATATTTATTACCACGAGAAGACGGGAATGGACCCATGAAATCGATACCCCAAACGTCAAAAATTTCACAGACTTGGATGGCATTTTGAGGCGTCTCGTCTCTCTGAGAAATTTTTCCTTGACGCTGGCAAGAATCACATGATTTAACCAACTCATGGGCATCCCGGTAAATCGTCGGCCAATAGAAGCCGGAATCAAATACTTTCTTAGCGGTGAAGTTGGCACCATGATGTCCCCCCGTGAGTCCATTGTGGCATGCCATAAGAATTTCAGCGGCTTCTTTGCCGTGAACGCACCGTCGGATCACTTGATCCGCAAAAATCTTAAACAAGTAGGGGTCGTCCCTGAAATAATGCTTAACATCTTTGAAGAATTTCTTCTTTTGCTGGAACGACATCCCTTTACGTATAAAATTTCCCGCATGGTAATTCGCAAAGTCGGCGAACCATGGGGTACTAGCATCAAAATGTGATAAACTCCCCAGTGTCTCGAGAGGAAATGCTTCGTTAATTTCCTTTTTATCGAAAACACTTTGATGGGGATTCTCTAAACGCGATAGGTGATCAGCAGCAAGGTTCTCAGATCCCTTTTTGTCTCAAATTTCAACTTTAAATTCTTGAAGGAGTAGAACCCACCGCATCAAGCGTGGCTTAGCATCTTGCTTTGCCATTAGGTATTTGAGAGCCGAATGATCCGTATACACTATGCATTTTTTCAAAAGCAAATAAGGTCGAAACTTTTCAAAAGCGTAAATGACGGCTAACATTTCTTTCTCAGTAGTCGTATAATGGTATTGAGCATCGGTCATTGTTTTACTAGCATAGTGTATCGGCTGAAAATTTTTAGACTTGCGTTGCCCCAGGACTGCACCAACAGCATAATCGCTAGCATCGCACATTAGCTCAAAGGGCAAGTCCCAATCGGGGGCAATTAAAATAGGAGCCTCCATTAACTTCTTCTTAAGAGTATTAAATGCTTCGATGCATTCATTTGAGAAGATAAACGGAGCATCTTTTTCAAGCAAATGGGTCAGGGGCCAGGCTATCTTAGAAAAGTCTTGGATGAAACGTCGGTAAAAGCCGGCATGACCGAGAAAACTTCTAATTCCTTTAATGGTGGTGGGATGAGGTAATTTTGCAATCACATCGACTTTAGCTGTATAGACCTCAATCCCGGATTTAGATATCTTATGGCCGAGGACAATGCCCTCTTTGACCATGAAATGGCACTTCTCCCAATTTAGAACCAAGTAGGTGTCTTCACACCGTTTCAGCATACTTTCTAAATGGGAGAGGCAAGAAGTGAAAGAATCTCCATAAACCGAGAAATCGTCCATGAAAACTTTCATGGTTTTCTCGATCATATATGAGAAGATAGACATCATACACCTTTGGAACGTGCCTGGAGCATTGCATAAGCCGAAGGGCATACGACGATAGGCAAATGTTCCATAAGGGCAAGTAAAGGTAGTCTTTTCCTGGTCCGGAGGGTCAATCGGTATTTGAAAGTAACCAGAAAATCCATCAAGAAAACAATAGAACTCATTTCCAGCTAGGCATTCTAGCATTTGATCCAAAAATGGAAGTGGGAAATGGTCCTTATGAGTCGCATCATTCAATTTTCGATAATCAATACAAACTCTCCATCCGGTAACAACACGTGTCGGAATCAATTCATTATCTTCATTCGTCACTACGGTCATTCCACCTTTCTTCAGTACGCAGTGGACCGGGCTAACCCAGGACCTATCCGAGATTGGATAAATCATTCCATCATCGAGGAGTTTGATAACTTCCTTTTTGATAACCTCATGAATTTTCGGGTTAACCCGTCGTTGTTGCTGAATGGACGGTTTGTAATTGTCTTCAAGTAAAATCTTGTGCGTGCAAAAACGAGGGTCGATACCCTTGATATCAGAAATTTGCCAAGCGATGGCACGTTTATGCTTCTTGAGCACATCTAAGAGTCGGTTCTTCTCCTCATCTTTAAGTTCTTTTGAAATAATGACGGGAAGTTTGTCGGTTCCTTCCAAAAATGCGTATCCGAGATGAGGAGGTAAATCCTTGAGCTCGGGCTCCGGAGGATTCTCAGTAGACGGCTTAACTTCTTTAACATCGGCCATTTTAAGGTCCATCGGAGGGAGGGACGGGTTGGGATCTTCATTTAATAATTTTTCAATCAAAAGAACATCTCCCTCCGGGTCGCAAACGGAATGATCAATTTCCGGTGAAATCGAATCATTAGCAAGAAAGGCCTTGATCTCTTCCCAAGCAAGATCGCTTCCCTCAAACGGAGTAAGAGAAGGGGAAGGGTCGGAAATAATCGGTTCAAAAGAAGGAGTGGGATTGCCACTTGAAGCATTTTCGGTAAAACCAAGTAATTCTTGAGCATACTCCTCCGTAACTTCGTCAATAACATCAATTCGGTTAACGGAATCATGATCGTAATCGGAGGAGTATCTCGCGGTTTGACTGAGATTGAACGTAACAACTTCATTTCCAACACGTAAGGTAATCTCCTCGTCGTAAACATCAATTAACGCATGGCCAGTCTGTAGGAATCCTCTTCCAAGAATGAGAGGAACCCGTGGATCAGCATCAAAATCAACAATGACAAAATCGGCAGGGAAATTAAATTTTCCCACATTGACGAAAATATCCTCGGCTATACCAATTGGTCAAGACGTAGATCGGTCGGCAAGCTCTAGGGTCATACAAGACGGAGTTAAATTGGGTAAAGACAACTTCTTCCAAATGGATAACGGCATTAGGTTAATGCTAGCACCAAGATCGGCCAAGGCGAAGCATTGAACCATCCCAGGAAAATTACATGGAATGAGAAATCGACCGGGGTCTTCAAGCTTTCGGGAAGCTGTGGAAAACTAGAAGGGGGGGTTGAATAGTTTTACGTCTTTTTCGTTTAATAAAAGTTCACTTTCAAAGATTAATGGTAGTTGTAAAAACCTTTGAAGCTAAAGTATAGATACAAATTAATTTACCTATATCACATAGATACTACTTATTTAAAGTGTTGAATAGAAATTATAATTTCATATATCTCACTTAATTACAAGTAAGTATTTATATATGTATATGTGTTTTAATAATTGTATATACTTATATTTTACTAATGTATAGTTAAGGTTTTAAATGGAATCCTAGTTTGATCTTTATGTGAAATCAATATATGCACAACACACAATAATAATAATGTACAAGAAGCAAGTAAGTAAACAAGTAAAGAATGAGAGATGGAAAGATCAAACCGAGAGACAAAGGATTTATAGTGGTTCAGCTACAAGGACACCTTCCTTGCCCTACTCCACTCCCCGAGCACCGAACTCGAGAGTTTTCTTCACTAAGTCAATAACCTCCCTTATGGCGGAGAAAACCGTACACACCAAAATCTTACACCAATTAACGACACAATGCAAAATGTCGAGTTCTAATCGTAGCTAGAACCAATCTCACACCAAATGTCACACCACAACTTCTTCACAACTTTTACTTTTTCTATACTTCTTCACACCACAAGTATCTTCACGCCTTCACAAAATACTTCACAACTTCAATGTCTTGCAACTTCACAACTTCAAAGCACCAATGTCTTCACCACTTCAAACCAATAATGTCTTTGCACCTTCAAGCCACTATTGTCTTCACAACTTCAATTTACTAATGTCTTCTAGTCTTCTCCACTTGGAAGCTTCAATTACTTCACTACAAGTCACTATTGCTACTATCTCCTATCTCCACTACTATCCAATACTACTTCTTCACTTCAAGTTCCCCTTCACACTTACAACAATTCTAGATTCTACAACTAAATCTAGCTAACTAATACATACACCTTATTCACCAAAATATGAAAGATCAACAAGATGAAATAAACAAACAACTTAGATAGCAAGATGATACTAAGTTGTAATACTTCTAATAGAAGTATTTTTCTCTTTGCACTTAAGTGTTGAGGCTTGAATCACTTTGAAACAAAGATCAAAGTATGTAAGATCAAAGGATTTTTAGAGGATGGAAAAGGATGTTTAGATCAGAAAGTTTTCAGTGCAAAAACGTGAGAAAAATATGTGGAATGATCCAATATTTATAGGGCCAGAAAATATTGTTCTGGAGCGTGCCGGTCCCCTTAATTAGTGGGCGGTCCCCTTAATGATTAAGGGGGCCGCCTAGTAAAATTAAGGGGGCCGCCCTCCTGAACGTTGTATTTTCTTGTCCTTTTGTGAGAGAAATTTTTCTGGATTAGATTTGCCATTTTTGGTTGAAAATTTGAATTCACAAATTTGTAATGAATTAAACATATTCTTTTAATTCCAAAAATGTTTTACAAAAGATATAAAATGTTTTGTGACATTTTATAAATATCTAGTGATTAACAAAAGTGTTCCTTTGATCTTGTAATACATTAGACACTTTGTTTATTCATACCTTAAGTGATTAAATGGTAAAGATGACTATTTACCACTAAATACTTGTTTATGTCATAATCTTTAGTTAGATGAGTTTTCGTTTTGTGATTATCAAAACATAGAGATATCGAAAGATATGAATAACGTTTTTAGTCATTTATTTATATCAACAATCTCCCCCTTTTTGATGATTACAAAACCTAAACTCATTAAATCCAAAAATTAATTTTTAGACAAGTATTTAGTGAGTTTATATTCACTTCTCCCCCTTTTTGTAAAATCAAAAAGGTTTAAGCCAATAGAAAGGTAGCTCCCCCTTGATGTATGCTCTCCCTCGTTTGAGGGCACCAAGGGTTCGAGAATTGGAATTCTTGCAAGAAAAATATTAGAAACACAAGCATGGCACAAGCAAACACATATATCATAATACCAACAATTAATAAGCATGGCAAAAGATAATAAGGAACACATATTAAGTCATTCATTGATAGAAAATGATTATGTCAACCCATAATCATTGTTACAAAAGCCATAATTATAGAATACTAAGACTAAGTATAGCATCCTATTGTGCTAACAAGGAATGTCACCAAACTTTCTTGAATCCCAAAATGGTTGAAGAATTTTATTTGAAAATGAGAAACATAAGCATATAAAATGCTTGGTGGTTTAGTGGAGATAAACTTTTGGTTGCATGGATGTTGGTGAGTTTGGAGATGTGGAACTTGTAGGTGGAGGGTTAGAGGTAGGGTTTGTTGATTGAGGGTTTTGATGTTGTTCAAGTGATGGTGTTTGTTGAGATCTTGTAAGAAGATACTCAATCCAAGTGAAGTGCTCATTCAAAGCAATGGTTTGTTGTTGAAGGAAGATGCAACAAGGGCAATTGTTGACATGCTTCTCAACTTGGTTGATGTTGTGTGGTGATGATGGTGAGCTTGATTGGGGTGGATCCAAATTGCGTTGAGCAAGATGTAATGCTAAAAGAGCACTAAACTCATGAGCCTCTTTTAGCTCCTCAACGAACTTCAAGTGTTCGGAGGAAGGTGATGATGGTGGAACATGATGGTTGTCTTGGGTGAAGGTTTGAACATGCAACATAGGAGTGGCATGTGAAGTTGTAGGATGTGGTGGTGGTACTCTTGGTGGTGGAGACATGGTTGAGCTTGGGTAGTCATGAAAACATGAAATGGGTGGAAGAGGTTCTCCATGAGTGAGTGGTGTTTTTGTTGAATGAGCAACATGTGAAGTATTGATTGAGATATTAGGATTGTTGTTTTGGGATTGAGCATGCTCATCATAAGAAGAAGCATGAATGAGAGAATGAGTGGGTGATAGGTTGTGAGATGAGTCATTATTGTGGGTTTGAGGTTTAGTAGTTGGTTGACTTGGAATAACATCACTTGAGTTATGACAAGAATCAAGTTTCCTCCTCCAAACGGGTTTGACGGAGATCCTTGCGGTTCTTGAAATCTTTGGTTTTTGGTTGTTGGGTGATGAAATGTTTGGGTGTGATGGCATTAATGATGGGAAGAGGGTATTTATAGTGTATGAGAAATGTGGTTTAGGAAGGAAAATTTAAGGGATAGTATGGGACAAAATATGTTTGTGAATTTTGGGAAGTATAGGTTAAAATGGGTCAAAAAGTGATAAAGAAAACAGTATCCCCGACCATCAGATGGCCGGTCCCCTTAATTAGGGGCCGGTCCCCTTAATCATTAAGGGGGCCGCCTTATATAATTAAGGGGCCGCCCATCTGGTGATTCCCAGAATGCCATAAATGGGTTTTTGGCAGAAAATTTTCAAAAAGGTTGTGTTTTTGGATTTGGATTCAAGTAAGTTCAACTCTTTGAGGCAATATAGGGCATACTATTCATGAATGTAGAGAGTGATATAGAAATAATTAAACTAGGCAATTAATTTCTAATAATCATGCTATCTATTAATTTATCAATTAAGATATGCAACTAAGGAGGCAATGAGGCAAATAAGTTAAATGTGTAAATATATGAAGATGATAACATTTAGTCTAGAGCAAACATATAGATGATTGTTAACAAGTAACAAATATGTGGAAATGATTATATGGACTTCAAGACTTGTTACAAACAAGATCCATATGGGCAAGCCATGATTCTCATGAAATGATTTGATTAAATTGTGAATGTCATTTCCAATAGAAGTGTATGACACATGTGAGAAAATCAAGTGTGTTTTAAGCAAAACGTTTTTAGTTTTATTCAACAATGTTTTGAAGTAAATTCAAGTGTGCGTTACAATAACACAAATTGAATTTTGTTTCATAACGTGTAAAAAAAATTTTCAATCTTGTTTTTGATTAAAATAAGGTTATGAAAGAAATTTTAGTTAAGTAAATTGTTTCAAGGAAAATAATATAGATATTCAAAAGATTTTCATTCAAAAAGAGAGAAGTTTTAAACATGATGTTTTGATCATGATAAACAAGAAGTTGCAAGTGAAAGATTTAAAATGGAAGCTTATCATGCTCAAGAGAATCAATTAAGCCCATTGTCACACATAATCATCTCTAATGACTCCTAAAGATATGAAAGAGAGATGGCAGATATTTATGATCTAAATGCAATGGGATAGAAAGGAGCAAAGTAAATTATTCATGGATACAAGATAGACATGTGTGTGTGTGTGTGTGTATATATATATATATATATATATATATATATATATATATATATATATATATATATATATATATATATACAAAGAACATCATAATATCAAGTTGCTAACAAGTCTTAATTATAATACATCTATTTATCCAGCTAGTAAGATCATATAGCTTAAGTGGAAAGTATTCTACTATAGATCATAGAAGATTAAGACAAATGATAATAGACTAAACAACAAGAAGGTTAATAATGTTAATATCATATATGCATATATTAGTCTTAATGATCTAAAATCATGGCAACTTATAAGTTAAATCATATTCACATACTAATTAAAGCATTCTAAAATATAATGTAATATTGGCAAATTTTTGAAAAGAAAACTTATCTCAGGTCCAGCTTTTCTTTAAGAGTGGGCATGAGGGTAATGGAAGAAATCTTAAAAGTTTGTCCAAAACATGTCGAAGTAGCCAAGTAACATTCCAACGCAATAGAAGTCAAGGGAGCTAGATCCGAGATGCTTAATCGATCATACCAATCATCACAAGTCGTGAAGGCAAATAAAAATAGTGCTTTGGAGGCTTCATCTTGAAATAGTAACGGACACACCATGATATCAATACTCCAAGAGTGAAGAACAAAATGCCGAGACAAGAAGATTCCCGTAACGACGTCATAGGCGAAACATTTGCAGAATGTGAAACAACGTGATAGAAACCAATAGCCGTCAAAGGTAATAGAGCGAGATGAGTAAATCAACACGTAATAGACTCTTCGTTCGTTAATTACCTAAACATGATAAAAAGCTTGGTATCCAGATTCTCATGGGTCCTAGTTGGTTAGATGAGAACATCCATTGCATTTGAATGCACATGATGAGGATGTTGTCGATAAGTACAAGAATTCATCAATAGTTTGTTTTAATTAACAAACAATGACTTTCTTGACTAGAGTAATAAATAATGAATATTAATAGTATTAGTTCTAAATTTATTCACTAGGTTTAACAAATTTTATTTGTTTTGATACATTTGTTGAATGATCATTTACGATAAATCCTAAGCCGGTTTTATCATAAAATGACTTTTGAATGTTGAGAAGATATTTTAAAGATTTAGAACTATTTTCGAATTTTGCCAATGTTTTTGCTTTTTCATTTTCCATTTTAATTTCATGTTTGTAGTCTTGACATTTTTTACATTCAAGATCGATTTCAATATTACTTTCAAGTCTAGACATTTTATTTTCTAAAATTATTTCTTTTTCTAAGTTGTTTTCAGCGGATGTTGAAGATTCGTTTTTAAAAATAATTTTTGAGTCAATGTTGCAAAAATGTTTGAAGTTGTTTTCCATTTTGGAAAATTCTAATATAAATTGATCATAGCAAAAATGTTTGGTTTTGGATTGTACCTCATTTGTAGTTGTACATTCTTCACATGCTATACGGTGATCAATTCCATTTTCCATGTCGCTCCATGTTTTATTTGTAGTTTCGCTTGGATTTAGAAACATGTAGTTCTTGCCATCAATACTTGTGTTCACATTTGTTTGAATATTCTCATAAGCCGTATTATCATCGTCTTCTTTGCACTTGTTGCACCATGATTTATTCACGCTCTTTCTTCGGATTAGGCTCATGTATTCTTCGTTATAGATACCTTCAATGATCACATTTGAACTAGTAGTACATGTGTTTGTTTCAACTAAATATTTATTTACTAAATTTTCTAGATTAACTATTTCTTGTGCAATATCAAGTTTATCATCTTTGATTTTATATTTCTCTCGGTGAAACTTTAAAAGACATTTCCAAATATCATTTGCCGTTTTACAACGAAATAATCTTTCATATTTAACTCTTGGTAGAGTTTTGAAAATAACTAATTTGGCTTTAGTGTTTTTATCAATTTTGGTTTGAAAATTTTTATATTGATTTTCAAAATCCATTTTGGTTGATTTAAGATCACCAATTGAAATGAAGGGGGGTTGAATAGTTTTACGTCTTTTTCGTTTAATAAAAGTTCACTTTCAAAGAATTAATGGTAGTTGTAAAAACCTTTGAAGCTAAAGTATAGATACAAATTAATTTACCTATATCACATAGATACTACTTATTTAAAGTGTTGAATAGAAATTATAATTTCATATATCTCACTTAATTACAAGTAAGTATTTATATATGTATATGTGTTTTAATAATTGTATATACTTATATTTTACTAATGTATAGTTAAGGTTTTAAATGGAATCCTAGTTTGATCTTTATGTGAAATCAATATATGCACAACACACAATAATAATAATGTACAAGAAGCAAGTAAGTAAACAAGTAAAGAATGAGAGATGGAAAGATCAAACCGAAAGACAAAGGATTTATAGTGGTTCGGCTACAAGGACACCTTCCTTGCCCTACTCCACTCCCCAAGCACCGAACTCGAGATTTTCTTCACTAAGTCAATAACCTCCCTTATGGCGGAGAAAATCGTACACACCAAAAGCTTACACCAATTAACGACACAAAGCAAAATGTCGAGTTCTAATCGTAGCTAGAACCAATCTCACACCAAATGTCACACCACAACTTCTTCACAACTTTTACTTCTTCTATACTTCTTCACACCACAAGTATCTTCACGCCTTCACAAAATACTTCACAACTTCAATGTCTTGCAACTTCACAACTTCAAAGCACCAATGTCTTCACCACTTCAAACCAATAATGTCTTTGCACCTTCAAGCCACTATTGTCTTCACAACTTCAATCTACTAATGTCTTCTAATCTTTTCCACTTGGAAGCTTCAATTACTTCACTACAAGTCACTATTGCTACTATCTCCTATCTCCACTACTATCCAATACTACTTCTTCACTTCAAGTTCCCCTTCACACTTACAACAATTCTAGATTCTACAACTAAATCTAGCTAACTAATACATACACCTTATTCACCAAAATATGAAAGATCAACAAGATGAAACAAACAAACAACTTAGATAGCAAAATGATACTAAGTTGTAATACTTCTAATAGAAGTATTCTTCTCTTTGCACTTGAGTGTTGAGGCTTGAATCACTTTGAAACAAAGATCAAAGTATGTAAGATCAAAGGATTTTTAGAGGATGGAAAAGGATGTTTAGATCAGAAAGTTTTTAGTGCCAAAAGGTGAGAAAAATATGTGGAATGATCCAATATTTATAGGGCCAGAAAATACTGTTCTGGAGCGTGCCGGTCCCCTTAATTAGTGGGCAGTCCCCTTAATGATTAAGGGGGCCGCCCTCCTGAACGTTGGATTTTCTTGTCCTTTTGTGAGGGAAATTTTTCTGGATTAGATTTGCCATTTTTGGTTGAAAATTTGAATTCACAAATTTGTAATGAATTAAACATATTCTTTTAATTCCAAAAATGTTTTACAAAATATATAAAATGTTTTGTGACATTTTATAAATATCTAGTGATTAACAAAAGTGTTCCTTTGATCTTGTAATACATTAGACACTTTGTTTATTCATACCTTAAGTGATTAAATGGTAAAGATGAGTATTTACCACTAAATACTTGTTTATGTCATAATCTTTAGTTAGATGAGTTTTCGTTTTGTGATTATCAAAACATAGAGATATCGAAAGATATGAATAACGTTTTTAGTCATTTATTTATATCAACAGAAGCTTTTTGAGGATAACCGCTGAGCAGTTCTCATTCATCTGGGTTCGTGACTTTTCAAACAATTTTTCTTTGTTATTTAAAAGACCTTTTAGCATTGAAGCAAATTTAGGCATCAAAAGTATAGCATCCGCGAGAGTTATGTCAAAATGTAGTTCTTGAAAAACTTGGTAAAACTTTTCCATCTGAATTTTATCTTTCTCACGGTGCTTTTGTTCGTTTAAGCGTGACGGATAAGGCAAATTTGTTTTGACGAGAATTTCTTTTTCAGCTTCGTTAACGACTTTATCTTTTCCTTTTGACGTTGGGACCACCGAAGGTTGGATGTTTTCGGTCCTTCCATTATCAGTAGGAATTCCCGTATCCGTTGTCGCCTCGGTTTCACGGATGACTACCTTAGGAGATGAAGAAGAAGGGGTAGTTGGAGCCGTTGGTCCATCGATTATAACACCACTTCTAGTCGTGATCGCCTTAGCATCGCCCCTCAGGTTAGCGATCGTGTTGCTTGGAAGAGTACCCGAGCCCGAGGGTCGATCATTTAAAGACTTCTTAATCTCAGTGATTTCCTTAGTTAGTAATTCCTGAGTTTTAATTAAATTTTGATTTTGCAACAGCAATTGTTTAATCAATTCATCTGAGGTTGGCTGATTCTGATTCACAACTGGATTTTGAAAATTTTGACCACGATTGTTGTTATTGAAACCTTGATTTTGAAAATTCTGATTTCCATGATTAGCATTGTGAAAATTTCCATAATTTCCTTGAAAATTCCCTTGAGTCGGGCCTTGATTATAATTTCCCCGATTTTGATTTTGAAAACCATGATTTTGATTTTGAAAACCATTGTTCATCCGATTTTGATTAGCATTTTGATTCTGGTTAAATTGATGATTTCGGTTTTGCACATTTTGATTTACTTGATTGACTTGATTAACTGGATTGACTTGATTCGGTTGAGTAAAACCGGGTGGTCCAACAAAATGGTTTGAACTGTAGCTGAGAAGATTTCGATCTCCTTGAAGAGGTGGGTAACCGTTGCTACCCCTATTTGCAGCATGAGCATAAGAACCGGTTAACGGACACTCGTAGTATGGATGTGGACCACCACAAGTTACACAACCCTGATTGACGACATTCACTTGATGATTGGGTTTTTCAAAAGACATAGCATCGACTTTTTTAGTAAGAGCCACTAACATACTGATCACTTCATCATTTGTTTTATTATTAGTGTTAGAAACTTGAGGTTTATTTCTCGACATTCTCACACGAGCCTTATTCTCGATTATCATGAAAGCATCGTTCGTGTTTCGAGCCAATAAGTTCCCACCCACAGTAGAGTTGAGTGAGTCTTGGTCAGCATGACATAACCCATTGTAGAAAGTATCAATCTGCTGAAGGGATGTGAACCCATGGTTCGGACATTTTTCCATCAAATCTTTGAATCGATCCCAAGCTTCGCTGAACGACTCATCAAAAGCTTGTTGGAATTGAAAGATTTGGGAACGAATATTAGACGTTTTAGAAGGAGGATAGAAGTAATTCGCAAACTTGGACGCAAGATCGTTTCAAGTGTGAATCGAATTCGGCGGTTCCTTTTCCAGCCAAGTTCGGGCTGCCCCTTTAAGGGAGAAAGGAAATAACTTCAATTTCACCGCATCGTGAGGAACTTGATTCATGCGAATGGTCTCAGCGATGTCGACGAAATTTCTTATGTGAGCATATGGGTCTTCGTGTTCGAACCCATGAAAGGATATACTCGTGATAAGATTGAGCAATCCATGATTAATCTCAAAATTAGCATTGATTTCGGGTATCACGATGGCTCTCCTCACACAATTGAATGGTGATTGGAGTTGTTCCTCCATCGGACGTGGATCGAAAACCGGTTGTGGTCCCATCGGAGGGATCACATTGTTTTGAGCACCACCCATCGGCGGGGGTCCCAAGTGTTACTCGTTCGGGTTCATTTCCTCCGTATTAGGAAAAAGAACTCGGTGTATATGACGAAACAATCTTTCTGGATTTGAAAGCGGTGAAACAAGTTGTTTAGACGTTGAACGTGTGTTCATACACCATAAAAATCAAATTTTGAAAAATAAAGAGAAAATAAAATTGAAAAGGAAAATCTTTTTGTATTTCTATTTTTATAAAGCAAAATGCAAAAACTTAATCTTTTGTTTTTTTTCTTTTTCAAACGTTACGTTAATTGTAAACCGTTTCCTTTAAACCTACTCGCGACGGAACGGGAGAGAAGAATAGATCTCTCTTCAGGAAAAGTGTTTTTGAGTTTTCAATTTTTTTGGTTTTTATAAAAAAATATATACAAGGAAGGTTTTCAAAACATAATTTCGAAAAACGAAAACGAAAAATTCACTTCAACCTTCCCCGGCAACAGCGCCAAAATTGATTCGTGAGAAAATCAAGTTATATATAGTATTGTACTACTCAAGAGATCCACAAAGAAATACGGATAACCCGAGGTCGTAGTCCGTATAAAGGGTGAATGAATTTCTCAATTCCCGATTTGTGGAACGTGTCGTGAAAGTGGTAAAAAGTGATTTTGTTGAGATTATACTAATGAAATAACAAATGAAGCCCAAATAATCACTGAAGCACGTATTTCAAATAAGGAAACTAAAAACGTAACGTAAAATCCAAAACGTAAGCTTAAACGTAAATTAAACGTCAACGTACGAAATAAAACGCGAATTTTAAGCTACACTACTCCTACGGACTTGAAAATAATTTTGAAAAGTTAAAAATGATAAAATTAAAATTTTAAGAAAAAGAAAAATATTTTTTTTGACTTTTAATTTATTTTTTATGAATTAAAAACTATTTATCTAATTTAAAAATTAAAAGAAAATGCAAATAAGGTGAGAAAAATGAGAAATAAATTTTGAAAATTATAAAATAACTAAAAAGTAATTTTAAAACTAAAAACTAATTTTTTTGGCTTTTGGTGTAATATTTGGGAATTAAAAACTATTAAATCTAATTAAAAATTCAAAATAAATGGGAAAAATGCAAAATAAATTCCCAAAATTCTAAAATAAATGAAAATAAATTTCTAAAATATTTTTGGATTTTTTTAAGGCTTTTTATGATTTTTTTGGTAGTTTTTGGTAATTAAAAAGTATTAAAAAGTGATTAAAAATGAAAATTAAATAAGAAAAATAGTAAATGAACTCAGAAAAATTTGAAAAAATTACAGAAAATCTAAAATATTAAAATAAACTTGAGAAAAAATTTTGAAAGTAAAATAAGCCAGACATCTACTGATTAGCTTAAAACTGCTTATTCAAATTGCTTATTATTAAGCAAAACTTGACCAGGTTGACCCCAACTTTGACTAAATGACTTTTTGACTCAACAAAGCCTAATGGAACAGTTTTAAGGCCAAATAGCACTCAGAAACACAGGTAAGAATCAAAACAATGCAAATAAGCTCAATGGAAATAAGCAATAAGCCAAACAGTTAAGCAATTGGGTCCAAAACAGTTAAACAAACAATTATAAGCACAAATGAACTTATAAGAACCAGTAAAATTCAGATAATGAGCAACGATACTCAGTTGTAGCCCTAACTTGAAAAACAGATTTTGGATGAAACACCTAAACTAATAAGCCAAAAAGCCTGAGCAAATAAGCTCAGGTGTACAAACTTAGGGGGGCAAAACTTCTACTAGCCAACTGAGATATTAGAAAAACCATAAAATCCTATTTTCAAACTGATATGTTCACTTAAAAGAATCTGAGATCAGATGGTGTGAACCTGTAGGACTGCAAGTTTGACTATTCTAAATGCAACACTACTTTTGACCAATCTGAATTTTAACAACCTACGCTTAATCTAATATGTTATTTAAACTACCATAATTACTTCAATCACAAACTAAGACATTAATTTCAGAGATTGGGCAGTGTGTAGCAGCAGTTTCACAACTTATGAAGATTTTATAAGCACTTTTGATTTTTAGGCTATGAGATGTAAATTTTATGGCCTACAAACTTCTAATATAACCTAAGTGAGTTATTGATGCAGAAGTAACCACTAGAAATCACCAAATCCTCAGTGAACTCTCCTAATCCAAACACCCCTGCAAATTCCAACTATCACTACAAATCAATGATTCAGGCTTCTAACACCACCACTTCAATCAGTATCAATCACTTAGGGTCTAAGAACTCTAGATCAACCAAAAATTTCAGCAATAACACTCAATTATCACAGATCACAGATTCACTAATATGAACACAGTTAACTAACAAATCCAATAACAAGTACTCATATGAATTAAACAAGCTCAAATAACATGAACTAACACTGAATAATATCAAACTAAAGTAATAAAACAGTAACTAACAATAATTATACTATATTTAGAGGAATCAAAATACTTGAGAACTTACAAGTCCACCTCAGCCAAACAGAGGTGGTCTCCCACACAGCCTGTCTTTTGACAGGCCAAATGCTTCTTTTGGCTGCCTTAAACTCCAAATAAGCTTCAGCATATTGTAAATAAGCAGTTCAGTTGACCTTCTTTGACCAATATGATTTTAAGATTTAAATGACACAATAAGCTCACAACAACTATTAATTAGCTGATATGAACCTAAATAGAACAGTAAGAATTCTAAATGAAACTTTGAATTGAAATTGAAAGTATATTATATATATATATATATATATATATATATATATATATATATATATATATATATATATATATATATATATATATTAGATAAAGCAGAAATATAAAACAAAGATATAAAAACTAATTAAACTTTTGAATTAAACTAAATGGAAATTAAACTAAAGCAGAAATGAAGACAAGAATATAAAGTAAACTTGATTATATTAAAACTAAAAATTATGTACAATGCTTTTGAAAGGAAATACAATAAACTTTAAAACACAAATACTAAACAATTATAAAAAACCTACACACTCTAATTACTGAATGGGAGGGGGTATATATAGCCGTGTGAGGAGGAGGTCCTTGGATCCTTCTAGGGTTCCATGTCATCAATCCGAGGTGCATCTGTGTTTGTTGGATTCCTCCTGAGCCGTGTGATCACCCTTGGCCTCCAATATTTAGATCACAACCCTTGGATCATGTGTATGTAAGTATGAATCATGCGTGTGTGCTCCTATTGGTCCGCGTGTCCCTCTGACATTCTCTGTCCTTGCTGTCAGGTTCTAGAAACACCCAATGATTGGGTAATTATTATGAAGTGAGGTAATTGAAGGGTACGGTAATACTTAGGGTTCATAGCACAATGTTTTTTTTCTGGGTTGGGGGTAATTTTAGGCGCGGGTAAATGAATTTGAGGGATTAGTTTTTATTAAAAGGTTTTTGACCGGATCTTTGACCGGGTAAGGGTGTAGGTGATTGGTTTGGACCGGGTTATATTAAAGGTTGGGTGTTGGGCAGTTGTATCACTTGGGCTTGGGATTGTTAATTTATTATAGGATCCGGTTGGTTATATTATGAAGAGTAGTAACTTTCATCAAGGACCAATATTGTAATATTGCAACCATAGGGACCAAAGCTGTAATTCTACAAATGTTATTTCCAAGGGTGTATCTTGCCAATTTCTGATTCTTAGAGGACCATATTTGACTTTCCTTTGAATATTATTCCCAGGGACCATTTATGTAATTTCCAGAAAATGCAAGGACTGTAGTTGCCAATTCTTTAAATCTTTTCCCAGGGACTAATCTTGCAATTTTGTGAATTCCAGAGGACTTCTAATGACTTTATGAGCTTTCTTTGATAATTTTGCTTCCCCGGCTCTGGCTTTTGACCTTTTTCCAATCTCGTGCTCGTTTTTGTCGGTTTCGGCTTTGTTTTTGTTCATTTTTCACATATCCGTACCTGCACATCCACAAATACAAAAACACACATTCTCTTGGTATACTTTGTTAGTATTTGGTGTATTTGGTCTGATTTTGGTCTAAAAAGGATGTGTGAAAAAACACACATCAAAATCCCCCAAACTAAGGTATTGCCGTGTCCTCACGCAATGTCATCACCTCAGGCTTAAGAGATAAATAATTTCAAAACCTCTCTTTATTGACGTTGTAAAGTAGCAATGATGTTCAAAAGAGATATCAAAATCATTTATTCTCAAAAACGCTCCGTTTTCCGATTTTCATGAATAACACTACAACTACTCTTTTTGTTCTTTTTCATTTTTATATATGAAACGGTTTACCTTGACTTTCGTTATCAATTCTTATCTGTTGATAACTTTCAGGGTCAACGAGTAGAAACACTTCTCACAGAGAAGAGACCATACGGATAAAAATTGTCATCCTTGATTTTTCACAAGCTCCCAAACTAAGCGTAAAATTCAGATCATTGTTTATCCACAAGTTAGGTGCTAACACTACCCACAAAAGTTAATTGTGTAATTACCTCTTGTTCCCAGTTCCTAAGTGATTGAGGCAAAAGCAGTTAACTAAAGTCAACCACGGATGTGGTCAATATAGTCAAACTCCTTAGGCTCAATACTCCGTAGAAGTATAGGGGTTTCCCCGGGTCTTTATGTCCCGACGAGGTGTGATGGTAATCAAAACGGGTTTGATATCGGGTGAATTTGGACAGAAAAGGGGTTTGAGTGATTTGTATGATTACACAAAGATACGAGGAATGAAAATAACTTAGAAACACTATATTAATAATTACTAATGATCAGATAACCTAAAAACGTGAGCTAAGTCTAAAAACGCGTACGTTTGATTTAAAGTTACGCGAACGTACGAAATAAAACGCGATTTTTAAAGAAATAAAATACTTACGGATATGAAAATTACATTTTTATAATCCGAATGATAAAAGAAATTTTTTAGAAAATTAAAAATAATTTTTACACTATTCATATAATTATTATTAATTAATTATTAATTTCCTATTTACTTTTAATTATTTAAATTACCCTAAAATACAAATAATTAGGAAATTAACCTAGAAAAATAAAATTTTAACTTGGAAAAATCTAAAATAATATAAAACTAATTTTCAAACAGAAAATACATTTTTTAGACTTTTTAAATAATTATTATTAATTATTAACTAATTATTAATTAATAAAAACTAAACTAAATTATAAAAAATACTAAATGAAAGGAGAAAAATCTGAAAAAATTACTAAAATTATTTTATAAGTACTAGAACCTATGAAAATTATAAAAATGAGATTTGCTTTTGGAAAAAGCTGAAAATAAGCTAAAGAGCTTAAATAGAAGTTATCACTTTATGTATTTTTGTCTTTTCTTGATTTTTCTTTTAAAAGACTATCAAACAACTGAAAATAGGAGACTTTTGTAAAGGCAACTTGTTTGAAACTCAGAAATAAGCTAGCTGCAAGCTTAAGAGCTTGACAGTTAGGTTTATAAGCTAAAATGGGATTTTGGGACTTTGAAGAGCTAAGACAATAAGCTGCAAATCTGAATTAAAGAAGGAAAAAGCTAAAGTGTACTTAAGGCAAACCAAATAAGCTAAAGGAACTAGAAAAGCTTACAGAAATAAGCTCATAAGCTTAAATAAGCAAAATTCCAACACTAAGAACAAGCAGGCCTTCAGGGAACTTCAAGGCTTGAATAAGCTAGGGGCAAAAGCTCCCAAGCTCAAAGTGAGCACTTGACCAAAAAGCTTGCTAGGTGAGCTTCTCAGAAAACCAAAGTTCCCAATGTGGGGCCTACTAACAAAGTCTAGAATTGCTTATGGAACAAGCAAGACTACACTGATGATTCAGTATGGTCTGTTTGTTGAGTGCTTATTCATAGCCAAATTTAATCATGCAAATAAGCCATAAAATGAGATATAAGCACATAATCATGTACCCTACCAGAAGGGCTTTTCCAAATATCAAGAAACATAAGCTGAAATCAACTAGGGATCAAGATGCATGGTTATGAAATTAGGCTAGTGAAATACAAGCTGGTGCAGGGAGCAGTATGCTAAAGGCTTAAAACTAACCACAACTAAGAACTAGAAAAGCTACATGTCAACTGATAAGCTAACCAAAGGCTAAGATTTAGTCTAAAGACTCTCAAATAAGTTGATGAGAGCACATAAGCACCAAGGGATTGACCAAATAGGCTGAGATGGACACTGGTGCAAAATAATACCAATCTAAGCAGTCAACTCTAGCTAACTTCAAGCTTGTGCACAAGCTTATCAACTAAAAGCTAAGATCTAAAAATCATGCAAACATAAATATGAGCTGGCAAAGAACATATTTTACAAATCTTAAACCACTTTGAACTTGAATGAGCTTTTAAATGAGTTTATGAAACAAACCCATTAGGACTGGTGCAGGGCAGTCACAAGCTCAGCAGGTCACTTTTGGACACAGATTCAAGGGTCCAAATGGATCTCCAATTGAAATTTTCTTTTTGATTCCAATGATCAGGCAACCAAAGACCCTATAACAACAACTTTCATCTAAATCCAATAATTAATAAAGGTTAGAATCTGTTTGATATTTTTGCCCATTTTCACATATATAAAACTTTGACATTTCAAGATTTTTGCCCAAAGTTTACTAAACTAAATTTAGATTGATCCTAGGTGACAGGTTATGTTGTTTAAAGCTGATATGCAACTACACTAAGCTAGGTTAACAGATTCTACAACTAAAATAGTGAATTAGCAATCCTAAATTCTAACAGATTTGCAGGTTTTAAGCTTACAATTGATCTTTGACCTTTTATCTTAAACCCACCTATTTTATGGTTGAATTAACTTATCTAGGCCTAATGCAGTCTATTTATGCCAAAAGAACAACAAGAAACTACCAAACTCACATTACCCTACCCTGATCCAAACACCCCTTTAAGGAATGGTTTCTAACAAATGATTGAACCAATTATGTATTTATACCATGAAACTGAGATGTTAATTGAACTTAAGCTAATCTAAACATAAACAAGCTAAAATAAACAACAATTAACAGCAACACTTACCCTGATCCAAACACCCCTTGTAAGGAATGGTTTCTAACAAATGATTGAACCAATGATGTATTTATACCATGAAACTGAGATGTTAATTGAACTTAAGCTAATCTAAACATAAACAAGCTAAAATAAACAACAATTAACAGCAACACTTAACAAGGACAAATTATGCAATATTTCACTGAATATATGGAACTTAAGAACAAGAATATGAAACCTTACTCCAAGCTAACCCATGGAACCTTTATACTGCTACAAGCACTAGCTTGTTTAAACAAGCTAGTGAAATTCCATCTTGCCTGTCCATGTCAGGCCACTTCCAATAGTCGCCCACAGTATTTCCTGCCAAGATACCCTGCGGTGTATTTCTTTCACCTATGATCCTGCTTTTTTATATTTTCCTTGATATTTCTAAAGTTAAAATGAGTTTATGAAAACATTTCAACCACAATTGAGCATCAACAAAGATTTAATTAAAAACTTCCAACTTTCATTAAATCTAAAAATGGTTCAACATCTGAATTAAAAACTAAAAACTTACATTAACTAAAATATAACAAGTTTCAAGCTAGAATTATCACTACAAGAGTTGAATTACAAGAATTGGAAACATGAGCTAAATTACACTACTGACTAATCTAACTACCAACTATCTAACTGTCTTTCTTCTCTTTTTCTTCATTTAAATAGACTGAGGCATCCTTCTCTCTCTATCCCACTTCAATTCTGACCAACTAGATGACTTCAATCAATCTTGGCCCTTCAATTTTCTTTTGGCGGGAAATTAAGATAGAGACAGTTTGGATGTTAGCTCTTGGACCGGGTAAGGGTGTAGGTGATTGGTTTGGACCGGGTTATATTAAAGGTTGGGTGTTGGGCTGTTGTATCACTTGGGCTTGGGATTGTTAATTTATTATTGGATCCGGTTGGTTATATTATGAAGAGTAGTAACTTTCATCAAGGACCAATATTGTAATATTGCAAACCATAGGGACCAAAGCTGTAATTCTCCAAATGTTATTTCCAAGGGTGTATCTTGCCAATTTCTGATTCTTAGAGGACCATATTTGACTTTCCTTTGAATATTATTCCCAGGGACCATTTATGTAATTTCTAGAAAATGCAGGGACTGAAGTTGCCAATTCTTCAAATCTTTTCCCAGGGACTAATCTTGTAATTTTGTGAATTCCTGAGGACTGCTAATGACTTTATGAGCTTTCTTTGATCATTTTGCTTCCTCGGCTCTGGCTTTTGACCTTTTTCCAATCTCGTGCTTGTTTTTGTCGGTTTCGGCTTTGTTTTTGTTCATTTTTCACATATCCGTACCTGCACATACACAAATACAAAAACACACATTCTCTTGGCATATTTTGTTAGTATTTGGTGTATTTGGTCTGATTTTGGTCTAAAAATGATGTGTGAAAAAGCACACATCAGTGGTTTCAGACCTTATGCGATAAGATGATTTGGATCTCTATATATTTCACTTTTCCCTTTCTTGTCATCCTGGTTCTTTTGGAATGACTACTTTTCATTTCGTGATTATCTCACATATATATTTCTTCTTTTAAAGAACTTTTTAAGGTCCCTTACCGCCATGGCATATTCTTCATCTTCACTTCTAAGTGTCGATGTCTCATCATCACTCGACTCCTTTTTAGCTTTCAAGGCAAGAGATCTCACATTCTCTCTTTTGCCTTTAACTATTTCAGAGTCTTTCTCCATAATCACTTTATGAACTTTTAGATTACTAACCAGCTGCCTTAGGGCAGTTGGCCACCAACTACCGCAAAAGCGTGCAGTTGACCAAGTCAAAGCTTAAAGGCGGGGGTTCGAATCCGGACTCCAACTTGGTTAGCCAGTGTTGCCTAGGTAATTTACCGGGATATGTCTTCCTTGTTGGGTGGGGGGCTCGGTACCAAAAAGGTACACGGACTTGAGATGGTTCCGCCAAATACCATTTTTTTCAACTTTTAGATTACCAATAAGTTCATCAAGAGATAGTGATGACAAGTTTTCCGAATCTTCAATCGCAGTGACCTTTGCCCTCCATTTCTGATGAAGAACCCTGAGAAACTTTCTAACATAGTTCTTACTAAAGAAACCTTCATCAAGAGCTTTAACACTAGCAATAATAGTGTTAAATCTAGCAAAACCATTATCAATATATTCATCTTCCATATGGAGAATTGTTTATATTGTTGGATTAAGAGATCGATCTTATTATATTTGACTTGACTATTACCTTGGTGGGTGATTAGTAAATATTTCCAAATCTCTTGTGCCATTTTACACATTAAAATTCTTTCGTATTCCATTTTCGGCAAAACATTATAAATTACCATTTTAGTTTTTCTTTTTAAGTTTGTCTTTTTGTTTTTCATAAGAAACTGTTTCATCCTTTTTAGTGACTGGATTATTTTAAATAAGTTTAAAATCACTCTCAATAATAACATGCAAAAGATTTGGATCTTTTGATTTCACATATGTCTCGAATATATTTTTCCAGTATATAAAACCGTTGCTTTCAAAAAGTGGTCTTTGCATAGACAGTCCTTCTAGATATTTGTCGGAATCCATAAATCGATTCAAGTTTTAAAATACTGTTAATTTTAGAAGTCTTGGTCAACGTAGCTCTGATGCCAATTGTATAAAATTAGAAGGGGGTTGAATAATTTTACTGTTTTTTTTTTAAATATCATTTCAAAACTTTAGATCCGAGTTTATGTGAGATCAACCAATCACTATATGTATACAATATAGATAAACACTAGAAAATAAACAATAGACACGACAAAAGATAAAGTGCAAGATAATAAACGAGAGTTAGAAAGATTAAATTACAAAACAAAGATTTGTAAAGTTCTGTAACAAAGCTCCTCTTCGCCCTACTCCATTCCCCGAGTACCCAACTCAAGAGTTCACTTCACTATGTTAACAAGCTCCCTTCAGGCTGAGAAATCGTACAACACCGCTTACAACAATTTCTGACACTAAGCTAAATCTCGAGTTGTAGTCGAGGTAGAACCAACCTTTCACACACGTATTTTCAGGACTAAAATACTAACCGGATCTATCTACGATATACGTTTGGTGGTTTATGAACTTGATGAACGACAATATAAAACAGTGATGTAACAAATGTTACGAATGCAACAACTGCACTACAACACTTCATATCTCGACAATAACTTGTGTTCTTCTCTTTCACTTTGAATGGATGGATCTTTGGATCACTTTAAATGAATTTAAATAAGTTTAATGATCAATGAAATGAGCTTTAAAGATTGTGGAAATATGCATAAAACTAAGCGCAAGAAGGTGGTTTACAAGTTGTGAAATGAACCACTATTTATAGGCAATAAGACACGGTTCACTAAATTATTTAAGGGGACCGTCTCTAATTAAAGGATCCGTCCGGTGTTAGGATGGTCTCTTGTTTGTCGGTGGCTTGTAAATCTAGGTAAAAGTTTTTGTTTCTATAAGTTTATTTGAAAATTTGAATTTTAGTTTTATTAAAACATTTTTTGTTTAACCAAAAATAATTTGTATAATTATTTTTGTAAAAAAGTTTTGTACACAACTAATATGTAATGTGTCAAAATGTAAAGTGTAATAAAAAAAATATTTCTTTGATCATCATCAATCTAATTTAATATTCATTGTTCATACTTTAAGTGATTTTATGTCAAAATGAAAATTTACGGCTAATAACTTGTTTATGCTAACTTTTACGTAGAATGTTTACAATTAGTTATTATCAAAACGTAAAGAAACAGTAAAATATAAATCTATTTTATATAATAAACGTGAATAATTTACAAGCCAATAAAGCAGCATAAATCATAAATACGCTGATGTGTCTTTCATGCTATTGGTCCATAAATCATAAATGCTTTCAAGTGTACAACACTCCTATGCACTACTCCTTTCCGTTCTATACTAATGATGTTATTTTTAGTATGTCTGTAAGGTATTCAATCCCATTCAATGAAAACGCTCCCATTCAAGAGCTATCAGTTTCCAATCACAATTAAATGAAAACGCGTTCTAAATTTAGAAAGAGGAACGTCCCAGAGTCTTCTTATAGGTGATTCCATTGATTTTTTTTGGAAATGGATTCCTGATTTTAATTTCTTTTTACGTTTTTAATTATGCTATGCCTTTAGTTTGATTTGATTTTTTATTTTGTTGATTAGGTGTTATGGTGTGTTGTTACACGGTATCAAGATAAAATTCATCCCAAAACCCATGAAGAGACCCACAATCTGAATCGAAGCAATTGAAGATCCAAAATCAACCAAATTGAAGCCCTGAAATTGTTCTTTAAGGGAGGTATGTGTTGCAGTCATTTGACCATGGTGCTCTAAAGGGCCTAACACCAAGAAAGTGAGCTACATATGCCAAGGCAGGAGTGGAGGCGCAAATGGCTTCATTGAGGTCTGTTTAAACAATGAATTCACAAATGGTGTATGTTATCAGGTTTTTTTCTAAATGCATTAATGCTATCAGATATGAAAGCGTAGTCGTTTGAACAAGCGTCAAAATAAGAGAAATTCCAAGAGACGATCATGAAATCGATAAATGAGGTATCAGGTTAGTCTCAAATATTGTTCATTTTAGTATCAGTTAGGTTATCTATGCAAATATTTGTTTCATTTCAATTTTGTTATTATTTATATATGTATGATCAATTAGATATAAATCAAATACATTAACAAAATTTCCATTCGTATGCAACTACAGATTATAAAGAGGGTGTTTGGGGTTGCTTATAAAGATTGTTAATCTGCATATTAGTACCCATTTAAATAAGATAGACAAAAGGGGTGTTTGGGGTTGCTTATCTTAAATTGAATTGCTTTTTGTTAAATGTTTAATAGTCATTTATCAAGTGTTAAATAAACCACATAAGCAGTTAGGAAGAGTGTTTTGGATAATGGGATTGCTTTTTAGGAATGCAGTTAAGAGATAAGCACTTAGATAAGTAATGCCATAAAGGTTCGTCCTTTTTAATCACCACTTGGGTCGCGAACATATTACAAAATACAGATACCAGTTAACAAGATCAGGTTGGGTCGGGAATAAGTAAAAATTTCTTTGGATCAAAGCAATTCATTTGAAAAAATAAATACTTTTCTTTGGGTCAAAATGGGTCAGGCGGGTTGGGTTGCCCTGCTACATGTTGGTTTGATTTTGAATTTCATAAAATACACAAATTACTTGAAATTTTTACTATGTCTAAAAGATAACTTTTCAATAGAACATGATATATAAAACTTAATTGGTAAGGATGTGACGATGATTTGAAGTTACTCTTGAAGCAGGTTCATTTGGTCAACAACAAAACAAAATCATGAGTAATTCACCTGAACTAAAAAGACAAGTGAATGAGTTGTATAGGCAATTTTGGAGTATTACGGTACGGGCAAACAATATTCTTATATATTTACTTATTTGTGCGCTATGTTTGACATACAATGAATACCAATAGCTTAATCGGATTTTTTGGTTTTTAGATTCCATCTGCAAATTCAGGTTCAAGATGAAACTTGAACAATAGCATTGTCCCTTTTCAATGATGAAGTGCAGGCTGTTGACGGCCGATCTGCATATCAGTTGGTCAATAAGTTTGGAAAGGTATGAAATTTAAAAATCATAATATTCTATCACTTTACACTTTTACGGGTGGTATAGATGTGATTGGTCATGTGTATCATGCGATGATTTAGACCTTACCAAAGGGTATGCTATTTACCTTTACAGAATATAAAAGGCCCATTTGCTTGATCAACAGGTTGATTCGGGTTATGATTTAGCTGGTACATTATGACTCTTCGTTGCAGTTTACATTGTTAGATGACTGACCCTTATTGAATTACTTTTGCAGGTATGGTGAGCCACATCCCAACATCTCTTTTTTGACCCACTTTACTATGATATAGTTGTGCTTTGACGCTTTCACCATTGACTTTGATTCTTCATTTGTTGCTATCTGTTACTATCCCACTTATATTAGAGTTATATATATTTCATATTGCAATGTAGTTTGTGTTCGGAGACACTTTTTCCTGCAAGACAAATGATGCTATCGAGAAGGTACGTTATTGTACGAATTATATTAGACAATCTTTATCAGTCATATTCCTTGTATTAAAAGATTTTGGAAATTTCATAATAAAATTGTGTATTATCTTATTAATAAATCAACTACATATGGTTGGCAGGTTGCTTTTGATCGACAAGTTAAAACCAGAAGTGTGACGTCAGAAGGTGACCTATTTCAACCAGGTGGAGTCATGACTGGTGGTTCTATCAGGTACGTCAAATTGCAAAATCCACAATAGAAATGAGTATCAACTTTAAAAAATGATCACCTAAAAATAATAACTTGCTCATAATGCACAAGCATGGTGGTGATAAGTTAAGGCAACTACATGCGTTGGGAGAGGCTTATTCAGTATTATTCGTACATGAGAAGCGGTTATCAGAAATTAGCATGTATCAACTTCCTTATTTTACCCCATATAAAGTAGAATAGCATAAATAGTTTATTTTCTCCAACACTGAAACTGCTTAAGTAGGTAGACAAGCAGAAAAATATAAAGCAATCTGCAACCCCAAACACTCTTTATGATACGGAACTGTTGTAGTCTGTGCTTAGTAGATATTAAGTCTCTTCTTATGTGAAAAAGTGAAACATTGTTGAAATGATTTTTTAATCTTATTCATTGTTCCTGAACAAGTGAAAAATTGAAGTAGTAAGTAAGTTTAATGTAAGAAATAGGCTCATAGAATGTTCAATGGTGTTCGTTTTCTTTAACATAGTGACATTGGCATGAACACTAACACACTATGCTGCATTAGGACGAGACATTGTAAGTTGCATTGTGTAGTTAGTTGTTTCTTCCAAGGCTTATTAGATAGTTGTCATTTTCTTGTGCAAACGACCAAATTATTACTGTCAAATGGCTACCAAACTACTATTAAGAGGCTGAAATAGGCTATCCAAACAACCCTTAATAACATGTCAAGACACCGCAAGGGCTGCTGAAAATATGTTATCCAAATAGCCTTGGAAGAAACATTAGGTACATAAACTTCTATACACAACACTATACAGTATGAAATTAATGTTTTTCGATTATTTTTTGAATTACTGTATGCATTTTAAGTTTCTTAATATTGGTCTTATTTCTATCGTTGTATCTTAACGGAACTTCTCATATTGAGCGACAACTTTATAATGGTTGTGCCTCATAAGTTTATAACTTCCATTTATTATTTTTTTCAAGTTTACTATATTTCTACCCCGTTTAATGTATTCTGTGATTTCCTTATTTCTTCATCGAGATATAATGAAGGGGAAATAAGCTAAACCAAACACTCCCTAAGGAGTGGTATTGTAATGAGTGAAGTAGTAACTCTTCAATTATGGCCTAAGGTAAAGACAGTGGCTATTTAGTACTGGGGAATAACATGAACTGATTATTATTTAATTGGATTAACGGATGTTTGGATTGCTTTCTATTACACACCTTAGGCGTTGTTTGGAAAATCCTAAAATCAGTTTACGGTTTATGGGTCACTGATAGGCTGCTAAAGTTGCTGATAGTTTATAGGTGTAGAACTGCAGATTGTGATGGTTATGGGTGAGTGATTTATATTGAGTTGTTTTATGTAATCCTATTTGCCTCACCAAATAAGAAAGAAACTAAGAGTTTTTGACAGTCAATGTTTAAACAATTTCTGATAAGTGACAATTGGAAAACTACAACTGACATTTTCTTTCTTTTAATTTTCAGTTTCTGTAATGAAAGTGGAAGAGAACATAAAACTTAAAACTTACCAAAGTATCTCGACTAAAAAATCCACCGGTGAGTGGACTTTGAACTTTAAGCTTATAGTTTGACATTTAACTAAATATTACAATGCATTTTGTTTAACCGTCAATCAACACTTTAACAGTCATGCATCTTAGAAGATTGGTGATGTAAGTGCATAACTTACCTTTTCACAGTTCTTTCATTTTAATGGCTATCTCGACCTATTTTCTTTAACAGTCATGCATGTTAGAAGATTGGTAATGTTGATCATCTTTTGCAAAGCATTGACGAGCTTCGGAACTGATGCAGGGCTTCATCCCTTGGTTCCTTATTTCATATATTTTGTTGTCGAAGAAGTAAATGCTTTGCCGTTATCAAGGTTTTGCTGTTAATTGTTGTCTCAAGCTTTCTATAACCATGATTGGTCATGTTTTTTTAATGATGTCAGGTGTGAAAGGCAAATTCGAATGGCAAAGGCTGCAGTGGATGATCAGTGGTCCTCCAGAATTTAGTTGTTTAATAAACATAGCCTAAAAATGTATATTTTGAACCAATTATCATGTTTTCAAATACTTGCACTCAGTTGAAAGAACCGAAACAAAAGATTTGCTGTAATTAGTTTGAATGCGTCAAGTTTTTAATATGTATATTTTGAACCAATTATCATAGTTGCAAAGGAAAGTTTTTATCATAGAAATTGTCGTATGTAAACTACCAAAACATGTCGCACATGAGTGTATCTTTTTACATGTACAGTTATATAGTTCTAGTTTATCTACTTATTCATAAGTTTATCTACGATTTTTCATTATATAGTTCGAGTTGAATGAAATTTCTTATTCACCCTATTAAATTTGAAAAATGATACGCATGCCTAATGATATGCCTAAAATTTTGTCACAAAAGTTTATTGGCTGTAGCAGCCGGACCCACTTCTTCACAAACCAATAAACTCTTGCCGCATAGTTTTAGACATATTTTTAGTCATGCCTATTATTTCTCTACTTCTTTCATTTTTTATGTGGTTTATTAAAGATATCTAACTCTAAAACGATAAATAGTTGGGGTTTACTTTCTTTTTCTTCTTCTTCACAAATATTAAAATACATTCATGTGAGTATTTTTAAAAGTAGCATGTGAATTTTAAAATTTGAAAAAAATCTAAAATTTGAAAAAATACATTCATGTGAATTTTAGTTGCATGCTTTGATTGAAAAAATTCTAAAATTTGAATACATGTTTAATAATTTATATATGCTCTATTTTAGGTCTTTTTTTTTTTCCTCCTAAGCTATATAAACGGTTACCACTCTAATGCAACTAAAATTCACTTAAAACCATAGCATAGTGTTCACGGAATGGACCTTTTGTTGAAGCGTTAAAATGGTCACTACATGCATTTGTTTCTCAAGACAAATATATTGGAGATCAAGAGGCAATGAACGTTTATTACACAGATACTTACAGGCATTATATTTTATACTTTCAGTCACTTATAACTTATTGTTCCATTACAAGAAAATTTTACAGCGTTTACGTTCGTTGTTCTTTCTTACTTTATTCACGTAATTACCTTTTTTTAATCAAAAACCCTCTAAAATCCTGCGGATTCCGCGAGTCTATAAGCTAATAACTTATAGGCGTTATTTGCATTATTATAATAAGGCCCACTTAAGAGCATCTACAATGAGTCAAGTTGTTAAAAGCTTTTCAATATTTCAAAAAGTCTAAGAACAGAATTAAATTTTTTGGAACTTTCATTGATCTATTTCCTAAATTAGTTTATGACAATCACGCAATTCATTTTTCTATCTTTTGAGTCAATCGTAAAACCATAATATACATGTTCACATAAATATATGTAATAGTTATACTAAAGAAAAAGTTACCTTAACAAAAAAAAATTCACTTTTAAATGATAGATAGTCGACTAATCTCATCTTAAATAAAAAAGTTTGTATCATACCATAGCCAAATAAGTTATTGAACCTCAAATGCAGGGTTGTTTATCGAATAATTTTTTCAAGTTTATTGGGTTAATGTTTGGGATTATCGGTTAGTAAAATTGCAAAAACAAAAACAAAACCAAATCAAACCAACCCAATTTTATATCAAATAAAACCAAATCCAATACGGTTTGGTTTTAGTTAACCCAAACTCCGATAGAGTTTATAACAACCCAAATTCCGATAGAGTTTATTACATGGAAAATACTAGATCCACCTAAGGTTTACAAAATTTCAGCCACTCGCTGACATGTCAGAGTGCTGATTGGTTGGTTTTCTGTGGGCCACAGAAAATCAACCAATCAGCACTCTGCCACGTCAGCGAGTGGGTGAAATTTTGTAAACTTTATGTTGGTGTAGCACACCTCTTATTACATTTCTTACAAAATAGTTGCCCAGAAGCTAGAAGTCATATTGAAACATATACTCCCTCCGTCCCATATTAAGTGTCCACTTTCATAATGCACAAAGTTTTAGGAGATTCCACTAACTAAACTCTCCATCAATCAAATATTATTTTTACCCACTAAAGTCTCATTTTATTGGCTGAAAGGTACAAGTGGACATTTAATTTGGGACATCCAAAGATTCTATTGTGGACACTTAATATGAGACGGAGGGAGTAATTGAAAAATATTGTTCGTCGAAACTTTTAATTACAGGGTACCGCGTTGCAACGCGCATTGACGGAACTTGAAGATTTTTCTTGGGAGGGCCGAAATAGCTTGAAGTATAGAAACAGTTCTATATAAAATAGAAGTGTCGGTTCAATTATACAACCAAAAATGAACTACTTAATGACATTAATCTGTAACACCCATAAAGTTTCCTCAAAATCGATAGAAAGTTTAACTAAGATTATCAAATTATGCATAAAATTTAGACACCATTTGGAAAATGAAGAAAAAGATTAATTTTTGCATGAGAAAAATACACTTACATGCACTTACACATAAAATGAACCTATAACAAAGAAGAATAAATAATTAAAAAAGCTTTCAACAACAGCTTAATGACAATTTGAGGATGAATAAGTTAATGACGAAATTTAAAATTCTGTATATATATGATAAGGAGACAAATATTGTGTAATTGTTGGTTTTATAGACAAAATAATAATAGTCGTGTGTTAGGATCGAACTTGAGATCACGGGATTGCACACAATACGTATGAAGAGAAAATGTAATAATTATTTATAATATGTTATAATTAATTATTAAACACAAAACAAATAATAATAATTAGTATTATTGATTAATGACTAATTATTTATTAAACGAAGATTAGGAAACTAATTACTAGACAAAACATGTAAACAAGAGAAGGTTCCGGAAACCCCATGGGGGTGCCAAAACCGATCGGCCCAAGGGGGTTACCCACCTCCTTTGTGCCTTGAGCTCCAAGTTTTGAATAGTATATAAGCAAACCCAAGATGTAGGTTTTTGACATAACTTGTACACACACATCTTGGTGTTTTCTTCTCCTTTTCTTTCTTGGTCGATCCACAAACCGAACACCCTAAGGGTTTCGATTTCTTGTATCTAAAAAAGGGTTTTGTGTTTTATTACTTGCAAATACTTTTCTTGAATTAGTACGTGTGTACAAGAACGTGAATCAAACACACTATTGTTTGATTCTTGGATTGAATTACAAAAAGGTAAGGGGTAATTCATATAATCCTTATAAACCCTAATTAGGGTTCTTGGTTCCGGAAGATTGCATTGATTCTTGTTCGGGCTAGAATTTCAAAGGTACGTTTACGATTTAAATAATTGATTAATTAATTACATGTTATTCGATCTATTATAATTGCTTCCGCTGATGCTCACTTTGATGTTCATGGTTTATTAATATGAATGTCATGATATAATAATTCCAACAGTGGCATCTAGAGCCGTTATAATGTGTAATTAATTATCGAAACGCATAAAAATTGGATCTTGATTCGTATAGTTACATGTTTTTTAGGGTTTATGTGTTAGATCCCTAACCCTAATTTTTTGGGTCGATTTTGACCTAAAGGGTTTTTAGGGTTTATGGTTTTTAATTTTTAATTGGATTAGAAACCCTAGGATGTCATGTAATTGTTATGCGTTTTAGTAAACGATCTTGGTGCAATGTGTTAATTGTTAAGCCAAATCCATGAAAAAGTGCATATTTGCATGGATTTTTATTGTGTTATAATTTAAATTGTTTAAATTGCTTATATATATTAATGGTTAAGTTATATTAAAACATGTAAATTTTAATAGATGTCGAATTGGGGAAGACTCCAATATTAAGTAATCAATTATGTGCTATGTGGTATTTATTTAATTTTGGCTTACACAATCGATTTATCGATGTATGTGGCTCTTTTTCCAAGAAAAAGAAAGCCCTAATTGAATTAATACGTAATACACCTAGATTTGATTATTAATAGGACTTTTTAATAAGATTTGCATGTGGCTACATGTTTATACATATTTAATTGTTATGATTATGTATATGTGTTTATTTAGTTGTTTTTTTTTATTATATATTACTTGTTTTGTTTATTTATTGTGTTAGACATGTTTATATAAACGAAAAGGGTAATTTTTTGAATAGAAAAATAATACGGACTAAATAATGGCGAAATTGTTTTGGTATTTAAGAGTTAAAATTTCAAAGAATTGGTTGATTGATGTTTTTGTACGTAATGGTTAAATAGGCTCGACCGAAGTTTACACATTATAAGATGGGTATAAGGATGGCAACGCATTAAATTGTGGCCTTAGATAGACAACATTCTGTCTTAACGCTCGTTTGTGTGTAAATTAGACTTACCGAACAACAATTACATGTACATTGTCATCTTAAGGGTGAATAATCCACAATTCCACAATGATTATCCGAAACACTAAGCTTTCGGGCTTATGCAAAAGTACGATATAGTGGACGATAATTGATGGTTATTCTTTAATTGGTGAACCCGATACCTCAATCAAAACTTTGTTATTTTACTCTTAGCAAATTGGTAATAAAAATGTTTTGTAAAACCAATGTTATGAAGTTGTATGCATGCTTCTTCATACATTATTTTGATCACATCAAAATATTAATACCCTTATAAATTAAGTCGAATGCCATCTAATTAAGAACACTTGAAGTTGTAATTTACGTCATGTGAGAACTTGGCGAGATTGCAATGGAGAGGCAAATTTCATAAATTCATTGCTAGCAGATCAACTGATGTGATGGATTTGTGAGTTTGCAGTTTTTAAGTTAGACGACTTAAATTGAGTAGGAAGTGAGACTTGACTCAAGGCATTAAGATGGGGACTAAACATGCTTACAATACAAATATTTTGTGATTGTAAATCCCATATGTCTAGGAATTGGACAAAAGTTATGCCAATTACTTGTACGACAAGTTACCTCATATTGTACTTTCATTACTAGCAGATCAACTGATGTGATGAAACTATGTTTATGGAGGATCCTAGTTTTCAAGATTATTCTATGGATTTGTTTTCCTTGGGTATTTTAATTTTCTTGAAAAAAATTGTATTATCAAAAATACTAATGTTTTGAACTTTCTTTATCTGTAGAAATGGCTCAAACTGATAACACCAACTTTCGTTCTGTGTTCAAAACTTATTTTGAACGAGAAAAATTGACTGGCTCGGAAAATTTCAATGATTGGTACCGTTCACTAAGGATTGTCCTGCGAGTGACTGGTCAACTTGAAATCTTGAAAACGCCTTGTCCTGCTGAACCTGAAGGCGTGGCAGCAACTGATGGTGCTAAGGCCAAATGGAATCTTGATTGCAAGGAACATATTGATGTGGCCGCAATGATGTTAGGGGCGATGTCCACACCTCTTCAAAGGCAGTTTGAGGAGTATTTCCCCATGAACATGATTGATGAACTCAAGAAACTCTATGAGAAACCATCAAATGTAGAGATTTACGATTTGATGGAGGCTCTACATGGTTGTAAGCAAGGGGATGGTGAACCTGTGAGTGCTCATGTGTTGAAGATGAAAAGTTTCATGGATCAACTACAAACACTTAAGAAACCCTATGACAATGATATGGCTGTGAACTTAATCAATAGGTCCCTTAACAAGGATTTTAATGGTTTTGTGAGGAACTTCAATATGCATTGCGTGGGGAAGACAGTAAGTGAATTGCACGCACTGCTCATTGATTATGAGAAAGGGTTGACACCAAAGGTTCCTACACCCCAAGTTCTTGCTATACAAGGGGGTAGAATTAACAAGCCAAATGCGAACAAGAAGAAGGGTAAAGGAAAGAAGAAGGCTGATAAGAATAAGCAGGTTATGGCTTATCAACCACCTCAACCTAAGAAGAACCCTCCTGTCAAGAATAATCCAAAGAAGGATCAAGGATGCCATTACTGCAAGGTGATGGGCCATTGGAAGAGGAATTGTCCTCTTTATCTCGATGACTTGCGAAACAATAAGGTCAAGAAGACTGGGCACATGGGCGCCAGCACTTCAGGTAACTTATTTGTCATTGAATTATTTACTTTATCTCGTATAATAAATTCCTGGGTATATGATACTGGATGTGGTATTAATATTTGTAATACACTGCAGGGGTTTAGAGAGGAAAGGAGACTAGCTTATGGGGAGCAATTTCTGCATGTGGGAAATGGAGCACAAGCAGCAGTTGAAGCCATAGGAATGTTTGATTTAGTTTTACCTTCGGGTTTAGTACTTTGTTTAAACAATTGTCATTATGCACCTTCTATAATTAGAGGTGTTGTTTCCTTTTCTTGTTTGTTGGATCTTGGTTTTTCTCATACTATTGATGGCAATAAAATTTCTGTTTCTTTAAATGGTGTATTTTATTTTAATGTTGTTGCTGTGAATGGTGTGTTTGAAATTGATATGAATAATTGTGTGACTTCCAACAATAATAATAATTCGATGTACAGCATAAGTAAGAGAATGAAGTATGACTTGAATTCGTCTTACCTTTGGCACTGTAGACTTGCCCATATAGGCAAGACTCGCATGCAAAAGCTGCAACGTGAAGGGCTTTTGAATAATATCAATGATGAGTCATTTGATAAATGTGAATCTTGTATTTTTAGGAAGATGACGAAGAAACCTTTTCATAATAATATGGAAAGAGCTTCAGATCTACTTGGTTTGATACACACGGATGTATGTGGACCACTTAGACATGTGTCATGGAGAGGTGCTGTCTACTTCTTAACTTTTACGGATGATTTCAGCCGTTATGGTTATGTTTATTTACTTAAGCATAAACATGAGGTGTTTGAAACATTTAAAGTTTTCAAAGCAGAAGTAGAATTGCAATTGGGAAAGAAGATTAAAGCTCTTCGTTCTAATCGAGGTGGAGAATACCTTAGTCAAGATTTTAAAGATTTCTTAACTGAGAATGGAATTGTCCAGAATCTCACATCTCCATATACTCCACAACAAAATGGTGTATCTGAGAGAAGGAATCGTACATTGTTGGACATGGTTCGATCAATGTATAAACTTACTAATCTTCCTTTGTCTTTTTGGGATTATGCTCTTGAATCAGCTGTTCGTATTTTGAATAAGGTTCCCACCAAGAAGGTTGATAAGACACCATATAAGATATGGACTGGAAAAGCTCCGAACTTGTCTTATTTAAAGGTCTGGGGTTGTGAGGCGTATGTTAAACGTGACTCACAAGATAAACTCCAACAAAGATCTGTAAAATGCATTTTTGTAGGATACCCTAAGGAAACTATGGGTTACTACTTTTACTACCCACCTGAGAACAAAGTGTTTGTTGCAAGATATGGTGATTTCCTTGAAAGTAAATTTATGGTTCAAGAAATCAGTGGGAGAGTATATGATTTAGAAGATGATCTAAATAATGCATTACCTTCAAAAAAACACTAGCACACTTCCTATAGAACCGGAAAGTCTGGGTCCTCCACCGGAAGTTGAAGTAATTCCCATTCGCAGATCTTCAAGATCTGTGAAAGCTCCTGATCGTCTATGTCTTAATGTAGAGGTCAATGAGCATACACTAGGGGATCTTAATGAACCTACTAGTTATAGAGCTGCCATTAATAGCCCTCAAAAAGCTAAATGGAAAGCTGCTATGGATGGGGAAATACAATCCATGCATGACAATGAAGTCTGGGAAGAAGTTGACTTACCTCCTGGCGCCATGGTAGTTGGGAGTAAGTGGCTTTACAAAATCAAGACTGACATGGATGGATATGCACACATTTATAAGGCTCGTCTAGTTGCTAAAGGTTTTACTCAAACTTTTGGAATAGATTACGATGAGACGTTTTCTCCTGTAGCAGACATAAGAGCTATAAGAATTCTCATAGCTATAGCAGCGTACTATGACTATGAGATTTGGCAAATGGATGTGAAAACCGCTTTCTTAAATGGTCATCTAGATGAAGACATCTATATGGCACAACCAGAAGGGTTTGAAAATCCAGATTTTCCAAATCGTGTTTGCAAGCTTAAGAGATCCATTTATGGATTAAAGCAAGCATCACGACAATGGAACAAGAGGTTTGATGCTAAAATTAAAAAGTTTGGATTCACTCAAAATCTTGATGAGCCATGTGTGTATGACAAAGCTAGTGGGAGTGATAATGTAACTTTCCTAATTCTATATGTTGATGACATATTGATCATGGGAAAAGACATTCCAAGTTTACAAGCTGTTAAGGCTTATCTTGGAAAGTGCTTTTCTATGAAAGATTTAGGAGAAGCTGCATACATTCTGGGAATCAAAATCTATAGAGATAGATCAAGGCGGTTAATTGGATTAAGTCAAAGTGCTTACATTGACAAAATATTGAAAAGATTCAATATGCAAAATTCCAAGAAAGGATATTTGCCGATGGAAGTAAAACATGACTTATGCAATGAGTTTTGTGCTTCAACACCTGAAGAGGTGGCTCGCATGAGTAAAGTTCCTTATGCTTCGGCTGTAGGATCTATTATGTATGAGGTTAAATGCACAAGGCCAGATGTGGCGTTTGCTCAAAATATTACCAGTCAATTTCAACAGAATCCAGGTGATAAACATTGGATTGCTATTAAGCATATTCTTAAGTATTTGAGGAATACAAAAGATATATTTTTGGTATATGGTGGAAATCCATCTGCAGAACTTTGTGTTTCAGGTTTCTGTGATGCATCCTTTCAAAGTAATAAAGATGATTCGAAGTCTCAGACGGGTTATGTCTTTGTTATCAATGGAGGAGCTGTAGATTGGAGGAGCAAGAAGCAGAGTACAATTGCGATGTCTGCAACAGAAGCTGAATACATTGCTGCTTCAGAAGCTGCTATGGAGGCTGTTTGGATTAGGAAATTCGTTTATGGGCTTGGTGTTATGCCTTCAATTGAATTACCTATTAATATGTATTGTGACAATTCTGCTGCAATCATATTTGCCAATGAACCTGGAGTCATGAGAGGCACCAGACATTTTCTACGGAAGTATCACTTTGTTCGTGAAAAGGTTGACGAAGGTGAAATAAATCTGTTGAAGGTTCACACAGATGAAAACTTAGCTGATCCGTTCACTAAGGCTTTGGCGAAAGAGAAGCTTAATGGATTATCCAATGGAATTGGACTTAAATTAGCTAGTAGTTTCATGCATAACTGTGATTAGTATTTGGATAAAGGATATTGTAAACAATTATTATTTTAATGAAATAAAGTATGTTGGTATGTTTATTTCTATTGTTAATTATTGTCGTCCTATTTTTGCATGTTTAAATCCATGAATAATAGTTATTCTAAAATTGTCCGTTGTCAGTTAATAATATGGGAATATTATTAAATTAAGACAAATATGAAGTTGATATAATATACTTAAGTATATTGATGTGTAGACATGTCATTTCAGACGATATTCGATAATACTAAATATAGGACTTATCCCAACTATATGATGTTACTTTATGGATCTTGTCATTAAGTAAATCATAAGAAGTTATCCTTACACTTGAGATACAAGATAACGGTCATGAATGTAGTACATTTTTGTGGAACAACTTAACGCTATACGTAACTGGTAGTCATAAGGGTTGTTTTCGGAAGTGTTACAAAGTTTGTGTGTTTTGCTTGTAATCAATAAAGAATTTGTTCCTTCAAATTAATTTTTGGAGTTTAATACTGCTGGGCCCCTCGTAGGGTTGTCAAGGTGTTTGCGTGGCCACGCCCAAGGTCTTTCTTGAAAGGTTCAAAAGATTTGGTAATCTTGTCAATTTCTAAAACGAGAAACAGAATGGTTAATTAAGGAATGACCTAGATCCATATCCTTATTTAACACGGTATTAGAAACAAAGGGATAATAATAATGAGAAATCATTAAAAGGTTTTCCAGGAGCCTTACTCAAGTTGTACTAGAGGCATCGACGTGTTGCAAGACGCCAATCGATGTGATCACACTATTATGATATGTCTAAGTGGGAGCTGTTGGTTTTATAGACAAAATAATAATAGTCGTGTGTTAGGATCGAACTTGTGATCACGGGATTGCACACAATACGTATGAAGAGAAAATGTAATAATTATTTATAATATGTTATAATTAATTATTAAACACAAAACAAATAATAATAATTGGCATTATTGATTAATGACTAATTATTTATTAAACGAAGATTAGGAAACTAATTACTAGACAAATCATGGAAACAAGAGAAGGTTCCGGAAACCCCATGGGGGTGCCAAAACCGATCGGCCCAAGGGGGTTACCCACCTCCTTTGTGCCTTGAGCTCCAAGTTTTGAATAGTATATAAGCAAACCCAAAATATAGGTTTTTGACATAACTTGTACACACACATCTTGGTGTTTTCTTCTCCTTTTCTTTCTTGGTCGATCCACAAACCGAACACCCTAAGGGTTTCGATTTCTTGTATCTAAAAAAGGGTTTTGTGTTTTATTACTTGCAAATACTTTTCTTGAATTAGTACATGTGTACAAGAACGTGAATCAAACACACTATTGTTTGATTCTTGGATTGAATTACAAAAAGGTAAGGGGTAATTCATATAATCCTTATAAACCCTAATTAGGGTTCTTGGTTCCGGAAGATTCCATTGATTCTTGTTCGGGCTAGAATTTCAAATGTACGTTTACGATTTAAATAATTGATTAATTAATTACATGTTATTCGATCTATTATAATTGCTTCCGCTCATGCTCACTTTGATGTTCATGGTTTATTAATATGAATGTCATGATATAATAATTCAACAGTAATTTCCTATAATACTTAGAGTAAAATATTCTTTTTTATCTTTTAAGTATGACATAATTGACATTAATTGCCAATATTCTTGTGGTGGTCAGGGCCCTCCCTTGCCCTCATTAAGGTCCGTCTATGGCAACGCGCGAGTACCCTACTAGTTATAAAAAATGTCGAGTTAAGAAATAGGGCATTTTGCAAGTTCCGTAGCTAAATCCTTTACAAGATTTCGCCATTTCACGTTTCATCAAATCGCTAATGAGACTATGATAACATTTTTTATTTGTCAAAGCATTCTTCATTTAAGCCCATTAAACCCTAGTCATTAATACCCAAGATATGGGCTTTTAATGTATTAGTTGGGCTTTTGTGAGTACCTCTCTGAAGAGATTCAAATTTCAAAAATTACAAAAAGCTTTTCGGACGTGTTTTGGCCCATGGCCATGCATTTAGAAACTGTGGTCAAAATTTTGAACCAACAGATAAATAAAGTTAAAACTGTATAATAAATCGAGAAATGCAAACCCTCTATTATTTATATTTAGATTAAAAGCAGTGAGGTTTTATGGCAATTAGATTAGTTTAATGCAGATAATATGGTTATCATCATAATTTAAGTGTGGGATCACTTTTTTAAAACTATGCCACAATCATTAGATTAACGGTCGTAACTTTGTTTTACCGGGTGGATAGGAAAGGTCAGACCAGGTATATAAGAGGAACAGTCGTTAGCCTTAACAATAGCGTTTAAAATCCATATAAAGTTCGGTCACCAGAGAAGAATGATTGAAACATCCAATTTTAAATCATACCTCCACCTGAATTGCAAAACATAGATTAGATTATTTTAAATAAGAACATCAACAAAGTGCAACTTGTTTTAATTATTGCTCAACTTGGATGATGAAAACTTAGTGCCAAGAATCATAGTTTACATGAAATTGGAAATGCTCTTAATATAGTAGTAATACACCTTTTTAAGTGGAGATTTCATTCTAGAATTGTTGTAGGCCAACTAGGCCATTGCCAAAAAGTATGATGTATTTGATGAAAAGGGTGTGATGTTTGATGATGAGAGGTCTTGTCATTCAAGATTATTATGATTGTGACTCCTGACTTTCTATTAAACACATAAAAAAATGCTAGGTTATTACTTATATATCGGAAACCACTAGAGCAACTAATGTTGTAAACAATATTGTTTTAGAATTTGAGGAAGAAAAAAAGCATATGAATCAAACGGTTTGTAGGCTAGCGGTAATTATTTTGGTGTGAGATCATCCACAATCACACGTTAAGTCTGAAACAATTATGTGTTATATTTGTTGTGTTTCTAAGACTCCCCCTAATAATAAACCCATCACCGCTACATCAACTTTTCGCATCTTTACAAGATCCACCACCAAACAACCGTAATAAAGACCATCAAATCAACCACACATACATACTCTATGTTAAACACAAATATACCCCACAAATAACACTCACACACGCAACACCAATTTTTTCGTTAGTCATGCAGACCACCAAACCACCTCCACGTATTGCCCCTTAATGAGTGCACCATGCTAACCTGTTATAAGCTTGAGGCGTCGAAACCCCCTCTTCAAGTGTGAAGCGGGTATTATTTCGGATGGTCTAATCTGACTATATAGGAACTGAATTTTGAATATGACTCTATTGAAATGGAACAGTCAAAGCATTGTAAAATGGAACAGGTGTAATAAAATGAATTATAAGTTTAATAAAGGTTTTTATGTGATAAAAAAATATCATCTTTTCAATGGCTAGAAAGTTGTACTTATTGTGTCCAACCATTGTGCTTATGCGCAATAACATGGTGGATGTGTGGACAGCTGAGGTCAAATCTAATGCACTTGCATATGCCCCCTTGCCATAATGTGGATTCTAATTTGGGTAATGTAAGTGGAAATCATAGTGAAATAGATTTTTTATGAAAGAGTTTCATTGATTACTTACAAACTATTGTTTGGCTTGTGTGTTAAGGGTGCTGACATCGTGTATCGTTACGTATAACAATTTTTGGTTTGTTATCTTTTGACGAATATAGTAAACTTAGTTATACGTAAGTACGTAACTAGATGATCATACAAGCACATTCACACAAAACGTGATTAAAAACATGGACTCTATTATTTAAATGCCCAAAAATGAGTTCTTATTAGATCAGTTGGTGTAGTGAAGAGCTCAAGTTACTTATTTGAGGCTCACAGGATGCTACATCACTTAAACAAACCTCCACTCCTCACTAAGTGTTATAAGATGCGGTTGAGTATTTTCTCTCGCCACATCAGCTTTTTCTTTCTTCTAAACATTTTCCTTCAATCTTTCCTTAACTATTGCAACACCTTATCTCTCTTCTAATAATTTTTTCTTATATTTTATCATTTAAAAATATCCCAAAAACACAATTACCCACTCATAATATAATAAATTATTATTTCTCTCACCTTTAACAATATCTCTCTCTTTTTTGGGCGGGACTACACTGCCGAACAGGAAACAAAACTTAGTTTTGCTGCACCTTTCCAGCAAGTGGGGTGTGGGATTTTGTTATTAATTGTTGTTTCTCTCAACTTTTCCCTTGTTGCACTTTGCACTCTAACAACTAACTTCAACTTATTCATTTGAGGCTCACTATTTACAACTTTATTTTTTTTCTATTCAAATTTTTAAATAAACTAAATTCATTTCATTAAAATTAAAAATTCATTCATTTTTTAAATAAAACAATAGTTTAGAAAAAATAATTTCACTATTAAACAATTTTAGTAAAATCTAAAACTAGCTTTATTTTAGTTTTAGTACTTTATTTATTTTTGTTTATGGCCTGATAGAAACTTTTGAACCCAAGTTTAAGGGCCCAACATATCACACAAACAAATAAACAATTGCAGGTCGTCTTCTTCCTCCCGTATATACTTGAAAAAAAAAATAAATAAATAAAAAATTACATCACGCATACACATCAGATTAAAAAAAAAAAAAAAAAAAAAAAAAAAAAAAAAAAAAAAAAAAAAAAAAAAACCACTGACAAACATGTCAGGAAATAACCTCGTCGTGCAGACGACGAGGTATTGAGTGGCGAAAAAAGATGAGAGGGTCGGTGTGGTGGCGAGACACGACGAGGTCACGAGGGTGTCATGGCGAGGCACGACGAGATTTGCACCGGGTGCTCTTAGCTTGATGATTTTTGTAATTAACCATATGATACTTGTTATGAATTCATTAATCTGATTTCATATTGATCAATTTAAGGTTGTTCTCCCCCATTCTATTTTCATTCACGGCACACATAAACATTGATGACGTATAGCCTATATTTGGGCCACAAGCCCAAATGATAGACATTACTTACACCCAAGCCCACTACGATAAGGGCTACCATGACAATGGTATGGGCCGCAGTGTTAACACTTTGGGCTCATGAAGCGCAAAGGCCCAATCTAACCCACCGGGTACACGATAAGGATTATCTATTCAAGGATTAGATATCCTTACCTCGGATAAGCACCACGAGTGCGAAGAGTAAGGAGCAAGAAACCCACGCGGTTTCAGCCCCTATAAAAGGAATGATATATTCTCATTCAAAGGTACGATATTCAACCCTAACTCTTTACAAGAACCCTAAATCGATTACTTACTCTCACGCCGGAGTCTAATCGGGGGAGACAATCCCTCGATAAGCCTAACGGTGTTGTCTTATTTTCTTAGTACGCAGGTAACAAGTGCTAAGGATTGAATTGGTACGAGAGTATAAGCCCATAACCAGGTACGCCCAACTTTTGTATCAACAAGTGGCGCCATCCGTGGGACACTACTAAGAACCAAACACTAGAATGACGAAGCATAAGAATTCAAGTCAGCGGACTCCGCAGTCAGAAAAACGTGACCATCAGAGGAAGAATCGACAAGATTCAACCTCTAGACAGGTTGCTGGGACAACCAGCGCACCTGATCACCAAGAGGCGGGGACAACCCAACCTCTTCCAGCAACGGAACTACCTATAATTTCTTCAGTGGTCCCAAGCGTTGAGGAACTCCAACGCACCCTCTTTACCACTCCTCATCAGGCTACAGCCGCAGTGAACAACACTGTGCCGCCAGGCGCGCCTAAACGGAACAGGGCGCCTAACACTGAGGCAGAAATTCTTGCAACAACTGAGGACGCACCGGATCTAACTTTGGGAAACTTTGTATCCCAAAATTATGAAACCCTTACCGCCCTCATGCAAGAAGAAGCAACAAGAAGAGCAAGCGCGAGCCTACAAGCCCGACTCAATTTTGCTCTTGAACGCGAACCATCACCACCGCGTCACCCACGAGGAAGACGCGCAGAACGTACCACTATCCATGATAGGTTGGGTACGATATCTGATTCACAATACTCTGGAGACAGCGAGAGGGGCACCAACGTCCACTCCAGACTTGGCAGTCGGGGAATACATGATCGATTAGGGCCTCAACATTCGCGAAGCCAAGGATCTTCCAAACCTGGGAGTAGGAGAATCCAAGACAGATTGGGGAGAAGAAGATCCCCAAGCGGAGATCCCTCAGGATCCTCTTCCGAAAGAAGCAGGCGCAAGCGCTGAAAAAGGGACTACCCTTCTTCCAGCGACTCCTCGGACAACAAGGATAAAGAAACAGGACACTGGAAGTCAAGAGGAAGACGTCGCGAGGAGGAGAATGAAGATATGTCTCTCCCGTGGCGACGCCAGAAAATTGATGCGTTTACACGACGCATCAGCGATTACTCAGACCACAAACGCAGGCGCATGCCCGCTAACGTGAAAACATATGATGGAACAGGTGATCCTGATGATCACCTAAAAATTTTCGAGTCAGCCGCAACTATCGAAAATTGGCCACAACCTGTGTGGTGCCACATGTTTAATTTCACGTTAGTAGGAAACGCGCGCACATGGTTTAGCAAACTCCCACGTAGGAGCATCGGTGGATTTGAGGAATTACGGAAAGCATTCCGCCTCAACTTCACCCAGCGAAAGAAGTGCGCTAAAAACCCTGTGGAGCTAGCAAGAGTGAAACAGCGCCAAGGGGAATCAACCAGCGCTTTTATGGAACGTTTCAAAGATGAGTGCATACAAGTAAAGACATGTCCTGAAATCCTAAAAATTTCAGGGTTCATGAATGGGATCAATAACCCAGAACTCATCCGGAAGCTTGATGACAAAGTTCCACAGTCCTTTGACGAGTTAACAAAGCGCACTAGATCCTTTATACAAGGAGAAGCAGCTGCTGCGGATAGCAAAAAAGGTTATTCAAACTATAGGCAACAAGAACAGCCGCGGAGACAATCCAATGATCAGAATAACAACCGCAACAGGAATTATCGCAGTGGAAGAGACAACGACAAATATACTCCTCTCACTAAGACTCCGAGAGAGATATTTGTAACAGAAGGTGCGAATTTCCCAAAACCACCACCGATGCGCACCGCAGAAGAAAAGTGCCTAGGTAGTGGATACTGCGAGTACCATGGCCAAAAAGGCCATACAACTAACGAGTGCGTCCAACTAAAACAACTAATTGAAAAGTTAGTTAGAGAGGGAAGGATGGACCACCTCGTAAAGAACATCAAGGAAGGGAAAGATAAACAGAGAAACGGAGGTAAGAAAGAACCCCCAAAGGAAAAAGCTGATACTATATACATGATACAATCATGGCAACGCAAGATAAAGCAAAAAGTCGGCCAAAAATTCTCTCCAGAAAAAGAGATATCCTTCCCTACTATAGCTGCGGACAACGCAGTCGTGGAGCCTCTAACCATTGAGATACATACAGGGGGACATGACATCCACCGCATGTACATTGATGGTGGAGCATCCGCAGACATCCTGTACGATCACTGTTTCAAAAGGCTGTGACCTGAAATCCAAAGTCAGTTGATACCAGCCACAATGTCATTAACAGGATTCACAGGAGAAAAGATTTGGCCCATGGGGCAGCTACGCTTATTGGTGGTCGTAGGAGATGAAAAACACTCAACCGCGACATGGATAAACTTTATGGTAATAAAGTCTCCTTCACCATACAATGGTATCATTGGAAGACCGGGAATATCATCCATGCGCGCGGGTACCATCTACAGCGCACGGAATGCTTAAATTCCCAGTGGAAGGAGGAGTGGTCACTCTCTATAACACAACAGTACCACCAAGAGAATGCATCGCAGTAACAACTGAAGCGAAGACTATTCCAGAACAGCGCACGGAAAAAACGCCAAATTTAAAAGTCGCTATTCACCCAGATTATCCGGAACAACAAGTTTCGATTGGAGGATCTTTATCTGACAAAGGTAAAGCAGCCGTATGCGCACTCTTGCAAAAGAACCTAGACATCTTTGCATGGGAACCAAAGCATATGACGGGAGTACCGCGCTCTATCACAGAACATAAGCTACAAATCCGACAAGGGTACCCTCCAATACGACAAAAGAAGCGCGGCCAGGCCCCAGATCGTGCAAAGGCTATTCTGGAAGAAGTACATAAGCTCGTAGACGCAGGCATCATGCGCGAAGTATACTATCACGACTGGCTTTCTAACCCAGTTATGGTAAAGAAGAGCGATGGCAGTTGGAGGATGTGCGTGGACTTCACGGACCTCAACAAAGCATGTCCGCAGGACTGCTATCCACTGCCAGAGATAGATTGGAAGGTCGAGTCCTTGTGCGGATACCCCTTCAAATGCTTCCTAGATGCATATAAAGGGTATCATCAGATCCAGATGGCAGTGGAAGATGAAGAAAAAACAGCTTTCCACACTAGTCAAGGAGTATACTGCTACACAAAAATACCTTTTGGCCTGAAGAACGCCGGCGCGACATACCAACGACTAGTGGACACAGCCTTCGAAAAACAAGTAGGCCGCAACTTGGAAGTCTATGTTGACGACCTTGTCATAAAAAGCCATACAGAGGACGAATTGGTGCGCGACATCGAGGAAACATTCCGAACGTTGGGGCGGATCAACATGAAGTTAAATCCAAAAAAGTGCACCTTTGGCGCGACCGAAGGGATGTTCCTTGGATACCTGATAGAACCCGATGGAATCAAGCCTTGCCCAGAAAAGACAAAGGCCGTTATTGATCTCCCCTCACCGCGCACACTCAAAGAAGTCCAATCGCTGAATGGAAAGTTAGCGGGGCTAAACCGTTTCTTATCTAAGTCAACAGACAAATCTCTTCCCCTCTTTAAAACACTCACGAAGTGTACAAAAAAGGGAGACTTTCGCTGGACTACCGAAGCGGAAGAAGCTTTTCAACAACTCAAAAACCATCTGGCATCTCTTCCCAAACTTGTCGCACCGCGACCAGGGGAAGAGCTAATCATGTACTTATCAGCAACCCATGGAGCAGTCAGTGCCGTTCTATTGACAGACAGGAACTCCGTCCAGACACCCATATATTTCGTAAGTAAAGCCCTAAAGAAAACAGAGACTAACTACAGCGCTATGGAGAAGCTGGTCTTGGCTCTTGTGTTCGCAGCCAAAAGGTTGTGCAGATACTTTCAAGCGCATCCAATAGTTGTAATCACTGATCAGCCAATCAAACAAGTTATCTCTAAGCCTGACGCATCAGGACGCTTACAAAAATGGAGTGTACTGTTAAGTGAGTATAACATCTCATACAGACCGCGCACTGCAATCAAAGGACAAGTCCTAGCCGATTTTATCGTGGAGAAGCCAGACAGCGACAGCCCGACATCTGCAGCTAAAACAGATTTACAGGAACCCTGGATTCTGTTCACAGATGGATCTTCATGTGTAGAAGGATCAGGCGCAGGCCTTATTCTTACAAATCCAGAAGGTATGGAATTCACCTATGCGCTGCGCTTTGAATTCACAGCCACAAACAATGAGGCAGAATACGAAGCCCTACTCGCTGGACTACGTATTGCAATTCAAATGGGTGTTCGCAACCTAGAAGCAAACGTAGATTCGCGACTGGTTGCTAACCACGTGCTAGGTGAATACGAGGCCAAGGATGAACACATGACCCAATACCTGGTAAAGACAAAATCTTTGATCAAAAACTTTGATAGGTTCACAATAAAACAGGTGCCTAGAGGAGATAACAAGAAGGCGGACGCACTTAGCAAGATTGCATCCACAAGCTTTGCACACCTCTCAAAACAGGTATTGGTAGAAACCCTAAAAAACAAGTCAATCTTGGAGAGGGAGATATCAACGGTGATAGTAGAACAAGATCCTACATGGATGACACCTATCATCGAATTTATTAGCAAGGGAGTCCTACCCCAAGATCATAAAGACGCTCGAAGAATACGCCGCGCAGCGCAACGATTTGAACTACGCGACAATGTACTCTATCGACGGTCTTTTTTACAGCCATGGCTCAGATGTGTTGGACCCCTTCAAGCAGAATACGTTCTCCGCGAAATTCACGCTGGATCATGTAGTATGCACTCAGGGCCACGATCCGTGGTGGCAAGCGCTCTAAGGTCAGGATACTATTGGCCAACAATGCATCGGGATGCACGCGATCTGATAAGAAAATGCAGCAATTGCCAAGTACATAGACCAATTCCGCGCCGACCACAACAAGAGCTAACACCAATTACCTCACCATGGCCATTTTACAAATGGGGTATTGACATCGCAGGACCTTTCCCTGTCGCAGCTGGAGGAGTAAAATTCCTCATCGTAGCCATAGACTACTTCACAAAGTGGATCGAAGCAAAAGCGGTGGTGAACATCACGGGAAACCAAGTCAAACGCTTTGTTTGGGACAACATTGTCTGTCGCTTCGGCCTACCGGGCGAGATCATATCAGACAACGAAAAACAATTATGTGATAACCCATTCAAGGATTGGTGCGCACAATTGAACATCACACAACACTTTGCTTCAGTCAAACACCCACAAACCAATGGCCTAGTTGAACGCGCAAATCGCAGTCTAGGCGAAGGAATAAAAGCGCGCCTTGAAAGACACAAAGGAAAGTGGGTAGATGAGCTCTCGCACGTCTTGTGGGCGCATCGCACGACGATCAAAACCAGTACTGGCGACACGCCATTTTCCCTAGTCTATGGAACAGAAGCCGTCATACCAGCCGAGATAGGAATGCCAACCATACGCACAGCAGAGGTCAACGTCACGACAAATGACGAGGAACGGCGCATAGACTTAGACATACTGGAAGAAAGACGCGAACGCGCAGCTATACGCGAAGCAAAGGCTAAGGCAAAAATGAAGAAGTATTATGATGAAAAAGTCAAACACACTTCATTCAGGCCAGGGGACTTTGTTTACCGCGCCAACGACGCGAGCCACGCAGAAGACACGGGCAAGCTCGGACCCAAATGGGAAGGACCTTACGAGGTCACAGACGCGCTCAGCAACGGCGCATACAGGCTGCGCGATATGGAAGGTCACGACCTGGCGCGCACTTGGAACATCTGCAATCTCAAAAAATGTTACTTTTAGGCTACGGCCCTTACACAAACACACTTGCATCCTACGAGGTGCCCAATAAGTGTTTGTCTTTCTTTTTCTTTTCTAGGAATTGTATTTTCTATTTTTTCTAATAACTTGCAAGTATTAATAAAATGTTATGGTTTCTAGCTAACTCCATAGCGCATTTTACTTTATTGCATATATGTCAATATTGTTTATCTTATATTTTTGCCTACATGGCGTGCATGCACCACTTAAAGACCCACGAAGGCATAAAGGATGAGTTAACCTACTAATTTACTCGTTGAATAAGAGAGTTGCAAACCCATCAACATTGGATCATGTATCCTTGCTAAGCGCCTTACTCTTGAGATGTTGAGGTAAGTTCCACATGCGCACCCCACGACGGATGCACATATACCAAGTACAACGTATGAGCTTAGCAATATAACGAGCCAAGACACTTGGTCAAATAATAAAACTTCGCAAACAATGCAAGTATAATTCTTCAAAGTCACGCACTTAAAAAGACTTAGTTAAATAATAAAACTTCGCAAACAATGCAAGTATACTTAAGTCACGAGTTAAAAGCAAAAAATGTATCTTATTCCACATTTATTAATAATAATTACAAGGAAAGATACATAAATATACAAAAAGCCTATATACTATGGCGATGCTCCGGACTCTCCTCTGGAGCGGCGGAACTCCCCGCTTCCTTAAGCTTACTCAAGGTTATAGCATCCTGCATAGATACGGTTGGGACGCTTACAGCCACGCCATCGGATCTAGGAAGGTGTGTAGCGCCAATGCCACACATCACGGCCTTGCCCTTGATACCCTTCTTCACAGCAACCCTTTGCTCATGTCGCTCTAGCACCTCTTTCAAAGGAATTTCCTTCTCAAGAGCAAAAGGCTTAAGGATATCGCGAGGCCGCGCGAACACAGGGACTTGAAGCTGCGAGACATCAGGTTTTAGATAGTAATCTAACTCCTCTTCCGCGTTCTCCACAAGATGACGCTGCAACGTCAGACCCGCCATCACCACAGCTATGGGGTCATCTTGATCGCGCTCCAACTTCCCTATGTGCGGCAACTCAAGGACCTTCAGCCCCGCCATTGCCTGCAGCAGCTCATCATAAGCCGTAGGGTTGTAACCAGGGACTTCCGCCAAGTCCTTCTCCAGCAGCTTGGCTTCATGAAGGTCCTCCATGGCCTGCGATCGACCACGCGCAATCGCACAGTGCACAACCTTTCCAAAAGCTTCCATTACCTCAGCGGACTCTAGTGTGCTCAGGGCTGCCAGGCGCAGCCCATGGCTAATCAACCACCTGCATTCACAAAGAAAATTTGTGTAAGTAAACAACATGGTGGTAAGGTAATTATGACAAAGTAAACGAAAATACCTGCGCTCGGCTATAGTGGACATCAGATGGGGGTACAACTCCTCATCATACTCTATGCTGAGGGCGCGCAGTTTTTCCTCCTGCATCGCAATCGCCTTCCCGATGCGCCCCTGAAACTCTTGGACGCTGGCATGATGCTCCGCCCTCTTCTCTTCAAGATAAGACACCGACCAGGAAGCTTTAGCTTTTATTTGCTCAAGCTTCGCCCTCGCATACCTAAGATCGGCCAACATGCTCACCTTATCATCAGCAATCTTTTCAGCATACGCCCTCGAGGCCTCCAGCTCCACTTGCGCATTCGCCAACTGCGCACGGAGGGTCGCCAACTCCTCCTCCTTTTGGGCAAGAGCACGGCTCTCCCTTTCAGCTGAGCAACAAGCTCAGCTTGGCGCGCAGTGGTCGCAGCCAGCTCATCCATTAGCTGCTGCGCCTCGCCACCATCAGCAACCTTGGTCTTCCTCTCCCTGTTTTCATTCTGCGGAGAGGAAGCATCATCCACGCAGACCTCATCCTTCGCAGCGTCATCCCTACGCGACAGAAGAAGTCAACAAATATTACAAGTAATATGATAAAAAAAAATAAAAGAAGAGAGAAATGCACACTTACAGAAACGGAGAAACATCATCAACCTTCAACCGCGCGCCGGAGGTAGAGGTCTCTTCCGCGTTCGACTCTGCATCTCTGATGATGTGTCGACGCCTCTTCCTGGTGCCACTGGCCTCAGCCTCTCCCTTGCGCTTCGAATTCTGCGCAACCTCCTCCCTCAGCGCCTCTTCAGGTTTCAGGATCTGGATGCTGTCAGATGACCCTGATCGCGCCTCCTCATGCGCCACTTCCACATTTGGCACCACCTCCAGATTAGGTGGCACACTCTGGACAGGCGTCACCTGAAGTGGTGGCGTGTCCTCAGGAAACGCATCAGGAAGGACGGTCAAATGCCCCTCCGTCGCCTCCAGCAAGGGCTGCTCTCCTTCCCTTAGAGGACGCACCCCTATGGTCACCTGCTTTGGCTTGTCCAGCTTGACCACCGCGAACAGATCCATCTCTGCACGCATCAATAAAGAAAGAAAACACGAAAGGGATTAGTTATTAAAGACGCGAAAACAAGAATCAATGACTTACAAAGCATGAAGATTAAAGGATGAACACCCACCCCGGCCATCCTCACTTAAAAAAGTAGGAACCTCATCTGCAGCGCCAAAATAAGCGCGACTCAACCCCACATGTACCAAAAACTCCTCCGGATAGGGGTTAATGGCCAGTCGATTGGCATCTAAAGTTTGCGCGTCAGCAAGACTGTAGGAACCGGGTGCGGGGCGCCCATCCCTTGGTAAGGATTCCTGAGTATAAAACTCAAAGGGAGAGGGAAAGACTACATCATCTACCCAAAAGAAGAACTCCCTCCAATTCTTAAGGGCGTCAACTTTTTCCGTATAACACTAAAGCGCCCCCTGGCGCTTCGCAAAGGAAACCCAACCATTTGACCACGTTGTGTGGTAAAAGGAGCGGAACAAGTCCACGGTCGGTTCTATCGCAAGTAAACGGCAGTTTACTTCAAAATTCGACACATTCGCCGCACCTATACAGTGCAGCTGAGAGATGTGAAGACGATAGTGATTGAGCAGATCGCTCAGAAAAATAGATATGGGCACGCGGTAATTCGCGTACTCAAAAAATTTCGTATATAGCCCTATCTTCCCTTCGGGGAAGTCAGCTATACACGCGTCGACATCTGGAGCCTCTGGATGTACATCCAAAGGCACGAAATAGTCGGAAGTGAACTGAATAACATCCTCAATGGACATCGCGGAGCGAAACTCCTCCAATTGAGCAACCATTTTCATTTGCAAAAACTAAGTGGGACACACACAAATTACCTACGAAAAGTGAAGTAAGTTTATTTGCAAAAGACGCTCTCAAAGAAGGTGAATAGTGAGTAAGTGTGTGTTTTACTGTGTGTGTGTAAAAATGGGGGGCGGTGACTCTTATATAGGGTGGTAAAAACCCTAATTTCTCTCCACGTGGATCCCACTAACGAAAACGTGTGATTGGAACTGAACCGGTACACGCACTTTTTCCCGATTTACGAGGGCCACGTGGATACTACCCCCAATTTTCGAGGTATACGTTTGAAATACCTATGCCTAGATGCATTGCACTTTAAATTGGCGGCAATATTCCAATGCTTTCCCGCTACGCTTACCGCTGTTAATATTAGTCTAGTATCCGCGGCTACGAGCCGCGCACACTAGACTGGGGGGACATGATGACGTATAGCCTATATTTGGGCCACAAGCCCAAATGATAGACATTACTTACACCCAAGCCCACTACGATAAGGGCTACCATGACAATGGTATGGGCCGCAGTGTTAACACTTTGGGCTCATGAAGCGCAAAGGCCCAATCTAACCCACCGGGTACACGATAAGGATTATCTATTCAAGGAATAGATATCCTTACCACGAGTGCGAAGAGTAAGGAGCAAGAAACCCACGCGGTTTCAGCCCCTATAAAAGGAATGATATATTCTCATTCAAAGGTACGATATTCAACCCTAACTCTTTACAAGAACCCTAAATCGATTACTTACTCTCACGCCGGAGTCTAATCGGGGGAGACAATCCCTCGATAAGCCTAACGGTGTTGTCTTATTTTCTTAGTACGCAGGTAACAAGTGCTAAGGATTGAATTGGTACGAGAGTATAAGCCCATAACCAGGTACGCCCAACTTTTGTATCAACAAACATAATATATATTACATAAAATAGATGGATGACTCTCTATAATCGAGTCAATATAGTCGAGTCACCACACCGAATTCATATACTGCTTGGTTCTTTCTTCTGCTTAATTATCTTGGTATATACGATGATTAAGTTGCAAATTTTTTACTTATTATGCCGTTCGAATACATGTGACATGCCCAAAAGCCATAACACGATATAAAAGTGGCTAGCCTTTTGGGTGATGATAATTGGCTGTTGACTTTGGATGATGATCAAATGTCGACAGTCGACACTAAATTTAAAATAGAATATCTAACACCTCTAAAGTTTGACGTAATGTAACGACCTGATACTTGAGATTTCAACTAATTAAAATATTGTATATTGTTATTAGTTACTTATTATTTAGAAGTTTTAACTTTTGATGAGCTCAACTTCCCACTTAAGCACTTGACATTCTGGTCGGACTTAAACAAGTTAAATGAAATTTAAGCATCTAAACACGCTTGATACTAGTTTTAAGAGTTAATTACATTTTTTGTCCTTGTGGTTTACCGGGTATTTCATTTTCAGTCCAATTTTGAAAAAAATCTCGGATCCTCTACAATATTGACTGACCCTTTACGGGTTTGGTCCAAATTGTGACTAGAGTCTGTTAAACACGCTCACGTGATGTAAATCTAGTATGTTTCTCTTTATCTAAGGGCATATTTGTCTTTAATTATTTTCCGCTAATACTTTCTCCTCGATTATATTGATTCACAGGGCATTAAACATAAGTCATTTCATTATCAGACCACCACCTAACCTTTTCATCTTCTCTTAAACACAAACCCTAATTGCATAATAATCTAAGAAAAATGATTCGTTGTAACTGGTCCTTGAGACCACAAGGTCATTCACATGATCCATACAAAGCATATCATAAGTTTATTTTATTTTATTTTATTTATTATTATTATTTTCATGTGTTGTGTTGATAAAAATAATGCATGTTTAATGATGAGATTTACGTTGATAATGGTTTTTTTATTGCAATAGATAAACACTCAACCATTTGTTCCATAAAGTTCAACCATGGAGGTGCATTTACTAGTCCACCAAATCATAGATACAGTGGAGGGAAAGTCAATTGGTTTGATGATGTTGATACAAATTCATTTTCAATGATTGAAGTATCAACTATGCTTAAGGGGTTGGGTTATCTTAGTCAGGGTATGCAGTTTTATTACAAAATACCTAATGTTAATTTAGATAATGGTTTGATACCTTTAAAAACTGATATGGATGTGTTGGATATGGCAAAGTATGCTAAGACATGTAAGGCAATTGATGTGTTTGTTGATCATCCATTTGATGAAGTTGTATTTCCCAATAAGAATGTGTCTGATGTAGGGAATGAGATGTATGGAATAGGTCAGTCAAGTTCAGGTTAAAGCTAGGGAAATAGGTCAGTCAAGTTCTAAGGTTAAATCTAGTAAAATAGGTCAGTCAAGTTCTAAGGTTAAAGCTGGTGAACCAAATGTGAGTGACACTCCTTTAGTTAGTGAAGAAAATGATTTAGCTAATTCTGATTCTAGTGTTGATAGTGAGGATTCTGATTTTGATGTTGATCAAGAGGAAAGGTTTGATAATGTTTAGGTAGACATGGATGATTTTAGAAAGTATGTAGATGAGAATGTAGAATGGGGTGGTTCCACAGACAAAGAAGTTCCATAGGATGAACCATTTGCTTATGAAGAAGTAGACTTAGAAGATTATGATAGTGCACCTGAGTCTGATGAGGAAGAGTTTGAAAGAAGAAAAACATTAAAGAAGTTAGCCAAAAAGCACAAGTCAGTAGATGGTAAAATCTATTATGATAACTTTTATCCTAGACAGACTTTCCCTAACAAAGAAATGATTAAGGAAATGGTAACTAGGATTTCAGTTGAGCAAAGAAGGGAATTACATTTAACTAGGAATGATAAAACAAGGGTTAGAGACTAGAGTTGAATGTAGAGGTATTGTTCCAGCAGGAAACTAGAAAGAGTATTGGCCCTTTAACACCTAATGCCACAAGAATTTTCAGTGTCATCTTAAAAGAAGCTGCTCAGTACAAAGTTACTTGGAATGGGGGTGATTTATATCAAGCTTGTGGTGCATGGGGGAGACCAATGTGTGGTAAATATGAACTTGAGAAGCTGCTCATGCAGGAAGTATGAGCTCATTAGTATGCCTTGCAAACATGAAGTGGCTGCCATTTGGAATATAGCAAGCAATGGGATGGAACCTGGCATACCAGAGTCTTGGGTTCACGAGAGTTATTGGTTGAAAACTTGGGAGGAAATGTACAGGTTCAAAATCAATCCAGTTGATGGACCAGAGATGTGGAAGAATGTAGATATCCCAATCACACTCACTCTACCCAACTATGTCCCTCAAATTGTTAGACCTAGAAAGAAAAGGCAAAAGAGTGCATAGGAGTTGTATGATGGATTTGTTAAAATGAGAGATTGAGTAGAGCTGGTAAGACTGTGACATGTGGTAAGTGTGGTCAACAAGGGCACAATAAATCCTCTTGCAAGGGACAGAGGGGGTCTGCAAATGTAAGGCCAAAAGCTACACAAGGGTATGCAAATGTAAGGCCAAAAGCTAGGCAAGGGACTGCACCACCTTTACCGTCATCACAACCAACACCACAGTCATCACAAGCACCACCACAGTCATCATAAGCAGCTGCACCCTCATTCACACCATCTGCAACACCAGTTGCACCTTCATAGTCATCTGCACAACCATTTGCACCAGGTTCACCATCAAGGTTTACAAAGACTTCTGCCAATAGGTTTTCACAATTGAAATTGAATCCTGCTGCAAGTAACAAAAAGAAAGGTGGAAATGGTAAAGGTAAACAAAAGTAGTAGGAATAAAGTTATGCAACTTTTGTGTTTTGGTTGCTTTATCACAAACTTTGTTACTTATCTATGTTTAAGACTTTGTTAATGTAATTTGGCCAGACTTATGTATTTTGGTAATGTTGACTTTGGTAAGACTTTGTTAAGTCTTTGCTGCTTATGTAATTTGGTAATGTTGGATTTCGTCAGAACTTATGTGGAACAAAAGTGCATTATAATGCATTATATTTGGTAATGTTTGATTTGGTTATTTTGGTTGTTTTTTTATGATTTTTTTGGTTGTTTAACTTATTATTGTTTGACAGATCTTGTAGTGACATTACTTTGTGCTAAATTGGTTCTTTGACATATGCAATCACATGGGTATATGCAATCACTTTCATTTGTGCTAAATTGATTTTTTGACATTCGCATATGGATATATGCAGTCGCATTTGCATATGGGCATTTGCATATTGACATTTGCAAAATACATCATTTAATATCAAAAACAACCATTCATTGTCATTGACTCCAACTCCCAACTGCAATCTTACAACCAAGTACATTCAAAATACTGCCAACACAAACCCTAATCACAACTTCAAAATACATTCAACTACCACAAATCATCTCACAAGATTATGAAGAACAAAAAACAACCAACTTAATCCTAACAATATCTTCCATTTTCTTGCTTCACCAAGATTTTCAATAATTGTTGCTTGCAACTCATTGATAGACCTTAACAGCCCAGGAATGATTTGCACAGACCTTTCACACATAGGTGAATCATACCAATCAATGATCCCACAATTTGAAACCTAATCAAAGAAAATAAAAATAAAAATTAGGGTAAAGTTAAAAAAGTAAAACCGAATCCAAAATTGACGGGTTACTCTTTTAGAACAACAATAGAAACGCCTTCCAGGATTCAAAGGAGTCTATGATGTGCGAATCACGGCTGGTGAATAGCATTTGTTACATATAACCATCACTGTGTTTTTTGGTATGTGTTGGTGTGTTTTTTGGTTTGTGTTCGTGTTTTTTTCTTTTGACCAAATCAATCAACAAAAAAGAGTGTTTAGATATAGGAGTTAGTGAAGAGGTAGGAATAAAAAGACACTTATGCCCTCACGTGATTGCCACATGCAGCTGTTAACGGCTAAACTTAACGGTGTTACACAATTTGGACCAAACCCGTAACGGGTCAATCAATATTGTAGAGGATTCGAGATATTTTCCAAAACTGGACTGAAAGTGAAATACACGGTAAACCACAAGGACCAAAAATGTAATTAACTCTAGTTTTAATCATTTAATTTTCTTTGATCATTAATATGCCATTTTAGCCACAAAATAATGTAATGACCTAATTCTTTGGATTTCAACTACAAATTATTGTAGATTTATTACTTTAAAGTTTAAACTTAGGGAAGTGATTGGCACACTCACAAAAGTTATTCGCACACTTAACAGTACAAGCTGTTTAAGCAGGATATACATAAAGTACAACTGTCTAATGCATTGAATGGAGTGTGCCAATAAATTTTGGGAGTGTGCAAATCATTTCCCTTAAACTTATAACAAGCTCAACTCCACACATAAACAGTTGACATTCTTGTCGGTCTTAAACAAGTTAAAAAAACATAACACTTAAACATGTATTATACCTCACTTGAATTATGATCTTTTGCCATTTTAGCCGCAAAATAAAATTCTACTACAAAGACTGCATAAATATATACGAAAAAGAATGGTGAGAGGAAAGGCTATGTACTCCAACTGATTTTCCCTCCAAGAAAACTCTATCAAAAATTTTGCTAAAACCTTTAATTTCTTCACAATTTCTTAATGATTTTCAATTTTAATCCATACGTTTGATTCAGTTTTTCATTGTGCACATAATGATCTGATTCGATTTCATTTTTGTTATGATTCAGTTTTAAGTCTTATTTTACGTGTCTAAATGTCAAACAAAAAGAATCAAAGATCTTCTAAAAGACAATTAAAGGTTCCGGCTAAATTTAGTGATCATGTGGCTATTAATTTGAGCAATAAACGTAATGATGATAGTTCGAGTGATTCAACTGAAATTAGGGCTCAATGAATTGGGGAAAATCATGAATTAATGGATTAGGGGAAGGATAAGGCAGGGGGAGTGCCTGAGAATGGTACTATGGATAATACGACAACTGAGGTACCAATTGTAAGTGATACTGTGAATAATAGTACATGATTGTGAAACCTGTTACTAGTGTAAATGATATTGATAGTGATGGTAATGTGAATGGTAGAGTTAATGATGATACTGTAAATGATAGGAATGTGAATGATAGTGTTAATATTGTGAATAACATTGGCCCAAAAGACAATGAATGAAACTCATAAGGAACCTACTTCATATACTAATGTGGTTAAAATAGATGAAATTCCTAAGAACCTAAGCTTCATTCCTATTGTTACTGACGATGGTGGAAGTGAAGTGGTTGTGTTTGTGAAATGCTTGTGAAAAATAGGTAGTGAAAGGTCGAATCTGACAATCAGTGGGCACTTTGTTGGCCATAAGATGAATATCAATGAATTGAGATATAACCTTAGGAGAATGTGGAGTAAGTTTGGTGTTACTGAAATTATTGAGCATGATAGTAGTCACTACTTGTTCAAGTTTAGGAATGATAGGGGATTGAATGAAGTGCTTAATAAAGGGCCTTGGATGGTTAATAATAAGCCTCTGCTTGTACAAAAGTGGTGTCCTGAACTTGAAATGCAGAAAGTTTAACCTAGTAAACTACCTATTTGGGAAAAATTGAAAAACGTACCTCTAGAAGCATCGAGTGTCATTGGGATTAGTGTTATTGCTAGCAGTCTTGGTAAGCCATTGATTATGGATATTGTAACTGCTACAGTGTGTCATAAAGTTGTTGGTAGGATGCTAAGGTCCTAGTGGAAATGTATGCTGAGAAAGAGAATAAGAATAGTGTTGAGATTCAGTATAGGGATAGTAGTAATGTGGTTAAAGGTATGAAGAAAGTTCAAGTTGAGTATGACTGGAAGCCTCCTGTTTGTTCACATTGTAAGGTGTTTGGGCATGATTTGAAAAGTTGTATCAACAAGCCTGGCAATGAGAAAGTGATAGTCAGTGATGCTGGTAAGGAAATAAAAGTGAGTAAAGGGGATAAGAGTAATGGTGAGAGAAATGAAGATGAGATGCAGAGAAATGAGAATACTGCATAAGCTAATGTGGTTAATAGAAAGCAACATAAGTTTCCCCCGAAGCCTGTTGGGAATCAAAATAGTTTGTATTGTAATACAAAAGGAGTGAATATTTAATGCGGGGAAGCAAAATGGGAAGTATATGTTTAAGCCTAAAAATAACCATATTCCTGCTGATGAATCCAAAAAGAGTGGTAACATAAATAAGTCTATCCCAGTAGCTGATAAAAACATAATGCGGAAGGAAGTAAAGTGAAGCAATGAAATGTTAATAAGGAGGTATTGGAGACAATGAAAAGAAATGCTAATAAGTACTCTATGTTGAGTAGCTATGAAGATGAGGAAACTGCTGAGTTTAATGATATGAGGGCAAGAGAAATTGCGGATAGTTTTATCTCCCTCAAAAAAACAACCAAGTGCAGAGGAATTGGCAGGATGGAATTATGACACGTCTTTATATTTCAAGCAAAGATGGGATCTGATGTTTGGAAATTACTCAGAGGCCGGGTGACATGAGAATAGATCAGAAACAAAAGATGTTTTAAAAGAGAATACTGGAATGGCAAAAGTGATGAAAGAGAATGTTATCAAAAGGGGGATGCTAATATCTTAAGTCAATGAATATGCAAGAAATCAAAGTAGGGACATGGAATTTAAGGGGTATGAATACAAATGATAAATAGAAGGAAGTCAAGGATCTTATAAGGAATGAGATGTTGAATATTTGTGTAGTTTTGGAAACTAGGTTGAAAAACAAGAAGCTCATGAAAGTTTGAAAAACAAGAATGCAATAGTTTACTAGACAAAATCAAAAAGAGAGTTGAGAATTGGAAAAATAAGAGTCTTTCTTATGTAGGGAGACTACAGTTAATTGTTGTTGTTCTTGAGTCCATTCATGTTTACTGGGTTGCAGTGTTTCTACTTCCAAACACTATAATCAATGAAATCAACAAGTTTCTCAAGAGATTTCTATGGAACCAGGGTGAATCTGCTAAAGGGAAGGCAAAGGTATCATGGAATACTATCTGTAGTCCAAAGGATCAGGGTGGATTGGGGCTAAGAAATTTAAGTGTCTGGAATGAAGCATTATTAGCTAAGCATGTTTGGAACATTGCTAAGAAGATAGATACTTTATGGGTTCAATGGGTGCACTAAGTTAAATTATGAGGGAAAGGTATATGGGTTGTTGATGTTGATATGAATGATAGTTGTGAGAATAAGGGATAAAATCAAAAGCTATGTGGTTGCAAAAGTTGGTAATGGTAAAGATGTGTCTGTGTGGTATTATATTTGGAGCTCTATTAGACCCCTTAGTCAATACATTACTCATAGGCAACTTTATAATGCTAGACTGCAAAGCAATATGAGTGTTAGTGATATGATTGTTAATGGAAACTGGAACTGGCCAAGTTAATGGGTTAACCTGTTTCATAATATTACCAATTTGGATGAGTTGGATATTGATGAGGAAAGGAAGGACAAAATAATATGGAAAAGGGTCTAATGGCAAAGAGTATGAATTTGTAATTAGATTTGCTTATGAAGACCTAAGTGATGGTGGGAAAAAAGTAGGGTGGAAGGATCTTGTTTGGTTTGCACAATGTATACCCAAACACTCCTTTATTCTGTGGTTAGCTATCAATGAAAAACTTATCACTCAGGGTAAGATGGAAAAATGGGGAATTTGCTTTGTGAATAAATGTCATTTATGTTTAAAGGAGCTTGAAGATCATAATCATCTATTTTTAAAATGTGAGTTTTCCAATAAGGTTTGGAATAAGATCAAGCTTATGGTAGAATTGGATGGAATCAATAAAGATTGGTTAGACAATGTGCAGGATATGACTACTCACCTAATTGGTAACAATATATGGAGTGTTTTAAGAAGGATAAGCTTTGCTAGTTGTGTATATTATGTATTGCAGGAAAGAAACAACAGAATCTTTAGGGACACTCAATGAGATTGGGAGACAGTTGCCAAGTTGATTGAAGATACTGTAAGGTTGAAGTTAATGAGCATATCAGTAAAAAAAAACAGTTATACGGTAAGAAAAATAAAAAAGAAATGGCTTGTTAAGCTTAAATACAGGAACTGAGAAATCTTGGAGTGTGGAATCCAGTGTTCGGAATAGTGTACTATTTGATATTGAGGTTAAAATATACTCTAAGGTGTGTTTGGATCAGTGTTTTACTTGCAGACTGATGAGGTTCAAGTAAGTCTGCACATGTTTAAATGATGTTTAACCATCATCTCTGGTTTATCTAAACTTTAAGAAATTGAGATCTTTTATAAATTCATTATAGATGAGGGCCTTCTACCTTGGTTGTTTCATGATTGTTCACTGATTGATGGTCTTTAAAAGATCAGTTGGCCATTATTAGGTACTGATTGTTTTACTTGGTTATTTCAGTCAACAATCATTGAAATCTAAAGCAGGTTGCCATCTATGATGGGTAAGTGAATTTGATGAGGTAGTGTATGAAGTATGGAATAGTGAGTGAAATATGAACCTACTTAGTCCATACTGTTAGTGCAAATATTACGATATTTAATCTCTACAGTCTCGTTTGTTTTGATTGATGACAAACATATAACTTGATACATAACGTAAAATGTACAAGTTACTTGTAATCTTATTTTGTCTCAACATACATTCAACACCTCTCAACATCTCGAGTCCTCGTATGCTACAACATAGGTTCGTACATGTTTGTTATGTGGCATTATGATCAAACCCCTTGCTAACCATTTAGAATGACTAAAATACTTTTAGAGTCTTTAAGTATTTTAGGTGTCAAAGTGCACTTTAGGTGTAAAATAGAATATAAGTGCCACTTTAGGTGTTAAAGTAACACTAGTAAGTTGTACAAATGATAAAAATGTGATGACATTAGGAATCAAAGATTTTTAGTAACTCATTAACTTACTAAAACAACATTACTTAGGTTATATATACATTTTACAAGTTTACTTTCATATATATCTTAATCTAAAAATAGAAATATATATATGACATCATGACATGCATCATGTGCAATCTTAGAAAGATTTCCAAAATCCCTAAGTTGACTTTTAGAAGATCTTTTACACATATGGAAAGATTCTTACACAAACTATCTTAAAGTTAAATTTGAGAATCTTGTTTTGACATGCATAGATATGGAAAGATTTAGTAGAAGATTTTGGCCCATGGTTTATGTCTTTGTTAGTTTTGGAAAGTAGTTTTGGAAAACCACTTTGCTTGTTTGCCTATAAATAAGTAGACCATGGTTTTCTCACTTCTTGATGAAAAACAACACACATATAGATAAGTAGAAAATCATGTAGAAACATCAATGAATCACCATTTCCATAATGATCATAATGTTGCTAACTCTCATTATGTTGTAAGCATACTTCATGATCCACCAAGAAGGTTAGAAGATCTTGAAGTCATCATTCATTAAAGCATACTTCATGATCCACCAAGAAGGTTAGAAGATCTTGAAGTCATCATTCATTAAAGCATATCAACATATAAGGATTCAAGGGCACTTGACATCCTCAATGATTGAAGACTTCTTATTCAAGAAGTTCATGTAGATTAGTCATTCATATCCATTAAACGTTTATATCTTGGATCATCATTGTATCATCACAATCTATTCACCAAACTAGATTAGATGGTTTATGTGTTTGTGCTATAAAATACAAGGTTTTTATGTTGGGCCACAAAACATAGCGGGAGTGGTTGTACCCTTGGGAAAGAACTCGACATCTAGCTTAGTGTCGAAAATATTATAGGCGACGATAGGAGTGGTTGTACCTTTGTAAAAGAACCCGGTATTTAGCTTTGTATCGGATAAAGTGTAAGCAACGATTGTAAGGTTTTCTCCGCGGAGAAGGGAGCTTGTTGATCTAGTGAAGTAACTCTCGATTTGGGTACTCGAGGAGTAGAGTAGGGCGGAGAGGAGATCCATGACCGAACCACTATAAATCCTCGTGTTCGGTTTGCGCTTTCTTTTACTTATTGCTTTACTTTAATGTTTGCATTATGTGATTGCTTGTGTTGTGATTTGTTGACTATACTTAGGTGATAACATGTTTTAACATATGCCAGTCACTAACTACACATAACATCTTTCATATTAGAACAAGCTAAAAATGGATATTTGATACAATAAGTTTAAAGTTTTTTAAACGGTAACGTATTCACCCCCTCTACGTTTTCACAATTGGTTTCACACATACTATACACTACCTATAGGAGGTTTGGTTGGTCCTCCCTCAAGATGTGTGTTCCCAAGGATTTGAAGGCATTTTCAAGAGATGGAAATGTGGGATCCTTGGTATAGCCCTTGACTGGAGGGGTTATGGGGGGCTATACCTTGCACAATGATGCCTACTCATTTGTCTCTTTGGTTCAGTGTAGATGTTGGTTGACTGTTCTTGGTGAGCAAATGGGTAGGAAATGTAGTTGTGAAGGTATGGTCTTGGTGCATCAAATGGTATTGGTCCAAACTGTGCTATTTGTTTGGATGGAAAGCTTCTTGTTGGATGTTACATGTTGCATTGTTTGTTTGCCTTAGTTTGTATCAGATATAAGTGTTGTATTGTCTGAGAAAGTTTAGTAGTATATGTTTTTGGATGTATAGTTAGGTGTATCTAAGATTTGGGCCTGTCCAATCTCAGTTATGTTATGTTGATGTAAAGGAGTTTCAATTAATATAAATTTACCCTTTTGCACAAAAAAAATATATACGAAAAAGAACACCTTTAGTTCTTAGTTACAAGTAATAAGATATGGAAGTTTTTGGTTACAAGTAATAGAATGAGTTATACGGCGTAAGTTATGGTGTTGGTAGAGGTCTCTTCCATTATACAACCCGTTTTTAGTGGAATTTTTAAACGGAAGTCTGGTTTATGGAGAATAAGTCGGTTGCAAAACTTTTTCCACATGGATGTATGACGTTTATTTGGCATGTTTGGAATTGGAAAAACATAATTCTTCATGAGTCTTCGGACCCTGGGGCAAATGCCACTCGTCATGAGATTATTTTTCTTCGGTGCAAAGATCTTTTTTTTTTTTTTTTTTTTTTTAATCTATAATCATGCTTCTAAAAAAACTATTCTAATGGGCAAATTGGTTCTAAAACCCTGGTGAATTTGCTACATCATCGCTTCCTTAGTTTTTTTAGTTTTTGGTGTTTTTCTTTCCGGTGCTCTATGTTGAAGACCGTTGTTTGTTGTTGTTTGGTGTTGCCTATCTGATTTATTGTTTGCTTCTTCCAAAAGAAAAGAATGAATTGATTTGAGTTGTATAATATTCCAAATGCTCAACCTATACATTACCAACCATAATTTCTGTGAATATGTACATATCCTTTCAATTATATTGTAAGCAATATCATTACTTGTTTTTAGTAGTTACATGGTCATGGTTTCGTGTCTTAATCTTAGTGGTCCATATGGTCCAAAGGTTTAGTTGGGAATGAATACAAACAAGGTAGAAAAGATGGTTAATGATTCTCCAAAGTTCGTTAACTTATCAACTTCAGCTTACCACGTAATGACCACTCCTTATATAAATTTTTATTTTTTTTATCTATCAATTGATGATGTATTATGGTTTTGTTATACTTTCTCATCATCCACAATAGTTTACTAATACATGAAATTATAACCAGGAAGGTCAAGTCGATTTACTCGACTTATTTTTCCTTAACCTATCACTTATGAAACAATAATATTAAAACCATTTACAATAAGAGTATTGCTATATAATTATCGAAATCAACTATTATTTGGTGCAACCAATGGCAATTATTTTTTATGATATTGTGTCTCAATCTTATGCTTGGTATTGTAATCGATGTAAACTCAAGTTTTATTGGATAACTTAGATACAAAATTCTAATCTTGTTATTATGTAATTTTTTTTCTAGCTTCTTGCTTGATTTTTTTTCTTTTTTTTTTTTTAATTTGACGTTCAAAAAAAAAAATAAAATAAAAAAGAATACTCGTGATAATTTTTCCAGTAACTTATGAAATAATAACTTTTGTTTCTAACGCATATATTTTAAAATACAAAAAAATTACAAGTGATTTACTAGTTCTCTCTAAATCAAATTTAAGTACTTGATTATCCTAATTGTCAACATCATATTAATAATAATAAATAGAATAAAATTTGAACGTTAGAGGCAGAGGCAGCCCCTTCGTTGTATCAAAATCAAACACATTCGTTTTCAAAGGAAAAATCTATGGGTCACCCAACAAACGTTATTAAAAGAGAAAATAATAACAAATGCTTGGCTAACATTTTTTCAACATTTTCTCGGTGGTGACAAATACATATCTTAATTAAAACTCGTTGTCTAATGAAAATGTTTATGCATTATAGGGATTTGGCGACTTCGGTCGAAAACAACTATCTGAAATTTAAAAGGAGTCAAAGTCACTTAATTAAGCTAGACAAGTCTATATATGCATAGAGTTCATAGAAACTCAGTGACGTATGAGGTAACAGCCGTGTTTGTTTTAAACGAGTGTACCATGATCCACGCGTTGCGGCGAATTATTCTCGAATATACTTTATATGATGCAATCATCTAACAATGTTTAGTTATTTTGTTTGGATGTGTGTATCAGTGGACTCAAACCCCAAGAATTATTTCATTAAAAAAGTCAGACGCCATGACTGATTAAGAAAATAATAATAAAACAAGAACAAGTTTGTCGCGGGTGAGAACCAAAAGAATTAAGTGCGTTTTCACAATGTTTAAAATGTTCTTGCGGCATTTTAACTCATGCAAACATCATAAACATTTTTATATCGGTTTATTCACTACAAATTAATTTTAAAGTGGAACCTCGTGTGAGGTTATATGCTCAACAAACTATGCCTTTAAAAAAAAGTTACTCGGCTCATTCTATTGTGTATTGAAAACCAATTTACCTTTGTAAATTTTTTGGAAAATAAATATTTAATTTTATTTCGTTATTTTAGCTAAAGTTATAATTTAAATTGTATGTTTTTATATAATAGGTGAAGGTAGAAATGAAATTTTAGTTACACATGTTTTTATGAAAGCTAATTACTATTTGAGAGGGTTTTACAATTTTATCTACATTTTGAGTGGTTTGTTTTTTATGTTGTCTAAAAAAACTACTGGTATTTATTATTTGAGGGGGTTTCACGATGTTATCTATATTTTAAGTGGTGTTACAGTATAATTTAAATCTTGAGCTATGGAGCATGTCGCGGAAACATAACAAAAAAGAAGCTAAAATGAGAAGAATCTGCCACAGAAGTATGCGGCATATAGAATATATGCTAAGACATGGTGGTTTTATTCAACTTTGGAAGAGTATACAGTATATACTCATCTATTTGTATACGCTGTATACATAGAAGAAATGAACTGAAATCAAGTTTGAATGATGTCTCCAAAAGGTGTTGTAGTATTTTTGGCCATGACTTCTTCATACAACCTCCTTTTTAGGTGATTCAAGTTGCCATGGAAAAAGAATAAGAGATATCTAAAACTTTCGTGTTTTGAGCTAAGTCTACGTCAGATGTATACTACGTATGCACCTTCATATGTATATATGGCACCTTCATATGTATATGGCTTATACACCTTCAAATGTATACGACGTATACTAATTCAGATGCATACGTCGTGTACTAGATTGGCTGGGTCTTTTCTTATAAGGGATAATTACATATATCCTCAATGAAACTTCAATAATTACATATGAATCATTATCATTTTCCGTAAAAGTTTCAAAATTACCCGAACCTAACTGACCAACCTATTTAGAACCCAGAAAACCAACCCCACCCTTGATTTTATCCCACTTTCAGCACTATCCTTGATTTTATCACATGACCAACAACGTTTTTTTGTCACATAACCACCAATGCTGTTAAAGAATTCAGTTATATTAAAGAACAATTACAAATGATACATTATGCACATATTTTTCTTTTACTTCCCGCCTACAACAGTAAACGAATCAAATATCTTTTAAAAGTAAAGCTTGGTGATGTGACGTAAAAAGACCTGGAGTCATGAAAATAAGGGCTAAAATGAAATAAATGTTTCAAAAATGAACATTATAAAGAGAAAAGAATAAAAGAAAAAGAAAAGATTGTAGGATGAGACATCCTTTTCATTTCCATACTCTCACCGACGACATTCCACTCTTGCACTACCGACACTTTCATTCAAATCAAAGATACAAATTGCTTCTTCTTCCTTCCAAAATGAAAAAAAAAAAAAATAGTGTTTATCTTATAAGTTTTGTTTGTATTATAACAACTGATTTGATTGATAAATTGTAAAATTTTTGCTTAATCCCAAAACTGCCCTAACATATACCCTTGTATGTTTTCTAGAGTGTACATTTATTAGAAATGAAAATATTTTATTTAATGGGTCTAATCAATGATTAGCTATATTATTATACTGTTACTCACATCACTACTTTTTATATTTTCACCACAATCCGTGCATTACAATATTATACGGTGTGTTGCACAGCTTGTACAAAATGGTATAACTATCAAATAAAATGATGTGAATATCAGCGCCCATATTATTAACCATATATATGGCTTGTTTTATTTCTGGATTACATAGAGTTGTAACTCCAAGAGTTGTTGTAGTAACTTTAGCTAGGGTCGGTCAAAATTATCGTTTACATTTCGTAAATTTTATGTATGTTGTTGTCTTTCGAATACAAAAAAGCACTAACGATCTTTGGACTAGGATAAGTCGAACATTTAATACTTTCAAAAGGAAATGTGTTGGTATATATATGTTGCTAATGTCAAACGGTGGATGTGTCATTTTTGGTGTGTGGTCTAAGGCGTCATCCTAACCGACTTTTCTGTTTTTTCTATTCTAATTAAGATTTCTTTTAATAATCTTTATCTAAAGTTAAATATAGCGAGTCTGGTATAACAGGGTTAGGTATGATTTCAAATTTCTGGTTATTATTTTACTTTAAAGTTAGTGTACATTATGTGTAGTTAACCATTGTTATGCTAGGGGTAATAGTGAAAAACATCATCATCGTTAACTCAGCGCCATGTCTTCTACAACCATCATCAATATAATGTAATAGCACAACTAATATCACCACCTAAATATACTCTCCTTAGCATACCTCATATAAACAAATTAAACTCATACATGCTCACACAATCAACTTCACATCTCGTTAAGACCAAGTTCTCCACTCTTACCTTCGAAGACTCGTCGTCCGTAGGTCTCGGTAATATGTTAGTTCTGGCCTTGAAGACGCGTGTTCACAACCTTATTACCACTAATCTTGAACATGGTAAAATAATTATTAAAGATATGCACTATATCATATTACAATATTTGATATTTTAAATTTAGTTTTTCCTTTGTGAGTGTATTTTTTTGTTCTTATTTATTTTTTACAAAATTATATTATTAACACATATCTTACTTGGTATGTTGCAAATATGAGTAACGTAGTGTCGTTTTTATTAGAAAGTCGACTAACTTTCTCGTAATATATATATATATATATATATATATATATATATATATATATATATATATATATATATATATATATATATATTTCAGAAATTTATATCACATATGTTAAAATTATCTTATATAAGTACAGCTATTTGATTGTGAATCAAATTTAATTAGCATGGTGCCCTTTTTAAAAGAAATATAATTTCCACACTTTATAAATTGATTGACCTATTGAAAAATATGTGTCGTGACATTTATAGTCTTATGCTTGTTTTAAAAGGTAAAAATTGATAATACTTGGGTATTTGAGGGTATAAATGGCAATACACATATTTTAGAATATGTCAATAAATTTATGTAGTGTGCAAATCAGTTCTCTTTTCAAAATTATTGTATTTCTTTCAAAATCTCTAAAAGAAACAAAATCAAAAACAATATGAAAAACCCACATGTTCATTGTTAAGTCATTGTATTTTTATATTTAGACATTGACAACTACGTATGTTTGCAAGTTGCCTGTACTTTAAAATCTAGGCTAAAATGTTGTAACCTTCGTTTTCAATTTGACCTACCATGTACATTTGACTTTCTTAACAACCCTACTTATGCATCACACATTGTACTTTGTGCTCTATAGGTCGTACGATACATAACGGATACTCAAAAGTCAAAAGCTACATTGAGCGACTAGCTAGGTTGGGTCATGGGTGCTGTTTATCTTTTTGGCCAACCATCCATTTTATACCTCGTGCTTAAAAATCTAGTATACCAAAAAATGTATATCATACTTTACATGCATGGTGTCATAGAAGTCCTCGTGGTGGTAACATCGTTTCAACACAAACACACAACTGACACATTCAAAGAAATCTATTTGAGAAAACAGTTTTAAGTTTTTCCCAAAAGATCAATGCAACGGCTAGTATTTAGAGAAGGGTCAAGACACCCATGAGTGCACGCCCACATAGCTTCTCGTTTAATTTAAACTTTTTTAGACAACTAAACGTCACTCGTTTATGATAAACGTGTTAGATTATAGACATTATTTTAGTAGTCGTATGTTAGGATCGAACTCGAAATCACGGGATTGCACACAATACGTATGAAGAGAAAAAGAAATAATTATTTATAAAATGTTATAAGTAATTATTAATAAACACAAAACTATTAATAGTAATTAGTATTTAATGATAAATGACTAATGACCGTTAGACGAATATTAGAAAAGTAATATTTGTGAATAATTGGAAGGTCAAGAAAGTTCTAGAAGGAGTTCCATCTCCTTTGTGCCTTGAGCTCCAAGTTTCAATTAGTATATATACAAACCCAAGATGTATTGTTTTCTCATAACTTGTACACACACATCTTGGTGTTTTTCTCTCCTTCTCTTTGTCTTAAATCGATCCATCTAAACAATCCCTAAGGGATTTGATTTTATTGATCAAACTAAGTTTTGTGTTTAATTTACTTGCATAAACTTTTTCTTGAATTAGTACGTGTGTACAAGAACGTGATTCAAACACATTATTGTTTGATTCTTGGATTGAATTACAAAAGAGGTAAGGGGTAATTCTTATAATCCACATAAACCCTAATTAGGGTTCTTGATTTGAAGATTGCAATTGATTCTTGTTCGGGCTAGAATCACAAAGGTATGTTTACTATTTATATTTGATTAATTAATTACATGTTATATGATCTTGTTATAATTGCTTCCGCTATGCTAACTTGATGTGTTTGGTTTATTTTATATGATTGTCATGATATTATAATTTCAACAGTGGTATCAGAGCCGTTATAATGTGTAATTAATTATCGAAACGCATAAGAATTGGATCTTGATTCGTTTAGTTACATGTTTTTAGGGTTTTTAGATTCCTAACCCTAATTTTTTTATCGGTCGATTTAGACCTTAAAGGGTTTTAGGGTTTTTGTTTTTGATTTTTTTAATATGATTAGAAACCCTAGGATGTCATGTAATTTGTTATGCGTTTTAGTAAACGATCTTGGTGCAATATGTTAATTGTTAAGCTTAATCCATGAAAAAGTGCATATTTGCATGGATTTTATATTGTGTGATAATTTAAATGGTTTAAATTAGATATATATATATATATATATATATATATATATATATATATATATATATATATATATATATATATATATATATATATAAATTAATGGTTAAGTTATATCGAAACATGTAAATTTATTAATAGATGTCGAATTGGGGAAGACTCCAATATTAAGTAATCATTATGTGCTATGTGGTATTTGTTTAATTTTGGCTTACGCAATCGATTTATCGATGTATGTGGCTCTTTTTCCTTAGAAAAAGAAAGCCTTAATTCAATTAATACGTTATACACCTAGATTTGATTATTAATAGGACTATTGAATAAGATTTGCATGTGGCTACATGTTTTATACATATTTAATTGTTATGATTATGTATATTTGTTTATTTAGTTGTTTTATTTTTTATTGTACATTACTTGTTTTTGTTTATTAATTGTGTTAGACATATTTATAAACGAAAAGGGTAATTTTTGAATAGAAAAATAATATGGACTAAATAAATGGCGAGATTGTTTTGGTTTTTAAGAGTTTAAATTTCAAAGAATTGGTTGATTGATGCTTTTGTACGTAATGGTTAACTAGGCCCGACCGAAGTTTACACACTACAAGATGGGTATAAGGATGGCTTCGCATTAAATTGTGGCCTTAGAGAGACAACATTCTGTCTTAACGCTCGTTTGTGTGTAAATTAGACTTACCGAACAACCATTACATGTACACTGTCATCTTAAGGGTGAATTAACCACAATTCCACAATGATTATCCGAAACACTAAGCTTTCGGGCTTATGCAAAAGTACGATATAGTGGACGATAATTGATGGTAATTCTTTAATTGGTGAACCTGATACCTCAATCAAAACTTTGTTATTTTATTCTTAGCAAATTGGTAATAAATTTGTTTTATAAAACCAATGTTATGAAGTTGTATGCATGCTTCTTCATACATTATTTTGATTACACGTCAAAATTTAATACCCTTATAAAATTAAGTCGAATGCCATCTAATTAAGAACACTTGAAGTTGTAATTTACGTCATGTGAGAACTTGGCGAGATTGCAATGGAGAGGTAAATTTCATAAATTCATTGCTAGCAGATCAACTGATGTGATGGATTTGTGAGTTTGCAGTTTTTAAGTTAGACGACTTAAATTGAGTAGGAAGTGAGATCTTGAACTCAAGGCATTAAGATGGGGATCAAACATGCTTACAATACAAAAGTTTTGTGATTGTAAATCCCATAAATCTAGGAATTGCAATATGATATTGGCAATTATTGTTCGACAATTACCTTGTTGAATACTACCATTACTAGCAGATCAACTGATGTAATGATACTATGTCAATTTGGATCCTAGCTTTAAGAAAATACTACGGTTTATATAAATATTTACCAATGGGTATATTATTTTCTTAAAGACCTAATTATTGAAAATACTGAAATTGAATTTTGTAATTCGTTTTAATGTATTAATGCAACATTCAAACCGTAAACGCACTTTGGGCTTTGGTAAATTGATCTAGTTCTGTTTTCAAACAAATGTTTGATTAAGAAATATTTACTTAAAAGACAAAAGAAGCCTCCTTTCTATGAAGGAAGAGTGAGACACAATCCTATTCCTTTTCATGAATGAGAAAGGATAATAGGAATATTAGATATGTCTAAATTCTAATATAACTCATAGCAAATTTGTAATAGTTAAGAAAATTGCGTATATTTTTCATAGGGATTTCATCATCCTCATTCGGTGATTAAATTTTTAGTAACAAATATGATATTTGGTTAACAGAAAATTATGTATGACATTTTATGAGTTATTATAATTAGAATCTAGACTAATTACCGCAAAATGGTTAAAGACAAACTAGTTGGTTTAACTATTTTAAAGGTGCTACATACAATGTAGGATGGTAGACCTGTTAAGGAAGAAATTGCATGCCCAATTTTCAAGTTAATAGCATTTGGTGGATAGTCCATCATTTACGTAGTAGAATACACTTTTAGTACATAAGTAATTGTTACATATGGACGTTCAAAGGTGTAGGAAAGTTAAAAGCACACTATTTTCTTTCACTGGATAGGAAACATTTACAATGTTGTCAAATTCAGTGGGAGTATTGTGTACTTATCACTGAATAAGGAATTATTGTAATGATCTTTAATTCAGTGGGAGTTACAAGCTTTGACATCTTGGTAGCTAAAGATAATTACTTTCCAAGTGTAGACACTCATACTTTTAAGGATAGTCTTGTACGTTTCCTTACTAGACATTGTTGTTTTACATACACTTGTTATGCTAAAATCTATGACACAATCATATTGAACACATAAACAAATGCATGGCATGTTGTTTATCAACTATATGAGGTTGTTCCATGCACAAGTGGGAGAAATGTTATCTTTAATGTGTGCAAGAAACAACTCATAAAGATATGATTTAATGGATTCTCTTGACTACAAGGTAAGAGAATAATGTTCTAATATTAATTCTAGAAACACTTGGTGTTACAATTTATGTTATGTGAGAGCTTAGCTAGATTGCAACAACAAGGTGAATTTCATATTTCATTACTAGCAGATCAACTGATGTAATTGAACTATGAGAATTTGCAGTTTCTAAATTAGAATAATGTTCTGATATGAATTATACTAGGCTAATTCAAGAAACACCTGGTGTTACAATTTATGTTATGTGAGAGCTTAACTAGATTGCAACAATAAGGTGAATTTCATATTTTCATTACTAGTAGATCAACTGGTGTAATTGAACTATGAGAATTTGCAGTTTTTAAATTAGATACATATTAGAACATGTGTCAATATGATATCAAGACTACTTTAATTTATAGATTTATGAATTCATAGAATGACATAAATTAATTAAGTAATCTAATGCTACTTCAATCTGAATATTTATGTGTTCTTGCAATAACATAAATAAATGAAGAAATAATGTTATTTACATTATTGTGAAGTAATAAATTAACTTGAAATTACTATTGAAACCAAAAGATTGTGTTCATAATTACTTTAATTAAACATGTTTATGTTTCATTGTAAATATATAAACATAAAGTCTTTTAATTGTTACAAGACTTATAATAAAGTAATACGTTCTTGTTATGTTTTTTAATTAAGACATATACATGAAGTTATTAAATTGTTAAATGACTTATAACGTATAGTGGGATTATAACAGTTTATGTTTTCTTGTAAAGACATGGACATGAAGTGACTTTGTAAAAAATACTTGTGTTATAAAGCATGTAATTGGCTTGAATATTATTTTACCATTAAAATGAATTAGTTGGTAAATAGACAAGTCAAAAGGAATATGATTATCTTTAATATTGTTAGATTGTCTTACAATATTAATACTAATGAAATATCAATTGTTTATGGTATGTTCAGTTTGGAAAATCAAACTCTTGTTATATTGTTTGATTAAAGATAACAATGACTTCTTTTCTTCCAAAAGTTATCAAGGTTAGAATGTTGAGTATGACTTGGACATATTTAATAAAACTCCAACATAGAAGATTAATAAGACATTATCATATGATGGAATGTGATGAATCACATTAAGTCTTAAATTGAAGTTCTAAATTTGTTTAACTGCTTATGAAGAGGTTATTAACAAAGTTAAGTCAGGAACTATCAATAAGTATTTGTAATATCCCAAAAGAGAACATTGTATTGTTTCTTTATTTGCTAAGTATTTAAAGATAGTCTTTAAATTATTAAAAGCAAGTGGGAGTTTTGATCTTTAAAAGATAAAATTATAAGATATATAATCTTCTAAAATACACTAGTAAATATCATGATTAAGTTTGACATTTGAATATTAAATCTCAACATGATAATAAAGGTTGACATTTAAATGTTAAATCTCAAGATGATGGAATTATCATTCATAGAATAGCAATATATATATCAGATATTTGATTAATATGCTGAGGACTATGATTTACAGGATTATTGTAAACCTAATAATCATTATGATGCATTACCAAATATGAAATTGGGTAAAGTATACATGATATGAATGATTAAGATGTTGTCCATAAAGATAATCAATTTTAGAAACTTGGTTTATCTTAATAGTTAAACTAGAAAATGAAGATGAGTTTCTTCAAAGATTAGGTAACTCTTAAGTCTTATGGTTTAAATCTTTGTATAGAAATCATATGGACAATATTGTGCACATATTTAATGCATGTCTTATGACAAGATTATTAATCACACTTAAGCAATTAACTGTGATTGAATATTCTTTTCTAAACACATTAAATATATAAAGATTATGATTGTCATATTTATGAAATTGACAATAGAATCTCAAAACTTTTTCTTGAGTGATTACTTGAGCGAGGACGATAAGTAATTAAAAGGAGTTTATGAATTCGAATAAATCTTTGGAAGAGTACAAAGTGCAATAATCCATGGATGGATAAATGCATGCATCTAGAAGATTACTCTTATATTTAATTATTAAATTCATGTTTTGATTTATAATTGAAATAAGATAATTTCTAAGTATTCTTAAAAGCTAATGGGAGTATTATGTTTAATTTCTTAAATCATATATGTTGTAGAACATATAAAAGGTAACATTCCATATAAGTTAAAAGTTAAGTCTTAGTTTGGAATGAAACTTTAAAGATTTAGGAAATAAGACATACAACCTTGGAATAAATGTTTATTGTTGAAACGTGTGCGGTAAATAAATCTAATATAACATGATATATTATTTAGAAAGTCTAAATAGTTATGTATGACATGAATAAAATCTAAGTATGACTCAAAGATTTTTCATGAACATCATGTTTTGTTGTATCATGCTTGATTACAAGATGATTTGGAAATATTAATATCTAATTAAAAGTTATTAGATAACTTGTGTAATATTCTAAATGAATATGTTTGATTATAGAATCACATCCTAAATTTGGAACAGCTTCCAAATTCTATAGATGAACAATTTTCAATTGTTGTGAAAATTGTCATAGCCAACAAACTTGAAAGTTTGAAGGGCATCAAACATTACATAATAGATATTAAGGTTTACGGGAAGTTTTAACAACATATTGTTGTTGCATACAATGATGTTATTGAAATTGAGATGACACTCAATACTAGTTATGGTAAAGATTTCGTTCTTTGCTATATGTACTAGTTGTGCTTACTAAAAGCATAAGTTGCATTATACATTAAGAGAATAAGAATGCTTTAAACTTTAAAATGTTTGGAAGTTTAATTATCATAAATTAGTGGTTAAGGATGTCTCACATTTTTATGAAATATGGCATTATCAAAATAGTTGACTATGCACATATAAGAATTTCAATAGTTGAATTCTTGAAATAAGTATTCTTAAAATTCCGATAGATCAAAGTTGGATGATTTATGTCTTGTCAATATGAATGTCATTGCTTGAGACATAATTCATCAACAAAGTTATCATGCATTGATCTATTTAGTATGTGGATAAGGGATGTTAAACAATTATTATAATAAATTTAAATACATGGTATGTTTAATTTATAATAAAGTGTATCCTATATTTGTATGTTTAATCCATGAATAAATGTTATTCTAAATTGTCTGTTGTCAGTTAATAATATGGGAATATTATTAAATCAAGACAAATCTGAAGGTTGGTATAATATACTTAAAGTATATTGATGCGTAGTCATGCCATTTCAGATGATATTCAATGATACCGAATATAGGACTTATCCCAACTACATGATGTTACTTTATGGATCTTATTATTAAGTAAATCATGAGAAGTTATCCTCAGACTTGAGATGCAAGATAAGTGTCATGAATGTAGTACATTTTTGTGGAACAACTTAACGCTATATGTAACTGGTAGTCATAAGGGTTGTTTTCGGAAGTGTTACAAAGTTTGTGGGTTTTGCTTGTAGTCAAGATAGAATTTGTTCCTTCAAATTTATTTTTGGAGTTTAATACTGCTGGGCCCCTCGTAGGGTTGTCAAGATGTTTGCATGGCCGTGCCCAAGATCTTCCTTGAATATGTTCAGATGATTTGGTAATCTTGATTAATCACTAACAACGAGAAACAAAATGGTTAATTAAGGAATGACTTTGATCCATATCCTTATTAACATGGTATTAGAAACAAAAGGATAATAATAATGAGAAATCATTAAAAGGTTTTTCCAGGAGCCTTACTCGAGATCGTACTAGAGGCATCGGCGTGTTGCAAGACGCTAACTGATGTGATTACACTATTAAAATATGTCCAAGTGGGAGCTGTTAGATTATGAACATTATTTTAGTAGTCGTATGTTAGGATCGAACTCGAGATCACGGGATTGCACACAATACGTATGAAGAAAAAAAAAATAATTATTTATAAAATGTTTTAAGTAATTATTAATAAACACAAAACTATTAATAGTAATTAGTATTTAATGATAAATGACTAATGACCGTTAGACGAAGATTAGAAAAGTAATACTTGTGAATAATTGGAAGGTCAAGAAAGTTCTAGAAGGAGTTCCACCTCCTTTGTGCCTTGAGCTCCAAGTTTCAATTAGTATATATACAAACCCAAGATGTATTGTTTTCTCATAACTTGTACACACACATCTTGGTGTTTTTCTCTCCTTCTCTTTGTCTTAAATCGATCCATCTAAACAATCCCTAAGGGATTTGATTTTATTGATCAAACTAAGTTTTGTGTTTAATTTACTTGCATAAACTTTTTCTTGAATTAGTACGTGTGTACAAGAACGTGATTCAAACACATTATTGTTTGATTCTTGGATTGAATTACAAAAGAGGTAAGGGGTAATTCTTATAATCCACATAAACCCTAATTAGGGTTCTTGATTTGAAGATTGCAATTGATTCTTGTTCGGGCTAGAATCACAAAGGTATGTTTACTATTTATATTTGATTAATTAATTACATGTTATATGATCTTGTTATAATTGCTTCCGCTATGCTAACTTGATGTGTTTGATTTATTTTATATGATTGTCATGATATTATAATTTCAACAAAACGTACTGTATCTGAACCGACTTATATGTGTAGTGAATGTATGCCGAGTGTTTTGAGTACTCCTATATATTGATACGACTAAAAGCTACACCGCTATTGTAAATTACACGAGAAATCATGTATTGAAAATCAACATGTTTTTATTCTTTTCGCATTTGATATTTTTTGTTTCTTTGCACCTGAGACAATAGAGTTCCTCAACAGAGTCCAGCGAGTTATGCGTAGTAATATTATGATGACACCAAAATCCACAAATGTTGTTTTCAAAATAATAAGTTTTGCAATCCAAAAATGGCTAGCGTCACTGCTTATTACTCGTTTTTCTTCCACATTTATGTAAATCCAAAATGGCTTATGATACTATATAGTTTCAATCAAACCACAAAATGAGACGATAACGACATTTAGTAATGGCCGTTTTGCATAACTGCACACGTTAAAAATGAATTTTCAAAGGCCATCACACTATATCAAAACCACATACTTTTGGCCACCGCCACCTTTTAACGATGACATATGTCGTCGTTAAAGGTGACAAAACGACATAAAATTCAACATTTGATTATGCCTTCTGGTATAGGATTGATCAATGGACTCACACTTTTACGACGACATATGTCGTTGCAAAAAGAATATATTAGTTATGTGATATATTTTTTGTTATTAAATATATCCTCCGTCCTAAAATAATTGTCATATTTTGATTTTTTGAAGTTTTTATTTTTCAACGTTGACTTTAAGTGTTTTCTTTTGTTTTATATAATACTTAATGCAAAATATATAAATGATTTGAGTTTTAAATTTTTTCTTTTTGCTATAATTTTCATCAAATATTATACACAAACAAAAATACTAAAGTGAACAGTTGAAAACGAAAGAGTTTAAAAAGTCAAAACAAGACAATAACTTTAGGACGGATGGAGTAATTTTTTTATTATAAATTAAAAAATCCAGCCCGGCAAAAAAATATTTAGCCCGCCACTTTTTAGCGATAACAAATGTCATCGCTAAAACTATATATGCCATTAAATAATAATTATTTTCTGATTAAATAATTTACTTATTATTAAAAAATACTAAAATAATAACTTTTTAATGTGTATATACACTAGCGATGAAACATGTCGTTGCTAAAAGTATATATCGATTAAATATTAATTTTAAATTTATATATAATTGTTAAATTTAAATTTAAAAATATATCAATTAGTTTATTGACAAAATTAATATTTTAATAAATTATTACATAATAATAATAGAAAAAAAAAATTGGTAGGTAAAATGTGTTTAAGTTGTAGAATACTTAATTATGTATCGTCGATACATTCGTATAATTCAAATGGCGTTCTTCTGTATATGCACTATCAATATCATTGAAAAAAATTTGATAATGCAACTCGATTCAATATGAAGACATTTGATTGGTTTACATAGATCAATCATCGCTTGAATATTCTTGAATGTGGTAACATTTGATTATAAACATCGATACTCGGATGTGGCAAATGCTCTTTTGATGGATTGCACCAATCAGAGGATCAAAACTACATTTCTAATGGAGTTTTGAAACAATTCAAGAACGTATATCATCAAAGCCCCAAACGGCTAAAAACGATTTAAGTCATAATTAAGGCTGTAGATTTCTTTTATATGTGTTTCTAATTCTCATTAGTAAGCTAGCTTATCATTGTGGGTCACATGTCGTCGCTAAAATTGTGTCCCGAGCCAATAAACAATTATTATTTTAATAATTTATATTTTATATATTTATATAATTAAATAATAATTTAAATAATAATTTTTTATTTTATTTGATAAATACCTTTAATAACGACACGTGTCGTCGCTAAAGGTCAGTAGACCCCACACCGAACAATCGTTGAAGTAGAATTCTTGGAGGGCTCACTTTTCGTTGCTCAAGGCTTTGACTTTTCGTCGCTCAAAGTTTAGCGACTAAGGCGACGATATTAGGCTGACGCCATGTTGTCGCTAAAACTTTTAGCGATTATATTTTGAAAAACGAATCTTTATGTCGCAAAAAGTTGAAATCCATATAGTGTCGGTCGTTTTTAGTCGCTTTCATTGTTAAAAACCCTTGAAATCATTTGGTCGACGACTTAGTTGATTGATTTGTTTATTTAAGTTGATTTAACGTTCTATTGATAATGACGGTGAGGATATCCATAACCTAATTACATTATCGTACTAATGATCAATTTTATGTGTATACTAAAATTTCTAGACTCATGAGTACTAGAGTATCTTTGAAAAGTAACTAACCATTTGTAATAACTTACACATGTTACAAGGAAGTGAATTAGGACAAATAGAACCGTCAATTATAGAGGAAGATAATAAGAATTAAGAAGACAAAAAAATATTGAACCGACGATTTTACTTGTTCAAATACGTCTCTTTATATGACTTTTTGAACGCCTGCCATTTCACTCATCCATTTTCTAAGTTGGTAAATGGCATATCAATCACGTGGCATGCATAAATTTCTTTTCTCAGTTCAAATAAGTTGGTAAAAACCTACTTTTTTTTAATGCTCGAATAACATTTTTGAATATTGATATACAAAAGTACAAGTAGTTACGTTTATGGTCCAAAATCCAACAATATAAGGAACTTTGTAACGTCATTTTCATATCTAGTTATGTATTGTAACCCTCTTCTTAATTTATCAAATACTCGAGTACACCATGATTTAAACTTAGTACTATACTACTATACGTGTTTTGGTCTTGATTCACAAGAAACATTATTATTGTTTAATAAAGAAAAATAATACTACGTAATAACAAGAACCGCAACTTTGACAATGAATTGAAAGCAATTGAAAAAGTTAAATTTTGTTGGAAAAGTAATGTGATAATCACTTCACATCATGTATCATAAATATCGCATATGGTTTGCAATGGATTTGGGGACATAATGAGGTAACAACGAAATGAAGGTCAAATGGTCAAACCGCCCGGTAATGAAAGAGAAAATGTCCTCACTAGTCCATGTACTGTTTTATTATAACAATCAAACCTCCAACTTCAAAAAAAGCTTGGTTAAACCCTAGATGTAAACTCAACCAATGTGATAAAAGAATCAATTAAAAAGGATCTTCTTTCTTTCGATTAAGCTTCCTTCCTATTAAGCTGGAAAGCTTCTCAAATACAAGAAAATGATTCAATTCCAGAGCTAAAATCGTACGAATAATCTATCAAAATAAATAAATTTCTTTTGGACGAACGAGGGGAATTGAATCAACCAGCAAAAAGCATTAACGCTACAAAGACCAATGCACCAATTGCTATCATTTATTAAAGAATGGCTCTGGTTATAATGATTGAACAACCGCGAGCAATTTACTTATGATACTTAGTTGACATTCATAAAAGTATTTAATGAATTATGAGTTCAATACATCCTCTTTAGGAAAAAGACATATATTCCTTGTTTATTATCAAACAATCACTTGGTTGGTTACACAAACAACCGAAATGAAAACCGAGTTTTCGTGGTTCAAAAATGCATAATCTCATCCCAATCATCATTTATCAGGACTCTTCGGCACAAGTTCCTTGGCTTGGAGCCAAGGCGGCTCCATAGGCACCAGCACCGACGGAAGTCGCCCACCCCGCTCCCGATAAAAAAGACCGTGCGGGACTTTGAAGGGCCATTCAAACTTGAACTCGTGAGCAATTGTCAGTGTTGCAAAAAAAGGTCTAAAAGGCCGATTAATCGCCGATTAGGTGCAACAAGGCCACCGACCTTGCCGATTTATGCAACTGGGTCAAACACATAGGTCAACCGTGTTCAACGGCGATCAACGGCGATCAATGGTGGTCAAACTTGCCGGAAACTTATAAATCTTGCCGGAAGTACCCAAAACACACTGTAAATTTATTTTGATCACTTATAGTAACTGTTTAAGTCTATTACAAGTTGTTTTTTAGAAAATACCTTGTCGAAAATACCTAAAACTCACCGGAAATAACTAAAATTTGTCAGTAATGCCAATCCGATTAATCCCGCCTAGACCGATTACAAGCTACAAGGTGGTCGACCGCCCGACTACCGATTCGCGATTTTTGCAACCTTGGCAATTGTACGGACAACAGATGTATATTGTACATAAAATATGAATGACTATAGGTATTATAATTCGAATCAAAATCTATCACCTTTGGTGGGTTTTGAAAATGCATAAGATTTGGGTTTGATACCCTTATTCAAGTTTCACACGACCAACCAAACATATATAGAATAGTTATGAAAGTCATTCCCTCATACTCACATCTTCAAATCAAACAGCCTCTTATATATGATTGACTGGTACTATAAGTAGTGTTGAGCTGAACGTGTTCTAAGTGTAATGTTTTCAAGTGTGAGGATGAGTTTTAAAACATGTAAAACTTTTAGTAGTATGTGCCAACATAACCGATATTTTATACAACGTTTTTTTATATACATGTATTTAAATATGTCATATATTTTCAACTTGTGCATATATTGGATTGAGTTTAATCAAGACCTTAAATTTGATATATGTATAGCTAATTTCTTATTATTTGCATCTATATTCTCTCATGCATTTAAGTTTTGACAAGTCAATCGTTTTCATTGTACAATCACTAATCATAGTGAATACGTATGATTGAACTTCACTCAAAATAAAATTGTACCATAACATTAAAGTTTGAATAGAGATTTATATGAATTATGATCTAGTTTTGTTTCGATATTTGATTTAAACTTACCAACGTATTTAGTTAGTGTGTTATTTGTTAGTGTTACGTATTGCTTAATAGGTGTATTTTTTAAAGTTATACTAAAAACTTGAACTTACAATTACCGACTTTACTAAGCTTTTACATTTGTTATTGTGTCTAAGTATAAAGAAAGCAATCAAAAGTCGAATAAAAGTTGAACAAGTCCAATGTTAGGACACTTTATTATTATCATATTTTGTTGGGCAGGAGCAGTGTCCTATAAAATGTTATAAGTGTCAAAATGGCACTTATGGCACCCTTATATTTATTAACCGCATCACCCTTTGGCCTTTTGTGTTATGGGTGCCAATGTCATTCGCTTCACATTCATTATGCGTTTTTTTTTTCTTTTTTCTTTTTTTTAGTGATGTGTTATAGGAATGCTGTTGGGGGGTGTTTATATTATAGAAGTTTTATAAAGTATAAGCTGACGTAGCGATACTTATAACTGTTATAGGGTGCAACTACACCTTGTTGTAAATGCCAAAAGGAGAAACCTAGGTTGGAAAACCACTTGGGTGTAAAATGTCCAAAACTAAAAATTAGCGTAAAACTGGTAAAGCTGGATAAACCTAAAGCAAGAATCGAAATATTTAGCATAACAATAGAAATAAAAGTCAATGACGGTAGAAAAAAGCAAAGGGGCCCCGAAATTATAAAAAGTAAGATACAAATTATTCAAAAACAAAAACGGCCCTACGACATTTTGTAAACGTGTCACGTTTTCTTACTAATACGATAAAAAGTATGGCTAAATTCCATAAATACCCCATAAGTACAATGGTCTCCACCTTAAATAACCCACAAAATCTTGTTTTCTCCAAATACTCCAACGGGAGAAGGTCGCCTCCAAAATTTGGGCGGATAGTGTAATCTAGTGACATGTGTCCCTATACATGGTCCCATCTTGTACTTTCATGGTACAACTATCAAAGTGTACTTCTTGAGCGACTGGGACCCACATTTCTTGGACGACTTGTGTTTTTTGTCTTTTTGTAAAAAAGTAGTAACTACATTTTTGGTCCTTGTAATTTACTTGTTATTTCATTGTTTGTCAACTTTTCAAATTCACATAAACACAAAATACATAAACATAAATACAAGAATAAAAAATGAAATGAAGGATGTAAATAAAAAAGGACTAAATTACACCGTTCGTCCTTGTGGTTTACGTTGACCAACAAGTTTCGTCCTTTGACCAAAAAAGGTTTACCGTCCATCCTTAACTTGCAAACCTTATGTATCGTTAGTCCTCCAATCAAAAGGCATGGACTAACTGACGTTAGTCACCCTTCAAACGAGGGTATTTCAGTCTTTTCCAATCCCCACTAGTAATTAAAACTTCATCTACCCACGTCATTTCACTCACAGTCCCCCGTATATTTTCTCACACTTAAACTGTTCATCTTCCTAATTTAATCTCATCAATAATTAACCCTTTAAAATCTGGTAACAATTTACACGTTAGACGCATAGAATGGTGGGACCTTTGTATAGAATACGACAACGGCATGGTGTTGAATTTGATCCTATATGGAATTTTCTTTTAACTTTGTGTTTATGTGTGAATGGTCAGTGTTTATATCATGATTGGTCAGTTTGACAAATGTTTTATTTGTTTGACTTTGACATATTAGGAAAAAAATCAACTGCTGCTGATAGAGGAAACACATCAGGAACACAATCAAGTGTTGCTCATAAAGAGAAGGGAATTGCAGTAGATGATGGGTCAAAAAAGAAGAAATCTCAACCAAGGAAGAAAGTGATCAAGCTTGGTTAATGTATTTCTTAGTAGCTTAGGTTTTATGTTGCTTGACTGATGTCTATGCATCTTAGGATTAAGACAATTTGCTGAATGTATCTTGACCATATGTGGATTATGTCTGATGTTTGTGAAACTTGGTTAACTTATTTTGGATGTTGATGGCATATATGCCTGGACAACTTGACTATTGAATGACATTCAGGCAGTTTATGGTTTGTAGCAATGGGTCATATGTTTTCATTTGTGTCACAGTTTATGGTTTATGACACTTTATGGTTTCTAGCAATGGGTCATATGTATTCATTTGTGTCACATTTTATGGTTTATGACAGTTGGGTCATATGGTTTATGGCAATGGGTCAGTTTGACTTTACTTAGGTCAATTGTGTATATCAGTTGGGTCACTTTGACTTCAATTGTGTATATCTACTGAACATAAAACACCACCAATATTTGAGTACATCTTTTGACCAATATTATACTACATTGAACAACATAAATAAACCAGCAACTAACTTGCATTCATTCATAGATTACTACAAAAGAGGCACAAAGATCCTTACACCCACTGACTTCTTTACAACACCTAAACATATCCATCTTCTACAACATAACAACCAAACACAAAAGACAATCAACTGAAGTGTTTACAATACCTTGAATACAACAAACATAAAAAAGAAAAACCAAGACACATAAAGGTACTTCTTGATCCTTGCCCTATCTTCAACCAACTCTTGCATTTGTGCTCTCTGATTGTTAATTCTATTCAACAATCCTGGTATGATTATAGTAGATCGAGGACACATTGGAGGGTCTAGCCAATCAATGAATCCACAGTGTGCCCAAAACCTTCTTCCGGGGTTTGTATTTGTCCATGATGTTTTCACAACAGCTTGAGCATCACAGTGACATCTGACCATTTTTTGTTTTCTTGGTTTAATTCGTAGGTTTAGATTTAGGGTTTTGATTTGGGAATTTATTGAAAAGGAGAGATATAGAAAAATTAGGGTTAATGAAAAAGTAAAAGGGGGTGGGGGTATTTATTCTAGGTGAGGTGAGAAGAAAGAAATGAGCGGGAACCTAGTGGGGATTGGAAAAGACTGAAATACCCTCATTTGAAGGGTGACTAACGTCAGTTAGTCCATGCCTTTTGATTGGAGGACTAACGATACACAAGGTTTGCAAGTTAAGGATGGACGGTAAACCTTTTTTGGTTAAAGGACGAAACTTGTTGGTCAACGTAAACCACAAGGACGAACGGTGTAATTTAGTCAATAAAAAAGGCACCAGATCCATCAGTATCTTTTGATGTGAATACATAAACACAAAATACTTTTCAAATTCGTAACAGTATCTTTTGATGTGAATAAAAAAAGGCACCAGATCCATCAGTATTTCTTTTTTTTTTTTTTTTTTTTTTTTTTTCTTTTTTTTTTCTTCCAGTGTATTCTCCTTTCTTCCAAAATTAGTTTCTCCAAATCAAAATTCAATCTTTATTTTTTTTTCTTCAAGATCCGGCCATTAAATCTTCACCAACCACGAAATAAACATGGACTTACATGTGAGTAAACTGTAAGACTTGACTTGATACACTTGTTTAAAGATCTCAGTTTCAAGATCCGAAATAAACTCGAAATAAACATGGACTTACAGTTTCGTGGCAACAACCACCAACCATGTATCTGGCCGGATCTTGACCAGATCCGGTCGAATGAATCTACTGGTGTTGGTTTCGTGGTGGTTGCGATGACGGTTTGGTGGTGGTGGCGATGGAGTTTTGGTGGTGTCGATAGTGGCGTTTGGATCTTGATAGGGTGTAGTGGGTTTGGATCTTTATAGGTTTTGGTGGTGGTGGCGATGGAGTTATGGTGGTGGATCTTTATAGCTTTTGTTGGTGGTGGCGATGGAGCTATCATAAGCCTAATCTGGTATAAATATTTAAGCTGGTCAATGTTTTTGGAATGTACGGATATGCTATGTGGTAGAAAAGGAAATACCAAGTAAACCAAGTAAATGTAATTAACTCTATTATTAAATACCAAGTAAACCACAAAGGCCAAAAATGTAATTAACTCTATTATTAAATTTTTTACAAAAAGACAAAAAACACAAGTCGCCCAAAAAATGTGGTCCCAGTCGCCAAAAAAAGTATCTGTATAAACTAGTACGGAGTACTATGTAAGTACATGGTAGAGACATATATAGGGACACTTGTCACTATATTAACACATCTGCCCAAATTTTAGAGGCGACCTTCTCCTCTTGGGGTATTTGGAGAAAAAACAAAATTTTATGAGTTATTTAAGGTGGACACCATTGTACTTATGGGGTATTTATGGAATTTTCCCCGTTATAAAACAGATGATTAGACGTATTAACAAGAACTATAGAATTGAATTGTTGTGTCATATCACATATTATATAGTTTTATTTCTCATTATATATATATACTAAAGATGGGGAGGAAGATGGTGCATTTTCGTGCTTCAAAGGGTTGTACGGCACAGTTGTTTCTACAGTAACCGGGCTGCTGTAGCGTGTTGTACGCTACAGTGGTTTCTACAGTAATTTTTTTTTTTTTTTTTTTTTTTTAAGTTGTAGCACACAGTGGTTATCCCCCCCCCCCCCAACAACTTTTTAAGAAACAACCACAACAACAATATAACCCTCCCCCACCACCACCCATGCCTCGGTGGTGGTGGTTCTCGGCTGTCTAGCCACAACAACCAAACGGACCCTCGAAATCCAATCTAAACACAAATATATACTCCCCTTCGTCATCAAAACATCAAACAAGCCATAAACATCAAAACCCTCACCGAGTCAAGCGAGTTGACTCGGTGAGTCAACTGAGTCACGCCAAAACGGGTTGAACGAGAACCGAAAATGAAATCTCACACAAGTTTTGGGTTTAAAAATATTATTAAAACATTTTTATAAAAGATTTTATATTAAAACCGGATTTAAAATAAAAATAAAATTAGGGTTTTGAAAATAATTGAAGAAAATAAAAAGAGAGGGTGCGTGGCACGCGTTTTACCGTCGGAGAGTGATGGAAACCGACGGTGGTGGCGTATGGTGGTGGTACCGTGGCGGTGGAGGCGCGTGAGGGGTGATACGGGGTGTTTGGGGTCGCGTGAGTGGTATGGGTGTGACGGGGATATCCCGATCTATAAGATTGTACAAGAAAATGAAGTGGCCGGAAAAATATTCCGGCGAGTCGCCGGAAACTGCTGCTGCTCCGGTGGAGGGGCGGCGACCGGCGGTATCAAAGAGAGAGAGAGAGAGTTGGTGATGAGTGTGTGTGTTATATATATATTAAATGAGAAAAATGGGTATTAATGGGGTATATATACCAAATAAAAGGTCTAGGGTGGTTTTGGTAATAAAAGAAAGTGTAAGGTAAAGGGAAAAGGGTAGTTAAGGGACCAATGTTACCAACGTAGTAAACTTCTAACGATATAAGCTCCGGGGTCCAAACGACATAGGAAACGGACTCGAAAAATTACGAAACTTGCGTCATTGTTCACGAAATAATTTTTCCAATAAAATCAAGCATAAACTTCAGAGTTTTTTTCAAACTCAAAATAATTCAAATAATTTGGCAAGTGCAATACGATTCGAGTTTTCTAGGTTGTACTGGGTCAATCAAGGGAAGATTTTGCTCACCAAGCATAAGATTTAATAGTCTATCTTGCAATAGACCATTTCTTTCTAATACTGTGACAAGCCAATATTAGAAAATCAACGAAGTTTTAAAACCGTAAAACCTATTATTCGCAAAACACAAAACATACAACATAAAACACATATCTAAACACTTCCGCCGCAACGCGCGGGTTTCCCCACTCGTTCTTTCTAATGCTTGCCTTAAGGATGTGTATGGTATAACCATCTTGTTATGTTATACCTTACTCTTCTGATCCACCAGAAAAGGGAGTAAAGTACAAATATTATTTTTGTCTTTTCAGTTTATGGCATAACCATCTTGTTATGTTATCAGTTTATGTTTCGTATTTTTTGTCATTTTAATATTTTTGACTTATTGAATATTATATTTTTTATTCCGTAATTTCAGAATTATAGTTAAAAAAAAAAAAAAAAAAAAAAAAAAAAAAAAAAAAAAACTGGGAAAAAGTAGGGGGTACCATTTGTATATTTGAGGGTCGTTATAACCACTCCCTAATGCTATGTGGAGTGGCAGTGAGTTTGGCATAGTAAGTTGCCAACTCACGCTAGAGGTCCAAAACAAATATACAAGTCACGGTCATTTGTTCCTAGTATGGTGAGTTGCTCACCATGCACTGTTGGCTGACAAAGTCGGACCCAAAACAAAAGTAATGTTTTTTTATTTGTTTTTTGAGTGTGTGTATTTAATGAGGTATATTTTGTATAAAGTGAGTAGTTTAATTAAATGTGAGTGCGGATGACTAAAACGGATATATGATGAGTGGGAGTGAGTAAAAGTGAAAGGAAAGAGAAAACTGAGGTTGCGATGAGTGACTCACCACCACCACTTTTAGCCTAACCCTCATATGATTTACCTGAATGTCTTTCGACACTCCTCTCGAAGTCATTCTTTGTGCCAAGAGTCAATGTCATTGACTCATTTCAATGTGTGTGTTTGAGTGAGTACAATTTTTAATGTTATGAATACAAACAAAGTGATTTACTGTTAGTTTCAGTATCATGCGGATTATTAGAAGATGAATGCGCAGGGATTCCTTCGAATCATCAGCGAATAGCTGATAATCGGAGGATAACTATTTTGTGGTGTGTTGTATTTAAAGCTCCGATACCATGATTTATAGCAGATATGATGTGGATGACCCTAATTTTCAATTTCACCATACCTAGACCTCTTATACACATGGTTTACACCGAATCCATACATGAAACCGGTTTTTTCCCCGTTGAACTCGGTTTTCTATGTTTCAACCACTTGAACCAGCCGGTTCGGTCGGGTTTTCAAAACACTGATGACACATAGCTTGTAATACTTTTTAAAATTTTTATCTAAAATTGTTTGAGATGATGAATTGTCGAATGTCGATAATGGTACTCTATCTTGATGGTGTTGTATTGGAATTACTCGTTGATTAATGCAAGTTACTCAATGATGGTCTGTGACAATTTACCTATTTGACTTTTTTGGCTTCTCTTTCAATGATGCATGCAAAGTTTGTTGATGCCAATTTAAGGTTGTGCATTTATTTACTCGTTTGGTCTTTCATTTCTACAACATTTTTCCTTGAATTTGGTCGATAAGACAAAGCTCTAATACGTATTTTGTTTTTAGAATCAGTCGGAACATGCAAATGTGCAATGGCTAACCAATTTCGATTAACGTAACCAACTAACCAAGTCTAGAATAGAAACGGATTTTGGGTCTTACATTTAAGCATGTGAATTTGGGGTGGTCAGAGAAGAGTTGGAAACGGTCTCTGGATTAACCTGGTGAGACCGCATACATCGCTTTCCTCAAATAATCTGAACAAAGAAAACCACATCCATTTACCGTTTAAGCATGTGAATCCAAATATCACTTTAAACTTTAAAGTGCCATTTCGGTTGAGGTAATTATGCAACCAATTAACCAATAACATATAGAAACGAATTTCGGATCTTACGTTTAAGCATCTAAATCCACATATCCCTCTAAAGTGCCATTTTGGTGCTAACTTATCGACCATGGAGTAATTATCTAATTCAATAACTATACATATCTTTAAGCATACATCCAAAGTTCCAAACACCTTTTAAGTGTGTTAAGCGTATACGTTAACAGCATTTTCATTTCGACTTTAGAAAAAGAGAAAAACAAAAAACCAATAGTGGTTGACTTTTCACATAACTTTAATTATCAAATCGTCATTTGCGCAAACTTTCAAAGAAGACTTAAATTTGTCCTAACGTTAGAATGAAATCAATTGTAATGATACTATAATTTATCTAAAGTCGACAAATCACTCATAAAGCAACAAAATTTAAAATATAATTTTCTTTTACAAACCACCAACAATATAACGAATTTAAAAAATATTGCATCTACTCAATAAGTTCTATAAAAGTAAATTCAAAATATCTTTAATAAAGAAATTGAAAACTTTTTTTATTATGGTTTGAATTTTCTTACGTGACGGTGATATTTGTTTACGCCAAACAAGCAAAGTAAGCCACCAAATACTCCTCATGCTACATGTATCATAATCTGTACTGCTTGTACATTAGGCCCCCCTTTCAACACTATTACTGGTTGTTTGGGATCGTGTTTTAGGCTAAGTACAGTAGTAACTACGAGCGACCTTCATTTTGCCATGAGCGACCTTCATGGCCTTATTGCGCTTAGCCTTAAAGATTAGTTATCACAAACTTAATTAGAGAATATTTTTTACGTAGTACATAATTGATTATGCTTATAATTTATATTGGAGATGTAAGAATGAATCATAAACCTATAAAAGGCAATGCTACAGTTGAATTTTGATTAGAGTAGCCGTTTTCAAGTTGTTAATCACTAGTATACTCTTTGAGTTTAACCAAATTGAGTTTTGATAAACAGAATTTTCAGATTTTATTTTCTTCTATCAATAGTTCAATAGTCAAAAGTACTAGCACATTTAAAGTACCAACACATTTAAAGTGTTTGCCGAAAAAAAAAAAAAAAAAAAAAAAATCGTTTGGGCCCTTCAACAGCTTGTTTTATTACAACTAAAAAAGTGTTTGACGTAGTTTATTTTGAAACTAATATATTAAGATGCTTACTTTCAATTAATCCGTATCAACAAATGGAGAAAATTAACTTAACACTTGAAATTGATTACTTTCTTTTGAAAAAAAGAAGCCATAGATTTTTAAATTTAGAAACTTGCCTTTTTTTCATTCCAAAGAAGCATTTTTTGAGGTTAAGTTTCATGTGGATCTTTTGAAGAGTACCGAAGGTCTCAACTATGTCTATCAGCATCTCATTCTCTCCTTTGCTCTTGATAGCAATGTCGTCCACGTATGATTCTAAGTTCCTTCCGATTTGGGATTGGAAGGCTGAATCGACCAACCTTTGATACGTGGCTCCCACGTTCTTTAGACCGAACGATATTTTGGTATAACAATACGTTCCTTGGTCTCTATAAAAGGTAATCTTGTCTTCGTCCTTATTTGACATTTGGATTTGATGATATCCTTTATAAGCATCTAAGAAACACTTATATTTGAACCTCATGATCGATTCAATCTTCCAGTCGATTTCTAGAAGCAGGTAATAATCTTAGGGCAAGCTAAGTTGATATTTTTGAAGTTGATGCACATCCTTCAACTTCCATCACTCTTATTTACGAAGACCGGGTTCGAAATCCAAGTTGTATATCAGTTCGGACGGACAATACCAGCCTTGAGCCATTCGGCTAGCTCTTTCGTGGCCCCTTGGCTTCTTTCAGGCGTTAGGAACCTTCTCTTTTGACTGGCCGGCTGAACCGAGACGTTGGCATTGAGGGTATGTTCTTGATACATCTTGGTATGCCATTCATGTTAGATGGTTGCCATGCAAACACATCTTGATTGTTCTTCAACAAGCTCTTGAACTAATTTTTTCACTCTGCTGAAGGGTTCCCTCTGATGGTCACTAGTTGGTCGAGAAAGCCGGGTTGACCAAGACTTTTCTTGTTAGGTCAACTTCTTTTGCTTCATCAGGCTTTTCTTTTTCCTCTTATTTGGTTTGTTTCTCTTTCTTTTTAGGCTCTTCCTCTAACATTTTCTTCTTCTATAACCTATGGCATTCTGATATGATAGTTGATCTGGTGACCAAAGTTGCCATTCCTCTTGGTGTGGGAAATTTTATCATGGAGTGAATGGTTGAAGGTATAGCTCTCAATTCATTTTTTCCAAAACGCCCAAGTATGATATTATTGTGTGAAGGTGACAGGACAACCATGAAGTCCATGGTTTTTCTTCTAACTAACCCTTCGTCTCCGAAAGATACTTCAAACTCTATCATCCCCAACGGCTTTATGAGTTCACTAAAGAAACCTACCAAAGGGGTACAAGTTTCTTTCAAACGATTTCTGATGAAAGGATTGAGGTTTTTTGAAGCAGTGCTCGTACATTACCTCCATGGACGCTCATTCGCCAACATATACTTTTCGTACTAGATAACCTTCCACTTATGTTTCCAAAATTATGGGTCCATAAGATAAATCTCCTGGTAGAACAGACGGGAAGGTTATTGGGACATTCATCCATCTTTCTCTTGTACTCGAATTCCTTTTTCTGTCATTTGACTAGCTCTGGACCATGTTAATTATCTTCCCTTTTTGAGGCTCGCTCCCTCTTTGATCCCCTTTTCCCTTTATATCTTACATCCTATACCATGTGACCTAGCTTACCGGATTCAAGGGCTATTTCTAGTTGTCTTTTCAACTGATAGCAATCATTTGTTTAGTGTCCCTTTTGCCCCATGGTGAATATAAAACCTGACAATGTTCTTCTTCGTAAGCTCTATCATAGGAAGCGGGTGGGGCAATTTCAAAGTGTATTTCGTTGCTAGTATTTCTTTTGGAGGTTTGGTTAATGTGTTCAAAGTAAACTAAGGGGAATATCGAGGTGCAACATGTTAATACAAATAAACCGTGAAAACGTTTATTAATATTTCTTGATCTCTTTAAAGTTTTGTTGATTACAAAACATAAAATTATATTAAGTACAAAGAGTAAAATTACATGTTACCATATCTATTTTACTTAGTATATACATTTGTTTAAAATTATGTATTTGTTGTAAATGAAATGTAAGTAAATATGTTGGGTATTTCTTAACCCATGACCCATGACCCAAAATCAATGGCCCATGTTCATTGCATCATGCATGACATCAAGTTGGGCAAAGTCTATAACCCATGACCCAAAGCCCACAACCCATGACCCAAAGTCCATAACCCATAACCCAAAGTATGCTTTGCAGCATACATGACATAATGTTGGGTACCTGATGTGTCATGAAAGCTTTAAATTTACATTAACTAATTCTAACGATTCTCTTAATTCAAAACACAAGGGTAAAAGTTATAACCCTCGTTATTTAGTAAAGAGTTTTGATAAAACCAGGTCGTTTTACAGGGACTGAGATTGTTCTTATATATCAATTAACTAATCAAGATGAATCTATAAAGCGTTTAGGTAATTATGCAAAGACTAAGATGTAATTCAAGTATGGAACAAGTATGATTACTTGGATAGTTCTTATAACTCAGTGGAGGATAATAATAATGATCTCAATGATGGAGTAAGTTCAACCAATGATTAGTTGTTTTTGTCAAAATAACGTTTTATAGATTAACAAGTTTGATTCAAGAATTATGTTTGCTAGAACTCGAACAAGTGGTTAACAATCTCAAGGACCAGTTGCAATGTTTAAACTATATCGTTTATGACTTAACAAAAGCGCTTTCTCAATTCAATTGATCAACATACATAGACATATATCGAAAATTATACAATACAAATTGAATCTTTCGACCCTTTCCAATTGACAAGTATAACCAAAGGTGATAAACAATAGGTAATTAGTTTAGAAACACAGCAAGGTTTCAACATAAACAAGAAATCAACAAGAGATCACACCACAACCAACCACTTTATTATATTAACATATCCAAGCAACCATAAAGAGTTTAGCATAACATGGATTTAGTAATCATGCTTACAGTGGTTGATTCGTTTGAAATGAGCATCATATTTTCTGAATTAGTACAATGATGAAGTTACTGTCACTAGCAATCACTATAATAATATCACGAGAGCACTTCAACGTTATTGAGACTTTGACTTCACTTGATCACTCCAATTGTTGTAATCCGAGGTAGAAGGGTTATCAGATCTTTTTTAATAGTTGGGATGAGAGTTGTGTGAAATTGAGACGGATTGAGGCTCTATTTATAGGCTAGGAGTGACTGATTAGATCCTGAAGTACGCCGCACTTAGAGTAAGATCGGCGGGATTCACTTCCGATACCGGCGAACAAAGATGCAAACACCGGCGGGCTTTAACAGATTTCTTGGCGCCAAAGGGTCATTAATTAAACTAAGACCGGCGCACATTGACAATAAGACCGCCGAACTTTACCATGCTAACTTAGATTTGCACAAGACTTCATATGCCCCCATAACCAGCGTACTTTGACTAAAAGGGCGGCGCTCTTTAATTCATAGGCAGACATAACTTTGCTTTAGCATCCAAATGGCTTAGATGTGTACATTTTATCTTGGTTCTTGGAGTTCTTTGTCGATTGGACCTGAAATGTATTTTCATGCAATTAAGTATCGAAAGTTCATATAATCTATTAAGAAACTAACAAATAACGCACTATAAAATATGTATAATTTGAGCGTCATCAGTACCCATGACCCATAACCCATAACCCAAAACCCAGAATTGTAACCCAAAATCCGGACTAGACTAATCGAGTTGCCGGATCCCTTTTCCAAAGGATCCGCCAGATCCTGGTGAATAGTGAACTATTTTCTTATAAATAGTGAGCCATTTCTTCTTGATTCCTCACCTATTCACATAGATATCTTCTCTCATTCTTATATCTCTCTAACCTCAGATCTAAGGATCATTCTTGTAGTTATTTCCTCGTGTTTCTCAAGGTTCTTTTTCAAAGACGAGATCACGCTTCTTTGCATACGAGTCTTCCAATCTTCAAGAGAAGAGTTGCTAGACTTCATCATCATTACAAGATCACTGAGTTGTTTCTTGTATTTGATACATCACATTGTACTTATTAAGTTGGTGTGCTTGTTTGTGTTTTTTGTGATAGTTGTGTTTGATTGATTCTTCCGTGTAAATAACCCGGTATTTAGCTTTGTACCAGAAAAAGGGTGTAAGCGACATTATGATGCTTATCATCTGTTTACATTTTCACACGCTTTTATCCGTTTTTCCATTTGTACATTCTTATACGTTTTTGCACGGTTTTGTACGTTTTAGTACCTTTTATACGTTTTTATCCGTTATTAATATCTTTTCATACGTACAAAAATGTATATAAAAACGTACAAAAATGCAATATGTACAAAAACAGAAAAAAACGTATAAAAAGGGATAAAAACATATGAAAACATATAAAAACGGATGAAAATGTAAGAAAAACGGATGCAAACGTATAAAAATTGATGAAAACATTTAAAAATGTATAAAACTGACAAAACCGGATAAAAACGTATGAAAACATATGAAAACGGACAAAAACGTATGAAAATGCAAGAAAGCGTATAAAACGGACTAATATAAAAACGGATGAAATCGCATAAAATGGACAAAAACGTATTTAAACGAATGAAAACGTATAAAAACAGTTGAAAACGTACAAAATGTATAAAACGGACTAAAATTTGTCTCTAATACTCTGTATTTTAAGCGATTACTTGTTTCGCACTCAACATTTTAGTATCATTTAACAAAAGGATTTATATTCTCAAATCACAAAGCATTAGTGAAAAAAAATGAAAGAAATACTTCAATAGCACAAAAAAACAAGCGGTCTTCTTCCATGCAGATGAAGACTTTAGATGTACCTCTTCTTCTGCAGACATGGTTTAAAACTATGGAAAACAAACCACACCTAAATATGAAGAAACAAGATGAAAACAAAACTATAAATAACCAAAACTGTAAAAGCCTAAGTTATATCATTTCAAATACCCAACAACCAAACTATTTTGGTTAGGTTTTAGTTTTAGACAAAGTCAAGTCGAACTGAACTATGCTCATACCTTACGTATAACTAAATACAAAAAAAAAAAAAAAAAAGAAAAAAAAAGGAAGGTGTTTGGATTCGTCAAAATACCTATTTCGTCACAAACACGCTATATTTTTGGCGATTATTTGATTTTATAAAAAAAATTGCAGGATGTGAAGGAATTGTGAAAAGAGAAATACAACATCAACACAAGTTTTACAAAAGAATAAGCCTTTTACAAATACACTTGGCAAGCGTGATGCATAGGGATGACAGGGGGGGGGGGGGGTTGATGCGGGGGTCACATTTCCCATCCCCATCCCTATTCCCATTCTCCATCCTAATCCCCGGCCCCTTCCGCATCGGGAAATTGTTTTACAACCACATCCCCATCCCCAACGAGGATTAGGGATCCCCACGGGGATTCAGGGGTTTTCTATCCTTAATGAGATAAACATGAAATTTTCACAAACTCGTAAAAAATATGAATAGTTAGACGCATATAATGTCTCAAAAATGTATATCATATATCTATAGATTAATTTCAATGTCACTTCAACTTTAAAGCATCACAAATATTGAAATATCAAATATAATATAAAAAACAATGTGCATTGTATGTGTCTATCCGACCAAACTTTAGTTGAGTAATATGTAGATAGTGCTTATACTTCAAGTGATATTTGATACTTTTTTATATATTACATATGAATATAAATATACGTTTTGATAATCACAAACAATACTACTATACTAGTAAATCTAGTATGATATACATATATTTTTTGGGCTATTTCATATCTCCCCTTCTTAAATTAGAAAATTTTATATATACCCAAACATGCTTTAAATTTATTGTAAATTATGCATTTAATGACTGCACTTTGTTTATGTATGAAATTATTCATGAAAGTAGGTAGATATATGAAATTAATCTTATATATATATATATTTTATATACTTATGCAATCAAATGTTCGAGTCAGGGTTGGGGTTGGGGCGGGGTTCGGGGATTTATGATATCCCCATCCCCGGTTTCATAATTCGGGGATTCTCCATGGGGCTGTAATCAAGCCGAGCTTGAGCTTGATAGGTCTTAAGTTCGGCTCAACAATTATAATGTAGGCTTGAGCTTGGCTTAATAGCTTGACGAGCTTTAATCATCCAGGCTTGAGCTCGGCTCGAAAAGTTTGAATCTATGTATAAACATTACATATGATAGCCAAACTCATAAATAAATTAAAGAAAATATGCGATTAAATCAAGAGCAAAGCACTTATACAAAATATTCAGAAAAATTAGGGTTTAAATAGTCATTCTACAAATATTTAAGTATTATACCAAATTCACGTTAGCCTTTAAGTTGTTTATATAAATATGTAAAATAAAAAATATATATGTTCTTGAAGGCTCGAAAAGCTCGAGTTCGGCTTGATATGTGTTTCGAGCTGGTTTATTAGGCTCGGGCTCGGACTTGAGCTTGATAAAAGCTTGACTCGATCGAGTCAAGCTCAAGCTCGAGTTCAAGTTGCTTGATAAAACCTTGCCTTGTTTGCAGCTTTAATTTCCTATCCCGTTCCCCGGTTAACTCGCGATTTCCCAGTCAAATCGAATTTGAGAATCGGGTATGGGTTTTTTTTGCCATATCTAGTACTAATGCACCGATCAAATTGTATTAGACTTTCTCTTTTTTCCTTTTTACTTTGCATATTTAATCGACACACATTCGTGTGAGATTTGTTGTATAAAAATTATTTGAGTGTATAATTGATCACCGGGCGGAAAAGTATCATCAAGATGTCATGAGAATTTGTAAGTACTCACTTCGTCCTAAAATAAATGTCTAATTTGACTTTTTAGAGTCTTTTTATTCAACTTTGACCTATATTTTATTTGTGTTATATAATACTTGATGAAAATTATACTAATGAAATTACATTTAAAATCTAATATATTCATATATTTTGAATCAAATATTATATAACTAACACAAATAAAAGTATTTTAGATTAAAGTTGAACAAAAAAATATTAAAAGTCATACTGAACAGATAATATAAATCCAGCAAATATTTGAAAAAAAAAAAATATTATTAAATCCACAATATTTTTCTCATTGTATAACCAAATAGTCATAGGCATGTGTTCTAATTATCCACCTCTTAAACCTTTCTAAAACAAAACTCACCACCAAACACCTCCAAAACTCAAAATTTTCACTCATCTATATAAATACCTACCTTCACCAACACTCATATCTCTCTCTTTTAGAGTGAAATTAACTTCTCTATCTTAAAAAACACAAAAACAACATTTTCAAGCAATCTTTAACTTCTCTTTCACACACTCTTTAAAAAAAAACACACACTCTTTCTTCCCCTATATAATAGGAGGAAGAGAGAGAGATCATTGAAAAGGACTGGCCTGGTTAAAGAGTATCATACCGAGTCAACTCAGAAGAAGAACTCGAAAGAAGAAACCCAAAAAGGTGATGAGTTGGTTACAGAAAATGGTTTTTCCAGTTAGACGTGTTTGGCTTGCTGTTACTACACGTGTTAAGTCACGTAATCATGGTATGCTTTTTGTTTTTATAAAACCTTAATGAATCTATATATGTTTGTGTTTTTTTGTTTGTGTGTTTGATCATGTGGTTGATATCAACATATGTTTTTGTTTTTCATAGATCATAGGGTATTCATTTAGTGTTTTTTGTTATGTGAATGTAATGCTTTACGGGAATATGATAAATTTTGTTTGTGTGTTGTAATTAGAAAATAATAAGTTTTGCAATCCAACAAGGGTTAGCGGTGCAACTTGTTGCCCGTTTGCCTTCCACATCGGATATACACCACTAAATCACACCAGTAATGCACAGAGTACAACGCCGCATAATTTAGTGGTGGATGACAAATAAAAATGGTGTACAAACCTCTATAAATCTAACGAGTGATCTAGTTTAAAAAAAAAAGAAAAAAAAAGAAAAAGAAAATAAAAACATTCTTATCATTTTTTATAAATGTACGTTTAAATGAAAAAGAAACATTTATAAATTTTGATATATATGGTTTTTATGATCAATAAATTATGGATGGGTGTATACTACGGAGTATTTATTTTTAAAGAAAAGTGAACAATTATGGTTTTATTATAATCATGAGGATATTCATGGATCTGGTTAATGATATGATTACGATGCATTAAGATTAAGATCTTATGACTGAAAATTTAAATTTTATTATATAAGGGAAGAATTTTGAATACTATCAATTTGGCATGATGAAATTTGATTGTGTGAGATTTTAATTGATCTTGAAGAGTAAACTGATATTCAAGCATATTTTTTTTTAACATTGTACTAATTTTTTTTCGCATTGTAGTTTTGGTATGACTATATATTAATTCTTTAATTGAGCAAATCATAAAATCGTTACAAGTGTTGTACTTACAAAATTTTCCAATTGAATATTTAAATTTGTAGGACAGGATTGTGACATAATTTTGATCGGTGTTTTTAAATTTTATCTTTGAATATTTGTATAGTTTGTGATGTAATATTATTACTACTGTATTTATTTTAATTTCTAAATGGTTGAATGTAGTTATAAATAGAGTATAGACTATAGAGTCTCGTGATTGTGTTGAAGGTCATACACTTTTTTGATGCATACTTTAATGCGTGTATATGTGCTTTTTTGTTGTGGTTTCTTTTGGTATCATGAACATAGTCGAATTGGTTTTCTTTTGTTCTTTTTCTTTTTTAGAAAATGATTTAAAGTTTTTCTTGAATGTTCTCTACTTTAACCGGAAAAAGGGAATAAAGAGTCTACAATTCGTATAATATATGGTGAAGTAAATTGTTAGAAATTACTTGCATGAATTATCTTTTTTACGAGTAAATGTTTTAGAAGACGAGTAAATATTTTAGGAGACGGCGTTTTTCTTCTTCCAATTAAAGTTTTCTATTTGTATGCTTAGATATCAAAATAACTTAACTCGGCTCGTTGTTTCTATTTGTATGCATTGATCCACATTTTGTATTTGATTTAACATTTGCATGAAAAGCCGAGTAATATGTTTTATATTATCAATGATCATTCACTACAAATTGGAGCATCCACAATTAGTCATTTATAACTTCTTTTTAGCCATGTCATTTTTTCATTTGCTTCTACCTATCACGAGTCATGACTAAACTCACTCCAATGCAATTTTTTTTAAAGGAGTTAAACATGAAAATTTGAACAAGAAAAGTCATTGATCAAAGACTTGAGATCCTCAAGTCTGAAAAAAAAAAAAATTTATTGTTCTAATGGTTAAAATCTTTTTAAATGCTGTTTGAAGAAAAAAAAAAAAAAAGCTATTCTCTACCTCCATTGGAGACGCCCTTATAAAATTGACCTTTTACTTTGTTTAACTTAGTTCTAGCCCTTAAATTTATGTAAGCTACATTATATTCATAATAGTAACTTAATTTCGTGGCAATTCAAATGCACAGAAAACCACTTATTACAAATTTAAAGGTAACATTTGTCATCTAAAATTATGTAGATAAGAAGCCTCCATGGGACTGGATAGATTATTGATGATTGTTTTCATAATTCTGAAATGACTAGAGTTCATCTGGTCATGATATCTAAATTGTATTCTATTATTTAGAACAGAAATAATAAATACTACGTAATAAGGTTAATTAATTATTCTTTTAAAATGCCGACAGAAATATATGCAAAAGTACAAAGTTATTACAATTTAATAATAACAATGTGCTATATTAGTTTGATGCCTATATGAAATATTTTGTTGGAATAAAGAACATTTAGTGACTTGAGTATTTTGGCAATTCATTTTCTTTTTGTTTTTTTCTTTTTGGCAAATTTCGTGGTGCATATTTAGGTGAAGGAAATAAAAGAATTGAGGATTTATCTCATTGGACAAAGGTCACCTTTTTCCGAAAGGGAATACAACAATTATTCCCATAGACAATAAGAATTATTCTTAGTTTTTAGTTGAGAGTTTTAGTTTTTTAAATATATGTAAGCTTCATCACCTAAACTTGACTATAGAATATCACAAGGTTTTTGAGGACTCATCATATATTATTCATATTCTTTATAGACTACGGTTTAATCAACTAATTTCTATGTTAATCTCCTACTAATCCCCAAGAATGATAGGACACATGTACAATAAATAAGCACACACTAAATAAAACATGTTATCAGACATGTCACATGTACGCGTCTTAATTAGTAAAAGTGCTCTGGAGATTTAAACATGACTAAAAAATACGTTAGCGACTTATATATGAAAAACAATACGAGATAAGCAAGATCCTTCTGTCTTTCGGACATATTTGAAAACAATAGTTCCATTTAGTGCTTGCATATGTGTCTCAACATTTTGATTGCTTCCTTATGGCTTTCATCTGTATGCTATCAAAATAAATGTAATTATGAAACCTACTTACAAATAAAGTCCGTGTTTCCTGCTAATTAAAAATGAAAGATTAAGAATCATGAAGATTATATGGATCACAAAAAGGGGATCTTGATCATTTTGAGCCCAATATCCTAAATGATAAGATTGAATTTTATTAGTGGTTCTTAGTAACACTTAATACTTGATTACTAGTTCCTCTTATCCATTTCTTTATGCTTATAATATCCGCAAAGATTCCCATTAAGGGATTCCCACTCATACTATTGATTTGCTGACTTGTAACTACACTTCTAACTAACTACCATTTTGGATGATCTTACCTAACCAACCTTACACTTATAATACTTCCAAGATCGAAATTCGCCATTTTTTTTTCAATTATTTATCTGTCAAGATCTCAAGTTTATTCAAGTTGCCTTGTTAGTTAGCATCCTTTGAAAAACTTTACTCGATCTGTCTTGTCGAGGATATACTTTTTACAGTAAGTTTCTTAAGGGTCTTTTGTGCAGCTTTATAATCAAATAAATGACTGCTTTACCGGCTGGTTCATTTTTCGATTATAAAGTTATACACATGCCCTCAAACACTGAAAGTACATTCTTTCAACATGGAATATACCCAGATACTATAACCCGTAAGTGTTTAACTAGTGACTGGGTGCCAGATTTTAGATTTAGGATCAGTTAAGAACTAATGACAAGTTCGCGGATGCACACACGTATCCCAGGTTTTCTTGAACAAATGAATGTACCTTTGCACGTGTTAGAAACTCCCTTTGTAGAATTATACAAGTTTAAGTAAAAAATTTGAAGGTTCTTCTTACCAAACATTTAGTTCTAATTGGATCCCTCATATCCCTATAAATTGGACTATGAAATTACATTTCTTAACAGCGAAATTTATGTCCTTCTACATGCAAATACTCCATGAAAAACAAAACACAGACTACCCAACTCATTGTTTACTTGTTTCATGCAGGTGGTGGGCTTTTGAAGCTGCATGATGACATACAAACATGTGGATACGAGGATGTTCAAGTAATGTGGGAGATGCTTCACAGAACAGAATCAGAGTTAACATCAAACAGCCGTCGGAAGCGCAAGCCAAGATCCTTTTGGAAGATCTTCATATGGCACAATAATACTTGTTCAACACCCTTCACCATAAACCATGCTTAACAACTTCAACAAATCGGTGTCACCTTACAACCCTGCAACATAATATTATCAATAGTATGACTTTGGTATGTGTCTCGATGGGCTATTGTGGATCTAGTGGTCAATAAACGTACTAGTGCTACAATAGCAAAGTCGCTTTTGTAAATATTTATGCTTTTTTTCAAGATTCAATCCAAGTCATACATCATAAAGAAAGAAACAATAGTGAGCTTATATATATATATATATATATATGTTGCTTGTGCAGCATTACTTGAATAAAGCATGTGATGTCTTTTATGGAATAACCTTTTCTTATATGTAGAACTTGTTCTTGGTTGGCTCGACACGTCGTGAGCCATTGGCTTTATGAGGGTTCAAAACTGTCAAATTTCGCTTCCTGGATTCATTTTCGTGGGACACATATAATCCTGTTAGTAGCGACATCAAAACAGAACAAAGGTGCCATCACGGGTACCATTTATGTTTGTGACACAAGCAAAACCAAAAACATTTATTTTCCTGATACCTTAGACTTTCAACTCAATTCAGTCCTAATTCAAAATAAGATTATTAAACTCCTATAGTTATAACAGTTTGCTGTAGGTGGATAACGACAATCGGCTTTACCCACAACACAAACCGAACTCAAGTCACCATCTGTCACAAGTGGCATTTTTTCATAAAGAAATAATAAAATTATGATTGATATACCAGTAAACTTGTAGAGACCATCAATCTCGCACGTTTATCTCTGTACTAAGCGTGGCACGTTTATCTCGCAAGTTTATCTTTGTACTAAACTGAACTCAAGTCACCATCTGTCACAAGTGGCATTTTCAACTCAATTCAGTCCTAATTCAAAATAAGAAATTAATAAAAAAAATGATAGAATGTTCATTCAGTACAAAAAAAAAAAAAAAAAAAAAAAAAAAAAAAAAAAAAGGTGCTGGTGAGAGAGTAATAATTTTCTTTGCTTATGAACAAGTTACAATACATACCAATTCACAGCTCGTTGGCATATGGAAAAGGGTAACATCACCAGAATGTAAAATTCGAAACCTATAATAGCAAATGTAGAGACAGATGGATATCTGCAACATCAGCCAGTAAATCACTCGGGAGTACCAGTCCTGGCAAAAATGAAATATGTCTAAAAATAGAATACCCTTTGATCAGCACTAAAGTTATAATTCCGAAAAAACTAAAGAAGATTCACCAGCATTAAATTAAAATGAGAACACGTTGTTAGTATTGAAATTTTAATAATTGCTTGGTGTTAAAAATACATTACAGAAAGAAACCTCGGATTATTCCAGAAAAAACTTTTCTAAACTAACTGATTGACTAAATACAGTAAAAACAGAAAATGTACAACTAGTTATACAACAAAGCAACCATACATGGGAATTCCTTTTTAAATTCCTTTCTTGCTGGTTGCTGATAAATGTGGTGTTAAAAAGAATAATTTCACGGTATCTTAGACACCACAACCCCAGATAAATTACATCAGTGTTTGATCACAAACTTCTATCATTTTCATCAAAAGCACGTGTACATATCTTCTCGAGCAGCACAGGCCAATCTTCGCCGAGCTGCCGAGGGTTCACCTCCATGGCAACCCTAAAGTCTAGCAGGGATATTAATCGGCTCGGTGGAGAACAAGACCTTATCAAACCCTTTAAATAAGCGTCTAATCCATTATTGAGTGCATTGGCACAATCTACTGACACACGTTCAACACCTTGTGTTGTAGCAATATGTTCGATGCGTGCTCTCAAAGTTATTGTCTCTAATAAGCTGTTGGTGTCTGACACACCACAAATAGATTTACTACCGCTTGAGATAGATGCAGCCTTGTGGGCCCCACCTATACTCACGGGACAATAAGGAATCCCAAGTGGAGCATGCAACAAATGCCTCCAATCTTTTTGGACTAAAGATTCATCTACATTTTCCACTTGTTTCACAAGTTCTTGACAATGTGGCACCGGCTGATAATTTATCTTCCCATTTGGCCCCAGACCACTTTTACGGTCCCCACTTCTACCCGTTCTCGCCTTCTTAGGGTACGTCAACAAAACATCTCCATTCGGGATAGCCAACGGATTTAAACTCCCGTTTTGAACCTTATTTCCAACCAAAACTTTCTCGCTAACCACATTCCTCAAAATGGAACAAATTAACTGATTATGCAACTTCACACCATCTCGTCCAACCGTTCTTAAACAAAGCTTATCGAACTCCACTTTACTCAACTTCAAATTCAAAAACATATTCAAGTACTCAAAATATCGCTTTGATCTTTCAGGCCCAATCTTTTTTACCAACTCAATCTTCATTTCCATAAAATTTACCGATAAACGCTGATGCGGCAGTTGCATATCTCACCCCAAATTTCACAAACCCCAAATCCCTAAATTCATAACAAACTTTCCCTCCAAAAATATATCCCCTGTTTACTCAAATCACCAATCCATAAACCCTTATACTAATCACATTTAGCTACTATACACACTTATAAACATCAAAATCAAAACTTTTATACAAATTTGGATACCCTTTTGAACCAATTGACTTTATAAACAAACAGATTTCAAAAAGCTTACCTGAATCAAATTCGCCCAAATTTGAACTAAAGAGATTGTGAAAACTTAAAAATTGGTCAATAAAGGCAATTGGACTAATTGAATTGGATAATTTGCATTGGTTTTAAGTGAATTTGATTCTTGTATGGGAATTGATTTGATGCAGTAATGATTTTCTGGTGAATTTTGGTTAAGTTTGAGCTTGAAGTAATAGGCCCTTGATCGCTCTCTGTCTTTTTTCCGACACACACTAAAACACACACACAGTTAAGTTTCTCTCACTACTTTCTTTGACAATGAGTTTTTTCGTTTGTACAGATAAACCCCTTTTTCTTTTGGATGTGTTGCATATAAAGCCCCTTGTTAGTTTACCTTTGTTAAACATTACACATTTTTAGTTTTTGATGGTCGGTGAACTTAAAAAATTACCGGAATATGATATTTCTTCTTACTTTATATATCTACTTATCTTTGTACTCACATAATCGTTATACACGTTGTTTAATTTTGATTTTGAATTTGAATTTGAATTTGAATTCGTACTGTAACTTTTAGTTTGAATTTGAATTTTGAATTCGTACTATAACTTTAAAATTTGAATTTAAATTTTTGCAGCAGTTTCAAAATTTGAATGTGATAGCCTCCAACGGCTATTTTCCTCTAGAAATACAACTTTACCATCATTCGTTTTATTACACAACTTCTTATCAAACTCTCTCGCAAGTATTACTCATTTTCACACAAAAGTTATGGCTAACGAATCAGCTGAGGTGCAAAAGACTATCCTTAGCCGAATACACTACAAACAAGAAAAAGAACTCAAGCTAATTAACAATTTGCTTGGTGAGATAACTCGTATTATCCTATAGATGCATGATCATACTCCAAAGGTCGAAAGGTTGCATGAGATGCCTCAAGACCATCCAACTATCAGGGCCGGTCTAGAAACTCTTTTAAGAACTGAGGAAACAGATGTGCAACTTCATGTCGCCTTGAAGAACGTTAGGGAACAAGTGTTGCAAGTCTAGGAGGAGAAGACATATCTCATCGACAATTACAAATCAATAGAAAAGCTTCATGCGAATCGTTGGATGATTTGTGTTGTCGTATCGTATCGTCATTTGTGTTTTGAATTTCGTATCATAATTTGTTGTGTTTTTTCTTCATATCGTAGTTTGTTTCATTTTTTCCGTATTGTAATTTATTTTTATGAATGAATTTTATGTTATTTGGAAAATTGAATAAAAAAATGAAATACGAAGTGGAAAGACCCATAAAATCGTATTGTATTTAGTTGTGATAAAGGGGGGGGGGGGGGGGTTGTAGAAGGAGTTGTATTGTGGTGATATGTGTAACACCCCCAAATTTATGTTTGTAGCAGCGGAAAAGTAATTTGGGTGTTACGGGGAGGATCAAAGTTATAATCACATAAAACGGCTTAAAAGAAGCGTTTTGAAAGTTATTTGTCATTCAAATAATATTTTTGATAAAAGATGAACCATTTGATTTAGAATCTTATTAAAATATATAAAGGCTTGAAAGAATGACATATTTGATTTTTACACCATTTTAATTTATCATAGTAATAAATGCCCGCTCTGTGTCTTGTCCTGCTCCGTTAAATTACCTGAGATACACATGCTTAAAAGTGTCAACACAAAGGTTGGTGAGTTCATAGATTTTAATGGAAAACCATTTATTTTCAATAGATTCAGGAATATTTGGTAATAATTGTAATAAGTATTAACAGTGATAAAACAAGTATCGAGTAATGTATATTATAATCACAGATAAATCATATAAGTATTCAATCAAAATCAAGTATTGGATCAAAATCCTAACATGAGGTGGAAGCTCATGATACTAATGTGGTGAGATCTATCATTCAAATATGGTCAAAGCCTATACAGCTGTATCTAAATATATGTTGAAAACATACATTTCCTAATGGATATTGCACCAAACCTCATGACACGCAAAACGTTAACAAAAGAGGTGATTTATCAAGTCAATGATAAATTTTTCCCTCTTATAATAGGTGATTTGCCAATTTATATTTTTATTCAAATATAGTGAATCACGACTAATACGACTAACCATATGCATAATGGCATTCCGTCAAGTATTAGTGGGATAGGAGCTCAATCCTTAACAGGTTTCGAAGCTGTTCACTATATTCGCGCTCACATACCAGTGATTAATGGCTCATGATTGAGGGACTTTATGGCGATGAAGGTAACTTAGGCAATATCAAGGTAATAATGTAACTAGAGTATTTGTGCTCTTCCTAGCAATTATTTCTATTGAACATAGAAATATCATATAGAGATAATGGAATCATTCAAGATGTTATAGTATAGTCAAGTATCATGCCACAATAATCACTTTGGAAACATTATCATCTGAGTATCAGTATTTCAGTTAAGTATTTCGCCAGTAACACACACACACACACACACACACACATATATATATATATATATATATATATATATATATATATATATATATATATATATATATATATATATATATATATATATATATATATCACATGCCACAATAATCAAATTGGAAACATTATCATCTGAGTATCAGTATTTCAGTTAAGTATTTCGCCAGTAACATATATATATCACATGCCACAATAATCAAATTGGAAACATTATCATCTGAGTATCAGTATTTCAGTTAAGTATTTCGCCAGTAACATATATTTATCACATCTTAATTTATAAACTTCATCAGGTAATTATTAATAAGGAAATTGATTTGAATCATGTAATTTATTCATATACTTATAAAGTTATCAAAGTATATGTAAGCATGTATCTCCCCCAAAGAGTTAAAAACAAGTATTGGAAATGGGGCTATGACTCACCTTGATTGATACGGGAATGATGAAAAGTAAAGTCGGATGAGATTATGAGAATGATTATGGAAACGTCTTTAATACAGAACCTGATAAATAAATTTACCTGAGAATTTAACCAAATACTATTTGGTAAATACGAAACGAATAACGAATAACGAATAACGATCAATGAATAATGATTAATGGTTATGATGAAAAGATGATATACAAAAGAAATTATTATGTTTATAATAGTATGACGAGATATGTTATTATTTCTAAAGTTTCGCTTTCTTAACCATGACGAAAATAGTACGTAAAGATAATTAGCTAAAATATCGTTATATATATTATTAACGTAAAAATAACTATTATATAAATAAAATATAATGAAAATGCATATGATGTGATGGGGTGACGTAAAATAGAAAATAAAATAAGAATGTCAAATATAATATGTTGGTCCTTGTCCTTTTCCAGTTTTTACACTTTTTATACTAACGGCGTTAGCGTTACACCGTTAGTCCTTATTATATAAAATTTACAATTTTTGTCCTCTACTTGTCTAATAATCCATTCTGAGCTAGGAAGTTGATAATATGTCATTTTATATCCTATTGGTTGCTATTTGTTAGTGCAAGTTTTAAATTTATAAGGATAAGTTACCAAATCTAGAAACAACACATACGAGCAAGTGTACTCGTCCGTTATAGCAAGATACGATGGTAAGTCGGGATCGTTCGCAGGGATTTGTGAGTGAATCGAAATATAAGTCTAAAAGTAAATCTCTAATGTACGCAAATAAGATAATAAGCAAATTCAATAAATTAAAAACTACACTTGTTTAGACTAGTTTTCTACTTAATGACACACATGATTGTGATAACTTTTGATAAGATGTTGGTTTAGATAATTAGATGGTGATCTAATCTATTGTTTCGACAAGTTCAACCTTCGTCAAGATTTTAGTTCATAAAAACAAGCCTTAGGTGTAAACCAATCAATTCAAGATCTATCCAAGGTTCATAAGGTATGGTGGATATCTTAAACACAAGACAAACTTTTATTACAAATCAAATACTCTTAGGAAATGGTCAATACAAAAGGTAACCTCTTCATAGACAAAAAGGTCACAATTGTTTATAAACATTTAAACTTTCATCCTACTAAAGGTTTACAAACAATCCGATTTGATGTTATAAAAGCATTCTCATTACAATTATACTTTTTGTTTCTTTGTTTAGTCAAGAATAATTATGGTGAAAAACAATCATTCATAGACAAATGATTATAACTAGTTGAGTAATAACAAATCTTTCGACCTTTGAAACTATTATCAATTAGTTAACCTTGGCTAAACAAATGTCACGATGAAACTTAAGGTACAATTGGTTCTTAGGATTGACTTGAAATTGAATTAAAACATGTTACCACAATCATCACTATCACTAAGTATAAAACATCATCAAAACAAGTGTAAAAAGATTACTAGCCACTCATAGCAAACATGCAAATAAACTCAAAATATTTAACATTAGAATCCATGGTTATAAGTCTTACAATGCTTTTAAATTGATAACAAATAACAAGGTATTGATAACCTAAGTGTTGGTGATGATTTCTTGAGATTTTCGGACTCCAAATGTTGCTTCCTTGGTCCTCCAAAGTTCCTGGTTCTTTCTGTACGAATTTTCCTCTTTAGAGAGCTAGAAGATGATAATAATTGTGTGTAGTAATGAGAGTAAATGGTATCTTCAATGGTGTGTTGAGTTATGCACTTTTGAGGTCCTTATAGGCTTGTCCAACACTCTTGGTAATGAATAGGGACTTAAATGCTTGAACTTGGACAGTAAGACACTAAGAAGGGCCTAGAACCATGGGACAAAAGACCAAGATTCGTGCACAAAAGTTGGCAAAAACATGCAGAAGTGGCCATCCGATCGATTGCGGATTGATACCGATCGGATGGAGAAAGGTCATAATGGCAATCCGATCGGTTGAACTCCAACCGATCGGATGGTAGATCCTGGCTTCTTTGGACTTTGACTTTTCCTTGTGTAGTTCTGTATGCACTATCCAAACTTGATTAACTTCTAAACTTGGAACTTTGAGATGACAAAACTTAGGTTCTCATATGAATTACTTCACAGATTGGACTTTTGACCTCGGGAATTTTCGTGTAATCGCGTATACTTCATTTTCTTCACTTTTTCTCTATTTTTCTTGCATTTGGCTACATATGCTACAAAAACATACTTTGATACGATTTAGTGGCAAAAGCATATAAAAACAACCAAATAATATACACAAAAACACTAATAACGCTTATAAAAACATGTTAACTTTGAGCGTTATCAATATACAAATGAAATTATTATGTTTATAATAGTATGACGAGATATGTTATTATTTCTAAAGTTTCCCTTTCTTAACCATGACGAAAATAGTACGTAAAGATAATTAGCTAAAATATCGTTATATATATTATTAACGTAAAAATAACTATTATATAAATAAAATGTAATGGAAATGCATATGATGTGATGGGGTGACGTAAAATAGAAAATAAAATAAGAATGTCGAATATAATATGTTGGTCCTTGTCCTTTTCCAGTTTTTACACTTTTTATACTAACGGCGTTAGCGTTACACCGTTAGTCCTTATTATATAAAATTTACAATTTTTGTCCTCTACTTGTCCAATAATCCATTCTGAGCTAGGAAGTTGATAATATGTCATTTTATATCCTATTGGTTATGTTTTTACCATTTCAGTCCTTATTTTTCATAGTTGACAGTTTTAGTCCTTCTAGGTGTCGTCGCGTTACATTTTTAGTCCAAATGTACAAAAATTATGAGAAAAGTTATATAAAAATTTCGGAAGCTTATTTAATTAATAACAAGCTTATTTCAACAGCTTATATGGTAAAATAGCTTATTTTTATATAAATGGGCCGTAACGAATCAAAACAAAGACCCGTTAACGTTTTAAGATCCGGGCTTTGTGAGACGAGTTGGGCTCATCAAAATTGTCATTTTTCTTGTTCTATTTTCATATCAAAAAGTTTTAATAAGCCAGCTTATTTAAAAGAGCTTAAAACTGCTTATTGGGCTTAAGACCCAAATCGTTATCTTATTTTAGTTTTCAAACTCGATTTGGCTAATTCACTTTGCCTCATTTTGAAAATCTAAACGTGATTATTTTTACTAGTTGTCTTAATGAAAATGATAGCTAGCTGAGAAGTCTATCGAGTCGTGTAAAAATATGGCATGCTCGTTAAGCTAGATTCCAAAATATAGGCGTGATCCTTAGGTAGTTTGGGACGTTTTTATATATGAAAAAGACTTGGAATTATTTCTAAGTTTTTGCAACATTTATATGTTTGATATATGGTCCAAAATGAGTTCGTGTGATGCATGTAACGTAAAAATAAACGTGAAGTGAGTGTGCCACGTGACTTCTATGCCTTCCAAGATGGAGGCTAGTCACGCTCGTGTTTCTATATGAGTCTATATACGTAAAAAAACTAAGTAAGAAAAGTATACGTTCGACATGAAAATAAAAATGTTGCATGGTTATAAAAATAACGTACGAGATGAATTCGAGAGGATTAAGAAGGACTTACAACACTTCAAGGATGGTAAAGAGTCGAGAGTGAGTGATTAGAAGCTAAGAAATCCAACGTTAGCTTAAACCTTAGTAACGATTTATAGGAATAAACTCGATACTACTTGATAAATTCCAAACGTACGAGATACTTGATTCTGGTCGATCAAAGACTTTCTAATGGATGAAAGGAGACTGAGAAAATGTGGAAAGGAGGTGAGGGTGTGAGATGATGAAGGAGAAAAATGTTATACGTTTAGTATGTATATAAAAGTTTTTAAAATTCCATCAACTTGTTCCTACTGTTTCGAAGTTAGAAAATGTTGGATGTTGTAGATATTTTTACTGATATTTTGACTTTAAGAGAGTGTGTGAGTGAGTAGCAAAGTTGAGATTTGCTTATGTGATGTATATATGTCGACTAGTATATATATGTGTCGAATAGTATTAAAATGTGTCCAAGAGTTGATATCTTGGGAAATCTTGATATTTTTGATGTTGACTACTCTTAATAACTCAACAATGATCAAATTAAATCATTAGAATGGGATTAAAACAAGTTCGGTTCAAAACTGTTGAGTTTGTGAAAAATTAATATATGTCGACTAGTGTTCAAAGGCCAATTACTTTGATCTTTTAAAACATGTCCTACGTTGATATTAGAAGTTAATACTTGACGACCCATTTCTTTGGCGGGTAGACAATTAGGAGGTACAAAAATATATATGTGTTGTGTTCAAAAATCGAAAAATACAAGGGCGTTTTGGAGGAGGTCTGCTCGATTAGAGACTGAAAATAAAAAGGAAGTTGGGCTGAGATTTTATTAAGGGCCCGTTTAGTTTTTGTAATTAGTGTTAAATTAGGATTAGGTGAAATGTTTAGATTTCGAGTAACGTGTCGAGAACTCGTTCCGTCATTTGGTGAATTATGGGATGACGTGATTTCGTAAATATAGTATAATAAGAAAAATTTTAAATTTCCCCGTAAAAATAGTGATTAAAAATAAGGACATATATATATATATATATATATATATATATATATATATATATATATAACCGATTGTTAACTATATGGATTTTTGCGAGGTTTTACAATATGGCACCCCGTGGGGCCCATAAAACATTGTTGTGGTTACTCACCACACCCAAGGCTCTTATGTATATCTAACATCATATTTTACATGTTTTTCATAGGCCACATATTCATTCGAGTACAGTGGTATACTTAACATTTTTCATTTAATTGCAACATTTCTTTTGAGAAAGCTAGGATTTTATTAACAAAAGGCACCGAGAAGGGCCAAAGGAAACCAACAAACATAAAACAAAAAGAGATAGAAAAACAAAAATGAAACAGACTCATGGGTGCAATTTGATTATGATTTTAGGGGGTCATTTACCTCATTATTTCGTGCATTTCATATAATTTTATCTCATTATGGCTAAAAATCATTCATATTCGTGTTTTTTTTGAACGGCGGATTTATTAAAACAAACTAGCAAGGAACTAGAAAAAAATCATTCATATCCGGTTTTTAGGTCACGGACTATGCATTTGCCGAAAATATACGAGTTTTAGGCTCATTTGAACAAAAAAAGGAAGGAAAAGATAGTTTCAAGTTGTGCCCAGCATCCATGACGTGTCACAAGAAGTGCCCAGAAAGTGAAGTTTTGTTATTTTTTGTGACCAACCAGTGAATGGTGACAGGTATATGATGCCATCACCCTATATCATGCGACGCCGTTAGAGAAGTCGGTGAAAATAACCCTAAATCATTGATGGCGAGGTGGTGTCATTATAGCTACAACATGACGTCATCACACCCTATTTTTTTATATATATATATATATATATATATATATATATATATATATATATATATATATATATATATATATATATATTTGGGACCTAACCGAGTTTTATGAGATTTTAGTGCTTTTCTTTATTATAAGTCAAGTGTAACATCAAGATAAGTTATTACATTAAGCTATCATATATGTTTATCATTATTTGCTTCATTATGTTGATTTCTTGTTCTTCGTATGCTATGATAGGCTAAATCTCTTTGTGTTTACTGATTTCTTGTTGATCTTTGTGATTATCTATTGTTTGCGAATTGATTAGATTTTTAATAGTAATAACGTGGGATAATTGTTAATAGTCGTACTAAGAAACACATAAACCTTAGAATTTGCCTAGGTTATTGGCGTATGTCGCCTAGGGTTCTTTTTCAAGTTTGTGTGCAACACATAGAGACCGTAGTGCGGTGTTGGATTGCAAGAAATTAACGGGTCAGATAACTAATACATAATAATTAGTTATAGGAGCTTGACCAAGACACCAGGCTAATTGTTATAGGGTGTGAGAGCTGGACCAAGGCACTACATTAATTTAGACATATCCTTCATAATCACCAATCATGGCGAGATAGAATTAGTACATTTTTCCATCATATAAGTTTTCACCAATTCACCTTTCTTGTCATATAATTTTCTTGTCTTTAGGTTAATATTAGTTTTAAAATCAAAATCTCCATAACCCCGATTATTTACTTGCGTTATATAATATACAAATAAATACAAAAAAGAATCTTCTTTCGTTCCTTAGATCATTTTGTCATACTTTACGAGCCTACTTTACTATTCACTAGAAAATGATCAATCCCCCGAACTTACCTTTACTACACTACAATAATTAGATACACTTCCTAAGGGGTTGTAAAGCTTGCTTTGGAAACCACACATCACAAACTGACCACAAACAACAACCCACAACCAAAGATCATCCATTAACTACGTAAATCCAAATATTTGAAACTCTGTAGATAGAAGTGAAGATATCTTCAAAGTTAGTTTCTACACATAAATCCGAAGAAGCATTAACCACCTTATATCTCCATTTCCAAACCGCCCATCAGGCACATTGAAAAACCCATTACGTAACTTTATTAAGCCAAGAGCATCCAAGGTCCTACATTTCTCGATGAAATATCAATGATAGAAAGGGGGGGGGGGGGGGGGGGGGGAATGAAATACGAGGAGCAAGGAGCCACCAACTCCATATATTTCTCTAAATCGGTAACACCCGAGGGAAATTGGTGAGGCAATGATCAATCGTTTCATCCATCTGGACACAAAAGGGGTATAAGACAGAATGGATGAAAACATGATAATGCTAAATTCGAGTATATTTTTAGGCGCGTTATCTGTGTTCTTGTGCATGTCTGCATGATATTTGGTTAATTAACGAACTTTTGCTACTAATTTGCACAAATATGAGTTTTCATGTTTGTAGCTAGCCTAGTTGAAGAAAAGAACCAGAAAGAATTAAAATTGGAGAATTATGCATGTACAAAGATTTCCCGTCAAGCGCAAGTTTCATTAAAGAATTTTTGAGAGAAAATACCACTTGGAGATCATTTCCGGAACAAAGGAAGAGGATATTAATGACTTTGGAGTCATATAAGTCAAACAAGATCAAAGGAAAAGCACCATGCAAGTCAAAACGAAAAGGGCAAAAAAGTGCGTGTCTGCCGATTTGCCTGCCCCCACAGCCATTTTGCACCTTTCTTAGCCGAAACTCGTTTAGCCAATTTTCCTGAGCCCATAGCCATTTGCATTTTTTTATGTCGAAATCAATCCTGCTGATTTTCCTGGCCATCTAGCCGATCGGCTAAACTTGTAACAATTATGCTCAAAACTTCATTTAATGGTATGTTTAAGTGTAGCAATCATGGGAGTCCGATCATTTTCTTCACTTAACCCATGGAGAACATTTTTCCTTGGCCTAGAAGTGTTCTCAAGCTTATATAAACAAGCCTTTAGTTGCAAAACATATGAAGAATTAATCCTTACAACCTAATTCTTAACTTACAAAAATTCTACCCCAAAAGACTAAAGAACCTTTGTCAATTTCCAGGAGTTGTTAGTTGTTGTGTGATTCTGTGTTCCAGATTAGGGTTAAGATAATCAATAAGGTACCGGATATTCACTTGAAATCGTGGTATCACTTTCCAATAGAAACTATTCGACCCTATGCCTGGGTTACACGAATATCTCTATGGGATAAGACCAAGTGATGTTCTTGTTTTAGGCACAAACCAAGAACCAGATGCGTATTCAAATGTTTAGGGTTTTGTGATTTCGTATATACATGCAGATGTGTTATGACCTCTATTTATAATAGAGAATACTCAAAACCCTAGCCCATGGAATTATGTATAATTAACGGCCCATTAATTATATCATAATACTTTTTATAATAGTAGGAATCAGTGGTTAAAAACAAGCAGCAGAATAACTGATGCTATCAGCAGATTCACACTAGCAGCAGAATCATTATACTAGCAGCAGATTCAGCAGCAGAATCAACACACTAGCAGCAGATTCAGCAGTAGAATCAGCTAGCAGCAGATTCTTCTCATAACCACTATTGAGTCAGGGTGTTCATGGACTAAATGGGTGTACACTCCGTACCTCCAAACCCATTATCAGGTGTGAATTCATCCCTTCAGTGCACTAAATTTTCTAACAATCCTCCCCAAATTTAGTTCACTTCCTTTGCATGAAAAATTAAACACAAAACAAAACAAGCGCATAAATGAAAATATCCCGAGGATTGAATTTTCACATTAGTACATATACTTTCAAATATTCGAGAATCAGGGTGTTCTAAGAATTGAACCCTTCAACCCCTTTGAATACCTGATGATAAATACACACAAGTTTTCAAACACTAAAATACTCTTGACACTATACAAGCCATGTGTCCATATCCAATTCATAAATGTTGTAAAAGCTAAAAGTCCTAAGCTTCCTGAAGCGGCAAAACTTCAACATTCACATAGGTGGTTCATCTTTAATTCAAGCTCCTGCTAAGCACTTTTTCAAAGAAAATTAACCATTAAGAAGTGAAGACTTCATCCTCCTTTTAGCAGGTAACAAGTACAACCTTGGGATGTTTGTGATACATGTGCTTCAGTCCACTAAATGATCAGCTTTCCACATTGAACTCAGCTTCCAAGCTTCCTTAGAAGGGAGTTGGGTATCCTTGCATTCAGTGACTAAGTCGGACTTAAACCCATCCCTTTAGCAGACTTCAAAATCAAGTCTCTAGCCAAACCCTTCATCAAGTGATCAGCTAAGTTTTGTTGAGATTTAATAAACACTATAGATACCACCCCATTCATGATAAGCTCAAGAATCATGCTATGCCTGACACCTAAGTGTCTAGAGTTCCCGTTGTACATATGGCTATAAGCCTTTGCCAATGTAGCAGCACTATCACAACGGATAGAAATAGGTGCTATAGGTTTAGGCCACAACGGAATCTCAAGAAGCAAGTTTTTCAACCATTCAACTTCTTTACCAGTAGCAGCAAGAGCCACAAATTCAGATTCCATGGTTGAACTGGTAATGCAAGTTTGTTTCTTGGATGCCCAAGAAATTGCACCTCCACCAAGTAAGAATACCCAACCACTTGTATGCGAATTGTCTTCAGTGTTACTGATCCAACTTGCATCAGTATATCCTTCTAAGACAGAAGGATAACCAATATATGAGAGACTATAATCCATAGTTCTCTTCAAATACTTAAAGACCCTCTGAATTGCTTGCCAGTGATGAGCACTAGGATTACTAGTATACCTGCTCAGTTTACCCATAGCAAATGTGTTGGGAATTACAAATTTGAAGATTACAAAACCTACAAGCAAAGAATGAAGAAAGAAGAAACAATGAGGACCTAATATGTAATAGTTAGCTTTCGTAGGAAGCTAGGGTTTGTAACCTCCCTCTATTATATAAAGAGGGTAGGCGTCTAGGTTACAGATCATCTCATTCATAGCTAGTCTCTCCAATGAGAGTCTAGAAACGCATAGAGCGTTAGTAGTAGTTTAGTAGTTGTAGTAGTTTTTATATTTTCAATAAAGAAAACCTTGAAGTAACTTTGATTCTTATGTTCTTATTCCGCTATGGTTAATCATTGTTACTATATCCTAGATAGGGCTTAAACGATCTTTAACAATTGGTATCAGAGCGGGGGCTCTTGATATCTAGGGTTTCAAGGTTTTCATGTTCATGAATAAAGAGCAGTTGTGAAGAAGAAGCAGATCTGGTGCAAATTTTCGTAACTTTATGCAGTGCAGTTTTCAAACAGCAATTTCTCATTCGTTAACCGTTGGATCGGGATGAAATTTTTACTGGAAGTTCTCAACATATCAAGGAAGAGTTCCAACGGAGGGATCTTCAATCTGAGCTCTCAGTAAAAAGATAAAAATTGTCAAAGTCTGCTGCTGAAAAAGGTTTATGTAAGTCGATTTTTGGGATTTCTATGCTTTTTACTTCATGAATTCATGATTCCTTGTTTTAAATTCATTATGGAACTTGGATATATGATGTTTGATATCTAAAATTCATGAAAGAAGCAGCTGGGGATGAGTATGATTGATTTTTGATGATTTTAGGGTTTTAGCGACACTTTAAAAGTGTTGTCTTTAAAAAAAAAAAACCCTAACTGATCTTTGAAGAATTTGATCGCTGGTATACTCATATGGTTTGATGATGACACGACTTTGATTGGTACTGTTGACGGTTACTGCTGCATTATTTGTTTCTGCGGAAGCTTTAATTGTTTCTGCTGAAGCTTTAATGGTTTCTGCTGAAGCTTTACTTGTTTCTACTGATGACTTTGTTTTCTACTGATGGTTCTTTCTGACCATTCCTCCTGATTGGTTCCTACTGATGGGTACCTGCTGATACATACGGTTCTTGCTGAATTCTTTATGGTTCCTACTGGCTTGTTGTATACTTTTTCTTTTGGTCAGTTTTGGTTCCTACTAGTCATGTGAGATTACTACTGGTTAGGGAGGATGGTGTTATCAACCATTATCAGTTCGTTGAGGAGATTACTTGTTGAAGACATTTGATTATAATTTTATTTGCTGTTGTAGTTAAATTTCACAGGTGCGTGTTCCTATCATATCTCAAAGTGAGTGGAACACTTTGGAGATAACTTGTTCGTGCGTTAATGATGTGACAAAGACTTGATGAATCTAGTGAAGGGGTACGATCCATCTTATTGTGCTTAATGCGTACATTTGCTATCACTTTAAGGAGTTACGTTATTGTGCTCAGTGTCTCATTTAGTTGAGGATTTGTCAAGAGGTTGCGGTTTACTTATACTTTTTATGGGAGTATGAGTTTGGAGTCACGTGGATAGTGCAAGACATAAGATGCAAAGTTTGGGAGATTTAACTTCTTCATCAAATCAGTTATAGTTGATTTTCTTCATCAGTGATCACTCCCTGGAACCTATTGGATTAAAGAGATGGCAAGTATAAGTTTAAGGGGAAGCTTAACCCTTAATATACTTGATCATTCTCTTACACTTTGTGCTGATGTGATTATTTTGATTCTGCTGATCGATACTGCTGTTAGTTACTGCTGATACTTCCTGCTGATGCTAGTTACTGCGGATACTTACTACTGCTGCTCGTTACTGCTGATACTTACTACTGCTGCTCGTTACTGCTTATTAGTTATAAAAAAAATAAAATAATAATAATAATAAAAATATTATTTTGTTTTTGATATTTAATTCTAGGTCCGATGACGCCCTTGGATCTTGGACGACGAGTTGGTTTCTTCTATTCATTTGGTTTGGTGTTTACAGGTTGTTGAGTACATAACATAATAATGTTGTGCGATGGCCGGGACCACACATATTATTATATTTTGATTTGGTTTGGTACCAATGGACGGTTATGGCGTGCGATGGCTGGGACCACACGAATAACTGAGGTGTATTTAATATGCTTGTTCGCACTACATCAGATAAGGATATTTGAAGCCGATTAAAGTTCGAGATATGCATCACTTAAGGGGAAGCGTTTACGAGTTGCACAAGACCCTATTAGAAGATTACAAAAGGGGAAGAATAGTTATGATGTGCAGCTTATTATTGGTGATGATATTGTTTCTTCATGCAGATTGTTTTGTAATATCAAATAGGGGAAGATTGTTGGGAATTACAGATTTGAAGATTACAAAACCTACAAGCAAAGAATGAAGAAAGAAGAAACAATGAGGACCTAATATGTAATAGTTAGCTTTCGTAGGAAGCTAGGGTTTGTAACCTCCCTTTATTATATAAAGAGGGTAGGCGTCTAGGTTACAGATCATCTCATTCATAGCTAGTCTCTCCAATGAGAGTCTAAAAACGCATAGAGCGTTAGTAGTAGTTTAGTAGTTGTAGTAGTTTTTATATTTTCAATAAAGAAAACCTTGAAGTAACTTTGATTCTTATGTTCTTATTCCGCTGTGGTTAATCATTGTTACTATATCCTAGATAGGGCTTAAACGATCTTTAACAAAATGCAATATCAGCCTTGTACAAGTCATGGCATACATCAAGCAACCAATTACCCTAGAATACTCAATTTGAGATATAGCTTTTCCAGTATTAGGCATTAGCTTCTCACTTGTATCCATAGGAGTACTCACAGGAGTACAATCAAAGTAATTAAATTTTCTCAACACCTTCTCAATGTAATGAGACTGGGACATAGAAAATTTGTTACTTTCATGTTTAATCCTTATGCCAAGGATAACATCTGCCTCCCCCATATCCTTCATGGAGAACCTTGATGACAAAAATTCTTTTGTAAGATCAACTTGATTTTGGTCAGTGCCAAAGATCAACATGTCATCAACATATAGACAAATGATGACTCCTTTACCAGATTCATCAAATTTGCTATATACACATTTGTCTGCCTGATTAAGTAAATAACCACTAGAAGAAACCACTTCATCAAACTTTTGATGCCATTGCTTAGGTGCCTGTTTTAGTCCATAAAGAGACTTAATCAGTTTACACACCTTGTTTTCATTGCTAGGCATGATGAAGCCCTGAGGTTGGTTCATGTAAACCTCCTCATCTAAATCACCATTCAAGAAAGCTGTCTTCACATCCATCTGATGAATAATCAGATTGTGAATTGATGCCAAAGCAATTAGCAATCTTATGGTACTGATACGTGCCACTAGAGCATAAGTATCAAAGTAGTCTATTCCTGACTTTTGTTTAAAGCCTTGAATAACTAATCTTGCCTTGAACTTTTCAACAGTTCCATCTACCTTCATTTTCTTTTTGAAAATCCATTTGCAACCTAGAGGTTTGCAACCAGGTGGTAGATCAGTCAACACATAAGTGTTATTGCCCATAATGGAGTCCATCTCATCATTTATTGCTTCTTTCCAGAAAGCAATATCCTGGGACTTCATTGCTTCTTCAAATGTTTTGGGATCATCCTCCACAATGAAGCAATAGGAGTATTGGTCAGAGACCTCACTCCTTGTACCTTCAATTAAGTATAATTGAAACTCAGGTCTAAATGATTTTGGAGTTCTCACCTTATTGCTCCTTCTGAGCTCAGGTTCAAGTTGTTGTTCCACAACCTCAGCAGGAACCTCAGCAGGAACCTCATCAGATACTTCTGAAACACCATTGTCATTGATTCCATTTGGAATCCTTTGACTTGGTCTAGGGATAGATGAGAATCTGTTCTCATCAAAGAGTGCATCCCTTGATTCAGTTATTGAGTTAATTGAAACAGACTCATTAGGTTCTAAAACATAAAACCTATATGCCTTGGAATGCTCAGCATATCCAACAAAGATGCATTCAATGCCTCTTTCTCCCAAAGTTTTCTGCTTTAGATCAGGGAGTCTTACAACATCCCTACAACTCCATATCCTAAGATAATTAAGGTTAGGTTTATTTTTAGTACAAAGTTCATAAGGGGTAACTTTGTTCCTTTTGTTGGGAACCCTATTTAATAAATAGCAAGCTATTAACATAGCTTCACCCCAGAACCCTTGACTCAGTCCTGAATAGGACAACATGGAATTAACCATCTCCTTCAGCACCCTATTTTTCCTTTCAGAAATACCATTTTGCTGAGAAGTATAGGGAGCAGTTGTTTCATGGATTATACCAACAGACTGAAAATACAGAGTATCCATGTACTCACCTCCGTTATCAGTCCTTAATCTTTTGATCAGGGAACTTTGTTGCAATTCAACTTCAGTTTTAAATACTTTAAATTTATCTAATGCTTCATCTTTAGAATGTAATAAACAAACATGACAAAACCTAGAAGCATCATCAATAAAAGTCACAAAGTATTTCTTATTCCCCAAAGAGGGAGTAGCATGTAAATCACAAAGGTCACTGTGAATTAACTCCAAAACTTTAGTTTCACGTTTTACTCATTGAAAAGGTTTCTTAGTTATCTTGTTCAACATACAAGTTTTACACTTTTCAGTGTTCATATCAAAAACTGGTATTAACCCATCCTTGGACATATCTTGCATTCTTTTAAAATGTACATGGCCAAGTCTTGCATGCCATAGGGTTGAATCATAAAGTTTAGATGTAGATATAAAAGCAGAATCAATATTATCATGAACAATATTAAGTCTAAACATTTGATTACACAAATAACCAAAACCAATAAACACACCATTTTTAGACAAAACAAACTTATCAGATTCAATAACTTGTTTATAACCACAATTATTCAAAACACTACTAGAAACCAAATTCTTTCTAATATCAGGAACATGTAAAACATTAAACAAAGAAACAATCTTTCCAGAACTAAACTTCAAATCAACACATCCTTTTCCATGCACCAGGGCAGTTGACTCGTTTCCTATATGAAGAATAGAACCATCATTCATTGACTCATAGGTCTTGAACCAGCTTCTATCTTTACACACATGAATTGTTGCTCCAGAGTCAACCCACCAAGCAACATCATCATTCTGCACAAAATAAATTTCAGATATATATGTAACATAATAAATCTCAAAAGACTTATTAAATATATTCTGACCTTTCAGAGAATTGGTGTTACCATTCCCTTCACTTGTGCCTGATCCATTAGCTTTATTGCCAATCTTAACACCTTTACAATCCTTCCTGAAGTGTCCAGTTTTACCACACTTCCAACAAGTCACTTTAGGTTTCTTGTTAATATCAGATTTGGTGTTATCTTGATGCTTACGCTTGCCCTTGTTGTCATTGTACTTGGTGGAGTTGTTATGCTCCACCATATTGACAACTGATGGACCAGTAGCAGTGCTACTCTTTAGCTTGTCAATGTCTTGTGCTTTGAGTGAATCCTCAATGCGCAAGTGACTGCCCAACTCAACAAGAGTTAACTCCTCCTTCTTATGCTTAAGCATATGCTTGAAATTTTTCCAAGAAGGAGGCAGTTTATCGATGATACAAGAGACTGAAATAGCCTCATCCATGTTCATCTTGTGTTGTGTGAATCGACGAAGTATACTAAGAAGTTCATTGTATTGTTCCATGACAGGTCTAGAATCAACCAGTTTGTAATTGTTAAAATTACTTACAAGGAACTTCTTACTTGATGCATCCTCAGCTATATATTTGGCTTCCAAGGAATCCCATAGTTCTTGAGAAGTTTCAACATTCTGATAAATATCAAATAGAGAATCAGACATACCATTGAGAATTAAACCCCTGCATATGTAGTCATCATTCTCCCATTTGCTTCTTGCCCTCATCTGTTCCATAGTAGCAGCTTCTCCATAATCTTCTGGAATCTCAGTTGTGAGAACATAAACCACATTCATACTTGACAACAAAAAGTGCATCTTCTTTTTCCATCTTCTAAAATCAACACCTTCAAACTTTTCCAACTTGGAAAAGTTAGCAGCCATTTGTCTAATAGCAGCAGCCATTGATTATCACTAATAGTTTCTATTGATTGTTAGTTGTCGTGTGATTCTGTGTTCCAGATTAGGGTTAAGATAATCAATAAGGTACCGGATATTCACTTGAAATCGTGGTATCACTTTCCAATAGAAACTATTCGACCCTATGCCTGGGTTACACGAATATCTCTATGGGATAAGACCAAGTGATGTTCTTGTTTTAGGCACAAACCAAGAACCAGATGCGTATTCAAATGTTTAGGGTTTTGTGATTTTGTATATACATGTAGATGTGTTACGACCTCTATTTATAATAGAGAATACTCAAAACCCTAGCCCATGGAATTATTTATAATTAACGGCCCATTAATTATATCATAATACTTTCCATAATAGTAGGAATCAGTGGTTAAAGACAAGCAGCAGAATAACTGATGCTATCAGCAGATTTACACTAGCAGCAGAATTATTATACTAGCAGCAGATTCAGCAGCAGAATCAACACACTAGCAGCAGATTCAGCAGTAGAATCAGCTAGCAGCAGATTCTTCTCATAACCACTATTGAGTCAGGGTGTTCATGGACCAAATGGGTGTACACTCCGTACCTCCAAACCCATTACCAGGTGTGAATTCATCCCTTCAGTGCACTAAATTTTCTAACAGGAGTGCTAGGAACAAAGAAGAAAGGTGTTAGGTACTCTTATTTATGTGGCATTGGGTAATATAGTTGATTGGAGGCGTGTGGATTGCTCTAAGTCCACTTACTTAGTTCTTGTAATCAAAGAATATGTACAATCATGTTATTTCAATTATGAAGAACTCATGGCTTCAAATTTATGATTATGTTCATGTTTATGACTTGTATTTGGAAACAAAATTTAATATGGAGTAGTTTGTTAATACTTGTGTGGAATGATGGGATCTTAATAACGAGTGTTTGATTATATTTGTGTGCATGAAACTTTGGTTTTTTATGAGTTTGTTTGAATAATAATTTTACTTGCTTAACTTGTTAATAAAACTTATTCGGATTTAAAGGTCGAAAGAATTTCCCTTTATGTTTTCATTTCAAAAAGTTAGTGCACGAATTAATATGACATGTTGATAATTGACGTCTATCACATGGACTTGTTAAACGGACTTTTAATGATTCAAACACAAGTATAGGTTGAAAGGACTCGCAGGAATAAATTAAATAAACCATGTTTCAAACAAACACCCATTAATGAATTAGTTGCGATTAGTGTTTATAGGTCGAAAGGGTTCACTATTGCAAACTAATATATATGCGATTTCATGAGATACACCATTGATTTGGAATTCGTTTACACTCGGTTTGTGCATCACTTATCTTGTTTTACCCAAACATGTCAAACACTGATTGACTTTGCTCATTATTTCTATATTTTTATGTTAATTAGGCTTGTGACTACCTTATTACTTGTTGCGTTACTAGATTACACTTATTACTAAATCCCTTGGGACGACCTAAACTTACCCACTTTTACTATAATCGGATGAGTATACTTGCTCGTATGTGTTGCTAGCAGAATAGGTAATCGTGTTTATAAATTTTAAAACTTGCACAACCCGTGACACATCAAGTTTTTGGCCTCGTTACTGAGGATTTGATTGCATTTTAGTTAGTTTATAAGTGTTTTAAACAGTAGCGGAAATTGTATTAGTTAAAAATGCAAATCAATTTTTTTTGTGTCATATGATCCCAGCCGATCGGTTGGATGCCCAAATCGATCGGTTGGATGAGCTTAAAAAAAATCCAGTCCATCGGCTTACTCCCTAGCCAATTCGGCTTGTTGGTTGGTGAGGAATGGTTCACTCCAGCAGATTAGCTGGATCTCAAGCCGATAGGCTAGATCGTTCTGACTTTGTCACATGTTTCATAACTTGTTCGTTTAGAGTCGTGCTTTGTTTCTGAGTGTTTTGTAGTCTTTATTTATCGTGGTTGTTTGATTAGAAGTGTCGTTTCGTTTATTACCAACCTTAACGCTAATCGTTTGGTTTTGTGTTTGATTATTGGTTTTATAGTTTATTTTAGCTTGCTTAGCATGGAAAGTTTAAGTGATGTTTCGGATTATCTAAACAACTTGGAGAGCATGTCGAACGATGACGGAGATTCTATGGTAGGGATGGAAGGAATGTTTGAAAAAGGGAAAACCGGAATGAAAAACTTTGAAAGTTTTGATGACAAAAATATTGTGTTGGAATCGAAGAAGCATAAGGTGGTTGTTTTCACCAAAGCACCCCTAAGGGAGTATGGTGAGCCATTTATGAGGTTTTCTGCACCTTGCGATGTGGAAGGTTGAGGAGCTTGGGATGCGGAGCTAAACATGGCTGATGGTGATAAATACATAACGGAGGAAATGTTGGGAAAGCTTGGTTTTGTTAGGCTTGATCATGGAGAGTATGGAAGAAAGATAGTTAAAGATGTGAGTGTTGAAGTTAATGGGGTCACTTTGTTGGAAAATTATGGTCAATAATGGGTTTGAATGACAATTAATGGTCATCAAATATACTAATGGGGCTTTAGAGCAAGATTAATGTTTGGTCATATGTAACGACCAATTTAATTATATGTTCATGAGCCATTAGTAGGATTGATTGTGATAATTAATTGGACAATTTTTCTTTCATCCTCCTCACATATATATTGAGAGCTCTTCTCTCATTTTCAATACACCAAGAAATACACCTTTTTGTTATCAATCATATTTCTTGTATATCCGGTTTGTAATAGAGGGAAGGCACGATTTTGGTTCGCCTTGATAACCCGTTTGTGCTAACGGAGTTATCCGTTGTTGTTGTATCCTGGGAGATAGACGTTCACGATTCTCAAGCACCGTGGAGAGGACGAATCTGTCTTAAGGAAAGTGTGAGCATCACACGCCTCAACATTTTCCTTACTTGTGTTCTTTGAGTCTAAACAATTAAACGGTTTACGGTACTATTTTCTACACTTTACATTTATTTCATTATTATCATGCTTGTCTCTTGTAGCAATATACACTTAATACCTACACACTTTTCATGTGGATTTTGTTGTGTTAGATTATGGTGACACCGATGAGCCATCGGTGGTGTTTGGAAGAGACTTTCTCGTAACAACTAAGTGTCAAGTTGAATTTGGACTTGGTGATCGAGATGAGGGTCGATGTTACTATGTTAGAAGAGGATAGAGATATGAACTTCTTGTTGGCAGATCTTGTTGAAAACATGGAAGAGGTAATAGGAGTGAAAGATGAGGTAGTGAAGACGCGATAAGCAAGTAGGATAAAAGGCATACTTATTTCGACCATAACCCCTCTGATGTTGAATGAATTGAAGCATGCTTATTTCTTATTAGAGAGTGAAAGAACCTCATGTGCGTCGCTCTCGACAACCCAACTCATTATGCTCTTTGCTTAAGGTCGTCTCTCTCCGATTAATCCGAGGTTTGGAGGTCCACAACCACTCCTCTCTCTCTCTCTCTCCTTTTTTTTTTTTTTTTTTTTTTTTCATTAGTGAGTAAGAAGCCCAACCTAAGCTTTGCTATCCCAGTCAGCGAGAGAACGAAGGATATCATCTTTATCTTGTTTTTCGGCTGCTAAACGGTTTGAAGCCCAACACTTTATATCAAGCCTTGAACTATTTAATCTTATTCTTCAAAATCAAACGGGGGTTAGAACCTATAGACCACGATCTCATCACAGTATCCAATAACTCCGTATCTCCGATCCATTTATCAAAAATATGAAAGGCTTAGGCCTGAAATTTGCAAGCACCACATTTAGAAGAATCGGACATTTATCAGAGAAAGAATGACAAAGAACTTCACATCTTTCCACACATAAAAAAAAAATTGCGAAACGAGGAACTTGCTGAGTTTACTAAGTTTAGAACCGGCTTTACCAAATCTTGTAAATCGACGCCCACCAAGAGGGAATTTAAACAAGCCAACACGGGAATAAAATCATTTGCCTCCCTCTGATCAAAATTGGAACGTGTGCATGCTCTTTCATCTCTATTCCTGACCACGTTGAAATCTCCAAAAATAATCCAAACCGCATTTATCAAATCAAAAGTTTCTATTGAAAGCCACGATAATTCTTTCTATCTACTATTTTGATCAAATCGTCACCAGTAAAATATATGATATGTAAGTTTTATAAACAATTATCACACATGAAGTACATAATTCTAAGTACCATCATGAACACATCCTATAGTAAATGTCAAAATGGTATGTGACTTGTTTTGTAGGTGGTAAATTGTGAAAAGTGTGATCCTGACATCAAACCAAACTCCTAATGTCAAATTGTCTCTAGTTAGAAATTATTCAATCAATTAGCGAATAACATATATATATATATATATATATATATATATATAATGAACGTAAATTCATTTCAGAATTTTATTATAGTTTAAGACACCTTTGGATATTCGGAAATTAAAGCCTTTACAATTATAAGAATGACTTGCTATGGCGAGTTTACACTCTTTTCATCGGTGTATTTGACAAATAAAAACAAAAGTAGCTACTGTTATGAGGTTTTGATTACTTCATTGTTGAGTCCTACAGAAACAAATGGACGGTTTTCTAATGAGGCGGCTCCCTTAAACTGGTTTGAACCCATGTCTCAGAGCCGCTTCCCAGACCAAATCAAGTCGGTCCACATCAATTGCGCCAACTTCGTGGTGTGTCCAACCTTCAAGAAGATGAACAATCCCACCTGCGTGACAAGCGTGAACAACTCCTCTTTCCATTGTGTACTGCTCAAACAAAACACAAAACACAAAATTATTTTTAGGTAATTTATAAATTCGAAATGATTTGAGACTTGTTATAGCTAAAAACAATGAGTCAGGAAGTGACTAGAAGTCGCGTTCCCAATATTTAATTTAAAATCAGAAGCTAAAGAACTCTCGCCCATGGCCCAAAGAAAATTTTGTAAATTTCTTTCAATTCCCACTTATGCTACAGGTTAATAGGGTAAATTTGTCTTTTCACATTACCTCACACGAGCCTAGGCCTTGGACATCCTCAGGAAGCTTCATGGCTGCAAGCTTACTATATGAGCAGTCTCTTCGAAACTCGAACACTGGTGGAACCACAAACTGATGGAAGTGTGTTCCTGGTGGTGCCCATTTTTGTTCTCCTGGGGTTGTCCATTTGCCCAAAATCCAAGTCTAGTTAGATTCAAGAAAAGATTCGAATTAGTATCTTGGTCAAACTTTATTTTGCCCATTACGTACTCGACTACTAACAAATTAAGATGATTGAACAATGAACACAATCTAACCTTGCAGTGTTTTGCAGCTTGAAACTTTGTTACTTGAACCAAATAGTGTTGATTATCTAATGAAGCTTCTTTCTGAATGCATGTAAATCTTTCTGTGGATTGAGTAAGCATCTGCAAGAAATTTTGTTTAATTTCTTATATGCGCAGCTAGTGCGTTAAACATGATTACAATATTATTGCATCATAAATCTTGTTTGAATTTGTCAAACCTTTAAAGAGTTGTATGAACTAAATAATATAATTTGGGAGACTTTGGACATGTTCTACCCATTTGACTCATTTTGAGTTTTATTTATTTGGCATATGTAAAATACTAGAGTTAAAACATAACCGAAGTCATTTTATTAACAAGTATATGGACCGCAAACTATAAAACATCCAATCAGATAAGAAAACATACCAAGACTCTAACTTTGCGACGTGCTAAGTATAGGGCAATGGCTCTTCCAAGCTTAGAAGTAGCTCCGGTCATGAAAACCTCGTCGACATCTTCAGGAATTTCGTTAAGAATAACTGCTGCGGTCAATGTGTTTCCATGAACTACACGAACTTTAAGATTTGGAAGTTTCTCGACAAAAAGTTTCCCGCCTCCATTCAAAGCTTCATTCTGCAAAATAACAAAGATTTCGTCAAGAAGATGTAGATTTCAAGTGTCTATGTAATCAATGCGTAAATGCAAATTATTTTGATGAGAGCGTATTGAATATTATGCGGACACCATTATGGATAAATGACCTAATGATCTTGGAAGGTCTCATCGGGCCAATACATATTAACTAAACTTAGAGATTGTTGCAATTTTCTTATATTAGATTTTATGTAAATCTTGAAAATATAGGCAGGAAGAAAATTGCACTATTCTAAGATTAATAACGAATTTTGAGTTTCCTTAGCGCTTGCCCAAAAATACTAGTGTTCACTACAAGTGACCCATTGTGTGCTTAAAGTGGGCGCCTAAAAATATACAGTATTATATTCATATAATCATATCTAACATCATGTCCAATCTTTAATGTTTGCTATAACACATCTTGATTGTTTCTATTATTCCATGTCATAATTTGAGAAAGATAATAATACGGACCTTGTTCAAGGCTGCAAGACTAATGACCTTGACACCGATCTTATCAGCCATTAGTATAGCTTCTTCGATTTTATTATTAATGCCATCTTTTGCAAAGGGTAAAAAGTACTGCAACAAAAAGAAATTTTTCAGTAACTTTAAATAGTAATTTTCATGGAGTATTATATACAATGAAGATAATATTAGGTTTAGCTGGTACCATAAAACCCAATCTTGGCACCACCCAACTTTGAAGCAAATATCCTCTAAGATTGAAGAAAGTGAGGCAAAAGGGCTTAGATACAACCCACATGATCATCGTTATCAAGAAAGCACCCGGCCAAAGTGGAAAAAAGATAAGCGTTGTGGCATATGGCCTTGAGCTCAGTGATCTAAAAACAAATGGAACTTGCATTGATGCCATGACATCAACTGCATGTGCAAGAAACACGAACTCTGGGGCTTTAGCTTTCTTGCCTACATAAACAAGAGTAACATGTATTGGCTAGGTAGTTTGCATTGATTTAAGCTTAATCTCGAGCTTAATATGTACTTATAAACAGTAACGAAGTCAGAAATATTATAAGAAGATGAAAAGAAGGAGTTGATTAAGGAGCGACCTTAATTCTTAGCTTAGCTTAGCTTTTTATTTATTTTTTTATTTTTTTTTTTATTTTTTTTTTCGTGTGAAAAATAGAATATATATATATATATATATATATATATATATATATATATATATATATATATATATATATATATATATATATATATATATATATATATATATATATGAAAGGGATCTAGTAAGAAGAATAATTAAAATAAGAAGGGTAAAAAGTAATTCTAGCCACACATTTCAAATTAGGAGGGAAATTTTGAAGGAAGATGCATCCACTTTTGTAGGTGCATCTGAAATGTGTGGTTGTGGTTACTTCTTATCATTCCTATTTTAATTATTCTTCCTATTTGATCATATATATATATATATATATATATATATATATATATATATATATATATATATATATATATATATATATATATATATATATATATATGCTTTTAGGCAAGCTAATAAAATCATGTTGAGAATAACCATCATAGAACTATAATAATAATAATAATAATAATAATAATAATAATAATAATACATATATAATTATATACCTTCATTTGAGCTTATTTCTCTATGAAGATCCCATGAAATCTCATTCATGGTCTTTCCTAAAACATCAAAAAGAGGCATAAAAAGGCAGAAATTGGTCTTCATATCTTTGTGGTGTATAAAATGGTACCTAAACAATAAAACATACAAATTAAACTTTTATTTATTTATTAATATTCTTTTTAATTGTATCAAAATTCAAAACTTACGTTGGCGTATACATAAAGTATTTGAACATAGGTATGGTATCGAAGATTTGATGTGGAACAACTTCAACATTACTATGCCCCATACATCTAAGGAAATCGAACAATAGAACATAGCCGTAGAACATGATGACCGAACCATGTCCAATCAACGTTGTCCCGATAATTGGTACTCCTATAATCATACAAAGCAATAAATGTTCGAACAAAGTTGCATGCCCGGCTGCACCAAAAATGGTAAAAAGGGCAATAAAATGTTAGCTAACAATTCATAATAAATGTGTTACAAATGATTGTGTTTTGTAGGGTAAACTTTCATGATTTTTTAACCTGTATATGGATGCCTTGCTTTTGAACTATGATGTTGCCAGTGATATTGTTGGAAGAAATATGATGAATGCAATAATCTATGAAGCCAGTAATATATAGGTTCTGATAACCCAATATGGAAAACTATACAAAAGATAATTCCACTAGTTTTCCATATAGGAAGATTAACCAATGATTGGTTGATCAGAAAACTCATTGAAGCCACAAATGCTTGAAGTATGATGAAATTATCCCTGTGACAAATAAAGAAAAAGATTCATTAACTTAATCAAAAATCCAAAAAGTGATTAGTGATATTGATCTTTCAATTAAGCGTGTTGCATTAATAGGTGGTGGTAGTAACCTTTAACGGTGTCGAGAGGTTTATTTATATAACTTCTGATCATTTAGTAAAATATTATATAGAATTAGGGTATACTACTTTTTATGTAACACGGTAGGTAAATAGTGCAACGTCGTAATTAAAATTACACGTAAACATGATTTGAACTCATAACTTTCGTTTTGCATTCTATCAGCTTCCTAACTATTGTGCTTTTATCGCATTAGTTAACTAGGATGAACCAGAACATGCATGTTGCGACTTGCGAGACATTTTGTCTATATATTTTGGCAGGTTCTCCATAATGCGAAATTAGGTAACTAAGTTTAGAAAGAAAAAAGATATCCAAGTTAGGTGGTAGATAGCAAATTTATTGAATGTCATCGCACATGGTACATATATCTAAATGCCCAAAATTTTAGTATATTATCTGTTATTCTGTTATTCGTGTTTACTGTCAAAATCATTATTGATTCTGGGTAAATAAATTCTACTTTATATTCGTTATCACTATTATGGGTTATGTGCAATTCCGTGTATCAGTTTTTTTTATATACAATGGTTTCAGTGCAACAAAAACATGTATATGTAATTTTGAATTTAAACAAAGGTTATGTGTAAAAGCTCCTTGAACATGCAAGTATGCTACCAAACACAATGACCACTTTAAAGAGATCATCCAATCACTTCCAATTTAACTATCAAATATGAAGGGAAAAGAAAAGAATACCAATGCCACTCTTTGTCGATTTGATCAAAATCAACGCCTCTTTTAGATACTCGACGATTCCGATTAAGAAAAAGCATGTTATCCCAGGAACTCCATAGTTGGTGCATAAGCCCTCTTAGTGAAGACAAGAGTAGAATATGCAAACACCAACTATACTCACTTTGCCTCCTTTCATAAACTCTTGAGTAAATGAACTCCACAGCAAGTGGCGCATACAACAAGTACTGATTCCACCAACAAATTTAATCAGTTAGAACATAGACATGTATGAAATCCAAGAACAAAACGGGTAAATCTTTTCAAAAGTCAACGAAATATTAAACTGAAGAAAAAAAAACTTGTGGGTTGTTTTGCATCATTCTTTGAAATAGATTATGCGTTTTGGAAAGTTTTGCGGTCTATCTAAACAATCAAAACTGATTACCTGCTATCTAGAACTACGATTATCATTTCACAAACACAATCTTAAACATGTAAAAGGAAAAAGAAATTAATAAAAGCATACCTTATAGCTACCAAAATTTTGCCATGGCCAACCAAATAATGGGGCTCCAGATTTTCCTGAAGTACAAAGACTTTCATCTTCTAAATCTTTTTCGAATTCTTGAATCTTATACTCTTTTTGGGTATCCATGTTCTTGAAAAAGGATTCTTTACTTTTGCTGTTATATCTGTGTGAGAGGCTTTAGATCTTTCTTTTTTCTTTTTTTGTTATATCTCTTGTAGTGGTGAGGACTATTTATACACATAACCTGCATATGTGTATTATTATATTGATTGGTACACGTTTAACCATTTAAGATCTATGAAATTTAAGAAAATTGGTAAGGATAGCAGTTAAGGGTATCAATCAATAATTACTACGTAAGACAATGTTAACTATGCATACAAACCAATGATGTTACAGATATAATAAATTGAGTGTACTGGAAATGACCAATGGAAAAGTCGTGTGGTGGTTTATAGTTGAGAATGTAGGCGATTTTATTGTTTTAGTTTCGTCATTAATTTTTGTAAAATGACATGTAATACGTCAAATAAAACACACGGTTACTTTTCTAAAAATTTTTGTACCGTCAGAAATTACTATAGTTACATATACTAGTTTAATGTTTATATTAGGCTACCCACAAAAAGGCAACTCAATCCTCCTCATTTTTCCTGTCATGTCAGCTTTCTCTCTTCAGCTACCTGCAGGCAATTGAGTGCCCCAGTAAAAGCGACTTATACTATAAAAAACATATCTCACAAAAATACATTTTATATTTAACTAAACACACACACAAAGGAAAAAAAAAGGCAAGCGATTGTCGATCGCTTAGACGACCGTCCAGGTTCGGAAAAAATCGTGTCGCGATCGAGTTGCCACAATAAGAGGATCGATTGAGAATCAATCGTGGGAGTCAATCTCCAACCCTTACTGCGTGCAGCCTTATAACCCACACCCTCAAGGTAAAATGAGATTTTATTACTCCCTCCGTCCTAATTTATTTGTGCAGTTATAACTTTTTGAGTCTTTCATTGTCAACTTTGACCGCAAATATTCTTATTTATGTTATATAATATTTGATGAAAATTATACAAATTAAAAATACACTTAAAACTCAATCTATTCATATATTTTACATCAAATATTAAATAACACAAACAAACATATTTAAAGTCAAAATTGACATAGAAAGACTTTGAAAATTAAAAGTGGACAAATAAATTGGGACGGAGGTAGTAATTATATTCTTATTCTAAGAGAGCAACGTATAATGAGGTAATTAATGGCATGTTATTGGCAAATTTTGTGAATAATGGCATAGCTATTTTGCACCGATGGTGGTGCCATTGGCATGCCATTCGTTCCTTCTTGCGTAATTCATGAGCGCCATTTGGTTTTTTTTAGTGAATGGGAAATATTTTTGATGTGTTATGAGACCCACATACACCTATAACAATTATAACCGAGAAAAGTGTTTTAGTTATTGTAGTGTTATTGGATGTGTTTGATGTGGTAACCCAATAATAATTATTGGTGCATGACTGCACCTAACACTAAGCCTTCGACCGACAACATCCCTTAATTATGAGCTTATTAAAAGCTTTCATAAATCATACTATGTAATATAACAACTCATAATCTTAAGCGGAGTAACATCTTCAATTATTGACAAACTCAAAACTGAAAGCATGAAGTTCATCTATACTACATATAAAGAGAAAACATATTTGATTAAAACTTAAAAACTTAAAAAACAAGTAATTTTATTAGATTAAAATATCTTATTTATAAAAGACAATGCAATTTATTAATTATTTAAATATTTAATAACAAATTAACCACTAACTTTTTTCATTTCATTTTTGTATATATAAAAAAAATTGCACACACAAATTGTCGCTATTATACATGCCGTTGCTATGAGCGGGAAATCTTCTAGTTTTTGAAAACTGAAAAGCAAACCCGTAATCAAAACTTTTGAGGTAAATGTGCATAATAATAATAATAATAATAATAATAATAATAATAATAATAATAATAATAATAATAATAATAATAATAATAATAATAATAATAATAATAATAATAATAATAATGTTGTAATATAATTTGTAAATCACACAAGAAAAATATGTGGTTCTGTGGCATGGTCCCCGGGAATTTCCCTCGATCAGGCCTTGCTTCCCTTTATGGTAATGTGAAAACTAGATAAGGCAAGTTTTTATTGATTATTGATGGTTTTTCATTTTCGTATGTAGTTTTCACGTTACCATCAGTTAGAAAAAAAGATGGTCAAGTCAATCTAATACGGCTAAGTGTGCTAGCCTACATTTAGAATACGTATGCGGTCAATGCATGTACAAGCACGTATGTCGCCAATAGCTTCCGATATAATATGTTGTTTTTTTTTTCTTTTCTTTTGTATTTTTGTTTATATAAATGTACAAAACATGATACCTTATTTTTACGATATTTATGTATATATGTATGTGTTAAAGATTAACAAAGTATAGTATAACTAGTAACGGAACTTGGACACTTTTATTAGCATACAGTATAACTAGTAACGGATTTGAACACTTTTATTAGGAAAGGCGAAACATAAACTTTTATATGTATACAAATAATTTAAAGAGTTAACTTGCAAAACAAAAGAAAAAATAATCACAAAAACACTTAAAATGCAAACTTATGAAAACTTTACAAAATACCATTAAACTTTTTTTATTATATTGCACTAACAACTCTTGATTTTGAGAGATCGGGACCCTCTCCCGCCTCCACAAAGGTAAGTCCTTGACAGGGGCAGAGCTAGAAAATTTTGAGGGCACACTTTGATAAATTTTAGAAATTACACTATAAAATGGTAATTAAAGAGGGCAAATTACAAAAAATGCCAACTATTTTCGAAAATTTACACTGCAAATTTTTTTTTGCTATGGGGCACCTACCCCTTGTGCCCCTCTTTATCTCCTCCCACGTCCTTGAGTATAACTGTTGAAAATCTCCTCCAGCACCCACGAAGCTTACTCGACTGATAAACCTTAGACTAAATTTGACAATATAAAGACTAAACGAAAATCGACAAAGATGAAGAACCCACACCATAATTTCTTAATAAAACGCTCGCCTCTTTATAACCAAGTCCTACGTTGAGTTTTACAAAGAAAAATACGGATTGCATGCGTGTACAAAACAACAAGGTGATGATTATAGAGGAGTAAATATGAGCCTTAACCCTCTCCAAGTCCTAGTCGATATATACCTCCAAGATCGGCTAGCCTTATTTAGCTTATAACCTTAGTTTACTTGATCCTTAAGTAACTTAGCTAGTCATAATCCAATAATTTTGTACATTATAGTTCGTTGTTGTCTGAGTTAATGTGGTATAATATGTAATGGGAGTTGGTTCGATTCATGCTCGTGACGTACACGTACTTTTATAAATTACCTTACACGTTACAGTGAAAGTGATCCTTCGTGTCCTTAAACAGGCCCCATGTTAACACATGACCACTTCAATTAAATCCTTGTGTGATTGCTTATTTTCTTTATTCTCTAGTTGCATAAATGCTTTTGTCCAACAGCTATAAAATGGACAAGTGTTCTCAGGTCAAGTATACATGATCCTTCCTGCGTTCAAAGTTTCTCCATTTAACTTTTGGGAAAAGTATAAAAATGCATAACAATGTCGACTTGATGTATCGAAGTACAGAAAAATAAACACATTCATAAGTGAAGATTCAAAAGTCCAACCTAATAATGAGCTTGTAATTGCATGAAAATTATTGAGATTGAAGGGTGAAAGTAAACACAAGTGAGAGAGTGACAGTTGTCTAGTTGTGACTGTATGGGTATATGGCTCATATATGGCAGCGCAAGTAAAGTATTGGGTTAAATTCATAAATGCTTAACGTACTTAGAAAAATGACTCATTCTACATAATTTACTTTTTTTATTGTCATTCTTCTTACTTAACTTTGTGTTTCTTTTCATTATACATAACTAAGATGGTTTGTTAAGGGTATTTTGGTCATTTCTCATGTCTTCATCTTCACCCTATACCACCACCACCGCACCTCACCCTACACCACCACCACTAAATAAATCAGATCCAAAACACCACCCTACACCACCACCGCCGCACCTCACCCTACACCGCCACCACTAAAATAACCACCTCGACCTCCTATTTCACCTCCCATACACCACGTGCCCTCAAAACCCTCCCCGTCAACTCTCCCTTCACGCATGCACCACTATGGATCGGTACAATCATTCATCACGCATGCGTCAACTCTCCCTCGACCTCCTATTTCAATCGTTTTTCTAGTGATGGTGGTGGGTGGGTTTGTGCATGTGTGGTGGGGGGGGGGGGGGGGGGGTGGGCGGTTATGAAAATGGCAGCAGTGGCCAAGGAAGTGGGTTTGTGCGTGTGTGGTGGGGGTGGGGTGGGCGGTTATGAAAATGGCAGCAGTGGCCAAGGAAGAAGATAAGGGTATTTGCGTCTTTTTATGGACCAGATATGTATAATGAAAAGAAATACAAAGTTTAGTAAGAAGAATAACAATAAAAAAAAAGTAAAATATGTAGAATGAGTCGTTTTTATAAGTACGTTAAGCATTTATGAATTTAACCCTAAAGTATTCACTGATTACTACTATGTTAGACTACACTTGTCATGTAATTAGGGTGGATGTACATGTAGTTCAGGGGTAGCGGTCGCTACCCCTGAACTTTTACCCGGTAGTGGAATTTTTGATGATTTTTTATATTTTTCGTACTATGTTTCGTATTTCGCTACCCCTGAAACAAATTTTCGCTACCCCTAAACAAAATTTCCAAAGCCCATATCATTCTTTAAAAAAACTCCAAGGCCCAAGCCCACTAAATAAATAAACCAAAAAAAACATATACAATTTTATAAATAAACCAAAAAAATACATACACAATTTTATACCAAAAAAAAAAGCCCATATCTCCACTGCTCGTCCAAATCAAACCCACGACCCACAATTTTATGCCAAAAAAAAACATACACAATTTTATCATTCTTTAAAAAAATCCGCCCCTGCTGCTGCCAAAGTGCCAATCGCCACTGCTGCCTTAGCCCTTAGGTAATTTCAATTTTAAAGTCTATTTCATAATTTTCATTCTTAGTATTAGGGTTAATTGTGGTTCAATTTTATATGTAATTGTCATTCTTAGTATTAGGGTTAATTAGGGTTAATTTTGCTTAGGTTTATTCAACCAATACATAACCAATTTCATATTTTCTAAGTGCAATTCGTAATCTTTTTGTATTAGGGACTTGATTTTTGAAAGTTGAAACATGAAAAAACAAGTGCATATTGGCAATTTCTTTAAAAGAAAATTTCAAGAGGATGATGTTGGACCAACTCCTTCGGTTTCAATTCCTTCGGGTTCAATTCCTTCGGGTTCAATTCCTTCGGTTTCAAGAGGATGATGTCGACGTCCTTTGTTATGTTAAAGATGAAGGAGATAGCATTCAACAACGAACTAGTGCTAAAGGTATTCTATCCTATTTTCAAAAACTTGAGTTCGTTTTTTATGCACACTTGATGGAAGAAATTTTAGGCCACACAAATTGTCTCTCAAAACATCTTCAAAAAAAGAGACAAGACTTGTTGGAATCGAGTAAGTTGATTCAAGCAACAAAACAAGCATTGAATGATTTAAGACAAAATGGGTTTGATGACATGTTGAAAAAAGTGACTTCTTTTTGTGAAAAAAATGGTATTGCGGTGTTGGATATGATGGGAAGTTATGGTAACCCAAGGAGCCGGAATAATGTCGTTACTAGTCGACATCATTTTGAGGTTGGGGTTTTTAATACGGTTTTGGATATGGAAATTCAAGAATTTGGGAACCGGTTCAATGAGGTATCAACTACATTGGTAGAAAATATGTCGGGTTTAAATCCTTGTAATGGGTTTTCTAAGTTTGACATATCTAAGATAGTAGCCTTTTCTGAGATTTGTCACCTAGCTCGGGTAATGGTGGAAACCGGAAAAAATCTTTCATTTCCTTTATTTTATCGGATTTTGAAGCTTGCATTGGTTTTACCGGTTTCAACCGCAATTGTTGAAAGATGCTTTTCTAAAATGAAGCTTATTAAAACGGATTTGCGGAATCGAATGGGGGACACATATTTGAATAATGCTATGGTATGTACTGTTGAAGGAGAGACATTTGACGAAGTAACGAATGATGATGTAATGGTTCGTTTTCAAGCTATGACAAACCGAAAAGGAGAGTTCTGAGATCTATTAGGTATTTGTTTAACTTCTTTTATTATTGTGTTTTTTAATTATTTAAATGTACGTTTAAAAAAAAATTATGGTTAATTTTTTTTCCGCTACCCCTGAACTTTAATCCTAGTTCCGCCCCTGATGTAATACATGGATTACTATACGTGTCACTCTTAAAAGTTTATATGTGTCATTTAATCGATTACCTACAATAACACAAACCTGCTTGTTCCTTATATACTGGAGGTCGATAACAAATGCAATCAATATTAAACGCAAAAGGAATTAATACTAGAAAAAATGCAATTAGCATCGGGAAATTTACCAACGACCATAAATCAGTTGTTAAGTTTGCGTATTACCAATGGAATTAGAATGGACTTATTGCTTTAACAATTTTCCAACTCAATATCTATAATTTTGCAACGGACAAGAAAAATCCGATGCTAATTGAGATTTGTAAGTTTTATTGAATCGATTGTATATTCTCCATAAATTCTGTACATATGACAATATATATAGGCTACAATACATACAGGCCTAACTACATACGGGCCTACAAACCCAAAAACTAACCATCTAACACTCCCCGCAGTTTAAGCGGGAGGAGACCGAACACTCAAGCTGTCACGAAACTCAGCAAACAAGGCAGACGGCAACCCTTTGGTAAAAATATCAGCATACTGAAACCGAGAAGGAACATGCAGAACTCGAACTTGACCAGTAGCAACCAAATCACGAACAAAATGAATATCAATCTCAATGTGCTTTGTCCGCTGATGCTGAACAGGATTAGAGGACAAGTACACTGCATTCACATTATCACAATAAAAAATAGTAGTTGAGGACAAAGGTGTATGAAGTTCACGAAGTAAATTTCGAAGCCAACATGTCACAGCTACAGCGTTAGCAACACCACGATACTCAGCCTCAGCACTGAAACGAGAAAGCGTTAGTTGACGCTTAGAGGACCAGGATAATAAGTTTTTGCCAAGCAAAACACAATAACCTGACATAGACCGGCGAGTAGTAGGGCAACCAACCCAGTCAGCATCCGAATAAGCAACCAAGGACTCAGTAGTAGAAGAAAATAACTGTAAACCTGGTAGGTTCTTATTTACACATCCTTTTTAGACCTAAAATCAGACCAAATACACCAAATACTAACCAAATATGCCAAGAGAATGTATGTTTTTGAATTTGTGTATGTGCAGGTACGGATATGTGAAAAATGAACAACAACAAAGCAAAACCGACAAAAACGAGCACGAGAATGGAAAAAGGTCAAAAGCCGGAGCTGAGGAAGCAAAATGACAAAAGAAAGCTCAAAATATCATTAGAAGTCTTCAGAGATTCAGAATGGTGCATAATTAGTCCCTGGTCAAAGTTTTGAAGAAATGGCAATTTCAGTCCCTCATCTTTCAACAATTATCAAAATTGGTCCTTAAAGAAATATTTGAAGAAAAAGTCAAACTTGGTCCCTCATGAAATCAAAGATGAACAAAAATGGTCCTTGGAAAATTGAAGAAAGACAGTTTTGGTCCTTGACATTTTGAGAATGACAACTTTGGTCCTTAACAATAATACTACTCCTAAAATCTGATCCAAAACTTAACAATCCAATTAACCTTACACCCCAACCCAAAACAGAAGAGCCCAATTCCTTTTTATTATATCCTTACCCGGTCCACCACTAAAACTACCCATAACCAGGTCAAATCCCCACCATACCCGGTCAAACCACCCAACTTAATAATAAAACACCCCAAATCAAATTACCCGCCCCCCTTTACCCCTTTTACCCAGAACACTATAAACCCTAAACACTATTCACCAACAATAAATCCAAATTAACAGCAAGTAAGGGCATTATCGTACAATTAATAGCTTCTAGAAACTCTCTAACATGGCAGGGAATGATAGTGTGTCATTCCGTGTGAGAATACGCGTCAAATGATTGGGAAATCATTGATCTCACGGCTAAGAATGATAGATTGGGGACCAAGGGCAATCTAATGGATGATATTGAGGCAAAGAAACACAAGTGTGGTGTGGATCACTGACGTGGATTACTAGAACCTTCACAAGGGCACCTCTTCTTCAAGTATAAATACCCATCCCCCTCCTTAGTCAGAATTGTGTAGTTTTATGTGTAGGTTTTTAATACAAGTTGTGTTAATTTTCTGTTTTCTAAATTGTAATTTCCATTTTCAGCCTTGTAATCAAATTCTTAGTATCAATATAATTGAGTACTTATTTACAGCTTATTATCTTAATTTTTCCTTTTAGTTTAATTTCAGTTATATACTTTCTAATTAGTTTTATTCATCTATTGTTAGTTAATATACTTCATTTAAGTTCCTGTCTAATTTTATATTGAAAAAAAAATAGAAAATCAGAAAATACAAAAACAGTTTCAATTCTAAATTTAAGCTTCAACAAGCCTTTTTCAGTTTAACATAAGCTCATTTAAGCTTCCTTATAGTTTTTAGTGAGCCTATTCAATCATACCTCTTAATTTCAAAAATAGTCAACTGTAGTCAACTGTGGGCTTAAATCAATAAGCTCAGCTTATTTGTGGAATCAAGGCAGCCAAAGAGGAGCATTTTGGCCTGTCATAAAGACAGGCTAGCTTAGTGAAACCCCCTCTGTTGTGCTGAGGGGGAAGTTGATTTGTAAGTTCATTTCAATTTTACTTATATTATTTGCATCAGTAATATAGAAAGTAGTGTAGCTTTGTTTATTGTTTATTTCTGTTTGTTTCATCAATATTTAGTTTGTCGTAGTTTAATTTTATAGCAGTCAGTTTAATTTGATTTGGTTTCACTGTTTCATCATCTGTCTTAACTTGGATCTAGTTGTTGTGTCTCTGTTGCATCTGAGATCTGAGTTTGGTTTCATTTTAGCCTTATTAGATCATAAGTTGTACTGAGGTTGAAGTTTGGATTAAGTTGGTTGTATTTTGAGTAGATATAGTTGAGACACTCACTTTAAAAGAGTGTTTGGTTTATTGTGATTTGCTGATAGTCTTATTGATTCTGAGTTGGCAATTGGTTTAGTTTATCTCACTTAGGTTGTATTAGGTTGAGTCAAACATAAAAATCATTAGTCATTACATTAAAAGTCAAAATCACTCTTGATTCTTCATAGTAGATTATCTATTAGTAATTAGTTTGCTTAAACTTATAAGTAGTTGCATTAGTTTGAGTTTTAGCTTAATTAGGTCAATCAATAGCTTAATAAAAACATTTTAGTAAGGTATTGAGTAATCAAAATTCATTAAAGTCAAAGTGTCTATTTCATTCAAAGTCAAAATCATTTGCATAACAGGTTTTTGGTCTCAACTTTGATAGCTGTCCTAGGCTTCAATTCTAAGTTAAAATACTTTTGGTTTGTTGTTTTAAGAAGTTTGACAGCTTGTTATACATAATCAATAAGAAAATTAAGGTCTGCATCTTATTAGCTTATCTGAAAAGCTGTTGGAACCTGAAACTCCCCTGCTCATTAGTTTTTGAGCAAACTTCTAGGGAACTTTTAGGTTATTGGATTGAATCTTACATCTGTTCTTTTGGTGAATTAGTACTCTCAGTTGGTTTGGTAATTGTTTGCCCCTATAAGCTCACTACCTATAGCTTATTAGGACTGCCTATTCAGCTTATCAAGTTATATAGTTGGAAACTAGGGTCTGAGTCATATAACAAGGCTGCAAGTATTGTATTGTGCTCATAATCTATGATTGGTTGTTCATTTGAGTTGATTTGTGCCTCTATTTGCTATTTTCATTGATATTTCACCAGTTACTTAATTGTTTGCTTATTTGCTTATATCACTTGTGCTTATTTCATCTGATTGTGCCTAAACCTGTGTTTCTGAGTGCTTTTTGGTTTCAACTCTGTTCTATTAAGCATTTTTTAGTCAAAAGTACATTTGGTTAAGGTCTGGCCAGCCCTGGTTAACTGTACTTATCAATAAGCACTTTGGTATAAGCTGTTTCCAAAGCAAGCGGTAGCTACAGTGTTTATTTTTCATTTTTTATAAATTTTCTCAAGTTTAGAATAATAATTTATAATTTTTCTGAATTTTTCATATTTTTCTGCCTTTATTTACTATTTTTCTTATTTTATTTTCATTTTTATTCACATTTTAATTACCAAAAATTCCAAAAAAAATTAGAAAAAGCTTAGAAAAATCCAAAAATATTTTAGAAATTTATTTTCATTTATTTTAAAATTTTAGAAATTTATTTTGCATTTTTCCCATTTATTTTGAATTTAATTTGAATTTTTTCCATTTCTTTTGAATTTAATTTGAATTTTTAATTAGATTTAATAGTTTTAAATTCCCAAAAATTACATAAAAAGCCAAAAAAAATAGTTTTTATTTTTAAAATTACTTTTTAGTTATTTTATAATTTTCAAAATTTATTTTTCATTTTTCTCACCAAATTTGCATTTTCTTTTAATTTTAAATTAATTAATTAGTTTTTAATTCATAAAAATTAAATAAAAAGTCAAAAAAAATATTTTTAGTTTTCTTAAAACTTTATTTTATCATTTTTAACTTTTCAAAATTATTTTCAAGTCCGTAGGAGTAGTGTAGCTCAAAATTCACGTTTTATTTCGTACGTTTACGTTTATTTCGCGTTTTAGCTTACATTTTCGATTCTACATTACGTTTTAAGTTTGTTTACTTGATTTACGTGCTTAGTTGGTTATTTGTGTTTCATTTTCATATTCCTTAGTGTAATCTCATTAAAATCACTTTTTACCACTTTCACGACACGTTTCACGAATCGGGAATTCGAATTTCCATTCACCCTTCACACGGACTACGACCTCGGGTTATCCGTATTTCTTTGTGGATTTCTTGAGTAACACTTATACATATTATATATATTGATTTTCACAAATCAATTTTGTCACCGCTGCCGGGGAAGGTTGAAGTGAATTTTTCGTTTTCGTTTTTCGAAATTGTGTTTTGAAAACCTTCCTTGTATATATTTTCTATAAAAATAAAAAAATTGAAAAATCAAAAACACTTTTCCTAAAGTGTTTTCAAAAATACCAAAAAAATAATAAAGTTACAGCCTCGACTCTCCCGTAGAAGGGAGGGCGTTGTAAACCAAATAAGCTTCCCAATATAACAACGCATGAAATTAGTTGCTAATCGGATTACTTTGAATTCTACAACCGAATAAGCGGAAAATACGGTAAGCTTTGACATTAAATTGCAAGCTGAAGAGAGAAACACTCTTCTCTCCCGTTCCGTCGCGAGAAGATTTAAAGGAAATGGTTTACAATTAACGTAACGTTTGAAAAAGAAAACAAAAGTTTAAATTTTTGAATTTTGCTTTACAAAAATATAAAAAATACAAAAAGATTTTCTTTTCAATTTTGTTTTCCTTTTTATTTTTACTTTGGTTTCTTTTTAGTGTATGATCACACGTTCACGGTCGAGATTAATCGATGATTCTCTGACCATACCCAACCAACACTATCGTAGACGTCATAAACAAGCTTACGTACCCGAGTTACGTACTCTTGTTGAAGCACCCATCACCGAGATGGCCGATCAACGTACTATGCAAGAATTACTCCAGTATCCCACCGAGGGATATGGAGATGCAATCGTTTTACCATATATCCTTTCGGATAATTTTGAACTTAAAACTGGATTGATTCAACTTGTCACATCAAACCAATTTCACGGTTTTGAAAGGGACGATCCTCACGCACATATCCGATGGTTCAATAAGTTAACTTCGACCATGAAATTTAAGGATTTCCCTCACGATGCTATTAAATTGATGTTATTCCCATTTTCACTCGAGGGTACAGCCCGGATTTGGCTTGAAAAAGAACCCCCTCGTTCCATCCATACATGGGAAGAACTCGTCTCAAAATTTGTTAATCATTTCTTTCCTCCATCCAAAACGACTAATCTTAAGAATGATATAACTAATTTTCAACAACGTTTTGATGAGAACTTTGGTGAGGCATGGGAACGTTTTAAGGATCTACTTCGAAAATGTCCTCACCACGGTTTCTCCGAATTACACCAAATCGACACGTTTTATAACGCTTTGACTCAAAACGATCAAGATTCTTTAAACGCAGCCGCCGGTGGCAATATCTTGAATTGTACGCCAAGGGATATTTTAACGATCATCGAGAACAAATCTAAGGTTCCAACTTCTCGTAACAAACCGAATGTTTCGAAAGTGACTTCTTTTACTCCTTCTTCTTCTTCGTCGGTCCAATCGTTGGAATTGGCCAAACTTACCGATGCTATCCGTTGTATGATGAAAGAGTTTAAGTTTCAAAACCAAACACCCGAGCCCGTTAAAGACGTTAATGAAAAATGTGTGATTTGTGGTGGACCCCATCCGTATTATGATTGTCAAGCCACCGATGGCCAAGTTTATAATGCTAACATAGCAGCCGTAAACTACAATCAAAACCAAGATTTTCGTACTCAAAACAACCAAATAGGGCCACCCGGGTTTCCACCCGTACAAACTCATCAAAACCGTTATCATGGTAACAATCAAAATCGTGGAACCAATTTCAATCAAAATTATCAAGTCCCTCCACCCCAACAAGTTTATCAACCACCACAACAAGTACAACCTTCTCCTGAGCTTGCTAATTATATGAAAACAAACGATGTTAACATACGAGCTATGCAAAATCAAATCAACAACATGAGGGTTGAACTTAAGAAAGAGATCGACACAACCATGACTCGACAAACGAATGAGCTTAAGCAAATGATGAGTAGTTTTCTTCAAATGAATCAACCGTCGACGTCGGGTACTCTTCCAAGCAATACGATCGCAAACCCGAGGGACGAGATTAAGGCGATAACGACATGTAGTGGTGCTATATATGAACCCACGGTTCCGACTACCTCTTCTCCTCCCCCTAAGGTAATGGACCGTGAGACAGAGGTAACAAAGAACCCGGTACCTCCTATTAATAACGGAGATACTGAAAACGTCCAACCTCCGGTTATCCAAATGTCTAAAGAAAAAGAAAAAGTCGTTTCTGAAAACAATGTGAAATACAAATCAAAATTGCCATATCCGTCAAGATTTAATGATGAAGAGCTCCGTGCAAAATCTAAAAAACAAATGGAAAAGTTTCTTGATATTTTTCAAAAATTGCACTTTGATATCAGTTTCATGGATGCTCTTGTTTACATGCCAAAGTTTGCTTCAACATTCAAAAATCTCATAAGTAATAAAGAGAAATTGCTTGAATTAGCTGAAACTCCGATTAATGCTCAATGCTCCGCTATACTTCTCAAAAAGCTTCCCGAGAAGCTTGGAGATTCGGGAAAGTTTCTCATACCTTGTTCGTTAAAAGATCAAGAGGTTTGCAATACCCTGGCCGATTCAGGTGCAAGCATTAACCTTATGCCTTTGTCAATCTATAAACAACTTGGAATGGGAGAACTTAAACCGACTCGTATGACTTTAGAACTTGCTAATCGTTCGATTACTCATCCGGTCGTAATTGTTGAAGATGTATTTGTTCAAGTGAATTCACGTACTTTCCCAGCCGACTTTGTTGTTGTGAATTTTGAGGCCGATCCGAGAGTTCCTCTTATACTTGGAAGACCATTTTTGCGAACCACAAAAGCCCTAGTAGATCATTTTGAGGATACTCTAACTTTGCGACATGATGATGATATAATGATTTTTCGTGCCGATGCTTCAAAATCAAAGAAGTATTCCGTTAAAAGCGTTGATGTTTGTGATTATTCATTTGATGATTTTGTGAAAACGTTCGCCTCCGACTCTTCCCCGTCATTTCCTCCGATTGAGGAACATGATTCTTTTTGGGAAGAGGTCGATGAATTCCTTGCTATTGATAAGATTCCGTTTTTTAGGATTGATGAATCTTACTTTGATTCGGAGGGAGATACCCTTTTTCTTGAAAATTTGTTGAACGATGAACCATCAATCCCTCCGGATAAAGTTAAGAAGAAGATTGAGCTTACGATTGACGATCCTCTGGAGCCCGAGCTCGAGGAATTTTTACCCGACTATGAGAATTTTTCATTTGCTACGACTAAGGAGATAAGTGGCAATCCCACTTTTCGTCCTGATCATTCTTATCCTGTCTATGAAGTTTTTCAATTTGATATCGATCATACGGTAGAGACGAGTAGTGGCAGTACCACTTCTCTTGCTCTTATCTCTCTTCCGGAATACGATTCGTTTTGTTTTGATAAGATTGATTATGAGTTTGAAAAGTTTTCTGGTCCAGAGTATGAAAATTTCTGTTTTGATCTTGAAAATAATCATGACCCGGGTGGAATTTTAAAAAATGAGAGTTTTTATGAAAATTTTATCCCATCCCTCCCACCAGGGAAAGTTTTTCAAATGAGCTTTAATGTTGAGATTTATAATTCCACAATTATGAAGTCTCCTTTTTATAATGATGAATTGTTCATGATTGTAATCATGACATTCTTCCCATTTATCACATTTGTGTGATTTCTCTTCTCTGTCACTCCATCGGGAGTGAGGACACTTTGACCATGGTATCATTTCTAATAGTTTTCACTATTAGAATACTAGTGGTTATCTCATCGGGGTGGAACTTTCTCATAATTCATATGTTTATCCAAACATTTTGAATGAAAGCCCGATGGTGATTATTTTCCATTTTCTCTCCCCAAGGATGAATTAATTCTGGGATCGAGTCAAGCTCATGTGACTCGGTAAAAAAAAACAAGCGCTTCGTGGGAGGCACCCCATGCTTATCCATTTCATTTTCTTTATTTTCTATTTTCTTTAAGTAACGTGACGTGAGGGGGGCGACCCTTTCCAGACTCGTGTTTTCGTGGTTGTTTGTGAATGTTCAAGAATTTTCCCGAAGATTGAGGACTCTCGTGCTCGTACTTTGTCGTTCTCTCCACTCGAGTCTCATTCTTCGCTGCTCTTTCGGAAATTCACCATATCCAAAATCTTATCGACTAACGTTTATCTCTTGGCATACTTAATAAACGGCCTTAGATATTACGTAGGATTACCTTTACCCTTAAAACATTGAGGACAATGTTTCAATTTAGTCTGGGGGGGGGGGGGGGTTGAATCTTTGATTCGATTTGACCTGTTACCTTCGAATGAGCTGTTAACTTACGCAACTCCGTTTTTCCACCAAAATTTTAAATTTTTGTCACCTTTTTATTGTAAAAAGTAACGAAATGATGATATATTATATATTAATAAGATTTGACACATTGTTTTGACTTTCCTACCGGCGAGAGTAGAAATAAATGTTTCGACTTGACCGGGCGTGTTGAGCCATAGCTCGTCTCCCTTAACCAATATAATCAAAAGATTATTGGCTAAGCATCCGCGGATCTCATTACTTGGGATTTTAAATTTGCGGAGATCGAGGAATGATAGAGTTTATTTAGAAGTTTCGTGCTAAACATGGAGTAGTTGGATCTCTTTAGAGCCCACGAAAGGTACTTGTAGCCTCCTTGTTCCCACAAGATTGCACACCAATAAAAATAGATCTCTACGATTAATTAAGTGTATGGGGTTTGGGCAATACTTAGTTTTTTCTCGTTCCCAACAAAATCTCTGCATATGGGGGTTTGGTACACATAGCGGTACTGCCAGTGTTACGGTGAAATAGACTATTGCATCTTGCCGGTTCGCAGCCGATGTTGTGATCTTAGTAAAGGCCGTAGGACTCGGGGTTTGACATATGATTATGAATATCAATAATAATATTCCAAAGCCAAATAAAAAGGCTAGGAATCCAAAGCTATAAAAAGCAGCTGATATAAATCTAAGGTCATAATAAAGCTCTTACATCTTGGCGGCTCATAAACCGTTGTTGTAAAAGAAATAAAGGACTAAGGACCAAATATTATTAAAGTGCTTATAATTATGCAAAAATGCCAAGCTTCGACTCCAGGGGTTTCCCTAACAAAAAGCTTCCGTTTCGGATCTCAAACATGGGATGTCTCGGTCGTAAATAAAAAGGGGGGCCTCCACAAATCGTGTTAAATTAGAGACCTTCACGTGGACCCGATTCCTGTATGCAGGGGTTTTCGAGGGAAAGTTTGGGAACTACTTAGCGTTCAAATTTTGTGCTCTTATCGGACTAACAAATATCAAAACGAGAAAATATGAAGCAATTCATTTCTCACAAATTAAAATCTTGAGATACCAAACTTAGGACTTGGGAACAAGCGGTAATTACACAAGTAACTTTTGTGGGTAGTGTTAGCATCTAACCTGTGGATAAACAATGATCTCGATTTTACGCTTAGTTTGGGAGCTTGTGAAAAATCAAGGATGACGATTTTTATCCGTATGGTCTCTTCTCTGTGAGAAGTGTTTCTACTCGTTGACCCTGAAAGTTATCAACAGATAAGAATTGATAATGAAAGTCAAAGCAAACCATCACATATATAAAAATGAAAACTACAAAAAGAGTAGTAGTAGTTATTATTCATGTAAATCGGAAAACGGAGCGTTTTTGAGAATAAATGATTTTGATATCTCTTTTGAACATCATTGCTACTTTACAACGTCAGTAAAGAGAGGTTTTGAAATTATTTATCTCTTAAGCGTGAGGTGATGACATTGCGTGAGGACACGGCAATACCTTAGTCTGGGGATTTTGGTAGGTTCTTATTTACACATCCTTTTCAGACCTAAAATCAGACCAAATACACCAAATATTAACCAAATATGCCAAGAGAATGTATGTTTTTGTATTTGTGTATGTGTGCAGGTACGGATATGTGAAAAATGAACAACAACAAAGCAAAACCGACAAAAATGAGCACGAGAATGGAAAAAGGTCAAAAGCCGGAGCCGGGGAAGCAAAATGACAAAAGAAAGCTCAAAATATCATTAGAAGTCTTCAGAGATTCAGAATGGTGCATAATTAGTCCCTGGTCAAAGTTTTGAAGAAATGGCAATTTCAGTCCCTCATCCTTCAACAATTGTCAAAATTGGTCCTTAAATAAATATTTGAAGAAAAAATCAAACTTGGTCCCTCATGAAATCAAAGATGAACAAAAATGGTCCTTGGAAAATTTTTTGAAGAAAGACAGTTTTGGTCCTTGAGATTTTGAGAATGACAACTTTGGTCCTTAACAATAATACTACTCCTAAAATCTGATCCAAAACTTAACAATCCAATTAACCTTACACCCCAGCCCAAAACAGAAAAGCCCAATTCCTTTTTATTATATCCTTACCCGGTCCACTACTAAAACTACCCATAACCCGGTCAAATCCCCACCATACCCGGTCAAACCACCCAACTTAATAATAAAACACCCCATATCAAATTACCTGCCCCCCCCCCCCCCCCCCCCCCCCGTTACCCCTTTTACCCAGAACACTATAAACCCTAAACACTATTCACCAACAATAAATCCAAATTAACAACAAGTAAGGGCATTATCGTACAATTAATAGCTTCTAGAAACTCTCTGACATGGCAGGGAATGACAGTGTGTCATTCCGTGTGAGAATACGCGTCAAATGATTGGGAAATCATTGATCTCACCGCTAAGAATGATAGATTGGGGACCAAGGGCAATCTAATGGATGATATTGAGGCAAAGAAACACAAGTGTGGTGTGGATCACTGACGTGGATTGCTAGAACCTTCACAAGATCACCTCTTCTTCAAGTATAAATACCCATCCCCCTCCTCAGTCAGAATTGTGTAGTTTTATGTGTAGGTTTTTAATACAAGTTGTGTTTTCTGTTTTCTAAATTGTAATTTCCATTTTCAGCCTTGTAATCAAATTTTTAGTATTAATATAATTGAGTACTTATTTACAGCTTATTATCTTAATTTTTCCTTTTAGTTTAATTTCAGTTATATACTTTCTAATTAGTTTTATTCATCTATTGTTAGTTTATATACTTCATTTAAGTTCCTGTCTAATTTTATATTGAAAAAAAGAATAGAAAATCAGAAAATACAAAAACAGTTTCAATTCTAAGTTTAAGCTTCAACAAGCCTTTTTCAATTTAACATAAGCTCATTTAAGCTTCTTTATAGTTTTTAGTGAGCCTATTAAATCATACCTCTTAATTTCAAAAATAGTCAACTGTAGTCAACTATGGGCTTAAATCAATAAGCTCAGCTTATTTGTGGAATCAAGGCAGCCAAAGAGGAGCATTTTGGCCTGCCATAAAGACAGGCTAGCTTAGTGAAACCCCCTCTATTGTGCTGAGGGGGAAGTTGATTTGTAAGTTCATTTCAATTTTACTTATATTATTTGCATCAGTAATATAGAAAGTAGTGTAGCTTTGTTTATTGTTTATTTCTGTTTGTTTCATCAATATTTAGTTTGTTGTAGTTTAATTTTATAGCACTTAGTTTAATTTGATTTGGTTTCACTGTTTCATCATCTGTCTTAACTTGGATCTAGTTGTTGTGTCTCTGTTGCATCTGAGATCTGAGTTTGGTTTCATTTTAGCCTTATTAGATCATAAGTTGTACTGAGGTTGAAGTTTGGATTAAGTTGGTTGTATTTTGAGTAGATATGGTTGAGACAGTCACTTTAAAAGAGTGTTTGGTTTATTGTGGTTTGCTGATAGTCTTATTGATTCTGAGTTGGCAATTGGTTTAGTTTATCTCACTTAGGTTGTATTAGGTTGAGTCAAACATAAAAATCAGTAGTCATTACATTAAAAGTCAAAATCACTCTTGATTCTTCATAGTAGATTATCTGTTAGTAATTTAGTTTGCTTAAACTTATAAGTAGTTGCATTAGTTTGAGTTTTAGCTTAATTAGGTCAATCATTAGCTTAATAAAAACATTTTAGTAAGATATTGAGTAATCAAAATTCATTAATGTCAAAGTGTCTATTTCATTCATAGTCAAAATCATTTGCATAACAGGTTTTTGGTCTCAACTTTGATAGCTGTCCTAGGCTTCACTTCTAAGTTAAAATACTTTTGGTTTGTTGTTTTAAGAAGTTTGACAGCTTGTTATACATAATCAATAAGAAAATTAAGGTTTGCATCTTATTAGCTTATCTGAAAAGCTGTTGGAATTTGCCTGTTTGAACCTGAAACTCCCCTGCTCATCAGTTTTTGAGCAAACTTCTAGGGAACTTTTAGGTTATTGGATTGAATCTTACATCTGTTCTTTTGGTGAATTAGTACTCTCAGTTGGTTTGGTAATTGTTTGCCCCTATAAGCTCACTACCTATAGCTTATTAGGACTACCTATTCAGCTTATCAAGTTATATAGTTGGAAACTAGGGTCTGAGTCATATAACAAGGCTGCAAGTATTGTATTGTGTTCATAATCTATGATTGGTTGTTCATTTGAGTTGACTTGTGCCTCTATTTGCTATTTTCATTGATATTTCACCAGTTACTTAAGTGTTTGCTTATTTGCTTATATCACTTATGCTTATTTCATCTGATTGTGCCCAAACCTGTGTTTCTGAGTGCTGTTTGGTTTCAACTCTGTTCTATTAAGCATTTTTTAGTCATAAGTACATTTGGTTAAGGTCTGGTCAGCCCTGGTCAACTGTGCTTATCAATAAGCACTTTGGTATAAGCTGTTTTCAAAGCAAGTGGTAGCTACATTGTTTATTTTTCATTTTTTAAAATTTTCCCAAGTTTAGAATAATAATTTACAATTTTTCTGAATTTTTCATATTTTTCTGCCTTTATTTGCTATTTTTCTTATTTTATTTTCATTTTATTCACTTTTTAATACATTTTAATTACCAAAAATTCCAAAAAAATCAGAAAAAGCTTAAATAAATCCAAAAATATTTTAGAAATTTATTTTCATTTATTTTAAAATTTTAGAAATTTATTTTGCATTTTTCCCATTTATTTTGAATTTAATTTGAATTTTTAATTAGATTTAATAGTTTTAAATTCCCAAAAATTACATAAAAAGCCAAAAAAATTAGCTTTTAGTTTTAAAAGTACTTTTTAGTTATTTTAGAATTTTCAAAATTTATTTTTCATTTTTCTCACCTTATTTACATTTTCTTTTAATTTTAAATTAATTAATTAGTTTTTAATTCATAAAAATTAAATAGAAAGTCAAAAAAACATTTTTCTTTTTCTTAAAATTTTCTTTTATCATTTTTAACTTTTCAAAATTATTTTCAAGTCCATAGGAGTAGTGTAGCTAAAAATTCACGTTTTATTTCGTACGTTTACGTTTATTTCGCGTTTTAGCTTACATTTTCGATTCTACATTACGTTTTAAGTTTGTTTACTTGATTTACGTGCTTAGTTGATTATTTGTGTTTTATTTTCATATTCCTTAGTGTAATCTCATTAAAATCACTTTTTACCACTTTCACGACACGTTTCACGAATCGGGAAATCGAAATTCCATTCACCCTTCACACGGATTACGACCTCGGGTTATCCGTATTTCTTTGCGGATTTCTTGAGTAACACTTATACATATTATATATATATATATATATTGATTTTCATGAATCAAAACCATAAGCCAAAGTCCCTTGAACATACCGTAAAATCTGCTTAATAGCATTGAAATGAGGCTCTCGAGGATCATGCATATATAAGCAAACCTGCTACACAACATATGTAATATCAGGTCTAGTGAAGGTGAGATACTGAAGAGAACCTGCAAGACTCCGATATAACTTAGGAGCAGAAACCGGGTCACCATCATCACCCAATTTAGACTCAGTGTCAACAGGAGTCCGAGAAGAGTTACAACCAACCATATGTGCACGCTTCAAAATCTCCATAGCATACTTACGATGTGACAAAAACATCCCAGAAGAGTCACGCGTAACCGACACACCCAAAAAATAGTTAAGAGCACCCAAATCAGTCATAGAGAACTCCTTATGCAAAGAAGCAATAATCCTCTATAATAAACTATCCGAGGAAGCAGTGAGAACAATATCATCCACATATAGTAACAGAAAAGCAGTATCATCACCCTGTCTGTAAATAAACAAAGAAAAGCAGTGAGCACAATATAATTCTCTGTAATAAACTATCAGAGGAAGCAGTGAGCACAAAATTAGCATTGGGTTTATTAGCAACGCCCTTAATATTGATGATAAATTGGAATCTAGCTTTATTAGCAACGGATTTTGGGCATTGCTTCTCACCATATTTCTAGTATGTGTTCATAAACTTAGTATCTCAATTATGTCAAATCATAATTTCCTTCAACTTCCTTATATACATATTTTATTAAGGAATTCGTATTATATATTTCCCACATGAATTCATGAAATTATTGGTGAAACACCCAAATTTGTTATTTAAGCATCAAAAATTCATAACCTATATAAAAAATGGTCGAAGGAGGTGATTGTGCGTACACAAGCCTTCACAGATTGATTATGTGTGTATATCCCATGTTGTGAATCGGGCGAATACAGCCACCGCAACTGCCACCATCAGCCACCCTCGAAATTCCGCCGAACATATGTTTTTCAAAGTAATTCCTCATAACTAGGAGACATTTCTGGTGTAGCTAATAGGGGTGCTTGGGGTAATGTGATTCGGGTGGGTAAAGAAATAGATAGAATAGGGGTGAATTTTACCTTGTCTTTTGGTAGGGTGTTGGGAAATGGTGAGAAGACTCGGTTTTGGAAGGATAGATGGGTTGGCGATTTCAAATTGTGTGATAGGTTCCAAAAGGTTGTTTAGGTTTGAGGGTGATGAAGATGTTTCGGTTAGGAATCATGGTGAATGGAGTAGTGATGGCTGGAGATGGGAATGGGATTGGGTAGGCGTCCCTAGAGGGAGGTCAATGGGAGAGCTTGAGGAGCTAATTAGTCTGGTGAGTGATATAGCTCCTGTTCGTGAACATGTGGATTCTTGGAGGTGGTTGCTTGCCGATGATGGAGTTTTTTTGGTTTAAGGTCTCAAAAAGATAATCGATGATATAGTTCTTAATTCGGGTGATCGTGCTGAAGAAACTTTGTGGTGTAAGATTGTGCCTCGCAAGGTAATTTATATGGAGATTAAAATGTGGTAGAATCCCGGTGAGGTCCCTTCTTGATCATATGGGTGTGGACCTCCATTCAACTTTGTGCCCGTGGTGTGAAGATGCGATTGAAACAATTGATCACATTTTTGTTCGATGTGGGATTGCATCTTCTGTTTGGTCTAAGATCTTCTCGTGGTGTAATTTGGGTTGCTTTAATGGTTTATCTATATGTGACATCTTATCCGCGGATAATTCGGCGTCTTCTAAATTGAAGACCGTATGGCAAGAAGTGATTTGGAGTGCTTTGTATCTGATTTGGAAAGCGCGTAATGAAAAGATTTTTCCGTCTAAACATATGGTGGTTGATGATATCTTCTTTGAGATTCAGTTGATGTCTTTCTTTTGGATTATGCGCAGATCAAAAAAGATTAATATCAATTGGGTCGATTGGTGTAAAGGTCCTTCCTTCTCGAGTTAAATACACGATTTCATGGTTTTAACATTTCAGTTTTCATGTTTTCGGGTTGTTTGGGTTAGCTGCTGTCTCGGGTGCTGATTTTTTTATCAATATATTTAGCGAGGTGGAGTCTGATCGTGTGGCTCGTGTTGGGCAGTATTATGTTATGGGTGTTTGGTTGAATAGTTTGTTTGTGTTTAAAGGGTGGTCGTACGAGTGTGGTACTGTGACGGACAGAAGTTGGCTTGAAAGCTCCTTTAATAGATACTGATGTTTTCTTGTTGTTATATGGTTTATGGTGTTTGTTTTTGCTGTTTGAGGAGACTGCCTGTTTGGGTGACTCTTATTATTTTGCTTAAGGTGCTGCACATACCTCATGTGTAAACGGAGGTAGGTCCCATTGGTGGAGGAAGTGCTTTAGCTCGCGAGGTCTTTGGTATCCTTTTTAGTTGTAGTTGTTGTTGGTGGTATCCAATGGGGTGATGTCCCATTATGGGTGTTTGTTTTGTTGTTGTATGTTTCGAAGTGTTTTATTAATATATTGCTTTTTGGAGAGAAAAAAAATCCTCAGAAGAAGTATGAAGTTAACATAATTTTAAATCTCATATGTTAAAACATAAAAGTTAAATCTATAATTAACACATATTCTTGAAGGTTGGAGGATGCAATTTTGACCCCACTTTTGAACGAGTTGGTTTGGTCCATGGTACGGACGTATGGTGCCGCCAAACATTGGTTACGAGTTATATAAGATTTTTATTTTTAATCGTCGTACATAATAGTGTTTGCCGGAATTGGCCCGAGAAGATGACCAAGTCAGCAAGAAAAATACACTTGATTGTTGCAAAGACGTCATATAAGCGGTAACCTGAATGAACGGGTCATAATGTCATATCTATACTACTTTATAATGTATTTAGAACATCTATATTTAGAAGTCTTAAAATGTTTAAGACCAAAAACATTTCTTTAATAGGAAAGATGCATGTACACCACTTTAATGCACATAATTTTCAGACTTACAAGACAAATAACATAGTGTACACCACTTTAATGCACATATTAAAAAAAACACAACATTAATGATATTTAATGTAGTCAATTAATTAATTGGTCAATAAATACAATTAATACAATTATTAAAACACCCCTTACATCACAAATATAAATTATCAAGCATATTGTACAATCAAATTAAACACAATTCCTATATTAAATGTCACTAATACAAATAATAAAACACATTATACTAATATCCAGGCCCGAACGGGCAACGGGCCAAATGGGCTTGAGCCCGAACGGGTGCAGGCCAAACAAGCTCGAGCCCAAACGGGCATGGCCTAAACGAAATTCTTGATATCCGTAAATTTATTGTCAAAAAGAACATAATAAACTAAAATACATGATTCACCGAAAAATTTAATTTCAAGATACCCGCCGCTGCAACGCGCGGATACCCTGCTAGTTATATATTATGTATTTTGAGACAAAGTTTGAAAGCTTATTATGTATATCGGCAGGGCCGGTCCTGAACTTTTTGCTACCCTGGGCGAAACAACTTTTTGATGCCCTAACCATGACTATTGAAAAATGAGTACAAGGTATTGTAAACAAACATTGCGCTATCTTCATACAACCTTTAAACAAGGCCCTAATATCAAGTCAATCAAACCTGGACAAGTTTTTTTGATTAACTTTACTTAATCTAATAATTATTGGCTTTTAATATGTTGTACGTATATATTTATCAAATCCTTATTATTACTTGGATATAAACTAAAAGATGTATTATGCACAAACCACTATGAGTTAACACGTTATCACATATCTATACGACCAACACTTCGATAAAATTATATGTCAAACACTTTTATGAACTTAGAACTAAAATCAAGTATTTTACATGTACAAAATAAAGTATATGAAATAAATAAAAATGAAACTAAAAAGATAAAAATTGTAAAAACTACTCTTTTCATCCTAAAATTTTTGTTATGAGACAATAATACACTTTAATAAAAGTAAGACCACTAAAATTTCCAACCAATCAAATAAAATATTCTCTATCAATTTTTTTTATTACTTAAAATAAAATATGGATAATTATTTTGAAACATCAATAAAAAAAAATGTATATTATAATTTTAAGACGGATGAAGTAAATGTCAAATATCTAGTTGAGGCTATTGTGTGAATATAGTTTAATATTGGCAACTTTCAATATAGTTTTTGTGTTTCTCGTGCATTACATTGAGTTCCGTAATACTAGTAAGAATTATCTTTAAAAAAAAAACTAGAAATGAACGTATGAGGTGGAAAATTAACATTTTGAATATTAGTGCCAATCAAAATGTAAATATAAAAAGACAAAACAAGTACTCTATGATAAATTATCTTTTAGAAAAGGCTACTACTATTTTTTTTTATTGTTTCTCTCTCTCACTCTTCTTCTATCTTCTTCTTCATTTCATATTTTTCCATGGATGAGAAACAAGAAACACGGACTGACTATTACGAGAGCATAAATAAAACTTATACACGACACCATAAAAATGATGCCCTCTGATTGTTGGATGCCCTGGGCCGTCGCCCGTACTGCCCATAGCTAAGGTCGGGCTTGTATATCGGTAATATAATTAGTACATTAGAGCATCCTCATCAATAACTCACGTTATAACTTAACTCAGCGTCATGTCAGTGCCACATCAGCTTTAACACTTTAACTTTAACTCACAAAAAAACACCCACAACAATAACTCAACATTAACTCACATTAACTCAACTTTTCATATATTTTCAAATTTAACCCTAAACTAAAACTAATACTTCATTTATTAAAAACAATAACATTCATTTTTAAAATATATTACAATACGCACTACAAAAAATACCTTACGAAAAAAAAGACATTACGCAATTAAAAAAAACATTACGAAAAAAAAACTGCTTTTATAACCATATGGACTAAATTGTAAACACCAAAATACCACATGGACCAAACTGCAAATTCACTTTATGTTATCATCTTCTTCACACAAACACACACACACTGCACACACACACTGCACACACCATGGTGATCCAACCTACAAACCATGATGAATGATACCTGCAAACAAAGGGGGTGGAGTGAAAATTATTTATATTTTCTTTTTTACAAACGCACCAGCTTAACGCTGTGTTAAGCTACTAACGCCCCACGTTAACGCTATGTTAACGCAACTCCTCGCAATGGTTAACACAATGTTAACGCGCGTTATTAGGCCCTTACCGCAGGTTTTCGTTACCGATGCTTATGCTCTTATGTATTTCAATACATCGAGCTAACATGTTATGCTTTTTGGATTTTTCCATTAACTTTTTTTATAATTGATGATAAAGATAATTTTTATATGAATTTTTTATATAATAATACCTCCGTCTCTAAATAAATGTCCAGTTTGACTTTCAAACTGGTTCAACTTTGACCTTAACTATTTTTGTGAGTGTTATATAATATTTGATGCAAAATATATGAATGGATTGAGTTTTAAGTGTATATTTCAATGATATAATTTTTTTATCATGTATTATATAACAAAAAAAAAATTACGGTCAAAGTTGAACCAGTTTGACTATGAAAAGTCAAACTGGACATTTATTTAGAGACGGAGGGAGTAAAACAAAACCTCAAATGGGGATTTTCGTATTTCGATAAAAATAATGTTTCTTTATTAGATAATAATTTAATTATTATTTTTTAATTTATAAATTCGTTTTGTTGATAAATTACATAAGTAGAAGATAAATATAAAAGATATAGACAAGAAACAACTAACAATAGGTTTAAACGTTTTAAATGATTATCTTTAATAATAAAAAACTATAATTCAAAATCATAAATCAAACAAATCAAAACAAAAATTAAATTATTTGTTTTTTAATAAATAAAAGTATATCGTTCAAAATATTTTTAAATTATAGTTTTTTATTATCTGTATCTTCTTCTGAAGAGTTTTGTTCATTAATATTGTAGGCACATTCCATGTACTCTTCGTTATTAGCATAATCAACTCCAAAAAAAAAAAAAAAAAAAAAAAAAAAAAAAAAAAAAGATTAAATTATTTGTTTTTTAATAAATAATACTATATCGTTCAAAATATTTATAAAGAAAAAACCCCCGCTCGTGCGCGGAAATTATAACTAGTGTTCACATATCATAAAATATTCATTAGAGGTATTTGAGTTTAACAAATTGTATGTTTGATAATCCTCCACTTTATATAAATATGATTCATGATCCTCTAGAAAGTAGGGACAAAGTAGAATATAGGAATGGCAATGGGGTGGGTTTGGGGCGGGGCGACCATCCCCATCCCCAAACTCGATTACAAAAATCATCCTCAAATCCGCCCCAATCCTCATTGGGGATCTTATCGGGGCGTCCTGTTGGGGCGAGATGCTCCCCCATACCCGCCTCATTCCCCATTGGGGTCTTATCGGGTTGTCTTTTTTCAACGCGATGTTCCGTCATACTCGTGTCATTCCCCGTTTATTCTTATTTTTACACTATTAACAATATGATTTTACAGAATAACTTAAAAAATCGAGAACCCTTTAATGAAATATTAAGCATTGGAATAAATCTCAACTTTTTTTAGAATATCATGATACAAAACAAGTTTTTATTACCACACTTTGAAATATTACAAAGATAAAAATTAACAAAAATTAGAGAATTATATTTAGTACGTAAATACTAGCACAATATTTTAGGTATATAGATATATGTACATGTATATGCATATGTATATGTTTCGGGGCGGGGCGGGGCGGGGCGGGGATAGTGTGCCCCGTCCCCGACCCAAACCCCATAAGAATCCCCATTAAGGCCCCAAAACCCGATAAGCATGCCCCGCCCCGCCCCAATAAGTTCGGGTTTCGGGTTTCCCCGTCAGATTCGGGTTTTTTTTTGCCATCCCTAGTAGAATATCGGTTTTTATTAGACATCGGTTTTTATTTATTTATTTTTTATGTAATCTATAAACATTGCATGTGTAGTATTAATTAACTTTCTAGGCAGATTACTAATTAACATTTTCTATTGTTAACAATTTTCTGGGCAATTTGAACGGGAAGTCTTTAGACGTTGAAGCTGATACGAACTCAAGAAATAAAACAGTTGGAAGACCTTTTGTGAAGATATATCGGCATACTGAAAATGAGATGAGAGATGTAGAACACGAACCTGTCCTAAAGCCATATAATTTCGAAGAAAGTGTATATCGATCTCAATATGTTTAGTACGTTGATGCTGAACCGTATTAGTAGAAAGGCAAACAACACTAACATTATCATAATAAATAAGTGTAGCAGTAAATAAAGGAGCATAGAGCTTGTGCAAAAGATTACCTGTGACAACCGGCAAATTAGGGAGCCATTTTTGAAAACCCGCATTATGTTAAAGTTCGTTTATAAATTTTTATTTGGAATTTTATTTGTAACGTGCTTGTAAGACCTATTTTATGGTTGATTATATTTAAAATCGTTATGGGATTTGAGATTTATTTAATGATTTGATATAGAAATATACGTGGTGATTTATTTTGAAATTCTCATTTGGTACTACGTTGACTCCGGCACTAGGATAACCTAACAGAAATTTTATGTCTTGATTTTTAAGAGTTCGACAATATTTACTTACTTACGGAACGTTTCGCGAGATATTAAACGTTTTAAAATGAGTTTCGGGTTTTGGACCGTGTATTTTACACTCACTCATATTACCTATAATATTAATAATAATAATAATATTATTATTATTATTATTATTATTATTATTATTATTATTATTATTATTATTATTATTATTAAAAATAATTTTTTTTTTTAGAATAAAGATACAAAAATCGTCCTTGTGTTACTTCACCACACAACACAAACACAAATCACCACTCACCCTCACCAACTCTCTCTCTCCCCTCTCTCTAAACCCTAGCCGCCGCACCCTAATTCCGGCCACCACCATCACACCGCCACCCTCATCACAAAACCAACACCACCATATTACCCCTCATCTCATCCTCTTTCTTTTGACATATAATACGTGCCCTAAAACATCCATTAACATCACGAAATCTTTAAAGATCCGGTCGAGTTTTTATTGTTTTCACTAGATTCGAAAGCTTGGAGGTTCAAGAAGGTGAGTAAGCCCGTTTTGGCACTTTGGGTGCCTCGACATGGTGATAAATCCGTGGGAACATGGAAGGTTTTTATGGGAACCGAATTATTATGTTGGGAAATAATGATTTTGATGTAAAAAAATGAGTTTGGTATCCGGGTCTTGGTGAAATCTTGTTGGGTCGAGTGAACCGTGAGTCTTGGACTCACGGCTTGTTGTGGGTACGAGCCTATGGCTCGTTGTTTCTTGATATTTGACCTTGGATTCTTGGATTTCATGTTCGGTTGCTTTGGTGATTGACTCGACTCGATTGAATCATGTTGTTGGCCGAGTTGTTGTTGTTGATGCCGCGACCCTAGAGGGTCGTTTGGGCAGTTTTGTAGGCTCATTCGAGCTTATTTTTGGAGACCTCTTGGTCTTAGTTGTCGAGTCTTAGGGACTCGTGTGGTATGCCGAGACCCAAGTGGGTCATAAGGCTCGGGTTTGGCTTGGTAAACCAACCCGGAATTAGTCCTTTTGATACTTTTATTTTCCTTGTTATGTTTTATGTTGACTTGATATTGTTGTGGCATTTTTGGATTCGGCCGAATGCTTTTGATGAGTCGAGACCCTTTGTGGTCTCGACAATGGATTTATTGTGATATTGAGGAGTTGTTGAAGAATGGTAAAGTGGGGACCGATTGTGAGACGGTCACTTAGATTGATGGAGATAGGTTAGTCGGGTGCCGTAGTCGAACCCTATTGTTGTAGCACGTGTATTGGATTGATTTGGACGGAGTTGGATTGCTTATTTATGACTTGCTTATGTTATCTTTGGACTTGGACAATGAGCCGAGAGTGATGACTCGGACATGTGACCATTTTTGTATGACTCGATAATTATTTACAATTTAAAACGCGAATAATAAAACTCGTAATAATATTATTAGTAATATAAACATTTATATAAATATATAGACGTGAATAACGTATATATAAATATATAAATGCGTATATTAATAATAACAAAAATCACGAGTAGTATTATAACAATAACGCGACTAAATATATTATGCTACGAGAGTAGAGTAATATTATTGGAAGCGTTATTTTGAATAAATATTATAAATAATGAGGAATTCTCGACGTTAACTAAATATTAAATGAAATAATATCTTTTATATATAACGAAGAAAACTATCGAGTTATACGGAGTCGTGGTCATGATTGACTCCAAACCGTCAGATATTATTGACCAAGGTCAACAAGTCAAAGACAGCCTAGAATCAATACTCCGGTGATAGTATAGTGTTTTCCCGGGTTGTTAAAGTCCCAGCGAGATTGCAATGGTGCTTTTGAGAATCGTTTGTGAGAAAGTGGCACTGAGGACAGTAGCCAGATGATGTGGAGTTGATATTGCTACTGTTATGATGGTATTTGTACACAGATATAATATTCACAAAAATCAGATATACAGATATATGCACGTATTCACAATTCAGATTTACGCAATCGGACTGAAAAAATGGGATTTTGGTATTTATCAAACTACAGGGGGTGCTTTTGACACTTCTTAAAACTTAAAATTTAAAAATGAAAATGAAATTATGAAAATGATTAAAATACTATTTAAATATTATTTAATTAACTAAACTATTTAAAATCTAAATTAAAACCTAATTTAAATTAACTAAAAATGACAAATGATTTAAATTAAACTAAAAATTAACAAAAATATTTTCTAAACCTAAATTAGAACTTGAAGAAAGTATAAAAAATAAAAATAAATATTTTTGTCTTTTTGTGAGTTTTTTATAAATTGAAAACTATTTAACTTAATTAAACTACTTTTAATTAATATTAATACTAAATTAACTTAGAAAATTACAAGAAAATTTATAAAATTACTTAACAATAACAGGAATCCTAAAAAATTATAAAAACTCTAAAAAATATGTTTTAAGATTAAACTAATAATTATTTACCTTTTAATTAACTTAATACTAATTTAAACAATTAAAATAAGAAAAATATAAAATGAACAGTAGAATTTGAAAATATATTTTCTAAAAGTCTATTATACTATATTAGAACTAGGAAGAATATAAAAACTAAGTTTAACCTTATAAAAACTAAATATGATATTTATTACTTAATATTAATTAATAATAAAGAAAACTAAAATTAAATCTAATTAACACTAAATGACAAAATAAAAATCTGAAAAAATTATCAAAATTAATTTACTATGTAAGGTAATTAATAAAAATATAAAAACACTAGTTACTTAATTAAAATCTAAAAATGAAATCAACTCAGATTTGGGGACAAACTTAATGGGGCTAACCAGGTAGGGTCCACTGAGTCTTAGGTCAACCCAAGGGTCAATCCACACTCCCTGGTAGGAGGGGGTTGGGAGAACCTAATTTGGAGGTGTGGGACCTACTGTGGTGGTCACAAAACCTCCTCAAAGTTGATGGTGTGGGTGAGTCTGCTGGTGTGCAGGGCACACCCTTGCCCTGCAGTTGTCTTTGGCTTAAGATGGGTCCCAGGGAAAAATTAGCAAAAATGTGATGAATGTGGAAACTTGGAGATGAGATGGTAAGCTTTAAATAGAAACAAGTTTCAACTCCTAAAACCTTCTACAAAATTCAAAACAATTCTCCCAAGTTTTGGAAAAATTTGAGCATGGAACTTTTGACTTTTATAAAATCTTGATCTTTTGACTTTTTTCAACTTTGATTGCCTCTAACTTACTGATAATGATAGATTAAACTATAAAAACATGGAATTAAGCTATGAGAACAATTAAGGAAGGGGTTTGGGTGAGATTGGAACCCACTGTTCCAACAGTGGTTCAAATGAGAGGGTTTGATCTTGATTTTAACTTTTGAACTATTAATGTACCAATTTTATTGCTTACTAAACCTATTCAGACTTAATGTGATTTGATATAACCAAATACAACACCACTAATGCCCTGGTGAACCCTGAACAAGCATAAGCCAAACACCTCTTATGTTGAACTGTTTGGAGATTTTTAAAGCAAATGATCACTAGGGTTTGTGAACTTGATTTCAAACAACAAATTATGATTATGTAGGCTAATTTAAGCACTGGAAAACAGATTCTCACAACCACAACACAGTTATACTACTTATTCTAATTTTAGGCAGTTAATTCTAAATTACTAAGTGGAATTGGATTTAATCAAACAAGCTATTATTATTATGCTAAAATTAACTTAAATAGCAATCTAATAATACAAATGAACACAAAATAATCAGATATGAGCAAGCAATTAGAGACTAACTAGGAACTAAGCTTTTAGTGGAATTTTGAAATGAGAACAAGCTTACAACCAAACCCCTAGCTGAACAAGGGGCTTCTCCACAGAAGCCTATCTTTAGATAGGCTAATCCAGCTCCAAGATTGATCACCAATACCTTCTTCAAACCTGAAAACAAGAATCAAACATGCAAGGTTGACCAAGTTTGACCTTTTTTATATTCTTGAGATTATCTACTAAAACTGGATTTTAATGATTTCTAAAGCTTCAACAAGCTTGTAGGGAACCTAAGTTGTCTATCTCAGTCCATTAGTCTTGCTTTAAGTCACCATTGAGCTATTTGAGAATTTGAAAAATGGAATAAAATGCACAAACTTGAAACAGACTGAAACTTATAATTTTATAGCTTAAAAAGAGTTGAAATACAATGCTTGAACTATTACAATGCTGGAAATTGAAAGGTTTACACTAATTTGAGAGTTAATTTAAATTCGACACAAATAAAAACTACTAAAAACTACACACTGCTTCTTCTTGCATCTTCTTCTATTTATAGCCTCTGATTATGGTTCCTGATTGCATCCTCATCATATCCCACCTCTTTCTGATGAAATTGGTCCACTTACAAGGCTCCACGTGTTTTGGCGCCAAAAGAGACTATTTGCAATTTGCTTCTGATAGCATGCACTGGGGAAGGGGCATTTATTGTGGGTGGCTTGGGTAGGTGTAGGGGGTGGGGATGTGATGATAACCTCTGCAAGTGGTGGTGGTATTGGCAAAACCAGGGTGGATTTGGTCTGGGTGAGGGAGAAAGAGTTGGCCGGTATTTGGGGTGTTTGACTGGTTTTGACCAGGTCAATGTTTGACCCGGTTAAACTATTAAGGGTGTGTTGGGTTTATGGAGTGGGCTTTTGACTTGGGCCTAAGAAATAAGGGATGGGTGGGCTGGTGGTGGACTTGGACTAGTGGATGGAGTGGTATTATTTATTTTGGATCTGGTTTGGTTTTTGTATTAACACAAGGACCTATTTTGCCATTTAACGAAAGTTTGGGGGTGGGTTTTGGCATCTTTCCAAATTGTTTCTAAGGGTATTTTGTGCCATATTATGAATAGTAAAAGGTCCTTTGATGATTTTTCAGATTTATTTTCACCAGGGACTAAAACCGTCAAACTTTCAAACTTCAGGGACCATTTGTGTAATTTTCACCAAACTTTCCACCAAGGACCAATCCTGTCATAAAAGGTTAGTGCAAGGACAAAATTTGTTTTTCTCAAAGTTTTTCATATCCCAGGGACCATTTTTGACAATTTTCAAAGTTCAGGGACTAAACTTGACATTTTGTGAAACTTTTCACCAAAGGACTAATTATGTAACTTTTTGATTTATAAGGGCCTTTGGTGACTTTTTCAAGTTTTTAGAATGACCAGGGACTAGATTTGACAACTTTTGAAAGTTGGGGAACTGAAACTGCCAATTATGCAAACTTTGTGCGTTTTTCATCTGTTTTTGGTATTTTTGCATTTGAGATATGTAAAACACTTTCCTGGGATATTTTCACTATTTTGATTCATTATTGAGTGTTTTTGGATGTTTTGGCAGTTCAGAAATGGTAAAAATGATGAGTATTTACACACTCATCAATCCCCCACACTAAAACATTGCTAGTCCCTAGCAATCTTTTGAGAAAAACTTGATGGATTTGAAATTCTCTTTACCAAAAGCCATCACTTCTGGAGTAGCCAGGTGTAAGAACTGTGGCACACCTGATAACCGTGTGATTTTGAGCAAACCACCATCTGTCAACGGATTTGATTTGTCTTTACCAAAAGCCGTTTGCTTCTGGACTAGCCAGCATCTTGATGGACTAAGTCAACATCTTGGTGAGCTGATTACTAATTATGGATTTTCCACGGCCTTTACCACAAGCCATAATCTTGTGGGCTAGTCAACTCATTTGCTTTTGAGGATGCGGGGGAGCTGAGGAACCATACAATTTTTGGCAAATTGCCAGCCATCAACGGGTTTGAGATGTCTTTACCAAGAGCCGTTTGCTCCTGGACTAGCCAATCCATTTGTCATTTAGACTTTGGCGGACTGATTACCACAAAAAATTTTGAAATAAAGTGAAAAAAATTTTTGAAAAATTTTAAGCCTAAAATGGGGGGTACTTAGAAAGTTTTGCGATAAAATTCGTAAGAATCCCCCCCCCCCCCCACACTAGAACTGAATATTGTCCTCAATATTCAAAGTCCCGGCTATTATGTCGAATCTCTGAATGGAAGAAGCTAATATTCGATGCTAACTGTGGAAATATGGATTTTATTTTTCACTTTATTTATCTGTACATACAATCATTTTTTTTATTTTTTATTTTTTTTATTTTTTTTATTTTATTTTTTTTTTTTTGAGATAGAAACTTATATACATATTTACTTTTCAAACGGTGGGGGACGGCCACTCCCCCACACTAGGGTGGTAGAAAGTAGAAAGAAGTCAGAAATACGGGTGAAAACCCATATATGTTGCTAATTTTTGTTCACCGAGTCACTAGCTTGACTCGATCCCCGAATTCATTGGTCCATGGGGAAAGTTTGGAGATCCGGGACAACCATGGGTGGTATGTCCTCTCCAAAATAATGTTTCAATCCATGACCATTCACTTTGAAGTTGGGACCTTCGGGTTGAGATAACTCAACAGTCCCATATGGGTATACTTTAGCAATAGTGAATGGTCCGGTCCATCGGGTTTTTAATTTCCCCGAGAAGATCTTTAATCTTGAATTGAAAAGAAGGACTCTATCACCGACGTTGAAAACTCTGTTCTTAATCTTAGAGTCATGAATCTTCTTTGTCTTTTCTTTGTAGATCAAAGAGTTCTCGTAGGCTTGATCACGAAGTTCGTTTAATTCATTGAGTTGAACCTTACGGTGATCACCCGCTTTATGAAGGTCGTAGTTAGCATGTTTCAAGGCCCAGTAGGCTTTGTGCTCGAGCTCGATCGGTAAATGACACGCCTTCCCGTATACAAGCTTGTATGGAGTACACCCGATGGGTGTTTTGTAAGCTGTACGGAAGGCCCAGAGTGCATCATCTAGTTTATCCGACCAGGAAGCACGGTTTTCACCTACTGTCCTCTCAAGAATCCGTTTAATACCACGGTTTGAAACCTCCACCTGCCCACTTGTTTGGGGGTGATATGCGGTGGAAAGACGATGAGTAACACCGTACTTAAGCATGACTTTTGCAAACTGATCATTGCAAAAGTGAGTACCGCGATCACTAATGATGGCACGTGGGGTTCCAAAACGAGCAAAGAGGGATTTCAAGAATTTCACAACTACTCGGGCATCATTAGTGGGTAAGGCTTTAGCCTCAACCCATTTTGACAAGTAGTCAACAGCCACGAGTATGTATTTGTTTCCAAGATGAAGATGGGAATGGCCCCATAAAATCAATGCCCCAGACGTCAAATATTTCACAAACTTGAATAGCATTTTGCGGTATTTCGTTTTTTTGTGAAATATTCCCGTGACGCTGACAAGCATCACAGGTTTTGACTAACTCATGGGCATCCTTATAGATCGTGGGCCAATAGAAACCGGAATCAAACACCTTTTTGGCGGTGTAGTTAGGACTATGGTGACCCCCGGTGGGTCCAGCATGGCAAGCCTTGAGAATATCAGTGGCTTCCTGTCCGTATACACATCGCCTGATGACTTGATCGGCGCAGATTTTAAAGAGGAAGGGGTCGTCCCAGAAATAATGTTTGACGTATTTAAAAAATTTGTTTTTCTGTTGGGACGTCATCCCCTTCACGATGAAGTTACCCGCACGGTAATTTGCAAAGTCGGCAAACCATGGGGTAGTAGAGTCACCATGAAAAGTAACCGCATTGAGTGTCTCGAGAGGGAATGATTCGTTTATTTCTTGTTTCTCGGACACATCTTGATGTGGGTTTTCTAATCGTGAGAGATGATCAGCAGCAAGGTTCTCGGCTCCTTTTTTATCACGAATAATGATATCAAATTCTTAAAGGAGGAGAACCCAACGGAGAAGCCTCGGCTTTGCATCTTGCTTTGCAAATAGGTACTTCAAAGCCGAGTGATCCGTATACACCACGCATTTGGTCAGGATCAAGTATGACCGGAATTTCTCAAAGGCATACACCACAGCTAGGAGTTCTTTTTCAGTGGTGGTGTAATGACCTTGAGCCTCGGTCATAGTCTTACTTGCGTAGTGTATAGGCTGAAAGTATTTTGCTTTTCGTTGCCCCAAGGCCGCACCTATGGCAAAATCACTAGCATCGCACATAAGCTCAAAAGGTAGGTCCCAATCGGGGGCAACAAGAATCGGTGCCTCGGTAAGCTTTTTCTTTAATGTTTCAAAAGCTTCGATGCACTCAGGAGAGAAGATGAAAGGAGCATCCTTCTCGAGGAGATGGGTCATAGGCCGGGCAATCTTAGAAAAATCTTGGATAAACCTACGGTAGAAGCCGGCATGACCCAAAATGCTCCTAACACCTTTTACGGTGGTGGGATGAGGTAATTTAGCAATGACATCGATTTTGGCTTTGTCAACCTCAATCCCGTTCTTTGAGATTTTATGGCCGAGGACTATGCCCTCTTTAACCATAAAGTGACTTTTCTCCCAGTTGAGACTTAAATTCGTTTCTTTGCAACGTTTAAGCATTTGTTCCAAGTGGGAGAGACAGGTCTGGAATGAATCCCCGATGACTGAAAAGTCATCCATGAATACCTCCATAGTTTTTCCGATCATGTCGGAAAAAATAGACATCATGCATCTCTGGAACGTGCCTGGTGCATTACATAGGCCGAAAGGCATACGTCTGTAAGCAAAAGTTCCGTAGGGGCATGTGAAGGTAGTCTTCTCTTGATCCTGGGGATCAATGGGGATTTGGAAGTTACCCGAGAAGCCATCGAGGAAGCAGTAGTATTCATTCCCCGCAAGTCTTTCGAGCATTTGGTCCATAAAAGGGAGAGGAAAATGGTCTTTACGGGTGGCTTCATTTAACTTTCGATAGTCAATACATACTCACCAACCCGTGACCAAACGAGTTGGAATCAACTCGTTATCCTCGTTGGTGACAACGGTAATGCCACCCTTTTTAGGGACACAATGAACTGGGCTAACCCAAGGACTGTCAGATATAGGGTAAATCAATCCCGCATCAAGAAGTTTAAGAACTTCTTGTTTGATAACTTCGTGGATTTTTGGATTTACCCTTCTCTGTTGTTGCACTGCTGGCTTAAAGTCATCCTCCATTAAGATTTTATGAGTACAAAAGTTCGGGCTTATGCCCTTAATGTCGGAGAGTTTCCAAGCGATTGCTTGTTTATGTGACTTTAGAACCTTTAGGAGTGCTGCCTTTTCCTCAACTTTTAAGTCCTTAGCAATAATGACGGGTAATTTATCATCACCCTCCAGAAATGCATATTCTAGATGAGGAGGCAAGTCCTTGAGCTCAACCTCGGGAAAGTCTTCAGTTATTTCAACATTTTTGACTTCCACTTTATGAAGTATTTTTGGAGACGGAGTGGGTGAAGGATCGTCATTTAACAATCTTTCAAGGATAAGAATGTCCCCCTCCGGGTCAAGATAGTTTTCATCAACCCCACTTGGGATTGAGCTATCTTGAGCAAGAAATGCCTCGACCTCTTCCAGAAGGAAGTCACTTCCCTCGAACGGAGTGAGGGAAGGGGAAGGGTCGGAAATGATAGGGTCAGTAGAAAGACTGCCACTGGATGAGAAACCAAGGACCTCTTGAGAATACTCCTCAGACGCAACATCGATGATGTCAATTCGGTTAACCGTTTCAGCGTCATAGTTGGAGGAATATCTTGAGGTCTGATCAAGATTGAATGTGATGGCTTCGCCACCAACACGTAGAGTGATTTCTTCTTTGAATACATCGATTAAAGCACGACCCGTTCTTAAGAATCCCCTCCCGAGAATGAGAGGGACTCGTGGGTCAGCATCGAAATCAACAATCACGAAATCTGCCGGAAAATGGAACTTTCCTACTTTCACGAAGATATCTTCGGCAATGCCGAGAGGACGGGATATAGTACGGTCTGCAAGCTCGAGTGTCATGCAGGTCGGAGTGAGAGCAGGAAGTGAGAGTCTTTTCCAGACTGTGTAAGGCATCAGGATAATGCTTGCGCCAAGATCGGCCAAGGCAAAGCATTCAACCATCCCCGGGAAAATACAAGGAATGAGAAATTTCCCGGGATCCCCAAGCTTTTCGGGAAGCTTTTTCAGAAGCACTGCTGAGCAATGCTCATTAAGAGGAGTTTTTGCCATCTCACAAAGTTTCTCTTTGTTGCTTATCAGATTTTTGATTGTTGAAGCAAATTTAGGCATGAGAAGAAGAGCGTCCGCGAAGCTAATATCAAAGTGTAATTCTTGGAAAATTTGATAAAATTTTTCCATCTGATGGCTAGCTTTCTCGCGGTTCTTTTATTCACTCAATCGTGAAGGATATGGAATTGACGGCTTAGGATCATTCTTTGGGATTTCATTAGAACTCACAGGGGGATCAAATACAACTTTCGGCTTACGAGCCGGGACCGGGACAACTTGAGGGTGGACGTTATTGATACCTCCGTTATTAGTAGGAAGTACCTTGTCCGTAGTGACCTCAGGTTCACGTTCCGCTACCTTAGGAGGAGAAGAAGAGGTAGAAGGAATCGAGGGTCCATTGTAAGATGTCCCACTTCGGGTGGTGATCGCTTTGACATCGCCCCTCGGGTTAGCGATCGTGTTGCTCGGTAATGTACCCGGGCCCGAGGGTCGATCATTTAAAGACTTCTGAAGCTCAGAGATCTTGCCGATCAATAACCGATTCGTTTCCTCTTGTGCTTTCATGAATTGTTTTAGCACTTCTTCGGAGGAAGACGAGGGTTGAACAACGTTTTGATTTTGAACAGGAGGATTTTGAACACGGTTGTTTTGAAAATTCCCTTGATTTTGATTGTTGTTACCCTGAAAAGTGTTTCTCTGATTGAAATTACCCTGATTGTAATTCCCTTGATTCTGGTTTCTTTGAAAATTTCCTTGAAAACCTTGGTTTTGATTGCCATTTTGAAAATTGTTTTGATTAAACTGGCCTTGATTTTGGTTCGGGTTTTGGAAATTTGAGTTTTGACCTTGGTTAAAATTCTGATTCGAGTTACGGTTTTGATTTTGATTAAAACCTGGAGGTCCGAGAAAATTGTTGGAACGATAGCTTAAAAGATTACGGTCTCCTTGCGGTTGGTAAGAATTACCCCCCGTATTGTAGGAAACGTGAGCAGCATATACGTTCTCTGGAGGAAAGCCAGCAGTAGCTGGACACTCAGAATACAGATGAGGGCCCCCACAAGTTTCACAACTTCAGGCCACGGCTTTCACTTGTTGATTTTGAGCCTGATTTTGCATCGTTTGGCTCATTCTCAACACAGCCGTAGAAATATCATCCATCTTTTTGGTAAGAACAATTATTTCAGGAGATGATGATGAGGGAGTAACTGAATGACATGACGCATCCCTCTCCGCAGAGGAATCCCAAAAGTTATGATGGGCAGTCATGTTCTCGATTATGTCATAGCACTCCTCGGGACGCCTTTTCATAAAGGTCCCACCAGCAGCAGCATTGAGAATGTCTCGGTGCCTCAATGTCAGACCATTATAGAAGGTATCTATGATGGTAACTTGCAACATATTGTGATTAGGGCACCGATCAATAGTTAGCTTATAACGTTCCCAAGCCTCAAAAAGAGACTCATCGGAACGTTGCCGGAAGTTGCTGATATCATTTCGTAACTTGGTAACCATGGATGGTGGAAAATATTTTGCTAAAAACTTGGTTACCATTTCATCAAAGGTTCGAATAGAATTCTTTGGAAGTCGGTCAAACCATGCAGTGGCATGATGAGTGAGAGAATAGGGGAAGAGGTACAGCCGAAGGGCATCATCCGTGACACCATGCTGTTTCATGCTTTGGGTGACCGTGAGATATTTGTCAAGATGCTTATTGGCATCGTCACCCGGTAATCCGTGAAATTGACACGAATTCTGAACTTGTTGGATCATGTGGTGCTTGAGGCCAAAGTCCGTAGCCTCAATAGTGAGTAGTGCAATAGGCCCACCCCGCCCTTGCATGGTAGGCTGGCACAGCTCCTCCATCGTTCGGAGATCGGGAGCTGGCTCATCCCTGGGAGGGTCAGGGGGTGGTAAAGGTGGTGGTGGCCCATCGGCCATTTCGGTCTATGGTTCTTGTGTGTCAGAACGTAGCTCGTGTACGTTTTTCTGATGTTTACGTTTTGTTTGTGACCGAGTGCGCATGCACTAAAAACAATTTTTCAAAACAAGATCGAGGCAAAACCACAGTGAACTTAAACCAGCAATCACAAGTGAATGGCTTCTTTGAAAAAGGTACACCACTCACAGGGATATAAAGGCAAGTTTTAATCTTAAGTTTGGGAACTTATTATGGGTTTATTAATTAATTTTTGAAAAACTGCTTTAGGCTTATGGGTGTGTGTGCAGAAAACTTGGGAAATATTTTTGGAACTGATTCGTTAACCGAAATCGTCCCTTTAAGATTACTCGCAGGCTGGCGGGAGGAAGTAAATAGGTTTCCTCTTCAGTTCGCAATTTAATGTCATAACTTACCTTAAACCAACTGTTTCAGGTTGTAATCTTAAAGAACACGAAGTAATTTAACTTCACAGTTTGTTTTTGATTGTTTTTAATTTTTTTGGTGTTTTCAACACTTCAGGAGAAGTGTTAATGAACGTTTTTTTTATATGATTGAGTTTTTACAAAAACTTTTTACAAATTTGTGTGAAATTTGTACAGGGAGGGTTTTTGAAAACCACTAAACTTAAAACGATTTTATAAAACACGCAACAACCTCCTCGGCAGCGGCGCCAAATTTTGATTGACTCCAAACCGTCAGATATTATTGACCAAGGTCAACAAGTCAAAGACAGCCTAGAATCAATACTCCGATGATAGTATAGTGTTTTCACGGGTCGTTAAAGTCCCAGCGAGATTGCAATGGTGCTTTTGAGAATCGTTTGTGAGAAAGTGGCACTGAGGACAGTAGCCAGATGATGTGGAGTTGATATTGCTACTGTTATGATGGTATTTGTACACAAATATAATATTCACAAAAATCAGATATACAGATATATGCACGTATTCACAATTCAGATTTACGTAATCGGACTAAAAAATTGGGATTTTGGTATTTATCAAACTACAGGGGGTGCTTTTGACACTTTTTAAAACTTAAAATTAAAAAATGAAAATGAAATTATGAAAATGATTAAAATACTATTTAAATATTATTTAATTAACTAAACTATTTAAAATCTAAATTAAAACCTAATTTAAATTAACTAAAAATGACAAATGATTTAAATTAAACTAAAAATTAACAAAAATATTTTCTAAACCTAAATTAGAACTTGAAGAAAGTATAAAAAATAAAAATAAATATTTTTGTCTTTTTGTGAGTTTTTTATAAATTGAAAACTATTTAACTTAATTAAACTAATTAAATTACTTTTAATTAATATTAATACTAAATTAACTTGAAAATTACAAGAAAATTTATAAAATTACTTAACCATCACAGGAATCCTACAAAATTATAAAAACTCTAAAAATTATGTTTTAAGATTAAACTAATAATTATTTACCTTTTAATTAACTTAATACTAATTTAAACAATTAAAATAAGAAAAATATAAAATGAACAGTAGAATTTGAAAATATATTTTCTAAAAGTCTATTATACTATATTAGAACTAGGAAGAATATAAAAACTAAGTTTAACCTTATAAAAACTAAATATGATATTTATTACTTAATATTAATTAATAATAAAGAAAACTAAAATTAAATCTAATTAACACTAAATGACAAAATAAAAATCTGAAAAAATTATCAAAATTACTTTACTATGTAAGGTAATTAATAAAAATATAAAAACACTAGTTACTTAATTAAAATCTAAAAATGAAAATTAAAGTTAAATTGAATTAAATAGAAACTATCACTTATTTTAAACTTGATTTTTTTTTGGATTTTTCTTTTACAAACTAACTTTACCACTGAAAATAGAAAATGTTTGTAAAACTACTTTGGAAAATAGCTTATAAATAAGCTATAAGCACCCCCTTGGCTTATACAGTTGACTTATGTTAACTGTGTGGTCAAATGAGGTCAACTGGCTTTGGGTGGGGTCCACAATGGTGAAAATGGGTACTAACAAGCTCAACAAACTTAAACAAGCAGAGAGTAGCAAGAAATAAGCGCAAATAAGCTGTTAAGGTCCAAATAAGCACTTGAGACAAATGAAATCAACTCAGATTTGGGGACAAACTTAATGGGGCTAACCAGGTGGGGTCCACTGAGTCTTAGGTCAACCCAAGGGTCAATCCACACTCCCTGGTAGGAGGGGGTTGGGAGAACCTAATTTGGAGGTGTGGGACCCACTGTGGTGGTCACAAAACCTCCTCAAAGTTGATGGTGTGGGTGAGTCTGCTGGTGTGCAGGGCACACCCTTGCCCTGCAGTTGTCTTTGGCTTAAGATGGGTCCCAGGGAAAAATTAGCAAAAATGTGATGAATGTGGAAACTTGGAGATGAGATGGTAAGCTTTAAATAGAAACAAGTTTCAACTCCTAAAACCTTCTACAAAATTCAAAACAATTCTCCCAAGTTTTGGAAAAATCTGAGCATGGAACTTTTGACTTTTATAAAATCTTGATCTTTTGACTTTTTTCAACTTTGATTGCCTCTAACTTACTGATAATGATAGATTAAACTATAAAAACATGGAATTAAGCTATGAGAACAATTAAGGAAGGGGTTTGGGTGAGATTGGAACCCACTGTTCCAACAGTGGTTCAAATGAGAGGGTTTGATCTTGATTTTAACTTTTGAACTATTAATGTACCAATTTTATTGCTTACTAAACCTATTCAGACTTAATGTGATTTGATATAACCAAATACAACACCACTAATGCCCTGGTGAACCCTGAACAAGCATAAGCCAAACACCCCTTATGTTGAACTGTTTGGAGATTTTTAAAGCAAATGATCACTAGGGTTTGTGAACTTGATTTCAAACAACAAATTATGATTATGTACGCTAATTTAAGCACTGGAAAACAGATTCTCACAAACACAACACAGTTATACTACTTATTCTAATTTTAGGCAGTTAATTCTAAATTACTAAGTGGAATTGGATTTAATCAAACAAGCTATTATTATTATGCTAAAATTAACTTAAATAGCAATCTAATAATACAAATGAACACAGAATAATCAGATATGAGCAAGCCATTAGAGACTAACAAGGAACTAAGCTTTTAGTGGAATTTTGAAATGAGAACAAGCTTACAACCAAACCCCTAGCTGAACAAGGGGCTTCTCCACAGAAGCCTATCTTTAGATAGGCTAATCCAGCTCCAAGATTGATCACTAATACCTTCTTCAAACCTGAAAACAAGAATCAAACATGCAAGGTTGACCAAGTTTGACCTTTTTTATATTCTTGAGATTATCTACTAAAACTGGATTTTAATGATTTCTAAAGCTTCAACAAGCTTGTAGGGAACCTAAGTTGTCTATCTCAGTCCATTAGTCTTGCTTTAAGTCACCATTGAGCTATTTGAGAATTTGAAAAATGGAACAAAATGCACAAACTTGAAACAGACTGAAACTTATAATTTTATAGCTTAAAAAGAGTTGAAATACAATGCTTGAACTATTACAATGCTGGAAATTGAAAGGTTTACACTAATTTGAGAGTTAATTTAAATTCGACACAAATAAAAACTACTAAAAACTACACACTGCTTCTTCTTGCATCTTCTTCTATTTATAGCCTCTGATTATGGTTCCTGATTGCATCCTCATCATATCCCACCTCTTTCTGATGAAATTGGTCCACTTACAAGGCTCCACGTGTTTTGGCGCCAAAAGAGACTATTTGCAATTTGCTTCTGATAGCGTGCACTGGGGAAGGGGCATTTATTGTGGGTGGCTTGGGTAGGTGTAGGGGGTGGGGATGTGATGATAACCTCTGCAAGTGGTGGTGGTATTGGCAAAACCAGGGTGGATTTGGTCTGGGTGAGGGAGAAGGAGTTGGGCGGTATTTGGGGTGTTTGACTGGTTTTGACCAGGTCAATGTTTGACCCGGTTAAACTATTAAGGGTGTGTTGGGTTTATGGAGTGGGCTTTTGACTTGGGCCTAAGAAATAAGGGATGGGTGGGCTGGTGGTGGACTTGGACTAGTGGATGGAGTGGTATTATTTATTTTGGATCCGGTTTGGTTTTTGTATTAACACAAGGACCTATTTTGCCATTTAACGAAAGTTTGGGGGTGGGTTTTGGCATCTTTCCAAATTGTTTCTAAGGGTATTTTGTGCCATATTGTGAATAGTAAAAGGTCCTTTGATGATTTTTCAGATTTATTTTCACCAGGGACTGAAACCGTCAAACTTTCAAACTTCAGGGACCATTTGTGTAATTTTCACCAAACTTTCCACCAAGGACCAATCCTGTCATAAAAGGTTAGTGCAAGGACAAAATTTGTTTTTCTCAAAGTTTTTCATATCCCATGGACCATTTTTGACAATTTTCAAAGTTCAGGGACTAAACTTGATATTTTGTGAAACTTTTCACCAAAGGACTAATTATGTAACTTTTTGATTTATAAGGGCCTTTGGTGACTTTTTCAAGTTTTTAGAATGACCAGGGAATAGATTTGACAACTTTTGAAAGTTGGGGAACTGAAACTGCCAATTATGCAAACTTTGTGCGTTTTTTATCTGTTTTTGGTATTTTTGCATTTGAGATATGTAAAATACTTTCCTGGGATATTTTCACTATTTTGATTCATTATTGAGTGTTTTTGGATGTTTTGGCAGTTCAAAAATGGTAAAAATGATGAGTATTTACACACTCATCAGGTCACTTGAGTCCAAGTGGGTTATTGTTTGTGACTTTTGTGTTGTCACGGATATATGACGATTAATATAAACATTTTCTATAACTAAATAACTTATTTAATCGACAGGTCAAACCGAGTTATTTGGCTATATGAAATGAGTATATTAATGGGCATCGTATCCCACGACACCCATAGGTTGTGGTATATGTATTAGGATAATAAATCACTATATATATACCGTGGAATCTGGCCAATTTGACGAGGTATATAAGGAATTTATTAGACAACGATATATACCATATAGTATTTTTGTGCTATGTGCTTTAGGTTGGGTGTAATCTTGGAACGGTATGTTATGTAAATAAATATGGGGATTATCAAATCGACGGATTTGATAAACTTCGATGATTTATTTAAATAATATATTGGGCTAATATTAGACCTATAGATGGTTTATTATTCTTTTGTTGTGGCTTCTTGGTTTGAGTTGTGTCGACCCACCACCCATATGGATACCAAACGCCAAACTCCAAACTATTACGAGAAATGGATTTTCGGAAAATAAAAATGGAATACGTTCGGGTTTGGGAATATTCTATTTTAAAGAAATGAGTTCTGAACGAGTTGACATTGTTAGGTCGTGCCGAGTCCGTAGTTACCGTCTTTCGAGTTACTATACGTCTTACTTCTACCGATTTCTTATTGCTGATTTCTGGACTTGAGGTGAGTCATAGCCCCACTTTTTACTCTTGAACTATGTTTTCAATACTTGGGGTGAGAAACGTGCAAATCATTTTATGTGGACTATTATCGCTTTCATATTCTTTCTAAAACTTGCTATGCGTATGGACTAGGATGTATTGTCAACTTTAGTCACATATTTTCGTGTGTACTATTCAAGGTTGGCTTATTTGGATATTGGTGGATTGTTAGCTTTAGTCACATAGTTTTTGTGTGTACTATTCAAGGTTGGCTTATTTGGATATTGGTGAATTGTCAACTTTAGTCACATAGTTTCGTGTGTACTATTCATGGTTGGCTTATTTAGATACTATAGTGTGCACCTATAGGTTATTAATACTTCGTCGGTTATCCGAGTATTTATGATATTGCGGGGGTTACCCGAATATCTATGTTGGAGCGGAGGGTATCCGCAGGTTTTTAGTGAATCCTTAGTTTAGCTAGCAAGCGTTTTGCGTATATGTCCACTCTATTGAATTATGAATTTAAACCTATGATCTCACCAGCGAAAGCTGACTTTTAGCACGTTTTCTCAGGTAATTAAGTGATGATTTGGATGCATGGATTGGAAGGCTCGGCTAAGGCACCTGGTTTATGGATCTATTTTTCTAAAACTCTGATATTTAATTGTGGACCTACGTTTATTTCTTTTGGGCCTGACTCTGGATGATGTTGGGATAAATGTAAACTTTAAAACCCCGTTTTGGTTGTGTTTTTTTTTTCTTATGTTTACTTTATCTCGTTCTGTTATGTCTTGTGTTGGATACCAATCCCCGTAACACCCCGAAAGCTTGTTGAGTCTTCCGCTGTACCAAATTTTGGGGGTGTTACAGATTGGTATCAGAGCCAAGGTTATAGAGAACTAGGTAAATAAACACCTAAACTATAACCGATTTTATTGAAAACGATCCTCGACCATTGCCCGCCAGCCCGCCAAGCCGAAGCATCATTGTTTATTATTGAGGTATATTGAGATGATTATTAGATTTGGGATTCTTGAGATGATTTGAGGATTTGAGGTATATTGATTTAGTGATATGATGGTGTTTTGAGGAATTATATGCGTTTTGGGGAATTATATGCGTTTTGAGGAATTATGTGGCTTAATTGTTTTACGAATGATTTTAGTAATGCGGTATTTTAAATCTTTCTTGATTATATATGATTGGGAATTATATGATGATTTTTGATATGGTATTTTGAGTTCGCGCTTTAGTTGTTTTGAAACATTTACACCTACCCTACGCCGTTGTCACAGACTATGGCCTCCCATATGCCCGATGTTGTTGAGGATATTCTTACTGCACCGGTATTCCCAGCACAGTTCACTATGGCTCCTGATGATCCTTACCAGGTTGCCATGCATTCAGCTACTGCGTCGCCGACAGCTTCTACTTCAGCACCGCCTGCTGCATCTACGCAGGGACCCTCATCTTCTCTAGGGCTCCCTGGTACATCGAGGCAGCTTACTCTTCATCAGGCTTTGGCTCGTGTGGCTCCACGCTTTGCCCACCGAGCTAGGCACGTATGTCGGTACGCCCTACTTCACCACCTTTACAGATAGATGCTCACTATCTTCTGTCAGAGGCACTACCTACATCATTGCGTCATCGTCCTAGATCACCTACCCCATCTCCACATGGTTCACCTGTTAGGAGACGACGATTGATGACGTACTCTTCCGATGAGGAGGAGGAGGAGTACGAGGGTGAGGATGAGGCTGATGACCCTCAGGAGGCTGAGCAGGGTGATGATGATGACCCTGAGGAGGAGGATGACCCTCAGGAGGAGGAGATGCCTGATGATGATGATTTGTTAGTGCCACCAGCTCAGGTTTAGGAGCCTGATTCACCTATACACCCGATAGAGCCTATTTCACCTGATCATCCATTTCTGTTTGATTCACCACCTGGTAGCCCCGTGGCGTCGGATGCGTCATCCAAGGTTTCTGCTGAGCAGGCAGAGTTAGGTGAGACTGGTAGGTTGTGGGCTCAGATTACTGCACAGGGCGAGAGGATCTCGCAGATGTCTGACCAACTTGAAAGGGTTATTGGAGAGTTTATCGCGGATCTGAGAGTTGATGTGACTGTGGTTGAGGGCAGGACGACTGTGATGGAGATTCATGAGCATATTGGGAGTTTACAGCGAGGTTTTATTACAGCTCGAGAGGCCGACCGCAAGTTATGGCAGAGGAATGCCGAGCTGGAGAAGGAGGTGGCTGACCTCAAGAGAGACAACGACACCCATGGTGTGGAGTTAGGATCACTATGGAGAGAGCTTGAGAGCTTGAGACAGGAGTTGAGAGGCCTCCGCCAGCAGCATGGCTAGATGTTTGAGCTATGTTATCTTGTTGCTTTCTTAACCGAGGAGTGTTCGGTTAGAAAAGCTAGTTATCCTATTTTGATGTATTTTCCGTTGATTATTCATCTCATTTGGAACGATTATTATCTTTTGTGTTTCTTAGTAGTTGGAACGATGTTGGATCTTTATTGTATGGTTGATGGTTATTATTATATGGTATTATGTGGTTTTTGGATGTTATGAAAATTGAGTCCCTATTCGCTTTATTGGTGTCTTGCGGTGTATTGTTGATATTCTGTCCATGACTTGGCTTCGTTGATTTAATTCTTGTTGAGCATATGATAAGTTCTATCGGAGACTCATGAACTTGTATGATGTTTCAGATCAATGGCCCCACGACGAAACCCTGTTAGAGCTACCAGAACTGGTCCTGCAGTGACTACTCCTGGTCGCCGAGGACGCCGTCCTACTCGAAATGTTGAAACCCCTACTCTTGACAACCTGGACACTACTAACCGCAACAACAGGAATCAAAATGTTGATGTTCAGGGAGACAATGATCATGTTCCACTTAACGCACCTACTGTGGATCAAGCAATGATCAATCAACTTGTGGAGCAACGAGTTGCTGAACTACTAGCTGAGTCAAATCATTCCAACAATTCTGCTGGAACATTTCCACCTGTTCGTGCTAATGGATGTAACTACAAGGAGTTTAAAATTTGTGGACCTATTGAGTTTAGTGGAACTGAAGGAGTGGTCTACTTGGTCAGGTGGATAGAGAAGACTGAGTCAGTGTTTAATGTCAGTGGTTGCGCGGAGACTGCGAAGGTAAAGTTTGCTTCTTTTACTTTCAAGGATGAAGCTTTAACTTGGTGGAATAATTACCGAAATTTGGTTGGGAGTGATGTGGCTTATGCTATGACTTGGGAGCAATTTAAGTCTTTGCTGATTCAGACTTATTACCCAAGAAATGAGGTTAAGAAGCTGGAGATTGAGTTTTGGAATCACAAAGTGAAGGGTACTGATATGGCGACTTACAATCGTCGTTACCAGGAGTTGGCCTTGCTTTGTCCAGATATGGTTAGAACTGAGACTCAAAAAATTGAGCGGTATACCGATGGGTTGCCTGTGGCTACAAGGAATGATGTGATTGCTGTTAGACCTGCAAATATCCATGAAGCAATCACAATTGCTCAACAACTAATGGATTCGTTGGAATTGGAAGGAGCTGATAAGGATAAGAATGGAAAGAGAAAGAGAGACCATCACTCTAAGGGTAATGATCACCGAAACAAGCGACAAGCTAAGGCTTATGCTATTGGGAATGGGGATAAAAGGAACCAAAACGGTGATGCACCCAAGTGTGGTCGTTGCCACCAGAATCATTCTGGATGGTGTAGTGTAAGATGTCAGAATTGCTCAAAGAAGGGACACACATCTAAGGATTGTAGGGCTCGACCTCTTGCTATGGTTCAAGCTACTCCTGAAACTATGAGTAAGGCAAATGTTACTTGTTATGGATGTGGAAAGAAGGGACATTATAGGAACGAGTTTAGGGAATCGTGGAACCGAGGAAATCAAGGATCGGGTGGTAATGGGTACCATCATGGAAACCGTGGAGCTGGAGGAAACCGTGGACGACAAGATAATGGGGACCAACGTGTGGAAGCTGGAGCCACTCATGGAAGAGTGTATGCACTTGGGAACGAGAGAGGAGAAGATCCGAACGTTGTTACTGGTACGTTCCTTCTCAATAATCGTGTGGAAAACTAGAAGGGGGGGTTGAATAGTTTTGCGTCTTTTTCGTTTAATAAGAATTTGTTATTCAAAGAATTAATGATAGTTGTAAAAACCTTTGAAGCTAAAGTATAGATACGAACTAATTCACATATATCATATATACAATACTTATTCAAAGTGTTGAATAGAAATTATAATTTCATATATCGCACTTAATTATAAGTTTGTACTAATATAGATATATGTGTTTTAGTAATTGTTTATACTTGTATTTTACTAAAGTATAATTAATGTTTTAAATGGAACCTAGTTTGATCTTTATGTGAAATCAATATATGCACAACATACAATATTAACAATATATGAAAAGCTAGTAAGTAAGTAAGTAAAGAGTGAGAGATGGAAAGATCAAACCGAGAGACAAAGGATTTATAGTGGTTCGGCTACAAGGACACCTTCCTTGCCCTACTCCACTCCCCGAGCACCGAACTCGAGATTTTTCTTCACTAAGTCAATAACCTCCCTTATGGCGGAGAAAACCGTACACACCAAAAGCTTACACCAATTAACGACACAAAGCAAGATGTCGAGTTCTAATCGTAGCTAGAACCAATCTCACACCAAATATCACACCACTTCTTCTTCACACCTTTGCACTACTACAATACTTCTTCACACCATAAATATCTTCACACCTTCAAAGCACTAATGTCTTGACACCTTCAAGTCACTAATGTCTTCACACCTTTAAGCCACTAATGTCTTGACACCTTCAAGCCACTAATGTCTTCACACCTTTAAGCCACTAATGTCTTGACACCTTCAAGCCACTAATGTCTTCACACCTTCAAGCCACTAAAGTCTTCACAACTTCAATCTACTAATGTCTTCTAGTCTTCTTCACTTGGAACCCTCAATATCTTCACAACAAGTTCCTATTGCTACAATCTCCTATCACCAATACTATCTAACCCTTCTTCTTCACTTCAAGTTCCACTTTACACTTACAACAACTCTAGATTCTTTAACTAAATCTAGCTAACTAATACATACACCTTATTCACCAAAGAATGAAAGATTTACAAGAAAATATAAACAAGCAACTTAGATAGCAAGATGATACTAAGTTGTAATACTTCCAATAGAAGTATTCTTCTCTTTACACTTTGAATGTTGAGGCTTGAATCACTTTGAAACAAAGATCAAAGTATGTAAGATCAAAGGATTTTTAGAGAAAGGAAATGGATGTTTAGATCTGAAAGTTTCTGGTGCAAAAAGGTGAGGAAAATGTGCAAAATGATCCAGTATTTAAAGGGCCAGATTTTACTGTTCGGGAGCGTGCCGGTCCCCTTAATTGTAGGCCGGTCCCCTTAATGATTAAGGGGGCCGCCTAGTAAAATTAAGGGGGCCGCCCTCCTGAACGTTTGAAAAGTTTTTCTGGATAAAATATGCCCTTTTTGGTTGGAAATTTGAAATCATATTTTTGTGGTTTAATAAAGCTATACCAAAAATGATTTACAAATATATATAAAATGTTAAAATCATTTTATAAAATGTTATGTCTTAAGACAAGATTTCCTTTGATCTTATAATGCACTAATCACTTTGTTTATTCATACCTTAAGTGATTAAATGGTGAAAGTGAGTATTTACTACTAAATACTTGTTTACGTCATAACCTTTGGTTTGATGAGTTTACGTTTTGTGATTATCAAAACATAGAGATATCGAAAGATATGAATAACGTTTTTAGTCATTTATTTATATCAACAAATCGTTATGCTTCCATACTATTTGATACTGGTGCCGATAGAAGTTTTGTGTCCACTACATTTGCACCCTTACTAGAGAAACCCCCGATGGCCTTAGGAATTGGGTATGATGTAGAGTTAGCTAATGGAAACATAGAAAGGATTAAGACTATCATTCGCGGTTGCACGTTAAATTTCTTGAATCACCCTTTCAACATAGATCTTCTACCCATCATGTTAGGAAGTTTCGATGTAATCATTGGTATGGATTGGTTGTCGAAGTATCGTGCTCACATACTTTGCGATGAGAAGATCGTGCGTGTGCCTTACGGAAAGGAGATTCTAAATATACAAGGAGATCGGAAAGGTTCGAGGAGCCCATCCCGATTAGCGGTCATTTCTTGCACTAAGTTACCGAAGCTAATGGAAAAAGGATGTTGCCTTTTCTTAGCTCAAATCTCTGAGAAAGGAGGGAAGGAGAAGAAGGAAGGTGCATTGGAGATGTGCCTATAGTCCGTGATTTTCCTGATGTATTTCCTGATGATTTGCCAGGAATCCCGCCTACTAGACAAGTAGAGTTTAAGATTGAGTTGATACCTGGTGCTGCACCTGTAGCACGAGCGCCTTATCGACTTGCACCCACCGAACTGGAAGAGTTGTCGAAACAATTGGCGGAGCTAGCCGAAAAAGGATTTATAAGACCAAGTTCTTCGCCTTGGGGAGCCCCGGTCTTATTCGTGAAGAAGAAGGATGGATCGTTTCGTATGTGTATTGATTACCGAGAGCTGAACAAGTTAACGGTGAAGAATAGATACCCATTACCGAGGATCGACGACTTGTTCGATCAGCATCAGGGATCGAGTGTGTATTCGAAGATCGATTTGAGATCGGGATATCATCAACTTCGAGTTCGCGAGGAAGATATTCCAAAAATGGCTTTCAGAACCCGTTACGGGCATTACGAGTTTCAGGTGATGCCGTTTGGGTTGACTAACGCACCGGCGGTATTCATGGACCTCATGAATCGGGTGTGTAAGCCTTATTTAGATAAGTTTGTGATCGTATTCATTGACGATATTTTAATCTACTCAAAGAGTGAGAAGGAGCATGAGGAGCATCTAAGACTTATTTTAGAATTGCTCAGGAGGGAGAAACTGTATGCCAAGTTCTCCAAATGTGAATTTTGGATTCCGACGGTACAATTTTTGGGTCATGTGATTGATAGACAAGGAGTTCATGTAGATCCTGCTAAAATTGAAGCGATTAAAGATTGGGCTGCACCAACAACCCCAACAGAAGTTCGCCAATTTTTGGGTTTAGCCGGTTATTACCGAAGATTCATCGAGGGATTTTCGAAGATAGCTAAACCGTTGACCAAATTAACCCAAAAGAGTGTTAAATACGAATGGGGAGATAAGGAAGAGGAAGCATTTCAATTACTTAAGGAGATGTGGTGTAGTGCTCCTATCTTGGCGTTACCTGAAGGTAACGAGGATTTCGTCGTCTATTGTGACGCTTCTCATAAAGGTTTGGGAGCTGTGTTAATGCAACGAGAGAAAGTGATAGCTTATGCTTCCCGACAGCTCAAGAAGCACGAAAAGAACTACACCACCCATGATTTGGAGTTAGGTGCTGTGGTTTTTGCCTTAAGGATATGGAGACATTACTTGTACGGAACCAAGTGTGTTGTGTTTACTGACCACAAAAGTCTACAACACATCTTGAATCAAAAAGAGCTCAACATGAGACAACGACATTGGATTGAGTTGCTAAGCGATTATGATTGCGAAATTCGCTACCATCCTGGTAAAGCAAACGTTGTTGCTGATGCTCTTAGTCGAAAGGAGAGAATACCACCGTTACGAGTTAGGTCATTGGGAATGACTATCGTATCGCCGTTACCGTCTCAAATACTTGAAGCTCAAACGGAAGCGTTGAAAGCAGAAAACCGACCTGCTGAGAACATATTTGGGATGGCTGAGAATGAGAAAGGATTTGTTAAGCGTTCTGATGGAGTATTAAGTTTTGGAGATCGGATTTGGGTACCATTATATGGAGGAATTCGAGAGTTGATTATGCATGAGTCGCATAAGTCAAGGTACTCTATTCATCCTGGGTCTGACAAGATGTACCAGGATTTGAAAAAGCTATATTGGTGGCCAAACATGAAGGCAGATATAGTGTTGTATGTTAGTAAATGCTTGACATGTTCTAAGGTTAAAGCCGAACATCAAAGACCGTCAGGATTATTAACGCAACCAGAACTCCCAGTTTGGAAATGGGAACGGATTACAATGGACTTTATTACCAAATTACCAAAGACAGCTAGCGGTTGTGACGCTATCTGGGTAATTGTGGATCGGTTGACTAAGTCTGCTCATTTCCTGGCAATTAGTGAAGATGATAGCGTGGACAAACTTGCGAAGTTGTATGTGAAGGAAATTATTTCTCGTCATGGAGTTCCGATATCGATTATTTCTGATCGCGATAGCCGCTTTACGTCAGCTTTGTGGTGATCACTCCAGACCGCTTTGGGGACGAGACTTGATATGAGTACTGCATATCATCCCCAGACCGATGGACAAAGCGAGAGGACTATTCAGACTTTGGAGGATATGCTTCGTGCATGTATAATAGACTTTGGTAAAGGCTGGGAGAAGTATCTACCCCTTGCGGAATTCTCCTATAATAATAGCTACCACACAAGTCTTAAAACTGCACCATTTGAAGCTTTATATGGTCGTAAATGTCGTTCGCCTATTGGTTGGGCTGAAGTTGGAGATAGCCAACTCACAGGCCCCGAAATTATCTTGGAGACTACTGAGAAAGTAACTCAGATTCGTGATCGGTTGCAAGCAGCTAGAGATAGACAGAAAAGTTACGCTGATTAGAGACGTAAACCCCTAGAGTTCCAGGTTGGAGACAAACTGATGCTGAAAGTCTCGCCTTGGAAAGGTGTGATACGTTTCGGGAAACGTGGAAAACTCAACCCCCGCTACATTGGACCATTTCTTATTTTGGAAAGAATTGGGCCCGTGGCTTATCGGTTGGAATTACCACATGAACTGAGTAAAGTTCACGATGTGTTTCATGTTAGTAATTTGAAGAAGTGTCTTTCTGATGAGACGCTGGTTATTCCGATGAAGGATATCCGTATTGATGAGAAATTGAATTTTGTGGAAGACCCGATTGAGATTTTGGATCGTGAGGTTAAACGACTCAAGTGAAGTCGCATTCCGCTCGTCAAGGTTCGTTGGAATTCCCGACACGGACCGGAATTTACGTGGGAACGTGAGGACGAGTTCCGAAAGAGATATCCGAAGCTTTTTCACTTCGTAGATGGATTGTTCCGAGAGAAACCCGGGACGGGTTTCTTCTGAGACTGGGAGGATGTGACAACCGGCAAATTAGGGAGCCATTTTTGAAAACCCGCATTACGTTAAAGTTCGTTTATAAATTTTTATTTGGAATTTTATTTGTAACGAGCTTTTAAGACCTATTTTATGGTTGATTATATTTAAAATCGTTATGGGATTTGAGATTTATTTAATGATTTGATATGGAAATATACGTGGTGATTTATTTTGAAATTCTCATTTGGTACTACGTTGACTCCGGCACTAGGATAACCTAGCAGAAATTTTATGTCTTGATTTTTACGAGTTCGACAATATTTACTTACTTACGGAACGTTTCGCGAGATATTAAACGTTTTGAAATGAGTTTCGGGTTTTGAACCGTGTATTTTACACTCACTCATATTACCTATAATACTATTATTATTATTATTATTATTATTATTATTATTATTATTATTATTATTATTATTATTATTATTATTATTATAATATTATTATCATTATTATTATTATTATTATTAAAAAAATATATATATATTTTTTAGAATAAAGATACAAAAATCGTCCTTGTGTTACTTCACCACACAACACAAACACAAATCACCACTCACCCTCACCAACTCTCTCTCTCTCCCCTCTCTCTAAACCCTAGCCGCCGCACCCTAATTTCGGCCACCACCATCACACCGCCACCCTCATCACAAAACCAACACCACCATATTACTCCTCATCTCATCCTCTTTCTTTTGACATATAATACGCGCCCTAAAACATCCATTAACATCACGAAATCTTTAAAGATCCGGTCGAGTTTTTTTTGTTTTCACTAGATCCGAAAGCTTGGAGGTTCAAGAAGGTGAGTAAGCCCGTTTTGGCACTTTAGGTGCCTCGACATGGTGATAAATCCGTGGGAACATGGAAGGTTTTTATGGGAACCGAATTATTATGTTGGGAAATAATGATTTTGATATAAAAAAATGAGTTTGGTATCCGGGTCTTGGTGAAATCTTGTTGGGTCGAGTGAACCGTGAGTCTTGGACTCACGGCTTGTTGTGGGTATGAGCCTATGGCTCGTTGTTCTTGATATTTGACCTTGGATTTCATGTTCGGTTGCTTTGGTGATTGACTCGACTCGATTGAGTCATGTTGTTGGGCGAGTTGTTGTTGTTGATGCCGTGACCCAAGAGGGTCGTTTGGGCAGTTTTGTAGGCTCATTCGAGCTTATTTTTGGAGACCTCTTGGTCTTAGTTGTCGAGTCTTAGTGACTCGTGTGGTATGCCGAGACCCAAGTGGGTCATAAGGCTCGGGTTTGGCTTGGTAAACCAACCCGGAATTAGTCCTTTTGATACTTTTATTTTCCTTGTTATGTTTTATGTTGACTTGATATTGTTGTGGCATTTTTGGATTCGGCCGAATGCTTTTGATGAGTCGAGACCCTTCGTGGTCTCGACAATGGATTTATTGTGATATTGAGGAGTTGTTGACGAATGGTAAAGTCGGGACCGATTGTGAGACGGTCACTTAGTTTGACGGAGATAGGTTAGTCGGGTGACGTAGTCGGACCCTATTGTTGTAGCACGTGTATTGGGATTGATTTGGACGGAGTTGGATTGCTTATTTATGACTTGCTTATGTTATCTTTGGACTTGAACAATGAGCCGAGAGTGATGACTCGGACATGTGACCATTTCGTATGACTCGATAATTATTTACAATTTAAAACGCGAATAATAAAACTCGTAATAATATTATTAGTAATATAAACGTTTATATAAATATATAGACGTGAATAACGTATATATAAATATATAAATGCGTATATTAATAATAACAAAAATCACGAGTAGTATTATAACAATAACGCGACTAAATATATTATGCTACGAGAGTAGAGTAATATTATTGGAAGCGTTATTTTGAATAAATATTATAAATAACGAGGAATTCTCGACGTTAACTAAATATTAAATGAAATAATATCTTTTATATATAACGAAGAAAACTATCGAGTTATACGGAGTCGTGGTCACTTGAGTCCAAGTGGGTTATTGTTTGTGACTTTTGTGTTGTCACGGATATATGACGATTAATATAAACATTTTCTATAACTAAATAACTTATTTAATCGACAGGTCAAACCGAGTTATTTGGCTTTATGAAATGAGTATATTAATGAGCATCGTATCCCACGACGCCCATAGGTTGTGGTATATGTATTAGGATAATAAATCACTATATATATACCGTGGAATCTGGCCAATTTGACGAGGTATATAAGGAATTTATTAGACTACGATATATACCATATAGTATTTTTGTGCTATGTGCTTTAGGTTGGGTGTAATCTTGGAACGGTATGTTACGTAAATAAATATGGGGATTATCAAATCGACGGATTTGATAAACTTCGATGATTTATTTAAATAATATATTAGGCTAATATTAGACCTATAGATGGTTTATTATTCTTTTGTTGTGGCTTCTTGGTTTGAGTTGTGTCGACCCACCACCCATATGGATACCAAACGCCAAACTCCAAACTATTACGAGAAATGGATTTTCGGAAAATAAAAATGGAATACGTTCGGGTTTGGGAATATTCGATTTTGAAGAAATGATTTCTGAACGAGTTGACATTGTTAGGTCGTGCCGAGTCCGTAGTTACCGTCTTTCGAGTTACTATACGTCTTACTTCTACCGATTTCTTATTGTTGATTTCTGGACTTGAGGTGAGTCATAGCCCACTTTTTACTCTTGAACTATGTTTTCAATACTTGGGGTGAGAAACGTGCAAATCATTTTATGTGGACTATTATCGCTTTCATATTCTTTCTAAAACTTGCTATGCGTATGGACTAGGATGTATTGTCAACTTTAGTCACATATTTTCGTGTGTACTATTCAAGGTTGGCTTATTTGGATATTGGTGGATTGTCAGCTTTAGTCACATAGTTTTTGTGTGTACTATTCAAGGTTGGCTTATTTGGATATTGGTGAATTGTCAACTTTAGTTACATAGTTTCGTGTGTACTATTCAAGGTTGGCTTATTTAGATACTATAGTGTGCACCTATAGGTTATTAATACTTCGGAGGTTATCCGAGTATTTATGATATTGCGGGGGTTACCCGAATATCTATGTTGGAGTGGAGGGTATCCGCAGGTTTTTAGTGAATCCTTAGTCTAGCTAGCAAGCGTTTTGCGTATATGTCCACTCTATTGAATTATGAATTTAAACCTATGATCTCACCAGCGAAAGCTGACTTTTAGCACGTTTTCTCAGGTAATTAAGTGATGATTTGGATGCATGGATTGGAAGGCTCGGCTAAGGCACCTGGTTTATGGATCCATTTTTCTAAAACTCTGATATTTAATTGTGGACATACGTTTATTTTTTTTGGGCCTGACTCTGGATGATGTTGGGATAAATGTAAACTTTAAAACCCCGTTTTGGTTGTGTTTTTTTTTTTCTTATGTTTACTTTATCTCGTTCTGTTATGTCTTGTGTTGGATACCAATCCCCATAACACCCCGAAAGCTTGTTGAGTCTTCCGCTGTACCAAATTTTGGGGGTGTTACATTACCCACCCATGTTGTCTCATCCATCACATTGGCAACACCACGATATTCAGCATTTGCATTGGGGGATAAGGTAACATGTCGTTTAGCGTACCAAGCCAATAAATTGTTCCCAACTGTAGAACGTCGCGTGGTATAAGCAATGAGCTGAGCTGTAGAAGAAACATGTAGCCATGATCAATAGTACCCATAACATATCAAAGAGTGCGCTTCAAGACAGAAAAGTGTGGCTCACGAGGATCATGCATGTAAAGACAAACTTGTTGTAATGCGTATTAGATTTGGTAATTCCATGTAATTAATAATTGTCATTAATGGTGTGTTTGGGAGTGCGTTTTCTTGCTAATTATTTGCTTATCACGTTTACCCCAAACACAAATAATCACATTTTAGTGTTTGGAAAATAATCGTTAGAAACTTATTATCTGTTCGGTGTTTGGTTTGACACCAAACAAACTGAAAAATAAACTAGACCAAAACAGAATCGAAGTATTTAATTGGTGTTTGGCTTGGTTTAGGTTTGACAAAAATACAACCAAACCGAACCGAAGAAACCGAATATCTCTATCTACATAAAAATAAAAGTATGAATATACGTAGTTTCTTTCTTATCATCTTAAATTATCATCCTGATATTCAACTAGGTTTAGATGCTTAAATATAGAATATTCAAGCTAATAAGAAATATGAGGACTTGTATTGAAGAAAATTTATATTGTTTTGCTTTCATTTACTTTATTTAAGTTGCAAAACACTGAAACCTCTTGGCTTCTCAACCTCCTGTTTTGTTGATTTTGGTTTGTTAGTTTTATCTGAACTGTTAGGTTCTTATTTATGATTTTTAGATTATATATTTATGTTTAATCAAATTTGGTTTTAACCGAAAATAAACCAAATTGTAATTTGGTGCATGATTTGCTATTCAACTAGGTTTGGATGCTTGAATATGGAATATTCAAGCTAAAAAAGAATTCTAAAGACTTGTATTGAAGAAAACTTTATCTTGTTTCGCTTTCATTTACTTCCTTTAAGTTGTGAAACCTCTTGGCTACTTATACTCTTGTTTTGTTTATTTACTTGAGCACTTTGTGAAACCTTTTGGGTTGTTAATTTTATCTGAACTTTTAGGTTCTTATTTATGATTTCTAGATTATATATTTATGTTTACTTGAATTTGGTTTTTAGGTTTTAACCGAAATCAAACCGAATTCTAATTTGGTGTAAGGTTTGGTTTTATCCATTCTATAATTGGTTTGGTTTGGTTTTGGTTTTGGCTTTGACTTTAAAACTTTTCAAAAACCTATAAACCTGAACCATACAACCCACAAACCCGAAAACAGAACGAATGAACACCCTTAGGTGGTTGCATGCTATTGCAAAACATGGTTATGGTTTCTTGTTGCCCAATTTCCCTTTATCATCTTCGAATTGTATGGATATATACTGTGATATTTTGTGTTGCAAGAACAATATGAAGGAGGCGAACATATATAAATATATATCTAAAATAGCTTTTATGCTATAAGTATATATTGTGAATTTCTCTTGTATCAAATAAATGACTACTTGAATCGGGATTTTGAGCATAAAGATAAGGCTCCAAGCCCAATCGGTAGTAAAAAGGGTTTAAAAGACGATACAAAGAAATAACTTTTTAAAGTTTTAGATTAACAACTGATGTATTAATTTTAAAATCAAGGTTGGTTAGTAATTCTTTTGTCGTATTATTTTGTTTGTCAGTCGTAATGGAAGTATATGTTGTTACAAGTCACAAAAATAGGTAAATTACAACATAGCACTTTTTAGTAATTTTCCATGTTAAATCATAAATAATCTTATTTGCCAAATACTTGAAAAACTGATTATCTGATTATTTTGTTATCATACATCGTAATCAAATCCAAAACAGTAAGTTTCAAAATCACTTTTTGTAACGATTATAAGTTTTCAAAACGCATAATTTATTTCTAATAAGCAATTCCAAACACCCGCTAAACAATTATAAATAGTGCACATGTCTTGCAAAGTAAGATAACAAATATAAGGCAAAAGTTAATAAGCAATAATGGGTCACAGGGTAGCATAATCGACCGACTAATAGACAGATGAACATTTTGTATCTATGAACACTCTTCAAAACTACAAATCTTTGTTCGTTATAGTTACGTTGTAACTAAAATTAAAAAGCTTTATTCATCAAAAGTAAAATGTTTTGTTCATCATTATTTTAGTCATTGTTTATCTCTTTAAAAACGTTATTCAATAAGGATTTTGATTGAAATTTTCTATCAAAATATTGATCTTTACATGAATTACTAAAACATTATTTTGTGTCATTAACATATTTAGGGTCTAGAACCAAAAACCTTTCATTGGGACATATCGTCGAGACTTTTCATCAAACACGTAGAAACGTTTTCATAAACGCTTTATTTGTTACAACTTTCTGAAAGAAAAACTTGAGAGAATAACAAAAATTGAAGAATTGTAGATGAGTTTATGTTTATGAGTCTCAATTTCAATGAACAATTGAGACAAAGTGAATGGCTCTACCCTGAAATTGAAATATTAGATCCCGAATTAAAACAGTTAGATCTTGACTTGATGTAACTAAAACTCGACTTGAAGTAATTACATGTCAAATTAAAATATTAGGTCATGACCAAAGAAATAAAAAATAAGGATATTAGATCGTGATTGCTTTTGGAAGAGTTGGAAGAGGGAGGGAAGAATGAAAGAAGACAGAGGAAAAATGGAGGGTACGTGTCACTCCCAGAAGACTTTTTAGATATTTTAATATTTTTTCTATCTTTATTTGTGTGCTTGTTCTCGTTATACGTGTTTTTGATCGAGCTTGAACCGAATTCAAATTTTAGTTGGTAAAAAATACATTATTCTTAATAAACCAAACTTTTCGAGGCGAATTCAAACCTTTCTCGAGCCGAGCTTGAGCTTCCTTCATGAAGGCTCGCTTAGCTCGAGCCAAACATAATATTGTTGAGTTGAGTCGAGTCCTGTCATTTAACCACCCGTATAATTCAGGTCATCATTTAATTAAATACTTTTACTTATTATTATTTTAATTTTAAGTAAACTCACTTTTACGTGCACCAATTAAGTTCATTCGCTTATGCTTAACTCGTAGCAAACACTAGACTATGTTTAGACTAAGTGTTTTATACATTTTATTTTCCTTTTATACATATTTTATATATCATTATTATTCTACGTAAACTTTGTACTTTTTACGTTTTACGCGTATTTAACCTACGTTTTTAGATTTTAACGTCTATGCATTCCATTAAACTTATCACTCCTTTTACATTTTACGCATATTTAACCTGAGTTTTTAGATTTGTACATTACTCAATTTTGAATTTCGCGTTTTAAAAGCTTTACGTTTATAATTATCGGGATCAAATTATACCCTCTAAACAACTCATAACTCATTTTCTCTTGTTTATCTTTATTTAACGCCACATACACCACTCTTTTTCCTCTTGTGTCATACTTATCTTTAGATATTTATCTAATAACTTACTAGCTAAGTTTACTTAACTAGTTACAATTTTCTTCTCATTTTTATTACAACAAACACTTCATTACTTCCATAGTTCCATTTAACAACTTGCATTTTTATTTCCCCTTTTTTTTTTTCCAACGAGCCAAAACAATACCAAAAGATCATTTCCATCTTTGATTTACTATTTTTTTTTACAAGATTTAAGGTTTTATAGTACATAATTTTTATCTTAAAACAAACACTAAAATTTCATCATTATCTAGAGTTCTTCTTGGAGTATTAACAAAGGTTTGATCAAAGAGGTTTAGGGGCTGAATTAAAGGTGTTTACAAGGTTAAAAGGGTTTATTAAGGTTGGGCTAAAAGATTGAAGACAAGGGTTAAAGGTGGATTGGTGATTAGAAGGAAATAAAAGTTGATTTGTTGTTGTTCTTGTAATTTTTCTTCATTTATTTCACTGTAAAATCTTGATTTACCCATATATACATACTATTCGACATACATATATACATACACTAGATTATTATATCACCATGTTTGTGATTATTTTTGTTAAATCTTTACTTACTAAAGTTGTTTACGGTTAAGCTTGCGGTATAATTTGTAAGTAGTATGTTTATATACTTGTTATTAGAAGTTATTGAAACAAATTAATGGAATAGAAAAACTAGAAAAGTTGGATTTGGTTTGTTGATGAGAAAACTTGTAAAATCGTTGGAAGGGTTTAGGATTAATGTGTTGTTGCGGTTAGCGGTTGAAAAACTATAGTTTAAACGACGAAATCTATACTTTATATGCCGCTGTCCCAAAATAAACAATACAACAAATGAGACTGACAGTTTTCGATATTAGGATAAAGTGATAGAAAATAGACTTTATAACGAAAATATGGTCGCTTGAAGAAAAAAAAAAAAAAAAAAGAACTTATAACGAGAAAGATACATTATTTTAGTTATTTTGATGTTCTGGCAAAAACTATATTTTCTTATAAAAAGAAAACTGCACATTATATGTAAGTGTATATACTTTAGATTGGAGATAAAATTGGACTAATAGAAGTATTGGTTAAAGATGTCGGTAAATATATATTTAGACGTTTTTTTTTGGGAAAATATGAAAATTGGTAAAGTACGAATTTACGGAAAGTTCATGCCGAATTTTCGTTAGATACTTAATAGTTAGACTATTTATTTATCTAAAACGACAATATAAAAACTAAACCGCCGAACTAGACTTTATAAATGTAAAAATGAATATTTCTTATTAACACGTCGAATGGACGAGACTAGACTTTTATGAACAATAAAAGGGTTATTGTTTTGAAAACCGGACAAATGGATGAAAAACGAGAAAAAGACAAAATATTCTATCAAACTATAAAGGAGTATAAGTTTAAACGTTTGATATAAAAACGAGACTATTTTTACTACGAGATCGCTTAAAGTAGTAAACACAGGACACTTGTCAAGTGTCGAAACTTATATATTTACGTAATTTGACGTAAAAAGTATTTTACTTATAGAACTAAAGCACAAACTTGTCATGGTGATACAAAGTCTAGGAAACACTTTCACACATATTGCATTTGTTAGGTCACCATTAGGTAAACACAAGTATGATTATGTAAGAAATGAGATGAGAATGAGAGTGAGATGATTATGAGAAATTTGAGAAAATGAAATGCAAGAGTTTCCTTAATGTTTTCAAATAACCAACCAAGTATTACATAGACCTAAGACTTCTATTTATAGGGAAGGAGCTAGGGCAACACTCCCTCTCCTTCCTTACATGAATTCGTATGGGCTTAAAGCCCATGGACCATTATACTTAAGCCTAGTAAACTTGTAACATTACATTAGTGTAAGTAATAAATAACTAAAGCAACCTATTATTACAAATGACCGAGACTTGACAAAAATAATAAAAAACTTAGGTTCCAACAATCTCCCCCTAAGGGTCGGTCATCATGGTTGCTTGACGTCTTTGTCTTAATCTTTGACTTTCATAGCTTTAGACGTCTTCAGAAATGATTAGAATAATGATGGATATACTTTGCTCTTTGTCTTTGTTCTTTGATGATGTTGTAGTGATTGTGTTACGAGGTAATCTGCCATTCGTCACTCCTGCGTCTGTGGTGGTTGTCCGCCATTCCAACATGCTCATACATCTTTTGAATTCTGACTTATACATGCACGTAGTCCCTTTCTTTCACTTAAGATCTTTGGTCTTTATACTTTGTAGATTCTTCTTATTTTGGCGTAGAATCTTACTTTGAACTTTGTGTTGCTTTGATCTTTGAGGGAGCTTTTGATGATTGCAAGATGCATGTATGAGCATGTGGAATCCGTCATCATGGAAGTGAGGTACCTGCGAGTAGACAGTTAGCAATAAATCACCGGTACTTACGGATAAGGAATTAGAGCTCATCAACAGCATATTGTGAAGACTCCTTCTAATCCTTATCCAGGCCGTTCCCATATCAGATACTCCCGAAGGAGCTTACGAGACCTACTAGGTAGCTCAATGACTGGGTGAGTCGCTGGGGATCACTCCACGACTGTAGACCGTAATGGAACCACCGCAAACACTAAGCGTAACCCTTGTGGGGTTACCGAAGTGACCTGCTGTCAGGGCTGTTTGATGTTGACCCTGGCAGGATTTCCGTTCAATCATTGAGAAATACTTACGTAATCCTCTCATAAACGTTCTCGGCAGATTGCTAAGATCTGCGAAGGACTCGATAGTTTACAACTGATGCCCATTGATGTAGAACACCAGTTGCAGAAATACTAAGTGTTCCTAAGAGATCTTTGATGTATCTCATGGCTCTAGACTCTATAAGTGCACACCTAGGTTTCCTATGCGGAGACTGGGGAGGTGTCTCCTGCTTCAATATCAACCGTCTCTAAGAGATAGGTCGATAGGTTATGTGGGTTCCCCGTGAGAATGAAACAAATCCTTTTAAGAGAACTTGAGTGGTTAAGAAGGTTTAGTGCATTGCGTCACTGGGTCCATGACGACTTTGTCTTCAATACCGGTGTTGTCTTTTGCAACAACCAGTAGCATACGTATTGAACCCGGTGTCTGCCCTAAGGTTGAACATATGGGGGGCTATTTCTTTTCACCCTTTACTTTACTTTTCTTTTTAATTCTTCAACTCCTTCTTTCCCTTTCATTCTTTTCTCCTTTTTTCGTATCATACCTAAGGACTTCTAATTCAAACTATGGGAGATGTCCTTGGGTAGATCCCTCCGGCTCTGGCGGATCATAGGACGGATATTCCTATCTTAATCACCTTATAACTCCGACAGTAGCCAAGAAACCTTTGATTGAAAATCTCTCAGAGTGTTTGTGATAATCAAATATTTTGGTTAACACTTTGAGAGTTTTGTGTACACTTTTGAAGGGCTCCCCCTGCACATGTGCTCATAAGTGTTTAATAAATTTACACATGCGGGAGGAGCAAGCACTTTTGAATTGATCCACTTTCCGTGAACAAGACCGATTCGAGACACGCTTACATCACTAGTTAAACTAGCTTGAAGTTATTACCCGGCCTGATCAAGTTCACAAAAAGTTTCTCAAGACGGTACATTTCTACTCAGACATATCCTTTTCGAGACACGCTTACGTGGTTAGTTAAAGAGATACATTGTCAGCTTTTAGGTGACAACTAGCTCTAGTAACTAACTTGAAGTTATTACCCGTCGAGGATAAGTCCTTTCGATATTACAGACTTTTATTATCTCGTCAATTCCTGGGTTAATACTGAGTCTAGCTCGCACATGATACAACTTAAAGCTTTGACTTCGTATGTTTTAATCACTTTTTCATTTTCTCCCCCTCAAAAATAGCATACAAAATGGTGTTTTTGACAAATTTTAAGATTAAAATATGCCTTTTGAGTCTTACGGGGAGATTCACCAAGAACTTTTTGATTTTGAGCAAAGTATTTTGTTTTGACAAGTGCTCCCCCTCAACAAGTGATTAGGTCTTATTGAGGTGAAATACTTGTCCTTTTGAGCAGAATTATGAAAAATCATAAATGTTTGATTAATTCTACTCAAAAGTAAGAAGCTTTCGCTCCTTAGATTAGGATTGAGGCACTGAAGCGTACCTCAGGGTCCTTTCTTTACAAGATCGGGTTGTGCACTGTAATGCGTACACAAGCCATAATGGAAAAATGATTCAATCAATGAAACAATTGATAATGAAAAAATATGACCAAATGTACCAAGTTATTCTTCGTCCGGAAGTGGAGCATCGAAGTTAGTGAACTTAGGTTCTGGTCTTTCGAAGTTTCTGACAGGAAACGATGGTCTGGCACCGATGTAGCTTTCCAGTCGTCTGATCTGTTCCCGTCGAAATAACCTTTCCTCAATCTTTAAGACAAAGTTACGAACTTGTCTTCTTATGCAGGATTTCCATCTAGGTTGTTCCCCCTTAGCTATCTTACGTCTATCATCATTCAACCTTTTGACAAGCCCATCACGAACAAACTTGAGTGTAACATCACAGAATTTATGTACCTCATCGAACCTCATGAAGCTTTGTAGCTTTTTGCTGTTGATGTAGGTGAAACCAAACGGTTCTTGGATGAGAGTAAACTGTGGTGTTTCATAGAGACCATCAAAGTAGAATTGTGGCTTTGTCAAATTGATCTTTTGTTGGTAACTTTCCACTCCAAGCTGAAGATCTTCCACTCTTTCTTGAACAATCAGTCGTCAGATGTAAAGAAGTAGCGATGCCATGAAGTTGTACTGAACGTCTCTATCGAATCCGCGCATTCTACTCTGAACCTTTTCAAGATACATATCTTCTATGTCATTGAGATAAAGGTTGGGAAAGTCTGCTTCGGAGAACTTGTACTTCTTTTTATCTTGTCGTTTAACAACAATTTCACGCATGAATAAGTAGTTAAACCGTTTCGACTGTTGAATCTCCAAGATAGCGATGATCTTTGATTTCTGCTTCACATTTTCCAATGATGTCTCTCCTAATCTGCTTGTATAACCGAGACGACGACGATCAGGCCAATGTTGAATTCCGTGTAGAGCATCTCTGTCGTAAGCTACGATGGAGTTGCTGAAAATACGGGTGGTTTCTTCAATGGCTGGAATTTCGTATCTAGCGGCTGGTACTGAGATTGTGAGTGAGGAAGCATATTTCTTCTTGGATATCTCTTGAGTGAGCTGGATGTTACGAAGATCTTTGTTGAAGAAGAAGCTGTAAGGTATCTTGGGTTTGTCTGGAAATCCTTTCAATGGTAATGGTTTGGTCCAGTCGGTGAAGTAAGGTTTTTCATGATTCTTGGAACTTAGATCGATATTCACTTCAGGATTTAACCAGTCAAAGTCGGCAGACATTGCACTAGCTATATTCTGCATGTGATATTCGTATTCGACTTTGTTTCCAGATCTTTTCTTGAGGAATTCTTGTGCATCCCTATTGATTCTTCTAAGCTCCGCCTTTGTGAGTTTGTTGATGTGAAGATCCTTCATAATGACCTGGGTGAACTGTAGAGTGTTACCAGGAAGGGGTTCTTCTTCTTCTAGAGGAGGTTGAGCTTGGACCATTTCTGTCAGCCAATCATTCTGAGGATTGTCATCATTGTCGAGCCATGAATGACGTGTTTTCTTCTTGGATTTCTTAGACTTGGATGTAGCATCTTTGTCTTTGGCTTTGGACGGTGATGATGGACCAGCATGAGAATCATGAGTAGGTGGAGCACGGTAATCGGTGTCATGTTGATCTTGGAAGTCATCAGTTTGTTCCATGAAAATTTCTTCATCTTCGGTTTGACCTTTACCAGTAGCTGAGGGTTGTTGTTGAGTTCCAGGAGGAGTGGAGTCCTTTTGTGGTTGTAGAGAGGATGAGGGACCTGTTCCAGACTTAGGTTTCTTGCCTTTGGAGTTTGGGTCAGGATCGTCATCTTTTCTTGTCCGTTTTCGGGTTCCAGCAGCATCTTTGCATGACTCTTTTGACATATAAGCTACCATAGCATCATACAGGACTTTTACTTCAGCTGTCTGTGTGGTTTTGGTGGCAATGTTGTCGAAGAGTTTGACAAGCATATCATTGAAGGACAATTCTTGGACGGTTGGAGCCACAGTAGAAGATTTTGCGGTGTGAAGCGTGAATGGTGTAGTAGACAACATTTTCTTCGTAACACTTCTAATTCTGTGATCCAAGTTGTCATTGATTGGTTTGAGAAGGTTTTCTACCTCAGGAGTGATCATCTCAACCAGATTTTCAGTGAGAAAATCATGTGTTGCAGTTCTGATAAAACCTTCGTAATCAGATTTCAAGAACTTGTCGATCAGCTGCGTTGACTCCTGGAATTCCTTAACTTGTTTGGTAAGATTGGTAACCATGTTGGTGAGTTTGTTCACTTGCTCCTGAAGATCAACTGGTTGTTTTGGTTCATTGATCGAATGCTGTTTAGATGCGGTTTCAGAAGGTGTGGGAGATGAGTGCTCGGGTGATGATTCGGACGATGACTCGTTGTGAGAGTCCGAAGAAGAAGCAGGAGGAGTCGGATCCTTTGGTGGAGAGTCTTGAGGAGGTGGAGGTTGTGCTGAGGAAGTCTGCTGAGAAGATGACTTAAGAAATATGTTGGTGTCGAACGCATTCTTCTCTGCGTTTTCCTTTCTGCGACGTTCCTCTGCTTCCTCTGCTTCTCGTGCAAGAAACTCTGGAGTAATAAGATATTCATGTTCCTGATCCGTAGCTAAGTTCTCTTGACCGCCAACATTCTCCTCTAAAGTAGCAGTCTCAGTCATGTGGACATCTTCAGTCTTGTCTGTATCCTTAACGTTGTCATCAGGTTGTGGAGCTGATTCTGACGTTGTTGGAGGAACCATGCTGCTTGTAGCCCCTACATGTTCTGACTGATCGATAGGTGGTGGTGTTGGAGGGTGTGATAGAAGTCGGCTTTCAAGACTTGCTTTCCTCTGTTCTTTCCTAAGCCGCTTTTCTTCAGCTCTAGTGTCGACAACTATACTCTTCAGTTTGCGTTTATCGACTAATGGTTCAACGATTGGTTCGTCTTTATCATCATTCGGCTCATTGATAGTGACTCCTTTTCTTTTCCTTGTCTCTTCTTCATAAGTTACAAGACTTTGTTGAACGGCAATCTCTGTTGCAGGAAATGCTTCATCAGGTGCTCGGTATCTCAGTTCATAGTCTGGTTCTTCTTCTTCAGATTCTGTATCGAACTCAGACTCGGTGTCAGAAGGTGGAGGAGTAGGTTCATCCCGAATAAAGTACTCAGGAGTTGCCTTCTTCTTTGGCTTGGTAGCAGGTTTAGGTTTGGATGTAGGTATAGGTTTGGTGGAAGTCTTGGGTTTAGACTTAGGAGCATCCTTAGATCTAGTATGTGGCGAGGCAGTGGTGCTTGTAGTACTCCCAGACTTTACACCTCCTTTGCTACGAGTCTTTATTGTGGTTTCTTCCTGTTCCCCTTTGTAAGCCAGATCATACAACTTGAAGTTCGCCCTTTTCTTAATATTGTCATTCAGAAGGTATTCGGGAATCCTCATTCCTTTGATCTTGGTTGAGGAAGTGGTCGATTTGATGAATGAGGTGGTGAAGTCGTCCTCGAAGAGGTGCTTCGGCTCATTAGGATCAGCCATCCTCTTGATGAATTCTGGAGAACTTTTGCAGAGATGTTCTATGAGAAGCTTGGTGAATCTTGTGAATGGTATCATAGTCTTCACACGTTCTGTCTGAATACTGTGGACGATATCATTCATGATAGGAACTGCAAAGTCAATCGGTGTCAGAGTCACCATTCCCCAGAATGTTTGCAGGTGTTCGAGCCTTGGATGTTCATGACCACTTTTCCTTCCAGATATAGATCTCACCACCAACAGACAGAATGTTCTCCAAGGCTGAGGGATATACTTGGCATTAAATTGGGAAAGCTTGACTAGAGGTACATCATCATCAACCTCATATCCTAATTCAATGAAGAAGTCAAGAAGTTCCAGGTCAGGTAGTATTGGAGCAAATTCGTTGTCAGTTTGTGGCATGAGAAGGGCTGTACGAAGAATGTCATGATCTACAGAGTAATCTTGGCTATCTAAGGTAACAGTGAAAGACTCATCATCCAAGTTGGCCCGAGCAGTAAGCCAGAACTGATGAAGGTAGAACAGTGGAACTGAAGTAGAGCAGGTGAGCAGTGGTTTGCAAGGATGTGCCAGTAGGATATCTTTCACAATCATGCATGATTTCTCTGTGATATTCAACTTGTTGAAATCAACTCGAGGATTGTTGTTACCAATTGTGACATTGTAGTTCTCGGGAGTGATGTCATCCAAGGTGAGTAATGGAAGAGTTTGTTCAGCGACGTTCTCATTGTGTTCAGCCATGTTTATCTGAAAAGTATCACCATAAACCAAACATCCAAATTTGTTATGTGTTAGCACAGTTTAGAGTTTGGATACAGATATCTACTTAAGACAGTTAAGCACAAATGTGTCATTTTGTCAGATAATGCATATTGCAAATAAGCATAATATGACAATCACAATTCACAATTACATCACATTATACAACAATAATGAATCACATCAATGATACATAGATATGACATGACAATGCCAAACAATAAAATGAGAAAGTGACTTCTCGAAAGAATTCCACATAAATGCCTTTTATCGAGATTTCTTTCTTTTTCGAAAAAATTGATGTTTTCGAGAAAAAACGTCTTTTATCAACTTGTAATTCACTGAATGATTTCGAAAAGTGAAACTTTATCGAGAAAGTGATTTCTCGAGAAAGTTTCCTCAGAGTTGACATTTATCGAGATCTTTTATCGAGATCTTTCCAAAATCAGGTTTTGCGACAAAACTTTAAGTTATCGAGAAACCACAATTTTTCTCGATAAAACAATTTTTCGAGAAACTGAAGATTTCGAAAAGTATTGTTCACAGAAAGATTTCGAAAAAATGAAGTTTTCGAAAAATTTGAGCATTGAACAATATTTATCGAAAAAACTTAAGTTTCTCGATAATTTGAAAAGATTTCGATAAAACTCAGTTTTTCGAGAAAAATTCTTATACAAGAATTAATTCGAATTTTGTAGAAGGCACCCTTACATTTCCTTCACAAAGTACTTTTCCTATGATTTTGGCCTGTCACCAAGGTAGATAAACATAACTTAGGCAGAAACACAAAGATTTCGAAAAATAATCAAGAACATGTTTTTGACAGCTAAACGAATTTGAGACAAATGAGTATCACGGATTCTAGCATAACACAACTACTTGTATAGTGCTTATAAAGACACATAACACAGTAGACAATCACATAAGACACATTTATCTCGATAGTTTTAGCAAACAAAGCATACGAGTTATTTTCGAGAATCATGTTCAAGTTGTGTGAATCAACATAGCTAGCTTACACATGCAAGTATGAGACCTAAGAATCAAATCCCACCAATAAAATCAAACAAACACGCATTGAAACATATAAACCCAATTCGACTTAAACCCTAACTTTCTTAGATCGATGCAAACATGATGGAATGAGAAAATAAATGATGAGAAAGTGTTAGAAACAAGCTAAGTAACTAAACCCCATCAAGAATTAACCACCACAACATGTTAAGAGCAATTTCGAAATCCTAACCCTAGTTCTCGAAATCTTAATAACATGAGATCGAGCCGTTGATTTTCCAATTAACCAAGATCCTAAGTATGTTATGCCCTAGTGATTACGTAGGAACTTACAATTTTATGATCAAGGTCGTGGATTACTCGAATGATTGAGGGCCGTTGGTATAGATGAAAGGGTTTAAGAAAGTTTTTTTGAGTAGGTGGGTATTTTGTATGTACGGTTTGTTGGTTTATTTGTTTTTGAAAGTTTAAGTATTTAACACTTTAGGTCCCTTAACTTTTATATAAACCAAACTAGTGTCCTAAAGTTTCTAGCAAAACATAAGTACCATAGAGATATGCATAAGATAACCTAACTTATGAAGATATAACACAAATGAGACAAAGTGATGTAAAAGAAATCATCCACACGCTCTCCGAACCGTTAAAAATACGAGAAACATGCAAGTATACCAATTAAAATTGGTGAAAGATTTAAGCGTGACTCCCCCTCAACACTTGTAAAGTAAGAACAAGGTGTTGAATGGAAGCGATATACTTGCATTTTGTTTTTTTTTCTTTTTTTTTTCTTTTTTTTTTTTTAAGTAAAAGAAATATGAAAAATCTTTTTGTCTTTTTATTGGTTTAAAGTTAAGAAAGAAAAATTTTATACAAAGATAGTTATGATGTTTGACGATCAATTGTATTTTAAAAACTTTTCCAGATCCTCTGGAGTCAAACATCGCATACCAATTTGGTGAACTAGACTAGCAAACCTTGATGGTGCTAAAGATTTGGTAAGTAAGTCCGCCAGTTGGTACTCAGTTCCAACAAAATAAAGTTCAACTGTACCCCTTTCCACATGCTCTTTGATGAAATGATATCGGAGATCGATGTGTTTGGATTTGCAATGATGCACAGTGTTGCAGGAGATAGCAATTGCACTCTTTGAATCACAGTAGATTGGAATCTTGTTGAATAGGTAGCCATAATCTTTAAGTTGTGATCTCATCCAAATGACTTGAGCGCAACAAGCAGACATGGCTACGTATTCAGATTCTGTAGACGACAGTGAAGTGCAGTCCTGCTTCTTAGATTGCCATGACACAAGTTTGTCTCCGAGAAATTGTAATCCACCAGATGTACTTTTGCGTGTGTCTAAACATCCTGCATGGTCAGCATCTGAAAAAGCAATTAGTTCGAAACCAGAATCCTTCGGATACCAGATTCCCAAGTTAATGGTTCCCTTAATGTATCGAAGGATTCTTTTGACCTCACTGAGGTGTTTTTCAGTTGGTCTGGACTGATAGCGAGAGCACATGTAGACAACAAATACTATATCAGGTCTACTAGATGTGAGATACATGAGGGACCCAATCATACTACGGTATTTGGTAGGGTCAACAGGAGTCCCATGTAAATCAGCATCTAGTTTTGTGGTATAGCCCATTGGTGTATTAAAAGTATCACAAGACATCATTCCATGTTTCTTAAGAATTTCGAGAGCATATTTGGACTGATTTATAAAAATACCACGGGGTGATTGATGAACTTGTAATCCTAGAAAGAACGTAAGTTCACCCATCATGGACATTTCAAAATTATCTTTCATTAATTTTGCAAAATCATTAGAGTAACTTCGTTTTGTTGAGGCAAAAATGATGTCATCGACATATATTTGAACAACAAGTAAGTCCTCCCCGTAGGTTTTTGTAAACAGTGTTGGATTCACCGATCCTTTAAAAAATTTATTGGCCAGCAAGAAAGTGGACAGTTTGTCATACCACGCCCGTGGGGCTTGCTTGAGTCCGTAGAGTGCCTTTTTGAGTCGGTAAACGTGATTAGGACGCTCAGGATCAACGAAGCCTTCAGGTTGACTGACATAAACTTCTTCACGGAGTTCTCCATTAAGAAATGCTGTTTTCACATCCATTTGGTAAACCACCATATTCCTATGAGCAGCATAAGCCAAAAAGATCCGAACAGCTTCATGTCGTGCCACTGGAGCAAAGGATTCAGCAAAGTCTAGACCTTCAAGTTGAGAGTATCCTTTCGCTACCAGACGTGATTTGTTGCGGATGACTGTCCCTTCTGCATCAAGCTTATTCTTCCAGATCCATTTTAACCCGATGACAAAGACTCCGTCAGGTCTTTCAACTAATTCCCAGACTTCCAATCTTATGAATTGCTGAAATTCCTCTTGCATAGATTCAATCCAGTTGTCATAAGTCATTGCATCTTTAATGTTTTTCGGTTCTTCGTGACAAACTGTGAGTGCATAGATACAAGTTTCTCCATCGGTGTGAAGTCATTGTCTTGTCATTACAGGTGCATCTGGATGGCCAATAATATGAACTAGTGGATGATCACGAGTCCATTTATGTGTTGAAGGGTGTAGTTGATACGTATCTCGCATGTTGGCAGGATCCAAGGTGCGTGTTGACGACTCAGCTATATCAGGAACTGTAGTAGCTGGTGCAAACGGATTAAAGAACGCATCAGGATCATGCTCTGCGGGTTGTGGAACTGATTGTGGTGTTGGATCTTCAGCTGGATGGAGGGAAGTAGAACCAGTTTGTTCTGCTGTAGATGGTGATACAATTGGAGGACCGTCTCTCTCAACACTTGTAGAAGTTTGTTGAGGTGAGTTTGGTACTGGAATGTGATCAGGTTGAGCAGCGGAATTAGGTGAGACCTCGGTAGGACGGTATTCAATTGTGTCATCAAATAGTGGAGCAAACAAAGTTTCTAATTCTTTGCGGTTAAGTGGCAATGGTTCAGCTGAAGATGCCGGAGAGTTAAGACGGTTGAATTCGGGTCCTAAGCTGTGTTGCTCAGAAGCCATATGGGTGAGTTCATCGAAATTAGCGTGAATGGTTTCTTGAATTTCTCTTGTACGACGATTCCATATCCGAAAACCTTTGGAATTTTCACAATATCCAACGAACACTCCGATGTCAGCCTTAGCTTTGAGTTTACCTAAATCATCACGATCATTTTTCGGATAGCAAAGTGCTCCAAATACATGAAAGTAGTCGATGTTCGGTTTTCTTTTGTGAACAATTTGATATGGTGTTTTGCGATGGCTTTTTGTGATCATGCAACGGTTTTGAGTATAACATGCGGTTGAAACAGCTTCTGCCCACAAGTAATCTGGTAATTGAGCATTAATCAACATAGTTCTAGCAGCTTCCACTAACGTCCTGTTGCGTCTTTCAACCACACCATTCTGTTCTGGGCTTCTAGGAATAGATGTTTGATGTTCAATTCCCACTTTCTCATAATAAGACCTAAGTGTCTGATTTTTGAATTCGGTTCCATTGTCAGTTCTGACGATTCGTACCGTGTTGCGTAGCTGAACTTGAATTTTAGTGAGAAAGGTGATGATCATTGAAGGAGCCTGATCTTTACTTCGTAAGAAATAAACCCAAGTCCATCTGGAGAAGTCATCTACAATTACGAGTATGTAGCGTTTACCGTTGATACTTTGAACACGCATCGGTCCACATAAATCCATATGAAGCAGTTGTAAAACATGATTCGTACTTTGCTCAGGTTTAGACGGAAAATGAGCACGAGTACTTTTTCCTTGTTCACAGGCTGGACATAAGTGATCTTTGGTGAAACGGAATCTTGGAAATCCATCGACAAGTTTATAACGAGCAAGGTCAGTCATGGTTCTGAAATTCAAGTGCGAAAGACGTTTGTGCCATAACCAAGATTTAGTTGACTCTGCTTTGGAGAGAAGACATATCGGAGATGTTGCAATCATATCTGACATTGATATTGTATAAAGATTGGAGCCACGTGAGCCAGACATAAGATCGTTTCCTTGTAAGTCACGAACAAAGCAAGTTTTCTCACGAAATGCAACTTCTAGATCCCCATCACAGAATTGACCAACAGAGAAAAGGTTGTGTCCAAGGCCTTCCACATAGTAAACACGACTGATTTCAATGTTCCCGCTGATAAAGTCACCATATCCCATGATTAGAGCGTAATGATCATTCCCGAATCTGACAGTACCAATGAACTTTGAGACAAAGTTGTGTAACAGTTTGAGATTGCCTGTCATATGTCGGGTACATCCGCTATCAACAATCCAGAGAACAATCTGTACCACCTGCATCACCAGAAGAAGACACGGGTGGAACAGAAGTAAGGGTGGAACCCAAAGACAATGCGGGTTCCTGTTGGTTAGTAACACATGTATTCAACAATTTAGGAATCCATTTAAAATCTGGTTTGTATTGTAACCAACGTTGCCAGTTCCAACTAGTTTTTGCTTTCTTAATGTTAAATGCACTAGTAGTTGGCTCAGTCCTAGATTTGTTCTCGGCACCTATGGGGGTAACTGGGATATCATTAGAAACCGTAGAAGACGGCTTTCCTAAGTTAGACTTAGAGGCATTAGTGGGCCTAAAAGGAATGCGTGCCCTACGTTTCTTATGACGATTGAGAAGAGAATTAGCTAAACATTTTGTATGATCACCAGATGATACGCTTTTACGACAAAACACACAAGATGCATTAATATTCAAAACATTCAAAGGTTTATCATTCGTTACATTTAGATTTTGATTACAATTTGCCAGATTAGAATCTAAATCTGATGCAACATGAGTTTTATTCAAATTCCTAAGTTGGTCTTCTACTTCTTGAGCTTCTAGGTGTCCTCTCTTACGTTGCAAGATCCTATTCTTCTTTTTACTTTTTCGCTTGGGTCTGCTAACGCTAGAAGTGGAGACTAGTCCTGTAGAAGTGGAGTTATCAACATTAGTGTTTTGAACAACCTTTCCTTTATCAGTTTTGTTTATTTGATACATTCCTGGTGCTATCACCGTGGTGTCAACCATTTTTCCTTTTTGAAGTAGCTTAACTTTCTCTTTCAAATCAATGATGATGTGATTTTTGTCCTGAATTTCAGACTCAAGTAGACCATTGCAATATTTGATGTCGTCGCGGTTTTGTTGCCATTCGGCGTTTTCAATTTTTAAATCCGCAATTTCTTTCTCGTATTGGAAACATCGACCTTTTAAAGACTCGTTGTTTTTGCAAATCTGACAAGAGTTTGAAACATTTTGACTTTGAAACTTCAATTCCCTTTCAAGACTTTTAGCTTGACACCATTCAAGCCTTTGATTGAGTTGACAAATTTCTTTTGAAAATTGTTTTGACACATCATCATTTTTAATTCTCAACTTTTCATTTTCCTGTTTAAGTGTCTCAATTTCCTCATTCAACAAGTTATTATCAACACAATGATCATGCTTAAGCATAGAAGTACAAGAATTATAAAGATCATTCATGATAACAGACAATATATCAGCATTGAGAACTTGTTCCAAGAGTCGATCAGCATCATTTTTCAAAACTCTGTTTCTTTGCTTTTGAATCAAAATGTCATTTTCAGTTGCATTGAAAACGTTTATCATATTTTTGACCTCCTTTTGAAGTTCCTGATCCCAACGTGTAGCACATAGACGGAGGTGTTGAACAATTGGCTTCATTTGTTTTTGAAAAATATCTCTCTTTTCTCGCTCGTAAGCGGATTGAAAAGTTTCAATTTTAATTTCAGAATTACGCTCAATTGTTTCCTCTAAGATTTCGATGTCTTCCATAAAAGTTTTAAAATAATTTAAGACACGACACGTTTTCGGTAAAGGTGTAAGTTCACCGGATGATGGTAAAGGACCATTTATTTGTGCTACAGTTTGGACAGGGGCTGCATTGTGAGATGAAACATATGACTCTTCGATAAACCATGATTTCTCAGGTAAATCCTTTTGAGTAACAAAAGATTTAGAAAGAGGTGGAGCTTTTGAATAGTCATATGGTGTCCAGTGTTGAACATAACTCATTTTTGATCGACTCTCGTCTTCCAGTTCTTCTTCTTCCTCAGTATCAAAAACAACAGCACGCACAATTGTATTATCAAACATGTGATCAATACTGTAAACCTTAGGATTTTCTTTGAAAGCTTTGTGAAGAAACATTGATTTAAAATCGCAAAGTGCAAATCCTTTATCGGGTCTCGGTTTTAAAGCAAACTTTTGAATTGTTGTGACAGAGTTCCCGTGTTTGTAAACAATGTGACGAAATTCTTTGAGTTGTTTTTCAAGATCAACAATATCACCAAGTAAATCATCTATATACTTCCTTTTTCGTGTTTTATGTTCACAAAACTCCTTTTTGCAATTTGACAATTCTGTTTCAGTTTTTGAAAGGTCTCTTTGAAGACGTTCAACTTGCATTTTCAATTCACACTTCTCACTTTCAAGTTTCGAAATCAACTTTCCGTTTGATTCAATTAAATCATGCATTTTACGTTGAAGATCTTGTTCTTTGTTGTAAGAATCTTGAAAAGCTTTTTCAAAACTTTTTGCATGTTTAATCTTTTCATCTTGATTTGAAAGCTGAATTTTATAAAACTCAATATCTCTTGCAAATGACGCATTTTGTTCTTTTAAAACTTTGTTTTTCTCGTTGCATTTTATTATTTGCAATTGTTGAGCATCCAGTTGTTTAGATAACAATATGAGGTCAGGGTCTGGATCAAATGATGGTTCATGTTGTTCTAAATTATCATGTTTATCATTCTCAATTGGATCATCAAATGAAACAACTGTGTCATCATCAAATATGACAACTGTGCTTATTTGTTCATCTTTTTGAGAGGATGAAGATGATATAGATGGAACAACTTGCGCCATATCTGATTCAGAAGCAGAAGGTGAGACTATTTCATTAATAAAGCGTGCATTGAGGTCATGTACCTGAGACAAGCCGTCAGTGTCATACACTGGACCTGAATCATTGAGCTTAAGTTCCTGAATGTTGGCCATAAGCATCACAGCAGCATTGGCTTCCAGATCTTCCATGTCATCATCGTTGTTCACATTTGCCATGAAGTTGTTGTCCTGTTCAGGGAAATGTCCATCTTTTTCATCTTGAAGAGCCATGAGTAATGCCTGCTTGTGAAACTTACTTCCCCGAGTTCTCGGTTTGGGACATGCTGTAGCTATATGACCTTGTTCATTGCAATTGTAGCACCAAACTGCATTCCCTGAGTTGGAGTTCCTTGAAGCAACTGAGTCAGACCTTTGTTGAGGAGATGCTGAGTTGTTTCTGAACCCGGTATTGTTACTAAACCTCTGACCATTCCCATAATTTCCTGAAGAGCTTCCTGAACCAGATCGACCATAGCTATGATTCTGAATTTCCACTCTTCCATCATTAACAACAGCTTGATTTCTTGTGTTTGAAGATGAACGTTGACGGTTGTTTGTTTTGTTGGAAAATTTGCTGAAAGCACGAGCAATAAGAGCAAGTCCCTGATTCAACGTATTAAAGTCATCATCGTCATCATCATTGGAGTTGGAGTAGTACACAGCATCATTGTTGTTTAACGGAACAAGTTGAGTAGAATCATTCTGTAGAGATGAATCATAAGGGATCATTTGGTTCGAGGTGGAAGATTGTGGATAACTGAAGTAGTTCTGCTCTTGAACATATGCATGATTTGACATTGGTGGTGGAGCATAGGGAGATTGAGCTACGAGAGCCAAAGAATTTGGTGTTAATGTTGGTGTGTATCCTCCTCGTAGAGCTCTATCTTTTTCCACTTCAGGTTCATGGTGTTTCAGAAAATCATACAACAGGCCATATGGAGCATCATGAAGATTCTTCGTTTGACGAACAAATGTCACATATTTATGCCAATCAGGGCCAAGACTACCAACAAATTTGGAGTTCACAGCGATCCTTGGTACTGTGATTTTGTGACGTTCCAGATCATTGACTTCATTTGTGAAACGATGATAGTAGGATTCAAGTGACTCTCCAGGTTCAATTGTGATGTCAGTGTATTCCATGTATAGCTTGGATTCCATGTCATCTTTATTCAATTGAGTGCCTTCCATAAGGAGATGAACGTGTTCCCACATAGCTTTGGCTGTTTTCTGAGCATCGACACTTTGATAGATTGGATTTGGTATACCTTGAAGTATATAAGCCATTGCATATTGATTAGCATCACGATGTAGTTTCTGTTCTTCAGTGAGTGAAGTTTCTGGAAGAGGTCTATCACCAGGAGGACGTGGAGGATCAGCAGTTGGATCACCAGCTTCAAATCGTGTTGGCCACTCAAATGGTCCTTCAAGTATCACTTGTTTCAAGAATTTCCCATGAGGTTGCTTAAGTTCAAGAAATCTTAAAAATCGACTTGACCATTGAACATAGTTCCCAGGTGTTAGCATTGGAGGTGTTTCAAGTGATCCTGCCTCATGTCGGGATTGTTGAGTTGTAATAACTTCACACATTCTGTCAAACCAGTGAGGTTGTTTGGAGGAAAACTGAGTGTTTTGTTGTAGCACTTGATTTGGTTGTTGTTGAGGAATGAGGTGTTGTTGCATCATTAGGTAATGATGTAGTGGATTGTATTTAGGAGGTTGTTGATTCATTATGTGCGGAAAGTATTGTTGTTGCTGATACTGCTAATGCTGAGGTTGCTGAGACTGCTGATGTTGAGGTTGCTGAATATGAGGGAAGTAATGATTTGGTGGTTGAGACATCTTAGAACACTTGTGTAGAAATGGATCTTATAGAAAGTGTAGAATTAACCAAGTATCGAGAAACTTAGCACAACTTCAGATTGCGAAACTTGTGATTGCGATAATAGGGTTTGCGAAACTTGGCAGATTTTCGAGAAACAAGGTTTTCGAAAACTTTGTAGATTTTATCTTCGAAATTATCAAGGTTTTGCGAAACTGCGAATGATTTCGAAATAGTAAGATATCGAAACTTTCGAAAAGTTTGCGATAACTTTGAATGATTTCGAAAAAATGAGTTTTCGATAAATCACCAAATTGCGAAACACAGTTTTCGAAATTATACAATTTCGAAAACTTTCCCAAAAGTCGAAGTACTTAACTTTCTTATACAAGAAAGAAAATACCGAGTCCACACAAACGAAGTCGAAGTAGTGCACTTAGAGAAGATCTCGAAAATGAGGACAAGCAAGTTCTCGATAATATGTAAGTTTTTGTTTTTCAAAGAAAGCAATCCTAAAACTCGTTTTTATTTCAAGATTCTTGTACTTTTATGTGTAAAATGAAGAGATCTTTAAGAAAGTTGAAAACTTTAAGAACTTTTTCAAAAATTTAGAAGATTTCGAAAAAAGTACAAAAAACCCTATTCGAATTTTTAAGAAAAAGATTGGAACTTTTTTGTTTGTTTTGATTTGTAGCACAAGTTTGTAAGCAAATATGTGATAAAAACCAAGAAACAAGCAAGAAAGTACTAATATTTCACAAAAATTCGAATATAAATAACAAGTTTAAGAACAAAATCAATGAAAAAACAAAAGCTACACCTTCATATGGCGAATGATACCACTTGTTAGGTCACCATTAGGTAAACACAAGTATGATTATGTAAGAAATGAGATGAGAATGAGAGTGGGATGATTATGAGAAATTTGAGAAAATGAAATGCAAGAGTTTCCTTAATGTTTTCAAATAACCAACCAAGTATTACATAGACCTAAGACTTCTATTTATAGGGAAGGAGCTAGGGCAACACTCCCTCTCCTTCCTTACATGAATTCGTATGGGCTTAAAGCCCATGGACCATTATACTTAAGCCTAGTAAACTTGTAACATTACATTAGTGTAAGTAATAAATAACTAAAGCAACCTATTATTACAAATGACCGAGACTTGACAAAAATAATAAAAAACTTAGGTTCCAACAGCATTTCATATAGTGTATACTAAGTCGAACTATACTCACTAAGTTGTGTTTCGGAACCGTCGTACTCTATTTCTTGATTTACTCGTTTCCGAGCTACTACTTTGCATACGGTGAGTTCATATCCTCTACCTTACTTGTTTTAATAAATATTTTGAACTACTTTGGGGTGAGATACATGCTACAACTTTTACTATGATCACAAATACTTGAAAACTGTATTATGAACTAAACGATTTATTGACACTAAGTAACACTATTGCCACACTTAAGTCCCTACATCATGAGCCATTAATCACTAGTAAGTGAGAAAATATTATGGATAGATCTATTGGGATTGAATAATCCCATTTGTTTTGACCAAGTCCGTCAAACAAACGGACTATATTTGAAAACACTAGGTATAATGGCAAATTACCTACTAGAGCCACTATTGCAACGATTATATCAATTTCTATTGGTACACTGTTAAAGCCTTGGTTGTCATGAGCTTAGTGCAATAATAACTGCTTTCGAATTATGGGTGTATAACAATGTGACCAACTGTTTATTAAACTTGAAATCTTGTGATCAGCTGTTTTACTTATAAACCTATGAATTCATTCAACCTTTGTGTTTATCTTTTAGCATGTTTATCTCAGGATCTTAATGAATTAGTTGGCATGTGAAGGCACGGATATTTTGAAGACAATGCATCTTTATCTTCGATAAAACTTTTAAATTTTTATGTTGTACTACTTTTGTACTCAAAATTTGTTGGGACCTCTTTGTAAAATCTGACATTTTGTATCGAATGATAATGTATTTCAAAAAGTCTCATTTAAAGTTCGTTTTTTGTAACTTGTACTTTGTACTAATAGGTAATCCTCTAATAACACTATTTTCCGCTGCAATAATTTTTGGGATGTTACATGCCAAAGTTTAGCATAATTTGAATCATTTACACTCCTGCTCGTGTATTTGTAATGATATTAAGCATTTTTAAGCAACAAAAAATTGACTTTTCGATGTGATTTTACTAAAAGCTATACGTATTAAACTTATTTATTGTACATGGAGAGAATCAAAAATCTGGAAAGTATTAGGAACCTCTAATTTTCACATTAACATGACTATATGGACCTAATTAGTAGGCCTTGAGACCTAATATACGTACACCATTAAATCTAATTAATGATTAAGATTTTTCACAATTCTTTCTGTCATTTCTTTTTAATTATTACTTTTCCTCTCATTTTTTTACACCAAGTTATGTCTGCAAATTTACCTCTTAATTATTTTGGGTCTTTTTTCTTTGTTTCGTTTCTCCTCCGATTTTGTTTTCTGTTCTCTCCATTTTCTATCTCCTGTCACTTCTTGTTTTTTCACATAACAAAGAACAAACAAGTACAAAAGTAAGAGAGCCATGCTATACTTAACACATAATCAATGAGCAAGAACAAAAAGTAAATTGACATCGACAAGCGACTAAATTAAACTTAGATATCTCAAAATGTCAAACTTACAAATGTTTGGGTTTAACAAATATTTAAAAGAGCTTCGTAATTTAATATGTATGAGTAGATCATATTTTGTCACTCAGGTTTTGAATTGCCTCTTTTTGTCCAAAAAAAAAAAAAATGTTAATCGATCAAATTTCACTACTATGGCACGGTGATTAGCTACGGTCACACAAAAACCCGTATCAAAAAACAAAAATAAGTCTTTTGGTACGGTTTAAAAAAACCTGTGGTAACCAAAACCCATTTGGTACGGTTCTTTAAATTTCTTCGCCATCTGATACGGTTTATTTGTAAACCGTACCAAATAACTGTTGTCTGTTACGGTTTTTTAATTACTGTGTTAACTGATCTATTTTCTGCTACGGTTTTTATTAGAACCGTAGCAAAAAAAAAAAATAAAAAAAAAAATAATAATAATAAAAAAAAAAAAAAAAAAAAAAAAAAAAATCTGCTACCCCAATGGGAGCTGCTACCTATTCACCCACATTTACTTCATTCTCATTCCAAACAGCACATTTACTCCTTCTCAACTCAAATCTTTCAAAACCATAAGAGTGGAGGGAGTGGAGTCGGTTAAGACTCGGCAAAACTCGGCAAATCTCGGCAACACCGCCGCCAGCCTTTCGGCAAAATTCGGGCAAGGGTGGAATCGGTGAAGTTTGCCGATTGGAAATGTGGAGACATAAGGCTGGTTATTTATTGGGTATTGGTGAAGTGTGAGTTGTAAGGTTTTTATTGGGTATTGATGATGTGGCAAATTGGTGAAACCAATGCCACCAAATTGGTGAAAATTGGGGTGAATTGGTAAAATGTGAGTTGTAAGGTTTTTATTGGGTATTGATGATGTGGAAATTTGGCAAACTTTGGTGAAGTGGTGACCACTCCCTCCGCCCTAACATTAAACACTCCAATCAACAACCATAATAAATTTACCTTAAACCTCACAAAACTAAATACAAGGTACTACCTCCGTCTCAAAATTATTGTTCACATTTCCTTTTTGGGATGTCTCAAAATAATTGTCCACTTTCTTTTTTAAGTAAAAACTAGAGAATATATTGAGGGAATATTCTTATTGAGTGGTTGAGATTTATAAGGGTCCCATTTTTATTAAACTTTGCAACTTCTCTCTCATGACAATTAATTTGAGATGGAGGGAGTAATAGTTATATTTTGTGAATATTTTTATTTACTTTTACTCATTGTAACTCTTTTATACTTGACTAATATATTTTTTATATTTGTATAGGTATAAAATTTCTTCATCATGTATCCATATTAGAGCTTTTCCACTCAATTTATAAAAATTCAGACCATAAGGTGAGTTTATAAACTTTTTGTTATTTGTAACATTATTTATAATTTTTATCATTAGTTATAAATACTTGTATATACTTATATTGTTCATACGCTTATTTGTGTATATATATATAGCATGTGCATCTAGAAGTTATTAGTATATCATGATATGAAATTAGTTAGTACCCGTCCGAAACTAATCTAATAGAGATTAATTTTGGGCAGTCCCCGTTTGGGACTGCCTTTTGAATATTTTGCCTCATTTAGGATGCGTACACGTTTTAGCGGGTTGAAATTTTTTTTAAAAATTGGTAAACATTTCTCCTTACTCCTACAAGTTTGCGTTTTATACGCATACTTGGGGAGTTGAGGGGAAATGCTGCCGATTTTTTCTTAAATAGTCAACCCACTAGAACGTATACACATATGAGATAAAATATTCAAAAGGTGGTTTAGGATTTGCCACACGTGACCACCTATGTTTCATTCGTACGTGCATATGATTTATTATGTTGTTTTAAAATTTCAGATGGAACGACAATGGATGTATGGGATGAGCCTTAATGACCTAGAATTTGTGGAAGGAGTGGAAAGTTTTCTTATAGCTGCTGAGTCTAACCGAGTGGCTAAGGGAGATATTGAGATTTTTTGTCGTTGCTCGAAATGTAAAAATTTTGTGACCTATACTGATATCAAAACGATTGAGTTTCATTTGCATAAATACAGTTTTGTCCATAAATATACTTGTTGGTCAGAGCATGGGGAAGCACTAGTTGATAATAGGACTTCAAGTCATTTATCAAATACTAATGAGAACTGTAGTAGAAAAAGTGGAGACATCTGGTGCGGTTATAAAGAAAACCATACCAAATAGTCAATTTTTTGCTACGGTTCACAACCGTGTCTATATATATATATATATATATATATATATATATATATATATATATATATATATATATATATATATATATATATTTGGTACGCCATTATCTAGTATGGTTCAGAAACCATATCAAATAGCCTTAAAAATCGTACCTAATCAGATTTTTGTGTAGTAGTGTTTGGCGTCCAAATATTATAAGTAGAGTACGGGAATTTGACAATTACCAACCCATCTTTCAAAAATTCCATTATTTTCATAAAGTGTTTTTGTCGTAAACATTTCACAATGTAACATATTAGGGTATGTTTGGCGAAATGGGCTGGAGCTGGGGCTTGGGCTGAAGCTAGGGCTGTGCTGGGGCATATATTATAAGCCAAAATTAAAATTTGTATTTTTACAAACTTGTTTGACAAATGGGATGGTTGGGGCTTATTATTGCAAAATTACTAAAAATTACATAATTAAATTAGTTTTTGTATATGTTAGATGTTTTTGTAGGTAAATAAGTAATTTATTCTTCAAAAGCTCCGGGCTAGAGTTTTTAGCCCCATAAGTTTTTAAACGACTTATTTTATAAGCCCTTTTATAAGCCTCATGACAAATGAGACTTATTTTATTATCTGACTTATTTTAAAAGCTCAAGCCGCTATAATTTCTTTGCGAAACACAGAATACTTGTTTCTGGGGTTCTAAAATATACGAATCATATCACAAAAGCAAAATGAACAAACAGTTCAAAATATGTGATATCCGGCCATCTATAACATACTATGTTCAAAAAAAAATCTATAACATACTAATTTAAGAGGATTTTTCTGGATAAAAACCATAAGGTTGATATATATATTCTTGATTCCTTTTTTGAAAAAACTTAAGTTTTTTTTTTTTTTTTTTTTTTTTTTTTTTTTTTTTAATGAGTGACTCAAATCTTGTTTCATCTTAACGTAGAAATTCACAAAATCCTCTGTCTCTCAATTAAGTGCCAATCTAGTCGTAATATGTATAATTTAGTTTGCATTACTTGATGTGTTAAACAATTGATTAAATATTTAAATTTTCAACAAAGATATATTGCATGTAAGAATTACAACATGAGTAAGGATGACAATGGGCGAGAAAAAAATCTATACCCGCGGTACTCGTATTTGAATGGGTGGGCAACCTCATAAATTTTCATCCGCGGGTGGGTCGTAGGTGAAAATTCATACTCATGGGTGGGTGGTGGTGGGTGACAGGTAATGTATACACGTCATGGGTAACCCATGACAACTATTTAAAATACCCACGAGTGTACTTGTTGAATAGACACAGTGAGGAGGTTGTTGAAGAAATAGGATGCTAAAAGGCTCAAGTGACTGGACTTTTGTATTTCGCGTAGCATGTTTTAAACTATTTTACTTATCTCTTGAAAAGAACTATTATGACAGTGATTTGATGTAATGATGTTTAATTTGCTAGTTTTAGACATATCTTAATGTATTTTGTAAGCTTGGTATTTTGCAAAGTAATATGATATGTTATTATGCAAATTTTATAGTTAGTTTTTATATCATGCTTTTGTGCTTTGTTGTATATTACTAAACTATGGGTTTACCTGTTGCAACAAATACCTGCGGGCATGGGCATGGGCATAAATTGTACTCGATGGCGGGTGACAGGTGAGAAAAAAACACGAGTGCAGGTGATGGGTTAGAGGTATCAATGTCCATCGTCCATGGATGGCATCCCTAAACACGAGTACCCTAAACATGTCATTTTTTTTTTTTTTTTTTTGATAAAATATATAGAATTGAATTAATAAACAAAAATTAATATGCACATTATTTAACTCAAAGTAAAAATGTTTAAAATTATGAATGGCAAATTACCCTTTGAATGGAAAATTTGCTCGTTTTTTTAGTGGCAAGTTAAGGCATATGAGTTGGTGGCAACTTTATGCTTTAAATATATTTTGAGTAGTTTATATGATTTTTTAACCTTTGTTTTATCGTGTAATATCTTATAATATTTCCGTAAGTCATAAATCTCGTACACACACATGATTTATTTATGAATCACAATTATTTAAGATAAAACACGTGTCGTTGCGTTAGAACATTCACAATTACTTGCACTTCACAATTATCCTATGATAATAATGATAAAAATTATTTTATTTAAGATTTTTGAAATACATATAGTATTCGTTAAATTTATAAATATACAAAAGATAATTTAAATTGATAAATGACACCTTAGGTTCATAAAATCAAATTTAAATTTAGTATATATATATATATATATATATATATTTTTTTTTTTAGGTTTTGGGTTTGATTATACATTTATTAACCAATCAGAATATAACATCATTTTACATTTAAGTCAAGAAGTAAAAAATAATAATAATAATAATAATAATAATAATAATAATAATAATAATAAAAAGCTCATGTCACCCGTAGTTTTGAATTTTTTTAATGAAAGCTAATATGATTGAGTTTTGACCAAAATGATTTCAAGTTTGACTTTTGTTTTCCAATGAAGAACTTCAATTTTATCACGTGACGAAATCAACGTACTCTTTTTGCAAAAAAATATATATCTTTATATATATATATATATATATATATATATATAAAATTAGATGTTCAATTCGTTTTATTTTTAACATCCAACTGCATGTGTATTTACCGGTATAGTACACAGCTGCTGACTTTCAATACCTGCGCCTAAAAAAACAGTCAAACCATGGAATAGTATTGATGCAAACAAAATTATCAATGAAAAATACGTAACATATGCAAGTCTAACAATAGTATATGACTTCTAGAGAGAAATATAATCTTGTTTGGGTCATTTTATTTGTTCATTGTATCTAGCCGTTTTTGGATATGTGTGCTAGGACTCTAAATAGCGATTCGGTTATCTAATGCTACAAATGAATTCGGTGTGCTTCAAACTTGAGGCTGATTATAACTTTTTTTTTTTTTTTTTTTTTTTTTTTTTTTTTTTTTTTTTTTTTTGGGAAAAAAGGGAAAAATCCCCGGCAAATATATTAAGCAACAAAAACTATACAAGAAGAACTAACTATGGACACACCCATAGTAGTTATTGTACCATGACATACTCAAAACATGTTTCGGGAATAACAAAAGAAATGATAAGACTCTACTACACCTAGCCATATTACTTAACAAAAGATAACTAATAAAGTAGAAACACCAATACATGACACTATACTTCTTCAAATTTAGATTCAAAAAGAAGACTATCAAAGGAACTCCAGGATACCTTCTCACGTGATTCAAATCATCCAAATTCAAACAACCAATAACCAAGGAAGAAGAACGAGGTACAAGAACCAGAAAACCATTACCAGAACTAGTATCAGCTATAAAGACAACACCAAATTCAACACTCAACCAGTAATGCTTAGTCAAACAAGCAATACTAGCAAACCAGACTTCCAATGAGCAAAGCACAATAGATTGTCTGTCAAAAAAATCCACCCAACTGATCTTTCTATATTGCCACAAATCATAGTCCCACCAAAGGATAATCAAAGAAGCTAGCTCTGAACCATTCATAACCCAATCAACATAAATCCATTTCAAAGAAACTTTGCCAAATCTGATCCAGCCCATAAATATCAACCACATCAAACATTATTGGGACCATTATTATCATTACCCTGCAACAACATAAACTTCCAAATCTCATCAGCTTCTGACACTTGCTTAGAATTTTTAGCTTTTAAACTAATCAATCTAAGTCTAACCATTTCCTTAATAATACCACAAACAGCTTCAACATTCCTGGACTTGCCTTGAAACAACCTTAAATTCCTTTCTTGCCACAAAATATAAGTAATAGCACCAAGAACTAATCTCTGAATTACACACCTAATGGATTTATTAATAGGCCTAGCAGTCATAAAATCCAGAACTTGATAGAGATCATTAGGGGCTGAACCAAATCTCATAAGATCTTAAAAAAAGTTCCAAACCTTGTAAGAAAAGCTACAACCAAAAAACAAGTGGTTGTGATCATCTTGTACAAGATTACACAAAGGACATTTGAGGTTATCAACTTTCAACCAAATGGCCATTTTGTCATGGGTTTTCAACTTCTTTAAAATAGCAAGCCAAAGAATGAAGGAATGTCTAGGAATATTTTGGCTAAACCAAACAATCTTATACCAAGGAACAACAGGTTTGTAAGGTATCATATCAGACCAAACAACTTTAACAGAGAATTGCTCAGTCTTACCCTTATTGGAAAACCACAAAACTTTGTCACTTCTACCATGAAACAGGAGAGGAGGCGGAAGATGAGACAGAAACTGGAATTTATCAGCCCAACATTCAGGCCAAGCCCATTCACCATTCACAATAAGATCAGCAACTTTGCAATTTAAAGAAAGACCAGCTTCAAAGATATCTCTCTTAGTAATGAACTGACACAATGGTCCCAAAAAGCACCAATTATCAAACCAAAGAGAAGTATTACACCCATCACCAATTCTAGAAACAATGTGACTCCTTAAAGAATCCCTACACATCAGAATTTGTCTCCAACTCCAGCAGACATCATTTAAAATAGGAATATCCCAGAAGTTCCTTTCACAAGATCTTCTATCCACCAATATATATGAATTAATCCATTTGACCCAAAGGGAATCTTTTTTAGAAACAATGTTCCAAACATGTTTAGACATAAGGGCAATATTCCAAGTATGAAGAGACTTAATACCATGACCACCTTGAATCTTCAAACCATACACATCCTCCCATCTAACTTTAGCCTTACCTTTTTGTAAATCACCTTGAGACCAAAGAAATCCCCTCATAATCTTTTCAAAATCTTTAGACACAGAAATAGGAAGGATAAAAACAGATGACTAAAATACTTGAATAGAGCTCAGAACTGACTGAATGAGCTGGAGCCTTCCAGCAAAAGAAAGCACCTTGTTTTTCCAATTGATAAGCCTTTGTTTAACTTTATCAATGAGAGGATCACAAAATTTCTTATATAACCTAGAGGAGATCAATGGGACACCCAAATATCTAATAGGAAGAGACCCCTCTGTAAGATTCATGACACTCAGAATGGATCTCTTAAGAGGACCATGCACATTTCCAAAAAATGCAACACTTTTATCCAGATTAAGAGTCAAACCAGAAGCCCTGCTAAACTCATTTAAGGCATTATACAGAGTAGTAACAGAAGCAATATCCCCATTGGAAAATAACATCAAATCATTAGCAAAGCAAAGATGTGTGAGGCTAACCTTACTACATCTCCAGTGATACTTAAAATTTCCACTCCTCTCAATATTTCTCTTAATTATCAAAGATAAAACCTCCATAACTAGCGTAAAAAGTTAAGGTGATAAAGGGTCTCCTTGCCTCAAACCTCTTTTACCTTTAGAATATCCATAATGGTCACCATTAACACTCACAGTGAAAGAGGGAGTAGTAATGCAATTCATGATCCAATTCACCATCTTCCAATGGAATCCAAAATTAATCAGACATTGTCTAAGAAAACCCCAATCCACAGAATCATAAGCTTTATTTATATCAATTTTAAAAGCAACCTTAGAGGGACCACACTTCCTATGATAATTCCTCATTAACTCTTGAGTCATCATAATGTTATCACTAATCTGTCTTGTAGGGATAAAAGCACTTTGGCAATCACTAACAAGGGAATTCAACACACCCTTAAGCCTATTAGCAATAACTTTACTAATACACTTATAAATAACATTACAACAAGAGATAGACCTAAAATCAGAAACCTTTTTGGGAGTTTTGATTTTAGGAACCAAAGCAACAATGGTGGAGCTAATTTCTTTAAGAATCTTACCATCAGAGAAGAAGTCTTGAATGGCTTTAGTGAACTCAGGACTAATCACAGACCATGTAGATTTAAAGAACTTTGATAAATAACCATCCGGCCCAGGAGCCTTATCGTCCTCCATACCAAATAAAGCAGCTTTAACTTCATCATGAGAAACCGCTCTAACCATAAAGTCAGCATCCTCCATGGTTAGCTTATAAAGGAATAAATGAGCAGGATCAGTAATAGGCACAACCTTCTCTCTTCTACCAAGCACTCCTTCAAAATACTTAACAAACTGCTCACCAACACCATTACCAGAATAAAAATTACCTTCTAAGTCTTCAACAACTTCAATTCTGTTACTATTTCTTCTCTCCTTCATAGCTCTATGAAAGAACTTAGTATTGTGGTCACCTTCACTTAACCAATTGACCTTGGATCTTTGTTTGAGAAACAACTCTTCATCTCTAACTGCTTCTTTAAACTTCTCAAGAATATAAATCTCTTTTTGTCTAATAACAGCATTGTTGGGATCTTTAACCATATCACTTTGGACTTAACTTAACTCCTCCTTGAGATTCTTCACATTATCAGCTAACACACCTTGGGCATACTTAAGTTTTCTCAAAGGCTTTTTCAAAGATTTGAGCTTAGAGACCACAGAAAACATAGAGCAACCCAAAACCTCATTACTCCAAGACTTCTTCACAATAGGCAAAAAATCAAGTTTAGAGGACTAAAAATTTGCAAACTTAAAAGGCTTAGGTTTGGCACCAGGAATATTGGGAACATTAAGAACAGCTGGGGAGTGATCGGAAATAATGAAAGGTAGAAACAAAGCATTAGCATTAGGAAATTTCTCCAAGAAATGGAAATTACCCATAACTCTATCTAATTTCTTCAAAAGACCACAAGGATTACCAGGGCTCTTATTCCAAGTAAATTGGAGACCTGACATCACCAAATCCACAACATCAATCTCAGATAGACACTCTCTAAAATGTTCCATACCATAATTAACTATAGAAGAACCCATAGACCTTTCACTGAGATCCAATATAATGTTGAAATCACCTAAAAGGGACCATGGAACATCTTTAACAACCAGACTATGGATCACAAGGTCCCTCCAAATAGATTTTCTACTACTACTCTGAACATGAGCATAAATGAAGGAACAAAAAAACTTCTGATGGCCATTAACAGCTTCCACAAAAACATTCATCACTTGCGAAGACTGGCTATGGACCATTATCCTTACAGCATTTGGATCCCACCCAATGACAATACCGGTGCCTCCATCACAATCAGCGGCATTAGACATCCACTCCCAATTTCCAAAAACTCTAGAACAAATTCTGCTTAACTTCTTTTTCTTAACTCTAGTTTCCAAAATACCACAAAAACTAAAACCGCCTTCTCTAATAAGCTTCATAACCTGATCTTGACTAATGTCATTATTAAGGCCTCTCACATTCTAAGAAAAAGCTTTAAGATTCATTGATACTAGCTTTCAGGTTAGTCCTTTCATTCTCAGTTACAGGACTACATACATCAACCTTCTCAGGTTTCATCATATCAGCTATGCCACCATTATCTGATTCCACATCATCATCTTCAGCATATGGAATCATACCAAAGTTCGAACAGTTCTTATAGAAGTAATCTAACTGAGATAGAGACCAGTTGGTTCTGACATCCAAAGATGGATAAATACCAGACTTCATAACTTCTTCTACTTCTAATTTCAGTTTAGGCCATACAACATTATTAAAGTCCTCACCAGAACTTTTCAAAAACTCTTCTTCTTTATCAACCATATCATGATCATTAAAAGCATCAAAAGAGTTTTTCAAAGGAAGATTCTCTACCTTAGCATTACCAGCAACATCATTTGATCCAGAACCCCTCACCAAAACTTTAGGCTTAAAATTTTCATTATATTTAGAAACCAAAGGATGCTTATGTACAAGACCCTTAGGATTACCAACCACTCCCCTAGGCTTCTTTTGGACAGAGTTATCTTTATTATTACCTCCCTTGTTATACTGCTTCAAACCTCCAGGAATTACACCAACACCCTTATTCTTCAAATTACTTTGTTGCTTGAAACTACCATTCTTGTTTTGCTGATTTGGACCCATTCTAACACCACTTTGCTTGAAATTCCCAAACACAGGTCTATTCATCACATGCACACCCTTAGTCTGAGAACTTTTAACTTGATCATTACCTTTAAAACCATTTCCCTGTTGAGCATTAGCAGAACCCACCACTTTATTCTTCTTTCCAACAGTAGCAAAACCATCATCACCTCCCACTTCCATATTACCCTTATCATCTCCACTACTGATAATCTTCACTGCCTCAATTTTATTCTTGGCCTCAATCTCAGCATCAGTCCTTGGCCTAACATTACACGAGATAGTAGTATGGCCAAAGGTTTTGCAATGAGTACATTGAGGAGGTTTCCATTGGTATTTAACATCCAATTTACCAATTCTAGAAGGCCTGTTACCAATTTGTGGATATTCCATTTCTAAAGAATTAGGAAGAGAATCTTCAGCAGAAACTTCCACTAAAACTCTAGCGAAATCTAACTTTCCTGACTTTTTTAAACACCTTTCTTTAGTCATTTTATCCATTAACATAGGTTTCCCAATACTACTAAATATTTTACCAATACCATTCCCATTGCATAACTCCATAGGAATTCCATAAACACATACCCATATAGGAATTGTACTCAGTTCAACCTTCTCAAGCCAAATCCCAGGTTCCCATACATTTAACACCAAAGGGATGTTATTCACCATCCAAGGCCCACTTTCCAAAACAGCTTTCATCCCCTCTTCACTCTTAAACTTAAAATAGAACAACCCGGCACTAGTTTTAGTAATATCAGAAACTCCATGTACCCTCCACATTTTACTTAGATTCGCATTAACAACCCTATAATCCATAGATGTACCCACAAAATACCCATAGAGCTGAAGAGCACAAGCTTCACTACCCTTTTTAATGTCTTCAACAGAAATAGCAATCCTCTTAGTACCATCACTATTCTTAGACACACATTGAGGAGTAAAATTCATTTGTAACTCTCTATCTTCAACCCCCTTTTTCATCTTCTCAGCAAAGGATTCAATATTAAGAGAACCATCTGACTTGAAACCAAACTTACTAGCTGACCATACATTAGATTGAAAGAACAAACTAGGTCCAAACTGCACCCTATTCAATCCAACAGTAGGCTTATTAAGAACGCCTTTGTTACTTTGAGCATTACCAAATACAAATCCAGAATCACCACTACCAATCTCCTCAACATCCTTGTTTGCTTTCCTAGTGTTTTCAACCTCCATGTGCTCTGCACCAGCCACACTGAGCTTACTAACACCATTACTAACAGGACAAGGATCTCCACAACCATTAACAACTCCTCCATTAGACTCCAACACAATATCATTCATAATCTCTTCTGACTTAGAAACATCTATAGGTTTATTAATAAATGAACCATCATTATCAGAAACCAAACAAACATTATTACCCTTAGAAGCATTACAACCCACAGAAGTTCTATCACTACAACCTTCCCTAAACACCATCTGCTTACCCACAGGAATCCTATCTAAAACTTTAGAAAGTGCATCATTAATAGGAGAACTACTAGAGTGAGGACGCTTACCACAACCAACCATAGGAGAAGACTCACTGCGACTTCTACCTTTATCATTAACCTTTGAGTTTCTTAACCTTTTAAGAATAGCACCAGCACTAGCAGAAGAGGAACCCGGAGATTTCACTTTAATGATTTTAGGGCGATTCTTCACCCCTTTAGGTCGACCTCTAGATCTAGATCTAGACGAATTAGTACCATCAAAAGCATCACAAGGTTTGTGTTGTAAACCTTCCGCCGCCATCCCAGTAAGAGTACAAAACTCCTCAAGGATTGGGTCAGGAGGCTTCTCAGGATCGATTGTCATAACAATAGTGAAGTAAAAAAGAGATTAAAACAAGAAGAATTTCAGTGAAAGATTCACAACCAAAACCCCTCAATTACTAGGGTTTAAGATTGCTTCGAGAAGACGAAGTCGCCAAATTCGCCCACAGAGAGGAGAGAGAGTTTTATTAATAGATAGAATTGTTATAGGCTGATTATAACTTGATAGTACTTGTTGTAATTAACCAATCTCGATAAATAAGCAAGCTTGGTTTGGAGTCAATTCGTGCGAAAGCTTGCGACAGACCGGCCAACTTATAAGCTTAATATATATAGGAATAAGACTTGCTCGAGCTTGAATAACTTTTTTTTTTTTTAAAAAGGCAACAAATTTAATGAGAAAAAAAAAAGAAAAAAAGCCATCCCTCCTCAATTAAACAACCCAATTAAAATAGGAAGGACCCAAAAGAACAAACGAAGAAAACCATCTGATAATCGAAACACTCTATCCGAAATTAAACAGACTAAAACATAGGACAAAAAAGAACTTGAAACCACATAAAAACACCAAAGACACTAACCAACAATGACATGTTGAAGACAAGGCCCACAAGATAAAAAATAAAAAATTCACTCATGGACATGGACCACTAGTGTGCACTACCGGCCCATTCCATAAAATACTTCTGTAGAACTTGCAGCCAAACTCAGTACCAGCCAAACACTAGAACCTGAATTTGCAGCCGAACTTGTATACAATATTGCAGCAGACGAATGAAATTTATAAGGACAACCAACATACCAAAACATGCAGACAGTATTGCACTTGACCTTGCAGCCAAACACTAGAACCTTTACTGCACTCCCATATAGAAGAATATGAAATTGTCGATCACACTTGCAAGAAACTGAGGAGTGAAGTTCGATGGAAAGGAGTGTGTCAATTAAAATTTAAAGTGTGCGAATCTTCTCTTTAAAATATGGTTATAATTTAGAGTGTAACTTTCAGGACTACGTTTAAAAGTTAAAAAGATCCAAAATCGGTTGCAAATTAGGTCGGTTATGAGATATGCGAAAAGCGAGTGACTTATTATTAAAATAAAAGTATTAAGTACATGTCTTGATATTTTATATGTAGCACTCGGTTAGAAATATGTTTAGCATTTTTGAAAACTTATTGATGCTACTGACATAATGAAGAAGATCGCTAGGCTTTTGACGTTTTATCGTATCTTTACTTACTCAGATTTCACGAGAATTTGAAGTCCCTTTTGCCGACTTAAAAGTGTTGAACAAAATATGATTGGTCAACAAAGGGACACTTTCTTATTGTACAAGATTTTGTAATAGATTACAATAAATAAAATTAACAATAAAGACATAACAAAAAACGGAGAAAACGAATATTAGTAGAAGAACAATAATTAACTAAAGCTACAAAATAGTCAAACAACGAAGCACTAAAGGACCGATAACGTGTTTGACACGCTTCTTTGAAAACAGGTTCGTCGTTTGTTTCCTGAATTACAGCCAAAACTGTTAGTTCTATTGCCAAACTTAACAAAACTACATGGAATTTCACCTTAAAAGACGTGTATGCCGTATGTTGGAAATTAAAAATATTTATTGAATTGATGTATGTAAAACCTATGGAATTACGGCCTCTATTTATACACTATAGACTCCTCTCAAGTTTACATATCCTATGGATGTGGAGTAGAAAGTAAACCACTTTTCCACTTTAATTATTTGTACTGAATGTCTAACTTTAAAATGTGATATCTCATTTATATCAACTCTATTTTGGATACATAAAGGTTTATTGCGAAGCTCTCTTCATGGAGAGCGTAAACCTACTAACTATTACCAATATATATGATACTTACAGATAGATAATTATGTCAAAGTTGGTCAAAAGTCACTTTTGCCAACCATTTTTTCCAGCAATCCCCCACATGAATGGAGATCGATCGTAAAGTACAAAAGTTCCGATGATATTTCAATAGTTGAATCTTGCAAAGAGTAGGTAGGTGTGACCCCTTGAACCTTCTCTTGTGAAATGCACTTAGCCTTATAACCGTCGGTAAATGCGATGTCTTTAAATTGACACGTTGTTTATGTAAAGGACAATACGCTTCACGCAAGACTCTCCCTAACATTTTCAAGTCCTCATAGTCATGTTCATTAGGGTCCTAAAACTTCGTCTGGTTACAATAACTCTTAGGATGTGCACCCCCACAATTCCCTTTTAAGCGACCCCACTTCTTTTTCACATAGGTGATTTCATCATGAATCATTAAAATACAAATGCTTTGCTATTTCATCTTAAATCATTAAAGCCATATGATTAACTTCACAATAAATCATTTTTGTTATAAGAATGGAATAGGAAGTTACAACATCGTTAAATAACTCCCCCACATTATCTTCTCATAGTTTATACAATTAGGTTGTCCTATTAATCCCAGATTTTGTGATCTCCAGTCAATTGGGTTAGGTTTTCCTTCATATAACTCATTGCTTCAAGGACTTTAGTCTCATTATTCTAGGAGACTTACTAACTAACATTTTGCTTAAACATTTCGTGTATAAAAAGAAATGAAAACCATACACGCTTGAGAAAAGTCCCAAGGGCGCAATGGTAAACGTGTGTAATGTGTAGTGTGAGACCCATGTTCGAGTCCTGGTTTTGCACTTTTTACTTATTTTTTTTTTCAAATTTTCTTAAACAAACTAATTAAAAACATGAAAATAAACGTTTTTCAAAACTACAACATCTATTGAAAAGCAATAATAAGCAGATAGAAAAGCAAAATAGGAACAGTGGATGATGAGTGCTCAAACACTTATCATTTTTGGTCAAATCTGAACTGCAAAACATACAAAAATACTCAGAAATGCATCAAAATACTAAAAATATTTCAAAATTGTGTTTTATATGTTTTAGATGCAAAAAGAGTAAAAACAAATGAAAAACGTATAAAGTTTGCAAAATTGGCAGTTTCAGTCCCCTAACTTTCAAAAATTGTCAAAACTAGTCCATGGATATTCAAAATATGGAAAATTATCACCAAAGGTCCTTTTAAAATCATAAGTTGTCATATTTAGTCCTTTGGTGAAAATTCTCAAAAGTTTTGGAAATTACAAGTTTAGTCCCTGTACTTTCAGATTTTGGCAGTTTTGGCCCCTGGGAGTGCAATTTTGGAGAAAAAGTCAAATATGGTCCTTGGGAATTCACATTTGTCACTTTTAATCCCTGGATGAAAATTTTGAGGAAATTACATGTTTGGTCCCTGGACTTTTGAAAAATGACAATTTTGGTCCCTGTGAATTTCAAAATGAAAAATATCACTTTTGGTCCTTTGATTATTTATACTTGGCAGGAATTAATCCTTATTTGTACTTTGGAGACGTGGCAAAACAGCCCCTTGGATTTTCAAGTAATTACATTATTGGTCCTTGTGAAATGTACGAAACCAAACGGACCCTTTCATGTTATTAAAATCCAATCCATTAATACCCTTTACCCCAATCCAGCCCACATCCAACACCCTTGGCCCAGTCAACCATCACCAAGCCCACCATACCAAAATATACTCCCCCGTCCATTTTAATACTTCCCTCCAGTCAACCAAAGTCAACCCCAACTCCACCTCCTTCCCACTTGCTTCACTGCTATACCACTGCAACACACACCCCCCCTCACCTCCAGCTCACTCACCTCATCATTTGTCTCCCCCAACTTACCAATACATCCAAAATCCATTAATTCCCTTCAAATCCCTCCAAGCTACATATTACCTGCCAAAACACCCTTTCCCGCCAAAATGGAAATTAAAGGCCAGGATCATTTCCAAGCCATCCAAGGGCTTGAATTAAAGTGGGAAAGAGATAGGGACATGCCAGGATCTATAAAAAGAAGAAAAGACAGAAGAAGAAAGTAGTAATTAGGAGTAGCAGTGTAGAATTTAGCAAAAAAATGTATTTTATGTAATTTCAAATTGTAGTTGTTATCTTTAGTTTAAAAAGCTTACTTTCAACTATTTCAGTGTAATACCATTAGCTTTTAATATAAATTCCAGCTTTCTTATTGAATTCAAATTTCTCAAGTTTTCAGTAAACTTACCAATTGGTTCTACATTTATGAAAATGATGTTCATAAACTTCCTTTAAGCTGTTTTTAGTAGTTTATGAGCTTGTGTAAGCTTAGAAATCAGTTGAGAGAGTTTTAGTCTAAATACTAAAAAAAATGAAATAAATCCAAAAATTAAAAAATTCAGAAGAAAGGAAAATTGAAGTTGGAGCAGGGATCAATATGGATGGCATTTGGTTTTAGAGCCTTTGGGGAGGCATTAGGAAGTATTTTGAGGACCTGGTTCATGCATTGTGTTTGGATACCCTTTGTAAGCAATTTCTTAAATTTGTGCAATTTACTGTAGCTAATGCTCATTGGTATTCACATGCTGCTCATTTTAGTTTTCACATTCTCATTAGTAGTGTAGAATGCTTTTTATGCTTGTCAAATAGAGTAGATGTTTCTTAGTTAAGTTTGTGCACCCTCATCTGTTACACTTAGCCATATAGCATTTCAGCTCATTCAATTGTTCAAGCTACTTCTTGTAGGTTTACTGTTACTTATTTGGTATAAATATAGCTTAAACTTACTTAATGTCCCAAGATCTAAGGTTAAAAGTTGCTATTTGATGTTAAAATCCCTACTGTCACTTTGTAAAGGGGTGTTTGGATCTGAGTTCCCCTCTGTGTTTAGGGGTGTTCTTGTTGTTTGTGTTTATGGAATCATGTTTAAATAGGGTATATTAGGTCAGTTATAACTTAAAATCTAGTCCTCATTTGATCAAATGTCAAAATCTCACTTCAATCCTCATAGTATACCCACTGTTGAGATTTTTGATACCGTTATCATCCATTTGAGTTAACTAGTTGATACCATAGCCTAATCTAGTCTAATTTCAAGTTATTACACCATTCTCAGTTACTAGGAAGCAATCAAAGTTCACAATAGTCAAAGTAAGTGTTTAATTGAAAAGTCAAAATTACATTTGTGCAGAAAAAGTCAGATTTTGGGAGAATTGTTTTGAATTTATTGTTTGGATTCAGGCATTGTGGTTTTTTGCATGTTATACTATCCCACCTTGGCTTCAAGAATTAGGTCTTATTTCATTTTTGTGATTTTTCTGCTGGGCCCCACAACCCAAGAAACTAGGCTGCAGGGCAAGCCATCCCCTGCATCAGTAGATACCACCACACAACCACCACCTTTGGTGGTGGCTGCAGCCCTCCATAGTGGGTCCTAGTGTTCAACTCATGGCTCTTTGCACTCCCAAGGTGAGTGGCTATCCATTTCACCCAAGGTTGTGCCCCCAATCACCTTAGTGGGCCCCCTAGACAGTCACCAAGTTTGTCCCATTTCTGTTGGTCTATTTGATATTTGGTTTAACTTTTTCAGCTTTTTGGCTTATATTGTGGTCCAAGCTTATTGATTTAGCACATTTCAAGTTCACTTAACTCATTATCATCTGAATCTAGCCTTGTGGCCCCCCTAGCTTCCTACATCATCTTTTTCCCTTGACAGTTGACCAAAGTCAACTGTCACACAAATAAGCTTGTACTTTGCTTATTTTTAAGCTCCACAAAAGTTGTTTTTATAAAAGTTTTATGTTTTTTGTTGTAAAATAGTTTTCCAAAAAGAAAATCAAGAAAATCCAATTTAATTTTAAGTGATAGTTTCTATTTAATGTAATTTAAATTTTAATTTTCATTTTAATATTTTTATTAAGTACTTGGTATTTTTATATTTTTATTAATTACCTTTTATAGTAAAGTAATTTTAGTAAATTTTTTAGATTTTTATTTTGTCATTTAGTATTTATTAGAATTAATATTAGTTTTGTTAATAATTAATTAATAATTAAGTTTTAAATAGCATAATTAGTTTTTATAAAGCAACACCTAGTTTTTGTATTTTTCCTAGCTTTTATATACTATAATATAATTTTATGAATTTTTCTAGAATTTTTACTGTTCATTTGCTATTTTTTATAATTTAAAATAGTTTAATTAGATAATTAATAATTAATTAGTAATTAATTAATATAAAAACCACAAAAAGACAAAAATACATATTTTTAATTTTAAAACTTGTTTTTAGTTATTTTATGATTTTATAAAATTTATTTTCACCTTTTTAGTATTTAATTAATATTATATTGTATTTAAGTTACTTAAATATTAATAATTAGTAATAATTAGTAATTAATTAATATTAAATAATTAATTAGTGTTAAAATTTATTTTCTTTTTCTAAAAATTTTCTTTTACCCTTAGGTTTGTAAAAAAGTCATTTTCACCCCCTGGGGGTTTTCAGATTTCACTTTTCACGTTTTATTTTGTACGTTTACGTTATTTAAAACGTGAACGTGCGCGTTTTTAAATTTTAAGCGTTTTTAGGTATCTAACTTTCACGTAATCATCTTTATAGCTTATTTAAGCTATTTCTTCGTATATTACTTAGTTTAATCACTCACAAACTTTTTCCCGTCCAGATTCACCATATCACAGATCCGTTTAATAACCATCACACCTCGTCGGGACATAACGACCCGGGGAAACCACTATATTCCGCGGAGCATTGACTCTAGGCTGTTTAACCTACTTGACTATCCTTTGGTCAATTTAGGTTGACCGTTTGGAGCCAATCAAATTTTGGCGCCGCTGCCGGGGAGGTGTGCGCGCTATTCTAAACGGTTTTTCTGATTAGTGAATCGGGATATACAACCATTGTATATATACCCATCCTTTGTTCATATTTTCTTATTATAAAAATAAATCTGTTCCCGAAAACATTTTAAATCAGTTTTCAACGAACACAAAAAACACAAAAACATTTTCTTTCCTATTTGTACAAAATGTTTATTCAAAAATCCAAAAATAATCACCTTTACCCTCTCACATCTTTGATTCTTCATCCCTACCCCTCTATGAACCTTTGATTCTTTCCTATGTCGTATCCACACCATTTTGGTTGCCAATGGTGTGGTGGTCCTCATAATGGTGGGAATTGTCCCGGCTGTAGCATGGTAGAGTCAGGAGATGGGTCTGTCTATAACCAAGCTCCCTATCCTTACCATGACACATCTGATTCATCCTACCAGCCACCACATCATGAGATACTGACATATCTGTGCAATTTTTGTGGTGGTCCTCACCAAGGATTTGAGTGTCAAGCCGGAAACACGTTTGTCTACGAACAGTTTTCCGGTGATGCTCAGAACTTTGGTTATGACCAATATCCATATGATTCACCAGTCCAGACTCAACAGTTTTACTGTTGTGATTACTGTGGAGGTCCACACTTCAGCTCAGATTGTCAAACGGGGAATCCATACCCTTGTGACAATTTTGACACACCTTATTATGACCAACCTCCACAGTACGATATGAATCAAGCACTTCTTCCAGAAATGCAAAATATGATGAAAATCGTTGATGAACTTAAGGGTTTAGTTAAAGACTTTGCCCAAAGACACACTCATCATAAATCCATGGAAGAATTGTTAGCTGAAGAGCAGGCTGCTAGAATAAATTCCCAAGATGCCTATGAAAAATCTGTGAGGGAATCCATTGCAAAAGAAAAAGCAGCCAAATCTAGCTCTCAGTTCCGTTTTATTCCTGATGACAGTGATGATGAAGATACACTTGATATCCTTCAATTCTATAAAGATCCATCAAGTTCATCAGTTGATATCCCAGCAGTTGAGATTCCATCTCAAACAACTGCTATCACACCCGAGGTTCCCACTCACTCTTTGAGCATGGGGGACGAGCATCTTGACAATGTTCCTGATAAGGAATCGGACGAATTCATAAAGTCTAGTGTTGAGATCCTTGTCCCAATCCCAGGAGAGTCACAGGGAATTCTTGAGCGTATGTGTGATCTTCCTTCCCCTCTTGAGTGTTCAAACGATCGTTTTGAGACTTTCTCAGATTTTAATGATGATTGTACATCTCATGGAGACATTGAGTATATTGAGGCATCACTCCCACAATCTGATGCTGATCCTCTTCTTGAGGAGTTCGCCGATGAACTTACTCACATCAATCCACTTTCATTGGAAAGTGATGATGGTCTCCTCGACTTTGAAGCCGATCTGGGAGAAATTGAAAGTCTCCTATATCATGATCCACCACTCAGTTCTTATCCCAGCAGTCCAATAGAGAATGATAATCATTTTGTTCCCGAAACATTCAATACTACTCTCACCAATCCTCTATTTGAATTCAAATCTGAATTCACTTTGATTTCTGATAATCCAATCTTTGGTACTCAGATTGAGGATTGTGATGAGTCTATTCCGGAACATGAGTTCACAGATTCACATCATGTGAATGATTCTCTTCATGAGGAGTTCTCCGGTGAACTCACTCATCATATCACAACTCCTCCGGAGTTTGATAGCCCGGGGGGAGATGCACTCAATCATGAGGAGTTGCAAATTCCCACCCACCCTCCCGGGACGTTTTTGAGCTTAACCCTTGAAATCCAAACTCAAGCTAATGAGCCTGCTCTCGAGGAAGAATATCAAATCATGATTTTCATCATGATTTTCTTCCTTTTCTTCACCTATAAGGTGACTTCTTCTCTTCTTTACTCCTTCGGGAATGAAGATACCATCTTTGATCCCGGCATTTTCATGTATCATTATCTTGAGCCGGATTCTTATCTCATCGGTGTGGAACTTTCACGTGCTTCAAATGTTTGTCCAAACATCTTGAATGAAAGTCCGATTGAGATTGTCTCTCCCACATCATGCTTCCCCAAGGACAAATGAATTCGGGGTCGAGTCAAGCTAGCGACTCGGTAAACAAAAACAGTAGCATGTACTTAGGGTTTTCACCCTAAGTGTGGGGGAGTTACCCACACTGTGGTTACAAATGAAGTGAAAAACAAAATGGTGTTTTCCACGCTTAGCTTGTAATGTTGCCCTTTTACGTTCAAAGAGTCGGCATAATAGCCGGGACTTTGAATATTGAGGACAATATTCATTCTAAGTGTGTGTGTGTGTGGGGGGGGGGGGGGGGGGGGGGTATTTCGCTATTCTAGCGAATTTTATCACATTTTACTATCTAATACCCCCGTTTTTGGCCAAAAATTCAAAAATTTTTCAAAAATTTTTCACTGATGCTTCAAAATTTTTGTGGTAATTAGTTCGCCATATCTAACCGACAAAGGGATTGGCTAATCCAGGAGCAAACGGCTCTTGGTAAAGATATATCAAATCCGTTTATGGCTTGCAAATTGCCCAAAATTGTATGGTACCTCAACTCGCCATATCCTAAAACGCGAATGAGTTGGCTAGCCCGCAAGATTATGGCTTGTGGTAAAGGCAGTGGAAAATCTATAATTGGTAATCAGCTCACCAAGATGTTGACTAGGTCCATCAAGAGTTGGCTAGTCCAGGAGCAAACGGCTCTTGGTAAAGACTGATCAAATCCGTTAACAGCTGGTGGTTTGCTTAAAATCACATGGTTATCAGGTGTACCACATTTCTTACATCTGGCTACTCCAAAAGTGATGGCTTTTGGTAAAGAGTTTAAAATCCATCAAGTTTTCAAAACAGTTATTGCTAGGGACTAGCAATATTTTAGTGTGGGGGATTGATGAGTGCTCAAACACTCATCATTTTTGGTCAAATCTGAACTGCAAAACATACAAAAATACTCAGAAATGCATCAAAATACTAAAAATATTTCAAAATTGTGTTTTATATGTTTTAGATGCAAAAAGAGTAAAAACAAATGAAAAACGTACAAAGTTTGCAAAATTAGCAGTTTCAGTCCCCTAACTTTCAAAAATTGTCAAAACTAGTCCCTAGATATTCAAAATATGGAAAATTATCACCAAAGGTCCTTTTAAAATTATAAGTTGTCATATTTAGTCCTTTGGTGAAAATTCTCAAAAGTTTTGGAAATTACAAGTTTAGTCCCTGTACTTTCAGATTTTGGCAGTTTTGGCCCCTAGGAGTGCAATTTTGGAGAAAAAGTCAAATATGGTCCTTGGGAATTCACATTTGTCACTTTTAATCCCTGAATGAAAATTTTGAGGAAATTACATGTTTGGTCCCTGGACTTTTGAAAAATGACAATTTTGGTCCTTGTGAATTTCAAAATGAAAAATATCACTTTTGGTCCTTTGATTATTTATACTTGGCAGGAATTAATCCATTTGTACTTTGGAGACGTGGCAAAACAGCCCCTTGGATTTTCAAGTAATTACATTATTGGTCCTTGTGAAATGTACTAAACCAAACGGACCCTTTCATGTTATTAAAATCCAATCCATTAATACCCTTTACCCCAATCCAGCCCACATCCAATACCCTTGGCCCAGTCCACCATCACCAAGCCCACCATACCAAAATATACTCCCCCGTCCATTTTAATACTTCCCTCCAGTCAACCCAAGTCAACCCCAACTCCACCTCCTTCCCACTTGCTTCACTGCTATACCACTGCAACACACAACCCCCTCCTCACCTCCAGCTCACTCACCTCATCATTTGTCTCCCCCAACTTACCAATACATCCAAAATCCATTAATTCCCCTCAAATCCCTCCAAGCTACATATTACCTGCCAAAACACCTTTTCCCGCCAAAATGGAAATTAAAGGCCAGGATCATTTCCAAGCCATCCAAGGGCTTGAATTAAAGTGGGAAAGAGATAGGGACATGCCGGGATCTATAAAAAGAAGAAAAGACAGAAGAAGAAAGTAGTAATTAGAAGTAGCAGTGTAGAATTTAGCAAAAAAATGTATTTTATGTTGAATTTTATGTAATTTCAAATTGTAGCTGTTATCTTTAGTTTAAAAAGCTTACTTTCAACTATTTCAGTGTAATACCATTAGCTTTTAATATAAATTCCAGCTTTCTTGTTGAATTCAAATTTCTCAAGTTTTCAGTAAACTTACCAATTGGTTCTACATTTATGAAAATGATGTTCATAAACTTCCTTTAAGCTGTTTTTAGTAGTTTATGAGCTTGTGTAAGCTTAGAAATCAGTTGAGAGAGTTTTAGTCTAAATACTAAAAAAAATGAAATAAATCCAAAAATTAAAAAATTCAGAAGAAAGGAAAATTGAAGTTGGAGCAGGGATCAATATGGATGGCATTTGGTTTTAGAGCCTTTGGGGAGGCATTAGGAAGTATTTTGAGGACCTGGTTCATGCATTGTGTTTGGATACCCTTTGTAAGCAATTTCTTAAATCTGTGCAATTTACTGTAGCTAATGCTCATTGGTATTCACATGCTGCTCATTTTAGTTTTCACATTCTCATTAGTAGTGTAGAATGCTTTTTATGCTTGTCAAATAGAGTAGATGTTTCTTAGTTAAGTTTGTGCACCCTCATCTGTTACACTTAGCCATATAGCATTTCAGCTCATTCAATTGTTCAAGCTACTTCTTGTAGGTTTACTGTTACTTATTTGGTATAAATATAGCTTAAACTTACTTAATGTCCCAAGATCTAAGGTTAAAAGTTGCTATTTGATGTTAAAATCCCTACTGTCACTTTGTAAAGGGGTGTTTGGATCTGAGTTCCCCTCTGTGTTTAGGGGTGTTCTTGTTGTTTGTGTTTATGGAATCATGTTTAAATAGGGTATATTAGGTCAGTTATAACTTAAAATCTAGTCCTCATTTGATCAAATGTCAAAATCTCACTTCAATCCTCATAGTATACCCACTGTTGAGATTTTTGATACCCTTATCATCCATTTGAGTTAACTAGTTGATACCATAGCCTAATCTAGTCTAATTTCAAGTTATTACACCATTCTCAGTTACTAGGAAGCAATCAAAGTTCACAATAGTCAAAGTAAGTGTTTAATTGAAAAGTCAAAATTACATTTGTGCAGAAAAAGTCAGATTTTGGGAGAATTGTTTTGAATTTATTGTTTGGATTCAGGCATTGTGGTTTTTTGCATGTTATACTATCCCACCTTTACTTCAAGAATCAGGTCTTATTTCATTTTTGTGATTTTTTTGCTGGGCCCCACAACCCAAGAAACTAGGCTGCAGGGCAAGCCATCCCCTGCATCAGTAGATACCACCACACAACCACCACCTTTGGTGGTGGCTGCAGCCCTCCATAGTGGGTCCCAGTGTTCACCTCTTGGCTCTTTGCACTCCCAAGGTGGGTGGCTATCCATTTCACCCAAGGTTGTGCCCCCAATCACCTTAGTGGGCCCCCTAGACAGTCACCAAGTTTGTCCCATTTCTGTTGGTCTATTTGATATTTGGTTTAACTTTTTCAGCTTTTTGGCTTATATTGTGGTCCAAGCTTATTGATTTAGCACATTTCAAGTTCACTTAACTCATTATCATCTGAATCTAGCCTTGTGGCCCCCCTAGCTTCCTACATCATCTTTTTCTCTTGACAGTTGACCAAAGTCAACTGTCACACAAATAAGCTTGTACTTTGCTTATTTTTAAGCTCCACAAAATTTGTTTTTATAAAAGTTTTATGTTTTTTGTTGTAAAATAGTTTTCCAAAAAGAAAATCCAGAAAATCCAATTTAATTTTAAGTGATAGTTTCTATTTAATGTAATTTAAATTTTAATTTTCATTTTTATATTTTTATTAAGTACTTGGTATTTTTATATTTTTATTAATTACCTTTTATAGTAAAGTAATTTTAGTAAATTTTTCAGATTTTTATTTTGTCATTTAGTATTTATTAGAATTAATATTAGTTTTATTAATAATTAATTAATAATTAAGTTTTAAATAGCATAATTAGTTTTTATAAAGCAACACCTAGTTTTTATATTTTTCCTAGCTTTTATATACTATAATATAATTTTAAGAATTTTTCTAAAAATTTTACTGTTCATTTGCTATTTTTTATAATTTAAAATAGTTTAATTAGATAATTAATAATTAATTAGTAATTAATTAATATAAAAACCGCAAAAAGAAAAAAATACATATTTTTAATTTTAAAACTTGTTTTTAGTTATTTTATGATTTTATAAAATTTATTTTCACCTTTTTAGTATTTAATTAATATTATATTGTATTTAAGTTACTTAAATATTAATAATTAATAATTAATTAATATTAAATAATTAATTAGTGTTAAAATTTATTTTCTTTTTCTAAAAATTTTCTTTTACCCTTAGGTTTGTAAAAAAGTCATTTTCACCCCCTGGGGGTTTTCAGATTTCACTTTTCACGTTTTATTTTGTACGTTTACGTTATTTAAAACGTGAACGTACGCGTTTTTAGATTTTAAGCGTTTTTAGGTATCTAACTTTCACGTAATCATCTTTATAGCTTATTTAAGTTATTTCTTCGTATATTCCTTAGTTTAATCACTCACAAACTTTTTCCCGTCCAGATTCACCCGATCACAGATCCGTTTAATAACCATCACATGTCGTCGGTATATAACGACCCGGGGAAACCACTATATTCCGCGGAGCCAATCAGTGGACTAAAAAGCTTATAAAGGGATTTTCTAACCTCTAAAAGCTATTTAACAAGCTGAATAAGCTACACTAAAGGGAGAATAAGCAAAAGGCACACTAGGGAAAACCTGATAAAGTACTAAGGGGACAAATGAGCAGTTATAAAGCTCCTAAAAGCACAAAATAAGCTAAAGTTAAAAGGGGACTGTTGATGCAAAAAGGCCTTAGTGGGCAACTTTAAACCTAGAAAAAGTTGTCAAAAAGATTTATAAAAACAAAATAAAAATATTAGCATGTACACAAGCTACCAAATAAGCAAAGAACCAAATTTTAGAGCATAAGACCTAATATTAAAGAAACCAAAATGCGATACTAAGGGCTGTTAGGGCAATTTACAAATGGGTCAAAATATGAGATTTTGACTTTTGAATCTAAAATGCCAGATGTTTAAGAGATGAAATAACATATGTTAAGCAAGTTTAAAGCAAAAGTAACAACAATAAAGGCCTAAATCTATAATCTAACATATCTATTTTCATATAACAATTAAAATAAAAAAAATTGGAAAGACACTCAAAAGCTTAAGACTTTCTGGAATTGTAAAAACTTAGTTTAAAACTACTAATAACAACCAAAGAAAAGTGATTAAAGTTGGATTTGGGACAAAACTTCATTTTTGGCCAAGATTTTGGCTTGTGCCAAACACTCCTTAAGGGACTGTTTTGAATTTTTTTCAAAGGAAATGATTTAAAAAACAATTTTGATGAAAGCTTAGGCTCACAATAAGCTTTGAAAGAGCTTATTTGAGCTTATAGAACAGTAAAAGAGCTTGAAATTTCAAAATTTTAAAGGAAAGCAGTTAAGACTAAAAATAAATTTAACAAAAATAAACTGGAAATTTGCATTAATAAAAGAGATTACAAACTTAAATTACAACTGGAAACTAATGTGCTGAATTTAAATTGACAAGAAAATTAAATGGTCAAAATTTTTCTAAATGCTTGAAAAATTTGACAAAAAATACAACTATGATGACACTTCTACTTATATGGGTGGCCTAGGGTTTTAAGTCCCTTTGTCTGCTTTTATTGTGTGTTTGTTTTGTGAGTGAGAAGAGCCATCAATCCCATTTGTGCTTTTTTGATTCAACAATAGCCATTGGATTGGCTTGTTCTCCAAGTCCTTCAATCTTGGTCGTAGATGGGATATTGAGCACCAAGATTGCCAGCGTGGCTTGCATCATGTGAAGAGGGGAGGGGTCCATGGTGAGCTGAGTTTTTGGACTGGTGCAGGGTTAGGGTGAAAGAGATGGGTGTACAGTGTTGGGGATTGTGTCTTTGGCGGGTAAGGGGAAAAGGGTTGTTTAACTGAGTGAGTCAAAGAGGGTAAAGAGTAAAACGGGTTTTAGTGTTTTATTAATTCTGGGTGTGGGTAACTAGATGGGTTGTAAGTGATGGGTTTTGGATTTGTGTGGTGAAAGAGTACTGCGGGCTTGTTTGGATTGGGCTTATGGTTAACAGGTTTAGGGGAAATGGGTTTTAGGTTTATTGGTGTTAATTAGTTATTAGTAATTAGTAATATTTAGTAATTAGGTTTTTAATATAATTAGTAGAAAAGTAAAATTGAATTTGAAAAAAGTGTTTTTATAGTTTTTTTTTTCTTTTTTTTTTTTTTTTTTTTTTTTTTTTTTTTTTTCATAATAATAATATTAATAATATTTTTACTAAGAACAATAATATTTCTAATAATAATTCTAATATTAAAGACTAATAATATTAATTAGTAATACTAATAATATACTAAATATTTTACTAATAATACTAATAATAATAATATTAATAATATAACTAATAATAATAATATTACTAATGATATACTAATAATAATAGGGTAAAATAAAAAGTTTTATCAAAATATTTTTGTGATTTATTTTGAAAAGGAGATTTGCTTTTTGAAATGTTTTTGGGAAAAACGGTTTTGAGAATGATTTTTCACTTAAGTTCTGGGGTTTAGGGTGATAAGGGTATTTTGGGAATTTTGGTGTTAAGTGAGGGGTAATTTGGTAATTTTGAGGTTAGGTTAAGGGTAAAAGGTAATTAGGCTTTTGGGTTTGGTTTTCCATACCTCCCCCCATGTCACACTTCCGAGATTGACTTGATCTTTGACTTTTTTTGTCTGTTTCTTCGTTTCTCTTCAAGATTGTGTCGAGTCGATCCGGTAATGCTCCATTATACTCCGATTTCCAATCCATGCTCCATTTTGCTCACATTTGCCTTGTTTTTAATCCATTTTGTACCTGAAACACACAAAAACACTTTGCAAGGATAATTGTGATATTATATGGTCTTTTCGGGTGTTTTTGGTCGTTTTGGTGGGTTTTTCGAGCCTAAAATGATGAGTAAAAGGCCACTCATCAATCCCCCACACTAAGCAATTTCTAGTCCATAGCAATCCGATCATATAAAGTAATGACGGGATCACAAGATTTCTTTAAATGAACTAATTGCTAGTTACCATGTATACCCCGTTTTGACTTCTTATTTAAATCAACTAATTAAAACGATAATAAACGTAAATATATGCTTGATTTTCAAAAGATGGCATCATGGAACGGGAATCACACAAAATGGGTGATTCCGGAGAATTGTAATCGTCATTCTCTTTTTATTACTTCCCAAAGTAAATCTAAAACCCTTGCGCAAACGTTTTTGCAAAATGGTAACGCTACTTATATTAGTAATCTATGTAAGTCGAGACATAACTTTTCGCTCCCACAATTATCTATAAATCAGGTGTATGTTCTTTGTTTTCAAAATTTTGACCGGAAAAATCGACACATATTAGGGTTGTTATTTATTTAAGTTAATATTAATTCACCGGAAACCACGAAATCTAAGGATCGAAAGGGCCTTTCTCATGTAGTGGCTTTCTTCTTGGCACATCACAAACTAGACGGTTTTAGGTGACCGGGGTTTTGACACCTCACGAAGAATAGTACCGGAATCAGTGAGAATTTGATTCTAAAGATTTACGAAGCTACCGCTAAAGTAATATTAAGCTTAACTAGATAATAACCTACGATGATTTAGAAATTAGAGATTCAAAGATGAGATCACTCCATGTGGCGGCTTTCTTCTCAGCTTATCCTTAGTAACTTAGGAGACTAGGTTTTCACCCTCGAAAATAGTATCGGAGCTCACGGGGTCTTTGAAGTCAAAAACTTCCAAATCTCCGTCAAATTTTTATAAGGTTTTGACGAATACTAGTTAAAAGGTTTATTTAAATTTTACAACAAACAAGTTTCGTACATTTATTCACTATCAACATACATATATTTTCATCATTTTTTTTCATGGGAGCTTAACGGGGTAATTCCAAGACCTTAACGCCTTTCAGAATTAAGGATCCAATGACCGATCTTGAACCGTAGCTTATAGCACTTATTCATACTCAATACTTTAACTTTGCAACTTTCAAGCAATTTCTCACTTTCATTTGCATTCTTATTAAGTTTCCATGAAAGTATGCCTGTTCCAAAATGTAAATAAAACTTTGAATTAGTACGTGTCAAAACCGTATAAAAACTTTGTTTTTGCTAACAAAATGATTTTTGTGTTCAAAATTTTGAAAATAAGCATGTTATTAAGTCAAATTAAGAGCTCCTAGGAGGAAAAGCCATAGATTACTTATATAAGCTCTAAAGAAAACCGCTATTCCACGCTTAGCATTTTCATTTGCACAATTCCTGAAAACTTAGCCTAAATGTTAAGTAAAGCAACTAGATCAACACTCTAGTAGAGTTGGGATTCCCCTTGTTCTAGCCTAATCAAGTCTAAACTTTCTATAAATACCGAGGTATTTATGTATAGCAAATTCTTATTTATTGCAATTTTTGATGTAAATACGGTAAAAATTTTAAAATTTTGGTAAAAAAATGAGGGTACTAGGGACTAGAATGGTACAACGTGTGAAAATTTTGAAAATTTTTTGAAAAATTTGGTCAAATTCGCAAGAATTCCCCCTCACTCTTAGAATTGAATATTGCCCTCAATATTCAACGTACCGACACGTAGCCAAAACTATTGAACGAAAAAAGGTAATATCACCATCCAAGTGTGGAAACGAAATCTTGTTCACATAAAAGGATTATTAAGATATCCATGGATAAACGTTAGAAACAAAGATCGGATATTGGGCGGTTGGATTGAAAACAAGCGCATCAATCATCACGATCTACGGGATTTCCTGAAAACAAAGGCAAATAACACAACACAAGAAGGCAAACAAGTGGGGGAAAATCCCCCACACTTAGGTGTTAGAAATAAGAAAGAATATAGAAGATGAGTGCTTTGTTTTTGTTAACCGGGTCATGAGCTTGAATTGACCCCGAATTCATTGGTCCATGTGAAAGCAAGATGTGGAAAACAAAATCTCCATCAAACTTTCATTCAAGATGTTTGGACAAACATTGAAGTGCGTGAAAGTTCCACTCCGATAAGTGCTTAGAAGAAGAAATGGAGATGACGGGGTCAAATATGGTATCCTCACTCACAAAGGAGTGAAGAAGAGAAGAAGTCACCGGATATGTGAAGAAAGGGAGAAATATCTTGATAACAATGATGAAAAGATCTTCATCCTCAAGATCAAGGTTAGTTTCTTGAATTTTAATTTCATCATTTAAGCTCATTTAATTTGAAAACATCCCGGGTGGGAGGGTCAGGTTAAAATCATCATTGAACAAACTCTCATGATTGAGTATGTCTCCCCCCGGGTCATGATCATTCTCAAGATCAAAGTAATCATACTCCGGCGGATGTATGACATGAGTGAGTTCACCTAAGAACTCCTCATGAAGAGAATCAATCACATGATGTAGATTTGTGAGCTCTTGTTCCATTACGAACTCATCACTATCCTCCATTTGAATATCAAAGATTGGATTATCTGAAATTAAAGCAAATTCAGAATCGAAATAAAAAAGAGGATTGGTGATAGTCATTTTGAATGTTTCGGAAACAAGGTCATCAAATTCCTTTTCTAGGCTGACGATCTCGGAATGTAGAATTGATGCATCAACATAATCGATTTCTTTACAAGATAAAGAATCGTCATCACTGTAATCACTATCAGAATCGGAGAAAGTCTCAGAATGATTGTTAGAACAATCAAGAAAAGAAGGCACATCACACACATAATCAAGAATACCCTTGGACTCACTTGGGATTGGGACAAGGTCCTCAACACTAGACGATTCCGTTTTCGGAATAGTGCTAAGATGCTCGTCCCCCATAATTAGAGAGTTAGCGGGCTCTTCGGGTGCGATTGCAGCTGACTGAGGGAGTTGAGAAGGGCTACCATACATGGATTTTATAAGTTCCATTTGCTCTTCTGCTAGTAATTCTATCATAGTTTTGTCTTCCTGCATTTTTTGGACTGGTGGGATAGCAGCTGACTAATTCTCATAAAATTTGCAAATTTGAATAGTAACTCCGTCGTCATTATCGTCATCGTCATCGAGAAGAGCAGCCTTGTGAAATATGGCACGCGTCTTAGCTGCTTGCTCTTCGGCAAGTAATTCTTCTGTAGAAACTAGAAGGGGGGTTTGAATAGTTTCACCCCTTCTTTTTAATTTTCTAAAGCGTTTAGCCATTTTAGGTCCGGTTATTTTTCATTTACAAACTTGTTGAATTCTACTAGTTATGTGATATCAATTTAGTTACTAGCATACACAAATAAACAAGTAAAGTAAAGAGTAAGGAAAGAACACAACCAAGAGACGCAGCGATTTATAGTGGTTCGAAATGAAGCTCACTCTCCGTCCTACTCCACTCCCCGATTACCACACTCGAGAGTTATCAATCACTATATCAACACACTCCTTCAGGAGGAGCAATCCGTACACATGCTTACACAAGGCTTAATGACACTAAGCATAATGTCGAGTTCTAATCGTAGCTAGAACCAATCTACTCCAAGGCCCATGTGGCCACACGAACGAGCACTCTTGTCCAACTTGAATCTTCACCCGATTCAAGCCTTCACTTAATTGACATACTTGGTTGTTCAACCGAACTAAGCCTTCACACACTTGACACACTTGGTTCTTCACCCAAACCAAGCCTTCATACAAGACTCACTTGGATCATCACCCGATCCAAGTCTTTACATAATGACTCGACAAGTCCTAAACTACACACTAGGACATCACTCTCATCATATCAAATACATGAACTAATCTAGTTACAAGACTTCTTGGATCTACATCACCATCCAAGTTCACTAAAATATCCCCATCCTCGACTCACACACAAGTCGGAAACAATGACATTATTTACAGAACCTATCACCGTAACACTTGTTACGTTTGTGTATGGATACCTATAATATCTCGAGTCTTCATAGTTGTCGAGAGTTCTTCTCTTGCACTTGACGGAAGAGGAAATCACTTATAAACATATACCGACATGTTATAGTGATCAAAGATTAAAATGAACAAAGACCAGAAAGTTTTGTGTGTGAAAAACCTTGTTTTCTGAAGTGTAACAGTTCAGTATTTATAGGCGACAAGAGTGAGGGAGACGGTCCTTTAAATACCAGATGGTCCTTTATCACTAAGGGACCGTTCGCCTATTTAAGGGACCATCCAGACAAAACGCTCCCATTTTATCCTGACGTGGTGAAAACTTATCTGGTTCAGGCTGAACTGATTTGGGGGGAAAACTAGCTGTTATAAAGTTTGAATTTGAATTTATTTACTTAATAAAACATTTCTTTAGAAACACAAAAATACTTTTGTGAAAATGTTTTGTCAAACTTAACAATGTAAGTTTAGGTGAAAATAAAATTCTTTGATCACTTAACTAATGATGGTATAAAGTTTGTTCATACCTGAAAGTGATGTTGAAGCAGTTACTTAGAAGAAATGAGTTTCCTCGATTAAAAACTTATAAACCGTAACTTTACGTAACATGTCTTTATATTTTGTGATTATCAAAATACGAGAAGACCGAATAATGCGAATAACGTTTTTGACATTATTTGTATTAACATCTTCCATGCTTTTTTCGTTGCGAGTAGCTCGTTCTTCGGCAAGTAATTACGCAATAGTTTTCTCATGAGAATCTTGATGAATGACGGGAGATTGTGAAGGTGAAAATTTGTCAAAGCCGGAAGTATCAAAACTAGAACAATGATTAGGTTCATAGTACGGTTGACATTGATAATCATATTTAGCACCCCACAATCTGGACAAGAAAACTTGGTGAATTTTAAATCATTTGGTATTGTGGAGGTTGGTCATGATACGAATAGTCGTAATTGTTACAAGGAAATGGACAATATGATTGTTGTGACTAATTCGACGAATTATATGGATATTGATCAATACCAAAGTTTTGATTATCACATGGAACTTGCTCATAGACAAACGTGTTCCTTTCTTGACAATCAAAACCTTGGTGAGGACCTCCACAATATTCACAAGAGAAACTCGGTATTTTTTTTGAAACGATGTATCATTGAAAGTTTGATAGTACGGTTCTTGCTCATATGAGTTATGAGGAAGGTAGTCAAAATCGTTTTGAGAATAATCAGAAGAGTTCGGATCATAATCAGAGGTGAATGTGAGTTCAGCTCTCAAAGCATAACACATACAAAGTCCACGAGTAAATCCACGTTCTTTGCAAAAACACCGTTCACAAAGTGAACCATCTCCTAACGGATCTCCACAATTAAAGCAATAAGATTGATTGAACGAAGACGTCTCGGGAGGGTACTTAGAAAATTTTGGTGAATCATTAAAAGAATTCAGATTTATGAACACATTGCACAAATTACAAAATCCATCTCTAAAATTATTTCCACACATATCACAAATACACCGAAAACAACGATAGCCGTTCTCTATCGTACTTTTGCAATGAAAACAATGATAACCGAGAGACTCCATAAGAATTAAACATACGAGAGGGATAAGAATTTAGAATTAAACGGATAAGAGGATAAGGAATAAAGAATTAAACGGATTTAGAGGGTAAAAGAAGAAGAATTAAACGGGAAAGAGGGATAAGGGGTAAGAATTAAACATGAAAGAGGATAACGAAGATTGTTTTTGGGTTTTTATGACGGGAAAACAAATTAAGATAAAAGGAAAACAAATTTTGAAAAAGAAAATCTTTTTGGGTTTTTATATTATGAAAATATATACAAAAACAAGACGGTAACTTCCCGGGGGAAGGGTATTCAACTAACTAATCTTCAAAATGATAAACGGTTTCGGCTTTCACTCTTCCCTTGCAGCGGCGCCAAAACGTGATACACACAATAGTATATGTATATAATAGTAAGACTCTTTTACCGGGAAATAGTTAAACAAAGTCAAATCGGGAGTATTGGATATTCCCGGGTCGTGTCCGTGTGAGGTGTGAAATGTGAAGTCGAAAACCGTTTTGTGATCGGGTGATTTGAATGGGTTTAAAGAGAGATAAGGATTCCTAAACTAATTGAAGCAAATAATAACTCAAAATAACACAAATAAACTAATACTGAAAGCACATAATGTACAATTAAACTAAAACGTAATTTAAACCTAAAAACGTAACGCGCAAAACTTAAAAACGTAAAATAAATGACAATTACTTAAATTAAACTAAAAATTTGATTTTAGAATTGAAAAACTACTTAAAAACATGTAAAAACTCTAAACTTAACTTAAATTTTCCGAAAACGTAACTAAAAACAAAAACGGCCCGTTACCGGGCTCGGTAACGGGCTAAAATGTAAAATTTTTGAAATAAAAGGCCTACGGGTGTCAAACTAATTTTCCTAAATCCTAAACGTAAAAATAAAAGTTTGAAAAAAAGTAAAACATTTTTTTTGACTTTTTAATAATTAGTTATGATTTAATTACTAAATAACTAAATAAAATGCTTTAAAAATATCAAACCTTTTTAGAAAAATGTGAAAAAATTACAGAAAGTTTATTTAACTATTTAAGGCCTCGAAAAAATGTAAAAGCTGTAAAAACTAAAATATATAACCTAATATAAGATTAAACAGCTTATGGCTTTGAAAAGATAACACAAGAAAACTTGTATAAAAAAAAATGAAAACCATACACCCTTGAGAAAAGTCCTAAGGGCGCAACGGTAAACGTGTGTAATGTGTGCTGTGAGACCCAGGTTCGAGTCCTGGGTTTTGCACTTTTTACTAATTTTTTTTCAAATTTTCTTAAACAAACTAATTAAACACATGAAAATAAACATTTTTTTAAAACTTCAACATCTACTGAAAAGCAATAATAAGCAAATAGAAAAGCAAAATAGGAACAGTGGACTAAAAAGCTTATAAAGGGATTTTCTAACCTCTAAAAGCTATTTAACAAGCTGAATAAGCTGCACTAAAGGGAGAATAAGCAAAAGGCACACTAGGGAAAACCTAATAAAGCACTAAGGGGACAAATAAGCCGTTACAAAGCTCCTAAAAGCACAAAATAAGCTAAAGTTAAAAGGGGACTGCTGATGCAAAAAGGCCTAAGAGGGCAACTTTGGACCAAGAAAAAGCTGTCAAAAAATTATAAAAATAAAATAAAAATATTAGCATGTACACAAGCTACCAAATAAGCAAAGAACCAAATTTTAGAGCATAAGACCAAATATTAAAGAAACCAAAAATGCAATACTAAGGGCTGTTGGGACAATTTCTGGACAGTTATGCAGTAGGCAACAAATGGGTCAAAAAGTGAGATTTTGACTTATGAATCTAAAATGCCAGATGTCTAAGACATGAAATAACATATGTTGAGCAAGTTTAAAGCAACAGTAACAACAATAAATGCCTAAATCTATAATCTAAACATTCTATTTTCGTATAACAGTTAAAATAAAAAAAATTGGAAAGGCACTCAAAAGCTTAAAGACTTTCTAGAATTGCAAAAACTTAGTTTAAAACTACTAATAACAACCAAAGAAAAGTTATTAAAGTTGGATTTGGGACAAAACATCATTTTTGGCCAAGATTTTGGCTTGTGCCAAACACTCCTTAAGGGACTGTTTTGATTTTTTTTCGAAGGAAATGATTTAAAAAACAATTTTGATGAAAGCTGAGGCTCATAATAAGCTTTTAAAGAGCTTATGTGAGCTTATAAAACAGTAAAAAGAGCTTGAAATTCAAAACTTTAAAGGAAAGTAGTTAAGAGTAAAAATAAACTTGACAAAAAAAAAAAAAAAATTGGAAATTTGCATTAATAAAAGAGATTACAAACTTAAATTACAACTGGAAACTAAAGGGCTGAATTTAAATTGACAAGAAAATTAAATGGTCAAAATTTTTTCTAAATGCTTGAAAAATTGGACAAAAAATACAACTGTGATGACACTTCTACTTATATGGGTGGCCTAGGGTTTTAAGTCCCTTTGTCTGCTTCTATTGTGTGTTTGTTTTGTGAGCGAGAAGAGCCATCAATCCCATTTGTGCTTTCTTGATTCAACAGTAGCCATTGGATTGGCTTGTTCTCCAAGTCCTTGAATCTTGGCCGTAGATGTGATATTGAGCACCAAGATTGCCAGCGTGGCTTGCTTCATGTGAAGAGGGGGAGGGGTCCATGGTGACCTGGGTTTTTGGACTGGTGCAGGGTTACGGTGAAAGAGATGGGTGTACAGTGTTGGGGATTGTGTCTTTGGCGGGTAAGGGGGAAAAGGGTTGTTTGATTGAGTGAGTTAAAGAGGGTAAAGAGTAAAATGGGTTTTAGTGTTTTATTAATTCCAGGTATGCGTAACTGGATAGGTTGTAAGTGATGGGTTTTGGATTTGTGTGGTGAAAGAGTGGATTGGGCTTGTTTGGATTGGGCTTTTGGTTAACAGGTTTAGGAGAAATGGGTTTTAGGTTTATTGGTGTTAATTAGTAATTACTAATATTTAGTAATTAGGTTTTTAATATAATTAGTAGAAAAGTAAAATTGAATTTGGAAAAAAATGTTTTTGTAGGTTGGTTTTTTTTTTTTTTTTTTTTTTTTTTTTTTTTTTTTTTTTTCTTTTCTTTTTTTTTAATAATAATAGTAATAATAATATTAATAATATTTTACTAAGAACAATAATATTTCTAATAATAATTCTAATATTAATACTAAATATTAATAATATTAATTAGTAATACTAATAATATACTAAATATTTTACTAATAATACTAATAATAATAATAATAATAATAATAATAATAATAATAATAATAATAATAATAATAATAATAATAATAATAATAATAATAATAATAATAATAATAATAATAATAATAATAATATAACTAGTAATAATAATACTACTAATGATATACTAATAATAATAATAGGGTAAAATAAAAAGTTTTATCAAAATATTTTTGTGATTTATTTTGAAAAGGAAATTTCGTTTTTGAAATGTTTTTGGGAAAAACGGGTTTGAGAATGATTTTTCACTTAAGTTCCGGGGTTTAGGGTGATAAGGGTATTTTGGGAATTTCGGTGTCGGGTGAGGGGTAATTTGGTAATTTTGTGGTTAGGTAAAGGGTAAAAGGGTAATTAGGGTTTTGGGTTTGGTTTACATACCTCCCCCTATGTCACACTTTCGGGATTGACTTGATCTTTGACTTTTTTTTTGTCTTTTTCTTCGTTTCTCTTCAAGATTGTGTCGATCCGGTAATGCTCCATTATACTCCGATTTATAACAACCCACAAATACCCATTACTATCATTCCCATTACAAATACCTATAGTAGGTATTTCACAGGTAAATTTTTGCTTTTTATATACATTATTACTTGCATGACTCACTAGACCTGCTCACGTATCTACATAAGCCAAATAACTCAACACTCACATCCTATAAACCTCAGGTATGTCAAGCATAAACTTATAACAACACCATAATAAGTAACACACCAATCTAAAACACTAAACATAACATAAAACACTTATAAACCCTAAACTAAAACTTAAGTAGGATTATGTGCTTATCTGAACCTATATGCTTAGTTAAACTAGTAAGAATGTGTTCAAGGCTTGAGTAAGAGTATCTTTAGGTATATTAGGATATATTAGGACTATTAGGATATAGAATAGAACCCTTAGAACTTAAATATAAACCCCCTAAGCCCTAAACCATAACTAGGTCATAGATAACTAGAATTAGGTCTAAACCCACCTAAAACTTCCCCTTAGGTCACTACCACTTAGTATAAGCCTTTAGAAACTTAGGAATAGTTATTAGATACCCTTAGGACACTAAATTAGGCACAAAACCATAGGATAAACCCTATTCTCTCACTAAACCCACTTAGGTCATTTAGGTTAGAAAATTAGGTCAAACCTTCCCAAAACTCCCCCATAGGTTACAAGCACCTCCAAGCACCCAAGCAAGGAGGTGCATCACCTCCTTGTAAGCTACTTGTCGCCATTTCCCCTAAATCGCCTCCCTCGGCTAATTTCCACCACAACCGACCTGCTCCAGCCCCCTAGCTACTCCCTAGCTCTTCCTTGTCACCATTAGACCTGCCACAACCCCTAGCTCTGCTTGCTCAGCCCTCTCCATGCACGACACCTATGAGGCCGTTTCTCCCAAACCGCCTCTATCGCGACTATAAATACCCCCTAACCCTCATTTCTTCTCCCCAGCTTTCCCCCTCCTCTCTACCTCTCATTTCTATAGTACTAAGCCCTTAGGAGCTGTTAGGAATGAGTAGCTAGGCCTTGGTTAAGTTTTGTTGAGGTTTAAAGTCGTACGAGGTGTAGGAAACCCTAGAAAACCCTAAACTTAGTTCTAACCCATGTAAACCCCCCTAGCCAAGTAAGTTTTACTTTTAGTTAATATATCTTTAATATAGTCTTAGGATAGATTTTAGATGCCTTAGATAGCTTAGATAACCTTGCATGAGCCTAGAACCATTCTACTTGCTAGTTTACGTTTTAAAACCCTAGATCGAGTCATATACTTGCATGCATGCTTTAGGTAGTTAGATTAGGTCATACACTAGTTAAATATAACTTAAATAACTTAAAACAAGTAAAACATAGGCTGGAAAACTTAAATACTAGATAAAACATAAGTTACATGCATATTAGGACTAGTTTTGCAATAGTTTACATGCATAGGGGTATATATCATAAATTCCTGAAATTATAAAGTCTAGGGACTGTTTTTGAACTTTCCTAGAAGTTATAAGTAGTAAGGATTAGTTTTGCATAAGATTAAAACCTTAGGATAGATAATAACATAAGTATAAAACTAAAAGGACTAAAAATGTAAATAGTATAAGTTAAAGGTCTAAAATGGTAAATATGGAAAACTTAGGAGTCTTAGGTTAATATAGAAGTCTAGGGACTAGTTGTGTCTAATATAGATAGTTATTAGTATAAATATATAAGTAATATAAAACTTAGGGTAGAAAATGTAAATATATAAACTATAAGGGTAAAAAGTGAAAATATCATATAAGTATAAAACCTATATAAAGTTAGAAGCATAACACAATACTAGGGAGCTTCATGCGAGGAGTACTATGTGGATATTTCGTTTTTGACAAGTTTGTTGGGTTTACGAATTAAAGTGCCCTGACTCCTCGAACGATTATTGCATATACTTCTACGATATGATGGCCCGAACGGTGATATGATTATAACTAAACCCTAATAACAACATAACTCAATAATAGGGAGCTTTGTGTGAGGAGTATTATCTTCTGAATTATGATGGCCCGAACGGTTTTATGTTGATAACATAATACAATAGTAGGGAGCTTCATGTGAGGAGTCATATACTTCTGAATTACAATGGCCTGAACGGTGTTATGTTATATCTAAAACATTAATAAACCTAAAAAAAATAATTTAAGAAACATAAAACATGATAACTAAAAGCTTGACATACATACAAAACCAACAACAACAACACTAGGATTCGTGAGTAAGGCAGTCTAGTTCCCGAGTCACTATTTGCATTACTTGGATTACTCAACACCCAGGTGAGTCTTCATAGCCTTACATCTTTTTAAACTTTCAAAGTAAATGCTTTTACAAACCCTGTAAGGGGGATACATGCTAAGTGCTTTACTTAAAACCGAATACAAGTCTTTTTCTTTGGTTGTTTGCACGAGTAAACTAACTGCCACCACTACATAAAAAAAATTCATGAATCTAATCGTTTGGAAGGTTTTATCCAATCGAACGCAAATATGGTTGATAGATCTATTGGAGTTTGACAACTCCCGCTGGTATTAACACCCCACTAGGTGGTACCAGTAAGTACTATATTTGAATCCACTCAAGGTATAACTTTGGCAAGTTATCCTTCTATCCCCTCATGTTGGGTCTGCAGCCCACATGACCCGGATCGTTAAGGTGTGATTCATGAGCTTAGTGAAACCTACTAAACTCCTAATAATTGTGCATGCATCACAATTATCACAAAAACTTGCATTTTCCGAGATGGGTGTAACAACTGAACCCAGGGAACTTGTATTCACTAACCCCTAACCCTATAATTCTCACTCAACACCTAGTGTTGACTTTTTAAGCATGTATTCTAGGTTAATGACTTCTATGGGCCTATGGCGGAAGGAGGTACTGAACTCGGAAGACTTCTCATGGTTATCGTTCAAACACCACCAACCTAACTCTTAGATTTTTGGGACCTCAACAAAATAAAAGTATATCTTTTATAATTAAAACTCTTATAATTATGAATGATAACTAATTTTTCAAAACGTCTCTTTTTGAGTCGTTTTCTATTACTGTATCTGTGATTCTATGAAGTAATACCCCAAACACTTTATCCGCTGCGATCAGTGAAAAATGAGGGTGTTACAGATTGGCATCAGAGCTTCAGTTGTAGAGAACAAGGTCAAAACCTAAACTACAACAATTTTTCCTAAACCCGAGGAAGTCTTCAGTACCTCTGCCATCCGCCATAACCATATATGCGAAGGTAAGTATAATTATTGTCTGCTTAACTACTAAATGATTTACAGTATTTTCTTTATTATATAGTTACATCTACTCCCTTCTACTCTACCGCTATCTCATCTAGTCCGCATCCATAGAATGATCTTTTCTCTCTAAATGTACTAAATTGCTCCCCTAAACCCTATAACTTAGAAGACTCTAGGAATAGCCTAGATAACCCTAATTTAAAACACCTAAGAGATTTCTATGCTTAGACATCACCCCTACCTCCCCTAAACCCCATTATACATCCACTTTTCCCTGCCCATAAAACTGAACCTCATGGTTTCTTTCTCCCGAGAGAACCATATATACCTAAACACCCTATCCCCACCTATACCCCTAGATTTGACTTTAGGCAACCCTATACTTTAAACCCTACACCTTACATAATAAACCCTCCCATTCCATCTTGGAAAGATGAAATTGGAGAAAAACCCTCTAGGTTGACTCTAGATGATGAGGAAAACCAATTAGAGGAGATTTTAAATAACTTAGATGAAATTTTTCTTGATCTCCTTGAGAAGATAGAAAAAGGTCATAATAATAATAACTTAGATAATCAACCTGACTATAGGAAGTTAAGAGAGAATTTACAAGAAAACCGTTTTAAAATAGCTAAAATATAGAAAAACCAAATGAAACATCACCATAAAATAGCTTTTGCCTGCTTTAGGATTTGCACTTTAGAAAAGATAATCGATAATGACGAGGAAAACTTAGAAAACACTAACACATGGAATTAGGTAATTAGGAAACTTTAGAAAACTTAGGTAAATAAATAACTCTAGAAGACATGCCTTAGGATAGTTAGAGCCTTTAGGATAAGTAGAATAGGAAATAAATAAAATAAGTTAGGATTTAGAAACTACCTGGTACCCCTCAATTAGGATAGATTAGAATAACTAGACTTAGGATTACCTTTTACCTTAGAAAACCCTTAGGAAAACCCTTAACCCTTACCATTAACCCTTACCCCTAACCTACCTCGATGTCTTAGGTAAGTAGAATCTCTAAACTGTTTTAAATTTCTCTTACTCTAACCCTTTTTCAACTCTTTTTCCACTTTACCAATGGTGAGAATCCTCATTCTTCACCATAGAGATCTGAATTCTTTCTCCTCTGATCTATAAACCTTCACTTCTTTCCATGGCTTTCCTAAGCTATCTTCGTTCTAGTTAGAGATCTACCCCTAACTATCCCATATGCAAATATATGATTCTCATATATAAGCATATTCCTTTTAGATTACTATGATACCCGAGCTAGTTTTCCCCAATCCCCTTTAGTAAACCCCAAAACCTTAGTTAGGATTTCAATACTTAAGGTTAGATAGACCATTAGGATTTAGATCATTAGGACTTAGACTATTAGGATTAGAACACCTTAGGATTAGAAAAACTTAGACCTTTAGGATTAGAACACCTTAGGATTAGAAAACCTTAGACCATTAGGATTCGAAACCAAAAACCCCTACCCCAATAGACTTAGGATAAGACTTTAGGATTAGAATATAGATTTGGAAAAACCTAGGATTAGATAACCCTCACCCTAAGCCTTTAGAACCTTAGTTTAGGATAGACACCCTTACCCCATAGGAATAAGTAGATTTAGGTCATAGATTACCCATACCTAGCCCTTAGGATAACCATACTTATACACTTAAGGATTTAGATTATACCTTAGGATTTGACAATTTTTAGAATACCCATTAGGAAATTTCACTTAGGAGACACTATGGATAGTGCCTTAATTAGCTGGTTTCAAATCCCTAGGAATAGTGATACTCATAATAATAGTAATAATGGTAATAATGGGCAACCTAAAACAAAAGAGTAAACCTGAAACAACCCCTAAAAATAAGGATATACCTAGTCAACCCTTAGGAAAGAAAACACTTAAACCTAATCCTCTTTAGAACCCTCTACCTCAATGGAACCAAACACCTCACCCTTAGAAATTAGGATTAGTTAGAAGAACCTTAGGGGGAAAACAAAACTCTGGGAAAGATATCTAGTACATCTAAAAACTCCGATAAGATATTCTCCTTCAGGAATCCTATACTCTTACTCTTCCGTTTAATCTCAACTTTTCATTTCTCTCCTTCTACCGTTTAAATCTTTTCCTCACTTCTTCCTACTCTTCCACTTAAAATCCCATTTTCTCGTCTTTTTCCTCACTCCACAAATTAAAACCATACTTTTTCATTTTCATCACTCCTACACTTTTCCCCACTCAACCCACTCCAAACTTCTTTTTCTTTTTCCATTTCCCCTACTTTACCCATTCATCCTTTTTCCTTTTTCACTCCACTCCACTCCCATAAATCCTTCACTCCATTTCCCTTCATTTTTAACTCTCCGTCATTTTACACTCTATTTTCTTCTCTCTACATTCTCTCCCTACCTCATCCTGCAATGCTATATTAGTTAGAACTTGCATTTCTCGTCATAACGCAAGTTTCTATTAGTTAGAACTTGTAAGAATATCTACATCAAACTGTAATCCTCATTATGTTCGACTACGATATTAAATCTCGCTTTGCAAGAAATTGTTAAAATGAGATCTTCTACGTCCGTCATTTTAGTCTTAACATGTGAATCTACCATGTGACAAGTTGCTAAAACGGAGAACATTAGAACTTGTCCTTACCATGACTGGAACTAGTCTCTATCATGACTAGAACTTGTCTCTACTTGACTAGAATATTCCTCTACCGCTTCATGAACTAGTCTTCTCTGATATGGCCTCTATCAGTTGAAACTTGTCTCTAAAAATTTCCTTACCATATATCCTTAAATATGGTAAAACTCTCTTTATTTTCCACCGATACTACTTAAGGATGATTTATAATGACTATCCTCTTAAAATGAACTAGGATGTTCCTACATTTTAATGAGAAAGTTATAAGTCAAATAGGTTAAGAGTTTATACGCTCTTGTTTTCAAATATTGGGACGCCTTTATTTGCAAATAATGAGATATAAAAACCTAAGTATCTGGTATCTGTACAAGCAATTCTTACTCTGTTTGTGCAAAATCTTCTTCCTTTTCACATCATTTTCCTCGATAATCCTCTTATTTCTCTACTTTCTCAACTACTTCTCTCCCCTACTCCTATAATCGTCAAAATCTCGGGACAAACTTTTCTCTAAGGGGGTAAGATTATAACAACCCACAAATACCCATTACTATCATTCCCATTACAGATACCTATAGTAGGTATTTCACAAGTAAATTTTTGCTTTTTATATACATTATTACTTGCATGACTCACTAGACCTGCTCATGTATTTACACAAGCCAAATAACTCAACACTCACATCCTATAAACCCCAGGTATGTCAAGTATAAACTTATAACAACACCATAATAAGTAACACACCAATCTAAAACACTAAACATAACATAAAACACTAATAAACCCTAAACTAAAACTTAAGTAGGATTATGTGCTTATCTGAACCTATATGCTTAGTTAAACTAGTAAGAATGTGTTCAAGGCTTAAGTTAGAGTATTTTTAGGTATATTAGGATATATTAGGACTATTAGGATATAGAATAGAACCTTTAGAACTTAGATATAAATCCCCTAAGCCCTAAACCATAACTAGGTCATAGATAACTAGAATTAGGTCTAAACCCACCCAAAACTTCCTCTTAAGTCACTACCACTTAGTATAAGCCTTTAGGAACTTAGGAATAGTTATTAGATACCCTTTGGACACTATCTTAGGATTAGTTATTAGGCACACTTAGGAACTTAAATTAGGCACTAACCCTTAGGTAAAACCTTAAACACATAATAAGTAGAAACTAGGTCTAAACTTAACTAAAAATAGTAAAACCTAAAACATAAGCACCTTAAACACCTCAACCTAGCACCCTAACACCTTAGTCATACCCAAGCACCCACCCTAACACCTCTAAGCACACACACAAGTAGGTGCATCACCTACTTGGCTAATCCATCACTAATCTCCACTAATCCACCCTAAACCTTCATGAATCTAATCGTTTGGAAGGTTTTATCCAATCGAACGCGAATATAGTTGATAGATCTATTGGAGTTTGACAACTCCCGTTAGTATTAACACCCCACTAGGTGGTACCAATAAGTACTATATTTGAATCCACTCAAGGTATAACTTTGGCAAGTTATCCTTCTATCCCCACATGTTGGGTCTGCAGCCCACATGACTGGGATCGTTAAGGTGTAATTCATGAGCTTAGTGAAACCTACTAAACTCCGGATAATTGTGCATGCATCACAATTATCACAAAAACTTACATTTTCCCAGATAGGTGTAACAACTGAACCCAGGGAACTTGTATTCACTAACCCCTAAGCCTATGATTCTCACTCAACACCTAGTGTTGACTTTTTAAGCATGTATTCTAGGTTAATGACTTCTATGGAGCTATGGCAGAAGGAGGCACTGAACTCGAAAGACTTCTCATGGTTATCGTTCAAAAACCACCAACCTAACTCTTAGATTTTTGGGACCTCAACAAAATAAAAGTATATATTTTATAATTAAAACTCTGATAATTATGAATGATAGCTAATTTTTCAAAACATCTCTTTTTGAGTCGTTTTCTATTACTTTATCTGTGATTCTATGAAGTAATACCCCAAACACTTTATCCGCTGTGATCAGTGAAAAATGGGGGTGTTACACGATTTCCCTTCCATGCTCCGTTTTACTCACATTTGCCTTGTTTCCAATCCATTTTGTACCTGAAACACACAAAAACACTTTCCAAGGATATTTGTTATATTATATGGTCTTTTCGGGTGTTTTTGGTCATTTTGGTGGGTTTTTGGGGCTAAAATGATAAATAAAAGGCCACTCATCAAATATCTTGAGTGACGAGGCTCTGATACCAATTGTAGAAACTAGAATGGGGGGTTGAATAGTTTCACCGTAATTACTTGTAAAAAAAAATTTCGCCACTTTTAGGTCCGGTTAAAGTTTCTTTTACAAACTTGTTGAATTTTACTAGTTATGTGATATCTTCTAAGTTAGTAATGAAAGTAATATGCAAGTAAAGTAAAGAGCACAACCAAAGATATGCCGAGATTTATAGTGGTTCGGCACGAAGCTCACTCTTCGTCCTACTTCACTCCCCGAGTACCACACTCGAGAGTTATCAATCACTATATCAGCACACTCCTTCAGACGGAGCAATTCGTACACAAGCTTACACCAAGTTTACTAACACTAAGCGGAATGTCGAGTTCTAATCGTAGCTAGAACCAATCTACTCCAAGACCCATGTGGCACACGAACAAGCACTCTTGTCCTTCTTGGATCAACACACAATCCAAGTCTTTACACGAAAGAGCACTCCTGTTCACTTGAATCTTCACACTAGAACTCCACTAAGTTCTAGTCTTCACACCACAACACACAACTATTACAATACCTATTCTAGATACAACACTTCTTGGACTTACACCTTTGTCGAAATTCAAGCCTAACACAACTAGTCACGACTCACATATAAGTCGGATTTACAACATATACAAATTATAGAGTTTGAGGAAGAAGAGAATCGTAACACTTATTAAGTTTTTGTGTGGACTCTTATAACATCTTGATTCTTCACTACTTCGAGGGTTCTTCTCTTGCACTTTGATATAGAGGAGGAGGAAATCACTTATAAACATATACCAACATGTTATATGATCAAAGAAGGGAGAAAGGAAGAACATAATGTTTTTGTGCAAAGAGGATTGTTTTACTTAGAAGGAACAGTTCAGTATTTATACACACCAGGAGAGGGGGGTGACGGTCCCTTAAACACGTGACGGTCCTTTATCACTAAGGGACCGTCAGTCAATTTGAGGGACCGTCCCGATAAACGCTCCTCTTTTTGTCCTGACGTGGTGAAAGTTTATCTGGTGAAAACTTATCTATTTTGGGGGGAAATATAGCTGTTATAACATTTGAATTTGAATTTATTTTCTTAATAAAACATTTCTTTAAAAACACAAAAATATATTTTGTGAAAAATATTTTGTCATACATAAAAATGTAAGTTTTGAAGAAAGTAAAATCTTTGATCACTTTACTAATGTCGGTATGAAGTTTGTTCATACCTGAAGTGACATTGTAGTAGATACATGGAAGAAACGAGTTTTTATATTTTGTGATTATCAAAACTAGTAGAGCCCGAATAGCGCAAATGACATTTTTGACATTATTTGTATTAACAATGTGGTCATTCCAAAATGCACTATACCCAAGAATTTGGCCATAAAGTTCTTGAGCAGTGCCTTGTTCCCAGTCATGTGTCGGGTGCCCCTCAGGCCGAGGTACCTTATGCACACTTGGACAAGCTGCACATCAAAGCAAGAAACAGAAAATTGGGAACCCGCTGATAAAGTTAGGATCAAATAAGAAGATTACTTCAAATAAGAAGGAATAAGAAGAACTATAACCACAAATCCGAGATGCACCGACCTAAATTAGATGTATCCCTGTAATCTTAGATGCATTATAATGCGCCATAGTGTGTTTTCTAGCTTTTAATCAGATGCATATACGTATATTAGATGCATTTCATGATTTCTCTTGTTTTTTGTTCCTCTACACGTGCCAAAATCATAAAAATCAATTTGCACCATTTATACATCAAATTAACTTTCGAAACTCAAGATGTTGCATTTATATGAATAGAAATGCATCTAATGCAAGTCGTTACATCTCAAATGCATGATTTTGGTCACTTTCACCACTTCTTATTTTAATTTACTTCTTACTGGATCCCTACTCTCTCTCTCTCTCTCTCTCTCTCTCTACACACACACACACACACACACACACACACACACACACACACACACACACACATATATATATATATATATATATATATATATATATATATATATATATATATATATATATATATATATATATATATATATATATATATATAGGTTTGTATTAAAATAAAAAGTGTGTTATAATAAAAAGTGTAGGAAGCCACCACAGCTCGCCATGTGTCCCAATTAGCCCCACCCTTAATTTAATACATACATGGGTATTTTCGTCATTTTCCTCTAACCCTATATAAACCTTATATCTTTCATCTTTCTTCCTCAGATCTTCTTCACTTCTCCTCCCACCATCAGTTCTTCACATTACCACAACCACCACCTTCCCTACCATTCACTACCATCACCTTCCCCATCGTTCACCACCACCTTCCCCACCTTCCACCACCATTCACTGCCGTCGATGATTTAATCGTCAATCGATCTGCATTCGTTATTATCAAATAACTAAATTTAATTCATCAATTTGATTTTGTAACCCTCATTCTACAACGATTTTGAAGATGTCGATTGAATTATCTACAGTTAATGATAGTAAGATTGAAATTCAACAACACTTGCTTTTATCAGTTCTATCTGTTTTGTGTATCTTGATGATAAACTATATGTTTGATGATTTTGTATGTGTGATTTCGTGGTGTATAATTTTATGTATCTGTTTGTGTATGTTCTATTGCTTTTAGTAGTTTTTCATTCTGATGTAGTAGACAAAACTATGATGCAGTAAGTTTACATGTTGTTTATGAAACCTGCACACAATATGTTTGATAAAATGTCTCAGTGAGATTTTATAACTGTAATGCACTAATTTTATAATGTGATGCATGAACTGTTAATTTTTAATTGTTTTGGACATTTTTCGAGTTGATATCTGTAGTTTTATGTGTGATGCAGTCGTTCTAAAATGTTGATGAAGTAGGTTTTTATTTGTGGCAGATATAGAACTAAAGGCTTACAATTTTATCTGAATGTACTGCATTACAGTGTCATGTCCAGTGCATCACATTATCTGAATGTACCGCATTACAATTTTATATCAACTGCATCACACTGTTAATATATCATTTTTTTAGGTTTAATTTTGTAAGTCTAAGATTAAGGTTCAATGTAGCTGTAATCGATATGAGTCATATGGCTTTTATGTCGTCATGCATTCTATGTTCTAAGGATAGAATGTTCTAAGGATGAGTGATGTAAATGAGTTTCCTCGAAACTACTAACAAAAACATTGGTTATAGAATGTGAAGCCTTCAAAATCTCCTCTTCCTAGAATCATTGGTGCATCAGATGTGGTACATAATGAAGTTACAGATTTGCACAGTATTTTTGAGCCTACTATTGATCGTTTGGTACATGACTTGAGCAAGATGCATATCTACAAAGACAAGATGAAAGATTTATTGAAACAAGCTGAAATTAATATTCAAACGGGTCCAAAGATGAATGGGAAAGTTGTCATGAGTTCGATGCTCGGTGTCAAAGAGCCTAATAAGATTACAATAAACAATTCAGGTGCTAGTAAATCTAGTTGTTTTTCAAGGATGAAGCCAAGAAACGAAGTATATGCCGAATGATGAGGCGAAAAATGAACCGTTTTTAGGGGGTCATTTAAGCCCTAAATTGAATTTATTTGATCAAATATTGCCCTAAATCGTTCCTTTTGTGATTGTAGGTACTTTGGGAGTGAATTCTGTAAAAGGAAGCATTTTGGACGTTTTTGGAGCATAAAAGTGAAGAAAACGGCAAAGACTTAATTTTTCATGCTGGGAACAGTACCTGACGGCGTCAAGAAGGAAAGTGTGACGGCGTCAGGAGCAAAATCTATGACGACCCAGAGAAAACCTGAAGGCGTCAGATGAAGGGCATCAAGAGTTATTTTGGTGACGGCCTGAAGATGGATTACACATGACGGCGTCAAACCTAGATCTAGGCAGTCCGAGGACTTTATTGGAGGCGAGATGACGGTGTCAGACATTTACTCTTGACGCCGTCACCTCACGAAATCTATATATACTTTTCTATTTTTCATTCATTAAGAGAGGAACTTGTGTGGAGAATACTAGGGTCGAACCTAATAAACCCTAGGTCATTTGTAACAGTATTTTCAAGGGTTTTCACCCCTTGAAACCTTTCATGTTCAATTAAGATAAGTCCTCTTTCAATTCATTCAATATGTCTATGTGTTGTTTGAATATATCTTATGTTTGTCTTGATTTTAACATGCTAGGCTAGATCTTTCATGTGTTTGCTTAGATGTAATGAAACCTAGATGTTGATTATAGGTTGATTGCTTGTTTATAGTTGTAATGGATGAATGATTTCAATGTTAGGCTTAAGAAAACTGGCAGATCTCCATTGTGTAACTTGCTTGAACGTCTTAAGAAACATGAACCGATGTGTACTAGGTTTTATGGTTGTATTTAATGCATGAGCGAATTCTAGTGATCCCATGTTAGGAGCTTCTTATCCGGCTCGACATAGGAGTGAAGTAGGAGCTTATAGGATTGGGGAAGTAAGTACGCCACCCCATGAATGGTATTAAGGAATACAATCCATCATCCACGCAACTGTAACAAGTAATTAACCTGTAAAAGATATCTAGGGAGTAGTGAAATCTAAGTAAACACAATTCTCCCATATATTGCTCACACCACTATCTTAAATTAGTTTATTTTCATTTTTATTATTTTATTTTGATTGCATCTTAGTAATTGGGTTAGTTGACTAGCAACTAATTCTGCCTATCTTCCAACAACCGAGATTTCAATTGCTTTTATAAAAATATAAGAATACAAAAAGAATCATCCCTCACCTCTAGACCTAGTTCTTCGGTTTTCTAATCCTAGCGACACTATTCCTAAGTTGAACGATCAATCCCCCGGTACTTGTCACTATACTATATTACAACGATCAGGTAATCTGCCTGGTGGGGGTTGTAAGCTTCTCGAGATCCCTCGAGAGGTACAGCCTGGTGCAATTCCCACGCATCAAGTTTTTGGCGCCGTTGCCGGGGAATAATTATTGTCTAGGTTAGGATTTCTTTTTATTAGGTCTACTTGCTAGATTCCTTTCTAGTAAGATTTTTATTTTTTATTTTTAGGTTTTCTTTAGTCTATCTTATTTCTTCGTGTTTGTGTTCGTACTCTTTACCATCCGACATCATGGAAGGTGGTAGCATCTTTGAACCCATCAACCCACCACAACAAAACCACCCACAAAACCCACCACCAACAAACCAACCTCTTAGGCCCCGAACCCTAGGAGAGTATTCCCGACCTAGCCACCAAGTCTATCGAAACACTATTGAGCTCACCGGAGCCAATGTGTCTCCCTTGCGATCCGACACCATCCGGTTGGTGCAAAGCGGATGTGCATTCCATGGACTTCGTTCCGAAGATCCAAATCAACATCTCAAGGACTTCCTTAAAATCGTAGATTCTATAGACCTTGATGTTACAACAAGAGAGTCAACCCGATTACGCCTATTCCAATTCTCTCTACGTGATCAAGCTAGTCAATAGCTTGAACGTTTACCCGCGGGATCCATCACCTCATGGGATGATCTCACCACTCATTTCCTTGCTCAATTTTTCCCACCGGGGAGAACTACCAAGCTTAGAAATGATATCTTGATGTTCCAACAATGTCAAGGTGAAACTCGATATGAAGCATGGACTCGTTTCAAGGACTAACTCCAAAAAGTCCCTCATCATGGCATAGATCTTTGGCTCCAAGTCCAAATCTTCTATGATCATATCGATCTCTCCACAAGGCGAACCATTGACCAATCGGCCGGTGGCAAGCTACGTGATCTAAGTGCGGAAGAATCATGGGAACTCATAAAAGATCTTGCTCTCCATGACAACGAAAGTTGGAATGATCCCCGTGATTTGAACAAAACGGTCAAGGCGATATCTTTGCCTTCGAACAATTCTAGCACTCCCGACCGTAGGATCATGAAACTTGAGGACCAAGTCAAGTTTCTCATGAAATCTTACGAAGCTCCTAAGCCTACAAGCCAAGTGATCAAAATCACTTCTTCATGCGAATTATGTAGTGGTCCCCATGACACTCGTGATTGTGTGGAACTCCCCAAAACAGCTTTTGCGGACTACGCATCCTCGTGTACCGACGAAGTGGGAGATAAGTGGTACACTTTTATACCCAAGCCAAACCCTTACGGTGATTCCTACAACCCTTCTTGGAAAAATCACCCAAACCTTAGGTGGAAACAAAACCAAACCAATTCTTCCAATCCGCCTAATCGTTACTAACCAAACGGTCCACCCTCCAACCGTACTTTCAACAACAATCATTCTAACAACTTTGGTAGTACCAACAATCTTGAAGGATTGATGTCCAAGTTTATGGCATCTCAAGAAGCTCGCATAGCTAGGTTTGAAACCGAATTCAACCAACAACAAACGGAAATGACCAATAAGATTGACAACTTGTTTAAAGCCCTCAACAACCAAGCGTTAACTACACCTAGGAAGGACACTAGGGACGCCAATAGCGGAATCCAAACTAAGGACCCCTCGTCATCCAAACACGTCCACTTTGTCAATGTTGTCACCATTAATCCAATAGATAAGGAGATAGAAGAAAGTGAAAAGGATGAAGTTGGAGTAGAAACCAAGACTAGGGATGAAATTAGGGAAGTTGAGGTTAATAAGGGAGAAGAGTTAGAGGAAGTAGAGACTGTAGAAGAGTACTTTGATAAGTTGCCCACCAAGGAAGAACGGGAATATCATAAGGATTTATTTGATGATCCCGAGATACCATATATCCTTGGTTCACCCCTTATCGAAATGGGAGACCCCTCTAACATCAACATACCATGCAACATTGGGCATATGCATATATGGAAAGCTTATATCAATCCTAGATCTCCTATAAACATCATGACTATGACTTATTATAATTGGGTAATGAAGAAACAACTTGGTTATAGGATGATGCCCAATAAGATTTTGATAAGTAATTTTGTAGGTAGAGTAAAGGGATTGCATATGATTGTCGGAAATTTCACTTATGACATCGATTTTATGATAGTAAAGGATACTCGTCCAGTGATAGATGCTTTCCTAAGTCAAGTAGTGTTCGGAAAACCATTCGTTGAGGCCACTAAGATGAGTTATGATTCGACTCTAGGGATAGTTAGGTTCAAGGAAGAGAATGATGAGATTGCCTACCAAATGCCCTATAAGATTGAGCAGTACCGCCTCCTATCAAACATAGAAAAGGAACACAAACAAGCTGCTTACTATAGGAATGATGAGGATAGACGTAGAGGAGTAGAGTATGTGATGAATAGGATGCTTGGTTTCTACAAAGAATGCTTGCAACTAGGTCCGGAATACAAAACTGGTATAGGAGATGACCTAGAGAGTGAAACCAACAATGAGGTCACGTAGTAACCCATGACCTTGAGTCTAGCTACAAGACTCGTAAATAAAGAAAAGCGCTTCTTGGGAGGCAACCCATGTTTTGTGTGATTTTTATTTTGTTTGATTGTTATTTGTTTCTGTATGCATGCTTTATTTTTTATTGTTGGTAGATCATGTTTCATACTAAAATGGTGAAAATACTTTATTTTGTTGTTTGGCCTAGTCTTAACTTCATCCAAAGGTATTTCGCGAAAGATAAGTGTAAGGGGAAACCCCAAATATGTTTTTAAGAAACAAAACCGATCATGATTCTCCACAATATTAAGTGAACATGTATATTCGTATTTGTTAGAGTCAAATGCTTGTATCGAGTCATAATGATGTTTTGCAGGATTTTCCAGGAAGTAGGACGAAGTTTTTCCAGAAATTTTTCGGAAACTTAACATAAGAATTTCTGCAGGTCACTTCTGACGGCGTCAGGAAGAAATTCCTTACGGCGTCATGTGTAAAATTCTGGAAATTTTTCCAGTTTTGTTTTTCTAACGGAGTCTTAAAGTTTTTGTTGAATCTTTAGTTTTATAATCTCCAGGAAATCTGCAAACATCATTCCACAAGCATTATATCTTATTTTGTTTTCTAGGATTTATTGCATATATAGATTGCCGCCGATTTTACGCGAGGTTGCCTTGTCTGTTTTCTCAGGTTTAACAGGTTATGTTTGACAAGAAGATGATTTATATTCTGGAATGGAAGCTTTGATTGTTCATTTTCTTGGAGGAAGATCTAACCTTACTACCTTATTATCCATACCAAGCGAAACAGGGGAGTATTTGATTTCATTCGTTTTACTTATTTCACTTTTACATTCTTTACTTGAACATTGGGGACAATGTTCATCCTAAGTGTAAGGGGAGGGTAAAATGATGATACCTTACAGATACACTTTCACTTGAGTTTGTTTGTTTAATGGTAGGTGTGTAATAAAACTATGAGAAATACTTGTTAGTGTAATTTTAGCGCCAAATTTAAATTTTTTTACAACATTTAGGAGTGAAACTTTAGCCATAGCAAGCGTCTCATGGATAGGAGTTGTATAACTAGCACAAAACCGTATCATTCAGAAAAATTTTCCACCCAAATATTTGAGGTTCGCCTTTATATTTGATAGGAAAAGCATTTACTATTAGTGCTTATGAGTGTACAGGTAGCATTTAGATTCAAGAATTTGCGTTAGTGATGCATCCCGAGACCGCTAGTGAGACTACATTCGTGTAGTAGGATTTACTACATGATAAGAGGCATTAGGATTTACTAGCAACTAATTCCGCCTATCTTCCAACAACCGAGATTTTAATTGCTTTTATAAAAATATAAAAATACAAAAAGAATCATCCCTCACCTCTAGACCTAGTTCTTAGGTTTTCTAATCCTAGCGACACTATTCCTAAGTTGAACGATCAATCCCCCGGTACTTGTCACTATACTATTCTACAATGATCAGGTACACTGCCTGGTGGGGGTTGTAAGCTTCTCGAGATCCCTCGAGAGGTAAAGCCTGGTGCAATTCCCACGCATCACCGAATAACTTTCCAAGAGAAGGACGTATGGTGTATGTGGAGAGAAAGGAGGCCATAAATCCAGGACCTGTAAGTAGACATTTTCAGAATCCAAGAAACCCAAGAAACAAGATCCGCCAAAAGAGCTATATTTTCAATGCACAAAAGTGTTATTTTCAGTGCATCACAGTGTTTGTGTTACTACAACACATACATTTGTTATCACATCAAAATTTAAGGCATCAGATTGTTAATATTTTTGATTCAGTTGTTGTAATTCAAAAAATTCTTTATATTTAAGTGAATATATACAATGTTATGCACCAGATTTTTACATTGAGATGCACTTGATATATACATTATGATGCACTACTTGTATACACCATAATGCACCAGTTGTATACACTTTGATGCACTAGTATTTTCTGTGCATCATAGTTAACAATATAGTGCATCACAGTGAAAAATTTAGTGAATCACAGTTTATAATCTTTTACATCTATGCTTATTCAGAATCAACAATAATCAAAATTACTTAATATTAAACAAACATTATGCTCATTAAGAGGTACAATACTTCGTATTAAACATTCAGCAATCTAAAGTATTACAACTAAAAATTTGAAACATCCAATAGAATTTAGAACATTGTTTTGAAATAACAATTAATATTCCTCAGTGTATGACAACACTTCAAATATCTCTCATTAATACTTGAATTCTTTCACATATTAGGTTGATCTTCACTTCATTTTCAGGATTTAGAATCTTGCCCATATTGTCACCTTTTACATGACGTTTCCTAAGCAAGTTGTTACAAACATGCTAACCTGTGAATAACAAGATAGATTATTAGACTGATGCACTATTTTATAAACAAACTAATGCAATTAATATAAACATAACAAATTCACTAATTCAGGTTCTACTTACTAGTACACAACAAATTCACTAATTCAAGTTCTACTGCATTACAGTTCAAAACCAACTGCATCGTTCATACAACCAAGCAAACAAAGACATTTCGACACATAATGTCACCTACGCCTAATCTAATTCATCCTTAGAAGCTATACGTGCGACACTCTGGACCTACTGCATCACAATTCGTAATATAGTGCATCAAAGTTTTACTAGTTTTATATTTAGTGCATTAAACATTTAAGAGAATACATACACTAGGATGCACTAAAACAAACTACATTTAACCTAACTCATGCTCATACGTGGCAACTTCAAACCTGCTACATCTTAGTTCAATTTCAAGTGCATCACACAAACAACCAAATGTACAAACACATTTACCAACATAACTCAACCTACGCTCAACCTAATATATCCTTGATGATGTATCCTCTGATTAGCTCGAAGGATCCCCCTTCGAGTCTGATCGCAACCTACACAATCGAAGGCTCTGGCTAGCCTCCTTAAACTTTCTTTGGCGTAAAACTAATCATCAATGATCTAGTTACCAAGTGGGAATTCGCCAATCAAAGGATTAAGCCCTTCAGGGTATCACTTGATAAGTTTTAAGGACGGAACGATGCCAAGTCCAAATATTGGTGAGACCAAGTCTTACCCACGTCTCCTCTTTCTCTTTAGCTCCCCCGCTAAACCAGTAGGAGTGGGACACTAAACCCTAGCGGTTACCACAAATCATGGGACGCCCCCATGATCTCTCTCAAATGTGTGACCACTCTCTAGGACCGTTTTCTTCACCTATAAATAGTCCTGGACGACGACAAATCTGGTATGCAATCTCTCTCACCTTACTTTATTACATTTACACTTAAACTCTTATACCGATCACTTATTCACACGCCGGAGGTGGTTTGCAGGGTCCAACCCCTGCGTAATCACTTAACGTAGTGTTTTAGTATTTCTTATTTCAGGTTATATCCAAGCTTGGCGTAATCACAACACCCCTCATTTCCTTTGATCACCATCGAAGGCTTGGTAGTGCGAATTATTGTACAATCAGTGGCGCCATCCGTGGGACCCGCTACAATTAGTCCCGTTATTTCCAAGTAGAATAACCAAGTAAAATACACTCGCTATTATTCCGGCATGAATCCAGAAAAAGAAGTTACACCCCACCGGGTTTCTCGTCTTTAACCCCTTTACCCGTAACTGACACCAACAACCTTCCGCCAATCACGGCCTCCACCTTTACCACACGATCTCATCCTGAAATAACGCCCAACCACCATGCATCCACATCAGCTAATCCAGAGCTCATCATTAGCCCCGCCTTTGTCGATGCTAATTACGAAGAGCTAGAGTCCTTGTTAAGGGCTCGAAGGAGGCAAGTCAGAAACACGGAAATGCGAAGGGAGATAGAATATTCTAGCGATGAGTATGATGAGGAGATCGAGATGGAGCCGAGGCCTTCGATCCCCAGGGCTCATCACCCCATCCTGCGTATTGGGTCTCCTGTGGGGAGAAGAGCTGGAGGAAAGAATGTAGGCTTTGAGGGAGTTCCTGAAAGAACTCCCATAAGGAGGGAAGGAACTGTTGCTGAAGGCTCTAATGGGAGGAGCCAGCAGAAGGAAAACACGGAGGTAAACCTACCTCTATTACTAGCGACACATTTGGGGAGGACCGAAGGAGGAGTTCCACTGCAGCTCTCCCACGCATCTGGTGTGGGGGGTAACCCAGGTTCGGTCAACACAGGAGGAAGTCTCCCCCCCCCGGTTGGCCTGTATTCCCAGTTTCTGGTTCAAAGTTATCCTCCAAACCATAATCCCCCCGTGAATGGGCAACCTGGCAATCAGTATTCCTTACAAACTGTTGTACCCTATAACCATCCCATGATATACCCTCCGTATACCATGTATAATGGTTACCCTCCAAACACGAGTACACCTCATCCTTTCTACACTAATCAACCCTCTTCAGGGGTACCCCCTCCTTATAATCCATACCATAATGTTCCCATGAACATACCACCTTACACCCATTCATACGCAGAGCCTGCAGGTCCTACGACACCCTTTGTAAGATGGATCGAAGACTATCCCTTGCCGGATGGTCTAAAGATGCCTTCACATATAGGCACCTACTATGGGAAGGGGGATCCAGATAATTTCCTCCATTCGTTCGAAGGAGCCATAAGAATGCAGAAATGGGTCATGGTCGTAGCCTGTCACATGTTTACGTATACCCTCCAAGATTCCGCACGTATTTGGTGGAATGGGCAGAAACCGGGAAGCATCATCAACCTTGATGATTTGAAGGCTAAGTTTCGATCTCACTTTAGCCAACAGAAGAAGTTCACAAGAACACACCTCACGGTTGATGAGGCTAAAAATGATCCGTTTTTAGGGGGTTATTTAAGCCCGAATCCGAATTTATTTGATCAAATATTGCCCTAAATCGTTCCTTTTGTGATTTTAGGTACTTGGAGAGTGAATTCTGGAAAAGAAGCCATTTTGGACGTTTTTGGAGCATAAAAGTGAAGAAAACGGCAAAGTCTCAATTTTCCATGCTGGAATAGTACATGAAGGCGTCAAGAGTAAACTCATGACGGCGTCAAACCCCAAGAATTAAAATCCGTAGCTCATGACGGCGTCACGCAGGGTGTCAGAAGTAGATCAAGGCCGTCCGAGGAAGTATTTGGTGGTGAGATGACGGCGTCACACCTTTGTTCTTGACGCCGTCACCCCGATTTTCCTATATATAGTTTTCTAGTTTTTCACATTAAAAAGAGAAGTTTTGGGAGAAACCCTAAAGACGATTTTGGTGCAACTTTTACAGGTTTTTCAAGGGTTCTAAACCCTTGATACCTTGCATTGTAATTGAGATAAGTGTTCTTCTAATTCAATCAATATGTCTATGTGTTGGTTGTCTATATCATGTTCTTATGTTAATTCTATCATGCTAGGCTAGATCTCTTTTGTGTTTGCTTAGATCTAATGAAACCTAGATATTGATTATGTGTTGATTACTTGTTTATTCTTGTCTTAGATGAATGATTTTATATGTTAGGCTTAAGAAAACTAGCAGATCTCCAAATGGTAACATGCTTGAACGTCTTAAGAAACATGAACTGAGGCGTACTAGGTCTTTATTGGTTGTATTTAATGCATGAGCCACTGTTTACAATCCCTATAGTTGTGCTGGGCATGGTGTAGGAGGAGATAAGAGCTCATAGAATTGGCGAGTTATGTATGCCACCCCATGAATGGTATTAAGGAATACAATCCGTCATCCATGCAATTATAACAAGTAATTAACGTCTAAAAGATATCTAGGGAGTAGTGAAATCTAAGTAAACACATTTTCTCCAATTACTGCTCACAACCTTAGTATAAATTAGTTTAATTTCATTTTTATTATTTTATTTTGATTGCATCTTAGTTTTGGGTTAGTTGAATAGCAACTAATTCCGCCCACTCTTCCAAAACCCGAGAATTTTAATTGCTTTCCATAAAATATAAAAACACAAAAAGAATCATCCCTCATCTCTAGAACTAGTAATTAGGCTTTCTAATCCTAGCGACACTATTCCTAAGCTGAACGATCAATCCCCCGGTACTTGTCACTATACTATACTACAACGATCAGGTACACTGCCTGGTGGGGGTTGTAAGCTTCCCGAGATCCCTCGAGAGGTAAAGCCTGTTGCGATTCCCACGCATCAAGTTTTTGGCGCCGTTGCCGGGGAATAGTTATTGTCTAGGTTAGAATTTCTTTTTATTAGGTCTACTTGCTAGATTCCTTTCTAGTAAGATTTTATTTTTATTTTTAGGTCTTCTTTAGTCTATCTTATTTCTTCGTGCCTTTGTTCGTAACTCTTTACCATCCGACATCATGGAAGGTGGTAACATCTTTGAACCCGTCATCCCACCACAACAAAACCCACCATTAGAACCCCTTAGGCCCCGAACCTTAGGAAAGTACTCCCGACCTAGCCACCAAGGCTACCGAAACACCATTGAGCTCACCGGAGCCAATGTGACCCCCTTGCGATCCGACACCATCCGGTTGGTGCAAAGCGGATGTGCATTCCATGGACTTCGTTCCGAAGATCCAAACCAACATCTTAAGGACTTTCTCAAAATTGTAGATTCCATAGACCTAGGTGTTGAAACTAGAGAGACTACCCGTTTACGCCTATTCCAATTCTCTCTACGGGATCAAGCTAGTCAATGGCTTGAGCGTTTACCCGCGGGATCCATCACCACATGGGATGATCTCACCACTCATTTCCTTGCTTAATTTTTCCCACCGGGGAGAACTACTAAGCTTAGGAATGACATCTTGATGTTCCAACAACGTCAAAATGAATCTCTCTATGAAGCATGGACTCATTTCAAGGACTTACTCCAAAAAGTCCCTCATCATGGCATAGATCTTTGGCTCCAAGTCCAAATCTTTTATGACCATATCGATATCTCCACGAGGCGAGCCATTGACCAATCGGCCGGTGGTAAGCTATGTGATCTAAGTGCGGAACAATCATGGGAACTCATAGAAGATCTTGCTCTCTATGACAACGAAAGTTAGAACGATCCCCGTGATTTGAACAAAACGGTCAAGGTAATATCTTTGCCTTCGAACAACTCTAGCACTCCCGACCGTAGGATCATGGAACTTGAGGACCAAGTCAAGTTTCTCATGAAATCTTACGATGCTCCTAAGCCTTCAAGCCAAGTGAACAAAATCACTTCTTCATGCGAATTATGTAGTGGTCCCCATGACACTCGTGATTGTGTGGAACTCCCCGGAACAGCTTTTGCGGACTACGCATCCACGCGTACCGACAAAGCGGGAGATAAGTGGTACACTTTCAAGCCCGAGCCAAACCCTTACGGTGATTCATACAACCCCTCATGGAAAAATCACCCAAACCTTAGGTGGAAACAAAATCAACCCAATTCTTCCAATCCGCCTAATCGTTACCAACCAAACGGTCCACCATCCAACCGTACTTTCAACAACAATCCTTCTAACAACTATGGTAGTACCAACAATCTTGAAGGATTGATGTCAAAGTTCATGGCATCTCAAGAAGCCTGCATAGCTAGGTTTGAAACCGAATTCAACCAACAACAAACGGAGATGACCAACAAGATTGACAACTTGTTGAAAGCCCTCAACAACCAATCGTTAATCACACCTAGGAAGGACACTAGGGACACCAATAATGGAAGCCAAATTAAGGATCCCTCATCATCCAAACATGACCACTTTGTCAATGTTGTCACCATTAAGCCAATAGATAAGGAGATAGAGGAGAGTGACAAGGAGGAAGTTAGAATAGAAGCCGATAGTAAGAATGAGAGTAGGGAAGTTGAGGTTAATAAGGATGAGGAATTAGAGGAAGTAGAACCTATAGAAGAATACTTTGATAAGTTGCCAACCAAGGAAGAACAGGAATACCACAAGGATTTATTCGATAGTCCCGAGAAAACATATATCTTTGGCACACCCCTTATCAAAATGGGAGACCCCTCTAACATTAACATCCCATGCAATATCGGGAACATGCATATATGGAAAGCTTACATCGATCTTAGATCCCCCATGAACATCATGACTAGGACTTATTACAATTTGGTGATGAAGAAGCAACTCAATTTTAGGATGATGCCCGGTAAGAATCTGATAAGTAATTTTGCAGGAAGAGTGAAGGGACTGCATGTGATTATAGGGAATCTCACTTATGAGATCGATTTTATGATAGTTGAGGACACTCGTCCGGTAATAGATGCTTGCCTAAGTCAAATAATATTTGGGAAACCATTTGTTGAGGCCACTAGGATGAGTTATGATCCGACTTTAGGGATAGTTAGATTCAAGAAAGAGAATGATGAGGTTGCTTATCAAATGCCCTACAAGATTGAGCAATACCGCCTTCTCTCTAATTTCGAAAAGGAACACAAGCAAGCGGCTTATTATAGGAATGAGGAGGATAGACGTAGAGGAGTAGAGTATGTTAGAAATAGGATGCTTGGTTTCTACAAAGAGTGCTTGCAACTAGGTCTGAAATACAAAACTGGTTTAGAAGACGACCTAGAGAGTGGAACCAATGATGAGATCACGTAGTAACCCATAGCCTTGAGTCTAGCTACAAGACTCGTAAATAAAGAAAAGCGCTTCTTGGGAGGCAACCCATGTTTTGTGTGATTTTTATTTGTTTGTTTGTTATTTGCTTCCGTATGCATGCTTTATTTTTATTGTTTGTTGATCATGTTTCTCAATTAAAATGTGGAAATACTTTACTTTGTTGTTTAGCCTAGTCTTAACTCCACCTAGAAGTATTTTTGCAAAAGATAAGTGTAAGGGGAAACTCCAAATATGTTTTTAAGAAACAAACCGATCATGATTCTCCACAATATTAAATGAGCATGTATATTCGTATTTGTTAGAGTCAAATGCTTGTATTGAGTCATAATGAAGTTTTGCAGGATTTTCCAGGAAGTAGGACCAAGTTTTTCCAGAAATTTTCCGGAAACTTAACATAAGAATTTCTGCAGGTCCATTCTGACGGCGTCAGGGTTTTACTCTTGACGGCATCAGGAGTTAAAATCTGGAAATTTTACCGGTTTTGTTTTTCTAACGGAGTCTTATGGTTTTTGTGAATTATTAAGTTTTATAATCTCCAGGAAATCTACAAACTTCATTCCACAAGCATTATTTCTTACTTTGTTTTCTAGGATTTAGAAACTTATATAGGATGCCGCCGATTTTACTCGAGGTTGTCTTGTCTATTTTTGTCAGGATTTACAGGTTATGTTCGACAAGGAGATGATTTATATTCTGGAAGGGAAGCTTTGATTGTTTATTTTCTTGGAGGAAGATTTAACCTGGCCAACCTATAATCCATACCGAGCGAATCAGGGGAGTATTTGATTTCATTCTTTTTACTTTTTAACTTTTACATTCTTTACTTGAACATTGGGGACAATGTTCATCTTAAGTGTAAGGGGATGGTAAAAAGATGATACCTTACATATGCACTTTCGCTTGAGTTTGTTTTGTTTGATAGTAGATGTGTAATAAAACTATGAGAAATACTTGTTAGTGCAATTTTAGCGCCAAATTAAAATTTTTTTACAACATTTAGGAGTGAAACTTTAGCCATAGCAAGCGTCTCATGGATAGGAGATTATATGACTAGCACATAACCGTATATTCAGAAAAATTTTCCACCCAAATATGTGAGGTTCGCCTTTAGATTTGATAGGAAAAGCATTCATTATTAGTGCTTATGAGTGTACCGGTAGCATTTAGATTCTAGAACTTGCGTTAGTGATGCATCCCGAGACCGCTAGTGAGACTACATTCGTGTGGTAGGATTTACTACATGATAAGAGGCATTAGGATCACCCTTGTGTTAAACCCGTATTATGATTACTTGACCATTTAAGTCATATTACTTGGCTAGTTAAGTCAACTAATTTTTCCCACACCCTTAGCGTTGTACTTATTTTTAGTACACGAAACCCCTAGTATACCCCTCCGAGCCTATCTTTTCATTTCTAACTTTAAGCATTTTACTTAAAGGAAGAATTTGTTACACCCCACTTAAATGTACACCCAAATCGCCTTAGCCTTCCGTGTATGCGCTCATTTTTAGTGCATTATTGTTATTTGTTAAACCCTAAGTTAACTTTCTAATTGATTACATGGTTGCTAAGTCGAGTCATATCCTTGTACATATTGTTTTGGGACGATTGGAACTCATGGGTAAGTACTTATTTTATGGAGTAATGGGGAAGAACATCATTTATTACCCCCATATGTACGTTAATCTTAAAAGTGCTCCAAGTGTTTTGATTTTCTTAATTCGAGTCATTAGATTAGTTTAATGTAAAGTATGTAAAGACTCAAGTGTAAGGGGAATGCTCAATCCCCTATGATGTATTATTTTGGATGGTAGGGTAAGAGTGTATGAAAAAAAAAAAAAAAAAAAAATCGAAAAAATCAAGAAAAAGAAAAAAAATATAGAAAAAGAAAAAAAAAAGAGAAAAAACATACGGACTACCATCCCTTTTTATTCTATGTTCATTTTATGTTTTCGTTATCTTTCATTTATTAGCTTAAGTCGAGTCGAGTCTTGGCTTAGCAACGCCACATTGTTCATGTAATTAACCATGATTGTTAACTCGCCACTAGTAAAACTTCCTTTATCCAACAAAACCGTGTAATTCATATCCCTATACCTAACGTTACAACCCTTTAAAAGACCTCTTTTATAGTTTATCCTAGGTGCTTACGCCATGCGGTGGAGGTTTGATCCTTTCCCAAGCCTATGGTAATCTATTTTGCTATGACAGGTAGTGAGAGATATCTTCCATTTCCATAATGTTATATTACTTTATTACACCCGAGAGATGTGAGTATCTAAACACTATTTGTGAGGTGCTAGTGTATGACCTCCGTGCTTGTCTATTGGTCTTTAGTGGAACGATTATTTGTTGTAATTACTTTTATATTAGTGTTAAATGACCCCTAACTTGTCTTTTGAGTAGAATAAAAGCGCATTTGCTTGAGGACAAGCAAATCTCAAGTGTAAGGGTATATGATGAGGCGAAAAATGATCCATTTTTAGGGGGTCATTTAAGCCCGAATCCGAATTTATTTGATCAAATATTGCCCTAAATCGTTCCTTTTGTGATTTTAGGTACTTGGAGAGTGAATTCTGAAAAAGAAGCCATTTTGGACGTTTTTGGAGCATAAAAGTGAAGAAAACGGCAAAGTCTCAATTTTCCATGCTGGAACAGTACATGAAGGCGTCAAGAGTAAACTCATGACGGCGTCAAACCCCAAGAATTATAATCCGTAGCTCATGACGGCGTCACGCAGGGCGTCAGAAGTAGATCAAGGCAGTCCGAGGAAGTATTTGGCGGCGAGATGACGACGTCACACCTTTGTTCTTGACGCCGTCACCCCGATTTTCCTATATATAGTTTTCTAGTTTTTCACATTAAAAAGAGAAGTTTTGGGAGAAACCCTAAAGACGATTTTGGTGCAACTTTTACAGGTTTTTCAAGGGTTCTAAACCCTTGATACCTTGCATTGTAATTGAGATAAGTGTTCTTCTAATTCAATCAATATGTCTATGTGTTGGTTGTCTATATCATGTTCTTATCTTAATTCTATCATGCTAGGCTAGATCTCTTTTGTGTTTGCTTAGATCTAATGAAACCTAGATATTGATTATGTGTTGATTACTTGTTTATTCTTGTCTTAGATGAATGATTTTATATGTTAGGCTTAAGAAAACTGGCAGATCTCCAAATGGTAACATGCTTGAACGTCTTAAGAAACATGAACCGAGGCGTACTAGGTCTTTATTGGTTGTATTTAATGCATGAGCCACTGTTTACAATCCCTATAGTTGTGCTGGGCATGGTGTAGGAGGAGATAAGAGCTCATAGAATTGGCGAGTTATGTATGCCACCCCATGAATGGTATTAAGGAATACAATCCGTCATCCATGCAATTATAACAAGTAATTAACGTGTAAAAGATATCTAGGGAGTAGTGAAATCTAAGTAAACATATTTTCTCCAATTACTGGTCACAACCTTAGTATAAATTAGTTTAATTTCATTTTTAGTATTTTATTTTGATTGCATCTTAGTTTTGGGTTAGTTGAATAGCAACTAATTCCGCCCACTCTTCCAAAACCCGAGAATTTTAATTGCTTTCCATAAAATATAAAAACACAAAAAGAATCATCCCTCATCTCTAGAACTAGTAATTAGGCTTTCTAATCCTAGCGACACTATTCCTAAGCTGAACATTCAATCCCCCGGTACTTGTCACTATACTATACTACAACGATTAGGTACACTGCCTGGTGGGGGTTGTAAGCTTCTCGAGATCCCTCGAGAGGTAAAGCCTGTTGCGATTCCCACGCATCAACGGTGCACAACATTAAGCAGAAGGAGAACGAAAGCACAAGAAATTTCGTTACTGGGTACACTGACGAAACTCTGCAGATTCTAGGCTTACACGAAGAGCAACGCATCTCTGGCTTCGTCCACGGCCTACGCAACTGGAACCTTGTGGAATTCTTATCCACAGATCTTCCGGCAACATACAAAGGCCTGATGGAAAAAACATACACGTGGATAGGAGCCAAAGAGGTATCTACCAATGGGGATCCGATGGAGAACAATAAAGGAGCGAAACCGCCTTCGTAGGAAGGACCAAAGAACAAACACAAAGGCCATAACAGGTTTACTCCATACAACAAAGGTCCGAACTCTGGTTTATGGGAAAGCCTAACAAAGTCCCCAAAGGAAATTTTGGCTACCGAGAAGGCAGCAAGGGCCTTCGAACTCCCTCCTCGCATGACAAGCAACGGGAGGAACCAAGATATGACCAAGTACTGCCACTTTCATGAGGATTTTGGTCATGAAACGAACAGCTGCAGAGAATTGAAGAAGCAAATAGAGGAAGCTGTCAAATCAGGACAGTTGACACATCTAATAAAAGGTATAAGAAATGGAAAAGAAAAGGTCGCCGACACTAAGGACTACGTCCATGAGGCTCCGATCCTTATGGTTCGCAGGGGAGGCCCAAGTCAGAAAAGAAAAGAAGTTGAGGAAGGAACACCCAATGTAAGGGAAGTAACGTTTCCACCCTTAATGGGTCGACCTCCCTCAGATGACCCTGTAGTCATAAAGGTCCTCATTTTCAACCGAGAAGTTACTAGGGCCTACATGGACTACGGAAGTTCTTATGAGATCATATACGAGCACTGTTTTATAAAGCTCAAACCTTCCATAAGATGGCAAAGGGTAGATTCGAAGGTACCTTTAGTAGGCTTCTCGGGAGAACACTCATGGCCTCTAGGTGAAATCCCTTTAGACATAACCATTGGTGAAGGCCGACTTGCAAGGACGGAAACCCTTACTTTCGCAATCGTAAGGTCAGATTCTCCTTATAATCTATTGATAGGAAGAACCGCCATGCAGAAGATGGGCATTGTGGTATCCACCATACACGCAGCAATCAAGTTCCAAACAGCCAATGGGATAGGGACCGTACTATCCAATTACAACAAAAAAGGGACACCAGAGGCGGGAAAGAAGATTAAAGAAAATCCTCAGGAGCCTCCGAAGGCTATCTTGAGCTGCGTGGATGCCGAAGAGCGTATTGTTATAAACGAGCTCCATCCGGAGCAAACAGTAGTAATCGGAAGACAACTCCCTGCCACCTTCAAGGCAAGCCTGAAAAAACTCTTGAAGGACAACAAAGATATCTTCGCATGGACATACTCCAATATGACAGGGGTTCCGAGAAGTCTCATGATCGATGGTAAGCCTTTCGGAACAGAACACAAACTCAATGAGTTCAAGCACATTGAGCCTATCAAACAAAAGCGCCGGAGAAAAACGCTACAGCCTGCAAAGAAGAAAACGAATTAGTACAGGCGGGTATATTCAGAGAGGTCAAATACCAAACATGGGTGGCCAATCCAGTTATGGTAAAGAAAAGTGACGGAGGATGGCGTATGTGCATTGATTTTACTGACATCAATAAAGCGTGTCCAAAGGATTGCTACCCCCTCCCAGAAATAGATTGGAAGGTAGAGTCCTTATCAGGGTTTCGTCTAAAATGCTTTTTAGACGCTTACAAGGGATACCATCAGATACAAATGGTAGTAGAAGACGAGGAAAAAACGGCCTTCTACACGGGAAAGGGCGTCTATTGCTATAAGAAGATGCCCTTCGATTTGAAAAATGCAGGGGCAACCTACCAGTGTTTAGTGGATAAGTCCTTTAATAAACAGATAGGAATGAATTTGGAGGCATATGTTGATGACATGGTCATAAAGAGTAGAACAGAGGAAGACCTACTCTCCGACATTCAAAAAACCTTCAACCAGCTAAGAGCCATAAATATGAAGCTCAAGCCGAAGAAATGTTCGTTCGGTGTCGAAGAAGGGCAATTCCTGGGGCACTTGATCACAAAGCAAGGAATCAAAGCAAACCCTTCAAAAGTGAAAGCCATCACTGATCTGCAAGCCCCAAAGACATTAAAGGAGGTACAAAGCCTTACCGGAAAGCTGGCAGCATTGAGCAGGTTTTTGTCAAAGGGTGCAGATCGATCATTACCGTTCTTTAAGACCCTTAAAGGATGTATGGATAAGAAGACTTTCCAATGGAGCGTCGAAGTTGAAGCTGCCTTTCAAAAGTTGAAGGAGTTCATGGAAATCCTACCAACACTCACAGCCCCAATTAATGGAGAAGTACTGTATATGTACATCGCAGCGTCACATGAAAGTATTAGCGCAGTACTCCTGGCAGAAAGAGAGAAGAGGCAAGTTCCGATCTACTTTGTCAGTCGGGTTTTGCAGGGAGCTGAATTAAATTACTTAGAATTGGAAAATCTAATTCTTGCTCTAGTTCACGCCGCAAGACGCCTCCGAAGGTACTTTCAAGCTCACCCAATCATGGTTTTAACTGAAAAGCCCATCAAAGAAATACTATCGAAGCCCGAGTAATCGGGGAGGGTATCTAAATGGGCCATCGAATTGGGGGAGCATGAAATAGAATACAAGGGGCGAAACTCCATAAAAGGTCAAATACTCGCAGACTTCCTCGTTGAAACTCCTTCCGAGCCAGGAAATGATAAGGAACCTCCCAAGAAGAGACCTTCGAAAAAAGAGGATAACTGGAAGTTATTTACAGATGGAGCCTCAAGATCCGACGGTTCAGGGTAGGGTTGATGCTAGTCAACCCAGAAGGAAAAGAATACACTTATGCACTGTGATTCGAATTTGAGTCGACCAACAACGAAGCAGAATACGAAGCTTTGTTAGCAGGCCTACGCCTAGCTAAAGACATGGAGGTACGCAACCTTTCAATTTTCGTTGACTTACAGCTGGTCGCCAATAAATCAAAGGCTCTTATGAGGCAAGACAATCCACTATCAAACAATACCTGGATAAAGCAAAAGAAATCCTACAGGGATTTGAATCCTACACCATTGATCACGTCCGGAGAAACCAAAACAAGAAGGCAGATGCATTAAGCAAGTTAGCCTCAATGGCCTTCGCTCACTTAACAAAAGAAGTCCTGGTTGAGGTGTTAGCTGACAGATCTATCCAAAGGAAGGAAGTATCGGATGTCATATTCGAAGAAGAAACCAATTGGATGACTCCGATAAGGGAGTACTTAATAAGCGGCATTCTACCAGAAGATCCAAAGCTAGCAAGAAAAGTCAGAGTCAAATCTCCTCAATACAGGATAATAGGAGACTACCTCTACAGACAATCCTTCTTATCCCCATGGCTTCGTTATGTTGGACCTACGCAGGCTGCAAACATAATCAATGAAGTACATGAAGGATCATGTAGTCTACACGCAGGACCCCGCTCCGTCGTCTCTAAAATTATGAATCTGGGATAATACTAGCCATCAATGCACAGGGATGCAATGGAAATAATACATAAATGCGAGGCGTGTCAGATCCACTCAAAGGTCCCAAGACTACCTAAGTAAGATATGACCTTTGTCACATCTGTGTGGCCTTTTTCCCAATGGGGAATTGACATAGTAGGACCTCTGCCAATAGCACCAGGAGAAGTGAAGTTTTTGGTCGTAGCTATCGACTACTTCACCAAATGGGTTGAAGCCAAACCTTTGGCATCTGTGATGGGCAGACACATGGAGAAATTCGTATGGGAACATAATGTTTGCCGCTTCGGAGTCCCTCATATCATCATCTCTAACAATGGGAAGCAATTTGCTGAAGAGGTATTTCCTACTTTTTACAATGGTTTAAAAATCAAGAAATCGTTCACATCCGTGTACCACCCTCAAGGTAATGGCCAAGTAGAAGTTACCAACAGAGACATTATCAATGGAATCAAAAGAAGACTAGGACGAAGTCACCAAGGGTGGGTGGACGAATTACCCCAAGTTCTCTGGGCTCATAGGACACATCCCAAGTCGAGTCACGGGGAAACACCTTTCAGCCTTACTTATGGCACAGAGGCTGTCATCCCCTCAGAGATAAGCGTGGAAACAGAGCGCATCATGAACTTCGAAGCCTCGGAAAATGAGGAAAAGCTTTGGGAGAATCTAGATTTACTCAAAGAACGAAGAGAAATAGCCTCCATCAAAGAAGCTACATACAAGCAAAAGTTAGAAAAATATTGCAACAGCAGGGTTCGGCCCTCGAGCTTCAAACCAGGCGAATATGTCCTTCGACTTAACAGCGCAAGCAAAGCCGAATACTAAGGGAAGTTGGGACCAACATGGGAGGGGCCTTACATAGTAGCTGAAGCCTACGGGAACGGAGCCTATAAGTTGGCAACAATCTTTGGGGACGAAGTTGACAGGAGATGGAACGACACCAACCTTCGTAAGTTTTACATATAAGACTTGTAATTTTTCAGAAAGTTTGTTTGTCTCAAGTTTATCGAACTCTTCTCATTCGGGGAAAGAAGCATTAATGGTAGGCGTCTTAGTATTCATTTCATAAAATAATGTAATCCTCCCTACCCAATTAATGATATAACGTATTTCCCATAAATCTCTTGTTTTGTTTCTTACAACAAAGATTTATTTAGCCAAGTACTACAAGTCTCAATGTTCGAAGGATGATATTTATGTCTTATACATGGCATCCACTATAATTCACATTGACTTTCCTAAAACGTCTATAGGCATTTGAAGCCGTAAGACTATGAGGACAAAGATGGAGTGGGTCACAACCCTCTGTCAGTAGTTAAATTATACGATTGCTCAAAAATCTTGGTTCAAAGTACACACAATAAGGATACTCATCTACGGTAACCTTAGGTTGTACATTAATGTTGTTACATAACGTTGAGAGAAGAAAACATATATTTAAAGGGTGAAATAAATAAATATCCCATTACAAGTACATAACACAAAAGCAAGCATCCTAAAAATCAAAGAAGTAAAAATAAAAGGTGTTCGGAGGGTAAAAAAAACCCTCGGGATAAATCATTGCCAACAAGGCAGCCTTTATGCATTCTTTGATGAGTGGGGATCTTCTTGATAAGAGGGAGGCTTCGCACCAGAAGCCCTCCTACTTGGAGAAGACGGCCGAATCCTACTAGGCTTCTTCGACAACAGTTTTTCAACGGAATCTTTCGGATCTTTGGTCACCTTCGAAAGAAAGGGAATGTCTGCCGAAGCAAATGCATTACTGGAAACATCATATTCCTTTCCATGCGAAGGACGATAGTAAGGAACCTTTGACAGAATCACAAGCTTCCCAGTTTCAGTAATCTCTTCCAGGGTAGTACATTTCCCATGGAATATGGCAGCATTCACCAAGTTGGCCACCACTTGCCCGACCTCATCACTATGATACAACTCCATAGCAATGTAGGGAATAACCTTGGCCACCACATCTGCCCTATCTTTCTAGAGACTTTCACATCGAAGGTTTTGAGCATCTGTCACCTGTTGCAATTTGGTTTTTTGCTCCATGAGTCTGTTCTTTTCAGATTTAAGACTTGCACACTTCGAATCAAGCACAGATACTCTCTCTTTTTGCCCAATCGCTTTAGCCTCCTCCATTTTGAGCCTACCACACTCAGCTTGGGCTTCCATTAGTTGAGTGGCAAGCTTCATGCCGTTGGATCAAAGATCTTACACAATTGGATTCTTCTCAATATCCTTCGTAGCCCTGTCACACTTTAACTTCAGCTCAGTGATCAACTGCTCCCTATGTTCTTCTCGAGCCAGAACGATATTTAACTCTTCTTTAGCATTTTTAACAGTCTGTATCAATTCCCTTGTTTGGCTGTTAAGATGGTTATCTAGAACAGTTTGCCTTGTGTAGATTTTGTCGTGAAGATCACACAGCTGCTCTATTGACATATTGTCAAGGGCTCCTTTCCAGCGGCCTGGAATAACACCTTCAACCAATCGGTGGCAAGCTTGAGAGTTGGGGAGTTCCTTTGTGTTCGCTAAACCTGCACATTGTCGAATTAAGAGCTGTTTGAAGCTTTCAATTAATTTTGTTGTAGTATGTAGGTCGTCATACGCGCTTACCATGAATGTCTTCATCATCCGAATCTTCGGAGGGTATGGCAGCAGCAGTCTTATCTTGGGAGTTCTTATTCTTTGAAACTCTAGATAAGAGAGTGGGTATGTCAAGTTTCCTCTTGATTGGAGGCTTCGAAGCCTTCATTTCAGTCCCTTTCCTTTCATGAACCCTGTCAGCTATACCAGAGGTACCGGCATACGTTATGGGGACATCATCGGAGGAAAGGATCTCCACATCAGGAAAGGCTTCGATTGCCAAAGGCACCTCCTCAGCATTAAGAGGAATCACCTCTTCAATTATTGCCGCTGGTTCCAGCACCATGGCATCCACGTCATTATTGTTGACTGAGGTTGAAGAGGAACCTACCTCGTAGCTGAATTCTCCAGGATCCCTGGGAATGAAGCTAGCTTCCTTTGCACCATTAGATACGACGAAATTCTTGAATGCCATTACTGCAATATAAACAGATACATAAATATAATCAGATATGTTATTAATTTATGATAAGTTACATATACATACTCTGGCCATCAAAATGGATTTCTGGCGACAAAGGAGATCCTTCCCAATGGTCCACAAGACCAGCCATAAAGAGGATGGGTTCTGGAAAGGTTTGCGCATCAATGGGGTGTCTGGCAAGACATTGATAAAGTGGGTCATCTCGAACATTAAGGGGAAGTTGATCATTTAATTTCTTACGGTCGAAACGAAATGCTTCATTCAAGAGTGCTGGATACCCTAGAGGTATGATTGTATCTTGTACATAAAAGAATTTCCCTTTCTAGTTTGTTATATTTTTGAAGGGTTTGGTGATTAGCACGTGCACATCTTCATCATTCCTCTTTGACAATGTCAACCAATCTCCCCTGGGACACATGTTATGGAAGCCTCGAAGCACATTTAGTGTGGGCTCATACCCATATGCCTTACACATTACTATGTAGGTGGTAAGTTTGGCTAGTCCAAACGGATTAAACCTTGAAATATGCACCTCATAATATTGTAGCAACTCTAGAAACAATGGGTGCAGGGGTATTCTTAGATTTGACCGGGTAAAGGCATGAGTATACAGGCCCACATACCCTTTTGGGGCGTCATAGATGCTCTGACTATTTTTTGGGAGAATAACTTTGTGTTGTTTGGGTATTGCGTAATCATCTAGAAAGAGGGCTAGGGCTTCTATTGAAAGAGTACATTTTTGTTGTCTTATAATACGTTTAACATCCATGCTCATGGCTACCTGGTAATACCTAAAGGGCCTAACTATAAGAGGGGGGAAGAGTTTACCTTTTGATTGTTGCAGATAAACACGTCACAGTTTTGTGAAAGTTGCAGAGGAAAAAGTTGTGGTTTAGAATTTGAGAGTGCACCGGTATTTATATTACACATAATTATATCTACTCAACACTTTAAATTTTGAAAGATGGTTGAGCTTACCGATAATTATGCCGTTACATTCTTCTGTTCAACGGATAAGTCATAAGCATGCGCATTTAATGCATCTTTGTATTTCAAAACTTTATCTTATCCAATTTTCGAGGATATGGTGAAAGCATTGAACTATGATAGAGTTGAAAGCCACATATTCTTGTGCGCATATCTAACTTTCAACTGGGGGGCTTGATGATGTACCCTCCGATTAGCTCGAAGGATCCCCCTTCGAGTCTGATCGCAACCTACGTAATCGAAGGCTCTAGCTAGCCTCCTTAAACTTTCTTTGGTGTAAAACTAATCATCAAGGATCTAGTAACCAAGTGGGAATTCGCCAATTGAAGGATTAAGCCCTTCGGGGTATCTCTCGATAAGTTTTCAGGACGAAACGATGCCAAGTCCAAATATTGGTGAGACCAAGTCTTACCCACGTCTCCTCTTTCTCTTTAGCTCCCCCGCTAAACCAGGAGGAGTGGCACAGTAAACCCTAGCGGTTACCACAAATCATGGGACGCCCCATGATCTCTCTCAAACGTGTGACCACTCTCCAGGACCGTTTTCTTCACCTATAAATAGTCCTGGACGATGACAAATATGGTATGCAATATCTCACCATAATTTATTACATTTACACTTAAACTCTCATACCGATCACTTATTCACACGCCGGAGGTGGTTTGCAGGGTCCAACCCCTGCGCAATCACTTAACGTAGTGTTTTAGTATTTCTTATTTCAGGTTATATCCAACCTTGGCGTAATCACAACACCCCTCAGTTCCTTTGATCACCATCGAAGGCCTGGTAGTGCGAATTATTGTACAATCAATCCTTATACACAAAAACTAAACACGTACTACATCATAATACAAAATCAAGTGCATCACACAAATAACCAAACATACAAACACAAATAACCTACTACATCATAGTTAAAATAAAAACCTACTACATTATAATATGAAATACAACTGCATCAACATTCAAACAACTGCATCACAATGTAAATTTAATGCATCACAGTTATAGAGTCTATTTGAGACATTTAATCAAACACCTTGTATGCAACTTTCTTAAACACGTTTTTTATTTTATTTTTTTAACTTTTGTTCTAGATCTAAAAGAAAACATACACAAGCATACATATACACACTCTTCAACATATTTGAAAGTCTACTTCATCATATTAAAAAAAACAAACTTAAAGTTATAAAAAAACAATATTTTAGCACACCAAAACTAACAAAAAGATTCGGTAACAAAATTAGGATTCAAAAATCAACTTACAAGGTCGTGATTAAAAGGTTTTACGATTATGATTTGATTAAATCGAGATTATGATCATGATTAGATCGTGTTTATGATGAGAAGATGTAGTAATGATTTGATTAGAGAAAAATGTGATTAAGATATGTGTAAATTTCTAGTGTGAGAAATTGTGTTTAGAGAGAGAAAGTTAGATCTAGAATGGTTTGAGATAAATTATGGGGTGTGTTTTGTGTATAAAATACACTATAACAAATTCGCCACTCAAGTTACACTTATTTACAAATATGCCACCACCACTTTTGATCTAGTCAAATCTGGTCAAATTTGATCCAATGGCTAGGATTCCTTCCAACCCTTTTTATTATAACACCCTTTTTATAATAACCACACCATATATATATATATATATATATATATATATATATATATATATATATATATATATATATATATATATATATATATATATATACATATATATATATATATATATACATATATATATATATATATACATATATATATATATATATATATATATATATATATATAGGGTCCCTTTCTTATGAGAACCACTTTATCTGCAAGAACTGCGAGAACCACACTTTTACAACTAATAATACACAATGTACACCATTTAATGCTCCATAGCATTTTGTTATTTTTATTTAATTCAAAAGGGTATAATAGTAAAAGACATTTTCGTATTATTTTTTATTTTTTTATAATTCCCTATTTTTATAAATGTTAAAATTCATTTTTTTTTTTTTAACAAAAAATTTCGGATTTTTTTTTTCAAATAGTCATGGTGCATACATGTTTTTTTTCCCCAAATAGTAAAGGTGCATACATGTTTTCAATTAGTCAAAATGCATACATTTTTTTTTTTAAGATAACATATTTCTAGATTTATAACAAACCATGTACATAAATGTTATATACAAACTTTGATATCAATTAAAATACAAATTTCTAAAAATATAAATATATGAATATAATCGATCTATACACGTGAGCACTAATAATATTCAACAAAAATGGACATATGCACACGAGTAGCCGTCAACATTCTTTCAAAAGTAGAACATATATGCACACTTGTAGTCGCAAACATTCTTGTAATTACACCTGATACAAAGAAAAGTACAAAAATTAGCAACAATAATATTATCAAAAATTATGCATGTTCATAAGTACATGTATGTTTTAGGAAACATACTTGTTTGGCAAACATGAAGTCTTTTAAAAAAATAATAATTACACTTACTAAATAAAAAAAACATACATGTTTTTAAAACATACATGTTTTAACCATTCCGTTTATAAGCAATCATTTTTTAAAACATGTATGTTTTGAACATTCATGCATCCATTTATTTTGAACATATATGTTCTATAATGCCCTTATAATCCAAACTTAAACTAAATAAGCTATTCACAGCCACCGGCCACAAGTATGACACCACTAGAATCTTGAACATGAACATGTATGTTTTAAGAAAAGTTCCCTATATTCTCTAATAAGCTATTCACAGCCACCGGCCACAAGTATGACACCACTAGAATCTTGACCCCTCCGTTTGACCTTAATATTGCTGCATATGAGACTTATAGTAAGCTCTACTTGAGTCCTCTCTTTGCACTCTCAATTGGATCGGGATTTGCCAGGTTTACAGCCACCCTCACCCATGTCATCATATAAGAAAGACGATTTTAATATTATGATTTGAGAATTATAATATTACACTTACTAAATTAAAAAAAAAAAAAAACATACATGTTTTTAAACAATTCAAACTATCGAATCCCTAACTATTATAAACAACATACAGTAAATATTAATATTATGATTTGAGAATTACCTCTTATGAACAAGAAAATATAGAGATCAGGATCGAATACGGGTACGAACCAAAACCAGAACCGAACATTAAATCAAACCTGCCGTGATCCGGATCGAGACTGAAATCAAACATGAAATCAAACCTCCCGCGAATGAACCAGAACCTTTTACCCGATCGTGAACAATAAACCGTAACTCAACCCGAATACCAATTTCCAAACATGACTTGCGCTACCAAAGCCAACAATGTTCTTATCATCCACAACCGTAGACTCTGAAACAACAAAAAAGTACTATAAAAAAGACGATTTTGTGTAGATAGATATAATACAAGTGACTTTGTTAATCCTCACCGGAAAACTACCATCGTCATCATATCACCACCGTAACAAAAAAAGCCCTTAGATCAGCACGTAGTTTATCGGTAGTAGTGACGAATGAAGGCGGACGTGGATTGAGGATTTGATGATGACGGCTATTGTTATTGAGGAAGAGATAGAATGAGAGATAGAGAAAGTCAGAGATCTGATTTGCATATAAGATGGGGCCTAATTGCCTAAATGGTGGATGACGGTTTTCAAAAAATAATAACTACAATATACCCTAAATACCCTTCTATCTTTAATTTAATTATATTTTGTTTTAATTTAATTACAAAATTGCCACATTCATTTTTAACCATTGATCTTATCATCCAATGGCTAAAAGTTGGTTTTCGCAGTTCTTGCGGTTAAAATGGTTCTCGTTTGAAAGTTACACTATATATATATATATATATATATATATATATATATATATATATATATATATATATATATATTAAGAAAATATTGTCCATCATCCAATCATTGGGAAAAACTAATGATGAAGACTATTAAGCTGATGAAGACTAATACAAGGAAACCAACATGAGCGCTTTGGCCAAAATAATTCAAAAAATAATACATTCAACAAAATCGATATGTATTATGCCAATAACAAAAAATTGAATAATTTGTTTTATTTGCATTATGATTGAATATTTGCGATTGCGAAATAAGGTGCTAAAAAGTGGTACGAAAATAAAAAGATTTAGCATTGTGGTTGAAAGATACAAGGAAGAAGCCCGATAAGGATGGTGAAGTGGAACCTAGTTGTGGTTAAAGGTGGGTGATTATAAAATAAATTGCACGACCAGGCCTACGATGGTGATCGAAGGATATAATGGGGTGTTGTGGTTGCGCCAAGCCTGAATATAACCTGAAATAAGAAATACTAAAACACTACGTTAAGTGATTGTGCATGGGTTGGACCCTGCGAACCACCTCCGGCGTATGAATAAGTACTTGATACGAAAAGTTTAGTGAAAATGTAGTAGAGTGGAGTAGTAAAGATTGCATACCAGATTTATGACTCGTCCAAGACTATTTATAGGTGATGAAATAACCTTGGAGAGTGTTCACACATTTCTTGGAGATCATGGGGGCATCCCATGATTTATGGTAAACGCTAGGGTTTAGTGTCTCACTCCTCCTAGTTTAGCGGGGAAGCTAAAGAGGAAGAGGAGACGTGGGTGAGACTTGGTCTTGCTAGAGCCCCGTCCTAATTTCATCGTAGGATGTACCCCGAAGGGCTTAATCATTCGATTGGTGAATTCCCAATTGGTAACTAGATCAAGGGTGATTAGTTTTAGGCCATTGAAAGTTTTAGGAGGCTAGCCAGAGCCTTCGATATGTAGGTTGCGACCAGGATCGAAGGGGGGTCCTTCGACCTGATCGGAGGGTACATTATCAAGCCTCCCAGTCGAAAGTTAGATATTCGAGCGAGGATGTATGGCTTTCGACTCTATCACAAACTTACACTAATCATTTTACCTCGCAGGGTCATACGAAATAAAATGAAAGAAATTTGCATCTACTAAACACGCATTGAATGCACTTAAATACCGTCTAACTACTCTCATTAGATCTCCACTTGCTTAAGTATCGGTAATCCCCACACGTCCCTTCAAGATTAAAAATCCATTTGAAGTCCGGGTAGATAAGTGATCAAAGCACACGTGTACGGCGATGATCAAAATAAGGAGCGGTATAAATTCCAATTACCCCTAACCCTAAATCACTTTTACACCTGTGCTCATCCAAACATTGTGTGCAAGTCCGACCAAAATCCATACGCAGCATTACGTGTTATTAATCTTTGCAAGCAAAAAAGGTAAATTTACTCTTAGTCAAACTCTAATTTTGCGTAACAGTATTGCTCTTCTTTAGTCATTATGGCCAAAAATTCCAAGTTTATTATTAAAACTTAAGGATACCTCTACACCCTTGGTGGTAATTGGTTGACCCTAGCCAAAAGGGGCGATGTTGATGTTCCAAACTTGCTTTTAAAACCATTTTCAAATATAACGGGCTGGAAAGGGAGTTTCTTTTATATACAAGATACAATCATACCTTCGGAATACCCTGCTTTATTGGATGAAGCGAACAGGTTTGATAAGAAACGCTTCAATGATGAGCTTCCTTATACTGTTAGAAGGAATCCGTTGTATCAACGTCTTGCCCGCCATCCAGTGAATGTGCAAACATTCCCCGAGCTTATCCTGTAGATGGCTGGTATTGTTGATCACATGGAGGGTTCTCCATCGAAGCCTGAAATATAATGTGATGGAAAAAGTATGTATACTTGTATTTAAATTGATTTAGCAACTTATCTAATGATATTTATTCTTTTCCTCCTTTTTGTAGAAATGGCCTTTCAAAACTTTGTGGTAGCTAGTGGTGCTAAAGAGGTAAGCTTCCTTCCAAAGGATCCCAATGAAGTCAGCTATAGAGTTGGCTCTCCCTCGGTTTCAATCAACAACCAGGAAGGTGATGCTCAAATGATCGAGCCCATAGCTTATGTCCGTCCGCAAAGCCTTCAAAGTCATCGAAGCCTATGAATGAAGAGGAGACTTCTCAACTGGTAGAGAATATTGCTGAATCTAATGATCCCCTCTTCGAGGATGAGCAGGTAACCATACTTGGCTCTGCATCTGGCATTGTGGATAGGGTGCGAAACAGAAAGGGTATAAGTGTCAAAGCTGTTAAGGCTATTCCTAAGAGGAAGTTGACATTACCGACCCCTCCTACCAGAAATTCTAGGCAGAAGGGACAACTTTCCACCCAAAAGGTAGTTGAAGTGTTGCAGGAGAATGAGGATATCCATGGTTAGCTTGTGTCTTCTTGTTTTAAATAAATTACGACTATGTATATTTGACCCTCGTATGATACACAGGTCTTTCAAACACCAAGGAGCTACCCAACCCTTTAGCCTGCCATCGTCTTGTTGAGCACATCACACCAGCTAGTTGGAAAAGCACCTTAACTGGTATGCCCATCGAGGAATTGTGTGATCTATACGATAAAAGCTATACAAGGCAGGCTGTGTTGGATAATCATCTTAATGCACGAACAAGGGAGGTGGTGCGTACCCTGGAATCTGCTAGAGAGAAAATGGATGCCATTCTGGCAAGGGAAAAGAAGAAAGACCAAGATTTTGCTGAACTCCAATCAAAATGTGAGGAAGCCATCAAGGATTTTGAAAGGAATCCCCTTGTAAAGGACCTTTGTGCTGACATCCGAGACCTAGAGAAGGAGTTGAAAGAAGCTCAAACAGAATGCAAGAAGCTACGAAAGGAGGAAGCCAAAATTGCTGGGTATAAAGAGGAGATTGCTGATTTGGAATCAAAATGTGAGGGCTTTGAGGAAGAGAGATCAAAGCTGGGTGAATAGAAGACCAAACTACGTGAAGAGTTGGATAGCTTCAAGCATAAGTTTAAAGCTCTCAGAAAAGATAGGGTTGTTGTGGTCTCAAAGGTTGTTCCTTATATGGCAATGGAACTATACCAAAGCGACGAGGTAGGGAAAGTGATTGCAGATCTTGTGAATGCTGTTATATATCACGAGAAATGCACTACATTGGAGGAAGTTGCTGCGACTGGTAAACCTGTGGATCTGTCCAAGGTACCTTATTGTCGTTCCACACATGAGGCAGAATATGACGACACCAGCAATGCCTTCGCTACAGCAGAGTACCCCTTCCTCGTTGAAGCAACCAAAGATCCGATGGCTTCTTTTGAGACACTTCTTTCTAAGAAACCTCATAGGGTGAAGCCACCATCTTCAAGAAAGAAAGGTACTCATGTTAAGCCTCCCTCTGTGAAGACCACCCCTGAGAAGTCTTTGTCTCCGAAAGTAGTTCCTGAGAAGCCCCAATCTCCAACCGATAAAGATTCTGTTGTGCAGCCTCCTTCTCCCACCAACAAGACAGAACTTGAGAATCCCCTTCCTCCAAGCAAGGCAAACCCCGAGTAACTTACCTCCACCATTCAATAAGAAAGTCCCAAATCTCATGGTAAGTGAAGGCTGCACTGTTGGAGTAATTTGGCCCCGAGGGTGGTATGTACCCTTAAGACAATATTAACTTATCAATCGTAGGTTATCACCTACTCTTGAACTATTTTTTGCTTTTGTATTTATGAAGCTTCAGCCAAGACAATATTTCTATCGTCTTTTCGTCAGTTATGATATACGTTGCGTGTGGTAGCATGGTTAATATATAATGGATTAGGGAAAGGTATTCCCACTTTTGTTATTATGTATTTCTTCTCTTTACGTCATTGATAAACGTCATCTTACATCCTAAGGTTGTAGTGAAAGTCCTTATTGTGTGTATTTTGAACCAAGATTTTATAGCAATCGTATAATTTGACTGCTGACGGAGGGTCGCGACCTGCTCCATCTCTGTCCTTTTAGTGCGAAGGGCTTTGATTACCCTAAGACTATTTAGGAAGTTAATGTGAATCAGGATGGTTGTTTAATTATATACATGACATGAGTGTCTCAAATCATCCTTCGAACATTGAAACCTTTAATTACTTGGCTGAGCAAATCTTTGTTGTCAAATAAAACAAGAGATTCGAGGGAAACATTTAATGTCATTAAGTGGGTAGGGAGGATTACATCATTTGAAGAAATGAACACTAAGACGCCTACCATTAATGCTTCTTTCCTAAAATGAGAAGAATTAGATACATAAATTGAAAATAAATGATCTGTTTAAAATTGCAAGTCTTGCGTATAGAACTTACAAAGGTTATCATTGCTTTGAGTCGTTTAAGCTGCATTTCCAAGAGGGGTTGCTAGTGTGTAGACTTAGTTACTGTAGGCATTAGATCTAGCCTTCGACATTTTCTATTCCTTCTTCGACCAGATGGGAGGAGGAACCTTCGTTTGTTATAACTGAAACATGCTTAGTTAAATGGGTAGGTTTCGTTAGAACTGAATCACAAAGCGCCTTCGTGTTTTGATGTGTCACAGATTCTGAGTCTTCCCGGACAAGAAGATTGTGAGTGTCTAGCCTCGTGACTGACCGAAGGCCTTTCATCGAAGACTGGTCTGCAACTTTTCTTTCCGCCTTCGAACCACCAGAGAGTAACCTACCCTCAATTTTTATCCTGAAGGCTTCTTTCTTGAGAGATGCACTAGCTTTGCCTGGTTTGGAGGATACACTCATGGGTGTCTGGCCATTGACAAAGTTTTCATCATGATATTCGATATCATGCTCTCCTAACTCGATCGCCCATTTGGCTATTCTTCGTGTCCTATCGGGATTTGAGAGTATCCATTTGATTGGCCTATCAGTAAACACCCTAGGATTATCTTGGAAGTACTTTCGAAAATGCCTCGCAGCATTTACCAAAGCCAAAATTAGCCTTTCTGTTTTTGTATAGTCATGTTCATTCCTTGCAAGGCCCTACTAGCAAAGTAAATTAGGATTTGTATCTTTCTTCTTTCTGCCATGAGTATTGCACTGATGCCATCGAAGGGTATTGCGAGATGTAGGAATAACACTTCATTTTCAGCTAGGGCTGTGAAAGTTGGAAAGATTTCCATGCATTCCTTCCACCTCTGAAAGGCTGCTTCAGCTTACATGCTCCATCGAAAGGTCGTTTTACGGGTATCCACAATACAATTCTTAAAGAATGATGAAGACCTGCAGACCCCCTTTGAAAGAAACTCGCTGAGTGCCTCTAGCCTGGCTTCTAAACTATAGGCCCCTTCCAACAAATTCTGAGCCTGTTTACTTGGATTAGCCTTTACCCTTGGGAGATTGGCCTGAACGATTTGTAATATGTTTTTCCTTTGGTTGACCTTTTTCGACACCAAAGGAGCACATTTTTGGGTTTAGCTTCATGTTAATTCTTCATAATTGAACGAACGTCTCTTCAATATCGGAGAGTTGGTCTTCCTCCGTCTTGCTTTTTATGACCATGTAGCCAGCATAGGCTTCCAAATTCCTTCCCATCTTATTGTCAAAATATTTTTCTATTAGCCGTTGGTATGTAGCCTCCGCGTTCTTTAGACCAAAAGGTACTTTCCTATAACAGTAGGTGCTTGTCCCTACTTGAAAGGCTATCTTTTCCTCGTCTTCCTATGTCATTTATATCTGGTGATACCCTTTGTTCGTGCTGAGGAATCTGTAACACCCCCAATTCATGGATGCAGCGGAATTCAAACTGGGTGTTACTCGATGGCACAATAGTCACAATAATAGAAAACGATCTCTAATAGAGTCGTTTTAAAAAATTTATCATTCAAATTATATAAATATCAGAGATTACAAAATGAGGTCCCAGATGGTTTCATGTTTACAAATTACATTAGATAAGTTTTCAAATGATAATAAAATTTATAGCCCTCTTGAATATCTGTGCCCTTCTGTGCCATCCTTGATCATCATGGACCTGAAATACATGCTTAAGAGGTCAACACAAAGGTTGAGTGATATTCATAGAGTTTGTTTAATGGTTGAACACAATATGTTGGTAGTGTGAGCTATAGACTCACACCAATGGTTGGAAAACAAAACAGTTATTATTATTATTACACTAAGCTCATGACACCAAAACGTTAACGGGTACCAATATCAATCGGTGGAGTTATCCCGTTAGGTACTTTGCTGTCATACCTAAATCTCAAATATAGTGCATTTGTTTGAACTTAGTCAATACAAATGGGATTCGTCAATCCCAATAGGCCTATTCACAATATTCGCACTCACTATTACTAGTGATTAAATGGTTCATAATAAGGGATATTGGTTTTAGCAAGGATGGTACTTAGTAATAATAAAACAATCAGGTAGCATACAATTTCAAAGCATTGTGTTCGATTTAAAATAATAGCATGTATTCCCCCCAAGGGTTTGTAAAACAATTAAGTAATGGAAAGTGGGGCTATGAACTCACCTTAAGTTATATAGCAAGTAGTGAATGTGATGGTCGAATCGCAAAGGTTTCTACGAGCAACCTATAATATAATGTTGCGACTTAGGATTGAAGTAAAGAATATGAAGAATTACCTATATATGTCTTGCATTTAGTCCATGATGTAGTACTTAGTATAGTGTAAGTCTTTGAAAAGAAATGGTTTATGAAACATGTATAGTTTATATATCGCTTACTACCGTTCGGGTCGACATAATTCAGAGGTCATGTAGTAAATGTTCGAGGAGCCAGGACACTTTAATTCGTAAATCCACAACTCATCTCGACGACTTACTTCAATGAACCCCTCACATGAGGCTCCCTACTATTGTAGTATTTGATAATATATATATATATATATATATATATATATATATATATATATATATATATATATATATATATATATAAGTTTTGATCCGAAAAGTTACATGTCCAATATTTGAATAAACTTAGGAAAGTTTACTTTTGGATGAAGATTGTTATTACAATGAGTCTCATGGTTATTTTGATGGAGTAGATCCAAATTGGATGTTTATGTTGCCATTAACTCTATAGTTCATGTTTTGGCCTAGGTAAGTTTATATGGTCTTTAGTCATGGCCTTGCCATGACTTTGGTCATTGTTCCATGGTCTTGAGACTCAACCTTGGCCTTAGCCATGGTTGTGGTCTTGGCTTTAGGTCATTAGACCTCTTGGTTTCATTTAATCATAACTATTACATGGTCATTTGGTATAAAAATGAGTTGTTAAGAATTTGAAGAAAAATATCACTCTAAAAGCGTTTTCAGGTCTCGAGCTTCTTTGTTCCTGAACGAAAACTGTTAGATATTGTGATTTCACCTCCTAAGGGCAGTTTGGTAATATTAGTACTAAGGGTATTTTAGTCATTTTGGTAGTATCTAGAAACTTGTAAGTCGGTTGTTTTGTATATGTCGGTGTTTGTTCTATATATTAGAATAGCAGATATTGAACTTTGTACTTAGACTTTGACTTCATAATAAAAATATTAGCCTTTTTTGCTCATAAACCTCTGATGTTCTGATCTTGTTCTTTCTGGATCTTTGCCCCTGTTCTTATTTGCTGGTCTTTGGTCTTTTGCCCCACTGATTTTCCTTCCCTAATCCTAACAAATTGGTATCAAGAGCCACTCGATCGATTGAAGCAAGCTGCAACAGTTTTGGATTTCTGATCGACATCAGCTTTTGGTTGATTTCAAGAATTAATTTCTTGAAATCATTTGATTTTTCGTTTGTGTTTGGTGACTGATTTGATTAGTTGAAGACATCAGGTATGAAATTTGATTTGTGGTAGGTGGTTGCAGTCTATCAACATTGAAGATATCAAGTTTGTGGTTTTTGGGATTTTTCTTTTGTTCAATCATTTGTTGCTTCTGCTTGTTTTATAGATTGTAGGTGTTTGTCAGTTGGGATTTGGGATAGCCAGAACTTGTTTAGGATCGATCTGTGTTGCTGTAGGGATTAGTTATTGGGTTTGAATATGGGGGCTTTGACTAAGTGGGCTTTGAATCAGAAAATGGGTTTTTGGAATCGTGCCAATATTTGTTATTTCTTTGATTTCATTTGGTAGTTGGTGACTGAATTTTGGATCAGTCTTGTTATATACAAACTTCCTTTGGAATAGATTTGGCATTGATTTGCTTGGTTTTTTTAGCGACTGTTTGTTTCAAAAGTAACCTACAGTTAGGTTATTTAGGTATTTGTATTTGACTATTTGGTATTTGAATTTGGACTGTAATTCTTATTGAATAAGTTGGTCATTGGTATTATTATCCATATCGTATTTGGAGCGATTTAATTATTAGGTCTCATTCGTCAAGTTATATATTAGCTTGAGTTTGTTTGATACGGATAATAAGTTTGAAGTTGGACCGTACCACTTATCAATAAGCGGGCCATTAGAATTTGAATTTGGTATTAGAATTTGAAGATCGATTTGGTGTTTGAAGACTTGGTTCAAGTCGTTTGAATTTTGTTTGATCGTTTGGAATTTGTTAGTTTGGAAATTTGGATCTTCGTTTGTCGGGCTTTTGAAGTTTGTTGCCTGAATTTGATTGTCACTGGTGAAGATCGTTTGAGCCGATATGTTTGCTCGGTTAGCCATTTGGAATTTGTCGGCTAACATTTGATTGTTCGTTTTGAAGATATCGGCATTTGCTTTGGATCGATTTTGTTTCGGATAGCTTTTGGGAATCGATCATTTGATTTGAAATTGGCTAGTATCTCTAGCCTTTGGAACTTTTAATTTGATTTGACGCAGGTGGAGCAGTTTAACTCACACCTGTGATGTTGGCCTCATTCACGGTGGTGAACGTGAATATTTGGTTGCCTACAACTCAGATTTGGATTATGCTGCGGATCTTGATGCTAGAAGATCTTTATGTTTTCACCATTGGAAATTCGGTTGTAAGTTGGAAAGTTACATTACAACCATCAGTTCCTTTGAGCAAGTTTCGTCACTGTTTTGGATTTGCTCAAAATTGGAGATATGGTGTTACTTAGGAGTTGAACTCAAGGTGGAGATTGTTAGATATTGTGACTTCACCTCCTAAGGGCAGTTTGGTAATATTAGTACTAAGGGTATTTTAGTCATTTTTGTAGTATCTAGAAACTTGTAAGTCGATTGTTTTGTATATGTCGGTTTTGTTTATGTCGGTTTTGTTTATGTCGGTGTTTGTTCTATATATTAGAATAGCAGATATTGAACTTTGTACTTAGACTTTGACTTCATAATAAAAATATTAGCCTTTTTTGCTCCTAAACCTCTGATGTTCTGATCTCTTTCTGGATCTTTGCCCCTGTTCTTATTTGCTGGTCTTTGGTCTTTTGCCCCACCGATTTTCCTTCCCTAATCCTAACAAAAACGTCATTCCGGACAACTTTCGTGCTTTAAGTTTTTGATGAATCGGACCAAAAGTGCCACTTTAAAAAGGGTCAGATCGTTTACAGGTTGTGTTTGGCAGTTTTGGCGTTTTGGTTTCGCTAACTTCTTATTGCAATAACTTTTGACTCGCGTACTCGTTTTAGGTGATTCAAATTGCTATGTTTTCCTTGTTAAGTCCTCTTTAACAGTAGGAAAGTGTCCAATATCATAGTTATACTATTTTGGTTGTGGTTCTCTATAAAAGTCACTAGTTTTCTTGTTTTCTTAACATAAGTTAACATATATATACCATAACTTGTTTTACCAATTTTATACATCATAAACATAATAACAAGACAATATATAGTATGAATGAAATATAAATAGCATGAGAATGATATTTAGAAAGAAAGTATGTTAGGGTTTGCTTACAACTTTTGGCCTTAATGAAAAGGGATACATGAACTAGGACAAGAACTAAATCCTTCAATCGAAAACCCTAGCTTCCAATCCTTCAACACAACTCTTACAAAGCTTTGCTAGCCTTAATATAACCCTTGTAATATCCTTGTAATCTCAGCTCTAATCACCTTGTATAGTTCTTAATCCAACCATGGAATCATCAAAGTGACACTAGATTTATGTAGAGAATAACTAGGCCTTTAACTTTGGTATATTACTTGTTGCTTGAAGATTAAAGATGAATGATGTTGGTGATTTGTTGTGTTCGGTTATGGTGATGAAAAATGAAGGAGAATGAGTTTATTGGTCATAGAATGGAGTATATATAGGACTATTAGTCAAAGGAGGTGCAAAATGAAGACTTTAGGATATTTTTGGTAGCTTAACTTGTAAGACTTAACACTTGTATCATTTCTAAAGAATCAAGACTCATTACTTAGGCACATGGCATGGTGAATCACCCTTATACACGTTCATATGATGGTTAGGGTGACTAGATACTTAGTTTTGGTATTATCTTGTTTTACGGGGGTCGTTTAGTCCCGGTAACCGCTAAATGTATGTCGTTAAGTCACGTAACTTAAAACCGGGTATCCTAAAAATATGAAACTTGAAATAATGATTAAACTTATCAATATACTCCATAATAAAATATAAAATGAGTGATAGGTTCTATTGGGGTGCTCAAACCGTGCTAAAACTGGAAACACGGGTCTAAAACGCGTAATACATAAAACGTACGAATATTGTGTAAAATTGAGAAAAGTAAAATGTTACTTTTCTAATATGCTAATAATGATTTAAAATGACTTATAATGTCTAGACTGGGCTCAGTCTAGTATCGGTTGGTATTTAATGTCTTTAAGATGTAAAACCGTAAGCCTAAAAATCAAGGAATGATTTATAAAATCAAGGAATGATTTTTGGTCAAAGGAGGAGGGAAAAATATGTTGACTTTTTCCAAAAATGTGAAAACTCAAATCGTCTTAGAAACGCGGTGTAGGTATAGGCTAAGGTTACGGCTAAGTAAAAGCGCTTAAAAACGAAAATTTCTGTTTCTCACGGCCGAAGGTTTATTTGGTCACATTTTTCTTAGTCATGATTAATTCTCAAATAAATCATGAGTGTATCAAACATTTTTTTGATGCGGGGAAAATTAACGCGGTCGAGTTTCGTTGTGCATAGGATTTTTTAATGACGTTTTACCCTAAAACGTGTAGTTCCTTAATAACTTTCGCGAAAATGATCTGATGAGTGTCAAACTTTTATTTTGCCATGGAAATGATTTATCATACGAGAATATGAAATAAAAATCAAATTTCAGAAAATGAATAGTGAAAGTGAATAGTAAAAATATGAATAGTGAAATTTTCGGGAATAGAAGTTAACCTGAAAATGCGAATTGTTACAATCTCTACCCCTTACAGGAACTTCGTCCCAAAGTTCTATGTGTGTTATATGTTGGAGTGGTGTCGATGAAGAGGTGTGGTTACTTATGAGGACTAGAGTCAGGAATTACCAGTGATGTAGTTTGATTTGTCTCAGAATACGGTGTGCTAATAGAAATTGATAACATAGTTGAATATCAGTAGAGATCCATATAATAGTCGAATATCAAAGGAAATTGATATAGCAGTCGAATATTAATAGAAATTGATATAGTAGTTATACAGAAATTGATATAGTTGAATATCACATAGAAATTGATATAGTTGTCAAGTATCAATAGCAATTGACATAGGAATCGAATAAATGGAAATTGGGATAGTAGTTGCAATCATAGCCTAGTAGGTAATCTGTTGTTGTACCTAGTGTTTATTGACTTCATACTTATGTTATTTTGGATACAAATAAGCCCACTTGTTTATAATTCTTTATTTACATAGAGAGGCATCCCAAACAATGTAAATAGGGGAATATAAACTTATGGTTCGGTGTTTTACAATTTCTTTATTTAAATGAAAAGGCATCCCAATCCATTCAAATAATTATAAATCATCCTACTTAAGAATTCCCAACACAACATTCATACTTAGCCGGTGAGTTATAAGGTAATGTATTACGAGATGATACTGGTGTTCCAAAAGTACAAGTTGAATATTCAATCTTGTAAAGCTGATGAGGGTGCTTGTGGTGTAACTAAGGATGATTTGAGCTTTAAAAGTGCATCAAGATCTGTTAATGAGCTTGTGTTTGCAACGGTTGTAAAGACATTGATGTGATATGTTGATGAACAAAAGTGTGTAGTGTATGCTTAACATTAATATTCTTAGGTATAGATGTTGAGTTTGCTTTGAAAATCTTAAGAGATTTTAAAGGTTTATGACGGAATGGTATTCTTAGGACCTAAACAGGATAGTACTTCTACGGGATGAAGAGAAGAATTGATAACTATCCCAAGATAGTAGTTCGGATTATCTTATAAATGAAAACTTTCAAGAATGAAATTAGATAATACAAATAAGGTGTTAAGATCTTGCTGAGTGGTAAGACACTATCGTGTCTCTAGATCGTTTTAAAGTATTCTGGTGGTTTATTGAGTTCAAGTAGGAAATTAATCTGAACAAAACCCTAGTACCACTATTCTCAGTATTTGAAAATTTTAAGTCGAACATAGTTAGTCAGACTATGTTTCACTGTCCCTAGGTTAAATATAGGTGACTAGTCTATATTTAGCCAAGGTTCGATAAAATTTTCAAATACCTAAATTAGGTATACTTGTGATATGTCCGTTGCTTTTGGGAAACTGTCCACTAAACAAAGGCGATGTCAAACAATTCAGTTGCAAGTCCCGCCCATACAAGACTTGTAACCTATGTTTTCACATTCCATTGCATAGAAGATAGTACGGGTAGATACATGTGGAAAGGAAGTTCTAAGTAATTCTAGAACAGTCCATACTTGGCCAGGATCACGAACTTTTAACAATGAAGGTTTCAGAAGAAAACTTTGATGAATGTAGAGAAACTTCAACTTTTGTAGGTGATGGATTAGTTTGTCCTTTAGAAATATCATATTTCTATTTGGAAATCGATAGATTGTGATGGGTTTTTGATATCATATGAAATGATATTGGTGAGGTGATGGAATAATTCCAGAGACCATTGCGCAAATCACAATGTCTCGGAAATAGATTAGACCATTGTGTGACTCAAAACATTTGAGAAATGATTAAGACCATTGTATCATACAATGTCCGGGAAATAGGGAAGACCATTGTAATTCGTTACAATATCTTGGACATAAAATGTTGGAGTAGGAACATGATTGGGAGAATGTGGTTGTGTCGAAATGCCCTAGAATAGGCATACGCAGATATGTTTAGTCCATTGTTTAGATAAAATAAATCGAGTGTATATATCAATATACTTATATATGTTTGTGTAGTGTAAAATGCCTAGTGTGTATATATCAATATACTTATATATGTTCGTGTAGTGTAAAAAGGCTTACGGGGAAATGCTCAATTATGCTAAGGGTACATATATCCATATGCTAACATGTTTGTGTAATATAAAATGTTTAATAAGTCCATAATCGTCTGGAGGATGGAAGACACGTAGAGCGGAAGGCTATAAAATGTTTTTGCTTGTAAATGTGGTTATAGTTTAGGTCGCAATTAGACCTGTTTCTCTATAACCATGGCTCTGGTACCAATCTGTAACACCCCCAATTCATGGATGCAGCGGAATTCAAACTGGGTGTTACTCGACGGCACAATAGTCACAATAATAGAAAATGATCTCTAATAGAGTCGTTTTAAAAGATTTATCATTCAAATTATATAAATATCAGAGATTACAAAATGAGGTCCCATATGGTTTCATGTTTACAAATTACATTAGATAAGTTTTCGAATGATAATAAAATTTATAGCCCTCTTGAATATCTGTGCCCTTCCGTGCCATCCTTGATCATCATGGACCGGAAATACATGCTTAAGAGGTCAACACAAAGGTTGAGTGATATTCATAGAGTTTGTTTAAGGGTTGAACACAATATGTTGGTAGTGTGAGCTATAGACTCACACCAATGGTTGGAATACAAAACAGTTATTATTATTATTATTACATTAAGCTCATGACACCAAAACGTTAACGGGTACCAATATCAATCGGTGGAGTTATCCCGGTAGGTACTTTGCTGTCATACCTAAATCTCAAATATAGTGCATTTGTTTGAACTTAGTCAATACAAATGGGATTCGTCAATCCCAATAGGCCTATTCACAATATTCGCGCTCACTATTACTAGTGATTAAATGGTTCATAATAAGGGATATTGGTTTTAGCAAGGATGGTACTTAGTAATAATAAAACAATCAGGTAGCATACAATTTCAAAGCATTGTGTTCGGTTTAAAATAATAACATGTATTCCCCCCAAGGGTTTGTGAAACAATTAAGTAATGGAAAGTGGGGCTATGAACTCACCTTAAGTTATATAGCAAGTAGTGAATGTGATGGTCGAATCGCGAAGGTTTCTACGAGCAACCTATAATAGAATGTTGCGACTTAGGATTGGAGTAAAGAATATGAAGAATTGCCTATATATGTCTTGCATCTAGTCCATGATGTAGTACTTAGTATAGTGTAAGTCTTTGAAAAGAAATGGTTTATGAAACATGTATAGTTTATATATCGCTTACTACCGTTCGGGCCGACATAATTCAGAGGTCATGTAGTAAACGTTCGAGGAGCCAGGACACTTTAATTCGTAAATCCACAACTCATCTCGACGGCTTACTTCAATGAACCCCTCACATGAGGCTCCCTACTATTGTAGTATTTGATAATATATATATATATATATATATATATATATATATATATATATATATATATATATATATATATATACTAGATTTCGAAGCCCGTCCGATGGGCGGGCATGACTTGTAAATATTTGTTGCTTAATAATAGATGGTCGTTAATTAATTGTAATAATTGATTAGATGTGATTAAGTGTTAATTGATTTTTTTTTTACAAGAATGACATGCTAGCTACATTTTTCCATGATATTCATCAAGTTAAGCGCAACAACTTAACAGCTTGCAAGAATGACATGCTAGCTACATATGACATTTACCACTTGTCATTCCTGGTTGTATAACCAAAATCATAACACTAAATTTTTCCATGATATTCATCAAGTTAAGCGCAACAATACAACTGATCACTTATCTTGGCTTAGTACATGGAAATTATTGTTTCTTATGAAGTTATGACCAAATTTTTTTTTTTTTTTTTTTTTTTTTTTTTTTTTTTTTTTTTTTTTTTTTAAGAAACTGAAATATTTAAGCCCAAAATTTTAAAATTTTGAATAAACCAAGTTATACTATGAGTGTATGACATAAAATTTATTGTCATTAGTTTCCAGTAAACTGTGTTGTAAAATATACTTCGTAAGTTCGTATTATTTAGCTAAAAAATGAAAATATTCCATATCGATATGCATGTGAAATCTTAATTATGGCACGTTAAACCAATTTTCAACATCTGGTATTTGAGGCTCTTGTAATGTTACAGGTCAGATGCTTTGGACGTGGCCATTTCGACGGCTATATGAAGATTTTATAATGGCGTCGCGTGACAGTTTTAGTAAAGAAGCATAATGGATAATGATACTTGTTCAATGACGTATTACTGTTATGGATGTTTTACTTTGAATCTGTTAAAGTCGTAAAAAAATATTTTGTTCAGATGGGTGTGATCATCAATTTGGTTTGTTTGAGAGCTTCTTAGTGGCCTAGGAGATCTCGAACATGTTGGATAGGGGTGTGGGTCGTCCCTCTTGATATCCTCCCTAATAATCATCAAATATACCAAAATCCAGAATCCATGTTTAACAATTGAAAAAAAACATTTAGTTGCACATAGTTTGAATATATTTTGAAATAGAACATGTACATGATCAACAATTCCAGTTTTTCCCCATGATCTCAACTCTCAAGTTTGTGCTACAAACCTACCATCTGTTTGCGCGTACTTGAAGCTTCCATTGAACCATCGCCTTACCCAATTTTTTTACATCATCGCCAAAGACATTCGAGTCCTGTTCACATTTCCTTGACTGATATGAGGCAGTCACATAACCATTTGTAAAGTAGTCAAGTTTTTTATGACTCACTAAACAAATGGTAATTGGGTGTCCATACAGAATGGCTTCACTAACTGCATAGAGCCATTTATCCATAATCCATCAACCAAACACCCCTCTAACATTACCATGTTAGGGCTGTTCCAACCCATGTTTAGACCATCACCAACAGAATAGATAGCTTTATTCATAGAAGAAACCGAACCAGGTTCATTACCAGGAGTAGCCATGTTTAAGCAAGAGTAATTTTCTGTCACGAATTGAATCTATTAAAGATCACTGATATAAAATAAAACTGAATAGATGTTACGTTTTTCCTTGTGAGTTTCTTCTCATTGACATAAAAACTTTTAGATTTACTTGCCTTCACGTGTAGGATGTTGGCGGCGGTTATTTACATATGTCACACCTAAAGGCCGGTCACTTATCAACACATGCCATGTTAATGGAGATAACGACCTAAATATTCCAATCTTCTGTATTAGGTCTCACATTATTAGTTTAATTTAGCAAATTTATTCATATTAACACATCACAACTATTATCTGAACTTTTACCATCTCGCCAACATTATTATTTGACTTAGCTGATAAAAGATTATCCACATGAACCGTATTCTAGCATTCGTACAAATGTGATTGTATAATGTACTTGATTAAATACTACGTTACTAATGACTCAATCATGATGAACTCGAGAGTAAAATGTTAGTTAAAAAGTAGGAGAATCATGTTGAAATCAGTAGCCGAATCGATCAGACTCAGTCCCATCGCAGTATGGTGGATATTTCGGAGATAAGTAAAGTTCAGTATTACAATTGAATATAGCTAATAAAGTCGGTCATTAATGGTTATCCATGGAATATTATACATGAATGGTTGATTTATTTGTTTAAACCGTGTTGCAGGCTATTAATAACCAACATCTCATTCTATTACGAGTTGTTACAAAACCTTACCTATAGCAATCTGAATGATGGTAATTTGAAGTATGGATATGGTGGCTTCCCAATCGATGCAACAATGAAACCTATGATTGATCCCGATAAGGTAGCCAAAACAACGTTAAAAGGAATGAACCACCTGTTAAATGGTAAAATTAGTAATTATGCCCAAAATTTACAGTAATTTTGAGTCGACTCCATGTAAACAGTAAATTCAAATCTTATCATTCGATCATTTTTTCGAAAGTGATGACTTTGTCCAAGTTGAGACAAAATGAAGCATGGAAGGAGAAGCAAAAATACCAACTGCAGTAGATACAAATGACCGTTTAATACCACAATTTAAAATTAAGTTTAATGATAGCTTGTAAGACTCCTCAAACATTTAATGGTAATATAACAAAAAAGGAATTATTTTGGATTGTTTTATGTTTTGGTGTTTTAGGGAACCACACGCGCAGACTTTAAAAAGGTTATCTTTGCTGAAAATAGACATTATGCATTCAGATCAAGGATAAATACTTTATATTCGATTTACCCTATATCATTTAATCATCTATAGGTTTATATAATTCACAAAAGAGAACCCCTGCTCATGCTCCTTGAAAAAGACCGTATATTCAAGATCATGCAACAAAAGAGCTAATTTCAGATAAACAGTTCCAAAGACGTGAGTTTACTTGAAGGGGTGTTTGGGTAAAAACTGATTTCAGCAGCTTATCGCTTATTGCAGGTTTAAAACAAAGCAAACAGTTTTGATTACCCAAACAGCCTTACTGGAAACGTTTAGCTAAAAGAACTTATTGAGCTCGTAAGCATAAGGTCTAAATGCAAGCATTGCAGCAGAATAACGTAACATAAATTAGAGAACAACATTACATTGGTGTAAAGAGTATAAGGACGCGTCCCAGTTCAAATTAATAGTTCAAAAATACCTGAGCAAATTTACCTCGGGTTTTGATTTTGATTATCTGGTAACAATATTGATCCATATCTTCCTCCTTTTATTGACGTAACTCATTCTATCCTTTGCAATATGAAACAAATACAATTATTAATGGATGATATATTCTAGTAAATGGGTGTTTGGAATAGCTTAGATTCCAGGTGTATAGGCTATGTGGATTATCAGCTTATCAAGTCGCGCTTATAAACTTATAAGGTCCAAAAATAGAGTTTATGAGATTTTCAGTTTTAAGTAAAGCTCATAAGCTAAAAAAAATTCAATAATGAGACTGGAAAACATTAACTTCAACAAAAGTGGATGAACTATTATGCTTGATGGGTGTTTGAATTAGCTTAGTTTCCAGGCCTATGGGCTTATTCGAACTTGAAAAAGCTCATAAGCCCACTTTTGTGGCGTATCAGCTTATCAAGTCGGGCTTATAAGCTCAAAAAATGAGTTTATGAGCTTTTCAATTTTAAATAAGCTCATAAGCCGAAAAAATAAGCTAAGCGAAACACCCCTCAAGTAACACGTTACATACTGATGGTGCTAGCTTAAAGCATGATACCAGTTTTGATTTTGGTTGTTTGGAATGGATAATTCATGTAGTAAAAACTGTTGGCAGCAGTATCTTGAACCGCTATAGGTAACCATGCTTCCAAAATGTAAACTCCTGGTGCAATCATTTTCGGCTACATTCAAATTTACAAACATAACCTATGAGAGTTCGAGTTTCGGTTGCTAAAAACTAAAATTAGCAAAGATGAAAAAAGTTACCGACTTTCATTATATCCAGGGTTAAAATCTTCGGTCCCTTGGAGGAGAAGATCACCATTGCTGGTGCTGGTTTAGTATCACAGCTGTCGATATGATAAAAAAAAAATGTAACGTTAGATCAGAAACATGTTTTGTTCTTCATTTATTTAGTGAATAGATCATTTAGGAAGTTAGATAGCGCCAACAGTTATTATTGGACGTACCTTTTTTTTCAATACATTATTGCTTTCGCGCAATTGGCTGGTCAGTGGGTATGCATGTACCCGATGAACTATTACTAAAAAGTGTGTGGCATTTCTTTTTAGCATTTCAAATGCCTGTATGGAACGACTACAACAGGTGCTTGAATTTTCTGTCATCATATGATTACCGGTTGCAAAACATGTAAAACTGTAACGATAAGCAAGCAGAAAAGCACTTAAATGAGCAATCCCAAACACCCTCTTAATGCTTTACTTTCCTGCATATATATCAATAAATATAAAAAGTACTGGTAATCTATTGACAAAAGAGAACAAATCTAATGAAACTGCAAATACCTGAATGCACACCAGTCGTATGTTTGACAATAGTGCAGCCCATAAAGTGCTTATGTAGGCGTTTGGTGATTACCAAACTAAAACTTATTAATCTGCTAAGATCCTCCTAAAAGATTACCAATCCCCACAGCACCTTGAGACGCAAACAGCACAATAAACACCTATCCAAACACCAAAATGAAATTGTCACAATCTTGCTCCACATTGATCATCTCACTTGATTCAAGAATTCTCTTTTCTTCCAGCTTTACAATTGGATTTGGCTGACCATCTTGGTCAGTCTTGGTCATCTCACTTGATTCATGTAGCATCGACACTTGGGTTTGGCTCACCATGTTGCTCCATCTCAATTGCGTGATTTGAATCAAGCAGCCTATTTTCTTTCAAATAACCACTTGGGAGGTGTTTGAACTGGATCTTCCTATAGGTTTTGATATTTCACTGGTTATTTTCTATAAGAACATGCCTAAGTGACCCGTTAATCATATACTCAGTAAATAGAACCTATTTTTTACTTTCGAAGGATCCTATTTTTTACTTTCAAACCTTATAAATACTTGGGCAAAAGGGACAACAAAAGATGAAAGTGATACCAATAAATTCTGGTTTTACTACTCATGAATTCAATTTGATGAACATTTTCTTACTTTTATTATATCCAAGATGTTTAGTAGATGGGAATGCAAAAAATATTGCCACTAAAAGTATTTTAATAAGATTCACTTACCTGCAGCTTGTGCGGGGGTTGCGTCATTCCAAGTACAGAAATGGAATTTCGGTTACTGATTGCTGCAAAGGTAGCAAGAATTCCCGGATTTGAACCACCAACTGTATTTGCACCACTACTAAACCCAGGGCTTCCAACAATACTCAGGTTTCCTCTTACACGTTCAACCGCCAAAGCACTTTTAAACCATTATGTTGTCTGCCCTAGAGGCTGTGTTCTCAAATATAAGAAAAGAATATTATCTTTCAAGATTTAACCAACTTCCATGGTGGGAGCAAGCACTTGAATACCTTTATAAGTAGCAATGGAATTTGGTCCAAAAAATCAGGAATAGCCAAACCGTATCAACCCATTTTGACCCATTACATAACACGGCCGTTCTATTTTTTTCTACTTCTATCTATAATTTTAATCGACACATTGATATCTACAATCATTTAGTACTCAAAGGCCTTATTTCAACAAACAATAAGCAATCCCAAACATCATGTTAATATTAGATCTTGAAATTAAATTTTCTAATGGCTTATTATTCATGACTTACACTTACCATCGAATTTATATTGAAATCATTTACTTTTTTGTTCCAAATTAGAATTAAGATAAAAGGAACTTACAGTGAAGTTACATCAGGACCTCTGAAAACTATTAGTAATTGTTTGTCAGATGTTGACACCAAGAGATTAGTTTTGTCGTTGTTAATCGTTAATGTCATGATATCTCGCCCCTCTTGTAACCTCATTACGTGAAATACTTTTCAAAATACATGTCATCACACCATCGGCTATGACCGTCGGTTCCATGTCCATATTTTTCACATCCATGATGCGTGTGTGGACTTTTGCTCCTATTGCGGCTACGGGTACATAAGCAGGAGGCATAAGCGGCTACCTGTACAGTTAAATATTTTTCAGTAAATATATAAGTTGTAGTCAAAGTAGAGATTGTCTTTCATGTAAACACTTGGAAAGCTTCACACAACTCACATGCCTATAATGTTAGAATGATAATTTAAGGTATTAAACAGGTCAAATGGACCAAATCAGTAAGTTTAGCTAAATGAGGAAAGATTTAGATGGGTCAAACGGTTAATAGAGTACTTTCGTCATCGATAATAGATGGATAATAGATGTGACTATACCTCCGTCAACGATAGTGGCTGTGAAAGGCTAGCACGTAACGCTTTACCAAGAGTCTCTGTAGGAGTTTCAGTTGATATCATTGAATGCTGATATAGTGACGAGTGACATCGATGAACAGTATAATCTTCTTCGCTTATGATAAAGACCCTAGGTAAAGGAATTGATACCCCTTTGCTGAATCGCAGATGGCTTCTCAGAACCTGCTATCACAAGAGAAGTGTCATATATACACAATTTAATCACATAAAAGACTGAAACATAAGACCAATATATATGAAACTCGCCATAAGAATGGTTGCCTCTCAAAAGGTTTTCTTGTAGACTCATAGCATCAAAAAATATCATAAAGCTCATCATAAGATGTAAAGAAGTCCTGCCTGTCGGTTGAGAGCCTACAACAGAACAAATGCATTGCTTTTTAAGTAAACAGATAAAAATATCGTAAGGTAGCCACTATGTGGTATATAATAACACTTAAGTAAGTAATAACAAACAGCTTAAGTACTACATGGTTTGTAAATCACACTTACAGCTCATTTATTTTGGAGTCATACTAATGAGTATCAAACTAAGAACTTTCTAGTGCGGTTGCCATGACTGAAAAAAACAATAGTAACAATTAATTCCAACATCTATAAGACACAATAAAAACCAAAGTATAGCGTGTGCAGACTCGAACAGTTAATTAATAAATTGTATAGCTAATCATTTTACAAAGAAATAATGACCAAAAAATATAACTTCAAATTACATAGATCTTATAATAATTACGTTATTATATCACTTTTCAGCATAAAAAGCTCCAAAGGTCACACGCCTAAAGCTGGTCTAGTGGGGTATAAAAAACATGAACCAACAACAACATCCACATCCCAAGCAATAGCTGATCTAGAGACCCAATATGCTTGAGAGTAGGATAGGCTATCCTACAATAGATAAACGTTATTCATTTGGCCTTGATGGATCTCAGAGTATTCTGACATAGTAACAATATTTCATTGTTACCACAAAACTATTTATGAAATAAACAGATTCAGTAATATAGACGCAAACAAACCTTGTTGAGTGAACAATAAAACAACAACCGATGAAAATCAAAATCAAAAAATTAGTTAATAAACACTAAAAATAAAAACAATAAAGATCCAAGGCATCATAGCTGATGTACTAATGTTTGATCAATTTGCCCAGCGTAATTCAAAGATAGCACAAACATGTACCGGGACCATTTTCAAGCTGTGAGCAACCTTGAAGCCTCATGGCTCCATCAAAAGGCTGCAAGTGTTGTGTAAAGTAAAGATGGCATGCAAAGGTAATATAAAGGGGAGCCAACGTGAACTTACATGGGGGTAAGAATTCTAATAATATAAATATATAACTACCAAAAGAGAAACCAAATGTTATCTAGATTGGCAAAATATCAAGTACCGAACAGATGATAAAAGTAAGTCGGGCATAAACGTAGATGTATGCATGAACATAATTCTGTAAGATCAAGCTCCCACATCCCTCTTAAGCGACCATCTTGCTCATCCGTCAAAAGAAAAGCAGGGATCCGATAATAGAACTTCTTTGACTCGTCAAGTGGTATTTCTAAAACTGTGTTTGCCTTAAACAATGACCTGTAACCTAACTTTTATCATATCTCTTACAGCCTTCGCCACTGATTCACAAACACCAAGAACACTATAGTTATATATTACTAAGCTTCATTCTTATGTTATCTCCTACCTAATAACTGTTATTTAAAACCAAGATTAATGAAACAAATAATATTAATGAAACAAATAAACTGAAAAGTGTTTTGATAATAACAAATAATATTAATGAAAACTATGGATACAAAAAGAGAATCCAATCCCGAAAAACCTGATTAAAGTTGTTGTACATTAATTCTTACAGAAATCAATGAGTAAACATAAGATTATTAGGGTTTTGAAAAAGGGATACATACTTTTGTTTTTTGTCCAGCAAAAGCACACCTAAAGCATCCATAATAGTTCTGCAAATACAATAAACAATATAAGATCATTAGCAACTGAAACCAAAAAAACACGTTATAGCCTAAGAATTCGTTACAAAAATAAAACATGTCTCTTGGAGCAGTCAAAACCGAGAGAGTATATGTGATCAGGGTTTTTGTTTTTGTGAATCAATATGGAGTTTTTTCATGGAGAGAGTCCTAATGATTAGGGTTTTTTCTTTGTGGAAAAATACGTATGACTTTTTGTCCAACTAAATGGTAGGGGTTATGTGATGTTATTACTTTGGTTTTCAATTGTTTATCACAACTTCTGGCTTGCTCCATTGGTTGAAGTGTTTAATTATGGACCAACAGACCCAGAGTTCGAACCATTCCTATGTCATTTTTTAAGATTTAATTTCGAATTTTGAAAAAAAATTGCTTACATTGTGACAATGTGATGACATGGCTGATAATGAATTACTGAGCATTGACTGGGCAATGAGGTGACATTTTCTTCAAATGCCTCCCGTTATATATATATATATATATATATATATATATATATATATAAGTTTTGATCCGAAAAGTTACATGTCCAATATTTGAATAAACTTAGGAAAGTTTACTTTTTGATGAAGATTGTTATTACAATGAGTCTCATGGTTATTTTGATGGAGTAGATCCAAATTGGATGTTTATGTTGACATTAACTCTATAGTTCATGTTTTCGCCTAGGTAAGTTTATATGGCCTTTAGTCATGGCCTTGCCGTGACCTTGGTCATTGTTCCATGGTCTTGAGACTCAACCTTGGCCTTAGCCATGGTTGTGGTCTTGGCTTTAGGTCATTAGACCTCTTGGTTTCATTTAATCATAACTATTACATGGTCATTTAGTATAAAAATGAGCTGTTAAGAATTTGAAGAAAAATATCACTCTAAAAGCGTTTTCAGGGCTCGAGCTTCTTTGTTCCTGAACGAAAACTTCATTCCGAACAACTTTCGTGCTTTAAGTTTTTGATGAATCGGAGCAGAAGTGCCACTTTCAAAAGGGTCAGATCGTTTACAGGTTGTGTTTGGCAGTTTTGGCGTTTTGGTTTTGCTAACTTCTTATTGCTATAACTTTTGACTCGCGTACTTGTTTTAGGTGATTCAAATTGCTATGTTTTCCTTGTTAAGTCGTCTTTAACAGTAGGTAAGTGTCCAATATCATAGTTATACTATTTTGGTCGTGGTTCTCCATAAAAGTCACTAGTTTTCTTGTTTTCTTAACATAAGTTAACATATATATACCATAACTTGTTTTACCAATTTTTATACATCATGAACATAATAATAAGACAATATATAGTATGAATGAAATATAAATAGCATGAAAATGATATTTAGTAAGAAAGTATGTTAGGGTTTGCTTACAACTTTTGGCCTTAATGAAAAGGGATACATGAACTAGGACAAGAACTAAATCCTTCAATCGAAAACCCTAGCTTCCAATCCTTCAACACAACTCTTACAAAGCTTTGCTAGCCTTAATATAACCCTTGTAATATCCTTGTAATCTCAGCTCTAATCACCTTGTATAGTTCTTAATCCAACCATGGAATCATCAAAGTGACACTAGATTTATGTAGAGAATAACTAGGCCTTTAACTTTGGTATATTACTTGTTGCTTTAAGATTAAAGATGAATGACGTTGGTGATTTGTTGTGTTTGGTTATGGTGATGAAAAATGAAGGAGAATGAGTTTATTGGTCATAGAATGGAGTATATATAGGACTATTAGTCAAAGGAGGTGCAAAATGAAGACTTTAGGATATTTTTGGTAGCTTAACTTGTAAGACTTAACACTTGTATCATTTCTAAAGGATCAAGACTCATTACTTAGGCACATGGCATGGTGAATCACCCTTATACACGTTCATATGATGGTTAGGGTGACTAGGTACTTAGTTTTGGTATTATCTTGTTTTACGGGGGTCGTTTAGTCCCGGTAACCGCTAAATGTATGTCGTTAAGTCACGAAACTTAAAACCGGGTATCCTAAAAATATGAAACTTGAAATAATGACTAAACTTATCAATATGCTCCATAATAAAATATAAAATGAGTGGTAGGTTCTATTGGGGTGCTCAAACCCTGCTAAAACTGGAAACACGGGTCTAAAACGCGTAATACGTAAAACGTACGAATATTGAGTAAAATTGAGAAAAGTAAAATGTTACTTTTCTAATATGCTAATAATGATTTAAAATGACTTATAATGTCTAGACTGGGCTCAGTCTACTGTCGGTTGGTATTTAATGTCTTTAAGATGTAAAATCGTAAGCCTAAAAATCAAGGAATGATTTTTGGTCAAAGGAGGAGGGAAAAATATGTTGACTTTTTCCAAAAATGTGAAAACTCAAATCATCTTAGAAACGCGGTGCAGGTATAGGCTAAGGTTACGGCTAAGTAAAAGCGCATAAAAACGAAAATTTCTGTTTCTCACGGCCGAGGGTTTATTTGGTCACATTTTTCTTTGTCATGATTAATTCTCAAATAAATCATGAGTGTATCAAACATTTTTCTGATGCGGGGAAAATTAACACGGTCGAGTTTAGTTGTGCGTAGGATTTTTGAATGACATTTTACCCTAAAACGTGTAGTTCCTTAATAACTTTCGCGAAAATGATCTGATGAGTGTCAAACTTTTATTTTGCCATGGAATTGATTTATCATACGAGAATATGAAATAAAAATCAAATTTCAGAAAATGAATAGTGAAAGTGAATAGTAAAAATATGAATAGTGAAATTTTCGGGAATAGAAGTTAACCTGAAAATACGAATTGTTACAGAAACATTTTAGGCGATAACCCAATGGCGACTTTGATTTCCAATCCTTTTCTGTTGTAAGCCAATCATCTTTAGTACAGGCCTTGTTAACATCCGTGAAATCTACGCATATATGCCATCCTCCGTCCCTTCATTGGATTGTGATTGGGTTGGCAATCCAAGATGGGTCTTTCACTTCCCTGAGTATTCCAACCTTCACAAGTTTGTCTACTTCTTTGCGAATAACTATATTCCTTTCGGGTGTCACACTTCGACGCTTCTGCTTAGTCGGTTTGATGTGTCTTGACTCATTGAGCTTGTGCTCTATGTTGAAAGGTTTCCCCCAACCATGAGTGTTCTCGGAACTCCTGTCATGTCCGAGTATGACCATGCGAACACATCTTTGTAGGCCTTAAGTAGCTCCTTCAATCTTCTTTTAAAGGGGTAGGAAGTTGTTTTCCCAGTGTTACCTTTTGTTCTGGATAGGATTCATTTATCACCATCTGCTCCCCAGATTCTACGTGATTCACGATATCCTTCGTATGTTCGTGGGGACTTTCTTTAACCATCTTTTTGGTACCCTCTATCTTCCCTTCATTGTAACTGGAGAATATAGTCCCAATGCCGTATTCCGTTAGGAACTTGACCGTCTAGTGTACGGTGGAGACTATGATACCCATCTTTTGCATAGCTGTTCTTCCGATTAGCAAATTGTAAGGGGATTCCGACCTTACGATGACAAAGTTTAGGGTTTCCGTCCTTGTAAGCTTTCCCTCACCAAGCGTTACTTCCAAAGGTACTTCTCCTAGAGGCCACGAGCGTTCACCCGAGAATCTAATCAAAGGCATCCTTGGTTCTACCCGTTTTGACCTGATTGAAGGTTTGAGTTTCATAAAGCAGTGCTCATAGATTACCTCGCAGGAGCTTAAACAGTCCATGTAGACTTTGTTTACTTCCAGATTGGAGATTATGACCTTAATAACCACCGGATAATTCGAAGGGTATCTGCCTATCTCGGAGGGGAATATTACCTCCCCTACTTCGTGTAACTCCCTTTCGGTGACTTTCCTTTTTAGATTAGGTTCCCCCTGGCGAACCATAAGGATGGGAGCTTCTAGAGGGGAGGCATCCTTTCCTAGCTGTGTGTCAGAGATTTTTTCCATGCCATTCTTTATACCTTTCACAAGGTGCGCTAGTTGCCCCAATTTTATTGCTTCCTCTATCTGCTTCTTCAGCTCTCGGCAACTGTTCGTTTCATGACCGAAGTCTTCATGGAAGTAGCAATACTTAGTCGTATATCTGTTTTTGCCTTTGCTCGTCATGCGAGGGGGTGACTCAAAAGCTTTAGCAGCTCTCTCCGTTGCAAATATTTCTTTTGGTGACTTTGATAGACTTCCTAATAGGCCATGATTGAGACTTTATGGTAGGGAGTGAACCTGTTGTGATTTTTGTTCTTGTTCTTCGATCCTTCCCGCAAAGGGTGCTGCGAGGACTTGCTATCGTGCTCCCTACTTTCAATCGGAGCCCCGTTGGTGGACACCTCTTTGGATTCTATCCAGGTGTATGTCTTTTCCATAAGACCCTTGTATGTTGCTGGAAGATCGGTGGATAAGAATTCCACCAAAGTTCGGTTTCGGAGACCGTGTACGAAGCCAGAGATACGCTGGTCTTCATGTAAGCCCAGAATCTGAAGAGTTTCGTCTGTGTATCATGTGACAAAGGCTCTTGTACTCTCGTTGTCCCTCTGCTTGATGTTGTGCACTGTTAGGTGAGTCCTTGTGAACTTCTTCTTATTGGTCCCTTTTACTTGGTTAACAGTAACTAAATAGCTAAAGTAACCAAGTTGTATGACTTTAAACAAAGATGTATAAATGATTAACAAAAAAGTAACGTGAACATAAGAGACAATATTTTTCAACGTTTAATTCTTTATTAGAAATTAATCAAAAAGAATCGTACCCAAGTGTTTGCGGAATAACACTTAGGATTGAAACGACAAGTGTGGTATTGACTCCTCACTAAACTCAAACAATGTTGAGTGACAACTTTCAGGACCCACTGAGCTATCTCAGGGGTTATGTTGTTCTTTGGAGGAGTAAAAGTGGTTTGTGAATGCTTTGCATTAATTGCACAAACTTGTCAACTTTTACTCCTCACTTATGCTACCTATTTATACACAAATATGAACAACCCTATTATACAATGGACCTAAGTGTTCCTCAATAAAATCTTGATAGATTTTATTTTCTGGCAAGGGAAACTTCTTTGGGTTAAGTCCAAAAGGCACTTTCTGATGACAGCCTGGTTTTAACCATTTGAGGAAAGTTTGACCTTAAAGTGATAAAGCACTTTAGTGAAACAGATCAAACTTTCCCGCCCAGTCCCGCCAAAACTTCAGTCTTCAAGTCATCAGTCTTCAGTCCCAAGATAGTTGTTGAGGAGTCTTGGGGTTCAGTGAGTTATTGTCATCCTCACTGAACCCATCACCTTCTTCTTGGCTTAGATCACACTTCACTGAGTTCCGCCTCACTGAATGGAGAACCTTTCTTCTTAGGCTCGGTCTAAGCATCTTGAAGATGACTCACTGAGTTACTGTTCACTCAGTGACTTGTTTATACTTAGGTTATTTTACGTTCAAATCCTTGTTAGAAGAAGATTGGGGAATTCAGTGACCCAACACTTCTGCTGGCTAAAGTGTGAACGGAACTTAGCCTTTAAAGTGTATGTGAATATATGACAAGCCACGGGCATGACCCACTTCTGCATCCTGATTGCCCCTTTGAACAAGTGTAGGAAATTATCCGGCTCCCCCTTTCCATCATAAGTGCCTATATGTGAGGGCATCTTTAGACTATCAGATAAAGGATAGTCTTTGATCCACCTCACGAAGGGTGTTGAAGAACCCGTAGGTTCCGAATACAGACAATTATAAGGTGTTGCGCCCATAGGGACGCCAGGGTACGTATTATGGTTAGGGGGTACTCCCGAAGAGGTTTGGTTAAGGTATGGATGGTAAGGCGTGTTCATGTTGAAGGGATAGCCATTACACATGGTATATGGAGGGTACGATATTGGTTGCCCGAATGGTGTGGTAGCTTGTGGGAAATTATGGTTACTAGGCTGTCCGTTTACTGGACGGTAAAGGCTTTGAGGATAAGTTTGAGCTTAGAATTGGGGATACATACCATTGGGAGGAAGGTTTCCTCCTACATTGAATGGAGGTGGATTGCCTTCTTCGTCGGATGCGTGAGAAGGCTGCAGTAGGACCCCTGCTTCAGTTCTGCCCAAATGAGCAGCTAGCAGCGGAGGAAGATTTACCTGAGTGTTTTCCCTTCGTTGGCTCCTTCCATTGGAACCTTCACCAATTACTCCTTCCCTTCTTGTGGGAGTCCTTTCTGGGACCCCTTCGAAACCAACGGACCTTCTACCCATCCTCCGACCAGAAGGGGAACCTATCCTTAAAGCTGAATGCGTGACCCCCTGCGCCTGAGGTCTCGGCTCCATCTCTATTTCCTCATCATAATCATCACTAGAGTATTCCAACTCTCTTCGCATCTCCGTGTTCCGAGTTTGCCTCCTACGCGCCCTTAACAGTGATTCTAACTCTTCAAAGTTGGCTTCAACAAAGGCCGGGCTAATGACAGGTTCCGGATTGGCTGATGTCGAAGCATGGTGATTGCGTGTTATTTATGGGTGAGATCGTGTAGTGAACGTGGATGCCGTAATTGGGGGAAGGTTGTTAGGGTCAGTTGGCGGTATTGGTGTTAAGGTCGAGTAACCCGGTGGGGGTGTAACTTCTCTCTCTTGATTCATGCCGGAAAAGTAGCGGGTATATTTGACTGGTTATTTGCTTGGGAATAACGGGACTAATTGTAGCGGGTGCCACGGATGACGCCACTGATTGTACAATAAATTGCACGACCAAGCCTATGATGGTGATCGAAGGATATAATGGGGTGTTGTGGTTGCGCCAAGCCTGAATATAACCTAAAATAAGAAATACTAAAACACTACGTTAAATGATTGCACAGGGGTTGGACCCTGAGAACCACCTCCGGCGTGTGAATAAGTACTTGATATGAAAAGTTTAGTGAAAATGTAGTAGAGTGGAATAGTAAAGATTACATACCAGATTTATGACTCGTCTAAGACTATTTATAGGTGATGAATTAACCTTGGAGAGTGTTTACACATTTCTTGGAGATCATGGGGGCATCCCATGATTTATGGTAACCGCTAGGGTTTAGTGCCCCACTCCTCCTAGTTTAGCGGGGGAGCTAAAGAGGAAGAGGAGACGTGGATGAGACTTGGTCTTGCTAGAGCCCCGTCCTAATGTCGTAGGATGTACCCCGAAGGGCTTAATCCTTCGATTAGTGAATTCCCAATTGGTAACTAGATCAAGGGTGATTAGTTTTACGCCATTGAAAGTTTTAGGAGGCTAGCCAGAGCCTTCGATATGTAGGTTGCGACCAGGATCAAAGGGGGGTCCTTCGACCTGATTGGAGGGTACATCATCAGTGGGCAAGCACAACTACAAAAATGAACAAAGAGCCCCCTTAATAGAGCCCAGTTTTAATGAAAAACGGGCTCTAAAGTTATAAAAGAGGGTATAGAGCCATGTTTTCTTATACACAACCGGGATCTACGTTAAAAAAGTTTAAAGCCGTGTTTTCTACCTCAAAACCGGGCTCTATTCCTCATAAAGAGCCACGTTTTCTTTCACAAAACTGGGCTTTATCTAAAACACCATTAGAGCCATGTTTTCTATTGCAAAACCCGACTTTATCAAATGTTGTTTCGTATCATCAAAACATACCATTCTTTTCAAAATGAAATGAAAATGCTAAAACTTTTGGGCGGGTTATTTCCCTCCCCAATTTTCATACCTTTCACAAAACCTAATCTTTTCCCCTCTTCATTTTCACAGCCACTATACCTTCCTTCAATACTGCATAGCCCTATAAGACTCTAAAACTTTTAAATCCCATTTCAAATCCTGCAATTAGGGTTTATAAAGATCTCTAATAATTCCAAAATTAAACCTAATTTCCAACAAAATTAAGGCTTGCATAACCACAAACCGAATTAAAATCATCTCAGTAATTGCTCGTCGCTCCATCTTCAACAATCATGTATATATTCTGTCTTTTTATTCATTTTGTATACACATCTGTTAAAGTTTTACTTTTGAATTGTTTGCAGTAATATGGAGGTGGTTATATGAGATTTTGATCATCAATTCATGGAATATATAAGATTAATGAGTGTCTTCATTATAAAAATGGTGAATTTTGTTGTTATGAAACATAAGGTTTTTTTTTTTATATATAATGTTGTGGAGATTGATGGAGTGCTAATGGTGTTTTGTTGTTTGTAGGGATGAAATCGAGATATCGGTCACATTTAGGGATGGTTAATGCAAAGATTGATTCATAAATAAGAAGCAGATTATTAGAACAAAAGCAAGGAATGAATCTTGTTTTACGCTTGCGCTGACAGGTTGGATGATAAAAACTGTTAATGTAGACTGACTGTGTAAAGTCTTTTAATTAATTCTTTTTTTTCAGCACATTTTAGATAGGGAAAGAATGGAACAAGTTGCTTTCCATGAGTATAACAGCACATGGTCAGTAATGTTTTCCATTATCTTCTGTTTCTTACTATCACAATTTCTTTGTCTTAATGTTTATTGTGCTTTCAATGGTGTTTTGTTTGTACTGGGTTGAATCAAAACACTTTTTATATTTAATAGTTAAGTATTTTATTTCATATTGCGTTAACAAACCACATTTGTAGAACAAAGCACATTTATACAACAAAATATCACCCGTCTTTTAAATCCTAATCTATTTCCATGGCACATTTGTAATAATACCACATTTAACAACATAAGCATGATATTTGTTGGAGGTGGTTTCATATAACATATATGATTTACATTCCTTCACAACACTCTATTTACTTTTTCCCTTGAACCTGTCTTCTGATCTCTAAGAAGCAGCTAATTAAGGGAATCTAAGCTACAATTAATAGACTATCTCATATTATTATTCTGCTGGAGCATGCTTAGGAACCATTACTAAATCAAGTGAAGAGACTTTTGGGGCACCTGGATACACTTGCTCAATTATTGAAGTATGTAAGTAACTATCAAACTGATTTTGAGCTAATGGTGTTGCTTCTAAGTTTCTACTGAACCTTGATTGGATATAGACGATAATATGCAATTAACATTTTTTTTTCAGCTTTGCTATGCAATGTGCACATGTCAAGCAACTAATAGACCCATGTCACATGTCAATACACGAGTTCGGCCTATACTTAAATGGAGACATTACCTGTGCTGAAATTGACCAAATAATATCTCATTTGGCGAGGCAGAATACTCTCAAGAAGTTTACACTTGGCTTGAATACTTCATGGCGGTATAAGTTACCCTTATCTATTTTCTCGTTGCATCAGTTGATGGACTTATCTGTTGTGAATTGTGATATTTACCTTCCACCAACAAAATATCAGTTTCGTAGCCTTGAAAGCTTAAGCTTGATCAATTTAAAAACTAGTACAAAAACGCTTCTACATCTCATATCCAGTTGCCCACCAATTAAGAGCTTCATTAGGGGTTATGTATATCTGTGATGTATCATATGGGTAAAAATAAGAATTGCATATAAGGAAAAGTTTAAAATGGGCCAAAGAGGTCAAAAGTCCTCCAAGGTGTATTTTTAAAGTGTAAATCACAGCATTGTCTCCTGCATCTTGTTTAGTTAGTGATTATCGTCGGTTTCTGATTATTTTATATCTTCTAATCACTTTTAAATTGCAATGCTAGACACAATAGTTGTTGAGTTTTATTATCTGTGCATTGGGTATTGTATTGTAGAGCTCTTAAGCCCTGTAGCATGAAGTTATCCGGAAATGTTGTAACTATGATATGATCAGTCTTAATACTGCTATTTTTGTATTACTCCTCCTTCTTGCAGCTTTCAGATAACAGAAGAGTGATTCTTACTGAATTCAAAGGGAAAAGTTTGGTGTCTATAAGGGAGTACTACAGGAAAGATGGCAAAGAGCTTACTAGTTCTAAAGGTATTGCTGTTTATTATAGTGTCCAATTCTCCATATCAGTTCTCTAGTTTATTGAGCGAGTCAAGTTTTTTTAGTTTATACAAAAATACAAGTCGTCACTCGTCACCATTAGGTAAGAGAGGATATCTATTTATACCTTTTAGATCAAGGGAAAGAGTAAGGTTAAGATTTATGTTAATTTAACTATTAGAGGAGGTTAATTTTTTATGTCTGCTTAGTCTTATTTACATCACAACTGGAATAAGTTGCGTGTTTAATATCTCAAGATTGTTGCTTTGTGTTCCCAAGATTTTCATTTTATATCTATCGAAATCAAAAGGCTGGATTTTCTTATTTCTATAATACTCTATGAGTATATGTACTCCCTTGTCATGTTAAAATGTTGATGTTTGACTTTATAGGTACTTACATGAAAATGTTGGACTATTAGTTAGGTATCTAAATGCATTCAATGGGTAATATTATCGATTTAGTTGCAGTAACAAACTAACAATAATGGGTAATGATTTATATTATTTTGCTAGTTGATGAGAAAAATTATTTAGTCTATGACAAGCCCAATGGTAAAATCAGAACTTTTTAGCTAATAGCCTAGTACTTTAAAATGATACATTGTGTTTATAGTTGGTTTCTTGCCATATTTTTGTTGTGTATGTTGATCATTGAAGCATGAGTTTCTACTTGGCTGCTGTGATATAGGTATCAGCTTGACTGTGGAGCAATGATCAAACTTCAGCAAGAATGTACCTGCAATCGAGAAGGCCATCAAGATAATGGAAGCAAAGTGTTGATCTTGCAACTTAACTGAACTGACCGCAGTTGGCGTCACGTGTGCAAGGTACTTTATTTTTTTTTCCACATTTGCAACTACTTGTTCAGTAATTATAGTGGTTTTTTTGTTTTGTTTGTTTAGTTAAGTTTCTTATGGTGCGTCGAATTATTCTTTAGCTCAAATAAAAACTATGCCTCTTCCTAAACAATTTTTAATCATTCTTCGAGTCATTCCTATTCTGTGATAATGTATTGCAGGCATTGGCTGTGATAGAGTATTTGGTAGCAAATGGATCTGAGCAGGCAGTTGATGACATCATAGAACACACTTTCCAGATCTCTGCATCATAATGAGGGTTCAAAACCATCTGTTGCCAACAAAAGAAGGGGCAAACCTGGTGCTAAACAGAAGGCCAGACCTCGAGACAAGCAACTGATCCAGGACTGACTCAAGGACTTGCGCGAACTTGTTATAGACGGAGAAAAAAGTTAGTACTTCACGAACATCACTTTTTGTTTTTAATTTTTATTCTGAAGGAATTAGAGGTTACAAATTGACAGCATGACAGAGGGTCTGATTATAATAAGGATATAGGTATCCACCAGGATGCTCATTCTTAAGTTCTTGTTTCATATAAACATGTTGAATTATAACTGTGTTTTTTGTTATTTCACTTGTTGTAATCCATACTTGTTATATGTGCAGCATCATTATCTAATGAGTCGGCTAGAACAAAAGCTCGAGAAGATGAGTTGCGGTTTGAAGGCTGGAGTATAGATAGAAGTAAAGATGAAGATTTGATAGCTAGGATTTCTTATAATAGATGAAAGTTAGGAATAATGATACTGGGTTGTTTATGCTATTCAAAATTTGATCTAGTGGCTGATTTCTTCCATAATTTTTTTTTTTTTTTTTAAATTTGTTTTTCACATAGAGCCATGTTTGGTAAAAGAAAACCGGGCTTTATAACTGGGAATAGACCCCGTTTTTCTAACCGGGCTCTATTGGTTTTTGTGTGGGACTAGCAATAGTTTAGTGTGGGGGATTGATGAGTGTGTAAATACTCATCATTTCTGTTACATTTAAACTGCAAAAACATATGAAAACACACAGGAATGCCTTAAAATACATAAAATATCCCTGGATTGTGTTTTTATGCAAAAGGATTGAAAACTGATGAAAAACAAAACATTTCACATAATTTACAGTTTCAGTCCCTGAACTTTGAAAAATTGGCAAAACTAGTCCCTGGTAAATCAAAACATAAAAAATATCATCAAAGGTCCTTAGGGATTCATAAGTTGTCAAGTATAGTCCTTTAAAGTTAAAAAATTGCAAAATGACAACTTTAGCCCCTCAAGTTTGAAAAATGTCAAAAATAGTCCCTAAGGTTTTGTAAATGGAAAAATATGAAAAATAAGCCTTGCACTATTCTTAAATGGCATATTTGGTCCTTATGATAACTTTTGAGAAATTATAAGTTAAACCTTTTAACTTTCAGAAAATTACAAGTTTGGTCCCTAGAGTTTATGGAATTGGCAGAAAAGGTCCCTGGTATTTGAAAATGAAAAAAATATATCTTTGGTCCTTGGGTTATTCATAAATGACAAATATAGTCCTTATAACTACTTTGGGGAAATTGCAAAACCAGCCCCTCTATTTTGTCATAATTACAAAATTGGTCCTTGTTTACTACTTAAACCAACCGGACCCTTATTTTTATTAAAACCCAAAACCAAAACAAATCCTAAGCCTAGCCCACCCCTTTTTATTTTTCTTGGGCCCAATCTGTTTCCCAGCCCACCAAAACAAACCCAACATCCCTATTAAATAAAACGGGGGTTGACCCCTCATTGACCCTCCTTCCCCAATACCACCACTACTGTACACCGCCCTCACCTCCACCCTTCTTCCCCAAAACCAGGTGGTATTGCCACCTCTTCACCATCACCTCACACCGCCAGCTAGCTACTAACCCTCATCATTTCAACCCACACCCCAATTAATGCATCTCCACACCTTTTTCCTCCATTCCATGCTATACCCCTGTTTTCATGGATACTTTCCCAAAAGGCCATGCTTAGTGCCCAAATTGTCTTCCTGACACCTCCTAATACCACCAAAATTCCTTAATTGTTCTAAAACTGCTTCAATTCCACGTGTGGAGATTTGGCGCCAAAACTGATTTAAACGGCCATGATGAGTTTGACTCATCCAATGGTTAAATTGAGAAGTGGGAAAGTGTGAGAAGTCTGCAAGGAGCCCTAAAGGTCAATATATATCAAGAATGAAGCTGTGTGGAAGATTATCTAGTTTAATTTAGTAAAATGTATGTCGAATTTTTAATTATCATGTTTCCAGTATTGTATTAAGTTTTAAGGTACTTTGTTAAGTGTTCTTATATTGTAATCAAGCTGTTTCAAGTATTCAATAACATTGTTAAACCTCAATATCAGTTTATGCAAATTTTGAGTTTCAAAAATCTCATGTGTCTTGATAGTGTTGTTCTTAGTTGATGATACAGACGAAATAAGCTCATATAAGCTCCTATAAAGCTTACCAAAGCTTTTAGTAACTTACAATAAAGTGTAGCTTAAAAAAATTCCATAAACACAAAATCAGTCAACTAAAGTCAACTGTACTATTTTTTGGTTGAATTCTGAATTGAGAGGTGATTGGGAAGCACAAGAAGCTTTGGATTATGGTTTAGAGACTCATGGGAGTCACATAAGGGTTCTTGGTTCTTGGTTTGGTTCTCTCAGTCACTCATTTGTAAGCTATATTATCCATTTTCAAGTTTTTCACTTTACTTATTGTTGATCTTACTTGATTTTAGTTAATCTGTGTTTATTTATAGTTTTTATTGATAAAACAATAATAAAAACATAATAGTTGTTCATTAGTTTTTATGGTTGTTGAGTATCTCATATTTAAGCATTATGTGACTTGATTTGGATTTCTGAGTTATTGTTGTTATTTATGAGAGATTAAGGTTTTAACAGTTTCATATAAGCATAATAAATGGTTTTGTGTTATTAAGTTGGTTGAAATCAATTGTTCTCTTTGAAAATCATCTTATCAGTTAATATCTAGGGTGTTTGGAACAAGCTTTTTAGCTAAGAATTTGTTGCTATTTGTTGTTTATTTTTGTTTCATTGGACTGCTGTAGTGTGTAATAGGTTATATAATCCATAAAATTTGCACCTTAAACACCACAAGTCAAAATCAAATGAATCAACCCTCCACAGTTAACTGTGTGAGGATTTGAATACCATAAGCACTCAAATAAGCTTATCAGTTGTATTTTAAGCCTAAACTAGCTTTACTTAAGCTTATTATATCATTTATAATCAGCTAGGATCAATAAGTCAACTGAGCTTAAAATTAGAAAAAGTCAAAAAGTGCTTGTGTGCAAAAAATCTCCAAAATGGCATGAATATTTGTGATTTTTGTGTTATGATCTAGGGTCTGAAATTTCTTGTGTGTATAACCTACCAGTAGAACTTGTGATTTTCACAATTATTGCATTTTTGTGATTCTTTTCTTATTGTCTAAAATACCCCTGGAACACACCTGCAGGGCAAGATGATGCCCTGCTACACAGACTATCACCACCATCACCACCACTTTGGTGGTTGATTGTGACCACCACAGTGGTCCCACAAGTTCCAAATTTGGTTCTTACAACCCCCCTCCTACCAGGGTTCAATAATTGACCCTTTGTCTGACCTGTACATCTGTGGACCCCACTTAATTTGGCCTCTTAAATCTGTCCCAATTCTGTCTCAGATTCAAAATAAGCAAGTGCTTATTTTGGATTCCTAGCTTATTTGGCCAACTTATTTGAGTGACTTTTACTTATTATCATCCAAACAACTCATTTGCACCAGGTTTTACTCTTGTGGACCCCACATAAGTCCATTAGTTCTTAATTCCTTCTTTGGTCAAACTTGGTCAACTATTTGGGTAATAAGCATTCATAGTGCTTATTCTGAGTTTATAAATTATTTTCCATTATAAAAGTTTCTTATTTTAAGTATTTTATTAGTTTTATAAAAGAAAAACCAGAAAAAAACCAAACTTAATTATAGTGATAGCTTCTATTTAATAGAAATTATCTATTTAATTTTCTTTTTATCTTATTTTTAAGCACTTCTGTATTTTTATATTTTTAATAAATCTCTCTAATATTAAAGTATTTTTATAAATTTTTCCAGAATTTTCCTTTGTCATTTGGTAATATTTAGAATTAATATTTGTTTAATTATTAATTAATTAATAAATAAGAATTAAATAGCATAATTATATTTTATAAAGTACCACCTAGTTTTTATAATTTTTATAGCTTTTATATAAGGTAAAACAATTTTATAAATTTTTCTATTATTTATACTGTTCATTTTCTATTTTTAATAATATAATTAGTTTAATTAATAAATAGAATAATAATTAGTAAATTAGATTAAAAATACATAATATAAACTTTTTATAATTTTTTAGCATTCCTGTGATGGTTAATTAGATATATAAAATTTTTCATAATTATCTAAGTCTTTTTAGTATTTATAATAATTTAAATCAATATAATTAGTTAAATAATAATTAAATAATAATTAATTAATAATAATTAGATAAATAGTGTGAAAAATATAATTTTAGTTTCAAAATAAGTTTTATAATATTTTAGACTTTTAGAAATTTTAATTTTATATTTCTAGACTTATTTTACATTTTCTTAATTATTAGTGAATTATTAAATAATTAATAATAATCATTAAATAAAAATAATTAATTAAATAATTTAGTAATTATAAAATAAGTATTTTAAATTTATTTAATTTGCATTTAAGCCCATAAGGCTTGTAAACTCCTACTGTAATTAAAGTTGTTTTTGTTTACGTTTAAATATTAAACGTTTACGTTTTCCAGTTCCTTTTCACTTGTACTTATCTGATTTCACGTATTAGTTGATATAGCTTATTAAAGCTATTCACACTTATATTTCAGTAGTACAATCACTTAAACCCTTTTCCTGTTCAAATCACCTGATCTCAAAGTCGTTTTCTTTCAGATTTCACGCCTCGTTGGGATTTAACGATCCGAGGAAACACTAAACTCCACGGAGTATTGGCCTAAGCTGTTTGACTTATTGACCATTACTTGGTTGATATTATCTGACTGTCTGAGGCCAATCAATAACTTTTATATTGCACTTAAAAGATTTGAAGATTTAGTTGATTCTAAAAAGTTATCCATGTTATTTTCATGTCATAATTGAAAGAATTTGAGCTCCTCTGTAAGAAGGCGATGCATGCAATTTCACGTTTCAAGCCGAATATCTAATGAATCGTGTAATCATTTTTTAAAGGAAACTGTCTGACCTTATCTGCATGAGTTACACGAATATTCATTTAAGATAATTCAGAGAGTTATATAACTACATATAATGGATGGATAACATTCTCTCCATTTATTGCATTAAAACATCTTATAAATACAATAATAAGCATTACAACTAAAAAACCTTAAGGTACAATCGAAATAAACACAACAAACAAAGCATCCTCGTCAATCAAATCATGTAAAAAAAGAAATTAAACTTCAATAGATATAATCAATGCTTGTACACTTTTATAAACGTTTTATGACAAACTACATGTATATTAAAAATGGTTTGTTTCGGGTAACCGCGTATATTTGAAAATAAAAACCAAGACCAAACATTTATGAGAGGGTTTTTTCAGGTTTCTGGCTTTTTCGGTTTGCGTTTCTTTGTTAGTCCATCCGTCCCAAAATATAAGTCAATTTTTTACTTTTTAAAGTTTTTTTTTTTTTTTTTTTTTTTTTTTTTTTTTTTTTTTTTACTTTGACCTTAATTATTGTTTTCCGTGTTACATAATAATTGATGAAAGTATACCAATGAAAATTCATTTATAACACAAATCCATATATATATTTTGCATCATATATTATATAACAAAACAAAAAAAAAATCAAAGTCAATTTCTGAATAAAAAGACTTTGAAAAAGTCAAAATGGACTTATATTTTGAGACGAATGGAGTATTAGTTTTTGCGGTTACAGATTGAGCAAGTCGGCTTGTTTTTTCGATTTTACAGATTTTTAAAACACCGCTATCCCTAATGTTTAAAATTATATAAATCAGGTAGTCATTTTCAACAACGAAAATACATTCCTTGCTAGGTAATGGAATTATGGATCAGACCAAAATATTTACAGCCATAAAAACTTGGTTAAAAAATATACTTTTTCAACTAATTACATTGCTCTTCGCAAACTTTAGCTAAAAGTTAAAACATATCCTCGCGCCATGCCATTGCGCCAACAAAAAATGAATTACAGTGGACAACAAAAAGCGTTCATCTAACATCAAAAAAAAAAAATAAAAAATAAAAAAAACAAAAAAAAAACGGTGTAGGTAACATACAACACGCCATTGGGCTTGCCATTCGCTGTGATCCTGCATCGGTCCCTGGCGCCATTTGTGGGATATTTTTGGTGGTGTTTTGGTAAGTCTCACATGCATCAATAACAATTATTGAGTTTTAATGTTAAAAAAGGTGTTTTAGTTATTGGAGAGTTGTTGAGTGGTACTGAAATGACATACCAATAATAGTTATTGTGGGCATCTTTCACCTACCTCTCTAATTGAATGTATCTTAACTCGTAAAGATATCGGCTAACTAACTACCCTATAAGAAAAAGTCAAGGCTTCCCACATCAATGAAGCTCTCTATTATCTCGTAAAGTCGTAATGTTGTTTAAGCAACAGCCTCAATATCGCATGTGCTCCTTTTGAAAATGAAGGTCAACTACCACCTTTTAATAGGTTTATTAATAATACAATATATAGAGACCACGAACTGAGTGTCACATAAACGACACCAATTAAACTTATGTTACGTCAATCCAACTTGAAAACAAATTGAATCCATCGAACCAACTAACAGGGCACCTTAACTTTTGAAAAACATCATATAGCGTCCAAAACTTGGGATTTTAAGGCCTATTGCGTCCCTCAGCCCGTAATAGGAACAACAACGTATTCTTGGTGAGGGCAAAATCATCATTCATTGTAGCGATCTAGTTTCTAGCCGTTGTACATTGTCCCGGTTCCCTATATTACTGTGAGTCAAAATTATATTGTCACTCATGATCCTTTAATCTTTCCCCCAAAGCCTTTCCTCTTTCAACATGGTGCGTTGCTGGTGTGGTAAGCAAGCTATAACACGCACTTCGTGGACATTGGCCAACCGAGGGCGTCGATTCTATGCTTGTCCTGATGAAGTAAGTGCGTTTTAAGATTGATTGTATTACCTTGCTTTCGCAAGTAGCAAAGTACATTATAACACTGGTGGTTCATTAACGAAATGTCATATTAATGATTAGGGGTCTTCTTGTCGGTGGATAAGATGGTATGATCCTGAAATGTGTGCACGTTCAAGAATGATCATACCAGGCCTTTTGAGGGGGAGAAATGAGCTCCAAGAAAGATTAGAAGTTGCTCAAGGTGATGTCTGGAAGTGGAAGATTTACCTGGTGCTCAGTTTGATATTCTTTTTGATTGTTTATGCACTTGGTTAACTTTTTAGCTTTAAAGCATGATGGCCATGTTTTGTGTTTTGAGGAAAATGTAATTACTTGTTAGGCCACCTTGGTAGTGTTAGAACCTTTACCAAAACTATTTTGTACTAGTATGTTTTATCTTTAGATTGTATTGAATGGTAGTAACATTGTCTCCAACATGGATATGAAGTTTGGTTCTTTTTCTGAGTTTACGTTATGGGTATATATGCAGATGCATAGAAATTTGGTTATAATTGACTTTGAATAGTCAACATTCTTTTAAAGTTTTAGTTTTGGTTAGTTTTGCCTGCATCAATTTGCAGTAGCATATTATGCATTCATAAAGTTAGATATAACATACGTTGCACACAACACACATATTTTGGACACAATTACAATTCAGAAACATAACATGGTTTTGTAGATAATGCAATTGAATATAATTCCAAATGCATAAAATTTCATACTTTTCGAAGCATGATAATCAGAGTACATAACTTGTTCATAGTTAACATAAATAAATATTGTCTACTTCATTAGCATTACATAAAGAAAACCCTATGGTGAGGGCATCATTCTATCCATTAAAGCATGCTGCCTAGTCACTCTTCTGGAAGTATGCTGGGATGAAACAGAAACTGCTTGCATGTTACTTGAATGGACCTGAGATTGAGACTGTGATTGATCTTGCTGCTGGGATTGACACTGGGATTCATCAATAGGTTGTTGGGATTGAGACTGTGATTGATCTTGCTGCTGGGATTGACACTGGGATTCATCAATAGGTTGATCTTGACTCTGAGATTGAACACCTGCAATTTCATCTTTTTTCTCTGTTGCAACATCCTGAGTACCATGATCTTGAATTACAGACTGGACACAAGTTCCTTCAACTGGAACATCTTCACTTTCATCAACACCTGTACCTTCAGCTTGTTTATCTGCTGCAACTTTGTTCCCTGTAGGATGTGTCTTCTTTGATGCAACCTTTTGAGTCACTTTTTTACCTTTTCCTTTAGAACTTGAACTGTTTTGTTTTTTACCGCAAGTTTGACTACTTTGTGTTCCACCATAGCCAATACATGTTTTTTTTGTTGTGTCCAGCAAATGCCATAAACACTATACCTTACACTCTTCCAAGCCTTAGACAGTTTACCATTCTTGATAATCTCTTCAGTTTCAGGAGCTATCCTTACTCTTTTTTTACTAGTTGAGTTAGCTGCATTTGCTTGAGTCTTTGGTGGAACAATAGTTGTTGGCACAGACGATTTTTCCCAATGCTCATTGCTAGTTATGGGGGAGACATTGTGTTTGTACGTTGCTTCCCAAGTGTTGAGATAGTAACAAGGATGCGCCCATGTTTCAACAGCTCCTACTTGTTGTCCATTTAAAGCCATATTCCAATTGGTAGCGACAACATGTTTACATGGTAAACCTATAATCTCCCATCTTCTGCAAGTACAAGACTTCTCTACAACATTAACTACACATTGGTCTCCTCATGGTCCACTGACCTGAAACTTATCTCCCCCATTCCATAAAACATTATACCTAACTGCCTCTTTCTTAATACCTTCTAACATGTGTTGTGCAGTAGGTGTTAGTGGCCCATCACTCTTCTCAATGACCTTTGCAACATGTATTATCCTCTTCATACAATATTCCCTGATGTATTCTAATGCTGTAATAATTGGTTTATTTACACCCTCAATTATTTTCTCATAAAACATTTGACACATGTTATTAAGTAACACATCATAATGGGTCGCCCTAAAACAAGACAGACAAAGCTGTATTACTTATACATTTCATACTACTTTACCATATACCACTAAATTTACACAGTTAGATGACTTACATAAGAAATGTGACCTTGACCAATGGATTGGTGGTATATGACTTAACCAAGCATGGGCATCTTGACTAAATGTCTTTAAAGCATCCATAGATCTCTCAAAGTGTACAAAAGTTGAGGCTGTTGCACATCTCCAAAAATGGTCTTTGAAGGCCCTACCTTGCCAATTAACTTTCATTTGCTCGTGAATGCTTCTAAGACAAAATATGTGCTCCGCGTTTGGGAAAACACCTCTTAATGCTGATGTAATATCCTGCACAAAAACAGATATATTTACTGTCAGTTTAAAAAAATATGAAATTCAATTCATTTATTGTTCATGTGAGTACCTTGTTCATGTCAGTAACAAAAGTGAAGATTGAATTTGGCTCAAGTTCAAGATCATCAGATAAAAAATGAAGAAACCAAGTCCAAGCTATTGTGTTTGCTGATTCAGCAAAAGCATAAGCTACTGGGTATATACGATTGTTGCTATCAATTCCCACAGCTGTTAGAAGTTGACCCTTCAAAGGACCATCAATTGGAAAAGCATTTATCCCCAACAACCATCTCTGACAGGCTTTAAATCCTTCCTTCAAGGCACCTAAACAAACATAGAGTCTCTTGAATTCTCTTGTTAGAAGACTATCCTCAGCAGGCCGTTCCATATGAATCACAACTTTTGTATCAGGGCTCCTCTTCTATAACTCTTGAACATAGTCTGTCAACATGGTGAATTGGAGCTTGAATTCCATCCTAATGCCTCTGACTACTATTCTTTTAGCTCTTAAAACCTTCTGCATTGAGACTTCAAGCTCAAATTGGTTGGTAAGCTGATTATGAACCGACTTGACAGGAATCCTTGGATTGGTTTGAATCGTATCTTTAATTTTCTTTGAGATAAACTTGAGGTCAAAATGTTTGAGCGCCCTTCATTGCAAACACGTGTGTGTTTATCATTATATCTTCTCACTGTCCAAGCACCTTTTTCAGTACCATCCCTGTCGACAAGCAACAACCATGGGCAGATTATTTGGGAAGGGTCATTTTTACCAGCAATTAATGCTTCCAAACCCCTTCTTGTTAATGGACCTCTAACTGGGCCTATACCTAGTCCAGGAGTAGCAATTGGGCCAGATAGGGGAACACAACGCACACATCTGACTCTTATTCTTTTTTTGTCATTCTTTAGAAATAGCAGCTCCCTTCTTGTTTCTATGGAATGCTCTCTTACCCTCTCTTTCACATCTTTTGAATTATCAAGTGATTGACCACAAAAAAAAGAAAGTTTCAACAACACCATCATCACCAGAATCTGTCCTAACCCTTGGCACCCCAGAGTGACCTATGCCTGATTCAGAAGCATAAGCAGTGTAAAATGCATCATCATCCAACACAGGTAATTGAGTTTTCAAATTCAAGTCATCACTTTTATTAGTAGATGTTCTTGTGTTGCCTAACTCATGACTCTGACTTTGTTGGAATAAAGCAACCTGTACATGATTCTCCTCAGTAACATTATTTTCATTTGCCTGAATTGTGTCATCACCTACATTGCCTAACTGACTAGTAGCACTCTGTTGGAACAGAGTGATATCAACATCACCATCCTCTTCCATGTTATTGTCACCAATAGGTTCTCCTCCTACATTCTCTGACTGGTTATCCTGATTGACTTGGAATAGAGTAACTTCCACATCAGGTTCCTCAAAGGTGTTATTGCCATCAACTAGTGGTCTCCCTACTTTCTCCAACGGTTTATCCTTAGTCACTCTGAACAGACTAACATCAAAACTATCAAGGTCCTGAAAAGTATTTTCCTTATCAATAATGACTAATGCACCATCACTGTTATCAACAGGTTGGCTGGCAAAGGCAGACATGTCAAGACTTGAAAACCCGGGCTCAATGGGTGGCAAGTCACTAGATTCCCCAACGTATAAGGCATCTACAGGTAGTTGAGTAAGCTGCATAAATGGGTGAAGGTCTGGGACATTATCTATGTCATCTAGAACCAAACGTCTGCAGCACGATTGAATAGCAGCACGAGCTATCTTTCTACTAGGTTCATCCATCTCCAAAAATACATCTCATACAACTCTAACCTAGTCTTACCTATTTCAACAAACACATATATAAGCTTATCTTCTCCCACAATTTCTTTCAACAACTCAAGATTGGCAGCTTCACGAAAGCTATATAACCCATCGTCCAATGTCATACCAGGTTTAAGAAAATAGTAGTAATTGGTTTGGACTTCAGCATAACCGATTTGGGTCATCAGAGCATCAAGTTCATCAATAGACATCTCATTAATACATACATAACCAACCTGGCATTCCTGACCTCCTTCGTAGATCCGGTCTGGCCAGTTTTTGAATAAGCCATTATGGTGAACTCGCATGCTAAAATCACCATGTCGATCTGCTGTTCAAAAAGTAAACAAAACACTGTTACGATTCTATAACAAAAAGGGGGAAACCATTAAACAATCTAATTAAGATACATACGCTAGTAAAAGATCATCAAAGAAAACACTAACCATATTGCCTCATTGCCCAACTTCTCTCTACTTCATGGCAATCGAAGTAAGGTGCATCCCTGATTTGCCATAATGTAAAACCAAGGTTTGAGATTCTTGATTTTTTACTTAAATTATTAGATTTGGTGGGTGACATTGCATTAGGGTTCTTTTGGTAGGCTTCCAAAACAAGTTTGCGGATGAGCAATGAGTACTTGTGCTACTTATATTAGTCATAATGGCGAGAAAAAGGATTAGACGTCTGCTGGGAAGTACACAGAGAGAGAGAGAGAAAAAGGCGATTATGTAAAAAGACAGTAATATCCTCCAAAGTAAACATGTAACGGGGTTTTTGGAACTATAACGGGACGTTGCTGTTTCTATTACGGGCTGAGGGACGCAATCGGCCTCAAAATCCCAAGTTTTAGACGCCACACGATGTTTTTCAAAAGTTAAGGTGCCTTGTGATGTTTCGTGTAAAGTTTAGGGACCAACGGTGTATTTTTGTCTTATTTATATCTAAATATAATTAAGAGAAAAATATATATATTTTTAAAAACTTACAAAATAATAAAAGTGATTTTCACTAAAATACTTTCAAGGTAAAAAAATTTAATGTTTACTTTTTGAAACACCATATTTATGTTTTTTCCAACTTCCTTTTCTCATTCTTCTAAAATTAGTATTTTCTTATACTAACTAAAAATATATGATATGTTTGCGATATATTAAATAATGAGAAAACTTCAAATGTTTACTCTTATTTAGGTACTTACCAAGGAACAAATTCCCACCATTCATGTAATTTGATCTAATTGTGATAATTAACCTAAGATTAAATATGAAAACCTAACTCCATGCTTTTTTATTTTATTTTATTTTTTATTTATTTTTATTTTTTTTGTCTTTTTTATTATTATTTCTTTTTTTTTCCTTTTTTTCTTTGTGTCTTCTTTGCAAAATTTTTTTTATTTTTATTTTTTTGTGTCTTTTTAACTAGTTTTCTTTTCTTTTTTTTTATTTTATTATTTTTTTCTTCAAACGTTTTCGTCTGTTTTTGTCCGGTTTTATACGTTTTCATCATTTTTCAAACGTTTTCATCCATTTTAAGACGTTTTCAAATGTTTTCATCCGTATTTTATGTTTTTGTCCATTTTTAGAAGTTTTTGTCTGTTTCAATATATTTTCATCCATTTTTATATGTTTTCGTCCGATTTCATACACTTGTGGTATTCAAAAATGTATGAAAACGTCTAAACCTGGCCAACAACATTAAAAAACGGTTGAAAACGAATGGAAACGGACGAATATATATGAAGACAGATGAAAACGTATGAAAGCGTAAAAACACGTATGAAAAAGGACGGAAACGTATGAAAAATGGACGAAAGCGAAAGAAAGCGAATAAACACGGACGAAAACGTATAAAAAGGAACGAAAACGTAAGAAAATGGGCGAAAGCGAAAGAAAACGGTTGAAAACGCAAGAAAACAGACGAATATGTATGAAGACAGATGAAAACTTATAAAAGCATAAAAACACGTATGAAAAAGGACGGAAAAGTATGAAAAATGGACGAAAACGGATGAAAACGTATAAAAATGAACGTAAACGTAAGAAAATGGACGAAAGCGTAAGAAAATGGATGAAAACGCAAGAAAACAGACGAATATGTTTGAAAACGGACAAAATCATATGAAAGCGTAAAAACACGTCTGAAAACGGATGAAACGAATGAAAAACGGATGAAAACCTGTGAAAACAAATGAAAATGTTAGAAAACAGACGAAAACGGACGTAAATGGGCGAAAACATAAGAAAACGGACGAAAACGTATGACAACGGACAAAAACGTACGAAAACAGACGAAAACGGGCAAAAACGAAAGAAAACGGGCGAAAACGAACAAAAACGTATGAAATTGGACGAAAACGTATGAAAACAAACGAAAACGCCTGAAATCGAAAAAAAAACGTTAGCTAAAAAAATAAGTGAATTATATATAAAAAAAAATGAATTAGAAAGAAAAGACATAAAAAATAAAATAACAAAGAAAAAAAAAACATAAACTAAAAAAAAGGTGAATTAGAAATAAAACGGATGAAAACATATAAAAACAGAAAAAAAACGTAAAAAAACGGATGAAGACATATTGAAACAGACGAAAGCATCTAAAAATGGATAAAAACATATGAAAACGGATAAAAACGTCTTAAAACGGACAAAAACAAACAAAAACATTTGAAAAATGATAGAAACATATAAAACCAGACGAAAACAGATGAAAACGTTTGAAAAGAGACGAAAGTGTAAAAAAACTGACGAAACCGTATGAAAATAGATGAAAACGTATGCAGGCGGTAAAAGAACGTGAATTAGTTAATAAAAAATAGTACTTGAATTAGCAAAGAAGACACAAAGAAAAAAAATAAAAAAATAATAATAATAAATAAGAAAAAAAGACAAATAAAAAGGAAAAAAAGCATGGACAGGGGTTTTCATATTTAATCTTAGGTTAATCCCTATCAAACTAGATGAATGGTGAGAATTTGTCTTTTGGTAAGTACCAAAATTAGAGTATGCAAAATAAAGTGACTCATAAAATAATTAAGTTATCAAAAATATAATAAAGATGGCACCTGGTCAATATATGGTAAACCTTTCGCAAGATGGCATACACATTTGATTAATACTTTTATTTGACATAACACTATATATAAAAAAAATTATATAGACATTTTAATACCCAAAGATATTGCTCGCCAATAAACTGTCATGAAAAAGTAACAAGTCCCTGAAGCATGCCCTGCAATAAAAATACTGACGTGTCTTGCACCATATTGCTCTGTATTTTTGGATAGTACTACTCTTCTTCAGTTCTGCTTCAAATCTTCCTTAATACGCATTTCATTTGAACGAACTTTCTTTAACACATTCAATGGGCAGTTTCAACTCTCATTTAATGTCTAACGCGCTCAAAATGTCATTCATCCCAAATTAAGTTACGATTTTTTTAATTGAAATGCTATATTTGGCTGTGTTTTATTTCAATTCATTTGTGTGTTTCTAAACCCTAGAAAAAATTAGGGGAAATCACATTAGTGAATTAGTTTTTATAAATTGTGTGTTCCGTAGATTCAATTTATATACAATCATTCTAATTGTGCTTGGATTAAATTTATAACAGGTCATGAAGAGGAAGGATGGTTTGTGGATGGTCCATGGTCGATGCCGACTAACTCAAACAACGGGTATCTTATGGAATTTTTTTTGTATATATGATGACAATTGTATGTCAACAAGATGATTGTAATTGTTGTAATATATGTTTTTTTTTTCTTTTTTTCTTCTGTTGTAATTGTGGTCAGTTATGATTGAATCTTCACTTTTTAGTGTCCTCCTTTGTTCAATAATTAATCTATTGTAAGAACATACAACTGATGATGGACTTAGGGAAACTTCTGCAACATTTGGTGAAGTGGTACATGGTTTGCTTCTTCTCAAATAAATTACGATTCCAAGTCATGTGTATGTTCTTACAAGTTTAGAACCTTGATTGCCATTTTTGTTACTTTCTGCAGCTAGAGTAGTACCAGACAGTACGCCTGGTTGGTCAAAAGGGTTATGTTTTGTACGATATTCTACAATGGTATGTGTTGTTGTCGGTATAGAGCGCATGGATGGCAAGGTGACTACTATGTGCACTATCAAACTCTTGACTAACCAAAAGTGGCCCTTTTTGATATATTACGTTTTTGTTGGAAACGAGTCTTAAATATCTTGTGCAGAAGAAGTATGTTATGTTGTGAAGAAACGGGGCATTTATTATAAATGGGTCGATTTGGGTTGTGCCTTATCTGTAACGGGTCAATTAGTGCTAGAGGATTGAATAACAATCTTGATGCCCATACTCCCCTTTTAATTCATTTTTGTATTTGTTATGCAACAGGTTTCGGTTACTCCAATCTTAGTTTCTACACTGACTGAACATGGAATCAGAATCAGGATAAGAACGGAAAGCAAGGTTTAAACACTGATTTTGAACTAATCTATGACATTGGTAGCAAGATAGACAATCTAATCTTATTTCACAATGCTAATGAATATCTAAATCGTTACATGTAATTTAAATTCAGAAGCCGGTTTGAAGTTATTGGAAAATGGAAGTGATAATATGCATTCTGAGTAGATATTGGAAGATGGAGTTGGTGCTTGTGCTGGAATAACTTATTTGGTTCGAGGTGTGCAAAGTACTAGATGAATACCCGACTGAAGTAAAGGTAACTTTTATATCAATAACTCTATGATATGCTCTACTTAGTTTTCATGGCTATATGTAGTATGTGTATGACTTTTATGTTCCCAATCCTGACTTTTAGGTTTGTCTCAATATCATATGCTTGTGCTATATTAATTCAATAATCTATTACATCATCTGATGTTTATGTATGCAATTCGTGAATTTTACTCAAAAAAATTTTGATTTGTTGTAAAGATGTTACTAAATCGGTACTATTATTAATTATTGCTATTAATACGTAGGGTTTCAGCCTTTCAGGAATTGGGAATTTTGAGTTGGAGTATGTGATGCTCTTTTTTCTTGATCATGTCTTGCTAAACAAATTCGAATGTGAAGAGACCTAATAACATGTAGGTCATCAGGTTTGTTGCCTATTAAATTTGATGGTGAATCCTTTTTATTGGGTGTTTGATATTGCTTATCTGCTACTTTTTGTAAACAGGCACTTATAAGCATGATGGTACCTGTTTATTAGAGGTAGATAAGCAGATTAAAGTAATTCTAATTCCTAAACACCCCTTAAAGATTGAAAGTTTGGTTTTTGATGGGTGAAAATGAATAGGATGGGCACATTGTGTAACGGGTAATAAACAGGCAATTTCATAAATGTGGGATTGGGTTAACTATAGAATGTTTGATCTGTATTTTTCAATTTTAGATATTAGAGAAAACAAACTAAATTGAAGTAGATAGCGTCTTTCACAGATATATAAAGGTCTCTTTCTCTTTCTTTAAATCACATGTTACTTTGTGATTAGATATAAAGCATCCTTTAATGTGTTTTTTTATAACTGGTTACGATTTAGAAAACCAAGTAATTATTACCTATATAGACGTGCCGTTTGTTTACATGCCAAAACGAGCCATTCTGATATTTTTCATTCTCAGAATGAAATTCTACCTCTTATGGTGTCTGACTTTCTGTTTAGGTTATTATTCTGTGTCACTGCTGACCCTACCCTCACATTCGTGTTTGTAGAAACCAGGAGACTTTTTGACCAAAAAAGAGTGACCCATCTGGAGGTAAGGTTTGTTAGCTACCACTTTAACAAATGATGCTTGGGATTGCGCCCTCACAAAAGGTTTTACCTCTCAAGGGATCTCAAGAGGCTTGCAATCCCCACCAGGCAGTATACCTGACCGATGTAGTATAGTGTAGTGGCAAGTACCGGGGGATTGATCATTCTCTCAGGGAATAGTGTCGTTAGGATCAAAACTTAATTAAACTAGGTCTAGAGGTGAGGGATGATTCTTTTTTATTTTTATATTTTATGGAAAACTAGTAAAAATCTCGGGTATTGGAAGAGTGTGCGGAATTAGTTGCTATTCAACTAACCCAAATAACTACAAATGCAATGAAAATAAAATAACAAGAAAATAAATATTGAGAAAAACAATAATAAGAGAAATGTATTTACTTAGATTTCACTACTCCCTATCTATCTTTCATTAATTGAATAGTTTGTTTCAATTGCGTGGATGACGGGTTATATTCCTTAATACTATTCGTGGGGCCGTGTACGATCTTCCCCAACTTTATAAGCTTCTACCTCTTCCTATGTCGATCCGACAACTAGCTCCTAACATGGCCTCCTTAGTAGTCACTCATGCATTAAATACAACCATTAAAATCATAGTACACATCCGATTCATGTGTCTTAAGACGTTCAAGCAAGTTACCAATTGGAGATTATCCAGTTTTCTTAAGCCTAACATCGAAATCATTCATCCACAACAACTAATAACAAACAATCAATAGCTAGGTTTCATTACATCTAAGCAAACACAAACAAACCTAGCCTAGCATGTTAAAGTAAAGATAAGCATTAGATAGAATCAAACAACACATAGACACATTGAATGATTATTGGAAGACTTATCTTTATTGAAACATGGATGAATGAAGGGTTTGAAACCCCTACAATAAGATGAAAATTCGACCTAGGGTTTGTGGTAAAGTTCCTCCAAAAGTTCTCTTTAAAAGTTCTATCCCTAATGAATGAAAATTAGAAAACTATATATAGATATCACACGTCTGACAGCGTCACGTTGTAATTCTGACGCCGTCAACTAGCCGCCAATACTCTTCTCGGATTGCTTAGATCCATATCTGACGTCGTCATGTGTAATTCATCTCTTGGCCGTCACGTGTAAATTTGCTCTTGACGGCCTTGGAATCCCAAAGCATGACGCCGTCACTCTTTAACTCCCAAAAACATTCTGGCGCGTCTCGTGTAACTTTTTATCCACCTCTTTGCCAACACATGACGCCGTCACATGCAACTCTTGACACTCCAAAAACGTCCAAAATGCTTCCTTTTCCAGATTTCTTCTCCAAAGTACCTAAAATGACAAAAGGAACGATTTGAGGCCATATTTGATCAAATAATCATGACTTAGGGCTTAAATGACCCCCTCAAAGCGTAACACTTTTCGCCTCATCAAATACCCTTACACTTGTGATTTGCTTGTCCTCAAGAAAATGCGCTTTTATTCTAATCAAAATACAAGCTATGGGTCATTTAACACTAATATAAAAGTAATTACAACAAATAATCATTCTACTTCAACCAAAACAAGCACAGAAATTATACACTAGCATCTCACAAATAGTGTTTAGATACTCACATCTCTCGGGTGTAATAAAAGTATATATCACCATATGAAAATGTAAAATATCTCTCACTACCTGTCATAGCACATAAATTACCATAGGCTTGGGAAAGAATCAAACCTCCACCACTTGGCGTAAGCACCTAGGATAAACTATCAAAGAGGTCTTTTAAAGGGTTATAACGTGATGTGTAGGGATATGATAAACACGGTTTTGTTGGATAAAGGCAATCTTTACTGGTGGCGAGCTAATCATCTTGGTCAATTACATGTACAATGTGGCGTTGCTAAGCTAAGATCGACTTGACCTAAGCTAATCATAAACTAACAAAAACAAAAAAGGAAACATAAAAGGAAACGGGATGGTAGTTCGTATGTTTTTTCTCTTTTTCTTTTTCTTGATTTTTTCGATTTTTTTTCATACACTCTTTCCCGACCATCCAAAATAATAAATCGTAGGGAATTTGCATTCCCCTTATACTTGAGCTTTTACATACTTTACAATCAACTATTCTAATCACTCGAATTAAGATAATCAAAACACTTAAAGTACTTTTTAGATATTAACGCACATATGGGGGTAATAATTTACGTCTTCCTCAATACTCCATAACAATAGTACTTTACCCATGAGTCCCAATCGTCCCAAAACAATATGTACAAGATATGACTCGACTTAGCAACCATGTAATCAATTAGACAATTAATTAAGGGTTTAAACATGTAACAATAATGCAATAAAGAAGAGTGCGTACAAGGAAGGCTAAGGCGATTTGGGTGTACATTTGGGGTGGATTGTAAACAAATTCTTCCTTTAAGTAAAATGCTTAAAGTTAGAAACAAAAAAGATAGGCTCGGAGGGGTGTACTAGGGGTATCGTGTACTAAAAATGAGTACATCGCAAAGGTGTGGGAAAATTAATTGACTTTATTTGTCAAGTATATTGACTTCATTGGTCAAGTAATTATGATGCGGGTTTAACACAAGGGTGATCTTAATGCCTCTTATCATGTAGAAAATCCTACTACACGAATGTAGTCTCACTAGCGGTCTCGGGATGCATCTCTATCACAAATTCTAGAATCTAACTACTACAGGTACACTCATAAGCATTTTTTCCTATCAAATCTAGGAGCGAACCTCACATATTTGGGGTAGAAAATTTTGAGTGGTACGGTTTTTCGTGCTAGTCATACAACTCATATCCATGAGACGCTTATTAAGGCTAAAGCTTCACTCCTATATGTTGTAAAAAAAATTTAATTTGGCGCTAAAATTACCCTAACAAGTGTTTCTCTTAGTTTTATTACACACCTACTATTGAACAAACAAAATCAAGTGCAATTTCATTCTCTAAGGTATCATCATTTACCCTCCCCTTACACTTAGGCTGGACATTGTCCCCAATATTCAATAAAAAAGATGTAAAAGTAATGAAGGTAAAAGAATGATACAAATACTCCCCTGATTCGTTCGGTGTGGATAATGTGATAACATGGTTAGATCCTCCTCCAAGAAAATGAACGTTGAAAGCTTCCCTCCAGAAATATAAATCATCTTCTTGTCCAATATAACCTGTTAAACCTGAGAAAACAATCATGGCAAACCTCGCGTAAAAGGCGGCAAACTCTATATATACTAAAATCCTAGAAAGCAAATTAATATATAATGCTTGTGGAATGGATATTTGCAGATTTCCTGGAGTTTATAAAACTAAAGATTTAACAGAAACTCTAAGACTCCGGCAGAAAAACAAAACTTGCAAAATTTCCAGAATTTTACAATTGACGCCGTCGGGTTGTAACCCTGACGTCGTCAGAAGTGACCTGCAGAAATTTTATGTTAAGTTTCCGAAAAATTCCTGGAAAAACTCACGCCTTAATTCCTGGAAATCCTGCAAAACATCAATATGATTCGATACAAGCATTTGACTCAAACAAATACTAATATGCACATTCGTTTGATATCGTTGTGATTCATGTTCAACGTTCTTAGAAACAAATTTAGATTTCCCTTACACTTATCTTTTGCAAAATACCTTTATATGTAATCAAAACGAAGTTAAAAACAAAATAAAGCACTTTCACAATTTATTTTGAAACATGAGCCACAAACAATAAAAATGAAAAATGCATACGGAAACAAATAAAATCAAATAAACAAGCAAACAAATAAAGCATCAAAATAAGCAACCATGAAAATAGAAATCCTAAATGCATTAAAATAAAGAGTTAAGCATCCAAGGGCCAACAGAGGCCGAATCCTACATTATTACAAACCAAATTGTTTTGAAGCATACAACCATAAATAAATTGTTCAAGGATCACAACATAACATGAACACATCACTGGGGAGGGGGACCATAGCGGTACCCATAGGGTGGGTAGTCCTGATCACGTCCAGGGAACGGGTCAATCTGCAAATGGGGCTCGATCTGATCTCGAGTCGATAGGTGCTGCATCTGACGCAATGTGTGATCATACATCCAATCGAACCTCTGGTCAGTGGTGGTTCTCCATGAATCCACCTGACCCATTCAGGCCCTCTGGTGGGCCTGCCAGTCCCCCTGACTCATGTGCCGGTAGTAATCTGCAGAGCCGGCCTCATAGCCTCCATAAGGCTGCTGCTGTGCCTCATCCTCCTTGTCGTCATTACCACCGACCCCCGCTGCTCCTCCTACAACATGCCAAAGATAAGACCCGTCTCCCAGCTCCATGACAACATCCATCTGCTTAAGGGACTTAGCCTTCACCACCCTGCATGTGCTACCAACACTCAAATACCCCATGATCTCCAGCTTAAGGATTCCATAAGATCGTGCCAGCCGGGTAACAAACATCCCCCCATAAATCTTATCACCCTCTTTCTCCCCAACTCCTCCCTTCAAATAGCTAGCCACCTAGAATGGGATGTTACAGTACACATCCTGTGAGTAAATAGTGTACATGAAAAAGAGGTCTGAAGCAGTGATGCGGTGAGTGGAGCCATGGCGTCCTGACAGGCTGTAGGTGATACACATGTGAGTCAACCTAACCCTAGGATCCCTGAGAAAAGATGCCCCAGTAGTCAAGGTATACACCCCATTCCCTATATTTGGCCAAAACAAAGTACATCTCGTGTCATTCCTCATAGTCTCACCATTCAAACAACTTACCCATAAACACTCCCTGAGTGGTTTTATACTGATTGTACAACCCCAACCTCCAACCAAACTCCGTAACCGAGCAACTCCTAAGCTCATCCCCTGCCTAAAGTAGATTGTCGTACCACCCACATCATTCCTTGCCTCAGCCAGATTAAAATGAAAGGTAGCCAAAAGTTCACGTACCAACTCCTCGTAGACAGGCTCCCGAATTCTGAACAATCTTTCCCATTGAGGACCAGTGAAGTCATCAGTTTGGAAGCTTTGAAGAAAGCCTTGCTCAAGGCCTTGGTCCCTCAAGAAGTTCCAATTAATCACGGCCCCACTGTCAACTTGGCGATGGAGCAATTGGTTTTACTTGGAGGTGGAGGCGTCATCATCAAAGACCCCCCCAACTAAGGACCGTTTCCCGTAGCATTCACATTGGGACCTTGAAGGTCTTGAGGAGCTTCCTCGCTAACGCTTGCTCATTTCCTGAAAAAAATGGGGTGGGACGGAAGTTAGAATGGAGATTCAACAAGGTTAAGCTGTCAGACCCTCCTGACGCCGTCAGACGTAAAGGCTAACGCCGTCAGGGTTATCAGACTTTTGAATCCACGATTACGAGGGAAAAATTGATTTTTCAACTTTAAGTACTCAATCCAAACACCCTTTTTTACAGCAAAATGGGTGTTGGACCAATGATTCGCGGATCAAAACCATTTTCTCTTCAACGAGCTACAAGCCCTATTGATTACAAACTACCCAATGCCTTAATCATTGTCACATAACACTAATTAGAGGGCACTGTAAGTTCTAGATGTAAATCGATTCTAGGGTTTCAAAAAATAGGGTTTTACAAAATTGACGAGTCCTACGGATAATTGAATGACAAAGGATAAATGAAAATCACTTACCACGTGGAGGTTGTTGACGAATGATGGCGAAATTGACCTTGGAGATTCGGTGGGCGAGTGTTGGGTGGATATGGTTTATGGGGTTTGTGGTGAAAGTGATAGATAAGAGGTTATTATTACTGACCAATCGAAGTGACGACGTCACGTTTAAATTCTGACGTCGCCAAATGCCCAAAATTCCAACATTTTGTGACAATTTTCATATGAACCTTGTACTTCCGTTAATAGCCAGTCAAAGTCATCAACCATGATAGCCACTCTCATTAGTAGATTCCACCAGGGTCAAATGTTTCGTTACTACCAAGGTGTGGTATGATTTTGGATAAGGTCGGTTACTGTCCCATTCAGGTTCCAATCTCCATCATGGTAAGTAATAGGAAAGGGGAGGAGTTGTTCCATCGACGTTTTTGAAATGAGTGTTACGTTTTTGCTTGCCCGACTTAAAGCTAAAGGACCGTTTTTTAACTTCGTGAAAGTTAGGAAGCGTGACTCGCAAACTTCCAACGAAGATGCTATGAATTTGAGGGTTCTTTTTTTCACAAGGGAGCCCATAGGAATAAGGGGGATTTAAAGGTAAATCTCCGGGGGAAGGTGTTCCATTATCCCCTTCTTCACTTATCACCTTAGGGGTCGGGAGTTCAAAGATCTTTTCAATCTTCTTAGGTGTAACTTCTTCCCTAATCTTTTCCTTAATTCTTGATATAAACTTATCAGCCAAGTCCATGAAAACATTTCTAGTGTTTTCCATGCGGGTTTCTAATTGTTGAATCTGCCTCTCTTGATTGATCACAAAAGTCAACATTATCCCTTCGAACTCCTCTTGTCATGAGCGTTCAGGAAAAGTATGTTTACTGATTGCACTCACATGTCTATCGGGACTTACTTCGGTGCCAGCTACAGGCATCTCAACCTTCATTAATTTCTTAACCCGCTTTTTGATGTTCTCAAATAACTGTTCTTGGGTTGCATTCACGTAGTTTAAACTCCATTCCTCCAAGAACATTGGATCCTCCCATTCTTCTTCTTCGTATTGTGCTAGGTCCTCAATGACCTACCAGCACTTATCAATGTTGAGTCTGCTTAGTCTACCATTGGCAGCGTAATCTATGGCCCTTCTAGTTTGATGATTGACACCGTCATAAAAGATATGAATTTGGAGCCAAAGATCAATGCCATAATGGGGGACGTTGTGGAGTAAGTCCTTAAAACGAGTCCACGCTTCGTAAAGAGTTTCACCTTGATGTTGTTGGAACATCATGATGTCATTTCTTAGCTTGGTGGTTCTCCCCGGTGGGAAAAATTGAGCAAGGAAACGAGTGGTGAGATCATCCTAAGAGGTGATGGATCTCGTGGGTAAATGCTCAAGCCATTGACTAGCTTGGTCACGTAGAGAGAATTGGAAGAGACGCAATCGGGTCGTCTCTCGAGTTTCAACATCAAGATCTATGGAATCTACGATTTTTAGGAAATCCTTGAGATCTTGATTAGGATCTTCGGAACGAAGTCCATGGAATGCACATCCGCTTTGCACCAACCGGATGGTGTCGGATCGCAAGGGAGACACATTGGCTCCTTAAGTGAGCTCAATGGTGTTTCGATAGCCTTGGTGGCTAGGACGGGAGTACTCTCCTAAAGTGAGAGGTCTAGGAGGTTGGTTTGGTTGTGGTGGGTTTTGTTTTAGGGGGTTGATGGGTTCAAATATATTACCACCTTCTATGATGGCGGATGGTAATGGTTACGAACAAAGGAACGAAGAAGTAAGATAGACTAAAGAAAACCTATAAAAATAAAATAAAAATCTTACTAGAAAGGAATCTAGCACGTAGACCTAATAAAAAGAAATTTTGACCTAAAAAATAACTATTCCTCGGCAGCGGCGCCAAAAACTTGATGCGTGGGATTGCGCTCTCGCAAAAGGTTTTACCTCTCAAGGGATCTCAAGAGGCTTGCAATCCCCACCAGGCAGTGTACCTGACCGATGTAGTATAGTGTAGTGGCAAGTACCGGGTGATTGATCGTTCTCTCGAGAAATAGTGTCGTTAGGATCAAAACTTAATTAAACTGTGTCTAGAGGTGAGGGATGCTTCTTTTTTTATTTTTATATTTTATAGAAAGCAAGTAAAAATCTCGGGTATTGGAAGAGTGGGCGGAATTAGTTGCTATTCAACTAACCCAAAAAACTACAAATGCAATGAAAATATAATAACAAGAAAGTAAATATTGAGAAAAACAATAATAATTGAAACGCGTTTACTTATATTTCACTACTCCCTAGCTATCTTTCATTAATTGAATAGTTTGTTACAATTTCGTGGATGACGGGTTATATTACTTAATACCATTCGTGGGGCCGTGTACGATCTTCCCCAACTCTATAAGCTTCTACCTCTTCCTATATCGAGCCGACAACTAGCTCCTAACATGGCCTCCTTAGTAGTCACTCATGCATTAAAGACAACCATTAAAATCGTAGTACGCATCCGATTCATGTTTCTTAAGACGTTCAAGCAAGTTACCAATTGGAGATTAGCCAGTTTTCTTAAGCCTAACATCGAAATCATTCATCCACAAAAACTAATAACAAACAATCAACCAACAATCAATAGCTAGGTTTCATTACATCTAAGCAAACACAAACAAACCTAGCCTAGCATGTTAAAGTAAAGACAAGCATTAGATAGAATCAAACAACACATAGACATACTGAATGATTATTGGAAGACTTATCTTTATTGAAACATGGATGAATGAAGGATTTGAAACCCCTACAATAAGATGAAAATTCGACCTAGGGTTTGTGGTAAAGTTCCTCCAAAAGTTCTCTCTAAAAGTTCTCTCCCTAATGAATGAAAATTAGAAAACTATTATAGATATCACACGTCTGACGGCGTCACGTTGTAATTCTGACGCCGTCAACTAGCCGCCAATACTCTTCTCGGATTGCTTAGATCCAGATCTGACGTCGTCATGTGTAATTCATCTCTTGGCCGCCACGTGTAAATTTGCTCTTGACGGCCTTGGCATCCCAAAGCATGACGTCGTCACTCTTTAACTCCCAAAAACATTCTGCCGCGTCTTGTGTAACTTTTTATCCACCTCTTTGCCAACACATGATGCTGTCACATGCAACTCTTGACGCCGTCAGGTACTATTTCCAGCTTGATTTTGGAGACTTTGCCGTTTTCTTCACTTTTCGCTCCAAAAATGTCCAAAATGCTTTTTTTTTCCAGATTTCTTCTCCAAAGTACCTAAAATGACAAAAGTAACAATTTGAGGCCATATTTGATCAAATAATCACGACTTAGGGCTTAAATGACCCCCTAAAAACGTAACACTTTTCGCCTCATCTACAAAAATTGATGTATTCACTCACTCTTCATCATGCCTACTCCCTTTAATCAAATTCATGCGATGTGAATAAATTTAAATGGTTACAGGGGTACAACTAAAAAAACACATTGATGCGACCTTAGGTAGTGGAAATCTAAGGAGAATCGTGCTCCTACCACCTGGAGAAGATCTTAACGAGTGGCTGGCCATAAATGGTAGCAATTTTTGGACCAATCGTTGACGTTTATAATTTGGAAATTAGCATATGAAATCTATGTTGTCGAGTTTTAGTATCTCATAGCTGAATTGAATGTGATTGAACTCTTTTTTGTTTCTCCAGCTGTTGATTTCTTTAATCAACACAACCTCCATTTATGGTTCTATTACTGAGTTCTACACGTCATCAACATGCCCAACAATGATAGCGGGAGCAAAGCAAGTTGCTTACTCTTTAGTCTTGAGATAAACATGAATAGGATTCAAGCAAATGTTCTTCTGCATCTTGATAAAGAAATTGTGAAGTATGCAGGGATCGTGGAGGAAACACGGTTGGAACTGAAGGATTTTTGGCCATGGAATGAGACCATGGTAAGGTTTTTTTTTTTTTTTTTTTTTTTTTTTTTTTTTTTTTTTTTTTTTTTTTTTTTTTTAATAGTTATTATCAAGTTTTATAAATAATCAATGCTTAAATATCATAACAAAAGGTATATTATCACAATGATTTAATTTATGTTAGTGAAACGGTTTATGACATGTTATACGTGTTTTTACTCCCTGAGCAAATTTTTGACCTGTTTTGCCAGTTTTCAGTTTAGCTAAAAAATCTGTCTTCACCCATTTAACCCGTTACAGAAAAAAATATAAGCCAGATCATGGTTGATCTTTTCAGAAAACAAATTTAAGACTTGGGAGTCTTGGAAGGCTTTTGTATTATCTCTATTAGAGTCGCGCCATGGTAAGGTAATTTCTTCATACAAGCTTGCTTTCTTGCATCCTGTCATTTAGTAGTATGAAATAAACCTTGGGTAAAAAAAATAAGTAAAAAGGCTACATGAAATGTTGTTTACATCATTTAGAATGTATTTCATATGAGCTTGCTTTCTTACATCATTTACACATGTGTATTATTTGTTTATGCGAAAATTGTGAGAACACTAATTTTGTCTGTAGATGTATAGAAATCCACCAAAGGTATACTATTTAATAATTTATTTATGTCTTCTAAGCAACGCTTATGTAGAAAAAGTAATCCATTTATTTATGCAATGTTTATACAAACTACAGCCTATTATTGGTGATGAAGTTGGACCTAAAAGTAGAGGAAAAAAAGAGAGTACATAATACACATGTCAGAATAACACCTATTAGTATGCAATGACTACTTTTTTTTTAAGTATGCAATGACTACTCAAAAAATATGTGGTTTTAAGTTACATTTATGTAATCACAACAATACGTAATTATGATATGTTCACGTAAGTGACTTGATTAGTAAGAATAGTTAATTTAGGGGTGTTTGGATTTGCATTATAGAACTCATTATCTCTAAAAATTGAAGTAAAATAATTAATTTTAATGTGTTACTTTAAGTAGATAAGTAGGTTTGGATGTTTGAATTATACATGTTTATCTGCTTATTTTTAGTCAACACTTTGATGTTTTGATGCAATGGCAAGATGCTATTTATAAAAAGTACCTTCTAAATAAGCAGTTTCACACACCCCCATCGATGTTTGGGTACGTGGATTTAGTTTTTGATTATCTGATCATTTGAGTTAAGTAATTAGTATGGGATTGATTTTTACAATTTAACACTTAGTACCAGCTGCAACAACGATTGACATTACATGTTTGTACCTGCATCTTAGAAGTATGCGAAAAATGCTTGAATGAAATCTTTTGGTACGTAGGTATATCGGTACATTGGAATATTTGAATAGGGTATGCTCAAATTTAACATACAATCTACGTATTTATAAAATATTTAGAAGCATTAGTGACATAATGTTCCCCATATTTTTAAGTATTTTCACTTGGTTTTAATAGATACTCATGATCTTATAATAAGAACAGGAGATCTTTCTCAATCAATCCCTTTGCCCTTCATTCTTCGAGAATCAGAAAGATCCTTTTCAAGTTTAATTTGTTCATTTGGAATCAAAATGGCATTTTTATAAGATAAAATTTCAAACTATCCATACTTTTACTATGTTAAATTAATTGGGTAGTCAAGTAAACCTGCAAAATCTCTTGGATGATACTCGGAAAAGAGCTTAATGTTGTACAATTATGCAAAAATATATTAAATTTATGCCTAATGATTTGAAAATGGGTAACTTATTACTAATAATTCAAATGGGTAACTTATTGATATGGTGGCTTGGTATTTTATTACTCTTATAATTAAGGTATTTGATCGAAACTTATTATTAAAGATTTTATTTTGTTAGCAAGTTGAGCTTATCCTTAACACATAAAATTACATGTGAGGTGGTGATTACAATTGCAAAGCGTGAGTGGATGTCTGAAGAAACACTAAAGTCTTTGTCGCAGAGCGTGAGTGGATGTTTACCGATGCAAACTCAGTTACTTGTGAATTTATTGGTGGTATATATCAAGTAATATATTAATGATTGATATTGATAATAGTTAGAAACCAAATTATTTATCGTATTATTGACATTTACTTATTATTCCTTTAAAAAATAATTGAATCTATTTACGTTCGTTATTGTTTGTTAATTTATTTATGTACGTAACTCCTTAATTAATGATTCCTGTCAAGATTCCCGTCATTTATTTCATTTCGTAAATTTACATGTATTATAAATCACAAACTCTTTTTATTTACATTTTTAATATTTTTTAAACTTAGGTGCTCACGGAATGGACATTAGCTTATCACTTCAATAACGCTCACTATACGATCAAATTTAGAGACGACGATGCATGCACGTTTATTATATTAATAGTTACAAACAGAATTGTTTATACAATCGTTGACTTATTACTTGTTATTCCTTCAAAAAACTAATGGAACATGTTTACCGTCGTTGTTATTTATTACTTTATTCACACGCTCACCTACTTAATGAATAGTTTTTTAAAACCCCCGTGAATTCACGGGTCTATAAGCTACATACATTTGCTTTTTAAGACCATGAAGACTGTAGCCTGCGTGCATGGACGTTTATTAGATTAATAGTTACAACAATGTTTCTTTAAAAAACAATACAAAATCTTTACATTCGTTGTTTTTTCTTACTTTACTCACACACTTAATTTTTTGATGCATTCATTTTTCTAAAAACTCGTGAATTCCACGGGTCTATAAGCTAGTCTAAAATATAATAAAGATGGCACCTGGTCAATATATGGTAAACATTTCGCAAGATGGCATACACATTTGATTCACTTTTATCTGACATGCTATATATAAAAAATTATATAGACATTTTAATAATCGGAAGACATTGCCCGCCAATAAACTGTCACGAAAAATGAACAACTGGAAAACATCGTTCGCCAAAAAATTTAATTATATTTTTATTGTCAGCCGCGTCACATCAGTATGCTACTAGTATTTACGAAAATGTGAACCACACTTTTATGTTGTTTGTCCAATTGTCCTTTTCTAGCTTGAACGTATATTAATATAGCAATCAATCACTGGTTGGTGTGCACTTTAAACACTTATTAATGACACTATTCACTCATTACAGGACCACATATGAATTCAAATGAATGGAACACAAATACTTGATGTGTTTGGAGCATGTCCAGTCGAGAAACTATAGTATATAAATGCCACTTATAGACCAACTTCTGTTTCTATCAACCCAACCACTTATGCACGAAAAATGCAACACACAATTTTATTTTATATATTTTTTTAACGAACACACAAAATTTGTTAACAAAACCATTTATCCAACACAAACTACAGTGGTAGTGGGAAGTTAACTGAGAACTAGAAGTCAAAGATAGTAGTTGTTTTTTTGTCTAATAGCTTGATTATATCAAGGTGATAATCAAAGCGAGGTACATTTTATAAACAACTCATGTGTAGTTTGGTAGGGAGCTAGCACATACTTCTATCTTCAAGCTAAAGGCGGCCTCGGTGAGTTCAATTTTGATCCTTAAACCGGTTTAAAACCGTGTCTCAGAGCAGCTTCCCAGACCGGATCAATTTGGTCCACATCAATCGCACCAACTTCGTGGTGTGTCCAACCTTCAAGAAAATGAACAATTCCACCCGCATGACAAGCGTGAACGACCCCTCTTTCCATCGTGTACTGCTCAAATAATTCAAAGCTTGGAATCATTTATAAACACAAAACAATCTCAAAATTAATTCAAGAGTTGTTAGTGCAAACAGCGACAGATTTAGGGAGTGACTAGCAAGTGCATCCCCAATTAGGATAAAATCGGAAGCTAAAGAACTTTCTCCCTTGGCCCCCAAAAAACTAAAGGGTAGTTATTTCTTTTCACGTTAACTCGAATGGCAAAATCTGCCCGGCCCCAACCTCCCTCTTCCAAAATATACGCAAATAAAAATGGTTTGTAAATTTTGCACACTGTTATTATTTTTTAACTCTGCTACTAGCATGTAAGCGCGTATTTTTGTCAGTTTACATTACCTCGCATGAGCCTAGGCCTTCGACATCATCAGGAAGCTTCATGGCTGCAAGCTTACTGTATGTGCAGTCTCTGCGGAACTCTAACACTGGTGGAACCACAAACTGGTGGAAATGGGTTCCTGGTGGTGCCCATCTTTGCTCTCTTGGTGTGGTCCATTTGCCCAAAATCCAAGTCTGAGTTAGATTCATGAAAAAAATCGAATTAGCATGTCACTAAATTTACCTTTTTGCCCATTACCCAACAACCAACAAAGATCATTGAATACCATCTAACCTTGCAATGTTTAGCTTCTTGACATTTTGTCACTTGAACCAATAAATTCTGATTCTCCGATGAGGCTTCATTTTGAATTCTAGTAAATCTTTCTGTGGAATCCGTTAGCATCTGCAAGAAAATTTTATATTCAACTTTTAAATATCTGGTGTTTAAAAATGATTAAAATGATATTTGTTTTATTAATTAATTTTTTCTGCAAAAATTATATAGGGGGTTCAATGCATTAGAGAACGTAATGTGGGTGACTTTTGACATGCTTAACCTATTTGAGACATTTTGAGTTGTCTTATAAATTTATGGGATAATTATCAAAATAGATCGTTGACTTTTTGACTAGTCACTTTGTAGACTTTCAAATATCACTTTCCAAAATTAGATCAGGCCAACTAAAAAAATGAGCAACTCAATATAAACGCGACACGTGTCAAAAAAGATTTTAGAATATTCCAAAAAGATTTTAGATTCTGTACTATACATTCCAAAAAGATTCGAGATTCTGTACTATATTAATAAAATATTCGACACGTGTCGCACATATATAAAGGTTGCTCAGTCGCCAAGTTGCCCTGATCCGCCGGAGGAAAGTGATTTAAAAACATCTATTCAAGGAATGTGCTTTGGGCGACTGATCTATTTTGGTAATTATCCCTAAATTTATTTGGCTTTCGTGGCCTGTTCGAGGGATAAAACATAATCCAAATCACCTTATGAATGACTAAATTATTTGAAAACATAATGAAACATTCGAATTTGATAAGAAAAGATATACCAAGACTCTAACTTTGCGGCGAGCTAAGTAAAGGGCAATGGCTCTTCCAAGCTTAGAAGTAGCTCCCGTCATGAACACCTCTTTAACATCTCGAGGAATCTCGTTAATGATAACGGCGGCAGTCAAAGTGTTTCCATGGACTACACGAACCTTAAGATTCGGAAGTTTCTGGACAAAAAGTTTCCCACCTCCATTCAAAGCTTCATTCTGTTAAACGACAACAATTTCCACCATGAAGGTTTAAGACTAGAGCCTTTTAATGACTGTTATCGCTTATATAATTGTAATTATGAATTAACAAAGAACAAGTTGCATACCTTATTCAACGCAGCGAGACTAAGGACCTTTACACCAACCCTATCCGCCATTAATATAGCTTCTTTGATTTGATTGTTAATGTCGTCTTTAGCGAAAGGTAGAAAATACTACAACAAAAGTGTGGCGATTACTAGTAAAGTTGAATAATCAAATCATATATGGATTATGGAGTATCATAGAAAGTGAACATAAGGTAAGTAGGTACCATGAAGCCCAATCTTGGAACTGCCCAGCTTTGAAGCAAATGCCCTCTAAGATTAAAGAAAGAAAAGCAGAAGGGCTTTGATACAGCCCAAACAATCATCACTACCACTAGTGCAAAGGGCCACAATGGAAACAAGATAGGTGCTGTGGCATATGGCCTTGAGTTCAGTGATCTAAACATAAACGGATTGTGCATTGATGAGATGATATCAACCCCATGTGCAAGAAACACAAACTCTGGCGCTTTTCTTTTGTTGTCTACAAATACAAAAACAACATGTGTATTAGGTAGCTGAATTTGATCATGCTTAATCTTGAGCTCAATCTATATTAATATGTCTATATACATTGTAAGTTTGTACGTAACCCCAAGCAATAAGGAGAGAACCAACAACAAGAAGTATAGAAAAGACATATCTCCATATAAGTTTGTAACCCCAAGCAATTAGCTAATAGGAGGGGCGAGGGCTCAAATTTTCAATTGAGCTCTCCTATTAGTTAATAAAAGAGTGGATTTCTCTTATTATATAAAAGATATATCTCCATATATAGATGATCGAATGTCAAGAATAACCATCATATAGACCTCTAATTATTGAATTGAAATTGATAATATTTATACCTTCCCTTGAGCTTATTTCTCTGTGAAGATCCCAGGAAAGCTCATTCATGGTCTTCCCAAAAACATCAAAAAGAGGCATAAAAAGACAGAAATTGGTCTTCATATCTCTGTGGTGTATAAAATGATACCTGTATAATTAAACAATAAAACATACACATCATTAACACATATTTTTATTACATAACATATCTTTGGATTACTAAAATATGAAACTTACGTTGGTGTATACACTAAATATTTGAGCATTGGTAACGTATCGAAGATTTGATGAGGAACAACTTCAACGTTACTATGCCCCATACATCTAAGGAAATCGAACAATAGAACGTAGCCATAGAACACGATGATAGAACCATGCCCAATCAACGTAGTTCCAATAACTGGAACTCCTATGATCATACAAAGCAATAAATGCTCGAAAAAGGTTGCATGCCCGGCTGCACAAAAAAATGGTAAAAAGGGAAAGAAGTAGTTAGTTAACAACTAGTACTATAATATATGTGTTACAAATTATTGTGTTAGGTGAGGTCAATTTTAATGTTTTTTTTTTTTTTTTACCTGTATATGGATGAATTCCTTTTGAACTATGATGTAGCCAATGATATTGTTGGAAGAAATATGATGAATGCAATAATCTATGAAGCCAGTAATACATAGGTTCTGAAAACCCAACATGGAAAACTAGACAAGAAATAATTCCACTTGTTTTCCAAATAGGAAACTTGGTCACTGAAGGATTGATCAAAAAGATTATTGAAGCCACAAGTCCTTGAAGTATGATGAAATTATCCCTGACAAAAAAAAATAAATAAATAAATAATAAAAATAAAAAAAGTTGTAAATTTCAACAAAAACCCAAAAGTGATTGACGATATATCATAATTAGATCAAAGAAGGGGGTAATATATAACATCTAGTGGTATCTAATAATATATTAGATGGATTTAATTAGGGTAAACATGAACATGCATAATGAGATCCATAATGTGATGTTTAGCATCAAGTTTAGTAAATTTCAAAATTGGGTGGTAGATATAAAATTAAATGTATGTAAAAATCATTAGGCCAACATTCACAGTACGTATATTCTAGAGTAATCTTTTTGCTTTTAGAATATCTAAATAATTTACTCTCTGTAAACAAATTCTACTTTACGAATTGATGACTAGTGTTCCTCACAAGTCACAATATGATACGGTAAAACGGGTTTATGAGCAGTTTACTCTGCATTCGTATCTGAAGTATGCTATACTTAATTATATGTTATATGCATTATATTTAAGCCAAGTATATATATTTGTGGTATTATATATCCCAAGGCATGCATGATCACTTTGAACATAAACATCCAAACACTTCAGATTCTTAAAGAAAAGGGAAAGGATAGTTTTACCAATGCCATTCTTTGTCGATCTGATCGAAGTCGACGCCTTTTTGAGATAATCGATTATTTCGTTTAATATAAAACGAGTTATTCAATGAACTCCATAGCTGGTGCACAAGTCCTCTTAGTGAAGACAAGATCAGAATATGCAAACACCAACTATACTCACTTTGCCTCTTTTCATAAACTCCTGAGTAAATTAACTCCACAAGTAGTGGCCCAAGCAAAATGTACTGATCATACCAAAAAGTTAAGTTAGTTTAAGAAAGATATATAAAATCAACCACAAGAAACGTACATCTTTGAAAGATTAATCATGTGTCTAAACACTCAAAACTGTATGCTATTTGAAAACGTAAAAATCATTTTTCAAACACAATCTTAAACATGTAAAACGAACAATGATGAATAAAAAACATATATACCTTATAACTGCCCAAATTCTGCCATGGCCAACCAAATAATGGAGCACCAACTTTCCCTGAAGGGCAACCATTTTCATCTTCTAATTCCTTCTTGAATTCTTGAATGATATATACTCTTTGGGTATCCATGTTCTTGAAAAAAGACTCTATATGTTTGCTGTTTTATTTTGTAAGAGGTTTTATAGGCTTCTTGCGGTTATTGTTCTTAAGGCACAAGTAATATGCATACACATGTATCATATAAGAGCAAATTCTCTAAGAGCACTAAGTGTGTTACCATGGAGTTAAAGTTTAACACACTGGGACTGCCATGTCAGCGACACATCAGCTTTAACCTTTTCACCTTAACTAAAAAAAAAAACACCCCTTATCATAACTCACTTTAACTCACCTTAACTCAACTTTAACTCAAATATTTTTAAATTCAACCCTAAACTAAAAATAATACTTCATTTAATAACTAACATAACATTTAAAACACAAATTACATTAAACATTAAAGTGAAAGCATGAAATACATTAAACATTAAATTGAAAACACGAAATACCTAGTACGATTAATATAAACTACGATACGGTAATAAAAATAAAACTACGAATTAATAAAAGGAATCATCCGAGACCCAGCTCTCCTCACTCGAAGTCTCTGATTCCTGAGGGCCAAGCCCCATTTCCCATCGGTATTCTGCTTCTCTTCGTTCCCGCTCCCTACGAGCAGCTACCTCTTGCGCTTCGGCTTGTTGAAACTCTCGGAATATTTCTTCATCTTGTTCAAGTTGTTGGAGATATTCCTCTGAAAAGTTAAACAGATTGTTTTGGAGGTCAACCGGTGGAGTGTTAACCGGTGGAATGTTTGCCCGTTGATTATCAGTTGGGAGTACAGGAAAGAGAACTTCTGGTGGAGTGTTTTGTGGTTGATTTTCATTTGGGAAAACAGGAAAGAGATCTGCAGGTGGAGTGTTTTTTGGTTCATTTTCATTTGGGAATATCAGAAAGAGATACTCCGGTGGGGTGTGATAAACAGATTCATTATCTGGTGGACTAGGGAATTGTTGAGAGAAATCATTGTGTGACATTGTTGATAATCCGTGTGTGAGTTGTGTGTATGAATTGTGTATAAGTTGTGTGTGAGTTGTGTGAGTGAGTCTGTGAATGGGTATTCATAGGACCCTTTTTGCAATTTGAATTTGAGTTTATCCCGTTTGTTTTTTAATTTTGAATTTGTGTTTAAATTATTTAAAATTTAAAATTATTTGCAATTTGAATTTGAGTTTATCCCAGCCGTTTAAATTTAAATTTGAACATTAAATAAATCCCGCCCGTTTAAATTTGAATTTGAATTTTGAATTTAAATTTTGATTTTGAATTTCAATTTGAATAAATCCCGCTCTTATTGTTTCACAAGGCTATAAATAACATACCGTAACACACTATTTTTCACACACTTCTATATCAAACCATTTTACAAAATTCTTTCATAGTTCAAATATTTGAGATGACTACTTGTTGGTCACAAGCAGAAGAAACCTTGCTAGCTGAAGTTTGGATTGAAGTTTCCCAAGTACAACACACCCACAATGATCACACATTTTGGAATCGGGTTATAGACATGTTCAACAGCTAGACTGTCGGTAACAATCATAACAAAAATATGTTCACGGGTAAATGGACAAGAGTTAACTGTGAATGTAAAAGATTCAACGCTATTTACAATGACTTGCAGCGTACAAGCAGGGAAAACGACAGTGATGATCTTAATAACGCAAAGACCATTTTTGAACAACGCTTTTGTGGGAAAAGCTTTCACTATGTTCACGTTTGGGAGGTGATGAGAAACCACCCCATATGGCTAATTTATTGTTAACGGTGTTGTATGATTTAGTATCGTTTTTAGCTTTTCCCATATCATTTTTAATATGTTGTAATGTTACTTTAAGTTTCAATTTGAATAAAATGCTTAACGGCTAGGTTCCCCTGAAATCTCATCCAACGGCTAGTTTCCCCTATAAATGCCACTTTAACACAAACCCTTCGTATTCTCACACAAGTGTCACTAATTTTCAGACAAACACTATTCTCACACAAGACTATCCTTACCCGATTACGCAATGAATAAGAAAAAGAGCTCAAGCTAATTAACAATTTGCTAGGTGAGATAACTCGTATTATGCTACAGATGCATGATCGTGCTCCAGAGATCGAAAGGTTGCATTAGATGCCTAAAGATCATCCAGCTATCAGGGTCGGCCTACGAACTCTATTAAGAAATGATGAAACAGATATGCAACTTCATGTTGCCTTGAAGATGGTTATGGAACAAGTGTTGCAATTGTGTGAGGAGAAGTTAGATCTCATCGACAATTACAAGTCTATATAATAGCTTCATGAGAATCGTCGGATGATTTGTGTTTCTGTATTGTTATTTTACGTTTCAATGTTTTTTATTGTGTTATACTGGATTTTGAATATTAAATTAGAATTTGAATTTTAAGAACCAAGGGGGTGTTTTGGATTATTATTATTATTATTATTTTTTATTTTATTTTATTTTTTTTTTGAGTTCAAATGCTAAAAAACGTTCCAGGGGCAAAAGTGTAATTTTTTTTAAAAAAAACCACGCTTAACGCTGCGTTAAGAGGCTAACGCAGCGCGTTAACACAGCAGTATGGTGTCTTAACGCTTGCGTTAATGCAGTATGATGAAGGTTTAACGCAGCTTGCAAGTGAACACACCCATTGCTCTAAGTGGACCTTCCACTCAATGAGTTTACCTTTTTTCTAGAATACGCATAAACATATATTAAGGCACAAGTAATATGCTTACATATGTATTATATGGTACTCCCTCCGTCTCAAAATTATTGTCAGGAGACAACAATCACACAGTTTAATAAAAGTGGGACTACTACAATTTTCAACCAATCAAATGGAATATTCCCCCACTAAGTTCTCTTGTTTTTACTAAATATAGAAAGTGGACAATTAATTTGAGACATCCATAAGAGGAAATGTGGACAACAAATATGAGACGGAGGGAGTATGTATTTATAGGGTTTTTAGGGCTTGGGCCCGTCCATGTATACGTCGTATGTACCGTATGCTTCTTAATATAACATATTCGAATCTTCTAGAATCACTCCATACGATGTATCAGTGGATAGTGGATCCGGCGTATGGTCTTCAAAACTTGGGAACATATATACATGACTAAAGCTCACACGTCGTATGCATTAGGATGGCATACGGCGTATCAATCTTCACCTTGGACATAATTCTTGACGAGACAACACACGTCGTATGACTTAGTATGTCATATGCCGTATGCAACTAGCAGAAAAGTGCTCTCCATCATACTTTGGCAATTTAGCTCGATTTTTGGTGTTTTTGCGAGAATTCTCCTTTTTCTCCAGATAATTGCTAAAACACAAATTTAAAGTAATTAAGTACGATATTCAATAAAAACAAGGCAAAAATGAGTAATTATCGTGAAAATTTGATAGCTAGCAAATTATAAATTGGGAGCTATCAAGTGCCCTATTAAAAATCAATGTCAAGAAATAATAAAAGCTGCTTCATCGCATTAACTAATGCTTTAGTTATCATGGTTATGTTTTCTTGTCAAAATATAAACATAAAATCTTAGTAATGTTCAAAGCCTTACAACATGAAGAGTAATTAGCTTGAAAATACTATTGTAGCCATGAGTGGCCGTTCACTAATACTTTAGTTAATATGGTTATGTTTTCGTGCCAAGATATAAATATAAAGTTTTTGAACTGTTCGAATCCTTATAAAGTCTAAGGAAATTAACTTGGATATTTACTAATGTACAATGGTTGATTAACAAGGTAGTCCCTGGGTCGAGGTTCACACATTGGATAAAGATGTTGAGTATCGGTATAAACTAAGAATCACTATTAAGGTGGAAATCTTTTATATAATAAAACAAAGCCACTATTGGGAATTTTCCATTTCAAAAAAATCAATTCATACCTTATTTAGTAATAATTGTATTTAAAAAAAATTATTTTCTTATTAAGTAACATTTTATATTTATCCATAACACAAGTAGAAGATAAATACAAAAAATATAGATAAGATACAAATACAATTAACACAAGTAGAAAATAAATACAAAAAATATATATAAGATACAATTAATAATATGATTAAAATTTTTAAATAATTATCTTTAATAATAAAAAAACTATAATTAAAAATCATAAATCAAACAAAACAAAGATTAAATTATTTGTTTTTTAATAAATAAAAATATATGATTCAAAAAATTTTAAAAAACACGCGCGTGCGCGGGCATTTTAACTAGTTGTTATGATATAGCAATTCTTAATGGGCTAAAGTGCAATTAGTCTATGTATATAGATTTAATTATACTTAATTAAATAGAGTTAAAGTTAGACTTAAACTAGGATTACTTGGTGTGCAAAGCAATGATACTAGGATTACGAGGTTCAAACATTGGATAAAGATGCTGAGTATTGGTATAAACCAAGAATCACTATTAATGTGGAAATTGTTATGATATAGCAATTATTAGTGGGTTAAAGTGCAATTAGTCTATGTATATAGATTTAATTATACTTAGTTAAATAGAGTTAAAGTTAAATTTAAACTAGGATTGCTTGGTGTGCAAAGCAAACAATGATACTATGGAATCCATATCCCATAGGGATTGGACCCCCTGGTCTCTATAAATAGAGGTGAGGGGGGATGCTAGTTAATTTATTCTTCTTGTCTCTCGATGTAAGATTGTTAATAAAGGGGGTTCAAGGGTATATATTAAATGCATGATGTTCTTTCTTTTGTCGATAATCTTGTGATCTTGATGTGTCAAGTTTTCTTGTGAAATCTTTCATCAATTTTGCGCTAAACTTCGGGTTTGTCGGAGGTTTTGTCCAACAAAACTTGAGGCTGATGATTTGATAACATGTATAATTTGTTGTAACCATTACTCACTAATAATTATGTTTATCTGATCGAGTCAAACCATCTTGTGAGATGCTAGAAGCTAAATAAACAAATATTAGTAACAGAATTGATACAAGATTACAAGGAAGCCTACTGGATTATCCATAGTTCATAACTGATAAAAGTTAGCATAAACCATTAATACATATAATGATGTTGAACCAAACTCATAAGAATATTATTGAGTTGGAACACAAGTTCATACCATAGAACAAGATTAAAATTTTAGGTGGCGTTTAGTTGGAAAACATTTTCTTTCATTTCCTATTTCTTGTTTTGTAGAAAAAGGGAAGGGAGTTTGATTTCCACAAAACAATGAAAAATTTAGAAAACGCGTTTAGTCTGAGAAACATATGTTTCTGTTTTCCATTTTCCAAAACTAGAAAATATGTTTAAGTATCGTTGTTTTATATCTCAATTCACTATTCACCTTAGTAATATTACAAAAACATCATCAAAACACAAAAACAAATATTACAAACTAACCAACTAAATTATAAAATAACTAAAAAAATCTAATACGAGAAAATAAAGAAATTAAAAAATTAAAATATAATATCAAATAACGTTTTCGTCCGATATTTTTTGTTTTGTCTGTTTTTTACGTTTTTGTCTGTTTCTTTTACGTTTTCGTCAGATTTTTTACGTTTTCATTCCTTTTTTTACATTTTCGTCAGCTTTTTTACGTTTTCATCTGTTTTTTTTTACATTTTCGTCAAATTTTTTTGGTTTTCATTTGTTTTTTTACGTTTTCGCCCGTTTTTTTAACTTTCTTGTCAGGTTTTCTAAGTTTTCCTCCGATTTTTTTCATTTTCATCTGTTTTTTTACGTTTTCGTCAGATTTGTTACGTTTTCATCCGTTTTCTACGTTTTCATCCGATTTTTTATGTTTTCGTCCGTTTCTTTACGTTTTCGTCAGTTTTTTTATGTTTTCATCCGATTTTTTTATGTTTTCGTTCGTTTCTTTACATTTTCGTCTGTTTTTTACGTTTTCATCCTATTTTTTACGTTTTTGTCTTTTTTTAATGTTTTCGTCCGTTTTTGTACGTTTTTGATAGACTCTTTGTGTTTTCGTCCAATTTTTTTATGTTTTCATCCGTTTTTATACGTTTTCGTCTATTTTCTTACATTTTTGTCCATCTTTTTACTTTTTTGTTGATTTTGGATGTTTCCATCTGTTTTTTTATAACGTAAAAAGTCTGGCGAAAAAGTAAAAAATCTGACGAAAACGTAAAAAAAAGGGACAAAAACTTAAAAAACGGACGAAAACGTAAAAAAATCTGACGAAAACGTAAAAAAAAGGGACAAAAACGTAAAAAATTGACAAAAACGTAAAAAAACGGACGAAAACGTAAAAAATATGACGAAAACGTAAAAAAATGGACGAAAATGTAAACAATCGAACGAAAACTTAAAAAATATGATGAAAACGTAAAAAAAACGGACGAAAACATAAAAAATCAAAGGAAAACTTAAAAAATATGATGAAAACGTAAAAAAAACTGATGAAAACGAAAAATATAGGACGAAAACTTAACAAACCTGACGAAAACATAAAAACACGGACGAAAACGTTAAAAAACAGACGAAAACATAAAAAGTCTGTACGAAAACGTAAAAAAATGGACGAAAACGTAAAAAATCAGACGAAAACGTAAAGAATCGGACGAAAACGTAAAAAATCTGACGAAAACGTAAAAAATCTGACAAAAACGAAAAAAAAACGGACGAAAACGTAAAAAATCTGATGAAAACGTAAAAAACAGACGAAAGCGTAAAAAATCTGACTAAAACGTAAAAAAGGGGACGAAAACGTAAAAAATCAGACGAAAACTTAAAGAATCGGACGAAAAAGTAAAAAACCTGATGAAAACGTAAAAAATATGACGAAAACGTAAAAAAACGGACGAAAACGTAAAAAATCAGACGAAAACGTAAAGAATCGGATGAAAACGTAAAAAATCTGACGAAAACGTAAAAAATCTGACGAAAACATAAAAAAACGGATGAAAACGTAAAAAATCTGACGAAAACGTAAAAAAACAGACGAAAACGTAAAAAATCTGACGAAAACGTAAAAAAATAGACGAAAACGTAAAAGATCAATCGAAAACGTAAAACAAGTGACGAAAACGAATTTTGGGGTATTTTAATGGAAAATAGAGGAAAACAAAAAAAAGTATTTTGTAGTTTTGTGTATTAAAGTTGGAAATAGGAATTTTGTGTTTTGTAGAGAATTTTATTGGAAAACACTAACTTGAACGCGATTTATGTTTTCCTTGTTTTCTTCAAAACATTTTGTGGAAAACAAGGGTGTTTTCCCTCAACTAAACGCACCCTTAGTATTTACGGTTTAGAGAGTCACGGACCCTCTCTTGCTCTCTAGTTAATCTTTTGTTGTTGCCAGTGACACAATGATGAAGCTCATTAATCTTTTAACGAGTGACCATAATATAAACAAGTGAATTGTGTATATTGAATTGTCTCTAAACCGATTACAATGAGCGTGATATATATGCCATCTATACAAACTATTTAAGGCATGCATATCAATTACAATATAAATGTATCAAAAGTGATAAGTGCAAATTGTCTACAATAAATGTGCTACTAACACTCCTCGCAGTTCGAGTGACGAAATCGTGAAAACTCGGACTGGAGTAGTAAACTATTAAAAAAAAGAAAAAGAAAAAAAAAATTAACATAATAAAAACCAATGTTGCAAAAATCGTGAGTCGGTAGTGAGGCGGTTGACCACCCTGTAGCGTGTAATAGCCGATTAGAAGGCCGATTACCTTGTAAAATTCAACAAGGTGGAAGGCCGTGTACCTTGCAATCGCCGATTTTTGCAACATTGATAAAAACATAACTTTAGTCGACTCGTAACAAAACCGTACCAACGGTCGGCTAGTCAACTGGTAACATGACAGTACCAACGGTCGACTTTAGTGACTGGTACCAACGGTCGACTTTAAAGTCGACCGGTACCAACGGTCGGCTAGTCGACTGGTAACAAGACCGTACCGACGGTCGACTTTAGGGACTGGTACCAACGGTTAACTTTAGTCGACTGATAACAAGCCGTACGAACAATCAACTAATTAACAAACAGTCGGATAAATCAAAATATCCTTAAAATAAAAATAAAAAATAATGAAAGTTGGTTCTAAAACTTCAACCCCCAAATAACCTTCCGAACAAACAGGGTATGCTTTTCCCTAAAAAAACATAAAGATTACATATTTAGAAGAAGTTGTGGTTTATTTTGGTTATGGCTTAAAGGGAGCCCTCCGAACTTCCGGCGTGTAGCCGGCGGCCGGAGGCGGCAACGGAAGATTTTAGGTTTTGTGAATCTTATGGCCTGATACCATGTAAACAACTGAATTGTGTATATGGAATTGTCTCTGAACCGATTACAATGAGTGTGGTATATAGGCCATCTATACAAACTATTTAAGACATGCTTATCAATTACAATATAAATGTATCAAAAGTGATAAGACCAAATCAAAAGTGATAAGTGCAAATCGTGTACAATAAATGTGCTACTAACACATAACTCCATTTGCTCAAAATTCATGTTGAATATGATGTCACTTTTGCGACCCACAAGTGTTTAACGAAACCTCACTGGTCAACAAAACGCCACTTTCTTGCAAGTATTGTTAACTTCCCTTTGCTAATGGCATTAAAAGGTATTCATGTTATGTCAAATTTTCAATCGAGATATCAGTTATCGAGGTAATTTGTAGTTTTCCGTGAAAATGTTATTTTTTAGCCACAATATAGCATCTTTTAAGCAAATATATCAGTCTTCCCACTTAAACGAGACTCCATTAGCTTGTAATGTTGTATAAGTAACAGCAATAACATCGCATACACCACTTTTGGAAGTGTAGCCCAACTACTATGTTTACTCGGTATTAAATCATGTAGAGACATAAAATATAATCTAATTTTATGTTTATACAATTCATCAGTTGACGCATGCATATTTTCTCACTCTTAATCTTCATTTTTGATTTTGACATATGTTTTGATCTTGTTTATTCCAGGGTAAAGACACATGATACTGATCAAGGAAATCCCCATGTATATTTCTAGTAAGGGGGGCGGAGCTTGAAGTTACCCATATCTTTAAGCATAAATTTTAAGTCTGAGTATAATTTTCCATATAAGAAGGATAAGTTTTTCCTACAATCGGCCGGTAGCATGAGTGGTATAATCAAGGGAAGTGATTGGCACACTCCAACTTTTTATTGGGACACTCACGGTACAACCAGTTAAAGCAGAATGTATAAACTGTACAACTATTTAATGCATATATTGGAGTGTCTCAATAAAAAACTTGAGTGTGCAAATCATTTCCCTATAATCAAATACCGATGACATATGAGAGAGACTAGAAAATTTATTGTATGGACCACAAAGGATTACAAGAATTTATATTGTTAATTCTTTGTACACACTTGTATGGGAAGTTGACATTTAACATACTTAAACTTTTAATAACTTGAGAAAAATGTATTTGGCCATCCCCATCTAGGGTTATACACATACAAAAAAATGTATTTGGCCATCCAACTAAAAAAACATGTTTTAAGTGTATACTTTGTTTATTACTCATAATTATTTATCTCTTACACTATACATTTGAGTATACTTTGTTTATGTTTTATAAGTTATATTTTGTGCTAGAGAAATTAGAGATTAGGTAAATCGGGATTTTTCACATCGAAAATGAGCTAAATTTAAATTCAAATTTGCCTTAGAAAATTTTAACCCGAACAACACAAATCAAACAACTCGCAAAGCTCGAACCGATGAACACACCCCTACTTAAAATACACTTTTGACCAATTTAAAAGTAGGTCACATTTAACTTGAACCGATCGGTTGAAAGTCATTCAAAGTGTGCATTGCTTTTCCCATATGCTTACAAGACCTCCAAATCATATATTATAAAAATTGGATTCATAAGTTTTATCAATTTAATGTTTGATAATTTAACTCTACTCGTAAGTTCTTTATGAGATTAAAAATATATACTACCCATCAGACCAGTCAAAACTTTTTCTTTTAACGACAATTTTTTTACAACCTAAATTTGATCTCACATGTCTCCAACGAGACTTAAACTATTAGATCACTCACATACACCTGGGCCAAGAGGCATTTGGTCATACTTTCTTGTTAACCGGTGAATTCCATAGGTATTACATTTTATTAGTAAGGTATTTAGAAACTTCAAATCATAAACCCTAACAAACCTAAGCCCACATACCTACAAATTCATAAACCCTCTCAAGTGTACACGACTATACACATAATTATCATCTAATATTTCTAATTCGCTTGACCAGTGCATTTGCCACTTAAAATTTGTTCACGTATTCATAAGGAACTAAAAGGAGAAGATTGAAGCTATAGCCTATAGAAAAGTCATAACTCATAACAGTAACTTTATTCATGTTTAAACCCTATGCATGCACGAGAACTATTATGATTAGTTATAAAAATTAGTTTCTCAAGTTTCACTATTTTAGTTTTATTCATAAATATTTACGAGACTAAAAACATATACCAACCCATTTAGACCAACCGAAACCTACTTTCAAACTCGCTTGGCCATTAAGATTTAAGATCATAACAGTACATTATTCATGTATATGTCAGCATCAATTAGACCATCCTATATAAGGAAACTATAATACGAGAAGATTGAAGCTATAGAAAAAGAGTCAAATTATAAAGACACTGGTCTCAAATCTTTCTACCAGGGGCCCTAACCTGTTTGATTTGTCGATGTTGATGTTACCCAATGACTTGATTGCGGTATTTAAGTCGATGACCTAAAAGGCTTAGACGTGTCTCAAGCCTGGATTATGAATGTGCTCTGAAAGAGAAAGGACAGTGTACATTATTGACAATGGGTCAAATGGGTCAACCCTAGTCTGTGTATTCAAATGCGTACAAGTAACATCCTAACAGAAGTAGTTATTGTGACTTGCAGGTAGACTAATAATCTTGTGAGAATGAACTTCCACCGCACATTTTATCAACTTTAGAACATTTGTGTGCAGACGTGCAGTAACAATAATGAACATGGTCACCCACATCCAACTTATGAATTTTGCCGAAGTTTTAGCAATGGCTAACACAGAGAGGTGTTGACACAAAAAATCGACTATTTTAAATTTCACCAACATAGTTTCTTAAAATTTTATTTTATTCGCAAATTATCTATGGAGTTAAAGACGATATACCAACCAATTTGGACCAGCCGAAAGGTACTTCACAACTCGCTTGACCATCCAATAGCAGCTTCTAGATAGTGTGCAACAGTACATCTATTCATGTTTTTATCAACATCAATTGCACCCTGTCAAGGAACTAAGATGAAATTTTGAAGCTATAACCTCTTGTCCCAATCCTACTAACAGGCCCTTACCTGTTTCTGTTGTGGGTGTTGATTGGGACCATACCTATATTGAGATGTTACATTATCACTTTATAACTATCCTTTAGCCTATCAACATAAAAGAGTATACGTGGCTGGGTTACGAATATTCTCGAAGTGAAAAGGCAGTTTTGGGTTATGTATTATTGTTAATGGGTCAAATGGGTCAAATTTAAAAGATTGGCTATAGCATAAATAAGTCAAAAAGGTTGAAAGTCATTCAGGTGTTATTAAAAACTTGCAACATCCTAAATCGTTTTCTGAAAATAATATTTACTGTAACCATGTATAACACAATAATTATCTTTAGAACCCAGAAAATAGACTAAGAATGGTCAACCCAAATCACTCTTTTGACCCGAAACCATTTTGAAGGCAAACAGTACTAGCATTATAAGAAAGTGGATACTAAAACCAAATAACAAAAAAGATTAAACTATGCCACAAAGCCTCAACAAAAAATAATAACTAAAGTTACGTATGTGCATGAACAATTTGAACCGTTTTTCTTTATTTTGTAACCAATCTTGGATGACAAAAATTCCATCTGATTACATGGCGGTTAATGATTTGAAACAACTCATGCGTGCGAACATTAACAATAAGTTAGCAAGTAGGAAATTACGTGATACATATAAGGAATGAAAATTAGACGAGATGCAAGGATTTTGGCCTGGGAATTTCCAGCCTTGTATTTCTGGAGCTCTTCTTGTGCAATTGAGAGCCTACACACGGAAGATAAGATGTTGTGATAGAATCTATGTTAACTAGCACATACTGAAAGCATAGGTTTTTGAACAGGCGTTTACCTTTGTTGTAAATCAGTTATATGATTGAGAAGTTCCGTTTCCCTCGCATCGGTTACCTCTGGCTGCTGCAAATAAAAACTACATTGGATTAAGAAAACGTTATTTTGGATTGATATCACCTTCATTGACTACATGACAACATAAAAAATACAGGGAGACCGGCTTAGCAATTAGCATTTACGGGTTTAAATAGATGAAGTCATACATAGTCTGATTTTGATGTTGTGAGTATTATTGTTCAATGTTGTTTTAGTAATTTTATAAAACAAGTATGGCGGCATGGCGGCCGCAGCGGGTTTTTTTCGTTGTATTTGGATCGACCCTTCACTTCAGATATAGTTCTTCACTTCTTCATTATCTTGTAGATCTTATTTGAAAAAAAATAAATAAATAAATAAAAAATAAATAAATAAATAAATAAAAATAAAAAAACCTCCTCTCGGTCAATAAAATTGTAGATATTCTTAGCAAGTCAGAAGCATACATTTGGGTTAATGATAATGTTCTCATAATGCAACAAAGTAGTAAGTTGATTCAATAAGGTAAAACCAAAAATCCCTATGTGAAAGGAAAAGCAAGTGACGTTGTAACAACTGCAATAGCACTTTCATGTATCAAGATGAAACAACAAAGGCCTTCAGTGGACAAAGTAGTATGCTTGGATATTGTAACGAACAAAATTCAATCTCTATATAACAGATTTCACCATTCCCGCAGAAAGTGTATTTCTTAACCCTTTCCGCAATAACCATCAGGTTCAATTCAATATTTTAGTTACATATGGTGCTACTCACTCCAAGATTACAAAATGAAATCAAACCATCTAAAAAACGTATGGTGCACAAGGTAAGTCCATACAGCCATACTACTGGTTTCCATTAGGATCAGGTCCTGTGGATCTTTGAAAACGTTCCTGTTTCTGAGAAGCATGTGCTTTGAGTTCCACTCCCTAGTCTATTAGCATCTGCCTGTGGATCTATAAGGTCAATCCCCTGCATACGCAAATCATCACGTTAGTTAATAATATTACTTTTCAATCTCCACTACTCGTATTTGACCCAAAATAATTGTACAATACAACAATAAAACTGCTTGAACTTGAAATCTATAAAGGGAAAGGCAAGTCTATAGCTTACCTGAACAGGCGTAAAAGCCAAACTCGAAGTCAATCCAGAGGTAGCCCCGCCGCTACTATATTGCTTATCCTTGAACCTGAAGGTGAAAAATCAAGCATGTTGGATAAGAAAGTAGATAAGAAAAATGAAAGAAACAAAAATAACAGAAGCATTATCTAAAAAACATCTTCTTGGTAACTGTGGCAGCGAGCTTGCTTTGACCAACTCATACACACAACTTCCCGTTTCCAGTCTGTCCAAGCATACCATATCCTTCTCCTAGTCCATCCCCTATAAATCATGAAAACGCTATTATAAGAACCTGAACAATGTTTTTGGCATGAAGTCATTTAATGAAATCGAGTTCGCTAATAGTGACTATCTAAAGAACATTTATTGCTGTTGCTTTCAAACTTTTGTATGTGAAGATAGATGGATTTATTAGATTTAGGACGGAAAACAAACTTGTATGCAATTTGCTGAACGAATTATTTTCTCGGCAATCATTACACAAATTTTAGAAAGAAAAGACCAGACATTGCATTTGGCAAATGGGTCGTGTTTAAAAGAACGATAAAAAAGACATTGGCTAAAAAGATTTGCGAAGTTACCTTTTGGGTATCTGATATTCCATTTTTTGTATCAAAACTTCGTTCTCGCGATTATGGTTTCTCTTCAAATATGCAATCTTTATTTAAGTTTGATGAAGCAATCTGTTAGTTGGTTAAAAGGAGGTTTATGACAGCATGATAATATCGCTCACAATCACCTGCCATATATTAAGCTACATAGAATCTATCATAAAAAATTGAAAAAATCTTATTAACCAAAAGAAAAGAAGCAAACTCATACCAAAAATCAGTCCACTCTAGTGAAACTTTTATTTTAGTTTAAGCCAGAAAAACAAGAGTAAATTGCATAAATCGTCCCTGACCTTTGGCCAGATTGCATGTTTCGTCTCAACCATTTCGAAAGTGCAGAAATCGTCCTTGTAGGAAATCTTTGAGCAAATTTTCGTCCCTGGTTGGGACGAAAATTGCATAATTCGAAAGTGCCAAATTGCATGTTTCGTCCTAATCAGGGACGAAAATTTACTCAAAGGTTTCTCACAAGGACGATTTTTGCACTTTTGAAATGGTTGGGACGAAACATGCAATATGGACAAAGTTTAGGGACGATTTACGCAATTAACTCGAAAAACAATAGTAAAAGTTGGCTACTGTAAGGGGATACTTTCTTGCTTTCAAGGGGTGTTTGGATGGTTGTAAGGAGGTGTTTGGGTGGCTGCTATAGAGGTTGTTTGGTTGCTGTCAAGGGGTGTTTGGATGTCTGCCGTAAGGGGGTGTTTGGTAGCTGTCACGGGGTGCTAGGATGGTTGTTGTAATAGTGATCATACACTTTATATAGCCCATTCCTAAACACGTCCGTCATTCTACAAAAACTATGTATATGATCATGTCCTAAAGGGCAACTTTGTATTGCTACAATTAATACAAAAACCGGATTTGCATTGCTACAACGCGAATACAGTGATGTATTCTGCATTTATGTTTCTAAAGGCTAGCTTTACAGTACTGGACTCCTGAAGATATATGGGACGGCTATAAGACACAGATGAAAAACATAGTTTCATAAACCATACCTAACGAAGTAAGTCATACGACCAGCCTGTCGTTGTTGGCAGCACACGAATTACTTGGTACAGACAAAGGCCCGGAGAGCACAAAACTATGACTGGTATTATCACGTCAAATAAACTAAGGTATAAACATAGTTGACACGAATTTAGAAACAACATACTGAAATTGCAATACTGTCACATATATATGTACACTGTTTTCAGTAGCATCAGTCACTCTTCATCGAGAAAGGTAAAACACTACTAAATACTATGCAACAGATAGAAAGGAAAAGGTAATTACCAAACAGGCACCCTTGTATCAGCTGTAGTTGGAGGTTCGTGTGGCTACCTTCGTCAACTTGGTAAGTGATGAGGCGAAAAATGATCCGTTTTTAGGGGGTCATTTAAGCCCGGAATTGAATTTATTTGATCAAATATTGCCCTAAATCGTTCCTTTTGTGATTTTAGGTACTTTTGGAGTGAATTTTGGAAAAGGAAGCATTTTGGACGTTTTTGGAGCATAAAAGTGAAGAAAACGGCAAAGTCTTAATTTTCCTTGCTGGGAACAGTACCTGACGGCGTCACCAAATTCTACATGACGGCGTCAAGAGTAAAACAAGAGGTGAAGTGGATAGAGTCTGTGACAATCCAGAGAGTTTTTACACTAAGGGCATGACGGCGTCACCTTAGGCCGTCATGGTCCCATCACACGTGACGCCCAGAGAAAAGTTGCTCTTGACGGCGTCAGATCTGGATCTAGGCAATCCGATATTATTATGGGCGGCGAGTTGACGGCGTCAGATTTTTCTTCTTGACGCCGTCACGTTGGAAAATCTATATATAGTTTTGTAATTTTCATTCATTAAGAGAGGACAATTAGAGGGATAACTTGGAGAAACCCTAGCACGATTTTATCAGTATTTTCAAGGGTTTTTACCCTTTGAAACCTTTCATGTTCAATTAAGATAAGTATCCTTTCAATTCTTTCAATATGTCTATGTCTTGTTTGAATATATCTTACGCTTGTCTTGATTTTAACATGATAGGCTAGATCTCTTGTGTGTTTGCTTAGATGTAGTGAAACCTAGATGTTGATTATGGGTTGATTGCTTGTTTATAGTTGTTACGGATGAATGATTTCGATGTTAGGCTTAAGAAAACTGGCAGACTTCCATAGGGTAACTTGCTTGAACGTCTTAAGAAACATGAACAAATGCGTACTAGGTTTTTATGGTTGTATTTAATGCATGAGCGAATTCTAATGATCCCATGTTAGGAGCTTCTTGTAGGCTCGACATAGGAGTGAAGTAGGAGCTTATAGAGTTGGGGAAGTACGTACGCCACCCCACGAATGGTATTAAGGAATATAACCCGTCATCCACGCAATTGTAACAAACTATCAACCTGTAAAAGATATCTAGGGAGTAATGAAATCTAAGTAAACACAATTTTCCCATTCATTGTTCACACCACTCGTTTAATTAGCTTTATTTACATTTTTGTTATTTTATTTTGATTGCATCTTTAGTTATTGGGTTAGTTGATTAGCAACTAATTCCGCCCACTCTTCCAAAACCCGAGATTTTAATTGCTTTTATAAAAATATAAAAATACAAAAAGAATCATCCCTCACCTCTAGACCTAGTTTTTAGGCTTTCTAATCTTAGCGACACTATTCCTGAGTTGAACGATCAATCCCCTGGTACTTGTCACTATACTATACTACAACGATCAGGTACACTGCCTAGTGGGGGTTGTAAGCTTCTCGAGATCCCTCGAAAGGTAAAGCCTGGTGCAATTCCCACGCATCAAGTTTTTGGCGCCGCAGCCCGGGGAATAGTTATTGTCTAGGTTAGGATTTCTTTTTATTAGGTCTACTTGCTAGATTCCTTTCTAGTAAGATTTTATTTTTAGGTTTTCTTTAGTCTATCTATTTCTTCGTGTCTTTGTTCGTAATCTTTACCATCCGACATCATGGAAGGTGGTAACATCTTTGAACCCATCAACCCACCACAACAAAACCACCCACAAAACCCACCACGAAACCAACCTCTTAAGCCCCGGACCCTAGGAGAGTATTCCCGTCCTAGCCACCAAGGCTATCGAAACACTATTGAGCTCACCCAAGGAGCCAATGTGTCCCCCTTGCGATCCGACACCATCCGGTTGGTGCAAAGCGGATGTGCATTCCATTGACTTCGTTCCGAAGATCCTAACCAACATCTCAAGGACTTCCTTAAAATCGTAGATTCTATAGACCTTGATGTTACAACTAGAGAGTCGACCCGATTACGCCTATTCCAGTTCTCTCTACGTGACCAAGCTAGTCAATGGCTTGAACGTTTACCCGCGGGATCCATCACCTCATGGGATGATCTCACCACTCGTTTCCTTGCTCAATTTTTCCCACCGGGGAGAACTACCAAGCTTATAAATGATATCTTGATGTTCCAACAATGTCAAGGTGAAACTCTATATGAAGCATAGACTCGTTTCAAGGACTTACTCCAAAAAGTCCCTCATCATGGCATAGATCTTTGGCTCCAAGTCCAAATCTTCTATGACCATATCAATTCCTCCACAAGGCGGACCATTGACCAATCGGCCGGTGGTAAGCTACGTGATCTAAGTACGGAAGAATCATGGGAACTCATAGAAGATCTTGCTCTCTATGACAACGAAAGTTTGAATGATCCCCGTGATTTGAACAAAACGGTCAAGGCAATATCTTTGCCTTCGAATAATTCTAGCACTCCCGACCGTAGGATCATGGAACTTGAGGACCAAGTCAAGTTTCTCATGAAATCTTACAAAGCTCCTAAGCCTTCAAGCCAAGTGAACAAAATCACTTCTTCATGCGAATTGTGTAGTGGTCCCCATGACACTCGTGATTGCGTGGAACTCCCTGGAACAGCTTTTGCGGACTACGCATCTTCGCGTACCGACGAAGCGGGAGATAAGTGGTACACTTTCAAACCCGAGCCAAACCCTTACGGTGATTCCTACAACCCTTCTTGGAAAAATCACCCGAACCTTAAGTGGAAACAAAACCAAAACAATTCTTCCAATCCGCCTAATCGTTACCAACTGATAAGTGGGAATTGCACCAGGCTTTACCTCTCAAGGGATCTTGAGAAGCTTACAACCCCCACCAGGCAGTGTACCTGATCGTTGTAGTATAGTATAGTGACAAGTACCGGGGGATTGATCGTTCAGCTAGGAATAGTGTCGCTAGGATTAGAAAACCTAAATACTAGTTCTAAAGGTGAAAGATGATTCTTTTTGTATTTTTATATTTTTTAGAAAGCAAGTAAAAATCTCGGGTTTGAAGGATTTGGGCGGAATTAGTTGCTAGTCAACTAACCCAATACTAAAGATGCAATCAAAATAAAATACTAGAAATGAAAATAAACTAAATTATACTAAGGTTGTGAGCAATAAGTGAAGAAAATGTGTTTACTTAGATTTCACTACTCCCTAGACATCTTTTACATGTTAATTACTTGTTATAGTTGCATGGATGACGGATTGTATTCCTTAATACCATTCATGGGGTAGCGCACTTAACTCCCCAATTCTATGAGCTCTTATCTCCTCCTATGCCATGCCCAGCACAACCATAGGGATTATAAACAGTGGCTCATGCATTAAATACAACCAATAAAGACCTAGTGCCATCGGTTCATGTTTCCTAAGACGTTCAAGCATGTTACCATTTGGAGATCTGCCAGTTTTCTTAAGCCTAACATCAAATTCATTCATCCAAAACAATTATAAACAAGTAATCAATACATAATTAACATCTAGGTTTCATTAGATCCAAGCAAACACAAGATAGATCTAGCCTAGCATGATGGAATTAAGACAAGAACAAGATATAGACAACCAACACATAGACATATTGATTGAATTAAAAGAATACTTATCTCAATTACACATGAAAGGTATCAAGGGCTTAGAACCCTTGAAAAACCTGTAAAATTCGCACCAAGTTCGTACTTAGGGTTTCTCCAAAACTTCTCCTTTTTTTAATGTGAAAATTAGAAAACTATATATAGGAAATAGGGTCTGACGGCGTCAAGACCAATTTTGTGATGCCGTCACCTCGCCGCCAAAACTCTTCTCGGACTGCCTTGATCTACTTCTAACGCCGTCATGTGTTATGCATTTCCAGGTCGTCATGAATTTTACTCTTGACGCCCTTTCTTGTGACGCCGTCAAATCTGTACTGGGTCGTCATGGAATTTACTCTTGACGCCGTCAGGATGTTGCTCTTGACGCCGTCACTTACTGTTTCCAGCAAGGAAAATTAAGACTTTGGCGTTTTCTTCACTTTTATGCTCCAAAAACGTCCGAATTGCTTCCTTTTCCAGATTTCACTCCCAAAGTACCTAAAATCACAAAAGGAACGATTTAGGGCAATATTTGATCAAATAAATTCAATTCTGGGCTTAAATGACCCCCTAAAAGTGGTTCATTTTTCGCCTCATCATATACCCTTACACTTGAGATTTGCTTGTCCTCAAGAAAATGCGCTTTTATTCTACTCAAAAGACAAGTTAGGGGTCATTTAACACTAATATAAAAGTAATTACAACAAATAATCGTTTCACTAAAGACCAATAGACAAGCACGGAGGTCATACACTAGCACCTCACAAATAGTGTTTAGATACTCACATCTCTCGGGTGTAACAAAGTTTGATTACAATATGGAAACGGAAGATATCTCTCACTACCTGTCATAGCAAAATAGATTACCATAGGCTTGGGAAAGGATCAAACCTCCACCACATGACGTAAGCACCTAGGATAAACTATCAAATAGGTCTTTTAAAGGGTTGTAACGTTAGGTGTAGGGATATGAAATACACGGTTTTGTTGGATAAAGGAAGTTTTACTGGTGGCGAGTTAACAATCTTGGTTAATTACATGTACAATATGGCGTTGCTAAGCCAAGACTAGACTCGACTTAAGCTAATAAATGAAAAATAACAAAAACATAAAATAAACATAGAATGAAACGGGATGGTAGTCCGTATGTTTTTTTTTCTTTTTCCTTTTTCTATTTTTTTTTTCCTTTTTCTTGATTTTTTCGATTTTTTTTTTTTTTTTTTTTTTTTTTTTAATACACTTTTACCCTACCATCCAAAATAATACATCATAGGGGATGAACATTCCCCTTACACTTGAATCTTTACATACTTTACATTAAACTAATCTAATGACTCAAATTAAGAAAATCAAAACACTTGGAGTACTTTTAAGATTAACGTTCATACGGGGGTAATATATGATGTTCTTCCCCATTACTCCATAAAATAAGTACTTTACCCATGAGTCCCAATCGTCCCAAAACAATATGTACAATGATATGACTCGACTTAGCAACCATGTAATCAATTAGATAGTTAACTTAGGGTTTAAACAAATAACAATAATGCACTAAAAATGAGCGCATACACGGAAGGCTAAGGCGATTTTGTTGTACATTTAAGTGGGGTGTAACAAATTCTTCCTTTAAGTAAGATGCTTAAAGTTAGAAATGAAACGATAGGCTCGGAGGGGTGTACTAGGGGTTTCGTGTACTAAAAATGAGTACAACGCTAAGGGTGTGGGAAAATTAGTTGACTTAACTAGCCAAGTAATATGACTTAAATGGTCAAGTAATTATAATACGAGTTTAACACAAGGGTGATCCTAATACCTCTTATCATGTAGTAAATCCTACTACACGAATGTAGTCTCACTAGCGGTCTCGGGATGCATCACTAACGCAAGTTCTAGAATCTAAATGCTACCGGTACACTCATAAGCACTAATAGTAAATTCTTTTCCTATCAAATCTAAAGGCGAACCTCACATATTTGGGTGGAAAATTTTTCTGAAAGTACGGTTATGTGCTAGTCATACAATCTCCTATCCATGAGACGCTTGCTATGGCTAAAGTTTCACTCCTAAATGTTGTAAAAAAAATTAAATTTGGCGCTAAAATTACACTAACAAGTATTTCTCATAGTTTTATCACACATCTACCATCAAACAAAACAAACTCAAGCGAAAGTGTATTTGTAAGGTATCATCATTTTACCCTCCCCTTACAAAAAAAAAAAAAGCATGCTCAAATATCCTTGTTGAAGCAGCAAGAGAACCCTATGCAAAAAAAAAAAAAAAAACAAAAACAAAAACAAAAATAAATTTGACATATTAGATAAGTTTGATTATTATAAAACAACAAAGTAAACAATAAAATCAAACGAACGAAACTGGCAGGAGTGTTACCATTCTTTATTGATGCCTCAACATCAATATACTCATTAAGCACAAATGTATGACAGTTACAAACCTGTCAAAATCTTTACCCTTTTGTAAGGTAAAATATTTTTAACCCACTTCAATTTAATCACTAAAGTGTTCTGATTTCTCATATCGATTTCCTAAATAATGCTAATAAATGATAAAGAAACAGTCTTTAATCTTTTATATCAAATCAATAATTGAGCTTAATTTTGTTTATTCAGCATACCCGGTTCACAAAAGCCTATGTTAATCCACACACAAAAAAACCCTAAGATATATAAAACCCTTAAACAATATAACACTATAAACCATAAATTCAACATAAAGTATATATAAACAAACCTGCAAAGAAGATGGGTCTGTTTCTTCATGTGGCTTCATCCTCGACAAATTAGTAACGACCCCTTTCATTATCCCCATCGTGAAATCCTTATGATGCTGCCAATTGTATGGTTCTACTTCTAGAGTTTCAAGGTTCCATCATCAAATCCCCAATTGGATAGTGACGATTCTTAGGTATGGATAAGCGAATGTGTAAGAATGGTGTGTCTGATGCGTGTACTGGTTGTTAGGTGTGTGTGGTGTGTGTGGAAAACTCTGGAACGACCTAGTATAAAACATATTGGATCAGGCTAGGTATAAAGGCCAGGGAATTGGGCTTTGGTAGGCCGCTTATTTTTTGCGGGAAACCCGCTAAGCAAAACGACGTCGGGGACTTTGTAATTTAATATATATTGTAATGCACTTTTAAATGATTAATTAGAGGATAAGAAAGTGTTGGCAGATCAAGCCAATCCAGCAAGCCCGTTTCCACTGCTACTAAAAAATAACCCATTTCAACCTCTATATGTTTTGGCCCGTTTCACAACCACCAATCTTACCACCTCTAATATATAGTATTTTAAGGCCATGCCTTGAGGTTTCTTATACTTGTTGGGGATAAACGGAAATAACGAACACAACCGGATATTGTTTGAATCTCTGAAAGGCATGTGAACACTTTCAGATCGAATCAATTCGGTGGTTCCCCCGAATTATTCAATCGGATACAATTCAGAGATTGAGAACGTTTTGAATGCTTGTGTTTGAGATTGATGAACCAGAGAAAATTCATGACCAAAAGAAAAGCGTATGAAAAATCAATCAGGGATTAAGGCACAAACTATCTTTTATACAGTTTTTCCAAGGGTTTCAAAGTTGTCAAAATTAGTCCTTTAATTTCTGAAAATTTAATTTTCTAAGGAATTTTTACGATAACAACTTGGACCCTGCCAGGGGCTGCCACCCTTTGGACCCTACTCCTAGGGGCACTGCCCCCGGACACCCGTCCCTTAAGAGCTTCGCCCTTAAGATCATAATAAATTCGAATAGGCGTGCACTCCGCACCTCCAAGCCTAAATGATGTCTTATTATGACTAAATTGGTCAAACAAGTTAATTCAATTACACTAAAATATCCAACAATCCTCCCCTATTTTAGTGCAATCCTTGATTAACTAAAACAAGTGATCTCAAACAATCAAACTTTTGCAGAAATGAAATGTCGTGACGATTTTCACATTAGTACATTACACATTCCGAATATTCGAATATCAGGGTGTCGCTAAGGATTAAACCCTTGGAATTCATTATGAATACACGAAGATAATGTACACAAAAGTTTACATACATATTAGTTCTATCTTGACACATGTTTTACTAGCCTATGTCCTTATCCTTCATAAGCATGTTAAAGCCAAGTCCCAGCTTCTTGAAGCGGCTAAACTTCATGCTCATATAGGTAGTTTCTTTTAATCATACCCTGCTTGCACTTTTTCAAAAGAACTATTAAGAAGATAAACTTCAACCTCTTTATCTTGCAGGTCTGAACACATACCTTGGGATAGTATAACATGTGTTCCAATCTCTAAATGTGAGCTTTCCGCATTGAATTCAACTTCTAACATTGTATTAGAAGGGAATTGGGTGTCTCACCATTAGAAAATTTAAACGGACTTTCATTTCATCCCTATTCCGACTTCGTGCACTAAGTCTCTTGCAAACCACTTTGTCAAGTGGTAAGCTATTGATATCTTTTGTTATAACAAGCATTAAACATGGTAGAATTGACTTTAAGACATAATACCATATGTTTATTAACAAGTCCCTTAACCATTATGCTTCTTTTGACAAGAAAACAATGAATCATGATGCAATCCTTGAATACGTTGTACAACTTTTTCGTTTGATCACAAGATATTATATTTTTACCAAGTGTAAAATCCAACACTTAATTCACTCGTAATCTTCTTGATCAAATATTCAACTTGCATCAGTTTATCCTTATAATATTTAAAGGATCCCGTTGTATTCTAAAACCACTTTTCCTTCAAGTATTAACGTACTTTGTTCAAGCATCCCAGTATGTTACTCAAGGGATACTACCATGGTTGCACACTACTTGCGTGTACTCAAATACTTATGTACTTTGGTTTACAGTAGCCAAATATATCAAGTAAATGATATTCCTTTGAACACTAGTAAAATGTCTAAATACACAAGTACTATGTATCCATTAGACAATATACCTTTATCCATTACATTTTGTAACACTTTAATTTGGCACTTTAATGACATATTGTTTCAATATAATAAACATGTAAAATAAAGCATGCTCAAATACATTAGTTAGTCTAAACAGATAAATCACTAATGAGCAATCCCTTTTAACATGTTTATATTAACCAGGTGAGGTGCGATCTTTTTGAAAGTAAATAAAATTATAAAAGCTAGAAAGCCACTCACAATGTGACAAGTGTCCACCACTCACTCCTTCCCTTTTTTCTTATTAAATTTGGTTTGGGGCATTTTGGTCCTTTTAACTTGTTTTTTATTCCACCCCAAAACTTAAAACGTAAATAACTTTTAAACGACAAACTATTATGTAAAACCGATTTCACCATATTTTTTAAAATTTAGTTCTCTTTAATTTGGTATGCATTATGATATATGAAATCGTAATTTTTTTTCAACATTTTTAGTAGGTGTTGATTTTCTTGAAATTTTCAACATTTTCGGCTCTAATTTTGTCTAGTTTAAAGGCCAAATTTTGCAAAACTTAAAACACAACAGTTATAGCTTTTTGACCATTCTTTACCCAGAAATTTGAATCACTCAAATCCGATATGATATGAGTGAGATATCACACGTTAAAGATGAACAATAACTGATGAACGTTATCAAAAAAACTGATGAACGTTAAAAAAAAATAGCTGATAAACGTTATAAAAATAGCTGATGAACAATATTAAAAATAATTGATGAACGTTATTTTTTTCAAAAACTACTGAACATTATAAAAAATAACTGATGAACGTTATAAAAAATAACTGATGAACAATATAAAAATTAACTGATGAACATTATTTTTTTAAAAACTGTTGAACATTATAAAAATAACTAATGAACGTTGTCAAAAGTAACTGATGAACAATATAAAAAACAACTGATGAACGTTATAAAAAAATAACTGATGAACAATATAAAAAATAACTGATGAACGTTATTTTTTCGAAACTGCTAAACATTATGAATACAACTGATGAACAATACCAAAATAACTGATGAACGTTATTTTTTCGAAACTGCTGAACATTATAAAAACAACTGATGAACAATATCAAAATAACTGATGAACGTTATTTTTTCGAAAACTACTGAATATTATAAAAATAATTGATGAACAACATAAAAAATAACTGATAAACTAATAAATATTGTGTTTTTATTAGAAAATTGATGAACTGATGAATAATATTAACTTGAATCGATGAACATTATTAAAAATAATTAATAAACAAAATTAACCGATGAACAAAAATAATTATTGATGAATATTTATTAAGAGACAACAATTGAATATCTATTAATGAATACATAATGGACACTAAAATTCGTGGCCCATTTCTTTTGCAAACATGTGTACCTTACTTTGTTCTAACTTTCAATCTCTAAAGTAATCTCACATGTTTTACCAAAACCAGTGGCTTCTTGAACCGTCACCATTCTCCGCAACCATCACATATATGTAAGTGGCCTATATATTTTTAGTTATCTACCTTTTTTCTCCGTATTCCAATTAGCACTGCCTTTTTTTCCGTACCATTCCCATGACCATCGCCAATCTATCACGTCAATGACGAAGAATAACTACATTTACATTGAGTTACTTTCTTCTCACTTGCATATATGAGCTTATTGTTTTCCAAAAACCAGATTCTATCTCTTTTACTAAACGTACAAATATATATATATATATATATATATATATATATATATATATATATATATATATATATATATATATATATATATATATATATATATATATATATTTGAACACGCTTAATTTATCCAATTTTCACAATTACCAGTTTCAAATTACTCACAATCGTCTACAAATCTCGTCTCACCGTATCCCATACCGGTTCAGTCAACGAATTCGGTGCAGATCCAAATCTTATCAAACTCATCGGCGCCGCTTGAACATGGGTTTTTGTCAGCAGAGGGGAAGGAGTGGTGGCGGAGGGACTATTTGAGAGAGTTAGATGGGATGAAGAGATGGGATGTGTTGTTTTAGATATGATGATGATGGTGGTGGTGGTGGTGGTGGTGGTCGTTGGGAGGTTACTGGGATAAGAAAGGTGAGTTATGGTGGAATGACTAGTATGCCCTTATATGTATACGTGCTTTTTTAGTTTGATCAAACATGTATCATGATCCAACGGTTGTTAATACTTTGTAGACTTTGTAAAAGAATTACACTTTTTAAATGATCCTCTACCTTAACCAGATTACCAAATTAATCAATATGTAACCAATATTGATGGCATTTCAATACATGATACAAACATGAGATTATTTCAAACATGCAACTGATCCAATTTTATCAACATGATAATAAAACAACGTACTCAAACTTGAGCCGCATATATAGAACAAATCATTTGATTAATAACTTAATGAAACTTACATCCGTCCAATAAAATTTCGGTAAACTTGGCGCCTTATGTTTACTTCCAGTAGAAACTTTATCGACAAGCCTACACATTCCAAGGACGGATTTCATTGTTTTCAGTTTGCATCAAGACATGTTTTTCAAGACTGATATCACATGTCCCATGTTTCTTGGTATCTATTTATCCATCAATTTAAAAGAGTAACGCAATTCATGCAAATAAGAGAATCCGTTCCATCTCTAATGATCATATGCATGAATCAATTAGGGGATATACATCACTCAATAAAATGAAAACATCATTAACGCAATCCGAGATTCACATCGTTTATGATTATTATAAAATACTAGTAATCATGTGAATCTTTATTTTTCTTTCCATGCGAGTTTGATCACTATCATTTAATTAAATGACCATGCATGAATTAGTAAGAATATACTTATCAAACCAGTTACTCCATTCATACTTTTATAAGTAACCTACAATAAATTCAAATACAGAACATCATTCACATGCCATGCAAGATTATACTTGTATGCAATGTGTCATGCAATTCATACATTTAAATTATAAAATATAGGGAATAGAAGATGCGTACTGATCACCGATGTCGATCAATTTCACCAGTTGAACAAATGATTCCAACTTCATCAGTGTCTTATCTATTGGTCCCAGATTCCCGAAACGTCTTTCACCATACACGAGACTCTATACTTTATCTTGTTTGTTCGTATAAATAAACATACAAAGTAACCGCACTGCGTCACCGTTTATATATCAATTTATTCACACTTGTCAAGTTTTACGAACTTGAATTAAGGGAAAATTACGAGACTAGACCAGTCGCTCAGCTTCGCTACCTTTCTTGGATCAAAAAAGTTGATTTTACAAAATTAGACCGAGCGACTGGCGACTTTTTTACTTTTGATAAAAATTCAACAAGTGGCAAAAAAAAGTCGCTTAAAAGTACAAAAAAGTACAAAAGTCGCTTAATTTAGTACAGAAAGTACAAAAGCAAAAAAAAAAGTCGCTTACTTTTTTTGCCACTTGTCGAATTTTTATCAAAAGTAAAAAAGTCGCCGGTCGCTCGGTCTAGTTGGGGAATAGAGACTTTTTTTGTCCAAGAAAGGTAGTCAATTTGAGCGACTGGTCTAGTCTCGTAATTTTCCCACTTGAATATTGTGTCAACAGATCCCAATATCCTTTTACACAGATTCACCAATCATGATTACCACCGAAATATTGTATTAGATTACATGATTAATCATATCCTTCACAGAATCAGGGTTCTTCATCTTCAATAATTGATTCGATCTTTGTAGGGGATAAACGGAATTAACGAACACAACCGGATATTGTTTGAATCTCTTAAAGGCGTGTGAACACTTTCAGATCGAATCAATTTGGTGGTTCTTCCGAATTATTCAATCGGATACAATTCGGAGATTGAGAACGTTTTGAATGCTTGTGTTTGAGATTGACGAACCAGAGAAACTTCATGACCAAAAGAAAAGCGTATGAAAAATCAATCAGGGATTAGGGCACAAATTATCTTTTATACAGTTTTTCTAAGGGTTTCAAAGTTGTCAAAATTAGTCGCTTAATTTCTGAAAATTTAATTTTCTAATGAATTTTTACCATAACAACTTGGACCCTGCCAGGGCTGCCACCCTTTGGACCCTACTCTTAGGGGCACTGCCCCCGGACACCCGTCCCTTAAGAGCTTCGCCCTTAAGATCATAATAAATTCAAATAGGCGTGTACTCCGCACCTCAAAGCCTAAATGATGTCTTATTATGACTAAATTGGTCAAACAAGTTAATCCAATTACACTAAAATATCCAACAATACTTACAAAAAATTAAGGAATTGACGACAGAAAAAAAAAGCCGAACATAAAATACATGAAATTGAGGAACTTATCCATTTGACTATCTTATTTGATTGGGACATATACACAATACACACCATTGATCTCTCTGGTCCACTGGGGTTGGCCGATGTTGATCCTACATCTGTGCTGCTGCTAGCTGAGCTCAAAAATGCATGAGTAACACATCAATACACAAAATGTAACTATAAAGATTAAAGTTGACAAAATGGGTGGGTCGGTGCATTGGGTAACAAGCTCAAATCGTGTAAGTTTTTGGTGTGGGATTCAGTTGGGTTGACCCGTACCACTTGTTGAACTCTTCAATAAAAAGTACTATGTGTTAGATTACAATTGTTTTATTTAAAACTGTTTTAGTAGGTTGTTTGAGCATATATAGAGCAGACTTTAATGTGGAAAACTAGAAGGGGGTTGAATAGTTTTCCGTCTTTTTAGTTTTATGAAAACTTAGTTGTTTAAAAGTCTTGTTTACTTTTAAAACTTTGATTCGATCTTATGTGAATTCAAGTCTTGAACAATATGAACAACTATATCTAAGTATGAGCAATAATAATAATGCAAACTAAGTATGTGAAATCAACACATGCATAATATAAACAATTATAGCTATATACGAGAGATAAGTAAGTAAACATTTATTTTATAATCATTAGTTATATTTTGTATGAAAACTATACTTGATCGAAATGATCAATTAAATGTATGTTACCTTTTTAGTTTGATTGTAAAAACTTTGTTTTGTGAATGAAACTTTTGTTTGATCTTAAAGTAAAATCAATACTATCACTATATGAGCAACTATACATATACGTCTACGTCTACAAAAGTAATAACGATATAAGCAAGATAATAAGTAAGATATGGAAAGATCTAACCGCGAGACAAAGGATTTATAGTGGTTCGGCTACAAGGACACCTTCCTTGCCCTACTCCACTCCTCGAGTCACCTACTCGAGAGTTTTCTTCACTATGTCAACAAGCTCCCTTATGGCGGAGAAAACCTTACACACCACAACTTCGTCACAACTTATTCACACCTTCTACACAACTTCTTCACGACCTGGCACACCTTCTTCACAACTTGTACACACCACTACTACTTCACAACTTCACACTACTCCACTACTTCTTCTTCACACCACTACTTATATCTCACTACTTCTATTCACAACTTCTACTCCTAGATCTATCTAGTTACACTACTATCACACCTTTACAATGAATGTACACAACATCTAGACTATATACACAAATCTACAATACTTCACAACTTGATGTTGAAGGAATATTCTTCTCTTGCACTTTGAGAGATGAGAGGTGGGGGAATGAATCACTTGAAACAAGGATTAACAATTATATGATCAAAGGGTTTTTAGGAGGATGTTTAGAGAGAATTGGATCTGAAAATTTTCGTGCAAGAGGTGGGGAAAAATTCCAGATTTAAGGTGGTATTTATAAGGAAAAATTTCTGACAGAATCTGACAGGGGAGCGTGGCCGGGCCCCTTAATTGTGTGTCGGCCCCCTTAAAATTAAGGGGGCCGCCCAGACTAAAACTGCAGTTTTCTTGTCTTTTTCTGGGGAAGTTTATTTGGTGAAAAACTAACTGATTTTGGTTAAAATTTTGAATTCATATATTTATTATGAATAAAACATTTTCCTTTATTACCAAAAATGTTTTTCAAAAATATATAATAAGTTTATTTAATTTTATAAACTTTGTATTATTTAAATAAACATCCCTTTGATCATAAAATGTATTAGTCACTTGTTTATTCATACCTTAAGTGATTATGTTGGATGAGATGATATAAACTTGCTTAAAACTTGTTTACGTATTAACTTTGCGTTTAATGTTCTTATATTTTGTGATCATCAAAACTTAAGGATATCGAAAGATATTAATAACGTTTTTATAAATTATTTATATCAACAATCTCCCCCTTTTTGATGATTACAAAATCTAAACTCATTAAACTAAAAATTAATATATATGCAAGTTTTTATTGTGAGTTTATATCACTTCTCCCCCTTTTTGTTAACATCAAAAAGGTTATCCCGGCGAATGTGTAGCTCCCCCTTGAAGTATACTCCCCCTCGTTTTTAGGTCATAAGAAATCGAGATATGGAATGCTTGCAAAAATATTTAGAGCACAAGCAATATATATATATATATATATATATATATATATATATATGCATGGAACAAATATAAGATAACTAACAAGAATAATTTAAATAGGTTATCCCGGCGAATGTGTAGCTCCCCCTTGAAGTATACTCCCCCTCGTTTTTAGGTCATAAGAAATCGAGATATGGAATGCTTGCAAAAATATTTAGAGCACAAGCAATATATATATATATATATATATATATATATATATATATATATATATATATATATATATATATATATATATATATATATATATATATATATATATATATATATATATGCATGGAACAAATATAAGATAACTAACAAGAATAATTTAAATAGATTATGTTGAAAACATAATCATTAATACATAAGCATATATATATATATATATATATATATATATATATATATATATATATATATATATATATATATATATATATATATATATATGCTTTTCTAGCAAATTACACTAGATAATACTTGCCAACTTGAGGTCTCTTGGACTTGCTTGGAACACAAAAGGTTTGTGGAGAATTTATTTGTAGATGGGAATCATGGTAGTTGGATTTAGTGGAGATAGATTTTTGTTGGAATGGTGTTTGGAGAGTTTGGTGGTTGTTGATGGGAAGCATGGTAGTTGGCTTCAAGTAAGCTTCATGGGATAGGATTGAAGTTTGGTAGGTTGATTGGTGATGAGGAGAAGTGTGCATTAAGGGATGTTATGGGTGATAATGAAAGGGTGATGTCTACGGATGCATTTTCAATGGTAAGTTGTGGGTTTGGAGCGATTGATGAATTGTTGGTGTCTTGAGTGAGTGATGGGTTTGAGTTTTTCCTAGTGAGGAGGTATTCAATCCAAGTGAGGTGTTCAACTTGCTTTTGGAGGTAAATGAAACAAGGACAATAGTGGGTATGATGATCAACTTGCTTTAAGTGGAGTGAGTGAGGGAGACAATTTGAGTAGGGTGATAAAGGTGGTTGGTCCAAGTTGCATAGAACAAGATGCATGACAAAAAGAGCACTAAGCTCATGAGCTTCTTTGAGCTCCTCAACGAACTTTCATTGTTCGGACGAAGGTGATGATGGAGGTGTTGGGTTGTGATGGATGATTGGATATGCAACATGAGAATATCATGTGTGTTGTTAGGAAGTGGTGGTGTTATTCTTGGTGGTGGAAACATTTGTGAGTTTAGGTAGTCATTGATGGATGAGGATGACGGTATTGAAGAAGAGGATGTTCCACGAGTAGAGGGTTTTTTGGATGGTGCATTCGATGCATTAGGAGATGAGCATTGAATTTGAGGTGATGGGGTTGTGTTGTCATCTTTGGTTAAGTCAATGAAGAGTTGTTTAGGAGTGATGATGAGGATTTTTTTGTTTCTTTGATGTTTTGGAAATGGAAGTTTTTGGTGAATCCATGGTGGATTATGGTGATGTTTGTTGGAGGTAAAGGATGAGACGAAGGTGTACTTGGGTGATGAGATGGATGGTTGGTTATTATGATGTGGTTTGTGGAAGGGTTTATTTGAGTGAACATGAGGTTTGTGTATCATGAAGTATGGTTTGACCTTCATAGGTTAAGTTGTAGTGGTGATGACATACTTTGTAGAGTGTAGGGAATGGTTTCATGGTTGAATCTTTTTGTGAGGATGACTAGATGGAGTTATTGGTGAGGATGGGAGATGAGTATCAAGTGGTGTGATTGGTGAGAGTGAAATAGCGATGTTCACGGAAGGGATGCCTTGGTTTTTCATTTCACTTTGGTGGTTTGAGTGTGTAAAGGTTATGAGGTTTAAGTGTAAGGTAGAAGGGTATGGGTGAGTAAAGGTTATGAGATTTGAGTGTGTAAAGATTATGAGGTTTGGTTTTGGGCAAGTCCAACTCTTTAGGCAACAAGGCAAGTATTATCTTAATGAAATATGCATGAAAAGTATATAGGCAAGCAAGTAAGCACATAAAATAGTCATAACTAAGCATGCATGCATAACCAATATGACAAATAAGCAATATAGCAAAACATTCAACCTAAAACTCCTATCTTAGTGTAAGGCAACTAGTTAGTGAGAAACTAGTGATGGAACAAATGTGATTTTGTAATTCTTGATTTTGTTCTAGTGTGTGCCTATATGAAACAAATGTTGAGTTAAGATTGTTTCGACTTCTATGAAAAGAAAATAAATTTTCCTAAGAAACAATTTTTGATCTCCTTGATTTATCTTTGCTCACTTCTAAGTGTCATATATAAGTATATATTGGATTACATACATATAGATAACGAGAGTGAGACTATTACGCATGATTTGAGAAAAATGTTTTTATCATTATTCAACAATGAGTTTTCCTAAACGTGAGAATAATTTCAAAATGAATTGAGGTTTTCTTTGACAATATATTTATGCAAAACAAAATATCTCAATTCTTGATTTTGTGCAAAATATAATCCTAGACTCAGATTTGAGAAGAAAGAAAACTTAAAATTTTATGCTCAGATGGCCGGCCCCCTTAAAGTGAGGCCGGTCCCCTTAATTTTAAGGGGGCCGCCCTTATAAATTAAGGGGTCCACCCATCTGACAAATTTTTTTTTTCAGAACTTTGATTTTTCAGAAGATGTTAAGTATTCCAAGAATTTAATCAATTTGCTCCATCATTCCTAATCCTAAACGTAAGTGGTTAAGTAAATCACGCTTAAGAGGCTTAGTAACTATATCGGCAATGTTTCCTTCCGAAGCTACCTTCTCTATTGTTATATTTTCTTTTTGTATAATGTCCCTAAGAAAGTGATGACGTATTTCTATATGTTTAGTCCTAGAGTGTTGAACATCATTCTTACTAAAATCTATAGCACCTTTGTTATTGCACATAATAGGAATATTTTCTAACTTAATGCCATAGTCTTCGAGAGCTTGTTTCATCCATAGTTTTCTTACGCGAGGGATCTAGTCTTACTTCTATATTAACGATTAATCCACTTGACTCATTTCACTTCATCACCATGAGTTTTCTACTAGTGGACATAGAAGATTTCCATTTTCTATGTTGTTCGACAACGAACAAATTTAATTTAAATCCTAGGAAAGCCAACTAAGAGGGGTTCATAATATGTGAGCAAGTAAGTATTACTAGCTATATAACTAAGCATTATTTTAACTAGTTGTTAATCTAAGAATATAAATTTTAACGATAAACTTAAAAGAAATGCGTACCTTTTAGTCTTCAATAAATTTTCTTCAAAAAACTTCAAGTTGCCATGTTGACTTATAGAAGCCATTTGTAGATGAGATTCCAATAGTTTCAAAAAGTGACAACTTAGCCACTTGGTTCCCATGGTCTCATTGGTCCAAAGTTGTTTGAACCAAACATGGTTTGCAATTGACTAGGATGCATGTATGGTGAAAATATTCCCCATGGGCTAAAGCTTGGTTGATGTGGATAAATCCACATTGGGTGACTATTATTAGAAAGGTTTTGCCTACCTTGATTTCTTCTAGGTTGAGGTGTTTTAGACCGAGGATGAGGATTATTTGGTCTATTTGGAGGTGGAGTTTTAGATCTTAATTTTGGTTTAGAAAATCCGGTTTTGGCTTTTAGTAATGGTTTATAAAAACTTTTTACTTCCTCATCACTGGCAATAGATATTTTTCTATCTTTTATAGGTATATACTTAGGTTTTGAGTCTAATGGTTTTTGTTTACTAGATTCACATTCAAACTTTTCATTTTTATTTTCACTAGTTGAAATATTAGTTAAGTTGAATCCTAGACCGGTTTTATCTCCCAAAGTTTCTTGAACACTTATTATTTTCTTAAGTGAGTTACTACTATTTTTAAACTTGTCAAGTTTGAAAATTTCATCTTTATGTTTTTCGTTTTCATTTTTGACCTCTAAACATGTTTTACATTCTATAAAAACTTCTTTCTCTTTTTCCAAATGTTGTAGTTTAATTTTTAATTCGAGTACTTCATTTTCTAATCGATTATTAATATGTTTTAGTGACTTATTTTTAGCTATGACCTTTTGACCTAATTTACGCAATCTACTATATTTGTTATCTAAGTCTTTTTCATCTAAAGATAAATGTTCATCACTATAGTATTCGGTTTTAGAGCGTACCTCGTCGGATGCCTTTGCCATGAGACACTTCTCATTATTTGTTGTCTCTTTTTCATCATTATCACTATCGCTCCATGCTACTCCTACAAAGGCCTTTTGGTTTTGACTTCTTGACAATTCCGGACATTCTCCAATAAGATGATTTGGATCTCCACACTTAAAGCACTTTCTTTCATTATATTGTTGCCTAACGTATCTTCCTCGTCTTTTGAAGAATTTCTTGAAGTCTCGTACGGCCATAGCATACTCTTCATCGTCACTTTTGGAGGTTGAGCATTCTTCATCACTAGAATCCTTTTTAGCTTTCAACACAATTGATTTGCTTTGCTCCCTTTTTCGTTTGACCATCTCGGAGTCTTTCTTTATTATTTCTTCGTAGACCTTTAAGTTTCCGATCAATTCGTCAAGTTGTAGAGTTGACAAATTCTTTGATTCTTCAATCGCCGTAACTTTAGCTCGCCATTTTGGATGAAGAGCCTTAAGAAATTTCCTAACAAAATTCTTACTAGAAAAATTCTCATCAAGTGCTTTTAAACTTGTGATGATAGTGTTAAACCTAGCAAAAGCATTATCTATTGATTCCTCTCATCAAGTGCTTTTAAACTTGTGATGATAGTGTTAAACCTAGCAAAAGCATTATCTATTGATTCCTCCTCCGGAATCGTAAATTGTTTATATTGTTGAACAAGAAGATCTATTTTATTACCTTTAACTTGACTATTACCTTGGTGAGTGATTAGTAAAGAATCCCAAATTTCTTTTGCGGTTTTACACATAAAAATTCTTTCAAATTCTTTGTGTGGTAACGCATTATAAATAACCATTTTAGCCTCATTATTTTTTGCTAGTTTCCTTTTCAAATCATCATTTTGTTTTTCAAAAGATACAATTTCATCCATTTTAGTTTCAAAATTATATTGAATAGGGGGAAAATCACCAAAGGTAATGACATGCCAAAGATCAAGATCTTTCGATTTCACATAAGTTTCGAATCTATTTTTCCAATATAAAAATCCATCACTTTCAAATAGTGGTGGTCTTTGCATAGATTGCCCTTCTAAATATTTTTCCGATTCCATAGATCGATACAAGTTTTAAAATACAATATATTTTAAAAATCTTGTTTGACCTGGCTCTGATGCCAATTGTGGAAAACTAGAAGGGGGGTTGAATAGTTTTCCTTCTTTTTAGTTTTATGAAAACTTAGTTGTTTAAAAGTCTTGTTTACTCTTAAAACTTTGATTCGATCTTATGTGAATTCAAGTCTTGAACAATATGAACAACTATATCTAAGTATGAGCAATAATAATAATAATGCAAACTAACTATTTGAAATCAACACATGCATAATATAAACAATTATAGCTATATACGAGAGATAAGTAAGTAAACGTTTATTTTATAATCCTTAGTTAAATTTTGTATGAAAACTATACTTGATCGAAATGATCAATTAAATGTATGTTACCTTTTTAGTTTGATTGTAAAAACTTTGTTTTGTGAATGAAACTTTTGTTTGATCTTTAAGTAAAATCAATACTAGCACTATATGAGCAACTATACATATACGTCTACGTCTAAAAAAGTAATAACGATATAAGCAAGATAATAAGTAATATATGGAAAGATCTAACCGCGAGACAAAGGATTTATAGTGGTTCGGCTACAAGGACACCTTCCTTGCCCTACTCCACTCCTCGAGTCACCTACTCGAGAGTTTTCTTCACTATGTCAACAAGCTCCCTTATCGCGGAGAAAACCTTACATACCAATATACACACCACAACTTCGTCACAACTTATTCACACCTTCTACACAACTTCTTCACGACTTGGCACACCTTCTTCACAACTTGTACACACCACTACTACTTCACAACTTCACACTACTCCATTACTTCTTCTTCACACCACTACTTATATCTCACTACTTCTACTCCTAGATCTATCTACTTACACTACTATCACACCTTTACAATGAATGTACACAACATCTAGACTATATACACAAATCTACAATACTTCACAACTTGATGTTGAAGGAGTATTCTTCTCTTGCACTTTGAGAGATGAGAGGTGGGGGAATGAATCACTTGAAACAAGGATTAACAATTATATGATCAAAGGGTTTTTAGGAGGATGTTTAGAGAGAATTGGATCAGAAAATTTTTGTGCAAGAGGTGGGGAAAAATTCCAGATTTAAGGTGGTATTTATAAGGAAAAATTTCTGATAGAATCTGACAGGGGAGCGTGGCCGGTCCCCTTAATTGTGTGCCGGCCCCCTTAAAATTAAGGGGGCCACCCAGACGAAAACTGCAGTTTTCTTGTCTTTTTCTGGGGAAAGATTATTTGGTGAAAAACTAACTGATTTTGGTTAAAATTTTGAATTCATATATTTATTATGAATAAAACATTTTCCTTTATTACCAAAAATGTTTTTCAAAAATATATAATAAGTTTATTTAATTTTATAAACTTTGTATTATTTAAATAAACATCCATTTGATCATAAAATGTATTAGTCACTTGTTTATTCATACCTTAAGTGATTATGTTGGATGAGATGATATAAACTTGCTTAAAACTTGTTTACGTATTAACTTTGCGTTTAATATTTTTATATTTTGTGATCGTCAAAACTTAAGGATATCGAAAGATATTAATAACGTTTTTATACATTATTTATATCAACATTTAAGTTTCTTCACCAAACTAATTGAATTTTACACGATTGTCTCGTTTGAGAAAGAACATATCCCGAATCAGCCCATATTTAAGTAAAAGTGTCAGAGTTGCCAACTCTACTAAGGATAAAGATATCCTGACCTGTGGTGTCTCCAGTAGAGGGTTGCTTCATGGAGCTCACACTGCCATTCTGTAAAAGGAATTATGTAAACATCTTTGCCTTAAAAATTTTTGAAGACTTGCAACAAAAAAAATAATAAAAGAAAAAAAAAAAAAAGTATAACTGACAGATACCCTTAGAAGATTATTTGTCTGTTGTCCTGCAGGAGGAAGATGGTTGGTTTGATTTTGTGGCATAGACATAGATTCACCTTGAGACAGTTTGGAACCGTTGGGGTGTGCAATTATCAGCTACACATGCATACCAAAAATAAAAGAATTAACACAGAACAGAAACTTCTGGATACCACTATAACAAGAAGATAGTTCTGCAAGACTGTCTTTATCTCTTTATTTGGATACATTAAGGGCAAATATATAAATTTTTCTATACAATAGTTTCTACATGACGAGTCTACTCGCATACATTTCCCTATAGGTAGCAAAAGGGACTCGTCGAATGGGTTTGATAGCTGGTCAAACGCTTTCGGGTTGAAAATGGGTAAATTTGGCCCCCTTACATTCATTTTTATTAACTATAATACGTTAAATATGATTACAAATTGTATATTATTACCATAAGAACAGATTGTAATGTTGTATACATTAATATTACAGTTTGGGCAACAAGCAGACCGTTTGACCTGTCAAATCTTTTTTAAACTGTTTGGCATAAAAGATAAACTAAATCAGCCCCTTCCTAAGTAAGTTGGTCAAAATTGCCACATCTACATTTTCCGTTATACCAGAGGATATACCAGAAATCACTGAAAAAAAATAAAGGAAAAGAAATGCACAGATAATTCAGATGAGAAAGTAGGATATTCATACCCGCATGCTTGGACTCTTTAGCAGTACAGGAGATGAACCTCCCTACAAACAAACAAAAAAATGTTGGTGAGCCTAAATGTGTTAGTTTTATAGACGATAAAATAATAGTTGTGTGTTATGATCGAACTCGAGATCGCGGGATTGCACACATTACGTATGAAGAGTAAAAGAATAATTATTTATAAATGTTATATGTAATTATTAATAAACACAAAACTAGTAACGACCGTTAGTATTTAACGGAGAATGACTAACGACCGTTAGACGAAGATTAGGAAAGTAATACTTGTGAATAATTAGAAACAAGAGAAGGTTCCGGAATCCCTCTTTGGGGTGTGTGAGCGATCGGCCAAGGGAGGGATCCCACCTCCTTTGTGCCTAGAGCTCCAAGTTTCCACAAGTATATAAACACCTCATGGGTTAGTGTTTTCTCATAACCTGTACACACATAATAGGTGTTTTCTCTTGTCCCAAAAATCGATCCATCCTCAATCCCTACAAGGGATTCGATTTTCATTAAGCTAAAAAGTTTTGTGTTTAATTTACTTGCATAAACTTTTACTTGAATTAGTACGTGTGTACAAGAACGTGATTCAAACACACTATTGTTTGATTCTTGGATTGAATTACAAAAGAGGTACTGGGTAATTCTTATAATCCACATAAACCCTAATTAGGGTTCTTGATTTGAAGATTGCATTTGATTCATGTTCGGGCTAGAATCACAAAGGTATGTTTACTTTTATATTTGATTAATTAATTACATATTATATGATCTTGTAATTGCTTCCGCTATGCTCACTTGATGTGTTTGGTTTATTTTATATGATTGTCATGATATTTTAATTCCAATAGTGGCATCTAGAGCCGTTATAATGTGTAATTAATTATCGAAACTCATAAAAATTGAATGTTGATTCGTTTAATTACATTTTTTTTAGGGTTTTCGATTCTTAACCCTAAATTTTTTTAGGTCGATTGACCTATTAGGGTTTTAGGGTTTTGGTTTTGATTTTTTTTTTAATATGATTAGAAACCCTAGGATGTCATGTAATTGGTTATGCATTTTAGTAAACGATCTTGGTGCAATATGTTAATTGTTAAGCATAATCCATGAAAAGTGCATGTTTGCATGGATTTTATTGTGTGATAATTTAAATAGTTTAAATTGGATATATGAATTAATTGTTAAGTTATATGGAAACATGTAAATATATTAATAGATGTCGAATTGGGGAAGACTCTAATATTAAGTAATCAATTACGTGCTATGTGGCATTTGTTTAGTTTTGGCTTACGCAATCGATTTATCGATGTATGTGGTTCTTCTTCCTTTGAAGAAGAAAGCCCTAATTGAATTAATGCGTTATACATCTAGTTTGATTATTAATAGGATTATTGAATATATTTTGCATGTGGCTACATGTTTATACATATTTAATTGTTATGATTATGTATATGTTTATTTGGTTGTTTAATTTTTTATTATGTATTACTTGTTTTTTGTTTATGTTTATGTAAGATATGTTTATAAACGAAAAGGGCTAATTTTTGAATAGAAAAATAATATGGACTAAATAAATGGCGAAATTGTTTTGGTTTTAAGAGCTTAAATTTCAAAGGATTGGTTGATTGATGTTTTTGTACGTAATGGTTAAATAGGCTCGACCGAAGTTTACACACTATAAGATGGATATAAGGTTGGCTTCGCATTAAATTTTGGCCTTAGATAGACAACATTCTGTCTTAACGCTCGTTTGTGTGTAAATTAGACTTAACGAACAACCATTACATGTACACTGTCATCTGAAGGGTGAATTCACCACAATTCCATAATGATTATCCGAAACAGTAAACCTTAGGGCTTATGCAAAAGTACGATATAGTGAACGATAATTGTTGGTAATTCTTTAATTGGTGAACCCAATACCTGAATCAAAACTTTGCTATTTTACTCTTAGTAAATTGGTAATAAAAATGTTTTATAAAACCAATGTTATGAAGTTGTATGCATGCTTCTTCATACATTGTTTTTGATCACACATCAAAATTAATACCCTTATAAAATTAAGTCAAATGCCATCTAATTAAGAACACTTGAAGTTGTAGTTTACGTCATGTGAGAGCTTGGCTAGATTGCAATGGAGAGGTAAATTTCATAAATTCATTGCTAGCAGATCAACTGATGTAATGGATTTATGAGTTTGCAGTTTTTAAGTTAGACGACTTAAATTGAGTAGGAAGTGAGATCTTGGACTCAAGGCATTAAGATGGGGATCAAACATGCTTACAATGCAAATGTTTTGTGATTGTAAATCCCTTAAATCTAGGAATTGGACAAATGTTATGCCAATTATTGTACGACAAGTTACCTCATATTATACTTTCATTACTAGCAGATCAACTGATGTGATGAAACTATGTTTATGGAGGATCCTAGTTTTCAAGATTATTCTATGGATATGATTTCCTTGCGTATATTATTTTCTTGAAAAATTGTATTATCAAAAATACTAATGTTTTGAACTTTCTTTATCTGTAGAAATGGCTCAAACTGATAACACCAACTTACGTTCTGCGTTCAAGGCTTACTTTGAACGAGAAAAATTGACTGGCTCAGAGAATTTCAATGATTGGTATCGTTCACTCAGGATTGTCTTGCGAGTGACTGATCAACTTGAAATCTTGAAGACGCCTTGTCCTGCTGAACCACCTGGTCCTGAAGCTACTGATGCAACTAAGGCTGATTAGAAAATAGTTTGTAAGGAACATATTGATGTGGCCGCAATGATGTTAGGGGCGATGTCACCTGCTTTACAAAGGCATGTTGAAGAATTCTTCCCCATGGACATGATTGATGAACTAAAGAAACTATATGAGAAACCATCAAATGTAGATATTTACAATTTGATGGAGTCTCTACATGGTTGTAAGCAGGGTGACGGTGAACCTGTGAGTGCTCATGTGTTGAAAATGAAGAGTTTCATGGATCAACTACAAACACTTAGTAAACCCTATGACAATGATATGGCTGTGAACTTAATTAATAGATCCCTTAATAAGGAATTTAGTGGTTTTGTGAGGAACTTCAATATGCATTGCGTGGGGAAGACAGTAAGTGAATTGCACGCACTGATCATTGATTATGAGAAAGGTTTACCACAAAAGGCTCCTACACCCCAAGGACTAGCTATTCAAGGGGGTAGAATTAACAAGCCAAATGCGAACAAGAAGAAGGGTAAGGGTAAAGGTAAGGCTGATAAGAATAAACAAGTTATGGCTTATCAACCTCCTGAACCTAAGAAGAACCCTCCTAAGAAAGATAATCCGAAGAAGGATCAAGGATGTCATTACTGCATCGTGATGGGTCACTGGAAGAGGAATTGTCCTCTTTATCTAGATGACTTGAGAAATAATAAGGTTAAGAAGACTGGGCACATGGGCGCCAGTACTTCAGGTAACTTATTTGTCATTGAATTATTTACTTTATCTCGTAAATTAAATTCCAGGGTATATGATACTGGATGTGGTATTAACATTTGTAATACACTACAGGGGTTTAGAGAGGAAAGGAGACTATCTTATGGGGAGCAATTTCTGCATGTGGGCAATGGAGCACAAGCAGCAGTTGAAGCCATAGGAGTGTTTAATTTAGTTTTACCTTCTGGTTTAGTACTGATTTTAAACAATTGTCATTATGCACCTTCTATTGTTAGAGGTGTTGTTTCCTTTTCATGTTTTTTGGATCTTGGTTTTACTCATACTATTGATGGCAATAAAATTTCTATTTCTTTAAATGGTATATTTTATTTTAATGATGTTTCTGTGAATGGTGTGTTTGAAATTGATATGAATGATTGTGAGTCCAACAATAATAATAATTCAATGTACAGCATTAGTAAGAGAATGAAGTATGACTTGAATTCTTCTTACCTTTGGCACTGTAAACTTGCCCATATAGGCAAGACTCGCATGCAAAAGCTGCAATAAGATGGGCTTTTGAAAAATATCAATGATGAGTCATTTGATAAGTGTGAGTCTTGTATTTCTGGGAAGATGACTAAGAAACATTTTCATAGCAATATGGAAAGAGCTTCAGATCTACTTGGTTTGATACATACTGATGTGTGTGGACCACTTAGACATGTGTCAAGGAGAGGTGTTGTTTACTTCTTAACTTTTACAGATGATTTCAGCCGTTATGGTTATGTTTATTTACTTAAACATAAACATCAGGTGTTTGAAACATTTAAAGTTTTCAAAGCAGAAGTAGAGTTGCAATTAGGAAAGAAGATTAAAGCTCTTCGTTCTTATCAAGGTGGTGAATACCTTGGTCAAGATTTTAAAGATTTCTTAACTGAGAATGGAATTGTCCAGAATCTCACGTCTCCATATACTCCACAATAAAATGGTGTATCTGAGAGAAGGAATCGTACATTGTTGGACATGGTTCGATCAATGTATAATCTTACTAATCTTCCTTTGTCTTTTTGGGATTATGCTCTTGAATCAGCTGTTCGTATTTTGAATATGGTTCCCACAAAGAAGGTTGATAAGACACCATATGAGATGTGGATTGGAAAAGCTCCGAACTTGTCTTATTTAAAGGTCTGGGGTTGTGAGGCGTTTGTTAAACGTGACTTACAAGATAAACTCCAACAAAGATCTGTAAAGTGCATTTTTGTAGGATACCCAAATGAAACAATGGGTTACTACTTTTACTACCCACCTGAGAACAAAGTGTTTGTTGCTAGGTATGGATACTTTCTTGAAAGTGATCTGGTATCTCAAAAAGTCAGTGGGAGAGTATATGATCTAGAATATGATCAAGATAATGCATTACCTTCAGAAAACACTAGTACACTTCCTGTAGAACCTGAAAGTCTGGGTGCTCCATCGGAAGTTGAAGTAGTTCCCATTCGCAGATCTTCTAGACCTGTGAAAGCTCTTGACCGTTTATGTCTTAATGTAGAGGTTGAGGAAAATTTACTAGGGGATCTTAATGAACCTAATAGTTATAGAGCTGCCATTAATAGTCCTGAAAGGGAAAAATGGAAAGCTGCTATGAATGGGGAACTACAATCCATGCATGATAATGAAGACTGGACAGAAGTAGACCTTCCTCCTGGTGCCAAGGTAGTTGGGAGTAAATGGCTCTGCAAGATTTAGACTGACATGGATGGAAATGCACACACCTATAAGGCTCGTCTGGTTGCTAAAGGTTTTACTCAAACTTTTGGAATTGATTACGAGGAGACCTTTTCTCTTGTAGCAGACATAAGAGCTATTAGGATTCTCATAGCTATAGCAGCGTACTATGACTATGAGATATGGCAAATGGATGTGAAAACCGCCTTCTTAAATGGTCATCTAGATGAAGACATCTATATAGCACAACCAGAAGGGTTTGAAAATCCAAAGTTTCCAAATCGTGTATGCAAACTTCAAAGATCCATTTATGGATTGAAGCAAGCATCACGACAATGGAACAAGAGATTTGATGCTGAGATCAAAAAGTTTGGATTTACTCAGAATCTTGATGAGCCATGTGTGTATCACAAAGCTAGTGGGATTGATAATGTAATTTTCCTAATTTTATATGTTGATGACATATTGATCATGGGAAAAGACATTTCAAGTTTGCAAAAAGTTAAGGCATATCTTGGAAAGTGCTTTTCTATGAAAGATTTAGGAGAAGCTGCATACATTCTAGGAATCAAAATCTATAGAGATAAATCAAGGCGGTTAATTGGATTAGGTCAAAGTGCTTACATTGACAAAATATTGAAAAGGTTCAATATGCAAAATTCCAAGAAAGGATATTTGCCGATGGAAGTGATACATGGCTTATGTGATGAGTTTTGTGCTTCAACACCTGCTGAGGTGGCTCGCATGAGTAAAGTTCCTTATGCTTTGGCTGTAGGATCTATTATGTATGCGGTAAAATGCACAAGGCCAGATGTGGCATTTGCTCAAAATATCACCAGTCAATTTCAACAGAATCCAGGTGAAAACATTGGATTGCTGTTAAGCATATTCTCAAGTATTTAAGAAATACAAAAGATATGTTTTTGGTATATGGTGGAGAACCAGCTGCAGAACTTGGTGTTACAGGTTTCTGTGATGCGTCCTTTCAAAGTAATAAAGATGATTAGAAGTCTCAGACGGGTTATGTTTTTGTTATTAATGGAGAAGCAGTAGACTGGAAGAGCAAGAAGCAGAGTACAATTGCGATGTCTGCGACAGAATCTGAATACATTGCTGCTTCAGAAGCTGCTATAGAGGCTGTTTGGATTTGGAAATTCATTTCAGGGCTTGGTGTTTGTAGAAAACTAGAAGGGGGGTTGAATAGTTTTGCGTCTTTTTCGTTTTAATAAAAGTTTACTTTCAAATAATAAATGGTAGTTTGTAAAAACCCTTTGAAGCTAAAGTATAGATACAAGTTAATTTACATATGTCACATAAAATACTTCTTATTTAAAGTGTTAAATAGAAATTATAATTTCATATATCTCACTTAAATATAAGTTTGAATTTATATATATGTATATGTGTTTTAATGATTGTATATACTTTAATTTACTAATGTATAATTTATATTTTAAATGGAACCTAGTTTGATCTTTATGTGAAATCAATATATGCACAACATACAAGCAATTGTAACTATGAATGATATGCAAGTAAGTTATAAATCAAAGAGTGAGAGATGGAAAGATCAAACCGAGAGACAAAGGATTTATAGTGGTTCGGCTACAAGGACACCTTCCTTGCCCTACTCCACTCCCCGAGTCACCTACTCGAGATTTTTCTTCACTAGTTCAAAAACCTCCTTTATGGCGGAGAAAACCTTACACACCAATTAGCACACCACAACGATATCACACCACAATCACAACTTCAACACAACTTCTTCACACCAATCTTCTTCACACCTAACTTCTACACCAATCTGACAGAGGAGCGTGGCCGGTCCCCTTAAACCATGGCCGGCCCCCTTAAAATTAAGGGGACCACCCTTTATAATTAAGGGGGCCGCCCAGCTGAAACGGCCAGATTCTTTGTCTTTTAGTGGGGAAAGTTTATTTGGTGAAAAACTAACTGATTTTGGTTAAAAATTTGAATTCATATATTTAGTATGAATAAAACATTTTTCTTTATTACCAAAAGTGTTTTTCAAAAATATATAATATGTTTATATGATTAAGTAAAGTTTGTAATACTTAATTAAACTTTCCTTTGATCTTATAATGCTTTAATCACTATGTTTATTCATACCTTAAGTGGTTAGATGGTGAAAGTGATTATTAACTACTAAATACTTGTTTACGTCATTATCTTTGATTTAATGTGTTTTCGTTTTGTGATCATCAAAACATAGAGATATCGGAAGATATGAATAACGTTTTTAGTCGTTTATTTATATCAACAATCTCCCCCTTTTTGATGATTACAAAACCTATACTCATTAAATCTAAAAATTAATTTTTAGACAAGTATTAAGTGAGTTTACATTCACTTCTCCCCCTTTTTGTAGAATCAAAAAGGTTTAAGCCAATAAGGTAAAAACTCCCCCTTAATGTATGCTCCCCCTCGTTTGAGAGCACCAAGGGTTCGAGAAATGGGGTTCTTGCAAGAAAAATATTAGAAGCACATGCATGGCACAAGCAAACACATATGGCATAGTACTAACTAATAATGAGCATGGCAAAAGAGAATTAGAAACATATATTAAATCGTTCATTAAATGAAAATGATTATGTCAACCCATAATCATTGTTACATAGGCTATAAAGATGAAATTCTAAGCTAAGTAGAATGTCCTAATGTGCCAACAAGAAGTGTCACCAAACTTTCTTGAATCCCAAAATGGTTGAGGAGATTTATTTGAAAATGAAAAACATAAGCATGTAAAATGCTTGATAGTTTAGTGGAGGTAAACATTTGGTTGCATGGATGTTGTTGGGTTTGGAGATGTGGAGCTTGTAGGTGGTGAAATTGAAGATGGGTTTGTTGATTGAGGGTTTTGATGTTGTTCAAGTGATGGTGTTTGTTGAGATCTAGTAAGAAGATACTCAATCCAAGTAAAGTGCTCATTCAATGCAATGGTTTGTTGTTGGAGGAAGATGCAACAAGGGCAATTGTTAACATGCTTCTCAAGTTGGTTTTTGTTATGTGGTGATGATGGTGAGCTTGATTGTGGTGGATCCAAATTGCGTTGAGCTAGATGTAATGCTAAAAGAGCACTAAGCTCATGTGCCTCTTTTAGTTCCTCAACGAACTTCAAGTGTTCGGAGGAAGGTAATGGTGGTGGAGCTTGATAGTTGTCTTGGGTGAAAGTTTGAACATGCAACATGGGAGTGGCATGTGAAGTTGTAGGATGTGGTAGTGGTACTCTTGGTGGTGGAGACATGATTGAGCTTGGGTAATCATGAAAGCATGATATGGGTGGAAGAGGTTTTTCATGAGATGATGGTGTTTTTGTTGAATGAGCAACATGTGAGGTGTTGATTGAGAGGTTGGGATTGTTGTTTTGGGATTGAGCATGCTCATCAAATGAAGAAGCATTAATGAGAGCATGAGTGGATGATAGGCTGTGAGATGAATCAATGTTGTGGGTTTGAGGTTTAGTAGTTGGTTGACTTGGAACAACATCACTTGAGTTATGACAAGAATCAAGTTTCCTCCTCCAAACGGGTTTGACGGAGATCCTTGCGGTTCTTGAAATCTTAGGTTTTTGGTTGTTGGGAGATGACATGTTTGGGTGTGATGGCATTAATGATGGGGAGAGGGTATTTATAGTGTATGAGAAATGTGGTTTAGGAAGGTAAATTTTGAGGGATAGTATGGGACAAAATATGTTTGTGAATTTTGGGAAGTATAGGCTGAAATGGGTCAAAAAGTGATAAAGAAAACAGTATCTCCGACCATCAGATGGCCGATCCCCTTAATTAGGGGCCGGTCCCCTTAAACATTAAGAGGCCGCCTTATATAATTAAGGGGGCCGCCCATCTGGTGATTCCCAGAATGCCAGAAATGGATTTTTGGCAGAAAATTTTCAAAAAGGTTGTGTTTTTGGATTTGGATTCAAGTAAGTTTAACTTTTTGAGGCAATATAGGGCATACTATTCATGAATGTAGAGAGTGATATAGAAATAATATAAACAAGCACCAAATTTCTAATAATCATGCAATCTATTTATTTAACAATTAAGATATGCAATTAAGGAGGCAATAAAGTAAATAGGCTAAATAAGCAACTATATGAAAATGATAACACTTAGCCTAGAGCAACCATGTTGATGATTGTTAACAAGTAACACATAGGTGGATATGATTATATGGACTTCAAGACTTATTACAAACAAGTTCCATATGGGCAAGTCATGATTTTCATGAAATGATTTGATTAAATTGTGAATGTTATTTCCAATAGAGGTGTATGACACATGTGAGAAGGTTAAATATGTTTTAAGCAAAACGTTTTTAGTTTTATACAACAATGTTTTGAAGTAACTTCAAGTGTGTATTATAAAAAAAAAATTAATCTTGTTTTTGATTAAAATAATTGTTATAAAGAAGTTTTAGTTAAGTAACGAAATACTTCATTTCAAAAAGAGAAGAGTTTTAAACATAATGTTTTGATCATAATAATCAAGAAGTTGCAAATGAAGGATTTGAAATGGAGGCTTGTCATTTTTAAGAGAATTAATTAAGCCCATTGTCACATATAATCATCTTTAATGACACCTAACGATATTAAAGTGAAATGATAGATACTTATGATCTAAATGCAATGGGACAGAAAGAAGCAAGGTAAATAGTTCATGGATACAAGATAGACATATGTATATATGTATACAAAGAACATCATAATATCAAGTAGCAAACAAATATCAATTATAATGCGTCTATTGAAGCAACTAGTAAGATCATATAGCTTAAGTGGAAGGGTTCTACTATAGATCATAGAAGATTTAAGAAAAGTGATACTAGACTAAACAACAAGACGATTAATAATGCTAATATCATGTATGCATATATTAGTGTTAATAATCTAAAAGCATGGCAACATATCAGTTAAGTTTTATTCACACACTAATTAAAACATTCTAAAGTATAATATAACATTGACAAGTTTTAGAAAAGAAAAACTTATCTCAGGTCCAGCTTTTCAAAAAGGATGGGCATGATGGTGAAAGAAGAAATTTAGGAGGCTTCATCATGAAAAAGTACCCGATACACCATTATACCCATACTTCGAGATTGAAGAACAAAATGCCGATACATGAATAAATCCGCAACAACGTCATAGGGCAAAACATTTGTAGAAAGTGAAACAATGTGATAGAGACCAATATCCGTCAAAGGTAATAGAGCGAGATGAGTAGATCAACACGTAATAGGCTCTTCATTCATAAATTACCTAAACAAGATAAACAGCTTGGTACCCAGATTCTCATGGGTCCTAGTTGGTTAGATGACAACATCCATTGCATTTGAATGCACATGATGTGGATGACGTCGATAAGTACAAGAATTCATCAATAGTTTGTTTTAATTAACAAACAATGACTTTCTTGACTAGAATAAAAAGTAATAAATATTAATAGTATTAGTTCTAAATTTACTCACTAGATTTAACAAATTTTATTTGTTTTAATGCATTTGTTGAAGGATCATTTACGATAAACCCTAACCCGGTTTTATCATAGAATGGCTTTTGAATGTTGAGAAGATATTTTAAAGATTTAAAGCTATTTTCAAATTTTGCCAATGTTTTTGCTTTTTCATTTTCCATTTTAATTTCATATTTGTAGTCTCGACATTTTTTACATACAAGATCGATTTCAATATTACTTTTAAGTCTAGACATTTTATCTTCTAAAATGATTTCTTTTTCAAAGTTGTTTTCAGCGGATGTTGAAAATTCGTTCTTAAAAATAATTTTTGAGTCAATGTTGCAAAAATGTTTGAAGTTGTTTTTCATTTTTAAAAATTCTAATATAAATTAATCATAACAAAAATGTTCAGTTTTGAATTTTACCTTCTTTGTAGTTGTACATTCCTCACATGCAATACGGTGATCAATTTCATTTTCCATGTCGCTCCATGTTTTGTTTGTAGTTTCACTTCGATCTAGGAACATGTAGTTCTTGCCGTCAATACTTGTGTTCTCATTTGTTTGAATATTCTCATGAGCCGTATTATCATCGTCTTCTTTGCACTTGTTGCACCATGATTTATTCACGCTCTTTCTTTGGATTTGACTCATGTATTCTTCGTTGTATATACCTTCAATGCTCACATTTGAACTAGTAGTACATGTATTTACATCAACTAAATATTTATTTACTAAATTTTCTAGATTAACTATTTCTTGTCCAATATCAAGTTTATTATCTTTGGTTTTACATTTCTCTTGGTGAATCTTTAAAAGACATTTCCAAATATCATTTGCCGTTTTACAACGAAATAATCTTTCATATTTAACTTTTGGTAGAGTTTTGAAAATAAGTAATTTGGCTTTAGTGTTTTTATCAATCTTAGTTAGAGGATTATTATATTGATTTTCAAATTCTATTTTGGTTGGTTTAAGATCACCAATTGAAATGATATGCCAAAGATCAAGATCTATTGATTTCACATAGTTTTCAAATTTGTTTTTCCATTCAAGAAAATGATCATTTTCAAATAACGGTGGTTGTTGTGCAAATTTCCCTTCTACATATTTTTCAAATTCCATTGATCGGTGCAAATTTTAAAATACAATCTATTTTAAAAATCTTGTTAGACGTGGCTCTTGATACCAATTGTAGAAAACTAGAAGGGGGGGGGGGGTTGAATAGTTTTGCGTCTTTTTCGTTTTAATAAAAGTTTACTTTCAAATAATAAATGGTAGTTTGTAAAAACCCTTTGAAGCTAAAGTATAGATACAAGTTAATTTACATATGTCACATAAAATACTTCTTATTTAAAGTGTTAAATAGAAATTATAATTTCATATATCTCACTTAAATATAAGTTTGAATTTATATATATGTATATGTGTTTTAATGATTGTATATACTTTAATTTACTAATGTATAATTTATATTTTAAATGGAACCTAGTTTGATCTTTATGTGAAATCAATATATGCACAAAACACAAGCAATTGTAACTATGAATGATATGCAAGTAAGTTATAAATCAAAGAGTGAGAGATGGAAAGATCAAACCGAGAGACAAAGGATTTATAGTGGTTCGGCTACAAGGACACCTTCCTTGCCCTACTCCACTCCCCGAGTCACCTACTCGAGAGTTTTCTTCACTAGTTCAAAAACCTCCTTTATGGCGGAGAAAATCTTACACACCAATTAGCACACCACAACGATATCACACCACAATCACAACTTCAACACAACTTCTTCACACCAATCTTCTTCACACCTAACTTCTACACACCAATCTTCTACACTTCAAATATCTTTACAACTTTCTACTTTGCTCCTAGCTTCTTCACAACTTAATACTTCCTAACTCTTTTTCTTCACACCTCTTGTTTCTTCACACCTTTACTACTAAGTCCTATCCACTACTTCAAGATATATACTACTTCACAACTTCTAGGCTTCAAGGTCTTTTCAACTTCAAAGCTTCAATTTCTTTGTCTTCACAACTATCTCCACTTCAATATGCTATTACGACTTATATCTTCTAACACTAATCCTATCCACCTCCGCTTCTTCACTACTAGTACTACTTCACACCTTCAATGGATCTAGATCTAATATCTAAATCTATCTAACCAATGTATACACAATGTTCACAAAGAAATAAATGATATACAATATGAACTAAACAAACGACTTAGATAGCAAGATGATACTAAGTTGTAATACTTCTAGTAGAAGTATTCTTCTCTTTGCACTTGAGTGTTGAGGCTTGAATCACTTTGAAACAAATATCAAAGTATATAAGATCAAAGGATTTTTAGAAGATGGAGAGGAATGTTTAGATCAGAAAGTTTTAGTGCAAAAAGGTGAGGAAAAAATCCAGGTTTAAGGTGGTATTTATAGGCAACAGAATCTGACAGAGGAGCGTGGCTGGTCCCCTTAAACCATGGCCGGCCCCCTTAAAATTAAGGGGACCGCCCTTTATAATTAAGGGGGCCGCCCAGCTGAAACGGCCAGATTCTTTGTCTTTTAGTGGGGAAAGTTTATTTGGTGAAAAACTAACTAATTTTGGTTAAAAATTTGAATTCATATATTTAGTATGAATAAAACATTTTTCTTTATTACCAAAAGTGTTTTTCAAAAATATATAATATGTTTATATAATTAAGTAAACTTTGTAATACTTAATTAAACTTTCCTTTGATCTTATAATGCTTTAATCACTATGTTTATTCATACCTTAAGTGATTAGATGGTGAAAGTGATTATTAACTACTAAATACTTGTTTACGTCATTATCTTTGATTTAATGTGTTTTCGTTTTGTGATCATCAAAACATAGAGATATCGGAAGATATGAATAACGTTTTTAGTCGTTTATTTATATCAATAGTGTTATGCCTTCAATTGAATTACCTATTAATATGTATTGTGACAATTCTGCTGCAATCATATTTGCCAATGAACCTGGAGTCATGAGAGGCACCAGACATTTTCTATGGAAGTATCACCTTGTTCGTGAAAAGGTTAACGAAGGTGAAATAAATCTGCTGAAAGTTCACACAGATGATAACTTAGCTGATCCGTTCACTAAGGCTTTGGCGAAAGAAAAGCTTAATGAATTAGCCAAAAGAATTGGGCTTAAATTAGCTAGTAGTTTCATGCATAACTGTGATTAGTATTTGGATAAAGGATATTGTAAACAATTATTATTTTAATGAAATAAAGTATGTTGGTATGTTTATTTCTATTGTTAGTTATTGTTGTCCTATTTTTGCATTTTTAGATCCATGAATAAAAGTTATTCTAAATTGTCCATTGTCAGTTAATAATATGGGAATATTATTAAATTAAGACAAATCTGAAGGTTGGTATAATATACTTTAAAGTATATTGATGCATAGACATGCCATTTCAGATGATATTCGATGATACTGAATATAGGACTTATCTTGACTATATGATGTTACTTTATGGATCTTGTCATTAAGTAAATCATAAGAAGTTATCCTCAGACTTGAGATACAAGATAACGGTCATAAATGTAGCACATTTTTGTGGAACAACTTAGCGCTATACGTAACTGGTAGTCATAAGGGTTGTTTTCGGAAGTGTTACAAAGTTTGTGTGTTTTGCTTGTAGTCAATATAGAATTTGTTCCTTCAAATTAATTTTTGGAGTTTAATACTGCTGGGGCCCTCGTAGAGTTGTCAAGGTGTTTGCGTGGCCACGCCCAAGGTCTTTCCTGAAATGTTCAGAAGATTTGGTAATCTTGTCAATCACCAACAATGAGAAACAGAATGGTTAAATAAGGAATGACCTAGATCCATATCCTTATTAACGTGGTATTAGAAACAAAGGGATAATAATAATGAGAAATCATTAAAAGGTTTTCCAGGAGCCTTACTCGAGTTGTACTAGAGGCATCGGCGTGTTGCAAGACGCTAACCGATGTGATCACACTATTATGATATGTCTAAGTGGGAGCTGTTAGTTTTATAGACGATAAAATAATAGTTGTGTGTTAGGATCGAACTCGATATCGCGGGATTGCACACATTACGTATGAAGAGTAAAAGAATAATTGTTTATAAATGTTATATGTAATTATTAATAAACACAAAACTAGTAACGACCGTTAGTATTTAACGGAGAATGACTAACGACCGTTAGACGAAGATTAGGAAAGTAATACTTGTGAATAATTGGAAACAAGAGAAGGTTCCGGAATCCCTCTTTGGGGTGTGTGACCGATCGGCCAAAGGAGGGATCCCACCTCCTTTGTGCCTTGAGCTCCAAGTTTCCACAAGTATATAAACACCTCATGGGTTATTGTTTTCTCATAACTTGTACACACATAATAGGTGTTTTTCTCTCCTTCTCTTGTCCCTAAAATCGATCCATCCTCAATCCCTACAAGGGATTCGATTTTCATTAAGCTAAAAAGTTTTGTGTTTAATTTACTTGCATAAACTTTTACTTGAATTAGTACGTGTGTACAAGAACGTGATTCAAACACACTATTGTTTGATTCTTGGATTGAATTACAAAATAGGTAAGGGGTAATTCTTATAATCCACATAAACCCTAATTAGGGTTCTTGATTTGAAGATTTGATTCTTGTTCGGGCTAGAATCACAATGGTATGTTTACTTTTATATTTGATTAATTAATTACATATTATATGATCTTGTAATTGCTTCCGCTATGCTCACTTGATGTGTTTGGTTTATTTTATATGATTGTCATGATATTATAATTCCAACAAAATGCACATGGGGTCCTCAAAAAAGAAGAAACTATGTACCTTGGTATCGGCATTCGCAGATGTAATTTTGGAACGCCCTTTCTGTTTAATAATTTGGCCCTTTTTTATTTTTTTTATTTTTTATTTTGTTAATAAAAGTTTTGCCCAGGTTGTGTGGGGGTTTCCAGGATCGATTTGATCATAACAACATCATGCCAACATCATATAGAATCAATAAAAACAAAACAGGAGAAGATGGGTGAACCCATAATATAATCTGATATATAAAGTGAATGGGTTACAAATGATGTTTACAGATTTACATGTATATATACTAAATGAATTGCAGCAGCCCAAAACAGAAAGTATGCAGCCTTTATTGAAACAAAGATTAATGGATTATAATGGAGTTATAGTTTCCAACATATTCCTCCCCCTAATCTATTAATCTTTGTTTCTTCTTCAATCTTCTTGTTCCTTGATGCTTTCTTCAATCTTGATTTCTTCAAGTTCTTAATCCTTGGTGTTGATGACTTTTCGGCTTCTAATTGAACCAAATTCCAGCAGGGTTAGTGCCGCCATCATCACTTGAATCTTCTTGTCTTTCTTTAATCTTGTTGTCTTCTAGTCTTTTGACTATACCGGGTGCAATTAGTTAATCTTTATTTGATCATAATTCACTTTTGGGCAGGTTCTTTAGCCCTCTGCTACGAAAATTTGTAGAAATCTTGTGAACAGAAATTTTGTTCGATGTCACTTGATCTTTGTTGATCAAATTATGTGACTTCTGGGCAGGTTCTTTAGCCCTTCTACGTAATTTGTAGTATTGGTACCCTGGTAGTGCTATAATAGCACTCTGAAGAACATCCTCTTCATGGTTAAATCCATAACCATTGTAAAAAAAATAATAATAATAATAAAAAAAAAAAAAAAAAAAAAAAAAAAAAAAAAAAACTTGTGTAGTTTATTTAGGTTTTTGTTTCTTCTTTTAATTTTCTTCATAAGAACATAATATGTGTTCTTTTCCTTTGGCATCTTGGTTGATTTGATTCTTGAATGATGACTGTAAAACATGATTTGATGTGTTGTTTGCTCCCTCGGTCTCTGATACCACTTTTGCACAGGTTGTGTGGGGTTTCCAGGATCGATTTGATCATAACAACATCATGCCAACATCATATAGAATCAATAAAAACGAAACAGGAGAAGATGGGTGAACCCATAATATAATCTGATATATAAAGTGAATGGGTTACAAATGATGTTTACAGATTTACATTTATATATACTAAACGAATAGGTGTGATTGAAGGGATGTGATGGTTCGAATAAACCAAGGGTTGTGTCCCTTAAAACTAACTACCTATAACTAACTAATAACTGTCATGTTTCTTCTGTCTGGTGTGTCGAATTGTAGCAGCCCAAAACAGAAGGTATGCAGCCTTTATTGAAACAAAGATTAATGGATTATAATGGATTTAAAGTTTCCAACAAGAAGAAATAGAGCCTTGAATACAAAATTACAAATGAACAGGATACAATGATAAAGTTATCTACTGTGATGGAGTTGACTTTCGAATGACGAATAAAACAAAAACTTGCATGTTTTAGAAGCTTTAGACATGGACTCAGATGTTCCCGCTTCTGACATCTGGAGTGATTGAAATCCATTTGAGCTAGGGACTACAGCAGGACCTTGCAACTTGCTGAAAGTTTCATGAAATGAACAGAAAAAATTTCAATGGTAGAAAAACAGGATGGGGAAAAAAGAGATATAGTATATTGCAAATTAATATAAATGTTTTTCAATAAAAAATGCAAAAATTAATAAATAATTAGTATTTTCATTAATCATAGGTCTGCGGATGGTTGGATATCATGTTATCTGAGATATCATACCCATTCACTGCCATGCATACAGATGAAGATTCCCCCTGATGAAAACGAGATGCAACGCCATTGAAGGATTTTCCATTAATATCTAAGTTTTGTTTTCCAGCAAAATCATTCTTGTTGCCATTTTCAGCACGTAGAGGAGAATTCTCGGAGCTTAGTGGAGAAGAGCTCTGTGAACTTAGTGGAGAAGAATTTTGTGAACTCAGGTATCCATTGGTAGAAATTTCGCATTGGCCTCTGAAAAATAATAGGTGTAACAAAATAAAGGTCATACACAGTTACACACGATAAAATTGTGAAAGTGCGCATGGTAATTGATGTAGAAACTTCAGCCATAGACAAATCTGTATTATAAAACTCTCTACAAGAACAATTATATGTTGTAAGGATATATGGTGTGATCATGCTGAAGTTGACATACCCAGAGGATGAAGAAGTAGTGTTGACAATTGGAGCGGATCCTGCATGCAATATGCAAAATATCATTCTAAAACAAAAATGAAGCAAATAATATATATGCATCATTTAAAGACTATTGACATACTCCATCCATAGCTTTTAAAGACTCGCTCATGTATGACGGCTGATGAGAAAGTTCCCTTTCACTAGCACCATCGACAGAATTCAAGATCCCTAGTTGATCTTTGTCAGATACAGATTCCTCGTCCTGGATCTAGTTCACAAATCAAATTGCATCATTAATAAATTCAATTTTGGAACATGTTTGTATTAGTTACACGGATAATAATGTGACTGATACAACACAAGTGCTTAGAATGACTATTCAGTGAGCTTTCAAATACCATACCAAGGATGCCTGAGCTTTCAAATCTGCAAGGTCAAAGTTCCAGAAACTAATCCCTCTTTTATATTCGTGCTGTAATTAACAAGTTATAAACATTAATTAGAAACCCACTCGAAGCTGCAGCTTAGCTATTCCAGAAAGAGATCACGAAACAAAAATATGTTTGATACATGTTTCCTATATGCTATACCTTTTTGCCAACAAGCAATCCTTGGTAAGGTTTCAATGTTGAATCGCATGGCTTGTGTTTTATATTTTGTTACTTCAATTATACCTTATCTAACTTGAATATTTGGTGCTTGGATGCTTTTTTTTTCAGGCACAATTGTAGTTTGATCATCAGTGTAAGGTTCAATATTTTGTTTAAGTTCCAGTATGTACATCGTTAGAAGGTTCATCAGGTGAAGGTTGTTTAGTGGAAGCTGCATCATCTTTTCTATTTTGTGAATTATCACTAGAACCTTGTATCAGACAATGAATCTATATTTTAAGTCTTTTTCATGTTGTATCAGACAATGTTTCCCAAATTGACTACTATAAGTCAACTTGCTAAATGGTTGGTTATCTATCTATCTATACTAATAAACTAGAATAATTTACAAGCCCTCTAGGCATAATAAATCATTAATGCGCTGATGTGTCTCAATTGTGATTGGCTGGAGATTTAATGCGTACAAGTTGGTAATGCAATAGCTTCATTCGTTATGTGACATTAAATGCTCGGATTCAAAACACCATTATGTTATTTTTGCTAACTCATCAAACCCATTCTTCTTTGATACGCTTCAAAGGTAGTTTCAATTGAACATTAATCCCACAATCAATTTCAATTTGAAATCTTACAAAAATAACGATCCCTCAGGAACATTTTTATTTCTCTTCTAACACCATATTCATAAAACAACATCCTTCAAGTCGATCATTGAAGTTGTTTTTAGGGTTTTGATTAAAATCCCACTTACATCTATTTTGATGTGTTGTTTTTTTAGTAATCAATATAATTGTGTTTTGATTCAGTTTATAAAGAAAGGTACTTGATTTTTGTTTCTGTCATTTAATTTATATATGATTTGGGTGTTTTTTTTCTTCTTCATTTTTTGTTTCCTTTTTAGGTTGTTGCGATGCCTACCCAGAAACATGTTTTACAGGATTTAATGGTTAGTTTGTGTTACGTGTGTTTTATAATGAATCGTTTTAAAATTTTAGGGTTTTTAAAAATTGAGGCTTTTTTTTTAATATCTCCTTTCGAATGATGATGGCCCGTCTATTTTATGATTTTAAGTTCAGGTTCACCCATTGTATGCTTTTGTATCAGGGGTTCTTTCATTTTTGTTATTGTCTCCATATGTTTCTTGCACTATAATGTTGTTACATAAGTCAATGGAATAATTGAATTTTGATTTGGTGATTTAGGACATAAGTTAGTTGCAATATGGTCTCACTGATGCTAAAAAGACATAAAAAAAACATGGTTCATTATCATAGGAGTGTGTTGGTGTGGCAGTTGGCCTTCTTTTAGCAGCACTTGCATTTTTTGGCCTAATATGGTACATAAGGCGAGCTTATGTTAGAAAGTACGCAAATGACCATGGTACAAAATAACTGAACCCTTGGTCGAATATATTAAAGACCGAGTTTTAACATTAAAAATTCTTGATTATTTTGTTCTTTGATTTCTACTGTGTATGATGTTTGAATGTAGGTCCTTTTCTAAAACATTTGATGCATTTTTTTTCACGAACTTTTGTTGATAAATCAGGGGATACATGCAACAATTAGAGGAGAGATATGGGAATTTCCACTCGGTTGCGGAAAGAGATACGACTAACTCGAAGGTAGTTAATATTTTCCATTTGGTTCGAAAGGTGTCTTTTAAGTATGGTCGGGGCCGGGTTGACCCACACACACTATTCCCATTTTTAGTTTCTTACATTATTTGATTTAATGAAAGTTTATGAGTGACTTGAAATGTTTCTTTCATGCACTAATATGTACAAACCTGTGTAATTAAGTAGTGGCGTGACTTATGTATATATATATATTTGTTTTATTCAGCTCTTTTGCTAATTGGAAAATTTCATCAATCGAAATAGTATGATCTGAAACTAGGAGCCGAATTTCTTGAGGTATGAACAACTAAGAATTGCACAAACCTCTTTCATGACATACAAAATGACTAAAATGAAACATTCCACCAACTTTAATGACTAAAATTGTGATTTGTTTTTTTATGGTCCTATATGTATCAACAATCAGGTTATGATTTAGAATGATTATTTCGTAAGTGAATTGTTATTAAAGGTTTTTAGTTTTTTACTTTCAATAATCTAATAGTTTATACCGTGTTTATAGATTAACGACATGAAGATTGTGATACGAAGATTGTGTGAATGCCCTTTTCTAATCTATCACTCTTAATTCAATCAGGTAAGTGATTTTATTTTGATCCAATATAAATGTGTTCTTATTAAGGATGTTATCTGATTTTTTCCCATTGTTTTTAGTTTGTTAATGGTGGATGCAATTTTGGAATTGGCCAAAACATGGACCAAAAAGAGCAACAAAAATGACAACTCAAGTTGGTTTGCTAATTGTGTTTGGGTGCTTTCGTTTAAAACTGACAACTCAAGTAGGTTTTAATCAGCTAATGTTTTAATTTGCTACTTTTAATCAGCTGAATGCAACCAACTCGATCATGTATTTATGTCTAATACTATCTGTTGTAGTTGCATGATATATCTAAGCTAATGTTTTCATAGGTAAAATATTAGATTTAGGATTCCATACATTTGCAATGAGTAAAAAAAAGTTGGTCTTGCTGTGGCAAAAGTCATCAAAAGAAAAAATTGAGACATCACATATGATGCATATCTAATGTCGGAACAGACTTTTGGATAAAGATCCTGGTGTGTGAAGCTATAAAAGTAGATCTTTTTGAATGTTCAAACGGATCTTTCACGTGTCGATTTTAGTATTGTTTGTACGTTCCTTTTGATACTCAAACTGAAATTCTACCTCTTATGGTGTCTAAAGTTTCTGTTTAGATTATTATTTAGTGTCATTGACATCAATTTTTTTTTATATTTCATTTGTTGACAATTGTTGACCCTCTTTTAGGATTCGTGTTTATAGAAACCAGATGGCTTTTCAACCAAAACGGAGCGCTCCATCTTGAGCTAAGGTTAGTTAGCTACCACCTTAACGAACATTTATGGATTCACTCACTGTTCACATGAATATTCGTCGAAACTATATTTTAGTCGCATCCAACCTTCTACTTAAGGACCTATAGTTAATATTTTTTCAAAGTTTCACAATCATACTTAGCTCACTGATTATATGATGTAGGATAAGTAGTTTGGGTAAGCAATCCCAAAACACTCTCATTTGATTTAAGTTCTTAAGCCATTGCGTTGTTTGAATTAGATCGATGATGCGTAATAAATGGTTTTAATATGTCACTTTGACAGGTTCTTACAAAGGCTGATATATTGGTGGGAGATTTGGTGACATTGAAAACGGTAAGCCACAAGAGATAATTTGCTCATTTTATATAGCAAGAAAAATGAGGGCAAGTAAATCAGATATGCCATTTCATTACTAATCAGATATGACTTTGAAAATGGAGGAAGCCACGAGGGTTAACTTACAGGGTGTTTGGGTGAATCGCAGGAGCTTATTGTGGAGATGGTAATAAGTTCTTTTGGTAAAACTGCTTTCTTATTTTGCAGATGGAATTGGGAATGCGATAAGAGTTACGAAGACTGAGCATAAATTTAGCAATGTACCTGGACTTGTAGATATTGAGTTGAAGAGAGATGAAAAAATTCAACAAAAGGTATAACACTTCATTTTCAAGGATATTAATTGAATGTATCTGGTATTTCAAGATAGTTATCTGAGAATCAACTAGATGCTAACTCAAGGAAAGCTGTGAGAAAATTTTGGTCATGTTGAATACTTGAGTTTTTTTCACATGGTTTTAGTTAAATTCGACGAGGGTTTATTTGATCAAGTTTACAGGTGCCTATGGTGTTACAGATTCCTTAAGAAACTTAGAGAAATCATTTATGATGTACTTTCCATCTTTTGCATCTGTACGATATCCTTTTTTTAACAATGGTTTCCAAACTCTTGACTGGCTACTTAACGACGTCTTTTTTACTCCTAATCAGGTTAATGGTTGGTTTTGGAAATAGGACAAGAAAGGGATGTTGAGGCTCGAATGTAGACATATGTTTTAAGAATTCTTATCTAACATATGTTTAAGTAATGTAAGTCTTGAATGTAGATAGGTTGTTATCTACATGACATTTACCCAAAATCATTTCTTAGTAGTATTTAAGATGTCATTAATCAACCAATGAATGTGAATTGAAAGAGGCTCATTTTCAGTGTTGTCCAAATGCATCGTATTAAGTCGCTGTCAAAAAAGGTCTATGTTCTTTTCTTCTTTTTGGTATTTGTGACTTGATCTTTGTTTAAAAGAGCTGAAATTAGAAGTGATTTACAGATCATTAGCTGATAGATCCGTAACTTGAGGTTGCAATTTGAGGTATTTTCTATATGTGCTGTGTTTCTGATTTTTGTTTGCCTTTTAAGGTTGAAATTGGAGGATGCAGTTAAGATATTTCTAATGTTTGTTCGTTCGTTTGTTTAAGACATTGTTTCTAACATACAAGTTCAACAACACCAAACACTATATTTTAAAACTACTGTCAATGTCGTCTAAAGAAGTATTTCAAGGCCTATGATCAAGGTTCAAGAGATATGTACAAACCTACTTTTACTTACATTTTCTATGGAGGTGTTCACGATCTGCTAGTAGCTCTGAAGTGGTTTTGGAGGACGGGTTTAATATCAAAAGGTTGCAATTCTTCTTTTGTCACTTTGATTCCAAAATGTCAAGATCCAATCGGGTTAAGTGATTATAGACCCATAAGTTTAATTGGGTGTTATTATAAAATAGTAGCAAAAATTTTAGCCGAAAGAGTAAAAGAAGTGAGTGGGAAGCTGATTGGTGAAGAACAAAATGCTTTCATTAAGGTCAGGTTCATTCTTGACGGTGTCTTGATTGGTAATGAAGTGGTCGAATTTCTGAAAAAGAAGAAAAAAAAAAGCGTTCTTGTTGAAAATTGACTTCGAGAAGGCGTATGATAGTATAAATTGGTCTTTTATTCGAAACTCAATGATTCAAATGGGTTTCGGGGATCGATGGTGTAATTGGATTGAGGCTTGTTTTAAATCAGCGAGGATATTAGTTCTAGTAAATAGGTCTCCAACAGATGAGTTCAGTATGGAAAGAGGGATTCGTCAAGGGGGTTCTTAACTCCATTTTTGAATCTTATCGCTGCAGAAGGTCTTAATGTTACTTTAAAAGAAGCGGTGTCAAAGGGTATCTACAAAGGGGTGCAAGTTGGCGGGGAAGGGATGACGCTTTCTCACCTTCAATACGCGGATGACACACTTATGTTTGGTGAATGGAATAGTGTAAACGCAAAACATATGATGAGAATCTTGGAGTGTGTACAACAAGCATCAGATTTCAAAATAAACAATAATAAGTCAAAGTTGTACGGTATTGGTGTTAGCAATCAGGAGGTGGATTGGATGGCAAATCGAATGGGATGCTTGTCGGGGAGGATGTTGTTCATGTATCTTGGCATTCCTATCGGTTTAAATATGAAAAAGATCGATAGCTGGAATGGAATTGTCGAGAAGTTTAAACATAAATTGTCTGATTGGAAAGCAAGGTCAATTTCCTGTGGTGGAAAACTAACTTTAGCTAAATTAGTTCTTGGAATCCTACCTCTTTATTATTTCTCAATGTTTCGTGTGCCGATGGCGGTTCTTAAAAAGTTAGAAAGTATTAGACAAAAGTTTTTTTGGGGTGGTAGTGATGAAAACCAGAAAGTAGCATGGGTAAAATGGGATCGTGCTCTTAATAAAAAAAGTTTCAGGTGGTTTAAATATTGGGAGTTTAAAAGCATCAAATTGGGGTTTATTAGGTAAGTGGTGGTGGAGGTTTCGGGTTGAGGCAAATAGACTTTGGGTAAAAATTATCAAAAGTCTTTATGGTGAAAGTGGTGGCCTCGAGGAAGATGGTGGAATTGGAGTATGTGGGAAGTGGCAGGATATCATAAAAATTGGTAGAGATATAGAAAGTGTAGGCGTTCGATTTACTTCCTCGTTCGAAAGAAAGTTAGGTGGGGGTGATAGTATTCTCTTTTGGTTGCATAGATGGGTTGGGGATTTTACACTTAAGGAAAAGTTCCCTAGACTGTTTAGATTAGAGAGTAGGAAAGAGGTATCAGTGGCGGAGAGTAGAGTATGGAGGGAAGGTGGATGGGAGTGGTCGTGGGAATGGGAAAGAGGTATAAGGGGGAGGGTAGCGGGGGAACTTGTGGAAATGACTGCTTTGATTCATTCATTTGCTCCTAGTGTGGGGCAACCCGATACATGGAGTTGGAATCTTGAGGAAAATGGGTTCTTCACAGTAAAGAGATTAAGAGAAGCAATAGATGAGAAAATTCTACAAAGGTCTAATACATGCCAAGAAACAAGATGGTGCAAAATCATTCCAAGAAAAGTTTCTATTTTTATTTGGCGTCTAAATCAATGTAGAATCCCAGTTCGTTTTTAGCTTGATCACATTGGGTTGGATATTGATTCGATGCTTTGTTCTCATTGCGACAAGGAGGTAGAAACGATAGATCACTGTTTCTTGAGATGTGGTCGGGTCTCAGAAGGGTGGAGAAAAGTTCTTCATTGGTGGAAGATGAGTAATGTCAATTTTGGTTCGGTTGACGAGGTTATAAAGTATAAAGGCTTAGTACATGCAGTTTAACAAAAAACAAAAAACGGTATGGAAAGCGGTGGTGTGGTCGACGTTATACGATATATGGCGGGCTCGAAACAAAAGAGTTTTTGGGAATAAACTTACAAATCTGTCAACTATATGTGATGAAGTTCAAGTCATGTCTTTCTTTTGGATCGATAACAAAGTCAAAGGTGCCATTTCATCATGGTTAGAATGGGTGTCGGACCCGGCTCGGGCTTGCAAGTTCTAGGGATCCACGGTTGGTATATATGATTTGTAGATTTTTTTTTTTCTTAGCATTCAGTTGTTTTTTAGCGTTCAGTTGTTGTGGTCTTGGCTGCTCCTACTTTATACTTATGTTTCTACTGCTTGTAGTTTGTTAGTATAGGGTAGGAGGAGTTTTGTTTTTGTTGGCTGCATTGCTCTTGCTGCTTTGTATCTTCAAGTTTGCTTTTTATATAAATTGTTGCCTTACTAAAAAAAACTGGTTGGTGTGCACTTTAAACACTTAATGACTCATTACAGGACCACATATGAATTCAAATGAAAGGAACACAAATACTTGATGTATTTGGAGCATGTCCAGTCGAGAAACTATAGTATATAAATTCCACTTATAGACCAACTTCTGTTTTCTATCAACCCAACCGCTCATGCACGAAAAATGCAACACACAATATTATTTTATATATTTTTTTAACGAATACTCAAATTTGTTAACAAAACCATTATCCAACATAAACTACAGTGGTAGTGGTGATACAAACATACGAAGTTAACTGAGAACTAGAAGTCAAAGATAGTAGTTGTTTTTTGTCTAATAGCTTGATTACATCAAGGTGATAATCAAAGCGAGGTACATTTTATAAACAACTCATGTTTAGGTTGGTAGGGAGCTAGCACATACTTCTATCTTCAAGCTAAAGGCGGCCTCAGTGAGTTCAATTTTGATCCTTAAACCGGTTTAAAACCATGTCTCAGAGCAGCTTCCCAGACCGGATCAATTTGATCCACATCAATCGCACCAACTTCGTGGTGTGTCCAACCTTCAAGAAAATGAACAATTCCACCCGCATGACAAGCGTGAACGACCCCTCTTTCCATCGTGTACTGCTCAAATAATTCAAAGCTTGGAATCATTTATAAAGACAAAAGAATCTCAAAATTAATTCAAGAATTGTTAGCACAAACAGCGACAGATTTAGGGAGTGGCTAGCAAGTGCATCCCCAATTAGGATAAAATCGGAAGCTAAAGAATTTTCGCCCTTGGCCCCCAAAAAACTAAAGGGAAGTTTTTTCTTTTCACGTTAACTCGAATGGCAAAGTCTACCCCAACCTCCCTCTTCCAAAATATACGTAAATAAAAATGGTTTGTAAATTTTGCACTCCATTATTATTTTTTAACTCTGCTACTAGCATGTAAGGGTAGTTTTGTCAGTTTACATTACCTCGCATGAGCCTAGGCCTTCGACATCATCAGGAAGCTTCATGGCTGCAAGCTTACTGTATGTGCAGTCTCTGCGGAACTCTAACACTGGTGGAACCACAAACTGGTGGAAATGGGTTCCTGGTGGTGCCCATCTTTGCTCTCTTGGTGTGGTCCATTTGCCCAAAATCCAAGTCTAAGTTAGATTCATGAAAAAATTCGAATTAGTATGTCCCTAAATTTACCTTTTTGCCCATTACATACCCTACAACCAACAAAGATCATTGAATACCATCTAACCTTGCAATGTTTAGCTTCTTGACATTTTGTTACTTGAACCAATAAATTATGATTCTCTGATGAGGCTTCATTTTGAATTCTAGTAAATCTTTCTGTGGAATCCGTTAGCATCTGCAAGAAAATTTTATATTCAACTTTTAAATATGTGTTGTTTAAAAATGATTAAAATGGTATTTCTTTATTAATTATTTTTTCTGCAAAAATATATATGGGGTTCTATGGATTAGAGAACCAGGGACGGAACCAGAACCAAATATGACCGGGTGCACAAATTATTTGGAACCGTAATATAGAAACACATTTCGATGGACCGGGTGCATTTTAGATGCATTTAGGAAAAATTGATGGTTTTTTCTTTTTAAATTAACACTACATTGAAAAAATCCATAGGGGTCCCGGGCACCCGCGAGAACCCCCTGGTTCTGTCCCTGTAGAGAACGTAATGTGGGTGACTTTTGACATGTTTAACCTATTTGAGACATTTCGAGTTGTCTTATAAATTTATTTGGCTTTCGTGGCCTGTTCAAGGGATAAAACATAATCCAAGTCACCTTATGAATGACTAAATTGTTTGAAAACATAATGAAACATTCAAATTTGATAAGAAAATATACCAAGACTCTAACTTTGCGGCGAGCTAAGTAAAGGGCAATGGCTCTTCCAAGCTTAGAAGTAGCTCCTGTCATGAATACCTCTTTAACATCTCGAGGAATCTCGTTAATAATAACGGCGGCAGTCAAAGTGTTTCCATGGACTACACGAACCTTAAGATCCGGAAGTTTCTGGACAAAAAGTTTCCCACCTCCATTCAAAGCTTCATTCTGTTGAACGACAACGATTTCCACCATGAAGGTTTAAGACTAGAGCCTTTTGATGACTGTTATCGCTTAGGGATAATTACCAAAATAGATCGTTGACTTTTTGACTAGTCACTTTGTAGACATTCAAATTTCACTTTCCAAAATTAGATCAGGGCAACTAAAAAAATGAGCAACTCAATATAAACGCGACACGTGTCCAAAAAGATTCTAGAATATTCCAAAAAGATTCTAGATTCTGTACTATAGATTCTAAAAAGATTCTAGATTCTGTACTATATTAATAAAATATTCGACACGTGTCGCACATATATGAAGGTTGCTCAGTCGCCAAGTTGCCCTGATCCGCCGGAGGAAAGTGATTTAAAAACATCTATTCAAGGAATGTGCTTTGGGTGACTGATCTATTTTGGTAATTATCCCTATCGCTTATATAATTGTGATTATGAATTAACAAAGAACAATCTGCATACCTTATTCAACGCGGCGAGACTAAGGACCTTTACACCAACCCTATCTGCCATTAATATAGCTTCTTTAATTTGATTGTTAATGTCGTCTTTTGCGAAAGGTAGAAAATACTGCAACAAAAGTGTGGTGATTACTAGTAAAGTTGAAAAATCAAATCATAGAAAGTGAACATAAGGTAAGTAGGTACCATGAAACCCCATCTTGGAACTACCCAGCTTTGAAGCAAATGCCCTCTAAGATTAAAGAAAGACAGGCAAAAGGGCTTTGATATAGCCCAAATAATCATCACTGCCACTAGAGCAAAGGGCCACAGTGGAAACAAGATAGGTGTTGTGGCATATGGCCATGAGTTTATTGATCTAAACATAAACGGAGAGTGCATAGATGAGATGATATCAACCCCATGTGCGAGAAACACAAACTCTGGTGCTTTAGTTTTGTTGTCTACAAATACAAAAGCAACATGTATTAGGTAGCTGAATTTGATCATGCTTAATCTTGAGCTCAATATATATTATTATGTCTATATACATTGTAACCTCAAGCAATAAGAAGAGAAGCAACAACAAGAAGAAGTATAGAAAGACGAAGCCAAAAATTGAGTAAGAATTAAGCCCAAGGTATGGCAAATTGACACAAGTCAACACCAGCATTGCCTAGGGAACACTAACATATTCACAAAGATACTTATGATTTAAATTAAGATTATATTTGCAACTTTTTTCATTAATCTTTGATATTGTAAAAGAAAACGACCATTTCAGGTGTTAATTGAAAAAAGCATGTTTGATCTACGAATACGAGAGCTCGATTTCAAATTTGTATCTTCCTATTATCAATTATAAGTCAAAATTGAATTTAAATTTTATCAATATTTGATAAAATTCGTCCAGCTAAAAAAACCATAAAACACATGTGCCAAAAATAAAATAAAAATAATAATAAAAATAAAATAAAATAAAATGAAAAATTAAATGTATATCCTTCTTGTAGTTAAAAAAAATGATTTGAAAAAGGAGTTATTTTTTAAAGTTTAGTGGTTAATCTTATGTTTAGTTTCATAAGTGTAAAATTCTTATTTTTATAATGGACTTAATTGTAAAATTTTAGTTTACATATTTTTAAGTAAATTTAGTAAGTTAATTAATAACCCTTAGATTATTGTTGTTGTTATACGTTTATTATTATTATTATTATTATTATTATTATTATTATTATTATTTATATAAACATCACTTTATTAGAAAAACATAATATTTACAAGAAATTAGTGGGAAGCCGAGATACTATCTTGGTCCCCACTAGCTCCTCTAGCTAAATTGTTATTTCTTTTTTGTTGTTGTTGTTATTGTTGCTGTTGTTGTTGTTGTTGTTGTTGTTATTATTATTATTATTATCGTAACAGTAAAGAACTTCGTACACTTATAGGGCATAAAATATTAAGTTGAAACACGAGTAATTAAGATTTACAAAATAATTACGGGACACAAAGCCTGTCAATTGAAACAATTTTATTTATATTGTTATGGGATTAAATTAACTTTTGTATTTTTAGTTGCAAGCCTTTCAATTGAAACAATCTTAGTTATGAGATTAAATTAACTATTGTATTTTTTGTTGCAATCTAAAGTAGTAATAATAATAATAATAATAATAATAATAATAATAATAATAATAATAATAATAATAATAATAATAATAATAATAATAATCTTCCCCTTGTTTAGGGGTTAATTGTGAAACACCTTATGAACAATAATACTTGTTAGATTAATGTATATAAGCTATAATAATAACATGATTGTATACTTTTTTCAACTTTTTATTTTTGGAGATTTAAATTGTAATCATAAGAGCTCATTTTGTATCTCACTTTTAAGAGAACTTTTAATTTGTAATGGGTGTAACTTGTCATTATTTATTTTTAATACTATTGTTAAATACTTGTTCAAGCTAGAGCTAAATTATGATTATTGGGTTCTCGATTCCTCAAGTTATTGCATGAAATTGTGTAGCTAATGGTGAAATAAACGGGTAATAGTGCGGGTTTGGTGAAGCATTAAACACAAAGAAGAAATCTTGATAAGATTCCCAATTATTAATGGCCGGGTTTGGGGGCCCCTGATAAGATATAGGGATCCAAGGAAGGGCACAAGTTTTCTTAATAGAGTTCAGAGATAGGGATGGCCGTCTCGCCCATTGTCATTCCTAGCAACTTGGTTACTTTTTTTCCCATAGTGTCTTTAACACAATTTACTTAACTAGTTATCCACGCTCGTTTGTTCCAAAAAATATATTCGTACGGCTATAATATAAAAGTTTTGAAGTGTATATCACACCACTTATAAGTTTCATGCACGCACGAGGTTTACACATGAATCAAATTTACTTTATACTTTTAGTTTAATACGCAGGTATAGTAGCGCGCACGGCGTTTACACATGAATCAAATTTATTTTAAAATTTTGGTTTAATATATAAGCGTATTAGAATTTGGTATCATTTGATATTTTGTAATTGTTATATTACACACATGAGGAGATTCAGACTATAAGTACATCTATTATATTTTTAAATAAATTTATTGGTATGTTAAGTCATACTTTCATTTTATCTCGTGCATATACAGATTTTTGGTATTACAATTAATTATTTACCGTTATCTGTATTCTAGTTTTAACCTGTGTACGCACAGGTTATTAAACTCGAATTAGGTCCAGACAATGACTATAACTAAAAATAATACTTCAACTATATTTGCTTGGGTCTGAAAATATTATCAATTTTGTTTAATAATCTTATTGTTTGAGTAGTTTAATTTGCTATTTTAACATAATTCAAATTTACTGAATACAAATGTTTATATAAGTTATATTTAATCTCGTGTATATACTAAATAACATGTAGGCGTATGTTGATAGTGTTTTTATTAAGATCAATTTAATAATGATGATGATGATGATATTATTATTATTATTATTATTATTATTATTATTATTATTATTATTATTATTATTATTATTATTATTATTATTATTATTATTATTATTATTATTATTATTATTATTATTATAACATTATTAATAGTTGTTTATAAAAAAAATATCTAAATTAAATGGGGTTTTTGCAAATATATAAATTTTTAAAAATTATGAAACTTGAGGATTTTACATTTAAATCTTTAAAATTATATTTAAAATTAGTCTCTTTTTAAAAGTTTGAGGTTTAATTGTATATTTACTGTTAAGTCTGAAAAAAAAATTGAAAAGAAATTTAAAATAAATAAATAAATAAATAAATCTCAAGGCCATGCGTATTTTCATTTATTTTCTCTACCAAAATTTTCAAAACTTTAACTTAACTAATTTAATTTTGACTTTTATTACGTAGTAGCTAATAACAATCATATAGACCTCTAATTATTGAATTGAAATTGGATATATTTATACCTTCCCTTGAGCTTATTTCTCTGTGAAGATCCCAGGAAAGCTCATTCATGGTCTTCCCAAAAACATCAAAAAGAGGCATAAAAAGACAGAAATTGGTCTTCATATCTTTGTGGTGTATAAAATGGTACCTGTATAAACAATAAAACATACACATTAACACATATTTTTATTACATAACATATCTTTGGATTACTAAAATATGAAACTTACGTTGGTGTATACATTAAATATTTGAGCATTGGTAACGTATCAAAGATTTGATGAGGAACAACTTCAACGTTACTATGCCCCATACATCTAAGGAAATCGAACAATAGAACGTAGCCATAGAACACGATGATCGAACCATGCCCAATCAACGTAGTTCCAATAAGTGGAACTCCTATAATCAAACATAGCAATAAATGCTCAAAAAAGGTTGCATGCCCAGCTGCACAAAAAAATGGTAAAAAGGGAAAGAAGTAGTTAATATGTGTTACAAATGATTGTGTTAGGTGAGGTCAATTTTAATGATTTTTTAACCTGTATATGGATGAATTCCTTTTGAACTATGATGTAGCCAATGATATTGTTGGAAGAAATATGATGAATGCAATAATCTATGAAGCCAGTAATACATAGGCTCTGAAAACCCAACATGGAAAACTAGACAAGAAATAATTCCACTTGTTTTCCAAATAGGAAACTTGGTCACTGAAGGATTGATCAAACATATTATTGAAGCCACAAGTCCTTGAAGTATGATGAAATTATCCCTGACAAAAAAAAAAAGTGTAAAATTTCATCAAAAACCCAAAAGTGATTGATGATATATCATTATTAGATCAAAGAAGGGTATATAACATCATCTAGTGCCAGTGGTATCTAATAATATATTAGATGGATTTAATTATGGTTAATGAGAAGAATTGTATCTATATTATGGTTCTCCATGATGTGATGTTTAGCATCAAGTTTAGGAATTTCAAAAGTGGGTGGTAGATATAAAATTAAATGCATGTAAAATTGTAAAAATCATTAGGCCAACATTCACAGTATATTCTTGTGTAATCTTTTTGCTTTTAGAATACCTAAATAATTTACTCTCTGTAAACAAATTCTACTCTACCAACTGATGACTAGTGTTCCTCACAATATCATATGGAAAACGGGTTTATGAGCAGTTTACTCTACATTGCGATCTGAAGTATGCTATATTTATATGCATTATATTTAAGCCAAGTATATTTGTGTATTATATATCCCAAGGCATGCATGATCACTTTGAACATAAACATCCAAACAGTACTTGAGATGCTTAAAAAAAAAGGGGAAAGGATAATTTTACCAATGCCATTCTTTGTCGATCTGATCGAAGTCGATGCCTTTTTGAGATAATCGATTATTTCGCTTAATATAAAATGAGTTATTCAATGAACTCCATAGCTGGTGCACAGATCCTCTTAGTGAAGACAAGATCAGAAGATGCAAACACCAACTATACTCACTTTGCCTCTTTTCATAAACTCCTGAGTAAATTAACTCCACAAGTAGTGGCCCAAGCAAAATGTACTGATCATACCAAAAAGTTAAGTTAGTTTAAGAAAGATATATAAAATCAACCACAAGAAACGTACATCTTTGAAAGAAAAACATTTATGAGGTGTTTGGGATTGCTCGTGATATCGATTTAGCGTCTTGGGATTATCAGATAATTAGTTTTAAGAATACCATTCCCAAAAGATTAATCATGTGTCTAAACACTCAAAACTGTATGCTATTTGAAAACGTAAAAATCATTTTTCAAACACAATCTTAAATATGTAAAACGAATAATGATCAATAAAAAACATACCTTATAACTGCCCAAATTCTGCCATGGCCAACCAAATAATGGAGCACCAACTTTCCCTGAAGGACAACCACTTTCATCTTCTAATTGCTTTTTGAATTCTTGAATGATATATTCTTTTTGGGTATCCATGTTCTTGAAAAAAGATTCTATATGTTTGCTGTTTTATTTTGTAAGAGGTTTTATAGGCTTCTTGCAGTTATTGTCCTTAAGGCACAAGTAATATGCATACACATGTATTATATATTAAGAGCAAATTCCAATACGCATACACATGTATTATATTAAGGCACAAGTAATATGCATACACATGTATTATATGGTATGTATTTATAGGGTTTTTAGGACTTGGGCCCGTCCATGTATACGGCGTATGTACCGTATGCTTCTTAATACAGTATAACATATTCGAATATTCTAGAATCACTCCATACGATGTATCAGTGGATAGTGGATCCGGCGTATGGTCTTCAAAACTTGGGAAAATAAATACTTGACGAAAGCTCACACGCCGTATGCATTAGGATGGCATACCTCGTATCAATCTTCAACTTGGACATTATTCTTGACGAGACGGCACACATCGTATGACTTAGTATGTCATATGCCTTATGCAACTAGCTGAAAAGTGCTCTCCATCATACTTTGGCAATTTAGCTCGATTTCCGGTGTTTTTGCGCGAATTCTCCTTTTGCTCCAGACAATTACTAAAACACAAATTTAGAGTAATTAAGTACGATATTCAATAAAAACAATGCAAAAATGAGTAATTATCATGGAATTTGATAGCTAACAAATTGTAAGTTAGGAGCTATCAAGTGCCCTATTAAGAATCAATGTCAAGAAATAATAAACGATGCTTCATCACATTAACTAATGCTTTAGTTATCATGGTTATGTTTTCTTGTCAAAATATAAACATAAAATCTTAGTAATGTTCAAAGCCTTACAACATGAAGTTTAGTAATTAACTTGAAAATACTATTGAGGGCTTGAAGCCATGAGTGGCCGTTCACTAATACTTTAGTTAACATGGTTATGTTTTCTTGTCACGATATAAATATAAAGTTTTTGAACTGTTTGAATCCTTATAAAGTCTAAGGAAACTAACTTAGATATTTACTAATGTACAATGGTTGATTAACAAGGTAGTCCCTGGGTCGAGGTTCACACATTGGATAAAGATGTTGAGTATCGGTATAAACTAAGAATCACTATTAAGGTGGAAATTTTTATGATATAGCAATTCTTAATGGGCTAAAGTGCAATTAGTCTATGTATATAGATTTAATTATACTTAATTAAATAGAGTTAAAGTTAGACTTAAACTAGGATTACTTGGTGTGCAAAGCAAACAATGATACTATGTAATCCAAATTCCATAGGGATTGGACCCCCTCGTCTCTATAAATAGAGGTGATGGGGGATGCTAATTAATATATTTTTCTTGTCTCTCGATGTAAGGTTGTTAATAAAGAGGGTTCGAGGGTATATATTACGTGCATGATGTTCTTTCTTTTGTCGATAATCTTGTGATCTTGATATATGTGTCGACTTTTCTTGTGAAATCTTTCATCAATTTGCAATAAACTTCGGGTTTGTCGGAGGTTTTGTCCAACAAAACTTGAGGCTGATAATTTGATAACATGTATACTTTGTTGTAACCATTACTCACTAATAATTATGTTTGTCTGATCGAGTCAAACCATCTTGTGAGATGCTAAAAGCTAAATAAACAGATATTAGAAACACAATTGATACAAGATTACAAGCAAGCCTACATGATTATCCATAGTATATAACTGCCTAGTCGCCTAGAGTCGGATTAAAGTTAAAAGGATCGAGACAATTCACATCAGCTAAACTGATAAAAGTTAGCATAAACCATTAATACATACAATGATGTTGAACCAAACTCATAAGAATATTATCGAGTTGGAACACAAGTTCAGGGCCGGCACTCGTACTGGGCGAGCTGGGCGACCGCCCAGGGCATCATATTTTTGGGGGCATCAAGTTTTAAATTCGTGCTATATTGTAACAGAAACCAAATACAAAGGTTAAAAGGTAGATACGTTTTTTCAATGGAGGAACAAACAAGAGGTAGATGATGACATATTCGAGAGAGAAAGAGAATTAGAGGAGAGGGAGTGGGTGAGTGAAGGCTGCGGGGAGGGTGGAACCCCGCACGGGAACACCGCCGCCTTGCGGGGAACCCCGCACGGGGAGGCAAAATGCGGGGGAATTTCACGCATGCGGGGAGAAAAGAGAGAGACGTTGGAGTGGGTGAAAAGAGCCGTTTGGAAGGGTGAATGAAGGAAAAGAAGTGAGTGAAGGGTGAGTGAAGGTGCCGCCTCCAAAAATGAAGTGAGTGAAGGGTGAGTGAAGGAAAAAGTGGGAGATGATGTGGCGCAAGGGGATTGGTTGTGAGTGAGTGAAGGGGAGAGGAGTGAGTGATACACTCCCCCACCCTTAAAAAAATATAAAAATTGTATATCTTGGCTAGGGACCCACATAGGTGCTGGCAGTTGGCTAGAACGAAAGTTTTCTTCATAGGTGATATTTTGCTTACTTTCTCACTTACTTCTAAAACTTCAACTGTCTGCTTCCTTATTCGTAAAAACATTCCAACGACTTTGCAAACTACATTTTATTTTTATTTATTATCTAGTATTACCGTTATGTGAAAGATCAAATGAAGATGTTAATTTTGTAGTTAGAAAAATTCTTTTTATTAGATTTATTATATTTAAGATTATACATTAATTATCTTAGAGATACTGTTAAGAATTATACTTTGAGTTGATATTGACAAATATGAAAGATGAAGGACTTATGGAGACAAAGGAAGAAACTTGCAAAGAAAGAAAAAGATTACAGCATATCTTTTATTTTATTAGTTTATTCCTTGTAACCCTAGTATCTCTATTATATAAAGAGATACAGGGAATAGGTTTTATTCAAGTCTTCCACAATGTAATATACAGAAAACGTGTGAGTGTATGTCTAGGGCTGGAAACGCCTAGACTTGTGTGTACAGGTGTTTTATGGGAAACACCTAGGGTAGATTGATGTTAAGCCTCAACTATCTTAGATAGCTGTTAGGATGTAACCGTGCTACACTTGATCACGTAGCATTGGGGCTTTGATGTATGTTAGAGTAGAGATGATGACGAGAAACCTTGTTAGCAATAATAAAGATGTTTTGTTTATTCCGCTGCGTACATGTTCGTTATCTTTATTATTGTGTAATCCCTAGATGAGGTCTAAACAACCTCGAGCTATAAACGATCTTATCAGATACTGTTACGTGAAAAGATGAAATGAAGATGTCAATTTTATAGTACTAGGATTCATAAAATATGTTTTTATTTATAGTTAGCTTTTGACAATTTTCTCATAATCAATTGATAGTTTTTTAGCAATTTTATTTTATTATTTTTTTTATTTTTTTATTTTTAACTATTAACAAGTGTTGACTACGACAAGTAATTAATGTTACTCTTTAAAGAAACTGTTGGAAAATTTAGTGCACTGGTGGGATTGGTTCACACCTGGTAATGGGCTTGGAGGTACGGAGTGTACACCCATCAGGTCCCTGAACACCCTGACTCAAATAGTGGTTGTGTAGCATTCTGCTGCTAGTATTGGTTTCCACTGATAGTGGATCCTGCTGCTGGCATCAGGATACTGCTGATAGCAATTCTACTGCTAACAGTATGACTCTACTGCTGAGCAGTGATTCTGCTGCTAGTGATAAGTGGATCCTGCTGATGATATGTAACTGATTTGACCTATTCAAATGGCAGTTACATCTATATTTATGACCTCGTTTAACGGGTCAATTAACCACTATTTTAGGCTATAATGGGGATAATTATGTGGAGATTAATGGGCCGATTAATTCTCATAATTCCGTTTGACTAGCCATGAGTATATTCCTATAAATAGGAAACCGTATTATGCATGGAGAGACACAGAAAACACACAACACTTAAACACGAAGGGTTATTGATTTGTGCCTAAATCACTAACAATATTTGGTCTTATCCCAAGTAGATATTCGTGATACCCAGGCATTAGGGTCGAATAGTTTACTTTGGAAAGTGATAACACGATTCCAAGTGATATCCGGTAACCTTAATTGGTACGTAGCTAGGTCTTTGATTATCTCTACCCTGATCTGGGCGAATAACCACCAACAATCAAAGTAAACTATTTTGTGATAATCAATGGCTGCTGCTATGAGGCATATGGCTGCTAACTTCTCCAAATTGGATAAGTTTGAAGGTGTTGATTTCAGAAGATGGCAAAAGAAGATGCACTTCTTGCTTTCAAGCATGAATGTGGTGTATGTTCTGAGCACTGCCATTCCTGAGGATCATGGGGATGATGCTACTGTGGAACAGATAAGGAAAAGAAGCAAATGGGAGAATGATGACTATGTATGCAGAGGTTTAATTCTCAATGGTATGTCTGATTCTCTCTTTGACATTTATCAGAACGTTGAATCTTCCAAAGAACTTTGGGATTCCTTAGATGCCAAATATATGGCTGAGGATGCTTCAAGTAAGAAGTTTCTTGTGAGTAATTTCACAAATTACAAAATGACTGATTCAAGACCAGTCATGGAACAATACAATGAACTTCTTGGAATACTTGGAAGGTTTACACAACATAAAATGAACATGGATGATGCTATTTCAGTCTCTTGTATCATTGACAAACTCCCTCCTTCTTGGAAAGATTTCAAGCATGCCTTGAAACATAAGAAGGAAGAACTGACACTTGTTCAGTTGGGTAGTCATCTGCGTATTGAGGATTCCCTCAGGGCGCAGGATAATGACAAGCCAAAGAGTAGCAATGCTACTGGTGCATCTGTTGTCAATATGGTGGAACATAACAATTCCACCAGGTACAATGACAACAAAGGCAAACGCAAACATCAGGATAACACAAGGGCTGATCCTAACAAGAAGGCTACACCTACTTGTTGGAAATGTGGCAAATCTGGTCACATTAAAAGGGATTGCAAAGGTGTTAAGGTTGGTGGTAAAGCCAATGGTTCAGGCACTAGTGGTTCAGGGAGTGGTGGTTCAGCCAACTCACTGAAAGGTCAGAATATGTTTAATGAATCTCTTCAGGTTTATTATGTTACATATGTATCTGAATCTAACTATGTGCAGGATGATGATGTTGCGTGGTGGGTTGACTCTGGAGCAACTGTTCATGTGTGCAAAGATAGATGCTGGTTCAAGACTTATGAGTCACTGAATGATGGATCTATTCTTCACATGGGAAATGAGTCAACAGCCTTGGTGCTTGGTCGTGGTTGTGTAGATCTTAGTTTTAGTTCTGGAAAGATTGTAACTTTGTTTAATGTTATTCATGTTCCTGATATAAGGAAGAACTTGGTTTCAAGTAGTGTTTTGAATAATCATGGATATAAACAAGTTATCGAATCTGATAAATTTATTTTGTCCAAACATGGTGTGTTTATTGGTTTTGGCTATTTGTGTAATCAAATGTTCAGGCTGAATGTTGTCACTGACATTGTTAATTCAGCCTTTATGTCAACCTCTAAACTGAATGACTCTACCCTGTGGCATGCTAGACTTGACCATGTACATTATAAAAGGATGCAAGATATGTCTAAGGATGGGTTAATCCCAGCATTTGACATGGACACTGAAAAGTGTAAGACTTGCATGTTGACCAAAATTACTAAGAAACCTTTTCAGGGTGTAAAACGTGAGACTGAGCTCTTGGAGCTTATACACAGTGACCTGTGTGATTTGCATGCCACTCCCTCCTTGGGGAACAAGAAGTACTTTGCGACATTTATTGATGATGCTTCTAGGTTTTGTTATGTCTATCTGTTACATACCAAGGATGAAGCATTAGATAAATTCAAAGTGTTTAAAACTGAAGTTGAGTTGCAACTTGGGTCCCTGATCAAAAGATTCAGGACTAATAGGGGAGGTAAGTACATGGATACTCTGTATTTTCAGTCTGTTGGTATAATCCATGAAACGACTGCTCCCTATACTCCTCAACAAAATGGTATCTCTGAAAGGAAGAACAGGGTACTGAAGGAGATGGTTAATTCCATGTTGTCCTATTCAGGACTGAGTCAAGGGTTCTGGGGTGAAGTTATGTTAACAGCTTGCTATTTACTTAATAGGGTTCCCAACAAAAGGAACAAGGTTACCCCTTATGAACTCTGGACTAAAAAGAAACCCAACCTGAATTATCTCAGGGTCTGGGGTTGTAGGGCAGTTGTAAGACTCCCTGATCCAAAGTTAAAAACTCTGGGTGAAAGAGGCATTGATTGCATCTTTGTTGGATATGCTGAGCATTCCAAGGCTTATAGGTTCTATGTTATTGAACCTAATGAATATGTTTCAATTAATTCAATAATTGAATCGAGGGATGCATTATTTGATGAGAATAGATTCTCATCAGTCCCTAGACCAAGTCACAGGATTCCAAATGGAACTGATGACAATGGTGTATCAGAGGACCCTGATGATTTATCATCTCAGGCCCCTGATGAGGTTGTGGTTCAACAACCTGAACCTGAGCTCAAGAAGAGCAAAAGGGTCAGGACTCCAAAGTCATTTGGACCTGAGTTTCAATTATACTTAATTGAAGGTACAAGGAATGAGGTCTCTGACCAATATTCCTATTGCTTCATTGTTGAGGATGATCCCAAAACATTTGAAGAAGCAATGAAGTCCCAGGATGTTGCTTTCTGGAAAGAGGCAATAAATGATGAGATTGAGTCCATCATGGGCAACAACACTTGGGGGGCGTTTGGTTCGCTGGAATTCGGTGTAATTCGTTGTAATTATAATCTGAATTACATTACAATCATGTTTGGTTGGCAGGATAGATGTAATTGAAATTCATATTACATTACATTGCTTGTTTGGTTTGCAAGGTAATGTAATTCGATTACAACCAATTACGTCCAGTGATGTCATTCATATTACATAGCAAACTTGATAGAATATGTTGAATTACGTTGTAATTCAGATTTTTAAAAGTTAAATATCATTATTTATCTATCAACTTTATTATTTATATATTATTTAATTTAAAAAAAATAAAAAATATAATAATAATTATTTATTATTATTATTATTATTATTATTATTATTATTATTATTATTATTATTATTATTATATAAATAATAAATTAATAATATTTATATAATAATAAATAATATTTATATAATAATAATAATAAAATAATATAATAATAATAATAATAATAATAAAATAATAATATTTATATAATAATAAATAATATTTAAATAATAAAATAATATAATATTATAATAATAACCATATAATATTATTATAATAATAAATATTTATAATAATAATAATAATAATAATAATAATAATCACAATAATAATAATAATAATTTAAAATAATAATATTTATATAATAATAATATTTATTATTTTTACTATATTTATATAATAATTACAATAATATTAATTATTATTATTATTATTTTAATAATAATAATAATATAGTAATTAATAATAATAATAATAATAATAATAATTTTTTTTTTATTATTTTTATTATTTTATTATTATTATTATTATTATTATTATTATTATTATTATTATTATTATTATTATTATTATTATTATTATATAATAATAAATATTATTATTTCTAATATTATTATTATTATTATTATTATTATTATTATTATTATTAATAATATAATAATAAATATTATTATTATTATTATTATTATTATTATTATTATTATTATTATTATTATTATTATTATTATTATTATTATTATAGTAATAATAATAATAATAATAATTATTATTATTATTAAAGGTTTTTTTAAATCTTTTTTGAATTACAATTACGTTGAGATCTAACCAAACAAAGTGACAGAATACATTAATTACAATTCCAACACATTACAATTACAACACATTCCAACTCTTTGAATTACAATTCACTCAAATTACAATTCCTTTGACAGATTACAATTCCTTTCAAAACATACTGCGAACCAAACGCACCCTTGGGTGTTGGTTGATCTACCACCAGGTTGCAAACCTCTTGGTTGCAAATGGAGTTTCAAAAGGAAAATGAAGGTAGATGGAACTATTGAAAAGTTCAAGGCTAGACTAGTCATTCAGGGCTTTAAACAAAAGTCAGGGATAGACTACTTTGATACTTATGCCCCTGTGGCACGTATCAGTACCATCAGGCTGCTGATTGCTTTGGCATCAATTCACAATCTGATTATTCATCAGATGGATGTGAAGACAGCTTTCTTGAATGGTGAATTGGATGAGGAGGTTTATATGAACCAACCTCAGGGCTTCATCTTGCCTGGAAATGAAAACAAGGTGTGTAAACTGATTAAGTCTTTATATGGACTGAAACAGGCACCTAAGCAATGGCATCAAAAATTTGATGAAGTGGTTTTGTCTAATGGTTATGTTCTTAACCAGGCTGACAAATGTGTATATAGCAAATTTGATGATTCTGGTAAAGGAGTCATCATTTGTCTATATGTTGATGACATGTTGATCTTTGGTACTGACCAAAATCAGGTTGACCTGACAAAGGAATTTTTGTCATCAAGGTTCTCCATGAAGGACATGGGGGAGGCAGATGTTATCCTTGGTATAAGGATCAAACATGAAAGCAATGGTATATCAATTTCTCAGTCTCATTACATTGAGAAGGTACTGAAGAAATTTAATTGCTTTGATTGTACTCCAGTGAGTACTCCCATGGATACCACTGAGAAGCTTATGTTGAACAATGGCAAAGTTGTATCTCAACTTGAGTATTCCAGGGTGATTGGCTGCCTGATGTATGCCATGACTTGTACAAGGCCTGACATTGCTTTTGCTGTGGGTAAACTGAGCAGGTATACTAGTAATCCTAGTGCTCAGCACTAGCAAGCAATTCAGAGGGTACTGAAGTATTTGAAAAGAACTATGGATTATAGTCTCTCATATACGGGTTATCCTTCAGTGTTGGAAGGTTACACTGATGCAAGTTGGATCAGTAACACTGAAGACAATTCGTCTACCAGTGGCTGGGTATTCCTACTTGGTAGAGGTGCAATTTCTTGGGCATCCAAGAAGCAAACTTGCATCACCAGTTCAACAATGGAATCTGAATTTGTAGCTCTTGCAGCTGCTGGTAAAGAAGCTGAATGGTTGAGAAACTTGCTTCTTGAGATTCCATTGTGGCCTAAACCTATAGCACCTATTTCTATCCGTTGTGATAGTGCAGCTACATTGGCTAAGGCTTATAGCCAGATGTACAATGGTAAGTCTAGACACTTAGGTGTCAGGCATAGCATGATTCGTGAGCTTATCATGAATGGGGTGGTATCTATAGAGTTTGTAAGATCTCAACAGAACTTAGCTGATCACTTGACGAAGGGTCTGGCTAGAGACTTGGTTATAAAGTCTGCTAAAGGGATGGGTTTAAAGTCCAACTTGGTCACTGAATGCTAGGACACCCAACTCCCTCCTGAGGAAACTTGGGAGCTGAGTTCAATGTGGAAAGCTGAACATTCAGTGTACTGAAGCACATGTTTTACAAACATCCCAAGGTTTGTGCTTGGAACCTGCTGAAAAGGAGGATGAAGTCTTTACTTCTTAATGGTTAATTTTCTTTGAAAAAGTGCTTGGCAGGAGCATGAATAAAGAGGAACCACCTATGTAAATGTTGAAGTTTTGCCGCTTCAGGAAGCTATGGACTTTTAGCTTTTACAACATTTATGAATTGGATATGGACACATGGCTTGTATAGTGTCAGGAGTGTTTAAGTGTTGGAAAACTTGTGTGTATTTTATCTTCAGGTATTCAAATGAGTTGAAGGGTTCAATTCTTAGAACACCCTGATTCTCGAATATTTGAACGTGTAATTTACTAAGATGGAAATTCAATCCTCAGGACATTTTCGTTTATGCACTTGTTTTGTATTATGGTTATTTTCATGCAAAGGTAGTGAACTAAATTTGGGGAGGATTGTTGGAAAATTTAGTGCACTGGCGGGATTGGTTCACACCTGGTAATGGGCTTGGAGGTACGGAGTGTACACCCATCAGGTCCCTGAACACCCTGACTCAAATAGTGGTTGTGTAGCATTCTGCTGCTAGTATTGGTTTCCATTGATAGTGGATCCTGCTGCTGGCATCAGGATACTGCTAATAGCAATTCTACTGCTAACAGTATGACTCTGCTGCTGAGCAGTGATTCTGCTGCTAGTGATAAGTGGATCCTGCTGATGATATGTAACTGATTTGACCTATTCAAATGGCAGTTACATCTATATTTATGACCTCGTTTAACGGGTCAATTAACCACTATTTTAGACTATAATGGGGATAATTATGTGGAGATTAATGGGCCGATTAATTCTCATAATTCCGTTTGACTAACCATGAGTATATTCCTATAAATAGGAAATCGTATTATGCATGGAGAGACACAGAAAACACACAACACTTAAACACGAAGGGTTATTGATTTGTGCCTAAATCACTAACAATATTTGGTCTTATCCCAAGTAGATATTCGTGATACCCAGGCATTAGGGTCGAATAGTTTACTTTGGAAAGTGATAACACGATTTCAAGTGATATCCGGTAACCTTAATTGGTACGTAGCTAGGTCTTTGATTATCTCTACCCTGATCTGGGCGAATAACCACCAACAGAAACGTACAATAACATCATTTCAGATGATCTATCTAACTATCTTGAAATTGTAACACGGAGTTTATATTTTCCGTTGTATTATTCATTAAAGAAAAAGTGGCATGATGATCAATTACATAACTGATTAGTTTAGAAACTCATAAAAGGTAGTGTTATTTGTATGCAAGGGGCATTTTTCTATCGACTCGCTCAGGGCATGAAAAATCTCAGGACCGGCCCTGCACAAGTTAATACCATAGAACAAGATTAAAAATTTAGTATTTACGGTTTAGAGAGTCACGAACCCTCTCTTGCTCTCTAGTTAATCTTTTGTTGTTGCCAGTGACACAATGATGAAGCTCATTAATCTTTTAACGAGTGACCATAATATAAACAACTGAATTGTGTATATTGATTTTCTTCTTTTTTTTTTTTTTTTTTTTTTAGAACGGCAACTTTTTACAACCTACACCTATCTCACAAATTATATCTCGCATGTCTCAAATGAGACTTGAACCCACAACTTCTAGGTTGATGGGCCACTCACATACCGCTTACAAAACCGATTACAATGAGTGTGATATATATGCCATCTATACAAACTACTTAAGGCATGCATATCAATTACAACGAGTTGGGAAACCCGCGCGTTGCCGCGGGGTGTTTTTCAAAAGAAGTGTTTAGATATGTGTTTTATGTTGTATGTTTTGTGTTTTGCGAATAATAGGTTTTACGGTTTTAAAACTTCGTCGATTTTGTAATATTGGCTTGTCACAGTATCAGAAAAAAAGGGTCTATTGCAAGATAGACTTTTCAATCTCATGCTTGGTGAACAAAATCTTCCCTTGATTGACCCAGCACAACCTAGAAAACTCGAATCGTATTGCACTCGCCAAATTATTTGAATTATTTTGAGTTTGAGAAAAACTCAGAAGTTTATACTTGATTTTATTGGAAAAATTATTTCATGAACAATGGCGTAAGTTTCGTAATTTTTTGAGTCCGTTTCCTATGTCGTTTGGACCCTGGAGCTTATATCGTTAGAAGTTTACTACGTTGGCAACATTGGTCCCTAGACTATCTCTTTACACCTTACCCTACACTTTCATTTAATACAAAAACTACCATATACTTTCTTACCCATATATATATCCCCACACCCCCACTTTTCTCATTTTAATACTAAAAACACACACACACTCACACCAAAAACTCTCTCTCTCTTTGAAGATTCCGGCCGCCGCCCACCGGAGCAGCAGCAGTTTCCGGCGATTCGCCGGAATATTTTTCCGGCCACCTCATTTTCTTGTACAATCTTATAGATCGGGATATCCCCGTCACACCCATACCACTCACGCGACCCCAAACACCTCGTATCACCCCTCACGCGCCTCCACCGCCGCGTTACCACCACCATACGCCACCACCGCCGTTTTCCATCACTCTCCGATGGTAAAACGCGTGCCACGCACCCTCTCTTTTTATTTTCTTAAATTATTTTCAAAACCCTAATTTTATTTTTATTTTAAATACGGTTTTAATATACCGTTTTGGCCGCGACTCAGTTGACTCACCATGTTTTGATGACGAAGGGGAGTATATATTTGTGTTTGGATTGGATTTCGAGGGTCCGTTTGGTTGTTGTGGGTCGACAGCCGAGAACCGCCACCACCGAGGCATGGCTGGTGGTGGGGGAGGGTTATAGTTGGGAATAAAAAAAATATAAAGCTCTGAAAAAAAAAAGTATTTTTTTTACTATAGCTGTGCACCGACCCGACCCGCCCAAACCCGACCTGTCTTTAAATGGTTTCTACAGTAACTTGTGTGAACAGTAGTTTGGCATGTGGGTTGGCAAAAGCAATCCCAACAAATGTATATATGTTATAATATAAATGTATCAAAAGTGATAAGACCAAATCAAATGTTATAAGGGCCGTGTACAATAAATTTGCTACTAACACTTTCCCGTAGTCCGAGCGGTGAAATCGTGAAAGCTCGGACTGGAATAGTAAACTAAAAAAATTAAAAATAACATAATAAAAACATAACTTTAGTCGACTCGTAACAAAACCGTACCAACGGTCGACTTTAGTCGACTGGTATCAACGGTCGGCTAAGTCGACTGGTAACAAAATCATACCAACGGTCGACGTTAGAGACTGGTACCAACGGTCAACTGTCGACTGATAACAAGCCGTACAAACAATCAACTAATTAACAAATAGTAAACCGGATAAATCAAATATCCATAAAATAAAAAAATAATGAAAGTTGGTTCTAAAACTTCAACCCTCAAATAACCTTCCGAACAAATGGGGCGTGCTTTTCCATTGAAGAAACATAAAGATCACATATTTAGAAGAAGTTGTGGTTATTTTGGTTACAGCTTAAAGGGAGCCCTCCGAACCTCTGGCGTGTAGCCGGCAGCCAGAGTCGGCAACGGAGATTTTAGGTTTTGCGGATCTTATGGCCTGATACAATGTAAACAAATGAATTGTGTATATTGAATTGTCTCTGAACTGATTATAATAAGGGCATCCACTATGATAGATCTTTTAAAAGGTTTATTAAATTGTCACATCTTACATTGTCATTAATTTTTAAAACTTTTCATACTATGAACCTATTCCCACTATGGTTAAAGCTTTTAAGATTTATAAATTGTCCCAACATAAATTAATACTATTAAATCAAAAAATAATAATAAACACTTCTTGGACCTCTTCAAAATCCTAGACCTATTCATGCCACCTAGACATGAAATGATTACTCACTATGGTACAAAAAATCTTGAACCTTTTCATAAGTTTTTAGACCTATTTTTGAAACACTATAGTGGATGCTCTAAGTGTGATATATATGCCATCTATACAAATAATTTAAGGCATGCATATCAGTTACAATATAAATGTATCAAAAGTGATAAGACCAAATCAAAAATTATAAGTGCAAATCTTGTACAATAAATGTGCTACTAACACATAACTCCCATTTGCTCAAAATTCATGTTGAATATGATGTCACTTTTTGCGACCCACAAGTGTTGAACGAAACCTCACTGGTCAACAGAGTGCCACTTTCTTGCAAGTATTGTTAACTTCCCTTTGCTAATGGCATTAAAAGGTATTCATGTTAGCTCGAATTTTTAATCGAGATATCAGTTTTCTTTATGTTAAAAGTCGAGGTACTTTGTAATTTTCCGTGAAATGTTAATGCATGTACTGTTATCAGGCTTCCCACTTAAACGAGACTCCATTAGCTTGTAAATGTGTATAAGTAACAGCAGTAATATCGCATACACACCACTTTTGGAAGTGTAGCCCAACTACTATGTTTACTATGAGAGAGACTAGAAAATTTATGGTATGGAGTATGGACCACACATAGAATTACAATAATTTATATTATTAATTCTATAAATGCGAAGTTGACATTTAACATGTTTAAACTTTTAATAAATTGAAAAGAATGTATTCGCCCCTCCCATCGAGACATACAATTTATATTGTTTAATTGTTTATATTTAAAACATGTTTTTTCAGTTGGAAAAAGTTTCAATAGTTTTGTATGTGTAGAACGGTAAAAGGGGATACGTCTTTTTCGACTAAGTTTAAGTTTAAGTAGGTTACGTGTCAAGTTCGTACAAATAACATATATGTTTGAGTATATACTTTGTTTATGTTTTATAAGTTACATTTTGTGCTAGAGAAATTAGAAATTATGCAATTCGACAAAAATGAGCTGAATTCAAATTCAGTTTTCAGTTTTTTTTCGATTTGCCTTAGAAAATTTTAACCCGAACAACACAAATCAAATAACTCGCGAAACCCGAACTGATGAACGCACCCCCTACTTAAATGCACTTTTGATCAATTTAAAAGTAGGTCACATTTAGCGAGAACCGACCAGGTTAAAGTCATCCAAAGTCTGCATTGCTTTTCCCATATGCTTCCAAGACCTCCAAATCATATATTATAAAAACTGAATTCATGAGTTTTATCAATTTAATTTTGATAATTTAACTCTACTCTAAGTTCTTTATGAGACTAAAAACATATACTAACCCATCAGACCAATCGAAACCTTTTCTTTTAACGGCAACTTTTTACAACCTACACCATCGTTCTCACAAATTTTATCTCACATGTCTCTAATGAGACTTCAACTATTAGAACACTCACATACACCTGGGCCAAGAGGCATTTGGTCATACTTTCGTGTTAAACAATAAATTATGTAAGGATTATATTTTATTGGTAAGGTATTTATAAACCACAAATTCATAAACCCTAACAAACCTAAGCCCACATACATACAAATTCATAAACCCTACCAAACCTCAGCCTACCTCGACTATACACATAATTATCATCTAATATTTCTAACTCGCTTGACACTACAAGGATAAGGAGAACAGGCGAGGACCATTTTCCCGTCGACACAATGTCGACGGCAAAAGGCAGAAAACGATAAAAAAACGCTTGACCGAGCCCCACTGCGTTGATTTTTTCATACACATATTTTTCCGTTGACATGTCGACGGGAACATATCACAATACTTTTTTAGCCTCAATAATTCACTAAAGTTGGGCGTGAAATTTACCCGCTAATATTTTCCCGTCGACACATTAATCACGATTTTTTCCACAATTAACGTGTGATTAAAGGTAATAAATTTTTGTTTTGAGATTCCCGTCGACATGTCGACGGGAATTTATTACTAAATATAAATATTTTTAACAAACGGATAAAATATTGGGCGGGATTTTTCCCGCGTTCTTTTTCCCGTCAACATGTCGACGGGAATATCTCCCCAAAAATTCACCCTATATAGAACCTCACAAAAACATTCCCGTCTCATTTTTTACTTATATACATTCTCACAAAATCATTTCCGTCTCATTTTACACATACATTCTTGATTCTCACAATGGATGGTTTAACGCCGGAACAGGAGTGGTCGAAGGTTTTATCACACGAGCTCTTGTATAATGAAATTATAAATTATTGGGGCGTTGAAATTTTTGATGAATATGGTTCTTACGCGAACTGTGCACCGTGGCAGAGAGACCGGATTCTGGTATGGTTGAGGAAAAAGTCATACTATAGAGAGTATTTGGAAGAGGTAGATGATGCTAAAGCTCAACATGCTGCTGAAGCTCAAGTTGTTGTTGTTGGAGGTGAGGATGAAGCTGAAAGCATGTTTGATGAAGTTGCTGCTGTTAATAACCTGGAAAAAAATAACGGGTCTAGAAGCTACGTTTGCATATCTCAAGGAAATGAGAGCAAGGAAAAGAAGAGATGGTGCGAGTTCAAGCAAAGCGGGAGGTAGTCGAAAAAAAGTAAACGGGTTGTTTCATTTGGTTGTCGAGTTATTTAGTTTGAGTTGTTTTGTTTAGTTGTCGAGTTGTTTAGTTTGAGTTGTTTCGTTTGATTGTCGAGTTTGCTTGTCGAGTTGTTTAAGTCTGTATGAAAATGTATCTGGTTTACAACTCTTGTGTGGTTTGAATAAAATGTTTGCCTTCGTGTTTGAAGCTAAGCGTGTGGTGTCGAGTTGTTTAGTTTGAGTTGTTTCCTTTGGTTGTCGAGTTGTTTAGTTTGGTTGTCGAGTTGTTTAGTTTGAGTCTGTATGAAAATGCATGTTGAGAACTCTTGCTTGTTTTAAATATAAAGGACGTTCAACATCAGTTACCACAACAACAACAACAACAACATTTTATTAAATAACAACAATAACATCAACAACAACAGCAAACAACATCAACAACAATAACAACGATAACAGCAACAACAATGATAACAGCAACAACGATAACAACAACAACAACAGTACTACATATGAAATTTATCCATGTCACCTAAAAGGTCACGGAGTATTGCATCCGACTGACATGCGTGGTCGTGGTTGGGATACGTTGCCATGTCAAGTTTTGCCTCCAGCATCCTTAATTTTGTCTCTAGCATCTGTTTTTGTGCCTCCAGCACCTGTTTTTGTGCCTCCAGCATGTTTATTCTAAGATCTTTTTCATGACAGTTTGAGCACCTTGTTGGAGCAGATCCAGAACCGCTTGATGTTTGATGCGTGGGAATTGCACCAGGCTTTACCTCTCGAGAAGCTTACAACCCCAACCAGGCAGTGTACCTGATCGTTGTAGTATAGTATAGTGACAAGTACCGGGGGATTGATCGTTCAACTCAGGAATAGTGTCGCTAGGATTAGAAAGCCTAAAAACTAGGTCTAGAGGTGAGGGATGATTCTTTTTGTATTTTTATATTTTTATAAAAGCAAGTAAAATTTCGGTTTTTAGAGGAGTGGGCGGAATTAGTTGCTAGTCAACTAACCCAATAACTAAAGATGCAATCAAAATAAAATAACAAAAATATAAATAAACTAAATTAAACTAGTGGTGTGAGCAATATGTGGGAGAATTGTGTTTACTTAGATTTCACTACTCCCTATATATCTTTTACAGGTTAATTACTTGTTACAGTTGCGTAGATGACGGGTTATATTCCTTAATACCAATCATGGGGTGGCGTACTTACTTCCCCAATTCTGTAAGCTCCTACTTCACTCCTATGTCGAGCCGGCTAAGAGGCTCCTAACATGGGATCACTAGAATTCGCTCATGCATTAAATATAACCATAAAAACCTAGTACACATCGGTTCATGTTTCTTAAGATGTTCAAGCACGTTACACAATGGAGATCTGCCAGTTTTCTTAAGCCTAACATTGAAATCATTCATCCATTACAACTGTAAACAAGCAATCAACCTATAATCAACATCTAGGTTTCATTACATCTAAGCAAACACACAAAAGATCTAGCCTAGCATGTTAAAATCAAGATAAGCATAAGATATATTCAAACAACACATAGACATATTGAATGAATTGAAAGGAAACTTATCTCAATTGAACATGAAGGGTTTCAAGGGGTGAAAACCCTTGAAAATACTGTTACAAACGACCTAGGGTTTATTAGGTTCGGCCTTAGAATTCTCCACACAAGTTCCTCCTTTAATGAATGAAAAATAGAAAAGTATATATAGATTTTGTGACGACGTCAAGAGTAAAATTCCGACGCCGTCATCTCGCCGCCAATAAAGTTCTCGGACTGCCTAGATCTAGATCTGACGCCGTCATGTGTATTTCTGCTCCAGGCAGTCACCAAAATTACTCTTGACGCCCTACTTCTGACGCCGTCACGTTTTCTCTGGGTCGTCATCCATTTTCCTCCTGACGCCGTCATAAAATTCTTCTTGACGCCGTCAGGTACTGTTCCCAGCAAGGAAAATTAAGTCTTTGCCGTTTTCTTCACTTTTATGCTCCAAAAACGTCCAAAATGCTTCCTTTTCCAGAATTAACTCCCAAAGTACCTAAAATCACAAAAGAAACGATTTAGGGCAATATTTGATCAAATAAATTCCAAATCCGGCTTAAATGACCCCTAAAAACGGTTCATTTTTCGCCTCATCATATACCCTTACACTTGAGATTTGCTTGTCCTCAAGCAAATGCGCTTTTATTCTAATCAAAATACAAGTTAGGAGTCATTTAACACTAATATAAAAGTAATTACAACAAATAATCGTTCCACTAAAGACCGAAGACAAGCACGGAGGTCATATACTAGCACCTCATAAATAGTGTTTAGATACTCACATCTCTCGGGTGTAATAAAGTATATATCACAATATGGAAATGGAAAACATCTCTCACTACCTGTCATAGTAAAATAGATTACATTTGGATAGGGGAAGGATCAAACCTCCACCACATGGCGTAAGCACCTAGGATAAACTATCAAAGAGGTCTTTTAAAGGGTTGTAACGTTAGGTGTAGGGATATGAAATACACGGTTTTGTTGGATATAGGCAATCTTTACTGGTGGCGAGTTAATAATCTTGGTTAATTACATGTACAATGTGGCGTTGCTAAGCCAAGACTAGACTCGACCTAAGCTAATAAATGAAAAATAACAAAAACATAAAATAAACATAGAATGAAACGGGATGGTAGTCCGTATGTTTTTTCTCTTTTCTTTTTCTATTTTTTTTCTTTTTCTTTATATTTCGATTTTATTTTTATTTTTTTATTTTTTTTTTTTGCATACACTCTTACCCTACCATCCAAAATAATACATCATAGGGAATGAACATTCCCCTTACACTTGAATTCTTACATACTTTACAATAAACTAAACTAATGACTTGAATCAAGATAATCAAAACACTTGGAGTACTTTTTAGATTAACGTACGTATGGGGGTAATAAATGATTTTCTTCCCCATTACTCCATAAAATAAGTACTTTACCCGTGAGTACCAATCGTCCCAAAACAATATGTACAAGGATATGACTCGACTTAGCAACCATGTAATCAATTAGATAATTAACTAAGGGTTTAAACAAATAACAATAATGCACTAAAGATGAGTGCATACACGGAAGGCTAAGGCGATTTGGTTGTACATTTAAGTGGGGTGTAACAAATTCTTCCTTTAAGTAAAATGCTTAAAGTTAGAAACGAAAAGATAGGCTCGGAGGGGTGTACTAGGGGTTTCGTGTACTAAAAATGAGTACAACGCTAAGGGTGTGGGAAAAATTAGTTGACTTAACTAGCCAAGTAATATGACTTAAATGGTCAAGTAATTATGATACTGGTTTTAACACAAGGGTGATCCTAATGCCTCTTATCATGTAGTAAATCCTACTACACGAATGCAGTCTCACTAGCAGTCTCGGGATGCATCACTAACGCAAGTTCTAGAATCTAAATGCTAGCGGTACACTCATAAGCACTAATAGTAAATGTTTTTCCTATCAAATCTAAAGGCGAACCTCACATATTTGGGTGGAAAATTTTTCTGAATGGTACGGTTTTGTGCTAGTCATATGATTCCTATCCATGAGACGCTTGCTAAGGCTAAAGTTTCACTCCTAAATGTTGTAAAAAATTTTAAATTTGGCGCTAAAATTACACTAACAAGTATTTATCATAGTTTTATTACACACCTACCATCAATCAAACAAACTCAAGTGAAAATTTATCCTATAAGGTATCATCATTTACCCTCCCCTTACACTTAGGATGAACATTGTCCCCAATGTTCAAGTAAAGAATGTAAAAGTGAAATAGGTAAACCGTAAAAGAATGAAATCAAATACTCCCTTGATTCGCTCGGTATGGATAATATGGTAACCAGGTTAGATCTTCCCCCAAGAAAATGAATAATCAAAGCTTCCCATCCAGAATATAAATCATCTTCTTGTCAAACATAACCTGTTAAACCTGAGAAAACAAACAAGGCAACCTCGCGTAAAATCGGCGGCAATCTATATATGCTAACAAATCCTAGAAAGCAAAGTAAAATATAATGCTTGTGGAATGATGTTTGTAGATTTCCTGGAGATTATAAAACTAAAGATTCAACAAAAACTTTAAGACTCCGTTAGAAAAACAAAATTGGTAAAATTTCCAGAATTTTACACGTGACGCCGTCAGGAATTTCTTCCTGACGCCGTCAGAAGTGACCTGCAGAAATTCTTATGTTAAGTTTCCGGAAAATTTCTGGAAAAACCTTGTCCTACTTCCTGGAAAATCCTGCAAAATATCATTATGACTCGATACAAGCATTTGACTCAAACAAATACGAATATACATATTCATTTAATATTGTGGAGAATCATGATCGGTTTTGTTTCTTAAAAACATATTTGGGGTTTCCCCTTACACTTATCTTTTGCGAAATACCTTTGGATGAAGTTAAGACTAAGCCAAACGACAAAATAAAGTATTTTCACCATTTTAGTTTGAAACATGATCTACCAACAATAAAAATAAAGCATGCATAGGGAAGCAAATAACAATCAAACAATATAAAAATCACACAAAACATGGGTTGCCTCCCAAGAAGCGTTTTTCTTTATTTACGAGTCTTGTAGCTAGACTCAAGGTCATGGGTTACTACGTGACCTCATCGTTGGTCTCACCTTCTGATTGTAAATGTTCTTTATAGAGACCAACCACCTTTTTCTCAATTGCTCCTATAATCCTATTGGCAAATTTCTTATCGACTTTATACTTCGGTCCTAGAGTCAAGCAATCTTTGTAGAAAAGACTCTTCTTTTCCCATACGTAATCCATGCCCTTTACCTTATCCTCTTCATTGATGTCCTCAAAAGCACCAATGTTATCCATGTCAAATCGGGGCACAAAACGAAATTCTTTCATTCTATTAGGCATCTTATAAGTGATCCTATCAGTGTTACTAGCAAATCGGATTGTCCCTTCTACCTCATCATATTCTAACTTGGACTCTTCAACAAACGGTTTACCAAACACAACATTGGATAAGCGACAATCAATAACATTAGCAAGATCTTCAACAATCATAAAGTCAGTGATATAAGTAAAATTCCCAACAAAGACATGTGGACCTTTAATTCTCCCGACAAAGTTACAAACTCCACCGGGGTATTTGGGATCTCTTCTAGGTCCAAGTCTTGTTTTCACTATATCATTATAGACACTTGAGGACATAATGTTGATTGGGGACTTAAAATCAATGTAAGCATTGTCAATATGTTTATACCCAATCATACATGGTATCTTAGCATTCTTAGGATCCCCTCTTTTTATCTTAGGTTCGATTTTAGTAAAAGGAGGTCGAGGGTTATCAATAAGATTATTATAGTATGCAATCTCTTCCTTAGTGGGGTATAGATTAAAATAATCATCTAGCTTTGGATCAATCTCCCCTTCTTCAAGTTCCTCAACAACATCCTCAAAATCTTTAGTCCCTAGGTCCTTATTTAAACAAGGCGGTCGCTAGGTCACTAAATGCATGGTCGAGCTCAACCTTAATCAACCTATTAAGCTCCCTAAGTTCCCTAATCTCACTCTCAATTTGTTCACGTAACAAAGCCACTTCTCTAGGGGAAAGGGGTGGATTCGCGTTTTCCATAATGGTCAACGGAATAGTCAATGAATTTATTTTACTAACAAAGGCACAAAGAAATAGATAGACTAAAGAAGACCTAAAAATAAAAATAAAATCTTACTAGAAAGGAATCTAGAAAGTAGACCTAATAAAAAGAAATCCTAACCTAGACAATAACTATTCCCCGGGCTGCGGCGCCAAAAACTTGATGCGTGGGAATTGCACCAGGCTTTACCTCTCGAGGGATCTCGAGAAGCTTACAACCCCCACCAGGCAGTGTACCTGATCGTTGTAGTATAGTATAGTGACAAGTATCGGGGGATTGATCGTTCAACTCAGGAATAGTGTCGCTAGGATTAGAAAGCCTAAAAACTAGGTCTAGAGGTGAGAGATGATTCTTTTTGTATTTTTATAAAAGCAAGTAAAATCTCGGTTTTTAGAGGAGTGGGCGGAATTAGTTGCTAGTCAACTAACCCAATAACCAAAGATGCAATCAAAATAAAATAACAAAAATGTAAATAAACTAAATTAAACTAGTGGTGTGAGCAATATGTGGGAGAATTGTGTTTACTTAGATTTCACTACTCCCTAGATATCTTTTACAGGTTAATTACTTGTTACAGTTGCGTGGATGACGGGTTGTATTCCTTAATACCAATCATGGGGTAGCTTACTTACTTCCCCAATTCTATAAGCTCCTACTTCACTCCTATGTCGAGCCGGCTAAGAAGCTCCTAACATGGGATCACTAGAATTCGCTCATGCATTAAATATAACCATAAAAACCTAGTACACATCGGTTCATGTTTCTTAAGACGTTCAAGCACATTACACAATGGAGATATGCCAGTTTTCTTAAGCCTAACATTAAAATCATTCATCCATTACAACTGTAAACAAGCAATCAACCTATAATCAACATCTAGGTTTCATTACATCTAAGCAAACACACAAAAGATCTAGCCTAGCATGTTAAAATCAAGACAAGTATAAGATATATTCAAACAACACATAGACATATTGAATGAATTGAAAGGAAACTTATCTCAATTGAACATGAAGGGTTTCAAGGGGTGAAAACCCTTGAAAATACTGTTACAAATGACCTAGGGTTTATTAGGTTCGACCCTAGAATTCTCCACACAAGTTCCTCCTTTAATGAATGAAAAATAGAAAAGTATATATAGATTTTGTGAGGTGACGGCGTCAAGAGTAAAATTTTGACGCCGTCATCTCGCCGCCAATAAAGTTCTCGGACTGCCTAGATCTAGATCTGACGCCGTCATGTGTATTTCTGCTCCAGGCCGTCACCAAAATTACTCTTGACGCCCTACTTCTGACGCCGTCACGTTTTCTCTGGGTCGTCATCCATTTTTCTCCTGACGCCGTCATAAAATTCTTCTTGACGCCGTCAGGTACTGTTCCCAGCAAGGAAAATTAAGTCTTTGCCGTTTTCTTCACTTTTATGCTCCAAAAACGTCCAAAATGCTTCCTTTTCCAGAATTCACTCCCAAAGTACCTAAAATCACAAAAGGAACGATTTAGGGCAATATTTGATCAAATAAATTCCAATTCCAGCTTAAATGACCCCCTAAAAAGGTTCATTTTTTGCCTCATCAATGTTGAAGCTCCCAGAGAACCGGTCATTTTGGCGAGTCATTCCTCCTTCCATAAAAAAATCACATCCAGGTCTGTTGTCCCAGGCTGTTAAAGAGTAAAAACTATTATTTTTAACAACAAACCAAATTATTTATATAATACACGAAAAAGTATGTAATTGTTTACCTTCGAGAATGGACACGCATAGTATAGTTACCACGGGAGTAAGATTTACGCGATTCTCGCAGAATCACGTCTCCTCGTCTACAAGGACAAGGAAAAGCTTCAAATTCTGCCATCTTCTTCACCATGATAACAGTGTGTGTTTGTGGTTGTGAGGTTGAGTGGTTGTGAGTGGTTGAATCGTGACCGGGGTGGCCCGATCTACAAGTTGAGGTGATAAAATGTGGTGGCCAGAAAAAGATTTCGGCGGCCGGAAACTGCTGGTGTAGGCAGAAAACGGAAACTGCTAGAGAGAGATAGAGAGAGATATAGTGAGATGAGTGTGTGTGAGAGTTTTTATTAGTTAGATGAGTGTGTGTATGTGTGTGTGTGTATGTTTATATTTTGAGGATAAGTTGTTAGGTAGGAAAATTTTGGTGGGAAATTCGGGCGCCATTGCATCTCGAGTCGTTCATTTAACATCTCATGTATAACCATTGCATCTCGAGTCGTTCGTTTAACATCTCATGTATAACCATTGCATCTTGAGTCGTTCGTTTAACATCTCATTTATAACCATTGCATCTCGACTCATTCGTTTAACATCTCGTGTATAACCATTGCATCTCGACTCATTCGTTTAACATCTCGTGTATAACCATAGCATCTCGACTCGTTCGTTTAACATCTCATGTATAACCATTGCATCTTGACTCGTTCGTTTAACATCTCATGTATAACCATTGCATCTCAACTCGTTCGTTTAACATCTCGTGTATAACCATAGCATCTCGAGTCGTTCGTTTAACATCTCATTTATAACCATTGCATCTCGACTCGTTCGTTTAATATCTTGTGTACAACCGTATCATCTCGCCTCGTTCGTTTAACATCTCGTGTACAACCATATTATCTCGGCACGTTATTTATAAAACATTAGGCCAAGGATACAAGACTTGAATTTTGACCGGTTGTGATCTCGAGGTTATCTAATGGTTGGGATTTAGTATTTTGTGATATTCTAATTATTATTTATTTTATATTTTAATAAATGATTTTTTTAATTATAATATAAGTAATTAATTTTGAATATATATATTTTTTTAATTTTATAAAAGTATTTATAATAAATAAATTTTTTTAATTATATAAATTTAGTTTATTAATTTTATAAAACTTATTTTTTAATATTTTGTGATATTCTAATTATTATTTATTTTATATTTTAATAAATGATTTTTTTAATTATAATATAAGTAATTAATTTTAAATATATATATTTTTTTAATTTTATAAAAGTATTTATAATTAATAAATTTTTTTAATTATATAAATTTAGTTTATTAATTTTATTAAACTTATTTTTTAATATTTTATAAAAGTATTTATAATAAATAAATTTTTTTAATTATATTAAAGTAATTAATATTAAACCTTTTGTGTTATACTCTTATATTTCCGTCGACATGTCGACGGGAATCTTAGCGCCAAAATTTTCACCAAAATTTAATACGCCCCGCCAAACGATAAATGACAAAATAATATCAATTTCCCGTCGACATGTCGACGGGAAGATAAAAGGTAAAAACAAACCCCCCCCCCCCCCCCTGAATTATTGTTGGTCATAATTTAAAAAAAAATAAAATAAAATAAAATAAAAATCAGATCTACTCTTCCCCCCCTCGCCGGCGATTACCCCTCCACCACCACAACCAACACTCCTCCGCCACCACAGCATTACCCCTCCACCACCACATTACCCCTCCACCACCAAAGCCCACCATCACATTACCCCTCCACCACCACAGCTCCTCCTCCACCTCCGACACTACACGAGCACCACTGTGCACCTCCTCCTCCTCCTCATTCGTTTAATTCTTCCTCAACCCCTCCTTTGTTTAATTCTTCTTCTTCCCCAACCCCTCCTTTCTTCAACAACAGCAGCAGTAAAAGGTAATTATTGTTAATTTTATTTTTGTTATTATTATTAATTTAATTATTGTTAATTATTGTTTATTTAATTATTATTATTATTATTGTTATTTTTGTTTTTTTATACAGCCGGGTAATTAAAGAGGTGATAGCCGAGAGCCGAGGGTAATGTTTTATTTTTTTTATTAACTTATGGTATCCCGACGACATGTCGCCGACAACAGTTTTTTGTTTAAACTTTTGATATATTAATTTGCTCTCTTTTATTATAGCCCGAGCCCAAGACGAGACCACAGCCGAGCCACAGCTGAGCCACAGCCGAGCCACAGCCGATACCACAGCCGAGACAGTATGTATTCCTTTTTTTTCATTTTTATGCTTTGTTGTAGTTCCGTATCCCGTAGCGTTTGGTTACTAGTTTAGTGCTTGCAGCCTATGTATAGTTTGGTTAGTATATTAGGTTTTGATATAAAAAGGATTGTTGCGGATTGTGAAATGTGATTAAGTATTAGTTTACGGATTAAGTATTAAGTAGGATATTGCGTTTGGTTAGTTGTTTGGTTGGTTTTAACGACACAACCAAGGTCAGTTGTGCTCATTGTGTACCCACGGTGCAAATAGCACCTTGGGGGACTTGGTATTGAACTAGCCGTAGGATATTGGGTGGGTTTGCAGGTTTAATGCATTATTTGGCCGAAGGTTGCAAATATTAAACTAGTAAAAGAAAGAAAAAAAATAGTTTGGTTAGTAACTATTAAACAAAATAGTTTGGTTAGTAAAAAAATTTTGGCAAAATAAACTAGTAAAAGAAAGAAAAAAAATAGTGTGATTTTAGAGTGTGTTTGTTTCGGCTTATATAACGGGCTTATGGCTTGTTTGGTTTTTGGCTTATGTTTCATAAGCTAAATTTTTATGGCTTATTTTGAAACTTTTTACCTTACATAGTTTCAAAATAAGTCACAAAAAATAAGCTTATGAAACATAAGCCGAAAACCAAATAAGCCATAAGCCCGTTATATAAGCCTAAACACACAACCCCTTAGATATATTTGATATCTTTCTATTAATTGTTTGGTTTTCGGCTTATGTTTCATAATAGTTTCAAAAATAAGTCACAAAAAATAAGTTTCAAAATAAACAAAATAGTTTTTACATAAACTTATATAAACAAAATAGTTTCAAAAATAAGTCACAAAAAATAAGCTTATGAAACATAAGCCGAAAACCAAACAATTGTTTATATTCTAATCGTTTAACTTAGAATATATGCTATTAATTGTTTAACTTAAAATAGTTGATTTGTGTGTTATTGTTAGACTTTTGTGAATGTTTTAGGATTTTAGTGATTAATTTCGGAAAGTCCCCCGACCAAAGTTAATCATCTTATAGAAAACCCGTCCGAAATTAATTTATTAGAAATTAATTTCGGAAAGTCCCCTGTTTGGGACTGATTTTTGAATGTTTTGTCTCATTTAGGATATGGATGCGTATAATTGATTTACTATTTGAGATGATTTCGACAGTGTTTCTCCTTTACTCCTACGAATATGTCTTTAATACACATATTTGGGGAGTTGAGGGGAAATGCTGTCGAAATTTTCTCAGATAGTAAATCAGTTATACGCATTCATATATGAGATGAATCATTCAAAGAGTGGGTTAGGATTGCCTTCCATAGTTGCACTAGGTGAACAAAACAACTCGTAATAATTTCATGGTTATATGTGTTTATGTGTCGAATATTTTGAATGTGTAATAACTAAGAGTTGAACAAAACAATATGCAGTTATGATACTTGATAAGAGTTGGACCCGTTTAGACAGTCGTGTTTCAAAAGAGTGTTTTGATGGTCTTGCCGCATTCATTGAACATTGCAAGCCGTTATTGAATAGTTACGGAAACATAAAATGTCCATGTCGTCTTTGTAATGTTCCATGGGTATCTCTCGACATACTTAAAAGCCACATAAGCCAAAATGGGTGGGACCCAACTTATACACAATGGCGTGAACACGGTGAACCGGATCCTCTTCCTATAGAAGATAACACAACACAATGTGAGATGAGTGACATGCGTGCGTGCCTTAATGATATTCTTGATATTCATCTAAATAATGAACAAAATGAGCCAACTCCTCCAAATATTGGCGAGACAAGTAACGAGTCGGCTCCAGCAACGACACCTCCTGTACATAACGAGTATGAAGAGTTACTTGCCAGTTCCACCCAGCCTCTTTACCCGGGTTGTGACTTTATGACAACCTTGGATTTTATGTCAAAGTTTACGCATCTCAAGGTCAGCGGTAAATGGAGTGATACTTCATTTAACAATACGCTAAAATTTCTCCAGGAGGTATTTCCTCCCAGGTTAGGTTACAATCTCCCACCATCATACTATGCTATAAAAAAACATTTAAAAAGGTCGGGTTAGGGTATGAGTCGATACATGCTTGTGAAAATGATTGCTTTTTATATCGGGGGACTGGTGCCGAAGATTTGGAGTATTGTCCGGTCTGTAAAACGAGTAGATGGAAAGACAAGAACACAACGGGGAAGAAAGTTCCTAACAAGGTGTTGTGTTACTTTCCTATCATTCCTAGACTACAACGTTTGTACAAGTCTATTCACACCGCAAAACATATGACTTGGCATGCTACTGGAAAGTCTAAGGTAAACGGTATGATGCAACACCCGGTTGATGGTGACGCATGGCAGAAGTTTGACAGCGGTAAATATTTGGCTTTTGCTAACGAACCGAGAAACATTCGATTAGGGTTAGCTGCTGATGGTTTCAATCCGTTCGGCAACCTTAGTCAGACTTACATCATGTGGCCAGTTATATTAACAACATACAACTTGCCTCTGTGGTTGTGCATGAAAGAGACTACTTTGATGTTGACGTTGTTAATTCCTGGCCCTAAATCACCGGGGAAGGACATTGATGTTTACTTAAAGCCTTTGATTGATGACCTTCAAGAATTATGGAAAAAACCAGGTGTCTTGACTTTGGACGCTGTAACAGGAAAATATTTCCACATGAGAGCGATGCTTTTATGGACCATCAATGATTTTCCTGCTCGTAGTAGTTTGTCTGGTTGGAGTGGGCAAGGTTACTATGCATGCCCTACATGCAAAGCAGACACTCCAGCTACGCGTGTGATAAGCAAAACAGCTTATGTTGGCCATAGAAGATTCTTAAAAAAAACCATAAATGGAGGAGTGACCGTAATACATTCAATGGTGCAACTGATACTAGAGATCCTCCTAAAAAATATACCCTGACTGATATCTTGGCTCAACTTGCGATATTGCCCACACGTTTTCCGGGGAAACATCCAGATTATGGGGGTGGGAAAATAAAACGTAATACTACATCCGACCTGAACTGGACTAAACGGTCTATTTTCTATGAGCTTCCATATTGGTCTTCTCTTTCTCTACAACACAATTTAGATGTCATGCATATCGAAAAAAATGTGTTGGAGAGTATCTTGAACACTTTGTTAATGAATGAAAAATCAAAAGACACCGCTAAGGCAAGACAAGACTTGCAAGCTTTGGGCATTCGACAGGAGTTGTGGCTCGGAAACAAACAAAACGGGAAGTGCTCGAAGCCTCAAGCTAAGTACTCCCTCACACCCGATAAAAGAAAACTGTTCTGTCAATACATCAAAACAATTAAACTGCCAGATGGGTTCGGATCCAATTTCAAGTCGAAAGTGACCAAAGATGATAACAATATAACGGGCATGAAGTCTCATGACTGTTATATAATGATGCAACGGTTACTTCCTCATGGACTTCAGAAATACCTGGACGCACCGACTTATACACCATTAATCGAGCTTTGTTCATTCTTTAAGAAAATTTGTGCCCGAACTTAGATGGTGAATGACATGGTGAAAGCTAAAGACCAGTTGATCAAAATTTTGTGCAGTCTCGAGCAAATATATCTTCCTGCTTTTTTTGACATTATGATTCACTTGGTTATGCATTTACCTGAAGAGGCTCTTGAAGGCGGGCCTGTTTCATTTCGGTGGATGTATCCATTTGAAAGATACATGAAGAAGCTAAAAAACTATGTACGAAATAAAGCTAAGCCGGAAGGTTCAATAGCGGAGGGTTATGTTGCAGACGAAGCATTAACTTTTTGTTCTCGTTATTTTCGGGGCAAAATTGGGACGAAATTTAATCGTCCCACTGCATCTCAGGGCTGTCCTCGCCCAACAAGTGATTTCCAGGTGTTCCGATCACTATGTAAAAAGTCTGGTAAAGAGACAATTATTCGGTTAGGTCTCCAAGAAATGAAGAAAGTGATATGGTATGTACTTCACAACAGTCCTGAGATCGATGCGTACATGAACGAGTTCGAGAGGTACGCGTTTTTATTTTGAAATTTCTTTTTCCCAAGTTATCTTTTCGATTAATTCTAATATCATGAACATTTTCAGTGAACATCCTGATAGCGACATGCAACAAGAATTTCCTAGATGGTTTGAGACGAAGGTAAACTTATTATATGTATTTCCTTGTATAAATAACGACTATATATATTACTCATCTCTATCCATTCTTATCTTTGTTCATAGATCGGTAAACTTTACACAGCCAATGACCCAAGTTGTACTCCCGACTTATTCGCTTTGGCTTGTGGACCATTATCGACCGTAATCTCAGTTCACTCTTGTGTAGTCAACGGTGTGAAGTTTGTTGTACACAGCCACGATGTAAAACGTACAACTCAGAACAGCGGAATTTGTTCTCCTGGCGAGAAGAAAGGAGAAATGTATTATGGTCAGCTAGAAGAAATTCTAGAGTTTGCGTATACCCAGTTCAAAGTTGTGCTGTTTCGAGTTAAGCGGTTCGACTTGGTCAAAAGAGGTAGAGTCGAACGTTATAAAACTAGAAACAACATGACACAAATTTGGGTATGTAGCACAGCGTTTGAAGATCAACCTTACATTCTCGCAACACAAGCAAAACAAGTCTTCTACCTTGAAGATCCTGCCAGACGACCACTGATGCGTGGGAATCGCAACAGGCTTTACCTCTCGAGGGATCTCGAGAAGCTTACAACCCCCACCAGGCAGTGTACCTGATCGTTGTAGTATAGTATAGTGACAAGTACCGGGGGATTGATCGTTCAGCTTAGGAATAGTGTCGCTAGGATTAGAAAACCTAATTACTAGTTCTAAAGGTGAGGGATGATTATTTTTGTATTTTTATATTTTATGGAAAGCAAATAAAATCTCGAGTTTTAGAAGAATGGGCGGAATTAGTTGCTATTCAACTAACCCAAAACTAAGATGCAATCAAAATAAAATACTAGAAATTAAGATAAGCTAAATTATACTAAGGTTGTGAGCAGTAATTGGAGAAAATGTGTTTACTTAGATTTCACTACTCCCTAGATATCTTTTACACGTTAATTACTTGTTATAATTGCATGGATGACGGATCGTATTCCTTAATACCATTCATGGGGTGGCATACATAACTCCCCAATTCTATGAGCTCTTATCTCCTCCTACACCATGCCCAGCACAACTATAGGGATTGTAAACAGTGGCTCATGCATTAAATACAACCAATAAAGACCTAGTACGCCTCGGTTCATGTTTCTTAAGACGTTCAAGCATGTTACCATTTGGAGATCTGCCAGTTTTCTTAAGCCTAACATATAAATCATTCATCCAAGACAAGAATAAACAAGTAATCAACACATAATCAATATCTAGGTTTCATTAGATCTAAGCAAACACAAAAGAGATCTAGCCTAGCATGATAGAATTAAGACAAGAACATGATATAGACAACCAACACATAGACATATTGATTGAATTAGAAGAACACTTATCTTGATTAATCATGCAAGGTATCAAGGGGTTGGAACCCTTGAAAAACCTGTAAAGTTACACCAAAATCGTCTTTAGGGTTTCTCCCAAAAACTTCTCTTTTAAATGTGAAAAACTAGAAAACTATATATAGGAAAATAGGGATGACGGCGTCAAGAACAAAGGTGTGACGCCGTCATCTCGCCGCCAAATACTTCCTCGGACGGCCTTGATCTACTTATGACGCCGTCAAGGCCTAGGCCGTCACACAAATTCCTCTTGACGCCCTGTGTGTGACGCCGTCATCAACTACGGATTTTTATTCTTAGGGTTTTGACGCCGTCAGGAAAACTCTTGACGCCTTCATCAACTACGGATTTTTATTATTGAGGTTTGATGCCGTCAGAGGTTTACTCTTGACGCCGTCACCTACTGTTCCCAGCATGGAAAATTAAGACTTTGCCATTTTCTTCACTTTTATGCTCCAAAAACGTCCAAAATGGCTTCTTTTCCAGAATTCACTCTCCAAGTACCTAAAATCATAAAAGGAACGATTTAGGGCAATATTTGATCAAATAAATTCGGATTCGGGCTTAAATGACCCCCTAAAAATGGATCATTTTTCGCCTCATCATATACCCTTACACTTGAGATTTGCTTGTCCTCAAGCAAATGCGCTTTTATTCTACTCAAAAGACAAGTTAGGGGTCATTTAACACTAATATAAAAGTAATTACAACAAATAATCGTTCCACTAAAGACCAATGACAAGCACGGAGGTCATACACTAGCACCTCACAAATAGTGTTTAGATACTCACATCTCTCGGGTGTAATAAAGTGTAAATTACAATATGGAAACAGAAGATATCTCTCACTACCTGTCATAGCAAAATAGATTACCATAGGCTTGGGAAAGGATCAAACCTCCACCACATGGCGTAAGCACCTAGGATAAACTATCAAAGAGGTCTTTTAAAGGGTTGTAACGTTAGGTATAGGGATATGAATTACACGGTTTTGTTGGATAAAGGAAGTTTTACTGGTGGCGAGTTAACAATCTTGGTTAACTACATGTACAATACGGCGTTGCTAAGCCAAGACTAGACTCGACTTAAGCTAATAAATGAAAAATAACAAAAACATAAAATGAACAAAGAATAAAAAGGGATGGTAGTCCGTATGTTTTTTCTCTTTTTCCTTTTTTCTATTTTTTCTTTTTTTCTTTTTTTTTCGATATTTTTTTTTTTTTTTTTTTTTTTTGCATACACTCTTACCATACCATCCAAAATAATACATCATAGGGGATGAGAATTCCCCTTACACTTGAATCTTTACATACTTTACATTAACTAAACTAATGACTCGAATTAAGAAAATTAAAACACTTGGAGCACTTTTAAGATTAACGTACATATGGGGGTAATAAATGATGTTCTTCCCCATTACTCCATAAAATAAGTACTTACCCATGAGTCCCAATCGTCCCAAAACAATATGTACAAGGATATGACTCGACTTAGCAACCATGTAATCAATTAGAAAGTTAACTTAGGGTTTAACAAATAACAATAATGCACTAAAAATGAGCGCATACACGGAAGGTTAAGGCGATTTGGTTGTACATTTAAGTGGGGTGTAACAAATTCTTCCTTTAAGTAAGATGCTCAAAGTTAGAAACGAAAAGATAGGCTCGGAGGGGTGTACTAGGGGTTTCGTGTACTAAAAATGAGTACAACGCTAAGGGTGTGAGAAAAATTAGTTGACTTAACTAGCCAAGTAATATGACTTAAATGGTCAAGTAATCATAATTCGGGTTTAACACAAGGGTGATCCTAATGCCTCTTATCATGTAGTAAATCCTACCACACGAATGTAGTCTCACTAGCGGTCTCGGAATGCATCACTAACGCAAGTTCTAGAATCTAAATGCTACCGGTACACTCATAAGCACTAATAGTGAATGCTTTTCCTATCAAATCTAAAGGCGAACCTCACATATTTGGGTGGAAAATTTTTCTGAATATACGGTTATGTGCTAGTCATACAATCTCCTATCCATGAGACGCTTGCTATGGCTAAAGTTTCACTCCTAAATGTTGTAAAAAATTTTAAATTTGGCGCTAAAATTACACTAACAAGTATTTCTCATAGTTTTATTACACATCTACTATCAAACAAAACAAACTCAAGCGAAAGTGCATATGTAAGGTATCATCTTTTTACCCTCCCCTTACACTTAAGATGAACATTGTCCCCAATGTTCAAGTAAAGAATGTAAAAGTGAAAAAGTAAAGAGAATGATATCAAATACTCCCCTGATTCGCTCGGTATGGACTATAGGTTTGCCAGGTTAAATCTTCTTCCAAGAAAACGAACAATCAAAGCTTCCCTTCCAGAATATAAATCATCTCCTTGTCGAACATAACCTGTAAATCCTGACAAAATAGACCAGACAACCTCGCGTAAAATCGGCGGCATCCTATATAAGTTACTAAATCCTAGAAAACAAAGTAAGATATAATGCTTGTGGAATGAAGTTTGCAGATTTCCTGGAGATTATAAAACTTAATAATTCACAAAAAACCATAAGACTCCGTTAGAAAAACAAAACCGGTAAAATTTCCAGATTTTAACTCCTGACGCCGTCAAGAGTAAACCTCTGACGCCGTCAGAATGGACCTGCAGAAATTCTTATGTTAAGTTTCCGGAAGACTGTCACAACTCGTAATTTTCGGTCATTTTCCAACCCTCGACAATTTACTATTCACAAGTTACTATTCACCATTTACTATTCATCGATCATTATTCATCGTTTTTGAGGTCAATTTGACATTTCGAGAAAAATTCAGAAAATTTACTATTCACTTGACACTATTCATTCCCGGAAGAAAACCACTATTCACGTGCATTACTCATGTCATCGTAAAATTAGTTTACGAGTATTCAAATTCGCGTAACCGTATTGGTTCAGGAGCGAATTCATGCATTATCATTTGGGACATCTCATACAAACTAGAAATAGTCTACGTATCATCATTATGTCACTTGCATACTATTCCACTCGTAGGATATTTAAATTAGTACTTTTCGTATAATTAACTTTTACGTTTAATTATTTCTAAATAAACGTTAACAAACGACCAATAATGTGACTAATACGTCCGACACTCCCGACTATGATCCAAAATATATTTTTATATTCATTTTAATAATATAAAAATTATAATATTAATTTACCCGGTGTTTTCCAATCAATTGCTACATTTTACGGTCGGAGCTCATAACTCCGTCGGTTTGCGTTATTTCAACAAGATAATTATTTTGACACCCGATTCTCATCAGGAATAATATTTTACAACTCCTACAACTTCGTCGTATTTTATTTCACCTCTTTAACATTTATTTTTAGTTAACCCGGTACCCGGTATCACCTAAAACAAGTAATATCTACCTAAACTACACAAAAGTCTTACAAAATATTACAAAAATCTCATTTCTTCTTCCCTTTCTCACCAAATGCCGCCCCCCCCCCCCCTTTTGATTTCCTTAAAATATGGATCTTGTCTTCTAAATCAATAATACATAAACTAGACTTTGATATTATTTCTCATTTCATACAAAATCAAAACTAGAAAACTTACTCTCTTTTTCTTTCCTCTCTATGCTCGGCCAAGAAGAGTAGAACAAGAAGAAACCATAATTATTCCAAGATCAAGTGTTATTCTAGTCCCATTTGTTACCTATTTTAAGGTTTTAAAATAAAAAAACCTCAAAGATTAATTAGGTTTTACTCATCCAAGCTCATAAATCTTTCTAAGTAAGTTGTTAAACTCTTTTCCATAATTTCTTTATGTTATTTTTATGATCATATGGTTTTCATACAAGATCTTGTGCATTTGTTAGCTTATACCACTTCATTTTATAAACTATTAACTTATAAACCCTAGAAATGTTTATTTTGGATTTCCTTGTTAGATCCACTTGGTTTGTGATGTTTAGGAACCCATGACACCCTAAGAAGGTGTATGGTAGGATTAGACTAGTTTTGTGGTGATTGAAAGTGGTTTGGTTGAAGTTGAAACAAGTTTGAAATTAGGAAAATGGTTTTTGAAACTACATATTGACCTACTGTCCCTATTTTTAATTCGTGGGAAAATCAGTAGATGGTGGTTAATTTTTGACCAAAGATTTAGAAAATACTTTCAAAAACGAAGCCGTGGGCGAAAGAACGGATTAAAACGAGTTAATAACGAAGGAGATATGATTTTCCGAATTTAACGACGAAAACTATTTTCTGAAAAACTGCATGCTGTTTGACAGTTTTCGACGGGCAAATAGAGGCGTTAAACGTAACCTAGAGGAGCCGAGCTATCAAAAATATATTAGTATATACTCAAACGAATCCGTGGATATAAAGAACGAGTAAAATGAGCTTAAAACGACCAAGTTATACACGTTTTAAAATCGTCAAAACTATATATATATATATATATATATATATATATATATATATTTAGTCACTACTAGAAAATAATATAACTACGTACTAAATGATTTATTTTCTAGAATTCTTATTCAAGGAGTTTATTTTAACTAACGAAGTACGTACGACTCAAGGTTTATTACGCGACTACTAGACACTATTATAAGGTTTTCAAGACGAGGAATATAACACTAACATTTTTATACGATATACTACGACAAGTTATATACTTCTATATTTGGACTTATTTTCCTAAGTATGGAAACTATTTTACTTTGACAATAACTAGTATTTCCAAGTTACGAGTGGTATAGGCATCATGTGCATGTGCATTCACTTCATCACGTCATGATCTAAAGTAGATCGTTATTACTCATATTAGGCTGCGGTTAGAGATCGTGCCTCATTTCAGTGTATCCATTCTTGTCATCGTAGCTATCGCACCAGGTGAGTCAGAGCCCCTACTTTTTAATTATTTTGCAAACTCTTTGGGGGAGAATACATGCTCGTTTTACTTAAATGCATTCCTTGCTTTACCCGGTTGATTACCTACATTTCATTGGTATGCTTGATTACCTGTATTTCATGTGACTTGTCTCTTAAACATTGGTACTTATTAGTTCTCTAGCGACATTGTTAGTATTAGTTCTCTGGCGACATTAGTACTTATTAGTTCTCTGGCGACATTGTCAGCATTGTTCCTATATGTTCCTTTTAATATTGTGGTATTCCCCACTTGGTTGTAATGTCAAACGTAATATTGTGGTATTCCCCACTTGGCTGTGATGTCAAACGTATTGTGGTATTCCCCACTTGGCTGTGATGTCAAACGTAATATTGTGGTATTCCCCACTTGACTGAATGTCAAACGTAATATTAATGTTTCCTTACTTGACTGAATTAAGATGCCTTTGCATCAACCTTATTACGGGTTTTCCCGCTTAACTGATTTATCATATGGCCTCATTGACTGAATTATTTATATAGCTGTTTTGCTATATTTATCTGGGAATTTGGATACTAGTATTACTTTTGTTCACGTAGACTTTAACACATTTGGCAGTGGGTTGTAAACACACAGGTTACAAGTCTCTTATGGCGGGACTTGCAACTGAGTGGATTTACAATGCCTTTGCTGGGCGATCATTTCTCTATAGGCATTATTTGGTTAAACAAACTCTATGAACTCACCAACCTCGTGTTGACACTTTAGCATGTATTTTCAGGTTTTAATCTATGGCACGCTACAGGAGGTTTTGGCAGGGCATGGCATGGTCATAGAAGACTCTGATTATTTATATGAGGACCGTTTTAAACTACTTTTAAGGGCCTACTTCCGCACTAATTTTAAACAATGTAAATTCAATACTTTTAGTTAAACGATTTTATTCTAAATGATTGAAGTGAAAACCAATTTTGTACTTGTGATGTAATACCAATTGAGTTACACCCCAGCTACATGTATGCTTCCGCTGGACCCGATTTTGGGGGTGTGACAGATTGGCATCAGAGCTTTGGCTATAGCGAACTAAGTGTTTTTAAAACCTAGACTATAGCTACTTTTACTAAAAACTTAACCCTATGACCGTCACGTGCCTGCCTGCCAAGCTGAAGCCTCACTTGTGGTTTGTTGCTGACTTAGGTGATGAGATTTGTGTCTCATTATCTGGTATATTATACTCACTTATTCTAGTTGATTTCTATCATTGTCTTTCATATAAGCATGTTCACGTATCATATATGTCACCCTGTTATGTTTCTCCTTGCATAGTTTCATCATTCGACCTCGAGTTTGGTCACCTGCCTTAGTCTTTCTGAACGCCTTGGTATTTGTGAAGGACATAGTCTTAGTATAACTGAGCTGAGTATTTCAAAATTCATGGAACCTCGGTGGGATATAGACTGGTCATCTATATTCGACCCGGGATAGTGAGATATAGGCTGACCACCTATGTCTGACTCAGAGATGAATTTTGCAACACTGAGAATGGTTATAATAAAATTTTGTCTGGATTAAATTCTCTACCCAATTTCCAAATGTTTCATGCATGTGTGCGTACTTACTTTCATCACAATCTCGTTATGTCGCAGCTGTCACAGTCTTTTCCCTTCTCACCATTATTATCATTCCTCTTCCCCATATATATCAGGAATTAGCTTACACTCTATAGATTCATATGTCACCTATCACTCACTACTACCAATATTGATAAGTGGATATTATCAATGACCTCCCTAGGAAAGACTTCCCATACCATATATAAAGAGGATCCCTCGGTACATTATGACCATTTAAAACTCAACAGAAATCCCAGGATATCACAAAACCACTCGAGCCACGTCAACGCGTCATATCGCAACATCAACCTTTCATTCTATAATGACCCACTCTCGAACATCTACTACTAGGAAACATCTTAATTATGTCTCACCCTTCTTTTCTCGTTTTGAAGAGCTATGCCGCCAAGGAAAGTTAAAGCTACTCCAACTATGACACCTGTTGCTATTCGGAAATTGGTTAAGGATAGTATCGCCGAAGCTCTAGTGATCGAGAGAGCTGAGGTAGCTGCCGCTTTACAGACAGGGATAGATGGACAATCCGATAATAAGCGCGAATGTACTTGGAAGAATTTTAAGGTTAGTGATCCCATCAAGTTTAAGGGCACTGAAGGAGCGGTTGCTTTGATTCGCTGGTTCAAAAAGACTGAGAATGTGTTCCTCATGTGCAACTGTCCTGATGGCAGCAAGGTAAAATTCGCTACTGGTATGCTTTTGGATGAAGCTATGTCACGGTGGAATTCTCATGCTCAACCGATTGGTATGGAAAATGCCTACAAGCTCACCTGGGAGCAATTCAAGAAATTGATGACTGATAAGTTTTGCCCTCGTACTGAGGTGCAGAAGTTGGAAACAGAGTTTTATAAGCTAGTGACAGTAGGTAATGATATCGAGGCATATATCCGAAGGTTTCAGGAGTTGGTTGTGCTATGTCCAACTATGGTTTCAGATAACGAAAAGCTGCTAGAAAATTTCATCGGTGGACTACCCTGCAACATCAGTGGGAACGTAATTGCTTCTAAATCAGACACGCTGGAGGAAGCTATCAGAATGTCTCAAAAGCTTATGGCTTAAGTAATAAAACAAGAAACTACTGTCAACAACAACAACGAAAACAAAAGGAAAAGGGATGACAACCAAGGAAACGATCAAGTATGGAAGCCAAACAAAGGACAAGAAGTGTTTAGAGCTTATGCTGCAGGACCACGCTCAAAGAAAAGATATACTGGAAATTTACCTTACTGCAACATGTGTCATCTGCATCACTTATATCATTGCAGTGGACTGTGTGGAATATGCAAGAAGCGGGGTCATCTAACTAAGGACTGTAGGAAACCCACAAATTAGAGGATTCCAGGAAGTTGCTTCAAATGTGGAAACTTAGGGCATCTCAGAAAGGACTGCCCGGAGCTAGAGAACAAGAAAACCAAAGCCTTAACTCTCTAGTGTTGTATTTCTTTTGTGTTTAATTCTACGTTCTATCGTATAAGTTTCGTGTACTATTAACAAATTCCGATCTAATGAATATTCTATCTTATATCACCGCAAACTCCTAGCGATTTCATTAAGATTCCTTTAAAACTACACCACCTATCATCTACAGACCAATGGTCAGAGAACGATTCAAACATAGGAAGATATACTCAAAGCATGAGTGATTGACTCTAGAAATGGTTGGATTAACCATTTGCCATAAATCAGATTCCTTTATAACAATAGTTACCACACGAGCTTAGAGACTACACCATTTGACGCACTCTATGGTCGAAGTGCCAACATCCATTGACAGATAAAATTTGGAAAAGCCCAACTCACTAGTCCCGTAAGCATTCATGAAATAACCTGGAATTTCCTACGAATCAAGAATCAGTTACAAGTTCAATAAGTTGTAAACTCTTAGAATTTCAAGTTAATGGCAGGATTATGTTGAAAATTCTGCCTAGGAAAGCCATGATACCATTAAGAAAAATTTGGAAGATAAACCCGGAATTCAGACAGTATGGGTTTAGTAGCCTACAGACTTAAACTCCCATTAGAGCTCAGTAGCTTACACGATAAATATCACCACCTTTTCACCAATACCATTCTAGAGACTTACACAAACTGAACTTCGGGACGAAGTTCCTGTTAGAAGGGAAGACTGTCACAACTCGTAATTTCCGGTCATTTTCCAACCCTCGACAATTTACTATTCACAAGTTACTATTCACCATTTACTATTCATCGATCACTATTCATCGTTTTTTAGGTCAATTTGACATTTCGAGAAACATTCAGAAATTTTACTATTCACTTGACACAATTCATTCCCGGAAGAAAACCACTATTCACGTGCATTACTCATGTCATCGTAAAATTAGTTTACGAGTATTCAAATTCGTGTAACCGTATTGGTTCAGGAGCGAATTCATGCATTATCATTTGGGACATCTCATACATACTAGAAATAGTCTACGTATCATCATTATGTCACTTGCATACTATTCCACTCGTAGGATATTTAAATTAGTACTTTTCGTATAATTAACTTTTACGTTTAATTATTTCTAAATAAACGTTAACAAACGACCAATAATGTGACTAATACGTCCGACACTCCCGACTATGATCCAAAATATATTTTTATATTCATTTTAATAATATAAAAATTATAATATTAATTTACCCGGTGTTTTCCAATCAATTGCTACATTTTACGGTCGGAGCTCATAACTCCGTCGGTTTGCGTTATTTCAACAAGATAATTATTTTGACACCCGATTCTCATCAGGAATAATATTTTACAACTCCTACAACTTCGTCGTATTTTATTTCACCTCTTTAACATTTATTTTTAGTTAACCCGGTACCCGGTATCACCTAAAACAAGTAATATCTACCTAAACTACACAAAAGTCTTACAAAATATTACAAAAATCTCATTTCTTCTTCCCTTACTCACCAAATGCCGCCCCCCCCCCCCCCCCTTTTGATTTCCTTAAAATATGGATCTTGTCTTCTAAATCAATAATACATAAACTAGACTTTGATATTATTTCTCATTTCATACAAAATCAAAACTAGAAAACTTACTCTCTTTTTCTCTCCTCTCTATGCTCGGCCAAGAAGAGTAGAACAAGAAGAAACCATAATTATTCCAAGATCAAGTGTTATTCTAGTCCCATTTGTTACCTATTTTAAGGTTTTAAAATAAAAAAACCTCAAAGATTAATTAGGTTTTACTCATCCAAGCTCATAAATCTTTCTAAGTAAGTTGTTAAACTCTTTTCCATAATTTCTTTATGTTATTTTTATGATCATATGGTTTTCATACAAGATCTTGTGCATTTGTTAGCTTATACCACTTCATTTTATAAACTATTAACTTATAAACCCTAGAAATGTTTATTTTGGATTTCCTTGTTAGATCCACTTGGTTTGTGATGTTTAGGAACCCATGACACCCTAAGAAGGTGTATGGTAGGATTAGACTAGTTTTGTAGTGATTGAAAGTGGTTTGGTTGAAGTTGAAACAAGTTTGAAATTAGGAAAATGGTTTTTGAAACTACATATTGACCTACTGTCCCTATTTTTAATTCGTGGGAAAATCAGTAGATGGTGGTTAATTTTTGACCAAATATTTAGAAAATACTTTCAAAAACGAAGCCATGGGCGAAAGAACGGATTAAAACGAGTTAATAACGAAGGAGATGTGATTTTCCGAATTTAACGACGAAAACTATTTTCTGAAAAACTGCATGCTGTTTGACAGTTTTCGACGGGCAAATAGAGGCGTTAAACGTAACCTAGAGGAGCCGAGCTATCAAAAATATATTAGTATATACTAAAACGAATCCGTGGATATAAAGAACGAGTAAAATGAGCTTAAAACGACCAAGTTATACACGTTTTAAAATCGTCAAAACTATATATATATATATATATATATTTAGTCACTAATAGAAAATAATATAACTACGTACTAAATGATTTATTTTCTAGAATTCTTATTCAAGGAGTTTATTTTAACTAACGAAGTACGTACGACTCAAGGTTTATTACGCGACTACTAGACACTATTATAAGGTTTTCAAGACGAGGAATATAACACTAACATTTTTATACGATATACTACGACAAGTTATATACTTCTATATTTGGACTTATTTTCCTAAGTATGGAAACTATTTTACTTTGACAATAACTAGTATTTCCAAGTTACGAGTGGTATAGGCATCATGTGCATGTGCATTCACTTCATCACGTCATGATCTAAAGTAGATCGTTATTACTCATATTAGGTTGCGGTTAGAGATCGTGCCTCATTTCAGTGTATCCATTCTTGTCATCGTAGCTATCGCACCAGGTGAGTCATAGCCCCTACTTTTTAATTATTTTGCAAACTCTTTGGGGGAGAATACATGCTCGTTTTACTTAAATGCATTCCTTGCTTTACCTGGTTGATTACCTACATTTCATTGGTATGCTTGATTACCTGTATTTCATGTGACTTGTCTCTTAAACATTAGTACTTATTAGTTCTCTAGCGACATTGTCAGTATTAGTTCTCTGGCGACATTAGTACTTATTAGTTCTCTGGCGACATTGTCAGCATTGTTCCTATATGTTCCTTTTAATATTGTGGTATTCCCCACTTGGCTGTGATGTCAAACGTAATATTGTGGTATTCCCCACTTGGCTGTGACGTCAAACGTATTGTGGTATTCCCCACTTGGCTGTGATGTCAAACGTAATATTGTGGTATTCCCCACTTGACTGAATGTCAAACGTAATATTAATGTTTCCTTACTTGACTGAATTAAGATGCCTTTGCATCAACCTTATTACGGGTTTTCCCGCTTAACTGATTTATCATATGGCCTCATTGACTGAATTATTTATATAGCCGTTTTGCTATATTTATCTGGGAATTTGGATACCAGTATTACTTTTGTTCACGTAGACTTTAACACATTTGGCAGTGGGTTGTAAACACACAGGTTACAAGTCTCTTATGGCGGGACTTGCAACTGAGTGGATTTATAATGCCTTTGCTGGGCGATCATTTCTCTATAGGCATTATTTGGTTAAACAAACTCTATGAACTCACCAACCTCGTGTTGACACTTTAGCATGTATTTTCAGGTTTTAATCTATGGCACGCTACAGGAGGTTTTGGCAGGGCATGGCATGGTCATAGAAGACTCTGATTATTTATATGGGGACCGTTTTAAACTACTTTTAAGGGCCTACTTCCGCACTAATTTTAAACAATGTAAATTCAATACTTTTAGTTAAACGATTTTATTCTAAATGATTGAAGTGAAAACCAATTTTGTACTTGTGCTGTAATACCAATTGAGTTACACCCCAGCTACATGTATGCTTCCGCTGGACCCGATTTTGGGGGTGTGACAGTGACAACATTGACAAAGTGGACATGTTTGGATGATGAGGGATCCTTAATTTGGATTCCACTATTGGTGTCCCTAGTGTCCTTCCTAGGTGTGATTAATGCTTGGTTGTTGAGGGCTTTCAACAAGTTGTCAATCTTGTTGGTCATCTTCGTTTGTTGTTGGTTGAATTCGGTTTCGAACCTAGCTATGCGAGCTTCTTGAGATGCTATAAACTTTGACATCAATCCTTCAAGATTTTTGGTACTACCATAGTTGTTAGAATGATTGTTGTTGAAAGTACGGTTGGATGGTGGACCGTTTGGTTGGTAACGATTAGGCGGATTGGAATAATTGGGTTGATTTTGTTTCCACCTAAGGTTTGGGTGATTTTTCCATGAGGGGTTGTATGAATCACCGTATGTGTTTGGCTCGGGCTTGAAAGTGTACCACTTATTTCCCGCTTCGTCGGTACGCGTGGATGCGTAGTCCGCAAAGGCTGTTCCGGGGAGTTCCACACAATCACGAGTGTCATTGGGACCACTACGTAATTCGCATGAAGAAGTGATTTTGTTCACTTGGCTTGAAGGCTTAGGAGCATCGTAAGATTTCATGAGAAACTTGACTTGGTCCTCAAGTTCCATGATCCTACGGTCGGGAGTGCTAGAATTGTTCGAAGGCAAAGATATTGCCTTGACCGTTTTGTTCAAGTCACGGGGATCGTTCCAACTTTCGTTGTCATAGAGAGCAAGATCTTCTATGAGTTCCCATGATTGTTCCGCACTAAGATCACGTAGCTTACCACCGGCCGATTGGTCAATGGCTCGCCTTGTGGAGATGTCGATATGGTCATAAAAAATTTGGACTTGGAGCCAAAGACCTATGCCATGATGAGGGACTTTTTGGAGTAAGTCCTTGAAACGAGTCCATGCTTCATAAAGAGATTCATTTTGACGTTGTTGGAACATCAAGATGTCATTCCTAAGCTTAGTAGTTCTCCTCGGTGGGAAAAATTGAGCAAGGAAACGAGTGGTGAGATCATCCCATGTGGTGATGGATCCCGCGGGTAAACGCTCAAGCCATTGACTAGCTTGATCCCGTAGAGAGAATTGGAATAGACGTAAACGGGTAGTCTCTCTAGTTGCAACATCTAGGTCTATGGAATCTACGATTTTGAGGAAGTCCTTAAGATGTTGGTTTGGATCTTCGGAACGAAGTCCATGGAATGCACATCCGCTTTGCACCAACCGGATGGTGTCGGATCGCAAGGGGGTCACATTGGCTCCGGTGAGCTCAATGGTGTTTCGGTAGCCTTGATGGATAGGTCGGGAGTACTCTCCTAAGGTTCGGGGCCTAAGGGGTTCTAGTGGTGGGTTTTGTTGTGGTGGGATGACGGGTTCAAAGATGTTACCACCTTCCATGATGTCGGATGGTAAAGAGTTACGAACAAAGACACGAAGAAAAGAGATAGACTAAAGAAAACCTAAAAATAAAAATAAAATCTTACTAGAAAGGAATCTAGCAAGTAGACCTAATAAAAAGAAATCCTAACCTAGACAATAACTATTCCCCGGGCTGCGGCACCAAAAAGTTGATGCGTGGGAATCGCAACAGGCTTTACCTCTCGAGGGATCTCGAGAAGCTTACAACTCCCACCAGGCAGTGTACCTGATCGTTGTAGTATAGTATAGTGACAAGTACCGGGGGATTGATCGTTCAGCTTAGGAATAGTGTCGCTAGGATTAGAAAACCTAATTACTAGTTCTAAAGGTGAGGGATGATTATTTTTGTATTTTTATATTTTATGGAAAGCAAATAAAATCTCGAGTTTTAGAAGAATGGGCGGAATTAGTTGCTATTCAACTAACCCAAAACTAAGATGCAATCAAAATAAAATACTAGAAATTAAGATAAGCTAAATTATACTAAGGTTGTGAGCAGTAATTGGAGAAAATGTGTTTACTTAGATTTCACTACTCCCTAGATATCTTTTACACGTTAATTACTTGTTATAATTGCATGGATGACGGATCGTATTCCTTAATACCATTCATGGGGTGGCATACATAACTCCCCAATTCTATGAGCTCTTATCTCCTCCTACACCATGCCCAGCACAACTATAGGGATTGTAAACAGTGGCTCATGCATTAAATACAACCAATAAAGACCTAGTACGCCTCGGTTCATGTTTCTTAAGACGTTCAAGCATGTTACCATTTGGAGATCTGCCAGTTTTCTTAAGCCTAACATATAAATCATTCATCCAAGACAAGAATAAACAAGTAATCAACACATAATCAATATCTAGGTTTCATTAGATCTAAGCAAACACAAAAGAGATCTAGCCTAGCATGATAGAATTAAGACAAGAACATGATATAGACAACCAACACATAGACATATTGATTGAATTAGAAGAACACTTATCTTGATTAATCATGCAAGGTATCAAGGGGTTGGAACCCTTGAAAAACCTGTAAAGTTACACCAAAATCGTCTTTAGGGTTTCTCCCAAAAACTTCTCTTTTAAATGTGAGAAACTAGAAAACTATATATAGGAAAATAGGGATGATGGCGTCAAGAACAAAGGTGTGACGCCGTCATCTCGCCGCCAAATACTTCCTCGGACGGCCTTGATCTACTTATGACGCCGTCAAGGCCTAGGCCGTCACACAAATTCCTCTTGACGCCCTGTGTGTGACGCCGTCATCAACTACGGATTTTTATTCTTAGGGTTTTGACGCCGTCAGGAAAACTCTTGACGCCTTCATCAACTACGGATTTTTATTATTGAGGTTTGACGCCGTCAGAGGTTTACTCTTGACGCCGTCACCTACTGTTCCCAGCATGGAAAATTGAGACTTTGCCGTTTTCTTCACTTTTATGCTTCAAAAACGTCCAAAATGGTTTCTTTTCCAGAATTCACTCTCCAAGTACCTAAAATCACAAAAGGAACGATTTAGGGCAATATTTTATCAAATAAATTCGGATTCGGGCTTAAATGACCCCCTAAAAACGGATCATTTTTCGCCTCATCATATACCCTTACACTTGAGATTTGCTTGTCCTCAAGCAAATGCGCTTTTATTCTACTCAAAAGACAAGTTAGGGGTCATTTAACACTAATATAAAAGTAATTACAACAAATAATCGTTCCACTAAAGACCAATGACAAGCACGGAGGTCATACACTAGCACCTCACAAATAGTGTTTAGATACTCACATCTCTCGGGTGTAATAAAGTGTAAATTACAATATGGAAACAGAAGATATCTCTCACTACCTGTCATAGCAAAATAGATTACCATAGGCTTGGGAAAGGATCAAACCTCCACCACATGGCGTAAGCACCTAGGATAAACTATCAAAGAGGTCTTTTAAAGGGTTGTAACGTTAGGTATAGGGATATGAATTACACGGTTTTGTTGGATAAAGGAAGTTTTACTGGTGGCGAGTTAACAATCTTGGTTAATTACATGTACAATACGGCGTTGCTAAGCCAAGACTAGACTCGACTTAAGCTAATAAATGAAAAATAACAAAAACATAAAATGAACAAAGAATAAAAAGGGATAGTAGTCCGTATGTTTTTTCTCTTTTTCCTTTTTTCTATTTTTTCTTTTTTTCTTTTTTTTCGATTTTTTTTTTTTTTTTTTTTTTTTTTTTTTTTTTTTTTGCATACACTCTTACCATACCATCCAAAATAATACATCATAGGGGATGAGAATTCCCCTTACACTTGAATCTTTACATACTTTACATTAACTAAACTAATGACTCGAATTAAGAAAATTAAAACACTTGGAGCACTTTTAAGATTAACGTACATATGGGGGTAATAAATGATGTTCTTCCCCATTACTCCATAAAATAAGTACTTACCCATGAGTCCCAATCGTCCCAAAACAATATGTACAAGGATATGACTCGACTTAGCAACCATGTAATCAATTAGAAAGTTAACTTAGGGTTTAACAAATAACAATAATGCACTAAAAATGAGCGCATACACGGAAGGCTAAGGCGATTTGGTTATACATTTAAGTGGGGTGTAACAAATTCTTCCTTTAAGTAAGATGCTCAAAGTTAGAAACGAAAAGATAGGCTCGGAGGGGTGTACTAGGGGTTTCGTGTACTAAAAATGAGTACAACGCTAAGGGTGTGGAAAAAATTAGTTGACTTAACTAGCCAAGTAATATGACTTAAATGGTCAAGTAATCATAATACGGGTTTAACACAAGGGTGATCCTAATGCCTCTTATCATGTAGTAAATCCTACCACACGAATGTAGTCTCACTAGCGGTCTCGGAATGCATCACTAACGCAAGTTCTAAAATCTAAATGCTACCGGTACACTCATAAGCACTAATAGTGAATGCTTTTCCTATCAAATCTAAAGGCGAACCTCACATATTTGGGTGGAAAATTTTTCTGAATATACGGTTATGTGCTAGTCATACAATCTCCTATCCATGAGACGCTTGCTATGGCTAAAGTTTCACTCCTAAATGTTGTAAAAAAATTTAAATTTGGCGCTAAAATTACACTAACAAGTATTTCTCATAGTTTTATTACACATCTACTATCAAACAAAACAAACTCAAGCGAAAGTGCATATGTAAGGTATCATCTTTTTACCCTCCCCTTACACTTAAGATGAACATTGTCCCCAATGTTCAAGTAAAGAATGTAAAAGTGAAAAAGTAAAGAGAATGAAATCAAATACTCCCCTGATTAGCTCGGTATGGATTATAGGTTGGCCAGGTTAAATCTTCTTCCAAGAAAACGAACAATCAAAGGTTCCCTTCCAGAATATAAATCATCTCCTTGTCGAACATAACCTGTAAATCCTGACAAAATAGACAAGACAACCTCGCGTAAAATCGGCGGCATCCTATATAAGTTACTAAATCCTAGAAAACAAAGTAAGATATAATGCTTGTGGAATGAAGTTTGCAGATTTCCTGGAGATTATAAAACTTAATAATTCACAAAAAACCATAAGACTCCGTTAGAAAAACAAAACCGGTAAAATTTCCAGATTTTAACTCCTGACGCCGTCAAGAGTAAACCTCTGACGCCGTCAGAATGGACCTGCAGAAATTCTTATGTTAAGTTTCCGGAAAATTTCTGGAAAAACTTGGTTCTACTTCCTGGAAAATCCTGCAAAACTTCATTATGACTCAATACAAGCATTTGACTCTAACAAATACGAATATACATGTTCATTTAATATTGTGGAGAATCATGATCGGTTTGTTTCTTAAAAACATATTTGGGGTTTTCCCTTACACTTATCTTTTGCTAAAATACTTCTAGGTGGAGTTAAGACTAGGCCAAACAACAAAGTAAAGTATTTCCACTTTTTAATTGAGAAACATGATCTACCAACAATAAAAATAAAGCATGCATACGGAAGCAAATAACAATCAGACAAATAAAATCACATAAAACATGGGTTGCCTCCCAAGAAGCGCTTTTCTTTATTTACGAGTCTTGTAGCTAGACTCAAGGTCATGGGTTACTACGTGATTTCATCATTGGTTCCACTCTCTAGGTCGTCTTCTAAACCCGTTTTGTATTCCGGACCTAGTTGCAAGCACTCTTTGTAGAAACCAAGCATCCTATTTCTAACATACTCTACTCCTCTACGTCTATCCTCCTCATTCCTATAATAAGCCGCTTGCTTGTGTTCCTTTTCGAAATTAGAGAGAAGGCGGTATTGCTCAATCTTGTAGGGCATTTGATAAGCAACCTCATCATTCTCTTTCTTGAATCTAACTATCCCTAAAGTCGGATCATAACTCATCCTAGTGGCCTCAACAAATGGTTTCCCAAATATTATTTGACTTAGGTAAGCATCTATCACCGGACGAGTGTCCTCAACTATCATAAAATCGATCTCATAGGTGAGATTCCCTATAATCACATGCAATCCTTTCACTCTTCCCGCAAAATTACTTATCAGGTTCCTATTAGGCATCATCCTAAAATTAAGTTGCTTCTTCATCACCCAATTGTAATAAGTCCTAGTCATGATGTTCACGGGGGATCTAGGGTCTATGTAAGCTTTCCATATATGCATGTGCCTGATATTGCATGGGATGTTAATGTTAGAGGGGTCTCCCATTTTGATAAGGGGTGTGCCGAAGATATATGGTCTCTCGGGACTATCGAATAAATCCTTATGGTACTCCCGTTCTTCCTCGGTAGGCAACTTATCAAAGTATTTGTCTATAGGCTCTACTTCCTCTAATTCCTCTTCCTTGTTAACCTCAACTTCCCTACTCTCATCCTTAATCTCGGCTCCTATTCTAACTTCATCCTTGTCACTCTCTTCTATCTCCTTGTCTATTGGCTTAATGGTGACAACATTGACAAAGTGGACATGTTTGGATGATGAGGGATCCTTAATTTGGATTCCACTATTGGTGTCCCTAGTGTCCTTCCTAGGTGTGATTAATGCTTGGTTGTTGAGGGCTTTCAACAAGTTGTCAATCTTGTTGGTCATCTCCGTTTGTTGTTGGTTGAATTCGGTTTCGAACCTAGCTATGCGAGCTTCTTGAGATGCTATGAACTTTGACATCAATCCTTCAAGATTGTTGGTACTACCATAGTTGTTAGAAGGATTGTTGTTGAAAGTACGGTTGGATGGTGGACCGTTTGGTTGGTAACGATTAGGCGGATTGGAAGAATTGGGTTGATTTTGTTTCCACCTAAGGTTTGGGTGATTTTTCCATGAGGGGTTGTATGAATCACCGTATGTGTTTGGCTCGGGCTTGAAAGTGTACCACTTATCTCCCGCTTCGTCGGTACGCGTGGATGCGTAGTCCGCAAAAGCTGTTCCGGGGAGTTCCACACAATCACGAGTGTCATGGGGACCACTACATAATTCGCATGAAGAAGTGATTTTGTTCACTTGGCTTGAAGGCTTAGGAGCATCGTAAGATTTCATGAGAAACTTGACTTGGTCCTCAAGTTCCATGATCCTACGGTCGGGAGTGCTAGAATTGTTCGAAGGCAAAGATATTGCCTTGACCGTTTTGTTCAAGTCACGAGAATCGTTCCAACTTTCGTTGTCATAGAGAGCAAGATCTTCTATGAGTTCCCATGATTGTTCCGCACTAAGATCACGTAGCTTACCACCGGCCGATTGGTCAATGGCTCGCCTTGTGGAGATGTCGATATGGTCATAAAAAATTTGGACTTGGAGCCAAAGATCTATGCCATGATGAGGGACTTTTTGGAGTAAGTCCTTGAAACGAGTCCATGCTTCATAAAGAGATTCATTTTGACGTTGTTGGAACATCAAGATGTCATTCCTAAGCTTAGTAGTTCTCCCCGGTGGGAAAAATTGAGCAAGGAAACGAGTGGTGAGATCATCCCATGTGGTGATGGATCCCGCGGGTAAACGCTCAAGCCATTGACTAGCTTGATCCCGTAGAGAGAATTGGAATAGACGTAAACGGGTAGTCTCTCTAGTTGCAACATCTAGGTCTATGGAATCTACGATTTTGAGGAAGTCCTTAAGATGTTGGTTTAGATCTTCAGAACGAATTTGTTCCCGAATTTCTATATGTTAATTCAACTTGTACGTTTACAGATGGCAGCAGTAGCGCGCGGTCACGGTGGTGACGGTGCCGATGACCCACCACCCCCTTATCGTTCGATTACTAGCGGTCACCGTAGTGGTAAGAAACTTAAACTTGATAATTTGAATTTTGTTACTTGTTATTTTATAACGTTTTCACTCACTTCAATTGTAGGTTCGTTACAACAACCTCGACGAGGAGATAGAGCGAGACAAGGTGGCGACAGGGGTGGAGGTCGGGATGGCGGCAGGGCACAGGTCCGTGAAGCCAACAAGAACGTAGACCTCAGGAAAGCCGTGACTAGATCGGGCCCGCAATCGATCGAGTTCGAGTCTCGTGATCAGAAGACATTTATTCATGTTGGGCCCCACCGCGCATGGTTCAGTAACTATGTTGGCGAGCTGGTTAGGTCCTTGCCGTTGCACTATCCCTCCTGGCACGACCTTGACGAAGCGACTCGACATGCCTTCATGAACCGACTCGGGGTCAGTTATTTTATTTTCCTTTTAATTATATCTCTATATTTAATTATTTGAATGTGTACATTTATTTAAATTTGTTTAATTGTGTAAATTTGTTTATTTATTTATATCTTTATGTTAATATTAACTATATTTGATTGCAGCAATTCTTCGACTTGCAGACCCACATGCGCGATCCCAATTGGAAAACCATTGAGAAGGGCCTCAATGCGTATATTGCTAAGGTCTACTCCGACAAGAAGGGCACGATGAAGAGGACTTACTTTACGGTGCCGGGTGGGCCTGCTAAAGTGGATGAGATACGAAGAAACCCTCCTCCGAACGTCGAGCCATCTGTGTGGGAGGACCATATCAAGTTTTACATGAATGAGAAGAACCTGAAGCGTGCTGCTGTGAACAAGGAGAACCAAAAGAAGAACAAGGTGTACAGCCGCCACGGTTCCAAGTCATTGGCCGCTATTCGTCACGACTATGTAAGACACATTTTATTTTTATAAAAGTATTTTATTTTTATAAAATTATTTAATTATAATTATATATTAATTAAAATTTTTAATTATATAAAAGTAAATAATTTTAATTTTATAAAAGTATTTAAGTTTAATTAAAATAAATATGGTGTTTGATTTGTCATTTTTAATTTGTTTCATCTTATATATATGCATGTGTATATACATTTTTTGAACAACAAGGACAAGCAGTACCCGTCACTCATCCAGAGCTTTTACGACACACACTGCGACAATAATGGTATGTGGTTGCAGGATGAGGCACGGGTTCAGTATGTAAGTATCTTTTTTTTTTTTTTTTTTTAATTTATTATTTATTTATTTATTTCCCCAAACACGCACTTTAATGATTCATTGAAATAGGAAGAGATGGTTTGGCTGAGAGATCTGGGAGCGAATACGCCGGAAGGGGTGGCGTACACGGAGGAGCAAATACTTGCTATGGTTTTGAAGGGCAAGCAGCGGGGCCACATCGCCGGACGGGGCAGGGTCGTACCCGGGCTGAAGAGGCCACCGTTACCATACACCCCGCCTCCACCTCTAGGTATGTACAGTTTGATAATATATTAATTATAGATTACTCGATCATGACCCAAATTAAGTATTGCAATAGATGTTTTTAGATTTTGATTATTTCGTTTTCAGAAATAGCCGATATGGAGAAAAAGCTTGCTGAGGCCGAGAAGCAGAGCCGGGAAGATGCTGAAGAGCGTAAGACCATGAAGGCGAAGCTTGATTTGGTGACACGTTTTATGTCGTCCAACCCGCTATGGCACCAGTATCTTAGTCAGGCAGGTTCTCAGCACGTGGATGGCTCGGGCAGTGGCACTGGAGGTAGTGGCTCAGCTGGAGCGAGCGGGAGTCGCAGAGGCGATGAGGATGGTTCTGGTGATGATGAGAGTTCTGGTGATGATCATGAGTGATTTGGAATGTAGAAGTACAAATTTGGGTATTTTGTGTTGTACTTATGCTTGAAACAATATTTTGGCGACCCATATCTTAGTATTGTATAGTTTAACCTTTTGGCGACTTGAACGTCGGGGATATTGAAACATTTGTGGATATGGCAGCTAGGTTTAGATATTACCACACGCCGTTTTGTAGACTTTTTATGTTTTTATGCATTTTGAGGGTGTTTAGCGATAATTTGCAAGTGTTTTAGCCGATGGCGAGTTATACGTTTAGGACATGTTCATATTGAGTGGTTATAGGTGCTATTACAGGTTCTGGCTGTTACAGGTTTTGGTAGATTTTTTTCGGAAAATCCGGAAAAAATCTGAAAAATTGCTATTTTTGCAGCCTGCTGCTAGTAGCCTGCTATTAATGATGTCGTCGACATGTCGACGGCACCATTAACCAAAAAATATTGATTATTTAATGTTGTCGTCGACATGTCGACGGCACCATTAAACAAAAAATATAGTTTTTTTAATTATGCCGTCGACGTGTCGACGGCATAATTAAAAAATGAATATTTGTAGTTTTAAAATGTCGTCGACATGTCGACGGCAATATATAAAACGTAATTATCATTTCTTAATTAAAACGTTAATTAGTTATACGTTCCCGTCGACATGTCGACGGGAAGAATTTGACGGACAGCAAAATCGTTTGACTGGAAAACGATGTGGGACCCACAATGTCGACGGCGATTGTCGACGGGAACGCTGTTCCTGACGAAGCACAGCCGACGTTTTGTTCCCATCGACATGTCGACGGGAAGCTATGGTACCGTCGACTTGTCGACGGTAACGGCGTAAAAATGTCGCCGGAAAAGACGTAGATTGTACTATTGTGACCAGTGCATTTCCACTTAAAATTTGTTCACGTATTTATTATCAGGATCATATGCACCATCCAAGGAACTAAAAGGAGAAGATTGAAGCTACAGAAAAGTCATAACTCATAACAGTAAATTTATTGATGTTTAACCCCATGCGTGCACGAGAACTATTATGACTAGTTATAAAAATTAGTTTCTCAAGTTTCACTAATTTAATTTTATTCATAAATATTCATAAATATTTACGAGACTAAAAACATATACCAACCCATTTAGACCAACCGAAACCTACTTTCTAACTCGCTTGCCCATTAAGATTTAAGATAAGTTCATAACATTACATATTCATGTATATGTCAGCATCAATTAGACCATCCTATATAAGGAAACTATAATACGAGAAGAAAGAAGCTATAGAAAAAGAGTCAAATTATAAAGACACTGGTCCCAAATCTTTCTACCAGGGGCCCTAACCTGTTTCATTTGTCGATGTTGACTGGGTGGACCTACCTACATTTAGATGTTACCCAATGACTTGATTGCGGTTTTTAAGTCGATGACCTAAAAGGCTTAGACGTGTCTCAAGCCTGGATTATGAATGTGCTCTGAAAGAGAAAGGACAGTGTACATTATTGACAATGGGTCAAATGGGTCAACCCTAGTCCAAGGTAAATGCGTACAAGTAACATCCTATAAGAAGTTATTGCGACTTGGAGGTACGCTAATGGTGAGAATGAACTTACACAGCACATTTTATAGAAACTTTAGAACATTTGCGTGCAGTAACAGTAATGACCATGGTCACCCGCGTTCAACTTATGAATTTTGCCGAAGTTATAGCAACAGCCAACACCTTGTCAACATACATAGACTGGGTTGAAGTCGTCCGAGGTGTCGACACAAAAAATAGACTTATTCTAAATTTCACCAACATGGTTTCTTAAAAATAAAAATTTTATTCGCAAATTATCTACGGAGTTAAAGACGATATACCAACCAATTTGGACCAGCCGAAACCTACTTCCCAACTCGCTTGACCCGTCCACTAGCCACTTCTAGATAGTGTGCAACTGTACATCAATTCATGTTTTTATCAACATCAATTGCACCCTGTCAAGGAACTAAGATGAAATTTTGAAGCTATAGCCACTTGTCCCAAATCCTACTAACAGGCCCTTACCTGTTTCTGTTGTGGGTGTTGATTGAGACCATACCTATATTGTGATGTTACATTATCACTTTACTAGAAAGGTGCCCGCGCGATGCAGGGGCTGATTGTTGGGGTGAAGAAGATGGAGGTGGGGTGGTGGAAAGTAGTTGTTGGGGTGGTTGTTGAGGTGGTTATAAATTGTTGAGGTGGTTATAAATTGTTGGGGGTGGTTGTTGAAGTGGTTAAAAATTGTTTGGGGTGATTGTTAGGGGTGGTTGTTTCCATAATTAGTAAGTAAAAGTCTGAATTTTTAAGTCTTTCTAATTATAGAATAGTCTCAAATACATTATATATTAGTATAGATAGATAACTATCCTTTAGCCTATCAACATAAAAGCCTATACGTGGCTGGGTTACGAATATTCTCGAAGAGAAAAGGCAGTTTTGGGTTATGTATTATTGATAATGGGTCAAATGGGTCAAATTTAAAAAATTGTCTATAGCATAAATAAGTCAAAAGGGTTGAAAGTCATTCAGGTGTTATTCAAAACTTGCAACATCCTAAATCGTTTTCTGAAAATAATAGTTACTGTAACCATGTATAAAACAATAATTATCTTTACTCTTTAGAACCCAGAAAATAGACTAAGAATGGTCAACCCAAATCACTCTTTTGACCCGAAACCATTTTGAAGGCAAACAGTACTAGCATTATAAGAAAGTAAATATTAAAACCAAATAACAAAAAAGATTAAACTATGCCACAAAGCCTCGACAAAAAAATAACAACTAAAGTTACGTATGTGCATGAACAATTTGAACCGTTTTCTTTATTTTGTAACCAATCTTGGATGACAAAAATTCCATCTGATTACATGGCGGTTAATGATTTGAAACAACTCATGCCTGTGAACATTAACAATAAGTTAGCAAGTCGGAAATTATGTGATACATATAAGGAATGAAAATTAGACGAGATGCAAGGATTTTGACCTGGGAATTTCCAGCCTTGTATTTCTGGAGCTCTTCTTGTGCAATTGAGAGCCTACACACAGAAGATGAGATGTTGTGATAGAATCTATGTTAACTAGCACATACTGAAAGCATAGGTTTTTGAACAGGCGTTTACCTTTGTTGTAAATCAGTTATATGATTGAGAAGTTCCGTTTCCCTCGCATCGGTCACCTCTGGCTGCTGCAAATAAAAACTACATTGGATTAAGAAAACGTTATTTTGGATTCATATCACCTTCATTCACTACATGGCAACATAAAAAATACAGGGATACCGGCTTAGAAATTAGCATGCAACCTGACTGAACCAACATATGTGTATGTTTGCCACTTATTTTAACAGAACAAATGGGTCAATTTGGTTAAATAATTTGTTCAACAAGCATAATAATACCACACAAAATCTTGTTGGTGTCCAGCGTCCATTGTCTCAACTCTCTACCCACTTCTTATAAATGGCTCAATTCAAAGTTGTTATATAGCTCAAATTGGTTCAGAAGGGTTTAAAGGCCATTGAGCTAAAACATGAACGGGTTAAATAGATGAAGTCATACATAGTCTGATTTTGATGTTGCGAGTATTATTGTTCAATATTGTTTTAGTAATTTTATAAAATGCATTGATTACATGTAAATCATTAATTAGAGGATAAGAAAGTGTTGGCAGATCAAGCCAATCCAGCAAGCCCGTTTCCACTGCTACAAAAAAATAACCCATTTCAACCTCTACATTTTTGGCCCGTTTCACAACCACCAATCTTAACACCTCTAATATATACGTATTTTAAGGCCATGCCTTGAGGTTTCTTATACTTACAGAAAATTGAGGAATTGACGACAGGAAAAAAAAAAAAAAAAAAAAAAAAAAAAAAAAATCGAACATAAAATATATGAAATTGAGGAACTTATCCATTTGACTATCTTAGTTGATTGGGACATATACACAATACACACCTTTGATCTCTCTGGTCCACTGGGGTCGGCCGATGTTGATCCTACATCTGTGCTGCTGCTAGCTGAGCCCAAAAATGCATGAGTAACACATCAATACACAAAATGTAACTATAAAGATTAAAGTTGACAAAATGGGTGGGTCGGTGCATTGGGTAACAGGCTCAAATCGTGTAAGTTTTTGGTGTGGTATTCAGTTGGGTTGACCCGAACCACTTGTTGAACTCTCCAATAAAAAGTACTATGTTTTAGATTACAATTGTTTTATTTAAAACTGTTTTTAGTAAGTTGTTTGATCATATATAGAGCAGACTTTAAGTTTCTGCACCAAACTAATTGAATTTTACACGATTGACTCGTTTGAGAAAGAACATATCCCGAATCAGCCCATATTTAAATAAAAGGGTCAGAGTTGCCAACTCTACTAAGGATAAAGATATCCAGACCTGTGGTGTCTCCAGTAGAGGGTTGCTTCATGGAGCTCACACTGCCATTCTGTAAAAGGTATTATGTAAAGATCTTTGGCTTAAAAAAAAATTTAAGACTTGCAACCAAAAAAAATGTATAACTGACAGATACCCTTTGAAGATTATTTGTCTGCTGTCCTGTACGAGGAAGATGGTTGGTTTGATTTTGTGGCATAGACATAGCTTCACCTTGAGACAGTTGGGAACCGTTGGGGTGTTCAATTATCAGCTACACATACATACCAAAAATAAAAGAATTAACACAGAACACAAACTTCTGGATACAATATAACAAGGAGATAGTCCTGCAAGGCCGTCTCTTATTAGAATTACACTTTAAAATGAAGCAAATCTGGATACCATTATAACAAGAAGATAGTTCTACAAAACTGGGTGTGTCTCTTTATTTGGATACATTAAGGGCAAATATATAAATTTGTCTATACAGTAGTTTCTACATGACGAGTCTACTCACATACATTTCCCTATAGGTAGCAAAAGGGGCTGGTCGAATGGGTTTGATAGCTGGTCAAACGCTTTCGGGTTGAAATGGGTAAATTTGGTCCCTTTACATTCATTTTTATTAGTTATAATATGTTAAATATGATTACAAATTGTATATCATTACCATAAGAACAGATTGTAATGTTGTATACATTAAAACTACAGTTTGGGCAACTAGCAGACCGTTTGACCTGTCAAATCTTTTTAAACTGTTTGGCATAAAACATAAACTAAATCAACCCCTTCCTAAGTAAGTAGGTCAAAATTGCCACATCTACATTTTCCATTATACCAGAGGATATACCAGAAATCACTGAAAGAAAATAAAGGAAAAGAAATGCACAGATAATTCAGATGAGAAAGTAGGATATTCGTACCCGCATGCTTGGACTCTTTAGCAGTACAGGAGATGAACCTCCCTGCAAAACAAACAAAAAAATGTGGGTGAGCCTAAATGCACATGGGGTCCTCAAAAAAGAAGAAACTATGTACCTTGTTGTCGGCATTCTCAGATGTAATTTTGAAACGCCCTTTCTGTTGAATAACTTGGCCCTTTGCTTTCTCATCTTGTTCATCACTAGTTACTGTTTCACCAATTTTGTTAATAGAAGAAACAGTGCCTTGAATACAAAATTACAAATGAACAGGATACAATGATAAAGTTATCTACTGTGATGGAGTTAAACTTCCGAATGACGAATAAAACGAAAACTTACATGTTTTAGAAGCTTTAGACATGGACTCAGATGTCCCCGCTTCTGACATCTGGAGTGATTGAAATCCATTTGAGCTAGGGACTACAGCAGGACCTTGCAACTTGCTGAAAGTTTCATGAAATGAACAGAAAAAATTTCAATGGTAAAAAAACAGGATGGGGAAAAAAGAGAAACAGATGTGTATATTGCCAATTAATATAAATGTTTTTCAATAAAAAATGTAAAAACTAATAAATAATTAGTATTTTCATTAATCATAGGTCTGCGGATGGTTGGATGTCATGTATCTGAGATATCATACCCATTCACTGCCATGCATACAGATGAAGATTCCCCCTGATGAAAATGAGATGCAACGCCATTGAAGGATTTTCCATTAATATCTAAGTTTTGTTTTCCAGCAAAATCATTCTTGTTGCAATTTTCAGCACGTGGAGAAGAATTCTCTGAGCTTAGTGGAGAAGAGCTCTGTGAACTTAGTGGAGAAGAACTTTGTGAACTCAGGTATCCATTGGTAGAAATTTCGCATTGGCCTCTGAAAAATATTAGGTGTAACAAAATAAAGGTCATACACACGATAAAAATGTGAAAGTGCACATGGCAATTGATGTAGAAACTTCAGTCATAGACAAATCTGTATTATAAAACTCCCTACAAGAACAATTATATGTTGTAAGGATTTGGTGTGTGACGTTGACATACCCAGAGGATGAAGCAGTAGTGTTGACAATTGGAGCGGATCCTGCCTGCAATATGCTAAATATCATTCTAAAACAAAAATGAAGCAAATAATATATATACATCATTTAAAGACTATTGACATACTCCATCCATAGCTTTTGAAAGTTCCCTTTCACCAGCACCATCGACAGAATTCAAGTTCCCTAGTTGATCTTTGTCAGATACAGATTCCTCGTCCTGGATCTAGTTCACAAATCAAATTGCATCATTAATAAATTCAATTTTGGAACATGTTTGTATTAGTTACACGGAGAATAATGTGACTGATACAACACAAGTGCTTAGAATGGCTATTCAGTGAGCTTTCAAATACCATACCAAGGAAGCCTGAGCTTTCAAATCTGCAAGGTCAAAGTTCCAGCAACTAATCCCTCTTTTATATTCGTGCTGTAACAAGTTATAAACATTAATTAGAAACCCACTCGAAGCTGCAGCTCAGCTATTCCAGGAAGAGACCACAAAACAGAAATATGTTTGATACAGGTTTCCTATATGCTATACCTGTGACATTTCCTCCTTCTGTCCGTCTGGCATTTTCTTTTGCACAAGCATGTCTTCCTCCTTTTTCTATATTCCAACATACCAGTTTTAATGACGTGGTGAGCAGGATAAAAATTGTATATATGAATGCTATAAAACTCAAATTAATCTTGATAAAAGATAATAGAGGAACCTTCAGTAACTGAAGACGATCACCAATTGCTGGCAGCCCGTCCAAAAGCTTGCGTACTATAAATTCATTAGATTTAGCTTGTTTGAAGAAAGAATGCTTCAAAAGCTTCCTTGCAGTGGGACGTTTGTTAGGATCTTTAACCAGGCAACTTGCAATCATTTGCTTAAAAGACTTTAAACAGAGAACAGACAAGAAGAATGTGAGACGATGTGATCATATAGTGGTAAAAAAAATCACATCATATTACCTTTGAAAACTTCTTGTCCCTCTCATAGTCAAGACTGGGAGGTGCATTTTGCAAGGTCATGAGCAAAACCTGTCATTTTAAAAGCATTCTAAGTTGTGATTGATTGTTTTATACGGTAAATATGACCTAACTCGTTCAACCCTAATTGATAACATGCAACAGCAAATTATTAAAAAAAAAAAAAAAAAAAAAAAAAAAAAAAAAAAAAAAAAAAAAAAGGGAGATGGATTCACCTTCATTGGAGGATACTTGGAGAAAGGAGCATGCCCGTGAGCAAGCTCTAGAGCTGTTATGCCAAAGGACCAGATATCAGCTCTGCAGAATTTGTCAGGCATATATATATTAATGTTTAACAATACAATGGGCTAACTGACAGAAGGGAAACCTTCCTATTTTTTTTGTATCTTGCTAGAAAAAATATGGAAATTGATGTAATAGAAAAAACTACTGACTTGAAGTCGTAACCATGCAATTGTTCCATAACCTCAGGTGCCATCCTGGAAAAATTTATAACTACGTTAAGTATAAATAATATCTCCATCCGTCTGAATGACGTTATTAGCCACATATGACTAACAGCAATCATTATATAAAAATTTATGCCTGTATAAAAAGAGAGTACCAGCATGGCGTTCCAACAAATGTATTCCTCATGCGCTGTCTGTCACCGGCATCAAACAGACAAGCAGAAACGCCAAGATCTCCCAGCCTAATTCCACCACCCTCAGAAATGAGAATGTTTCCAGCCTGGTAATATAGCAAAACAAACCTGGTTAAGCGCATCCACAATCAAAAGAATTGGTTTTACAGAATAAGTTTACATAACATAGCGATGTATTGCAACTCTTATCCTATCATTTGATTCTACAGAACAAACAAAATGAACCATATTCTATGACCTCGTCAAATTTAAGATCCACAATCATAAAACAAATTGTCCTTGTGCATCAACAGACTAACCAGTGGTACTCAAGTGTACATTTATATTTAAAAAAATAAAGGAATTGCGCTCCTTGAGAAATTCGTTAGTTTATGTAATAAAATTAATGAACACATGTCCATGTTAGCTTTACATGAGAATGATACTGAAAGAAGTTGTCATATTAAATATAACAAATTTCAGAAAAGAAGAGGGCTGATACATACTGAATATACGATACAGTAAAAAGTAACAGCAGAACAACTAATTGTTTCAGCATCTTAGAAATGCAAAATACTCGCAAGCATTAAAATGCATGCTGATAAAAACATTTGAATTCAAGGATAAGAAAAACTCACTTTGACATCTCGATGGATGAGTCCGTGATTGTGTAGATACACCAATGCTTTTAACACCTCACGCAGTATAGTTGCAATAACAACTTCCTCAAACCCCTCGGGATGGGCAGACTTGAGTATATGGAGACAAGAACCACCAGGCATGAATGGCATGACAACCCATAGGTTATGATCCTTTACGAAGGAGCAATGTGATTTGAGAACATTTGGATGATCAACCAGGATCATTGTCTGAGATTCACGTGATATATTGTTCTGCTAACATATTAACAAATGAGCAACAAAACAAACATAGTTTATCAATCTCTTAAAACAGAATGCATAAGCGAGACTAATACAACCAACTAGTCATAACTTTCACATAATACATTTTACAGTAATATACGTCCGGAAATCAGAATAACAGAGCATAACCATCAAGTAGCAATCACAAAAAAACAGAAAAATCCATGATAACAAGCCTTTTTTTCCTAAATACAACAGCAATCCTATTTCTTAAGGCTCGTTCACTTAAAACATTCAATAACTAAGTAGATATTTTAATAGTCATATTAATAAATAACTCGATCAAAGTTCAAAGGTAATCTCCAATTAAAAAGTCAAAGTCAACTTAAAGTACCCCCATACCTAATATAAATCCTAAAACACAGTTAAAAACTATATAAATCATGATCAAAGTAAAATATAAGATATAATCAGCACTTGAATCGCAATAGTTTCATTATTCATTATACACATAGCTCGAAGAATTACCCTATTAAAGTTCAAAATTAATCTCTAGATTATAAAAATTCAAAGTCAACTTTAAGTACCCCCGACCCCCGTTGAGTACATAAGAGTCATAAACTCATACATCAGGTATTTGAAGACAGTCCAATTCAGCGTATCGAAACTTCCAATAATCTCGGTACATAACTACCATAACCATATATTTTGATAGTCATAATAAATTATCTCTATCCAAAATCAAAACAAAACTCAGTTATAAACTTCCAAGTCAACGTTAACTAAAAATCCAAAAACTCGTCAACAAACGTCTCGCGCGTATCACTAAACAGTCAATTATTGAATCATAAACCAAAACGCAGATTAAAACTAATTAGACTAAATATAAATATAAAGTATAGGAAATATACCAAATCACTACTCCCACGTTCAAAATCGAGAACCTTAATCGCAACAATCTCGTTAAACGGAATACACATAGCTCTATAAACCGACGCGCTAACACCTTGTCCAACTTCTTCATACAACACGTAATCATCCGCATCGGTCGAATACGTCTTCTTCTTCTCCGGTTCCTTTTTCTTCTTCTCCATTTGATCCAACTCGATTCGCGAAATCAAAATCAAAAAGAAAACGAACGAAATTTTAACAGCTACTATTGAACGTCAAAGACGAGGCAAAGGCAAGAGCTCTTGAATAGTCTTCGTACGCGAATTCTACGATAGTTTCTCTACAAAATAACCACTTCGGATTAATATACAAAATTATGATAGTGCTATAACTGAGCCTAATTTTAATATTTTATACCGAGTACGTAATATTCGTAATTTTAACCTAATTAAATTAAGGCCTAATATTCATAAATTTAACCTGATTAACATGAAAAAAATAAATAAGTAAATAAATAAATAAATAACGCCTGATATTCGTAAATTTAACCTGATTATAACAAATAAAAACTAATTTACAGCTTAATTTTCATAATTCTGCCTAATTTTTTAAAATAAAAATTAAGAACAAAAATTCGATTGATCGATAAATTTAAAGAATATAAATAATTAATATATTATTTAAATAAAAATTAAAGAAGAACGGCGCAATAATTAAATTTAACATAAAAATCAGTAATTAAACCTGATTTTTTAATTAAAAAAATTATAAACAGAGCGACTGAATTAGACATAATTCTTTATAAAAAAATTTAAAAAATAATAATAATAATAATAATAATAATAATAATAATAATAATAATAAAAGTGATGGTTTATAATAAAAAAATAATAATAATAATAATAATAATAATAATAACAATAATAATAATAATAATAATAAATAAAGATGAACAGAGGATGAATTTATCGTAATATAAGTAATTAAAAATAATTTTGATATAAAAAATATAAAAATTAAAGATGAATTTAACGTGAAATCAGTAATCAAGCCTATTTTTTTAAAAAAATTATAGATTATTTATCGCAATAATTTTTTATAAAAATAATATGATTAAAAAAAAAAAGAAAAAAAAAAGGTAATGAATGAATGAGAAATACGTAATGTAACGGAGAAGCAGCTCACAGGAATTGAGATCAGATCCATTAATCTTGTTTATATAACAATCAAATCAGTTACTGCAATTTCACGACTCGTAATTATTTTTTTATTTTTATTTTTATATGAGTGAGTGTATTCAAAGAAAGAAAAGTATATAGTGTAATTATGATTGTAGACGGTGGAATTATTAGGGTTAGAGAGAGTGAGTTGTTGTTGTTGTTAACGGTAGAAGAGGAGGAGGAAAAGAGGAGAGTTGCATGCTAATATCCCGCCACATGTTATTTTTTTTTATTTTTATACATGGACTACGGAAAGTGTGTTTCTGTTGCTTTCTGATTTCATTTGGATATGTGTTAGTTTTCAAAGTGATATGCATATAGCGAATGTGATTATCTGATTTTTTTTCTTTTTTCTTTTTTTGTTTAAAGTTTTTAATTTTTATCTTAATTAGTACTATTTCAATATCTGATTTGATTTCATTTACACTCGGATAATTAACTTTTAGTCGTTGCCGAATCTTTGTCTGACTCGGTTAAAGCTTGAACTCGACTCGTTTCTAGCTACATAAAGCTTAAACTTGTATTTAGTTTTATATTTTTGGCTCGGGTTAAGCTCCTGACAAAATTTTAAAAAGCTTAAGCTTGGCTATTTGACAACTGAGTTGTAAGTTTAACTATTATAAAGAGGGAAGTGAATATGAGGTTGTTAGGCATGTAACCTTAGATGAAAAATCACTTAATACTAAGCCTTTTTTAATTCAAAATCATGCAAAATTACGTAGTTTAGCTTAATAGCCCTCGAGATCTTATAAATTAACTCATACATAAAAATACACGTTCCTCAACTTATTAATTGCAAACGAATATTCAATATCTTAGGCGCTTATCGTAGAAAATAAAAGCCAACACCATCATTTTATATTGAGATAATTCTTAACAATCTTCATATCAATTCATTATGGAGATAAAGAGAGATTCACTTGAATTTTGAATGGGATCTATTAAAACTATATAGTTTTCATGGGTTTTTCATCTAATGTTACATGCCTAATAACCTCATATTCACTTTCGCCTATTATAAAACATGTATTTGAGTAATTTTGCTATCGAATATACTTTAAACTTCTAGCTTCCTAAAGCTAAAACTTTTATATTCATACGTAAGACATTTTACACCTTGTTTTGTTTTGTCACACAAAATTACTTCAAAACATGATGGCAAACACACTATATCGTGCGCACAACACGTAACTAGCTATATATATGTGATTATCTTAAAGATCATTTTAACGTCTCCATTGATAGTTGATTATAGTTTCTACGATACAGAAATGAACTTTAACCTATACTTTCATTACTCCTACGTGCTCGTAAACTATGTTATCAGTTGAGCATGTTTACAGAGAGGCCGGCCGGTGTATGGTTGGGAAACTCACATACTCTGCTCACATCATACTCTTTACATATTGGGAACATCGAAATTAAAGGGCCAACTAGATCCAACTAGAATAAATGTCACTGTCGTCATTTTATGTTTGTGATGACAACGACATGAAAATATGTTCGGTTAGGTGTTCATGCACATGCAATGATGCAAATTTAACCTGAACCAGCATCTTGCACATGTTTGGACTTAATTATAAGGACATATGTGTCGATTCTGATACTTTGTAACTTGTAAGCATGTAACACCCACATGAAAAGCACATCCACAATCATATACATATTTCCCCTTTTTCTCATAGTGGATTTAGTGTTCAAAGTATATTGATATGATTAATCAACTTTTTTGGAGTGCTTAGGACCTTCGCAATTTATGTAAAGTTTACATCATTAAAGTTAATATTTGAATTTTAAGGATTGAATACTTAAATCTCATTTTCACACTTGAACTACCGCACTAACCACGAAAATTCTTTAAGGACCCCTATATCTCTATTAGGGCTATGTTTGGCGCAAAGCTTTTTGGAGCTTTTTTAGGTGATGAGCGGTAAGAATGAGCTTTTTGATTTTTAGTGTTCGTTTGGCATAAGAGCTATGAGCTTTGCTATTTTTTAGAAAAACTCATTTTTCCAATTCTTCTTTGTGAAACTGTGAGCGGTGAGCAAGAGCTGTGGCTACTGCTCACAGCTACTTTTGCCAAACATATATAGGCTATGTTTGGCAAAAGTAGCTGTGAGCAGTAGCAGTGAGCTGTGAGCGGTAGCCAAAAAAACTCACAGCTTCATAAAGAAGCATTGAGAAAATGAGCTTTCCAAGAAAATAGCAAAGCCCACAGCTCTCATGCCAAACGAACATTAAAAATCAAAAAGCTCGTTGTTTACCGCTCATTGCCCAAAAAAGCTCCAAAAAGCTTTGTGCCAAACATAGCCATAGCCTACATCATAATGCATTTATGACAATTCTATAATTAGCAAAAGTTAAAAATTCAGACTCGAACTTACTAATTATAGAATAGTCTCAATTAGGGCAAACAATTATTCTAACTATAACATAATTACAGCAAACTTAACAGAAATAATAGAATTAATAACAACCACTTAGAGTAATATTCTATTACATAATGAAAAACATTTGCTTCCCACAAAATTTAGTCAAAGGGTACCCGCCGCCGTATTGCGCGGGTACCATTCTAATTCTTTTGTAAGTATATGTAGTTTTTCTCTTTGATTTTTACCTTTAATTGATTAGCACTTGTTACTTTTTGGTTTATAATTGATGAATTGTTAATACTACCCGAGCAACCATAAACAAGGATTGAATACAAATTAACTTAAGTGTTAGAAGATCTACAACAACAATCAAGTCACTGAGTGAACAGTAGCTCAATGAGTCACCCTCAGGATGCTTAGGACGAGTCTATGAAGAAAGCCTCTCCACTCAATGAGGCGAAACTCGGTGAGTGGCACTTAAGCCGAAGAAGAAGGTGATGGGTTCAGTGAGTGATGACAATAACTCACTGAACCCATGTCTCCTCAACAACTATCAAGAATAAAGATTGAAGACTGAAGACCAAAGACTGAAGAATCTTGGACCGAAGGATAGGCGGGACTAGGCGGGAAACGTTTGAAAAGGATAAGGAAAAGTCCTTATCACCTTGAAGTCAAACTTTTCCTGAATGGCTAAATGTCAAGACATTGTCATCATTGTCCCTCAGAAAGTAGTATTGTCCTATACCCAAAATAGGTTCTTGTAACAGAGACAAAATATATCAGTATTTTGTCATGATTAGCTTAGGTCATCTTTTGTCTTTTAAGTTACGGTTGTAATTTTACTTGTGTATAAATAGGTTCATAAAGAGGAGAAAAAGTTGACAAGTTTATGCAATTAATGCTTAGACATTCACAAACACTTTTTCTCCTCTAAAGAGCAACCATGTCCCTAAGATAGCTCAGTGGTTCCTGATAGTTGCCACTTAACTGACTTAAGCATAGCTTAGGTTTAGAGAGGAGACCACACAATACTTGTCATTCAATCCCAAGTGTTCTTTCCGCAAACACTTAGGTATAATTCTTTGTTAATTGCAAATAGAATTAAACGTTGAAAAACTTGTGTTTTATTTACTTTACGTTTACTCTTTTAACAAAACTTATTTCACACTACTCAAGCCATGGAACTTGGTTAGATTAATTCTTTAGTTAAGTCTAACTAAGTATAAGGGAACAACATGTATGCTCGTGCAAAACGATAATTTATAGCAGCAAATAATTATATTTGTAAAATCGTGATTTTGGTTCAACATCTAATGCAAAACGTGCTTTTTTTAAAATACAAAGCATATGTCTTTTAATATCAATATAGTGTATTTTTTAAAAGTTGTCAAGTTTTGAACTAATCAAGTTTAAAGTGTATCAAATGATACTTAAAAGTAATTTAGATAAATTATATTAATTAAAGTTTTCAAGATTTAATATTTTAACAATGAGCATTCATGTTTTATAATATGCACAATATATAGTTGAAATGGAAACAATTAGCAATTTTTTTTTATGGGAGGCTCAAAAGAAATGATGTTTTAAACTTGCAATCGAAGATATAATGACTCGTGCACATGACTCAACATGTTTTTCTTGTTTCAAAAGATTTGAAGAATGAACTTCAAAGTTCTTCAAATCTTTTGAAACACTTTCTCATTCGTTTGCCATACTCATAAAAAAGATTGTGAGGGTCAACACATCATTGGAAATCTTGTGTTTTACATATCCGTAAAATTTTCCTCTAACATAATTTTTAGATATTAGAGGTGAACCAATTGACTTAGGGCATCTACTATGATGAACTTATAAAAAAGGTTTATACATTTAAACTCCATAAATTTATAAACCTTTTCAAATCATAAACCTATTTTCACTATGTATAAATTTATTCATAAACCTTTTCATATCATAAAACACTCTCAACACTCTCAAAATACATAAATTTTAGACATCTTCAAAATCATAGATATATTCATGCCACATAGACATGAAATGGTTTCTCACTATGATACACAAATTCTTATACCTATTCTTGAAACACTATAGTGGATGGTCTTAGCTCAGTTAGCCACCTGAGTTTTTCCTGGAGCTTTGGGAGGGGTTTTACCGGGGTTCGAGTCTCGCAAGTGACAAAGAAAATCTGAATTTTTCTCTTAGTGTGAAGCCGTGAGTTCTAGGGGTTACCCTTCACGGGTATCTCCTAGTGGTTCGGGTCCCGGGGCTTTTGATGGTGTTGTAACCGGAGTTCGAACTTATATTAAAAGCTGAAAGGTCGTAGATTTTATTTTATAAGAGTGCTTGACGAATTAGTTATAGCTTGGAGCATATTATTGCAAAATTACATAAAAATACATCAAATTAAATCATAACTCTAAGCTTTTGTATATTCATCTATAATATGTTGAAATACAAACTTTAAATTATTTCTAAAATCTCATTTGTATTAGTTTGAGCTTATAAAAGCTTTTGTAAATTTATGTATCAAACAAAACTTATTTAATACAGTATTATTTTGAAACCTCAAGCCCCTATAAGCTTATTTGAAACACAAGATTATGAGTAGAAAACCTTATCTTCCAAAGAAACAAGTCATTTAAAATACATATGTTTTGTTTGCTAGAATATAAGATATTAAAAAAAATATCTCATAACCTTTTAAATCCAAATCACGTACATTTCATGTATATTGTTACTTTTGCCAAAAAAAATATCAAAAAGAGAATTCTCAACTTCTTTCTTTGTTTTTGAACAATCTCAACTTTTTTCTCACACACGGGTCAAAGAAAATGCTATTTTCATGTTTTATCAACAACTTATTAGAGGTAGATCCCATATTTTCTGTATCCCATTTTAAAATTTTGACCACTTTATTTGTTATTCAAACTTTATTGGGCCACCTATGTTACAAAGTTAAGCTATGCATCATGTGATTGTGGCTGCTTGTTACTCGCATATGACGTTTAATTTTTGACCAATATATCTATTTTTAGTTATAGTTTCAGTTTTTTTAGTATTTTAATTTTGATTCGACAAGTCTATCTTTATTTGTTTTCTACATGCGTCCATATGAAATTTGAAATGTGTGAAAATAATCACGTCTATCTCATGATCTTCAGTTACTTCTGTTCAATTTTCAAATTACTAATTATCTTACGATAAGATCTACTAATTTTGTAAGGCGTGTTAACATAAAATATATGTGATTGTATTGGTATCATATGTGCAATACAAATAGCTCATAAATTCATATTGATAACTTCAAATTAGCTAAAGAAGTGCGGAAAAGTTATTGATACTATGCTACCAACAACTCATGAGTCATGAGAAGCCCCTACTTCGTATCGACAGTATACTTGCGAAATGTATGTTTACGCAAGTCCTAACTGCCTGGTTAAAGCACCGGGATGTACGCACATGTCGGCCACTTATTATACCTCACATGATATGTTTACCCTTGGCGTAGAATTTAAAAAATGATTGCAAAAATAAACACTCAATGAATGTATAATGACCTACTAATAACAGAAGACAATTAAGTTGCACCAAAACAAGATACTGATTATTGGGTACCTAAACTGGGAAAGAGTGAACGTAGAGAACTACTTTAAGTTGCAAATTACTTGGCAATTTTTTGCATCAATAGAACAAATGCTGGTTATTTATAAAATTATCAGGTAAAAGTAACCAATATACAGTATATTTTCAAGAAAAAAAAAATCATTTTAGGATATGAGTTAAGTCTTAGATTATGTTGAAAAAGAATATTAACAGATTATTACGCTTCACGATCCGGACGAAATTACAGAATGTCATAATGTTTATTCACACCATAAAGAAACAAAAGCAAACACCGTCAAATAAACTTCAAGCAAGATTCGGAGTCATCAGTCAAACACTATATAGCAATCAAATACGTACATATTACCGGTTTACCACGACCTTCCAACTGTGATACCTTTTACTTTGGCTCAGAATTCCCTATCGGGGAATAGATGAGGTGCAACCATCGACCATATGAACAAACCTGCTGTGGCCCATGAGGTTATGATACGGACCCACACTGAGGGCCAGCCAACGTCCACCAACCTGCCACTCTCTCCGACTGAAGTTGACCATCCTGTGAGAAGCATTGCGGAGTACATGCTGGCAAGGGAGAAGATGATGTGGAAGAAGGAGTATGAATATGAAACGGGTTTGTTGCTTTCTTTCTCTTCATGCTCGTCTCTTTTGTCCAATGGAAGCAATGGTTTCTCGCCACCTGAACCCATGGATAATTGTTAAATGCCTTATAACGAGGAAAAAAATCATATAAATCGAAATCAAAGGTCTGCATAATAGATATGTGTTAAAGCATGTTTTGTGATCAGTAGTTAAGTTTTCTAGTGCAGCAAAAGGTCCACATAATATCAAGTCTTTCATGTTTCGATTTGTTCTTCAAGTATGTAAAAATAGTAGATAAACTGAGAATATATCTTTTAATTCATAACCAATCAACCCATTCATAAGAAGAGGTCACAAAATAGTCAAAACAGAGGTTTTTCAGTAACAGTCAATGTGAACCAATAAAGTTAAAAACTTTAACAAAGAGTCTGGGCATCGAATAAGATTACAAAAACTAATTTATTCCAACAATAATAAAATTTTTGGAATAAATGGTTTCGAAGGTTTTATGCACTAAAAAACAAACATTTATCATAAGATAAATTATTTTACCTGCACGGGGCGAGTCTGGAGGGGAGAGCAAAGTTGTAGAAGAGCCAGCACGAACAGCAGAGTATACCACAGAGAGTACAGTCGTTAGCAATCCAACGGTAAGTGTACCAGTGCTAACAGCTTTGGAATGCTTGTGTAGACCATTGCAAGCATAATCTCTTGGTTCACTTGCAAGTCCACTATAGCAAAGATACATGCAGTACAAAGAGATAACAGATGCTGGCAAAATGCTGCCACTTACCTAATAAGAATCAACGAAATTTGTAAGATGATGGAAGAGCATGATAATATCCAGAGGTAGCAAAATGACTAGGTTTTCACAACGGGTAATATTTACCGCGGCCCAGATTGGGTTGATCCGTAACACTTTTGCCCAAAACTTACATTTTATTTTTAATTGTAATTAGCATGTAAAACTGATTACAGGAATCGTAGTTTTATAATATTGAATTTATGTATTATAAAAATAAAATAAGCCAAACTTATGATATCATTAGAGGTATATCTACTTACCAGTTTATAAATGCCTACAGGATTATTTTAAGCAGAAAAGAATGATTCTAGCCAGTAGTCAGAATGGGTTTAGAAACTTACTGTGGGATGCAGTGTGATAATAGCAAACCCGAAGACGAGGATGAGGGTCATCACGATAAAGAATGTATTGAGACCACAATCTTCTCCAGATGGAGTAAACAAATAGAACAGAAGTCCAGAGAAGGAGAACGTTGCCACATAACACACAAGTGAAACAACAAGCAAGGCTGCATACCTGCATCATTATAATTTTGTACAAATTAAAAGAGGTCGAGAAAAACTGGAAACATTACACCCTTGTTTATCTTTGGTGTGAGTGCGTGAGTAGAAGTGGCAAGATGAGCGGATAGGGCAACAGTAAAACAGCCTTTTATTTACTCTTTTGACCCATGCTCTTTTTACCTTTTTTTTTTTAACCCTTTTCACCCAATAGAGGTCAAACATAATGTAAAATGACGATGGCCCATTCATAAGTAAATGCAACGAAATTCAGACAGCTGGGTAACAAGTTAGGGTGTACTTATGACGGAATATATTAAGAACTAACCAGAACTGCTCATCGTATGAAACCCATTTGTCATTCCAACTGTGAACAAAGTCCAGCAAGAGCACAACTTGAACAAGGAGAAATAGCCCTGAGCCGATTTTTGATGTTGACTCTGCATTCAAAACACAACAGATAGACGTTTGACTTGATCAAATGACTATTGTCATACACTCATACATACCGAAAGCAAATATAGATTATGCCTGCTAAGATACTCTCAGAAAATATGTAAAGCATCAGCCACTACCAGGCCAGTGGTTGGAAAATTTAATAGATCCTTCATTGTTATATATCCAGAAAGTGGTCCTTTATATACTACAGTATTATTTAAGATAAAGCCAAAAAACTTAGGAGAATACTCCTGAACTTTTATATAAAGCCAAGGGCCAAGACCCGAATCCGCAAATTGTAGGGACACAAAGAAGTCTATGCATGCTTATAAAATATACAAGGAATAAGCAACATTAACCTGTAAAGAGATAGGCTTACCATAAAAGCTGATGACCTCATTTGGGAGGAAAAACATAAGGATTACCAAAACACACCAGCATATGACTTTCATCATCCATCCACCATGGTGTATATTATCACGTGGGTCTTTCTGATTTTTCACCCCAACCATTATGAGCGATAGAATTGAGAAAAACAAGAAGTTCCCCAAACTAACTCGCAAAACAGCATCAGTCTCGAACCATTCCCTATCGGGTGTTTCATAAAAATGATTAATCCCTGCATTAATAAAAAGCAAAAAATCAGCTGCCCATATAACATAAGGTTTTTATTTACATCCACAGTTTTCATGAGAAAAACGTAACAAGGACATAACTATGTTGATTTTGTTCTGTGTATGCCCACTTGGCTTAGAAGTGGCAATTTTGACCCATATAAATCCATAGATTTAAATATGGTATATTTCTAAAAGTCAAATAGGACCTAAAAACAGTTAAAGGGGAGCGGACAAAAAGGGTCCAAAGGCACCCAAATTCTATTCTTAATGCATAAAGCCAACTTAATTGCTCTATGCAAAATTTTAGATTAATTATACAATAATATATATATATATTATAAAATACAAATAGAAGTTCAGTTCAAATTCACCCAACCCAGCATACGACCAGTGCCCAAGAATTACCCTGACCCGTTACCCAAACGGCCCAAACTGTCCAGTTTGCCACCTGTATATATAAAAATTCTAAAATATTACTAGTTGTGGTACTCTGTATGCTTCTGACGTGTATCCCTATTGTATTAGTTATCAAGTGATATGAGTACCCAACTAGCCAAGTCCCAAGGCTTCCAACACTAATAGAAGTACACATGTTATGTTAAAAGTAAAAGATCTTACATGGGATCTTCTCCATAAGTGGTGCAGCAACTTCTCTTAGAATCCAAGCAACAATCAAAGAGAGAGCAAAGAGACCACAATATGCAATACGAGCAGATTTACGACTTATTCCCGACACTACCGATTGGCATGCACTGCATGCGCATGATGCGCAGCATGAAGCCAGGCAACCAGCTGCCCACATCTTTCCCTCTTTACTCTATCAGATATTGATATTCACTGAAACTTATATATTAACACCAATCGTCAAAGCCAGCAATAATCAGAATTATTCGCACAAAAAATTACAGAACCACATAAAGAATTAAAAAATAGGCAAAACGAATTTGATGACAAATATATCCTAACTTGTAAACTTGCTTCCACTGATTGGAAAGGTGAGAGAATTTTTAGGTGGTTAGATTCAAACCGTTTATCAGTGAATCAAAGAAAAACTCGAGCAATACAGGCAACATCTTTTCGATGATGATTAAGATGCAAATGAGGCTTCAAGAAGAAAGAAGACTCCCTAGAAAATATAGATTATTTGATTGTGAGGATTAAATGCTAAAACCCCCTTCGATAGAAGATTAATAAGGGAGAACTTTGGAATGTAATTTTACAATAAACCTAGAGTAAAAACAAAGAAAAAATCCAACCAACTTAATCTTCAATATCTAAAAATGTCTGAACTTAGGTCAAATATAAATCTTATTTCTGTAATAGCACATGAGTTGTGGGATTTCTTATTTAATTAAATACCTAGGTAAACTATAAGTTAATTCAGCCAAAGTGGTGTGATTTTTTTTATTAAAAATCATAGGTAAAATTGAAGTTCTCATATGAAAGTCCATATATGTATGATTGTTTAATCTTCATATTTATTTGGTTTAGAAAAAGAAAATAACACAACAACAACAACAACAAACCCAATCCCGCCGGAGCAGGAACTTAATTTAGAAAAAGAAAATGATGAACTTATTTTATAAAGAGCTGTATTAAAGAAAATACGTAAGCGTTTAGTGTCAATGGAATCGAAAAATATGGTTACAGTGGTTTGGAAAAATGAAAAAACAAAATTACAATAAATGTTTTTTGAATCTCATATATGGGCAGGTTTTTATGTAAGATATCCAAATTCAAAATTTTATGATGGTTATGTTTAAAACGAGGACGAGTGAAAGCAAGCCAGATACAAGGAAAACAACCCAACAATGAAAGGTCAACTTTTTATCCGTCTAGAGATACAGGGTTGTTACATATGTTCAGGAGCTGTACGTGGTTCAGTTAGCTGTTGGATCGATTTGCATCATTTAAAGCCTCAATTTCACAATTAGCCCAAAATTAAGTGTTTTTCTGCTTATCTTTTATTCGGTTTTAAATGTACCATACATGATGCCAAACAACTGTTGATGGTTTGGTCGAGTCATCGGATCTCATTTGCATCATTTAGGGGGTGTTTGTTTAAGCTTTTGTGATCTGCCTATGAGTTTATTAGCTTATATAACCGAAATAAGCCCACGCAAGTGTTTGGTTAAGCTTATAGACTTAGGCTTATGAGCTTATATAAGGAGGTTTTCATAAGCCCAAAACTAGTGTCTTAACTCAGGAGGGGTGGCTCGGGCTTGTTTAAGGGGTGTCGTGGCAAAAGACTTTTATACCCCTTATAACAACTACAACTTTAATTTCTTTAAATATACATGTACTTTTTGGTCATTTTACCTCTTTAGCTATAATTAGCTTAACCCAAACACTAAAAATAGGCTTACGAGCTATTATTTATAAGCCATAAAGTGCTTATGAAATATAAGCTTAAGCACAAAACATATGCTTAGAAACCCCCCCCCCCCCCCCCCCCCCCCTCTCTTTAGAGCCTCAATTTCGTAATTCCACAATAAATTAGTGTTTTTCCATAAATATTTTGATTCGACTTTTGATGGAAATCGCATATACAGGAGACAACTTTATTGGTTTGGCTGAGTTGTCAAATCCGATTTCCATCATTTAAACCTCAATCTCGTATATCCCCAATAATTTAATGTGTTTTTCATTAATATTTTAAATCGGTTTTAAATGTAAATCACGTGTTGGCAAACAACTTTTAGTGGTTTGGTCGAGTTGTCGGATTGATTTCATCTTTCCCCAATTCATTTAGTGCTTTTTCATTAATATTTTGATTCGGATTTTTAATGTAAATCATGTGTTGGCATACAGCTTTTAGTGGTTTGATCGAGTTGTCGGATCCATTTACCATCCTTTAAAGCCTCAATCTCATATTTCTAATAATTTAGTGTTTCCCATTTATATTTTGATTCGGTTTTTACGTAAATCATGTAATAGCTTTTATGGTTTGGTCGAGTTTTCGGATCCGATATCCATTATTTAAAGCCTCAATTTCGTGATTCCCCAATTAATTTAGTGATTTACCATTAATATTTTGATACGATTTTAACAATTGTCAGCAAACAGCTTTTAGTGGTCTGGTCGAGTTGTCGGATCCGATTTATTTTGTGTTCTTATCCATTCCGGTCTGCAATAATTAGAAATTTCAAGTTCCACATTTCTTCTATAAAAAGGGGTTCTTAGCATTCAATCACCAATGTGAAACAATCCATTTTTTCAAGTTTTTTTTTTTTTTTCCTTTCTTGTTGAAGCTCTAATGGTGTCTTCAATAAACAAATGTTGATCTATAGCCGAAAGTTTACATCCAAAGAGCTAAGAAACAGTTTGCGATTTAAGCACCAGAGAATTGGCTCACCTTTGTAATCGCTAGTTGTAATTTACAACGATGAAATTACTAGTAGTGATTATGAAGTTGAGCACATTCACCGGTGCATCCCAAACCGTTCCTTAGCTCTTTGGATGTAAATTTTCGGTATATAGCCAAGATTTGTTTCGAATGCCAAAATTCTTCCTCTAATTCCCCGAGATGGTGGGTTCTTGAGCACCGAAATATCCGCTCAGGTTTCCAATTTCTTCTAATTGCTGCTAGTAAAGTTGCAACCGGTTTTGATTGTACTACTCAATTAATATGTAACATACTAGCAACAATAGCAAAGCTGAGCAAATCTTCCGATGCTAAAACCCTTTTACTTAGCCAATAGAGAAAGAATTTTGGCAACATGATGAAACAACGTTAAATCTTCAAGAAGAGATAGAAACCCCCTAGACGAAATGGATTAAACTCTATCGCAGACCCGTTACAACATAAAAAGTTACGTCATAAATCTTGTTTTGCGTAATAGCAATTTTCATGTAATTATTTTGTTTTCATTATTTACCCACGTCTCAAAATCTAATAAAAATTTTGAATTTATTGTCCACAGGATCAACAACGATATTCTAACATCAGCTAACCGGAGGATTCACCTTAAGCAGATTCCATAGGCAAAGTGAGAAGACTAATCAAAGGTATGTTTCTTTTAGCTTATTATTCAAAAGCCCATATTTCTCCACGTCTTTCTATAAAGGGGTGCTTTTTAAAGCTTATACGTGGCTTATGGGCTTATACGATTTCGACTTATATTTCATAAGCCCCAATTTTCTAGCTTATAGAAGCCCATAAATCTCGAAATAAGCTAATAGATAATTGGGGCTTATAAAACACAAGCCGAAATCATATAAACTCGTAAGCCCACATATAAGCTTAAACAAACACCCCCTAACTTAACAGCTTATCATGACTCAAAACTGGAAAATAAGCCAATAAGCTGAACAAAACGAAACCACAAGCCCTTAATAAGCTAAAACAAACAACCCTTAAGTATCTTGCTAATGCGCGCAAATACACGAAGCAAAAATTCAAAATCAATCACAAATTTACATATATCAATAACATAAACAGATTATTATCCCTTCTAATTATAAATTAATCATATCTAATTAGCTTAAAACATAATTACTATAATACCCCTAAATTACAAAATCAAAAAAGCTAAAACCCAACAAATTTAAACCAACAAAACACAAAATTAAGCATCGATTATCAAACCCTAATTTGCAAATACAAAAAACCCTAAAAATTAATTGAAAATTGAGTGGTACCTGTTATGATCGATTGATTATGAATTTGATGATGATCGGATGAATTTACTTTTTTTATATAATAAAGTGTTTGATATTATGAAGACCGGATTCTACGTTGGGAATAAATAGGAATGGAGGGGTGAATTTTGTAAAAGTTGAGAATTTGGTGGGTGGCTATGTAAGTTTAATATTACGTGTTAGTCGCATTCATGATTGTCAAGCGTTCTTTTAATTACGCATGTCACTGTGACAATGTTTGTCAATTTTTACTTTCTTGGAGGATCCGAGTGTTTTGATTAAGAGCTTTACTTACAGCCAAACTGGCTGTAAATAAGGAGAATTGACAAGCACTCGCATCCTCAAAGAAAGTTAAGATTGATAAACATTATCACAGTGACAGGCGTAATTACAAGAACACTTGATAATTTGAATGTGAATAACACGTGGATTAAAGAACGTAAACGCAATTAACATAGTTTAATTTAAGATTGAAAAGAAAGATTGGTTACAATTGTTATTATGATCAGATGAACTTACCTTTTTTATAATAAAGTTTTTGATTTTGATATATAATGAAGACCGAATTGTACGTTGTGAATAAATAGGATTTTTGGGGTGAATTTGTAAATGTTGAAAAGTTCATGGGTTGTTATGTAAGTTTGATATTATGTATTACTCTCATTCATGATTGTCAATCATTCTTTTAATTACATGTTTCATTGTGACAATGTTTATCAATCGTAATTTTCTTAGAGGATCCAAGTGCTTTGAGGAAATGCTTTACTTACAACCAAACTGGCTGTAAATAACGAGAACTAACAATCACTCGCATCCTCAAAGAAAGTTAAGATTGATGAACATTGTCGCAATGAAATACATAATTACAAGAACACTTGATAATTTGAATGCGAATAAAACATAAACGCAATTAACATAGTTTAATTGAAGATTGAAAATAATGATTGATTGCGGTTGTTATTATGATCGGATGAACTTAACTTTTTTTATAATAAAGTTTTTGTTTGATATATAATGAAGACCGATTGTACGCTGGGAATAAATAGGATTTGAGGGGTGAATTTGTTAATGTTGAGAACTTAGTGGGTTCCTATGTAAGTTTAATATTACGTGTTACTCTCATTCATGATTTTCAAGCGTTCTTTTAATTACATATTTCATTGTGACAATGTTCATCAATCTTAACTTTCTTAGAGGATCCAAGTGCTTTGAGGAAATGCTTTAGTTATAGCCAAACTGGCTGTAAATAAGGAGAACTAACAAGCACTCGTATCCTCAAAGAAAGTTAAGATTGATGAACATTGTCGCAATGAAATACATAATTACAAGAACAATTGATAATTTGATTGCGAATAAAACATAGATTAAACAACATAAACGCAATTAACATAAGTTAATTGAAGATTAAAAACAACGATTGATTACGATTATTATTATGATCGGATGAACTTACCTTTTTTATAATAAAGTTTTTGATTGATATATAATGAAGACCGAATTGTAAGTTGGGAATAAATAGGATTTGAGGGGTGAATTTGTAAAAGTTGAAAAGTTCGTGGGTTGTTATGTAAGTTTAATATTATGTGTTACTCTAATTCATGATTGTCAAGCGTTCTTTTAATTACGCATGTCATTGTGACAATGTTTGTCAATCTTTACTTTCTTGGAAGATCCAAGTGTTTTGAGGAAATGCTTTATTTACAGCCAAACTAGTTGTAAATAAGGAGAAGTAACAAACACTCACATCCTCAAAGAAAGTTAAGATTGATGAACGTTGTCGCAAGGACAAGCATAATTACAAGAACACATGATAATTTGAATGTGAATAACACGTAGATTAAACAATATAAACGTAATTAACATAGTTTAATTGAAGATTGAAAATAATGATTGATTACGCTTGTTGTTATGATCTGATGAACTTTATAATGAAGACCGAATTGTATGTTAGGAATAAATAGGATTTGAGGGGGTGAATTTGTAAACGTTGAAAAGTTTGTGGGTTGTTATATAGGTTTAATATTATGTGTTACTCTCATTCATGATTGTCAAGTGTTCTTTTAATTACGCATGTCATTATGACAGTGTTTGTCAATCTTTACTTTCTTGGAAGATCCAAGTGTTTTGAGGAAATGTTTTACTTACAGCCAAATTGGCTGTAAATAAGGAGAACTAACAAGCACTCGCATCCTCAAAGAAAGTTAAGATTGATGAACGTTATCACGATGACATGCATAATTACAAGAACGCTTGATAATCTGAATGAGAATATCACGTAGATTGAAAAACATAATCGCGATTAAAAAAATAAAGTGGTGAATTTTAAATGTTGAGAAGTTGGTGGGTTGCTATGTAAGTTTAATATTACGCATTACTCTCATTTATGATTATCAAACGTTCTTTTAATTACGCATGTCATTGTGACAGTGCTTGTTGATCTTTACTTTCTTATAGATCTGAGTGTTTTGATTCAAAGCTTTACTTACAATCTGACCGTAAATAAGGAGAACTGACAAGCACTCGCATCCTCAAATAAAGTTAAGATTAATGAATATTGTCGCAATGACATGCATAATTACAAGAACGCTTGATAATTTGAATGCGAATAACACATAGATTAAACAACATAATCGCAATTAGCGTAATTTAATTGAAGATTAAGTGGTACCTATTATGATCAGTTGAAAATAACGATTGAATACGATTGTTATTTGTGATAGGATGAACTTACCTTTTTTTATTAAAGTTTTTGAATGTTCTTTTTATATAATGATAACCAGACTCTACGTTGGAAATAAATAGGATTTTGGGGTGAATTTAGACCTATTTTAGTTCTGAAAATTAGAAACATTTCAACAACTTAAGGTTTCATTTATACATAGAAAAGCCAAATAGTGAATGATTAAACTACATTTTTGTTAATTTTTAGCTGTGATATAAAGCAGCAGGCTTCCTCCAATTCTAGAGTTTGAGGGAATAGAATCTAAACTTCTAGAGATCGCTGAGTTAAATGATGATGATTATGGTGATGATGACGACGACCACGGCAATCGCCATCTAGTGGAAACTAAAATATCTTCATCAATAAGAAAGCGAGTTTCAGATTAGATTAAAAGAGGCAACAACGATGATGATAATGCTAAATGAGTTTCATTTTTGAGAAGAAAAAGGACAACATCGATTCTTCGAAAGCAGTTCAGATTCAGATGAAAAAGCCAACATCATTGATAAAATGGACCTGCGTAAAGAAAGATGAGAGACGGTAGAGGGTATGGTAAAAGAATTTGTAAAAGATTATCGGCTTTCTTGGAATGCTATATGTGTTTTGCATAAACTATATGCTTTGTAGAAACATGTAGTTTTGGTCCAAAAATCTGATACAAATTCTTTCGCCTTATCCTCTTATGTTTCCTATTTTTATTCGGGTACGTTCATTTTACCATTCATCTTGCCTTTTTGATCATCTGAATCTGAAGTGCTATCAAAGAATGGTTTTGTCATTTTTCTTCTCTAATCTGAAACACAATTGGCATTATGATCAATGATGTCACCTTTTTTAGTTTGATCTGAAACACGCTTTCTTTTTGATGAGGATACTTTCATTAAATCGCAGTCACGGTGGTCATCATCGTAATCGTTATCATCATCATTTATCTCAATGATTTCTGGAAGCTTAGATTCTTTTTCCTTAAACCCTTGAGGATGAGGAGGTCTACCATTTTCCGTCGCAGTTAAAAATTCATAAAAATAGAGGTCTTCTATAGACTGGTTTTCGTGAAGGGCCTTAGGTATTACTTATGTTGATACAAATATCAAGATGTGTCTTCTCCATGATTGGCATACAGAAACATTGCAAGGGACTAAGTTTCGATTAAAAAATATTCATATATGAAGATTAGCCTAGAATTTCACATGAGTTGTAGCCATAGTATTTCTTTTGTTTGTGGTTCTTTGCGCTAATTAGTTTGTATGTTATTAATGGATTGGTGGATACGTGTTTGTGTTTATTTAAGCTTTGTGATAAGTCTGGTATGTGGTCATAAGTGCTAATTTTATATGGTGTGCTACAAGTTGTGTTTTATTTGTCGATAATTGTCTTTTAAATTCTTTTTCTTACTTTGTATGTTGTTAGTGGATTTCGGAACATGTGTTTGTTTACGCTTTTTGATAGTCGTGAGTGCTTCGTGATAGCCTTCAAAGTCTAATATGTAGTCGTGATTGCTTATTTTATACGTTGTGTATATGTTGTGGTCATAACTGCTGATTTCATAAGCGTTGTTTGCTATTCATTGGTTGTGCAAAATGGTAGGATGGTTGAGTGTGAGCTTGGCTTGGCTTAGATTTATGGTCAAGAATGTCACCTAATATCTTTTTAAGTCTAATAGTTGGTCATATGTGCTAATTTTATACGTTGTATATAAGTTATTGCCATAACTGTTGATTTCATCAGTGCTAGAAGCTTTGTTTTATTAGGATGTAATGATCGTTGCATTTTTTTTTTGGGTTGTGCAAAATGGTAGAATGGTTCAGTGCGAGGTTGACTCATCTTAACAACCACTGCCATCGTAGTCAAAATGATAAGAGATATGTGGATGTCGTCCGTATGCCGTTATCATAGTCAAATCATAAGTGCTATAAGCTGTGTTTTATTTAGCAGTGGCAAAATGGAAGTGTGTTCATATATCTTTAGAATTCCAAAGCTTTTCGATCATCTTTGGAGTTCCAAAGCTCATTAAGGATATGTTCATACATCTAAATTCACGTTTTTAGCTTGCTATTGATGTTGTTATAGTGGGAAATCGGTGCACGTCGCATGTAAAAGTTTTCGCCACATAGTTTAGTTGCAACATAGGTACATAATTTATTTTTGACGCTAATACCCATGCTTTATAGGTTGTTTTCATATTTCTATTTACTCGAAATAAGTCACCATTTTAATTTGACGAAGGCATGTATGCATGTCGGTTCAAAATAGCTATAATCGACTGTGCTTTAAAAGAATTTTATAAGGACGCCCTACATTTTCTACAACGGTATAAAAGCTTTATGCAATGAAGAAATGCAAAGAATATGGACCGACCACAATCCTAAAGTTATTATTTTTAGTTATTTTAGTAACGAATAATACTTTCACGGCATTTAATGCCATCTCTTCTTATCTTTACCCCCTTCCCCCCCCCCCCCCCCCCCCTCTCTCCCTCTCTCTCTCTCTCTAACAATTTAAATAACAATTTAAGCCTCATTCGTCCTATAATAAGTGTCCACTTTGACATTTTTGAGTATGTCTTTTTCAACCTTAACTATAAATATTTTTATTTGTATTATATAACATTTGATGAAAACCATACAAGTGTTTTAAAATACATTTAAAATCCAATCTATTCATATATTTTTCATCAAATATTATATAACACAAATAAAAATATTTATGGTATAAATTGAACCAAACAAAATTTAAAAAGTTAAAGTAGACACTTATTATGAAACAGAGGTAGTATTTTTTTTATAATTTTAACTACTTAAGTTATAATCAAGATTATTGTATGCACATTGTCTAGTTAAAAAAAGAAATACATGGTACAACATGTATAGCTACACATACAATACTATCTTACATAAACACTTTGCCGTAACACGCTGGTTAAAATCCTCATTATTAACTTAGCCTTTATTTTAGAGTCCGTTTGTTTCCCTACTTTGGATTAGGTTTGTGTTTGACAAAATGTTAATTGATTGTTTGGTTGATGGAGAAAGGGTTTGAAAATGGTAGTCAGCCCCACGTTAGCGGGCATACTCAATGCCAGTCAAATAGGCAAGATTTTCTGACACTAGAACTATACTCTCTTTCTCTCTTTTTTTGTTTTCTTTCACTATTTTAGTACTAGTAAGGTACTCTCTTTCATTGTCATTTATTAATATATATAATTTTAATATTAAAATAAAATATAAATCTCAATCCAAATTTATATTTTAACATACAAAACAAACAACTTTTAACACAATTTATATCCAAATACAAATCCTATTCTACAATTTTACATTCAAATCCAATTTCAATGGCCCTTACCTTAGCCTTAAAGAACAAAGACCCGAACCCACAAAAGCAAGTGACACCTAGGTTGTTGGTTTGGTTTGGTGTTTTAATGCTTTTGGTCTGGTCTCATATTTATTATCTTGACTTGATCCCCTAATTCCTTGAATAAAACATAGCTAAAGTATCTGTTTTTAGCTATTATAATCATTGTTTTTAGCTAATTTTTAGGTAAAAGTATTGTCATATGTTTATACCAGCACCATTCTTATAAGGTTGACTTGAATAACTATTTTGGAAATCATTCTTTGGAGCCAGACTCTATTTTTGATTGAACGGTGAGAGTACTAATTTAGCTGGGAGTCAAGTCTTTCACAAAGTGTATCCACCGCGCGTTCAAACGCTCAATACCCAACCTTGAAGTTGCCCATATACTCTTCACTTATTCCACAATTGCCACTTGTTTTACCCAGTATCCATGGGTTATTCCAGTGGTTCCCAGTATGCACCTTCATGCCATACAAGTCATGGCGTTGAAAATGCACGAAAAGATCGCGTGTTTTGGCTGAGTTCTTAAACCTTACTGGAACATCATCTCCTACGCGTTCATTGAACTGTAGCGCTAGGGAATCAACGCAAGGTACATACCTCGTTGAGTCTAAGTGGTCGAAGGGGAAAAATACATGCCCCTGCGCGTCTACTTCCGGGGGTATTGGTTGGAACTGCGCCATTGTTGTGATGTTGTTAAGAGTTTGGTAGTGAGAAGAAGGTTATAGTTCAAAAAGTTACAGGCATTCAGGCACTTTTATTGTGATGAAAAAGTTACTTTTATTCTTAGGGTGCTCTATAATATCCATTGGCTAATAAGATGTTGTGTGTCAGGTGAGTATCCATTGGGTAATAGGATGTCTTGTGTCATGTGTCATGTTTGAAACTCTACCTACCCTCAACTAAGTTACTAGTATAAGTTTAAAGCTAATTAAAGCTTAAGCTGATCGACGTATAGCTAGAGTTAGAGCGCAAACTTGTTGTGGTAATCAAAGAATTTTCCCAGCTCCACTTGGCTCGACTCAATTGTTGAAATTCGTATGCTAATGACATGTATTATTAAAAGTTATGAGTGAGGATCAAATATAAAATAAAAGTAAATAGATACCGTAGTAAATACGTGATAGAGTGTAAACTTTTTTTCAAAATTAATGTATGATTCATGTAAATAGACACATTGGAAATTACTACCTGAAACTTGCATGCATGTAAATAGATACTGTAGCAACGTTATCATACTTGTTCATTATGTGTATCCGGTAATTTTGATTCATGTAAATAGATACTCTAGTAAATAGGTGAGAGAGTGTAAACTTTTTTTTAAAAAATTAATGTAGTAATTTTGATTCATGTAAATAGATACATTGGAAATTACTAGTGTTCTAAAATGCGCGCCAAGGCACGAGGCCACCACGAAATGGACCTTGGCAGCTGATCTAGGCGTGGCACAAAAAGGCGTGAAACAAGCCGAGAAAAGGCGCACTTGTTGGTAAGGCGTGGTGCCACTTTTTGAACCAGTTTTTTTTTTTTTTTTTTTTTTTTTTTTTTTTTTTTTTTTTTTTTTTTAACTATTTTGAACCCATATTCGGAATTTGGCCTATTTGGTATATGGGTCTGGTGAGTAGTAGTCTAAATGTCTAATATAGTACGGCTAATATTATCTAAATTTATAAATACATAAATCTATAAATATTTTTTTGCTGCTTTAGTGACGCCTTAAGAAACGCAAAGGCTCCGCCATGACGCGTAAGGCTTGAGGCGCGGCCATGCTGCCACGCCACGCGTTACGCCTTTTATAACCTTGGCAAATTACTACCGGAAACTTGCATGCATGTAAATAGATAATGTAGTAATGTTATCATACTTGTTCATTATTTGCCTGATGTGTATCGGTAATTTTTGTGAATAGATTGGTAAATCATAGTATAATGGTAGTTGAACCAAACAATTTGAATAACTAACATCATTATGTTTTGAAGTCTCAAGTTATAATTTATGTTTATCGCAAAAATAAACAATTTGACTATCAGATTTAAAACATAGTTTATCCTAAAAACAAAGCTTGCTATTTTTGATTCTTGAGATTTAGGTTCTATTAAGTATTAACATCCTCAAAGGCGGTGCTTTCAGCATAGCCATCTCCTTTACTTGTTGAAGCATAAATTCTCAGAGATAGAGCTATGAGTCAGTCACTACCAGGCTCGTAGCTTTATTTGGAAACACCCATAGACTTAATAGTAGGAGGAATGGGTTGGGATTTGATAGGCAAACAGTAATACATAGGGGTGTTGGTGTTACAATAGGACGGAGGACATCTTCTGCTCTTTTAGAAAGCTTGAAAGTGAAGGAAGTTGAAGGGGATCCACTTTTAGATCCTGATGCTTTGAAATCCTTGATCAGGCTTCTTCGACTAGCACAGGTAATAACTAAGATACTAACAACTGAATTCTCATTTCCTTGCTATAAATTATTTGACCATTTTCATGTCTTGCTGTCAGCCCCTTGGGAAAGGCCTTCTGCAGAGACTCTTCTTCAACTTAAGTGCTCATACTTCTACAAGGGCAGTCCTTGTTTACCTGCTACTTGGCATGATCAAGATGGAGACTGAGGACTCTGCAGGTGGATTGACGACAGTAAATTCTCAGAGGCTTTATGGGTGTCAGTCTAATGTTGTATATGGCCGATCACATCTCTTAAATGGTACTACTGGTTATTAAAATCTGCACTTCGTTATGCGTTTGATATTTATTATCTGTTGGTGCTGATGATATAGAGTTTCCCATGTACAGGTCTCCCGCCTTTAGTACTACGTCGGGTCCTTGAGATTTTGACTTACTTGGCTACAAATCATTCTTCCGTAGCTAATTTGTATCGGGTATCCTCCTTTAATAGCGTCCTCCAATAAGGCAACTAAGTCTCGTGCATTAGTGACCTTTTTGTCAACCAAAAGCAACTGCACCACAAAACTTTATATCAACATCCAATAGTAAGTCCTATTTATCTGAGTATTATCGAGAGAAATGTATCATGATAACATTACCTTGAAATTTTCATACTCAACAGTCATTTTCTCAGTATCGGTAACGAAATACGGTGAAAGGTAACCACGATCAAATTGCATGCCTTCCACGACATACATAGTATTTTCAGCACTTTTCCCTTCGAGAGTCACAATACCTTGCCTTCCTACTTTACTCATGGCTTCCGCAATCATATTTCCCACTTCAGGGTTGTTTCCTGCACTCATTGCCGCCACATCAGCTAACTCACTGTCTTCAACCTGCGATTTTACATACAATGTAAATCTTGATCAGAAATGTAGAATAATGACATATCAAAGAAATAATGTAGAAAGGATTTAAGCTTCACGTCTTTTGACATTCGCTTAAGCTCTGTAACAAGGGCTTTAGTGGTTCTTTCAATACCCCTCGTGATTTGAATTGGGTTGGCACCTGCTGCCACCACCTAACAGATAATGACATTACGTTAATTCTGACTCAGCCTGGAAAATAATTATAAACTTCGAGAATTACAAGCACGCGTCAAATACCTTAACACCTTCGGTGATTAAACCTTGTGCAAGAACAACAGACGTTGTTGTCCCGTCACCAGCCAAATCATTAGTCTTCGAAGCTGCTTGTCGCACAAGCTTAGCACCAATGCTCTCATCTTTTACTATAAAAACTCAATCTATTCATATATTTTTCATCAAGTATTATATAACACAAATAAAAATATTTGTGATATAAGTTGAACCAAACAAAATTTAAAAAGTTAAAGTAGATACTTATTATGAAACAGAGGTAGTATTTTTTTTTTTTTTTTTTTTTTTAAATTTTATTTTAACTACTTAAGTTATAATCAAGATTATTGTATGCACATTGTCTAGTTACAAAAAGAAATACATGCTACAACATGTATAGCTACACATACAATACTATCTTGCATAAACACTTTGCCGTAACACGCTGGTTAAAATCCTCATTATTAACTTAGCCTTTATTTAGAGTCCGTTTGTTTCCCTACTTTGGATTAGGTTTGTGTTTGACAAAATGTCAATTGATTGTTTATTTGATGGATAAGGGGTTTGAAAATAGTAGTCAGCCCCACGTTAGCGGGCATACTCAATGCCAGTCAAATAGGCAAGGTTTTCTGACACTAATACTATACTCTCTTTCTCTCTTTTTTTTTGTTTTCTTTCACTATTTTAGTACTAGTAAGATACTCTCTTTCATTGTCATTTATTAATTTATATAATTTTAATATTAAAATAAAATATAAATCACAATCCAAATTTATATTTTAACATACAAAACAAACAACTTTTAACACAATTTATATCCAAATACAAATCCTAGTCTATAATTTTACATTCAAATCCAATTTCAAGGTTAAAAATATGTTGGAAGGCGTGTTTTGTGTTGCTTGGTGGTATATTTGGGGTCTGAGAAACCACTTTATTTTCAATAAGACGCCTATGAGAAGATCTGTGATTTTTGACGACATTGTGTCGTATTCTTTTACTTGGTGTTCAAATCGTTGTAATAGGATCTTTTCATGGGATTTTTGGTTAAAACACCCACATTTAATTTCTTCCTAATGTTTCTTAGCTTCTTGCTAGTTTTATAAAATTTGCTGTTCTAAAAAAAAAAAAAAAAAAAATCTAATTTCAATGGCCCTTACCTTAGCCTTAAAGAACAAAGACCCGAACCCACAAAAGCAGTGACACCTAAGGTAGTTGGTTTGGTTTGGTTTGGTTCGGTGTTTTAATGCTTTTGGTCTGGTCTCATATTTATTATCTTGACTTGATCCCCCGTTATCTTAGGCGCCTTTTTCTTCCATTTTCTGGTAACCCTTCCTTTCACTTTTTTTTTTCCTTTTTTTTTGGGTTTTCATTATTTATAAATGTGCACTTTGCTGTCTTTGCATTATGTTATTTATGTGTTTTACGTTAGAGATCTAGATATCTATGTTGTCATTGATCTGATATTAAATGAACTAGATCTTGTATACTTGATCTGTAATGCTGCTGTTGTTTAGTTGGGTATATGTAATAATGCTAAAGATTTAGTAAAGTGTGTGATCTGGGATTTGTTTTCATGTTTGAACAACATAAATGTGTTTTATTTATTGTCTTGTTGAGGACATGTGAGATAGTTAGTTGCCGTTAAAAAGAATTATGGTTCGGGTTGTCGAGGACATGTGAGATAGTTATTCAGTCCCTTTACTCTTGGGTAGAGGTGTGACTGTCTACATCCTGCCTCCAACATACCCCGCTTTTGCCGGATTTTGTATTGTTGTTCGTTGATTGTGTTTGAGATTGTTTATTCAAACTGCTTATCGGATGGAAATTATCAGATTGTTTTTCTTAATAAGCAGTATGGACTTATTCCAAATGTTTGATTTCGATAGAACAAGAAGCAGATCCGTAAAGCGGTGTCAGTTTGTTGCTATAGAAGTGTAGGCTAAGTGTTCAAGGAATAGTTTACCTTTATCTGAGCCTTTCATGGTAGCCTGTATATGTTTTAATAGGAAAAACAAGCAAGGTTTTAATTTGGCCATTTAGGGAATCTGTTGCACAAGTCTCGGGAACCATTTATGTTAATGGAAGAAAAAAAAAGGATCTTGTAGTATGTTTTAGTTTTTTGATTCGAAGAAATAAAAGTGGGAGTCCATGGAATTGAGAAAGGTAGATAATCATATAGATAAAAGGTTACTTATGAACAAGTCAGTGGTTGGGTCGTTTTTATGTTAGCAATGCGATTTAGTGTCCCTTGTGTCATTGATACGTGTGCATACATAAGTATATGGTTTTTCACCGTTACCCGCAATATTTTAGAACTAGTTTGTATTTTGACAGGGACTCATCTAGATCTGTGACTATCACCATTCAAGGGTAAGAAAATATGTCAAGTAGTTGAAGGACGAATTGTTCCCAACTTATTTTTAGGGGGTGTTTGGATGTGAGCTCTCATAACGGTTACTGCTACTTTAATTCTTTAAATATTAGAATCAGGTAACCATTTGATTAAATCATCAAAGTTAGAGATAAATAGTTTAGTAGTCAATCATATGGAACAACTCATTACCCTCTGCGAATCATAGTCTTCTGGCTCGTAAAAGAATCAGAGATCAGCTTCAAATAAGTTTTGTCAAACAATACAATAAGAGGGTGTTTGGATTTGGGTTTTAGGAGATACCATGACTTGAAGTTGCAGTATTTATTTTTTAGTGCTGTAATAATCAGGTTTCACTTCGAGTCAAATAATCAGTTTCACACCTGCTGCAACAAACTAAAACTATTTATCTAAAAGGGTAAATTAAAATTACCTGTCGTCCCCTCTATAACCTAATCAGTTTTACTACTCAAGAAGATCTACTTGATGGTAAGTTTTGAAATTCAAAAGCAGCTTGTAAACTCTTAAAAATGACTGAAAAAGCCGTAGCCTTCTACTTACTGACTAATATCAGGTCAAAAGCTTCTTCATCCGAGTCTTTTCTGGCTGTATTCAGTAGAAGCATAAGATGCATTTTGCTTTATGTATAATTATCGACTATAGTGATAATGCAAGTATAAGTAAACAAGTTATATCCCATTTGGCATGCTTAAATAGTAATTTTCCGGATTTTGTGGAATTTGTCATCCATATTGCATCAACTTAAAAGTGAATCACGCAACAAGGATTAGGCTAAATACACTATCTTAACTTATAGTATTCCTAGTTATAGTATTTATTTTATCATTATATTTTACAACACTTTTTCCTGAATGTGATCTTTATAGGGTCTACTTTCTAGCCATCGAATCCTTACACTTTTAACAAACATTTGTTTAACTTCTTTGTGTTATGTTTAATGATGATTCTTGTCTAGTTGCATTCATGGTGCCCTTTACCTAATTGCAACTTGTTAAATGGTTTAGTTATTTATTTGGTTGAAGTTCCATATGTTTACTTTTCGCACTCATTTCATAAGTCGAATTTGATTATAGTTAAAGGGGTAATAACGGGTTGAAAAGGGTCATTCTTATACTATGGGTAAAAACAGGCGGGATAAGTTGGGTTTACCCGAAAACATTTTTTGTCCATCTAAAATAGATTTTAAGCTACTTTCAAGTTTCAGTCGTTTGTCGTGTTCTCCATTATCTATTTTTGTTAGTTTGACCCGATTGAGATAAAACACCATTCATATTGACACATTTATTAGTAAATAAGTCGAAACCACCACCTCTACTGTTTTTCCTATATTAAAGTGGTTCATTGTCTCATACTGTTTGTTTTGATTGTAATAGGGGCCATTTTCCGATAGTTTTATTGTTGAATTTCTGTTTGCCACAACGTCATGGTCCTAGACGGCGTAATAAGCTCACCCCACAGAAGACCTCAAACCGCATTTTCATCACCTTCATTCAAAAAACAATACTCAAAGAGTGATGAGTTAGGCAACTTTTCAACAATTGTTAGGCGCCATCGTTTCCTACTAACGGCTCTTGTGCTCCTCGGTTTCTTATGCACCGTTTATCTTTACTTTGCCGTAACCTTAGGGGAAGATACATCATGTTCTGGTTTGAGTGGGACTCAAAAGGCATTGTGCCAGGCACAATATGTAAAACAGTCGGTCTCTAAAGGAAAACTGAAATTTTTTTAAGACTCTCCATAACAATTTGTTGACATATATTAACAATATGTTTTTAGTAAAACTAGTATTTATTTGTATTTAATTTTATTCATGTGTTTGTATTAAAGAGAGATATAATATTGGTTAATTTTTATAGTAACTATACATTGGTGTAATGTAATGATAATGACATGATGATGATTATGATGTAGTGTTGTTTTATGTTTATGATTTTGTAGTCATTTGAGTTTTTGAACCATTGTTGTTACTGAATAACTATCCTTGTTTCGTGCACGAATGTAACAAAAAATATAGTTGTATCGTGTGACTAGATCAGCGTTAGTAGATATCAACGTTTTTGCAAAAAAAATATGGTCGTATTTTTTCCATATCGTTTTCTTTTTTCTTCAGAATTTGCATAAAAGTATGTATCACATTTGATGTTTCTTCTGCTTAAAACTGTTTATTTCTTCTATATATATCTTGTGTGTGAATGACTTATTATTATTGATAACAAATTACTGCATTATGGGTATAGCTTTGCCTTTTTATCTTTTTAAAACTGAAAAAAATAAGCTAACTTTTTTTTTTTTGAACAAAAAATAAGCCAACTTGATAAGAAATAGTAAAAACAATTCACCATTTAAGGCACGTTAATATCACTAATGCTTTTAAGATAAAAAAAATTAGAACCCACTTTAACAAACACTGAATGTTGACCAATGTGTCCGAGGGCATGATGCTTTTAAAGTTTAAAGTACCAACAACTTGTCATGCCACCATAACACCATTTTAGGCACACATTTAGCATTTTAATCAATAGTTATTCCGACCTTTTCTTTGGTATTTTTTTTACTAAAAAGGCAAAATGCAAAAATGGGCATAAACTACCAATGGTTGATGGTCTCATGTCGGTAGGGGTGGCAAAAAAGTTGACCGGACCCAACCCGAACCTGAACTCGATTAAGCATATTCGGGTCGGGTTAATCGGGCCAGTAATTTTATTTAGATTATTCGGGTCAACCCCAGTAACCCGAATACTAAATAGGGTCGGGTATTGGGTTGAAAATAGTTGGCTAACTCGGGTTCGGTTGACCTAATTGACCGAATAAAGGTTTTTTTTTGTTTTTTTAATATATTTTTATAAATTATCTGTTTAAACTAGTACAAATTGACAATTTTATTATTATTTTACTTATATTCAGGTTGATCAAAACCTTAATGGACCCGACCCGAGCCCGACCGACCCGATTAACACCCCTAGTCTCATGATCAATCATCCATAAAGTAACGTTGTCCGCTTTCTTATTCATGATATACATGTTATTTATTGTTAAATTATATGACAGTAAAAAGAGAATTAGCAGGATGATATATATATTCGTGTCACTCGACTTTATTAGTTTGTAACAAATGATTTTGTTTATGCAAATCAAGTTCTATACTTGCTTAACAGATCGATAGCCAATAGCGACATCAAATCACTTTCTTATGGTGTTCGATATCCTAGTTAGGTGTAGTCAGGCGGAACTGAGAATAGATTGAGCTTTAACTTATCGTGCAATGATGCAAGTAAGGTGAATAATTTTGTAGTCATAGCCGAGTATGATACATTTATATATAATAGTTGTTCTAACCTGTTTCGACCCATTTTGAGGAATCTCATATCCAATAAAACCTTTCCATCAATCTTACCACCTCTACCTACATACTATCAATGAGCTTCACTATGTTTAACTTAGAAACCTCAAAGTTAACTTCCTTTAAGAATACTGTTTCCTAAACACATACATGATACATATCACAAAATCCTTTGACAATATATTCCTTGTTGTCCATTGGATACGAAAAGCTTTTATAATATCCCAAAATGAATGGTTTCTACCTAAGAACAGCTCTAAAGATGGCTGCAATTTGACATCCAAACAGTATTGGGTCATGGTCATCTTACTACTAGTATGTTCCAATTGAGAAATGCTAGATCCACATAAGAAATCCACAAAAAAAATCCACACGCTGACGTGTCAGTCAGTAATTGGTGGATTTTACTATAGTTTCTCTCTCTTCTCTATGATTAAACCAATCACTGCCTGACACGTCAGCGTGTGAAGTTTTTTTGTGGATTTCTTATGTGGATGTAGCATCCCTCGTTCCAATTTTGTAGCTATCATTCTCCACCAATAGTTAGTGAAGGTCTACTCATCATATGTTATATCCACTATCATCAACTAAACTATAATCTAGTCCTTTTGAGTATCATGCCATAATCAACTATTTGCACACAAATAGTTCTTTATAAATACTATTTCACAATCTCAAATGCAAGCAAAAACACCAAAAAGATATACCTTCTCAAAATGACCTTTCAAAGAAAACTCTTCTTCTTTTTGTTCTTCATTTTTGAGCATTTGATTGTAGTGTTGGGACAGATGAGTGTTCAGCATTCGCTTAAAACCGACAAAGAGTCTTTACTCGAGTTTAAGAAGAGTATAAAGATTGACCCGAAGTTGGTGCTTTCAAACTGGAATGAGACAACTGAAGTTTGCAGTTTCTATGGAATCGACTGCAAGGATGGAAACCGTGTTAGAACAATCAAGCTCGTTGGAACGAAACTCGTGGGTCCATTTTCTCCTGTTATATCAAACCTTACCGCCCTTAGAACCATTGATCTTTCGGATAACGAGTTATACGGAAGTATCCCACATGGAATCTCATCCTTAAGAAATCTTGAATCCCTTCTTCTTGATCTTAATAGCTTAGAAGGTTTGATACCCGAATCTTTATCTACATTATCAAACCTTATGCTTCTTGATCTTGGAAGCAACTTATTACACGGTGAGATTCCACCTTCGTTATTCTCAAACTGCACTTTATTGTCAAATCTGGATCTTTCGTACAATAACCTCGTGGGAAAAATCCCATCACAAATTGGGAACTGCCCGGGTCTTTGGAACCTCAATTTATATAACAATCAATTCATAGGCGAAATCCCTTTTTCTTTAACAAACGCAACAAATATGTACAACCTTGACGTGGAAGACAACAATCTTTCTGGTGAACTTCCATCAAACCTCGTCTCCAAACTCCCCAACCTACGAAACCTTCATTTATCATATAACCATATGGTTAGTCATGATAATAACAACAATCTTGATGTCTTTTTTACCGCACTTTCAAATTGTAGTACGCTAAAGGAGCTCGAGTTAGCTGGTATGGGACTAGGAGGAACCCTCCCAGATTCCATTAAAAGACTTGGCGCTAACTTCAGTTATATGATGTTACAAGAAAACAGAATCTACGGCTCGGTCCCATCCATCATTGCTAAGCTTTCAAACTTAATATATGTCAACTTGTCATCAAATCTTCTCAACGGAACAATTTCACCAGAAATAAGTCGTTTGTCGAGACTAGATAAACTTTGGTTATCCCACAATTTTTTCACTGGTGAAATTCCAAAAGAGATTGGTCATTTTCCTCATTTGGGTGAACTTGAATTATCACATAACCGATTCACAGGTGAAATCCCGGTAACCTTAGGGAACTTAATTGGTTTAAGTTCACTTTCCCTAAACAATAATCTTCTTACCGGAAACATACCTTCAAGCTTAGGGAATTGCATAAGTTTATCGAGTCTAGATCTGTCATACAACAGATTAACTGGAAAGATACCACCAGGACTATTATCAGCCATGAGCCAAAACTCTATTTTTCTAAATCTTTCTCATAACCACCTTTCGGGATCACTTCCACCTGAACTCAGCATGCTAGTAACAATCAAAGTGATCAATCTTTCATTCAATAGCTTCACGGGGCCAGTATTTCCTAAAATCTCGAGTTACATGGACTTAGAGATTCTAGACTTGTCAAGTAATTCGTTTCATGACGAGCTTCCAGAGTACTTGAGTAAATTCACAAGCCTTGAAGAATTTGATGCGTCTAACAACAGTTTATCAGGAACGATCCCTGTAAGTTTAAGTAAAATTCCTACGCTTAGATTATTGAATCTTTCCTTCAATAACTTTCAAGGTAAAGTTCCAACTGGTGGCGTTTTCAATTCAGTTACTAGTCTTTCCTTTGTAGGAAATCCTAATCTTTGTGGCCACGTTTCCGGCCTTAGGTCGTGCCATCACAAGAAAAAGTACTTCAGTTCACCAGTTTTTTTAGTCATATTCTATGTTGGCATAGTAACATTGGTCCTTATTATAGGAGTGTGTTGTATAATTGGTTTTCGGTACCTCAGACTCAGACGGATTACGGGTTCTAAGGCCCAACCAGAGTTAAAACCGCAACCAGAATTGAATAAAAAATTTCCACGAATCACATACAAAGAGCTTGCTGATGCTACAAATGGGTTTGACGAGCAGAGACTACTGGGATCAGGAGGATTCGGACGAGTATACAAAGGATCGTTACCAGATGGAATACAAATAGCAGTAAAAGTACTTCAATTACAAACAGGTAACGTTGTAAATGAACCTAACGTTCAATATGTAACTAAATTAACTATGTCATTTGTTTATTTACGTTTGTGTAGATTCAGTAATATACTTGTTTACTTTTGTTGTTGTTTGTTAACAGGAAACTCAACAAAGAGCTTCAACAGAGAATGTCAAGTCCTAAAACAGATTCGTCACAGAAACTTAATCCGAATCATAACAGCATGCAGTCTACCTGACTTCAAAGCACTCGTTCTTCCATTTATGGTGAATGGAAGCTTAGATAACCGATTATATCCAGACTCACCGTTAGGTTCAGGCTCATCAGATCTTAACTTGATTCAAAGAGTGATGATATGTAGCGATATAGCAGAAGGAATGGCTTATCTTCATCACCATTCACCAATAAAAGTGATACATTGTGACTTGAAACCGAGTAATATACTTTTGAATGATGACTTTACAGCTTTGGTATCAGATTTTGGGATTGCGAAATTGGTGATGACCATTGGTGGTGGAAATGAGAAGATGGGGAATAGTACTGCTGATATGCTTTGTGGATCCATTGGCTACATTGCACCAGGTATCAATCTAGAGGTGTTTGGTTTAGCTTATGGGAATCTGTAAGCTCATGAGCGTGTCACCTTGAACTTACAGCTAATAAGCCAAAAGCTTATCTTAACTTTAACTTGATAAGAATTAATTTTATCATATGTCAAATAAACAAAACCTCATAAGTTACTAATATGTCGTGTGTACAGAATATGCGTACGGATCAACCACATCAACAAAAGGAGACGTTTATAGTTTTGGCATCTTAGTTCTTGAGATGGTGACTCGAAAAAGACCAACAGATGACATGTTCTCCGAAGGGCTTAGTATGCACAAATGGGTCAAAACCAACTATCATCGACACATGGAACATGTTGTTGACTCAACACTAGTACAAACCACAAGAGACCAGTTACTTGATGTAAAGAAAATGTGGGAAGTCGCTATCGGGGAGTTGTTGGAGATGGGCATTTTGTGTACACAAGAGTTGCCATCAAATAGACCGACAATGCTTGATGTCGCGGGTGATTTGGATAGGTTAAAACGGTACTTGAATGGTGACACTACTGCAACATTTACTTCGTCTCTTGGGATATCGTCTTCGACCATAAGTATTGATGATTAGCATCACCATTATATTGTTTCATTGTAGATTTGTATGCACCAAACATCTTTTTTACTGGTATATTATGTGGCCATTATCTTTTCTGTTGACATGCAAGTACTTATCTTTATAGTTAATATCCAACACAAAATAACTCACCTATAGGTTAGGTACTAATGTATGATAATTGATACGAGTATATTAAAGTGGGTCAAATTAGGTTTGGTAAACTACCTTTTAAAAACGGACAAGTATCTCTCTTAAGGTTGCTCGAGGAAGTCGGGTCTTTTTGGCTTATATGTATGTGGCTCAACCAATATATCCGAGTCCATTTCCGGACTTATCTCTCACTATCTCAAGATGTTCACAATGTTTGATTACATGTATTACCACTTTGAATACATTTACATGTATGTTAAGCTACACTGTAAACACTTTATCTAACATTAAGTGCATGAAACAGAATATTCCATTTGTGTTGGACATCATTTTCTGAAAACTATTGGAAAGACATCTGTTTATAATGATGGTGTCAAAGACATCTTACATGCATCACTTCCTTCAGCAGACCTCTCATGGCCACATATGACATATCCAAACACCCAACATTACTACTTTACTAAGGCAAATGATGCAAAGCAGTCGATTTATCCCTTTAGCATCATTTTCGTTTAATAAAATGTATGTTGTTATTGTATACTGTGTAAGTTATTAGAGACTTGTTTTCTTCTCATTAACTTATCATATATTTACTGGTACCCTTTGATGTAGTATAATCATGTTCTGTAAGAATATGGCACATTCAACACATTTAACATGCGTTAGAAGTTGCTACTCATGTCAAACAAGAATGACTCGGACGCGTACCATGATAAAATGTCTCCCTCTCAATAAAAGCATACACACGAAACACATGTAGCTAGGGCCACCATATTAGCTTTCCAAAATATATCATGAGCATCGTTTGCTTTTTAGATAAGTCTATTAGAATTACAACTGAAAAAGTTACAGTAACTGATGAATAAAAAGGTCAAAATTGCCACATTTACACAACTGATGATGCAAATTACAGTTCTTGCAATTTGGACAACCATAAATGTGTATGCCCAAAAGTTGCCAACAAATTAAAAAAAAAAAAAAAAAAAAAAAAAAAAAAAAAAAAAAAAAAAAGGATTACAGAAACACACACAAAACAGGATGCATCATCCATATATAATTCTAGCTTTACAAATTGACAATCATTAAAATAGAAACATACTTACTGTTCTTGTGAGCCTTCCTCACCGTCAATATTTTCAGGTTCCTGAAGCATATTCATCAGCATATCAACTTGGTTTTGCAGCATTCTGTTCTGTCGCTCAATGTCTGCACGCTTACTTTTCTCTTCTAGCAGCTGAAGTTGAAGGTGTTCAAGGACACGTGAATCCTCATCCAACTGCTTGTTAAGACCGTTAATCTCTCAACAACATCCACATTTACAAGCTTCCGTTTCTTCCCGGTCAGCCATCCACGAGGGTAGCTAGCGGAATCAAAGTCCGATGGAGGGAGTAAACATTCAGCTGAAGGTCTTCTTCCATTCAAATCCATTATTGGTTCTAGAGGTTCAAAGAGAGCCTTACGTTTCTCGGAAAGAACTATTGGCGGAGTTGATTCTTCCATTTTTTCATCAGTGAGTTGCTCTTCCTTATTCTCAGGTGTCTTATTGGTGTCATCTGTTATGTCCTTCTGCAGATTCTTCGCACTAGCTGCAAACAAGAACTGCTAAATCAATATAAGATATAACTATAAAATGATTTGCATAACATGCCAATGTATTTTCTCATTTGTCCCATTTTAGTCATTGTAACATTTTTTTTGTAAAATTAAGTCATTAGAAGCTGACTTTTTGTCCCGTTTGGGTCATTTTGTAAACCGCATACGTAAAATTTCTCTACAAAACTTAACACTAAAGATAAATCTAGAATTTGTATACATAAAATAACATTTTAATATCATATCTTCTATTTTTGAAAGCCGGTTGTTAAGGCTTTTTTGGCTAGAACTATTCCAAACAGGGCATACAGCCATCTTTCAATGGCTCGGATGTACAGAAAAGTTCAACGACCATTTTGTATCATATCCTCTAATTACGTCAAATTAGGTATTTAGCCAAAACTACAAAAGGACTATCGGTATCATTTTCAACTCTTCGCGCACATATAAATGGATCCCACAGTAGGACTGCCGTTGATGTCAAATCAAATTACTTGCATTGAGTTGGATGGTTTTGTTTCAACTTTCAACTAATATTTGCGTGCATACTGGTTGAAAAACATCCGTAGGACGAGATTGTGTCATCACATGGATACTATGAAGTATGAACAGCTTTATCAAGCTGATTTATTCTTTGAGCTGATTGAATTTGTTGGGTAAGGGATATATATACTGGCTCTCGAATACTAAGAATGTAAGTACAAAGCACAAAAATTAGCATAACCAACATAAACATTTTTTTATAAACAAGTAAGTATCCTTAAACACTCTTACGTGTTAGTTTGGTTATATCCCTGATTAGAAGATCTGACTGATTAAGATTTTGGTTGCATGGCCTTTCTGTGTTTATTTTCCGCTGTGCATGTTTTATAGGCCATGCGGATTACCACCAAACCCCTACGGTTGGAACTTCAAACTTTGAAGTTTGGGCATTTTAATACGAGAAGTATTTTTGGAACAAGTTATGGCTGGCATGAAGTTTTTAAGTGATATACTAACGTCTAGCAAAATGGCACTCGAGGACCTGCAAGTTTCGACTGATAGGTCTGAACTTTCACCTAACCCGTAACCTGTGCCAGGGGCGGATCCATGTATAGTCCAGGGATAGCGGTCGCTACCCCTGAACTTTTACCCGGTAGTGGAATTTTTGTCCATTTTTTACGTTTTTTGGCGATTTTTGGTCATTTTTTGGCGATTTCGCTACCCCTGAAACGAATTTTCGCTACCCCTAAACAAATTTTCGTATTTCGCTACCCCTGACAGAAGCTCCTAGTTCCGCCGCTGACCTGTGCGCTGGTTGCAGAAGCTAGCTACAATTAATAACCAAAAGTGTTTTAATTCGAAAGGTACAAAGGTTAGTAAAAAACATTTATATAACTATATCCATGTGTAACTTTGTAACAAATCGAACCATTAACATATTTGAAAAAGAAGACAGTCAGATCCATGTATGCAGTACCAAATCATATATAGATAAAATGCAAATGTGTTTGATAGATAAAAACTTTCTTGATTAGTTTCAGAAACCAATCCCATCTTTTTCGTCTGATGTTTGGATTACTAAAAAATAGCCGTGCCATTATTTTTGTAACAATACTGGTGTTTTGGAACGGCTTTATTAAGCTAATTAGCTGTATGATCCTTTTAAGCTAATTAGGATAGTATTGCACATAATGATGGGCAGGATAAGGTAAACTCTTCATCTCAGTTCGTTAAGAAAACAAAAAACTAGCTTCATTCTGACATGGAAAATTGCAGATCATAGGAAGGGCCGTGTCAAGGGAAATGTTTGGAGAAACCGGAGCCCTGTGCAATACACCTTAGCCGGAGAAATGTTAAAATATGATTGACCAACAGAGAAAATCTTTGCCTATTGCTTCAGGTACTACTTACTTACTCTTGAATCTATTTTATGCAGTTAAATTAGCATATTTTTTATAAGAAAATGCAAGAAGACGTGCAAGCAGAAAGGAATAACGGGTTAAAGAGTGTCAATGGAATCCATTGTTATCATTGTTTTTTAGTTTTATATCAGGTAAGCACATTGTGGGAGTGTTAGGATTAGATTGTTTTGCCTACTTATAAGCTTATTGGAAACACTGATAATAGTGAACTTATGAACTTTTTCAAATTTAAACAAGCTCGTAAACAGGCCAAAGAAGCTATTATTATCACCCCGAAATACAATTCTGCTTATTTTGTCCCAAAAGTGGGCTGATAAGAAGAAGCAGTTTGCGTTGTCCCAACACACCAAGTTGATTTAAACTACCTAGACGATTAGTAAATCGTACTTGAGTGAGTATTAGCTGGAACTTTCTTCTGTTTGTGCTTTCTATACTTAAATTAAAGAAAATGGAATTTGGCTTTCTAGGAGAAGTAGATTATAGGCCTGTAAAAATGTTGTTTGCTCTTTAAAGTTTTAAGTAGCTCTTTTTTGGTGATTGACTTATGAGTTCCCTATAGCTAGGATCTCACATATTTTTACTTGATTTTCAACTTTAGTGCGATTAAGAACTGATGCTTAAGCTTCGATTATCCTTACGGACTCAGCACTCAACAAAATGAGGTAGAAGATGGGGAAGAATGATCCGGATAAGTTACGATAATAATGTGTTTGGGGCTATTGAAAAACTGCAAATTTTAGAGGTGTTTTGGTCTATTTTGGTTGCAAAAACTGTATCGCAAAATAGTTGCACTTCCGCTGCATACATTACTATACAGAAGCCCCGTCGCAACGCCTGGACTTCAAATCCTTTTTTGATCAAATCTTGTAAATGGGATAGTGTATTAGTCCCTTTAGGTAATTAGTTTTTTGATTTATGGTGCGAAGTATACATATGTTACACGGATACAAACATTTTCAGTACACAAAATTAACAAGTTTTTGATTTCATTGTAAAATTGCTTACAAAATGCATCTTTTAAATAAACATGCTTAAAAAGAACAAGTTTTTAAATGAATTTAACTTTTACCTTTTTCACTCTCTTTCTCTATATACACAAAACAACCATTTTTTTTTTAAGTATAACTTATACCGTATTAAAAAATACGATGTTCAAAAATTGACCAGATTTTAAACGTTTTGATCAAGGAACATAACTTGTTAAAACAACCAACCAAAAAATTAAATAAATAAATAAATAAATAATAAATAAAAAAGGTCAATGAACATAACTTCATAAAACATGTCTCAAGGCGGACCTAGGGAGTTTCTGGTATCAAAAATTTGTGTTACATAAATACGTAGTACATGTTTTTTTTTTTATTTATTTTTTTCTAATTATATCAAAAAAGATACATGTCCTTTTAATTTGCTTACTGTTTTAGTAAAATTTTGCCTTCTAATTCATTTTTAGTTCCCTTATATTCGTAAAAGAAATTGTACATCCGATGACTTAGGCTATTGGTAGTGGGACGGAAAAAATCGATTGCCAATATGGTTCGAACGTTTTGAACATCGGTTGTGCCCACTGTGGCATATGGTTTGTGATATCGATCGCCGGTCACTTTTTTGCAATATCGATCGGTTAGACGATCGATATTAACACACAAAAGTCACATTTTTGTTCCAATTTACAAGTATATATTCCACTGTGATGAGAGATGTGTAAATGGGTTGAGGAGAGAGAAAGCTGAGGTGTCAGCTGGAAAGATGATGTAATATGGGTCACGACTGTGAATAGCCTTAGAGCATGAGATCCACCGCTCACAATACTTTATGTTAGGCAGCATGGTACTAAATGTGAGTACAGTGTATATATGAATATTCCTGTGTGGTACGTCACCCGACATATGATACTATTTTACCTTATCTTATTTTGGATCATGTATGTCCTCTTATATTGCCGTGGCCCGTATGATATGCCTTTCAAAACGAATTAAATGTGAAGAAACAATTAACTTTTTTATATGGCTTGTGGTAATAAGGCCATGTGCCCATGTAGAAGCTTCAACCAGGCCTTGAAGACACGTCCACAAGACGCGAGCTAGGTTGGAAAAAAAGGAGATATCGGTCTTTGGCAACCACTAAGTTGTGGGAGATGTGAAAGTTGGTGTATGTGTGTAATATTTTGGTTTTTGTAAAATAGATTATTATTTAAGTGGGGTATGTTTTAGTGTTAATGTTGGTTGTATAATGGTTACTGTTAGACTATGTTGATAGTGATGTAAGTTGAGAAGAGCGAAGTTGATATGACGCAAAATTGACGGTGATGATGAAAGTCACTATTACCACTTGTCTAAATTTTCACTTGTCATTCAAAGTAAGAACATTAAAAGAAGCAAAATTACTGAGATACCCACATTGATATACGTTTGATAAAATGAGGACCATTTTTGTTTTTGTTTTACTAATTTACCCACCCATTGTGTGACCTAGGAAAGGTGGGTCACACAATACACCTGTTGAAATAGTAAGCCATCCACCTTGCCTTTTTTTCCATATTTCTCAACCAAAAAGGACATGGTCCTCACACATTGTCCCTTATAGTGTTGAAGCTGACAAGAAAACCCACCCCGTCATAATTCGCGTAAAAATAAGGGTGGGAGGTCGCTAAATGAATTAAAGAAGGTATTAGCCTAGGAAATATATCAGTGCCCCTCCCCCGATTAGGGTTACGTATTATATTTTGCTTTAGTGGTTAGGTTTTATATGTTTCTTTAGGTGTTTGTGTTTTGATTTAGGGGTTAGGAGTTATTGTTCACGGTTTTTTTTAGTTTAGTGTTTACAACCGTGAGTATCCGGTAATTTTCGCTTAAAAAAAACCACTTGGATTATATAATAACCTTTAAAATTATTTTCATTTCCACAAGGCTGGTTTTTGTCTTTATCCTAATTGCTTGTACGTAACATAAAGTACCAATATAAAATAAGTAAACTTGATTTAAAAAAAAAAAATAAAAAAAAAAAAAAAAAAAAAAAAAAAGACGGAAAGTGAAAGTTTTTGCAAAGGTTAACATTTTCCTTGTTCATTTGCAATCTTTGTTAGGTAAACTATAAACTAAACCTAGACTGATTGACATTATTTGCAATTATCACATCACTTTTACTTTTTAGGAGATCTTTATAAATTATAATGGTGAAAAAAAAAGTGTATATGAAAACTTAAATTATCTGTAACTGTTTTTTTTCTTCATATAATGAAAACAAAAATAGAATTTGGGACCAGATCTTTCAAACATGTTTCTTTTTGTTTTGAGGCATCACTATGTTTATTCTAATAAAGTCGGATTTTGTTTATCATTATTCAAAAGTCATATTAGATACAACTTATGATGAAGATGACTTTTAATCCATTTTTTATATTATATTAGCTTTCAAGAAAAATTAAAGAAGCTTTATGAGTAATAAAGTATATATAAGGAGCCATGCTTTTTAGCTTTAGTGGAGTTCCTTTTCTTTGCCATATTAACATATCAATGAAATATGACAAACATTGGCTATTCATTTAGAAAACAATATGATTACGGGCAACAAATTAACAACACCTAAAAGCCAAATCAAAAGGAACAACCTTTAAAAGATGAGCCACGGACTCATGTATTTAGACCTATTTTTGGAATATCCAGTCAATTACTAATAATATGTCCAAATGATTAAGAAAAAGTTAGATATCCTATTAAACATAATTTCCAAAGTCTTTTGAAAATAGGAAGTGATACTTACACTATTTTTTTTATGCACACACCACAATGTTACATCATTAATGCATATGTTACAACATGGTATATGCATAATTGTGGTGTGTGCATAAAAAAAGTGGTGTAAGTATCACTTCTCTTTAAAAATAAAGTTTTGTTATGTTAGAAAGATAGCATTTTGTTGTTCTAACATGTTAGGAGAGCTTATTTCCTTCAATTTTTTTCCTTCCTTATACCATTAGCCGTGATTACATCGTTTTCTTTTTGCCATGATTTTGATCCATTGTAAATCAACAAATTTCCAAAATTTAACTTACATTTTTTGCATTCAATATACTTACATTTTTTGCATTCAATATACAATTAGAGAAGTGATACATCCACAAACACTTCACAAAAATAAATCCACAAAGATGATTTGTCATCTTTTAATTGGTGTATTTGTATATATTTTCTCTCTCCTCTTTGCTACAACCAATTAAAAAACAAATCATCTTTGTAGTTTTGTTTTTCTTTTTTTTTTTTTTTTTTTTTTTCAAGTGTTTGTGGATGTATCACTTCACATACGATTAATATATAATCATCGCCAAGGTGACCTAGTATTTAGCAGATATCCTAACAACAGGTCCGAGGCTCAATCCATACTAGGTACACATCTGAGGATGGTAATGAGAAACGGTCACCGGCCCAAATACCTAAATTAAACCATGTATACTAGAGTTAAAGAGTCGTTCTTCTCCAAAAAAAACTCATACGTCTTTATTAGAAAATATGAACCTGTTTTTCTGCACAAGAGACCTATTTCATGCAAGACAATAAAATGAGACCCTACCATGTTGTCATGTTAGCTACCTCCAAAGCATTCTGAAAGCACCATTACGATACGATCGGTCTTTCTACGTACACTTCTTACCCAACTGATGTACTAGTTGCAACTTGTCTTGGATCTTAAGCATATGATAAACTATCCTAACAGCTTAATTATCAATATTGCATTTAGCACATTCGTTATACAATCCTAACGTCATAACGTGTAACGATCTTTGATCTCAATCAGTCCATTTCTTTGTTTTGACTAGGTTAGTTGCTCCTAGCTAAACCGGGCAGTCCGGGCTCCTTTGGTCCTAACCGCGGCAACAGATTTAGATACTACTACATGTCTCGTATCTTTTAAAGTGATTAATATTACATCTTCCCAAAAGTTTAATTTGGGGAAAAACCATCTTAACATAAACGGGTAAAATTTATACATATCTTTTACTAAGTACCTTTGTTCAGTTAACATGGCTAAGAAAACTCAGACATCACTCTTAAGAACATAATAATGAGACATGATTTGTAAAGGGAAAAGGGAGTTACCACCACTTTAAAAAGAATCCCATGATACTCTTTTGACATCATTTGAAGAAGACAAAATTTGTCCTCAAACTACATTGATAACACCACTTAAGCTAAAAGAGTATCAGATGCCAGTTACCTTAGATGCATGTTTGCATGATTGTTGTATGATTTTAGTCATGGACAACGGCAATTAGCCAATTAGTACTAGTCCTATAGGCATCTACTTATTACGTTTTAATATTATTACTCAAATAATATAAATGTAATTCTCAAAATGTTTAAATTAACATAGAAATTCTCGTCGTGTCTACTTGTAGATTGAACCTATATGGAGTATTATTTTTTTTCTTCCGAAAAGATATCATTAACAAATTTGTAGGAGAAGTTAGTGTGTACTTGTGGGTGCCAAGTGAGGCTAGTCACGGTAAGGCGACCCAATACTTTTTTTTTTTTTTTTCTTGTCACGTCAGTTTTCTCTCTCCAGCGATCTACATGCGATTGGGTGCCCCAGTAAAGTCAACCTTAATAATATTAATTAGAAAGTGTAAGTTTTGTTTTTATGTGTGTATGTTACTCAGTCGTATACACGACCCATTTCACTTTTTTCGTTGGATGACCGAATAGCCACACAATGGCGATTGAATGCGATTGGGTCGTGGAAGTCGGTCGACTACTCTTATTGTGGGTAGCCTGACATTCTCGCAAGAATCAGATGATAGATACAATATAAGTTTGTTACAATAGCTTTTTGGTAGAGGTTGAGATTAAAACGATGTCATCTTGTCGAGAAAACCCTCATTCGCTAGATCGACTTTACCCTAGAGAACACTACCGCCATCTCCTTCGCTAGGTCAACTTTACCCTAGAGAACACTACCACCATAACGAAAATATGATTATGCTAATTTTTAGATTATAATTGATCAAGTATTAGACCATCCGTAATAGATGGTTGTTGAAGAATGTCACCCCATATTTAAGACGCGTTCCCGCATTACACCTCAACACAAGACGCGTCCAATCATATATTTTTGCAAGGACTCAGTCATATACTCTATCGAGTTGTGTGAGTATGTTTGTGCTTTTATTAAATGATTTTTGTAAGGTATATTTATGTTTAAGTGAAGTATGTTTTTTCGATGATCATAGTCATTTTATTATACTAAGTTGTGATCACGGTTAGGGCCTTAGGGGTGGCAATTCGTGTCGGGTTCGGGTTGGCGGGTTCGAATTGTCAGGTTGGCGGGTCAAAAAACCTCAACCCGAACCTGACCCATTTAAATCATCGGGACAGCTATGTCAACCCTAACCTGTTTACACGTAACCCGAACATAACTCATTTAACTCATTTAACCCGTTTTATAGACAAAAGTTAGCACATTACACGAGTTAAATGGGTTAAACGAGTTAGCTGGTCGACCATTTAACCCACTTAACCCGTATAATTAAATAAAAATAAATTTTAATTTAAGATAAAAAATCTTAAACGGGTTGGCGGGTCGACCCGTTTATTTTATTCCCAACCCGAACTGACATGTTTAATAAACGGGTTAGATATGTCGACCCGAACCTGACCCGAGATCTATTTAACTTAACCCGAACCTTTTAATTTTCGTATGGATTTCAGGTCGGGTTTCATGTCGGATCAGAAATTGACACCCCTAACCACGGTCATGAGTGTAATTTAAGGACCCACCAATTGCCAATCAAACATCACATTAACATGTATATCCCTCGCTTCTAAAACACTGCTTCCTTAACTTGTACCCTCATAGTACATTCTGCTCCAGCATCCATACTAAATATTTGATTTTTTTTTCTTTGTTTTAATCATTAATATACTGAAGTGAAATAAATTATTTTCTCTTACAAAAATACAACACATTTTATTCAGATTGACATATAATTTATCAAGATTAGTTCAGTTACAGAGCATAAAGAACAAATGCGGACATTATTTTAGCTTATTTTTGTGCTTATAAGCTTTTGTTTATTTCATTTTATGTTTCATAAACCAAAAAAATCGGCTTATAAAATACGGAGTATAGGCCGAAGACACAAAAACTCATAATGTTAAACAAACACTCCCTGATTAGTAATTTTTTAGTTGTTCCTAACGTAGATAGTTTTGATTATCAGAAGTTATAAACATTCACTGTCATATAAACTTTCTAAATGTGATTGTTTATTTTGTTCGCATAATCGCATACATCATTTGTTTTATCGATCAGTCCCTTTAAAATTATGCTAATATAGTCAATACTCAATAATTTTATGAATAAAGCCCTCTAGAAAATTAATAAATGATACTCCCTCCGTCCCAAATTATAAGTCCACTTTCACTTTGCACAAAGTTTAAGAAATTCCCACTAACTACTCTATTAACCAATCAAATATCATTTCTCTCCACTAAAGTCTTTTTTGATTGGTTAGAATATAAAATGAACAAATATTTTGGGACAACCAAAAATAGCATTATGGACTTATAATTTGGGACGGAGGGAGTATAATTTCATAAACCATCCATTGGCGGGAGTATTTTGGGGCACAAAAGAGTAGTATTATTTTGCAATGATTAAGAATGATACGGAAATCAATTTAGATACAATTATTTTTTTTTTTTCCTTCATCAAAAGCCTAAATAAGTTTTTATATCTTAAGCTCTTATTTTAAGATTTAATATATACATACTTTAAAATATTAAACAGTAATGGGACAACAACTGAATATAATTATAGTACTACGTAGATCATATATGGTGAACCATAAAGTTATACCGTAAAGTTCTTAATTAATCTCATTCACTAACAAAACTTTGGCTTGTTCACATTAGAAAAAGATTCTTTTCATAAGATACAATTGTAGCTTTCAACTATAACAAAGATTAGAATGATGTTTGAGAATAATTTAAAGCTGTATCAACAAATATATCAAAAGTCTAAACTCGTTTCATGTTAAGTAAGTCATTGTTAGTTCGGCTCAACACCAGAAATTAATACAATGATGATTAAAAATAAAGAAAAAATTGACTAAAAAACTACACCTCTTGTTTTGCAATCCATCTGTCACTATATTCCATGCAATATTTTCTTCATTTCTCCCCAAAAAGTCATTCTCCTTACCTGCAAATTCTATCACTTTAGTCAAAAGCTACACTGCCAAATTGGCCCCCACCAATAACACTCACAATTCCTCATTCCATATTCTTCATCATTAAATAAGATTTCATACCTAATTCAAATTTCAATCAATACCATATATTACCAACATTCTAAATTTCTAACTAAAAAATCTATTCAAACACTCATATGATTACATGTAGTTTGGCGCTCTTGAACTAATTTTTACATATTTCATAACCAAAACAATATGGTGAACATAATATTAATAGACAATACTCAATCTCACTAAAACAGTATAAAAAATACGATTTAAACAATGATATTTTACCTGAAAATATACCAAAAGATATGAGGAGTGCTTCTAAGAAAACCTTTGACGCGAAAGTCTACATGTTTAACAATTTAAAGACCTATTAAAGAAAGTTTCTAATTGTACTAAATACTAAACCTAAAACTAAGAATAGATTAACTTAAACCTACATTTTAATCCAAAATAGTCACCTTAAATATAAGTTAATTACTTAGTGTTTAAAACTATAGTAGAATATAGATAACGACCCACAAGGACCCATAAAGCTAATCAACCATTATTTTTATATCTACTACACAACCTTTCATTCTATGCAACCCATCACAAAAAAAAAAAAATGCCTTCAAGACATCTCTCATTCACACACCAACAACACCAACACAAAACAACTTTCACGTTCATCTTCATATCCATCACAATTTTCTCATCACTTCTCATCATATTAGCAATCTCTTACATAATATACCACTTCGGGTATTCGCTTATTCAGTCGCTGAACAAACGACTGAATAAGCGAATACGTACCAGTCCTTTGGACTCACATCCACATATTACAAAATTACGTCGTTTCACGTACAAAGAACTCACTTCCGCGACAAACACGTTTTCCCGCGAAAACCATATAGGGAAAGGTGGCTCATGCACTGTTTATCGTGGAATATTAAAAAGTGGAAAGTTAGTGGCTGTGAAGGTTATGGAATCTGACACGTCAGATTCTGACCGTGAGTTTTCAAACGAGCTGAGAATACTCAGCTCGTTTGATTCACAGTCACAGTTTGTTGTATCCTTGTTAGGATACTGTATTCATAAACAACGAAAACTCGTTGTTTATGAATACATGCCAAATAAAAGCTTACAAGAAGCTTTATTTGGTAGTAGTAATAATAATACTAATACTAATAATAACAATGATTTAGTTGATACTAAGGTTTTAAACTGGAGTAGAAGGTTTGAGATAATTCGAGATGTTTCGTATGGACTCGAGTTTCTGCACCGTGAATGCGATCCGCCCGTCATTCACGGTGACATAAAACCGAGTAATGTGTTGTTAGATACGGATTTTCGGGCTAAAATATCGGATTTTGGATTGTCTAAGTTGAAAGTTGAGCAGGATTTTGGTGTGGATATGTTTAGTCAGGATTTATCTGGGGCTGGGGCTGGGACTGGAGCTGGAGCTGTAGAATCCCCGGTTATTGGGACTCCTGTTGAGAGTTGTAGTAATGAGGTTGATTTTGCGGTTGCTTTGCAAGCTTCTTCATCTTCGACTCCAATGAATGTGAAGTTAGGATTAGGGGCTATAAATGATAAAGGAAAAGATGTTTTAAATGGTGGTAATATCGAAAATGGTAATGATTGGAGTAATAAAAAATTTACGAATTTTGATGCTAATGATGAGGAATTAGGACATGATTTTGGTAAAGATCATGTAAGTTGTACTGACGGACTTGACAATCGTGCTAGTAAGAAACAATGGGGGAAAGATTGGTGGTGGAAACAAGAGGGGAGTGGTGAGCTTTGTAGTAAAGATTATGTTCAAGAATGGATAGGTAGTCAAATCTCGCCCTCGGCTAATGCGGATTGGGACGATGATAAAAACTCCGAAAGACCCGATTTTGTTAGTAAGGCGATGGAAAATGAGGAACCGAGGGAGTGGAAAAGACATAGGAAAATGGAAGAGTGGTGGAAAGATGAACAACTTGATGAACTCGAAACCAAGAAGGTCAAAAAGAAAGTTAAACGAAGATTTAAGCTCTCGATTTTTAAGAGAACACGAAAACAAAAGGCTCGTGGCCACGAAAATGGGCTTGATACAACGAACGAGTTTAGTTTCAAGAAACAGGAAAACGGGGATGTTTTTAGTCGAGAGTTAAGTAGCACGACGAGTATGAGGGGTACTTTATGTTACGTTGCACCCGAGTATGGTGGATGCGGGTACTTAATGGAGAAAGCCGATATCTATAGCTTTGGAGTACTAATACTAGTGATTGTATCAGGTCGAAGACCATTACATGTATTAGCTTCTCCTATGAAGCTTGAAAAGGCTAATTTAATTAGTTGGTGTCGACAGCTAGCTCAAGGTGGCGATTTGTTGGAACTAGTCGATGAGAGGTTAAAAGGCGACTACAACAAAGCGCAAGCAAGTTTGTGTCTCAATTTAGCTCTCGCTTGTTTACAAAAGATGCCCGAGTTGAGACCGGATATTGGGGATATCGTAAAGATTTTGAAAGGTGAAATGGATCTTCCGGTGCTACCGTATGAGTTTTCCCCCTCCCCGCCTTCAAAATGGGCCGGGAAATCGAGATCGATAAGGAAATACAAGAACACTGTTGATTGTTGATTTAACAATGGTATAGTTTTAGAACATGTTAATAGATAGATGAGAAAATTTATTTGAGATGTGGTTTTTTAGTAGGAAATTGGTATAATTGTGGGATATTGTTACATTTTTTGTAAATTATTAGTTTGTGTTTTTGGACTGATTGATTTGTTTGTTTTTTTTAAGTTTTGTTGTCGGAAAATTATTTGAAATTTGTTCACGAGGGATCATTTTTTCTGTACTTAATTTGTATCCTTTTGTTGTACTTTCTGTTTTTCTAGTTTTTATATGCTTTTCTTCACAATATTCGTGTTTCAAGTCAAGCTAAAGCCATTCTGTGACTTATCTAATGCAACTTTTTATCCAATCTAATACTATTTTAAATTACTAAACCATTTATTTTCAGCCTTAAATAATGAAACAATGAATAATAAATCAAGTACATTTCAGTAAAACTTAAAAAAAACTTGTAACAATAGTTTTTAAAAATGGGGCACTTCACAAAAAAAGAAAAATCAATGATGTATTTCATTAAAATTTGAAAAAACTTGGAGGATATCATCTTTGAAGATGATAAATGTCGCGAAAGATCAAGATTCTTGACAAGTATTGCACGAGAAAATCTATGTGATTCACGGGCATCTCAGAACCTCCACCGATCCGTCCTTGCATTTTGACATATTGGACAGCACCCGCATTTTGACATAGTTCATGAAGTAAAAATGATAGCGATCCACTTTTGTCTTCTTCTTTTGTTGGGTTGTATTGTTACATCACAATCAATAATTTCATGCTGTGGAACTTTACTGAAACGACCCATTTTGTTGATCACATATTCTTGTTACATAGGTTGAACGAGTCAAGAGAGATTGAATTCAATTTTAAAAAGTTAAATAATTTAGATAGTAAATTAGCTTTTGGACAAAATCTAGTCTTTAACATTCTATTGACAAAATATGTTTATAGATTAACACAGGCATGAACATACCCGTTATTGAAGTCAAAAATAAAAAAGAGTATTTAGTTAATTTTGTTTTTAGTGTCACGTCTCCATCGAAGAAGAGAATTCCTGCATGTTATTCATGCTTTTATTCTGGAGTTTTAACGATACATCCTATTTATTTATTTATAGTCACGTCATTTTTATACCATTTTTATTAGTATTGTGTAAGGTTTATGTTTTTATTTGCACATGCCTAGATGGCTTCGTGTTTATAGATCATGGTAGCTATTAATTACCTTTTTTAGCAATAATTTGGTTTTTAATCTTTTTCTAAACTAATCTAAAAAGGTTTAAATCTATTATCACACAACTTCTTCTTTTGGGGATTTCAACATTTTTTTTAACCATGATTTCTCACCTTTTGGTCAACTAATTCACAGGGTTTAAATTCATCGCCACACAGACTCAAACCAAACCAGGTAAAGCCCTCCCTTTTCAAGAGGTTGGCGTGGCCACAGCCCTCCCTTTTCAAAGGTTGGCGTGACTTAAGGTTGTTTGCACTTGGCAGGAATTGAACTTGAGACTTCACACATTTTAAAGTGATAATTACAAGCCCTTGTGTCACTAAGCCGCCCTTGAGTGGTTAACATTGTTTACGTTAGGTTATGATTCGAACTTGAAATCTCTCACACTTTAGTGATAACAGTGACAAACGTTTTACCAGTTAGTCGCCCCTAAATAGTTTAATTCTATTCAAGATTGTTTTAGCGAGATTACCTTTTATCCTAAACACTTTTCCTCAAATCAAGTTTAGTTAACATCGATGTAAAAAGAACAACACATTATTCTTTATTTAAAAACAAAAGTAGGCGTGTGTGAATTTATGTGAAAATAGGACAGGTTTGATGTAATTAATGTTAAACGTCCTCACACTTGGTCCAATATTTAACTAGTCAACTCAAAGGACTTAAATATGTGGCCGTGGTCGGAACGGTGGTCCGAAGATATAAATTATTTTGTGGGTTGTAATTTGGTTGAAGTGGTCTACAGTCCACACCACAAAAGTCTCCTTTACAAGACTTGGTTGATGTTTTGTCCATCTACTCGATAAACTTAGACCGAATGTAATGGGATCGAACAATTCGACTGGTCTCCACCTTTTGAACGTGTCCCCTCCTTTACTTCGCACAAACCAAACGCGTCTACCCTCTTAATTTTGAAATATTCGGTATGCAAATGGACCGAATGAATTGAAGAGGTTTGTGTGTGTGATATTTTTTTTTTTATTTAATTTTGTGGGGTATGTTTTTTGTTGTGAGTGTGGTCCACTTACTATGAGCATTTAGTCTGTGTTTGGTCTAGGAGAAAAAGTTGAGTTGTCGCTAAAGTGAAAAAAAATCTTACTCCTTTGGTTTCTAAAGTGAAAAAAATCTAATAAGAATATAGTACATGATATTCTCCTACTCATTGTTGCCTTTTGTTGAAAGAATGTTTAAACGAAACATAAACGATATATCAACTCAAACTTATGCCCGGAAATCAATCTAACAAATTTGGTAAACACTCGCTATTTATTTATGTATCGAGGAATAAGACAAACACAAAAAGGAATCAGAGACCCACAAAAAATGATTCAGGGACCTATAAAAATGTAATTTTTTATAGGTCTCTGAGTCCTTTTTATGTTCTTTTTGTCTTTTTATCATGTGTCCCTGGGGCACAAGATAGAAAACTCGTGTATATATGAGAACAGTCGGAGTATTGATGAACAAATTGTATTGATAAACATTTTCTACTGATGAACATTATGGCATAATATTGATGAGCATCCTGTATTGATGAACATAAAAAGATTGACGAATGTGTATTGAAAAAAAAATAGCATTGATGAATGCGTATTAGTGAACATAAAAATAACTAATGAACATTTGAACTGATGAACACATATTAATGAACATAAAATATAAATAAATAAATTGATGTACTGATGCACACCTATTGCAAATTCAAAGTTTTATTAATCACAATTTTTATTTTTTGGAGAAATATTGAAGCTTTTAATACCAAAACATTTATATTGTAATTAACACCTTCAAACTCTAAAATCACAAAATTTTTTCATTAAGACATTTTATCCAACATCTTATGGGTGATTTCATAAACACATGATTTCTTTGACAATATATGAGAAAGACATTTTAAAAACAAAAAAGTTGAATAATTGATGTTAATTTAGGGTTTATTGATAAAAAATCGTCAATTTTTTTTTTTTTTTTTTTTTTTTTTTTTTGATGAAAAACTTGAGAAAAATTAAATAAACTTACCGTGAAATTGAAGCTATTAGATCTCGAATTGAAAGAATTATATCTTGAATTGATATAATTAAATCACAAATTAAAGTAATTAAATGTATTAGATCATTGGTGAAGAAATTAAAATTGAAAAAGAAGGTTTGTGTCAATTATTTAGAGATTTTTTAGACTTTTTATTTGGTTAAAACTATCTATTTGATCGCACTAGAACGATACCCGTGCAATGCGGCGGCGAGTACCGTGTGATTATATTTTGCGTATTTGGTTACACGTTTAGTTGTCTTCATGCTTTATAAATAGAGATGTTAGAGATGGTTAAGCCAAATAATTTTAGTTTAAACAACCAACCGCTTCCTAAGAAACTTCCTAACCAACTTGCTTCCTAACAAATTAATTTTGAAATCTTTCCATAGTAAGTAAGAAAAAAAATCTGAATTTTAAGTCTTTCTAATTATAAAATAATCTCAAATGCATTATAATGTAGTATAGATTTGCGTTATTTGGTTATACGTTTAGTTGTCTCCATACTTTATAAATAGAGATATTAAAGATGGTTAAACCAAATAATTTTAGTTTGAACAACCAACCGCTTTCTAAGAAACTTACTAACCAACTTGTTTCCTAACAAACTAATTTTGAAATCTTTCCATAATAAGCAAGAAAAAAGTTTGAATTTTAAGTTTTTCTAATTATAAAATAGACCCAAATGCATTATAATGTAGTATAGATTTGCGTTATTTGGTTACACGTTTAGTTGTCTCCATGCTTTATAAGTAGAGATGGTAGAGATGGTTAAGCCAAATAATTTTAGTTTGAACAACCAACCGCTTCCTAAGAAACTTCCTAACCAACTTGCTTCCTAACAAATTAATTTTGAAATCTTTCCATAATAAGCAAGAAAAAAGTCTAAATTTTAAGTATTTCTAATTATAGAATAGTCTCAAATGCATTATAATGTAGTATAGATAAAAGATGAATTCTTTTTTCTTAATTTAAGTTGGGTTTGCATCTATTAACATTTTGAAGTTTCGTACTTAGCTTTGGCACAATTGTTACAATTCATCATCCGAGTGTCCCATTTTGGAGTTAGGCCATAATTAGGATAGTGTTTTTATACTTTGGATTTAAGAGTAGCATTTGGGCATGTGTAATCATAAACATTTATATTTGTATGTTCAGTTGTTCATGTATGGAAAGTTTTTAACAATGAAGTATTTCACAGAAAAGAAAATTCGAGATTTTTGACAAATACTACAATAAAGAACAAAATCAATGATGTATTTCATTAAAATCTGAAAAAACTTGTAGGATATTATCTTTGAAAATGATGAATTTCGCCAGGGCCGTCCTATAAATTTATAAAAAATTTTAAGGCGCTGGACGAAATTAAATAATGAGTCATTTCGATAAGAAATGTCATATATAAAGTGTCACCTTTTATAAGATATAATGCAATTAGTTACTCGTATTTAAATGTTCTAACATATTATTTATTTAAGATATTTTATCATCTAAATACTTTTTTCTTCTTGAAAAATATGTGTACACATGCATATAATTATTAACGAGACAAAGTTTGGGGCCCTTAAAAATTTTGAGGCCCTGAGCGGTCGCTCACCTTGCACACCCTCAAAGTCGGCCCTGAATGTCGCAAAAGATCGAGATTATTGACAAGTATTACACGAGAAAATCTATGTGATTCACGGGCATATCAGAACCTCTACCGATTCACCCTTGCATTTTGACATATTTGATCGCATCCGCATTTTGAAATAGTTCATGATGTAAAAATGGTAGTGGTCGACCTTTGTCTTCTTCTTTTGTTGGGTTGTATTGTTACATCACCATCACTGATAGGAAGTCATGCTATAGAATTTTAATGATACGCCCAATTTTGTTGATCACAATTCTTGTTACATAGGTTGAAAGAGTCAAAAAAAGGTTGAAACGCATATACTATCTTGAAAATCATTTCACTATGAAAAGTTAAATTATCTACATTATAAAATAGCTTTTGGACAAATTTAATGGTTAACATTCCATTGACTGAATATATTTACATATCAGCACGAGATGAATCAGAGCTGTATATGAGGGTGTGTGATGTGTGTAACATGACATACACTCAAAGTTTTTAGGGTCTCAAAATTTATACTTCGTTATATACCCGAGGCCTCAAAGTATAGGGATCGACCTCAAGATTTAAGTTTCAAATATTGGTTAAACTCTACTTTAAGTGGAGCGCGACGATTGTTTCAAGTAAAAAGTGAACATATATCGTTAAAACATTTCGTCTTTCTTAATCAATAGTTGGCTTAATATAAATTTTATCGTCATACTTAGTTATCTCTTGCACTTTTGCACGGGGCTTCCGTTAATTTAGTTACGCCGCATGAACATACTTTTTATTTAAGTAAAAAAAGGGTTACTTAGCTAATTTTGTTTTTAGTGTTACGTCTCCATCGAAGAAAAGAATTCATGGCTGTTATTCTTGAGTTTTAACGAAACATCCTATTTATTATTGTTATAATATTCTTGTTGAAAAAAGATACAAAGAATGTTGCATATGCAGAGACCAAAGTTACGTCATTTTGTTTTTAGGGTCATAGGATGAGTTTCATGAAACAGTAACTTAGTTTAAATTTTGCTTCAATTTGGTGCTAGAATGAATATTATGAAATACTGTAGTAATTAAGTTTTTGAATTTTGCTACAATTTAAAATTTTAAGTTTGACTTTGTTTTAACTTTTAAGAGTAAATTGCAAAAATCATCCATGTGGTTTATGGATTTTAGCACATATCATCTCTATCTCAAACTTTTGGCATTAATTATTACTAAGTCTATAAACTACCGCCACTAATCATCCCTGAACACTAACCCGTTAAGTGTTAAAATAATATTTGCCCGTTAATCTCTCCGTTGATATTTTTTGCACCTTTCGTCCTTATTTTATAAAATGAAGAGTAAATTACATAGATGGTCCTTGTGGTTTGCCCAAAGTTTCACTTATAGTCCTTAAAACTTTAAAGTTGTATGGCACGTCCTTATCTTTGAAATAAATAACACTCGTGGTCCCTCCACTTAACGGGTGTTAAGTGGCTTCCGTTATCTTTTACATGTTAGCCCTTATGGTTAATGATCGTTTGCATCGTTTATCCTTTATAATAACGGCCGTTTATAATTTAAAAATTTTCGACTTTAGGTACCTTTTCTTATGTTTTTATCCGTTTTCGTCTATTTTTATCCGTTTTTTACCGTAAGCCACCACCAATAAAAAATAAAAATAAATAAATAAGAAAAAATAAAAAATAATAAAAAATAATCCAAAAATAATTATCGATTTTTTTTCTTTTTTTTTTCAATTTTTTTTTTATTTTAGAATTTTTTTTAGAAACTTTTTTTTACCAAAAATATTTTTGAAAACATTTTTTCGTAAAAAAATTGTGTTAAAAAAATTGAATAAAAAATAGAAAAAAATTTTGAAAAATAAGTATCCAAAAAAATTTAGAACAAAAAATTTTAAAAAATAATTATAGAAAAAAAAATCTTAAAATATTTGAAAAATGAAATTCTTTACGAAATTTTTTTTCGAATTTTTTAATTGGAAACTTTTTTTAAAAATTTTTTTGTTCTAATTTTTTTTTTCTAAATTTTTACGAAAGCATTTTTTTCTAAAAAAAAGTTTTCGAGAAAAAATTCTGGAAAAAAAAATTCAAAAAAAATATCATTAATTATTTTTGAATTTTTTTTTTGATTTTTTTTTTGAAATTTGATTTTTGATTTTTTTTAATTGGTGGTGGTGGTGGTAGTTGACGAATAAAAACGGACGAAAACGGATAAAATCGGATGAAAACCTACAAAAATGGACTAAAAAGGATAAAACATGTGAAAACATACCTAAAGTTGAAAAACTTTTAATTATAAACGACCGATATTATAAAGGATAAACGATGCAAATGATCGTTAACCATAAGGGCTAACAGGTAAAAGATAACGGAAGCCACTTAACACCAGTTAAGTGGAGGGACCACGATTGTTATTTATTTCATAGATAAGGACGTGCCATGCAACTTTAAAGTTTTAGGGACTATAGGCGAAACTTTGGGCAAACCACAGGGACCATCTATGTAATTTACTCTAAAATGAATTAAAAAGGGCAGCATAGGCTCGAACTCGGGTTTAAAACTCGTTTTTATCTATTTTCTACTTAACCTTTTTTTGGCTTAAACTCGTTTTTGTCTGTATTTATACGTTTTCGTCTGTTTTTATTTATTTTCTTATGTTTTTGTCCGTTTTTACTTTCTCATCCATTTTTTTTATGTTTTTGTCAGTTTTTTACGTTTTTATACGTTTTCGTCCGGACGAAAACATAAAAAAAGGACGAAAACAAAAAAAAAAATGGATGAGCACAAAAAAACGTATAAAACAGACGAAAACAGATAAAAATGAGTTTAATAAAAAAAAATGTTAAATAGAAAGAGGTTAAAAACGAGTTTAAACCCGAGTTCGTGCCTATATTGCCCTTTTTAATTCATTTTAAAAATGAGGACTAACGGGGCAAAAAATATTAACGAAGAGACTAACGGAAAAATATAATTTTAACACTTAACCAGTAAAGCTAACGACGCTAGTTCTCAGGAATGATTAGTGTTGATAGTTTATAGACTCAGTGATGATTAATGTCAAATGTTTGAGATATGGATGATATGTGGTAAAATCTATAAACCACAGGATGATTTTTGCAGTTTACTCTTGTTTTAATTTAGTCATTCTAACTTTTTTTTGATCATAAAAACTAATAAAGTTTTAATAGTGTTCTATTTTTTATTTTTTTTATTTTTTTTAGTGGCTAAAACAAAACGCTTCTCAAACTTATTTATTATTTTATGACTTATATTTCTTTTCATGTGTACATAAGTTGATTGAGCATTAAGTTGGTTGAGCTTAATTAAGTACAGAGGGTGAGTATTTATTGTTACGCTACAATGAAATAATGCACAGATAAATATCTGAAACATAGTCTTTTAAACATTTTCACAACAAAGGAACACATTTTCACAATAATTGAACACTATTGAGACTTGGATTATTTTTTGTTGTTAATTAAAAGTTTAAGTTACTTAATTTGGACAATTATGAAATTTAGTCACTATTAGGCACATATTCCCTTTTTATATTATGTTTGTTATTAGATCATCTACAGTGCACAACTTATGCAATCAATTTCTTTGTTTCACAATTAATGCATAACTCATTTAATGAAGATAGCATTTTGAAAAGCTTGGAGTTAGCCAAGTCTTTTTTTAAAAAGTGATTATAAAACATTTTACAACAATGCAAAAAACCTTTTCCAAAGACTATAAAATAGTAAAGCTTTTGATAGCTTGAGCATTGCAGACGCCTTTAGTACAATCACTGTGTAAGGTTTATGTTTTCTATTGGGAAACTTGCTAAACAGTCACTTAACATGACACTTATTTTTAATTTAAATCAACTTTATGGCATATTTGTAAAATTAAGAATTTTTTTTGAAATGACGACATTGTTCTCACTTTATATGTGAATATCACTTGTGGCATTTTGTTTTAGAAAATACTCTATTTAATGCAAATAACACAACTATCATATTTTGATCTCATGTATAGGTAAAATTATATAGTTTTTCATCAAACAATTTATACCAATAAACATTTTTTAATCCTTTTTTAATTTGATTTTCATTTTGCTAATTTTTGTTATACAATTTTTTAGCAAAATATTGTAATATATTCGTAATGAAAGATTTTACGCTCTATAACTTAGAAAACAAGAAAAAATAACACATTGCGAATTAATTCTGAAGTATTACGAAATAATACGGAGTTAACTAATATTTTTCTCTCATGACACAATTTCTCTGCCCTCATTAATTAATTTATATTTCATATACTCATATTCTTCTCAAATTCGTCATTCGAATTTATTATGAAGTTATTACGAATTTATTAGGAAATTCAATTATGAATTTAAAAAAAAATTATGTATCTTTTAAAAAACATCTACACACTTTATAAAATATATAGTATAAGGTAATAACTAAGGTTATTGTGGAATAACTAAGATTATTAACAATTTATAACAAAAATCTTAAAATTTAATCTTCTTTCATTTGAGATCAATTTTGCTTCATATATAATTTTTTTTTTTAAATCGATTCTTAAATTTTAAAGTTTATAAACATCATTTCGTAATACATTTCAGTTGCGATGTGTATGAAATTAAAAGCATCGAATTGAGAAATAAAGAGGCACGCAATGGTATAAAAGTTTTGTTGTATGGGAAGAGGGTAATCTTAAAATAGTCCTAATATCCCACAAAAATGTGTCAAGTTATTTGCAAATTTACTTTTCTATTCGCACAATATATAGCTTCGTGCGATCGTGCATATAGATCATGATAGCTTTTAATTCTTTATCTTTTCTGAATAAATATGGTTTCTCATTATTTGGGCACCTAACTATCAACGTTTACTTTCATTAACAGATTATAAACAGCCAACCGGATAAAGTTACTCTTCTTGTGAGGTTGGCCTCCACTCATGGCTTGTTTGTACCAAACAAGTTTCTAGCGTGTAACTTTTCACATTTTAATGTTGATAGTAACAAGCTTTTCAGTTTTGTCACTTGCTCACCATTTTAAATAGTTAAAACGGACTTCGATTCATTTTCTAGATACTTTTTAGTATAATACAACTTCTTAGCATTAAGACGCCTAAATGAGATCCTAAGTACGTGTTAGCTAATCAACTGCACCCGGTTGACTGGTTGGTTTGAGAGAGGAGAGTCAAGTGTTTATAATCAGTGGAAGTACAAGGAAATCTCCGGGTCGTTAAGTCCCAACGAGATTGAAATTGTATTTTAAACGTTTGTGGAATAAGTGGCACTGAGGACACTAACCAAGATGATTGGGGAATGATTATACTACTGATTTCTTGGTATTTGAACAATTATGGAATGATATAAACAATAACAGATATAATCACAAAAAACACAACTTGAGAAATCAGATAACAGACAGAGAAAAATGGGTTTTAACAAATTACAAACTACAGGGGGTGCAAGTGAAACTTTTTAAAACTTAAAATTAAAAGAAAATTTAAAATGAAAATGAAATTATAAAAATGATTATTTCAATAATTAAATACTAATTAATTAATTAAAACTATTTAAAATCTAATTTTAACCTAATTTAAATTAACTAAAAATTATAAAGATTAAAAATTAAACTAAAAACTTGCAAAAATAATTTCTAAACCTTAAAATGAACTTGAAGAAAGTATAAAAAATAAAAATAAATATTTTTGTCTTTTTATGAGTTTTTTATTAATTAAAAACTATTTATCTTACTTAAACTAATTAAACTATTTTAAGTTACTAATAATACATAAATGACTTAGAAAATTATGGAAAAATTTATAAAAATAATTAACCATCACAGGAATCCTAGAAAATTATAAAAAATTACTAAAAATTATATTTAGGCTAATTTACTAATTAATTACTTGTTAATTAATTTAAATCTAATTTAACTAATTTAAATAGGAAAATTGGAAAATGAACAGTGGAAATTATAAATCTATTTTCTAAAAGTCTTAACTAATTTATAAAACCTAGGAAAAATATAAAAATCTACTATTGTTAATTAAAATTAAAGAAAACTATTTAATTACTAATATTACCTAATTAATTAATTAAACTATTTTTAATTCTAATAAATAGTAAACTGTTTAGGAAAAATCTAAAAAAATTATTTTAAATACTTAAAGGTACTAGGAAATTAAAAAAATTATAAAAATGACAAAGTGCTTATTAATAAGCTGAAATGAAAAATGAAAAAGATAGAATCTATTAAATAGAAGCTATCACTAATTTTGTGTTTGGTTTTTTGGTGTTTTTCTTTTTGACAGCTAAAAATAAGATGAAAATAAGAAACTTTTGTGAAATGACTTTTGTTATAGCTTAAAAATAAGCTGTGTGCACCCCCTTTATCAAAACAGTTGACTTTCTTTGACCAATTAGGGAATTAAGCTCAAATGATTATATGTGGGGTCCACAATGATGGAACTTGGTTCAGTTAAGTAAAAGTGACTTATATAAGCTAGGAACAACAAGGTTTGAACACTGATAAGCTATTTAGATCCAAAAATAAGCACTTGATGATTTTAGCTAAACACAGAAATAGGACAAACTCAATAGGTGATTCCAGGTGGGGTCCACTAAGCCTAAGGTCAAAATAATGGTCAAATATTGTAACTTGCCAGGAGGGGGGTTGGGAAAACCCAAAGTGGACCAATGGGACCCACTGAGGTGGCCTATAACAACCACCAAAGGTGGTGGTGTTTTGGTGGTTTGCTGATGCAAGGGAGGTCAGTCCCCCTTCAAGTGTGTTTGGCTAAGTGTGAGGCCCAGCATAAAATTTACTAAAATAAAAGGGAGGTGAGACCTTAAAGATGAGCTGGGGGGCTACTAAACCTAGAAATTTCAAGGCCTGAAACAACTCTCAAAAATCAAATTAAATCTTGCAAGTTTTATGAAAAACTGAGAGAGTTACTTTTGACTTTCAAATTTTTACACCTAAGTTGACTAATGTGAGATTAGAACTTAATTTATGGACTGAAAGTGTTAAGATAAGCTATGATAAGATGATCTTACTATAAAACAACAACTTCTAAGCTAATATGAAGGCTTATGGGTCTTAATTTCACCACAGTAAACAGATAAGAAGGATTTTTTTGTTGATTTTGACTTTCTTTATAAATGTGACCAAACAAATGGTCAAAATGAACTAGTATGGACCTCAGAATGATGAGCAATCAAGACTTAACCTACTGTAGTATCAACAACCTATCAAGACAGCTTAATCCAAACACCCCTTTACACAGATTGTTTTGTGATTTAAGAAGCTAAGGGTTATGAGAGCTTATGAAACTTATCCAATGCAACTTTTTATGATAAATTAGGCCTAAATAAGTACTTAGAAACAGGAAGTAACCACAAATGAACAAGAGTACCACTTATACTATTTTGACTGTGAAAACTATGATTTTAAGTAACTACCAATTCTAATGAACAAGTTCTATATATTAAGATATCATATGCCTAGATAACACTAAATAAGCAGACACAAACTGAATAAGCAATGATATAAGCTTAGCTACAGTAGAAAGACATAAATGAGATTTAGAGCTTATAATGTGCACTCCTGATAAACCATGAAACAAGGACCAAAGATCAATCCTAATAGCTTCCCATGAAGCTTCTAACCCAAGGCCATCCAATATAAACCCTGCTCCAGCTTTTCTTCCTTCTCTTTCACTGAATTTCTGATTTTTTTGTATTTTCTTGATTTTTTTTGTATTTTTTTGATTTTTGATGCTACACTGTATTTTAAGGTATCTAAAAGCTTTTTCAAGCTTTCAAGGAGCTTATGTTTGCTATAAGTCCATAACACAAACATGAATAACAACAGACATTGATTTGAAATTTTTGAAACAAGAATGAAAATTGCATACACAAATAGAGATACTGAAACTTGATTTCTATTACTTGAAAAAGTTAAGATTACAGCTGAATTGACTAACCAAATGCTTAAAAGCTTGAATATTACACTAGAATTTAAATTCTTAATTATACGACATACAATTATACTAATTAAAACTACTACTTCTTCCTTGCTCCATCTTTTCCTTTTTATAGAGGTCTTCTAGGGTTTGTGTGAGCCTCTGAGCAAATCCCATCACCAATTTGAACCATTGGATGACTGAAACCAATCTCAGTCGTTTATATGATTTTAGCGGGAAAGTTTGTTTGGACTGATATAGGCAAGGGGGTGGTGGCATTAATTGCTAAGGTGATATAAGGTGCAGAGGGTGTGGGAGGGTGATGATGAGATGGTATCAAGTGGTGGTGGTGGATGAAGGTGGTTTTGCAGGGGGAAAGGGTGGTTTGGAGGGAAAGGGTGGCTTGGTCAAACGAGGTTGACCGGGGGGTATTATTTAGAACGGATTAGGAAGGGATGGGCTTAGGAGTGGGCTTGGGGTAAAGGGTCAAGTAGGATGGGTTGGGTGTTGTTTTGGATTGGACTTGGTTTTTGGATTTTGATAATATAAGGGTCCGGTTTGGTTTTTATTGCACAAGGACCATTTTTGTAATTTCCCGAATTTTGAGGGGTGAGTTTTGGCATTTTTCCAAAGTTTGTCACAAGGGTAATTCCTGCCAATGATGAATAGTTCAAGGACCTTAGATGATTTTTCCATTTTAATTTTCCCAGGGACTATTTCTGCCAATATTTCAAACTTCAGGGACCAAATGTAAAATTTCACCAAACTTGCCAACCAAGGACCAATCCTGCCATATAAGAGAAGTACAAGGACAAAATTTTTTTTTCTCAAAGTTTTAATATCCCAGGGACTATTTTTGACAAATTTCTAAACTTCAGGGACTAAACTTGACATTTTGTGAAACTTTGCACCAAAGGACTAATTATGTAACTTTTTGATTTAAAAGGGCCTTTGGTGACTTTTTCAAGTTTTTAGAACAACCAGGGACTAGATTTGACAACTTTTGAAAGTTGAGGGACTGAAACTGGCAATTATGCAAACTTTGTACGTTTTTCATCTGTTTTTGATTATTTTGCATCTGAAACATATAAAACACATTCCTGGGATATTTTCACTATTTTGATGCAATATTGAGTGTTTTTGGATGTTTTGACAGTTCAGATTGGTATAAAATGATGAGTATTTAGACACTCATCACCTATTATTCAAATAAACTTATATATAGTTAACATTGATGTAGAAAGTTGAATATTTGGTTAATCTATATAGATATTATTCTCTGTTTAAAAAATAAAAGTAGAGGTGTGTGAATTTATGTGAAAATATGATAGATTTAGGGTGTGTTTGGCAAAAGTAGCAGTAACAATGAGCAGTAACAGTAAACAATTATATGAGTATTATCTTTTTTTCTATAAAAAATAATTAGTGACGTAGCTGTAAGTGTAATTATAATGCGTAAAACAATTCTTAAATGCTCAACGCTCCTTTATGTTATTTCATGAAGCGTTGAAAGTTAACATTTAAGATAAAAGATAAAGCTATTTGATATTTGCCAAACGTGCAATAAAAATTACAAACCTCTCTGCTCCTAAATGCTTCTAGACATTCTGCGCCCAACAATCATTTTTCTATTATTTATGTAGTCAACTCAAGGACTTAAATAAGTGGCCGTGTTCTATACGGTGGTCCAAAGGGGTAAATTGAATTGCGAGTTTTTTTTAGTTGAAGTGGTCTATTGTCTACACCACAAAGATTTCCTTCCAAAGACTTGGTTGATGTTTGGTCCATCTACTCTATAAACTTATCTACTCCCATTGGCTTCTAAATAAATCAGAAAATAAAATAAAAATTGTAGGACTAAGTTTTGAAAAAAAATCATCTATATAAACTTTCGTAGAATTCATAGACACAAGTTTTCATTTTTTTTTTTTTTAAATATAAAATACAGTAATGTAATGTATGATACTATGATTAGTTGTGAGTTTGATATTAAAAGATTTTTGATCTAATATTATGCGAGTTTATCATCAAAAAAGATTAGTGTTACTGTTGTTTCATACAAATGTGAGTACCGAATGTTATATGCGTACGAATATTTGTATTTCAGAATATAGATGATTTGAAAACTCTCATAAATGGTTGAGACACTTTAAATTAGAGTGTCTTGACATTTATACTTCACAGGATAAGAATGAGTAAAAGTAATGAAAGAACATAAACGTCAAGACACTCTAATTTAAAGTGTCCCAGTCAATTATAAAAGTGTGTAAATCATCTACCATTTCAGAAGAATTGATAGGTACTATTTGGTACCCCTACCATATAAATACAAGTGATACTCTTTTTACTGTTCATTTTATTCACATTATAAGACAATTTTTTATATATTTTTATTTCGTATCTTTTGTCTTTTAACATTTTTGATTTGTTTTATAGTTTTTGTTTTTTTGGGAGATTTTACTTACTTTATTAACAAGACAATATATATATATATATATATATATATATATATATATATATATATATATATATTTTCCTCTCACTTCTCCTCCTCCTTCCCCCTCTCCGTATTCTTTATGTTTTACTACTTTTAACTTATGAAACTTTATATTCTAGAACATTGTAAGTTTGATTGTGTCCTTTTGAGGGGAAGTTTAACCGAAAAGATAAATGATATAGCGGGGAGTTATTTTAGAATTTATTAAAATCATGTAGGCTGTTGGATTAATTTTAGTTACTCATTTTCAATCAAAATAAACTCACTTTCGTCCTCTCTAACCTCTCTTTTTTAATTAAAACATACTTTCAACATTCGTTTTATATAAAAAAAACATATATATTGTTAATCGTTAAACGAAACAAATTACACAAACACGACCAGCATGTAATTTTTTTTTAAAAGAGCGGTATTTTCGTAGACTTTCAAAAACCTTTTTTTTTTTTTTTTTTTTTTTTTTTTTTGTTGTAGAGAATTATGCATGATATATCACATGCGATATAATAGTGACCTACAAATTCGAACACTCAATATGATGTCGTAAAATGATCACAAGTATTTGTTTAGAACACTAAAAGATTCACTTTTTTTGCATTGAGAACTACACATCCTTAACTTTCCAAGCATATATCACATATACTATTTGAATCTTTTAGAGTTTGATATAAATACTTATACCTATTTTACAACAACATATTAAGTGTTTGAACTTGTAAATTAGTGTTATATCACATGTGATATATTTTGCAAATTCTTGTACCGAAGAAAACAAAATATAAATAAATAATAAAATTTGTCGAAAGTATATGAAAATGCTCATCTACTAAAAGATAATTGAATGCTCGTCACGATTATTTAATTTATTTCGTTTAACGTTTAACGGTCCTTAAGACGAGAGGTAACAAGTACATCACAACGCGTTTTTTTCCTACTTGGCATCCCTTCAATGCGTCGTTCTCTATTAGCAAATCCTTCAAGACACGTCATCCTACTATTTTGTTGAAAACTCGGTTGGTGAGACGACCGAGTTGTGTGGAAAGAAAAATCATTTTCTGTAAGTGTGTGCGAGTATATTATGAGGTATATTTGTGTATAGGAAATGATTTGCACACTCAATTTTTTGATTGAGACACTCAATTATGTGCATTAAACTGTTGTACTGTGAATGTACACTTCTTTAACGGTTGTACATATGAGTGTCCCAATCAAAAAATAAAGTGTGTCAATCATCTCCCTCTGGGTGGTGCTTTTGGTTGTATTATTACTCTATGTTGGTGGTGATGTTGGTTGGGGAGAGAAGCTGATGTGACGCTGAGTTGAAGGTGGTGATGATGGTATTAACACCCATCTAAAATATGCAATTTGTTTAAAAAAAAAATGATTGAAAGTGGGTTTTAATTATAAAACATTAAAACTCAATTAATCTTTTTATTTTTTATTTGAATAAAATGAGTGACGAGATTTGTCGAAAATTATTAGCACCTACTCGAACTTTTCTCAGTTGATATAATCAACACCAACTTATGCTTGAAAATTAATCTAACGAAAATGATAAACACTCGCTATTTATTTGTGCATTGAGAAAAGGACAAACCATCTTTATCCTCATGGATTAGTGTTCGAAGGTTAGTTGGATTTGGAGAGTGTTCCTGCTTATCTACTTTTTGCGTGTTGAAAATGAAGATAATTTAAATAAATATTTGGCAAACACAAGTCAAAAATCACTTATTTGCGTTTCAAGAGTCTCAAAACGTGGTTTTACAAAAGTAGATAGAGACATGCTTTTGAAAAACGCACTAAATTCAGTTTTGAGTTTTTCTCATTCTATACGTTTGGTTCAGAATTTCCATATATTAATATTTTAGAAAGTTGGTCTTCGTGCGTTTCTTTTAACATTTACGTAGCTTACATACATGAAATTAACCTATAAAACATCTAATTATAAAATACAAATTTAACATATTTTGTACAAAATATTGTCACAACGGATAAAAGTAAATTATAAAATACAAATTTAAATGATCTATAACAATGTCTCTTTTAGTCATTTTACATGATAATTCCTTAAATAATCTGTTTGCCAAACATTAAAAAAAAAAAAAAAAAAAAAAAAAAAAAAAAAAAAAAAAAAAAAGCTAATTATATGATTATTATGTTATCAAACAATACAAGCGAATTATGAGTTTTTCAACGCATAATTTATTTTCAGTAAGCAATGTCAAACACTCTTTGAGTTAGTCTACATTCTTTATTATTTTGAAGTAGATCTCTCATTAATCTAGCTGATTTTATTATTATTATTATTATTATTATTATTATTATTATTATTATTATTATTATTATTATTATTATTTTGGTTCGGGTTTGAATGTGTGATAAAAGAGCATTAATATCTCTATGTCTGTTACTCTCCCCGTCTGATAATAAGTGTCCAGTTTAACTTTTTTATTGAACTTTGACTTTAAATATTTTAATTTGTGTTATATAACACTTGATGAAAATTATATCAATGAAAATACATTTAAAATTCAATCCACTCATATATTTTGCATTAAGTATTATATAATATACATAAAAGTATTTAAGGTCAAAGTTGAGCAAGTTAGACCGTAAAAAAATCAAACTAGACATCATGATAGGACGGAGGTATAGAATCGCGAACATAAGAATTTCTGGTTGACCATGTTCCCAGAAAAAAGATACTTTCAAGAAACGAGTATCAAAATTATCTATATAATTCAAAGCCCTTACATTACCCATCACAGCCTGGTCCAGTAAGAGAACGGTCCAAGCCCCAATTAAGCCCAAAGCCCACGTCCTACTGTGTATCAGGCAAAAACAAGTACACAATTTTACAGTATTAAATTAGCCCGGTCCAGCCCATTGTAATCAAAATCATTAACATATGTGTTTGGCAAAATTAGTAGTAGTGCTTTTTAGTAATATTTGTAAAATTAACGTCTAAACCAAATACGAAACCTTACGCTCTACTTGCCAAACAAACTTTATATTTGAAACGCAAATCGCTCCAAAAAAAAAAAAAGAAAAGAAAAAAAAAAAATCGAAAATGACGTGCGCAAAACATACAACTTCATCCAAATCGTTCAAAAAAATAAAGTTAACAAGTAAACCAATACCAACCAAATGAGTACACACCAAATGCAACAAATTTGAGTTCACTACACCATTTAAAACAACCTGTCCTAAGACTAACAGATCAAGCCACGCCCAACCAAAATCATTGAAGCCAAAACCATAAAGAATGCACCAAACATCGATTTACCAACAGCCGCGGAAGTTGAGGTGACCTCGGAAGCAGAGGCTGGAGGAGACGGAAGTGGATGAACACGAATGGTAACTTTCATACCATTCATGCAACCACCCATTCCACAAATAAAATAGTATCGTTGCGATTTGTTAAGAAGAATAAAGTCTTTTCCACTACTCCAGTTCCCTACTGCACTGTCGAGTGTGCAGTTATCATAGCCGGTTTTGTTCACTTCAACCACATTGTGTTGGAATTTTTGGTACCTAAATGCTACAACATTGAACAATTCAAAACACGTTATGTACCAAAAAAAATTGTTATACTGTTATGTAGCTTATGTTTAAAAGTTTTGTTCTGTCCAGGGACGAAGTCAAGATTTAATCTTAAGGGTAGCTACAATACTATAAAATAGTAAAGATAAATGTCATTTACGATATATATAAAGGAAACATAGGTGGCTGGGGCGCCGAGCATCGGCCTGTCAAACTACTCGCCCATGGTCCTTTCGGAAAACGGAGCTTTAAGCACTAAAATTAAAGGTACATTTAGTTGGAGAGAAATACTCCAGTTTTCTATGAAATTTTTTCATCTGAAAATAGAAAAACCGGAAACCCATTTAGTCAAGCTTTTTTCCAATAATTTTCAAAAAAAGTAAAATTCTTATTTTCTAAATTTTAATTAAAAAACTAAAAAGCACATTGAACCTTTTTCACTTTTTTCTTTCTCAATGAAAAGAGACGTATCTTTATAACATAAAATATACACCATTCCAACCCTAATCTCTCATGTCATCCTCCACCGTCACCGGCGAGCCAACGTCGCAATCCAAAGTAATATTTTCAAAAAAGAAAAATATAACTCCAACTAAACCGGTTTTCAAAATTCTCAACTCTTCTCTAGAGAGAAAAACATTCACTTCTCAAAGAATTTAGAAATCAAAAAAGCAAAGAAAATTTATCTACAACTAAACGGCAACTTATAAGCTACTAAATAAACAAAAAAAAAAGCGGTTAGCTTGAGTCCATTGCCACACAAACTTAAACGGATATTTGCAGCAAGCAGATTTAAACTTGACACATTCCACATCTCGCATTTTAGTAATGATAGTATTGTGAAACACACCCATAACTATACACTAGCAAAATATTGTCAAGCTTAAAAAGTACTACTAGTGCAGACTAGAAAGAGGACACTTACATATAAAGTCACCAACATAGAATGTATGATTATTAGCCCAAAGAGTATAGTTAAGTCCAGGATTCCAGCCTTTGTTAGCACCAACAATGTGGTCAGTGGCAGATACAGTACTGGCAATGAGGAGGAGGAGGAGAAAACTGATAATGTTCATCATTGAGTGGTGGTGAGTGTCACAATGCCTGCCAGCTAGTAAATATTATTCATACATGTTTCTATCAATTATAGCAGTTATAGCATAGGGGCCCATTTCATACCTTTGTTTACTTTCTATGAATAAAAATATTACGGAGTTGTTTTGTTTTTGTGGATAAAGTTGACCTGTCTACTTGAAATAAGTAGAAGATTTTGGGTTTCAAATTTTAAATCTGTATTTTAAGAATGTTGCCTAAAAAATAAACAAAGGCTAAAAAAATTTCAATAATTACATTATTCATTAACAAAATATCATATTCATATATTAAAATTTTTTCATGATTGGTTGAAATAAAAAAAAGTAAAAACTAATTATGATACAACCCAAAATAAAAATATTGATGGAGATAGAAAAAGTAATAGTAATAATGATAATAAATATACTAGCAGGGTACCTGCGCGTTGCAGCGGCGGGTACCCTGAAATAAAATTTTTTGTTAGAATTAATAAAAATGTCACGGCAAGTCATTCCGACACCTAAATTTAACTCGAGAACGAAATACTAAAAGATTTGATAAACTACACTTCCCACCCTATCATATATTTACAATCTTAGTCCCTAAGGGTGCAATAGGGTTCACACAAGGTCCAAAACACTTTCATATATAAACCTCATTATACCCTCACTTAGGGTTTGACACCCTTTCTCTCTCAAACCAGCCACACCCTGTTTCTTCTTCTTCTTCTTCTCCAGTCGTTTTTCTGGCCAAACAAACACCACCGTCGGCCACTTAAACTCACCGCCACCGCCACCACACTCCTTACAACCTCCCCATCATTTTGACGTACATCACGCGCCAAGAAACACCTCCCAACACCACGATTAACACCACCACAGCTCGAGCTCATCACCAAAACCATCTCTCTCTCTCTCTCTCTCTCTCTCTCTCTCTCTCTCTCTCGTTTTGTTGATACCGGCGGTCGAAGGTAGGAAAATCCACCACCCTTTTTGTCGTTCTAGCGACGGTGGGGGATAAGCACATGAATTTTCAAGAGTTTTTGATTAAATAAATATTAAAACTAATAAATATGAAGTTAAATCATTGTTTGGTATCATTTTCTTTCATTTTGTTGTTGTCGTTGTTATTGAGTCGCGAAAACAAGGGATGCCATGAGCTTGAGCTCACAGCCTTGTGTATCGAGTCGAGTTTTATTGAGTCGAGTCTTGGTCACAGGTTCGTGTCTAGGTTAAGATGGAGGGTTGTACATTCTGTTTAAATGATTGTAATATTGGGTGTTGGGGTGTTTTTAATGCTATTAATGTAGAATGAGGATTGTACATTGTGTTTAAATGATTGTAATATCAGGTGTAGTGGTGTTTTTAATGTAGAATTCTAAGAAAAGTGGTCTGAATTTCAATTCATACTAGTTTTTGTTGTACACAATGCTTTGGATGTTGTAGTTATGAAAATTGCTTGCTTTAAAGTGTTGTAAACTATACATCATTTTTTGTACATTTGAAATTTTTGGAGAGAGAGTCCTTCATTCATTATAAGTAGTATAGATGATTTGAAAGTATTTCACACTTAAAAATAGAACAAATGTATTTCCTTTGTAAAATCTAAGGGCATGTTTGGTAGAGCGAAATTCAAACAAATGAAATAAGTAAAATAATTGAAATTCAGATAATTGAAATCAGTAGAGAATTGAGATTAATTTCACTGTTTGGTAACAACATAGACTTGAACTAAGAAATGAACAAAATTTACATTATTCTTATTATTATTATTATTATTATTATTATTATTATTTATTTAATTTATTATTATTATTAGTTTATATTATTATTTATATTTATATTTATTATTATTATATTATTATTTATTTTTTATTGTTTATTATTATTAATTTATAATAATAATAATAATAATAATAATAATAATAATAATGATTTATTATTATTATTATTATTATTATTTATCATTATTTTTCTTATTTATTATTAATATATTATTTATTATTATTATTATTATTATTATTATTATTATTATTACTATTTTCCACTCAAAATTGTTTTCCATTGCAAAGAATTGATTTTCACTCATAAACTAAAGGAATTCAATTCCTTGAATTTGTACATAAACTAAACATCTTAAGAATTGCAAATCTACACTTTTTTATTTCACTAGCTACCAAACAAGGGAAATGAATTAATTTCCATTTCTTTGAGCTTATTTTCCCAACCAAACATGCCCTTAATTAATGATATGATAAGGAAATTAAAATTCATGTTAAATTTATAATTTCATATATATTGTTCCTCGAAGGCACACGATTGAGTACTATATAAAGCTAAATTTGTAGATTAACAAAATGCAAATTTACATTTAATTATGGTAACTTATAACTATATTTAGTCAGAGTTAAATGCATTTTCTGATATAAAAAAAATTCGTGTTTAATAAACATAATTTAACTTGTATTCGATGGCACATGTTAAAAAAAAAAAAAAAAAAAAAAAAAAAAACTCATATCTTAAAAAGGTGAACTCAACCGGAGATCGTTGGTAGTATATGGGATCCCATAATGAGCACACCTTAACAAAATCCTTGCTATATATACATTTTCATTTCAAGTATGTAAACGCATCATGGTTTCATTCATCAGATTCTTAATTCCATAGCCATTGTTCTACAATGTACAAAACAATATCAAAATCGAACCTGTTCCTAAAAGGTAGGGGTGTTCAAAAAACTCGAGAAACCGACAAATCGGGCCGAACCGCCCAATCAAAAATCGAAAAAACCCGAAACTGAAGAAACCGAAATCCAAAAAAACCGAAACCGAAAAAACCCGCTTATTACGGATCAGTTTCGATTTTTACATTTAGATATCCGTGGTTAACCGAACCGAATCGTGTATAATATACATGAAGGTTTTTAACTAAATATTCAAATAATAGTACAAGTATCGATTATATTGTTGCACTACTTTTATTATTTAACGACTTTTTTGCTCAAAATGTAAACGTTTACTAAACATCTATGTGTGAAAATAGATTAATGTGATTGTAACATATAAACGTCGAACAATTTTTTTTTTTGTTAATGTGTCATGTATGTTTATTTAAACGTAATTATTGTGATGGAATAACTTTAATATAATTTTAGCTTTTAGATCATATTATTGTTCATACGATTAAACTGGTTTAAACGTCTAAAATGGTTAACCATGAACCGAACCGTGGGTAACCGCTCATTTTGAATAACTTCATATCCGGTTACCCGCCTAACACGGTTCGGTTTCGGGCAGTAAAATGAATTACCCACCCCGCGATGGATAGTTTAAATCTCTCAACTAACCGAACTGAACCGCCCCGTGAACACCCCTACTAAAAGGCTTTCTTGTTATAACAAACACGCGCACACACCTCACTACCTCACTGTAGAGGTGCAAGTTTCAAACCGATTTTTTTAAACCGAAAAAAAACCAGAACCGGTTTTCTAAATAACCGGTTTTTTTAAAACCGATCCGATTCTTTTTAACCGAACCGGTTAGACAGGTTTTGGGTTTTTTTCCCCGGCCGGTTTTTTACCGGTTTTTTTTAAAAACCGGTTAAAACCAGTTTTTTTTATTAATTTTTTTTGTAAATGACCGTTACAAAAAACTGAAAAAAAAACCGATTTTAACCGGTTTTTAAAAACCAGTTACCGTTTAAAAAAAAACTAAATAAACCGGTTTTTTCCGGTTTTTTTTTTTATTTATTATTTTTTTATTACAAAAACGAGCCAAACGGCTATAATGCAAAACTAGCCGTTTTTTTTCAATTTTTTTCATTTTTTTTTTTTTTTTTTTTTTTTTTTTTTTTTTTTGAGCCATGGATTGGTAGTATAAATATAAGTAGTGAGTTGTAGTTGAAAACACATCAAAACACACTCTCAAATCTCTCTTTAATCTCTCAAATCTTTATATATATACTCTAATCTCAAGTTCTCAACTCTCTAATCCCGCTATAATGGAAAACTCACAATCACAACAAGCTTCCACTACTCCCTCCGTTTCTACTAGCAATGCACGAAAAGTTTACACAAATAAAGATGTTGTGAAAATTAAACTAACTAACCGAAAAGGTGATGTTTGGTCTAATTTCGAATTGTGTATTATGAATGATAATGTGGATAGGGCGCGTTGCAAGAAATGTGGGAACTTTTATAACCCCACGTCTAATTCTACATTTAGGAATCATATGGGTAGTTGTAAGGCGGTCCGACAAAGTGATACGTCGCAAGGTACTATTGGTGCGGATGGTCAAATTTTTATATGTGATAAATGATGCGCTTCGACTTGATTTTACGAAGTTTGTCATTCAACAAGCGCTTTCATTCAACCACTTCGACAACGTCAAGCTTACGGAGATCATCAAAAGGAGGCTACAACCTAGGTATCAACATGTAAGTCGTACTACTCTTAGAAGGGATGCTTTTAATTTATAGAAAACGGCTAAAAAAGATATTATTGATGGTTTTCGTGAATATAAATATGGTGTTTCTATAACTACGGATACTTGGACCGCACCACATGGTACGGCAAATTCTTATCTCGCCGTTACGGCTCATTGGTTTAATCCCGAATCTTGGTTATTAATGAAACGGACAATTGCTTTTAAACTATTTGGTTATCCTCATACGGGATCTAATTTAAGAAAAATTTTACATGACACTTTAATTGAATATAATTTAGATGATAAAGTTTTTACGATTTCACTAGATAATGCATCAAATAATACTAGAGCTATAGACTTATTAAAATTACGTATAAAACCCGTTTTAGATGGTGATTTTTTTCATTCCCGTTGTGTTGCTCATGTTATAAATTTATCCGTTCAAGCGGCATTAAAAATATGTGATAGTTTAAAGACGAAATTTAGGAATTTATTAGTAACTATATATACTTCGTGCAACGAACGACAAATTAACTATAAACGTTTTCGTATTATGTGTGGTGAACCACCCCTAGGACCTTGCTTTGATAATAATACTAGGTGGAATTCTACTTGCATTATGTTTGAAAATATATTATGACAACGTGTTACTTTACATGTTTTTAATGAAAGACTTATTATTAAAAATAGATCTGTTATAATACTAGACGACCAAGATTGGGAACAACTAAATGATTTAACTATGTTTTTACAAGTTTTTAAAGAGGCAACAACTATATTATCGGGTGTTTATTACCCTACTAGCCCATTAGTTTTAAAACAAGTTTATACTATGACGGAAAATTTAGATGAATTAAAAAACCCACATACTCAAATGTTTAGAAGAATGGTTAAAGTTATAAAAAAGAAATTTATAAAATAGTTTGCTAGTTTATCTTTGGTTTTTATTTGTTCCGCCGCACTTAATCCATGTTTAAATGTTGGGAGGCGTAGAACTTTTAATAATAAAAATAATGGAAAATTTAGACTTAGCCTTTGGGTTAGACGGTGACGACCCCAACTATATAAGATCTCAAATTTTTAATTTAACGATAGTTTTAAAAAATTATTTGAAATTTATGCAACAAAATATGGTCACCAACAAAACCCAATTTTTGATCAAATGCGGGCCGGATCGTCCCGAATGGCAATAGACATTAATATAAACTTTTATAATAGTTTATTTGAAGACGCTACAAAGCGTCAACGAACATCGGCCCCAACAAGCGAATTGGGACAATAAATGGCTACAAACTTTTTAATAACTTTAAGTCCCGAAGAGTTTGCACACTTTGACATTTTGGCTTGGTGGAAAGAAAGAGAAATCCAATTTCCAATTTTATCCGCTATGGCTCGTGACTTATTATCGGTCCAAGCTTCGACGGTAGCTTTCGAATCGGCCTTTTCTACTAGTGGTAGAATTATAACGGAAAGAAGGTCAAGACTATCCCCTGAAGCCGTGGAAGTATGTGTATGTTTGAAAGATTATTTGGACGGAGTAGATAGGATACAACATGAAACATCATTGGAGAGTCCGATATTAGATAAAGAAGTTGAAGAAACTATAGCAAGAGAAGAAGATGAAATGGAGATATCACCTTCGAATACCGAAGGCGAATTAGATGAAGCTGAGTTTGAAGAATTTGATGTTGAAGACGTAGATGTACAAGAATTTTTGGAAGAACATGATCTTGTGTAGTTGAGTATAACGGGTGATGGCAATGCCAAAGCTCGATATACTTGAGTACACTAATATGTTTTCAGGTGATGGCCATACCGAAGCTCGAAATGTATTAGTATTTATATATTTTTATGATTGTATTGTTTAAATAAAAGTTATGATTGTATTGTTTAAATATTATGATTGTATTTTTTAAGTTGTATAATTGTATTGTTTAAATAAAAATTATGATTGTATAATTGTATTGTTTAAAGAAAAGTTATGAATATATTGTTTAATTATATGTTTGATAATTAACAAGTTTATTAAATAAACGTTCGAAATTTTTAGTAAAATTCCGAAAAAAAAACCGAATCGGTAAATAACCGATAAAAAATCCAAATCCGAACGTTTATAACCGAAAAAAACCGAACCGGTAAAAAACCGATTCCGAACATTTATAACCGAAAAAAACCGTTTCCGAAAAAACCGAAACCGGTTTTTAGAAAAACCGGATTTTTTAAAAACCGGTTTTAACCAGTCAACTTGCACCTCTACCTCACTATACTTTTTCAGACCTGTTTTCCAACATAGAAACTTAAACCCACAACATGAATTCTTGTTTCTAAATGAACACTAGCCGTTCGAATCTCATTTTAGATGGGTATGCCTATGTAATTTGGAGTTGCATTCTTTTGAATATTGTCTGGGATTTAGTCTATAACAAAGAATAAGGGGTGCTTGGTGGGGGTTTAAAGGGGTAGGAAATGGTTAAGGTATTCATTAAATGTGCTTGGTTGGTGAGAGGTAAGAGATTGATTACTCCGTAATGGGTAATGAATCATTATAGAGTAAATTGGAGGGTAAAGGATTGATTACTCACATCGCTTATTCATTTGCATTCCCTTTCCTTTTCCCTTTCCCTTTCACTTTCCCCACTTTGAACTAAGCAGACCTTTGTATTTATGTAAAAAACAACTATGGTAAAAATAGCAAAAATAGCAACTCTGGTAAAAATAGCAAAATGTACTTGTGTACAAACAAAGAATAAGTATTTATGGTAAAAATAGCAAAATGTACTTATGTAAAAAACACCCAAATCCTTTTGATATAGTTGAAATGGAAAAGGTGTCAAGATAAATAACATATATCAAAAATTTCAACCACTGTTACACTAGAAAAGCTTTTGCTTTCTTCCCCAGTCGTTCAAAAAAGATGTAGATATTGATGCATTACGAGCTCATCAGCAGAATTTCTCTTTACAAGTGAGCTCCAGTTTACATTCAAAATAGTTATTAATTGTAATAACAATTACATTAGAACGAGTTTTTGCTCATTGTCCCATAATAACCATTCTACAATGGCATGAGTCTTTTATATCTGAAAAACCATAAAAATGAGCTGAATATGATGAGTCCTGTAATCCCCGTGATCAGCAGCACCCATGTAAATGCAGATGGGCTATCGAACAATGGGATCATAAAATTCATGCCAAATATGCCTGCTACGACTCCAAAGATGGCGACGACAAATGTTGCGGTAGTCAGTATCAATTCAAACTGTATAAGCTGGTTCCGTACGTTATCCTGCAGGTTCAAATATTTGCCATTCAGCAAGTAATAAAACCAGAGGTGGAAATTTTGACCCACTTATGTATCATTTCTAAGAGGTTAACAAGTCAAACGCTTCCCATCACGTATTTTTTAATGCCTAAAACCTCCTAAACTCATTTTATTAAGTATGCTATATTACGATGGAAATAATAAGTATCTGTAATTACCACCTTCTCCTAAAATCATTATTTTCGGCTAACAGTAACTGATTCTGTATCCGAATTCCGAAAAGATCTGATTAGAATCAGAATCAATGTTTGCCGAATAATGAAGTCCAAATAATCGATTTAAATGCACATTCAAGCACCTGACATTAACCACTTGACCCTAATAGGCTAACAGAAGTATCCTTCTCAGTCTTAATACGATGGGTATAACTGATTGATTCGACTTCATAGTGCAAATAGTTTGGTGCATAAAGAAGGGAAACATACCAATTGGATGTTAATAAAGTCTTCAGTGTCATCAATGTATTCCTTCAACTGGTTCAAGACAAAAGTAAGTCGTTTACAAAGTTGCAACCGATTAAAAAAAAAGTATAAGACAAATAGAGGTCAATTTCAGGTCATTACGTATGAATGAGCCAATTCGGGTTATGTTTTATATCTAATGGGCAACATAAAATAACCAGTTCAAAAGGAAACGGGTCGAGTGGGTCAGAAATGTCAAACGGGTCGAATGTGTCAGAAACTCAGAAAACCCAACCTGACCCGATTCAGCACACACAAAGAATTTACCTATTCTGATGCAAGCATGTGTTGACCCATTACAGGATCTGCCCGGCCCGCCCATTTGACACATCTAAACACAGAATAAACGACGGAGAATTGATTTGTCTTAAAGTACAGTAATTACCGATGTCAACTTATTGAGAGTGCTATCAATGACGACAAAATAAGCTTCTAGAAGCATCTCTAGTTCTTCGATGTTTTCAGTACCACTTTGCGAACTCCTCATGCTATCGTGCCTACTCCTTGCAAGGCTCATAGTTTTTTCAAGCCTTCGACTTTCTGGGGGTGAAGAACTTGGAGAAACTGGAGCAGAAACCGAATGTTGACCATCAATGGACCTGTATCCCATTACAGATTGTTCTACACCATCATATAATGAATCCGCACGACTTTTCTTCTCAGTCAGGTACATTTCAGCCATATCTCCATCGTCATCCATTAGCTGCTCTATTTCATCTCTTACCTATACACAACTTTTAGTGTCAAAACTAGAGATGGAAACATAAAAGGGGTTTGTGGATTGAGTAACAGGTTAAACAGGTTCGACTCAAGACAGGTAATATTGGCTCCGGCTGGGTAACTTGTTAAACCTTGGTCCAAAGTTTGGATTTTTTTTTATAAAGAATTAGTGTGTCAGATAAGGTTACAAAACTTATTGTTTTGATAATAATAGGCAATACTTTTGAGTAAAATGATTTAGATGATCTTTTGATATATAGATACACTTCAGGAAAATTAAAACCTTTCCTTTTAGCTTTTTTTACTCACTTGACCTGTTATAGATAAAAGGGCTAATAATCCAAATATGTATCCAACTTGGCACTTATCCATTGTTGTGTACTGAACAATTATTTATTTATTTTTTTTTCCTACTTAACATACGAACTATTAAATTTTTGTGTGTATCATCATAGGTAAAGTTCAATACATTTTCAAATGTATAGAACTTTACCCGTAAGGATACACATAATAGGATAAATTAAAAGTTTACATATTCAATAGGAAAAAAATTAGTTTGATACATACTAAAGGAAGAAGTGTCAAGTTTGATACATTTTTAGACCATTATCCCTAGATAAAACAAAACCTGAAACAACCATTCATACCCAAAGGGGTTAAAAAAACGACACTTGTCAAAACTGAGAAATCTTAAGTCAGGGGGTGCATGTACACATTAGATGTGACAAAATGGGAGGAACGGGTGGATTAGGTAATAGGTCAAAACGGATACCTTATATAGTGGGTCGAAATGGCTGGGGTGAGGTTGTGAGGACCCTCAAACATAGTTTTATCCAATTTTGTGGAGTTCCCAAATTAATAATGTGCTATAAATGATTACATAAACGATATTATAGTACTACAAAAACGGCGTTGAAGATTTTTATGCTTGTGAAACACTGTGGATGACATTCACCTGTTTGACCCAGTTGATACGTTTCCATTTTATTCATAAGTTTCCATTTTAATAAACTCATTTACCTTATCCCATTGGACCAGTTAGAGAAAACATAATCTAAAATGGGTCAAAAGTGCCACATATAGTACAAGGAAAAGAAAAAGGGAGAGATAGACTATATACAACACCTTCTGAACCCTTCGGGTCAATGCAACAAGTCTGCTTTTCAGCCTTCGAACACGTTCCAAGTTTAGAGTACTGATCTTTGAAGTAAGTTCATCAAGCAAAGGATATGCTTCAATTTCTAATTCTGCTGCCTGATGGATTCAGATAAATGTTTTTCTTATGAGACGTTGATAAGCAATAAAATAAATTTCTAGGGTAGAGTCAAAGATATACTAATATAGAGCTACTTATACTGAACCATACTCAGGCACATGATAACAAGATATTGCTAGTCCCTTTTGTTCGTTGCATGTAGACTGAATCCAAAATCCAGATAATTGACAGACTTATTTGTTCCAAATTTATCTATTTGGCATATACTAATATATCTTATAATAAGCATTTTACGCTTTGCAGAAAGAATGCTTACACAGGCTTTCACATATCAGTTGTTATTGACTTATTGTACATAGCTTTATTTATTAATGCTCAATTAGTATCAACTCCTCAGCCTGACAAATTATTTTTAGCGCACATGTTTTATCATACAACTTGCCACACACATTACTGCAAGTGACAATTCCGGTTACAATTTAGCGCCTTAATCTTAGTCAATAATTTTATTTGATATAAAAAATGTACAATCCGTGAAGATAAAAATAAGTTTTGCTGTTACTGATAACTCTTAAAGAAAGAAAAAGAGCTGAATATTACTAAAAGGGAAACGCATAGCAGCGATTCTATCTTTCAAAATGGCTATAAACTGGGCACATGCTTCACCACCTCAGTCTATAGCTACATTCACCTCTCTCGTAGGTCCTACTGCCCATATAGCTCTTAATATAACAACAAACTAGTTTAAAAGTGAAAATATTTTATCATCTAGTTAAAAACAGTTAAACCATCACCTACGAGCTTTACATACAGTAAGAACTGTTGGTTATAAGACAAACCTGTGTGTCCAAAAATGTACAAGCGGCCTCAAGAGCGACTTCCAAAGCCCTGAACTCAAACGGCAAATAATCTGGAGACGTATTCCCAAACATATCACTAAACCTATTTCCAATCCGCCTGTTCAATTCAGCCCCTTCAGACTGCCAAACCTCACCAGCCCCTGCAGCTTTCAACCGCCGTTGTAGTTCTACCACATATTGCAATACATAACTATCAAGAGAATTCAATAGCAGAACTTCATCAGCTGTTATAATACACCGAATCTGTTCCAAATTTACAACAATCGCCTTTTCTCTTCCTAAAATTGTTGAAGGATAGACAAATAACGGATCAAGTAAGCGAAGATCACGAGCAGGAAGATCACAACGACGCATTATTGTGAATTTGTCGACTTCGATTACTTGTGAGTCGCCAGTTGCAGCATCGACACGAATCCATGAACGAAGACCTTGACCGCGTTTTTTGAGGCTTGGAACGTCTACCCCTTGAAATGGCTGGCGACCAGATGCAGATGGTCTATACGATGTATCTCTAAGGTTTGCAGCTGAGGAAGGTCTTGGTGGGAGTAGGCGTTCTTTTAGGTCTGCCATTAGAGACGTCTAACTGCAAAAACGTGTATACATAAAGAATAACTGAATAAGGGCCAAACTCATCAAAAAGAGATACGAACAGAGAAATGATTGTTAGTTAGTACTAAATATGCAACAATGTAACATGGTATCGTTTTTTTTTTTTTTTTTTTTTTTTTTTTAGAAAGGCGTAACATGGTCTCGTTATTTTCTATAATAAGTGCAACGTAACCGACTATTATAACGATGTGTATTTCAATGATATTTTATCCTACTGAATAACTATTACAAGTATGTTGCTTCCAATGATATTCAGTCGGAGTGTTAAATAACAAGTAAAAACTTCAACCAGCAAACCGTTTTTGTCCTTTTTATTTTAATTATAGATTTGTAACAATATCTGTATCACGTGTCTATGGTGACATACATGATCTGATACACTAACAAATTTGAACACTTAATGTTGGCAATTCCATAAGAAGCCAATAAACTTTCCGATATACTCTGAGTCATGTCGAGAAAGCATCTAATTTTGAGATTGTAAAATATGGAAATGTTGGCACCACAAAATGTAATCTAAATGTAGTGAATTAGCAAAAGATTTGCTAATCATATAGCCTGTCAAACTAAGGTTGTGAAGTAACAACATTCACAAACGGCAATAAACTGAATTAATCCTAACGGGTATACGAGAACTGAATCAATTAAAAAATCTACTATTTTCAAAGCAACTGAACAAAACGAAGAAAAAGTATTAACAACAACTAAAAACACAACAATATACAAAGAGTCCAACCGCAGGGCGTATCTAACTTTTGGAATGCCCAATCTCTGTAATTACTACGTAGTATAAAAAAACAACTGCCTTACCAAAATTCAGTCTCTCTATATATAATACTATAGCAGTTCTTACTCACATTTTAATCCAATTATTGATTTGCATATAAATAAATAATGAGGCCCTACAAATCTAAAAGCCCCCCTACGCCTCTAACTCAGGTTTTATATAAGGCCCTACAAACAAACTCAGGTTATTTTGGGTTAACTTAACCAAAAATAATCTAAAATCAAACCAAACATAGAAAATATTAGAATTAATTATTTCACATAATAATTAAATTTAAAAAAAAAAAAAAAAAAAAAAAAAAAAAAAAAAAAGAAGTAGAGGCAGACTTACAGATTCATGTAAGTTGTAAGAAATCAAATTGAATGAGATAATGAATGAGATTTTCAGAAATATATATATAGTATTTGGGAAGTATAGATAGATAGATACAGAGTTTGTGTATGTATAGGTTTTCCAATCAGAAATATGAAATGATGAGAATATTTGGATTTTGTTTGTTTGTTTGTTTGATTGCGTGTGTTTTACTGGAGGTTGGCGTTGGTTGTTACTATACGACGACGTATTCATGTGAATGGTTTATATGATTTTTTACTTTAATAATTATACATCCCCACGATTTTTGGTTTGCTTTGTTTTCTTTCACGCCTCTTTGGATTTTCTTTTTTCCTTTCTCTTAAAGAAAAGAATAATAAAATATACACACACCTTTTTTCTTTTTTCATGTAAGTTGTAATCAATCAAATGAAATGAGATAATCAAAATGAGATTTTCAGAAATTATATATAGTATTTGGGAAGTATAGATAGATAGATACAGAGTTTGTGTATGTATAGGTTTTCCAATCAGAAATATGATGAGAATATTTGGATTTTGTTTGTTTGATTGCGTGTGTTTGAGTGGAGGTTGGCTTTGGTTGTTACTATACGACGACGTATTCATGTGAATGGTTATGAATATATATGACTTTTTACTTTAATAATTATACATCCCCACGATTTTATTTGGTTTGTTTTGTTTCACGCCTCTTTGGATTTTCTTTTTTCCTTTCTCTTAAAGAAAAGAATAATAAAATATACACACACTTTTTTTTTTTTTTTTTTTTTAATAAACTAGTTATAATGCCTGCGCACAGATGAATTTTTTTAAATTTTTTGAGTCATATATTTTTATTTATTAAAAAACAAATAATTTAATCTTTATTTTGTTTGATTTATGAGTTTTTTTTATTATTAAAGATAATTATTTAAAAAATTAATCCTATTATTAATTGCATCTTATCTATATTTTTTGTATTTATCTTCTACTTTGTTATGGATAAATATAAAATGTTACCTAATAACAAAATAATTTTTTTTTAAATAAAATTATTGCTAAATAAGATATGAATCCATTTTTTTGAAATGGAAAATTCCCAATAGTATTTTTGTTTTATTATATAAATAAAAGATGTTATGCATTGTACCTTTATATAATATTTTTAATTTTCTTATCGTGGTCATTGTTGTAAGGTTTTTATAGCAAAGGGATTCGGTAAAATATGTGGTTGTGTTTTTTTCTCATCATTTTCATTTTAATTTTTCTTCTCATTTGATCATAACTCAGTTGTTATAATGTGTACTATTCAAAAATGTTTAGGCCAGATGTAATGGTGACCATTTAGAGATTGAGAATGCTATTGACATACTAGTATTAGTTTTCTCTTTCATGACAACTTCATAATTAAATTAGTGTAATAATGAGACCCAAGACGCTACAAAAATCATTTAATTAGAACCCCCACACACACAAAGATACATCATAACTTAGTCGCATATGCGGCCGACTTTTGATTTTTCTTGGCTTCCGACGCATCCCCTAAAGGGGTGCTTAAGGGTTGCAACTGGGTTGGAATTCGTCCTTTTCGGGGTCGAATGACTGAGGAAAAGACCATTACACATGGTCTTAGTGGTATGATTTAAGGTGTAAAATCCCTAGTTTAATGACCTAGATAGACGATCAAAATGATGTAAGTATTAGATGACAAGTGAGATGGCTCAAGTTCGATTGCGGGTTTTAGACCATTTGGGTTTGTTCATGTATCTTGTGCAGTAACAGAACCAGGGTGTGTCCCGGAACACTCATGAATTTTTGTTTCCTAGTGTTAATTTTGTTATAAAAATCTCGACTTTTTATAAATGCAATTGGTCTCAAAAAATTGTGTATATAATCATGTTTGATTTTTCTAAATGCACCTAGTGACATTGTGTTATGTTTGAGTGTGTTGACATAAATAATGTCTTAAAACATTATTAGCATATTAACAATGTCTCTATGTTTTGATAATTACAAAGCATAAACTCATTAATCTAAAACTTATGACGTAAACAAGTTTTTAGTACTTAATATTTGTCTTTGCTTCCATATCACTTAAGGTATGAATAAACAAAGTGTTTATTACATTTCATGATCAAAGGAAATTTCTCTAATCACTAGAATTTTTATAAAATGCATTAAACATCTTATATCTTTTACAAAATTACTTTTGGAATTAAAAGAATATGTTTAATTCATTATAAATATATGATTTCAAATTTCCAACAAAAAATGGCAAATTTTATCCAGAAAAATATTCCCCACTAAAAGACAAGAAAAACCAACGTTCTGATGGGACGGCCCCCTTAATCATTAAGGGGACCGGCCACGCTCCAGAACAGTATTTTTCTCTCCTATAAATACTGGTTCATCCCTCATAATTTTCTCACCTTTTGCACTTCAAAACTTTCTGATCTAGATCCATATTTCTATTTTCTTATCCTTTGATCATAAGTGTATAATTCTTTGTTTCAAAGTGATCCAAACTTCATCCTCTCAAGTGCAAGAGAAGAATACTTCTATCCCCCAAGACAAGAAGTATTACAACTTGTTGTGATCTCAACATCCAAGTTGTTGGTGCATCATCAAAGATCATTTACATTATTCTTTGTGAAGATTGTTGTGAATATTTGATTGTAGGTAGTTGTGCTAGATATATAGATTGTGTGATTAGTTAGTAGCTTGATGTGAAGAAGAAAAGTTAGGAACTAGATTGGTGTGAAGAAGATAGGTGTGGAGTAGTTAGTTGTGAAGTAGATTGATTTGAAAAAGTTGTGTAGAAGTTGTGACTTAGGTGTGAAGAAGTTGTGGTGTGAAAATTGGTGTGTAAATTGGTGTGTAAGGTTTTCTCCGCCACAAGGGAGCTTCTTGATATAGTGAAGAAAACTCTCGAGTTAGGTGCTCGAGGAGTGGAGTAGGGCAAGGAAGGTGTCCTTGTAGCCGAACCACTATAAATCTCTTGTCTCGCGGTTCGATCTTTCCATCTCTTACTTATTTCATTACTTATCATTGTTATATATTGTTTATATTGTGTAAGACTTGAGATCACATGTTATCGAATCTAAGTTTTTTTAAAAGCTAAGAAAACACTAAAACTATCTTTTATAACGAATTAAAAAGACGTAAAACTATTCAACCCCCTTCTAGTTTTCCACAATTGGTATCAAGAGCCACGTCTAGCAAGATTTTTAAAATATATTGTATTTTAAAACTTGTAACGATCTATGGAATCTGAAAAATATTTAGAAGGGCAATCTATGCAAAGACCACCACTATTTGAAAGTGATGGATTTTTATATTGGAAAAATAGATTCGAAACGTATGTGAAATCAAAAGATCTTGATCTTTGGCATATTATTACCTTTGGTGATTTTCCCCCTATTCAATATAATGTTGAAACTAAAATGAATGAAATTGTATCTTTCGAAGAACAAAATGATGATTTAAAAAAGAAATTAGCAAAAAATAATGAGGCTAAAATGGTTTTTTATAATGCGTTACCACGCAAAGAGTATGAAAGAATTTTTATGTGTAAAACCGCCAAAGAAATTTGGGATTCTTTACTAATCACTCACCAAGGTAATAGTCAAGTCAAAGATAATAAAATAGATCTTCTTGTACAATAATATGAACAATTTACGATTCCGGAAGAGGAATCAATTGATAATGCTTTTGCTAAGTTTAACACTATTATCACAAGTTTAAAAGCACTTGATGAGACATTTTCTAGTAAAAATTGTGTTAGGAAATTTCTTAGGGCATTGCATCTAAAATGGCGAGATAAGGTCACGGCAATTGAAGAATCAAAGAACTTGATGACGTTATCACTAGATGAACTAATTGACGTTATCACTAGAAGAAATCATAAGAAGAGATTCGGAAACGGTCAAAGTCAAGAAAGAACAAACCAAATCCATTGCTCTAAAAGCCAAAAAGGAACCTAGTGATGATGATGATTCAAGTGACGAAAGTGAAGACGAAGAATATGCAATGACCGTAAGAGAATTCAAGAAATTCTTCAAGAGACGAGGAAGATTCATTAGATCATCATGAGACGAAAGAAAAGTGTTCCAAAGTAATAGAAGTGAAAACTACGGGAAAAGAAAGTGCTTTAGATGTGGAAGTCCAAATCATCTCATTGGCGAATGCCTAAAGCCACCAGGTTATGAAAATCAAGGCGCTTTTGTTAGTGGAACATGGAGTGATAGTGACAAAGAAGAAATTGAAAAGCCAAGAGACGAAAAGTGTTTTATGGCAAAAGAAACCGACGAAATATGTTTAGGAATTGACTTGGAACCTGACGAATGGATCAAAGATAGCGGATGTTCGAGGCACATGACGGGGAACCGCAAGCTATTCTCTACATACAAGGCATACAATGGAGGTAACGTTATTTTCGGTAGTGACTTACGTGGAAAAATCATTGGCAAAGGTACGATTTCTCAAGACTCACTTACTATTGAAAATGTAGAGCATGTAGATAAATTAACATATAACTTGCTTAGTGTAGGACAAATATGTGATAATAAATGTAGAGTCACATTTACCGAAGAGGATAGCGAAATAGTTAAGAATGGAAAAATTATAGGTAGAGGAATTAGGAAAGGTGGCATATATGTTATGAAACTAGGAAACAAACCTGAGGATAGGATATGCCTAACGACCCTAGATGAAAACTCTACATTGTGGCATAGGAGATTAGGACATGCTAACATGCAACAAATACAATCTTTGGCCTCTAAGGAATTAGTTAGAAATTTGCCTAATCTAAAATATGACAAGCATTTTTGTGATGCATGTAAAATTGGAAAACAAGCTCATGCTAGTCACAAAGCCAAGAATATAGTATCCACTACTAGGTGCCTAGAATTATTACATATGGATCTTTTCGGTCCATCCGCTGTGCGGAGCTATGGAGGAAACAAATATACCTTAGTAATAGTAGATGACTACTCACGATACACGTGGACTAGGTTTTTAAGTGACAAAACCCAAGCCTTTGAAAAATTCGAAATATTTAGTAAAATGATTCAAAATAAATTAGGATGCTCAATAGTTGCCATTAGGACGGACTATGGTAGGGAATTTGATAACGAAGTACAATTCGGAAAATATTGTGAGTTAAATGGAATATCTCACAATTTCTCCGCTCCTCGTACTCATCAATCAAATGGCGTAGTAGAAAGAAAAAATAGGTCACTACAAGAAATGAGTAGAACTATGTTAAATAAACAATCCATCCCAAAAAAATTTTGGTGTCACGCCGTAGATACACCTACTTATATTTTAAATAGGGTATCAATTAGGAGAATTCTAGGAAAAACTCCTTATGAGTTATTAAGAGGTAGAAAACCAAACTTAAGCTACTTTAGGGTATTTGGAAGTAAATGTTATATTCTAAATACTAAGGATTACCTCACTAAGTTTGATACAAAATCATATGAAGGAATATTTTTAGGATACTCACAAAATAGCAAAGCATATATAATACTTAACAAACACTCTATGAAAGTAGAGGAATCACTAAATGTGACATTTGATGAAACACCACCTCCTCCTAAAACATTACCTTTAGAAGATGATGACTTAGTTGACGATGAAGCTATTGAGGTTAGTAAAATGAAACCCATAGGAAATGATAATGAAGACATTCACTTAGAAAATAACGAAACTGTTAATATTAAAGAATCTAGATCACATCCGTTAGATAATATAATAGGACATCTTAACCAAAGAACCCTTAGGTCACAAGCCCAAGATAAAAATAATTTCTTTTGTTTCCTCTCAGCAATAGAACCTAAGAATATTAGCGAGGCTTTAAAAGATGAAAGTTGGGTTATAGCTATGCAAGAAGAATTAAATCAATTTAAGGCAAATGATGTTTGGGAATTAGTCCCAAATCCAAAGAATATGACCATCATAGGAACCAAATGGGTATATAGGAATAAGTTAGATGAGAATGGAATAGTTACTAGGAATAAAGCTAGGTTAGTTGCCTAAGGTTATAATCAACAAGAAGGAATTGATTATGACGAAACTTATGCCCCCGTAGCTAGACTAGAATCGATTAGGATATTACTTGCCTATGCTTGCGCCCTAGATTTTAAGTTATTCCAAATGGACGTGAAAAGTGCATTCCTTAACGGTTTTATCAATGAGGAGGTATATGTGGTACAACCTCCAGGATTCATTGACTTCGCAAAACCTGATTATGTTTATAAGTTAAAGAAAGCTTTGTATGGACTCAAACAAGCTCCCAAAGCTTGGTATGATCGATTAAAAGCCTTTCTTATTAAACATGATTATTCCATGAGAATGGTACATAACACTCTTTTCACTAAAAGGAAAGACCCAAATCTCATCATTGTCCAAATATATATTGATGACATTATATTTGGATCGACTTATCAAGACATGTGTGATGAATTTGCCAAAATCATGCATGATGAGTTTGAGATGAGTATGATGGGTGAACTTAACTTCTTCCTAGGATTACAAATAAAACAATTAGAAGATGGAATATTTTTTAACCAATCTAAGTACATTAAGGAAATGCTTAAGAAATTTGGCCTAGAAGACTCAAAACCCATGAAAACTCCCATGTCTACGGAAGTAAAGCTCACAAAGGACGATGAAGGTGAGTCCGTAGATAACACCAAGTATAGAGGAATGATAGGTAGTTTACTATACTTGACGGCAAGTAGACCCGATATCATGTTTAGTGTCTGCCTTTGTGCCCGTTTTCAAGAGGATCCCAAAACCTCTCACCTAGAAGCGGTTAAGCGTATCTTCCGATACGTTAAAGGCACTATACACTTAGGATTATGGTATCCTAAGGGATCCGGCATAAAAAGGGATTCGGATCATGCGGGAGACTACATAGATAGAAAGAGCACTAGCGGTATTTGCACGTTTATGGGATGCTGTCTAACATCTTGGTTTTCGAAGAAGCAAACCGCTCTTGCTATTTCTACCACCGAAGCCGAATATGTAAGCGCCAGAAAGGCATGTCAACAAGCACTATGGATGAAACAAGCTCTCGTAGACTATGGCATAAGGTTAGAAAATGTCCCCATTATGTGCGATAACAAAGGTGCGATAGATTTAAGTAAAAATCCGGTGCAACACTCTAGGACTAAACACATAGAAATACGCCACCATTTTCTTAGGGATAATGTACAAAAAGGAAACATATCTATAGAAAAGGTTGCATCGGAAGACAACATTGCGGATATATTCACAAAACCCCTTAAGCGTGAATTATTCAACCACTTGCGTTTAGGATTAGGAATGATGGAACAAGTTGACTAAATTATATTGAATTAATACAAATTTATACTTGCATAAAATTTATTTTTCTTCCATTTCATCTTTTCTGAGTCTAGGAATCTATTTCGCACAAAACTAAAGATTGGGAAGATTTATTTTCTTTGCATAAACTCCTTTGTAAAACCCAATCAATTTTCTCTAAAAATTATTCTCACAATCTAGGAATCACTTGAAGATCATTTTCCTTGCATTGTTGACTAATTCTAAAAACATTGTTTTTCATAATCATGCATAAACTCTCACATAAATTGTCAAGGTATATAATCTAATATATGTCTTTGACATTCATGATCGAGCAAAAATTGAATCAAGGAGATCATTTGGATTGTTTCTTAGGATCATTATTTCTTTTTGCATTTAGGAGTCGAAACAATCACAACTCCACATTTGTTGCATATAGACACACACTAGGACAAATTCACTAATAAAGTTGTCATCTTGATCCATCACTAGTTTTTCACTCACTAATTGCCTTTGCCTTTAATCTAAGATAGGTGCCTTAGGAAGTTTAAGTGATCTTGCCCTTACTTACCTCCTCTTGCTTATTATGTGTTGATTATTTGCTCTTTTGCCTATGTGTTATTGCATGCATGCTATATCTTGATCAGATTAGATTCTATATTGCCTAAAGGAATTGAACTTGCTTGAATTCTAATCCAAACACACAACCTTTCTGCAAATTTTCTGCCAAAAACCCAATTCTGGCAACCTGAAAATCACCAAATGGGCGGCCCCTTTAATTTTGTAAGGCGCCCCCCTTAATCATTAAGGGGACCGGCCATCTGATGGTCGGGTTTACAGAATCTTTTCTGCTTTTTAGCCCATTTCAACCTACATTTCCCAATTTTCACCAACACATTTTGTCCTAATCTCCAAAACAAACTTTATCCATCCATAAACACTCAAATCTTACACTATAAATAACCCCAATCCTCAAAACTCTTCACTCATCCCTTCATGGCTTCTCCAAACAAACCAAAATCAAAAGCCTCAAGGCTTGCAAGAATGACGAAAAAACCCGTTTGGCGAAGAAAAAGCCCTCGAAACAAATCCATCATAACAAATGAAGTTGGAAGTCACTCAACACCACCAACCACTTACTTCCCAAACTTTCCACCAAATTTACAAGGACATTCATTTGATCCTCTTTACAAATCATGCAACATTGGCCAAACATCTTCCTTCATGCCAAACCACTCATCTCATCCTCCAATCACTTGTAATGATCCATACAAGTTTGATCAACCATCCCACTACAACTCCAACTACACAAACCAAATTCATCCATATCAACACAATGACTTTCTCCGCATTACCACGGAAAAGCAAAAGTTCCGTGACGAAATATCACAAATCCATGATCTTTGTGATCTCAATGCCATGCATCTTGCACAACGCAACAAAGGGCAACCTCCATCATCACCTTACAATAATTGCCTTCCTCACTCTCTCAACTTGGATCAAGTTACAAACCACACTCACTATTGCCCTTGTTGCATCTTTCTTCAAAAACAACTCCTTTACTTGAGTGAAGATATTTCTTGGATTGAATATCTTCTCACTCGACCTCATCCCATTCCACCCTTAACACGATACAATATCGTAAGGGCCACCTCTTCCGCTCCATACCCCACTCCATATCCCTCTCCATCTAACAACTAAGCTTTATGCTTATGTTATCCTTCAAGCAAATAAAACAATCAACCATGAGTTGCAAGCAAGTCCAAGTGCTCTTTTTAGGCAATATAGGACTATGTCTTTTCTTTTGTTTTATTATGATTAATATGCCTTAAGCATATTAAATGTTGTAATGCTTTCTATGATGCTTGAATGAATCTATTTTTATAATTATTGGTTTGCATGTATATGTGCCTTGTTCTCTTCTAATATTTTGTGTAGCCAAGATTTCCATAGCTCATTCCCTTGGTGCTCTCAAATGAGGGGGAGCATACATCAAGAGGGAGCATTAACCTTTTTGATTTTACAAAAAGGGGGAGAAGAGAATGTTAAACTCTAAATCCTTGTCTAAAAATTATTTTTTTGACCTAATGAGTTTAAGGTTTTGTAATCATCAAAAAGGAGGAGATTGTTAGCATATTAACAATGTCTCTATGTTTTGATAATTACAAAGCATAAACTCATTAATCTAAAACTTATGACGTAAACAAGTTTTTAGTGCTTAATATTTGTCTTTGCTTCCATATCACTTAAGGTATGAATAAACAAAGGGTTTATTACATTTCATGATCAAAGGAAATTTCTCTAATCACTAGAATTTTTATAAAATGCATCAAACATCTTATATCTTTTACAAAATTACTTTTGGAATTAAAAGAATATGTTTAATTCATTATAAATATATGATTTCAAATTTCCAACCAAAAATGGCAAATTTTATCCAGAAAAATATTCCCCACTAAAAGACAAGAAAAACCAACGTTCTGAAGGGGCGGCCCCCTTAATCATTAAGGGGACCGGCCATTAATTAAGGGGACCGGCCACGCTCCAGAACAGTATTTTTCTCCCCTATAAATACTGGTTCATCCCTCAGAATTTTCTCACCCTTTGCACTTCAAAACTTTCTGATCTAGATCCATATTTCTATTCTCTTATCCTTTGATCATAAGTGTATAATTCTTTGTTTCAAAGTGATCCAAACTTCATTCTCTCAAGTGCAAGAGAAGAATACTTCTATCCCCCAAGACAAGAAGTATTACAACTTGTTGTGATCTCCACATCCAAGTTGTTGGTGCATCATCAAAGATCATTTACATTATTCTTTGTGAAGATTGTTGTGAATATTTGATTGTAGATAGTTGTGCTAGATATATAGATTGTGTGATTAGTTAGTAGCTTGATGTGAAGAAGAAAAGTTAGGAACTAGATTGGTGTGAAGAAGATAGGTGTGGAGTAGTTAGTTGTGAAGTAGATTGATTTGAAGAAGTTGTGTAGAAGTTAGGACTTAGGTGTGAAGAAGTTGTGGTGTGAAAATTGGTGTGTAAGGTTTTCTCCGCCATAAGGGAGCTTGTTGATATAGTGAAGAAAACTCTCGAGTTAGGTGCTCGGGGAGTGGAGTAGGGCAAGGAAGGTGTCCTTGTAGCCGAACCACTATAAATCTCTTGTCTCACGGTTCGATCTTTCCATCTCTTACTTATTTCATTACTTATCATTGTTATATATTGTTTATTGATAGTTGTTTATATTGTGCAAGACTTGAGATCACATATTATCGAATCTAAGTTTTTTTAAAAGCTAAGAAAACACTAAAACTATCTTTTATAACGAATTAAAAAGACGTAAAACTATTCAACCCCCCTTCTAGTTTTCCACAGAGTGGACATATTTCTGAAAATAGAATGACCCCTAATGCAAAAACTAAATATAAGGGTGTTTGAGATCGCAAAAGGAACTCATCCTACTAGGATATCTTCACAGGTTCGTTCAATGACTACAATATGAGGAGCTAAATCACGCTTAATGCACAAAAGCAGGATTTACAACTTCTTGTATTCGCATGGTAGCGATATAGCTGCATGTCTCCAACCATTGAATTACCATCACAACAATAAACATTCTATAACAAAAAAATCAGTGCTTATTTATTTATGCTTCTAAAGATAAACATATGTGATGTTTGAATTGTGAAGTGCTCGTAAAGAATTAAATGGGTAGGTTAAGTGCTTATAAGTGATATGTATAAGTCGTTGATGAGGAAATGTAGACGATGATTCAAGCCAATTTTGAGCTCGAGTCCTGCAGTGACTGATGTGTAAATTGATCTTAAGGCTTTTTTTTTTTTTTTTTTTTTTTTTTTTTTTTTTTTTTTTTTTTTTTTCAAATAAGATGCACTTAGTGTTAAAATATTAAAAAATTTATTACATAAAACAAAATTTACTATAGATGCTTTTCAAAAAGTATGCACGTGCATACCATCTGCCTCTCTGTGAATCCGCAACTAATTTGAAGAATGAACACTAATGATGGAAACAAAGTTGAACTCACACATTAGCTAGATTGAAGGCTTCCCAACAAAATGGACCAATTTCCATTTGTGAAAGCAAATAGTTGAAAGGATCTTTGGTTTATTCAAAGAGCTAGAAACTTGTATGAAACAAACATTTGCAATTTAGTAATCCTAGATGGGGGCAACGATACCTCTTTGATAGAGACATTATAATATGTTTTGTTCAAGAAGTTCATTATATTCAAAGCCCCACTTTACTATATTTTTTTCAAACATGTTTTTCTGTTGAATTATTTCCCACTAGAAAGCCCTACATCACTTATCGGATTCAGGACAACGACGTTTGTGATGTGTAATATGTCACTTTACAAATATACATTTTTTCCCACATAAATAATAACTTTAGTAAAATTGTGGTGAGTTTGTAATTGTTATAACCATGTCGACATGACGATATATCGCGAAAAGAGTACATGATATTATATTATCAAACTTATTACAGTAATTTCGTGTAGACTTAGACATGAGTTTATGAGGAAAAAAAATTCACATAAAAAAACTAACATCGTAACAACTTTTGGGTTTGTGATTGTTTACCCGTATCTTGTCTTCTATAAATGGATAAAACAAAGTGAGAAACTTGTCAAAAGACAAAGAATGATTATATATAAAGTAGGGGTGAAATTTGGTCAATTTACTTTTTGCGAAAACAAACTCAAAACGCGAACTGATTTTGGGTCATTGTAAAAGTTAATATCAAAAGTGCTCGCTATTTTTATTTCGGTTATGGATTTGAAATAGATATATCTCTATTCGTTTAAATATATCTTTTGAAGTGAAAATGATACAAAGTAACACTAGAAACACATTTAACATTTGGAAGACGAAAATACATAGGATTCATCTAATTTGATGAAATGCATTTAATTCCGGGCTAAAAATATATTAGTATGCATGTAAATGAATATGGATGTGTCTAATTCTAGTCGTCTTTCCGAATATATATATATATATATATATATATATATATATATATATATATATATATATATATATATATATATATATACTTATTTATCATATTTCTTATTTTAAGTTTCTTTCTCATTCTCTATATATATTAAAACCCGTTGTTGGTGGTATTATAATATCCAATATAATATAATTTCCCTTTGGCTTTACATACCGTTTATCTTGGCATCATTTTTTTGGGCCCATTTGGTTTTTTGGGCTCACTGTGTATAACTGTATACATTTTTTTCATGAAAAGCTTTTGACCACACTATTACCAACTATTAGTCAAAGACCCAAATATGCATCATTTCTCAAAGGAACAAAAACTTTTGACAACTGTTAATCAAAGACAACAGTTTTATAATGAAAAATATATCATTTTAACAACAGCAATAAACAAAGTGTAGCTAAACGTTACGAGTGCTCCTCTTCCAAACAAAACGTTCCCGCCGCAACGCTGCGGGAGCCTCCTCCTCGTTTGATATGACTTGTCGTGTTGCGGCGGGAGCCTCCTCCTCGTTTGATATGGCTTGCCGTTACCAGGTATTCTTTTTTCTTTTTCATTAACCAAAGTACCAAACTATTTTAGACCTGTAAGAATGTTGGGCTCGACCTTGGCCCCATAGAATACAGTACATTGATTTTGGGCCATTATTAATTTGGACTCAACAATGTTTATACTTTATAGTATTATAATTTATAAGTGTGTGCTTTTGACTTCAATCGAGCTTTTGGGTCTCTACGTCTTCTACTATCTTCTCTTCTCTCATCACATTATACCGTATGGGTGTATTTTGTTTGTAGCCAAAAGTTCTTTATAGATCCAATTTTTACCATAGAACCTATCAAGCAATCTTAGTTACTCATTTTTTTTTATTAAAATAAAAAAATAAACTTTCACCATTTTTTTAAAATTTAAATATTTCGCAAACCGTAAATCGTTAAGCTAAAAAAAAAATACCATTGCGACGAGAATTAAATTATCTTTCTATAGACATGCATTGTTATATACTTTCGACGAACTTTTTTTTCGCCCAGAAAAATCATATATGATTCGTAAGAATCATAAATGATTCGAAGAATCGAATCATATATGATTTTTTACGAATCATATATGATTTTTACGAATCATATATGATTCTTTCTGGGCGAAAAAAAAGTTCGTCGAAAGTATATAACAATGCATATCTATAGAAAGATCATTTAATTCTCGTCGCGATGGTATTTTTTTTGTAGCTTGAAGATTTACCGTTTGCAAGATATGTTGTTTTGAAAAAAAATGTGAAAAATATAAATGGGTGGCTATGATTGGTTGATAGGTTTTATGACATGTATGAGTTATTCATAGATCTCAACTCTTTGTTTGTATAGACAATATATCCAATACAACATATAGTCTACTCTTACAAGCAAAGCAGTTTCCTATATCACATTGTAACTTTTATTATGTTACTTATATTTATATGCCTTAATTCCATATCAAGCATACAATAGTTTAAACTGGTGATCATCCATATAACAACAAATAAAAAGTGTTGAATAATTAACTTGTAGTTCAATTTTATTTGAAATGACACTAACTATGAAGTAAAGGATACAATGTTACATACACAAAGAGTCGCCAACCTCATGAATCCTACACTATCTTTTTACATAAGAATGGATATCATGAAATGAATTTAGTTTTCGGGAGACGAGTTGTGTGTCTATAAGGGGAAACAAATGAGTTTTGTACTATAGAATCATGGTATCGATCAACATATATTGAGTTTTGTAGTATAGAATCATGTAAAACTGTGTTTTCATCTATAATTCGCGTAACTTAGATGTAAGGATTAATGTGGGAAGAGTAATCACGAATGCCGGCTCCTTCCCAACCCATCCATTCTTCCCACATGTCCCAGTCCGGATCTCCCATTCCTCTCATCGTCTCGTCTAATGGTTCATCTTCTAGTTCTGTTGCACTCGTTTCACCACGTAAATCACTCATTACCATCTGTTCGTAGAAATGAGAATTCTTATATCACTTGAAGTTAATTAAGACTATATACGTAAATGCAATCTACTTTTTCTCATTTCTATGACGATTGAAATTTCATAATGACCAACTTAGGAAAAGCATTAAAATCATATGTATAGTTAAAATTATAAATGCAATCTACTTTTTCTCATTTCTATGACGATTGAAATTTCATAATGACCAACTTAGGAAAAGCATTAAAATCATATGTATAGTTAAAATTATACCGTACATAAAGTTTCAAAGAAGTATCAAAACGCTAGTCGAAATTCGAAAGGCATATTCGGTAAGTATGTGTTTATACTTTATAGTATCTAGAATTGAACAACTTTTTTTATTTTTTACTTTTCTAAAAGTATACTTTTTCTACAAAATTAAGGACGTTTTAGGTCAAAATAGCAATGAACTTTTTTTAAAGTTCGTTTTAATACGTGAAGTATAAAAAGTATTATTAACTGCAACAAACTTTCATAATGAGTTTTAATATGCACTTTTTGATGTGTTATTACGTTAAAAATAGTGACACGTGTTAGTTTTACTAGTATGACAACACATAAAAATATGAATATTTAAACATTTTATGAAAGTTCGTTGCATTTAATGATACTTTTTATACTTCACGTATCCATACGAAACTTTGAGAAAACTTCATTGCTATTTTGTGAACTAAACCCAAATAACAATTACTGTACAAAGTAAGAATTTGTTGTACTGAAAATACTAGTTTACATAACAATTTTGAGTAGTTAACTTCTTACATCATAGGCTTCATTAATTTGCTGAAACTGGATCCCATCTTCGTCATTTCCTTTGTATACATCCGGATGATACTGAAACAATAATAAACAATTTGTTCTGTTTGATAACAAGTACATAACTAAATAATATGCACCGACAAAATGATTTAAACTAAACAAAAATGAATTCGACACAATATCTTAAGTATTAAAAAAAAAAAAAAAAAAAAAAAAGTTGATTCTGAATTTTAACCCTTAGAAATATAAAAAAGCTTTGCCAAACAAATTACCAGAGTTTCACACTTTCATATGAAACTTTTTTAATACTATAAATTCAAACTTTAATTCATTAGTTAATAGTAAAACTGTGTAAAAAGTTAAAAAAAAAATGAAAACGTTAATAATTATGTATTTTGGGAACGCCGAGTAGTACTGTAAACCTCAAAATCAAGAATGAATCCATGACTTCTTAATCATTTAACTTTCCAATAATACATACTGCAGTTGCCTTCAAGATTCATTATATATAAAAAGTTACCTTCAAAGCAAGCTTTCTAAAAGCTTTTTTAACTTCAGATTTAGATGCACCACGTTGAATCTTCAATATCGTATATGGATCCGAACCAACATTATTATGACTCGTATAACTGCAGCAAACTCGATGCTTCTTAATCGTCATTCGATGATTTTTCATTTTTCGCAAGGACGATGAAGTAGAAACTCTAGGATTCATGACACCACTAACACTTGACATTATAGATTAAGATAACTAACTTGAAATGATATGAACTTGTGAGATATATGATTTAATTTGTTTATATAATGTATGTGTGAAATTGCGTAAGAGAAGGTGTGGAATAGTGATCAAAGTTATACGGAGAGTTGAAAGTTGACGTTGGAATATTGAGGTGTTTTGGTGTGTGAAAGAAGTTGATTGTTGAGTGAAGAAATGGTCAACAATGGAGTAGACAAACCATGGTTTCAATTAACTATAAATACTATAGCCCATGGACTCGAGGTCCGTGCCGGTTAAAAAAATAATTTTTCAAATAAAAAACAATAAATTTTATTAGTAAAAAAATAAAACTTACAAAACATACCCTGGACTTTTTAAAATTTACGATTTTTTTTATATAACAAACTTTGTTTGCCAAATAACTAACAGATATCTGGTAATTTTGTGAATAAAAAAAATACTGGCAAAAAGCCTTCTCGATAACGAACAGAACAAGCCCAATATTGATATGTTTTTGACGTACACACGGTTTTATAAAAAATGTTGAAGTTTAATATATATATTTTTTAAGTAAAAAGAACTTTCAAAATGCGCCCTTAACTTTTCAAATAACTTTAAAAATTATCCTAAATTTTTTTAAAAGGGCAAATTACCTGAAAATGTATTTAATTTGCCACTTTTTACCATTGTATGCAGCCATCTTTTTTTTCCTATTGTGTGACTAAACTTTCGAATTTAGTATATTGTGTGTATTTTGTGACCATTTTACCCTTACATTTTCAAAATTTCGAACAGTAAAATGGTCATTTTACAAGGCTAAAAAGTCACAAAATACACACAATGTACCAGATTCGAAAGTTTAGTCACACAATAGGAAAAAAAAAAAAAAAAAAGATTGCTACATATAATGGTAAAAAGTGGCAAGTTAAATACATTTTCAGGTAATTTACCCCTTTTAAAACTATAAGGGCCAACACCACCACACAAAGACTTCCGTTCACATACGGCTCAAGTTCTTTTCCAGTGATGTCAAGAATCTGATTAATCCATCGAAATTGATCAAAAGTACCCGCCGCAACGCGGCGGGCTCGAATACCTTGTTTATATATATAAAGACATGATAGAAGCATATTATATTATCCTCATGGGGGTGTTTAGATTCTCATGAAAACCATTCTTTTGTTTTCTGTGTTTCAATCTATCACATAAGTAGTTTTGAGGTCCTTGAGATTGCTTTGAGGTCTTTCCATAAATAACTTGCAAGTGGTTATATAGTACAAAACAGTAAATACTAAAATGCGAACATCTATCGTAACTAGCTTAATAAACATACATATGTTATAAAGAGAGAAGTTGAAGTGACGCTGAAATGACAGAGTCATTAGGTCACTATTACTACTGATTTAATTTGTTAATCATAAAATCACATTTTTTTAACGGCAGCTCCACACCGCAATCCACTCCTATGTTTAAACTTTCAAGGGAGACTCGAATCCTCGACCCCTTAATTAACAAATGCCTTTTGGTATACTACTATACTAGTGTTATTTGATTTGCTATATCATGCAAAGGGGAGATGTGTAAGATAATTTTCAAAATCACCTCCACTACAACAAGCCAAAGATAATCATTTGCATACTTGTATGCTTCTTCGTTTTAAATGGCGAATAACAATATTGTACTCAAAGTCCCAAAACAACCAATTACGAGTTGACACGTCATCCGTTACACATCTCTAATCTGACCATCATGGATAATGACCGCCCAAGTCCCATACCTCTCTATGTCACATACACATGTATGGCACCATTAAAATTGTTTTTGATGTATACAACTACACAACTATGCACCACATCATTAAAAATGTTACATGTATACAATCATAAACCATTAGTTTTGCTTGATGTAACAAGCATACAAGATCAAAATAAGGATGCACAACTACTTTTTGCATTAACTAAAAGTTTTAGGTCTATATCCATGCATTAATTTAAAAATGACATTTATGTAAGCAATTAAACTATATAATTATTTTCATTAACATCACTTAACTATTAACAAATTCGACAATACATGTTACATGAAAATGATAACCTTAATTTTGGGGGTTAAAAGATCATTGAAAAGTTAGAGAGAAAATCTTTCACACCAAAATCCAACATGTTACATGCAACACTAAAAGTGAGAAATACAACTTCGTACACATCCTTCCCAACCACATTATTTTAATTTGGCTTTACTCAGTTTAAGTCTGAGTAGTAGTGGGCTCAAACTCCGTGGATTACTTGGCCAAAGGGTCAAACACCATGGTTAAAAAAAGAAAAATAAAACGCCAATTCATAATTTTGAGGCACATATGGGATAATCGGAGAAAAGCTTAACATAGTTTTTTTTTTTTTTTTTTTTTTTTTTTTTTTTTCGAAACCCAATAGATAAATTAAAAAAGCACAAGAATACAGACAACTCTGACCCTAGCCTATAAGGCACAGACATAGGCCTTCGAAGCAAAACACAAAACTAAAAAAGATACAACCAAAGCTTAACATAGTGCTTCTTTATGCAAGACTTATAATAGTAGGCACGACTACAATTAGGTGTTTACCAGTTAAGACCACATAATATAGGTCAAACAAGTAAGCAAGGTTTAATAAATCTAAAATACCAAATCAACCAAAGTTACTATTCTCATACAGACGTGTAAAACCGGCCGAAATGGAATGGTTCCATCAGTAATTAGACACAGACATTGTATCTACATAATTACATCCATCCGAAACTATTGGCTTCACAAAAGATACAAATTTCAAAGACCAAGTTTGCCAAAACTATTGGCTTCACAAAAGATACAAATTTCAAAGACCAAGATATCGGCCATGCATATTTGAATAGATTTTATCTAATAAAACCGGAACATTTGAAACTTAAATGTAACACCTACACATAATTGCATCCACAAGCAATCAAAAGGACGATGTATACATGTATTGGTATAAACTCAACTCAAAGGTAATCCAGAGAAACAAAATTTTTTACACATGAAAGTATCGTTCCCTATCAACGTGAAAGAATGTAATGTTCAGCTATAAAAGAGCAACACAGCCTATATTTTTCCATTATCATTCGCTTTATACCATATATCTTGCTCGCATATGCACAAATATATCCTAAGAGCCATCAATGTAAAATTCTTTGTGTTGAGTACAGCAGGAAATTGTTACCACTAAGTTGATTCAGGCTTGTCTTTGCTGCCGGATGATTCAGATGGTTGATCAGGAGAAGAGTGTCCAGAAGTAGAAGGAACAGATCTGGGCCTTTTTTTGAACTGAACCAAAATCATTGTCATGTTGTCGCAACCTTCACCACCAGAAGTGGGTGCCAAACACCTGTCGAATACCTTCTCACACACTGTAGAGAGCTTACTTTCCTGTAGAAGATCAAATGAACAAAACAGTCAATTTGGGCAACTTTAATAACTTTTTGGATTTAATCGCGCGAAACAACAGATCCAAATGGACTAAAACTGAAAAAGCACTCAAGAAGTGGCAAAGTCAAACAGGTCAGATTGGATCGGGTTGACCCGCCAGCACTGTTTTAACCTTATTCTTTGAAAAGAATTAGGAGAGTTCATAAGAATTGTAATACTTTTCACTTATTATACCCCACTCTAATTCCGACCCTCCTGATCCTGTTTGATTCATTACGCCACCCGAGGTCAGGTTTACCATGATAAATCAAGCGGACAAGTGACAATCAGGGAGGGGCAGACGTCCCTTCTCCAATTTTTCTAGTCAATATTAGAGTTTTAATTATTTAGTATAAAACCATATACTAATGAATTTTACTCCTCAACCAACTGAGTTTCCCAACCCATTTCATCTGTGCCTGGCTTGCTACTGCTCATCAAGTCAGAAACCTATATGGGACCACCATCCAAAAATAGAATGTGCAAGTAATGATAGTATTGACAAGTTCTTGTAGAAATGGAGCTTTTTGGACTGCCTAAAAGTCTAAAACCATCCATAAAAGCATTATTCATCCCCGAAATAAACATTATCCATGAGTAGCTATTATGAACTGTTGTTATAGGACTTACAGTTTTCAATTGCTCGAGTACAAAATCCACCAGTTGTTGGCTTGACATGCAATCCCTGTAAAAGAAAGAAGAAATTTTAAGTATGTCTTGTCACACGATATACGCACATTCAGTTTAAATTTAAAAGCCATTTTAAAGTAACATAAAGAGCAAGTGAAAAAGGTCAGGTAAAAACTAAGAGCACCAGAATGATAAACAAGAAAAACTAATTGTGCTCGTGTTAGATTTTTAGTAACGATGCCAGTCCTGATAACGGTATGGATCAGACATTCAGGATGATCCATCACATTCATATTTATCTTATCATAAAGTATAGATGCTGTCAGCCAAGGCAAGTGATTTGTGTTGGCATAGAATTAATCAATATGGCTTAGTTCTATAATGTGCCACTAATATTTAAGTCTCAAGAACATAACATCAAACAAATTTGATTACCGAATATAATGGATTTAATTGACTAAAATGATTTAGAAGGTTGTATACCTTAGTGACTAGTTCTCTTTTTATGATTTTTATTTATTTAGCCTGTTAGGGGTAAAACATAACCCAAATTAACCCATGCACAAGTAAATGGGTCGAAATTGACCTCTACAGTAACATCTAGTGTTCATGTTAAGCCATACTTTTCTATTCTCTCCCTTCATCTTCCCTTTCACAGACCCTCTTTTATAAACAGCAAACGTTCTATTGGCACAAAAATAAAAAGAAGATAGAACATTGATGCCCAAACACATGAATATAATAGCTTACCATATTCCATCACAAGCAAGAACAAGAAAATCATCGTCCTCACAAAGCTCAACCTGAAAGAAGATGGAACAAAAAGAAATTGAAGATCAATCACTGACATATATATGCACGATCAGAAGCATGACAGGCAAACATTATGCTTCTACGTACAATGTTGATATCGGGATTGGCAGTCAGAACTTGCTTTTCAGCAGGGAGTGACTTCTCCTTCTTCATTTCCATGTCCCCTGAACATATATGATAGTATTAACTACAGTGAGCAATAGGGGATGCAATAACTGCTGAAACAAATTATTATAAGAAAATCGACATAAGAGAACTAGAGAAGTACCAATAGCCCTAGTCAAATTTAGACTCCCATTAACTCGACCACAATGAATGAAACCACCAGCTTTTTGTATTCTTTCTTTCTCAGACTCAAGATCAGGCTTGTGGTCTTTCGATAAATTGTGTGCCTGTGTATAAAACTTCGTTAAATATTTAGATAAAATTTAGTATATAGTTTAATCGATCTCCAAGGTAAACATATTTCCACAGTCCAAATATTTCGGCATAGAGTATAGACTTAAAAAGAAATATCCATAGAAAACAGATTCTCACTGTAAAGTACCAGAATCAAAATACTTTCAAATTCAAAAAATATACCTGACCCTTTCGAGATAACACACAACGAGAATCGCCAGAATTAGCTACAACAAGTTGGTTATTACGGATAATTGCAACACAAGCAGTACTACCACATTTTGGCCCTTCATAGTTAGAATGTGGTCCCTGAATCATTATAAGCAATGTATGAGCCACAGTAGCAAGTTATAGGTTTATGGAATGTACCAATTTCTAACACTTGACATGCACATAGGAGATATATTCCCCACATATAAGGTAAACGGTTAAGATTTCTCTTGTTCAAGTTACAAGGGGGAGGGCGACTCAGATATATTCCCCATTTGGTGGTGGTTTCAGATTAAACGGATGAGGTTTCCCCTTGTTCTGGTTCCCCACATATAAGGTTCCCTTTAAAGCAAGAACCCAGCCATTTTAAGTAGCACAAGTGCATAAATTCTTGGCCATATTTTAATAAACATGTTTCAAGATGTTAGTAAAAAAAAAGTAAAGATGGCATGCAAAGAGCTGGTGCAGTTATTTTGTGCTTAAAACGAAGGTACCTCCTCAACTGACCAATCTTCGTCACGACCTTCTTCACCACTCTTAGAGGACCCAACTAATCCTTCCATCATATCACTGGATTGATCTTTTTTATCTCCCAATATGGCTAGCTCCCTCCAGCCACGTTGTCCACACATCATCTCGTCCATTCTACATAAGGATGGAAATTTGTTATGACAGAAGACAACATGTGTAACAGCTATTGGCAGCATCTAATAACAAAATTTGTTAACTGCTTAATCCATTAACTCTTGCATTGTAATAAATCAAATGAATACTGGTATTGATGCTTTCCATCTCTTGTAGATTACCTTAAGCAGTGACCCGGTGATCCACAAAAGCTATAGGTAAATGATGCAGTTCTAAACACCTCTTATATACTCAAAGTATCTACTGACATAGAAGAAAAAAGGCGACCTGAGGAAAGATTTCTGGGCAGCAGTTCCAAGATCACCACTAGAATAAACTTCCTGCTTGATTAATTGCTGGTGAAGATACTTGGCACAGAATTTAGCGACTGACCCACCTGCAAACCAAACGGATTAGTAAGAACAGTATAGACAGATGGTAGTCATTACACATGCTATACAGCATAAAAACATTCCAGGGTATTGTGTTTGAGATAAATTCCCATATCCTACTAACATTTAACAATTTTGAACAAAGGTGCACTGGATCATAAATTCTAAAAGGTAAAATTAAGTGATGACTCAAAGAACAACAAAAAGGATACCGAACACCTTGTTACATTCACTTAAACACCATAAGGCTGTATATGCAATATGGATGTAAACAATTTATGAAAATATGGAATACATAAGCACGTGTATGTGTATGTGTGTGTGTTCTGTTCGAACTCGTACCTCCATGGCCATCATAGACACCAAAGAAAGACGTCGAGCCGTCCAAATCAGGATAAGCAGCATGCTACAAAACACCTCATACCAAGAAGGGAGACAAAATGTTAAGAGTGGTCCATACAGTAGAATTCAAGTAACTAAATCAAAGGCATCATTTTAATTTTTACACCCTGGCGGCACTATAAAAAAGTACCAGCATCATGAGTCGCGTTTCAAAGTTAATAGATTCTATAAGCTGAACTAACTAAAGGTAAGGTTGCGATTGAGGACAGAACGAATATATCACTACAAACTAGTTACGTGCATAGTACTATGGAATAACATTCGAGTACCAAAAACATGTTCCATATTCTAAGTATGTAATTCAATCATCGTAGCAAATCTTTGATTTTCCATAATTCACAAGAACAACGACTTGCATTGCTAAAACATAGTTTACATTAGCTACTTACAGCATCTTCCATAGATGTGCGCCATCCCTGCATGGCCGATGCCCCATATCTCAGGTTCTCATTTTCACCATCTTGAGAGAGCTTCTCAGTGTTAGGCGTGCTTAGGTATAATCCCATATCTAGTTATATACCTGTGAAATTATCAGAAAGTCAGAAACTCACAATGTCACCAGAAATACAAATAGAGAAATGAGAACATGCATAATTTGGTCAAATCGTGTTTCAAGTATCCAATTATTCAAAACTAACAGTCTAAACCAAACCAAACCAAACGTTTAACCACAGTATCATCAAATATTAAACACTCGTCCTTTAAATATAAACCGACTCAACAAACTGATTTACGTAATAGGCTTAATCACAGCACATGACACCTCATTCAACATTACTCAATCAACAAACACAATAACAAGTCCATTACATATGTTCTGTAGTTGACGAAACACAAGTACACAACCAAACAACGCAGAGTCCAAATCACTAGGCCATTAAAATTTTACGCCTATTCGAAAATGTAAATTCCATCAGTGATATACCTAACTACACATGCTTCAAATAATAAAAAACACCAGCAGTAACTTAAAATCTTACAGCTCAACAAACTGAAACATTTCGAGATATAAGAGTATACATATAAACAAACTAAATAACCGAATCAACAAATTGTTATACATAGTTCAAATACCTAATCAGCAAACTGTATAACCGAATCAACAAACTGTATAACTTAATCATCTACCTGCATAACAGAATCGAGAAACTATTTCACCTAAACAGCAAATTGTTACACATAGTTCAAATTCCTAATGAACAAACTGTATACGCATAACGATCAATATATATATTTAAACATTTTTAAATATCATGAGAAGGATTACTAACAAGCCGCATAACGTAATCAACAAATTCTTACACATAGTTCGGACTCCTAAACTGTATACGTATAATCGAATTCGCAAACTGTTTAACATATAAACAAGATATATAACCTTTACATATCAATATATTTCAACATTCGTAACTGATTATTAAATAACTGAATCAACAAATTTATTATATATAGTTCAATATCGTAATCAGCAAACTCTATACGCAATCATCTAACAGTATAACCTTTACAGATCAATATATTTCAAAATTCGAGATTCGAGATATTGAGAGCATGATTATCAACAGACTGTATACGCAATCATCTAACTGTATAACCTTTACAGATCAATATCTGTCAACATTCACGATATTAAGAGCTCGATAACTAAATAACAGCATAACTGAATCAACAAACTGGTATAACAGAATCCGCATACTGTATAACCAAATAAACAAGCTGTAAAACCTCTACAGATCAATATATTTAAGCATTCGCGTTATTAAGAGCTCGATAACAGTATAACTGAATCAACAAACTGTATAACTGCATAATCTAACGGTATAACAGAATCCGCAAACTGTATAACCAAATAAACAAGCTGTAAAACCTCTACAGATCAATATATTTAAGCATTCGCGTTATTAAGAGCTCGATAACAGTATAACTGAATCAACAAACTGTATAACTGCATAATCTAACGGTATAACAGAATCCGCAAACTGTATAACCTAACAAACAAGCTGTAAAACCTCTACAGATCAATAAACTTCGACATTCGATATATTAAGAACTCGATAATTAACAAACTGTATAACCTTTACAGATCAATATCTTTCAACATTCGCGTTATTAAGAGCTTGATAACAGTATAACATTATAACTGAATCAACAAACTGTATAACTGCATCACCTAACGGTATAACAGAATTAACAAACAGTATAACAGACTCAAAATTTCACATAACCTGATTATAAAATTTATACAATGAATGACGTCACTAAACGTCACTCTTAATCAATAAACAAACAGATAACAAGTTATCATCATCATCATCATCATCATCATATACATTGCATGTAATTATAAAGAATAATATATAACTGAATAATGATTGTTAAATTTGAAAGATTAAGAGAGAGAGAGAGATTATTACGAGTATGAATAGATGATTGTCTAGAAATGATGATTTTTATAAAATGTGCAATTTATTTATTGATTTTTATAAAAGGATCATGATTATAATACTATATCAGTTTGTTTGTTTGTTTGATTTTCCGATTCGTGATTATTTGGGGGGGTGGTGATAGTTATCAAATGAAATGTGTGTATTTGAATTTTGTTGTTTTTAATTAGAGTAACTTGCAAAACTTGTCCTTGTACTTTGGCCAAAATGCGTGTGTAGTCTCTACTATTTGGTAAGTGCAGAGACCATCTCTGTAGGGAGTTTATGGTTGCAGATTCAGTCCTTGGCCAAAGCAAAATGACTAAATTACTTTTATCTTTTTCATTTTTTAATTCCCTATTTAGGATGGTAGTTTGGTACTTTGGTATTTGACTTAGGCTAGGGACTGAAATTGCAACCTTAAGTTCCTTACAGGAATGGACTTTGCACGTTTCAAATGGTAAGAATTGCACTCGCAGTTTAACCAAAATATAAGGACGATTTTTGCAATTTACCTTTTTAATTACTAATGCGTGGTTTGTCATTTAGAAAATAAGAAAATGGAGGATACCAATATACTCTAAGAGCATAGTCAGCCATAACATGAAATAACACTAAAAATCCCGCCACATCATTGCAACACTAAATAACATAACATCAAAAAATCACCAATTATCATAACACCACATTTTGGGACTCACTTTAAAGAAAATACAAATTACACTAACTTGGCATAACACGGGGTGGGGGTATGATAACTTGGCATAACTTGAGTTACTACAATCACTTGAGTTGTAAGGCAGCCCCAGCGCCATGATGCTCGGAGTGGAAAACACGAAATATCATTTGCTAGGTAGATCATAATGTAGGAATTGCGTTACCACTCCTTATGCTCTAATAACTAGGTGCGAACCCTATTTTGGCACGAATGTAAAAGATAATACTCCCTCCGTTTCAAAATTATTGTCATGAGACAAAAATCATAGTTCAATAAAAGTGAGACCACTTTAATTTACAACCCCTCAAATAGAATATTCCCTCACAATTCTCTAGTTTTTACTAAAAAAAAAAAAAAAAAAAAAAAAAAAAAGTGAATAATTATTTTGATACATACATACACAAAAGAAAATATGAACAATAAATATGAGACAGAAGGAGTATATTTTTTTTTTCTTTATTCAATAGTAAATATTGTTTTGTGCTACTTGAGCTCTTTAATAAGTCAAAAACATAAAGATTCGAGTCACAAGTTGACAAATATGTTGTGTTTGCTGTATGTAAGTTGTCTTTGGCTTAACGGTATGTGAGTTTTCCTATAACTAGAAAATTGTGGGTTCAAGTTTCATTGAAGACATGTGTGCAGTTATGTTATTTGTGAACTAAAAAGCTTTCGTTCAAAAAATACGATAAAAGATGTTGCACTGCATAATTGCTTTGTATATATAAAATTAATAGTAAAGCAATGTAATTGTTCGTGTATTTGATATAAAACATGATGAAGACAAATTTATCTTGACCCGAGTCAATGAATAATACCCGAAAAAGAAACCTCATAAAGTTTTAACCAAGTTGATTAACAACTAAATATGAAAGGTTGTTATGAAGCGAAGTGAGTATCCATTTGAGTATCGATTATTAGTAGGGGTGAGCATCGGGTCAAAATCGACCTGGCCCGACAAAAAGGAAACTCCAAACTCGGAAGAAACTTAAATCGAAACCGAAATTACTCGGTTTTTCTTAGTTAGGTTTTGTTTTGATTTCGGTTTGGTTTTTGTCAGTTTTTCTTAGTTTTTTTGCTTAAACCGGACTGAACCGACCCGACTCGAAATCGAAACTCGGTAAAAACCTAAACCGAGTTAGAACCGAGTTTTGTCGGTTCGGTTTTGGTCAGCTCGATTTTATCAGGTTTCTCGGTTCGGTTCGGGTTTAATTCGGTTTTGCTCACCCCTACTTATTAGTTGTGGCTATGAAATTTGTTCTTGTTATGTGGCAAAGACTTTATTACCAACTCAGGTACGCATCAAAGCTACGAGCAAAACGGCATAGTTGGATATCCTGTGAATATTTCGAATCCGCAGGTATTGATGAGATTAAATATATAAATAAAAACAGTTTAATTATATATATTACTAACTCTAGCCTTTTGATTTATATGTAAGATAAGGATAATGTCATTTTCTTTTATCGAAAGACAACGTCCTTTCGAAATAAGCATATTTTTTGATATATTTTCTTTAGCAATGCAGATCATTTTTTTATTTTTTATTTTTTTCTTCTTTTGTAACACTAAGTCACTAATAAACACTTGTCTACAAATCTTTATCAAATGATTTCTATCACTTTTTTTTTGCTATGTTTATCTCTTCTATCCAATTCTAGTGCCTGATATTTTTTAGTTGCGAAAATATCGTTTGATGTCTGATGTTAAACTTGTTGCGGTAGTTGTGTTTAAAATCATGGTTATTAAGATCTCGATCCTGATATTACATTTTAAAAACGATCCAAATCCTACGTAAGATTTTAACAAGCTTAAGATCTTATAAGATCCTGATCTTTACCATAAGATCTTAATAGTTAATCTGATCCGGTCTTACTTTTCTCGAAGCACAAACAAAAAAAACTATAAAGTTATAAATTATGTTTTGTAGAATTTAAAAAATAACATGTTAATTTTCTTAAACATTGCATATTTATAATTTATGACAACATTTCTATGATACACTAATATAACTTTATGTTTATGATATATAATAATTTGTAGATTTAAATAATTATAAAGAGTATTAAAAAAATAACAATATATTTTATCTTATGATCCTGATCTGATCTTACAATCTCGATCTCATAAAAGCGAAAATAATTGCAAATGTTTTTGAAATGTCAAAATAATAGAAATATACCCGTCACTTTAAAAATTCTGATCCTTTTTTGTTTACTAGAAATATGAAAGAACAAAGTTGACACAATCCCATTTCTTTCCGTTACAGATATGCTGTAGAATGAAAGATTCGAGATTTTGAGTTACAAAAATTGTTAGTTCAAAAAAAAAAAAAAAAGAAAAAAAAAAAAATAATAATAAAGTTACAAAAGTTAACGATGTCACAATGGAATATATTTGGGCCGGTGGAATAATTGTTTTGGGCCTCATGTTACACTAATGCATAAAAGAGGAAATTACCTGATACGAAATTTAATACTTTATGCACCGTATATTATGAAAGTGACCTTTTAATTCGTATATCATGAAAATGAGCTTTCACAGGGCAGTGCGCGTCTTCAGGTGTACCACCATTAAAATAACGCCACGTGTCCACCATTTTTCCGTGAAACTAACAAGATCGACACTTGGCACCCGACACGCATTGGCACGACGCGCGGGACCAGGCGAACTCCACGTCGGCATGTTGTTAACCGATGAAAATGATCCACGTAGGCACGACGATCACATGGTAGAAAAAAAAACATGCTGCGCGCCGAACTTCGGCCAAGAAAGAGACGACAGGTTACATGGATCCAGTGTGTGTATTTTGAGAATTTTTTTATAGACCTGGTGTGTGTTTTCGGTTGCTTATCCAATTTCTTAGATTTTGAATTGTGTTCATGGTTTACAAAGAACTAGATTTAGTTTTTCTTTACTAACAATAAAATACGGTTTTGGAGGAAGACAACAGGTTTCTTAATAAGTGTGTTTTATTTGACTTAATGTTGCAAAAGAATTGAAACAACTTTTCATGATATAAAGTACCTAAAGGCTACACTAAACACATGTCAAATATCCATTGGTCAAAGTTTTTGGCCTGCGGCGCCCAAGCCAGGGGCGCAGCTTCAGAGGAGGGGGGGGGGGGGGGGGGGGGCGACCCCCCGAAATTTTTTTTGCGATGTAGGGGTATATAGTTTTCGTGTAAAAAAATTTCGGTATTTTCGGTTTCGCCCCCCCAATTTAATTCGGTTTCGACCCCCCATAGTGTTAGGAAAAAAAAAAATTAGATCCCGACCCCCCACTCGAAATTTCCAACCTTCGCCCCTGGCCCAAGCCACATGAAGCGTGTCGTGGGTCTGTTTGGTAAATCCATTCATTTGTGTAATATGGGTTGTGTATAAGTCTGATATTGTAAATACTTTTTTATAAACGATATTTTTTTGTTCAGGTTACTCAAAGAAATCGACTTTTTAGCTTATACGTACGTAAGCTAGCTAAGGTAATCTCATGATCAATTTTCATCTTTTTTCCGACAACTCACAAAGGTGTGTCTAATGAAGTTTGACTCTAAATATCTTATCAGTAGGTTACATGTAAACCATTTGATAACTTCTATTATGATTCTATTACAATTTACTTAGGAAGTTACAAGACCATATGTTTATTTAAGTAGCATTAATTATGAATTTTAAATTGTGTTAAGTTTATATAGTTATATCTATGATTTCATTTTCATATATCTTTCTTTTTGATACATGATTTCATTTTCATATATCTTTCTTTTTGAACATATGTTTGTCAAGTTCTCACCTAACGACAACATTCTATGTTATATTTATTTTTAAATGCACAAAGTGACAAAGTGATCAACTATATCTAACAGTCATGTATAGTGAAAGTATCCTATCTGACAAGTGTGACTCAAATAGTCCGAGGTAGTAGTTGATGGCTTGGTGAAATTTTTTGTTTTTACCTTATATATATATAAGGAGGATACGTACGGATTTTTTTTTTTTTTTTTTTTTTTTTTTTTTTTTTTTTTTTTTTTAAGTGCGGACGTGCGGATGAAATAGGGTGGTTGATCTTGTTCATTTAACGGCTGAAATCAGATCAATTAAAAACACGGAGTGGTAATTTTATAATTTTCATCCGAGCGCTATAAGGGTAAAAAAATTTGTTTCATTCTTATCTTATCTTCTTATCAATATCCAACGATCATCTTTACTTATTTTTTTCATTTTTTTTTAATTTTCTTATCTAATGGTTATATCTGATCATTATTCGCGTATCGGTCCTGATAAAACAGAACATATTTCGCAAAAAAAGCTATTAAGTGCAAGGTTTTTATATTTTTTTTATATTTTTTATATTTTTATATTTTTATTTTTATTATATTTTTTTAAATCACAATAGAGCTACTGTAACTTTATCAACATATTGATCATTCACAACTCTTTCACTTAATAAGTCCTTCTCAACATACTGATCCAGTGCAATAAGTATTTTTCAACATATTATCGGAGATGCTCTTAATAAATACAAGTTGAAAGTCTTTACACAAGACCTTGACAAATGACCAAACCTATCTTTAGTGTATGCACTAAACTTTTACATTATCTTTGTGCAAAAGTGAAATAATTTAGAATTTGTTTTCACTAAATATCAATGTTGCAAAAATCGTGAATCGGTAGTCGGGCGGTCGACCACCCTGCAGCCTGTAATCGGTCAAGGCGGTGATTAATCGGTTTGGCATTTCCTGCATGTTTTGGGAATTTCTGGAGAGCAAACTAAAGATCTTAACTGATTCAAGCCTTCTATGTTTTCAAACCTCAATAAAAGGCTTCAATTCTGATTATGAGGCCCATTGTGCGTTATAAGTGAAATAAACGATCCCCAAATTAAGTAAAATGCCTAAATTTTTATTTTTTTAAATTTGACCGATTCGGCCGATTTTTGGCCGATTCGGCCGATTTTTGACCGATTCGGCCGATTTTTGACCGATTCAGCCGATTTTTGGCCGATTTTTTTCCCAGACCGATTTTTTTAACCGATTAGCCTAAATCGCCAAGGTCTATGGCCGATTACCTTGGAATCGGCGATTAATCGGCCGATTTTTCCGATTTTTGCAACATTGCTAAATATTAATCCAATGTGTGCACCGATTTTTGTACTAAATCTAGCAATAAATTTTAGTTAATGATTTTCTTTGACTTGAAAAATATATAACTTAAAGATTAATTATATTATAAGGCTAAAAGTTAAAATGTTATATTTTAGTACAATGGATAGTATAACGTACTTAAAAATGAGATTTGCTATATAATATCTACTGGGTAATGATTAAGACACATTAAATAATATATTATTTCATATTATTTAAAATATTTATGTATTTAATGTACAGTAAATAAACATACAAATTAACTTGAATATATATATAATTTTTAACTTAATAAAGTTCACGTTTCTCTTTATTTATCTTAACCATTACTCATTGAGCATTGTATAGCAAATCACTTTAAGCATTATTATTGCAGTAAAAAAGTGTCTAAGTTTTGGTGCATCCATTAGAAGACATTTGTTGATTTTTGCATTATCATAACTCAAAAAATACATTTAATGCTTACATCGGACATTCTCAGCAAACAAAAAGATATATTATGAAACTGGAGGCTACAAAATAAGTGTAAGTAGAGTAGTTGGTTCGACAGCTACATGCAACATATTAAGAGCTTTAAAATATGTCATTTAAAATCATTTAACGCCTTTGTGCTAAATGATTATTCACAATTTCACATGCCAGTTAGAGTATTATAATTGATGACAAATTAATGTACCTTGATTTATTTACTTCTTGTTGCTTCAAATAGTATTTGCACGTTGTTGTGGGCTCCAAACCTACATTGTTTAGCAAATATCGATTTTAACAAAAATATATGTTTGATTATTATGAAGGTAATTGAGTTTGATTTTAGAAACATATGAAAATAGAGTTTATAAGTTTTTATTGAAACAAAGTTTGATCGTTATTAGGGTTTCCTCGTGTTTTTTTGCTGAAAAGGAAAGAGAAACAAAGTTGACTTTGGAGTCTTTGAATTCAAGAAAAAGTCTCTTCAAAGAACAAGGTTGACTATGGCAAATGACCAAGTAGATAAACAACAATTAATGAGCGAAAATTTAATAGTGAGTGACTAGGGGTGGACGGTAGTTAGTTCGATACGCATTGAAAGCTGTTTATTAGATCGAACCTAACTTTTTTAATCAACAATTACATACGTACCTTTTATTTTTTTTTAGTCCCTCGTAACTTAGCGGCCCGTCTCATTAATTTCGAAGGCCTCGTACCATTACTACAAATTAGGGCTAAGAATGGGTCAAACCATACCCGTACCGACCAAACCATACCCGACCCGAAAACCGAATAAGGGTAAAATGTGAACAAAAAATCAAACCGATTAAAAGCTATCGAAACAGAACCAAATAAGGTTGGTTCGTTTCGGGTCGGTTTAGCTATTTCGAACTGAATAACTGTGTTTTGACCCGAACCGAGTAAAACCAAAATAATTATACTAAACTGAAACCGAACCGAATAAGTTCGGTTCGGTTCAGCCTGGTTGTGGTCGATTTGTCGGTCCGGATGATTTTGATCGGCCCTACTATAAAGAGGCTCTTAAAAATAGACATAAAATACACATGTATAGTGCATAAACTAATTAAACTAAAGCCTCATTTTTGTATATATATAATAGAAGTGATGAAATTTTGTGGCCCTCGTTAAGTTGTGACTCTGTGCAATGGCACTGCTTGTATTCCTCTAAAGACGTTCATAGTAACTTAAAATACTTTCGCCGTTAAAAAAAAAAAAAAAAAAAAAAAAAAAAAAAAAAAAAAAAAAAACTTAAAATACTTTCATCTATACTACATATATATATAAATATCTTTACCTGCAAAAGTCAATACAATCTATTTATACTACATATAAAGAGTGTATGATCAAACCTTGAAAAGTGAAATGAAAGTCAAAGGTGAGAAAAATACATAGTGTAATTAATACTCTTATTAAAACACCCATAATTTAAAAGTACATTAATTTATTCATATTTTACAAACAATTAAAAGCATATATATCAAATTAAGAACAATCAATTAAAACATCTCTTACTAAAAGGTACAATAAAATTTTCACAATATACAATTTAAACAAGCTACAACACAATTTAAAATATAAAATAATTAAACACACTAATGTTATTTTTAAAACACCCTAAAATGAAAAGTATATGTTATTATACGCATTATACAAATTAATAAAACACACAAAGCTCTATATAAGCTAACAAGTTGATGGTACATATAGTTTTTAAAACTGAACCGGACCAAAGGGTTTAACCGGGAACCGGTGTCGCAACCGGTTCGGTTAACCAACAAAAGCCATACGAAAACATATATTTCAAAAGGAAACTATTAATACACATAAAAAATCGGGGTGACCCGGGACACTTCAAACCCGGCTGGTTGACCCGGTTTAATTTGACCCATTTTTGACCCAACCCGTCAGGTTGACTCGGTTTAAATTGACCCGTTTTTCGACCAGAACGGTTCAACCGGTTGAACCACCCGGGTCGATGATGAGACGAAAAGTGTACCGGTTTTGGGGGGGTCATTTAAGCCCAAAGTCGAGATTATTTGATCAAATATTGCCCTGAATCGTTCCTTTTTGTGGAAAACTAGAAGGGGGGGTTGAATAGTTTTACGTCTTTTTAATTTTATTATGAAAACTTAGTTTAGTTTTAAAACCTTGTTTGCTTTTAAAACTTTGATTCAATCTTATGTGAACTCAAATCTTGAACAATATGAACAAGTATATCTAAGTATGAACAATAATAATAATGTAAGCTAAGTATGTGAAATCAACACATGCATAATATAAACAATTATAGCTATATACGAGAGATAGGTACGTAATCGTTTATTTTATAATCCTTAGTTATATTTTGTATAAAAACTATACTTGATCGAAATGATCAATTATATGTATGTAACCTTTTTAGTTTGATTGTAAAAACTTTGTTTTGTGAATGAAACTTTCGTTTGATCTTTAAGTAAAATCAATACTAGCACTATATGAGCAACTATATATATACGTCTACGTCTACAAATGTAATAACGATATAAGCAAGATAATAAGTAAGATATGGAAAGATCTAACCGCGAGACAAAGGATTTATAGTGGTTCGGCTACAAGGACACCTTCCTTGCCCTACTCCACTCCTCGAGTCACCTACTCGAGAGTTTTCTTCACTAGATCAAATATCTCCTTTATGGCGGAGAAAACCGTACACACCAATATACACACCAATTTACACACCAATCTTCACACCAATCTACACACCAATCTTCACACCAATCTACACACCAATCTACACACCAATCTACACACCAATCTTCACACCAATCTACTATTTTCTTCACACCAATCTTCTACACACCAATCTTCTATACACCAATCTTCTATTCTCTTCACACCTTCAAAGTACTAATGTCTTGACACCTTCAAGTCACTAATATCTTCGCAACTTCAATGCACTAGTGTCTTGACACATTCAAGCCACTAATGTCTTCACACCTTCAATGCACTAATGTCTTCTAGTCTTCTCCACTAAAGATCCTTAATTTCTTCACTACAAGCTCCTATTGCTACAATCTCCTATCACCACTACTCTCTAACCCTTCTTCTTCACTTCAAGTTACACTTAACAATTCTAGATTCTTCAACTAAATCTAGTTAACTAATACATACACCTTATTCACCAAAGTATGAAAGATATACAAGTAAATGTAAACAAACAACTTAGATAGCAAGATGATACTAAGTTGTAATACTTCTAATAGAAGTATTCTTCTCTTTGCTCTTGAAAGAATGAGGCTTTGGATCACTTGGAAACAAAGGCTTATGAAATGATCAAAGGATTTTTAGGATTGAAATGGAGATCTAGAACAGAAAGTTTTTGTGCAAAAAGGTGAAGAAAAAATCCAGGTTTAAGGTGGTATTTATAGGCAAAAGAATCTGACAGAGGAGCGTGGCCGGTCCCCTTAAATCATGGCCGGCCCCCTTAAAATTAAGGGGACCGCCCTTTATAATTAAGGGGGCCGCCCAGCTGAAACGGCCAGATTCTTTGTCTTTTAGTGGGGAAAGTTTATTTGGTGAAAAACTAACTGTTTTTGGTTAAAAATTTGAATTCATATATTTAGTATGAATAAAACATTTTTCTTTATTACCAAAAGTGTTTTTCAAAAATATATAATATGTTTATATAATTAAATAAACTTTGCATTAGTTAATTAAATACCCCTTTGATCATAAATTGCACTAAACACTTTGTTTATTCATACCTTAAGTGATTTGGATGTAAAGAGAAATATTAATCACTAAATACTTGTTTATGTCACAAGTTTTAGTTCTATGAGTTTATATTTTGTGATAATCAAAACATAGAGATATTGATAACATGTTAATAATGTTTTTAGGCATTAATTTATGTCAACAATCTCCCCCTTTTTGATTATTACAAAACCTTAAACTCAATATATCTAAAACTTGTTTTTAGACAAGTATTATAGAGTTTACATTTCTCTTCTCCCCCTTTTTGTAAAATCAAAAAGGTTAAGCCGAGTAAGCTTCGCGAGGGAAGTTTAAACGGGTAGAATGCTCCCCCTTGATGTATGCTCCCCCTCATTTGAGAGCACCAAGGGAACGAGCTATGGAGATCTTTGCTACAAAAATATTTTAAGAGAGCAAGATACACATATATGCAAGGCAACAATTATGCAACTAAACAAAGATTCATTCAAGCATTATAGAAATGAAAAGCATTACAACACTCAATATGCTTGAAGCATATTGATAAAAATAACACAAAGGAAAAGACATAGTCCTATATTGCCTAAGAGAGCACTTGGACTTGCTTGCAACCAAAGGTTGGTTGATTCGTATTTGAAAGTGAACATCATAAGCATATGGTATGCTTAGATGGTTGATGATGGAGTGTTTGGAATGATGATGGTTGAGTTAGGGTAAGATTGTTGGATTAATGGAGGTTGTTGGATTAATGGAGGTATATGTTCGGGTCATGAATGTTGGATAGTTTGGTGGTGGAGAGTTTGTAGCGGAAGAGGTTGATTGAGGTTTTGGATGTTGTTCAAGTGAGGGTATTGGATGTGATCTAGTGAGAAGATATTCAATCCAAGTGAAGTGTTCATTGAATGCAATCGTTTTTAGGAGAAAGATGCAACAAGGTTAATTGTTGACATGCTTCTCAAGTTGATATATGTTGTGTGGTGATGAGGGTGATCTAGATGAAGGTGGATCCAAATTGCGTTGAGCAAGATGTAAGACTAAAAGAGCACTAAGCTCATGGGCTTCTTTTAGCGCCTCAACGAACTTCAAGTGTTCGGAGGAAGGTGATGGTGGTGGAGCATGATAATTGTCTTGGGTGAGGGTTTGAACATGCAACATAGGAATGGCATGTGAAGTTGTAGGATGTGGTGGTGATACTCTTGGTGGTGGAGACATGTTTGAGCTTGGGTAATCATGAAAACATGATATGGGTGGAAGACATTCTTCATGAGTGGATGGTGTTTTTGTTGAATGAGCAACATGTAAAGTGTTGGTAATGAGGTTGGGATTATTGTTTTGGGATTGTGCATGCTCATCATAAGAAGGAACATTAGTCGAAGCACGAATGGATGATTTGTTGTTAAATGGATCATTTGTGTGAGAGTGAGGTTTAGGTGTTGGTTGATTATGAACAACATTGCTTGAGTAGTGAAAAGATTATGAGGTTTGAGTGTAATGGAGAAGGATATGGGTGAGTAAAGGTTTTTGATATGTAATGTTCGTGAGAAGGAGAGTGAGGTGTTAGGTAAGTAATGTTTGAAAACATAGGTGGAATTTGGTGTTGAATGTTTGACAACGTCATTTGGTTTGACGGATTTTTAAAGGAAGTTAGGCTTTCTTCTCCAAACAAGTTTCTTGGTGGTTTTGGTTTAATGGGAGAGGAAATGATGAGATGAGTGGAGATTGAGAGGAATGAGAGTGTTTATAATGTAGGATTGGTGGGATCAAGGATGGATAAACTTTGATGGAAGGTTTAGGATAGAATAGGTTTGTGAATTTTGGGAAGTGTAGGATGAAATGGGCTAAAAAATAGAAAAGGGAAACAACACATTCGACCATCAGATGGCCGGTCCCCTTAATTGGAGGCCGGTCCCCTTAATAATTAAGGGGGCCGCCTTATGATTTAAGGGGGCCGCCCATCTGGTGATTCCCAGATTGCCAGAAAAGGGTTTTTGGTAGTGCATTGCAGAAAGGTTGTGTTTTTGGTTTCAAACAAGTCCAACTCTTTGAGGCAATTAAACATAGACTAATTATGTAGGCAATTATGTAGCTAAAGCATGTTAACCAAAGAGATTAAGTAATCAAGCAATTTCATCTAGCATGCAAACATACTCATCTAGCAAGCAAAATATAAGTGCTAGGAAACAATAAGCAACATCAAGTATTTCATAACTACAAAACTAGGAGGATTAATCCTAATGTGTATTATGATAGCATGGGTTTCTAGACTTGTTACAAACGAAGTCTTAATAGATAAACCATGGCCCTCTTGATTTGATTTAGTTCACTTATAAGTGTCATTTATATAAATATAGATGACAAATATGAGATCACCATGCATGATTTAAAGAGACGTTTTTAGCATTATTCAACAATGTTTGAAAGTAGGTTTTCATGTAGATATGAGAGTTAATTGAATAAAATAGATTCGGTTTTACTTCAAAATGTGTTAATGAAAGGTAAATAAAATTTTCTCAATCTTTGGTTTTGATCAAAACAAAATTGTGGATATTTATTGTGAAAACATCTTATTTAAAAGTGGGATAGTTATTTGAAAAACTATTTTCCAAAATGTGAGGTTTTTGCATATTTTTAAAGATATTAGATTTTTGACAACAAATATCATTAATCATATATTTTAAAAGATGTTTGTTATAGATCTCATGCTCAAGAGGATTGGTTAAGCCTACTATTATCTCATGCTATCGTTTCTACATATCCTATGATCCTAAAGGAAGTGATGACGAAAATTAATATGTAGGATGCGAGAGTGTTGAATGGGGTATAACCTAACATCTATAGTTCCTTTGATTTCGCACGCTTATCTGACTTAATGCCATAGTCTACAAGAGCTTGTTTCATCCATAGTTTTCTTACGCGAGGAATCTAATCCTACTTCTATATTAACGATTTATCCACTTAACTCATTTCACTTCATCACCATGAGTTTCCTAATAGTGGATATAGAAGATTTCCATTTTCTATTTTGTTCGGCAATGAACAATTTTATCTTATTCCTAGGAAAGTCAACCAATGATGTTTCTAGGTTATAAGAATATAAGCAATTATGTACTAAGCATTAATCTAACTAATCATTTATCTAAGCATGCAAATTATAGTGATGAACTTAAAAGAAACGTGTACCTTTTAGTCTTCAATGGAATATCTTCAAGCACTTCAAGTGACCATGTTGACTTATAGAAGTCATTAGTAGATGATATTCCAACTTCTTCCAAGATTGACAACTTAGCCACTTGGTCCCCATTGTCTCATTGGTCCAAAGTTGTTTGGTCCAAACATATTTAACATTTGGCTAGGATGCATGTATGGTGGTAATATTTCCCAAGGATTGTAACTTGGTAGATAATTCCACATTTGATTTCTAGTGTTATTGTAATTTTGTCTATTTTGATTTCTTCTAGGTTGAGGTGTTTTAGATCTTGGATGATGATTGTTAGGTTTTCTTGGTGGTGGAGTTTTAGATCTTAATTTAGGTTTAGAAAATCCGGTTTTGACTTTTAATGATGGTTTATAAAAACTTTTTACTTCCACATCACTTGCAATAGGTATTTTTCTATCTTCTCTAAGTATATACTTAGGTTTTGACTCTAATGGTTTTTGTTTACTAGATTCACATTCAAACTTTATATTTTTATTTTCACTAGTTGAAACATTAGTTGAGGTTAATCCTAGACCGGTTTTGTCTCCCGAAGTTTCTTGAACACTTATTATTTTCTTAAGTGGGTTACTACTATTTTTAAACTTGTCAAGTTTGAAAATTTCATCTTTAAGTTTTTCGTTTTCATTTTTAACCTCTATGCATGTTTTACATTCTATAAGAACTTCTTTTCCTTTTTCCAAATGTTGTAGTCTAATTTTTAATTCGAGTACTTCATTTTCTAATAGATTGTTAATATGTTTTAGTGACTTATTTTTAGCTATAACTTTTTGACCTAATTTGCGTAACCTATTATATTCACTATCTAGGTCTTTTTCGTCTAATGATAAATTTTCGTCACTAAAGTATTTGTTTTCGGAACGTACCTCGCTTGATGTCTTAGCCATAAGACATTTCTCCTCATTTGTGATTTCTTTCTCATCGTCATCGCTATCATTCCAAGCTCTTCCAACAAACGCCTTTTGATTTTGATTTCTTGACATCATTGGGCATTTTCCGATGAGATGATTTGGATCACCACATTTGAAGCACTTCCTATCACTTTTGCCATTTTTGTCATCTTTATTTCTTTGGTTTGCTTTCCTTTCATCATACGGTTGTCTAACCAATCTTCCTCGCCATTTGAGGAATTTCTTGAAGTCTCTTACGGCCGTCGCATATTCTTCGTCATCACTTTCGGAGGTTGAGCTATCATCGTTACTAGATTCCTTCCTAGCTTTCAACGCAATTGACTTGCTTTGCTCTCTTTTTCCATTGACCATCTCGGAGTCTTTCTTTATTATTGCTTCGTAGACTTTCAGGTTGCCGATCAACTCATCAAGTTGAAGAGTTGACAAGTTCTTCGATTCTTCAATCGCCGTAGCTTTAGCTCGCCATTTTGGATGAAGAGCCCTAAGAAATTTCCTAACAAAATTCTTACTAGAAAAATTCTCATCAAGTGCTTTTAAACTTGTGATAATAGTGTTAAATCTAGCAAAAGCATTATCTATTGATTCCTCCTCCGGAATCGTAAATTGTTCATATTGTTGAACAAGAAGATCTATTTTGTTATCTTTAACTTGACTATTACCTTGGTGAGTGATTAGTAAAGAATCCCAAATCTCTTTTGCGGTTTTACACATAAAAATTCTTTCATATTCTTTGCGTGGTAACGCATTATAAATAACCATTTTAGCCTCATTATTTTTTGATAGTTTCTTTTTCAAATCATCATTTTGTTTTTCAAAAGATACAATTTCATCCTTTTTAGTTTCAAAATTATATTGAATAGGAGGAAAATCACCAAAGGTAATAACATGCCAAAGATCTAGATCCTTTGATTTCACATAAGTTTCGAATCGATTTTTCCAATATAAAAATCCATCACTTTCAAATAGTGGTGGTCTTTGCATAGATTGCCCTTCTAAATATTTTTCAGATTCCATAGATCGTTACAAGTTTTAAAATACAATATATTTTAAAAATCTTGCTAGACGTGGCTCTGGTACCAATTGTGGAAAACTAGAAGGGGGGGTTGAATAGTTTTACGTCTTTTTAATTTTATTATGAAAACTTAGTTTAGTTTTAAAACCTTGTTTGCTTTTAAAACTTTGATTCAATCTTATGTGAACTCAAATCTTGAACAATATGAACAAGTATATCTAAGTATGAACAATAATAATAATGTAAGCTAAGTATGTGAAATCAACACATGCATAATATAAACAATTATAGCTATATACGAGAGATAAGTACGTAATCGTTTATTTTATAATCCTTAGTTATATTTTGTATAAAAACTATACTTGATCGAAATGATCAATTATATGTATGTAACCTTTTTAGTTTGATTGTAAAAACTTTGTTTTGTGAATGAAACTTTCGTTTGATCTTTAAGTAAAATCAATACTAGCACTATATGAGCAACTATATATATACGTCTACGTCTACAAATGTAATAACGATATAAGCAAGATAATAAGTAAGATATGGAAAGATCTAACCGCGAGACAAAGGATTTATAGTGGTTCGGCTACAAGGACACCTTCCTTGCCCTACTCCACTCCTCGAGTCACCTACTCGAGAGTTTTCTTCACTAGATCAAATATCTCCTTTATGGCGGAGAAAACCGTACACACCAATATACACACCAATTTACACACCAATCTTCACACCAATCTACACACCAATCTTCACACCAATCTACACACCAATCTACACACCAATCTACACACCAATCTTCACACCAATCTACTATTTTCTTCACACCAATCTTCTACACACCAATCTTCTATACACCAATCTTCTATTCTCTTCACACCTTCAAAGTACTAATGTCTTGACACCTTCAAGTCACTAATATCTTCGCAACTTCAATGCACTAGTGTCTTGACACATTCAAGCCACTAATGTCTTCACACCTTCAATGCACTAATGTCTTCTAGTCTTCTCCACTAGAGATCCTTAATTTCTTCACTACAAGCTCCTATTGCTACAATCTCCTATCACCACTACTCTCTAACCCTTCTTCTTCACTTCAAGTTACACTTAACAATTCTAGATTCTTCAACTAAATCTAGTTAACTAATACATACACCTTATTCACCAAAGTATGAAAGATATACAAGTAAATGTAAACAAACAACTTAGATAGCAAGATGATACTAAGTTGTAATACTTCTAATAGAAGTATTCTTCTCTTTGCTCTTGAAAGAATGAGGCTTTGGATCACTTGGAAACAAAGGCTTATGAAATGATCAAAGGATTTTTAGGATTGAAATGGAGATCTAGAACAGAAAGTTTTTGTGCAAAAAGGTGAAGAAAAAATCCAGGTTTAAGGTGGTATTTATAGGCAAAAGAATCTGACAGAGGAGCGTGGCCGGTCCCCTTAAATCATGGCCGGCCCCCTTAAAATTAAGGGGACCGCCCTTTATAATTAAGGGGGCCGCCCAGCTGAAACGGCCAGATTCTTTGTCTTTTAGTGGGGAAAGTTTATTTGGTGAAAAACTAACTGTTTTTGGTTAAAAATTTGAATTCATATATTTAGTATGAATAAAACATTTTTCTTTATTACCAAAAGTGTTTTTCAAAAATATATAATATGTTTATATAATTAAATAAACTTTGCATTAGTTAATTAAATACCCCTTTGATCATAAATTGCACTAAACACTTTGTTTATTCATACCTTAAGTGATTTGGATATAAAGAGAAATATTAATCACTAAATACTTGTTTATGTCACAAGTTTTAGTTCTATGAGTTTATATTTTGTGATAATCAAAACATAGAGATATTGATAACATGTTAATAATGTTTTTAGGCATTAATTTATGTCAACACTTTTGTTATTTTAGGTACTTTTGAGAGGAAATTTGTAAAAGGAAGCATTTTGGACTTTTTGGAGCGAAAAAGTGAAGAAAACGACAAAGTCTCAAATTCATGCCTGACGGCGTCAGGGATTGAATGTGACGCTGTCACCCTTTGACAAAGAGGTGGATAAATCAAGTTACACGTGACGCGCCAGAGAGGTTTTTAAAGAATTGTACATGACGGCGTCACCAAGACCGTTAAGAGTAATTTGCATGTGACGGCCAAGACCAAGTTTACACATGTCGACGTTAGAAATGGATCTAGGCAATACAATTATAATTATGGCGGCGAGTTGACGGCATCAGACCTTACTCTTGACGACGTCAGACCCATTATTCTATATATAGTTTTTGATTTTTTATTTCATTGTGTGCAGCATTGAGAGGAGAAAACCCTAGACGAATTTTACTGTATTTTTGAGGGTTTCAAACCCTTGTTTCATCCATGCTTAATTGAAAATAAGTTTTCCAACAATCATTCAATATGTCTATCTATTGTTTGATTATATCTTATGCTTGTCTTCTCTTTAACATGCTAGGCTAGGTTTTCTTTGTGTTTGCTTAGATGTAATGAAACTTAGATATTGATTATTGGTTGGTTGTTTGTTTATAATTGTTGTGGATGAATGAATTCAATGTTAAGCTTAAGAAAACTGGCAGACTTCCAATTGGTAACTTGCTTGAACGTCTTAAGAAACATGATCGGAGGTGTACTACGGTATATTGGTTATACTTAATGCATAGGTAACTACTAATGCGGCCATGTTAGGAGCTAGTATTCGGCTCGACATAGGAAGAGGTAGAAGCTTATAGAATTAGGGAAGATCGTACACGGCCCTACGAATGGTATTAAGGAATATAACTTGTCATCCATACAATTGTAACAAACTAATCAACCGGTAAAAGATAGCTAGGAAGTAGTGAAATCTAAGTAAACACATTTTCTCTTATTATTGTTTTCGCCACATTTACTTTAAGTTCATTTTATTTTATTTTGATTGCATATGTAGTTATTTGGGTTAGTTGATTAGCAACTAATTTCGCCCACTCGTTCAAAAACCGAGATTTTTACTTGCTTTCCATAAAATACAAAAATACCAAAAGGATCATCCCTCACCTCTAAACCTAGTTTAAGCGAGTTTTAACACTAGCGAACACTATTCTTTGAGTTGAACGATCAATCCTCCGGTACTTGCCACTATACTATACTACAACGGTCAGGTACACTGCCTGGTGGGGATTGCAAGACTCTTGAGATCCCTTGAGAGGTAAAACCTTTTGCAAGGGCCCAATTCTACGCATCAGTCGAACCGGGTTTCAAAACATTATATTTAATCCCCAAATCTTCAAACTTTTATTTTTTTTCGTTTATAACCCATAAACTTTTTTTATCACTAAACGATCTGTCGTTATAAAATCTCGTTGCTATGCACGGGTACTCGTCTAGTTTATTTAAATACTTGATTAGAATTGAAACCACCAACTTTCTTTAATCTCACTTATTCCACAACTAAATATATACCAGTACATAAATAAAATGGATAATTTTATTTATATCCTTACAAAACCTTATATTTACATCAATATCCTTACAAAAATCAAAATTACGTCAATATCCTTTTTCGACTTTAAAATATGCATGTCCAATTAAATAATTTTTTTATTTTTAAATGATTTTAATCCATGAAACTCTAATTTAAATATTAATTAACATGTTAAATTGCATTTTGTCTGCAGGTTGTGTCATCGTGAAAGGCTTGGTGAAATGTAAGAACTATCATTCTTTCAATATTGCTATGAGATGTGTAAACTTATTTGATATTTTGATTATAGGCAATTAGGCACCTACATAACTTGAATTCTTATTGTTGAATAAGTGTGTTTATCAATCATACTCACAATAATATTGTAACAATTAATCAATGGCCAATAAGGACGAGTGTGAAAAATATGGGAGGATATTATCATATTATATTAGGCTAATGGGTGGAATAAAGAATGTTTATATATGTTAATCATAAAAGAATACTGTACATAACAAGTCAAATTTTGTTGTGTTGCTAAAGTTTCTAAAAGTTACCGAGTTAGAGTCTACCCAACCATTCACGATGAAGAAGAAAGACCTAGTTTGTTTGTTTGATTTTGAGGAGAAGCAGTAATATTTATGTTGAAGGTTTAAAGATTGAAATAATTTAATTTTAATTATAGATATATGTGAGTATTTTCAGGTTTCAAAAGGATATTGGAATAATTTTAAATTTTGCAAGGATATTAGTATAATTATAAATTATTTTAAAGATATAGATGTAATTCTTTCTAAATAAAAATTTCACACACAAATTAGCACTATTATACACCGTCACCGCTATACGCTGTTCAGTTTTCAAAATGGGTATAAATTTTGTATCGACAGGTTGTTATACTTCTTTTGTTGGTCCCTTTTACTTGGTTATCAATAACTAAAAAGCTAATGTAACCAAGTTATATGACTTTTAACCCAGATTTTTGCAAAGTAGTTATTTTAGTAAACAATTCTTGGTGACATGGTCCTGATCACATGTCGACTATACTCTTATTGGATGATTCTCTCTATAAATACATATTGCCACACTCTTTGAATAACCACATTTTCTCTTTGCATGAGCTTACAAGAATAACAATAACAACCATGAAGTTTGCTTTCTTCTTACTATCTCTTTATGCTCTTCTTGGAATTCATCAAGCTCGAAACATACATGGTATTTGATTAACCATCCAACTTTCTTTCCATAATTTCGTTATTTTAATAGTGCATAATCGAGCTTAGTCAAGTTAATAACACTCACTATGACTAATCAATGTTTTCTAACTTGTGTATTTCTTGCAAAACATTGATAACCGGCAAAACGCTGTGTATTTCAAGTTTGTGTATTTATTTAGTAAGCAGGGGCGGATCTAGGTGTTAGCCACCTGTGGCACGTGCCACACATGGTTTTGATCGATGAAGTGTAAATTTTGTTTGAAAATGCTATACGTAGTTTGGAGCTTGAAATGCACAGAGTTTTGATGGGGAAATACGTTTCATAAGCTAATAAACTTGTTATTAAAGGTTAATAAAAATAAAGTTTTCGTTGGTCTTTAATGGAGAAATATGTAATGGGAAAGATAACCAGACAAGCCAAAACGTGTTGTGACTTGTGATTATGTTGGTCCACCAAAAACTTTTTTTTTCTTTATAACCCTACTTATATACAAAGTTTTAATTTAGTCCCTTTAACCTATAATACAAGTCAAATCAACCTTAATACTCGTATATGTAGTTTAAATTTTTTCATTTACACAAAACAAATATGCTTAAAAAATCAACCCAAAAAGCTAATATACAATTTTAAGGTCACGCCATCTTTTATGTCAATTAGATTATTTCAATTATCGATGCATACATGAAAATCAAATAAATCTCAAATAACTTGTATTCGCGAACTTAAACCGCAATGAATAGTTAGCTTTACCAAATTATATGAACAGCTAAAGCTAAAAAGTTATATGAGAAAAAAGTAAAAATCGTGCTACACGTGGTTAAAAATCTTGGATCCGCCACTGTTAGTAAGTTGTCTTGTTTGTAGGGGATGTAATTCAGATGGTAACCGAAGCACTAGATTTTCAATCACTAGACCAAACTACTTATGGTCGAGTCCCAAGAACACCACCATCACCATCAGTTGCACCTTCACGGGGACAAGAAACATTCGGCCGAGATAAACCTAAAGCACCACCAACACCATCAGTGGCACCCGCACGTGGAGAAGGAACTTACGGACGAGTTAAGCCTAAAGCACCACCAACACCAGCAATGGCGCCCCCACGTGGAGAAGAAACTTACGGACAAGTTAAGCCTAAAGCACCACCAACACCAGCAATGGCGCCCCCACATGGAGAAGGAACTTACGGACGAGTTAAGCCTAAAACACCACCATCACCATCAGTTGCACCTTCACGGGGACAAGAAACTTTCGGCCGAGATAATCCTAAAGCACCACCAACACCATCTGTGGCACCCGCACGTGGAGAAGGAACTTACGGACGAGTTAAGCCTAAAGCACCACCAACACCAGCAATGGCGCCCCCACGTGGAGAAGGAACTTATGGACGAGATAATCCTAAAGCACCACCAACACCATCTGTAGCACCCGCACGTGGAGAAGGAACTTATGGACAAGTTAAGCCTAAAGCACCACCAACACCAGCAATGGCGCCCCCGCGTGGAGAAGCAACTTACGGACGAGTTAAGCCTAAAACACCACCTTCACCATCAGTTGCACCTTCACGGGAACAAGAAACTTTCGGCCGAGATAAACCTAAAGCACCACCAACACCATCAGTGGCACCCGCACGTGGAGAAGGAACTTACGGACAAGTTAAGCCTAAAACACCACCAACACCATCAGTGGCACCATCACGAGGACAAGCAACATATGGTGGAAACAACCCTGATCCAAAAAGTCGAACCACATATGATAAAGACACAAATGAGCCAACAGGTGTGCTAGCTAGTTGTTTTCAATTTTCTTTACTTTATTCAAATGTTCAAATTTTGGTACAAACTATAAATTTGAAGTCATGATACGTAAAAACAAAATGATAATAACTTTCGAACTTACTAGTAATATTTATTGCATGTGTATTTAATAAGTGGCCTTGTTTGTAGGGGATGTAATTCAGATGATAAGTGGAGAACAAGAATTCCAATCACTCGACCAGACTACTTATGATCGAGTCCCGAAAACACCACCATCACCATCAGTAGCACCATCGCGAGGACAAGGAACTTATGGCCGAGATAACCCTAGTTCGGATAGTCAAACCTCAAATGAGCTAACAGGTGTTTAGTTGTTTTAAGTTTTCTAAACTTACCTCAAATGGTTATATTTTTGGTGCAATTTTGAAATATGTAGTCATGGTACGTACATAAAATAAAATTATAACAAGTTTTTAAACTTAATTTCTTGACAGATTTGCTGGCTACACCATCACTAAAACAAGATCGGTCTAGTGACGAGGCCACATATGGCCGAGATAACTCTATATCGTCACCCAGTAATGAGCTAACTCGAGTTGCTCCGTATGCACCAACCCTCCTAAACCAGCTGATCCAACACACCAAACGATGCATGAATAATCTCTTTGTGTCGATAGTGGAATTGTGTGTAGCGGACTATTAACATCACTCTAGACAGACCAAATCAACCTCGAGCTCCGACTTCGACCTTCGATAATAAGCGGCACTCCAATTGGGTTACTATCCTACGTCACTAGAGTATTTTTAATAAATGGGGCTGACGTGAGAGTCAATCATTTAATGCTTATAAAAATATTGTTCTTCTTCGTCTAGATAAAAATGTTAACTATACATATAAAAAATAGTACGTACTAGCTTTATGTATATTTTATTATTAGCCATGTGAAGATTATAACAACTTTTTATTCTATAATAAAAAGTTACAACGTGTAACATATCGTGTGTTGCTGAATTAAAAGTTTGATTGTCGAATTGATGTTCAATCTGTTAGTGGATTATAGTTTGATTAATTGTCGATTTGATGTTCACTCTGTTAGTGGATTATATATTGTGTCGGCTAACATTACTAATTGATAATTCATTATTTACCCTAACATAATTGTGCATGTTAAATTAGATATGATGTTGACAAGCTAGCTCAACTATTCATCTTGATGTTATTTTAAAAAAAAAATCATTGTAAAAGTTTTGAGGTTATTAACCACATCAAAGATAAATCCACTAGTGGGGTTGCTGTTGCCTCTCCTAATGCTAACTGGTTGAAAGTTGAGGGAATTGTTAATTTCTGGAACCTTTCGGGTGCTCTTCAAGAATGGCTCGTTGTTGCTTATCTCAAAACTGCAAAGGATGCTTGCGATCATATTGAAAAAAAAAAAAAAAAAAAAAAAAAAAAAAAAAAAAAAAAAAATCTTGATAACAAAGGCGCCCAGACTATTGCTTTAAAGGGTGAATTAAGGATGATTCAAATTGGTGATCTTTCTGTGGATGCTTGCTTTAGGAAAATCGAGTCTATCAAACCTTGGTTCTTTTATGAGCAATGACGATGTTGTCAAGTTATGCCGTTAATGGCTTACGTGAAAAATATGAACAAGTAGCGGGAAGTATAGCTCATCGGGATCCATTCCCAAATCTAGAAACATGTGGTCCTTGGTCACTACCGAAGAGATGCGTTTAAAGTACAAGTCAAAAGCTTTGTCAATTAATGGCTCTGCTACTACTCATCAAGTCAGAAACCTACATGGGACCACCATCCAAAAATAGAATGTACAAGTAATGATAGTATGGACAAGTTTTTGTAGAAATGGAGCTCTGTGGCCTGCTTAAAACCATGCATAAAAGTATTATTCATCCCCGAATTAAACATTATCCATGAGTAACTATTACGAGCTATTGTTATAGGACTTACAGTTTTCAATTGCTCCAGTACAAAATCCACCAGTTGTTGGCTTGACATGCAATCCCTGTAAAAGAAAGAAGAAATTTTAAGTATGTCTTGTCACACGATATACGCACATTCAGTGTAAATTTTAAAGCCATTTTTAAGTAACATAAAGAGCAAGTGAAAAAGGTCAGGTAAAAACTAAGAGCACCAGAATGATAAACAAGAAAAACTAATTGTGCTCGTGTTAGATTTTTAGTAACGATGCCAGTCCTGATAACGGTATGGATCAGACATTCAGGATGATCCATCACATTCATATTTATCTTATCATAAAGTATAGATGCTGTCAGCCAAGGCAAGTGATTTGTGTTGGCATGGAATTAATCAATGTGACTTAGATCTATAACGTGCCACTAATATTTAAGTCTCAAGAACATAATATTAAACAAATTTGATTACCGAATATAATGGATTTAATTGACTAAAATGATTTAGAAGGTTGTATACCTTAGTGACTAGTTCTCTTTTTATGATTTTTATTTATTTAGCCTGTTAGGGGTAAAACATAACCCAAATTAACCCATGCACAAGTAAATGGGTCGAAATTGTCCTCTACAGTAACATCTAGTGTTCATGTTAAGCCATACTTTTCTATTCTCTCCCTTCATCTTCCCTTTCACAGACCCTCTTTTATAAGCAGCAAACGTTCTATTGGCACAAAAATAAAAAGAAGATAGATCATTGATGCCCAAACACATGAATATAATAGCTTACCATATTCCATCACAAGCAAGAACAAGAAAATCATCGTCCTCACAAAGCTCAACCTGAAAGAAGATGGAACAAAAAGAAATTGAAGATCAATCACTGACATATATATGCATGATCAGAAGCATGACAGGCAAACATTATGCTTCTACGTACAATGTTGATATCGGGATTGGCAGTCAGAACTTGCTTTTCAGCAGGGAGTGACTTCTCCTTCTTCATTTCCATGTCCCCTGAACATATATGATAGTATTAACTACAGTGAGCAATAGGGGATGCAATAACTGCTGAAACAAATTATTATAAGAAAATCGACATAAGAGAACTAGAGAAGTACCAATAGCCCTAGTCAAATTTAGACTCCCATTAACTCGACCACAATGAATGAAACCACCAGCTTTTTGTATTCTTTCTTTCTCAGACTCAAGATCAGGCTTGTGGTCTTTCGATAAATTGTGTGCCTGTGTATAAAACTTCATTAAATATTTTGATAAAATTTAGGATATAGTTAATCGATCTCCAAGGTAAACATATTTCCACAGTCCAAATATTTCGGCATAGAGTATAGACTTAAAAAGAAATATCCATAGAAAACAGATTCTCACTGTAAAGTACCAGAATCAAAATACTTTAAAATTCAAAAAATATACCTGACCCTTTCGAGATAACACACAACGAGAATCGCCAGAATTAGCTACAACAAGTTGGTTATTACGGATAATTGCAACACAAGCAGTACTACCACATTTTGGCCCTTCATAGTTAGAATGTGGTCCCTGAATCATTATAAGCAATGTATGAGCCACAGTAGCAAGTTATAGGTTTATGGAATGTACCAATTTCTAACACTTGACATGCACATAGGAGATATATTCCCCACATATAAGGTAAACGGTTAAGATTTCTCTTGTTCAAGTTACGAGGGGGAGGGAGACTCAGATGTATGCGGCCTAACCGGGGGTATCCCTGGCCACCCTCAAATGCGTACCTAGTGAGGTTTGAACCCTTGACCTCTTGTGAGGAGGTCAAGTGCCTTACCACTAGGCCATTTGGTGGTGGTTTCAGATTAAACGGATGAGGTTTCCCCTTGTTCAGGTTCCCCACATATAAGGTTCCTTTTAAAGCAAGAACCCAGCCATTTTAAGTAGCACAAGTGCATAAATTCTATGGCCATATTTTAATAAACATGTTTCAAGATGTTAGTAAAAAAAAAAAAAAAAAGTAAAGATGGCATGCAAAGAGCTGGAGCAGTTATTTTGTGCTTAAAACGAAGGTACCTCCTCAACTGACCAATCTTCGTCACGACCTTCTTCACCACTCTTAGAGGACCCAACTAATCCTTCCATCATATCACTGGATTGATCTTTTTTATCTCCCAATATGGCTAGCTCCCTCCAGCCACGTTGTCCACACATCATCTCGTCCATTCTACATAAGGATGGAAATTTGTTACAGTATGACAGAAGACAACATGTGTAACAGCTATTGGCAGCATCTAATAACAAAATTTGTTAACTGCTTAATCCATTAACTCTTGCATTGTAATAAATCAAATGAATACTGGTATAGATGCTTTCCATCTCTTGTAGATTACCTTAAGCAGTGACCCGGCGATCCACAAAAGCTATAGGTAAATGATGCAGTTCTAAACACCTCTTATATACTCAAAGTATCTACTGACATAGAAGAAAAAAGGCGACCTGAGGAAAGATTTCTGGCCAGCAGTTCCAAGATCACCACTAGAATAAGCTTCCTGCTTGATTAATTGCTGGTGAAGATACTTGGCACAGAATTTAGCGACTGACCCACTTGCAAACCAAACGGATTAGTAAGAACATTAGAACAGTATACACAGATGGTAGTCAGTACACTATACAGCATAAAAACATTCCAGGGTATTGTGTTTGAGATAAATTCCCATATCCTACTAAAATAAATTCGTATTTTTAATACAAATCTTGTTTACTTAACAAACGCGGCTGAGATCAATAGAACTTCATTTTCAACCATGCTTGTTCATCACACAAAATCATAAGAATATAGATAAGCCACAAAAGAACTAGGATGTTCAAATATAATTGTTTACAAAGATTCTTTATGTTGGCTATATAGTGTGTATGCATCTATACATTAGTTGACCCTCTGTTAGATATTAGAGAAATAAACACAGATTTTGTAGCATAGTATATGCGTAGTTCTGTTCATTGGGTATTGTTATCAAATTACGTTCTGTTCATCATCTTTCAACTATATGCGTAGTTCACGAGTGCAGAAACTTATTAAGCATATGCGCAAACTATCAAAAGCTATCTTCTCTTGATTCCACATCCTATTGCAGCTATATCTAGTGCACCTCAGCATAATAACTATAATCTTCTACAAAGATCTTTGGACCAGTTGGCTGATAGTCATCTTCTTAAACTTTATTTTAGATTTACAGGTACACGAGCATTTTCCATCTCTTCAAGTTTACCAATATAATTTGACTATTATGACAAACACATTATGTAGCCTCTTCCTCTTGATTATAATAATAAACCAGAATATACTTATTTTGTTAGTTAATTATAAGACCTACCTGATGTTTGAATAACTAAAATCCAAGTTATCTATACTAACATAGAAGAAAGGAATTCATGACAGCATAATCCTGTATGACTAATAGCCTTCATAAGTTCATACTATTGCGCATGATGAATCAGCAGATTCCTCATTGTAACATGACATGTATAATTAACATTTAACAATTTTGAATAAAGGTGCACTGGATCATAAATTCTAAAAGGTAAAATTAAGTGATGACTCAAAGAACAACAAAAAGGATACCGAACACCTTGTTACATTCACTTAAACACCATAAGGCTGTATATGCAGTATGGATGTAAACAATTTTTGAAAATATGGAATACATAAGCACGTGTATGTGTATGTGTGTGTGTTCTGTTCGAACTCGTACCTCCATGGCCATCATAGACACCAAAGAAAGACGTCGAACCGTCCAAATCAGGATAAGCAGCATGCTACAAAACACCTCATACCAAGAAGGGAGACAAAATGTTAGAGTGGTCCATACAGTAGAATTCAAGTAACTAAATCAAAGGCATCATTTTATACCCTGGCGGCACTATAAAAAAGTACCAGCATCATGAGTCACGTTTCAAAGTTAATAAATTCTATAAGCTGAACGAACTAAAGGTAAGGTTGCGATTGAGGACAGAACAAATTTATCACTACAAACTAGTTACGTGTAAAGTACTATTGAATAACATTCGAGTACCAAAAACATGTTCCATATTCTAAGTATGTAATTCAATCATCTTAGCAAATCCTTGATATTCCATAATTCACAAGAACAATGACTTGCATTGCTAAAACATAGTTTACATTAGCTACTTACAGCATCTTCCATAGATGTGCGCCATCCCTGCATGGCCGACGCCCCATATCTCAGGTTCTCATTTTCACCATCTTGAGAGAGCTTCTCAGTGTTAGGCGTGCTTAGGTATAATCCCATATCTAGTTATCTACCTGTGAAATTATCAGAAACTCGCAATGTCACCAGAAATACAAATAGAGAAATGAGAACATGTATAATTTGGTCAAATCATGTTTCAAGTATCCAATAATGCAAAACCAACAGTCTAAATGCACAGATAAAAAGCATTAACTAAAATCTAAACCAAACGTTTAACCACAGTGTCATCAAAGATTAAACACTCGTCCTTTAAATATCCACACCTAATTGCAACATCCAGATATAATTTTATAAACTTAATTCTCCTTTAAATGAATCAGCAAACTGAATTACAAAATATGTAACTCATTCAGCAAACAATAACATGTTATTACATATGTTGCATAGTTGACTAAACACAACCGAACTATATATAGTTGATGAATTCAAACTCAAATTTGGTTAACCGACTCAACAAACTGATTTATGCAATACGCTTAATCACAGCACATCACACCTCACTCAACATTACTCAATCAATAAACACAATAACAAGTCCATTACATATGTTCTGGAGTTGACAAAACACAAGTACACAACCAAACAATGCATAGTCAAAATCACTAGTATATTAAAATTTTAAACCCAATTCGAAATTGTAAATTCCATCAGTGAAAAACACCAGCAGTAACTTAAACTCTTACAGCTCATTCAAACTCATCACTAGTAATCTCACAAACTCATTCAACAACCTAACTACACATACTTCAAATAATAAAAAACACCAGCAGTAACTTAAACTCTTACAGCTCAACAAACTGAAATATTTCGAGATTTAAGAGCATACGTATAAGCAAACTAAATAACCGAATCAACAAATTGCTATACATAGTTCAAACACCTAATCAGCAAACTGTATAACCGAATCATTAAAATGAATCAACAAACTGTATAACTTAATCATCTAACTGCATAACAGAATCGAGAAACTATTTCACCTAAACAGCAAATTGTTACACATAGTTCAAATTCCTAATGAACAAACTGTATACGCATAACGATCAATATATATATTTAAACATTTTGAACTATCATGAGCAGGATTACTAACAAACCGCATATCGTAATCAACAAATTCTTACACATAGTTCAGACTCCTAAACTGTATACGTATAATCAAATCCGCAAACTGTTTAACATATAAACAAGATATATAACCTTTACATATCAATATATTTCAACATCTGTAACAGATTATTAAATAACTGAATCAACAAATTTATTATATATAGTTCAATATCGTAATCAACAAACTCTATACGCAATCATCTAACAGTATAACCTTTACAGATCAATATGTTTCAAAATTCGAGATTCGAGATATTGAGAGCATGATTATCAACAGACTTTATACACAATCATCTAACTGTATAACCTTTACAGATAAATATCTTTCAACATTCACGATATTAAGAGCTCGATAACTAAATAACAGTATAACTGAATCAACAAACTGTATAACTGCATCACCTAACGGTATAACAGAATCAACAAACTGTGTAACAGACTCAAAATATCACCTAACCTGATTATAGAATTTATACAATGAATGACGTCACTAAACGTCACTCTTAATCAATAAACAAACAGATAACAAGTTATCATCATCATCATCATCATGATCCTCATATACATTGCATGTAATTATAAAGAATAATATATAACTGAATAATAATTGTTAAATTTGAAAGATTAAGAGAGAGAGAGAGAGAGAGAGATTATTACGAGTATGAATAGATAGATGATTGTCTAGAAATGATGATTTTTATAAAATGTGCAATTTATTTATTGATTTTTATAAAAGGATCATGATTATAATACTATATCAGTTTGTTTGTTTGTTTGGTTTTCCGATTGGTGATTATTTGGGGGGTGGTGATAGTTATCAAATGAAATATGTGTGTATTTGAATTTTGTTGTTTTTAATTAGAGTAACTTGCAAAACTCGTCCTTGTACTTTGGCCAAAATGCGTGTGTAGTCTCTACTATTTGGTAAGTGCAGAGACTGTCATGTAGGGAGTTTATGGTTGCAGATTTAGTCCTTGGCCGAAGCAAAATGACTAAATTACCCTTACCTTTTTCATTTTTAATTTCCTATTTATGATGGTAGTTTGGTATTTGACTTAGGCTAGGGACTGAAATTGCAACCTTAAGTTCCTTACAGGAATGGACTTTGCACGTTTCAAATGGTAAGGATTGCACTCGCAGTTTAACTATAAAATATAAGGACGATTTTTGCAATTTACCTTTTTAATTACTAATGTGTGGTTTGTTATTTAGAAAATAAGAAAACGGAGGATACCAATATACAGTCTAAGAGCATAGTCAGCCATAACATGAAATAACACCAAAAATCCCGCCACATCATTGCAACACTAAATAACATAACATCAAAAAATCACCAATTATTATAACACCACATTTTGAGACTCACTTTAAAGAAAATACAAATTACACTAACTTGGCATAAAACGGGGTGGGGGTATGATAACTTGGCATAACTTGAGTTACTACAATCACTTGAGTTGTAAGGCAGCCCCAGCGCCATGATGCTCGGAGTGGAAAACACGAAATATCATTTGCTAGGTAGATCATAATGTAGGAATTGCGTTACCACTCCTTATGCTCTAATAACTAGGTGCGAACCCTATTTTGGCACGAATGTAAAAGATAATACTCCCTCCGTTTCAAAATTATTGTCATGAGACAAAAGTCATAGTTCAATAAAAGTGAGACCACTTTAATTTACAACTCCTCAAATAGAATATTCCCTCACAATTCTCTAGTTTTTACTAAAAAAAAAAAAAAAAAAAAAAAAAAAAGTGAATAATTATTTTGATACATACATACACAAAAGAAAATATGAACAATAAATATGAGACAGAAGGAGTATATTTTTTTTTTCTTTATTCAATAGTAAATATTGTTTTGTGCTACTTGAGCTTTTTAATAAGTCAAAAACATAAAGATTCGAGTCACAAGTTGACAAATATGTTGTGTTTGCTGTATGTAAGTTGTCTTTGGCTTAACGGTATGTGAGTTTTCCTATAACTAGAAAATTGTGGGTTCAAGTTTCATTGAAGACATGTGTGCAGTTATGTTATTTGTGAACTAAAAAGCTTTCGTTCAAAAAATACGATAAAAGATGTTGCACTGCATAATTGCTTTGTATATATAAAATTAATAGTAAAGCAATGTAATTGTTCGTGTATTTGATATAAAACATGATGAAGACAAATTTATCTTGACCCGAGTCAATGAATAATACCCGAAAAAGAAACCTCATAAAGTTTTAACCAAGTTGATTAACAACTAAATATGAAAGGTTGTTATGAAGCGAAGTGAGTATCCATTTGAGTATCGATTATTAGTAGGGGTGAGCATCGGGTCAAAATCGACCTGGCCCGACAAAAAGGAAACTCCAAACTCGGAAGAAACTTAAATCGAAACCGAAATTACTCGGTTTTTCTTAGTTAGGTTTTGTTTTGATTTCGGTTTGGTTTTTGTCAGTTTTTCTTAGTTTTTTTGCTTAAACCGGACTGAACCGACCCGACTCGAAATCGAAACTCGGTAAAAACCTAAACCGAGTTAGAACCGAGTTTTGTCTGTTCGGTTTTGGTCAGCTCGATTTTATCAGGTTTCTCGGTTCGGTTCGGGTTTAATTCGGTTTTGCTCACCCCTACTTATTAGTTGTGGCTATGAAATTTGTTCTTGTTATGTGGCAAAGACTTTATTACCAACTCAGGTACGCATCAAAGCTACGAGCAAAACGGCATAGTTGGATATCCTGTGAATATTTCGAATCCGCAGGTATTGATGAGATTAAATATATAAATAAAAACAGTTTAATTATATATATTACTAACTCTAGCCTTTTGATTTATATGTAAGATAAGGATAATGTCATTTTCTTTTATCGAAAGACAACGTCCTTTCGAAATAAGCATATTTTTTGATATATTTTCTTTAGCAATGCAGATCATTTTTTTTTTCTTCTTTTGTAACACTAAGTCACTAATAAACACTTGTCTACAAATCTTTATCAAATGATTTCTATCACTTTTTTTTTGCTATGTTTATCTCTTCTATCCAATTCTAGTGCCTGATATTTTTTAGTTGCGAAAATATCGTTTGACGTCTGATGTTAAACTTGTTGCGGTAGTTGTGTTTAAAATCATGGTTATTAAGATCTCGATCCTGATATTACATTTTAAAAACGATCCAAATCCTACGTAAGATTTTAACAAGCTTAAGATCTTATAAGATCCTGATCTTTACCATAAGATCTTAATAGTTAATCTGATCCGGTCTTACTTTTCTCGAAGCACAAACAAAAAAAACTACAAAGTTATAAATTATGTTTTGTAGAATTTAAAAAATAACATGTTAATTTTCTTAAACATTGCATATTTATAATTTATGACAACATTTCTATGATACACTAATATAACTTTATGTTTATGATATATAATAATTTGTAGATTTAAATAATTATAAAGAGTATTAAAAAAATAACAATATATTTTATCTTATGATCCTGATCTGATCTTACAATCTCGATCTTATAAAAGCAAAAATAACATTGAGTAAAATCTCGATCTTTAAAACTTTGATTCAAACAAACTGCAAATGTTTTTGAAATGCCAAAATAATAGAAATAGACCCGTCACTTTAAAAATTCTGATCCTTTTTTGTTCACTAGAAATATGAAAGAACAAAGTTGACACAATCCCATTTCTTTCCGTTACAGATATGCTGTAGAATGAAAGATTCGAGATTTTGAGTTACAAAAATTGTTAGTTCAAAAAAAAAAAAAAAATAAAAATAATAATAATAATAAAGTTACAAAAGTTAACGATGTCACAATGGAATATATTTGGGCCGGTGGAATAATTGTTTTGGGCCTCATGTTACACTAATGCATAAAAGAGGAAATTACCTGATACGAAATTTAATACTTTATGCACCGTATATTATGAAAGTGACCTTTTAATTCGTATATCATGAAAATGAGCTTTCACAGGGCAGTGCGCGTCTTCAGGTGTACCACCATTAAAATAACGCCACGTGTCCACCATTTTTCCGTGAAACTAACAAGATCGACACTTGGCACCCGACACGCATTGGCACGACGCGCGGGACCAGGCGAACTCCACGTCGGCATGTTGTTAACCGATGAAAATGATCCACGTAGGCACGACGCTCACATGGTAGAAAAAAAAACATGCTGCGCGCCGAACTTCGGCCAAGAAAGAGACGACAGGTTACATGGATCCAGTGTGTGTATTTTGAGAATTTTTTTATAGACCTGGTTTGTGTTTTCGGTTGCTTATCCAATTTCTTAGATTTTGAATTGTGTTCATGGTTTACAAAGAACTAGATTTAGTTTTTCTTTACTAACAATAAAATACGGTTTTGGAGGAAGACAACAGGTTTCTTAATAAGTGTGTTTTATTTGACTTAATGTTGCAAAAGAATTGAAACAACTTTTCATGATATAAAGTACCTAAAGGCTACACTAAACACATGTCAAATATCCATTGGTCAAAGTTTTTGGCCTGCGGCGCCCAAGCCAGGGGCGCAGCTTCAGAGGAGGGGGGGGGGGGGGGGGCCGACCCCCTGAAAATTTTTTTGCGATGTAGGGGTATATAGTTTTCGTGTAAAAAAATTTCGGTATTTTCGGTTTCGCCCCCTCAATTTAATTCGGTTTCGACCCCCCATAGTGTTAGGAAAAAAAAATTTAGATCCCGACCCCCCACTCGAAATTTCCAACCTTCGCCCCTGGCCCAAGCCACATGAAGCGTGTCGTGGGTCTGTTTGGTAAATCCATTCATTTGTGTAATATGGGTTGTGTATAAGTCTGATATTGTAAATACTTTTTTATAAACGATATTTTTTTGTTCAGGTTACTCAAAGAAATCGACTTTTTAGCTTATACGTACGTAAGCTAGCTAAGGTAATCTCATGATCAATTTTCATCTTTTTTCCGACAACTCACAAAGGTGTGTCTAATGAAGTTTGACTCTAAATATCTTATCAGTAGGTTACATGTAAACCATTTGATAACTTCTATTATGATTCTATTACAATTTACTTAGGAAGTTACAAGACCATATGTTTATTTAAGTAGCATTAATTATGAATTTTAAATTGTGTTAAGTTTATATAGTTATATCTATGATTTCATTTTCATATATCTTTCTTTTTGATACATGATTTCATTTTCATATATCTTTCTTTTTGAACATATGTTTGTCAAGTTCTCACCTAACGACAACATTCTATGTTATATTTATTTTTAAATGCACAAAGTGACAAAGTGATCAACTATATCTAACAGTCATGTATAGTGAAAGTATCCTATCTGACAAGTGTGACTCAAATAGTCCGAGGTAGTAGTTGATGGCTTGGTGAAATTTTTTGTTTTTACCTTATATATATATAAGGAGGATACGTACGGATGACTTTTTTTTTTTTTTTTTTTAAAGTGCGGACGTGCTGACAAGTGTGACTCAAATAGTCCGAGGTAGTAGTTGATGGCTTGGTGAAATTTTTTGTTTTTACCTTATATATATATAAGGAGGATACGTACGGATGACTTTCTTTTTTTTTTTTTTTAAAGTGCGGACGTGCGGATGAAATAGGGTGGTTGATCTTGTTCATTTAACGGCTGAAATCAGATCAATTAAAAACACGGAGTGGTAATTTTATAATTTTCATCCGAGCGCTATAAGGGTAAAAAAAATTGTTTCATTCTTATCTTATCTTCTTATCAATATCCAACGATCATCTTTATTTATTTTTTTCATTTTTTTTTTTAATTTTCTTATCTAATGGTTATATCTGATCATTATTCACGTATCGGTCCTGATAAAACAGAACATATTTCGCAAAAAAAGCTATTAAGTGCAAGGTTTTTATATTTTTTTATATTTTTTATATTTTTATTTTTATTATATTTTTTTATTATTATTTTTTAAATCACAATAGAGCTACTGTAACTTTATCAACATATTGATCATTCACAACTCTTTCACTTAATAAGTCCTTCTCAACATACTGATCCAGTGCAATAAGTATTTTTCAACATATTATCGGAGATGCTCTTAATAAATACAAGTTGAAAGTCTTTACACAAGACCTTGACAAATGACCAAACCTATCTTTAGTGTATGCACTAAACTTTTACATTATCTTTGTGCAAAAGTGAAATAATTTAGAATTTGTTTTCACTAAATATTAATCCAATGTGTGCACCAATTTTTGTACTAAATCTAGCAATAAATTTTAGTTAATGATTTTCTTTGACTTGAAAAATATATAACTTAAAGATTAATTATATTATAAGGCTAAAAGTTAAAATGTTATATTTTAGTACAATGGATAGTATAACGTACTTAAAAATGAGATTTGCTATATAATACCTACTGGGTAATGATTAAGACACATTAAATAATATATTATTTCATATTATTTAAAATATTTATGTATTTAATGTACAGTAAATAAACATACAAATTAACTTGAATATATATATATAATTTTTAATTTAATAAAGTTCACGTTTCTCTTTATTTATCTTAACCATTACTCATTGAGCATTGTATAGCAAATCACTTTAAGCATTATTATTGCAGTAAAAAAGTGTCTAAGTTTTGGTGCATCCATTAGAAGACATTTGTTGATTTTTGCATTATCATAACTCAAAAAATACATTTAATGCTTACATCGGACATTCTCAGCAAACAAAAAGATATATTATGAAACTAGAGTAGTTGGTTCGACAGCTACATGCAACATATTAAGAGCTTTAAAATATGTCATTTAAAATCATTTAACGCCTTTGTGCTAAATGATTATTCACAATTTCACATGCCAGTTAGAGTATTATAATTGATGACAAATTAATGTACCTTGATTTATTTACTTCTTGTTGCTTCAAATAGTATTTGCACGTTGTTGTGGGCTCCAAACCTACATTGTTTAGCAAATATCAATTTTAACAAAAATATATGTTTGATTATTATGAAGGTAATTGAGTTTGATTTTAGAAACATATGAAAATAGAGTTTATAAGTTTTTATTGAAACAAAGTTTGATCGTTATTAGGGTTTCCTCGTGTTTTTTTGCTGAAAAGGAAAGAGAAACAAAGTTGACTTTGGAGTCTTTGAATTCAAGAAAAAGTCTCTTCAAAGAACAAGGTTGACTATGGCAAATGACCAAGTAGATAAACAACAATTAATGAGCGAAAATTTAATAGTGAGTGACTAGGGGTGGACGGTAGTTAGTTCGATACGCATTGAAAGCTGTTTATTAGATCGAACCTAACTTTTTTAATCAACAATTACATACGTACCTTTTATTTTTTTTTAGTCCCTCGTAACTTAGCGGCCCGTCTCATTAATTTCGAAGGCCTCGTACCATTACTACAAATTAGGGCTAAGAATGGGTCAAACCATACCCGTACCGACCAAACCATACCCGACCCGAAAACCGAATAAGGGTGAAACTATAATATATCACAAACATAAAATTATATGAATTTTTTATGAAAATTTTGTTCTAAATTATGAATATGAAATGGATTAACTTTGTAGTTTTTTTAATTTGCGATTCAAGAAAAATAAAATCATATCGGGTTAGATCTTAAGATTATATGGTAAAGATTGATTTTATAAGATTTTTTGCTTGCTAAAATTCTATGTATGATCCAATTCAATTTTGCTTTGCATTATCGTAAAACTATAAGATATTAACAATCATGCCCTCAATTACTACGATCAGTCAAATCACGCGGGAGTTTGCAAAGTAGTTATTTTAGTAAACAATTCTTGGTGACATGGTCCTGATCACATGTCGACTATACTCTTATTGGATGATTCTCTCTATAAATACATATTGCCACACTCTTTGAATAACCACATTTTCTCTTTGCATGAGCTTACAAGAATAACAATAACAACCATGAAGTTTGCTTTCTTCTTACTATCTCTTTATGCTCTTCTTGGAATTCATCAAGCTCGAAACATACATGGTATTTGATTAACCATCCAACTTTCTTTCCATAATTTCGTTATTTTAATAGTGCATAATCGAGCTTAGTCAAGTTAATAACACTCACTATGACTAATCAATGTTTTCTAACTTGTGTATTTCTTGCAAAACATTGATAACCGGCAAAACGCTGTGTATTTCAAGTTTGTGTATTTATTTAGTAAGCAGGGGCGGATCTAGGTGTTAGCCACCTGTGGCACGTGCCACACATGGTTTTGATCGATGAAGTGTAAATTTTGTTTGAAAATGCTATACGTAGTTTGGAGCTTGAAATGCACAGAGTTTTGATGGGGAAATACGTTTCATAAGCTAATAAACTTGTTATTAAAGGTTAATAAAAATAAAGTTTTCGTTGGTCTTTAATGGAGAAATATGTAATGGGAAAGATAACCAGACAAGCCAAAACGTGTTGTGACTTGTGATTATGTTGGTCCACCAAAAACTTTTTTTTTCTTTATAACCCTACTTATATACAAAGTTTTAATTTAGTCCCTTTAACCTATAATACAAGTCAAATCAACCTTAATACTCGTATATGTAGTTTAAATTTTTTCATTTACACAAAACAAATATGCTTAAAAAATCAACCCAAAAAGCTAATATACAATTTTAAGGTCACGCCATCTTTTATGTCAATTAGATTATTTCAATTATCGATGCATACATGAAAATCAAATAAATCTCAAATAACTTGTATTCGCGAACTTAAACCGCAATGAATAATTAGCTTTACCAAATTATATGAACAGCTAAAGCTAAAAAGTTATATGAGAAAAAAGTAAAAATCGTGCTACACGTGGTTAAAAATCTTGGATCCGCCACTGTTAGTAAGTTGTCTTGTTTGTAGGGGATGTAATTCAGATGGTAACCGAAGCACTAGATTTTCAATCACTAGACCAAACTACTTATGGTCGAGTCCCAAGAACACCACCATCACCATCAGTTGCACCTTCACGGGGACAAGAAACATTCGGCCGAGATAAACCTAAAGCACCACCAACACCATCAGTGGCACCCGCACGTGGAGAAGGAACTTACGGACGAGTTAAGCCTAAAGCACCACCAACACCAGCAATGGCGCCCCCACGTGGAGAAGAAACTTACGGACAAGTTAAGCCTAAAGCACCACCAACACCAGCAATGGCGCCCCCACATGGAGAAGGAACTTACGGACGAGTTAAGCCTAAAACACCACCATCACCATCAGTTGCACCTTCACGGGGACAAGAAACTTTCGGCCGAGATAATCCTAAAGCACCACCAACACCATCTGTGGCACCCGCACGTGGAGAAGGAACTTACGGACGAGTTAAGCCTAAAGCACCACCAACACCAGCAATGGCGCCCCCACGTGGAGAAGGAACTTATGGACGAGATAATCCTAAAGCACCACCAACACCATCTGTGGCACCCGCACGTGGAGAAGGAACTTATGGACAAGTTAAGCCTAAAGCACCACCAACACCAGCAATGGCGCCCCCACGTGGAGAAGCAACTTACGGACGAGTTAAGCCTAAAACACCACCTTCACCATCAGTTGCACCTTCACGGGGACAAGAAACTTTCGGCCGAGATAAACCTAAAGCACCACCAACACCATCAGTGGCACCCACACGTGGAGAAGGAACTTACGGACAAGTTAAGCCTAAAACACCACCAACACCATCAGTGGCACCATCACGAGGACAAGCAACATATGGTGGAAACAACCCTGATCCAAAAAGTCGAACCACATATGATAAAGACACAAATGAGCCAACAGGTGTGCTAGCTAGTTGTTTTCAATTTTCTTTACTTTATTCAAACGTTCAAATTTTGGTACAAACTATAAATTTGAAGTCATGATACGTAAAAACAAAATGATAATAACTTTCGAACTTACTAGTAATATTTATTGCATGTGTATTTAATAAGTGGCCTTGTTTATAGGGGATGTAATTCAGATGATAAGTGGAGAACAAGAATTCCAATCACTCGACCAGACTACTTATGATCGAGTCCCGAAAACACCACCATCACCATCAGTGGCACCATCGCGAGGACAAGGAACTTATGGCCGAGATAACCCTAGTTCGGATAGTCAAACCTCAAATGAGCTAACAGGTGTTTAGTTGTTTTAAGTTTTCTAAACTTACCTCAAATGGTTATATTTTTGGTGCAATTTTTAAATATGTAGTCATGGTACGTACATAAAATAAAATTATAACAAGTTTTTAAACTTAATTTCTTGACAGATTTGCTGGCTACACCATCACTAAAACAAGATCGGTCTAGTGACGAGGCCACATATGGCCGAGATAACTCTATATTGTCACCCAGTAATGAGCTAACTCGAGTTGCTCCGTATGCACCAACCCTCCTAAACCAGCTGATCCAACACACCAAACGATGCATGAATAATCTCTTTGTGTCGATAGTGGAATTGTGTGTAGCGGACTATTAACATCACTCTAGACAGACCAAATCAACCTCGAGCTCCGACTTCGACCTTCGATAATAAGCGGCACTCTAATTGGGTTACTATCCTACGTCACTAGAGTATTTTTAATAAATGGGGCTGACGTGAGAGTCAATCATTTAATGCTTATAAAAATATTGTTCTTCTTCGTCTAGATAATAATGTTAACTATATATATAAAAAATAGTACGTACTAGCTTTATGTATATTTTATTATTAGCCATGTGAAGATTATAACAACTTTTTATTCTATAATAAAAAGTTACAACGTGTAACATATCGTGTGTTGCTGAATTAAAAGTTTGATTGTCGAATTGATGTTCAATCTGTTAGTGGATTATAGTTTGATTAATTGTCGATTTGATGTTCACTCTGTTAGTGGATTATATATTGTGTCGGCTAACATTACTAATTGATAATTCATTATTTACCCTAACATAATTGTGCATGTTAAATTAGATATGATGTTGACAAGCTAGCTCAACTATTCATCTTGATGTTATTTAAAAAAAAATCATTGTAAAAGTTTTGAGGTTATTAACCACATCAAAGATAAATCCACTAGTGGGGTTGCTGTTGCCTCTCCTACTGCTAACTGGTTGAAAGTTGAGGGAATTGTTAATTTCTGGAACCTTTCGGGTGCTCTTCAAGAATGGCTCGTTGTTGCTTATCTCAAAACTGCAAAGGATGCTTGCGATCATATTGAAAAAAAAAAAATCTTGATAACAAAGGCGCCCAGACTATTGCTTTAAAAGGTGAATTAAGGATGATTCAAATTGGTGATCTTTCTGTGGATGCTTGCTTTAGGAAAATCGAGTCTATCAAACCTTGGTTCTTTTATGAGCAATGACGATGTTGTCAAGTTATGCCGTTAATGGCTTGCGTGAAAAATATGAACAAGTAGCGGGAAGTATAGCTCATCGGGATCCATTCCCAAATCTAGAAACATGTGGTCCTTGGTCACTACCGAAGAGATGCGTTTAAAGTACAAGTCAAAAGCTTTGTCAATTAATGCTACATCTTCATCTAGTTCTTTTGGCCGAAAGCAACAACACACGCCGCAATGATAATCGTGACGATCGTCCAACTAAGGTGATGCAGGATTTGCAAGATCTCGCAAAAGGTTTTACTTCTCAAGGGATCTCAAGAAGCTTTGCAATCTTTCAGACAGTGTACTTAACCGTTGTAGTGTAGTATAGGTAAATCCGGAGTATTGATCGTTCTCTAGGGGAATAGACCAATAGTGTCGTTAAGTTAAGATGTATGTCGAGATAGGTCTGAAGGTGAGGGATGATTCTTTTTGTATTTTTATATATTTTTTTAGAAAGCAAATTAAAGATCTCGGTTTTGAAAGAGTGAGCGGAATTAGTTGCTATTCAACTTAACCAAAAACTATTTATTAAACTAAAATTAAACTAAAGACAAGAAAACGTAAATTTTGGTGAAAACTCTTATAGTAGACAAACGTGTTTACTTAGAAGTAATTACTCCATAGTTATCTCATACTGATTTGTTGAATTGTCAAGTTCTTGTTTTGGTTGAAGCATTGTATTCTTTAATATTGGCCGTGGGGTGGTGTCGAAGTCCCCAACGCTATGGATCTTAGTCTCCCCCAAATACCTTAAAGTCTATTAAGTTATCTAAGATATACAAGCCGCAATTTACGCAAAAAATACAACGAGAAAAACCAATAGCGCACTCTATATTTTCGTTTTCTAGGGCGTTCAAGCTAGTTACATATAAGAGGTCAACCAGTTCTTTTAGCATAACGTGAGACAATCAACAAAACAATAGACAATAAATCAATAATCAACAACTAGGTTTCACTAGATCTAAGCAAACACAAATAAACTTAAGCTAGCATGATAGATAGAAGAAAAAATAATCAAACAACACATAGACATATTGAATGATTAAACGAATAACTTATCTTCAATAAAGCATGAGGTTCAAGGGTTGAAAAACCCTTACAAAGCTGCTAAAATTCGACTAGGGTTTTGCCTCTAAAGTGTTACCAAAAAGTGTCACACATTACAATGAAAACATTCAAAAATATATATAGGAATACAGTTCTGACAGCGTTAGGTTATAGCCTCTAAAGCTGTCAACTCGCCTTTGATTAGGATTTCGTCTGTGTAATCGCCGCTCTGACGACATCAAAAAGGGATCTAAGGCAGTCACTTGTAAAATCCTTCTGGGCCGTCTCTTGTTAGCATAAAGCGTGATGCCCATCTTCACTTTGTACCTAACGGCGTCAGGTTGTAAAGTCATCAAAACTCTCTGAAGCGTCACTTTGTAGTTTTCCACTAGAAATCCAGCTTGAATAACAAGTGACGGTGTCACGTTGTGTCTAGTGACGGCGTCACGTTGTGTCTAGTGACGCCGTCAGACTCCCATGTCTGACGTACTTTTTGTGACTTCCTCGTTTTCTTCACTTTATCGTTCAAATATGCTCCAAAAGTGCCGTTTTTCATAATTCTTGTCCAAAGTACCTAAAATACAAAAAGAAACTATTTACTCAATTTTTGGCTTAAATGACCCATTAAAATGGTATCAAATAATTCCTTATCACATATCCCTACACTTGGGATTTGCTTGTCCTCAAGTAAATAGGCTTTTATTCTTATCAATCTACGAGTTAGGGGTCATTTAACATTAATATAAAAGTAATTACAACGTACAATCATTCCACGTTAGTCAAAATAAGCACGGAAATTATATACTAGGGTTAGGAACGGATCAAACCTCCACCACTTTGGCGTAAATACCTAGGATAAACTATCAAAGAGGGCTTTCAAGGGTTGTAACGTTAGGTGTTAGGGTATGAAAAACAGGGTTTTGTTGGATAAAAGGAAAGTTTACTGGCGGCAAGTAAATTATCTTGGTCAATTAGGCGTTGTTAAGCCAAGACTCGACTCGACTCGCTAACTACTAACTCTTTTTGTATTTTTTTCATGACACTTTCTTGACTTAAACATAAAAGAAACGGGATGGTAGTCTATACGTTTTTTCGCTTTTATTCTTCTTCTTTCTTTATCATTTTTTTTCGATTTTTTTTTCATACACTTTTGCCCTACGCACAAGAGTGTTTCTTCAGTTTCGTCAACGATCAGAGGTTACTCAGTACTTCCCTAGCTTGGATAACCTTGTGGAATACTTTTACTTGTGATACCTTTCAAGCTTGGATAAGTTTGAACTGTTTGGTTGGTTTCTTATGCGTAAAACCTACGCATAAGCCTAAGTTTATGCATAAGCCAAAGTTTACGCGAAAGACTTTGTTTACGAATAAGGACAGTGTTTCCGCATAATACTATATCTTCAAAGTTGACTTTTGTTGTTTAGAGTTTGACTTTTGACGACAAAACTTCAAACGACCATAACATTTGAACCGTAACTCCGTTTTCGAGGAAATACCTGTCAAAACGACCGTGAGATTAAGGAGAATGACACGTTAAATGGCTAAAGATCATTTAACCTAACCTTCGAGGCCCAAATCCACTTCGACCGGAAGTTATCGAGGTTTTAAGTTTTCAGACTAAATTTTCACTACAACAACTTGCATCAACTTACATCAAACACAACTTCTACTTCGTTGAACGGATCCAAGATCAACTTTATCATATATCAATGGCAACTCAACAAGATATTCACGCAACAGGTGCGTAAAACCGACTTCCCATGCTGTCAAAGGGTGGTTACTCATAATGGGCTAGTCGTATGATGTACTATCTTAAGAGCAAATAAAATGGAAAACTTCTTATCAATTCCATTTTGGAAGGACCCTTTAAACCACGACAAGTACTAGAATCCGGAGAACCTAATGGAACCCCCCAGTACAACCATACTATAGAGATCACACAGAGGCTGAATACACTAAGGAAGACAGACAACAGATTGCAGTTGATGATCAGGCATTTAATCTCGTCATTCTTGGTCTACCTGAAACAACTTATGCAACTGTTGATAGTGAAGGAAGTGCTCATGCAGTCTGGGAAAGAGTCAAAAGGTTAATGTACGAGACAGACATCGGGAAACAGGAAATGGAAACACAACTGCTTAAAGAACTACACAAGTTCACTTCCATTCCTGGTGAATCAATTGAGTCATACTATCACAGGTTCTATAAGATCATGAATGACTTAACCAGACACGACCTCACACAGAAGAACACAGCTAACAATACAATTTTTATGAACGAGCCACAACCAAAATGGGGAAGATATGTCACCATTGTTTATTAGACAAAGAACTTGCATGAAGTTAACTATGATCAGCTGTATGACTTCTTAAAGTAGAACCAAGCTGAAGTTATGTCACCATTGTTTATTAGACAAAGAACTTGCATGAAGTTAACTATGATCAGCTGTATGACTTCTTAAAGTAGAACCAAGCTGAGGCAAGTGAAGTCAGGAACGAATTACTTTCTAAAAAGCATGATCCTCTTGAATTAATTGCTAATACAACAACACCTTTACTAGTGAACACACAACAACAACCATCATTATCTTCCACTCACAACTACATGCAACCATCATATATTCCACAACCAACGCCTGTCTACCAACAATAATTCTACCCACAACAAAAACATGTTATTCCGCAACAATAATATCCACAATTCCATGAACCAGAGTTCACAGACAATGATGAATCTACTGCTGCTTTGATATAAGCATTTGCTTTTCTGACAAAGGCATTCTAAGGACGCTATTCTACACCAACAAACAACAACCAAAGGATTTCATCGAACACTCAAAATAAGCAGATTGCTCAGCCGAGTTTCAATATGGGTCAAGAGGGACACATGGTTGGAGTTATTGGTAATCAACAAGGATATGCTACTGGATTTCACATGAGTAATCAGAACATGCAGAATCAGTTCGGTCAGTATACAGGGAATCAGATGGGTTAGTTTATTGGAAAGAGGGGTCAGAATGTAGGAAATTAGGCAATGGGTAATCAGATTAGGAATATGGCAGCTCCAGTTGTCAGGAATTATGGAAATATGAATCAGGGTAACCCGGTAAAGTGTTTCAACTGTCAGGGTGTAGGTCATATGGCAAGGACCTGTCCTACTAAACCGAGAAAGAAAGATCCAGCGTATTTGCAGAAAGCATTGCTGTTGGCACAAAAGGAACGGCCAGGGTTTCAGTTAAATGCAGAGGAAAATGATTTTATGGCTCTTATGGATGACATGGAAGAACGAGAGGACATCGATGCGAACTGCATTTTTATGGAAAATCTTTAGGAGGCTAAGTACGACACGGATTTTGACATACCTCCTGTTTATGACACTAGTGTACCATCTGAGGTATCAAACTTCAATATACGCCACAATAATGATATATTTGATATGTCTCCTCATGATCAACAGGATTCTGAGACTCCAGCACTCACTTACGATATATACCTGGATACGCCAAGTAGTAGCAATACTCCTTCAGCAACTCCAGATATGAATCATAATGGAGGCTATGTTTCACAGCATGCTGCAAATGATGAGGAAACATGTGCTTTATTTGAATCATTATTGAATAATTGTAGTATTGAAATTGAGAAAGTGAAAAAGGTCAATCGTGATTTTAAGGCCGCGAATGAGAAATTGACCGCTGAGCTTGAGATATACAAGGAAAATGAAAAAAGTATTCAAATTGACACTAAACGCGAGTCACAATTTGAAATTGGTTATAAGAAGTTACTTGTTAAAGATAGGGAATTGCAAAACAAATTTGATACTCTTCAAATTAGTTCAACAAAAACAATTAACTCTTTAAAACATGAAATTTCTGATTTAACAAACCAACTTTCAAAACAAAAATCAGCTTATACCAATCTTGAAAAAGAACGGGATGAGTTGAAAAAGGACTTTGCAAAGAAAGAAGATAAACCTTTGGATGAAATCATAGAGTTAGAACATATGATCAAAAAAAACAAGAAAACTTGTAGGTTAAAAGGGGTCATTCGAGTCAAACAATTCATATGATTACTAATCAAACTGATCCGATTTACTATATAAAACAAAAAATGGCTCTAGGTAACAAAACTCCTTATAATCTCAAGAAAGCTCAGGAAGAACATAGTGTTTTGTATAATGATAATGTTATTTACGCTAAACATGATTCTCCCGTTGTTCGAGATTCTGAGAAAACGATAGAACTTGTTTAAGAGAGCATAACTAAAATGAAAAAAAAAAATCCAGATTTGAAACCAATTGATTAGACTAAACTAAACAAACTTTCTGGAATTACTTTTGTTCCACAAAAACAACCATCGGAGTTTTCCAAAAACCGAGGCTTTTCAAAACTAGTTTCTAAACCAGTAGTTGCTTCCAAATCGCTTTCAAACATGGAACAAATGTGTTCAAACAACACTTTTAACACAAGTACTGCCAGAGGATATCTTGATGATATTGAAACCAGAATTGGGCAACTTTAAACAACTTTAGAATCTAAAATCAGACTAAATGAGAACAATTGGAATTACACGGTTCATTTATAGCTGGAAAAGATTCTTGAAAGTGAATTTGCTCCTCAAATTAATAAATTCATGCTCGAGTAATTCATTTTGAAAATGCGTTTTTAACTAAAACAACTAACTTTGTCAAGGACCACAAGTCCCTAATAAAGAAGGCTAATGAATCTTTTGAGCAAATCAATGTTTTGGAAAATTTAAATGATTCTCTTTTCGAAGGAGTTCTGTCCACTGATATTATGTCCATTATTTTGCAAACATATTCTGTTAAAGACGATGAAAGACTGCGAGCTGAGACCTCTAAAATTGTTTCAAAATATGAAAATGCTTTTGTAAAACTTGAAAAAGAAAATGTGTCATATTTTAAACAACTTGATCGTAAAATCGAGGAATGCAAGTATGACAAATTGTCGTATGAGCGTGCCTACAAGGACATGAAAGCTCAAAATGATCTTTTGAGGGCTCAGCTAGAAAGTCAAAAAGGGAAGGGTATGGATACTAAGTTTGCAAAACCATTGACTTCGGACAAACCAAATACCTCAAAACCGGTTGTTAAACCAAAAATGTCGATTTCTCAATCTGTTCCTAAAGTCGATATGAAAAATGATTTAACGAAACCAGTCACTCCAACACCCTTGCCTAAGCAAAATGAAAAAGAAAAGATTGTTGATAAAGGAAAAGTGGTTGTCGAAACACCAAAAGTAATAGCGCCTAGACTTTATAGGATTAGTCTCACTATTGTGTCTGCCTCCACATCTAAACCATATGGGACAAATGACATGAGCTTTAATTACAATCTTAACGGGTCTAGGAAAAATGCTAAAACTTCTAACAACAAAAAAGACAACAATATAAATCCTAATGTGTGTGCCTTACCTTCTACAGGATTAGAAAGAACCTCTAGGAGCAGCAAACTAAAGCCTAGGAGCAATACAAGGAACAATAGAGTCTCGCCTGCCTCTAAGAGTAGTTGCAAGAATAAAGTTGAAGATGTAAAAGAACACCCTAGGAATTTATTGCTTTGTAATAAGAGACATATTTCATTTGAATGTAAAGTCAAAAGTACTGTCTCTAATGCATGTAATGACTTTGTTTGTTTAATGTGCAAGAAATGTTTATCTAATGATGTTTGTGATGATTATGTTTCTAAAAATATGAATGTTACACATGAACAACAGAATGTTCCAAAAGGTACTAGTGTTAGATTTAGATCTATAGAAAGATTAATTGCACGCTTTAGGTCAACCACTAGTAGTCAAATATTTAGGAACTATCTTAAGTATTGCGTATGGAAACCAACAGGTAGAGAGTTCATACTCCAGAATGGCAAATTAAAAGCCGTTCAAATTGAACCAGTAAAAACTTTCTATGAGTGTGATCCAGATTTTACTCCTAACCCCATGGAACCAAATTCAAAACGGTTCCCAAATACAAACTCTTCTGTTCTTCACAAGTCATCGAAATATGTCTTTGGATCGTCGACTCGGGTTGCTCCAAGCACACGACTGGGAACTTAAAGCTGCTGATCGATTTCGTCAAGAAATTCATGGGAATTGTACGCTTTGGAAATGATCACGTAGCAAGGTATTCTGGGTTATGGAAATCTTCAGTTTGGGAATTTTTTAATTACTTGAGTTTACTACGTCGAAGGGTTGGGACACAATTTGTCTTCAGTTGAGCAGTTTTGTGATGAAGATATAGAGGTTGCATTTAGGAGAAACACTGATTTTGTTAGAAATTTAGTTGGCGATGATCTTTTAACTGGAAATAGCGACACCAACCTATATGCTATCGACATCAACCAAATAGCCTCTTCAACACCAATTTGTCTTATGACAAGAGCAACTGGAACAAAGTCCTGGCTGTGGCATAAAAGGTTATCCCATCTCAATTTCGACACCATCAACAAATTAGAAAAAGACAACATCGTCAACGGACTCCCTAAATTCAAGTACACCAATGAACACTTATGTCCATTATGCGAACAAGGAAAAAGCAAAAGGGCATCATATAAACCTAAAACTGTACCTAGTTCGGAAGCACGGCTACATGTGTTGCACATGGACTTATGTGGCCTAATGAGAGTTGAAAGTATAAATGGGAAGAAGTATATTCTTGTTATTTTCGATGATTATTCAAGATATACATGGGTAAAGTTTTTGAGGTCAAAAGACGAAGAACCAGGCATCATCATCACCTTTCTGAAGCATATTCAAGTCCTACTTCAAGCTCCAGTAAGGATTGTAAGAATAGATAATGGCACAAAATTCACAAATCAGGAGTTAAAAACATGTTCTGAAGATGCTGTAATCACACATCAGACATCTGTTGTTAGAACTCCTCAGCAGAATGGGGTAGTTAAAAGAAGAAATCGAACTCTTGTAGAAGCTGCTCGCACAATGCTAATTTATTCTAGTGCACCGTTATTGTTATAGGCGGATGCTGTTGCCACTGCTTGTTTCACTCAGAACCGATCCCTAATCTACCCAAGATTCAATAAAACACCATATGAGCTAGTGAACAATTGGAAACCTGACATCTCTTTCCTTCACGTGTTTGGTACTTTGTGCTATCCGAAGAACGACAGAGAAGATCTAGGTAAGCTGAAAGCTAAGGGTGACATTAGAATCTTCATTGGATACTCAGAAAACTCGAGGGCATTCAGGGTGTATAACAGACGAACAAAGAGAATAATGGAGACAGTGAATGTGAAGTTTGACGAGATTTCACAAATGGATTCTGAGAGACTCACTCTAGAACCCGTACCTAATCTGATGGCTTCGGAGAGACTCGCTGTAGAACCCGTACTTAATCTGATGGCTTCTAATCAAAATGGATTAGGACCCACACCAAACCCGCAGACTTTTGGACACATTAGTTCAGGACTCGTACCTCAAAGAACTGGAAAATTTTTTCGAGTTAATGTTTGATGAATACTATGGTAGAACTTCGACAAATGCATCACAACAACATTCCGCTGCACCCGCTCAAAACTATCAACCACCACCACCGCCACAAGATGAATCTACCACAATCGAAGCTGAAGCACCAACTCCCTCAACCTCATCTACATCTACTCCAACAACTCCAGTACTTGAAATCGTTCTACCAAGAGTTTATGAGCAAAACCAAAACATATCATTTCAAGAAAAACCAACACAGAATCAAAATGATGCTGCATTAGAAGAAGTATTTGAAAACCCGTTTGCAATAGACTCTACTGAATCTTCTTCAAGGTTACAAGAACCATCTAACACGCATACATTAAACCCAAGGCACCCTTCTACACTCCAATGGACTAAAGACCATCCAATTGAACAAGTTATTGGTGAACCTTCAAGGCCAGTTCAGACGAGAAGACAACTTTCCACAGACCCCGAAATGTGCATTTACATTTGCTCGATATGCCTCAAAGAACCAAAGAACATTCGAGAAGCAATGGTAGAACATGCATGGATAGAAGCGATGCAGGAAGAAATTCTTCAATACTAGTTACATGATAGTTGGGAACTTGTTCCACGACCACTTGACAAACTTGTTATTGATCTCAAATGGTTATGGAAGAACAAAAAGGATGAAGAAATGACTGTAATTCGCAACAAAGCTAGTCTCATGGCTAAAGGATTTTGATAGGAAGATGAGATAGATTTCGAGGAATCATTCACGCCAGTAGCAAGACTTGAAGCAGTCCGGATTTTCTTAGATTATGCAGCTCACAAAAACATCACAGTATATATCAGATGGACATCAAGACGGCATTCTTGAGTGGAACTCTAAAAGAAGAAGTCTTTGTGAGTCAGTTAGAAGGATTCGTTGACAAAGAACATCCATACTACGTATACAAGCTTAAGAAAGCCATTTATGGTTTAAAGCAAGCTCTAAGAGCGTGGTATGACGAACTATTTCAACATACATAATATCGCAACTTTAGTTATGATCTACTAGTATGAATTTGTTATCCTTTGGTCATCGGCTACTTTGCCCGTGATTCAGAGGGAATCTAATCGGGAATCCAATCTTCCCATTTATTTTTACCGTTTTATTATTTTCTTTTAAGTTGGTCTTTTATTTTTATCCTATCTAGCCTACAAAACCCTAGTCGTTAACGTTGATTTAACCATCAATAAACTAATATTGTCTCATCAACACAACTCATGTGTTTTAGCATCGGATAACATTGTTGTCTTTGAAAATAGTTGATCAAAAAATTACCGTTCCTACCTAAGGCACAAGCCATAAGATGATGATGAAAAAAAGAAAAAAAAAAAAAAAAAAAGTGGAGGTAGTCAAGCAATACAACTTTTTCGTTGAATACAACTTTATGTTCGTACCAACAACGAAAAAGAAGAAGCAAACAAAATCAAAAGAAGACGTAAAGAAAGAAGAAATAATCAACATTTGCTCCAAAACGATTACATAAATATCACTTTGGGAAGTGTACGTCATAGTGGGAAGTGTACGTCATAGTCAAAATGGCTCGACTTCCACGGGTTACCTAAACATGAGTCATTCTCTGTTTACCCGTTTCACATCAAGATCTAAAGTTGTATGGCAACTTAGAAGATATATTCCCTGAGAATCTATTTTAGTTGAGTTCTCTTGTTGTATTACCTAACTTGATAGCACTGAATGGAAGATATATTGATTTCGACATTTCATCAAGTCAGAGTAAACACACACCAGATAAACACGAACTGACGAAGACAAGTATCTCACGTGCTGCAATATTGTTGCTTAAGTGCATATTGTCCGGAATAAAGTGTATGATAAAGTGGAATGAATGTTGTTGTGGTCCTGTTTGGTGTCACAGGTAAGTGGGCTTCTGAGTTAGTGCAGAAAAAAATGTGCGGAAATAGCTTGTAATCCATTACCGAGAGTTTCAAATGATTGTACAGATCAACCATCAAACCTACGTCTACACAGATCAGCATTTCACGTGAAATAAAAAGTTGAAGACGGAGTTATGCTCGTCAACATGACGAATTACAATTTGCGATCCCAGGTAGTTGTGTCCCTAATCATCATTAAAGGCACGTATCGGATGAATAGTTAATCCATTGCACGTAGTTGCTTCACTGATTCAAGAGTTGAGGTATTGTAGTAGTTCGTTGGATTGGCATAATTAGGCGATTTTTCAATCTGGATTCGTTAGTCTGACATGTAATTTTACTTTGTAGTTTCTGAAATATAACCCTTTTTTTTTCCCTTTTCAAAAACTAGCTTAAGATGAAATCCTAAACACTGCAGATAGTTATAAGTGTCTTCACGTCAGTTTTAATTTACCATATACGTAACATTCTTATAACACCACACACACACACACACACACACACAAAAAAAAAAAAAAAAAAAGGTATCCTCAGTAACATTTTTATAACACGCAACTAACTACCGTCGGTTGAACACGCTTGAGTTGAAAGTGGTTACTGATTCTTAGTAACTAGCTAGGTCATGTTGACGCATTGACTATATTCTATATCTTTTAAATATAAAAGTCGGACCATCGAATTGATATTTAACATGTTTTGATTTAATGTGAAAACGATACCAAATAGCTTATGAATCGTAGATTGAGATCGATGTGAATCGAAGATTGATATTGACATGTTCAGTTAGTCGTAATAGGCACAAACTGAAAATGACATCTCAAGTGATGCCATATACGGATATTGTGGCTCAAGTACTGGCTAAGTGTCTGGGCCAGTATCTTAGCTTGTTCGCATGTCAACTGCATGTGAGATATATGCTTTATATCCGTTCATCAATTTATTCGAGATTGGAATAAAGGATTGCATGGTTCAATGACAGTCACCAGATTGTATGTCAAACACAAATTCTAGGTTTATTTCTTGAATTTGTATTTAATTTTAATCTTATGATCACAAAAGTCTCTTTTGTTATAAGAACGCATTTTAATTTTTTATTTCATAAGTCAATCATCTGCCAAAATGCTTATGGCATAATATAGTTTACCAGACCACTATTATGAATTTTCATTGACAAAAATTTTAAAATCTTGAAATTTTACTCGCTAAACGTGTCTTTTTGTGAATGTCAGTAATTAAAAGCATGTAAAACGAATTGAAACTATCAAACTAAAGACATACGGAGTATAAAGCACCTAATATCATGGATGTACTCACTTGGGAGCCGAGTGTGGCACAGGCCACACCCAATTTTGAGTTACGAAGTATAATTTGTTCTCAAAAAGTATCGTTTTTCAATACATGCAACTCCCAATAATATTGTTTGCTACTTCATTTCTTTATAGTGGAACAAGAGATTAACCCCAAAATACTATATGGTGCAAATTTTAGTACTTATAATAGAAACAAGTTACGCAAGAATTTCGAAAAAAATTTATGCAACACCCATTTCAAAATCCTGGGTCCGTTCATTGTGCACTGCTTTAGTGCTTTAAATGTCGTTGAAAGATGATTGTAGTCATAAAAAAAAAGAAAAAAAAAAGTCTAAGAATGTGCATGTGATTTGAAAAAATAAAAAATAAACAAGTTAATTTGTTTCAGAATGTGTATAAATCTACCTGTAGATCTACCTGTACTAGTTATTTAAGTTGATAGCTAAAAGGAGATACAAATATTATAAGTTTACTGATGGGAACTCCCGTATTAAGGTGGCAGGCACACTGTAATTAAAATTTTCGGTAAAAAATGTTTTTTAGTTTTAAGTTTCCCGATACAATAACTTTACAGATAGTGACAATTTTTGGTATATAAAAATGAGCGCTATTAAACAAACTCACCAAATTGTAGATTATACTCGTGATGTTGCAACAATACAAAGATGGTAGCTGTTAATATTATGGATATATGAGGTCAAATTTGTTGACAGTACGTGACTTATAGTCGTAAGTGTGTATAAGACAAAGTTAATTCATTACATTTATAAGGTATTTTTTTACGTATGGTATGTAAATCAGTAGCAAGAGTGGATTGAGATGGTTGTGTTATTTTGTTTCTCGTGTTGAACGCTAAGAATCCAATAAGTTGATAAAGATCAAGAATTTCGGGTAACACTTAAACAAAGTATGTGTAGACTGCGTGTGAGGCAGTATTTGCCCAAGTGCGTGAACTCTTGAGGGATGATCAACGGCAGTTGGGAGGCCATGCGTGTGAAACCTTCTATTTAGAGAGGCGTGTAGGGTTTAGAGATAAACTCTTGAGGGACGATCAACGGCTGTTGGGAGGCCATGCGCTGATCATCTGATGAACAGACAAAGAGGATAGTTGGTCTCACCTCCATGGCTCGTATAAAAGAGTGCTTGCGTGTGTCTCCACTGTCGTATGTCAGATTGTACATCTTAACTGTTAGTAGCAGTTGGGGAGTATGCATTTAGCATAGCCTGATGATCTTTGTCAGGCAAAGTGTGGCCTAGTCGGGCTGCTATCAAGTGTTTATTGATAGGCCTTTGGTAATGGGCTTGATTCGTGCGTATATTTAGTGGGCTTGGGCCACTAATATTGATACGCTATCAAGTCCTCCTAGTCTACTTATATCATGTACGAGTGATATAAAGTTGGACTAATAACTAAGCCCCCTAGTTTGTACCATACTACCAGGGTTTCCTCTCAGTTTACGTGTTTCTAGGCTATGTCACGCCTATTTTGAAATAATGACTATCGTGTAGGCAATTTTCCTCGATCAGGGTTTTTGAGCTCTTTTAGGAAAGATGGGTAATAAATGTTTGCATGGGAAGTGCAGGAAAATTCTCTTTGGAATGATTCACTATCTTTGGGATTTGATGTCGCTGTTGTCTTTTCGACTGTAAGCAGCGTCATCCTGCATTTATCAAGAGGTGTGTTTGACTCGTCCCTTCGACTGACGTCAATGTTGACGTTAGCTGTACTCGCTCCTTTGTTGGGTGAGGCTCATAGGCCATATTAAATGTGTTTTGAACCAATGGACTTTTGCAAATTGTAACCCGCTGATTCATTTTCTTTGTCTATAAATAGGGTTAGAAAAGTAGGGAAGTTACAATTGAAGTAAATAAGTTTCTTTTCGTCCTCCCTATTTCCCTATCTCTCCCCCAAACCCTAAAAATTCCTTTCAAAGAAATTTTTTCAAAGGCTTTTTATGATAAATGTATACAAAGGTTAGTTGTCATTCTTGCACAACAAGAAGAAACGTTTCTTCGGTTTATTTCCGGTGTAATCGAAGAACTTGTCATTGCGATATGGATGTTAGTCGTGGTGATGGCGAAGACATTGTTGTTTTTCTTTAAACGTTTACCTGTGTGTGGGGGTTAGATCTTAAGATGTTAACTTCTCTTTCATTTACGCCTAATGTGTAGTTCCTAGTTTTTTCTTTTTTTTTACACCTGCATCTGACTTTCTACCATTTTTCTTAAGTACGATTACACCATGTGTTCAAGGTGAGCATGGTCACCTTGAGGTGAAACTTAAATGTTTCACCATATATCCAGGTCGGGGGTTCGACTGTCTTGGATAAGCATCGGTGAGTATTTGTTGGATGTAGGTGTCCTTGTCTTGGCTTTTAATTCCCTGAGGGCGGCTGAGGCTCGGCCCGGGATAGTTGTCAGTACTCACGATGAGGTATAGTTTCATATGGATTTTAAGGGTCATTTAGCCCTTGAACTCCTGCATACTTAATTATATATTGTCCTATGTTGCTTCTTTTTGAGTTATAGGTACTTGGGAGAACATATGTTGGAAAAGTACAAGTCTTGGACTCAATTGTACAAAGAATGAAAAAAAACGAGAAGTCACCCTTGACGTTGTCACCTCCCTGTGACGGGTTAGTGTGTGGAGACGACTTGCTGGGACGGTGTCACAAGCGTAAAGTGACGCCGTCACACTAAGGTGGTGGACAAAATGAAACCCTAATGGGCGGCGAGCTGATGGCGTCACAAGTACAATGTGACATTGTCAGAATTGAAAAAATATAAATATAAACGCATTGGTTTCATTATTGTGTGTCTAACTTCGGAGGAACAAATACCACCAAACCCTAGTCAATTTTTACAGCTTTTGTAGGCATTTTTGGCCATTGAAGATCTCATGTATTAAGGAGATAAGTTATTTATTCAATCATTCAATCATGTTTATGCGTAATTTTGTGATTTGCTTATTTACTTATTTCTTTATTACTATGCTAGGCTAAACTAATTAGTATTTACATAGGATTGCATGAAACCTAGTTATTAATTGCTTGTTTTTCGTTTCTTATCAATGGTGTGTGAGTTAGGAGTTAGAAAACTGACTATGAATTTATATGGGTAGCTTGAACGTCCACTAAAACGTGTCCAATTAATGCTTATGTCTTAAGAATTAATTGAGAAAGGTATTTATTGTGTGAATTAGTAATTGCGTGGGTTATTGGCATTCAAATAGGCGTCGCTCACTTAGAGTAGTTCATAGACATGGGACTGACCAACCCACAATAGATAATAAGAAATACTCCACATTGCATTAGATAAGTAAGCATATTTGGTAAACATAACAAGAAAATAACTATGGAGTAATGACATTCTATGTAAATACACTTTTCCTCTTATAAAAAGTTCATCACCACTTTTCCTTTTCTTGTTATTTAAATTTTCTCGCATTTTAGTTTAGTCGTAGTTTAAAACAAACCTCTCTCAATCCTCGAAATTTTACTTGCTTTCATATAAAAACACAAAAATTGCAAAAATATTATTCTTTCAACTTTTTTGGCTTAAATCATTATACACTTCCAACCTACCTCAATATTCTCCTAGAGAATAATCAATCATCCGAGTCTTACCTATACTACACTACAGGGATTAGGTACTTTAATGCGGAGGGTTGCAACACGCTAAGTTTTACAATCCTCCAAGGTAGAGTACCTAATCGTTGTAGTGTAGTATAGGCAAGACCCAGGGGATTGATCATTCTCTAGGGGAATAGTGAGGTAGGTTCGAAGTGTATGACGGTTTAAGCCTAAAGGTTGAGGGAAGATTATTTTTGGTATTTTTATGTTTTATTTAAAGGCAAGTAAAAATATCGATTATTGGAGGCGGTTGGTTTTAACTAACTAAACTAAAATGCAATAAAATTAAACAACAAGAAAAGTAATGTGGTGGTGAACTTCTCATATAGGAAAAACATGTTTACCAAGAACTACACTACTCCCTATTTATCTCATACTATGTTGTCGAATTGTCTCATCCTTGCTAATGGAATGTGAAGTATTCCTAACTTTCCCATTGTGGGTTGGCCAGTCCTCACCGACTAGCCTACGCAATAAATACCCTCGCAAATTAATAATCTAAGAGATAAGCATTAATTGGACACATTTTAGTGGACTTTTAAGCTAGTCTAGTTTTACCTAGCCAGTTTTTCAACTCCTAATGTGCACATCATTAAATAATAGACGATAACAAAGTAATTAACAACTAGGTTTAATGCGATCCTAAGTAATCACTAACTAATTTAGCCTAACATAGTAATATAAAGAGAAGCAATTAAACAAATCAAAAAATAACACATAGACATGATTGAATGACTGATTAAATAACTTATATTAAGTATACATGAGTTCTTCAATGGCCAAAAGGCCTAAAAAACTGCTAAAAACTGACTATGGTTCAGTGGTGTAAGTTCGTCCAAAGTTGCACACACAATAATGAAAACCAAACGTTTATATTTATAGATTTCAGGATGTGACGGCGTCACATTGTGGTTGTGACGCCGTCGCATTGTGGTTGTGATGCCGTCAGCTCACCATTCATTAGGGTTTCATTCTTGCACTGACTTAGTTGTGACGCGTCACTTAGTTATCATTTCAGCATTAAAATGTTAACTTATGAAAAGTTATACTGGGAAAAGTGCCAAACTCCAATTTGTTAATAGAATGTGAAGTATTCCTAATTTCCTATTGTGGGTTGGTCAGTCCTTACATCTATAGACTCTTCTAGGTGAACGACACAATTAAATAAATATAACAATAACAGATAGACATGATTAAATTGTTGATTAAATAACTTATTTTAACAATACATGAGTTCTTCATTGGCCAAAAAGGCCTAAAAATCTGCTGAAAACTGACTAGGGTTTAGTGGTGTAAGTTCCTCCAAAGTTTCACGCATAATAATAAAAACTAAACGTTTATATTTATAGATTTTAAGATGTGACGACGTTACATTGTGGTTGTGACACCGTCAGCTCACCATCCATTAGGGTTTCGTACTTGCACCAACTTAGTTGTGATGGCATCACTTAGTTATTTTCAGCATTAAGATGTTAACTTATGAAAAGTGTCTACGTATGGTATGTAAATTGGTTTAGAGATGGGATGGGAATGGTTTTTTGCTTGGTTTCCCATGTTGAACAGTAAGGACCCGATGTGATTGATATAGATAAAGAAACTCAGGGAACAATTAAACAAGAACCATGATACACTGCTATGAGGCAGTATTTGTCCAAGTGTATGAAAAACTTATGTGATTTTGTGTGTTGCTCTTCTTTTATAGAGAGGTTTTGTAGGGTTTAGAAATAAACCTTTTTGAGGATGATCAACGGCTGCTAGAGGGCCAGGTGTTGATCATCCAGGAGTAGACAAGGAGGACATATGTCATTAGTCCTTTAGCTCGTACGTAATGTTGCTTGTCGTGCGTCCCACTATGTGGTGTATATGGTATATCTTAACCGCTAGTGACAGTTGGGGGGCGGTAGCATTGTCTTACTCAATCAGGCCTGAGAGGTATTTCCAAGCTCTACATGGCCGGGGATTTAAGCAGGGCTTTTATCAAGTATTGATGGGCCTTGGTGATGGGCTTGATTCGAGCATCTAATTAGTGGGCTTGGGCTATTAATATAGATACGCTATCAAGTCCCCCAGTATTAGATCATGCACTGATGATGTGATGCTGGAATTTTTATTCCTGAGTCCCCTCGGTCCTTGCCTGTGCTACCAAGGTTCGCTCCCAGGCCCTTTATTGCCAGGCTGATGGCCACATTTGTTTTTGTGATGAACTGATGATGAGTAGATGCAGGCTTTTTACCTCGATCAGGGTTGTAAGCTAAGTTGGGAAAGTTGTGTACTCAATGTTTTCATGGGGAAGTGTAGGAATACCCCCCCCCCCCTTCAGATTTATTCACTATCTTTGAGATTTGACGCGTCTTTATTGTCTTTGAGACTATAGACGGCGTAATCTATACATTTTTTTAGCGGTGTGTGTAGTTGTACTTGCGCCTTTGTAGGGTGTTTATCACACGCCTCATTAAATGTGTTTTTGACCCAATGGGCCTTTGCTAAGTGTAACTCGCTGATTCGTTTTTTTTTTTTTTTTTTTTTTTTTTTTTTTTTTTTTTTTTTTTCCTATAAATAGGGCTAAAAAGGTGGGGAGGTTACAACTTGAAACAATAGAGCCTCTTTTCTCCCATTTTTCTGCATCATTCCCAAACCCTAAATACTTTTTTCAAGAAGATTTTTTTGTAGGTTTTTCATTGCATTTTTTATGAAGGGCATTTTGTCTTCCTTCGGTTTTTGTGGTGTGAGATGAAGATTGGTCATTTTAATGGTGAAGACATTTGTGGTCTGGGATCCTTTACCCGTGTATCGGGATTGGATATAGGGACAGTTACTCCTCTTCCGTCCTTGTCGAATGTTGCCATCCTTTGGGTGTATTCAGATCCCCTGTGGAGTTTTACAAGTGATTGTTAGGATAGAAAGGGCGAAGGAGCTTGCATTTGATTTTCTATCATCTTTCAAGTCTTATCAGGGTGATTTGGTCCTCCTGATGAGAAACATAAATGTTACACCATATACTCAAGGTGGACTGGCTACCTTGGAGTGAAACTTAAATGTTTCACAGTACATCCAGGGCGAGGTGCATCGACCACCATGGGTGGACTCTCCATCAGTGACCAATTGTTACACCTATATGTCCGCGTGGCCCTGGTAGTTGCTAACACCCGACTAGAGGTTGGTGAAAATGCTCACATAACAATGATGGAGAGACTGAGTGTCGCTTCTGAGGTAGACGTCCAAGGACTAGCTACTCTCGGTGGACGTCCATTCTTCTACTGCGAAAAGCATGTTTGCCTCATTTTTCTGTTTGTATTTGTGCTTGGGGATGCTTTGTGACCCAAAAGGGAGTCATGTGTTGCCATCAACCCTGAGCCGTGTTGGGGCCTCTTCTCTTCGTTCAAGCCATTGCCCAACCACAAATGTCTTTCTACAAAAGCCCGGTCTAAGTTAATTGGTTGGCTAGTTGAGGGCAAAGAGTAAAGGTGGGCGGCTCATTGAGGCCCAAGCTTACTATACGTTATTTTTAAGTAGGTTGGAGCCTGCTCTTGTCTGGTCGCTTTTATACTACTTAGAAATTTTTATCAAGTTTTTTGTAATCTGTGATGTATCAGAATTGTTTTGTAGAAATGTACCATGCATGTATAGTCCTGGGTTTTGTAATAGGGTTGTCTACCCTTATTTTATAATTAAATTAACTGTTCTTCAATTTATTATTTTGTGTTTACCAGGTTTGTATAGGCCTGGGTTTGTAGTTAGGATGTTGTAACCCTGAACTCTTAATGAAATTAGCGTTCAAGCCAATTTATTGTATGTACGTTACTAGGTTTGTCTAGGCCTGGGTTTTTAGTTAGAGTGTTGTAACCCTGAACTCTTAATGAAATTAGTTTTCAAGCCATTTTATTGTATGTGCTATATTCCTATGTTTAGTGATCAGTTAAACATGAAGAATATGTAGCCTGGCTATATGTAGCCTGATCGAGGATCGGTTTGACCCTGATTGTTGTGGCAATAAGTACTTATGTTTAGTGATCAATTAAACATGAAGAATGTGTAGCCTAGCTATGTGTAGCTTGATCGAGGATCGCCTGATTATTGTGGTAAGAAGTACTTATGTTTTGCCATGCACATTATAATTAGTAACTATCGACTAGCTATCTTTCAGCAACTTAATCATGACAAGTTGTGCTTGTGTGTACTATAGAATGGGCTTGCACGATGAAACCTTATCTAAGCGTTGTTGAGTGTATTCCCTACTTTATTACCCCTAGGCACCTTTTGTTCATTAGCATGTTCATGAAGGCTAATTTATGTTTAAGTAAATGTTTGCTTGTATGAATAGTTAGTTATATGTGACACTTTATAAGAAAAGTGTTGTATTTGTCCTTGCATATTTGTAGAAATAGTATAGGTGAGCTATCCTGGCTGTTATATAATAACTTTATAAAGTTATTAAAAACAAAAACTAATAAGTTTATTTAAGTGTATATAAATTAATTGAAATTTAATAACTAATGTTTTATTAATTCCCGTCTATTTTTTTGTCTTTCTTATAAAATCTTCACATTTGTTTTAATACATTTCTTTATTGAATGAACTTAATTTAAATGAGTGTAACAAAATTATTTAAATTTGACTTTCTATTTTCCAATTAAATGACTTTAGTTTTTTTACGTACTAAAATTGAGTTCTCTTGTTGTTCTGATTGAAACATCTTGATATATTTGAATTAACAATTTGTATGTTCTCATATTATATAAGGAATTTGGTACGAAAATTTAAAGCTATTAGCTAATAACTTATATCTTATACTATTACTCCATTAAAGGTTTTAATGCTACACAACGGTATTTCATTCGTACATACTTTTTAGAATGAATGACCTTGGTACTTTTTGCTCATATCTTAAGCATCTTTCTTGCTCGATCTCGACCGGCATCTTAAGCATTCTTCGGTGATGATGGTTGTTGTTTTTCTTTTGTGAGATTCTTGTGAAAACTTAGAGCATTCGCAGATGACGCCCACGTGCACGAGTCAAATTTGTGTGAGAGAAAATATTTTTATGATGGAATTTTCAAATGCCGATCAAGATGAATATTCATGTTCTTTAGTTCTAGGATTCATTGGTGGTATGAGTGACAACAAAAGGAAGATGTTTCATCTATTTGAGTTGAATTGCTTCGAATTGAAGCGCCTTTGTTTTAAGCATTGCTTGAGTTACTTAAAATGCATGGAACCGCGAAATATTTTCTGATATCAAACATACTGGTGACTGATGTTTTGTGAGGTCCAAAAACACTCTTTTGGTTGAATATTAATGTAGTAAAGTGAATAAAAATTGAGAATATTGTGTGCGAATTTGTTCATCTCTTGTCTCCTTAACCGTGTTCTCAATTGGATGGTGCTTGTTTTCTTATGATGCTTTTATTATTTGGTTTGTAACTTTGAATTTATGAACACGGGTTTTTATGCGATCAATAAAATGCTGCTTCAAAAGAATTTCATATAACCGTAATAAATTTTACATTTCTTTTGACAAAACAAAGATGATCACTGAAATACATATACTAAAGATTCCAATAATTGTGGTATCGATAGTTTGTAAATACAACTAATATTATTCACTCTTCATGTTTCTATACGAGTGGCCGGTTTCTCTCAAGATTTAATTTGTCAAATTCACAGTTAGAAAATAATACGTTACTGACTAAAAATCTAAAATGATCAACTTGCAACTAGCTACCAAATCATGCATGCTTGACTTAAAGATACCACGAGTCGATCAGCGGTTAATGCAATCTTTTTTTTTCAGCGATTTCTAACATTTAAATACTCCGTGTAAAAGTTTGATTATCAAATTAATGTTCGAAATATTTTTTTTGTAACGTACAAAACCAAGAAAACCAAAAACTTAGAACAAAATAGATTTAGTTGAATTCCTTTGATCTGATCTATTGGTTTTGATATGGATATATCGAAGATTGATATCGACATGCACCAAGTTGAAGCAGGCACAAACTGAAAACAACATCTCAAGTGATGCCATATGCCGATATTGTGGCACGAGTGCTTAGTGTTCGGGCCAGTATCTTTTAAATGCAAGTCAAATGTGAGATTCCATATATATGTGGTATCCGTTCATCGATCAATTTATTCGAGATTGGAAATTAATGGAATGCATGGTTCATCATTCGGTTCGATGACAATCACTTAATTCTATGTCTAACGATTAATTAACGCTTTTTCTGGAAATTTCGTTTAACTATGATCTTATGATCACAAGATTCTTTTGCTAGAACGCTTTTTCTATTTTTTTTCAACCATTTGCAAAAATGCTTGTGGTGTAAAATATAGTTTACCAGACCACTGTTATGGTTTTTAATATTAAACTATCCGATCAGATGACTATTACCCAATAAAAAATTTCAAAATCCGTTAAATTTTGACTCCTAAACGTGTATATCTGTGAGTGCTATGATTAGAAGTATGTCAAAACGAAATAGAACTATCAAACTAAAGATGATTGTAGTCAAAACGTGTATAGAGCAACTAGCCCAACTTTAATTATCGTTGAATGATAATTGTAGTCATAAAAAGGTCTAAAAACATGCACGTTATATTTCAAAGTTCAAACAAGCTAAAGAGAAATATTATCACGTTATTCCTTAATGAATAACCGTATTCGTTAATGAATAACCCTAACAATCCTAAATGCCTTCTCCCTCAGTTGATCTTATCAACCTATTAGTTCTTAGATTAAGCGTGTTCGTTTGTCTAACCTCATGTTATACAAAGAATTCCTTAATTCTTCCTGTAGGTTTATTTTATCGATTAGGATTTCATTTTTTCTAGGGTTTCGTCGTTGTATGCAATGCATTTTTTTTGGTTTAATCATTAACTATTGTCATATTCTTTTAGAGTTTCAAACCTAATTCGATCTTTATTAAATTCGTGTATATATTACTTGCTGATCGTGTGTATTAGGGTCTTCTGGTTCGACTGTTGGAGGGTACTAAGGGTTTCTTTTGGATGATTTAATCATGAAGCAAGGATTCTTGGGTTCAGGAGGGGAAGAGGTGGAAGTAAGAAGCTTGAGAATAAGGCCGGGGACGAGTGCATCGAATAATGATGTTTCGAATTTGAAAAGTAGTGTGCAAGTACTGAAATCCAGGTGAACGATGTTGTTTTAAACGAGAAGTCGAATGCTCATAGTGGTGTTGGACTGGAACCATTCCCGAGCTTAATGGAATTAGATGCATATAAAATTTTATGGTAACAACATCAACATATTGATTACAACATAATCAAATCAAAGGCGGAAGCGAGTTAATGAAATTAATCAATACAAAAACAATTCCAAGCTATAGATCTTCAAGCAACATGTTATCAATCATTGTTAAAAAACTATACATCATATAATTCATGATCTATTAGGCATAAACAATTCATCAGAATTTATTTAAGCATAACAAGACGTAAAATCAAATGAACACTTAAATTGATTTGATGAACCGCACATGGATTGATCTCCCAAGCCCTAACCTATATGATCAATCCAAATGATCTCCAAGATCATACACAACATGAATCAAAGGTCTCACACTTGAAACAGCCCCTAATGAGTTAACACAACCCAACAATTAGATGATACCCATGCTTGCAAGGCGATATCACAACGCCTATTGATACTAGACAATAAGTAGTATAATACAATATCAAGACAAGAACCAAGAGTTCTAGGGTTTGATCCCTAGACCTCACGGCTGTAAATGATGGCTAGGAGGGGAGGGAAAAACATTTTAGAATTATGAGAATGACTAGCCTCAAATGCTTAAATATAAGTTCCTTTATATAGGAAAAGCTAGTTAATACTTTCTAACCTAACTTATGGGCTTATGGGATTTCAACTTTAAGGGATTATAATAACTAGTTTATTTAGCCAATATTAACACCTAAATGGGCTTGCAATTAACAAAAGTCCATGTCATTTCCCATAAAACCTTGGTTAGTTAACTTGCTTAGTTACTTTCCCGAGTACCTAACTCTGTAAGTCTTTATTGTGATACTATGTATGCTACATATACATATATATGATCTCTGTTCATGTTGGCTTGTGACCTCATAAGCCAATGAGCGTAACCAACCGTATTAGTAATTTGTATTTGGTAGGCCAAGCCCTACTTCTCTAGCTGCAAAGATTAGTGATATAGAAAGAGAAATCCTTGATGGGAAACTTGTGCTTTTAGAAGATAAGGGTTTGCCATCAAAACCTACTCGAATGAAACCATCACCTTAAGATATTGAAGAAGCAGTTGGGCTAGGTTCTTGTAATGGAGAATTCAAGGTCCCAAACTCAGGTGTGGGAAAGGTTGAAGTAACGTGTGAGGTTGTTTCCTATCCCAAGCTTCACAATGGTGAACCAAGTAAGAAAGATGTTAATTTCCATACATTAGTAGCTCCGGATGGTAATGGGGCTGATGTTGCCATTTCATTGGCTTCGGTTCTTTAAGTTAATGAACGATTTAGTAATTTTGTTTATTGGTTTCTCCTAAGCAAAAGAGTGGCATATCCGGTTGTTAAAAATTATGTTAAGAACACTTGGAGCAAGTATGGCCTTGTTAAAACCATGATGAACTCTAAAGGTTTTATTATTATTATTATTATTATTATTATTATTATTATTATTATCACTATCACTATCACTATCATTATCAATATTTAGTTCTAAGATGTGCTGGATACAATGCTTGAAAATGGTGCATGGTTTATTCGTAAATGTGCCATTGACAATGAAAAAGTCTCTCTGGATGAGAATTTATTGAAAGAGGAGACGTGTGCAATATTTTGGTGTGGATTAAATTACATGATATTCATATCACTGCATTCACAAAGGATGTGTTGAGTGCTATTGCAACAAAACTTAGTACCCCATTGATGTTAGACACTTATATTTCAGCTATGTGCAATGAGTCATGTGGTAGGTCATGTTATGCGAGAGCCATGATTGATTTACAAGCTGATGTTGACATGAAAGAAACTCTTGTGGTGGCAGTTTCAAAAATAGAAGGAGATGGATATATTATAAACACTATTCATATTGAGTACGAGTGAAAACCACCAATATGTTCTGGACTAATGTTTTGGACTATTCATTTGGCCATGTTTTGGGCTAATGTACAAAGAAAATCTTCTCAAACGTGTTGAAGAATGTGACGACCCAAAGGCAAGCGGTACGTGGAATTCATATTGGTTCGAAATCTCACATGGTCTATAGACTAATTCGACCTAGTAATAAGAAGACAAAGATGACACAAACGAAAACAAAGGGAATGAATGCTAAAAAAGATGCTAATGCTACTAGTACATCGAATTCTTTTGACGCTTTAGCAATATGGTAGACGTGGACGAAGGAGGGGGTATTGACAGAAATGAAACCTTTAGTGCGCAAGAGGCGAGTCGTGTGAATGGCATGGGCAAAAGGATAAACATATGACCGAAAATACTATCAGGTTGTGTGATCAGCATGTGAACGAAAAGGGGGTGACTTTGGAATTGGCATCTATGCATAGTATTTCAAAGGGAGATCAAGAAATAAATTTGGATAGTGAAGTTAGTGAGGTATATGATGAAACGGCTTGATTCATGGTTTCCTTATCGAACTGAGCTGGTAGTGGTGAGAATAATGCAAGTCTTCATAAGTATGAAGATTATGATATTTATTATGTTTACTAGAATGATACTTTTGGATTACCCGAACAACACTTGGCTTTCTGTAACGTGTTTGATATCACTATTCGATGACAAGTTAAACAATAGGGTTAGTTTTGGTGTCATTGTGAGTTAAATGTAATCTTGTCGTTCGTTCGTGGTTGTTTTTTATAGTAGGTTGATAAGTTTTGGTTTCATTCTTATGATAATTATGGTTTGAAGCACAAAATGTGCTTTTTTTTTTTTTTTTTTTTTTTTTTTTTTGGCCTATGTAACAGGCTGAGATGTAAGATTTCACATACATCTTATGTATTTAAACGTTTTTTTTAGTAAGACATTTACCGGGAAAAACCCTTCTACTAAAAAGAATTTTAACAGAAAATTTAAAAAGTAATAAACTCTCTTTGATACCAAAATTCGACACCAATAACTTATAACTTAAACCCGTAAAAGGTTTTTATGATATGAATCTAATAAGGTGACGTGAGTTGGTTATCATATATATTCATTGTATTTTAGTAGTATTTATCGATCTTTTAGAATGAATGACCAAATGAACTAGAAATACTTTTTCCTCAATCTAAAGCTAGCATCTTTCTTGTCCCACCAAAAATCGAATAACAAACTAGAAATTGAAACACATTTAGACTGATTATCATTTGTCAGGGTTGATTATTATCATTTTTTGTTTTGTTAAGATTCCTGGGTAACTTTAGAGCACACTTTGAGTTAAATTGTTTCGAAGCTGTTTTATTATCGTTGCTTGGGTTATTTGGAATGCAAGGAACCATAATATATTTTCTGGCATCAAACATGCATGCAGCTGACTGATGTTTTTGAAGTTGCCCTTTTTCTTTGGATAAGATATCAGATGTAGTAAAGTGAATCTAAATTATGACATGTGGGTTGCGAATTTGTTCACCTCTTGTGTCCTTGACTGTGTTCTCCCTTAGCTGGTGCTTGTTTTCTTATGTTGTTTTATTACTGTATATGGTTTCTTACTAACCGCCGGGTTATTTTTTCAATCAATAAAATGCTGCTTCAAAAGAATTTCATTTAGAAATTTGCTACATTCACATAAAAGTATCTACAAAAACAATCCACTCGCTGAGGTGTCAGCGGATAATTGGTTTTTTGTGAGCCACAAAAAACCAATCATTCACTGACACTTCAGCGAGTGGATTGTTTTTATGAATACTTTTATGTGGATGTATCATTGCTCTTTCATTTAACTGTCGTAAATTTTAGTTTTCTTATGACAAAACAAAGATGATCACTGTAATACATATACTAAAGATTCCAATAATTGTGGTATTGATAGTCTGTATATACAACTAATATTATTGACTCTTCGTGTTTTTATACGAGTGATTTTCTGTCAAGATTTCATTTGTCAAATTCACACTTAGAAAATAATTCTTTACTTACTAAAAATTTTAAAATGATCAACTTGCAACTAGCTACCAAATCATGCATGCTTAACTTTAAAGAATACCACAGTCCACAGGTCAACAGTTTTAACTCGTTGAAGTTGTTAATAATGCAATATATTTGTTTTCTTTCCATAATAATACAAAATATTATAACGGTTTTCCATACAAGGTGACAAGGGTGGGTGGTTTGCCATGTTCACACACACGTAAAAAAAAAAAAAAAAAAAAAACATAGATCACTTTGATGTAAATTTTGAAACGACAAACACGATACATATATGCATGTCCGAGTCTGAGAATGCATTTAACCAAAGCTTCATGTTGCTGCAATTTAAGATTCGGGATTTGCAGAACTACGTATTGTTGCTGTACTTGTTTTGTACACCACTTGAATGTGGACTTTGAGCATTTCCGACGGATATTATTGTTAAATATTAGTAGTAACTTAAACATATATTAGGGGCTTAAGTGTACATTTGTAATAAGATTAGGTGGTAGACTAGAACTAGGATTAGTTAGCTTGGCTTGCAAGCTAAGGTTTCTACCCCCTTATCTCTATAAATAGAGATGAGGGGGGATGCTAGTTTTTAACATTCTTCTTCCTCAATTGTAAAAGCTTTATTAGGTTTTTAATAAAGGGTTCGTTGAGGGTATATTGTGTGCATATTCGTGTCGGATCTTTGTAGTCTTTGTAGTCTCTCGTGTTTGCTATTTGTGCTCGATACAACTCGCGATCTAGCGTTCCGCGATCGAGCTTCGGGTTTGTTGTCGAGGTATTTTCCAACAAGTGGTATCAAGAGCCACGGTTATTGTGGTCATTGAAGTTCGAGTGTTAGATCGAGGTACCGAGTTGATTTTAAGGTTCGAGCAAAGAAAAAAAAAATCGGATTTCGAATCGTTTTTTGAGTAGCGATCGGTTAACGAGTGATACAAGAGATAGTGACGTGTTTTTTTGTTATCAAACAAAAGTTGAATATTATTCTCAAGTTGATAATACTACAAAGTTGGCTACGCTTGGTGTCATCTTTTTCAATTTAAAATAGATCATTGATTTTGTCATCTTTTGGTTATTTAAAAGCGACTTCAAACAGGTTTGACAATTCGATTAAATTTGAAGATTACTTGTTGCGGGCTATTTTATTTTTTTGTGGTTCAAATTTCGATCGTGGTTCGCTTGGGGTTCAAGTTTACAATCGGGTTTACTTGTTCGAAATCGAGAGTTTAAGGTTATTTTAATTAATTCGATTTGCACGAAGGGTTTTTAGCAACAAGGGGAATATTGCACACGGCTTGTGAGGCTTGTCGGTAAAGTTGGTTAATAAACAACTTGACAAGGTTTTTAGCAAGGTATAAGAAGAATGGCTAGTTCTATAACTAGATTTGACATCGAAAAATTCGATGGGAAGAATGACTTTGGGTTATGGCAAATAAAGATGCGTGCTTTAATGGTACAGCTGGGATGTGATGCTGCATTAGAGACATTACCCGCGGACATGGAAGCAGGTGAAAAGGCTGCTTTGATGAAGAAGGCATACAGTACCTTGATTCTATGCTTGAGAGACCGGGTTTTACAGGAAGTTACTAAGGAAACATCTGCTGCAGGAATATGGGCAAAGTTAACTAGTCTGTATATGACTAAGTCCTTAGCAAATAGACTGTTTCTGAAGAAGAAGCTGTACACATTCTATATGAGTCCAGGTATGAAACTAGGTGATCATATAGATGAGTTTAATAAGTTGATACCTGATTTGGCGAATATTGATATCGAGATTGAGGATGAAGATCAGGCACTTATGTTACTTACGTCCTTGCCATCATCTTATGAAAACTTTGTGGAGACATTGTTGTATGGGAGGGAATCCTTGACAATGGAGGATGTTCTTGCAACTCTGAATTCAAGGGAGTTGAAGAAAAGAACCGAAAGCACAAAGGAAGATACTGGTGACGGGTTATATGTAAGGGGAGGGTCAGATCATTCAAGGAAAGCTCATTCTGGTGGAAGTTCGCGGTTCAAGTCAAGGGGTGAAACTGGTAAACTCAAGTGCTTCATATGTCATTCAGAGGGTCATCTGAAAAGAGACTGTCCAAAGAAGAAGTCAAGTGGGTTCGTCAGGAAGGGTAAGCATGATCAGGATTCTGTTTCTTCTGATGACGAGGGAAATGCCTACTTTGGAGAAGCCTTGGCGGTGGTCGGGAATGATGAGATGACTGAATTGGTAATGGATTCAGGTGGATCTTATCATATGACACCTAAGAGGGATTTATTGTATGACTTCAAGGATTTTGATGGTGGTTCGGTTCAGTTAGGTGATAACAGGACATGCACTATCAGAGGGATAGGAAAAGTGAAGATACAGTTGAATGATGGTTCAAGCTTTATACTGGAGGATGTCAGGTATGTTCCAGGGTTAAGAAAAAGCTTGATTTCATTAGGTACTCTTGAAAAAGAGGGTTATACTGTGAAGATGCAGATGGGTAGAGTCAAAGTGATCAAAGGCTGTCGAGTTATGATGACCAGGATCAGGAAAGAGAACTGTGTGTATACTCTTGAAGTAAAAGTGATGACTTTTGGTGTACAAAAGCATGGAGGTTCAAAACAAGTTAGATTCAAACAACTTGGTAATAAACAAGTTGGGTTCAAACAACTTGGTCATAAACAAGTTGGTCTCAAACAACTTGGTCATAAACAAGTTGGGTTCAAACAACTTGGTCCTGGTGTTAAAACAGGAGTCCATGAAGTACAGGTTGATGAACGTGTTTAGTTTGAGGTGGAACTGCAGGGAGCTCAAGGGAATCATGAAGCTGAGGTTTATCAGGTTAGTAACGATGATGCTGCAGTGGCTCAAAGAAGGTTGGAGGACAAGCAACTTGAAGAAAAGACAAACACGGGCTGCTTGGTAAATGAGCAGGAAAAGGTACACCTTGGTATAAAGGTGGGGGCGTACATTACGGTAACCGGAGTACCTAGTCAAGAGGGTGCAGAGGGTAATGTTGCTGAAAAGAAGAAAATGAAGGAGTCTACGAAAGCTAATCTTGGAAAATTACTAAAGTACAATGCCTAGTCGACAAGGTGGTCCCCGGTCCGAGGTTCCAACACGAGGAAAAGGTGTTGAGTATCGGTTATGTTTAAGTGTTACTCCTAAGGTGGAAATTGTTAAATATTAGTAGTAACTTAAACATATATTAGGGGCTTAAGTGTACTTTTGTAATAAGATTATGTGGTAGACTAGAACTAGGATTAGTTAGCTTGGCTTGCAAGCTAAGGTTTCTACCCCCTCATCTCTATAAATAGAGATGAGGGGGGATGCTAGATTTTAACATTCTTCTTCCTCAACTTTATTAGGTTTTTAATAAAGGGTTCGTTGAGGGTATATCGTGTGCATATTCGTGTCGGATCTTTGTAGTCTTTGTAGTCTCTCGTGTTTGCTACTTGTGCTCGATACAATTCGCGATCTAGCATTCCGCGATCGAGCTTCGGGTTTGTTGTCGAGGTATTTTCCAACAATTATCCATCATAATTTACCGACCGTATTCCGACAAAACAGCGACAAGTGATTTGCAAGAGATTCGATTGTTGTCAAAATCCGGCAGAAATTCACATAACCTACCGTCGAATTTCCAATACCATTCCGACGTCTATATATATTTATTTGTCTTTAATCCGTTGGAAATGTTTTGCACACATGTATGTTGTTAAATTGAAGTAGTTTTATGCATTATGCATGTGCTGAAACCAAAATAAACGAGAAATAATTAACTGAATTCCATTAACTTGATTTATAAATGTTACGACACAATGAAGTATATAGAAGTAAAAATTAAAATCTAACACATGGAATTTTCAACACTACTTTGCGTGTGAACATGCATAATCGCCATATATCGTACACAGAAACATCATAATATTAAGTAATAGCTTTTTAGTGTAAAAAAGAGTTGTGAAAGCGATGCATAGTTAAACACTTTGGAATATTTAAAAGTACATGTATATATAGTCGTTGCATACTTAAATTAACAAAAGTGTGATTTGCATTGGTATATTACCAATAAAAAGTTTAACTTTTTGACCTTCCACGGTCGAACAGAAAAACCAATGATTTAGTTAGTCAAAACAGGCGGGGGGTTATAAAGAAGTTGTTAATGATTTAGTCTAACATATTACGGAGTACATAAGTTGCTATAAGTTGACTGTAGTCTCATTGGATGATTACATGTATAAATAGTTATAGATACACTCCTCATGAATAATCATTCTAACACTCTCTACTTTGCATAAGCTAATTCAAACAAAAGATATATAACATTAAATCAACTATGAAATTTGCTTTCTTCTTCTTAGCTTTCATTCTTCTTCTTGAAACTTATCATGCTCGACATCTACCTGGTAAGTCTTTTAGTAGTGTAATCGAGTCAGATTTGCTCAAAACTTTACTTGATTTTAATTTTATAAAGTCTTCAGTTTCAAGTTGGTATAGTTTTAGCTTCTATATATTGTCCAAAAAAATCTCACAAAATTGTAATTATCTCATTATCTTAATTGTTTGCAGACGTGTTTGTGAACCGAAGATTTAATCAACCAGCACCTTTACGTTCAGCGGAGATAATTCAAATGGTAACACGTGGAGAAGAACTCTTATCTCCGCCATTGTTGCAAGACAAAACAACATATGGTAGAGTTAACAGTTCACCACCACCACCACAAGGAGGATCAACACGAGGCCAAACAACTTACGGTTGTATTAACCCAAAAGCACCACCATCACCATCAGTAGCACCCTCACGGGGTCAAACGACTTATAGTGTAGAGAACCCAAATTCTACAAGTCAAATCACACAAACGAGCCCAAACCCAAGTGACTTAGACTTACATGGTATTTATGGTCGAGATGACCCTAGAACACCACCTAGTCCCGAACCAAATGGCTCACAAGGACATGGTATATATGGTCGAGATAACCCGAGTGTACCAACCCCTCCAAAACCAGCCGACCCAATTCGTCCAGTGCTAAGCGAATATGCTCGCATTGACGGTAGAAGTGAATCAACCGATTTATCGACATCGATCGTGAATTTGCTAGCATCTTACGCCATTAGAGTAGTTGATTTATGGGGCTAGTTAACGTGTAATTTAAGTTTTTGTAGCTTACAAAAATGTGTGTCTTGATCATATTAATTGCAAAATAGGTTCCTTATAATCTTTTATCATCCTATCAGATGACTATTACTTACCCAATAAAAAAATTTCAAAATCTGTGAGATTTGACTCCTAAACGTGTATATTTGTGGATTGTAGTCATAAAAAGGTCTAAAAGCATGCACGTTATATTTGAAAATTTAAAACAAGTCTGAAACAGTATATAACTAGCTATGTTGGTTCTTTTGAAAGCTAAAAGAGAAATCTTATCACGTTGTTATTTAATGCAGATCAACAGAAATTGGAAAATTAATAAACTGTTACCAGCTTGTAGCGAGCAATAATAGAGAGACCTAAAATATATGTTTAAGTCATCCTTAAAACATTAATAATTTAATACATCATTCATGCATTTTCTCAATCTAAATATTCACTTTTGATTATTCCTTGTGTCATCATCTTGTTCCTAGACATATCTTTAATCATGCGTTTTAGATATAACAATCAATATTTTTCGCTTCAAATTTGATAGCAAAATTCGACACCAATAACTTATACCATTACGCTGTAAAAAGTTTTTATGATATATATGAATCTAAGGTGACTTGAGTTGGTGATCTATCATTGTATTTAATTTATTAGTATCTATCAATCTTTCAGAATGAATGACCAACTGAACTATAAGTTCTTTTTGAATTGGTCACATGAGCTTTACTTTTTGCTCAATCTGAAGCATCTTTCTTGTTACTCCAAAAATCGAATAACAAACTTGAAACTGAAACACATTAAGACTGATTATCATTTTTCTGGGTTGATTATTATCATTTTTTGTTTTGTTAAGATTCCTGGGAAACTTTAGAGCACACTTTGAGTTAAATTGTTTCGAAGCTGTTTTATTATCATTGCTTGGGTTATTTGGAATGCAATGAACCACAATATATTTTCTGGCATCAAACATGCATGCAGCTGACTGGTGTTTTTGAAGTTCCGAATACCCTTTTTCTTTGGATAAGATATCAGATGTAGTAAAGTGAATCTAAATTGTGACATGTGGGTTGCGAATTTGTTCACCTCTTGTGTCCTTGACTATGTTCTCCCTTGGCTGGTGCTTGTTTTCTTATATATGTTGTTTTATTACTGTATATGTTTTCTTACTAACGGCCGGGATTTTTTTTGGGATCAACAAAATGCTGCTTCAAAAGAATTTCATTTAGAAAATTGCTACACCCACATAAAAGTATCTACAAAAATAATCCACTCGCTGCAGATAATTGATTTTTTGTGAGATGTCGATCCCACAAAAAAAACCAATCGCCCACTGACATTTCAGCGAGTGGATTGTTTTTATAAATACTTTTATGTAGATGTATCATTTGCTCTTTCATTTAACTGTCGTAAATTTTACTACCTCCGTCCCACAATAAGTGTCCACTTTGAATTTTCAAAGTCTTTATCATTCAACTTTGACCATGAATATTTTTATTTGTGTTATGTAATACTTGATGAAAAATATATGAATGGATTGAGTTTTAAATGTATTTTCATTGATATAATTTTTATCAAGTATTATACAACACAAATAATAATATTTATGGTCAAAGTTGAATGAGAAAGACTTTGAAAATTTAAAGTGGACACTTATTGTGGGACGGAGGGAGTAGTTTTCTTATGACAAAACAAAGATGATCGCTGAAATACATATACTAAAGATTCCAATAATTGTGGTATCGATAGTCTGTATATACAACTAATATTATTCACTCTTCGTGTTTTTATACGAGTGATTTTCTGTCAAGATTTCATTTGTCAAATTCACACTTAGAAAATAATTCTTTACTGACTAAAATTTTTAAAATGATCAACTTGCAACTAGCTACCAAATTAATCATGCATGCTTAACTTAAAGAATACCACAGGTCAACAGTTTTAACTCGTTGAAGTTGTTAATGCAATATACGTAGTATTTGTGTTCTTTCCATAATAATACAAAATATTAGTATTATATAACAGTTTTCCAAACAAGGTGACAAGGGTGGGTGGTTTGCCATGTTCACACATACGTACATATATAGAAATATGGTATAAAAAATCACCAATATATATATTCATAGATCACCATGATGTAAAGTTGGAAACGACAAACACGATACATATATGCATGTCCGAGTCTGAGAATGCATTTAACCTAAGCTTCATGTTAATACCATTTAAGATTCAGGATTTGCAGAACTACGTATTGTGCTGTACATGTTTTGTATACCACTAGAAAGTGGACTTTCAGCATTTCCGACGGATATTTATCTGTCGCTAATTTACCTACCATATTCCGATGAAACAGCGACAAGTGATTTGCAAGAGATTCAATTGTTATCAGAATCCGCCAGTAAATCACATAACCTACCATCGAATATCCGATACCATTCCAATATCTATATTTATTCATCTCTAATCCGTTTGGAAACATTTTAATTCATTATGCACACATATATGTTGCTAAACTGAAATAGTTTTATGTATTATGCATGTGCTGAAACCAAATAAACAAGAAATTATTAACTGAATTACATTAACTTGATTTATAAATGTTACGACACAATGAAGTATATAGAATTAAAAATTAAAAACTAACACATGGAATTTTTAACACTTGCGTGTGAACATGCATAATCGCCATATATCGTACACAAAACATCATAATATTAAGTAATATTTTTTTAGTGTAAAAAAGAGTTGTGAAAGTGATGCATAGTTAAACACTTTGGAATATTTAAAAGTACATGTATATAGTCGTTACATACTTAAATTAACAAAAGTGTGATTTGCATTGGTATATTACCAATAAAAAGTTAACTTTTTGACCTTCCACGGTCGAACAGAAAAACCAATGATTTAGTTAGTCAAAACAGGCGGGGGGTTATAAAGAAGTTGTTAATGATTTAGTCTAACATATTACATAAGTTGCTATAAGTTGACTGTAGTCTCATTGGATGATTACATGTATAAATAGTTATAGATACACTCGTCAATAATCATTCTAACACACTCTACTTTGCATGAGCTAATTCAAACAAAAGATAATATAACATTAAATCAACTATGAAATTTGCTTTCTTCTTCTTAGCTTTCATTCTTCTTCTTGAAACTTATCATGCTCGACATCTACCTGGTAAGTCTTTTAGTAGTGTAATCGAAGTCAGTTTTGCTCAAAACTTTACTTGATTTTAATTCTATAAAGTCTTCAGTTTCAAGTTGATGCCAAGTTGGCTTACTATAGTTTTAGCTTCTATATATTGTCCAAAAAAATCTCACAAAATCGTAATTATCTCATTATCTTAATTGTTTGCAGACGTGTTTGTGAACCGAAGATTTAATCGACCAGCACCTTTACGTGCAGCAGAGATAATTCAAATGGTAACACGTGGAGAAGAACTCTTATCTCCGCCATTGTTGCAAGACAAAACGACATATGGTAGAGTTAAGAGTTCACCACCACCACCACAAGGAGGATCGACACGAGGCCAAACAACTTACGGTCGTATTAACCCAAAAGCACCACCATCACCATCAGTAGCACCCTCACGGGGTCAAACGACTTATAGTGTAGAGAACCCAAATTTTACAAGTCAAATCACAAAAATGAGCCCGAACCCAAGTGACTTAGACTTACATGGTATTTATGGTCGAGATGACCCTAGAACACCACCTAGTCCCGAACCAAATGGCTCACAAGGACATGGTATATATGGTCGAGATAACCCGAGTGTACCAACCCCTCCAAAACCAGCCGACCCAATTCGTCCAGTGCTAAGCGAATATGCTCGCATTGACGGTAGAAGTGAATCAACCGATTTATCGACATCGATCGTGAATTTGCTAGCATCTTACGCCATTAGAGTAGTTGATTTATGGGGCTAATTAACGTGTAATTTAAGTTTTTGTAGCTTAAAAAAATGTATGTCTTGATCAAAATAATTGTAAAATTGGTTCCTTATAATCTTTTATCGTCTTTAGCTCAAATGCTGTATGATTCGTTCTAAACGGTCAACTAAGTTTCCCAGGTGATGGTCAACCTAGTCAAATGTCTAAAACCAACTAACCAAGGAGTACAGTGTATTCCCGGGTCGTTATGTCCCAGCGAGGTAAGCAATTGTATTCAAAAACGTTTTAAAGTGATCGGGTGATTTAACAGGAGGATCAGAAATTTGATTTGAGTGATTAAACTACGAAATTATGATTGAAAATGACTTAGAAACACTATTGGAACAATTACTGATGATCAGATTATCTAGAAACGTAAGTTAACCTAAAAACGCGCGTTTGAATTAAAAATAACGCGAACGCGCAAAATAAAAAGTGAAACGAGAGCAAATAAAATCCTACGAACGTGAAAATTATATTTTATTAATCCTAATGACTTAAGAAAATTTTTAGAAAAAGTAAAATACTTTTTACACTATTTAATTAATTACTAATTTCTAATTACTTTTTAATTAACTAAATTAAACTAATTATTAATTAATTATGAAAATTGACTAGAAAAATGAAAATTAAATTTAGAAAAATCTAAAATATTATAAAACTATTTTTAAAACAGAAAACCTTACTTTTTAATTATTTAATATTAATTAAAACTAATTATTTAATTAATTTAAACTAAAATAATTTATAAAAAATACCAAATGAACAAGGAAAAATCTGGAAAAATTCCTAAAATTATTTTAACTAAAAAGAAGCCTAAGAAAAATTTAAAAATAAAAAGTGCTTATAAATAAGCAGAAAATATGCCAAAATGGCTTAAATAGAAGCTATCACTTTATTTATTTTTGACTTTTTCTAATTTTCTTTTACACAACTATTTAACTACTTAAAATAGGAGGCTTTTGTGAAGGAACTTTTGGTTAAGCTCAAAAATAAGCTGTATGCATGCAAATAAGCCAAACAGTGAGCTTATTAGACTTGAAAGTGAAGGTATTAAGCTCAATTAAGCTATGCAGTGAACAAAAGCTGGTAAATAAGGTGAAAGCAACTAACAGGGACTATAGTGAACTTAAATCAACCAGAGAGATCCACAGAAAAAGCCAAGTTAAGCAAATAAGCACTCCCAAGAGTTGACAGACCCAAACAAGCCTAAATTGCAATGTGCAGCCCAGTGTGGGGCCCACAAGAGTGACTCAGGGTCCAGACCAATGGGAAATCTAGAAAGAGGACCTGAATGGCTTTCCAAAGAACTCACAAACTCTGGATGAGCTTTAGTAATAAGGTAATTAGGAGCTTGTGAAACTAGCTTAGTCACACTGATGGTGAAACCAAACAGTCAAATAGCAATAAGTTAAAACTATTCCAATAAGCTCACAAACTTGTACAAGGGCAAAAATGGCCAAAGGTAAGCTCAAATAACTAAGATTATCTAAAAACAACCAACACGACAACACAAGATTACACAGAAACTAGAATCTATTGGTTCAATGTATTAAGCTTATGCTCAGAAGCAGTAGTTCCAAGTATCAACTTTTTACACCAATTTAAGCTATCTAATAAGCACTGGTGGAAAAGACTAAAAGCTATCCTAAACAACTACCTATGGGACATTCTAAATCATTAAATAACCCAACACCTCACCAAGAAATAAGTAATTTATGGCCAATTCAAACTGGGTCAGTTTGCACAATGGGTGGGTGCAGGGCATCTACTAGCTCATCTGAGCAAGTTCAAGGGTAAAACTAGGTGAGCAAATGACTTCTAAAACCCAATTTTTTTCTTGATTCAGGTTCACTAGCAACCAAATAGTACAAAACAACAAAATTTATCCACTCTCAACCTCTTTTGAATCATGTGCATTGACTTAAATATTGTCCCAATTTGACAGACTTGCACTTTGACCTTTTTAGCTTGATGATCAATTTGACTAAAGGGAAATTTTAATGATCCTAAATGATTAAAGATGAACTGTTAAACCACAATGCAACTATCCTAAGCTACACTAACAAGTTTATAACTAATATGACTGATTATGCTAACTTAAATACCCACGGTGAACAACAACAAAGGTTTAAAGTAAAGTTTTGACTTTTATCTATGTGACTGGTAGATTTCAGACTTTACTAGGCTATTTGGATTTAGGAGAACATGTTTGAGTACTGAGTAACCACACAAACTCCCTTAACAACAGTGCATTCATCTAATCCAAACACCCTTTTTAAGTAACTGTTTTTAGCTTTTGTAAATTGACAGGTTTTGTAAGTTAAGAAACTGATAAGCAGGCTTAAGATATGAGATGATGGACCTATTTAAACATTCTAAGCTAAACATTAACTCAAGAATCCACACTATGCTTTGTCATGTCAGTTAAATGAGTGAAACCAGGAAATAGAGATCAAAATAGATAAATGAGCATACATATACTTAAACTAACTCCAGTTACATCACATAAGCATAACAACACTAGTCCACAGGATTAAAATGCTCAACAGTAAGAATCTAAGAACTTTAGAGAATACTCACAAATGCTTTCCATAGCAAAACCAAGAAACATGGATCAAATACACATTCCTATACTCCCCATGGAGTTCTAATATACCCAATGCCATCCAACTTTTCTTCTCTGCTTCTTTTTTTTTGTTGTTTTATTTATTTCCCTTTTTTTTTTTTTTTTTTTTGTAATTTTTTAAGGGAACTGAAATTAAAATTAAAGATTGAATTCTTGAAATAACAACTTATATTAATGAAAGGAGCACATTACAACTGAGTTTTTTTTTATTGAACATGAAATTACAATACTTGAAATATACTAATTTTAAACTAAAAATTCTAACTCTCATGCTCAGCTGCTTCTCTTCCTTTAAATACTTTCCAATTAGGGTTTTGTGGGACCCATTGAGCTTTCCCAGCATTGCTTGTGACCCTAGGATCAATAGAAACAATCTCAGCCGTTTAAATGTTTTTAGCGCCCAATTGGTGTTTGGCGTTTTCTTGGATTATTGAAGCCAGGGAGATGAATTTAGAGTGTAGTGTTTGGTTTGGAGTAGGAGGGGGGATAGGGTTATGATGGTTGAGTGTGGCAGAGGGTGGTGATGATGAGAGTTGCAGGGTCACGGGGTATTGGAGGTGGGAGATGGTCAAACGGTTTGACCGTAGGTTTTTATTATTAAAAGGGAAGGTTGGGTGGGCTGTGGTGATGGGCTGGGGGTATTAAAAGATGTGTATTGGGTTGGGTGGAATTTGGATTTTAGGGGAGTAGTATTAGTTATTAGGTCCGGTTTGGTTTGTATGAAATTCAACACAAGGACCATTGTTGTAACATTCTGAAAATTTAGGACCAAAAATGAAATCTTCCAAAATTCATCATAGGGACCAAAGTTGCCAAAGTGATTAACCAAAAGACCATTATTTGATAATTTCCAGAAATTCACACCCAGGGACCATTTGTGTAATTTTTCTAAACTTTAGGGACCAAACATGTAATTTTCTCAAAGTTTTCACCCAAGGATCGTTTTTTATAATTTTTGACTTTTCTATGCCTTGGGTTGACTTTTCTTTCGTTTTAAAACGTCAGGGACTAGTTTTGTCAATTTTTGAAACTTGAGGGACTGAAACTGCCAATTGTGCAAACTTTGTTCGTTTTTCATTTGTTTTTTAAACATTTTGCATCTAAAACATATAAAACACACTTTTGAGATAATTTATGTATTTTGATGTATTTCTGAGTGTTTTTTGGATGTTTTAGCAACCAAATCATGCATGCTTGACTTAAAGAATACCACGAGTCAACAGTTTTAACTCGCTATAATCGTTGACTCAAATATATTTAACGGTTTTTCAAACAATATTAGTAAATGTTTCTTACATATATTTTATATTTTTGCTAGGTTGTCTTTTTTTAGAAAATATTACTACCAACTAGTCGAACTAGGTGACAAAGGTGAGTGGTTTGCCATGTTCACACAGACTGTATATATAGAAGTATAGTAATAAAAATCACCAAAATATACTTAGAAAATAATACTTAGCTGACTTAAAATTTAAAATATGATCAACTAGCAACTAGCAACCAAATTGTGCATGCTTGACTTAAAGATACCGGGGTCAACAGTCCTAACTCGCTCTAGGTTGTCTGTCTTACAAAATATCACCAACTAGTAAACTAGGTGACATTGAAACAAGGGTGGGTGGGTTTGCCATGTTCACACACACATTCGTACAAATAGAGAAGTATGGTAAAAATATTACTGTACTAATTAAAATCACCATGCATGATGTAAGATTCGAAACTACAAACAAGATACATGTATGCATGCATGTCCGATCGAGTCCGAGAATGCAATTAATCTAAGTTTCACGTTACTAAAATTTGAGATTCGGGATTTATACAAAATACGTACGTACTTTTGATGTATATGTTTGGTATACGTTGTTTAAGCTGAAATAGTTTTATGTACTAAAGCTGAACATGCATGCATAATACGCTCATCATACCCAGAAACATCATGATATATATTAAGTATACTTTTATAGTGTAAGAAAGTGTTGTAAAAGTGATGCATGCACAATATTGTTGAAACACTTTTATAAGTTTTATATGAGGTTATGTACATAGTCGCTACATCAACAAAATTATGTTTCACTATGCCGAACGGGTCATCTGGCGACGACAAAATTCGGCTTCTAGAGATGACATGTTTTTACTTAAAAATGTTGTCGCTAAAAGTCTTTAGCGAGGACATGTCATCGTAAAAGAGATGTCACCAAAAGACCGTCATTAAAAAAATTGAAAGGCCCTCCTTTAGCGAGGAGCATGTGTGTTGGTCCTCTATCATGTTTAGTTGTGGTTGTAGTACTCTTTATTTTGTTTTTAGGCCCTCATTTTTAATTTTCTTGTTGAGTAGGAGGTTTGCCTTTTATTTTGTACTTTGTTTTTTGGTTCCTTTTATATAGTCTGCCTTTCCAAAAAAAAAAAAAAAAAAAAAAAAAAAAAAAAAAAAAATTGAAAGGTTTCATTTGGTTTGAATCTGTGTAGTGATGAATTCAAACCTAATGGATTAGTCGGGCAAAGTGTAACTATGATTATCAAAAATAAAAAGTTATGTATATAATATTTACATTAACAAAAGAGAATTATTTGCAAACTAATTTTTTGTATTTGGACAAACCAGTTCATGTTTTATATAGTCGTATCATACTTATATTCTGCACTAGCCTATCTGTTTATTCAGCAATGTGTTGGGTAATCTTAAAGGATCAATGGAACGGGCCAGTATAGTCACGGGTATGGGTCAGTGGCTTGGTTCATGTTTGATTGAGTCTAGAGGAAATAGTCTTGTGTTGACCAAGTAATTAGGATACGTGGGTCATCAGTTAGTATTTCCTGATTACTAGGAAATAATGGACGTGCATGTTGCATGGTTCCTTTGTATTGAGTTATATTATAAATAGCAGTAGGTTTTCATTGTACCAGCAATCAGTTTCCCATCTTTTAATATACGAACATTTAAACCTATCTTGTCGTCTTGATTGGTGTGATAGTGGGTGAGAGTCCGGGTTAAAATGGACTGATTCTTTCATTTGGTATCAGAGCCGCGTTCGGTTAAAGGGCGGGTTTGAGAGTCGACTTTCGAAGGTACGGAGCCTTCGGGTACGGGGCTGCCATCGCAGCGGAAGCATGGAAGGCAGGTGCTGTCGTTAGGACTGTTTTACAGCAGAAAACGGAAACCGATAAGGTGTTTCGGGACTACGTTGTCGTGTGGGAGACGGGGAGTACCGTTCAAGACAACGGGGGTGACCGGTGATGAACATAGGTGGTCCGTAGTTGTTAGTCGTGAGAAAAGGGTTATGATCAAATCCGGCGGCAGGTTGTAGGTCACCGGTTAATCTCTCCATTTTCCGGTGACCTACAACCTACCGTCGGATTTGATCATAACCTTTTTATCACGACTAACAGCTACGGACCACCTATGTTTATCACCGGTCACCCCCGTTGTCTTGAACGGTACTCCCCGTCTCCCACACGACAACGTAGTCCTGAAACACCTTATTGGTATCCGTCTTTTGCTGTAAAACAATCCTAACGACAACACCTACCTTCCATGCTTCCGCTGCGATGGCAACCCTGCACCCGAAGGCTCCGCACCTTCGAAAGTCGACTCTCAAACCCGCCCTTTAACCGAAGGCGGCTCTGATGCCAAATGAAAGAATCAGTCCCTTTTAACCCGGACTCCCACCCATTATCACACCAATCAACACGGCAAGATGAGTTTAAATGTTCGTATATTAAAAGATGGGAAACTGGTTGCTGGTATAATGAAAACCTATTGCTATTTATAATAGAACTCAATACAAAGGAACCATGCAACATGCACGTCCATTATTTCCTGTTTACTAGGAAATAATGGACGTGCATGTTAATATACGAACATTTAAACTCATCTTGCCGTGTTGATTGGTGTGATAGTGGGTGGGAGTCCGGGTTAAAAGGGACTGATTCTTTCATTTGGCATCAGAGCCGCGTTCGGTTAAAGGGCGGGTTTGAGAGTCGACTTTCGAAGGTGCGGAGCCTTCGGGTGCGGGGCTGCCATCGCAGCGGAAGCATGAAAGGCAGGTGCTGTCGTTAGGACTGTTTTACAGCAGAAGACGGATACCGATAAGGTGTTTCGGGACTACGTTGTCGTGTGAGAGATGAGGAGTACCGTTCAAGACAACGGGGGTGACCGGTGATGAACAGAGGTGGTCCGTAGCTGTTAGTCGTAATAAAAGGGTTATGATCGAATCCGGCGGTAGGTTGTAGGTCACCGGAAATGGAGAGATTAACCGGTTCGGGAGATAAATGGACGGGAAGAGTCGTGAAAAGCAGGGAGCTTTGATTCGGTTGTTTGGCGGGTGAAAGAAAACGGTAGAAGCGGGTGGCTTTGTTTTCTTGATCGGTGAAAGAATGCTCTCGTGTCACAGAAGTGTTATGAGTAAACGAGTTCTGTGCGGTGACAACAACAATTGAGTGGTTGGAGACTTTGGACGAGACCAAGGTAGAGGTCGTGAGTCCGGGAAAAGTCAGGAACGGAGAAACAACACGGTGTGAACGTTATGGCGTTGGAGTTCAAATTGGGTGGCTTTGGATGTGGCCAGGGAAGAGGTCGTCGATCCGTGAAGAGTCAAGATGTTAATGAACGGTTCCAACGGGATGCCATGTGAGATGTTGCATGTGTAGTGATTTTGAATCGGGTTATGTAAAGATTTTGGACGTGACCAAGGTGAAGGTCGGGTGTCCGGGAAAAATCTTAAATGCCGAGGTAATGAAAGAGAACCGTGGAAGAAGCTCGGGTCAAGATCATCAAGATTACGGGGGTGAATGTTGGGTAATCTTGAAGGGTCAATGGAACGGGCCAGTATAGTCACGGGTATGGGTCAGTGGCTTGGTTCATGTTTGATTGAGTCTAGAGGAAATAGTCTTGTGTTGACCAAGTAATTAGGATACGTGGGTCATCAGTTAGTATTTCCTGTTTACTAGGAAATAATGGATGTGCATGTTGCATGGTTCCTTTGTATTGAGTTCTATTATAAATAGCAGTAGGTTTTCATTGTACTAGCAATTAGTTTCCCATCTTTTAATATACGAACATTTAAACCCATCTTGCCGTGTTGATTGGTGTGATAGTGGGTGGGAGTCTGGGTTAAAAGGGACTGATTCTTTCACAATGTGTGTGAAAAAAAATAAAATTGAAGTGTGCAAAAGTGAAAATGGAAAATCGGTCAAAACACGCGGGAGAAGTGGTTGATTTAGTCCACATTTTACACATAAGTTGCTATCAGTTGACTGTAATCTCATTGGATGATTGCATATATAAATAATTATAGATACACTCTTCAGCAATCATTCAACACTCTCTAGTCTCTAGTTTGCACGAGCTAATCCAAACCAACAGTATATCAACTATGAAGTTTGCTTTCTTCATCTTAGCTTTCTTTGTTCTTCTTCAAACTTATCATGCTCGACACCTACATGGTACGCACTATTTGATTGATCTTTCCTAATTCTTTTATACCCTGTTAATACTACTTAAAAGTCTACCTGTTTTCTGTAAAGTCTCAAGTTCCAAGCTCCGAGATATTATTTTAGCTAGGCGTAGCTTCATTTAACTCGATTTTCATGATTAGTAATTAATACTTTTGAAATTCAATTGATAAACACTTTTGACAGTCTTTGTAGTTGATTAGCTTATCAAAAATGTTTATTTCATTATTTGGACGTTATGTGTACTAATATCTATCTTCTAGCTTCTTGCAAAATTTTGCAATATATTATAGCGTCAAAAACGTATATTACATCTATTAAGTGATCGGCAAGTTGACATACTATATTAGTAGTATATTTTAAGCTTCTATTGTTGTTAAAAAATAAAAAATAAAAAAAATAAAAAAAAAAATAAAATTCTGAAATTTGTAGTAACTAGTTGCATGTCTTGTTTGCAGACATGTTTGTAAACCGAAGATTTGGTCGACCAACACCTTTACGTGCAGCGGAGATAATTCAAATGGTAACACACGGAGAAGAACTCCTATCTCCGCCATTGTTACAAGATAAAACGACATATGGTAGAGTTAACAGTTCACCACCACCACCACAAGGAGGATCGACACGAGGCCAAACAACTTACGGTCGTATTAACCCAAAAGCACCACCATCACCATCAGTAGCACCCTCACGGGGTCAAACGACTTTTGGTGTAGAGGACCCAAATTTTACAAGTCAAATCACACAAACGAGCTCGAACCCAAGTGACTCAGACTTACATGGTATTTATGGTCGAGATGACCCTAGAACACCACCTAGTCCCGAACCAAATGGCTCACAAGGACATGGTATATATGGTCGAGATAACCCGAGTGTACCAACCCCTCCAAAACCAGCCGACCCAATTCGTCCAGTGCTAAGCGAATATGCTCGCATTGACGGTAGAAGTGAATCAATCGATTTATCGACAACAGTTGTGAATTTGCTAGCATCTTAAGCCATTAGGGTAGTTAACTTACGGGGCTAAAGTGTAAATTAACTTTTTGGCTTACGAAAATGTAACTCTTGGTCATATAATAATAATTGGCTAATATAATCTATTCTCATCGCTAGCTCAAATGCCGTTTTGAAAACATCTTAAACATGTGTATACCACCATGAGTTGTGATATATGAAACTAAATAATAATAATAATAATAATAATAATAATAATAATAAAAGCAAGGCTAACTCTCTCATTGAAACACTTGTCATTATTTTAGCAACCCAACCAATTAAGTTTCTAATTAATTCCTGATTTACCCTTAATTAATAACCAATTATCCATTTCTTACTTTTCCAGCGTAAAAGACAACTTCTTTGTTAAATACTACAGTAATATTGTTGAATGCTTTTTTAATTTATATGGTTTTTATTTTATTTTTTCATTTCCTTTTAAATACCAAAAAAAACCTATATATACACGATGAATGAAATAGTCGTGCCATGTTCAAAGTATTTGACTAAAATTCGTAAATGTAATAAAAAAAAACAAAAGTGTCATTAGGCAAGCATAAAGAATTAAACCAAGAAAGTTGTGTAACCTTGACTTTATACTCAAAGCATCAGAATAATTATTAGAGGGGAGGGCGTGGCTCCTCAAAGCAACTCGCCACTCTTACGTGGACAACCATTTGAGTAAGTTGATTCACTTCATCACACCATCCCAACCTCCTCATCCCTCTTCACTTTGCTCCTTGCTCATCTGCACGACGAAGATGGTATCTAACAAATGTGTAACTTTTTTTTTTTTTTTTTTTTTTTTTTTTTTTTTTTGAGTGTTAAATAAAATATAGTTGTAAGTGATGGACTCCAAATGAGTAAGTTGACGTTAGTTGTGAGTGAGGAGGGGGTTAGTTGTGAAGAGGTGTTAAGGTAATGTGGCACCCGTAAGCCCCAAATGAGTAATTTCTCTTCGTCACCACACCTCTCCCTCTTAAAACATAAAAACTATGGCGAATGAAACTAGAAGGGAAGAGTGTGAACTTTATTAATGTATTAATTATAAAGGGTAAACGAGGAATAAGAGCTCTAGGTGCAAAGTTGAGGCTTAGTCTCTTCATTCGGGCCCCACCTCTGCCACATCACCAAACACCTTAACTTCAACTAACCACAACAAACCCCCCTCACCAAACAACAAACCTCAATTTTCCCATTAGGGCCCCACCTTTTACACATTTATTTTTTTATTCATTTTTCAATCAAATTAAATTTATTTCATTCAAAAAAAAATAACTAAAATTAAAATTTTATGCTTATATATTGTTTTAAATTTAAGCTGCTAAAAAAATGCAAATAAACAAGGACCAAAACTGTAAATATTGATAAGAAAACTACAAGGGCTAAAACTGCAAATAAACTAAATTATCCATGTTGTCTTCTTCTTCAAATATACAAACCTGCAAACACATCTCCAAAAAAAAAAAAAAAAAAAAAAAAAAAAAAAAAAAAAAAATCTGCCATTTTGTCAGTGGTTTTGCTTCGCCGTGGCCACGGGGAGGTGACCAACGGCGAGGGCCGTTTGGTGTGGCGGCAAGCAACGGCTCGCCGTTGTCTTTGCCAACTAGGACGGCGAGCCCTCCTTCCCCATCTGCACCTTGTGCTCTAACAAAAGAAGACCACTTAATTTATTATCATTGGTACGTGTCATCACATAAAATTTAAGCCTTTAATTAGGTCCAACTTTCATTTTTCTTAATTTATTAGCGTGAGACAAGACTAATAAAGACCGCCACCATAATGTGTGCAATTCAATCTTTTTCTTTGAATATAGTTTAAGAGGGTGTTAAATATTTTCAAAATTTTCATGTTTTAGTAAACGAACTTAATACACATTCTAGCATACAAAAGTTAACAATATGTGTTTTACTATCAAAATTCAAAAGTTACAAAACTCAAGATTCCCATATCATATCAAAAGCATCAAAGAATGTTGATTTGTTGACAGTGGTCTTCATCACCCACTTGTTTTGTACTATCTTGTGATTTTAGCATCTGTACATATGGGATTCATTTGATAACTGAGAACTATGAGCTCATCATGTACATTGAGAAAGTGATATAAGAAGTGAGGATAAATAGGTCATCAAAATGTGCCAAATTAATATACCGGGGGTATAAATAATCTGTCTTGAATTATGGTGAAATCTACGTGTAAACGAAATTTAATACATGGAATATGAACTTGTTATATTTTCTTTACTAGTTTTGTCCAAAACTCGCCCAATGACCGAGCTAGTTCTTTGAAATTTTTAGTCAGAATAAAAAGATTAATAAACATGATTGGTTATTCATAATGTTAAACTTACTAAAAATGACAAATAAAGTGTGTTTTCATGTCTAATCATCATTCATATTTAGTCAAGTATAGTGGTCTTGATTATTTCAGTTTTCCAAAACGTTTTTGAGTTTCCTTTCGATTCTCCCTTGTCCACAGTCCACGCCAATATATTTGTTTTCTTTCTTTAAGTTATTCATTTCACACACATAAAATAAAAATAATAATTTTAGAGTAATGCTATTTAGGCCTACAATTCAAGCCTAAATAATAATTTACTTGTACAATAGTGTTGTACATTTTCTCTCTTCAAATTCCAACCAATCACTTTTTTAAATTCACCAATTAAATCATTAGACATACAAGTAGGTTTGCTAATTAGGCATAAGAATCATTTTTCATAATTTTAATAAGAAGTGTTAAACAAACCCACTCGTATTGACATGTTTCGTCAAGCATACTTTGTTAAAGCTACAATGTTCGAGCTTCTTAAATTTCTTGTTTTAAATATCGCGTTCCATCCTATGTTGCAAAAAGTTACATAATGTTCAAGGAAAATACCTTTTTTTTTTCCGACTATAGGTGTTAAAAAAGTTACTTAAACTTTAAGTTTTACTTGGTAAATTTGGTAATTTGTTTGATTTATCCTGCAAGTTTGTTTAAAATTATGAAACTATTCTATTACTGTTAGTTTAGCCTACAGATAAGGATCAATATCATTAGTTTTTTTTGTACTTTTGAAATTAGAATTTGGTACCTTTTGAATTAAAACTTTGGGTTTGACACTTTTGAATTTGATTTTATATTTAGTTTGATAATTTGAATAAAGCGTTCGTTTCGTTGTCGAATTTTTTTTATTTGTTTGTTTCTTGTAATCACCGACAATAATAAATGAAGCATTGTCAAAGTAACCATACTGAGCTTGTTTGATTTTCTTTTGAAAACATTGTTCCTGAACACACGAACTAATGGTCTGTTTGGTATGACGGAATGAAGTAGTGGTTGAATGAATGAACGTTGTAATGAAATAAATGAAGTAATAGAATGATGCATTAGCGATTATAATTAGGTTTGGCTGTTATGATAGAATGAATGTAATTGAAAATAAAAAGACTAAAATATCCTTTGATAATAATTATTTTTGTTTGGTGGATTGTTAATAACGGATTTTTATGTAATTATGATTTCATTCTAGATGTAATGAAAAAAATAAGGGATCCCTAATGAATGAAAATGTTGATTTTTTATGTAATGAGTGATTTCATTTTATAATTATAAACAATTATAATTTTTTCATTTCGTCATAATTATCTTTTTCATTTATACTCATTACGACGTATCAAAAACTACGTAAGGTAGTAATGCAAGGGATCCTAATGCCTTATAGAGTTTTAAAGAGTAACAATTTGAGATACTTTTTTACCTGCGTAATAATAGTACAATTCTACAAGGTAGTGGTGGCTAAATAAGAACCTAAAACAACAATCTATAAAGTGGTGTATACAAAAGAAAGAGCTTGCAGATTTTCTCTGTGAAAAGTATAAATGAAAAAAATAAAATATTGAATATACAAAGCTCACTATTGTATGTTATTGAGAGGCCTAGCGCCCTTATTATTCAGTAATCAATGAATCATTTACCCTAATACGGTGTCACATCCAAAATTCCAAAACCCTAAAAACCAATAAACAACCGATTATTATTTTGTTGACATTTTCTCCCTAACCTTTAGTTCCAACCGATCATCCACTCCCCCCCCCCCCCCCCCAATCATAATGACTGGTCCACCTCCCACACCTACATTGTCTACCAGTGATAAATTACTTACGGTTACAAACATCACCTTTCTTGTACCCGTCAAACTAGAAGTTCATAAATTGAATTATTCAACTTGGTGTTATTTTTTAAAAAAAGCTTTGGGTCAAAGCTATGATTGCATCTACTGCTATTACAAATTTATCTTTTATATAATAAAAGAATTACATCATTTCGGAGTATTTTTGCAAATCCCTTCTCACTGAAAAAATAATTTGACCAATAGCAGAGCTCGATTTTGCCACGTAAGCGAAATCGAGCAACATGATTGGTCAATAGAAAGTCAAAATTAAATTGATTTTGGTCAAACTTAATAAAATTAGTGGAGAAATTTGGTTAAGAAAAAAAATGCATAAAAATATAGGTGTCAAATTTATGAAAACAAAAACTTAAAAAAGATGAAGTAATTAATAAGACTTTAGTGATTGAATTTTAAATAATTTATATAGAGTAAAGTGTAAAATTACAAGTTTCCATATTTTTTAATAACTTTATAAAAAAAACACAAATAACCCCTTACACTTTATGTCCCGTATACTTTATAATATTAACTTTGTTTAAAATTACATGAGTATTAGTATTAGTTTTTAGACTTTCATCCATTAAAATTACAAAATTTGATAAATATGCGAATTAGTTTTGATACACGTTAAATATTTTTTTAAACTAATGTTAGTTTTAAACTTTCATTCATTAGAATATTTTTTTTAAATAAAGACTCATGTTACTATTTAAAAGTTTAATTTATTCATACACGAGTTTAAAATACGGGTAAATTATTAGTAACGGTAATATAAATATCAAATAATAAGCACGATACTATGATATACGCGACTCTACTTATAACAACGACTCATGAAATTTTTATTTAAAATTTACATATGGATATCCATAAAAATATTTTAAAAACTTTACAGAGCATATTTTAACTTTATCAACGCTCATTATGTGACTGTTACTAAATTTACATATTTTGCACAACATGATATTAATAGTTAAAGTTAAACAACAAAATCAACCTCAACATGTCTGTTAGTTAAAAACGTTATACAAAGCAAATTATTAAAATATATATATATATATATATATATATATATATATATATATATATATATATATATATATATAATTTAAGGAAAACAACTTCTATATTAAATAATATATATATATATATATATATATATATATATATATATATAAGAAAAAAATGCACGCATCACAATCTTTATTTAAAAACAATCACCTACTAAAAAAAAAAAAAAAAAAAAAAAAAAAAAAAAGAAAAAAAAAAAAACATTGGTGATAACCTAACTTTATTCATTGTCGTGATGCAAAAAAAAACACTAATAGTTTGCCTTTGTAAACGAATTAAAAGTATGTACATGAGAATTATTCAGCAAGAATATATAAGTAAAAGAAATACCACAATTATAAAACACATCGTAAATTGATAGCACGGGTTTGCAAAACTAAAAGCATATACCACTAACATCTCATGCAAGTCAAGTATCATCATGTGATTTTATTTGAATAATAAAATATAATTTTTAATTCAAAAGCACTCTCCTAAAATAATAGGTAGGTTATAACATATACATATGATTTTTTTTTTAGTCTACCAAGTAAAACCATTTGAAACATGTTAAGTGGTTTATTTCTTAATTGATAATAATATGTAACTAAAACGAAAATTTTAAAAACATGTGCGTGCACAAGTATTATAACTAGTATTTATAATACAACAATTGCACGCTTGTAAAAAATAAACAATAAAATGCACAATTCTTTGTGTTGGACGTCTAGAACTACCCACTAAAAGACTTATGTTAGTTTGTAAAAGTGCATGTCATACCTTGTATTATATTGCTTACCATTTGTTCCAAGTTTATTTTACTTGGTCAATTGCTCTTCAATTGAGGAATGAGCCTTCTTAAATCTCTATGCTTGATACTTCTTAGTTTTGTGAGACGTGCATATTGGGTGTTTTGAAATAGTATCATCAACAAATTACTTTGATTCCATTAATGAAAGAGTTGCTTGCTTGACAAAAGTCCGGGCTTCTCTATGGATCGGCACTTAAGGTATTGATAGCTTATCAATATTAATAGTTCAAGCTCACTAATTATACGTCAAAGTCAAGCTCATTATTAATAATTAATAAGGTTTTTGTAACTTGTGCCCAAAGCACACCAAAAGGACTCAGGGACCTACACAAAAGTACAGAAAAGTGCACCTTTATGTGTGTCTCTGAATCCTTTTTCATGGGTCTCCGAGTCCTTTTGGTTTGCTTAACTTGTGCCCCTAGGACACAAGTTAGAAAAATCCTACTTAATAAGGCCCATTATAAACAGTTGATAAACTCGTCAACATTCTCAGGCCGCACATGGTGTAGAAGAACCTCTCATGCCATATAACATACATGTGTGAGATAACTGTTTCCCAACTAGCACTAACGGTTAAACATGTACTATCTGACATATGACACTCGGAGACATACGAGCAAGAATATGAGAGATAGGCACGACCTGGTACGAGCCAAAGAGGAACCGCCACCTGTCATTCTTATCTACTCGTTAGATGGTTAACACTTGGCTTGTCTACATCCGTTGATCACTCACGTGGGGTTTATCCTTACAACCCTAAATGCCTATCTATAAACATAAGGCATCCTACACACACACACACAAAATCATTCTCGTAGACTTTTACACAGACTGTTCTCACACATTTAACACACATTCATGGTTTGTTTGAGTGTTACCCAAGTCTTGATTCTTAATCATCCCTTTAGGTCATTACCGTTCTACACGGGAAAACAAACAACACAACTATATCAATTCACTATTAATCATGATTTAAATACTATACATAAACACGGCGCCCATTCATGTTACAAAATAGTCACAAACTTCCACCTATTTGTATTCATTTTCTCACTTAAAAAAAAAAAAAAAAAAAAAAAAAAAAAAAAAAAAAAAAAAAAAACTCTAACTTTGGATATTAACAATCATCTCAAACCAGTCCAGGTAGAAGATCTTACTCACGCCAAGGAATGTCAACAAATACTAAAAAAACAATGTTCACCGGTCAAATAAGTTAATAATAAAACCCTATGAGGGCCAACTTCTGCATAAAAGCCCAAAGGTGACCATGGTCACATTTCCCTTCTTTTTTGGCCTTGCTCACGTGTGACAAACAACCCAAGTAGTGGATCTCACCCGTGAGCCCTCACCACCACTACCTCTAGTCTAAGAAGATTTAAAAACGCGTCTAATTTTATCTCAAAACATGCATAACAACATCCTGTTGTAGCTAAAATATCAACATTTTTCATTAATTAATGAAACACTAACATAATGCAGACACAAAATTTTAACTTACCAATCATTTCTCCTATAAAACTAACAATTTTCATTGTAACATTAACAGTTACTTTGTATATCGTTGAATTCCACAGCATAGTTAAGTATACAAGATTTCGTTATGCTTAGACTATTGTAAAGACTTCAATGTTCTCTATTAATCTGTTAAGCACGAAACGACAATAACTAACATAGGCTGTCACCGTAATGTGTACAATTCAATTTCTTTGAATATAGTTTAAGGAACGATATATTTCCTTTGTTTTATTTGTGCGCATAAATCGACAAAAGTGTACGAAAGTAGTAGGATTTAAGAAACTGGGCTCCTCCAACTCCCTAGATCAGGCCCATACGATTGATTATCTGGTCCATTATTTGGACTTATATGATTAAGTTAGTAAGTTTATGAAAAAAATATATATAAATAAATAAATAATAATTAAAAAAAAATCTTGCAAGACTATTATATGTAAGAAAACTTCATTGTTTATAATGGTTGTTTTTTAATTTGAACGGAAAAAAAGTGAAATCTGAAAAAAAAAAATTAAAAAAAAAAATAAAAAAATAAAATTATGAATTGACATCTTTTACTTGAAAGAATGTTAATTGACTAAAGAAGTCAAATTAATTAAAGGGTTATTTTTAAATTTGATCCCATTATTTCTGATATTAAGAATTTATAATTTTTTTCTGTTTATGTATTTGTTTTCTCTTTTAGTTGTATATGTTAATTATAATTAAGTCATGATCTTCAATCATAATGATGTAAAGGGGGACGTTTTTCTTTTGTCAATTTTCATCAAGACTGTCTCAGTCAGATTCACCTTTGCCCAATCCTTATAGACAAACCTTAGCCCCTAGCTCTATAATTCGTCTTGCCCGGTCCACGAAAGTCTTCCCCGGGGCCTAGCACTCTTTCTTCGAGTCTTTAATGGCTTTCATTGTTGACGAACATGTGCACTAATAAGATAAAGAAGGAGCCTGTGCCGCAATATAGACAAACTCAAAGTGTAATTCTTTGTTGCCTGTACACAAACTCGAAAAAGTTAAAGTTATAGATGACACTGGATCTAACATTAAATTTGTGATGTAGCCTGTGTTGTTAATTATAAATCATACTTAATTGGAATATCTTATTTGATGACCAATATTTTTTGAATGCAGAACAAAATTACGAAGTATATATTTAGATTTGTTCCACATTGCCAACTTAAATACTTGACTGTTCGTACTAAAATTAGCTATGAAGCATGTGAGTTGTTCGACTTGACGTTTTTCTTTCGTATTAAGTTGTCGGGAACATATACGAATTATATGTTCTACAGTTCTACTTGGTCAAGGTTTTTAATGTTCATGCCTCATATATAACACATTGTGGATCATTTCACCGTTTGAAACTGAAACTTACTAATCATCAAAAATTAAGTATAAATGGAATGTGGTTGAATACTGCATTAGTCTCAAGCTTTTGCTTGGCACTTTAACCAAATTTATAGATTGGTTATTGAAAAACGGTATCCCACATACAAAATTAAGCAAATTTCAACCCACTAAAAAAAACTTTGTTATACGTTCTTATGAAATTTCATCTTTTTGTCCCATTTTACAAGCGAATACACATCCTTTTGAATTTTCAAAAGCATAAAGCATTTTTTACAAAATTATAATATGTAACAAAAGTAATCACATATATCAAATTACTAGTATCTATACTACTATATAATTCATTTGAGACTATTTTATAATTAGAAATGTTTAAAATTCAGACTTTTACTTGCTTATTATGGAAGGATTTCAAAATCAAATGATTAGGAAGCAGGTTGGTTAGGAAGCAAGTTGGTTAGGAAATTTGATAGGGAACATGTTGATTGTTCAAACTAAAATTATTTGGCTTAACCATCTCTACTTATAAAGCATAAAAACAACTAAATGTGTAACCAAATAACGAAATAACGCAAAATATCATCTTAATGCCTCTCTAATCACTACGTTACGCAATGAGTAATGCTATTTAGATCTAAAATACATATTTAAATACATGCCCAATTTATAAATTATGTAACAATTGTATTATTCATTTCCCTCTCCAAATTCTCATCAATCATTTTTTTAAATCAGTAGGCACACAAATAGGCATGATTATTAAGCATAAAAAATCATTTTTCTTACGCAATTTGCCTTGCTCGTATCAGCCCGTATAATTTTTCTGTAAAAACAATCGAGTAATGTCTAACTACGATAAGAAATGTTACATGACTAATATGAGTAACATAAAATTCTAGAAAAAAAAAAAAAAAAAAAAAAATCTGTTTTTTGTAAAAACAACTGAGTGGTCATTTTTCATAACTTAGGATCAAATGATAAGATAGCGTAGAAGTTTTCTAGATGCATTGACTTAAATTAGATGATGCATAATTTTCTAGATGAATCAAATATATATTTTTTAGCTCAAAATTATATGCATAAACATATACTAGTATTAAATTAGATGCATTTTGTCTAGGGCTGAGCATCGGGCTGATCCCGACCCGATCCCGACCCATCCCGAAACCTACAAGCTGGAAAATCCTAACCGAATCCCAACCCGAGTCTAGTTCGGGGAATCCTGACTCACGACCCGGTCCCAAAACGAAACCGGTTTGTATGGTATTCTTTGTGTTTTATCAGGTAATCCTGATTCCAACTGACCCGACAAGCTGAAAAACCCAAACCGAGTCTCGACCCTAGTATAGGTTGGTTTGCGTCGATCGGTGTCGGTTGGAGTCGATCGTCAGTCGGGATTGCTCAGCCCTAATTTCGCCAATCTAAGAGAATCTTATGCAATTTTCGTCTTTTGCGCTTCAAATGTGTTGCTGGTACTACTTTGCTTCATTTTCACTTCAAAATCACTTTCAAAACTTGTTGGGATGCATCTACATGAATAAAAACTAGTCGAGTACTCGCGTGTTACGATGGCAGGTACCCGTGTAATCGAATCTTCCAACGAGTATATATTATGTTATATGTTTAAAGTGAGAATATAACTTTATAGATAATGTTATTAAAGAAGTTCATGATGATGAATAAATAAGAAAAGACATTGTATTTGTAATTATTATGTAATATGAGTTTATATCATTGGTCGCAAATAACTCAAATCTCGTAGAAATCTTCAAATGACTGTGTAATATAACTTTCAATATGACATACATATTATGTTAGTAACTAAATGGGTTACACGTTTTTAATAATCATTATTGATAGTTATGATTTTTAGTGTGAGTTATTGCAAGAAGCAATATATCATTGACCACAGTATTTATTATATTTGGTGGTTTTTATTTGATAACAAAAGTAACACATTTTCATATTAAAATATTAAGTCTTCATTTTGAAAAAGGTTCTAATTACAATATAAAATAACTAGAACGGTACCCGCGCAATGCGGTCGGCGGGTACCGTGTGATTATATTTTGCGTTATTTGGTTACACGTTTAGTTGTCTTCATGCTTTATAAGTAGAGATATTAGAGATGATTAAACCAAATAATTTTAATTTGAATAACCAAGCACTTCCTAACAAACTTCCTAACCAACTTGCTTTTTAACAAATTCATAGTAAGCAAGAAGAAAGTCTAAATTTTAAGTCTTTCTATAATGTAGTATAGATATAGATACATCTGATTGAGTATTGCTATTTAGACCTACAACACAAGCCTAAAAGCATGCCTAATGCATAAATCACTTGTACAATTGTATTATGTAATTTCTCTCTCTAAATTTCCACCAATCATTTTTTGAAATCAACCAATCAAATCATTAGATATATTTGTAAGCATGATTGGTAGGCACAACAATCACTTTTCCATCTGATTTAAGTCGATGCATTGGTATCATTATAATGTTTTTCTTTTTTTTTTTTTTTTTTTTTTTTTTTTTTGAATGAAATAGACAAAAAGTCACAACAACCTTCCCTGATCTCTTCCTACAAAAATTACACCTCTGCCATCAAATTTCCATTTCCACCTGTCACAGGCTCCACGTCAACAGAGAAGTCGTCCACGTGTAGAACCAATAAGACCCCACACCGAACCCTTTAAAAACCCCCACAAGCCCTAAAAGCGCCAAAATAAATAAAACTTTTACTCACACCTCTCTCCCCCCTCTGACTCGATCAACACACACAAAGAAGAACAAGTATGAAATACACTCACCGATTATAATCGATTCTTTTATATTTGTATAAATTATATATATATATATATATGTATATGTATATGTATCTGTTGAAATTAGATGCTAATTTCGTCTTAATTTCATCTAATTTTGTATGATGGTTAGGTTTTTATTTGTTGATGTGAAAAACACACACAGACACACCTAAACACACAGTGAGTTTATTTGATCGTATTGTGATAAATGATGCTTGATTGTTAGGTTTTGTTCACATTCATCATCGGTTTCATCTGGTGATGATGATGATGATGATGACGCCTCATACTCTCTATTTTTTTTCTTTTTTTTCTTTTTTTTTTTTTTTAAGTATAATTTTATATATTTATGTTGAGATTAAATGTGAATTTTTGATCATTTTCGATAAGTGATAGTTAATTATTTAGAGTTTTTGATCATTTTCGATTGTTAGGTCGCTTTGTCGTTTTAGTGATGAAACACACAATGATTGAAAATAGATGTGATTTTTGTGATTATTTGGCCGAATTATTGACTGTTTGTTTGTTAATTATTTACCTTTAATTTCGTTGATTATTAGTAGGTTTTGTTGTTGATAAATGTTTATAAACGGATGAGCTTTTTCTCATTTTATGTGCGCGGCCTAACTAGGAGGTTTTAGGATTTTTGTTGTTACGAAGCTAATAAGTGTGATTGTAATTTGTTCGCGTTCATCATTAGCATCATGTGCTGATGGCGATGAGTAAATTGATGATTTTAGGATTTTTAAAGCATTTTTTTATGTTTTTGTTGTATGTGCGTAAATTGATGATTTTAGGCTTTATATTGTTTTAGTACTTGGTGACCGTGAAGTGGATTAACCACCACCAAATAGCCTAGTGGAAAGGCACCTAACCTCCTCACGAGAGGTCTAGAGCTCAAACCTCACTAGGTACACATTTAGGGGTGGCGCAGCTGGGAAAGGGTTGGAAACGGTCACAGGGATATCTCTGCTGAGCCGTGTACAATTGATGATAATTGTGATTAATTGATGATCGTTATGTTTTGTTCTTGTCAAGCTAACTGTGATTGTAATTTCATCACATTCATGAGTATCATGTGATACGACTCATGCTTTTTATGTGTTTCTTATAGCTTTTTTTATTGATCTATAAATCTGATTATGTTAGGCTTTATGTTGTTTTGTTTATAAGCAATTTTTTTTTTGTTTGATTTGAAAGGTGGAATCACTGAATTGTACGTTGTTTCTATTTTTTGGTGGGGCTAATTGACCTAACTTGGGCTTTGTTTGGTTTTAATAATGAATATGCGCTGTAATGGTGTTGTGGTTTGTTGTATTGAGTTATTGAAAGAATCGTGTTTTGGCAATTTGGTTAATTTGAATGATGGGTTATGACTTGTGTGTTTAGATGATTAATGTGTGTTTGTTCAATGTCTTGTTTAATGTCTGAGGTTTTTTCGGTTAATTGGTTTAATTGGGGGTTTTGTATGTGGATTATGTGTTTTGCGGTCGTTTGGTGACTGAGCTTTAGTGGATTATTGGAAGAAATGCATATCGGCCATTTGATGATTCATCTGTATTATGCCTGTTTCAGTATTATGGTGAATTGGTGATTGGCCTGCATTAGTAGAATCTAGTATTTATGTTTTAATGGTTTAATTGGTGAATCGTGTGTTTTTCATAGTTTGGGTGATTGATCTTGTGCTCACTAGTTGTGGATTACTGAAAAAATTGTATTTTCGTCATCTGGTGTGGTGGTTTGATCTGTATTTTTTTTTTTTTTTTTTTAAGATTTGAATTGTGGATAATGTGTGTTTGGATAATTTGGTCATTGATGTGTACTAGTAGAACATTTTGTTTTTCAGTCATTTCGTGACTCATTGTTAGTGAATTATTGGAAAAATTGTATTTTGGCCATGTGGTGATTGCTCAATATTATTCTTTGATTTAAATGGTGGATTATGCGTGTTTGGATAGTATGGCGATATGTATTAGTGGGATGTTTTGTTTATCGTTTGAGCATTTGGGTTAATTGGTTGATTATGTGTTTGTGATCGTTTGGTGATTGATTTTTCGCTTTTTACTAAATCATTGACAGAACCATTGGATGATCAGATGATGGGAAGCAGAGTGAATGAAAAGGGCAAGGCGCCTGTTTCTTGTCCACTAATAGAAGAAAATAAAGACGCAGCCAATGGTTTTAGTTTTCTAGATGGAGATCTTTTCGATTCATTCGACGATATGAAACTGTTATTGTCCCCTGGTTGGGAGAAATATCATCAGGATGTCGCCCAATGTATCCCCGAAGCTAGTGGAAACTTTATGGATCTTGAAATGAACACTAATAGCTTTCCAAACTCCCAAGTTAACCTCAGTCCTGATTTTGAAAACTTGGATTGGAATTCTCAGTGTCTGAATTTAGGACAAAGCGCAATTTCTGCTGGTCTGATGAACGATGGGCCGCGTGTTGGTAACCTTGATAATCTATGGTCTAGTAATACTGCAACGATTGGAAGAAATTTTGGTGGAGAATCTAATATTGGAAATTCTAATAGACCACGAGTAAATTTGGATATTGGTGATATTGGTGGTCCATCATCTCAGTTTCACCGTAGGGACAGTACACCAGTTCATACCCGGAACAGTGTCGATTTAAATAGCAGTCAATATGGGGTTCAAGGAAAAGATGAGGGTAGTTTCTTGAGTCTTGGAATTGGAGGGAATGAAGAAGCCACGTCTGGGTATCAACCAAACAGTAGAGAGACTTGTGACAAGCTAAAAGAAGCAGCTCTAGCTGAGTTAAAATTAGCTCGTGTTCGGAGACTTATGGATCAAGGTTCAGATGCTGACTTAATGGGTATTCAGAGAAACATTAGTGGTATCTTTAATCAGTCTAATCAGTTTAGTCGTATGGATCGAATGACCCCAACCAACAGTAGTTGTTCTAACCCTTATCCAGTTTTACAAATGCAACAAAACAATATGCAGAATGTCATCCCTAGGAATATAACGTCTGGTAATTTGGATCAGTATAGATCGATTGTAGGTAATCAAGTTGGGCATTCAGGAACAATGGGTGGGAATTCTGCACCGTTCTTAAATTCCCAACAACTTAATATGAATAATGTAGCACCAGAATTGGATATGCCTTCATGGGTCAACTCGTATAGACATTCAGGTCAGGCGCAGGACAGTCGTTTAGGAAATGACGTCAGTTCTTCTCTTGGACTTGGAAGTGGTTCTATACCCGCGAATTATGCTGGTAAGCAAGTTTTATTGTTTGCATAATTATCTTGGTGTTCACATCCAATTATATAGGTGGAAACTGCTGTTAAGAGGGTGTTTGGGTTGCTAATTAAAGAGCTTGTCTACTTACAGCAGATTGGAGTTTTGACTGTTTGGATGAAACTGTTTATTAGCTTATTTTACACTAAATTAAGTACATAATAATGAACAGGTTGTAGCTATTTATGTAAGCAGATAAACCCTTTTAAATGAGCAATCCAGACACGCCCTAGTTCTGCTGTTGTTGTGGTTTGAAACTCCTGCATTTTAAGAACACAGTTCACTTTCTGTTAGTAATATGAAGACGCTTGAACTGTGCTATCCTTACTGAAGCAATATGTTTTCTGTATGTTTCTCTTGCAGGACAATTTTCATCACAAAGGGCCATGCCCATGCCTACTCAGGATCTGATTTCTCAGAGGACAATGGCCCCACAAGTAGGTTGGGTGAACAGTGGTCAAGCTGGCCCAGATGGTCCATTCCCGAAAAGGCTGGGAGTTGAGCTTAGTGGGAGAGAGAGCCCTCAAGCCACTCGACGACTTATGTCTCCCATGGGAACAAATTTGCAGGCAACTAGCACAGGTACCCTGACATTAATATTTCTATACAGTTGTAGATATATGATTGGTGTGTAACTTACGTGTGAACTGTAATGAACCAAAAAAGTAAATAGCATCTGAAAATTGGGATGTTGTTTGATATCATAAAAGTTTAAGGTAGGTCTTGACTTAATATTTTTGTGTCTAGCACTGAAGGAATTGACAGTGACAAGTCTTTTATTAATGAATGAGCAAGTAAGGTTTAACATCACTTAATATGGGAAAGTTAAAATCTCTCCAAGCTATCTGTGTCGCCAGCATTTAGTGATTTATGTTGTATATCTTCAGGTCAGATGCATCAATTTCTGCATAAACAATCCACTCGCCTAGCGGATCATCTACGTCAAACTTCCATTGGTATGGCTATTTATAAAAAAAATTCAATGTTATCAAGGTAATGTTAATAAACCTGAGCATATTTTCATGGCAATTAGATCGGAGTGGTGGAGCACCTATGAGTTACCCGATGAATTCTCAAGAACCGTTTGCTCATGGTAACTGGAACCCGATATTTTTAGCTATACAATGCTAGTGTTGCATATTTGATGCTTGCTTTTTATCTAAATCAGGTCTATCTCAAAATGCAGTTATTCAGCTTCCTAAGGATCCTCGAGTAGCAACTACCACCAATGGTATTTGGATCTTTCTTTCTCTCTATCTCTAGCTGTAATCTTGTGAAATGGGCGGTCAAGTAACGGGTCAGATGGGTTTGGTTGGATATGAGTAACTTTATGTGACGGTAAAACTGAACCCATTTTGTAAATCTAAACAAAATCAAACACATTTTTTTCTTCTCTTAAAAATTTGTAAATAGTTACTGTATTAAAATGATTACAAAGACTATATTAATCATTAAATTTTGTAAATTCTATGTTCTGACCTGTTCAATCCATTTGATCTACTCCTTTTTTAGAAACTTCTATATTGTACCTGTTTTGACCCTTTACTACATAATTTAGTTGAAATGGCTACTTATAATTTCTATACAACAGGAACCTGAAATGATACAACTTGTAAAAGTTCCTAAGTTCATATATTTTGTGGATTCTCTCATTTTCACTTATTATTTGTTTCAGCTACAACTGCTGATGGTCACTCCCGTATTAACCCATATCAGAAGAGAACTGCAGCAGCACTCCACCCAACTTTGAGAACTGGAGTCGCACCCAGCCCACCTTTGAGAACTGCAGTTGCACCCCACCCACCTCTGAGAACTGCCGTTGCACCCCACCCACCTCTGAGAACTGCAGTTGCATCCCATCCACCTTCCCCCTGGGTTCAGCGCCAGAAGATAATTAATCCTACCATTCATCATTCTATGCCAAGACCAGCTATTCCTGTTCCAACTGCTCCTGTCCGTCCTTCTATACCAGCTGGGTCACATACACAACCTGCTGGTTCTGTTGCTGGTTCTATTCGTTCTTCTAAACCGGTTGCATCAAGTATAAGAGCTCGTGCTCCTCCAGCAACTGCTGCTGGAGTTGTTCATATAACTCGCAAAGGTAAATCTATTTTCCTTATATATGGCTGCAAAAATTCCACTCCATGTGATATAGTTTATGTGTGTGCGTGTGTTTACTCTTTTGTGCATTTGAGTCATTAAAAGAATGGCTTTGTGTCCCATTTGGGGTTAGTTTGTAAGCAAAAAGCTAGTGAAAACCGACTTTCCACAACTTATATATATTGTGAAAGCTTATATGAAAATACTAAGATTACGGGCTGAAAACTGACCCAAACAGCACATCATCTCTGAATACATGTACCAATACAATGACTCAAACGGGACGAATGAAAAAGTACGTTAGTTATTTTATGCAAAATTAAAAAAATTCTATAGTTGACAGGGTCATTGTATTGATGTTTCTATATGTGGTTCTAGTTGTGGGAAGCTCTGGATAATATTCGTACAGATTTTGCTTTATGACGTCCGTTATTATGCTTTAATGTTAGCAATACCCATATTTACTGTGATTAGTTCAATATATTTTGATAATGTTGATATACTTGTATTTGTAATTCATGACATTTAAAATTTACTAACTAGCATGGGATATATTTGTGAACAAATTTTTAACAATGCAGAAAACAAAGGACATAGAAGTATATAACACTCCTTTTCCTTCCAACAGTTGGATACTTGGATGTGACTAGGGTGGGAGGGGTCCTTCTAGAGGATGTAGTTACCCTCTGAAGAAAACTATAGATATAGGAACTTTCTTGGCTCTACCATATTGTCTAGACGTAGCAATTTTGACTCATTTACTTGTGGATGAGTTGATCTGGGATGTGTTTAGCCACATGAGAACGGGTCAAATGGGGTGAAATTAGTTCAAGTTACATTTTTAGGGCATGTCTCTAAAAAAATTTTAGTAAGAAAGTGTTTACTGGTCAAACCATTTCAAACCGACACGTGTCACTACCAACCTGAACCCGTATCCAACCTATAAATGACCCATACCTATCTCAACCCACTACCCTACCCTCCCATATCGCCGCCTCCTATATTGTCTAAAGGACCAATTGGCTCAGTTTAGAACTGTGTATAATCCTAAAATATTATGGCCTTATGGGACCTAGCATGCTGTGAAGTCCTAAGGAATGCTCTCCTTCGATCTATAAGGCGTTACTTGGTTTCCAGGTGGCACATATGTGGCGTGTCTAGACTTGAAGAGCTCAGGCTGTAACGAACATTTCTAACGATAGTTGTCCTATATATATATATTTCTAGAATGTCTTCGTATATCCAAACCTAAAGGGCTTGGGTTGTAACACTAAGCTGATTAACTTATAGCTACAGCATTTTCTATCCTGTTTGTTATCACCTAGTTACTATATAGATGGGATCATCTCTGTTATCTACAAAAATGCGCAGTTACTTTATCTGCTTAGGTCTTCTTTGTTTATTGTTTAATCAGTATTAGTTTCTGTTGTACAAATTCATTTGTCACTGCATGTGTTATAACGTAGTCGATAACTCCATCAGGTTAACGGATGTATTCTTTTTAGACATGGAAAATGGGTGGTTCCTGGCATCTGTTAAGTTGGGTACGTTGTCGAAATGAGTTAATCATGGACAATGGGTGGTTCCTGGCATCTGTTAAGTTGGGTACGTTGTCGAAATGAGTTAATAATGGCCGTAACCTGTTCGGCTGACCTGCAAAAATTTGTTGTCCTATTTTCTAAAATAAGTGCTGTATGCATCAAAACACATTTTGGTACTTACCTATATATTTATTGGTTGACCCGTCAAAGTTAAATAAAACCCAAATTGACCCATTTATGAGTTAATAGTTCCAAATTAGCATTTCTACTTTCTATGTTATGTGCATGATTAAACTGTTTAAGTGTTTAGCTTTGAGTATCTGCAACAATTTTGTACTTTGCTAAATTGAAATTCAATTAAAGGCTACTTGTACGATTCTACCCTTGCATCATATCTTTTTTATTTGCTTCCTTGATTATATATTGAACAATTCAGATGATCTTAACAAGATTTATTTATTATACATCAATGCCATATAGTAACAACTTCGATTATTCACAGCCACAACTCCTAAACTGAGCGGATATAAGTGCTTATTATGCAAGAGAGACCTTGCTTTAACATCTGAAGGAGCAGTGTTCCAACCCTCTGTCCCACCACCAGTTGCAGTCCTTCCTTGTGGGCATACATTTCATGATCAATGCTTGGAGAACATCACACCTAAAGATCAGGCGAAAGATCCGCCATGCATTCCTTGCGCTATTGGTGAAAACTAGGTTATATTTCTAACCCGAATATTATATCGGTACATAGATGAAGATATATTGATTGGATGGGGGGTTTTGATATTATTAGCTAGATGGGCTGTAAAAGGTTTACATGATCAATTGATCGTAGCCTTTTGTTGTTCTTCTGATGCCATAAGTCTGATAACGTGAAATGCTTGTGACTTTTGCTATTTCCAAGTTGCAATGTTGTAAAACTGGTTGGAGCGGGGTGGGTTAAGTAAGTCATAGCACAATATTTTTGGTACATCAGGTCAGGTTGAATACTTTTTGTATGGTGGGTCAGGTAGCGCTGAATTGAAATACTTTGTTTAATATGTAATGCATACCTGAATCTACCGGTTATAAATAAATGAGTCAAAATCCGGCACCTGTACCCTATAATTCAAAGCCGCACTACTTTGAAAAATTGTTTGTGAGTCAATATGGTTTAAATCTTCATGACCTAATGTCAGCCCGGTTATAGTTAGAGGGATGTTTGTCGTTATGGGGAATTTGTTATAAATCAAATGTTGGCATGCTTGAAATCTTTTTTAAAATCTAGTGGCATTTATTATATAAATCCCGAAGACAGATCAGAGGCCCGTGTAAACCTACTACACTGATTGACAGTTAAGTTTTAATTGATAAATGTGGTAACCATGTGAAGTATTATGGACTTAGAGGGTTTAGCCTATAGGAGAGTGGATGGTTCTGTTACTGTAATAGCTAATCGATTCTCTATTCATGACACCAAAGAGGCGAATATTGTATGACAATGTACTTGGACCCTTACGACAATTTTATCGTGCATCATTAGGATGTTTTGAAAATAATTATCATGACCAGTGATTTCAATCGAGTATTTACTATATGCTGATTGGAGTTTTTATCGTAAACAACCAAATTATCATCAAGTCTTTTTATCTAAAGTTAAAACCATATCATTACGATTTCAAGTTGTAGGTCGATATAAGAGCATACAAAGTAACACCAAAGTCGTGGAAAGGTGCATGTCCGCTTAACACTGGACCGCATTTTACTCATACTCGTTACACTAAAAATTGGACCAGCTAAACATGCACACAACTCCACGCTAGTTTAACAATGTAACGCCGAGGCAAGTCTTGCACGGTGAGCTCTAAACATGCGTACAAACACCGCCTAAATAATCAATATCATCGTAGTGTGAATTTGTGAAATTTATGCCATATTTTTAAAGCATGCAAGTTGTATTGAAACTGATTGGTAAAAGTATATATGATTTAATTCAACTAATGCCAACTTTAGTCGCTTACTAGTACTCAGTCCTGATTTTAGAATTGAGAACAAACCATTTATGAAATACACCCATCATGTAACTCTTAAAATCATGACCTTTAACTAAAAATAACTCATAGTTGACGATGCATCTCATAGCAGTAGCTGTGAGCTGTAGCTGCAGCTCACTACTCACAGCTTTTTAAAGAAGCATTGAAAAAATGAGTTTTCCAAAAAAATAGCAAAGCTTACCGCTCTTTCGCCAAACAAACACTAAATATAAAAAAAAATCATTACTCACCGCTCATCACCCAAAAAACTCCAAAAAGCTCTGCGCCAAACATAGCCTAAGAAATAAAATTGCATTTGCTACAAATAGAACCATATGCTTGCGAAGAATCCAAGCTGAAATAGTAAGGCCACGTATGCATTTGACTTAATTGCCTTAATATGAGAAAAGCTTAATAGATTAAGTCATGTGAAAGGATGTCTGTTTTTAGTTTAATTATAAAAAAATAAGGTGAAACTAAATCTCCTTAAAAGATGATACAAGGGCTAAATTAGAGGAAATATTTTCACATGCTAAATGACTAAGGGTGCGTTTAGTTCGCAAGTGAGATTGGAATTGGATTTAGATTTGGATTTGAGAAAGGTTTGAAAGATTTAGGAAAGTTTTGAGGAAAAAGTAAGAGAGATAAAATATATTATTATATATATTATTATATATAATTTATTAATTTTATATTATATTTAAATATTATATTATAATAAAAAAAAAAAAAAAAGATTGTGAGAGAGAAGCATGCATTGGGCCACGAGTTTCAGTGAATACCACTGAATACCACCAAGTAAGCTAAGAATGAAAAAGTATCCGTCAGTCACTTTCATTCCATAAATTTTGTAAACCAAACGAAGGTTTTGCTTTTTCTTTTGTTGATACCGCCTCAAAAGCATCAACCAAACATGTACTAAATGAAAGTAGCAGACGATAAAGACTTAAATCAATTTAATTTTCTCGCTAGCAAAATACTACAAATTTATAAAGCCAAAAGTAATGCAACCTACCATAGTAACAACTCTACTCACTAAAGGAAAGATATTAGATGAAAACTTTAGACATGAAACGCTGTGAAGCTTCTATTAATTCTTTTAACATCTAAACTCTAAGGGGATGTTTGGTAGAGAGAAACAAGGTTGGAGAAATGGAAATTAAACAATTTCTCATGTTTGGTACAATGGAGAAATAACGAAGTGGAGAGTTGGAGAAAATTGAAGAGAATTTGTGAAGAATTGATAGTGCATTTTGTTAAGGTTGATTTCCATCACTTTTATTTAGGAAATGGGAGAATTGGTTTTTTTTTTTTTTTTTCAATCTTCCTATAATATTTACATGTAACATATATATATATATATATATATATATATATATATATATATATATATATATATATATATATATATATATATATATATATATATATATATATATATATATATAGGGTGGCTTTATTTTCAGAACCCTGTTAAGTGCGAGAACTCCAATTTTACATTAGAAAACATGCATGTTCATATAAAACATGTATGTTTTCTTACATACACCTTACTACACATGCCTACGTATTAAGGTGTATGTAAGAAAACATACATGTTTTATTTGACATGCATGTTTTCTAATGCATAATTGGAGTTCTCGTAGTTCCCGCACTTAACAGGGTTCTAAAAATAAAACCATTTTGCATTGATCTGTTGCACTTAACATGTTTTTATATGAACATGCATGTTTTCTAATGCAAAATTGGAGTTCTCGCAGTTTCCGCACTTAACAGGGTTCTGAAAATAAAGATACTATATATATATATATATATATTTATATTTATATATATATATATATATATATTCACATCATTTTCTTTTTTTAGAATGCGTCATTTATTTTTCAAGCTTAAAAAAAAAAAAATACCAACTTTTTTACGAGATATGTGCTTCATTATTTTAAGACCTGTTTCATATTTTATGATTTGCGGCTTCTGAGTTGTGACTATGTAATACCAAAGTAAGTGATATTATTATGATAATTCTTTTTCTTTTTTTTTTCTTTTTTTTTTAACTTTTTAAATAAATAAATAAATAAAATAATTTTATTTTTTATTTCTCATATCAATTCTCTGACATTACCAAACAGTGGAATTTAATAAATTTCTCACTCAATTTCATTTCTTTAAATTTCTATTCTTTGAAATTCTCTCTACCAAACGTGATCAAAGGTTATTGGTCATTTGACTATAATTGGGTTAGACTTAAATTTTGTAAAATAATTAGCAAAGTGATTGGAAGTTTTCCAAAACGGAGCACCCTGGCCTACTATCTCTGTCCCTCCCTGGCTCCCTACTCACTAGCACATGAAATATGAGTTTTGTATAGAAAGGGGGAGATATGTCAAAGTTGTTGTTGATCAATATTACTTGATCTTGTTGTTCATGCATGTATCGAGGCTGAATAAAATTTTAAAACCACGTTTAAAAGGTAATGTTATTATTTCATGATTAGGCACCAAAAGTTTTCAAATTAAAGTACAGGATATCATAAGTTTTTTATTCATAAATCATGTTAGGAAATTAAAAAAATATAGAAAAAAAAAAAAAAAAAAGGCCGAGAAAAGCGCGTGGACTTTGAAATGAAACGGGCGGGGATTCCACAAAGAATATATTCTTTTGTTCGACTATATTATAATAAGACCCCTATACTATTAGTTTATTGTCAAATTTTACCCTTTAAGTTTATATTGTTCAATGAGATTCCATGATACTTATTAATACAAGCTTCAACTAAACTTGATAACATTATTTTAGTGCTGGCCTGAAAATTATAAGAAGCTCAACAGAGCATCCGGCTGTATTACTAGATCTAGTTGGCTTGGTGTTCACTAAAGTTTGTGAGAAAAATATATTGTCGAATTCATATTTGCTTAATGTTAGAATAAAGTGTCTTTATCAATACTATATAATTACTCGTGCATAGTGACGACAGTGTTTGTTTGTGCGTGTATTTACTTTATTTTTTTTTAATATAAAAGTATAAGTGAGTGTAGAGAAAGTTTGTAGTTAAATTGTGATTAAGTATTTGAAAAATTGATATATTGTATTGTTTTTTTATTAGTAAAGGTATTTTAATCAAAATGTTATTATTTTTGTAACTTTTTAAGCAAGGCCAAAAATTGACTATTTTATCTTTATATGTAATAAAGGTATGTTTTGTGTTACATAATTATATATCGAAGGATTAACAATGGTTGAATTCACAAAGACATGGCTTTCAAAACTTGGAAAGAGATGTCATCTCTAAACTAAAGAGACACAATTGGATATTTGTTTGACACTAGCATTAAATTATACGATAAAAATTGTATGGTTGGTTTCGGGTGTCAAATAAAAAGAATTAGTCTTGTGCATAACTATGGGTGAAAATGAGCCGAGCCGTCATGAAAAGCTTGAGATCGAGTAGGTAAAATCTCGAACGAGCCAAGCTTAAACGAGCTCGAGCCTATGTTTCAGCCTATTTATTAATCGAGCTTGAGCCCTAGCTTTACATATAAAGCTCAATTGAGCTCGCGAGCCTAAACAACAATAGGATATTTTAATTATTAAACATATTAAACCGTTATGCATTTATATTATAGTCGAGCTTATTAACGAGCTTAATAACAAGCTTATTAATGAGCACAAAATAGATATGTTACAAGCAGAGCTCGAGCCAAGCTTTAATTTTTCATTGCTATTTGAACAAGTCGAAGTCGAGCTTGAATATGAGACTGTATAACATACCACGAGCTGAGTTCGAACTTAAAAAAAAAAACTCAAACCGAGTCGAGCTCGAGCTCAAGCTTTGGCAGGATCAAGCTCGGCTCGGTCGTTTAAACCCCTATGCATAACAACGCCTATGTGTAGTCAACATCACAAGATGTGTAAACAAGTGCCCAAAATTATACATCAGTATATACACACTATGACATGACAAAAGAGTTCAAAGCATAAAGCCATAAAGGGTACAACAACAAATAAACAATATAGCTAATCCTGTCAAAATGAAATATGAGGGAGGTAGAATGTAGACAGATTTTACCTGTATCTCATAAGGATGTTGATGCAATAACTCTTAAAATATAGGGGTGTCATATTATTTTAACAATAGACCCTATGCTTTACATACTTTTATCCCCCCCCCCCTCTTTTTTTTCTTTTTTCTTTACAAACATAGTTTTATCCGGTACGCAGATAACATGAGAACACATGATCCGCTGTGTACATTTCAAGGACCACACCATTAAATAAAGTCCGTCTATTTTTCTTGATATTGCCGTTAAATATATGCCATTTTTGGAAAAAGGAAAAATCATTTGAAGAACCCAATTTTATGAGTAATGATAAAAAAAAAAAAAAAAAAAAAAAAAAAAAAGGATAAAAAAAAAGACTTTTACTACATAAAAAGGAGGAGTAAAGTTTACTATTTTAAAATGTTTCAAAAATAAATGTCATATTTCAATTTTAACTAATCAAAAAAGAGTTTAGTGGGGTGAATATTATATTTGATTGGTGTAAAATGTAATTAGTGAAAATTTCTAAAACGTTTTATATTTACAAAGTAAATATTTATGTGTTTCATTTCTGCAACATAAGGAAAAAGAAAAAGAAAAAAAAAAAAGGAATCTCATACACATTGGTCAGTCCCATGATTGGTTATTAAGAGAAAAATCATATAATACTTCACTTTTAATAGATTTTTTTTTCTCTTCAAAGGCTCTAGCTGGTTTGAACTTGTGGGGCGATAATCATGAACCTCTTAACTCTTAAAGTTCAAAAACTATGTTTTAAAAAAGTTGCATTAGGCATTTTAGCAGTTTCTAATATATAAAAAGATAGAATACAATGTTAAACAAAAAAGATGATACATTCACATGACTTTTATCTGAAAAGGAGTAAATTCCAAAGATGGTCCTTGTAGTTTGCGTTGACTCACACTTTTGGTCCTTTGACTTTTTTTTTTGCACCGACAATCACTAACTCAAAAACCCTTAACACCCACGATACTTTGACCAAACGGCGTCAGCTTTGACCATTAAACAACCCTCATGTGACTTGCACATGAGGGTATAATTGTCTTAACATCACACGCTTGCACAAAGTGGAATAGTGGATAGTAACCAGAGGTGGCAAGTGACTCTGAAAATAATGAATGGAGGTTACCGGAGATGGGACAACGAGTGGAGGTTCGATGGTGATGATGGTGTTGCTGGTGGTTCATTGGATGAGGTTTATAAAGTTAATGCCTTGTTTGTTCATAATGTAACTTTATGGTTGTGATTCAGTAGAGGTGGTGGCGCATATCAACGGTGAGTGGTGGTGGGTTCGGAGTTAGTAATACTTGTGGTGGCGGCACGACATCAGTCACTGTCGTCGACTCGCAACAAGTTACAAGCTGACAAGCTATATGATTTTAAAACAAGTTTTTTTTTTTTTTTTTTTTTTTTTGAGTTAATGGTGGTTGCCTGGTTGTAGTTGTGGTTTTCTTTTAAGAAGATGGTGGTTGTTGTGGTGGGTTGCCCAGTAAAAATATCCAAATCAAGCTCTATACTTTTTAAGAAGTTTCATTACATACTAAATCAACACAAAATTGTTTTATCTCATTTATAAAAAAATTTAAGCGAAGAGATTGTAGAAAGAAGTTAAAAATGGGACTTTGATGATGGCGTGGCTTGTGGATTTTAGAGAAAGAGAGATATAATATTGTGATGGAGATTAATTTTTATTGTGTTTGAGAATGCATGCAAAAAATAAGACGAGAGACTGGAGGTGCAAATGGTGTGGGTGGGGTCAAATAAGAGTGATAATGACAATTCTATCTAGGGATGGCACCCATGGGCAGTAGGCACGGGTACCTCTAACCCGTCATCTGCCCACGTAGTTTTTTTCTCACCCATCACCCACCCGTCACCCACCAATGGGTACAAATTTCTACCGATGCCCTTGCCCTCGGGTATTTGTTGCCCATGGGTTAGTGTTATGCAACAAAATTACAAAACGATTGTATGAAAACTAACTATGAAATTGCGTAATAAGATACCAATCAATTTGCCAAATACAGCTTTAATTATTTGATCTTTCATACTCTCTTTTTAGTCTTGAAACTCAAACAAACTTTTAGATTAATGTGTTTTTTTTAAACTTGTTGGTAACTGTTAAATGTATACCTGCAACATCATAAATATTTTAATTAGTATAATTAATTTTAACATGGGTTTATGGGTACACCTACGGGTATTTTAACGTACCCGTGGGTATTTAAATGGGTGTCATGGGTTTACCCGCGATGGGTATGCCTCACACGTCACCCACCCGCCACCCTCTGACGGGTAAAGATTTTCACCCATAACACACCCGTGGGTGAAAATTGACGCGTTTACCCACCCATTTATGACGGGTACCGGCGGGTTATGGGTTTTTTCTCGCCAAGACCCAGTTAGAACCAGGTAATACTCGTCTATTCTGGCCAAGACCCGGTAAGAACCAGGTAAGACTCGGCTATTCTGGCCAAAACCCAGTTAGAACTACGTCAAACTAGGCTATTCTGGCAAAGACCAGTTAGAACCATGTAAGACTCGGCTATTCTGGCCAAGACCCAGTTAGAAACAGGTAAGACTCGGCTATTCTGGCTAAGACCCAGTTAGAACCAAGTAAGACTCGGCTATTTTGACCAAGACCCAGTTAGAACCAGGTAAGACTCGGCAATTCTGGCTAAGAACCAGTTAGAACCAGGTAAGACTCGGCTATTCTGGCCAAGACCTAGTTAGAACAAAGTAAGACAGGTAAGACTAGGCTATTCTGGCCAAGGACCAGTTAGAACCAGGTAATACTCGGCTATTCTAGCCAAGACCCAGTTCGAACCAGGTAAGACTAGGCTAGGCATTTTTTTTTTTTTTTTTTTTTTTTTTGGTAAAGGGGAGTAATCCTGCACCCTGGTAAAATATGTTAACCGAAAAACATTGAAATACAACGGATGAGAGTGAGTCCCTCTTCACAGTCCCTTAGGACACTTACATGCAACCACTATATAAGAATGACATGTCGTTCTTATAACTTACAAATAAAAACTAACAATCTACAATGACTATACAATGACAAAACAAGTGAAGAAATATAAGACATTAAAAGCTTGTTTCACAATTGTAGCACCAAACCAAAGTTATTGTAGAACTTCCTATCATCTTCATTGTCCCACAAACATAGCACATGAGACATAGAAGAACACTATGACGTGATTCTGAAAACCGAATGTTGCCAAATGCAATTAGGATCAGAATGCAATTAGAAGAACACTGTGACAAGGAATTTCGTCATTAATTTTAGTAGGAGATATAAGGTGTTTTACTTCTTTTAACCTTCGGGAAAAGACACGAGTAACTCTTGAGTGAGTCTTACTTAATACTTGTCTACAAGTGAACTAACTAAGAATCTCCTAAGTGATGAGACAACCAACACTTTTGTGATGCTTGCCAATCTAGCAAAACCACAATATTTCCTAGATATTTGTAGTACAACGTCTTTTGACATTATACCTTATACTTTCAAATGTGTCTTAAATACAACCATTCTTTTGTTAAAATTTCATATAAGACACACAAAGAAAAATAAATAATTTGAAATTCATTAGGATAATTGGGAAAAAGTGATTTATAAACATTTAGGATTTGCACATCAAATTTGACCCATAGTCTTATGATGTTGCATCTCTTGGACATTTACACTCATAGTGTTTTAAGTAAATAAACCCAAAGAGTCGAGGAGTCATTGAATTTAACATTCGATGAAAGACCACCTCCTTCTAAGATATCATCTTTGGTAGATGATGACTTAGTCGAAAGTCCAAACTTGATAAAACAAGTAAATCAAGATCAATAACAAGGAAGATGAACTATTAAGATTGAAAAACAACATTCTTTCGTCTTGTGTCAAACAATGAGTCAAACAATATTGACAAGGTCATAAAAACTTGATGTCATAGTTGTGATTTAAACAAATTTGATAAAAGGTATTTTTGGACATTAGAGTAAAGCAACCATTAAAATAAAATGGGTCTTTTAAAAAAGAAATTAATGTAAATCTATGAAAGATTTTTTTAAAGCAAGCTCCAAAAGCAAAGGATAATCACTCAAAGACATTCCTAGTTATTCACATGTTCACAATGATTAAGTCCTTTATGACTTATCAAGAATGAGATTAGTAAATCTGTAGGTAAAACTAAACATAGAGAAATGCTTGGAAGTTTACTTATTCTCACAACGAATAAATCCAACATTATGTTTAGTGCTTGTCTATGTGCTCGTTCTTTTTAGAGAAGATCCTAAAACAACTCTCTCGAAAGAGTTTGTTTGGATTCATCATAAGGTACTACACAACTAGGATTATGGTATCCCAAAAGAACGGGAATAGAAACCATAGTGTATGCCAAATGGAATTATGTCGGTAATAAGTTGATAAGAAAAGCCCAAGTAGTACTTGCACTTTTATACTTACTTACCCAATGATTCTCCAAAATGCGTAAGGTTCTCAAATTAGTATCGGATGGAGAAGCACATCAACAAGCTCCGCTTGAACAAGCAAATTCGTGTCAACAACGGAATTCTTTTATCAACATTGTTATTCCTTCAACAAAGGAAGCATCGACTTCAGCAACAATTCAATCCATTATGTTCTTTATTGACATATTGTGATCCATCATCATCACCTTGGTAAAAATGTTCATTGAGGAACGTCTTAACTAAGAAAGTCTTATACGTTAACCATTCTATCAACATTTTCACAAAACCTATTAATTGAGAAGCATTCATCATCCCTAGGCTTAGTCAAAGACTCATAAGACCTAAAAACCTTAGTTTTGAACATTAAGATAAAACCACAAAAATCAAGACAATCCCTTTTGAATTTTTCCTGCAGTACCCACGGAACCCTCAGACCATACGGGCGGAACCCTCTCTTTGGTTCCGCCTGGTCCGCCAAATCTGCAGCATGTTTTATTTTTAATTTCAAAACCAAACACCTCTTTACTCACAACTCAAACTTACCAATAGCCATTCCTCACTCACAAACACCTTACCACACGAAAATTAGGGCTCTCACTTACATCTCTTCCAAACCAATCAACTTTGTAAGTGTTCTAATCATAATTGCATTTTTGATTCAAGTATAACATTTTCATTTATTAACTAGAATCTTATGGTTTATGCATAGAACTTTTTGGTTCATGAAAAAACTTGGTCGCTAACCAATCATGCCTTCCATTAGTTAAGAATTGTATCCCTTTTGTTGTTAATTTGATTTGCCAAACACACCAAGTGCATTGTCTTTCAAAAAATTACCATCCACAACTAAGACATAACTCTTCACCACATTGTTAAAACAAATGAAAAACATTATTGAAACATCACTTGCATATTGTCTCTTGAATGCTAAAGGGGATACATAACTAATATGCATTTTCGGGTACATTCAATCGAAGACACATTCAATTAAGAGAGTTTTGGTTATCTTTTGTTTTTATAACAAAACTTGCATAACAAAACAATTTGGGCATCAAAATGAGTCAAGATAACCAAGTCTCCACATTGTTTGCATATAGGAACACATTAGAACATCCACATTGTTAAAAGTCGTTAACATATAATTTTGTGTTTTCTAGGAATCAACATGCCTCCCGCAAATTTCTCCGATCACAAGGAAACCCTTAAGTACTTGCCCAAACACCATAGGACCAAAGGTCTCAACAAAGTTCAAGTAGAAACCTTTAAGGCATTAGAAAAACGCTATGTTCACGAAGGTAGAACCATTGATCCATCCTTTCTAGAAGGAACATCCATTCGCCAAAGCTTTGCCGCAATCAACTTTGATTGTCTCCTTGATATCGATGAGCCAATTTGTCCTAGGTTCATCTTAGAATTCTATGCAACCATAAGCCTTTCCACAAATGATTTTGGTGAGATATCATTAAGCTTCACAACCAATCAAATACCAAATTTCTTAGATTTAAAAGACTTAGCTATCATTCTTGGTGTCCCAAATGCGGGTACTTGTCTTTACACGGATAAGTGGCCCATTTCAAGCCTTGATTCTATTGAGCGTTTTCACCCGTACAACAACCCTCTTACTAGTAAGGAAACAATTAAAGAACATCTCTTCGTTAGAACCTCTACCACTAGGAAGAATTGTTCGGGGAATGATGTAGATAAGGACCCTTTTGGTATGGAGCACAATGAGCTTAAACCACAATTTAAGAAGTGGGAAAAAATTCTTAGAGCTAACGTCATAAGTTCCATAGGAAATAGAGATCATGTCAACACATGTCTTTGCTACATGCTCTATAGCATTTCCACCGGTCAACCATTTAACTTAGCCTACTACCTAGCCAAAAGAATGGCCGACATACCCTTAGTTGGAACAACCGATCTTCCTTATGGAATGCTTCTCACCCGCCTCTTTAGAGCAATCTCACCCATTCCTCCTAACGATAAGGGAATGCGCCTTGACTATTCTTTCGTTCCTCACATCTTTGTCCCTCTTAGTGATAAACGAGTCTTCAAAACTAAGGGCAAACGTACTCGCTCACTTTCACCATCATCATCATCATCCGACATGAGCGAGGACGATAAACTTCCTAACTCTAAGTTACCTCCCTTAGACTACCTTCAAGAACTCCCCGTCATTGACAATGCATCCAAAGAGTTCAAGCAAACCAAAGGAATTTTCAAGTGCTTTGGAAGGTACCTAAGCAAGCTCAATAAGAAGATAGACCGGTTGTGAGAAGCGTGATTAAGGAGTGTTTGGCTTATGAAGGTTTTAGAACCTTGTATGTGTTAAACTATGTGATTTGTATTGTTTTTCAAGTTCATGCTTTATTACGTTTGTCGGATTATGTTTGTATGAGCTTTTATGCATAATGACAATATTTGAGGTGTTTGTCAATTTTTATGCTTATGGTAAATTTCACTAAGTTTAGTGAAAATCGCTAGCCCCCGGTCAAAGTCATATGGTATGCATGTTTACATGTTCATTTTTTTCATTGCCTAACCAGATATGCATTATATTTTTGATTTTAGGAGTTCTCGAAAAATTTGAAAATCATCTTGCGGGTCAAAATCGCGGACTGTATAGTTTTTCAGGTCTGGCAGATCTGGCGACACCCTAGATTGGGTTCCGCCAGTGTAATTTCTGGGCAACCCAGAAATGGCCCAACGGACCAGACGGAACCCAAACCAGGGTTCTGTCGGTGTTTCGCGAGGGTTCCGCCAGTCACCTGCAGAAAATTTTTGTCATTTTTCTTAATTTCAAAACTTGTAAAGTGTCAAACCATTATCTTTAGTGAGAAACATCTTCCATTAACTCCAAAAACCATATTAGGACAACTCTCACTCACTAAAACAATTAGGAAGTCACTTCCCGCCAAAAATTCAAATTCAAACATAACTAACCCAAGGAACCCTTTTAAAGGATCCTTCAAACCATTGGAACATTTTCAACCAAATCACTTCCCATGATCACAAAGCATTGAGTGCATATGTTGGTCTTTCACTTCACCTTATTCCATTGGATTGACATCCAATGATTTGACATGTTCATGAAAATCTTCTAAATCATTTGAAACCTCAATCTTTGAATGGTAGAACATCAAATCCAAACATCCATTTCAACATCTCTTCCACCCTATAAATTTGAAAGTTTTGCAACAATTAAAATCACACCATCACCATCAAAATTTCATCTCACAAAACATCAAAACCACACCTTTGAAATGACTAAATCCAACACCTCATCCGAGTCATCAAAATCCTTCTCAAAAACCAATAAGATTAGTGTTAAAACTTGTTGCTTCAACAAAACCGTCAAGTCACGCTCATCATCTTCAAGTGATGCTTTGCTTAACATTTCTTCACCTATCCAAGATTTCCTTAACCTCACTACCTCAACACCTTGCAATACCAATGTGATTACTATTCAAGATTTGCTTAATCTTGCTACTCCAACACCTTCTCCACCACATTGCAACACTAACATAGCCACCATTCCTCCACCAACTAGACCTTCAAGTGATTCAACATCACCTTCTCAACAAGCTCAACCATCAAAAACTCCATCACCTCAATCACCAACACTTACACCAATGGAACTTTTCTATACACCACCAACATCACCACTACCCTATTTGGAAACATTAGAAGGCCTATCACCCAAATCATCAAGTCCACCATCCTTGTCACTCTTTGATATCATTGCTCAAATGGAAACCCAACAAAAACCTAGTAAGCAATTAGATGATGAACCCCATCAACCATCATTGGTAGAACGGTTGGCTGACCGTTATGCTAGACCATCAATTTTTCCAAATGATCAAGGTCATACACACTCACAATCATTTATGTTTCACCCAATTTACAAAGACCTTCATGGTAATCCTTCCGGCGAACCAAGCTTCCGCCATTTTGTTCAAAACCAACAACAACAACCACAACAACAAAAACAAAAACCACAACAACAACAACCACCACCACAAGAACATTCCCAACAATTTGAATCTCTACTTTCTTCCTATAAGAAAATAGAAGCATCCATATGGGAAAAACCTCCAAACCTTAATGATGAGATTGAAACTCATTTAAACCACCTTCATGCCTTCAAACGTATGGTTGACTCTCAAATCAACCATATTATGGTTTTACAAACAACACTACACTCAACTAATGAAGGAAGCAAAAACACCTCTCAACCATCCACATTTGCTCCTTCAAGTTCAAACCATCCACCACCAACAAGTCAAACCTCTCTTCCACCAAACTTTCCCCGCCATGATTGCGGACATTGCGAAAGAACCGCTCACATTAGTGAAGGGTGTCGAAGGGAAATTCGCGAGCTATCCGAAGAAATGAGGTTAATACTAAACCACATTTTGGATCGTCTACAATCCTTGTCTCACCCACCTAAACCTTAGAGTCTCCAAAAATGAAACAAAACCGTTTCTTTTGAAAAAAGTTTCCCCTTTAAACCAACAAACCAAAACCCGTGTCACCCTCTCAACCTTCAAAATAAAGCTCGCTACAACCTTCAACACACATTTTCATCCTTAAACAACCTTAGCATTGTTTTTGGAAAATGTTTCTCATTAAGGAAAATGATGATTTCCTTGTAGTATTTTATGTTCTTAGTTTACTTTTAGTTTTTCTTTATTTTTAAGAAGTAGGATGATGTCGTCCTAATTTCTTGTCTTTGACTTTCTAAGAGTCAGAATTTTAACATGAAATGAATTTCATTCTACTACAAGGTTTGCATTGTTTGTTGACCATTTAGGTATAATGAGTAAACTATACCTCGCTATGATAGCATACATATATCTTGTGTTTTAGAAACTAACATTTCTTTTTGTAGGATCATTATTCATGTTTTCTTTCCTTGATACTCCATTTAGGGGAGTAATATTCAAGGGGGAGCATGAGTATTGCATTATTCCGCTTCACAACTCTTAGTTGTGTTTTAGACATGAAATGCTTTCATGACTTGTCTTGTGCGGCAACTAACATTCTTTCTTGTAGGTTCAAAATCCATGTCTCCTCTCTTGGAACTCCATTTAGAGGGAGTATCGTCCAAGGGGGAGCAAGTGCATACTTCCACTTCGCTACTCTTCTTTTTGTTTCAACAAAAGGGGGAGAATTTATATATAAACTTGTTTCAATATTTTTTCTTAACTCTTGCATATCACATCATCTTAGCAAAAACAAGTTTTTATACTAACTCTATAAGACTTAACACTAAAACTAGTGGCTTACTTATAAATAAAGTTTATGTTTTGTCATCAACAAAAAGGGGGAGATTGTTAATACAAATATCGCCTAAAAACGTTATTTATATTTTACGATCTTTGCTAAGTTTTGTTAATGACAAAGTATGAACTTTAGCTAATAGTAAATCATCACTTTAATGTTTAAGTCTTGTTTAAACTAAGGTTTACATTTCCTTTTAAACAAAACATTGTTTTTATTTCTTTAATTAGAAAGTGTCTTGTCACATCATTCATTTATGGCAAGCTTGTGTATTTGACTTGCCGTAAAACCTTACACACTTTTGGAAGCTTTCCAAATTGGATTTAATGTGTTTGACTAGTTGTTGTTGATGTGACTTTGGTTGGTTTGAAGTATTTATGGTAAAACCTACTGCAAGCCTGGCGAAACCCTGGGGGTACACGGGCGAAACCCATCTGAGGGTTCCGCTGTATCTGCCAGACCTGCTGTTTGTTTTACTATAAATACCAAGCCACTTGTTTGTTTTGTGTAATCACTTTAGGACATATTTTCATATACTCTCTCAACTAACTCAGTAACATTTGACTTGTGTGATCCTCTTATGTAGCAAGGGACTTCACAAGATCATTCAAGAAGTTACAAGCTTCAACTCTAAGGTTGCAAGTCTTGTTAGCTTTGTCATGTATAAGCTTTGGTAGTTTATACTTCATTTGTACCATGTATGTAGAAGTGATCGGTTAGTATTTTAGGCCTCAAAATACATAGTGTGTAGGGAGTTGTTGTACCCTTGTAAAAGAACTAACGAGAGTGGTTGTACCCTTGGTAAAGAACTCGACATCTAGCTTAATGTAGGTAAAAGTGTAAGCGACGATGGGAGTGGTTGTACCCGTGTAAAAAAACTCAACATCTAGCTTAGTGTCGGTAAAAGTGTAAGCGACGTTGTAAAGGTTTCTCCACCGGGAAAGGAGCTTGTTGATTAATGCTTATAACTCTCGAGTAGGAAACTCGAGGCATTGATGTAGGGCAAGGAAAAAGAGTCCTTGTACCCGAACCACGATAAACAATCGTGTTGTGGTTTGATCGTTTCTTTCTTTATCTTTGCTTATTACATATTGTCTTTAGTTAGAATTGCTAATCACACGTAAAACTTTTCAAAGAATTAAACAAGTAAAGTTGTGCTTATATCTTTAAACAAAAGTAAAGCTATTCAAAGAACTAAACAAGTAAAGTTGGGATTGTTATTCACACGTAAAGCTTTTCAAAGAATTGAACAATAATGTTGTGTTTATATCTTTAAACAAACGTAAAGTTTTTAAAGAAAATCAAGTTAAAAAACGGTAAACTATTCAACCCCCCTTCTAGTTTTTCACATAAAGATATATGTATTATGTTAATGCATTTTCATATACAAGTAATTTATGTGCGATTTCTATTGATGTAGCTCACATGTGCGAATTGATTCAAGAAAATGTGCACGAGCATGTATGTAAAGCAACATTTAAATGGTTAAATGTAATTTTTAGCGTGATTAGTTTATGATGTAGCTCACATGTGCGAATTGATTCAAGAGAATGTTTGCTCGAACCCATTTGTAAATTATAATAATAAATAAATAAATAATGTTTAAAACATAAGAGTGGAGTCTAAAGGTTTTATAAATTATTAATAGTGTGTTAATTAATATATTCATTTGGTTAATTATTTAGAATTGAGTTTATTGATAAAATTTATTAATATTAGTTAGAATTCAATGTTAATTTTCAATGAAATTAGTTGTACAGTAAAATGGGATGAAACCAAAAAGGTTTGTAACGATTTTTATATAGTTTATGTGGCATTATTATATATACATGATTTCACAAGCTTTATAATACTATAAGATTGAGTCCCTTAATATAATGCTTGAGTAATCAAGATACTCAAGATAGAGTTCCATAATTTAATGTGAAGTATATACAACATCGAGATGGAAGTGCAAGGGTTACCAGAATTGATCACGTACTTAATATAGAATTAAAATACGGTTATGGATTGAGATGAAGTTGAAAATGTTGCAAAAATAATTAATGATTTAACCTAATTCATGCATATATAAACCGGCCAAAATCACATTTAGTATGTACATGTTGTAACAACATTTAAATGGTTAAATGATAAAGTACATAATTTTTACTCGAACCCATTTGTAAATGATAATAATAAATAAAAAAATAAAGTCTAAGACATAATAGTGGAGTCCAAAGGTTTTAGGAATAATTAATAGTATGTTAATTAATATTCATATGATTAGCTATTTAGAATTGAGTTTATTAATAAAATTTATTAATATTAGTTAGACTTCAATGTTAATTTTCAATTGAGTCCCTTAATTTAATGTGGAATAATCAAGATATGCAAGATGGAGTCCCATAATTTAATGTAAAGTATATACAACATCGAGATGAAAGTGTAAGGGTTGCAGAAATTAATCACGTACTTAGTAAAGAATTAAAAGACGGTTATGAACTGAGATGAAGTTGAAAAGGCTGCAAGAATAATTAATGATTTAACCTAATTCATGCATATTTAAACTGGCCAAAATCACATTTAGTATGTAAATATTTGTAAGTAACGTTTAAATGGTTAAATGATAAAGTACATAATTTTTGCTCGAACCCATTTGTAAATTATAATAATAAATTAAAAAAATAAAGTTTAAGACATAATAGTGGAGTCCAAAGGTTTTAGGAATTATTAATAGTGTGTTAATTAATATTTATTTGGTTAGCTATTTAGAATTGAGTTTACTGATAAAATTTATTAATATTAGTTAGACTTCAATTTTAATTTTCAATGAAATTAGTTGTACAGTAAAATAAGATGAAGCCAAAAAGGTTTGTAACGATTTTTATACAGTTTATGTGACATTATTATATATACATGATAATGCAAATTACACTATAACAAATAATAAGAAGCCAGTGTGCTTCGTATTACCATGCAAAAACCACATAATGCAAAATTATTGTTGGGTTACGTAATAGGCCAACAATCAAAGGAAATTACATCAAGCGTATGACAATTTAATAACGACAACCCTATTTAGAAAATATAAAGACCAAAAACCAAAACAATATCAACCATTTTTATATTTTTAAACAACAAACTAAAAAAAGTTTCATAGAACATACTAAACTAAAAATACAAATGCACTCGACAATTCACAAAAACAATATGCGCGATTAACAATTAGATTAAAAGCCCGTGCGTAGCACGGGTTCTGCAAGCCTCGTATGTATTATATTTTTCTTTCTTTCTTATACTCTCTATATTTAGTTGTCACGTATTTAAAAAATTACTTCTCCCGTATTAAAATTATACCTCATTTGTCTTAAAATTATTGTCGTTATACAAAAAAACACACAACTTAAAAAAAGTTGGACCAATACACTCTTCAACCAATTAAATATTATCCCCACATACTAAACTCTCTTTTGATTAGTTGACATAAAACTATTATTTTGAGACATTTCAAAACAAAAATGGTGACTATAATTTTAGGAAGGTGATTGGGACACCCATATTTTTTATTAAGACACTCAACTGTACAAACAGTTAAAACATTGTACAAATATGTAATGCATACAATAGAGTAGGGATGAGCACGGTACCGGTACCGTACCGATCCCGTACCGAATTAGTGGTACCGATTTTTTCCCGAGCATAAATAGTGGTACCGGTACCGTACCGAACGAGATTCGGATACCGATACCGGTACCGTAAAATCGGGGTTTTCCCGTTTTTATTCGGGAAATTCCCGATTTGGTACCGGTCCCGTACCGAATTAATGGTCCAGATTTTTTTTTCACCTTATTTCGTAGTCCCGGTACCGTACCGTATATCGGGAATGGTACCGGTACGGTTCCGGGATTCGGGTCGAAATGTTCATCCCTACAATAGAGTGTCTCAATCAAAGTATGAGTGTACAAATCAATTCCTATAATTTTAGAATGTAGGGAGTGGTCCCTATTTTTATTTTTGGATGTGTCAAAATAATAGTCACCTTCTAGTGTCAACTAATTAAATATATTTTAATGGTTAAGGATGTTATTTGATTGATTAAAGAGTGTAGTGATCCTATTTTTTTTAACCGTGTTTTTTTTGGTAATAATTCTGGGTCGGAGGGAGTATGTAACTGTTTTGTCACACAAAGAATAGCACATTATAAATGAATTTTTTTTATTAAATTAAATAACATAAAAAATGTCATGTGTTAGGCCATATGGTTGTTTTATTTTAGGTTAGCAACAAACAAATGCATGTTATACATCTCAACAACTTACCTTTTTCTCTCACACACTAATCATACACACTAACACAACAAAACTGATACAAATTCTCTCATATGTTCCATTTCAGCTAGTGTGTGCTTCCCAACTGTTAGCGGCATGTTCTTGAGATTCTCTTCACAAAACTTAGTAAATTTTATAAGGTAAATTCAACAGATGATTTGGTGTAAAAATTGAAGATGATGAGAAGAACATCGTTAACGGCTTCTCTCATGTTTCATCTACTCCTTTTCTGGAAATCAATGAAAAGATCAAGTAGTTTTATCTATATCCATTATTGTTTCATTCACATTACTATCTATTAATATCTAGCTTCGAGCATTCATCCTTTTTATTGTCATCCCCACACCTTCCATCGTCACTATTTCTGCCATCTCTCTCGATCATTAATCTTAAAACCCTAGTTTGTTTTATTTAGTTGAATTTGAATAAATTAGGGTTTTCTAAAGAAGGTTATTTGGTTTGAATAAAATGTTACAAACTATCATCTTTAGAAAACCCTAATTTATTCAATTCAACTAAATAGAACAAATTAGGGTTTTAAGATTAATGATCGAGAGATGGCGAAACTAGCGATGATGGAAGGTGTGGGGATGACGGTGAATAAGAAGAATACTCAAAGCTGGATTTTAATAGATAGTAATGCGAGTGAACAATAATGGATATAGATAAATATGCAATAATGCAGAGAGTTCAGATTCATGCTCGTGATCTTTGTATTCTTGATCCTATTTTGTCTTATCCTTCTGCTATTCTCGGTCGTGAACGCGCTATTATCCTCAACTTAGAAGTAAGTGCGGTATCTAGGAGTTTGTTTATTGTGTTATTTATGTTTATAGTGTTTGTGAGTTTGAAAAAAAAAAGTTATAGACGGTGTTTCGGATTGCTTAGTAAGAGCGCTAGCTATGGTAACGCCCAACGGTGTTATGGCCCACGTGGACGGCGTTACCGTCACGTTACCATACCATCAAACTCGGCATTGAGGCTACGTTGTGGAATACGTTGCTAGAGCAACGCAAAATGATATGCATAAAATGACAAAAAAAAATTACAAACACACCCCCTGGTGATTTGCGTTTGTGGGGGGGGGGGGGGGGGGGGGGAGGATTCATTTGTGTGTGTGCGCGCGGGTGCAGGTTAGATGAAGAAGATGAGTTTTTATTTTTTTTATTTACTGTTAATTTATTTTTATTTTTTTTATTTACTGTTAATATAGTAGGTGGGTATGGGTGGGCTGGAAATTATTGGACCAATATTAATTTAATGAATGAAATATTAGTTAAGGGTTTTTAATGAATGAAATTGTTGAGTGGTTATTGGTTAATTTATAAATTGTAAGTTTGTAAAATGTGGGTCTCAAAAAGACGGTGTTATTTGATGTTATGATAAAAAGAGATTTTTTGGTGTTAAATGTCTTGGTGTTAAAGTGATGTGGTCTCGAGGTGGCACCCAAAAGAGAGTGTTAACATGTTATTATAACCGATGCTCTAAGAAATCATTATAAGCGCTTGAAGTAAACACTATTTTATAAAATTTGCAATTTTCAAAATAATATTAATTTGTTTAAGTGAAATCCATATACAAGATGTTTTTGCTTTAATATGGTTAAAAACTAGTGTTAGAATCAAAAGTCAACTATAAAAGTCAAACTCACCAAGAACGCTTCATAACAGAATTTCTCGCCAAAAGTGAATTCACTCAATTCTCATTTCATTAGTATAAATACATGTTCCCTAATAACAAATTAACTTTTTATGTTATTTTATCCCGATTGCTATCGCCCGAAAGATCTAGAATTTTTTTGCCTTTCGTCGATTCAGGCACGCTCGTCTTTCTTCCCTAACGCTTTTCATTTGGTTATACTTTCCACCCTCGGCTCCTCGAAATGTCAAAGGAACGCACCGCAGAGGAAGAGAACATCGTTGAGGACGAGCATACCTAGAGGAAGAGGCTGCCAAGCCCAAGTTTGATGTACATATTTATTGTGTCCAAGATGGATGAAGCGGAAGTTTTTTGGGCCGCTACACAATTTGGCATTCCGTTAGACTTACATCAGCGAGTACCTCCAACCGGTATGACCATGAATCGATTACCGGAAGATGCCATAGGATTATACTTCCAATATTTTGTACATGGAGCCTCAGGGTACCTTTCTCCACACTTCTCTTGGGTATTATTAGATATTATAAAATGTATATTTTCTGATTAGTTCCGACAGTTTTAAACATTGATTAGTCACATGATTAGTATCTAAGAGAAAAAATCATATACTACTTCACTTTTAATCGACTTTTTTCTTTAAAAGGCAGTTAACTCGAACCTCTTAAATCTTAACGTTCAAAAACCATGTTTTTTAAAAAATCGCCTACATCTCTTTGAGCAGTTTCTAACATATGAAAAGATAGAATATAATGCTAAAAAAGAAATGATACATTCACATCACTTTTATCAAAAAAGTTTGAGAGTTGTGATACATCAACTATAACGTATTATATTTGTTTCTTTCTTTTTTCACACTCTATATTTAGTTGTCACATATGTTTGTGAGATTTATTTTTTGGGTTTTAGCCTTACAATAGCAACAGGGCCGTCCCGTGGATTTCAGGGGCCCTGTGCCAAAACATGTTTATAGGCCCTTGATCGTGAAAAAATATAACCATTCACCATAAGGGCATCTCATGAATTTTAAAGGCTATGAGCCGTGGTCGGTGGTTACACTACACATATTTTCAACCTCGAAGATTTGTGCTTTTAAAGAAAACTCGATCACAATTTTAATATAGCGGAAAATAAATAAAACAAAGTCTTTACAGCATAAAAACAACACTTGGCCATCAAAATTAACAATATTAATTGTGTCACGTAAGCCTTTATCATTCAGTGTTTACTTTGTATGACGTATTCCTCCAAACCAATAACTTTGTAAACATTTTGTACCTATTTGTAAATAAACTACAAAGATGGGACCAAATATGCAAAAGACTGAAACTATATGGGGCAAGATGTAGATGACACAAAGTCGTCATCTTCTTCCCCTTCTCTTCCTGCACACACCCTAAAGGATTCAAAACAGCTTGATTCTTATTGACATTCAATATCTTTTTTGTAAAATAAAATGACTTTACATTTTTAACACACTGTTATTTGTTTTATGCCAGAAATCGACGTAAAACAACTCGTTGTGTCAATAATCATCGTGGGGCCCCTAATAAAACGGAGGCCCTGTGCGGTCGTGCACCTTGCACTCCCTCAAATCCGGCCATGAATAGCAACGTATTTTTTTAAATATACTGATTTATTACGTGTACTATTTTTTGTTCCACTTAATGTTACGTACTTTTATGTTTTATTATAATTTGCACCAACGTTTATAAGCTACCGGTTACATTTGTATAAAATCCAAAAAAAAGCCTACGTGGTATATTTAATATTTGAGTAAATTACATGGATCATCCTTTTTGTTTGTCCCAAATTGGCATGGCATCTACTGTCCTTGGTGGCTTTATATTGCATTGAAAATCCTTAACGTTGCAAAATAATAATAATAATAATAATACACCCATAATCTTTAGACTTAACTTCCATCAACTTGCTCCGTTAAATCCCTCATGTGCTACGCACGTGAGGGTGGAATAGTCTTTTAGCGATGGTTTCTAACTAAATTTGTATCACTTTAAAATTTTTGAAATAAATTAGGAAATTTTTACAAAAACTAATCCTTAGTAAAAACTAGTTTTTTAAAAATACAAACAAATTTTTTAAAATTACGAAAATTTTTATAAACTTTTTTTAACTTAAAACTCTTTTTAAATCAATTTAAATTAATACGAAACTTTTTAAATTTTGAAATGAAAATAATTTATAAATAGTGTTAATGAACCCAGAAAATTTTGAAAACTTTTTATTAACTATCGAAAATTAAAATCTTGAAAGATTAAAAACAATTTAAAACAACCAAAACTTTTTTATAATTTTTAAAAATACTTAAAAGGAATGAATATATTTCAATTCTTTGGTATCATACAAAATAAAGGTTTCAGATTTTAGTCATGAATTTTATAAAGTTTAGTATTAAAGTTAAAAAAGAATTTACTAGTTTAAAATTTTTTTAAAATGCAAAAAAAGATTCGTTTGGCTGTTTTAACTAGTTTTAATCTTTCAAGTTTTTAATTTATGAATACTTTAAGTTATTACAAAAAAATAGTTTTCAAACTTTTCTGGGTTCATTAACAGTTTATATAAAGATTTAAAAAAAGTATATTTATTTAAATAGATTTAAAAACTATTTTCTAAGTAAAAAAATTATAAATTTTTTCTTAATTTTAAAGATTCTATTTTTATTTTTAAAAAATTAGTTTTAGGGACGATAGATGCAATTTTGTAAATTATATTTTTATTTTAAAAATTTTCGTAAATTCCGTTTTTAAAATTTTTCTTAACTTCAAAAATGTATTAGGGAAACTGTTAGGGACTGTAGATGCGATTTTGGACAATCACAAGGATGATCCATGTAATTTACTCTTAATATATTAAATAAATTTATGTTAGTGTAAATCCTATATAGAAAGAAATGTTGCATTAGTGAGTTAGGTTTCAGTTAAACAAGTTTAAACGTGCAAATTAGGACAAATCATGAAAGCACGTAATATTAAGTGGAACGAAAAATACTACACTTATCAAATCGGTACATTTGAAAAGGTAGGTTGATGTTGTACGGCCAAAATCCTTGTTTTTTTACAAATGATGTAGTTTCTCCGTCTCAAAAAAATTGTCTACCGACAAACAATGCATAGTTAATAAAAAAAAACATCGTTTTTACATGTAAAAACTAGAGGGGGTTGAATAGTTTCACCGTTTTAATTACGTTTTTAAAACCCTTTTTCAAGTTCCTTTTCAAAAACTTTTAGATTTGAAGTTTATGTGATATTAACACAACAATATATGAACACAATAATAATAAAGTAATAAGTATAGTAACGGTTATTTGGTATAGCTTGTTGCTTGCAATTAATTTAATTAGTAAAAGGTTAAAATACAAAAGAAATTGTATTAATGATGTAACAATTCGCATTTTCAGGATAATTACTATTCCCGGAAAATTTACTATTCATTTTTACTATTTATTTTTCCCAAAATTTTCCCGAAAGTTGATTTTTATTTGATATTCTCGAGTGATAAATCATTTCCATGGCAAATTAAATGTTTGACATTCGTCAGATCATTTTCGTGAAAGTTATTAAGGAATTACACGTATTAGGGTAAAACATCATTCAGAAATTCTACGCACAACGAAACTCGACCGCGTTAAGTGACCCCGCATCAGAAAAATGTTTGACACACTCATGATTTATTTGAGAATTAATCGTGACTGAGAAAAACATGACCAAAATAAGCCTCGGCCGTAAAAAACTGGAATTTTTAGTTTTTAAGCGTTTTTACTCAGTCGTAACCTTAGCCTATACCTGCACCGCGTTTCTAATACGATTTGAGTTTTCAACTTTTTAGAAAAAGTCAACATATTTTTCCCTCCTCCTTTGACCAAAAATCATTCCTTGATTTTATAAGTCATTCCTTGATTTTTAGGCTTACGGTTTGATGTCTAAAAGACATTTAATACCAACCGACACTAGACTGAGCCCAGTCTAGACATTATAAGTCTTTTTAAATCATTTATATCCTATTAGAAAAGTAACATTTTACTTTTCTCAATTTTACGCAATATTCGTACGTTTTACGTATTACGCGTTTTAGACCCGTGTTTCCAGTTTTAGCAGGGTTTTACCACCCAAATGGAACCTACCACTCATTTTATATTTTATTATGGAACATATGGACATGTTTATCAATACTTTCAAGTTCCATAATTTTACGACACCCGGTTTTACGTTTCGTAGCTTAACCATTTACGGTTAGCATTTTACGAAGCCAAAACATACTAGATATCTTGGATAATATCTTCCAAAGTCCAACCCTTCCTCCCCAAGCATTTCAAACCGCCACTAGGGGGGGGGGATTCACACTAGGTGTCTTGATCTCATGCTTTAAGCCTTAAGATGTGAACAAGTGTTAAACTTGGTCTCCAAGTGTTGACTAGTCATACATGTAACCTTCTCAAGACCTTATTTAAGCCCCTCTTCCCCCCCTTGGCCATTCCAACGTCCCACACACACCAACACCATCTCCTTTGCTCATTCTCTTCCAAGTTTCATGCAAGATTCAAGTACCATATCAATACCTAAAACCTAGTTAGGTTTTCATTCATCAAAACACTTCCATAACCTCATAAACTTTGGTGATTCTCTTGAGTTTGAATCCACTCAAGTCACCTCAACTTTCATCATCCATCTTTCAAGATTACAAGAGTAGAAAGATTGCATGAAGTGAAGTGGGTTGAAGCAAGTCTATCAAAGTCCTATCCTTACATGTTAACTTTCCTTTCTTTGTTGAAAGCCAAAAGTTGTAAGCCAAACCCTAACATGCTTCTTGTTAAATAATCATGTTCATGTTATTTACATATCATTCATGCTATATATTGTCTTGTTATCATGTCCATGATGTATAAAAATGAGTAAAACAAGTTATGATATACATATGTTAACTTATGATCTTTAAACAAGTAAACTAGTGACTTTTATGGAGAACCACGACCAAAATAGTACAACTATGACATTTGAAACTTACTTACTGTTAAATAGGACTTAACAAGGAAAACATAGCAATTTGAATCACCCAAAACGAGTACCCGGGTCAAAAGTTATGGCCATAAGAAGTTAGCGAAACCAAAACGCCGAAACTGCCAATACCCTACTGTTTGCATTCTGCCATTTTGAAAGTCACCATTCTGGTCCGATTCATCAAAAAGTTAAAACACGAAAGTTGTCCGGAACGACGTTTTCGTTCAGGTTCAAAGAAGTTCGAGCCTTGAAAACGCTTTCCGAGTGATAATTTCTTCAAATTCTTAATAGCCCATTTTTAGACCAAAGTCATTATATATAGGTTATGGTTTATAAAAACCAAAGAGGTCTTATGACCTAGAATCAAGACCACAACCATGGCTAGAGCCAAGGTTGAGTCTCATGACCATGGAACAAGGACCAAAGGTCATGGCAAGGCCATGACGAAATGACCATGTAAGCTTACTTAGGCGTAAACATGAAACAAGGAATTGGCGATAACTTGAACAAGCAATTTGAATCTACTTCACTTAAAAAGAACCATGAGTTATTACAAAGAAAAATGGTCATACAAGACTTATGAAACTTACCCTAATAACAATCTTCATGTAATACTAAACTTTCCTAAGTTTACTCAAATACCGGACATGTAACTTTTCGGATCAAAATTTATATATATATATATATATATATATATATATATATATATATATATATATATATATATATATATATATATATATATATATATATATATATTTTATCAACTACTATAATAGTAGGGAGCCTCATGTGAGGAGTTCATTATGTAAGCCGTCGAGATGAGTTGTGGATTTACGAATTAAAGTGTCCTGGCTCCTCGAACGCTTACTAACATGACTTCTGAATTATGTCGGCCCCAACGGTAGTAAACGATATACAAAACATACATGTTTCATGAATCTTTTCTTTCAAAGACTTACATTATACATCATACCACATCATGGACTAAATGCAAGATATATATATATAGGCACTACTTCATATTCTTTACTCCGATCCTAAGTCGCAACATTCGATTATAGGTTGCTCGTAGAAACCTTCACGATTCACCCGATACATTCATTACTTGCTATCTTACTTAAGGTGAGTTCATAGCCCCACTTTCCATTACTTAATTATTTTACAAACCCTTTGGGGGAATACATGCTATTTTTAACCGAGCACAATGTTTTTAAATTGTATGCTTGCCTGATTGTTTTATTATCACTAAGTACCAGCCTTGCTAAACCGAGATCCTTTATTATGAACCATTTAGTCACTAGCAATAGTGAGCGCGAATATTGTGAATAGGCGTATTGGGATTGACGAATCCCATTTGTATTGACTAAGTTCAAACAAATGCACTAATATTTGAGATTTAGGTATGTTAGCAAAGTACATACCGGGATAAATCTGCCGATCGATATTGGTACACGTTAACGTTTTGGTGTTATAAGCTTAGTGTATAATACATTTTATGGGCGTATAATAACGTAGCCTACCTGTTTTGTTTTCCAAACATTGGTGTGAGTCTACAGCTCACACTACCAACATATTGTGTTCAAACATTAAATAAACTCTATGAATATCACTCAACCTTTGTGTTGACCTCTCAAGCATGTATTTCAGGTTCATGACGATCAAGGATGGCACGGAAGGACACGGATACTCAAGAGGGTTATAAATTTTATTATCATTCGAAAACTCACTTAATGTGATTTGTAAACATGGAACCAATTGGGATCTCATTTTGTAATCTCTGATATTTATATAATTTGAATGATAAATCCTTTAAAACGACTCAATTAGATATCGTTTTCTATTATTATGACTGTTGTGCCGTCGAGTAACACCCAGTTTGAATTCCGCTGCATCCATGAATTGGGGGTGTTACAAATGATGCTATTAAACAATTCAAATTTCTTGTTTCTTTCTTTAAAGAATATAAAGATTGTGGATTTAAGGATGCCTTAGTTTCGCTATAGAAATTACTAAAGAAATAAATGTAGAAACAAATTTTTGAAGAAAAAGGAACTATTTGTAGAAATAAAAAGTGTAATGTTAAAGTTGACAATGAAACTATAAAACCCGCCGAAGAGATTTTTAAAGCTGATTATTTGCCTATTTTATCACTTGATAGTAGATTTTGCCAATTCAAAGTGTATAAAAGTATCATTTGTATATTATTTACCATTGTAAAGTCGCTAGATGATAACAACCTAATATTGAAAGATCCTTAAGCCATAACAAATGTTCAACGGTATAGATTTATTTTCGGACAAAAGAGTTTCGAGAGAAATTATACATGTAAATCATGCCATCAAATAAGACTTGCTAAATGTATTGACTCATTTATCAACCGAAATTAAAATATTGTTTAAAATCAATAAAAAATTTCGCATATAAAAGACTAGATAAGTAAATTTTATATAAATAATTTTTCGGCAACAACTTTGATAAAAAGGCCTCGTTTTAAAGTTTCGTTTTAAGATATCATGAAGGTTGAGCCGCCCCTGATGGTGCGTGGAGATGGGTGCGACTGCATCCGGTCTTAAAAGATGATACAAGGACTAAATTAGAGGAAATATTTTCAACTTCTAAATAAATGAAAGTAGAAGACGACAAAGACTTGAATCAATTTTATTTTCTCGCTAGCAAAGTAGGAGCACAAATTTATAAAGCCAAAAATAATGCAACCTACCACTACTCAGCATATGAAATATATGAGTGTTGTATAGAAACGATACACGTGAATAGGAGATATGTCAAAGTTGTTGATCATGAAGACTTGATCTTGTTGTTCATGCAAGTATCAAGGCTGATTAAAGTTCAAATTTATATTTTTTAAATCACATTTAATAGGTACTATTAAAAGTTTTATATCATAAGGATTATGTTATTATTATTAGGCACCAAAAGTTTTTAAATTAAAGTACAGGATATCATAAGTTTTTTATTCATAATCATGTGTGGAAATTAAAAATATAGAAAGCAAAAAAACAAGGACACGAGAAAAGCGCGTGGACTTTCAAATGAAACGGGCGGGGATTCCACAAAGTATATTCTTTTGTTCGAGTATATTATAACATGACCCCTGTACTATTAGTCTATTGTCAAAATTTACCCCTTAAGTTTATATTGTTCAATGAGATTCCATAATACTTATAAATACAATCAACTAAGGTCGATAACATTATTATAGCGCTTGCTTGAAAAATATAAGAAGCTCAACAGAGCATCCGGCTGTATTACTAGGTCTGGTTGGTTTGGTGTTCACTAAGGTTTGTGAGAAAAATATATTGTTGTATTCATATTTGTTTAATGTTAGAACTTAGAATAAAGTGTCTTTATCAATAATATATTATCACTCGCGTATAACGATGACAGTGCATAATAGTGTTAATTTGTTTGAGCATGTATTTATCTTTTATTTTTTTATATATAAGTGTAGGTTAGTGTGGAGAAAGTTTGTGATTAAATTGTAATTAAGAGTTTATATAATTAATTGATTGTATTGCTTTTTATTAGTAAAGATGTTTTAGTCAAACAACATTATTCATTTTATAATTTTTAAACAAGGCCAAAAGTTTAATTATTTTTTATCTTTATATGTAATGAAGATATGTTTTGTACTCCGTATTACATCTTTTATATAATACAAGAATTACATCATTTTGGAGTGTTTTTGCAAAACCCTTCTCATTGAAAAAAAAAAGTGGACCAATAGGAGAGCTCGATTTTGACACATAAGCAAACTCAAGCAATATGATTGGCCAATAAAAAGTCAAAATTGAATTGATTTTGGTCAAACTTTAATAAATTTGGTGGAGAATTTGATTGATAAAAAAAAACACATAAAAATATAGGTGTCAAATTTATAAAAATAAAAACTTAAGAAAAGAGGAGGTAATTAATAAAACCTTAGTGGTTAAGTGTAAAATTATAAGTCTCCATGTTTTTTTAATAACTGTAGATAATAAATAAATAACCCCTTACACTTCATACCCCTATACTTTATAATGTTAACTTTGTTTAAAATTACATGAGTGATAGTATTAGTTTTTTTGACTTTAATCTATTAAAATAAATTTGGTAAATATGCGAATTAGTTTTATTATACGTTAATATTTTTTAAACTAATGTTAGTTTAAAACTTTCATACATTAGAATATATTTTCTTTTAATAAGGACTCATGTTACTATTTAAAAGTTTAATTTATGCGTACACGGGTTTGAAATACGGCTAAATTATTAGTAACGGGAATATAAATATCAAATGGTAAGCATGAGTTACTGTGATATAAAATAAATATACGCGATTCTACTTATAGCAACGACTCATGAAATTGTTATTTAAAATTTATATATGGATATCCATAAAAACATTTTAAAAACTTTACGGAACATATTTTAACTTTATCAATGCTCATTATATGCCACTAAACTCGCACATTTTGTACAACATGATATTAATAGTTAAAGTTAAACAACAACATTAATCTCAAACTCAACATCTCTGTCAGTTAAAAATGTTATACAAAGCTAATTATTAAAAAAAATAAACAAAAACACATCGGTTAGATAGCCATTCTTTAATATAGAAGGTGTTTTCCTTAAATTATAAAAAATGCACGCATCACAATCCTTATTTTATAAGAATCACCTCCTAAATCAAAACGAAAAATTACATAGATGATAACCTAACTTTATTCATTGACTTGATGTTTCAAAATAATAATAATAAATAAATAAATAAATAAATAAATAATAGTTGGTGGTTGTAAAGGAATTAAAAGTAAGAACATGAGAATTATTCAGCAAGAATATATAGTTTTTAATTAGGTTATTACGTTACTATACTGCGATAATGTTGTTGACTTGGTAATCACGGATGTGAGATACAACTATTATTCTATACTTATGATTTATGTGTAAACCCCTTTTTGCTTCTGAATAGAATCCGAAAGAGACATCAACAGCAATTTGGCTTTATGCCTTATCTAGCTGATAGTTTTTAGTAAAATTTTTTATGGTTTAACTTTTTTATTATATACATCAGCTTTTAGTAATTTTTTTTTTTTTTTTTTTTTTTTTTTTTTTTTATTTTTATGTTTTATTGAAAATTTCTACACTTAATATTTATGTTTTTACTATAAACACACTAAGCTATGATAGAATTAGTTGGGAGTTCAGGGGTTTTTTTTACTAAGCTTCTCAAAAAAGCTTATAACTTTATCATAAACTTATTATGTTATGGTAATTGAATAAGCCAATAAGCACCTTTAATAAGCATAACCAAACACCCCTTTAGTTCTAATATGAAGTTTTCTGATTTGATGTTATGACTAACTTTGTTGTTATCCTCACTATAATGCAACATGTTAGTGGTTTTTACAGTTTTATGATCTTATCGCACACACTAAAGTGTAATGCAATTTGTTGTGTGCGCTTTTTAAAGAAGGATTAAGTATCAATACATGATTGTTATAGAAGGTTAATGTACCAAATATGTGTTTTAGTACCTATATGAGGAATTTTATGGTAGGAATTCTTTTCGGAGTATAATTTGTCTTTGAATGAATTAATAAAACTTAGCAGGTGTTTACCGTCATTGATAACACTATTGGTGTCAACCAACGGTCTAAAATATGGGTGTATTTTACCTTGATGATTTAGGCCAATTTTAAAGAAAGTTGCATTAAAGTGAAAGGTCGGTAAGTATTCAAACAATCCTAAAAGACTTACGGATGTACTCTGTCATTTTTTATGCATTTATAATTTACTTATACAAGTAATAATATTTTCTTTATATAGTTTGGGTTTAGAGAAAAATTATTCTTATATATTATAAATAATCGTAAGATTAAATTTGAGTTCTACCAATTACATTTTTTTTGTTTCTCTTTATGTAATAAAGAAACTATAGTGTAAGTATCTATGTTAATTTTGTAATTTTATGATCAAACATGAGAAGTAAATAACACAAATTTATGAAAATACAAATTTTCAAACAAAAAGGTACATTAGTAAACATGGTATGATGATTATTCATAATCAGGGAAATGAATCAATCTTTAAACCTATCTAAATATGCTACATATATTAACGTAAATATAAGTAAAAGAAATACCACAATTACAAAACACATCGTAAATTGATAGCACGGGTTTGCAAAACTAAAAACATATATCACTAACATCTCATGTAAGTAAAGTATCATCATGATTTTGCTTGAATAATAAAATATAATTTTTAATCCAAAACCATTCTCCTAAACTAATAGGTAGATTATAATATATATACATATGATTTTTTATTTTTAGTCCACTAAGTAAAACTATTTGAAACATGTTAAGTGGTTCATTTCTTAATCGATAATAATACATAATCAAAACGAAATTTTAAAAACCCTGTGCGTGCACAGGTATTATAACTAGTAGTTATATACAAGGATTAACAATGGTTGCATATTTGGCTCTCGAAACTTGAAAAGACGTGATATCTCAGAAAAGACACAACTGAATATCTATTTGACACTAGCATAAAATTAGGGATGGGTTAAAATCACGGGGCTATTTGGTTAGATTAACCCTCTCTACAACTAGTAGGGAGTACTAGTTTATATATATATATATATATATATATATATATATATATATATATATATATATATATATATATATATATATATATATATATATATATATATATATATATATATATATATTTTGTCTTTTCCTTATTTTGTCGTTTAGCGTTTTTTTTTTTTTTTTTTTTTTTTTTTTTTTTTTTTTTTTTTAAGTAATGTTTTGTATATATTTTTATAAAGTAAATGTATTGTATATGTATAATATTTTGTATATTTGTGTTTAATAATGTTTTGTATAATTATTTTGTTTGTATAATAGCACGTTAAATATTACCACGTTAAATAACTGCAACAAAAACTGTTATTATTAAATTAAACGATAACGTTATACATATTATTTAAAAACAACAACATCTACGACATATGAAGATTATTCATCTCATTTAAAAGATCATGGAGCCGGGCACTTGACTGACAAGCGTGATCCTCAGGATTCCTTGCCATTTCTAACTCCATTTCCAGCGACTTTATTCTTGCCTTCAACAACTTGTTCTCATTTTTTGTAGCAACGCAGTTTGAGCAATGCGTTGAAGAAGAGGGTTGATTAAAGTGCTCTGCTTCAAATTCATCTTTCCACGCGAAGTATCGACACCCATAGTCTTTTGTACCTGGCTGTTACATGTTAAGAAAATAATAAAAAATGTATTTTTAACAAACAAATTATTTACATAACTAAGCAAACGTTGAGTATTTACCACTGAAAGAGGACATGCATAAAACAGTCGCCCACGACTACCATCTTGCCAGGATTTCCGTTCTACAATAAATCCTCTATTACATCGGCACCAGAAATGATTTCTTTGGCTCATCTGACCAAAGAATTTGCATAATAATTTACATCAGCAATCAATGATGTTATTACTAATTTAAACAAAGTAATAATAACTGATGCAGAACTAACACTCTACAAACAATTTATATTTAAATAAATGAATAATCATTTACAACATTTACAAACAATTTACATTTAAATAAATGAATAATCATTTACAACATTTACAAACAATTTACATTTAAATAAATGAATAATCATTTACAACATTTACAAAATACATCGACGGTTATATATTGCATCCCATTCGTTTGCAACTGGCTGTTTGAACCACCTCCATTGTGGATGGTAATGTGGTAGTGGAGAATCTCTGTTTATATTGAGACAAATGTAATGAGCACCACTGTTCTCCCCCACGCGCGCAATCACAATGGGGTCAATTCCATGTGATAAGTTTGGAGCAGAAAATAGGGGTAAACATGTGAACCAACCATGACGGTCTATATATACAAGAGGTCGGCGAATAGCTGAAGCGATGACCAGACCGTTATGTGGCATCGTCATCCAGTAATCTTCAGGCGCTGGTCCATTAAACCAGTTTAATGTATCACGAAGGTGGTAAAAGTCTTCTTCCCCCCACATACTCACGTAAGTTACACTATGTCTTTGTAACTCTTGCATTAACATGTATCTAGCATCGGCCCACCTATTTTGGTCTTGCACAATCCAATGGGCAATGCACCGAAACCCACAATTTCCGTCACCTAGCACATTATTTATACTTATTACCTGTGGACGGAAAATCTCTGGAATGCGATCAATAAAATCCTCGCTATCCTTATCTCCAACGTAAAATCTGTGTCTTATTTTTTCACCCGTGTACGAACTATGTCTTGCAGGCTCTTTGGCGCGTTTCGGGACTTTCGTGGATCTTGAATTTATGCTTCTTCGGTGATTCATGGTTGGCACATCATTCAAGTCATTCAAGTCCGGGACTTCATTCAAGTCCGGAACTTCATTCAAGTCCGGGACTTGTGTAGCCTTGCCCTTTTTGTCCTTTGCGCTCGGACGTCCACGGGTATTTTTTTGAATAGCTGGTTCACGTGTGTCAGCAGATTCAGGTTGGAATATATCTCTTAACTTCGTTAACATATTCTTCTTGACAAACGATGTTGATTTGCTAAAAATATTCTTGAATTGTCGCATGCCATCGTTAAACGAAGTATTGTCATCATCATCATCATCATCATCACCACCACCATGTTCGCTGGAAGAGCCATCTTTATTCGGGGGCCTATTGATACCATGTATACCCTGAATCCCGCAAATGCAAGTAAAGTACTTGAATTGGAGTTCTATCACCTACTCTGGCTCTCCAAAACTTATCTTGTGCGTTATATATAGTTCTAACGCTAGACACGTTATCCGGATTACGACCCTTTATTGTCGAAAGTATATTAAGTGGTCGTACGTTATAATCTGTCAATTCTTTGACCAAACCCACCTCATCAGCCTTTAATCGCATTGCATATGGTACACCATGCAACGACTCTAGCATATCATGATTATGCGTATCATCCTTCACCCTCAATACCCAATAATTTTTTGTTCGATGATATTTCGCATTTAATCTGAATGGACAACCGGTTTTACTTGTTTTGGTTTTCCGTCTGCCACTACCTTGAGGTATATACGTACCACCCTTTGTACACCTGTAATTGATTTCGTTCATATGACTATGTTCTGATTTGGTTCTATCTTTAACAATTACAAAACCTAGCCCACGAGCTATATTTTGCGCCCACTCAGTTACTTCCTCGTGAGAACCGAAAACCTGAAAATACATAACATTTTTTATAACATACTTTTTTACAACTTTTATATTTTTACATTTTAAATTTTACAACTTTTAATTTTTGCAACTTTTACATTTTTATAACTTTTTATACAACTTTTACATTATACAAATTATAAAAAAAATATATATATAACTTTTTACATACAATAAATAATTTTTTTTACAACTTTTACATACAATAAATTAAAACTTTTTACAACTTTTTACAAATTTTTATACAACTTATAATTTTATACAACTTTTTACAAATTTATACAACTTTTTACACATTTTTACAACTTTTAAATTTATACAACTTATTTTTACACATTTTTACAACTTTTAAATACAAAAAAATAAATAAATAAATAAATAAATAAATAAATAAATAAGAAAACTTAAAAACGCGTACGCGTTTAATACTACTACTCTCTCTCTATATATATATATCACACACCACACACACATATACGGTTTAATACTCTCTCTCTCTCTCTATCTCTTTTTCTCTCTCTCTATTTTAGATCTAAAAATACTTTAGATCTAAAACTATTTTAGATGTAATTCTGGTATGTGATGTTGGTTTATGGTGATGTGGTATGTGATGTGGTACGTGATTATCTGATTCTGGGTGTGAGAAATTAGGGTTTCATAAAAAAACTGGGGGTTCTGTGGTTTTGTGGTGATGATTTTTTGATATAAACAGGTTAGTGCATGATAGTTTAGATCTAATTTTTTGATATAAAACTTGGGGGTTTGAAAAATTAGGGTTTGTAAAAATATTTTTTTAGATCTAATTAGGGTTTGAAAAAAATTGGGGGTTTTTTATAATTAACTAGTAATCTTTCAATTAACCAACGTTAATTGAAAGATCTACCGATTAATTTGAAAACCCCTCAATTTTTACGAAACCCTAATTAGATCTGAAAAATTAGGGGTTTTTTGATGATGGTTATCTGTGGTGATGGTGTTTTGGGGTGTTCTTTTTTAGATCTAATTTTTTGATATAAAAATTAGGGGTTTGAAAAATTAGGGTTTGTAAAATAATTTTTCAGATCTAATTAGGGTTTGAAAAAAAATTGGGGGTTTTTTTATAATTAACTAGTATCTTTCAATTAACCAACGTTAATTGAAAGATCTACTGATTAATTTGAAAAACCCCCAATTTTTACGAAACCCTAATTAGATCTGAAAATTTAGGGGTTTTTTGATGATGGTTATCTGTGGTGATGGTGTTTTGGGGTGTTCTTTTTTAGATCTAATTTTTTGATATAAAAATTAGGGGTTTAAAAAATTAGGGTTTGTAAAATAATTTTTTAGATCTAATTAGGGTTTGAAAAAAATTGGGGTTTTTTTGATGATGGTTATCTGTGGTGATGGTGTTTTGGGGTGTTCTTTTTTAGATCTAATTAGGGTTTCGTAAAACATTGTTTTACTTTTTTTTTTTTTTTTTTTTTTTTTTTTTTTTAATTAAATGAGTAATCTTTCAATTAACCTATGTTAATTGAAAGATATACTGATTAATTTTAAAAACCTCAAATTTTTACGAAACCCTAATTAGATCTAAAAAATTCATGTTTGGTATTTTTGGGGGTTCTGTGGTGATGATTTTGATGGTTCTGTGGTGATGATTTTGGTGGTTCTGTGGTGATGAATACTTGTGGCTGAGGGTAGGTTAACACCTTGATCTGCCACCAATGAGTGGTATGAATACCTGCTCTGGCCTACCCCACAGTCCACATGTATGTGAATGATGTGATTATGTGATGTGAAATGTGATTATGTTGGTGGTTCTGTGGTGATGAATACTTGTGGCTGAGGGTAGGTTAACACCTTGATCTGCCACCCATGAGTGGTATGAATACCTGCTCTGGCCTACCCCACAGTCCACAGGTATGTGAATGATGTGATTATGGGGCTCTACTATATTAACGGGGTCTACCCCCTTGCTGCAAATCCTTGTGCTCTGTCCCTATGGGATGGGTTATATTGATGGGGGCTATTTGATTAGATTAACCCTCTCTAATATGATTGATAAGCAGTTTGTGATGAAACTGCTTATCAAACTGCTTATAAGCAGTTTGATTTGAAACTTGGTTTAAGCAGTTTGCTTTTGAAACTTGATAAGCACTTTGATTTAAGTAGTTTGTTTAAAAAAAAAATGAGATACGGCGATGATGATTTAAAAAAAAGGTTTTGATTTTGGCGTGGCATAACCAAATGGACAGGCAAAAAAAAAAAAAAAAAAAAAAAAAAAAATTTGCAACCTTTGAAGTTGCAGCCAAATATGATAAAACTTGCTTATGTTGCAACAATATATAATCTGAGCCTAATGTTACCTCATTTGTGTAAAATGGTGAATTAGACATTTCGGCAGCTTAAGATATTTGTTGTGTTTCATTTGCGGCTTTCACTTGCTGCTTGTGTTTCACTTGTGTGCAATTTGCAAGTAAATGGTTTGTTAGAGTATTTAAATAGTGAGGGTTAATCTAACCAAATACCCCCGTCATTATAACCCATCCCTTTACTTACTGATTGTGGTGAGTTAGCTTTCACTTGTTCAATCTGCTTTGTTATTGTTATGATATTGATTGTGGTGAAGTAGCTTTCATCACTTGTGCAATCTGCTTCTTTGTGAGCCTTGTTTATAATGGAGTATTTAGGTGAGTAATGGAGTCTTTCTTGTGAGTAATTGCAGGAATATTTACTTTCTTGTGAGTAATTGCAGGATTCTTTACTGCAGGAATCTTTACTGTTAGTACTTGCATTGAATCTTTGCTGTTGGTACTTGCAGTAACATGTGTGGAATCTTTACTGTGGGTGCAATCTGTGCACATTTTGGTGCAATTTGTGTGCAATTTGTGCACTTGGGGGCAAATATGTGCACTTGGGTGCAATCTGAGCACTTGCATAGTTATCTGTTTCACTTGTGTGCAATCTGTGCACTTGCATAGTTATCTGTTTCAAAAAAGGCGATGACGAATGATTTTCTAAAAACCGAAAGGCATGGCAAAGTGATATTTTATCACTTTGCAACCTTCATATCCGAGCCAAACACTTGTTTTATAAACACTTGTTGATATTTTATCACTGTGCAATCTGCTTGTGTGCTTATGCACTTGGACAAAAAAATTCTAAATCGGCGATGATGATTGTCTTAATCTGAGCCTATTGTGTGCTAAATACTTGTGTGCAAGCTTGTGTAATACTGCATATGTGCTTATGCACTTGGACAAAAAAATTGGCGATGATGATTGTGTTAATCTGAGCTTGTGTGCAATACTGCATATGTGCTTGTGTGCAATACTGCATATGTGCATGCACTTGGAACAAAAAAACCATGGGACAAGGTTGTGTAGTAACATGACTTCAAAAAAAAAAACATGGACAAAAAGTTAAAAACATGGACAAGAAAAAAAAAAAAAAAAAACAGGAAAAAAAAAAAAAAAAAAAAAAAAAAAAAAACTGCAAAAATCGTACATGAACAGTACATCGTACATGAACAGTACCCTACCCCATAGGGAGGGTTTGCAGAAGGGGTAGTAGACCCCGTTCTTATAGGGGTCCCCCTAAAATTATACGGTAATGGTTGGTTTGGGGTGTCAAATATAAAGAATCCTTGTTTTGCGCATAAGAATACTATGTAGTCATCGTCGTAAGATGTGCAAACTAATGCCCAAAATTTATGCATCACTATATACACATTATGACATGGCAAAAGAGTTCAAAGCATCGAGGGTACAACAACATCATAGCTAATCTCGTTAGAGTGGAATATAGGAAAGTAGAATGTAGACATATCATGTCCTTGGCTCGTGAGGGTGTTGATGCAAAATATTTATAATATAAGGGTTATAATATTTTATCAATAGATCCGGTGCGTTACATAGTTTTATCCTATTTTTTTTTAACAAACATAGTTTTATCCCCTGTACGCAAATAAAATGATAACATATAATCAATGTGGACATTTCAAGGACCACACCATTAAATAAAGTCCGTCTATTTTTCTTGATCTTGCCTTTAAATATACATCATTTTTGAATAAGGAAAAATCCTTTGAAGAACCCAATTTTATGAGTTAAAAAACACGTTTTTCACTAAATGAAAATGAATAAGGATAACAAAGACTTTTACTACGTAAGGAGTAACGTTTACTAATCCATCCTATCTAAAATTAATGCTTATGTTTTTATTTTAAAATGTTTCAATAAATGTCATATTTTCATTTTAACATATTAAAAAAGAGTTTAGTGGAGTGAAGATTATACTTTATTGGTGAAGAATATAGTTAGTGAAAATTTTTAAAATTTTATGCATTTACAAAATGAACATTTATTTTGAGTCAGATGTAGTACAATTGATACTTGCTATTTTAGGTAAGTCTTGAAGGAAAGGTGAATCACTATGGAATATGGCTTAATGATCCCTGCCGTAAAACAGCAGGGTACTTATCTGCTGTTGCATTATAGCCAAAGGTATATTGTGTATAATTCAACATCTTGAAGGGTTAAAATATAAATATTAAAAAAAAGTTGCCCTTGCTACAGATAACTTATCTGCCCCAGTGATGACCAGCCCATGAAATATACACGAATTAGAATTCTCTTGTTCAAGGTTTTCAAGATCGGGATCCTACCCAGGATCGTTTTCGTTTTTGCAAGATCGTGATCGTGATCGTAAGATCGGATCGGGATCTTAAGATCCTACTATAATGTCATTTTCTTAATAGTTTTTATAATATTATACAAATTTACAAATTATTATATATTATAAACGTAAAATTATATAAATGTTTCATCGAAATGTTGTCTTAAATTATGATTAAGAAATGTTTAATAAGATTAAGACGTTGTTTTTTAAATTCTACAAAACATAATCCAGAAAATTGTAGTTTTTTAGTTTGTTATCCAAGAAAAGTAGGATCGGATCGGATTATATCTTAAGATTCTATGGTCAAGATCGGGATCCTATAAGATTTTAAGCTTTCGAAGATCCTATGTAAGATCCGAATCATTTTTGCTTTGCGGTATCGTAAAATCGTAGGATCCTAAGATCGGAATCGGGATCCTGACAACCATGCTCTTGTTGGCTTAATTTTTTATTTATTTATTTTTTATTATTTTTTCTGAAAAAAGATTTATGAATACATAACCTTTGTATTTATATTTCATTATATCATATATACATTTGTTGGGCTTTATGGCAACCCCACCTCACATGGCCACTGTAGAAACCGTTTAGGACGGGTTGAGTTTGGGCGGGGCGGGACTAACAACCGTTAGTTACTGTAGCGTTATAACTAACGGTTGTTAGATATTTAAGAGCTGTTAGCTAACGATCGTTATCTTTAACATTTTCTTTAAAAATCCATACGAAATTGGTCCTTCATCTCAGAAGTTCGTTGCATATTTAGTCCTCTCATAATTTACATAATTGGTCCTTCATGTTATACGTCCATTGCAAAGTCAGTCCTTAGTCACTACATTGACGTTAAGTAACTACCGGCCGTTATTACACTTTCCCTATTCGGAAAACACCCCGCGACAACGCGCGATTTTCCAACTAGTTTTGTAACATAAGAGAACAAAGAAAAGCCGATTCTCATACACATTGATCAGTCACATGATTAGTATTTAAGAGAAAAATCATATAATACTTCACTTTTAGTAGGGATCTTTTTTACTCCTTAAAAAGCTCTAATTGGTTTGAACTTGTGGGGCGGTAATCTTGAACCTCTTAAATCTTTAAGTTCAAACGCTATGTTTTTAAAAGAAATTGCCTATATCCATTTTAGCAGTTTCTAATATATGAAAAGATAGAATATAGTGTTGAGCAAAGAAATGATATATTCACATAACTTTTATATATAAAAAAAGATTGACACATATATAATGCATCACCTATAATGTATTGCTATATTTTTTTCTTTATTTTCACTCTTCATATATAGTTGTCACGTATGTTTGCGTCTTTGCCACACTTATTTTTTTACAAAATTTGTACTCCATCCGTCTCAAAATATTGTCTCCTATTAATTTTTTCGGTATTTCTTTTTTAACTTTGACTATAAATATTTTTGTTTGTGTTATATAATTTTTGATAAGAATTATACTAAATGAAAATACATTTAAAACACAATTCGTTCATATATTTTGTATCAAGTATTATATAATATAAACAAAAATAATTAAGGTCAAAGTTAGAAAGTAAAGACCGAAAAAGTCAATACGGGATAATAATTTTGGGACGGAGGTAGTATTCTTTTGTCTCATATTTTCCTTTATTTTTTGGTTGCCTTAAATTAATTATTCACTTTCAAAGATAAATAAGGAATTTAAATTAACTTTATCAGATTATATTTACTTGATGTTATTATTAAAGGTAACTATTATTTAAAAAAAAAAATTAAAAATATAAAGCTGTAATAATGATTATTATTTTTTTTTTTAAAATTTTTTTTAACATGTGATTTTTTTCCTTAGACAATTATTTGAAAGTGATGAGCATGTAGTGTAACTGTGTAACTGTTTTGTGACACAAAATATGAAGAATAACACATGATAAATGAAATTGTTTATTTATTAAATAAAACAAAACAATAAAGGAAATGTCCATGTGGTTGTTTTGTTTCGGGTGAGCAACAAGTGTACGTTTATACATATATCAACAACTCACCTTTCTCTCTCACACACTAAAAGTCTAAAAACACACACACTGACACAACCAAAGTAGAAGAACAAATTCTCCCATCTTTACCGTTTCAGTGTGTGTTTTTTTCCACCGCTAGCTGCGTGTTCTTGAGGTTCTCTTCAGCAGATCGTTTGGTGTAAAAATGGAAAATGATGATCAAAACATCGTGAACGGCTTTTCGCATGTGTCTTCTACTCCTGTTTTCTGGAAATCTAGGAAGAGATCAGGTACTTTTTGTTTTAAAACTGTTTTGAAACCGGGTCTCTGATCGACTCGGCCGGGTCAACCCGGTTTTATGCAAAAAAACCAAACACACATGTCCAAACTAGTGAACTACCATGTTTCTGCTTTTTTGGGCCGGAACCGGTTCAACCGGTTGACCCGGCCGGGTCGAACCGGGTTTAAGAAAATTGCTGTTTTAATATTAGCTCATGGACTATCCGTGTAATTTACTCCCTTTTATATATTTTTTAGCATACTTTTATGGATTTTGTTCAGCAAAAGTGACTTATGATCCATGTGCTTTTACTCAAATGGCACTTGTAGTCCATCATCTTTAGATGTTTCATAGATAGACTTAAATTGGAAACTATCAACACGGATACAAGACTTATGGTGTTCCTAGTTTTTGAGTCATGCAACTTCTAAAGTAGAGGGACTATAAGTGGTGTTCTGGTAAAAACATGTGTAATATCATGTAGTAATTCACTTTTGAGTAATTTTTATGGATGATTTTGACCATTACTAGATGAATATCCATGCAAAGAGATGGTGTATAATGGCAAATAGTTATACTTGTGAAATCGTGATTCTGGTTCGACCCTTGATGCAAAGGGTGTGTTTTTTAAAATTAAAATTAGTGTGTGTTTTTGAAAAGTTGCCAAATTTAAAATTGATCAAGAAAAGACATAATTTAAATTGCCAAGTTTAAGGGGTACTCAGGGGTAATTTGGGATTTAAGTTTCAAGATTAAAGTTCCAAGAATTCAAGAAAACAGATACACTCTTTAAAAGTAGTAAAGAAAAAGATGGGTACTTTTGTGAATAAGTTATAGCCGGTTGAATTAATAAGTAAATTACATAGATGGTATTGTGCTTTTACGGTTTTACCTAAACTGCACCCGTAAAATCGGAAACTATTAACACTGTGTTGATAGTTTTTGAGTTAGGGATTATTAGTGCCCGTTCTTAGCCAAGGGACTACAAGTGCAGTTTTTGCAAAGCAAATGGACCATTCATCTAATTCACTCTAGACTAAATTTGTGAATGAATTTTTGAGCATAATTGAGTAACTTTTGTGATTGATTTTATGCAAATTTGAGTAATTTTGTGGATGATAGTTTGATTGTTGTTAATTAAATAGCGTGTAGTTGTAGATTTGTATATGTACATGTTGATGTAGATTGAATATCCGATTATCATTATTTTTGATGAAATTAAATAGTAGTTTTGAGGGAGCAGGTGAACAATGTTTTAAGTGCATTAGCTTTAATATTGTATGAAATAGTTGGAGATAGTTTATACTTTATAATCTCGTAACTACTGTTGAAGCCATTATTTTTTAACATCATTTGTAAGCTGAAAAGATTTAAATTAATTGCAGAATGTATATTAGGAAAAGGTCAAATTCACGATACGTACATCCACGTGTCTTTCGTCTGGGGAAGAAACTAAATATTATTGCAATTGTATTGTATAAGTTATGAATGTAGATTACTTAGGGCCATAAGGTTGACTTGATATTGCTGATTCAGTGATTCTCTTATTATAATATTTACAAGACTTTAGACAACCTTGGAATACAGGGACAACTAGTCACATTTTATGCATTGTCTTGTTTGGTAGATGGGCGTTTTTGTGGATTTGGTCATACTTCAGTATTCTTTGGTTAAATTTCATTTTGGGTCAAATAAGTAAGACGACACTTGCAGTCTTTGTCTTTAAGGTCGCGAGAGCATGTCACTCTGAAGTAGCTAACAACACTATGACATATAACAACACTTCCTATATGTCCCGTTTGAATCAGTTTTAGCCAAAAAAAAAGTCTTACCAACTGGCTTTCAAAAATGAAAGATATGATATAAAAATGTTATATTTATGTATACAAATTCTAGATTTACCTATAGTGTTAAGTTCTGTAGAAAAATGTTAAGTATGCGGTTTACAAAATGACCCAAACGGGACAAAAAGTTAGCTTTCAATGACTTAATTTTACAAAAAAAGTTACAATGACTAAAATGGAACAAATGAGAAAATACATTGGTATTTTATGCATACCATTTTATAGTTATAGCTTATATTGATTTAGCAGTTCTTGCTTGCAGCTAGTGCGAAGAATCTGCAGAAGGACATAACAGATGACACCAATAAGACACCTGAGAATAAGGAAGAGCAACTCATTGATGAAAAAATGGAAGAATCAACTCCACCAACAGTTCTTTCTGAGAAACGTAAGGCTCTCTTTGAACCTCTAGAACCAATAATGGATTTGAATGGTAGAAGACCTTCAGCTGAATCTTTACTCCCTCCACCGGACTTTGATTCTGCCAGCTACCCTCGTGGATGGCTGATCGGGAAGAAACGGAAGCTTGTGAATGTGGATGTTGTAGAAAGTATGCGCAGAATTGCAGTACAAGAAATGAACAGAAAGGTATTGCACATGTTCCATGTCTATACTGGATTTTAAAAATAAAAAAATTCCAACTCATTTAGATGTACTGCTACACCTATGAATATGTTCTAACACACACACACACACACACACACACACACTCAATGTTGATATTAAGGCTCTAAGAAAAGAAGAAAGATATCATGTTGTTAACATTATATATCTAAAGATGAATACACACTTAGAGTTTAGATTTGATCAGGTTTCTACTTTTTATGACCATGTTAGTCTAAAGTATGGCATACAAGAATTTGTTGCATTGTCTTGTATCCGTCTTTGTCTCTTGTAGGCGTACGAGTTATATTACTCTAATTTGTGGTCAAAATTAAACTTGTGAATTTATATTCATGTAAAGAGGGAAGATTGGTAAGGAATGTAAGTTAAATACCAAATTTGTTAATGTGGGGTATTTAAGTTTTCTGGCTCATCAAAAACAAAGGAAGTTCAATTTTTTACAACTTTTCCTTGCATTTGATGCCATGAATTGCTCGCACCACGCATTGGCAAATTTTGGCATTTCTAGTTCCTTTCTTGGCTATTTTTTCCTTTAAAGGGAAAAAGTGTATCGCATACCTTGGGAAATCATAGTCAATGACATCCTGAATTGGGACTTGGTTAGAGGTAGAAGCTCCTCACTCCCCAGATTTTAAGTACTTATTATTAACTTTCTGGTTTCTTATAAATGAATCAATTTTTTTAATATTTTACACGTAACTAGTCAAGTGGGGGAAGATAAAGAACTTAACTAAATGAAACTGTTGAATCGGTCGAGTGGGTTGAAAGTCCTCCAAAGCTTATTCAAGTGCATAAAATTCTCCTGTACTTTACTCATTGAATTATAGAAGTAAGATTAATCTTGTAAGTACCTACTGTAGTATTTCTGACCATAGGTAGAACTTTCTTTCAAAAAAATAAAATAAACGAGTTACAAAAATTACCCTTTTGACATGTTGACCCACCCATTTGGTCACCTCTAGTTATTCGGATAGATAGACTATCGATCTAACTCTGAATACAGGACAGAGAGATTAACGGTCTTAACGAGCAGTTGGATGAGGATTCACGTGTCCTTGAACACCTTCAACTTCAGCTGCTAGAAGAGAAAAGTAAGCGTGCAGACGTTGAGCGACAGAACAGAATGCTGCAAAACCAAGTCGATATGCTGATGAATATGCTTCAGGAACCTGAACATATCGACGACGAGGAAGGCGCACAAGAACCGTAAGTATGTTGTTTTGTTAATAAAGCTAGAATGATATATGGGTGATGAATCCTGTTTTGTGTGTATTTCTGTAAAATATTGTTTATATAATTAGTATCGTCACAAAAGAGGAAATGGACTTAGCCACTTAGGCACCAAATGTATCATAACATATAAATTATAATCCTATTTTTTTATTTGTTGGCATCTTTTTGGGCATACACATCTATGGTTGTCCAAATTGTAAGAACTGTAATTTGCAACATCAGTCGTGTAAATGTGGCAATTTTGACCTTTTAGGTTGTAATTCTAATAGACTTATCTTAAAAAGTAAACGGGTCAAACAGTTCGAAAGCTAATATGGTGGCCCTAGCTACATGTGCTTCGTGTGTATGCTTTTATTGAAAGGGAGACATGTTATATCATGGTACACATTCCAGTCATTCTTGTTTGACATGAGTAGCAACTTGTAAAGCATGTTAAATGTGCTATACTCTTACAGAACACGATTATACTACATCAAAGGGTACCACCAGTAAATATATGATATGTTGATGAAAAAAAACAAGTCTAATAGCTTATACAGTATACGATTACATCAAACGTTTTATAAAAACGAAAATGATGCCAAAGGGGTCCGGATAAATCGACTGCGTAGCATCATTTGCCTAGTAAAGTAGTAATATTGGGTGTTTGGATATGTGGTATGTGGCATGAGGGTTCTGCTGAAGAAAGTGATGCATGTATGATGTCTTTGACGCCATCAGTATAAACAGATGAAGTGAAATACTTAAACCAGTCTTTCTACTAGTTTTCATTACAAATGGAATATTCTGTTTCATGCTCTTAATAAAAGGCTTAAAAATTCAAATTCAACAAATTACTTATAATGGAAAGAAGTGTTTAAAGCTTGTATCATACACATAATTAAAGCTGGAGAAAGAAAATGTCTTGAATTATATAAACTTGTAACTAACTTTTCTCTTCTCTAAACAACCCATTTACACCATTAAGAACATTGTAACAGCACACCAATTCAAAACAAAACCATAACAGTACTTCACATTGTAACACCACACATCAATTCAAAATGGTTTGGGCTATTATTTGGGCTTCTAACATTGGGTCAAATATTCTTGTTCGATATTTATTATATGCACTCATGCTAGGATTACTTGTGCATCATGTTATAAAAGATGCATCTTTCACGTTGTCCGGTCAAAGTAGAACAAAAACAACACTTAAAGTGCAGAGATTGGAACAAAAATGTCATCATCAAAGTCCCTATGAATTGATCACAGTCGTATGTGGATAAGTGTGAATGCATGCCTGATGAAATCTCTAATACTATCCGACTCATTCTAATTCTGCACTTGTTAACTGATATTTTGTTGTAGTTGGAACTTTTATTGAATAATATTTTTGGATGAAGTTGGTATATTATTAATAAGGATTTTGTCAAACGTAGTCTCAAAATTGAAAATCATTGTTTCCTGATTAAAGTGTTAAAGTTGTTCTAGAATTTCGTACATTTATTGTAAAAAAATGTAATAAACTAAAATACGTGGTTCACCGGAAATTAAAAGACGTAAAGATATAGTTAAAAAAACATATAAATCAAAAACATTTGCTCCTCACAAAATTTAGTTAAAGGGTACCACCGTCGCATTGCGCGGGTACCCTGCTAGAGTTAGATAAAGTGTTTATAGTGTAACTTACATACATTTAAATGTATTCAAAGTGGTAAGGTGTCTTAAAAGCAGACAAATGATCTTTTAACCTTTATTATAGATGAGTTATTTTGTTAAATTATGTCAAATATTAACTATGAAGATAAGTTGCAAGTCAACAGAAAAGTGAATGACAACATAATATACCGGTAATAAAGATGTTTAGTGCATACAAATCTACAATGAAACAATGTAATGGTGATGCTAATCATCAATACTTATGGTCGAAGACGATATCCCAAGAGATGAAGCAAACTAGTGGAATACAACTGCAGATAACTTTAAAAGTTTTGGAGTTTTGGTTAGATAAAAGTATATTGACAATCCAATGAAAACAAACACTTGTGTATAGCATTCAAAGCTTGTTATCTTGTGCAGACATACAAAAACAGATCTTGAAACACAAAATTGATAATTGTCCAACCATATGCATTTAAGTATATCAAGTACACAGTCCATTAAAAAACATTTCATGTATATACATGGAAAATGTAGCAAGCAAATCCGATTCTCATTTAATAAAAATCTACCGTATCATTGTATAAATATGATTAGTATCAGACTAAAATTAACAAAACACTAGAAATTAGAGAAAATAACAAAAATAGGTTTTTCCCAAAGGAAAGCAAGCAAAATTGTTTGCCATTCTATTTGCTCGCCGAAAATGTACCTAACAAATCTCACTCATCTCGACAAAAAAAATTTTTTTTTGAGTAAAGGGGAGTAATCCTGCACCCTGGTAAATAAATTAAAACCAAAACATTTGAGTACAAATGATCTCGATAAAATTTTGTGAACATTTAGGGCTAATATATATGTTTTAGCCGAAGAGCATTAAGGAGGTAAAGTGATATGGAAAAGAAACAAATAAATGCAAACTAGGTTGAATACATGTACAATTGTAGACAACTTTAAAAGCTTTGGAGTTTTGGTGAGATAAAAGTATATTGCCAATCCAATGCAAACAAACACTTGTGTATAGCATTCAAAGCTTGTTATCTTGTGCAGACATGCAAAAGCAGATCTTGAAACACTAAAATGACGATTGTCCAACCATATGCATTTAAGTATATCAACTACACAATGCATTAAAGAATATTTCTTGTATGCATAAAATGTAGCAAGCAAATCAGTTTCTCATTTAATAAATCTACCGTACCATTGTATAAATATGATTATTATTTAGACCAAAAATTGCAAAACACTAGAAATTAGAGAAAATAACGAAAATGAGTTTTTCCCAAGGGAAGTTTCCCGTTTGTTTCATTCATTTAATACTTACGTGGTTTGGTGAGTGTCAAACTTTTGTTTTATTCATTTATTACGTACATGGTTTGGTGAGTTTTAAACTTTACATTTTAAAAGCAACAGGCAAACATAATACACTAGCAAACCATTTGCTTGCCATGTTTTTTTTCTTTCATTATTGAATAACCTTTTTTTTTGGCGAGCAAATGGTGGAGTAGCGAGCAAATGGTGGTGGAGGGCAAATGTATTTTCTTGCTATGTCGATTTTGATAACGTGAAAAAATAGTGTCGATTTTGGTTATTTGGTTTGATAAGAGTAGATTTAGCTTAACATACATCTAAATGTATTCAAAGTGGTAAGGTGTCTTAAAAGCAGGCAAATGATCTTTTAACCTTTATTATAGGTGAGTTATTTTCTTAAATCATGTCAAATATTAACTATGAAGATAAGTTGCAAGTCAACAGAAAAGTGAATGGCAACATAATATACCAGTAAAAAAAGATGTTTGGTGCATACAAATCTACAATGAAACAATGTAATGGTGATCCTAATCATCAATACTTATGGTCGAAGACGATATCCCAAGAGACGAAGCAAATGTTGCAGTAGTGTCACTAGTCAAGTACCGTTTTAACCTATCCAAATCACCCGCGACATCAAGCATTGTCAGTCTACTTGATGGCAACTCTTGTGTACACAAAATGCGTGCCCAACTCCAACAACTCCCAGATAGCGACTTCCCACATTTTCTTTACATCAAGTAACTGGTCTCTTGTGCTTCGTACTAGTGTCGAGTCAACAACACGTTCCATGTGTTGATGATAGAGGGTTATGACCCATTTGTGTATACTAAGCCCTTCGAAGAACATGTCGTCTGTTGGTCTTTTTCGAGTCGCCATCTCAAGAACTAAGATGCCAAAACTATAAACGTCTCCTTTTGTTGATGTGATTGATCCGTACGCATATAGTAACTTATGAGGTTTTGTTTATTTGACATATGATAAAATTAATTCTTATCAAATTGAAGTTTTGACTGATTTAAGTTGACGAGCTTTTGGTTTATTCGCTATAACCTCAAGGTGACACGCTCACGAGCATACAGATTCCCATAAGCCCAGCTAATATGCAAAACCAAACACCTTTAGATTGATACCCGGTGCAATGTAGCCAATGGATCATCAAAGCATATTAGCAGTACTATTCCCCATATTCTCATTTTCACCACCAATGGTCATTACCGATTTCGCGATCCCAAAATCCAATACCAAAGCTGTGAAGTCAGCATTCAAAAGTATATTACTCGGTTTCAAGCCACAATGCATCACTTTTATTGGTGAATGGTGATGAAGATAACTAGATAAGCCATTCCTTCTGCTATATAGCTACATATCACCACTCTTTGAATCAAATTAAGATCTGATGAGCCTGAACCAAACGATGAGTCTGGATATAATCGGTTAATACGGTTATCTAGGCTCCCATTCGCCATTAATAGAAGAACGAGTGCTGTGAAGTCAGGTAGACTGCTTGCAACTTGAGTCTAATTCATAGAAAGGCTGCAGTAGGTATAAACCAGATCTCAATGTAAAACAAACGACTAGGAACAAAGTGATAGTATACAAACATCAAACTATTCATTGCACAGGTGGTCCTAATACCAATTACTACTTTTCAAAAGCTCACTTTGCTTGAATCCAAATCATTACCATTAACGTTCTTAATTATTTCTCCACTAATTTGTAATCCTTTTGCACAACATCTTGGGTATGAAATGTAGGAATGTGTTTGTTTTAATCAGCCAAAAGTAACTGAGAAGAGGAAGGGAAAAAAAAAACGATACTACTACAGCTGGGGGCAATAATAAAAAGGCAGAGCTTAGGCCGAATGAAGTGGAAGAGTTCTACAAGCTTTAGACAATGAAATCCTAGTTGAGAGATAATGGAACTAAAACGCAAAGATATGAAAAGTCAGAACAGGAGTAACCAGAAGTTATATAATTTCTTGTTTATGATCATATGCCTGGAAGACCGGCTGAGAGAGCGGAAGGCATCCTTAGCATTGATAATGGTCTTTTGTGGGTCAATAAATTAATTTAGGAGATCATTTGAATAGACATTGTGCTAAATTTAGAACCACTTAACGTATCATACCCAGTCGTCGACCTGAGTTGTGCATAGATCAGTTTAAAAGTTTTTGTGTTTTCTATATGGATATTTTCGGTGTTTTCTACTCTAGTGCTCCGCCAGCACACCCTCTTTCTTTGTAATTTTCTCTCTTTTCTTGCCTTAATAGCTTAATATATTTGCCTTAAAAAAAAATGGGTTGAATTATCTCAACATATATGCAATGGTATACTTTTAAAATGTGTGTATTGTGTAAAATTAGTTTCTAAGATGATTTGCTTTGTTTTGAATTTGTAGCTTCTGTCAATATAGTAATATATTGGGATGCCTTTTATTTTGTTGATTTAGATATATATTGCCTTTCAAAAAAAGATATATAATCAAGGTTATAAATAGCGTGAGGCGTGGCGTGACGGCATGACGTTTTTAAAGCGTGAATTAAGACGGCAAAAAGTATTTATAGATTTATATTATATTTCATTAGTATATCATATTTCATATACATCGAGTTTACAAAAAGGGTTATACATAACCAATAAAGTCAAGAAACTCTCTTTACATTTGAAATCTTCTTCAAATACTAGTAAACCCCTAAACGCCAAATACCAGTAAACCTCAAATACGATGCCCAAATTCCAATTACTAGTAAATCTCCTAAACGTCTCAAATACCAATACACCTTATCGTGCCTTATCGCACCTCATTTCATGCCAAACCTTAAGACGACGCCTTGGTCTATTGTGTGGCGTGGAGGTGACGCCTCGCACCTTTGCGAGGCCTTTGCAGCGCCAAGGCGCGCCTTTTAGAACACTTAATATAATATATTGGGTTTGAAAGTAAGGTCATTACTCTAATTCATTGAACATGTTTTGAAGAAGTTTGTGATAATACTCTTTCATAAGAAATAGTTTATAATGACGTTGAGGAGTTTTTATTGGCATAATATAATTAAACTAGTTATAATACTTGTGTACGCATAGAGTTTTAAAAATTTCGTTTTGATAATATATTATTATCGATTAAGAAATGAATCACTTAACATGTTTCAATTGGTTTTACTTGATGGACAAAAAATATATTTTATTATTTTAGGAGAATACTATTGGATTAAAAATTATATTTTATTATTTAAGCAAAATCACATGATGATACTTGACTTGCATGAGATGTTAGTGATATATGCTTTTAGTTTTGCAAACCCATGTTATTAATTTACGATGTGTTTTGTAATTGTAATATTTCTTTTACTTACATTTTCGTTAAAATATGTAATATCTATCTATTATACTATAAGATTAACTCCACTAATTTATTGTGGAGGCGTCAAGATTGCATAGAGTACAACAACCTAATGCTGTTCATGATATAATTTTGAGTGTTTTTTGGGTTTATTTTTTTCTAATAATTAGTAGCAGCATATGAAGAGACCCGTAATTGTCCCCTCTAATTGAATGTGGAGGCGTCAAGATTGCATAGAGTACAACAAGCTAATGCTCGGAATTAAATGCAGAAAATAGAGTTTCATGTGTAATTGCAGCCTTAATTGTTCGACTTGAGTAATTGCAAGCATGCAAAGAGTCATGTCGTTACATTCATGTTAGCTTAATGGAGGAGATGAAAGTGCAAGGGTTGCCGGAATTGATCACATGGTATTTAGTATAAAATTAAAATTCGGTTATGGATTGAGCAGAAGTTGAAAAGGTTGCAAGAATAATTGATGATTTATCCTAATCCATGCCTATATAAACTGGCCAAACTCACATGCACAAACACAAAAGTTCGAATCTTCATTCCTCTTACTTTATTTTGTAATTTTTTGTTAGAATTGTTTCTTGATTTTCTTTTTTTTCCCCGAGTGCAGGTAATACAAACAACATGATTCTCTTACTAATGTTACAAGAGAAGAGAAGAGGTGATGTATCTATACTATTTCTTTTCTCAGTCTCATCTGCAAATTTTATATATATTTTATATAAGAATAATACAAAGAATCTTGAAATCCCAAAGTTCAAAACAATTGCAATGTAAATATAATTAATCTCATACACAAAACAAAAGTAGGTTCATTTTTTAGCATGCATTCTCACGTTACTCATGCTTTGGTATGCACCTTCCTATACGTTCGTATATTTTATTGGATTTTAAAAATGGTTCCACGGGTTGATGAGCCAAAATTTGAGATATACATAAATGCATGTATATTTGCTATTATTTTTCTCAAGTAATCTCTTATTTTTCCCCTATTACAAGGAATAATACATTAAAGATGATAAAGAGATGTAGGGCGCAACGAGTTGGTCAAGAAGGTCGTTCAAAAAGGACTACAACGAATGGTCAAAAAGGTCGTTCAAGACAGGCTACAAAGAAGATCATAGAAAGAAAGATTCGAACGTAGAAAAAACCAATCCCAAATGAGGACTCATTGGTTGGTTTGGATGAATTTTTTAAGAGATAATACTAAATATATATTGAGTTTACAAATGAGAATGATACTCATAAATTTTTAATGACTTTGAGTGTTCATTGTATTGATTTATAAAATCACAATGAAGATATGTTGCATAATAATATATGATGATCACATGATTTTTTGTAGTTAAACTAAATAATCATTTTTTATATTGTGATATCAACTTTAGTGGTTTGATTTTATTCCAAGATTGCTTCATGCCTATAATATTGATGGTTTTTATTTTTGAATAATTACAATTTCATTCTTTACTTCTCTTTTATTTGTTATCGACCATATTGTTGGTTTAATTGCATTCTTTACTATTAAAGAAGATTAAAACCCTTAAACAAAAATAAACACAACTAAATACCGCCTAAAATAATGAATATAAAGGAAACAATACATAATTATTGATCTAACCCATTTGTAAATTATAATAACAAATCGGTGCAACACACGAGTCTAAAAGATATAAAAAATATTAATAATAATAATAAATAAACTATAAACGATTACATTTACGTAAATCTAAACAAATTCATTTCAACAAATAACCAATATCTCCTGCGGGAGCCTTAGTTATAGATTGTTGTATATTCGGCAATTTACACAAATATTACGCGATGAACAATTAGATACAAACTTTGTGCGTTGCACGGATTGAGTCCTCTAATTTAATGTGGAGTAATCAAGATACTCAAGATGGAGTCCCATAATTTAATGTGAAGTATATACACCATCGAGATGGAAGTGCAGGGCTTGCCGGAATTGATCACGTATTTAGTATAGAATTAAAAGTCGATTATAGATTGAGATAAAGTTGAAAGGTTGCAAGAATAATTAATGATTTAACCTAATTCATACCTATATAAAGGTTGCAAGAATAATTAATGATATTTAGTATGACATTTGAATATTATTCACACATCTTTTAGATCTTTGATTGTTGGTAGCGATTTGTAAATTTTCTTTTGCAACATTTAGTACGTACATGTTTGTTGAAGTGTGCTCGGAATTCAATGCAGCCTCATAATAACTATACAATCATGAAAGGAGATGAAGTGCAAGGGTTGCCTGAATTGATCACATGACATTTAGTATAGAATTAAAAGTCGGTTGGATTAAGTGCAAGGGTTGCGAAAGGTTGCAAGTATAATTAATGATTTAACCTAATTCATGCCTATATAAACTGGCCAAAATCACATTTAGTATATACATTAATTCACACATATTTTAGATCTTTGATTGTTGGTAGCGGTATGTAAATTCTTTTTTGCAACATTTTGGAGATGATTCGCACATCTTTTAGATCTTTGTAATTAACTCGGTCTTCTTTTTTTCTTAATTTAGCTATCATACGCAGGTGCCATGAAAATCACACAAGATAGTGCATGCTCAGATAAATGGAATCAAAGACTGGGATACCAACTATTTTCTTTGTTTTTTACATATTTAGGTGATTGTTATAGATAAGCATATATATAGATATATGTATTATGTTAATGCATTTTCATTACAAGTAATTTATGTGCGTTTTCTATCGATGTAGCTCACATGTGCGAATTGATTCAAGAAAATGTGTACGAGCATGTATGTAAAGTAACATTTAAATGGTTAAATGATACTTTTTAGTGTGATTAGTTTATGTAAGTAGTTTCTTTCGAATGCTTTTTGAGAAATATTAGAATGAATTTATCGTGTGCAATTGAGTTATTATTGAAAGGAAGAAGGTCCACACATCGCAAAGTGTTTTCTTTTTCTATATGTAGAATCATTAGTGAGAAACCAATATTTACGCCCATTAAATGAGTTTGCCATAATAGCAAAATACGACATATTAAAAATATCAAATTGAGTAATGAATAGAAAGGAAAAAGATACATTATTTTGACTTAAAGCCGTTTGTAAATTATAATATCAAATAAAAAAGTTGAGTTTTAAACATAAGCAAAAGTTCAAACATTTAACGAAAAACAAAACCGGTGCATTTAATGTGAAGTATATACAACATAGAGATGGAAGTGCAAGGCTTGCTGGAATTGATCACATGATATTTAGTAATTAATATAGAATTAAAAGTCGGTTATGGATTGAGATGAAGTTGAAAAGGTTGCAAGAATAATTGATGATTTAACCTAATATAATATATATATATATATATATATATATATATATATATATATATATATAGATATATGTATTATGTTAATGCATTTTCATATACAAATAATTTATGTGTGTTTTCTATCGATGTAGCTCACATGTGCGAATTGATTCAAGAAAATGTGCACGAGCATGTATGTAATGCAACATTTAGATGGCGAAATGATACTTTTTAGCGTGATTAGTTTATATAAGCATGCAACTTGAATAATGAATATAAAAGAAAAAGTACATAATTTTTGCTCGAACCCATTTGTAAATTAAAAAAAATTAAGTTTAATACGTAATAGTGGAGTCCAAAGGTTTTAGGAATTATTAATAGTGTGTTAATTAATGTTCATTTGGTTAACTATTTAGAATTGAGTTTATTGATAAAATTTATTAATATTAGTTAGACTTCAATGTTAATTTTCAATGAAATTAGTTATACAATAAAATAAGATGAAGCTAAAAAGGTTTATAACAATTTTTATACAGTCTATGTGGCATTATTATATATACATTATTACACAAACGTTAACTTACAAACTTAATAAAGAAAATATTTAACGCACATTAAAGTATGACAAATTAGATAGACACCGTGTGCTCCATATTACCATGCAAAAACCATTAAATGGACAAGTATTGTAGGGGTAAGTAATAGACAAAAAGAAACAAAACCATTTTTTTTTATAATGCAAATAAGTAACAGGTCAAAAGAAACAAAGCCATCATAACTTAATAACCAAAAGCCCATATATAAAATACAACACCACAAAACCAAAACAACATTAAACATTTTTAAATTTTTATAAAACAAAGTTAAAATATTTCATACAACATACTAAACAGTACTTAAGTATACACTCGCCAATATACAGAAAGAATACACGATTAACAATTAGATTCTCAGCCCGTGCGTAACACGGGTTCTGCCTGGCTCGTATTAGATAACTTGAAGATTGATTCATTCCATTGATTGTGAATAACCATCATACCATGTTTGCTAATGTACATTTTTGTCTGAAAAATTGCATTTTCATAAGTTTGTGCTTTTTACTTCTCATGTTTGATCATAAAATTACCAAATTAACATAGATGTTTACACTATTGCTTCTTTATTACATAAAAAGAAACAAAAAAAAGATGTAATGGGTAGAACTCAAATTTAATCTTGCGTTTATGTATAATGTATAAAAATAATTTTTCTTTGAGACCGAACTATATAAAGAAATTATAATTACTTGTATAAGTAAGTTATAAATGCATGAAAAAAATGACAAATAGTACATTCGCAAGTCTTTTAGGATTGTTTAAATCCTTACCGACCTTTCACTTTAGTGCAACTTTCTTTACAATTGGCCTAAATCATCAAGGTAAAAGACACCCATATTTTAAACCGTTTGTTGATACCTATAGTGTTATTAATGACAACAAATACCTGCTAAATTTCATTAACTCATTCAAAGACATTTGCTAAGAACTCCTACCATAAAATTCCCTATATAGGTACTAAAATACATCTTTGGTACATTAAAACACATTCATGTATTATCTAAATCAGCAACTCAACCCAATTATACATTCATACCTTGAGAAGGTGTAGAAAATTCTTTCATGACAATCATGTGCTGATACTTAATCCTCCTCTAAAAATGCACATAACAAATTGCGTTACACTTTAGTATGTGTGATAAGATCATAAAATTGCAAAAACCACTTACATGTTGCATTATCGTAAGGATAACAACAAATTTAGTTATAACATCAAATAAGAAAATTTTAGATTAGAACTAAAGGGGTGTTTGGTTATGCTTATTAAAGGTACTTATTAGCTTATTCAATTACCATAACACAATAAGTTTATGATAAAGCTATAAGATTTTTTGAGAAGCTTAGTAAAAAACCCCCTGAACTCACAACTAATTCTATCATAGCTTACTGTGTTTATAGTAAAAACACAAATATTAAGTGTAGAAGTTTACAATAAAACATTAAAAAAAAAAAAAAAAAAAAAAAAAAAAAAAAAAAAAAAAACTAATAGTTGGTGTGTATAAGTTAAACCATAAAAAGGTTACTAAAACTATCAGCTAGATAAGGCATAAGCCAAAATTCTGTTAAAATCTCTTTCAGATTCTATCGAGAAGCAAAAAGAGGTTAACACATAAATCATAAGTATAGAAGAATTGTTTTATCTCACATACGTGATTACCAACTCAATAACATTATCGCAGTATAGTAACGTAATAACTTGATTAAAAACTATATATTCTTGCTTAATAATTCTCATGTACATACTTTAATACCTTTACAACAGCCAACTCTTACGATTTTTTTTGGATGAAACATCACGTCAATGAATAAACTTAGGTTATCACCTATATAGTTTTTCTTTTTATGATTTAGGATGTGATTGTTATCAAATAAGGATTGTGATGCGTGCATTTTTTTTTTTATATAATTTAAGGAAAACACTTTCTAAATTAAACAATGGCTATATAACCCATGTGTGTGTGTGTGTTTTATTTATTTATTTAATAATTAGCTTTGTATAATATTTTTAACTGGCAGACATGCTGAGGTTGATGTTGATGTTATTATTTAACTTTAACTATTGATATCATGTTGTACAAAATGTGCGAGTTTAGTAGCACATAATAAGCGTTAATGAAGTTAAAATAAGCTTCGTAAAGTTTTTTAAAAATGTTTATATATATATATATATACATATATATATATACATACATATATATATATATATATATATATATATATATATATATATATATATATATATATTAAATAACAATTTCATGAGTCGTTGTTATAAGTAGAATCGCGTCTATTTATTTTCATATCAAAGTAACTCGTGCTTACCATTTGATATTTATATTCCCGTTACTAATAATTTAGCCGTATTTAATATTTAAACCCGTGTACGCATAAATTAAACTTTTAAATATAATAAAATGAGTCCTTATTTAAAAAAATATTCTAGTGGATGAAAGTTTACAACTAACAATATTAAAACTAATTCGCAGATTTACCAAATTTTATGATTTTAATGGATGAAAGTCTAAAAACTAATACTAATACTCATGTAATTTTAAACAAAGTTAATATTATAAAGTATAAGGGGTATAAAGTGTAAGGGGTTATTTGTATATATATTTTTTTAAATTATTAAAAAACATAGAAACTTGTAATTTTACACTTAGCTTTATATAATTTATTTAAAATTTAACCACTAAAGTTTTATTAGTTACTTCATCTTTTTTTAAGTTTTTGTTTTTATAAATTTGACACCTATATTTTTATCCATTTTTTTTCTTAACAAAATTTCTTCACAAAATTTATTAAGTTTAACCAAAATCAATTTAATTTTGACTTTTTATTGATCAATCATATTGCTTGATTTCGCATACGTGGCAAAATCGAGCTCTCCTATTGGTCTAATTTTTTTTTTCAATAAGTGTTTTGCAAAAACACTAAAAAATAATGTAATTCTTTTATTATACGAAAGATAAGATGTTCCTATATTCTAATACGCTCCATGTGATGATGTATAGCCTTATAATCCGAAGTAATGTTCAAATATTTTTATTTCCTTATCATACCTTTTTATGTGTATTTTCACTTTTTGCAGCAAGCTGCAAGTGCATATCCTAAGTAAAAAAGATATCAAATCTGCAAAATAAGCTTGTGATTGTGAATCAAGAGGTCAAAATGTGAGACTATTGGTTGCCATATGTGTAGTGAAATACATCTTAGGATAATTTTCGTTATTGCAACAAACGTACACCATTAAAATTCATCAAGTAATATCATCATTTTTTTTTACATATATAGCATAATTGTTCTTTTTACTTATAATATATGAGCAATATATTTTGTTTCTAATTATTTTATTTAACATATTTGCTTTTATTCATTATTTATGTTACGTGCATATAATTTTGTCAAACAATATTATGAAGCTAGCCCGCACATTAGGCGGGTCTTGAGTGTATATATATATATATATATATATATATATATATATATATATATATATATATATATATATATATATGTATGTGTGTGTGTGTGTGTGTGAATTATGTTTTTGGTTTTGTTTTCGGTTCATTGTGCCAAAACCATATTTGAACCAAAAACCGAATATTTATTTCGGTTCGGTTCAGTTATAAATTTGGTTCGGTTTTGATTTTCGGTTTTTATGAACCCATAAATTATATGTTATCTGTAACAACTGGTAATTTTCGGAACTTTAAATGACTATTTTGCCCGTTGACTTTTTGGGTTTGACTTCGACTCTTTAACTATTTAACGTTTACCGTTGTGTAAAATCAGTTACTGCGTAACCGGTAGTCAACCGAAAAATTTCTTAATCAAAAAAGTAATTTTTATTGTTCAAATTATCACTTTCTGAGCATTTCGTTCACATTCGATTATTTAACGGATAATTATCTCCCAAAACGTGAAAACCGCACGTGACGCATACCGGCACAACTGTAAACCCGATAAATATTTTTACGTAATTAGTTAATTACTATAATATTTATGAGATACTCGTCGTGTAAATACTCGTTTTTCGTGAAAAATCGCTCCCGATCAAAAAGAGCTTGCGGGACTTCGAAGGGCCATTCAAACTTGAATTCGTGAGCAACTGCACGAACATTGTGAAAAGGGGAAAGGGCGGCTGTCCGTGCACTTTTCGGACATTATTTTAAAAACAACGGTTCATATTTCGAGTCCTCAATCAATCGTTATTTAACCTAAACGAGTCCCGAGCCTTAATAATACAAAAATTACAATGATGGTCCCTGTGATTAATTTACACCGCGTGACGCTCGAGTCCAATTAATAATGTTTATGTTTTCAGTGAATATGGTCGTATATATACTCGTTTCAAAGATATTTTAATAATCTAATGACTTTTGCAAAAATTATATTTTTACGGGTTAAGGGTATAATTTTATAGAGTAATACACGTATTTTGGTAACGAACGAAAAGAAAATGGAAGATATGTGAACCTTTTCTTCCACTATATAAATACTCCACCTCCTCATTTTACCTCATTTTCACTTTCATTCTTCAAATTCTAGAGAGAGAAAGAAACCTATTCTCTCCTCCTTCTCTCTAAAATCACCACCACACCTCTCTCTCTACCCCACTGTCGGCCACCATCACCGCCGGCCGTCGCCGCACCACCGTTCCAGCCGGAGACAAGAAAGGAATTTGTGCAGAAAGGCCGAAACAAGTGAGTCGTCTCCTAACAATCAACCTAGTATCTGGGGTCTTAGTCAAAGCATTTAAGCTTGTATTACCATTATCATAACATTGATTATCACGGATCACGCAAATCAATCTTTTGACTTTGCTGTCAAATTCATTGAACTTTATTGTCACGTTTCCTGAACTTCCTAAGTCTTTATATGATGCACCAAACCCTATATCTACAACAAAAATTCATATATCAGCCACGTCCGTAAAGTAATACGTTCTTTCGTTATTGTGTATATATGTAGTAGTCACTTAGACGCTATAAAAGTAAATAAATCAGCTTCAATATACATCAGTCATACATGTTCTAACTGGTATATTTAGAAGGCGATTTATTTCTTTTTATGCGTCTAAGTGACTATTACATAGTTGCAATATACACTAATGGAAGAACGTATTACTTTACGGACATGACTAATATAGGAATTGTTGGTGTAGATTTAGGTTTTGGTACTTCGTATAAAGACTTAGGAGGTTTAGGAAACGCGACAATAAAATGAATTTGCACGCAAAGTTAAAAGATTGATTTGTCTAATCCGTGATGATCAATGTTATGACAATGGTTATACAAGCTTAAATGCTTTGACTGAGGCCTCGGATACTAGTTTGATTGTTAGGAGACAACAGACCTGTTCCAGCCTTTCTGCACGAATTCATTTCTTTTCTTCGACTGGCAAGGCGGCGGTCGGTGGTGATGGTGACAGGCGGCAGTGCGAAGGCGGTTGGCGGTGTATAAACGTCTCCTTTTGTTGATGTGGTTGATCCGTACACATATTCTGTACACACTACATATTAGTAACTTTGAGGTTTTGTTTATTTGACATATGATAAAATTAACTCTTATCAAATTGAAGTTATGACTTATTTATTTTTTTTGGGTAAAGGGGAGTAATCCTGCACCCTGGTAAATATATTAGAACCAAAACGTTTAAGTACAAATGGAATGTGGCTGAAGTACCACATTAACCTCAAGCTAAAACAACTTGATAAACAAACTAACCTAGAGCTTTTGACAAGCCAAAAGCTCTTGACAACTCTAGAATCAAAAAGAACCTAGAACAAGAAATAGAAACTAACCAAGCTAACCAGCAGCATCCGTGAAAGATGAACTTCCACCTTTAGCAAAGTTAGGGAATAAATTAGCTGATTCATCATACATGTTATCCACACAATCATCATCACCATCTTCTTCAGTAGCAAGAACATCATAAGGATTGGATGTAGACACTTCACCTCCCTTAGAGGAGGGACCTTTAGACTTCAACTTAGATGACGAAGTAGGCACATTATTAGTAGCTCCCTTCTTGGGTTCACTAGGAGCCTTCTTAGGCTCAAACCTGACAGTCTGCTTAACAGACGTACCAAACTGACTCCCTAAACTAGACTGGCCTTTACCTTTTTTCTTCTTACGACTCACCTTTTGGAAACCATCATTAGCATGCATAGCAGCAGGAGGAGCCACATTATGAGTAGTAACAACCGGAGGATTAATCTCTTTTTTAGGACAATTCTCATGGGTATGCCCAAAAATCTTACATGAAGTGCTTTTCAAACCATACTTAGCCCAATTGTTTCTAACAAAGTAATCAACCACCGGAAACGCCATTCTCTTCCCAATAAAGTAACCATATAAAGTGTGCTCAAGGCGTGCACTAACCTTTTCTACTACTCTACGCGGAATAGTCACATTAACTCCTTGACATACAGCCTCATCAACCAAAGGAACAGACGGAGCGGTTTTAAAAGCCGCTCACAAACCATTGACAACATCCTAAACCCTCTGAACATTATCCTCATCCAAAGTATCCCACACCGTATAGTTACCAGCTCCCACAGCATCAACAAAAGCATTGATATCCTCTGGAGTTTTAAGAGATACTCCAAACAAAGTTTCAATAAAATCATGCTTACTCTTACGAGAGGACTCCACATCTGAAATCGGCTCCACCCTAATCTCATGATTGGTTGCCTTAATATTCAACTCCGCACCCAAGGAACCAATAGTCTTCTCCACCGGTTCATCGTCAACAACATTCCTATTAGCTTTCTTATGTTTCCTCCTAGTCACATACGATAACGAGTTTGTCGCTTCAACCGACTTTAAGAGTTCAGAAGCACTAAGTTCATCAACATTCAAAGAACCCGTAACCTCAGCAAGAGGTGGAACATCATCATCCAAGGTATGCAAAGAAGCATCACTAGTTTGACCAGATTCCAAATTAGAGTTTGTTAAAACCCTAAGAGCAATACGAGGGTGCTTCACACCAGAAACATCATCCCCTTGCACATTCAACGACTTCAAACTAACCCCCACCTTACCAACATTGACCATAGCAGCACCAACTTTCTCCATAAAACAAAAGAAACCCTAACTAGCTATTGTAAGAAAACAAAACACAAGGATCCACGTCAATCCTTAATTCGATTGCCTCAACATAAGTCGAGGCATAGATTAAATACGTACCAAACCCTAATCGACTTTCATGTTAAATGGAAAGATCGATCAGTAAACAAACCCCAACAACAAATAGCGATTAAACAAAAAACCCAAAAATCGAAACCCTAAATCGATCAGGTCTGAATCCAGATAAAAAAGATGTTATAAGACTGAATTAAACAAGTTAACCGTCAAAAACATAATCGTTATATGGATTAGAACAAGATTAAGAATATTAGAGATCGAATTATGTGGAGGGTAGGGTTTTTTGAAAGTGATCGCCGGCGGCCGGAAATCTCCCCTATAAGGAACTAAGCTTTAACACTTGACAAATTTTAGTTATGACTTATTTAAGTTGATAAGCTTTTGGCTTATTAGCTATAAGCTCAAGGTGACACGCTTAGGGGTGTCAATAGAGTCGGGTTGACCCGACCCGAACCCGATAAGGCTTATCGGGTCGAGTTTAATCAGGTTGAAAATGCTTATCGGGTTAATTTGACCCGAACCCAATAACCCGATAGTGTTATAGGGTCGGGTTCTTTATGTTATCGGGTCAACCCGATAAGACTCGAAAATATTATGCAACTTTTTTCTTAGTAAGCTTAGAAGCCGATTAGTGTTTACATTCCACAGTTCATTACCGACACTCTATAATTCATTATTGCTTAGTAGTACTCCTAAATCCTAATAGTAGCAATTATCTTTTTTATATTAGTTTTCATTACAAGTTGTCGTTTTACTTACTGTGTTGCATTACATAAACATGGTGCCTGCATAAAAGATCATGCATATGTGCAATATTTCTGGGTCTGTTATTCTCTCAAACTAGAACTGATAACTCCGTTGAGAACTACTAGTGTAATATTTATAGGGTCGAGTTGCGGGTCATATTTTCAAAAGTCAAAACCCGATTCAACCCGACCCGATTAACCCGATAACACCCCTAGACGCTCATGAGCTGTAAAAAATGAGAGTATCGGCTCTTACAAATTCCCACAAGCCCAACTAATAAGCTAAACCAAACACCTCTAGATTGATACCTGGTGCAATGTAGCCAATGGATCCACAACGCATATTAGCAGTACCAATGGTCATCACCAATTTCGCGATCCCAAAATCGGATACCAAAGCGGTGAAGTCATCATTCAAAAGTATATTACTCGGTTTTAGTGGCGGAGCTAGAAAAAAATTTGTAGGAGGTCTGAAACAAATTTTTTTTCGGAAAAACATTAGATGGGAGCGCCTAGATGAAAAAGAAAAAAAAATTTAACACATGAAATCGCGAAAAAATACACTAACGGGCTTAGGCCTAGGAGGGCTGGGACCCTTCCCGGTCATCACTAAGCTCCGCCCTTGCTCGGTTCGGTTTCAAGTCACAGTGTATCACTTTTATTGGTGAATGGTGATGAAGATACGCCATTCCTTCTGCTATATCAGCTACATATTATCACTCTTTGAATCAAGTTAAGATCTGATGAGCCTGAAACTAATGGTGAGTCTGGATATAATCGGTTATCTTGGCTCCATTCGCCATAAATGAAAGAACGAGTGCTTTGAAGTCAGGTAGACTGCTTGTAACTTGAGTCTATTTCATAGAAAGGCTGCAGTAGGTATAAACCAGATCTCAATGTAGCAGTTGACAATTTATGAACGATTATGTTTATAAAGTATCAGCTATGTCGAAAGTTAATATTACAAATCCCAAATGGTTTGATTCTCAAAGAAGTAGTGCAAACTAATCTTTTGTCCTCGCTAATATGCTTTGTTGAACCCGAACAAAACAGATTTCGTTTTGACGCTTTGGCCAACTCGGTTTTTAGAACTGATTTTTAGACCACGATTAGCCCCGATTGATTTTAAAGTATATCATACCCACAAACAAAGTTAGTTGCGGGTTTAATTATCTAGCTCAAAAACTGTGTTATTCGGTAGAAAATGACATATTGGTTGGAAGTTGAGGCTATAAGACTATGTTTATTGGTGACCTAAAGTCACAACCGGTCACAAGAGATTGCTAACTTGTGGTCATTTGGTGACCTAAAGTCACAACCGATTGCCACATGTCAATTTGTGATTGATTGAAAGGGGAGAATCGGTCGTGACCCCAACCCATAACCCACACCAATAAAGATAGTCTAACAAAATAGATCAAGCTATATGATAATCTAGTACGGAGTATTAAAAAGAGTGACTGACGTGCATAACACAAATGTACACAAGTTAACATCACTTAACGTAATCTACCTTTAATAAATACCCATTAGATTTTGTGTTTTTGTGACAACCGAAACTTTGAGAAAGGCGCTAGGCGACGCGTCGGCTAATGGAACCAACGCGTCGGTTTGCTCGGTTATGGTTGAAGTGCAACGCCCATTAGCATTAGCTTGATGATTTTATTTTTGGGTTGGTATAAGCTAAATTTGTAGGCATTATCTTCCCTTCATGTGATTTTGTGGTTTTTTCATATTATATACCAATTGAGTTTTGTGTCTTTGTTATTCATGTCTTCTCTTGGCAAAACTTTTCAAAAAGATTCAAACCACATTAATTTACCTTTTTTAAAGGTCCGTTTGGTGTGTTATTGGGATTCATTATGAATATCGGTTTTATTATGGAGTAGAATGTAAAACGGATTGAGCAAAAGAGCGAGCATTAGATAGCAAAACACTATTGTCATTGTCTTTAACTTAACACAAATTGGAGCATATGAATAAAACTCATTTTTTAGTACAGTGAGCATTAGATAGCGAAGTAACTGTCAATGTCATTTCACAAGTTATGTTTTCACTGTGGTAGGAATAGAAATGGGAAGTGATTTGCACACTCAAGAAAATGATTGGGACACTCCAATTAATTGTGTTTGGACATTTATACCCTCACATGGGTGAAAGTGTAAGGGTAACTGTGAGGGTATAAGTGACCAAACACAATTAATTGGAGTGTCCTAATCATTTTCTTGAGTGTGCAAATCATCTCCCAATAGAAATACTTTATGATGATTTACCTTCCTTGCTCGTGATTATTACGACGATACGTTGCTATGTTTACCATACTATTCTAAGGGCCCTTTGGTTTGTACATGGGTTAAGGATTAATATTTGGATTTGGATTTAAATATGGATTAGGATTTGGATTTAGGTTTGATGTAGGGGAGATAAAATAATTTTATTTATAAAATAAAATAAATGTTGTTAGTTTTTTTAACTTTTAAAAAATTAAATTAAAATGACAAAATAAATTGTTTGCGGCTGTGATAGAAACAATGTATACTAGCATGTTTTGTGATTCGTGTAAAGTCAATAAAAGAAGGGAAATGTCAGAAATCTTAAGAGTACCCACGTTAATAACACAAGTTAAATATTAACTTAGTGTCACGTGAGCGTCACATCAGCTTTAACATTTTAACCTTAACTCAGAAAAAAACACACACATCAATAACTCAGCTTTAACTCAACTATTTTCATATTCACCCCCTAAACTAAAACCAACAATTCATTTAATAAACCACATAACATTAAAACTTTAACATTACAATACGAAATATATAAAACTTTAAAATAACAATAACACCGATTAAGAAAAAAAAACCGAAACATAGGAAATTAAACCATACGAATTACAATTACTTATTGGTCGTCCTCGGAATATTCTTCTTCCACTTGTTGTTGGCGTTGAAGACGTTGCTGCCAAACATGGTCCATAAGGTCTCGTTGCAGTCGAGTATGCGTTCTTGCGTCGCGCAATTCCCTTGTTTTGCGCCTCTGCGTATCACACCTGTCGATCCACCTTTCTTGACTCAAATTTGGTGCCGGATCCACCCAAACTCTGCGATACTCACGGAGTGTAAACTTTGATCCTTTAGAATCATGCTATGCAAAATAATGCAGGTATTCATGGTTCGTTGTATCTTGACAATTTCCCATGCACGTGCCGGTTGTTGTAGTATACCTCAACGTCCTTGAAGCACACCAAAAGCACGTTCGATATCCTTACATGCACTTTCTTGCTTCCTTTTAAAATAACTATGTTTCTCGTCAGTCGTTGCCGAGAAGGATTTGACGAAACTTGACCACTGCGGGTAAATTCCGTCAGCTAAGTAATACCCCTGTTCATACCTTCTTCCATTTACCATATAGGGTGCCCTTGGGAATTCGTTAGCAAGAAGGGAGTCGAACAAGTTAGAGTTATCTAAAACATTAATATCATTATTTGCCCCTGCCATACCAAAAAATGCATGCCAAATCCACAAATCGTGTGAAGCAACAACTTCAAGTATTAACGTTGGGTATCTTTTATCACCCCTACCAAATTGCCCTTGCCAAGCCACCGGATAATTTTTCCACGCCCAATGCATGCAATCAATGCTACCAAGCATACCCGGAAAATCATGTTGACGCTCATGCAATTCGTAAATATGTTGAATGTCGGACCATGTTGGTGTTCTTAAAAACTCATGCATAAACAAATCCATAACACACATGTTAAAATTATCAAGACAAAGACGTGAAGTAGTCTCACCCATTTGGAGGTACTCATCAAACGCATTTGGGGCGCTGCCGTACGCCAATTGGCGTATTGCAGACGTACACTTCATAAGTGCACTAATACTCCCTCGACCCGTACAATCGGGTCCTAACTTACAGTATTTAAAGTGATCTAGAATATCATCGGATTCGTTAGATTCAACCTTTGACTATATGTAGAAATAGTTTCCGGCTCATACGAAACCTCCTACAGAATTTACCGTGCATATACTTGCAACCTTGAACGAAATAGTCGTTTTGCAAACGTTCCTCAGCAAGCTCACGTTCACGATATATGTGGATACGGGGCACTTGAGGATGAGCTTCTTCTTGTTCTAAGCGTTGTTGTAACTCGAACGCATTAACCATAAACTGTATGTAGGGGTGGAAACGAGCCGAGCCGAGCCCGAGCCCGCCAGAGCTCGAGCTCGGCTCGTTTATATTTTAGAAAGCTCGAGCTCGAGCTCGGCTCGGTTCGAGCCTTAAGATTTGAGCTCGAGCTCGGCTCGTTTTATGATATAAAAAGCTCGAGCTCGGCTCGTTTATGATGCCCTTATATATAACGCTCGAGCTCGGTACAACATCAACACTGTGACAATAAACTAAACCCAAGTCCATTAACCTCAGATCCAAAAGAAAAAAAAAATGAAAAGAAAGATGAATGTGCTAACAGGCTTCCAACAATCAAACATAACTCACTAATCTATACCCATCCACGAACATACCATCGTCTACGATAACCAAACAGTAAACCTCATCAATATATCCTATTCCCATCTCTACTTTTTTGTGAGATCTTGAAACCGAAAAGTTAACATAAATATTCATAAGGTTGCATTTTTGATTCGAGATTTACAGAAAAGGAAAGGAGAGTTTTTTTGTTTAGATCTCGTAACTGAAAGAATTATGGGATGCGTTTGGTGTGTTAGAACATGGGACGATTTTTTGTTGAGTGAGATGGATGTTATCTCTTGAAGAGAGTTATATGAACTTATGATATAGAAGATAGGGTGTTGTGGCTGCAAGGATAAGAAATGAGGCGTGGATTTGAATGAGGAAAATTAGGTTAGGTTGTGTTAATTGGATTGGGTTACCGAAGTTTGGGTCCCTTAATGGACTTTAAGTTGTGATGTAACCATTAACCACAATACATTGAATACATAGACATACGTATTTTATATGTATAAATCCATGAAATATACTAAAGCTCGTTTAGGCTCGCGAGCCTATTCGAGCTTTATAAATAAAGCTCGGGCTCGGGCTCGATTATTAAATGAGCTTCAATTTAGGCTCGAGCTCGGGCTCGAGCTCGTTTAGGCTCGGCTCGTTTGAGCTTTTTACCGATCCGATCCCGAGCTTTTCACGAGCGGCTCGGCTCGTTTCCACCCCTAACTGTATGTCTTCTTCGTCATCAATGTCTGACCAACTCGGACCAAATTCGTTATTTTTTTTTGAAAATACTAGAACTAGCCGTTTTAAACAATAATGGAGGGGGTGCAAATGAAAAAATATATATTTTTTTTCAAACTAACGGGTATAAATGTGGCCGTTGGAGGGGGTAAAGGGATTTTTTTTACACGAAATGGTGTTTAACGCAGCGTTAATGCACTAACGTGCCACGTTAACGCGGCCTTAACGTGAGGGTGAGCATCGAGTAACGCATGTTAACGTGCGTTAAAAGGGCCTTAACGCCCATATATACGTTACCACTGCACTTGCTCTAAGGGTGATGGTGTCTTTTATGAAAACCCTTAACTGAGGGTATCTACTACTGTAACATAACCCAACTATTCAAACCAAACAAAGGATTTGACTCATCTTTCATGCCAAATCCACTCAAACCCGGATACCAAACGGGCCCTAATTACATTTTCAGTGAGATGGTTTTTTTATTTGTTTATTTTTTTATTTTTATTATTATTTTTTAATGAAATTCATAAAATAATATATATAGTTTACAATATAAATAACTCTCCACTAAATACCAAGTATCATGACTGGTTTGTACAAGTTGTATCATTCTCATTTTGCATATTTGTTACAGTATTCCAAATTATTATTATTATTATTATTATTATTATTATTATTATTATTATTATTATTATTATTATTATTATTTTTTTCCTGTCACCAAGCTACACCGCATTGTTTAGCCCATCAAATAACAGGGCCTTATTTGTAGCTGGATCAATGATTTGGGCTTTTGGCTGCTAGAAGTAAAAGTTACAGTAATATTTCCTGTAAGATAGTGTGAATTTGTAAGTTTTGAGTGTTTGACATTCAAAAAGATGGTACATAGAATTGCAAAACAAAAATGCTATCACAATTTAAGGGTGTGTTTGCTTTAGGGGTTTGGGTTGCGTTTTGGGCTTTAAAAGAAAAAGTAATTGTTTGGTTAAGTATTTTGGATTAGGATTTAGGCATGCGTCACAAATATTTGAACGGTACAAAAGCAGCGAGGGAGGGAGGTTGGTGTTTAGCAAATTTCAGTCATACTAGTCCATTTTAGAAAGTTGGTTTCTTTTTTTGCTAGATACCGGACTACCCTTCACATTTTCGAATAGAGAAATGATTTGAATGCCTAAAAATATGACTAATTGTGTGCATAAATTGATGTGGCAATGCTTTATTGGTTTGTATGAAAGCGGGTCCAAATCAACCATGACTCCACCAAGTAAAATGAATTCGTATTTCCAAGTATGCAAAAAATGCATATTTAACTTCTAAAAAAACGTATGCTAGATTCCATGTTACGAACAACAAAGGGGGAAAAATAAACATATATAGCCAACATCAATCTAGCTAGATACAATGTTACAAACAACAAAAATTGTCACATTTAAACTGTGTTAACAAACTAGTAGACGTGGTAACCATGATCAGAGCTATCAATATCTGAGTTACTAGACGAGTCACAAGGACTATCCTTAACAAAATGCATTTCACCAACACGACTATTCATACTACCATTAGGTGTAGCATCCTTCATCTTTTTTTCCTGTCGTCTACGCCATTCTTGTTTCCTCGACCATTGTTTACCCAACAAAATGCCCAACCCTAGAAGTACCACGAGGGTGCATCCTACACCAACAACCATCAATTCAATCATCAACCATCTTGAACCCGAACCTTGTGGCAAAATGGTCCATGTCGCGGCTATATAAGCCGATGCCATAAACATAGTAGATATCCACATGATTTTATGTGTAGCTACTAATAGATTCATCATTGATTTTCGTCTAAATGGAATGACACTAACTAGAACATTAACAGTTCCTAGGGATAAAAACAATGCCATAATATTGCACACCATAAACACCTTAAATGAAGGGTTTTTTCCCATTATAGCCTTTCCAGTTTCTTGTCTGAATCCACCTGGAGGGTTTATTCCACCAGAATATGTAACAGTCGCTATCAAAACCGCAACAATTGTTATGGTGTTTCTAGCATTTCGTAAACCCTCATTTTGAATCTCGATTTGTTTTGATCTACGTTTACTTTTCTTTATGTACCGGTGGTGTTGCATTGGGGAGCTCATTTCTCGTGTCTGTGGAGAATGAGTGATGAAATCGCGATGAATGACTTCTTGGATGTCTCGAGATGTAGGGGGCAACTGATCACATCTTTTTGCACCAAAATCTAAAAGGGCCGGCACAATTTGGAGAGTAGTCGAGTTACTTCCATCATGTTCGACGACATCTAGAGCCGTGTACCCTCTTTGGTTGATAACGTTTACATCCACGCCACGCTTGAGTAAATATGTCACCATCTGTTTTCACATAGTTAAGTTAATTTAAGCTCATATAACTTAAAATAGATTCATTATGTCATAGTTTAACTGGATTTACTTGTTCATATAGGAATGGTTGAATAGGATAATTGCATATATACCCTTTGACAAGCAAGAGATTGCGTATATAATTAACTTAAACTGATCGATAATTATATACATATCATGCATTCATGCCTAAACCTTAATTGTCGTATACATATCCAAATTATTTTGTATGTATACTTTTAAAAATACATTTTATATAATACAACAAAACCCCTAGTGAGGACTTTCGTATTTAAAAAAAAAGATTATTTCCTTATTAAGTAATATTTTAATTATTTATTATTTTTTAATTTATAAATTTCTAATTTTGTTTTGTTGATATACTGCACAAGTAGAAGATAAATACAAAAAATATAGATAAGATGCAACTAACAATAGGATTAAACTTTTTAAATGATTATCTTTAATAATAAAAACTATAATTATCTATAATTACAATAGGATTAAACTTTTTAAATGATTATCTTTAATAATAAAAACTATAATTAAAAATCATAAATCAAACAAAACAAAGATTAAATTATTTACTTTTTAATAAATAAAAATATGTTATTCAAAAAACTTAAAAAAAAAAACCCGCGCGTGCGCGGGTATTATAACTAGTAATAACTATAACTTAAACTAGTTATAATTCCCGCGCACACGCGGGTTTTTTTTAAAGTTTTTTGAATAATATATTTTTATTTATTAAAAAATAAATAATTTAATCTTTGTTTTGTTTGATTTATGATTATAGTTTTTAAAATAAATAATTATAGTTTTTAAAATTATAGTTTTTTATTATTAAAGATAATCATTTAAAATTTTTGCATCTTATCTATATTTTTTGTATTTATCTTCAATTTGTGTAGTATATATACGAATTTAGAAATTTATAAATTAAAAAATAAGAATTAATTAAAATATTACTTGATAAAGAAATAATCTTTTTTTTTGAAATACGAAAGTCCTCGCTAGGGGTTTTGTTGTATTATATAAAAAAGATGTAAAATATCAAATATGTATATATGTAAATATGAGTTTAAGTTAAATATATGCATATTTTGAGTTTTTGAAAGGGGTATATATGCGATTGCCCCTTAATAAAATACCATGGTGAGTTTTCCAGCCGTTGCTATGTGTAATACGGTGTTGCCATTGTTGTCTTGTACGTTCACAAGTTCTTGGGTGTTGAGTGTATCCATCATGTAATTTAGACCATTAATCTGATTATACTTTACAGCAAGATGAAGGACAGTTTCGCCATGATTAGTAACCATCTCAACTGATTCTAGGCTGGTCGTGATTATTTCACCAATAATCCCAACTCGTCCTTTCATTGATGCCCAATGTAGAGGTGTCCAGCCATTGTGATCCCGGAGGTACAAGAGATCAGGATCGAACCCTAGAAGCTCACGAGTTGTTTCTACGTGACCTCTACTACACGCTAGATGCAACGGGGAGTATCCTTCAGAAGTACACTTTCGTGCAAAATCAGGACACACATCAAGTATTTCCTTGACTATTTCTGGATATATGAAGTTTTACAAAAAATATTAGTAAGTTTTAAAAAACTTAAATATTTATCGATCATCTACGCTACATAGAAATTATATTTATCACCAACCAATAACCTGTTAATATAATGTGTGAGATATGCGTAGTATACTTATGCTTTGTTTTAAGGTTCGAGTATTATTTTTCATATCAAATAACAAATTCAATTTCACATATACATTTTCTTCTCAAAAACCGTTAATCGTTAAAAAAAAACACGCAATCACAACGAACATCTGATTATCATTAAATAGACGGACACTTTAATTTAATATACTATCAACAAACATTTTATTTTTGGTTTTTCCACGTTTTCCTTTTCATTTTTTGTTCCTTTTTGTTAATGTGTTAAAATTTGCATTAAAAATCATATATGATTTAATATTAATTTGAAAGTTCAATTCAATCCACTTAACACATGTAGTAAAATAAAGGGCTAATGGCACGATAATGTAGCATACTTGTCATTTGCACTTTTTATATGTATCATTTTTTTTTTTTTTTTAACATGATTTTATTGTATTTTTTTTGTACTTTATAACAATTTTGCCCCTTAGTTTTTGGCTAGTATATGTATCATAGTTGTCATAAAGTATACAAAAAATATTATAAAATCAAGTTTAGTACATAGAATAGCAAAAAAATAATAATATTAATAATAAAAAAATAAAAAAATAAATTTTTGTTCGATATGTATAAAAAATGCAAGTGACAAGTATAATATATTACTGTGTCATTAACCCAAAAATAAATATATTAATATTTTTGACAAAATTTCAAAAGACTGAAAACTAGACATTCATAATTTTTCAACAATTATAACACATTATATTTAGACTTCCAGATTAGAGGTGGTTAAATTATCGAAGTTGTACAAAATACAAAAGAAATTCAACCATTTAGAAATCTGTCACATTTGGACAAGTTTTATATTACACATTGAGATTGATATTAAAAGTCCCTTCCATGCTATAAAATAGTTTACGATAAAGGCATCTTGATTTAAAAACCGTGACAATCTATATCTATACTACCTATAAAGCATCTTGGACTCTCTAAAAAAAATTCAGACTTAAAACACTTTTTTCATAATGTACAACACTTTAATGCACAAAATTTTCAGACTTAACACTTTAAGCATATTGTACAACAAAAAATAGCAAGAATCCAAATTCAGACCAAAATTCATCAATTTTACATTAATAGCATTAATAACACCCCATACACCAAAATTACAAGTAGTTAAGAACAATGTACAACCCTACCATCCATATTAATTCCAAGCCTTATTAATTTTCATAATTACAACAAGCAAAACATGTACAACAAAAAATAGCGTGGAATGAAATTCTGACCACTTTTCTATGAATTCTACATTAATACTATTAAAAACACCCCTTACATCCAAAATTACAACCATTTAAACATAATGTACAACATTCCATTAAAACCAATTCTACATTAATAATCAAATATTCTGACAAACAGTTGTTATGTATTTTACATTAATAATCAACGGTGGGTACAATTGAAATACACAATCAGTTGCTATGTATTGTACATTAATTATCTACATTAATAATCAAATAATAGATAATTAATAATCAAATAAACAGTTGATTGTTATGTATCAATTTTGTACCACATAATAATAATAAAAAAATACATCAAAACTTTAAAACCGCCGGCTTCTGTGGTGGTGGTGAGACCGCCGGTTTTATGTTCGTGGCGTAGGGTTGGTTGCGGCGTCGGGTGGTGATTGTGTTTTGGGTGGTCGTGGCGGTGGAGACTGTGGTAGTGGTTTCGGGTATCACGAAAGCTCTTCAAGAGATCAACTACTCTAGAACGAACGAGGGTATCCCGATCTATCGATTGGGAAGATTTTGGGTTTCGTCGAAAAATTTTCCGGCGACGGAGGAGGTGGCGGTCGGAGGTGGTTGCCGGAAAAGATGGTCTCCGGTGAGGTGATAAAGAGAGAAAGGAGAAGTGTTTTGTATGTGTTTTTTTAGTATAAGAAATAAGGAGAGAGAGTGATGTTGGGGTTTTATTAGGTAGGGAGGGAACAAATTTGGCCAAAGCAAACTACAAGGGTAGGAAAAAACATTTAGGGGCGGAGGGGGTATTGTGACAAGTTAGTAAAACATTTGCCGTGGGACTTTGAGGTATCAAACAGACTCGAAAAATTATGAAACTTGCGTTATTGTTCTCGAAATAATTTTTCCACTAAAAAAGAATATAAATACGCATAACTTTCTCAAAGTCAAATTTTTTGACAAATTCAATTCGTTTCGTGCTTTATAGGTTGTCCCGGCTCGATAAATGAATAGTGCACACGTTTGTAAATTAATTGTTATTTATTAAAAAAATATGGTTGCATAACATCACATTGTCAGAAAATATAGTCACAGGTTACCCGTCGCCGCATCGCACGAGTACCCAGCTAGTAATATATTAAAAACTAATGTTACGGTTTATGAAATAAGAATATCCGCAATGTATCAAATCATTTAATTATTTTCTCTATGACACAAGTTCACTTGAATGCAAAAGTTAAACTTTAAAATATCGTTTCTCATATATAAGCTTTATGTGAGTGAAAAGATATTCAAGATTTCAAGTCATTGATTCGATAGCTTAAAACCACTTAAGTTATTATTCATGAAGGGTTGTGTTATACTAACCCTCCCTACTATGGAGGGTTGTACTTTTTGACTCGTTGTCTCCCATTTGTCCCTCATTTTATTTCTGTACAACACATTTTTTTGCAGTTTCTGTTTCGTATTTTTGATAGTTTTAAGCGTTTGACATATTAAAATTTATATTTTTTGTTCCGCACTTTCAGGTTTATAGTTTTTTTATATAACCAAAATTATAAAAAAAAAAAAAAAAAAATAGGGGGGTGGCGGGGGCGGGAGGATAAAAATATAGGGGGTCAATATATCATGAGACTTCATGAAAACCTATTACTTAAACGCAAAATAAATAAATAAATAAAATAAATAATAATAATAATAAAAAAATAAAATAAAAATTCATAAAACGACGCATACCGACTTATTTCACAAACTAGGACAAATTAAGTAAACGCTTAAGGTCAACTTTTGCTTTTAAATGTGAGGTGATGCATATTGCATAGATTAGGACAAAATAAGTAGGATAAATTCATATATGAAACATCTTTTTATTAATTCTTTTGTCTTTAAATAAATGTTCAGTTTGATATTTCAGAATCAAACTGTTTTAACTTTGATTTTAAATATTTTTTTGTGTTATATAATACATGATAAAAAATTATACCATTGAAAAATACACATAAAACTCAATACATTCATGTATTTTGCATCAAATATTATATAACACCACAAAAATACTTAAGTTCAAAGTTGAACCAGTTTAACTCTTAAAAGTCAAACTGGATATTTATTTAGGACAGAGGTAGTATTAATTATATATAAAATTTCTGATTTTGAGAAAGGTACAAAAACATATAAAGACGGACAAAAACATATAAAAATGTAAGAAAACATATAAAAATCACCGAAACAATATAAAAACGGATGAAAATGTAATAGAAAAACAGATGAAATGTATAAGACTTGATGAAAACGTATAAAAGCGGATGAAAACGGTTGAAAACTTATAAAAAAGGACGAAAGCATATAAAAACAGATGAAAACGTATAAAAACAAATTAAACTGGATAAAAGAGTATAAAAACGGGCGAAAACGTATAAAAATGGATGAATACATATGAAAACGGACAAAAACGTAAGAAAACTAGTGAAAACATATAAGAACGGACGAAAACGTATAAAAACGGATGAAGACGCATAAAAACGGACGAAAACGTATTAAAACAAATGAAAACGTATTGAAACTGATGAAAACGTATAAAAAGCGGATGAAGATGTATAAAAACGAATAAAAACGCATAAAAACGGATGAAAATATATTAAACGGACGAAAATTTAAGAAAATAAGCAAAAACATATAAAAAGCGGATGAAGATGTATAAAAACGAATAAAAACGGATGAAAATATATTAAACGGACGAAAACGAATAAAAACGGGCAAAAACGTATAAAATTGGATGAAATCATATAAAAATGAACGAAAACGTATAAAAATGAACAAAAACGTATGAAAACATTTAAAAACAGATAAAACTGGATAAAAGCGTATGAAAACGTAAGAAAAACTTATAAAAACGGACGAAAACGTATAAAACTGAAAACGGACAAAGACCTAAGAAAAGGTATGAAAACGAGGGAAAACTTTTCAAAACGGATGAAAATATTTATAAAATGACGAAAACGTATTAAAATGGACGAAAATGTATAAAAACAAATAAAACCATATAAAAAATGTATAAAATGGATGATAACGTATAAAACGGATGAAAACTGGTCTTTGATACTCCATATTTTAAACGATTGCTTGCTTCGCACTCAACATTAGTATCATTTAACAAAAGGATTTATATTCTCAAATCACAAAACACTAGTTGAAAATAAAATAAAATAAAAGAAGTACTTAATAGCATAAAAAACAAAATCTTCTATCATACTATGAAGACTTTAGATGTGTCTTTTCTTCTTTTGCAACTATTAGCCAAATTAAAAGTAGATCAATACTATACCTGTGTGGCCAGCAGAAGCAGCAGCATGAATAGAACACAAAGACGCATCATGTTCATGCATAAGAAGCCACTGAAACCGTATCAAACACTTCACAACATCCAGATTTCCGCGTTCACATGCTACAAAGAATGCACTTTCACCTCTAGAATTCACCTTTCCGACCACCGCGTCATTGGACACTATCAATACCTCAACAACCTTTACTGTCCCTTCTCGACACGCCTCATGCAAAGCGGTCTCCAAGTTAGCATTCTCCAACACAACCATTTCGGGCCATCGTTTCAATATTTCCAAAACTAACTCTATATGCCCGAACCTAGCTGCTAAGTGTAAAACAGTGTTTGATGATCGATCTATGCTTGTTTGTGTGACTAGGGTTTCATCTTCTTGGACGAGTTTGAGGAAGGAGGTAAGGTCACCCTTTAGAACAGTTTCGTAGAGGAGACGATGCATGATGGTTTTGGGGGTTTTGGAATAAGAATTTGAGAATCATTCGGAACTTAAATAGATATGTAGATATGAAATGAACAAGGGTTGAAGACAGTTGAGGTAGGGCTTAACTTTTTTTCTTCCACAAGTGTAATTACTAGGAATGTTCACTTTGGAATTTCATAGAAACGTGTGTGTTAGGTGTAACTTTCACAATTTTCTAAGTATTTCAACCCGTTGCGACACAAATAAATATTTAACTTAGCTAATTTGACATTGCAAGTCGACTCTTTTGTAAGTCGAAATTGTCATGTAGGTAGTCCTTTTTGAGACTCGTAACTTATGTAGAAGCTCTTGTAGGATTGATATATGATGATCGTTTAATTAAATACTTTAGCGCTCAAGGTTCTTCTATCTTTTATTATGCGATATTTTGTACGTTTAAATAAATGTATTAGTTTGCTTGTGGCAATATTAGCGTTAGTATGTAACGAAACACTTTTGAAAATAAGGCCACATCGTGTAGGTAATTTTGTGATTTTTGGATGGTAATTATCTGTATATCATTCTAAATCTTTAATCACTTTTAGATAAGGGTGGCCATATAATTCTCGACACGACACGAAGTTAAACAGGTTGGGTTAAAGATAAACAAGTTTGAGTTAAAAAACAGGTCAACCTGTCTAACCCGTTTAATAAACAGGTCATGTATGGGTTTAAGTATTAAACATATGTCAACCCGTGAACCTGTTTAAGTATATAAGTCTCTAAAAATAAAATATATAACTTGGTATTCATGTTGGATTTGGATTAAAAGTATTTTGTTATGTACTTAATATGAGTGAATTACGATTATAACTTAAACATCATTGAAATTGTCGTATATTATTTATTATATAGGTCTCGGTTAGGGTTGAGTTTTTTGACACGATTAATAAATGAGTCATGTATGGGTAGATGTTATACTAATCCGCAAACCGGAATAGGTTAACTCGAACACGACTCAATTGCCACCCTTACTGTTAGATTCGTGTTTTTAAGTCAAGAAATCGTTAATCAAAAAATATAGATTGACGATTGAATTCTAAGGCACGAAAAATCAACCAAAACACATAGGAGTATTGTTTGATGTTATGTTATGAAAATGATCCGCTAATGAGAAATTGAAACCTGCACTTAGTGGCGGGAATTTTGGTATAAATTCATATGCTGGAATAAGCTTATCATTTATATGCATTTTAGGTTTTTTTTTTTTTTTTTTTTTTTTTTTTTTTTCTTCCTTTATCAATGTAACTTGCTCGCGTTTCATCACGATTATGTGTGACAGAGATTTTATCAATGTAAGAAAGTGTCAATAAATCTACTCTATGTATCAATCATCGATTTTATATTTAGTGTAATCGATTTACAGTTTCACTAAAAAAAAAAAAAAAAAAAAAAAAAAAAAAAAGAAGGAAAAAAAAAGACTTATAATGACAGAGTTTTATTAATACAAACAAGTGTCAATAAATCTACTCTTTTAGTGATATTTTCTAAATAGCATGGGTAAAAGCTTTAATTTTAAGATTTAGTAACACTTTTTATGAACAAAATGTGTCTTAAAAGGTAAAAAGTGTATCATCACACTATTTGTGTCACTATAAATAAGCATTTACCTACTTAACACATAAAATTTTTAATGACATTTCTTTTATATCTTTGACATTTTCTTTATGTGTTACCATGACATATTTTTAGTGTTTGATATATTACTTAATGTTATGAGTCATTCAACAAATTTTAGAAACAACGTGTATTAATTAAGATCGGCAATTCATGGTTTTTATTAATGTGAACGCAATCAAGCATCAACAATTCAGTAATAAACTTTATCGACCATATATTTTTTTTTGGTGCAAAGGTAAAATTATATTATCTCCAACCAATTTGTACAATGATTTATAAGATAGATTCACTGCCTTGGACATGCCCAACCAGTGACTTATCATGAAACAATACAACCAATAAGTGTCAAAAACTATATCTAATCTAATACAACTGATCTCATACAACTAATACTATCTCATCACTGTATCATACTCTCTCCAATTCTAACAGCATCTCACATTTACCTTCAAAATATGCACCATTAACCATCTAGCTACATTTCCCTCCTTCACCCCACTAAAACTACTCAACCATCATCCACAGTAGTAAAAGCAGAGAGAAGAAAGGCATCACTAGGCACCCGTAACCCATCCATGGAGGGGCTCTTCTAAGCATCCTACATTTCCTTCTCTAAGAAAGGCTTCAGATGCTTAGAAACACACACCCTCCATGATGACCAACCATTACCTCCTTTAGCAGTGTATTGGGTGGACCAAGCAGGTTCATCTTTCACTCCTCGCTATTCCACCCATCATACACTGCCCACCCAGATCATATACCCTTCACAGTGAATTGCTTTATATTATGGTACATTCTTATGAATTAGACCTCTCATGTAACCATCAAAGCCTAATCAGTTCCCACCCATGGCCAAACTGATCAGGAGAATGAGGTTAACATGACTACAGTCACACCATTAGAACTCCAAGTACTAAAGTAACTCACTGTATTGATCTGTAGAAAATAAAGTTTTTTGATTTCAAGTAAAAATCAAAAAACTTATGGAACCTGCTCTTATGCATTCAAAAGAATAATTGCATTCCCAAACACCCCTATTCATCATCAGAGAATAAAAGATCACCACAATTACCTACTACACACCTCACCTTTATACTTACCATCCATCAGATATGCATTTTATACACCAGTTACTGTTACATTGTCAACCACACTCATTTTGACATCCCAATCCACTTGTGCTTTCAAAACCGCCTCAGTAGGTTTCACTCTCAAACTCATCATCCTCATTCTCATGATATTTTGCAGAATTGCAAAGAGTTCTACACTACTCCTCTGTTCATCTCTAAAGATTCTATTGTTTCTTTCTTGCCAAATCAGATAAACACTTGCAGCAAGTGCTAACCTTTTAATAATACTCCCAATGGAATTCCGATTAAGACATCCGACAAATTCATTTACAATCTCATCCCAGCTCATATTATCACAAAACATACCAATCTTTCTTGCAACATTTCCCCAAAACTGCTTAGCATAATCACACTTAAAGAACAAATGAATATGTGAATCCATATCCTGATGACACAGAGGACATACCATCAAGTCATAAGATCCCCATCTTCTTATTTTATCTTGTGTTGTCAGTTTATTTTGTACTGCCAACCACAACACAAAAGCATGTTTGGGAATATTTTGTGTAAACCATATCAATTTGACCCAAGGTACCTTATCATCCACATTAGAGAGATCATTGTATGCTTGTCTTACAGAGAAGTTCCTCAACTGTCCATCATTGCATCTCCACATCAGCTGATCATCTTTGAAAGGCTCCAAGTCAATGATCTGTAATTGTGCAATCATTGGAAACTTTACACTCCACTCTTGAGGCCATACCCAATTTCCATTCACTACAAACTCACCAATCTTCATATCAGTACTAAGTCTAGCATTATACAAATCTCTATAAGAAATTATATTATGTAAAGCACCAATGTTACTCCAGTTATCAAACCACATAGATGTCTTTAAGCCATTACCTACTTTCATAAACATATATCTTTTCACCTCAGTTCTTAATCTCAGCAAGTTTTTCCACCCCCAACTGTCATTCAAATCCTCATTAACAGCCCATATGCTTCTACCTTTAAGTTTTACAGTGCTAATCCATTTTACCCATAGAGACTTTTTATCACTAGCAACATTCCACAAGTGTTTGATGATCATAGCTTTATTCCAAATGCTCAAGTCTTTCAACCCCAGACCACCATACTGTTTAGGTTTACAAACATTATGCCAAGCCACTTTCGCCTTACCTTTAGAAATTTCACTTTGGTTCCACAAGAAGCCCTTTAGAAGCTTATCAATGTCTTTAATCACAGTTGTAGGAAGTAGAAACACTGAGGCCCAGTACACATGTAATGATTCTAACACTGAAGCCACCAATTGTAATCTACCTGCAAAAGATAGACATCTATTTTTCCAGTGAAAAATTCTTCCTTTAACTTTGTCAATTAAGCTCTTACAATCTTTCACTCCCAATCTCTTTGTGATCAATGGAACACCTAGATATTTCACAGGTAACTTTTCTACTTTGAAAGGAACAATATCAAGTATTTCAGTTTTTTCCATATCAGTAAGGCTGCCAAAAATGATGGTACTTTTGTTGAAATTTGGAAGCAAACCAGAGTAAGTCCCAAATTCCTCAATAGCTTCTCTAATTACCTCCACTGACCCTCTATTACCATAGCAGAACATAAGTAGATCATCAGCAAAACAAACATGTGTAATTTTCAATCTTTTGCAGCCAAAATGGTAACTAAACCTATCATCATTCTCCACTTTCCTTTTCATGATCAATGTTAATATTTCCATAACTAAGGTGAATAAGTAAGGTGACATTGGGTCACCTTGCCTTAAACCTCTTCCTCCCTTAAAAAATCCATGAATCTCACCATTAAGACAAATAGAGAATGATCTAGTTGAAACACATTTCATAATCCAATTGATCATAATCTCATGAAATCCAAAACCTCTCAGAATGTCTTCAAGGAACTGCCAATTGACTGTGTCATAAGCTTTTTGGATATCAATCTTTAAAGCAACTCTTTTGGGTCCTTCTTTCCTGTCATAACCTTTAAGAAGCTCTTGGGAGATCATGATATTGTCCTGAATCTGCCTGTTTGGAATGAAAGCACTCTGATTCATACTTATCAACTTACTAAGCCCATTCTTCATTCTTTCAGTTATGATTTTGCTAATACACTTGTACAATACACTGCAACATGCGATGGGTCTGAAATCAGATACTTTAGCAGGTGTGGGAATCTTTGGAACCAGGGTGATTAGAGTAGAGTTAATCTCATTCAAAATCTTCCCATTTTCAAAAAATTCTTTAATAGCTTTGCACACATCATCCCCCACAATATTCCAAGTTTTTTTGAAAAAAACTGAAGAGTATCCATCTGGCCCAGGGGCTTTGTTATTATCAATTTGAAACATAGCTCTTCTGATTTCCTCATTTGTTACCCCTCTCACCATACTTCTTGCTTCTTCATCACTCAGTTTGGTCTCAAACAAGCTCTCCTTATCTCTAATGGTACTAACAGGCACATTAACACCAAGAAAATTTTGAAAATGCTTCACAAATTGGCTTGCCACTTCAGGACCTTCATAACTATTTCCTTGTTCATCATTAATGTTCACCACTCTATTCCTGTGTTGTCTACTCTTCAGAGATCTGTGAAAGAAAGCATTATTTCTATCTCCAATACTCAGCCATTTTACTTTTGCTTTCTGAAACAATAGTTTTTCCTCTTCCTTCATAGCTTCCACATACTCTTTCAACACTTCACATTCTGTCTCTCTTAAACTACTGTCATGAGGCTGTTCATCAATTTTGACTTGAATTTCTTTTAACTTGTCTCTCAGCTTATTAACATTATCAACCACATCTCCATTTTTCCAAGCAAGTTTCTTCAAATGAGTTTTCAGACCCTTCAATTTCTTGACTGTTTTGAACATATGGCAGCCCTCCACTCTATCAACCCAGTACTGCTCCACCAGAGGAATAAATTCTTTCTTGTCGGCAACAAAGTTGTAAAACTTGAAAGATCTTTTCCTTACTTGCATAGCCTTTGGGATCACAAGAACACAAGGACAATGATCTGAAATCAAATAAGGCAAAAATATAGCATGAGCTTGGTTATAAGTGTTAATAAACTCCTCACTTCCCATAACTCTATCTAGCTTTTGATAATGAGAGGTTTGAAGTTTTTTTATGATGGTAGTTTAAAATTGTATATTAATGCTTATCATTATTTTTTGTTCATACCTATTCCATCTCCATCGACCCCAACTTTCACTATCTATGCGTTTTTTATATAGCAGCTACGAACAAAGTCATGGTTTTTATTACACAAGAGGGTATCATAATATATGGAAAGTTGTTTAATCGTTTAGAAAATCAGAAGAAATTTCCTATATATGGTCAAGTAAAACTATGATGAAAGCTTATAGAAATTGTTTGAACTTCCACATGGCTATAAAACTGTTTGCACTTGCCATTCAATAAAAGAAATTTTCGAATATATTATTCAAACATAAAGATTCAAATGTTATTTTGGCTACTCAATAAACATGTTATGTTTAGTCAATATATAACCTCATCACTATCTAATGCACATACATTCTGCCTCGTTAAAGACCTCGCGTCATTGAAAAACAAACTTCATCATCCCTATACATTAGAATCGTGGAAGCAACTTGTGTATTCAAAACCTATATTCACGTCATTATGTTTGTAAAATATGTTTACAATTAGTTTATGTACTATACGTTTTCTTATAGATTATATACATTAGCCCAAGAACATACATGCACATACGTTTTGAATAACACCATTTTCGTCTGCAAGACTGCAAACTATCTCCTCGCTACATCAAGTAAATATGGTTTCAAATTTTTGGATGGTGTTGATGTATCCATCCGGACGGCAAGGTCCGGATGTCATGAACATGGCCGAGCGTCCTCCGAAGGCGAGACGTTAGTCGAAGGTTTTACTCTTATAATAAGGGGCTGGGACCCCCATATAGACACGTGCGCTCTGACAGCCACCCTACAAGCCCAACCTAGGGGTAAAGCACTGTTCGTAGGGACAGCCGACAACTATTCAACTAGGGGACTGTACACTATTCGCGAAGGTACGAGGACACTGTTTGCAAGTACAAGCAGGTAAAGGTTGGGTAGTATAAATACCCCAACCCCATTTATTGTTTCAACAACACACACACACACAGTCATTTACTCACATTTATCACATTATCTTTCGGTTTCCATATTCTTATTCTCACGCCGGAGCTTGGTCCTGGGATAACACTCGGGGCGAGGCTAACGAGCGTTCTTCATTTGTGCAGAAAGTCAAGTCCGAAGCAAGGATTGAAGTCTACTAAGGATTTCAACCGAAGAGCAAGATTTTGCTTCAACAAATTGGCGCCATCCGTGGGACCCGTTATCTGATCTACCTACTGATAGCATGACGGACCTCCCACCTCTGACCCCTCTCACAACAACAGGAGGAGGCGGTGCCAACAAGGACGGTCCGGAAGGTTCTAACCGGAATGATCGTGATTCACCTAACATACAAGATTTGATACAAGGACACCTGACAGCCCTGAAAGAATTGGTCAAAGAACACAATGCCCTTGAAGGAAATGTCCTTAAGCCAATACGGTTGGATTTCAGTGAAGATGACGGTAAAACCCCGGGCGATAGGCAAACCAAAGACAAACCAGAGGAAGATTTAGGAAAGCCTTTCAAATCTGTAGCCAAATCGCCGTTCACTCGAAGAATAAACGAATTCTCCGGACCATCACACAGGATGCCGAGCAATTTGAAGTTATATGATGGCTCCACAGATCCGGACGACCACTTGAACAGATTCGCCGGAGCGGCCAATCAAGGGGAATGGCCAATGCCGGTATGGTGTCGGATGTTCCAGCAAACGTTGGATGGGGCAACGCAGGGGTGGTTCAGTCGTTTAGAGCCTGGTAGCATTAACACATGGGATGAGCTAGAGGAACAGTTCACCACTAGGTTCTCCTTGAGGCAGAAAGGAATTAAGGACCCGACGGAGATATTCAAGATTTCCAGAAGAGCTAACGAAACCCTGCCTGACTTTAAAGAAAGATGGACCGATGAGGCGAGTTATATCCCAGGAGTGCCAGATCTCATGCGTATATCAGCTTTTATGAAAGCGCATAAATGTCCGGAGTTAGCCAAGCGGTTCTCCGACCAAGTGCCCCAGACTGTGAAAGAGATGATGACGAGGGTCGATGACTTTGTCCGGGCAGAGGATGCATACAAAGCCACTGAACTCCCAAAAGGGGAATTACCGGAAGGTAATCGGAGGTTCAGCTACGTTCCAAAGGCCGAAAGGTCCAGGGGATATGCCGAAAGACGTAGGAACGACCGCCGAAGTGATTTCCGTTTCAGAGAACCGTACACCCCTTATGTGGCCCCAAAGGCAGATCAAAACAGGGGAGATTTTCGGAAAAAGGACGGCTGGAGGCCGGAGATCAACAGGCCGGGGTTAATGGCACTTAGGAAACAACCCAAGGAGATACTGGCTACCGAACACCAGCTTCGGCTCCCATATCCACCTCCGTTGGTGGGAAGGCCAAGCAGGGAAAATGCAGACAGATATTGTGACTATCATGGGGAGAAGGGGCATTATACCAATGATTGTCACATGCTGAAGAAGCAACTTGAAGCAGCCCTAGAATCCGGAAAGCTGGATCATCTGATCCGGAACGTAAGGCAGGGGAGAGAGCCAGCTCAGGAGGGAAACAAAGGAAAGAAAAAGGTGATAAATATGATCGGGAGCGTAGGAACAGCGAAAAGAAAGACTAGGGAGCTTGAGGAGCCATGGATGAAGATCCCTATTACTTTTCCTCCGGTGTTGTCGGATGATCTGTCCGATGAACCTCTTATAGTGGAGGCGGAAGTTGAAGGATATTTGGTACGGAGGATTTTTGTAGACGAAGGGGCCTCGGTGGAAGTTATGTATGAGCACTGTTTTAACAACTTGTACCCCTCGATTCAGTCCAAGCTCAAGAAATCCGGATCGCCATTAGTGGGGTTCTCGGGAGAGATAATCAATCCCATTGGAAAGATTGAACTGGATGTTTGTTTTGGGGACCATGGTTTATTCCGAAAGGCCAGAATGAAATTCTCAGTAATAAGATCACCTTCGCCTTATAACATCATATTGGGAAGAACCGGGTTAAGAGAGCTTAGAGCTATACCTTCAACCGTCCACGCTATGATGAAATTTCCCACTCCGAAGGGAATCGCAACCTTGGTTACTAAGACGGCTGCAATTATGGAATGTCGTGGTTTCGAGGAAGAATGGATAGGTTCGGAGGAGGGAGCCACAACGAGGATGGTCCCCGAAGAGGAGGCAGAACTGGGGCATACAGAAGATATCATGGTCCACCCAGCCTACCCAGAACAGTTGGTGACCATCGGGAAGGGGTTCTCCAAAGAATGTCGAAGGAGCTTGATCGAATTGTTAAAACGAAGCAAAGACGTGTTTGCATGGTCACCCGCTGATATGACAGGTATACCACGCCGGTTGGCACAACACAATCTTAATGTCAGAATGGAAGACCCTCCGGTCGCGCAGAAGAGACGGACTTTCTCTCAAGAAAAAAACCAGGTGATTGCTAGTGAAGTTCAAGAGTGGTTAAAAGCAGGGATCGTCCGGCCGGTGAGATACCCCACATGGATATCGAACCCAGTATTGGTAAAAAAATGTGACGGGAGCTGGAGGATGTGCATAGACTTTAAGAACTTGAACTCGGCCTGCCCAAAAGATTACTACCCTCTGCCGGAAATAGATTGGAAGATTGAGTCAGTGATGGGTTACCGTTACAAGTGTTTTTGTAATACCTGATATTTTATTGAATGAAAACAGTGATTTGTCTAACTTAGAGTACTAAATATAAACTAAATAATAGTCTAAGGATTATATTTGTATTAGCACTAAGTGAATGGAGTTGTCATTTATATGTCAAGTTTAAATAAGGTAGAAACGTGTGAAGATGTGTTGGTTACAAGACTTCCGAATAAAACGGGATTCTTACGAGATTTTTGGCCCAAGGCATGTTTAAGTATCACAAGAACTTCCCATTATCTATTCACAAAAAAAAAAATAAAACACCCAACCCTAAGAAAGAATAAGCGGCACAGAGTGGTCCCAGAAAATATCGAGAAAACAACTAGAAAACAAGGAGTACGATCGTTGTGAGTTTCGTGTGGTTCACGAGCTCTAGTTTCGTTGTCACTCAGGCCTTGATTATAAGGAGTAACAACTTGTCACGATTATCAGGTGAGTTTTCATGTGCTTTTTAAATTGGGTTGCACTTTTATTCGAAGTACTATCAATGCGACTTGTTTAAATGATCGTTATTTGCTATGTGTTTTGATTGTCTACGTGAAAGATTAGTAATTGTTATATTTACATGTTGAGATATATAAATGTTAATCGTGAACCGTTAATTGTGATTTGAGAACTATTGGGTAAAAACATAAATTGTTGGAACCATTGAACCGAATGGGTATATGTTGAATAGTTGGTACCGTTGAACCGAACGGGTAAAAATATGAATAGTTGGTACCATTGAACCGAATGGGTATATGTTGAATAGTTGGTACCGTTGAACCGAACGGGTAAAAATATGAATAGTTGGTACCGTTGAACCGAACGGGAATATGTTAAATAGTTGGTACCGTTGAACCGAACGGAAATATGAATCGTTGGAACCGTTGAATCAAACGGGTATATGTTGAATCGTTGGAACCGTTGAACCGAACGGAAATATGAATAGTTGATATATGTTGTATCGTGGTATAAATTAAATCTTTGGTTCATATTGAAATTGTTGAATAAGTATGAGTGGTAATTTAATTGCACTTATGTGAATTTTAACAAATTGCATGATCGTTTGACAAGTTTGTTATTATTGGAAAATTGATTGGTTTATATAAATTGTTTTGTACATAAAAACCATGAATTCTCACTAGGCCTTTGGCTGACCCAAAACTCTTTTAAAATTTTTGCAACCCAGATGAGCTGCGTTGAAAATCAAGATATTATTTGAGACCGAGTAAGAGTAGACGCTTCCGCTGATATAAGGTAAATTAGAGGTTTTAACGCTCCGAAAAGGCGGGGTGTTACAGTTGGTATCAGAGACATTGGTTTAAGTGAATTAGGTTTTAGGAACCTAGTCTTAAACCTAGATTAAGCATTTAAGTTGCGAAAACATTTGAGATTTGCCTTCTAGGCTCATTAAATATAAGGAGTAATAGTTGTATTTTGACATAAGTTGGATGCCTTTATATAGATAGATACCCAAATTGAAAAGTTATCTTAATATATATCTAGTAATAGTTAAATACGTTGACCTCGTTTATATCTTATCGACTTCAATTAATATGGGACAGAAAAATGGAAGGAAAGGGTGGTGGTGGTTCCAAGCTAAATACAACAAAGAACCAAGATGTGCCAGTTACCAAAGGGGAACTAAGTAACGAGATCATAAGGATTATGTCAGAACACATGCCCACTATTCTGGCTCAAAGTCAAGAAAACTTTAGGAAGGCAGAAGAAGCTAGGAAAGCTGCAGAAGAGGCTGAGAAAAAGAAAAAGGCAAATGAAGAGGCTGAGAGGAGGAGAAAAGCAATGGAGGATAAGAGAGCTGCAGAGGAGCAAGAAAGGAAAAGAAAGGCTGAACAAGATAGGAAAAATGCAGAAGATGCTGAGAGACTAAGAAATGAAGAAGCTGAAAGACGGAGAAATGAAGAAGCTCAGAGAGACGGATGTAGCTACAAGTCTTTCTTAAATTGCAAACCGACTGAATTTCATGGAGATAACGACCCTGTGATTGTAACCAACTGGTTAAAGGAGATAGAAGACATCTTTGATATTAGCGAATGCTCTCGTGGACAAAGGGTGAAGTATGCATCCCATTTGCTTAAAGGAGAAGCACGACATTGGTGGAATATGATCAAGATTGCTCGTGGTAATGAAGCTGTGAGTGCTATGACATGGGAACAATTTGAAGAGTTGGTCATGGAAAATTATTGTCCCCAAGGATTGATGGATAAGCTTGAGGAGGAATTCTTGAAACTACAACAGAATGATATGACAGTTCCAAAATACACGGCAAAATTTAATGAAAAAGCAAGATTTGCCAAATACCAGGTAGCTACTGAGGAAAGAAGAATCAAACGATACATATGGGGTTTACGAGCCGGGATCAGGGGTCCAGTTCAACAAGCAAGACCCTCAACTTTTCAAGAAGCCGTGGAACTTGCCTTGATGGTTGAGAAAGAAAATAATCGTCAACTAGAAGAAGGAGGAGACAACAAAAGAAAAAGAGAGAATCGTGATGATGACATGAAAAAGATCAAAATAAGTGGTGAGAAAACAGAGAATTCAAGCGAGTATAAACCATGTATGATATGCAAAAAGACACACAGGGGGAAATGTTGGCATGAGGATTGTCGTAATTGTGGGAAAACCGGACATGCAACAAAGGACTGTAAAGCTGATTGGGTTTGTTTTGGATGCAAGAAACCGGGACACAAGATCATTGATTGTCCTGAAAGGAAGCCTCAAGACCCACAAGAGAAAACGAGATATAACAACAATCGACTGGAGTACAAGGATACTCAGCCAATAAAGACAATGGGAAGGGTTTTTCAACTGAATACTGAGAATACTCGGGACACTCCGCATAAGAAATAAGATAATAAAGAAGCATGTGACGTCTAGTAGTACCTTTTCGATTATTTAAGGATTATGCATTTTGATGTATTCGAATTATTAAGTTTGGTTTATTTTGATGAAACCTTCACTTCTATGCTTGTTGCAAACATTTTGATAACATTTGAACTTTTAGTTGCATAATAAAGCTTAAACTATCGAATAAACTTGATGTTACGAAAAGGGGTTCATGTATCTTCTTTAAGTTAAATTTTGAGGACAAAATTTTTTTTTTGGAGGGAAGAGTTGTAATACCTGATATTTTATTGAATGAAAACAGTGATTTGTCTAACTTAGAGTACTAAATATAAACTAAATAATAGTCTAAGGATTATATTTGTATTAGCACTAAGTGAATGGAGTTGTCATTTATATGTCAAGTTTAAATAAGGTAGAAACGTGTGAAGATGTGTTGGTTACAAGACTTCCGAATAAAACGGGATTCTTACGAGATTTTTGGCCCAAGGCATGTTTAAGTATCACAAGAACTTCCCATTATCTATTCACAAAAAAAAAATAAAACACCCAACCCTAAGAAAGAATAAGCGGCACAGAGTGGTCCCAGAAAATATCGAGAAAACAACTAGAAAACAAGGAGTACGATCGTTGTGAGTTTCGTGTGGTTCACGAGCTCTAGTTTCGTTGTCACTCAGGCCTTGATTATAAGGAGTAACAACTTGTCACGATTATCAGGTGAGTTTTCATGTGCTTTTTAAATTGGGTTGCACTTTTATTCGAAGTACTATCAATGCGACTTGTTTAAATGATCGTTATTTGCTATGTGTTTTGATTGTCTACGTGAAAGATTAGTAATTGTTATATTTACATGTTGAGATATATAAATGTTAATCGTGAACCGTTAATTGTGATTTGAGAACTATTGGGTAAAAACATAAATTGTTGGAACCATTGAACCGAATGGGTATATGTTGAATAGTTGGTACCGTTGAACCGAACGGGTAAAAATATGAATAGTTGGTACCATTGAACCGAATGGGTATATGTTGAATAGTTGGTACCGTTGAACCGAACGGGTAAAAATATGAATAGTTGGTACCGTTGAACCGAACGGGAATATGTTAAATAGTTGGTACCGTTGAACCGAACGGAAATATGAATCGTTGGAACCGTTGAATCGAACGGGTATATGTTGAATCGTTGGAACCGTTGAACCGAACGGAAATATGAATAGTTGATATATGTTGTATCGTGGTATAAATTAAATCGTTGGTTCATATTGAAATTGTTGAATAAGTATGAGTGGTAATTTAATTGCACTTATGTGAATTTTAACAAATTGCATGATCGTTTGACAAGTTTGTTATTATTGGAAAATTGATTGGTTTATATAAATTGTTTTGTACATAAAAACCATGAATTCTCACTAGGCCTTTGGCTGACCCAAAACTCTTTTAAAATTTTTGCAACCCAGATGAGCTGCGTTGAAAATCTAGATATTATTTGAGACCGAGTAAGAGTAGACGCTTCCGCTGATATAAGGTAAATTAGAGGTTTTAACGCTCCGAAAAGGCGGGGTGTTACAGTTTTCTGGATGCATACAAGGGTTATCATCAAGTTCAAATGGCCATTGAGGACGAGGAGAAAACGACATTCTACACGGAGCAAGGAACTTATTGTTACACTAAAATGCCTTTCGGTCTAAAGAACGTCGGAGCCACTTATCAACGTCTAGTAGACTCGGCGTTCTTTCCGCAGATTGGAAGGAACCTGGAAGCATACGTAGATGACATGGTCATCAAGAGCAAGACGGAGGTGGATTTACTAGCGGACATGGCCGAAACTTTTGACAATTTGAGAAAAGTAAATATGAAGCTGAATCCTAAAAAATGCTCGTTCGGCGTGGAAGAAGGCAAGTTCCTCGGCTACATGGTAACTTCCGAGGGCATCCGTGCAAACCCGAGGAAAGTTAAAGCAATCACAGAAATGAAATCACCAAGAACCTTGAGGGAAATGCAAAGCCTTAGCGGCAAACTGGCGGCCCTCAATCGCTTCCTGTCACGTTCGGCAGAAAGATCACTTCCCTTCTTCGAAACGCTCAAGAACGTCACCAAGGAGAACAAGGATGAATACCGGTGGACCTCAAAGGCCGAAGAGGCCTTTCAAGAAATGAAAAGGTTAATTTTAGAACTGCCCTCATTAACGACCCCCGTCCCAAAAGAGAATCTGCACGTATACCTGGCGGCTGCCTCAAGGGCAGTAAGTGCAGTGCTGGTAGCTGAAAGATCGGGAAAACAATTACCGGTGCATTACGTCAGTCGAACGTTGAATGAAGCAGAAAGAAATTATGCCCCTATGGAAAAGCTGGCGGTTTGTTTGTTGCACGCTTCCCGGAGGTTACGAAGGTATTTTGAGGCGCACCTGATAAAAGTGATCACGGATCAGCCGATCAGGCAGGTCCGAAATAAGCCGGAGTCGTCCGGGAAATTGGCTAAGTATGCCGTAGAGTTGGGGGCGTACGATATAACGTATGTCTCTCAAAACGCCATCAAGGGGCAAGTGTTGGCAGATTTCCTAACAGAAATACCGGTAGGAATGGCCGAGCAGTACGCCAAAACGAAGAACAGGGGAATCTGCGAGGTTACCGAGAAAGCAGAATGGACATTATATACCGATGGAGCATGTAGTAAGAAAGGCTCAGGAGCTAGTTTAGTACTCATCAGCCCAACACAGGAAGAATTCACCTATGCTCTAAGGCTAAATTTCAAAAGCACGAATAATGAGGCCTAATACGAAGCACTACTGGCAGGGCTGCGGATAGCCGAACAAATGAAAATTAAGTCCATAAATGTCAAGGTTGATTCAAGATTGGTAGCAAGCCAGATCAATGGGAATTTTGTGGCTAATAAAGAAAGCATGATAAGATATCTGGAGAAAGCAAGGCAATATATTGGGAGGTTTGACAGCTTTAAAATCCAAAACATACCGAGGACCCAAAATCAAAAGGCGGATGTACTTAGCAAGCTTGCTTCAGTGGCCTTCGATCATTTAACAAAAGAAGTATTGGTAGAAGTCTTAGCAAAAACCTCCATCGAAGAAGCCGAAGTGCACACGATAGTGGAAGAAGAAGGCCCCAATTGGATGACACCGATCATCAGGTGTCTGGGAGAGGGGAAGTGGCCGGAAGACGCAAATGAAGCGAGAAGCCTACGCATGAAAATCCCCCATTATGTGCTGGAGGATGGGATTCTCTTCAAAAAATCTTATCTAAACCCAATGCTCCGTTGTGTAGGTCCGTTACAAGCAAATTACATCATCCGAGAGGTGCATGAGGGAGCTTGCGGCATGCATTCCGGTCCCCGATCAGTGGTGGCAAAGCTAATTAGACAAGGGTATTACTGGCCGACGATGCACCATGACGCAAGAGAAGAGATTCGGAAGTGTGATTCTTGTCAAATACACGCTCCCGTGCCTAAGCTGCCCAAAACATTCCTAACTTCAATCATGCCCCCTGGCCATTCTATCAATGGGGAATGGACGTTCTGGGACCGTTCCCGGAGGCCCCGGGGAGGGTAAAATTTGTCATCGTGGCCATAAATTACTTTACAAAATGGATTGAGGCAAAACCGTTGGCAAAAACTACCGGGAAGGAAGTAAAAAAATTCATGTGGGAAAATATTGTATGTCGTTTTGGCCTACCGGGGGTGATAATAACGGACAATGGGACAAATTTTGTGAATGATCCCTTCAAAAGCTGGTGTGCACAACTGAAAATCAGGCGGATGAACACGGCCGTTGCGCATCCGCAGGCCAACGGTTTGGTAGAATGAGCAAACAAATCCCTGATGGAAGGAATAAAGGCAAGATTGGGCAGGGCAAGAGCCGGATGGGTAGACGAATTGCCCAATGTGTTGTGGTCTCACCGCACCTCACTCAAAACCAGCAACGGCGATACACCCTTCAGTTTAACATACGGAAGCGAGGCGGTAATACCGGCCGAAATAGGGATGCCAACGCACTGGACCATGATGTTCGACGAAAACCGCAGTGAGGAGGACCAGCTCCTCGTGCTTGACCAAAACGAGGAAGAGCAACGTCTAAACCTGGACTTGTTGCAAGAAAGGAGAGAAGCGGCTGCAATACAAGAAGCTAAATATAAAGCAAAGGTGGAACGATATTACAATCAACGGGTGAAGCCGATGAACTTTAGGGTGGGTGATTTCGTGTATAGGAAGAATAAAGCAAGTCGAGTGGAGAACCAGGGGAAGCTAGGGCCAAATTGGGAAGGTCCATACAGAGTTGTCGAAGCATACGACAACGGTTCTTATAAGTTACAAAATATGGATGATACGGATGTGCCGCGTACTTGGCACGCTATCAACCTCAGAAAGTGTTTCTTATAAAAACTGTTATTGTTAGAATTCCAAAGCTTTTGTACTATTATGCTTTTGTACTATGATGTTGGAAAAATATTAATGAAGTATGTAGCTTCCCGCGATGGGGAAAATTGCAAAGTTTTATGACAAATTACGAAATACTTGTGTCTCCGGAGGCTGGCCCCCTCCGGTAGGCTATAAATGCCCGTGAGACCAAAATCGCTGCGGATGCCCAAAATTCTTTTTTGGATGCCCGACTAAACATAACCGCTTCGGATGCCCGCAGTAACAACGGATGCCCGGACAATTATACCGTTCCGGATGCCCGAAGGTAACTCGGATGCTCAGATAACAACTAGCCTGAATGCCCGGACGGTCTTAACCGCTCCGGATGCCCAACCGACAGTTGGAGGCAAAATATAGAAATAAATACGGTATCATGAATCAATTCTGGCGAAAGAATGATATCACACAATAAAAAAAGAAGAAATAAAAAAGAAGTGAAAAATATTAAGGAAACCATGTTAATGATGGCAGTACAATAATAGTCAAAAGAAACCCATTATAAGCGAGTATAAACCCTTGAAATATTACAAAAATCAAGGTTCAAAGTTGTGATTACAAACACAATAACTAAATCAGAGGGTTAACATCTTCCCCTCCGGTTACAACTATCTGATTACCCTCCGTCTCTGCGTTAGCTTGAGTGGAAATGTTTGTCAAGCCCGCGGGGGTTGGAGAGTCAGGAAAAATGTTCATGAGATCACCCAGGGGAAGACGATGAGCATCGCAGATCTTCTTGATATATGGGTATTCAAGGGTAAACAGCTTATTGTACTCGGCCTTCCATATTTTTGGGGTTTCAGGGTTCAGATTTCTCGAAGTGCACATAATTTTCTCAGCATCCTCCGGTTTTCTTGAAACTTTGACCCCATCCTGCCACCCAGCGGAGTAAGAAAGGCTGAAGGGTTTGCCCAGAGATTGTTTATACTCACGATTGTCAAGAAGCCTCCGGAAAACCGCTGGGATCAAGGATTTGACCAAATTCTGGCGAACAATGTCCGCCTGAGCCAAATTAGCTGTTAGATCAGCCTTCTCCTTGACCAACGATCCGGCCTGCTGTTGGGATACCGCTAGCTCAGCCTCCAGTTGATTGATACGGTTGGCTTGCTCTTCGTTTTTCTTGAGCCAGAGTTCCCTCTCTTGATCAAACCCGTTGGATTTTTCCAACAGATCTTTGTACCTTAAAGCGCAGGCTTTGTACCGTTGGCCCATGGCCTCATGCTCGGCAGCCAACTCTTCATACCGAGCGGCTTGAGCATCACGCTCACCCTCGGCAGCTTCGGCCCTTGCGGCTAGCCCTTGGCAGTTGTCATGAATATTTGACAGCTCCCGGTAGTCAGCATTTAAGTGACGGAACCGTCGGAGAACTTCCCCCATAGAAATGGTGCTCATCCCCAACTATTCATAAGCTTGCCTGGCGAGGCCAATATTGTCCAGCTCATTCAGAGCAACTTGTTCGGCGGGGGTAGCAAGGTGGTTGATCATCTCACGACACGCCCGGTAGGAATTTAACCGAACGTCCTCCCTGAGCGTCCAACCAGGCACAAAGAAGTCAGCCTGGTTCAGAGAATGATCTAAAAAAAAAAAAAAAAAAAAAAAAAAAAAAAAAAAAAAAACACACAAAGTGAAAAGTAATAAGATAAATGACCACCAATTAACTAAAATACTTTATAAACGGAATAAAGGAAATACATACCAGACGGTTCGGATGCAACCACGTGGATGGTAGGATGCCCCTCGGGATGAGATCGTTGTACCGATTGAGCTGTGAAAAGAAGGGAGATTGTTAGATTCAATATTTAAAGCTTGCATAAATGGTCAAGACAAGAATAATTAACATCAAAGGCATGCGGAGCAGAATTCCTTGGCTCCTCAACAGCCACAGCCCGGACAGGGGAAATATTAGCTTGGATGTTGGAAGTGTCAGCCCCCTCGGCCCTTTCCTGCTCGGCCACCTCGTTAACCGGCTGCTCCACGTTGGGGGGAGGATTTTGAGGAGCAGAATTCGGGGGTGCAAGGTTGATGGGACTTGCGTCCAATGTTGCTCCCAGGGAAGGCATGACCCCAACAGAATTAGCACCCCCTCTACTCTTCTTCTTGGGCGCCGCATGGGAGGGTCCCTCACCAGCTTTCCTTTTGCCCTCGGCCCTCTGTCGGCTCTCTATCTCTTTCTTTTCATGAGCCTTTACTACCTCATCATTAGCCTTCTCGGCTATCTTCATCAAGCCCTCTTTTGGGGGGGGGGGGGGGATTTTGACCCTCCGGGAGGGGCTCCACGGTCCTCACAGGACGAGTTTGACCATCCGGAATTGGGGACCCCTCCACTACATCTGTTCCATCCCAGTTGGGTAGCTCCAAAAATTCAGACATAGTAACAACTGCATTAACCAAAAGCAAAGCCGATGCAAATATATGAGAAAAATATATATAAAAAAGGGGAAAGGAAGAAAAATACAAGTGTCACAACTCACCATTTCACGTCATTTACCATTTCAGGTCATTTTCCAAAACTTCGACTTTTTACTATTCATAAATCACTATTCATCAAAACACTATTCATCGTTTTACTATTCATCGTTTTCGAGGTCAGTTTGATGTTCTGAGAAACTTTTTGGAAATTTACTATTCACCGAACACTATTCATTTCCGGAAAAGTTTTCATCATTCACTTGCATTACTCATTTCATCGTAAATTTAGTTTACGGGTATTCAAATTCGCGTAACCGGATTGGTTTAGGTGCGAATTCATTTCATTAGTGTTAAGAACACTGCATACGGACTGGGGATAGTCTGCATATCATCATAACAGCATATTCATGTTATACCACTCTCAGGATTTTCAAATTTCTATATTCAGTATATTTAACGTTTTTACGTATACGTAATTATAATAAACGTTAACACCCGGTTTATACACGACGAATATATCTAAATATTCCCACAATGGTCCCGACATATTTTTATATCCATTTTAACATCATAAAAGTTATAACATTCAGTTACCCAGTATTTTGGAAATTTATTTTATTTTTAACGTACGCGTATGAATGTAACGACGGTTTTCGTGAAAACTAAACAATAATCACCCGATCACTCAGTAAATGTACCCAACATATTTTTAATATGTTTTTAACATTATTATGACTATATTTCATCCCGGTTAACTTCGTGAACAATTATTTCTATTAAAACCGTTACCCGAATTTAACGAATAACGCGTAATAACACTTAACGCTACACTATATTTTCTAAGTGATCAAAACCGTTTTGGCTACTCCTTTTCACACCTAAAAACCAGCCCAAGACCACCCCTAATACCACAAGTTTTATTTCTTAACCTTATGCTTTAATGAGTACATATTATACATTATAAAGTTGCAAGAAATTACATAAACCATTTTCACATAATCATACATAATCTAAAAGATCAAAAAGCAAAAACCTCATCTTCTTTCCATCAAAACCCACGACTTTTATAAGATCCATAGCTCAAGTGATCATTTTTCATAAGTTAAAACACAAAAGTTGTTCATTTTACAAGTCTAATCAAGATACAAGTAACAAAAACACAAGAACATCAAGCATAATCATCCAATAATCATCTCTTTTGGTCAAGTAAGTTTTCATCTCTATTTTTTTCATGAATCATCCTATTATTACATGTATTACATAAGAATCATGCTAAAAACCATGTATAAGTAGCTATACTACACTTTATTTTGGCTAAAAAGAAACATACAAACCCTAACTTTCTTGTTATGAATCCCCTTGCTCTAATAACTTGGTTAGGAGTCCATGGCACCCTAAGAAGGTGTATGGTAAGATTAGATTAGTCATGTGGTGATTACAAAAGGATTGGTGATGGTAGAAATTGATTTTTAACCTTGGAAACATGATTTGGAACCTATTTTAGACATGCTGTTCCGTTTTGTAAAAATCTGGAAAATCAGTAAACACCAAGGAAACTTTGGCAAAATTTTTAGAAAATACTTTCAAAAACGAATCCGTAGGCGAAAGAACGGATTAAAAAGAGTTTATAACGAAGGAGTTATGATTTTTGCAAGATTGTAGACGAAAAGTATTTTTTCTGAAAATGTTTGCTGTTTGACGTTTTTCATTGGACAAAAAGAGACTTTAAACGTAACCCGGAGGAGCCGAGCTTTCCAAAATATATTACTACATACTAAGACGAAACCGTGGACATAAAGAACAAGTAAAACGGACAAGTAACGACAAAGATATACTCGTTTGAATATCGGCTAAAACCATTTTATAATTGACAGCTTTTATTAAATTTGGCGCAAAAACTACGAAGTGCATTTTCAAGCTAAACATGATATCAAGTACCGAGCTTTATAACTAACGTAGTATTAGTTATTACGAGTATGTTTTCATCATTTCAAGGATTACAACCCGAGTATTTCAACGCTAACATGGAAACTTACGTTATATATATATAAGTATATATATTATAACTAGCCATTTATATTTTCTAATAGCAATATTTTCCAAAGTCTTGGATTATATATTTTTGACAATACAAGTGTTTTTCCAAAGAGTAGAGTGGTATAGAAACATGTGCATGGACATTCATAACATCATTTCATGATCTAAAGTAGATCGTACATCATTCATATTAGGTTGCGGCTAGTGTGCGCGCCTTGTTTTTCAGCTCATTTCATGTTCATGGTACCATCATATCAGGTGAGTCATAGCCCCTACTCTTTTAATTGTTTTGCAAACTCTTTGGGGGAGAATACATGCTCGTTTTACTTAAACGCATTACTTGCTTTACATGGTTGATTACTCAAACATTTTCAGCTTTATCTAAATACTTGTTTTATGCTGTTATACGATTTGAATTACTTATGGGGAAGAATACGTTGCTTTAACTATTTTTGTACAATGCCAAAGTATAAAGTTCTTACATTGCTTAAGTAGTCTTATTACCACGTCACGACAAGTCCCCTTTATTTCATGGACCGTTAATTTCAAGTACTAAGCGAGAGTGAGTGAATAGATCTATTGAGGGTGACTCCTCCATTCGTGTTTGGGTTGCTCCAACGGAATTACGAATGCATTTCATTTCTAAATTACGAGTGTCTGGTAAACACTCACTTGGGGCAGGATTTAGTACGTCTAGCTTCGGGGCCATGAGCTTAAGAGACAATGTGGGTTTCATTATTGAAATCTTAGTACTTTACTTTATACTTGGGCTATTGTACATACAAAATTACTGATGAATTCCTGATACTTTTGCATCAAGTCTTATTACTGAAATACGATGCTTTTGCATCAAGTCTTATTACTGAAATACGATGCTTTTGCATCAAGTCTTACTACTGAAATACGATGCCTTTGCATCAGCCTTATTACTGAATTACAATGCTTTTGTATCAAACTTATTACATTTGGCAGTGGGTTGTAAACACACAGGTTACAAGTCTCTTATGGCGGGACTTGGAACTGAGTGGATTTACGATGCCTTTGCTGGGAAATCTTCATTTCAATGCATTACATTCTTTTTCACAAGACTCTATGAACTCACCAACCATTGTGTTGACACTTTAGCATGTATTTTCAGGTATTTAGTAATGGCACGCTACAGGAGGTTTTGGCAGGGCATGGCATGGTCATAGAAGACTCTGATTTATTCATTTGGGGACCGTTTTTAACTATTTTAATGGCCTACTTCCGCATTACTTTTAACAATGTAAATTCAACATTTTGATTTAACTATTTTATTCAAAATGATTCAAGTGCAAACCATTTTTGAACTAGTGTTGTGATATCAATTGAGTTACACCCCAGCTACATGTATGCTTCCGCTGGACCCGATTTTGGGGGTGTGACAGATTGGCATCAGAGCTTTGGCTATAGCGAACTAAGTGTTTTTAAAACCTAGACTATAGCTACTTTCAAGAAAACTTAACCCTATGACCGTCACGTGCCTGCCTGCCAAGCTGAAGCCTCATTTGTGGTTAGTTGCTGACTTAGGTGATGAGACTTGTGTCTCATTATCTGATATATTATATTCATTTATTATAGTTGATTACTATAATTGCCTTTCATATAAGCATGTTCACGTATCATATATGTCACCACATTATGTTTTTCCTTGCATAGTTTCATCATTTGACCTCGAGTTTGGTCACCTGCCTTAGTCTTTCTGAACGTCTTGGTATTTGTGAAGGACATAGTATTAGTATAACTGAGCTGAGTATTTCAAAATTCATGGAACCTCGGTGGAATATAGACTAGTCACCTATATTCAACCCGGGATAGTGGGACATAGGCTGACTACCTATATCCGACTCAGAAATGAATTTTGCAACACTGAGAATGGTTATAATAAAATTCTGTCTGGATTGAATCCTTTACTCATTTTCCAAATGTTTCATGCATGTGTGTATACCCTCATTGTCAGAACATTCATACTTTTCATCACCTTTTCACCAATATGTTTTCAGAGACCAACATAAACTGAACTTCGGGACGAAGTTCCTTTTAGAGGGGAAGACTGTCACAACTCACCATTTCACGTCATTTACCATTTCAGGTCATTTTCCAAAACTTCGACTTTTTACTATTCATAAATCACTATTCATCAAAACACTATTCATCGTTTTACTATTCATCGTTTTCGAGGTCAGTTTGATGTTCTGAGAAACTTTTTGGAAATTTACTATTCACCGAACACTATTCATTTCCGGAAAAGTTTTCATCATTCACTTGCATTACTCATTTCATCGTAAATTTAGTTTACGGGTATTCAAATTCGCGTAACCGGATTGGTTTAGGTGCGAATTCATTTCATTAGTGTTAAGAACACTGCATACGGACTGGGGATAGTCTGCATATCATCATAACAGCATATTCATGTTATACCACTCTCAGGATTTTCAAATTTCTATATTCAGTATATTTAACGTTTTTACGTATACGTAATTATAATAAACGTTAACACCCGGTTTATACACGACGAATATATCTAAATATTCCCACAATGGTCCCGACATATTTTTATATCCATTTTAACATCATAAAAGTTATAACATTCAGTTACCCAGTATTTTGGAAATTTATTTTATTTTTAACGTACGCGTATGAATGTAACGACGGTTTTCGTGAAAACTAAACAATAATCACCCGATCACTCAGTAAATGTACCCAACATATTTTTAATATGTTTTTAACATTATTATGACTATATTTCATCCCGGTTAACTTCGTGAACAATTATTTCTATTAAAACCGTTACCCGAATTTAACGAATAACGCGTAATAACACTTAACGCTACACTATATTTTCTAAGTGATCAAAACCGTTTTGGCTACTCCTTTTCACACCTAAAAACCAGCCCAAGACCACCCCTAATACCACAAGTTTTATTTCTTAACCTTATGCTTTAATGAGTACATATTATACATTATAAAGTTGCAAGAAATTACATAAACCATTTTCACATAATCATACATAATCTAAAAGATCAAAAAGCAAAAACCTCATCTTCTTTCCATCAAAACCCACGACTTTTATAAGATCCATAGCTCAAGTGATCATTTTTCATAAGTTAAAACACAAAAGTTGTTCATTTTACAAGTCTAATCAAGATACAAGTAACAAAAACACAAGAACATCAAGCATAATCATCCAATAATCATCTCTTTTGGTCAAGTAAGTTTTCATCTCTATTTTTTTCATGAATCATCCTATTATTACATGTATTACATAAGAATCATGCTAAAAACCATGTATAAGTAGCTATACTACACTTTATTTTGGCTAAAAAGAAACATACAAACCCTAACTTTCTTGTTATGAATCCCCTTGCTCTAATAACTTGGTTAGGAGTCCATGGCACCCTAAGAAGGTGTATGGTAAGATTAGATTAGTCATGTGGTGATTACAAAAGGATTGGTGATGGTAGAAATTGATTTTTAACCTTGGAAACATGATTTGGAACCTATTTTAGACATGCTGTTCCGTTTTGTAAAAATCTGGAAAATCAGTAAACACCAAGGAAACTTTGGCAAAATTTTTAGAAAATACTTTCAAAAACGAATCCGTAGGCGAAAGAACGGATTAAAAAGAGTTTATAACGAAGGAGTTATGATTTTTGCAAGATTGTAGACGAAAAGTATTTTTTCTGAAAATGTTTGCTGTTTGACGTTTTTCATTGGACAAAAAGAGACTTTAAACGTAACCCGGAGGAGCCGAGCTTTCCAAAATATATTACTACATACTAAGACGAAACCGTGGACATAAAGAACAAGTAAAACGGACAAGTAACGACAAAGATATACTCGTTTGAATATCGGCTAAAACCATTTTATAATTGACAGCTTTTATTAAATTTGGCGCAAAAACTACGAAGTGCATTTTCAAGCTAAACATGATATCAAGTACCGAGCTTTATAACTAACGTAGTATTAGTTATTACGAGTATGTTTTCATCATTTCAAGGATTACAACCCGAGTATTTCAACGCTAACATGGAAACTTACGTTATATATATATAAGTATATATATTATAACTAGCCATTTATATTTTCTAATAGCAATATTTTCCAAAGTCTTGGATTATATATTTTTGACAATACAAGTGTTTTTCCAAAGAGTAGAGTGGTATAGAAACATGTGCATGGACATTCATAACATCATTTCATGATCTAAAGTAGATCGTACATCATTCATATTAGGTTGCGGCTAGTGTGCGCGCCTTGTTTTTCAGCTCATTTCATGTTCATGGTACCATCATATCAGGTGAGTCATAGCCCCTACTCTTTTAATTGTTTTGCAAACTCTTTGGGGGAGAATACATGCTCGTTTTACTTAAACGCATTACTTGCTTTACATGGTTGATTACTCAAACATTTTCAGCTTTATCTAAATACTTGTTTTATGCTGTTATACGATTTGAATTACTTATGGGGAAGAATACGTTGCTTTAACTATTTTTGTACAATGCCAAAGTATAAAGTTCTTACATTGCTTAAGTAGTCTTATTACCACGTCACGACAAGTCCCCTTTATTTCATGGACCGTTAATTTCAAGTACTAAGCGAGAGTGAGTGAATAGATCTATTGAGGGTGACTCCTCCATTCGTGTTTGGGTTGCTCCAACGGAATTACGAATGCATTTCATTTCTAAATTACGAGTGTCTGGTAAACACTCACTTGGGGCAGGATTTAGTACGTCTAGCTTCGGGGCCATGAGCTTAAGAGACAATGTGGGTTTCATTATTGAAATCTTAGTACTTTACTTTATACTTGGGCTATTGTACATACAAAATTACTGATGAATTCCTGATACTTTTGCATCAAGTCTTATTACTGAAATACGATGCTTTTGCATCAAGTCTTATTACTGAAATACGATGCTTTTGCATCAAGTCTTACTACTGAAATACGATGCCTTTGCATCAGCCTTATTACTGAATTACAATGCTTTTGTATCAAACTTATTACATTTGGCAGTGGGTTGTAAACACACAGGTTACAAGTCTCTTATGGCGGGACTTGGAACTGAGTGGATTTACGATGCCTTTGCTGGGAAATCTTCATTTCAATGCATTACATTCTTTTTCACAAGACTCTATGAACTCACCAACCATTGTGTTGACACTTTAGCATGTATTTTCAGGTATTTAGTAATGGCACGCTACAGGAGGTTTTGGCAGGGCATGGCATGGTCATAGAAGACTCTGATTTATTCATTTGGGGACCGTTTTTAACTATTTTAATGGCCTACTTCCGCATTACTTTTAACAATGTAAATTCAACATTTTGATTTAACTATTTTATTCAAAATGATTCAAGTGCAAACCATTTTTGAACTAGTGTTGTGATATCAATTGAGTTACACCCCAGCTACATGTATGCTTCCGCTGGACCCGATTTTGGGGGTGTGACAACAAGCGTGTGCATGGAGCATTACCATGCCCTTCAGTATCTTTTAAAATAATAGCCAAGTGTTTGTTTTCCCACACCGAAGATAAACCGGACAACCAGAGAAGAACAGGAAGAGGCTTCCTTAGAAAAATCTGTGTCTCGGCAAGCCTATCCGCAACGGCTTCCGGATGGGAGAGGGGAAAATCATTCACCTCAGTTATTTTGGAGTCTATGTGCCTCCAGGCCATAGCGTCCGGTATGGCCCTACGGTCGATCAAGAAAAACCTGGATTTCCAGTGCTTCAACCCAGTCAAAACCTCCTTAAAACACTTTCTGGCCCTTCATCCCGTACGGCTCTCAAAGGAGAACCAGTTGCCCTGTTTGCATAATCTATAGAACACCCGGAACAATGATACCGTTGGTCTCTCGTCCAAACTGTAGCACCGGATCTCAAAAAGGGTCACCCGGTTTAGCCCTATTGGCACTATCTGAGAAAAATGGATCTTAAAGTGTTTGATCACTTGTAATAGAAAGCGGGAGAAGGGAACCCTAGCACCTCCAAGATCTAGCTGTTGTGTATAAATCCCTATTTTATCCGAGGGCAGCCTATCCATTGTCATGTTGGGGTCCGGAAGGCTGGGATGAAGGTCGGCCGGGATATTATATGTTGAGATGATAGCATCTAAGTCCGATTGGGACAATTGAGAGGTGTGGACATGCATGTCAAATTTTCCTACCGGTCCTTCTTCGGCCATGTTTAAAAGATACCGAAGGTGGTTGAGTTATAAGAAGGAAGGAAGAAGTATGGGACTAACCTCGGGCGAATCGCTGAACGTTCGGAAGATGATGTCAGTAAAAGCTCTCGGATGATAGATAAAAAACACACAGCGTGAAAAAGAAATGAGGGGCAACAGTCCCTTATATAGGGATACATGGGAAGAAGCGAAAACGTCCCATCAGTCAGAATGATGCTGACGTGGCATCATCCTAGCCACACACGTAAGGAGGCAACTACGCTCGACGGGGACACTGTAGCAAAAACGAGGCGACGGCCCACGAAATATCTCACTTTAAATGGGCTCAACCAGGCCCATTAAGGAAGCAACTAGCAGATTAGCCCAACTAGCTAGAACTGTAATGGGCCGATCCAATGGATAGGAAGAAAAGAATAAACAACCACTACCGAACCCAATATTGCACTAGCGATAAAGGATTGATAGTCCAATACTGGGAGGGGGGGACATGTTGACGTATCCATCCGGACGGCAAGGTCCGGATGTCATGAACACGGCCGAGCGTCCTCCGAAGGCGAGACGTTAGTCGAAGGTTTTACTCTTATAATAAGGGGCTGGGACCCCCATATAGACACGTGCGCTCTGACAGCCACCCTACAAGCCCAACCTAGGGGTAAAGCACTGTTCGTAGGGACAACCGACAACTATTCAACTAGGGGACTGTACACTATTCGCGAAGGTACGAGGACACTGTTTGCAAGTACAAGCAGGTAAAGGTTGGGTAGTATAAATACCCCAACCCCATTTATTGTTTCAACAACACACACACACAGTCATTTACTCACATTTATCACATTATCTTTCGGTTTCCATATTCTTATTCTCACGCCGGAGCTTGGTCCTGGGATAACACCCGGGGCGAGGCTAACGAGCATTCTTCAGTTGTGCAGAAAGTCAAGTCCGAAGCAAGGATTGAAGTCTACTAAGGATTTCAACCGAAGAGCAAGATTTTACTTGAACAGATGGGAAGCTCATGCATGCATATGCATCTATCAAACCATAAGTCTATAAGGTTACTTTGTAGGATTTCTTTTAACCACACCTCTAACATTAAACCGTATTAATTACAGTATGATTCTATTTGGTTGATTGTAGATCAATTTTGGTAACTTTATCATAGCACAATCTCGATTTAGTATAGTATTAAACACATTATTCGATAAAATATCACGAATGTTGATTGAAACTGTAATGCTACTTTACGAGTATTTTAGTTTATCAGGTTGCCCTTTTTATTCACCGGTGTTTGTCCGCGGGTCTGTAAACTATCGCTTATACAAATGGCATCTATTAACACGATTGCTCTTAGGTTTCGTTCCCGCTCTTGTTACGCAAGATATCAACAACTACTAGCTTTTTAGCCATTCTTAAAAATATCCGTGAATTTAACAGGTCTTTTAGCTAGCTTTTTATAACACAGTCACCACAAAGAACACATGCGACACAAAATTAAAGTTGATATTTCTAAGTGACGTTTTTAAATACGATATTAAAAAATGGAAATTGAAAAGAAAACATATATACATCACCATACATTGCAACTTGTTTAAAGAAAAATCATAATCATTGAATTTTTCTAAAATAAATAAACTCTTTCTTTTTTCTAGAAAATGACATACATAATTCGTGTCTCTTTCATAACAAATAAGAAAATGAACCAAAAGGAAATTTCAATTTCTTTACATACACAGGAAAATATGTATGTACACGTATGACATATCCTCTGAAGAATGAGATTACAGGTTTAAAATTCAAATATACGAGATGTTATTTACGAGTATTGTCAAGTCCACGTACTGACGAAAACGAAGAACAATAGCAAAATCCATCTTATTCATTAATGGTATAAATTTAAGTTGAAAAGCACCCCAAATCCCTTGCACAACTTCCAGTAAGTTCAAAAACCACTGGCCGAGCTAAATAACCAGATCCAACCCCTATACAACTTCCAGCATAATATCACCTCATTATCATTTTCAGTGCCGTATTTAAGAGTGTGCAAGGTGGGCGACCGTTTAGGACTCTAAAATTTTTAGGGGCCCCAAATTTTGACCCTTTAATAACTATATACATTTGTACACATATTTTTCGCGAACAAAAAAAAAGTACTTAGATGAGAAAATATTATAAATGAGTCATATGCTATAATGTTTAGATAACTAATTGTATTATATCATATGTTATAAACGGTGACACTTTATATATAACATTCCTTCGCGAAAGGTCTCATTATGTAATTTCGTTCATGGCTCTCAAAAATTTCATAAATTCATAGAACCGCACTGATCATTTTGATATATTGTAAATTTCATATATCTTGTGTTTAATGAAAAATGAGGGGGCCCTGGACTGCCGCGTTGCGGCGGGACGTCGTTTAACGTAGAGGATCATAGATTTGTAAAAAAATTGCAAATTTCAGTAAAGGGTAAATGCAAATGTCAGTAACTTAAAATATTACAAATCAAAGTAGCAGTTAGATGGATTTGTTCGATGACAACAAATGTAGCATTACAATTGCAATGTAGCACAAATTAAACTATTACAACCCCTCTCGAATCATGTCGCAACATTTTTCACTTCACCCTTTTGTTGGTCCAACCCATCTTGAATTTCTAGAAAAAAAGAAAAAAAAAAAGCAATTAGATGACAGAATTGAGAAAAGAAATATAACCCTTAAAACTAAAGCAAATGCAAACACCCAAAGACTCCTTTGCAAGCAAATCCAAACACCCCTTTGTTGCACTTGAAGTTTAAGCAGTTAGATGACAAAAAAATAAGCAGGTTCTAATTGGGTCGGGTGGGTCAAAACTGTTGAAATAAATGTAGGTTCAGTAAGTTGCAAGTTAATGCCTTATAAAAGTATGTCAAAATGCCTTATAAAAGCAGGTTCCATATTGGTGTTTAGAATGAAACGAAACAAGTTAATTTGTTTTCAGTTAGAAGTATGTCTAAGCGACTTCTTGGATTCAGTTAACGCCTTATAAAAGTAATCGACATCAGATAAAACAATCAACATCAGATAACACCTTCGACACAAAATTTGTGTTTCTAAATGGGTGCAGGGTGATTATTTTGATATATGGAATTATGAGGTTTTTCATTGCTTACTCATGTACCAATCGATTTTGAGGTTTTTGCACAGTTAATGGAAAATAATTGGTTTGAACAAATGTGTAGATGACATACCTTTTTTGAAAGACCCGTGATTTTGTTTTTTACTTGTTTATTTGTATTTTGGTGAGAAAAGGCGCAACCCAATCTAATCAGTCAAAAAGATCCTCAAACTCGAACTTCATTTGCACCTTGTTACTTGATTTCTTAGCCACACTGTGTTTTACCATTGCTAACATGGAACTGCAATACTAGAACAAAAGAAGCTTTATAATTAATGTTAAATATTAGTAGTAACTTAAACATATATTAGGGACTTAAGTGTACTTTGTAATTAGATTAAGTGGTAGACTAGAACTAGGATTAGTTAGCTTGGAGTGCAAGGCAAGCTAGGTTTCCACCTCCTCATCTCTATAAATAGAGATGAGGGGGATGCTAGTTATTCATTCTTCTTCCTCAATTGTAAAAGCTTTATTGGTTTTAATAAAGGGTTCGTTGAGGGTATATCGTGTGCATATTCTTGTCGAGTCTTTGTAGTCTCTCGTGTTTACTACTGGTGCTTGATACAACTCGCGATCTAGTTTTTCGCGAACGAACTTCGGGTTTGTTGTCGAGGTATTATCCAACAAGTGGTATCAGAGCCGCGGTTATTGTGGTCATCAAAGTTCGAGTGCTAGATCGAGGTTTTGAGGATCGGTTTCGAATTCTCAGAAAGTAGTTTTCCGCGATCGAACTTCGGGTTTGTTTTCAAGGTATAATACCCTTGACTAACGGAAAAACTAACGAAAGTTAACAAAAAAGCGCTCTTGGTGGTTTTTTTGCAAATTTGCGTAACGTTAGTGGCTTTTTTGCGTGACTTTTTGTCTCGGTCCCATTTTTACAATTCGTGATAGTTTAGGGACCATTTTTGCATTTTATCCTAAAATATATTTACAATTTATTTACGTACTATACGTTTTCTTTTGCAGATTATATACATTAGCCCAAGAACATACATGCACATACGTTTTAGATAACACCATTTTCGTCTGCAAGACTGCAAACTATCTCCTCGCTACAGCAAGTAAATATGCTTTCAAATTTTTGGATGGGAAGCTCATGCATGCATATAACAGTCACCACAAAGAACACATGCGACACAAAATTAAAGTTGATATTTCTAAGTGACGTTTCTAAATACGATATTAAAAAATGGGAATTGAAAAGAAAACATATATACATCACCATACATTGCAACTTGTTTATAGAAAAATCATAATCATTGAATTTTTCTAAAATAAATAAACTCTTTCTTTTTTCTAGAAAATGACATACATAATTCGTGTCTCTTTCATAACAAATAAGAAAATGAACCAAAAGGAAATTTCAATTTCTTTACATACACAGGAAAATATGTATGTACACGTATGACATATCCTCTGAAGAATGAGATTACAGGTTTAAAATTCAAATATACGAGATGTTATTTACGAGTATTGTCAAGTCCACGTACTGACGAAAACGAAGAACAATAGCAAAATCCATCTTATTCATTAATGGTATAAATTTAAGTTGAAAAGCACCCCAAATCCCTTGCACAACTTCCAGTAAGTTCAAAAACCACTGGCCGAGCTAAATAACCAGATCCAACCCGTATACAACTTCCAGCATAATATCACCTCATTATCATTTTCAGTGCCGTCTTTAAGAGTGTGCAAGGTGGGCGACCGCTCAGGACCCTAAAACTTTTATGGCCCTCACATTTTGACCCTTTAATAACTATATATATGCATTTGTACACATATTTTTCACGAAAAAAAAGTACTTGGATGAGAAAATATTTTAAATGAGTCATATGCTGGAACGTTTGGATAACTAATTGTATTATATCATATGTTATAAACGATGACACTTTATATATAACATTCATTCACGAAAAGTCTTATGTAATTTTGTCCAGGGCTCTCAAACATTTCATAAATCCATGGAACTGCGGCGATCATTTTGATATATTGTAAATTTCATATATCTTGTGTTTAATGAAAAATAGGTATAAGAAGAGCTTATCCACTTTATGAAGCTTCCGTGCAATTGCAAAGATTTCTAAACTTGTTTTTTATTCAAAAACTAACGAGGTCATGCCAAAAAAATTCCAAAATTGTTTCGATAATGTTTAACATTGAGAAGTATATATTTAAAATTCGCAAGACTTTTTCAAATGTTACATGTCTTTGCGAATACATTTTCAAAATTGTTCCAAAAGCTCATGTGATCAAAACCAAACGCTTTCTAATGTCATGAGCTTATCATCGACTTGGTTCAAATTTATTGAATTTAAAATGTCAAAAGTTTCTGAACTCATTTTTCAGAAAAGCTCACAAAAAAACTACGAGATGCATATGAATAAGTTTATTACGAGAATTAGACTAGCATCGCATCTATATTGCCTTAAAGTATTTTAAGATGCATATGTTTGATTGTTATACGTAGATTTATCTATGGTTGTATCTTGCATAATTAACAAACGTGACTGACATTTAACTATGTCATGTGATCTGTGATGAATTGACGAGTTTGAATTTAAAATTTCCATAGGTTGCCAATAGAAATTGTTTTCCCAAATTTTCTTGCAACCTTAAGACAATCACTTCAAAGCTAAATAATAATAATAAATAAATAAATAAATAAATAAATAAAATTGGGAGACAACTCTTAGTTGTCAAGTAACCTAGATTGCTATATCTTCAAGTTGATTAACGAACACGTAATCTTAATGATCAAGGTCTTGTCAGTATAGTGTTTAACACTTTAATTCATTATCTTGATTAATACTACTGGCTTATTTCAAATCTGTTTCACATCCTTTTTGAGGCATTAATCCTTAAATGTCATGTAACCGAAATTGATATTACATCAAGTTGATTAACGATCTATCAATTCTAGATTGTAATGAACTCTGTTAATGATGCTTTTACTTAAATATTTTAAAGATGGTATGATGAACTTATATTTTTTCCCAAATATTAAAACAAATTTAAATCTTTATCTTAAAATCTTTTGAAAAAGTAACATTAAAACAAACTTTTGGAAAGTAAATACAAAAACAGACAGAGAGAAATAAACAACATGTTAAAAGAAAAGTGAGCATGCGCTTATGCTAAGCATAAGAAAAGAAAAGAAAAGAAATATGCTCGAAAAAGAATTACCAGAGTATACAAAAATAAAAAGAGTGAAAATTTAAGTTTATTCCTGTTCTTCTTTATGTGATTGATTCTAGTTGTTTGGGAACCCCACAGCAGTTAAAAGCCTCAATGATCAGGTATCCTCGTTAGAGAATACTTGTCGTCCTCAATCCCAAAAATGTCGTCAGGCTGGTCCCGGTCAAGATGGGACACAGGAAGTAAGGATCACTTCACATGCTGCTGAAATAACAATGACAATTGAAGCAACAACATCTCATCAACAAACACAAAGCCCATCCAGTTCAAAAAAACCAGTCGAAGAACACTCCTCTAATGGTTTAGATTCAAAAGATGTTCTAGATAATTTTGTGGTTGATGATGTCTGTTGTACATCAGAAAAGTTCTTGGTAGATTTGGAAGAAGGGGAAAAAGTTTTTGAGCAAGACAAGGGATATGGTATGGATGTGATTATGTGAATGTGGAGATGCATGAGGACACCCCAAATGGTTAAGAAGCTGATGGAAGTATCTTCTACATTAGAAAAGGTCACTGTTGAAAGTCTTTGGAATTTGGAAGAAGGGACTGAACAAGTATTTCAAGACATCTTCTACAAGCTGGACAAGGAAAGAAACTCAATAAAAGATTTAGCAATGAGCAAATTGCAAATATGTTCGATGATCAACAAGAAGTAGATCCTCAAAGGCCTGTAGAACTGAATCGTGCTATAAATGTAGACATACTCAAACAAGCTGAAATAGTACCCAACAAAAGATTTAGCGTCTATTTTTCTTTGATTTTAAGTCTACGTGTATTTTTGTAACAAGTTTTGTTAAGAATTTAAGACACGAATGTTGATTTTTATACCACATGTATATTGATGTTGCCATTGTTAGAATCTTCGTCTAGATTATCTCACTCCTTCAAGAATGTTGAATTTTATATCACATGTTAATTGATGTTGCCATTGTTAGGGCCGTTGCCGATCTTAAAGATGTTTTTCTCTATTGCAACCTACCAATTGATAACTCGCATGCTCTTTTATCTTTAGGTTTTACATTTTTAATTGCGACATTGCACTATCAGATGGCAAGTGTTTATAAAAGAAAATAAGGATAAGGGCCACTTGATTTACTTATTGTAGTTAATTAAGAAAACTAGAGGTGAAAATATAATCATATGCATACAGCTGCAATAATCATAAATTTGAGTTACAATCATAATCTACTAGTCATAAAAAGTTTCCCAATGATCACTTAATAGTCAAGAAAAAAGAAAATTTGAAGATTAGATTTTGTAGATAGGAGTGATCCCCAAAAAAATAAAAGCATTGCCTAATTACCATTCTAGTTGCCTCAAATAACAATACTTTGCTATCCTCGCCAGACTGAAGAACCTGCCAAAACTTTCAAAGTTACATGAAATCCTTACAAAAAAATATCATCAAATTTTCCTTTCTATATATCAAATAAACTTTTAGAAAATTAAATCTTGTTTAAGATAAGCGGGATTTCAATTGAGTATTGTATGAGAAACAACGTATATGTAAGTTAATATACCTTTCCGTTGTCAGCGTAGTATAAGGTGTTAAACTTATCGCATAAAACACAAAGGTAATCACACAAGATATGTGGTGCGAGAACTCTGCAAACCTCTTCAAGAACCTAAAATGGAAAGTTAGATTATTAATGGAATAATATACTTTACATAATCATATTCGGCTATTAGGATACTTATGAAGAACCACTATAGATAAACTACATAAAGTCAAGGGTGCAAAATGTATACTAATATAAAATTGTGAGGATGTGGACGTAGTATGAGATATGATCCCATATGAATCGATCCTCGGAAGATTTTCAGGCTTAAAATACTCATGTTATACCTAATCTGTATATTAGTCCGAACTAAAAAAGTCCACATAAAAATTCACAAGTTCATGAACCATTAAGCATTGTATATATGTATTATATAAATGTATCATGTTTGGAAAATTAATTTAAAGAAATGAAACCTAGAAAAGTAGGGTTGAGCAAAGTGGACCGAAAACCGAATCGAACCGTACTAAACCGAACTAACCATATTAGGTTCGGTTTCGGTTCTATATACTAATGGTTTTCGGTTTCGGTTCGGTTCGAGCCAAGATCGACAAAAACACACCTAAACCATATAAACCGAAACGACCGAACCGAGTCACTTCGGTTCGGTTCATGTTTTTCACAAAATCAGTGTCGGTTCAGTTCGGTTTTCGTCGATTCGGATCAATTTTGGACCGATGCTCAACCCAGAAAAGAAGGTCTTGTAGATTCATTTATAACTTGATTTGACAAACTATGGTATTCTGTTAACTAACGTTAAGATGCCATGTAAACAGTTTGACATCTTTATGACAATTGTTGAGTTGGAAAGTAAAGATTTCAAATGTATTAGTAATTTATTTAAAAAGGCTAGAGCGTACGGAAAATTTAACCAATCATGATCTTACCTCAGTAAACCGGAGTAAGTGTAATCCCAACTGACGTTCACTATCATCCTTCAATGTTAAGGGTTTCTCCTGTTCAAACAATTAACAATTATAGTATACATGATATATTATATTAACATATATATAGAATCTTATTTAAACAAGAAACATATTAAAATAGTAAAACTAAAAATAACAAGACCAATTAGATCTTGACGTATGAAATTGTTAGCTTAAAGTTAATTAAATTAAACTACTGGTTAGGCAAAAAGAGTATCCTAGGCATTTTCAATTTGCTTTATCACCAAATAATTGTATTTCTACTCATCCCTCCCTGGCTCACTCACATCACAAAAATAACCACCTCCCAAAAAAAAAAAAAAAAAATTCTTAGTATATCAAACAAATCTGAAAAAAGTTCCACATAGTAGAGGATATTGTATAATGAAGAATCACAGAAAAAGAAAATCGAAATTCAAAATGTTACAAAAAGTTTCTTCACATATGAAAATATGGACATGTGAAGAAATTGCGTTTTGTTTTTTCATAAATATTCATATGAGAATATCAAAAAAAAAAAGGCGGGGGGGGGGGGGGGAGGGTTTCTTCATTCATTAATGTTCTATACGTGTGAAATTTATTCAGGACATGTGGATAAAAATGTTCTCACGAGATATATATAGTTCTCACATGAACAAACATACATGGTGTATGTGTCTATGCGTATCTTTTTGTGTGTGTATGAAATAATATTGAAACAAAAACAAATTCTTAAAAAGGTATTTAGTAGAATTCCTCATAATTAAACAAACTCGAGCATGCGTTTTCTGTAAATATACCGCAGTATTACCCTATTCATCAATGAATGTAAGCAAATAAGAAACAAGATCGATATAAAGATTTATTATCAATGAGAAAATATAATATATAATTGCATAACATGATAACATCACTAGAAACGAAAAGAATACTGCTTCGTTAAGCATATCATCAAAACTGAATCTATAATCAGTCAATCTATTGTTCTTCAAGACTTCATACCTGTTAACAGGGAAAAAATATGAATAAGCATGAAACTTGACAATAAAGTAAGGTATATTGTTTTAGAAAACAAAGGTTATAATAGCCCATAAGTGTTGTTTAATGCGATAAAAAAATTGTAGAGTTTATCTACACCTCTTTTTTGAAATAGAAATTTGAGTACAATAAGTTCTTACGGATTAGAAGTACTCATATTATTGGTACTTATAGCATAAGTATGTTGAAATATATATGATAACGCATGAGAATCTTACTTGACAGCACCATATCCAAGTGCTTCAGCATTATGCTCAAGCTCTTTGCATGCTAAGAAAAATAATGTAAGTGTTGTCATTTTAATATCGACCCATTTACCTATTAATGGATTTGGTCTTGTGATAAGAAAGTTAATAAAATAAAACTGAAATAGGTCAAACGGGTTGAAAGCCAATATGAAAAATATTTGGTATACCTTTTCCCATGAGGACCGCTTTACAGCGACTTTTAGCTTCGTCAAGCAATTGAACCATACCAAATCCCTCAAAATCTTCAACTTGAACAAATCCAACAAGACTTAACGGGTCATGACAATGATTAGTTACGGTCCACCCTAGACTTTCAGCAGCCTGAGGGGGGTGGGGGTCAATAAGTATTCATTTCAATTTCTTGATCATTTTTTGAAATGTTATCATTTATGGTGTATAATAGTTACTTACAGTAATGCACATTTCAAGTTTGTCTCGTTGCCCTTTATCAGCCACATGGACTATCCGGTCTGCTTTTCCTATTTCAAGTGCATGCCTACATGATATGCACCCACAAAATTAGGAAAGGGCATGTTTTGTCATATTAAATATTACAAAAAACAATATTCAAACAGTTTAGGAATGGGTTTACTTGCAGCGCAAATAGAACCCGAAAACCAAGACTAAAACTCAATGCTTATTAAATGTCTGGTTCAATCAAATATTAAAGGTACAGAGCCTTTTCAAAAAAAAAAATGTACTGCTAGCCAACTCATATATGTTTTGATAAAATCAGCATTTATTGCACGTAAACTAACCACAAAGCTGCGAAATCCACGAGAGGTAACTTTCGTCCTTGAATAAGTATCGCCTCATCTCCTTCACTTTTTGTATCATAACCCTTTTCCCTCAATAAATCTAGAGTCTTACTAATGTAAAACTCATAGAGTCTTTCACCCTGAAAAATAATGGAATTAAACTCATAAATTGCAAATATACGAGGTATTGATCCGTGTGAAAACCAATTATAATAATTATAGTATAGTATCGAAGTGATCCGCGTAAAATACGGATCACCCGAGTCGTTTTCCAACGAAGGCAAATGAAATCGAAAATATCGATTCGTGAAATCGTGATTTGTAAAAGTAAGAAAGTGAAAAATAGCAATCAAATAGTTCACGTAATCACAAACAAGTATGAAATATGCAAAGATTACAAGCTAATTATGCACCGAAATGAAATACGTAAAAACGGAAACGCAACCGTAAAATTTAAAACGTAACGTATAATGAAAAATGACCCTACGAACTTAAAAATATTTTCTAAAATTTTAAAACTAATAAAAAGAATTTTAAGAAAAAGAAAAATATTTTTTTGAGTTTTTATTTATTTTCTAGAATTAATTCTCTATTTTTGGAATTAAAAATGAATTAAAAATAAGGAAAAATAGAAAATTAACTTGGAAAAATGAAAATTAAATTCTAAAAATTCTAAAATATTATAAAAGAAATTATAAAAATATTTTTGTATTTTTCAGAACCTTTTTTAATTTTTTTATTGATTTTTGGTAATTTAAAATTATTTAAAAATTAAAAATAATCAAAAGAAAATAAGAAAAATAGTAAAAAGCATTGGAAAAATCTGGAAAAATTCCAGAAAATCAAAAATAATAAAAGAAACTAAGAATAAAAATTTGAAGTGAAAAACAGCTTATTTAGAGCTTTTTCTGACCAAACTACTTATCACAAGTGCTTATTTATAAGCACTTGTGACCAAAACTTGATGAAAATTAAAACACAGCACAAGTATGAGGTAATAAGCTCAAAAGTGACAAAAAAATGATGAATGATAAGCTTAGAAATGCTCAAATGCACAGTTTAGTAGCAATAAGCTAAAAATAAGCTCAAAGATATAAGCAGACCAAGCAATAAGCAATTCCAGAAACAAAATCTATAAACCAGAATACTAACTCTACTCAAATACAACTCAGTTCACCAACCAAATCACCAATTCAATTACAAAATCAAATAAGCAGCCCTACTCTTAAAATCAGAAGCAAGATCAAATCACATAATTAGGAAGGCTAAATAAGCAGTCCTATAAGCTCTATGTGGGAAATCAAAAATAGAAACTGAAAAGCAGCTACCCTAACTGAGTTTTAATCCAATAACCACACTTAATGCTCAACTAGATTACTATATTAGAACTTGTGAACATAGGCTCAAAGCTGAGAATCAGGCAATTATCCAGCTTAGGACCAACTTTGAGCTTATGAGCAAGTGATCAAATAAGCTGCTGAGTTAGATTTTCTAGTTGATATAAATGCACAAGCTGGTAATTAACCAAGAACAACAATCCAAATCAATTTTTAAACAGAATTGAAGACTAGAGATTTAATTGAAAACCTGTACAACTAAGTGTATTTTGCCACTTTGACTTTTTGTTTTCACTTAATATTTGACTAAAATGAATTTTAACTGCCTAAATCTTTTCCTAAATGATGAATCAAGCTAATTTAATACTAGATTAATCTAAGTTTACCCTAATTCTAACAGACTTAGCAATCACAGTTCTCAAACTCAAGTCATGTTTCACAGAAATTACTTCTCACATTAATTTTGACTTACAAAGTTATAACCTACTGAATTGTTGCAAGACTACAACTGGTTATTCCTAAGTAATGTATCTCTGTAAATTACACCAACAAAACAAACTGATCCAAACACCCAGATTCCAGCTGATGCAACTGCTATGAACCAAACACACTGATAAAGTACATTCTTAAGAAACACCTCAGAACTTCAGTTATGATCTCAAATCAACAAACCTCAATTACAATCCACAACTAATTCAGAAATTCCCAAAACTGAAGTGCAATGATACAATTAAAACACAATCTCAGCTATGAATCTCAATTGAACAGTACACGTATGCAATCCTCATCAAACTCAGATCTATAATTCTCAGATCTCAAAACCATAAAATGACAGCAACTAAGAATTTAATCAATCAAATGAAACAGTAATCAATGTACTAATCTAAACTCAGATAACTCAATCTCAGCTATATAAAACAAGCATTTCAACACAGATCTAAATTAACAATACACTATACTAACCAACAATTCAAATCAGAAACTACTATTTAAGAATTAAAATAAGAAATTACCAAAGAAATCCCCCTCAGCTAGAACAGAGGGGGCTCACTAAGCAAACCTATCTCTTGATAGGCTGATTTCACTCTTCTGTATCAGCTATCATCCACCTCAGCATACATGAATCACCTTCTTAACTTTCAATGAACAATGACTCAAATCATCTTACTATAAGCTATTTAAGCTCAAATAAGGTGAATAAAGGAAAATAAGCTCTACTGTGAGCTTTTATAACTAGTATATATATATATATATATATATATTTTTATTTTTTTATTTTTTTTCTTTTCTTTTCTGATTTTTATATATATTTTTTTTTATGTAAGTGAAAATAAACTGAATGAAAAGTAAGATATATTGAAGTGAGATTAAACTAAATAGAACAGATAATAAGCTTGATAAGAATAGAAGATAAGCTGAGATTTAGAACACAATAAGCTGAAATAATTTGAAGAAAACTAAAATTTTATTAAAACTATTGTTGAAATTACAAAGAACTAAACTAGATTACAAAGCTGAATAGAATTTGGCAGAGTAACTTTACACTAAAAAACTACACACTGAAAGCTCAAAACTAAACCTATTTATAGAAGGAGTGAAGGAGTTGGGGTGATTATGCCAGGTTGGCAATCCGCGACTCATCTGTGCTTTCTCTCATCCCATATCAGCCCTTAGATTGGATTTGTGTTTCTTTGATCATACCACAGCCCTTAGATGACAAATTGATGCGTGGCTCGTCCAATCAACAGCTTCCATCTGTCCCCAAACGTGCACTACTTTCTCTGTCCTTGTCAGAAGGTGTCAGATGCTTTTAGAAAACGTATCCAATGATTGGAATTATGTGTTGTGCTCAATGAAACTCTGCCATGTGTCCATTCTTATCTGACTCAGCTCACATAGACCTCCAAGGCATGTGGGAAAGCTTCTAGATGGATAAATGATTGGTGATTGAAGGTTAATTGATTTAACCTTGGTTAATTGGATGGTTTTAAAAAAACTAGGGTTCATGAGGTTGGGGGGTTCTGGGATTTTGGGGGGAAATGAGGGAAAAATAAAAACGTGTTTTGGTTTTATTATTTTTTTGTTGACTGAGGTTGACCGAGGGAATAATGGGCTCGGGTCAAAAAAATAAGTGATGGGCTTGGGTTTTGGGTAAAGTGTTTGTGGATTGGACTTTTGATATTGTTTTTGGACCAGGTTTAAGTGATTAAGGTTTAGGATTATAAATATTGCAAGGACCAAAAATGTAGAATATGAAAGTGCAAGGGCTGATTTTGTCAATCTTCTCAAAATATGTCTCAGGGACTATTCTTGCCAAGTCTGAGTAGATAAAGGACTGAAACTGAATCTTGGATCCCCGGCTTTGACTCTTTGACCAACTTCAACTCTCGTGCTCGTTTTCCGGTTTTCTTGTGATTTTTTTTCAGCTTTTTGTGATTTATCCGTACCTGCATATCACAAACACAAAAACACACGTTTTCTTTGCATTTGTTAGCTCAAATAGTCATTTTGGGTTGGTATTTGGTCAAATAATAGTGAGTGAATAAGCACTCACCAAAATCCCCCTGACTAAGGTATTGCCGTGTCCTCACGCAATGTGATCAATTCACGCTCTTGGGATAAATAATTTTGATACACTTTCTACTAACTTTGAAAAGTAGCAAGGAGGTTCAAAAGAGATTACAAAATCATTTATTCCCGCAAACGCTCCGTTTTCCAAAATTTTTCCTTTATTCCTTTATTCCACTTACACTTTCTATTTTTTTACTTTTCTCACTTCATACTTGTGACGGTTTGTTGAACTTTCATTATTTTACAATAATTATTAGGGTCAACGAGTAGAAACACTTCTATTTAAGAAGCGACCTTACGGATAAAAATCGTCATCCTTGATTTTTCACGAGTCCCCAAACTAAGCGTACAAACGAGATCACAGCTTATTTACAAATTAGATGCTAACACTACTCATAACAGTTACTTGTGGAAACTTCTTACTCCCATTTCCTAGATTTTGTATCTCAATATTTTATTTTGAGAAATGAATTGCTTCATATTTTCTCGTTTCGATAATTTTTAAGTCCGATAGTGACACGTAAGTTAAAACGATAAGTAGTTATTCATTTTCTCTTAAGAACCACTGCAATAGAAATTCGGTCCACATCAAGGAATTTGGGGTACATACAATATCAAGGATATAAGTTGTGGAGTACGATCACGTGCACCTCATGTGACTGATTACTAATCACTTATCACATGCACCTCACGCGCTAACAACTTATTTACATACATAAGCTCTTATTCGATACAACTTTCAACTTTCACTTTTTTTTTTCACTTTTTTTCTTTTTCACTTTTTTCATACTTTTCATTTTTTTCTTTTCTTGACTTTTTTCTCAACATCAATGGAAGCTTATCGGGTAGCTCCAAAACCACATAGATAATCAACTTTTGACTTTTGATTTTTTCACTTTTTGCTCTTATTTTTTATGTTCCTTGATATGTACCCAACTTCTAAAGCAAAAATTCTCTTAAGAAAACAAAGAACTAAATATTATTCAAACCGAAATACCACTAATTAACCTAGAACATCTATTATATATGGGTGACGTTTCTGATGGGAGTAAAAAGCCACAAGTACCTCTTATGAGCTCTAAAGAGAACCACTACTCCACGTTTAGCATCTAACTTCTAAATAAACTCTATCATTTCTCGCTCTTCGCAATTTAAGATTCCAAGTAATGAAACCCGCGAATACTTAGCCGATAATCAGCCACGCATATATAAAGTCAGTTACGGAAACTTGCAAATTATAGAAGAAGAATTCGCGTTTTCTAGCTCCTTATGTAAAAGACTAGCGAAAGCTTTTAAGCTGCGCATGTATAAAGTTAAGTACGAGAACTTGCAGATTCTTAAGAAAGAATTCGCATTTTATAGCTCCTGGTGTACAAAACTAGCACAAGCTTATGTGATCATCGTTGGTTAAGGGAACAAGCTAGGGCTCAACACGCCCGGTCAAGTCAAAATATTTATTCCTACTTTCGCCAGCAAGAAAGTCAACAAGGTGTCAAAACACTTATTCAAACTTTATTATATTTTTGTACGATTTTTTTCAACTTTTTCACATCTTTTTATGCTTTTCCATGACTTTTTTCATCAAAATTTTTGAAATTTTCTCATTTTATTCAATTTTTTATTTTTGGTGGAAAAACGGAGTTGCAAGAGTACACGACATGTGAAAATGCTAGGTCAAAATCGAATCGAAGATTCACCCTCCCCCCGACTAGAACGAAACATTGTCCTCAATGTTTGATGGGTTAAGGTAATCCTAACAATATTCTAGGCCGTTTATTAATTATGCCAAAGAAAACGTTAGTCGATAAGATTTACGGATATAGGATTTCCAAATAGCACCGATGAATGAGACTCCAAGTGAAGAGATAACGAGCACGAGAGTCATCATGAATCACGGACAATCCTGAACAAACATCACAAACAACCACGAAACACAAGAGTAGAAGAGGCACCCCCTCCTCACGTTATTTATTAGAAAATAGAAATATAAGAAGATGAAGTTGGATAAGCATGGGTTGCCACCCACGAAGCACTTGTTTTTGTTCACCGAGTCACATGAGCTTGACTCGATCCCCGAATTCAATTGTCCTTGGGGAAAGTTTGGAGATCCGGGACTACCATAGTCGGTACATCCCCTCCAAAGTAGTGTTTCAATCGGTGACCATTCACCTTAAAATTGGGACCATCTTGTTGAGCTAACTCAATGGTTCCATAAGGAAAAACTTGGGTTATTGTGAATGGTCCAGACCAACGGGTTTTAAGCTTCCCCGAGAATATCTTTAACCGAGAATTGAAAAGTAGCACTTGATCACCAACGTTAAAAACGCGGTCTTTGATCTTGGCATCATGAAGTCTTTTCGTTTTCTCTTTATAAATCAAAGAATTCTCGTAACTTGATCACGGAGTTCTACTAACTCATTCAATTGAATTTTTCTGTGATCACCCGCGGTTTTCAAGTCAAAGTTGGCATGTTTTAAGGCCCAGTAGGCCTTGTGCTCTAGTTCAATGGGCAAATGACAAGCTTTCCCGTAAACCAGCTTATATGGTGTACACCTAATTGGGGTCTTGTAAGCGGTCCGGAAAGCCCAAAGTGCATCTTCTAATTTATCGGCCCAAAAGGCACGGTGTTCTCCTACTGTCCTTTCAAGTATACGTTTTAAACCACGATTGGAGACCTCAACTTGACCACTCGTTTGTGGATGATAAGCCGTGGAAAGACGATGTGTGACACCATATTTAAGCATAACTTTCGCAAATTGATCATTGCAAAAATGGGTCCCACGATCGCTTATGATGGCTCGAGGTGCACCAAATCGGGCAAAGAGACTTTTTAAAAACTTAACAACCACTCGGGCGTCATTGGTGGGGAGCGCCTTCGCTTCAACCCATTTTGATAAGTAATTGACGGCCACGAAAATGTATTTGTTACCCCTAGACGACGGGAATGGCCCCATGAAATCGATGCCCCAAACGTCAAAGATCTCACAAACTTGAATCGCATTTTGCGGCATTTCATCTTTTTGAGAGATTTTCCCTTGACGTTGGCAAGAATCACATGTTTTCAACAATTCATGGGCATCCCGATATATCGTCGGCCAATAAAAGCCGGAATCGAAAACCTTTTTAGCGGTGAAATTGGCACCATGGTGTCCCCCCGTGGGTCCACTATGACATGCCTTAAGTATTTCAACGGCATCCGTACCGTGAACACACCGCCGGATCACTTGATCCGCATAGACTTTGAACAAGTAGGGGTCGTCCCAAAAATAATGTTGGACATCTTTAAAGAATTTTTTCTTTTGCTGGGACGACATCCCTTTCCTAATGAATTTCCCCGCATGGTAATTCGCAAAATCGGCGAACCATGGGGTACTTTGGTCTATTTTGGTCACACTCCTAAGTGTCTCAAGAGGAAATGTTTCCGTAATTTCCTTATTCTCGAGAACACTTTGGTGGGGGTTCTCAAGTCTAAAAAGGTGATCGGCAGCAAGATTCTCAGCTCCTTTCTTGTCTCGTATTTCGACATCAAATTCTTGGAGCAAAAGAACCCACCGCATTAAACGTGGCTTAGCGTCTTGCTTCGCCATTAAGTACTTTAGGGCTGAGTGGTCCGTATACACTATGCACTTTTTAAACAACAAATAAGGTCTAAATTTCTCAAAAGCATAGACGACCGCTAACATCTCCTTTTCGGTGGTATTGTAATGATGTTGGGCGTCATTCATGGTCTTGCTTGCATAGTGTATAAGCTGAAAATACTTGTTCTTACGTTGCCCCAGAACTGCACCAATGACATAATCGCTAGCATCACACATTAGCTCAAATGGTAAGTCCCAATCGGGGGCAACTAAGATTGGTGCCTCCGTTAACTTCTTCTTTAAAATATTAAATGCATCGACGCATTCATTCGTGAAGTTAAACGGAGCATCTTTTTCTAAAAGGTGGGTCAGAGGCCGGGCTATTTTAGAAAAGTCTTGAATAAAACATCGATAAAAGCCGGCATGACCAAGGAAACTTCGGATTCCTTTGACGGTAGTCGGGTGTGGTAATTTAGCAATAACATCGACTTTTGCCCGATCCACCTCAATCCCAGATTTGGATATCTTATGGCCGAGGACCATTCCCTCTTTAACCATGAAGTGGCACTTTTCCCAATTTAGAACTAAATTAGTGTTTTCACACCGAACTAGCATATTTTCTAAATGGGAAAGGCAAGAGTCGAAAGAATTTCCATAGACGGAGAAATCGTCCATGAACACTTCCATGTTTTTTTCAATCATATCGGAGAAAATGGCCATCATACACCGTTGAAACGTGCCTGGAGCGTTACATAAGCCAAAGGGCATTCTACGATAGGCAAACGTTCCATACGGGCAAGTAAAAGTGATCTTTTCTTGATCCGGGGGATCAATGGGAATTTGAAAGTACCTAGAAAAGCCATCCAGAAAACAATAGAACTCATTTCCCGCTAAACGTTCAATCATCTGGTCCATAAAAGGAAACGGGAAATGGTCTTTACGTGTCGCATCATTCAACTTTCGATAGTCGATACAAACTCTCCATCCGGTCACAAGTCGAGTCGGTATAAGCTCATTATCGTCATTCTTCACAACAGTGATTCCGCCCTTCTTTGGTACACAATGAACCGGGCTAACCCATGAACTATCCGAGATTGGATAAATCATTCCAGCGTCAAGGAGTTTAATAACTTCCTTTTTGATCACTTCATGGATTTGTCGATTAACCCGTCGTTGTTGCTGGACGGAAGCTTTGTGATTATCCTCAAGAAGAATCTTATGAGTACAAAATCGAGGGTCGATTCCCTTAATGTCAGATATTTGCCAAGCAATCGCACTTTTATGCTTCCGAAGCACATCTAAGAGTCGTGTCTTCTCCTCATCTTTTAAGCCTTTTGATATTATAACCGGTAATTTATCATTTTTTTCCAAGTATGCGTATTCGAGATGAGGAGGCAAATCCTTGAGCTCGAGCTCCGGAGGATTCTCAATAGATGGCTTAACTTCTTTTACGTCTGCCATTTTTAAATCAACCTGAGGGGAAGAAACAATCGGTTTTTCATTTAACAATTTTTCAATTAATAAAATGTCCTCCTCCGAATCAAAGTTGTTATTATCAAATTCCGGTGAAAATGATTCATTTGCAAGACAAGCATTGATTTCTTCCCAAGCGAGATCACTTCCCTCAAACGGAGTGAGGGAAGGGGAAGAATCGGAGACGATCGATTCAAAAGAAGGAGTGGGATTGCCACTCGAAGCATTATCGGTAAAACCAAGAAATTCTTGAGCATACTCTTCCGTAGTTTCATCAATAACATTGATACGATTGACGGAAGAAACATCGTAATCGGAGGAGTATCTCGCGGTTTGATCAAGGTTAAAAGTGACGGCTTCGTTTCCAACACGTAAAGTAATCTCCTCATCATAAACATCAATCAAAGCACGACCGGTCCTTAGGAAACCTCTCCCGAGAATGAGAGGAACCCGTGGATCGGCATCGAAATCAAAAACCACAAAATCCGCAGGGAAATGAAATTTCCCAACATTGACAAAAATATCCTCAGCTATGCCAATTGGACGAGACGTTGATCGGTCGGCAAGCTCGAGGGTCATAAGCGTCGGTGTCAAGTTAGGAAGAGACAACTTTTTCCAAATCGACATTGGCATAAGGTTAATGCTAGCACCAAGATCGGCCAAGGCGAAACATTGAACCATACCCGAAAAATTACATGGTATAAGAAACTTGCCAGGGTCTTCAAGCTTTTCGGGTAGCTTTTTAAGAAGAACCGCTGAGCAATTCTCGTTCATTTGAGTCCTTGACATTTCAAAAAGATTTTCTTTATTATTCAAAAGACCTTTTAGCATTGAAGCAAATTTAGGCATCAAAAGTATAGCATCCGCGAGACTTATATCAAAATGTAATTCTTGAAAAATCTGATAAAACTTCTCCATTTGGTTTTTATCCTTCTCGCGGTGCTTTTGTTCATTCAAGCGTGACGGATATGGCAACTTTGTTTTAACGGGTGTTTCATTTTCATTATCATTAACGACCTTTTCTTTTCCTTTAGACGTCGGGACCATCGGAGGTTGGATGTTCTCGGTCCTTCCATTATTAATAGGAATTTCCGTATCCGTTGTCACCTCGGGTGCACGGGCGACTACCTTGGGAGGTAGAGAAGAAGAAGTAGTCGGAGCCGTCGGTCCATCATAAGTAACACCACTCCTCGTAATGATCGCTTTTGCATCACCCCTCGGTTTAGCGATCGTGTTGCTAGGCAAAGTTCCAGAGCCCGAGGGTCAATCATTTAAACGCTTGTTGAGATCATTGATTTGATTAGCTAACAACCTTGTTGTTTCCTCTTGTTTTGTCATAAAAGCTTGTTGGTTTTGAATCAATTGCTTAATCAAATCTTCCGTGGGCGACGGATTCGGAACAGCAACTTGATTTTGATTATTAAAACTTTGCCCACGGTTTTGAAAATTGCCATTGTTTTGAAAATTATTCCCTTGAGGCGGGCCTTGTTGAAAATTTCCCCGATTTTGATTTTGTTGAAAATTCTGATTTTGTCCTTGAAAACCATTATTTCCACGGTTGTGATTTTGATTGTTATTGAATTGATGATTACGGTTTTGCACATTGTTATTCTGATTCACTTGATTAGGTTGATTAAACCCAGGTGGTCCATGATGTTGGCTCGGACGGTAGCTGAGGAGATTATGGTCTCCTTGAAGAGGTGGGTAACCGTTGCCACCCATATTTGCAGCATACACGTTCTCTTGAGCAAAAGAGCCGGTCGTCGGACATTCATAATACGGGTGTGGACCACCACAAGTAGTACAACCTTGATTAACGACATTGACTTGATGACTTGATTTTTCCATAGACATTGCATCGACTTTCTTTGTTAAGGCTAATATCATACTTTTCACTTCATCATTATTTTTCTCATTATTAGGCATTTGAAGCTTATTTCTTGACATTCTAACACGAGCCTTATTTTCAATTATCGTGAAGGCATCATTTGTATTCCTAGCCAACAAGTTACCACCCGCAGCAGAGTTGAGTGAATCTTGATCAATATAAAACAACCCATTATAAAAAGTATCAATCTGCTGAAGGTCGGTGAAGCCATGGTTAGGACATTTTTCAAACAAATCTTTGAAACGATCCCAAGCTTCACTAAACGATTCATCAAAAGCTTGTTGGAATCGAAAGATTTGGGAACGGAGATTAGAAGTTTTAGAGGGAGGATAGAAATGATTCACAAACTTGGAAGCAAGGTCATTCCAAGTATGAATTGAGTTAGGCGGTTCCTTTTCCAGCCAAGTCCGGGCTGCTCCTTTTAAGGAGAAAGGAAACAACTTCAATTTCACCACATCGTGAGGCACTTGGTTCATTCTAATCGTCTCAGCGATGTCGGTGAAATTTCGGATGTGAGCATAAGGGTCTTCGTTATCGAACCCGTGAAAGGATATACCCGTGATCAAATTGAGTAATCCGTGATTAATCTCAAAATTGGCATTGATGTCCGGAATCACAATAGCTCTCCTCACACCATTAAATGGTGATTGGAGTTGTTCTTCCATCGGACGTGGATCAAATGCCGGTTGTGGTCCCACCGAAGGGATCACATTGTGCTGCGGACCACCCATCGGCGGGGGTCCGTTGTGTTCGTTTTGGTTCATCTCCTCGTCATCAAGGAAATGAACCCGACTCGTATGTCGTAAAACCCGCTCGGGGTTAGAGAACGGAGACGTAAGACTCTCAAACGAAGATCGGGTGTGCATACACCACGAGCAAGATTAAAAAGAAAAGAGAAAAGAAAATCTTTTTGTTTTTTATATTTTTCACAAAAACTTATTATTTCTTTTGTTTTTCTTTTCTTAAAACGTAATGTTAATCGAAAACCGTTTCTTTCAAAACCACGTGCGACGGGACGGGAGAGAAGAATGGATCTCTCTTCAGCTAGCAATTTAATGTCTTAGCTATCCGTATTTCCCGCTTATTCGGTTGTAGTAATTGAAATAGTCCGATAAACAACTAAATTACGTTTTCGTTATATTGTGAGACTTTTTTTTGTTTACAACGCCCTTTCTTTCGATCGAGTCGAGGCTGTAACTTTTATTATTTTTTTTTTTGTATTTTTGAAAACACTTTAGGAAAAGTGTTTTTGATTTTTCAATTTTTATAGAGATATATATACAAAGTAGAGGAAGGCTTAACAAAACAAGATTTTCAAAAATTGATATTCAAAAATTCACTTCGGCCTTCCCCGGCAGCGGCGCCAAAAATTGATTCGTGTGAAAACCAATTATAATAATTATAGTATAGTATCGAAGTGATCCGCGTAAAATACGGATCACCCGAGTCGTTTTCCAACGAAGGCGAATGGAATTGAGAATATCGATTCGTGAAATCGTGATTTGTAAAGTAAGAAATTGAAAAATAGCAATCAAATAGTTCACGTAATCACAAACAAGTATGAAATATGCAAAGATTACAAGCTAATTATGCACCGAAATGAAATACGTAAAAACGGAAACGCAACCGTAAAATTTAAAACGTAACGTATAATGAAAAATGACCCTACGAACTTAAAAATATTTTCTAAAATTTTAAAACTAATAAAAAGAATTTTAAGAAAAAGAAAAATATTTTTTTGAGTTTTTATTTATTTTCTAGAATTAATTCTCTATTTTTGGAATTAAAAATGAATTAAAAATAAGGAAAAATAGAAAATTAACTTGGAAAAATGAAAATTAAATTCTAAAATATTATAAAAGAAATTATAAAAATATTTTTGTATTTTTCAGAACCTTTTTTAATTTTTTTATTGATTTTTGGTAATTTAAAATTATTTAAAAATTGAAAATAATCAAAAGAAAATAAGAAAAATAGTAAAAAGCATTGGAAAAATCTGGAAAAATTCCAGAAAATCAAAAATAATAAAAGAAACTAAGAATAAAAATTTAAAGTGAAAAACAGCTTATTTGGAGCTTTTTCTGACCAAACTGCTTATCACAAGTGCTTATTTATAAGCACTTGTGACCAAAACTTGATGAAAATTAAAACACAACACAAGTATGAGGTAATAAGCTCAAAAGTGGCAAAAAATGATGAATGATAAGCTTAGAAATGCTCAAATGCACAGTTTAGTAGCAATAAGCTAAAAATAAGCTCAAAGATATAAGCAGACCAAGCAATAAGCAATTCCAGAAACAAAATCTATAAACCAGAATACTAACTCTACTCAAATACAACTCAGTTCACCAACCAAATCACCAATTCAATTACAAAATCAAATAAGCAGCCCTACTCTTAAAATCAGAAGCAAGATCAAATCACATAATTAGGAAGGCTAAATAAGCAGTCCTATAAGCTCTATGTGGGAAATCAAAAATAGAAACTGAAAAGCAGCTACCCTAACTGAGTTTTAATCCAATAACCACACTTAATGCTCAACTAGATTACTATATTAGAACTTGTGAACATAGGCTCAAAGCTGAGAATCAGGCAATTATCCAGCTTAGGACCAACTTTGAGCTTATGAGCAAGTGATCAAATAAGCTGCTGAGTTAGATTTTCTAGTTGATATAAATGCACAAGCTGGTAATTAACCAAGAACAACAATCCAAATCAATTTTTAAACAGAATTGAAGACTAGAGATTTAATTGAAAACCTGTACAACTAAGTGTATTTTGCCACTTTGACTTTTTGTTTTCACTTAATATTTGACTAAAATGAATTTTAACTGCCTAAATCTTTTCCTAAATGATGAATCAAGCTAATTTAATACTAGATTAATCTAAGTTTACCCTAATTCTAACAGACTTAGCAATCACAGTTCTCAAACTCAAGTTATGTTTCACAGAAATTACTTCTCACATTAATTTTGACTTACAAAGTTATAACCTACTGAATTGTTGCAAGACTACAACTGGTTATTCCTAAGTAATGTATCTCTGTAAATTACACCAACAAAACAAACTGATCCAAACACCCAGATTCCAGCTGATGCAACTGCTATGAACTAAACACATTGATAAAGTACATTCTTAAGAAACACCTCAGAACTTCAGTTATGATCTCAAATCAACAAACCTCAATTACAATCCACAACTAATTCAGAAATTCCCAAAACTGAAGTGCAATGATACAATTAAAACACAATCTCAGCTATGAATCTCAATTGAACAGTACACGTATGCAATCCTCATCAAACTCAGATCTATAATTCTCAGATCTCAAAACCATAAAATGACAGCAACTAAGAATTTAATCAATCAAATGAAACAGTAATCAATGTACTAATCTAAACTAAGATAACTCAATCTCAGCTATATAAAACAAGCATTTCAACACAGATCTAAATTAACAATACACTATACTAACCAACAATTCAAATCAGAAACTACTATTTAAGAATTAAAATAAGAAATTACCAAAGAAATCCCCCTCAGCTAGAACAGATGGGGCTCACTAAGCAAACCTATCTCTTGATAGGCTGATTTCACTCTTCTGTATCAGCTATCATCCACCTCAGCATACATGAATCACCTTCTTAACTTTCAATGAACAATGACTCAAATCATCTTACTATAAGCTATTTAAGCTCAAATAAGGTGAATAAAAGAAAATAAGCTCTACTGTGAGCTTTTATAACTAGTATATATATATATATTTTTTTTTTTATTTTTTTTTTCTTTTCTTTTCTGATTTTTATATTTTTTTTATTTTTATGTAAGTGAAAATAAACTGAATGAAAAGTAAGATATATTGAAGTGAGATTAAACTAAATAGAACAGATAATAAGCTTGATAAGAATAGAAGATAAGCTGAGATTTAGAACACAATAAGCTGAAATAATTTGAAGAAAACTAAAATTTTATTAAAACTATTGTTGAAATTACAAAGAACTAAACTAGATTACAAAGCTGAATAGAATTTGGCAGAGTAACTTTACACTAAAAAACTACACACTGAAAGCTCAAAACTAAACCTATTTATAGAAGGAGTGAAGGAGTTGGGGTGATTATGTCAGGTTGGCAATCCGCGACTCATCTGTGCTTTCTCTCATCCCATATCAGCCCTTAGATTGGATTTGTGTTTCTTTGATCATACCACAGCCCTTAGATGACAAATTGATGCGTGGCTCGTCCAATCAACAGCTTCCATCTGTCCCCAAACGTGCACTACTTTCTCTGTCCTTGTCAGAAGGTGTCAGATGCTTCTAGAAAACATATCCAATGATTGGAATTACGTGTTGTGCTCAATGAAACTCTACCATGTGTCCATTCTTATCTGACTCAGCTCACATAGACCTCCAAGGCATGTGGGAAAGCTTCTAGATGGATAAATGATTGGTGATTGAAGGTTAATTGATTTAACCTTGGTTAATTGGATGGTTTAAAAAAACTAGGGTTCATGAGGTTGGGGGGTTCTGGGATTTTGGGGGGGAAATGAGGGAAAAATAAAAACGTGTTTTGGTTTTATTATTTTTTTTTGACTGAGGTTGACCGAGGGAATAATGGGCTCGGGTCAAAAAAATAAGTGATGGGCTTGGGTTTTGGGTAAAGTGTTTGTGGATTGGACTTTTGATATTGTTTTTGGACCAGGTTTAAGTGATTAAGGTTTAGGATTATAAATATTGCAAGGACCAAAAATGTAGAATATGAAAGTGCAAGGACTGATTTTGTCAATCTTCTCAAAATATGTCTCAGGGACTATTCTTGCCAAGTCTGAGTAGATAAAGGACTGAAACTGAATCTTGGATCCCCGGCTTTGACTCTTTGACCAACTTCAACTCTCGTGCTCGTTTTCCGGTTTTCTTGTGATTTTTTTTCAGCTTTTTGTGATTTATCCGTACCTGCATATCACAAACACAAAAACACACGTTTTCTTTGCATTTGTTAGCTCAAATAGTCGTTTTGGGTTGGTATTTGGTCAAATAATAGTGAGTGAATAAGCACTCACCAGGTATATTCCTATTTTATATAAAATGGTGAAAAACATGACACCTCTTCTTTCACGCGGACTCCCAGACGCTGATATACTTCACGGTAACGATCTCGGCTTATCTTACAGATTTGCTCCCATGCAGATTTGTGCCTTTCATCCCAGTCCTATTCCAAAATTCATTATTTTAAATATATAACAAAAGTTAAGAAGACCAAGATAAATAAATTTAAAAATAATAATAATAATAATAATTAAAAAAAATTAAAAAATCAAAGACTGACTTGCACGGGCTGGGTTCTCTCTCTGAATTCAGCATCTTCAGCAAACCTCTTCTTCGATTCCTCACACAACACCTATCAACGAACCAGTTAAGATAAAATGACAGATAAATATAAATAGCTAAAACCTCATGATGCATCAGGTGTTGTTGCACTTTCCAGAAAGACTTTTCAGATAAATAGAGCTAGAGGTTTTCAGTACCACGTGTGATTTAACTTTCACGAGATTGTGCTCACCTCAAGTTCTCCAATAGCTTGATCGTTAACTTCCCCATTAGGGAACCTATCGATTAGGAACTCCGTCATCATCATTTTTGACTGAAAAAAAAAAAAAAAAAAAAAAAAAAAAAAAAAAAAAACTTTTACGCTCCGTTCTCGAGTTATTTTTTAAAAGGAAAGGAAAGGAAAGGAAATGATAGGAAATTGAAATTTTATTGTGTTCTCGAGTTTTTTTTGGACAGAAAGGAAAGGAAACAGAAAGGAAATGATAGGAAAATTCTAGTGATTTTCCTATAAGAATTTTCCGCCCATATTTGGGCGGATTTGGACGGAAAGTATTTTACACTCGCACTATTTAGTATATAATGACCAATATAACTTTCAATATTTACTCATATTCGACTCTTATGATAAAATGAACATATCTAAAAGTGCATAAATGTAATTATGTCTCTTTTTCTTTCTTTTCTTCCCAACTCGAGAACACAACATTATTTTATTTCCTTTCCTTTCATTTCAACTCAAGAACACGAAATATAAAATCAACTTTCTTTCCTTTCCTTTTCATTTCTTTTCTCTTCTTTTCACATCATTTCTATTCCCACCTAGAAAAACTCGAGAACGCAGCGTTAGTATATGGCCATGTATGTATATCAGAGAGTGCGTGTGTGTGTGTAAAACAAGTTTAGACTCTAGAATAGTAACCGGCTACGCAGGTATAATACGGATTTAATTTAGGGAAAATTGTCTAAATATACATTCAACTTGCCACCTTTTACTATTGTATACACGTAACTTTTTTTTTCCTATTAAATACACATACTTGACTAATTAACGTTATTGTGTCAATAATTACCCTTTTTGATGACGTGGCGTGTATTAACACCCCTAATGACTAATACTATCACCCAACACCCGTTTTTTTTACTTATGGGTCCTTTTTGCCAAATGTTAAAACTTTTTTTTTTGGGGGGGGGGGGGGGGGGGGTAATGTGACCCTATCATTTTAATAACACCACCCCCATTTTCCCTCTTCCCCCATATCATCCCAAACGGTACCAAAACTTTAAGTGAGGAACCCTAAAAATGAGCACATCTAGTTCAGCCCAATCCCGTGTAATTGGAGGAAAGATTGAGTTTTTTTGCAACTGCAATCGACAATTAAGGGTACAAACATCATCTTCAAGGGCGAATCCAGGAAAGTGGTATGTCAAATGTGACCTTTGTCATGTGTACGAGTTTCTTGATGATGACCTTCCAAGTCAAGATTACAAAGACATGGTATACGGGTTCTTGCAAAGGCAAAGAGGAATGGATAATGGACCAATGATTGAGTCACTGGCGTTGGAGAAGTCAAGGTTGGAAGAAGAGTTGAAGGTCAAAAAGTCAAGGTTGGGAGATGATTTGAAGGCTGCAAAGGCCAAGTTGGAATTGTATGACAAGTTGTTCATGGTAATGTTGGGATGTTTGTGTGTAATATGTGTTGGGATAGGTATGTCACTAGGCAAGTAGTCTAATCTTTGTTCGGGTTTGGTAATGTTAGGTTGTTGATGGGCATGTTAGTAGAACTTGGTAAGTTAGTTTATGATCCATGTAATGTAAAGTTATCACATGTTGAATGCTAACTAAGTTTATGAAATATTTGCTTGTATTTTCCTATGTGAATTTTTCCTATGATAACTAATGTGTTGGTTAACAGTCTAAGATTGTTGGAAATTTGAGAAAGAAGCATTTCACTGATTCATGGTAGGGCTACAATGGTTTTATTGTAGGATGGTTACCTAAACCATTCCTCATACATACATATATTGTAACCAAATAACATATGGTTCATGACCTAAGCTCTTACTTTGTCCCTTTTCCTTTTGGTTCTTTGGGAACCCATGCTTTGATACCACGATCATTCCATGTTGCTGGTGCTGGCAGCCCTAGGACTTTCTCCCTTGCAAGAAAGGCCAACTTAGCTTCCTTTTTGTCAATCACAGTTGGAGTGCTTCCAACCCTTTTAGAAGTTACTTTGTAAGGATTTGGTTCTTTAGGAAAGTAATTCGACCATCCACTGGATACATCACTGTCTGAAGAAAATGCATAATTAGGTGGATCACATGAGTTTGCCTCAGAGCTGTCACTTGAAATGTAGATGATTCCTGCCAATAAATGGTAAGAAGAAACATTGTAAAGGACAATTAGTAGTTTGGCAATTGAAGATGTAAGATAAGAGCAAAGAACATGGAAGAATACCTTTTCCTTTGTTGGAAGCCATTTGTTAAATGTTATTAGCTTTGGATGGATGTTGGTATGTTATATACTACTAGTGGTTGGCGTTTTAATTGCAGTAATACATTGTAAAGATCACAAGTATTAATGATCACAAGTTACATAGTAAAGATTCCATTGACTGCTATTAACTTTTGCAGTTTGAAAAAAATAGTGTTGTACCATCACAAAGTCAAGTCCCATATCATAGGCCTGTATCATAGCTTGTTGGTATAGCTTAAGTGTTGTTGGAATGTACAAACAATATGGTTCAAAAATGACCATCAAATGCACATATGAAATACTACATAAAATATTGCATATTCATTGCATTTAAGAGTTGAACAATGACCATCAAATGTGCCCTGTGTGATGTACAAAATGGGCTAACTTGTGATGGTCATTTCATCAACTAAACCTGTTGCTGCAACATATTAGTGGTTATAGTTAGTCACATTACAGACCCATAATTAGTTACTAAGAGTTTACATCAGTTTGCCCTCAAAAGATGTACAAAATGGGCACATGAAACTTTCTTTGTTCAAGCATCATCTACATCCAGTGCAGCCTGAGGAGTACTGCCCTGGCCATGGATCTTTCTAGCCAACTTGTTCTTCATGATTCTTTTACTTGGCCTCCTTAATCTTACCAGTGCAACTGGAGCTTGCATCTGAAATTGTTGTTCCTCTGGTGGTTCTTCAGGTTCAACAATTTGAGTTTAAGATTCATCTACCTGCATAATTTCATGAAATCTTATGTTACAAATGCATCACCCAAAAACACAGAAGAGTGAAATCTTATGAGATTCATGTACCTGCATAATTTCAACTTGAGTACCAGTCAATTCAATCTCAACTTGTTGTTGCCCTTCTGCTTCTTGGACTTCAGGTTCCACAACTTGAGGTTGGGCTTCAGATTCATCAGCCATTGGACCTATTTCTTGAACTTTTGGGTCACCGAACCATCTTGCAAAAGTTGATGGACAAGATCTTTTTAAGTTATTCCGACGTGAACCACCACTTACACCTGTTGCCCTATTTGACCCACTTGTGGCACATGTCTTCTTTGTTGGCACACTTTTTGCACCTCTCTTCTTTTTGGGCCCATTTTTTGCACCTGGCCTAACATTTGACCCACCAACCCTAACTTCTACATGTGAAGCAGATGGGTCCCTTATCTCCCTAACACCTTCAACAATATTTTCACCCTCAGTTACCTTTTCCTTTCTAGGCCTACCTCTTGGTTTTTTTTCCTTTGGCTCTTGTGCCACTGGTTCATTTTTACAACCTTTTTTGTTGTGGCCAGGCTGATGGCAAATGCTACAAGTCATTTATGTACCTACCCTTGAAACTCTCTTTGAGCTACCCCCTCACTACTTGATCTAATTCTTTTCTTTCTAGGCCTACCAGGCATTTTTCTAGGTTTAGGGGGGTAAAACAACTGTGTACATACTCTGATCAGGCCAGAAGTCAATACCATCTACTGGTTTCATGTAATTGTTATATGTGGAATGGTACATGTCTGTTTTAAACATAGGTGGAACATAGCTCTCAGGTGTCTTGTTTATGAATAATATCACCTTTGTTGCATGAACACAAGGAATACCTGATAACTGCCACATTCTACAGGTGCAAGTGGTTTTTGGTTCATTAACTGTGAATGCTTGACTCCCTGATCTCACCTCAAACACATTCCCACCAGCAGGTATAACATGCCATAACCTATAATAATATGTTAGGATATTAGTGTCTACATGGAAAGTGATTAATAAATTAAGTCAGACTAACATGTACAACAAACATACCTTTGTTGGTCTTTCATCCATTCCAGTCTCTTCTGAATGTTGGGACAAACTCCATCTTTCCACTTCTTGCTGATTACCGTCATTCTGTGCATCCTTTCTAGCATTAGTACTCTCATTGATTCCAGCATAGTTAGTAAGGGCTTGTCCCTTACACTTAGAATCACACTATTAAAGCATTCACTGAACCCATTTTCAACTGCCTCACATCCTCTACCTACTTCAAAAAAGGCTCTTGACCAAGTTTTTGGATTCTTGTCCATAAAAAACTGATGAGCTTTTGGATTTGCCTTTTTTATCTTGTCCATGATCTTGTTGAAGAGTTGTGGATATGATGCTTTAGATGCAGCCCAAAACAGATCCCTAAACTCCAAACCAGTGAATTGTTTCCTAAAGCCTTCATAAATATGCCTTGCACATTGCCTGTATTCAGCATATGGCATAACATCCTTGACAGCTTTAATAAGACCCTTCACCAAAACATAAACAATGTGTTATAATGTATATACAGACATAAATATAAGATTAACACATTAAAAATTAAATTGTGGATACACGCTTACCTTATGTTGGTCTGACATAAGAGTTAGACCATGGCCTTTTGTGCAGTCCAAGTCTCCTTCAAGCAATTCCAAAAACCAGCTCCAATTGTCCTTGTTTTCAACATTCACCACTGCCCAAGCCACTGGGTAAATGTGGTTGTTACCATCTCTTCCAATAGCAGTAAGAATTTCACCCTGGTTTGGCTTTTTAAGGAAACAACCATCTAAGGCAATTACTCTCCTACAACCAGCCTTCCAACCATTTACTAGGCCAGCAAAACAAACATAAAACCTATCAAAGTATGTTTTCCCATCAGGATTGTTAGTGACTCCTAATTTGACAGTGGACCCAGGATTGGAATCTAATATTGCTATTCCATAAGACCTAAGCAGGGCATAATGTTCATCAACTGATTTTTCATACTCTGTCAATGCAAACCTCTTGGCATTAGTACACTGATTTGGAGATACCTTACACTTGTATTTCCTCATCACTAGGTCAGCTATGGCAGACAACTTAATCTCAGGATTAGCCCTAATCTTATCACCAAATACTGTACCTATCCACCTAAAGTTCACTAAAGACCCAAACTCAAAGTTCCTAACACATGTATGTTCATCATTTAGGCTAATTACTTGAAAAGTTTTTTCTTTATTCATCCACCTAGCATAGCATCTCCAGGGACATGAAGGTAACTCAGATTCGTTAACACAAGGATACCTTTTATTCTTCCTTTGTTTACCTAGTTTAGGATCAAGCAATTTTGGTTTTCTCTGCCCACATTTTGCAATAACATACTTACTTGCACTCCTTTCAAACCAAATTGAAAATCCATTAGCCAATGCATAGAAGGTTAGACCCTGTTTAAACTTCTGAACATTTGGATACTTTTCACCAACCTGCATTTCAAACAAAGCCTATGTTTATAAACAACATTCATAAGCAACATTTATAACCAACATTTATAAACAACATTCAAACACAACATACCTTTGGATGTCTAAGTCTCCAGCGGGTACTTTCATCATAAACCGGATACCTGTCAACATCTGTTTCCATACAAATGAATGGATCATGCTGAATTCCATTCTCATCTGGTGATTGAAGCCTTCTAATTAGATTGGCCATGAATACACCATGTTCTATGAAAGTCTCACTTCTATGAGTAACATTGTTTTGAACAGGTGTAATGTTTTCATCATTTGTTTCCATCATTTCTGGCATAGACTCAGGTTCCTTCTCTCTATTAGCTTTGATCCTCTTTCTTAGTTCAATCAACTCCTCTTCACCAGGGCTGAGATAGTCAATTGACTTATCTGAATCATAATCAGATTCAAAATCAAAATCAAAATCATACTCACACTCTTCTTCAGCTACTGTAACCTTCTCTTTGCCCTTATCAACATTCACATTCCTAGCCACATCACCATCAACATTAACATTCCTAGCCACATCACCATCTACACTAGTCCTAGCCACATCACCATCTACATTAGTCCTAGCCACATCACCATCTGCACTAGTCCCATCCATATCACTAACTCCACTACTTCTAGTATACTCACCATCTGAGCTTCTAGGATGATGAGAACATGAACCCTCATACTCAACCTCCATCTCAGCCCAATTGACCATCTCATCTTCTGAAAATTCATTGCAATACCTCTTTCTAGGAGGACCTTTTGCTTTACAAAGAGAGTCAACCACCTCATCTGCTTTACACTTATACTTTGACATATCCATACCTAAGTGATCAAGATAAAGGTCTAACCTACCATACAATTTAGCAATATCAAACATCATAGCTACTTGTTTATCATCACTAACTCTAATTAACCCTTTCTCTAATTCAAAAGTAGGAACTTTGTAATACAAGACGTTAAAGTAATTACCACATTTTTCCTCCAAAAATTCAGCAAACTTTTCATATGACATCCTCTCAACAGCCATATTTAGAATAACACCATCTTCATACCTCAAGGGTGAATGTGCAAAATAGCCATCATTCCAAACATCAAATTGGTGCAAATTCGTACCAGGTATCATTCTGTTACAGAAATTGACAAGTATAACGAATTAGGGTTTCTGGAATATGAACAAATTAAAGATAAAACCAACTTAATAAAGTAACATACCTGATATATCACAACACACATCAACGTTGAGCTTTGATTAATTTATTTCTGGACTGAAATTAGGGTTCGTTAATTTGGGGGTAAATGGGTAATTGGGGGTTTATATATGGGTGGTGGTAAGTGTTAGTGGTTTAGAAATTGTTTGGTTACCCCCCAAAAGTTTTAACATTTGTCAAAAATGACCCGTAAGTAAAAAAAACGAGTGTTGGGTGATATTGTATGTAATTAGGGCGTTAATACATGCCACGTCATCAAAAAGGGGAATTATTGACACAATAAAGTTGATTAGTCAAGTATGTGTATTTAATAGGAAAAAAAAAGTTACGTGTATACAATAGTAAAAGGTGGCAAGTTGGAAGTATATTTAGACAATTTTCCCTTTAATTTAACAAACATTCAAACAGCAAGACCAACCACACGTACCTTAATGTCCAGATAATTACCATAATGGAATCTTCGGCGCACGTGAACTCCAGAAAAGAGAAGCACACGAGCTAACGTTTCTCCAATAATAGTGGATTGTAAATGACCCATATGCATTTCCTTGGCTATATTTCGAGGCAAAAAGTCTATAACTGCTTTTTCAATAGGGAGTTCAGGTGCCCATGTGAGTAAACCATCCTCTAGCATCTTCAAAATACTCTGCAGCGAAAAGAAAAGAAAAAAGTGACAGATAACTTAAACTATTGAAGTAGACAAGAATTTGGGTCAGAATTGTAATGTGCGTTTTAAAACACTTGGAAAAGAAAATACCTCAGCTATCCATGTCCTAGATAACTTAAACTTCAGAAAACCAGGACCACCTACGACGCATTTTTCCAGCATGCCATATTCGGGTGTAAAAACCATTCTATCTGTGACAAACTATTTAAAAAAAAAAAAAAAAAAAAAAAAAAAAAAAAGTAAAATAAACTTAGCAGTATATTTTTCAAAATCCATGAGATAATCACAAGAAAATATTACCAGTCCAGCATGTTTTGGTCCATATAAGTAATAACGGCATCTTATTGTAGGCCATAGGTTCAAGACGCTGGTGCTATTACCAAATGCAAATTTCTGAGTTAGTACTCATATCATTCAGAAGAAAGTAAATGTGCATAAGTGTGTATGAGAAAGAATGTATATACCATAAGTAATCATAATCATCCGCTTCGGTGCCAGTAAATGTACGAACAGACGATAACAATATAGTTGGAACCGGCAAAATGTTCAAGAAGTAGCCAAATGTCCAAGAAATTTCTTTTTGAAGGCTCCATCTAAAATCTTCTTCCTGCAATGTATTACAATACAAAACCGTTATTCTTAAATGTTGACATAGCTTGCTTTATATATTAAGCTTCTTCTAAATCTATAGTTCACATGTGAATTGTGACAACAAAATACAGGTACAGATATAGCTATGAGCATGATAACGTGTACGTTAATTATAGACTTACATCTACTCGATCTAATAGATCGAATATGCTTCTTTCAGAAAATCTGTGGAGTAACAAATAAGTAGATTAGCATAAGGAAGGGCCAAAAATAATACTTATGACAATTCAATTAGCATTTCATATTTTTGCAATTTTGACCAATGTTGCCAGAGAATAGATAGTCCATGAGCTTCTAGATTGGCAGTTTGACCAATTCAACCAGTCCAATGGCTTTTGAAAGTTACAATCTTTACTCTTCTATTTTTGTACTTAATTTGATGACTTTCAGTTTGATTCACCGGTGATGCTAGTGTTCAAATTAAAGTAAACTCACAATTCTTTCTTGGTTAGATCTGAATAGTAGGATCCTTTAGCCGGTGTTGTTTCTTCGGCAAACGGTGGCCGCTTCCAGTCCACTGTCAATTCTAAAGAGCAATCGTTCCCTTTAATACAACCAACCATGATGCCACCATCAGCTGGCACAAGGAATTCGTAAACGCCCGACAAAATTATAGCCCCAGAGGTGGAGTCACTTAAGTTTGCATCAATTATGAGGGAGAATTGGGCTGGTACAGACAACACAGACTGCATCAGGTTTATTTTGCCAGGCTTAATTACCTCAGGTTGTTCGGTTTCAAAGAGCATTGCCTTGTAATCATCTACTTCAGCAGGAGAACAGCCATAATCAAAATTTTTGCCATAATAAGCCATTACTCTTCCAGCAACTTTTGTTTCCTCGGAAGTTGCAACAAATACTATTTCCAGAGCTGCGTCTACTACATACTTTAATGCAACGTAATACAGCTTTAAACAGCCATCTCTACCATTTAAAGTATAAGATGACGAACCACCATTGGGTCTCTTAGCAAAATAATCTGAGAAGTTTATAACCGCAGAGTCATTGCAAACTTCAAACGCATCATTGTATTTTTGGGATGCATGACTATCACTTCCAAAATAACATTTATATTCATACTCAGTATTCATGTCAACCGCATTGTCAGTGGTAACATATAGTTCCGCAGCGATCTTAATGGAGGTAGAGAATGGAATTGAACAGTAACAGATACAGTGAGGAGATAAAGATCCCAGTTTGTGGACAGCTATGGAATCATTGAATTTATGGTTGAATATATCGAAAGGAGGTGACGCCGGATCTAGAGAGAAACCAGCTGCCTGTATACTCCCAAACAGCTGATGACCACTACCCACCACCTTACTGTGGGCAGTGTCTTTTGGAGGAGCATATGTATGGTGCTTGGAGCCCAATAAGACACTACGTGGGTGGGAAGCTATTTCATCATCATTGTTATAGCTAAGGAAAGCCTTACACAGCACAAACCGAAACTTGCGAACTTTACTGAATGATGGCATCCTGTCGTGAACAAAAACCAATAAGCAATACACAATTATAAGTGTATATAACATTGTGTTTTGAATATGAGTCAAAATTATAGTTAACTCACACTTGTTCCTCCGTTAGATCTGAAAAGTAGCATCTTTGATCATCCAGTTTCGACGAGTGTTGTTTTTGTTCTTCTTCTTCTTCTCTGTCTTTTTCGAGATCTTGGCGTTTGGTTTTCATGGAAAATCGAATTTTAGGTTTTATTTTTTAGTCGATTCTTAAACCCTAAACTTCAAATATCGCCAATAACTAAACTAAAAAAAAAAAAAAAAAAAAAAAAAAAAAAAAAAAAAAAAAAAAGTCCAAATCTCCATATGTTTTCATTGTCGGTTATATTTTTGTGTGGGCTGCATGCAACGTGGCTTCTCTGATCATCAAAAAGCCCAAACGCCGATTCTTTCTCATGCGGTTATTCTTTCTTATGGGTTGATGGCACCCTTTACCTGCTATGTAAGCAGCATTTATATCGCCTTTTATGGTTTCTATAAAAGCTTATTAAAGAACACAACTACGATTTTTATTCCTTTTTTCTGGGGAAATTTTTCTCAAGATCTACTTTTTAGCTCACGGACAACTATTTTATAAGGACATCTCATTCATAAATTCTCACTAATAACTGAAATCTATGAACAATTGTGTTCACTTAAAACAGTTAAAAGGCATGTTTATGATATAAATTTCATAGAAGCCTGTGATGTTTATATTGATGAGGATACCATTTTTCAGTTCTATGCCACTCAATTTATTTATCAGTTTTTTGCGTTGGCTTGTTCTACAATTCAAAGCTTTACTATCATCGGTTATGTTGAAAACTCACGTGCTTATCGGGTTTACGATCGAAGAACAAAGAAGGTTATGGAGACCATGAATATAAGGTTTGATGAACTCTCGAAAATGGCTTCTAAAGGCCTCAATTTAGAACCCGCACTCAAACCGAAGACTTTTGAACACATCAATTCATGACTCGTACCAAATCTGGCTCCATCTACAATAACAATTGAACAACCATCTAAACGTGACTTGGATAATGTGTTTTAGATTATGTATGATGACTATCAGGGTGACCAACCAAAGATACGCCGTGAATATTACTCCCCATGCACCTCAAACTCGACATATACAAGATGCATCTACCACGATTGATGCTGAAGCACCAACACCAGCAAACTCGTCTACTCAAACTCCAGCCACTCCAATCACTTCACCGAATATTGAAGAGCAACCACAAGAACAACAAGAAGATGTAACTGAAAATGAAAATGATGCTGAGTTGGAAGAACATGTTTTTGTCAACCCGTTCGGTACACCATCGACGGAATCAACGGAATCTTCATCAAGATATGTCGATCCTCCAACATGCACACATTTTATCTGCATGTTGTGCTCAAGTCATAGATACGCGGACACAACTTAGAAATTACGGTTTCATCTTCAAACAGATCTCAATCTATTGTAATTCGAAGAGTGTCATAGCTATATATATCTTGCAATCCAGTTCAGCATTCCCGCACCAAACACATCGCAGTCCATTACCACTATACCAAAGAGCATGTTGAGAAAGGTATTGTTAAACTATATTTTGTCAAGACAAATTACCAACTCGCGTACTTGTTTACCCTTCCAAAAGAAAGCTTTGACTATCTATACAACCGCCTTGGTATGAGATGTTTAACTCCACAAGATTTGGAGCGTCTGAAATAATCATCTTCATTAAAATAAAAATAAAAATCTCTGTAAATATCTTTGAAAAAACAAAATACGAAAATAAAATATTTTAAAAGAAAATACAAAAGAGAAAACCATAAAAAGAAAAAAGAAAATTATAAAACTTTTAAAAAAAAATCACAAATATTCTTTTTATAGGAGATATGACTCTCAACATGTATTTACCTTTCTAGAAATGTCCTTAAACAAGAGACACGCCAGTGTAAATATGTTTTGAGGGGAAGTTTTATCCTAAAAAAAGGTTTTTCATTTTTGTGTCGTTTATCCTATCTATACTACTATATAATGTATTTGGGACTATTCTATAATTAGAAAGGCTTAAAAATTCAGACTTTTACTTACTAATTATGAAAACAATCACCCCTAACAATCACCCCAAACAATTTATAAACATTTCAACAACCACCCCCAACAATTTATAACTACCTTAACAACCACCCCCAACAATTTATAACCACCCCAATAACCACTTTCCACCACCCCACCTCCCTCCTCTTCACCCCAATAATCCGCCCCCGCATCGTGCGGGCACCTTTCTAGTTTTCTAAATGATTTCTAAGTATTTCATCTTATGACTCGCTCTTCAAATACAAGAAAGTGTACGCTTCAGTGCTTTTATCCTAGTAACGAAAAGAGAAATATTTTCGGTCATGAGCAGATTCATCAAAATATTCAAAGTTTTGAGCTCAAGACAATGGCTAACAGTTATTTCAGACTGTGACCCGGGATTAAAAATGACTTTCGTATACTTCATTATGAAACTCATGCTTAACTCGTACTTCAAATAAAGGAAAGGGCTAAAAATGTGTGTTCTACATGTTTGTGTGCATTTATCCTAACAAGGGAAGGTAACACCTTCTCGGTCTTTAGTAAAGTCATAAAAACATTCAAAGTTTTGAGCTCAAGACAATGGTTGTTGATTAAATATCATATCAACACCCAAACATATCAGATAAAGGACCATATTGTACGACTCAGTGCAATAATCCTAAAAAGATAAGAAGATTTCTCAAGCAACTTATCAAATATCTTCTTACATTTTAAGCACAATTTTTCAACAAATTTTTAATACAATTTAAATAAAGAAACTTTTAATACAATACTATTAATTAGGAAACGGATTAAATAAAGAAACTTTTAATACAATACTATTAATTAGGAAACAGATTAAATAAATAAACTTTTAATACAATTTATTAAATACGTTATTTATGTATTGACAATTAAGTGATTCTTAAACTTGCCCAAAAGAATTGGTTTTAGAACTTCTCATCCAATAAACTTGCCCAAAAGAATCATATAAGAAGGTATATGTTTTCTTGGTGTTGTAAAATTTTGTAAGTTGGAACTTATTTCTAGTTTGAAATGAGTTTTATAATTGGCCAAAAGAATTGTGATTAACCATTTTCGTTACCTATAAACAAAGATATTTTTTGTATTGCCAGCGCCTATTTTCCTTTGATTTTGAGTCTACGTGTATTTTTGTAACAAGTTTTGTTAAGAATTTAAACACGAATGTTGATTTTTATATTACATGTATATTGATGTTGCCAATGTTAGAATCTTCGTCTAGATTATTATCTCACTCCTTCAAGAATGTTGAATTTTATCACATGTTAATTGATGTTGCCATTGTTAGGGCCGTTGCTGATCTTAAAGATTTTTTTCTCTATTGCAACCTCCCGATTGATTCACACTGGCATGCTTTTTATTTTTTGGTTTTACATTTTTAATTGCAACATTGCACTATCAGATGGCAAGTGTTTATAAAAGAAATAAGGATAAGGGCCACTTAATTTACTTGTTACAGTTAACTAAGAAAACTAGAGGTGAAAATATAATCACATGCATACAGCTGCAATAATCATAAATTTGAGTTACAATCATAATCTACTTAGTCATATAAAGTTTCCCAAAAATGATCATTATTTTTTTTGATAACCATGATTTCCAACCTTTAGCCGACTAATCCACGAGGTTTGAACCCACGACCATAAAAACTCAAACCAGGTAAAACCCTCCATTTTCAAGAGGTTGGCATGGCCACTTAAGGTTCTTTGCACCTAGCAGGAATTGAACTTGAGACCTCATACATATACATTATAGTGATAGTCACAAGTCCTTTTACCACTAAGCCACCCTTAAACAGTTCCAAATGATCACTTAATAGTCAAGAAAAAAAGAAACTTTAAAAATCATATTTTGTAGATAGGAGTGATCCCCCAAAAAAAAAAAGCACGACATAATTACCACTCTAGTTGCCTCAAATAACAATACTTTGCTATCCTCGCCCGAACAACCTGCCAAAACTTTCAAAGTTACATGAAATCCTTAAAAAAAATCATCTGATTTGCCTTTCAATGTATCAATGAACTTTGAGAAAATTAAATCTAGTTAAGGACAAGCGGGATTTCAATTCAATATTGTATGAGAAACAACGTATATGTAAGTTAATATACCTGCCCGTTGTCGGCGTATAATTTATTAAACTTATCGCGTAAAACAAAAAGGTAATCACACAAGATATGTGGTGTGAGAACTCTACAAACCTCTCCAAGAACCGAAAAAGGAAAGTCAGATTATTAATGGAATTATATACTTTACATAATCATATTCAACTACTAGGCGAGTATCCGTGCATAGCAACGGAAATTCCTAGCGGCACACAATTAACGATATACGATATTGTGGTAAGTGGTTCGTGTAATGTCCAAAATAGAGCGTGAAAAGATCAATACACCGTGTTGATATTCATAACCATATGTTGAACATCAGTACAAAAAACTGCAACATTTATACTAATAAAACTACAATTGAAGTCAACAAAGCTATCAATATCCAACATCAAAGTAATACCTCTAATACATAAACAAATAGTAGAGTAAACCATCAGCTTTTAGTTTCTCTTCATTGCCATTATCATTTGCCATAAGCCTTAAGATATTGTGTTGTACATAACCAATTAACCATCTTCAAAATTACACTTACTGATATTAATAACCTCATGCTGAAGTTCAGAATTAGAATCTGCTACGTTTGAAACAGTAATCCGACAATTGAAATTAACAAAACTATCAATAGAGCCCTTAATACCCAATATCAAAACAAATACTCTTTCTAGAGTGCATTGATCGTAACCTTTGCTTGATTTTGAGGGTTGTAGAGTAGATACCAAATGCGTATGTAGAGCCGCAGCTCGCTACCGTGGCTAAAAAGGCGGTACATGATGGTATACATCCCAGACCGTGGTATAGCACTCACAATCCAGTTGATAATATAGAAAACTACTAAATTTCCGATATGGCTACATGTTGCAATATCGTACGGGAGCTGCATACATCATATATATATATATATATATATATATATATATATATATATATATATATATATATATATATATATATATATATATAATCAATAAAGAAAGTGAATCAATTTCAATGACTCAATCACAGGACATCATGATTAGTAAAAACACTACATGGAAAGTAATATACATGTTCAAAGTTCCGTTAAGTTGGATGGGCGCGCTTAAAAAAAAGGGTCCGGTCTCTCCTTTTTAACCATTAATGAAGACAAAAACTATATATTTATACTTGTATTTTCTTCCTTCCTAGTAGAAACATGAGTAGTTTATCACTGTTTGAGTCGTGGTAACATACTTGGTTTATAACGTTACAACAAAATCCTGCAACCAAACACACCCACCAAGTGCGACCATCAAAATTTCCTCCAATTCGCTTTTATTACGGGCATATGAAATTATGAATGCATAGTTATTGCCAACATAACAATTGATACACATCTAAAGAAAATATACAGTGAAAGATACCTCAAATAACGAATCTGGAACCTGAGGGTTTTTTTTTTTTTTTTTTTTTTTTTTTTTTTTTTTTTTTTTTCAGTGAATCGGTGTAGGTTTTTAGGAAGGGTGGTGAGTTTGTTAAGGCATAAAAGGAGGGTAGGTTACAACTGTTAATGCTTCTTCTGAAAGTTTTGGTTTAAATCATTAAAGTCAAAAGCATTTATGTTTCCAGCAATTGTTTCCTGCATTACTTTACACATAATCAATACTTTCCTGCAATAGTATAGTTCTGTTTCGTTTCCTTCAGTAGTAGAGAAGTAATGAGGTGTAGTAGAGAAGTTTGAAAGGTTTCAACATTTCCTTTTGTAAGTTTTTCAACTTTTCAACATCATTGACTTTCAACAATTTAACTTTTCAACTTTAACTATTTTTACATTATATGTAGTATAGATTAGGGTACTTATGAAGGACCACTGTAGACAAACTACATAAAGTCAAAGGTGAAAAATGTATACTAATATAAAAGTGTGAGGATGTAGACGTAGTCTAAGATATGATCCCATATCACTCGATCCTCGCGAGATTTTCAGACTTAAAATACCCATGAATACCTAATCTATATATTATCCGAACTATAAGAGTCCACATACAAGTTCACCAGTTCCTGAACCATTAAGCAATGTATATATGTATTATACAAATGTATCATGTTTGGAAAACTAATTTAAAGAAGTGAAAGCTAGAAAAGTAGGTTGGGCAAAGTGGACCGAAAAATGAACCAAACTGGAAAACGATCCGAACCGTACCGAACCGAACCGACCATATTCGGTTCGGTTCCGGTTCTATATACTAATGGTTTCTGATTTCGGCTCAGTTTGAGGCAAAACCGACAAAAACACACCTAAATCATATAAACCGAATCGAACCAAGTTACTTCGGTTCGGTTCTCGGTTCATGTAACTTGTCACTTTTTATAATTATGTGTAGCCTTCTTTGTTTTTTTGCTACTAGTATTATATACCCCCAAACTTTTGAATTTAGACCTTTCTGTGTATATGCTCAAGTAAAATAACCATTTTACCCTTATGTTTTATAACCACTCTATTGACAGAGTGAAGGGTAAAGCGGTCATCTTATATGAACAAAATATACACAAAAGTCGAAATCAAAAGTTTATGGTACATAATAGTAAAAAATAGGGAAGTGATTTGCACACTTTCATTTCTTATTGGGACACTCAAATGTACAAGCAGTTAAAGCAGATTATAGTTAAAGTACAACTGCCTGATGCACACATTGGAGTGTCCCAATAAAAAATAGGAGTGTGCAAATCATTTCTCTAAATAATAAAGAAGACTACAAACAATTAAAGTAATAAGTTAGATAGGTAATTATCCTTATAAATATGAGCGTTGTTAAAACCTCTTAATAATCCTCCTACGCACAGAACAATATTATGTACACCTATATTTTTTTCACTCATTCTCTCTCTGTATACAAACCGTCAATTCTGACACTTGTCAGAATTCTGTGAGTAAGAGGATAAGGAGGAACAATTTGTAGAAGTAAATAGCATTTTACTATAAATATTGAACCAACTGAATTACATAGTTTCATGTGTTCAATCCGTAAAAAAGTGTATAGTTAAACATACTTGATCAAATTTCCCTTTATATTTTCAAACATTTTGTGATCTAGAAAATAGTTAATCAACTTCTTAGACAACTTTTGACTTGTTTTTACATATATTATTTTTTCTTCAAACATGATAGATTCTAACCAAGGGCTAACCGTTTTAAGCGCCAATAATAACACATTTAATTTTATCACACATTTCCCCCTATTTTCGCGCCAAATTTACCTCCAAATTATACAACTCATTTTGTACCTTGCGCGTGTGAAACCCTACTTTTGATCATTTCATAACCCAAAAAAAAAAGAGACATCTAATAGAATTAAACAAATCAAACAATTTTACGGTAATTTTATTTCGTTAAATGATCTTTTTATTTCGTTAAATGAGCTTTTTATGCTCTTTCGTTTCTTTCTTTTTAATCTGTTCTAGTGATTTTGTTGCCGGATATGATTGTCATGCTTGCGCTGACAGATGATATTATGGTTATTGCTCGTCATTGTGTTATATATTGATGTATTGTTTGATCATTATCGAAACCATAATAATGTGACCTTGTTAGATATATAATTCGTGTTAACATATTATATCTTTAGCTGCAATGAGCTAGATTTACGTTTGATTTGTGAAAATATTATTAAGTAACAATGTGGATTCGTGGTGATTCGTATGTGCCTAGATTAGTGACGGTTGCGGAACATGTGACAAGATTGCTTCTTGTTCCATGTCATATTCGTTTTTCCATAATTGTATTCTGTTATGGCTTCATGCTAGGATTTGCAGATGATACATCATGATGATTTATTGTTGTAAGCATTTTTCACATTATATAATGGTGTGTAAGATGACTACATGAATTAAAAACCTAATAATTTGACCCTTCTTGGCTATACGATTTATGTTTATGTTATTTCTTTAGCTAAATCGAGCAAACTTTTGTTTGACTTTTCATCATACAGATCAACACAAATTTGTGATTCTCGGACGTGTCCTGCGCTTGGTGTTCAGTTGAGGAACCAAATAGCTTGTCGTAATCTAGTGCTATTTGCATTTTTAGTGTGGTGTTCACCAAATAGCTTGTCTTTATGGTGTCAGACACATTTTTAGCCAATGTCACTGAGGTACCATTGGCAGTTAAAAGGTTTTGAATGAAACGAACGTCATGATGATTAAGCCTTTTTTATCCTGTGGTCACGCTATGAAAAAAGTTTAGTAGTTCTCACAAGACAGCATATATAGATTGGATTATCTCGATTGGAATTCATTTAATACTTGTATAATGAAGAGGGCAGGGTTCAATATAGAAGGATCGGCCAAACCTGGCCTTCCTCCGCGTCCAAATGCATCTAAGTCTATAAAACTAGGAATGAGACGAGGGTCAGAAGGACTCATAAATCTTGGACAGTCTTTTAAAACCGGAGTCGCCCGGGCAGTATTCTCAGAAGATCTCAAAGTATCCGAGAAAAAAATAATAGACCCTCAAGACAAGAATCTTTTGTTATGGAACAAGTTTTTGGTCTTATCGTGCATTCTTGCAGTATATGTAGATCCGTTATTCTTTTATATCCCGGTATTTTATGATAAAGAGAGATGTTTAAAGATACACAAAAGTTTAGCACATTATATTACAACTGCGAGGACTGTAGTTGACTGTATATACCTTATACGGATTGGGCTTCAGTTTCGTACAGCATATATTGCACCATCGTCTCGAGTTTTTGGACGTGGTGAACTCGTTATTGATCCTGCACAAATAGCAAGGCGATATATGCGACGTTATTTCGTCGTTGACCTTTTGTCTGTTCTACCTTTACCACAGGTTGAAGTATATTGTTCTGTTTTAGTCTGCATTAAATGTCAAATCACCTTTTCATTGTCGTGTTTTAGTCATTCTACTTGTTTTTGTACTTATGAATTCCGTTTGGGTCATTTTGTAACCCGTGGCCGTAACATTTTATGAAACTAAACATTACACCGAAATCTAACATTTTTATACATAAATTTCTCTCTTTTAGTTTACTATCATCATCTTTGAAAGCCGGTTTTGAAGGACTTTTTCGGTATAAAATGTCTTTAACAGGATACAAAACCATCTTCTATCAACTTAGATGCATATAAAAGAGTGCTATGGCTAAAACGCATGCTCTTAATTTATGGAGGGGGAAAAAAAAAAAAAAAGCCATTTTTGACATCTTATATATATACATTCTGAACTTATTTAATGTTTTCGTGTAGATTGTTGTGTGGAGGTTTCTTCATAAATCCCATGGTTCGGGCGTGATGGGTACAAAAAGGATCTTACTGTTGATTGTTATAGTACAATATATTCCTAGGTCTTTCCGTATCCTACCACTATTTTCCGAGCTTAAAAAGACCGTCGGTGTCATTACTGAAACAGCATGGGCTGGTGCGGCGTATTATCTGGTTTGGTTTGTCCTTGCTGGCCATGTAAGTTTGTTTTATCTTAAACCTATTAATTTTGGAATAAAATATAGAAATATCTGATTCAAGTGCTATCAATAGATTTTTGGGGCATTTTGGTATCTGTTAGCAGTGGAACGTAAAAGTACATGTTGGGAGCAAGCTTGTATAAATGATAATAAATGTGAAATAGATTATCTCTATTGTGAACACGCGAATACGGATGGTTACAAAGCTTGGACGGAAGTCCGTAAGGCCACTCTTGATGAACATTGCGTTGAAAACGAGGCCTACGGAGAGTTTGATTATGGGATCTACTTACAAGCTGTACAATCTCAAGTTGATTCATCCGAAAATTTCATATCTAAATATTGCTATTGTTTGTGGTGGGGTTTAAGAAACTTGAGGTAAGTGCATTTACTTTCTTATGTAAAAGTTCATGGTAGAGGTGGCTAGATGCAGGTTTGGCTTAATGGCTCAAAATGGGTTTGGATGAAAAATGTCATATTTATATGGGTCGAAACAGGCTGGACGGGTTGAAGTACAAATACTTTTTTGTTTATATCTCTAATTATTTATAAATAAACAAACATGTCGATTATGATTACCGGTACATAATTTGACCTGTTTAAGATGAAACACGACACGTTTGACCCATTTGAATAAAGCTGGTATAGAAGGTGGTATCCTGTATCCTCCCAAAGTGTGACCCCTACCCTTTTTATCTAACTCCTTTTTTTTACCCATTTTAAAATAAAACACAACCCAAATTGACCCATGCATAATTAAACGGGTCTTAACGGATTGAGGTCGACATTATACTTTAAGCAAGTGAAGCTTGTAAACCATGGAGTCTTAATCTTGCTATCTTGTTAATTCTCTTAATCTCGCTCGTTTCTTATGATTCCATGCAATGCTTTTTAACAGTACACTCGGCCAGGGGCTCGAAACCAGCACCTATGCTAAAGAAATTATATTTTCTATCATTATTGCAATTTCCGGGCTCATACTCTTTGCCCTTCTCATCGGAAACATGCAGGTAAGAAAATGACTAAAACACATAAGCATCTTATTTTCTGATTAAAGATACAACTTCAAGTAGAAGCACATCGAAACACTGTCTTCTGCATCACGTTTTATTACAGTGGACTTATAAGTGCACATAAAAACACTGCCTCATATTCGGATTCTATCAATATTTTGTTACCATTAATCACATTTTGAGAACTCAAAAGGCACATGCATTCTGGTTTCTCGGCAGACATATCTTCAATCCCTTTCGGTTCGCCTAGAGGAGATGAGGATTAAAAGACGAGACTCTGAACAATGGATGCATCACAGGTTACTTCCTCAGGAGCTTAAAGAAAGAGTTCGACGGTATGATCAATACAAATGGGTGGAAACAAGAGGTGTGGATGAGGAGAGTTTGGTCCAAAGTCTGCCAAAAGATCTTAGGAGGGATATCAAGAGACACCTTTGTTTGAACCTAGTTAAACGGGTATGTACTGCTTATTCCAAAGTTCTAGGGGGTGTTTGGGTATACATATAAAAACTGCTTATCTGCTTATTGCAGGTTCCACTGTTTGCAAATATGGACGAACGCTTACTTGACGCCATATGCGAGCGTCTTAAACCAAGTCTCTACACAGAAACCACATACATCCTAAGAGAAGGCGACCCAGTTGACGAAATGCTTTTCATCATCCGTGGCCGTCTAGAAAGTGTCACCACAGACGGTGGAAGAAGCGGGTTCTTCAACCGAGGTTTCTTAAAAGAAGGTGATTTTTGTGGCGAAGAGTTGCTAACATGGGCCCTGGATCCAAAAGCAGCAGCTAACTTACCGCCATCTACACGAACCGTAAAAGCCTTAACAGAAGTAGAAGCATTTGCATTAATAGCAGATGAAGTAAAGTTTATCACAAGTCAGTTTAGACGGCTTCACAGTCGGCAAGTTCAACACACATTTAGATTTTATTCACAGCAATGGAGAACATGGGCTGCGAGCTTTATACAAGCAGCATGGAGGAGGTATTCTAGAAGGAAACTTATAGAACTTCATCGACTAGAGGAAGAAGAAGATGACGAGTTTACAGATGATGATAGTGATGATGATGTTAATGAAGAAAGCAAGTTGATAAGAGGGAGGGTATCATCGTCTTCATTCGGTGCAACAATGTACGCATCAAAGTTTGCTGCTAATGCTATGAAACGAGTTCAGAGAAAACGCGGTATGTCGACAGGGTTTATTAGTCTTTCAAAGCCTTCTGAGCCGGATTTTGGTGCGGAATAAGATAAATACTTTTGTTCACGATGTGAATTATGTATTCTGTATTCGTTTTTTTAGCACAGTATCAAAGTCTGTTTGTCATGCAGATTGGGGAGAGACATCATTATAAGTTGTCTTGTTTATAATTTGTGAAGTGGTTTTGTTATAGAGCATTAGAGCTTGGTCGTGATGTAGGAAAAAATCACAAAGAAACACATACAATGTTTGTTATGGGCATCGGGTGAGTTTGGTCATGGGTCAAAAGCGTCAAATTTTCAGGCATATATGGTCAAATGCTCAAAGATAGTTTTTGTGACTTGGGTCATGGGTCAAAACCGCATTTTTCATATAAATATCCCATCACCTTCATCATCTATCCATAAAATGTTATGCATCAGATGGGCACCAGTTTATACAAATTTTAGCTTATTAACATAATATATGATTCAGTCTATGGCAATACATTTAGTCTTCACTATAATAGGAGACCTAGTGACAAAAATGAAAGCATAAAAACTATAGAAACGTAATAAAAAGGTAAAATGGTGTGTACTGATGTACATGCGACAATATTAGGCCAGACCTCCCCCTCATCTCTTGAAACGGTCTTTGGCCGTTTTCATTGTGTTTCTATTGGGTTCAACTCAGTTGCGCCATGCTGAAGATAACTCCAACTCAACATCTTCCTCCCACCATGTTGCGGTCTGCACAAGATCATACAGTTGTGAGAAGAACCACAGATCCAACTGGGTTGATATAATGGGTGGGTTGGGTAACGAGTCAGAATAAGTAAAGTTGACTTATTAATACATATAATAGAACTATACCTTGTAACCCCTTCGAAGGAACTCAAGTTGGCTTCCTTGTTCCTCCTTCAGTCCAAGAACCCTTAGTAGTTCTTCCTTAGTCTGCATGTGCCAGACAGACATCTGAGAATTCACACGTTCATATCAGAAAGTAGGAAAAGAGTGACTATGTATACTTACTTCATTAAGTGTGAAACGGGTTTCACTTTCCGCAACACAAGCATATGAATTATCTGTTTGCTTAAGCATCACCTGCCAAGGTCCTGCAACATGTACAAGTTACTATCGATAATGACTAAATATGGCCCTTTTGGCCCGTTTACCTATGAATGGGTCAATTCAGGTTATGTTCTATTTCTGATAGGTCAAACACGTTGTGTTTACATGGTTCATCATATTTCCAGTATCTTATTATCAGGAGTGATAATTCTCCGTGAATTACAGAAATATATATATATCAAGAGATGTAAGTTGATTCAAATTACAATTCTTACCAGGGTATTGGCGGAAGAGTGCCCCAGTGTAATTCAAGATATACGGTGCTACTGCCACTGTCTTGCATATTAAAATCAAAATGTCTATCAAAGTAATGTCAAACATAACAAAAATAAATGTAAACTAAACAAATAAAACTTCTGAGAGCATAAAGGTACCTTTGAATAGTCTCTTATTCGAATATAAAAGACGGGAACAAATTGGGAAAGAAATCGGTAGTGTAAATCTTTGGGTGGAAAACCAAGAAGACCAAGGTCAGCTCTGCGAGTCCAATTGTTTTATTAGAACAAAGTTAGTGATAACGAATTATAATTCTACTAAAATTTCATATCCAAAGAAATTTACCGCAATGTCTCGAGCTCAAGATTAAATAGGAGTGCAGGTGTTGATGTACCGAATTTTTCCTGCACATGGCAATATGGCATGCCATCATCAGCATGGACCATTTTTAAAGGGCATTTCGTCATAATTAAAGTATGCTCTATGTTTGATTAATCATTATGCAGGGCTATGATGCTAACAGTACGCATGTACTTCAATATATTATCCTTAAACTGAAGTGAACGGGTAATTTCTAAGTACACACTCAAACGGGTAGGATTGGTTGACCCTAAAACAGTTTTTTGTACATGTCTTGAAAAACAAATAATATGATTATAATAGTTATTTACAGCTATAATCTACAATTTTGAATAAACCGATTTGGAGATTGAATGCAAATAAAATACACTTTGGCACTTTTGACTCATTCAACCGACTCCCTTTTTTATAGCCATTTATAAGTAACTATATGGGACAATTCTTATAAATTATGTATAAGAATTGATGGAAAGTACAAATACCAGATATGTCTCGATTGTAGCTAGCTCACGAGTGCTGCAACTAATGAATACAAAAATTGTTGGTGGTTTGTCAGACTTCCACCTCTCTATGGTCACAGAACGAGAAAAATTTAGTCGAAATTTGTTAATTCTTTTTAATGTACACATTAAATGCTAAAACATTGAAAAAAATCGTTCTTATAGGACTAACCTTCATTTTCATCATCGAAATCAAAATCAAGTGTGTTTCTTATCGACCTGAAGAACGACCCAACTGGACCAGTGGGAATATCATCCAAGGAACCAATAGTGATGCCATCAATCTGAGAAAAAAACCATGAATATCAGAATAAATGCAATTGCTTTTCTTCATATTTAAAGAAATATAGTTGTACGGAGTAATAGGTTACTCATACCAAGTCAATAGCTGATTTGAATAGCTCCGATGCTCTACGCTTTTCTGGATTGTCAGGAAACACCTACATTGAACAATAAGTTTAGCATGCATATAACTTCGATGGTAGTAAATAAGAGGTGGCCATTTTGACACAATTACTTATAAATGGGTCAATTCGGGTGTCAAATGGGTCTAATTAAGAAAGTACTACCTCCGTCCCAAAATTATTGTCCCCTATTGACTTTTACGGTCTTTACATTTTAACTTTGACCTTAAGTATTTTTGTTTATATTACATAATACTTGATACAAAATATATGAACGAATTGAGTTTTAAATGTATTTTCATTTTGTATAATTTTTATCAAAAATTGTATAACACAAACAAAAATATTTATAGTCAAAGTTGAGAAAGAAAGACCAAAAAAGTCAATAGGGGACAATAATTACCTGACCTACCCATTTTGCCACCTCTAGTAGGATATACAATACACAGTTCAATGAAAAAAGTAAGTGTAATCGATCTTACAATGCAAGCTCGTGTTTCCCTATTCTCTTGAAGCTTCCTAACGACAGCCAACGCAAGTTGAACATTGGCATCACTAAACTCATCTGAAGATCCCTTCACAAGTTCATATAAGGGAAGCTTTTATACTAAAACAAGAAAAGCTTCACGAAGCTTCATTTAACAGAACTAGCAAGAAAACATGAAGGGTATGAAGATACCTTATATGAAGAAATGCTGGTAGGCAATGGCCTGTTGATCCCGTCATTTTAGCACAAAAGTAACCAAGTTATGCATAATTTTTATAAAAAATATGATAATTGGACACGGGAAAATCAAGTACTAATAGTTATACAGAACGATGTGCTAACAGATCCTGTCATTGACTGTGTCTAATCTGAGTGAACATTCATATAAGCACTTTCTTTTGCCATAAAACAAAGAACCAATAGATTGTTTTTTTTTTTTCTAATGCACAAAACTATCATTTCTTTTTCTAAGCAATATTGAGAAATTGAGATACAAACCACCCTTGATTCCTTGAAGAGTAACTTTTTAAAGATAGCTTATTCTCAAAAGGTTTAAATCAGCAGACACAACCCTGTTCCCGTGGGTGTCAAATGACCTCCCCAAGGACACAATAGTAGCCGGGCGATGTTTAGGTGTCACTGTGACCTTTGGGCGGGAGTTGGGATTGAACCCATGCCAAAGAGGCCCTCTCCTTGATAGGGTCAACTGCACGTTTGAGCTGGGGAATGGTTACCCTTGGCAAATGCCCATTTTGTATTAAAGATAGCTTATTCTACAGGAGGCTTAATTATATAAGGCTTTGTAAGGATTTTTTTCTTTTCATTTAAACAAAATTAGTGAATTACTCCCTCCATCCCAAAATAATCGTCCCCTCACAAAAAACCACACGGTTTAAGAAAAACATAATTATTACTATTTTATCTCTCTTACTTTTTGTAGAATAACAATTTTACCCTTAACCAATTAATTAAAGTCTTCTTTAAAGTTTGGAATATTAATTTCAACCAATGATAATATAGTAAACTCGATCAAACTTACCTATGGACAACTAAATTGGGTCATCCGAAAAAAGAAACATGAACTATTAATTTGGGACAGAGGGAGTATCTACTTAAATAAAGGGAAAATTACCAAAATAGATCAGTCGCCCAAAGCACATTCCTTGAATAGATGTTTTTAAATCACTTTCCTCCGGCGGATCAGGGCAACTCGGCGACTGAGCAACCTTCATATATGTGCGACATGTGTCGAATATTTTATTAATATAGTACAGAATCTAGAATATTTTGAAATGTATAGTACAGAATCTAGAATCTTTTAAGGACACGTGTCGCACATATATGAAGGTTGCCCAATTTTTTAGTTGGCCTGATCTAATTTTGGAAAGTAAAATTTCAAAGTCAAAAAAGTGACTAGTCAAAAAGTCAACGATCTATTTTGGTAATTATCCCTTAAATAAAAGTTCCGCGCCAAACATACCCATGTACAACCACATTTCCACTACTTATCCAAAACTACTTATCCATAACATGTGGAGCATATTATTACTAACTCACCACTAAAAAAAAATACAAACTGTTACGTAAATGCATGCCTAAGAGAAAGACTTACGGGAAGTCGATTTCGAGCCTAGTTTTGCCATCATCAAGAGCAGCAGCAAGTGAGTTGGCAGCATCAGTTACCAGCACTTCATATGACTTCGGCTTATAAACTGACACTCCAACTTTCCTTGCAGCTGTTGGTGTTGCACCACCACTTTCATTCTTACTACTGTCACTACTGCTGCTGCATTTTATAGAAAATTTAGTTATGGGTTGAGATGAAGAGGTGAGTTTGAGAGATGGATAGTGTGAGATATGTGAAGAGAGTGTGAGGTTTTTGTTGTGGTGGTTATGGTGATGATGGTGAGTGTGTGATGGGGAGAAGGAAGAAGCCATTGCCATTTTTAGAAAGAAATGAAGTTGAGGTGGAGGAGAGAGGGAGATAAGGATTACAAAGATTTTCTTGAAATAGTTGGAGGGGATTCACAGTAATTCTTTCCTTGGCACAGTTATACTCATGTGTTTAGGGGTGTTGGATCGGTTCGGTTTTCGGGTTATTCGGTTAATTCGGTTAAAAGTTTTTTTAGGGTCAAATCGTGAACCAAACCAAATCGAATTCAAATTCGGTTTTCGGTTCGGTTTGGTTGAATTCTAGTTCGGTTTGGTTTTCGGTTTAACCGAATTACACACTTTATTTAAAAAAAAAATATATATATATATATACAAATATATTTAGCCAAAAAAAGTTATTTCAAACATAAAAAAATATTTTTTTATATTAGGATAAAATTTTATTGTTATATATATATATATATATATATATATATATATATATATATATATATATATGAATTCGATTTTTGGTTTTGATTACCAAAACCATATCCAAACCAAGAACCGAATTAAAAGTTGGTTTGGTTCGGTTTTGGCAAATTCGGTTCGGTTACTAGTTCGGTTCAATTATTTTTGGTTCGGTTCGTTTTCGGTTTTCGGTTTATTTGGATATTTCGGTTTTTCTGCTCACCCCTACATGTGTTGAAGTTTTAAAACAAAGAAAAAACTAAATTGGAAAATGAAAAGAGAAGGAAAATTTAAAGCAATTGTTGGTTTATATCTTTTTTAGATAAATGAAAGAATATAAGAGAAACAAGAAAATAATTTGTTGTATATCATTTAATTTACTAAGGTTTTGTTTGGTAGGATAGAATGAAATGTCAAATGAATAGAATAAATGATGTAATGTAATGATTTATTGTCGTTATTAATCATGTTTGGTTTGTATGATAAGACGTAATGAAATCGATAATAAAAAGACTAAAAATACTTATTAATAATAGAAAATTTATTTAATGTGGTTAGTTAATGATGAAGTTTTATATAATTTTGATTCTATAATAAGATGTAATGGAAACAAAAGTAATGGACCCTTAAATAATGGTTTTAGTGTAATGGGTATAAATGTAAACAAACAAAATTTGTTTATTATATGGTAATAATTTTCTCCATTTCGGTTATTTACAACATACCAAACATTATACATGGTTTTCAAATATATGTGATTCCACCCTACTATGTGGGATTTTGATGGGTTTCTAGAAAGTGACCAATCAATTTATTTATTTATTTGATGGCTTTTTTTTTTTTTTTTTTTTTCAACTATAAATAATTATATTCTTTTCTTACTTTTTAATTGTTTATTTCATAACAAATATATAAAATAAATTTATCAATCAATTATTTTCTCTCTCTTTTTTTTTTTTTTTTTCTTTTTTTTTCTTTTATTTCCAAAATTCAAATCTTAATCATAAACACATTTTACAAACCAAAAAGGCCTTTTAGTTATTATTGTTCAAACTTTTAAAATAAGCATATTAGTCTTTAAACAAAATATATTAATATTTCTTTCTTTTTTCTTTAAAAAATGAGGTGAAATTCTTAAAAAAAAAAAAAAAAAAAAAAAAAAAAAACTGTCATACTCCTCTTTAATTTCTTTTCCTCTAATAAAACTAAACTCAATAACATTAAATAACAATTTTTTTCCCTAAATTTTAACTGAAAAACTTTCAACAGCTCAAAGAAGAAAAAGAAAGCAAATCACAATCACACTCTTTATTTAAACTTATGACTTATTTGATTTTCTCATTTATTGTGGCTTATTTTGATATTTTCTGTTTATATAGGGTTGTTTGGCACTAGTAGTCGCTGGAGCGGGTTATTGGAGTTTTTTTTACATGCTTCTTCAATTAGCATTTCATTTAATAGCTTATTTTTTTTACATGCTCCTTCAAGCTATGTCAGCCAAACAAGACTTATTTTTAATAGTAGCTTATTTTTCTAAAAAAATAACCTCATACCATTATAAGAGCATCTTTTATGCAAAAAGCTTTAAAAGCTTTTTACTATTTAAAAAAGTCTTTGTAAAAGGTTTTTATGTATTACGTAGTATGTTGAAAGCTTTTTTATAAGCTTTTTAGAGACTTCGTGCATTAAATATGAAATTAAATATGAAAAGCAAAAAGTCCTCAAACCTTGCATTGTTAGCTCTAAGCTCTCTATAAGTTTTCAAAATAAGCCACATAAGCAGAAAATCGGAAAATCAATTAAGTCATTTCCAGGGCTTCAACTAGTGTAAACGAAACCACCACCGCCGCCGCCGCCCCCCCTAACACACATAAACAGACAGTGTTAGAGACGACGATGTGGCCCCTCTGACACATCATTTCACCTTAAGAAGAATCATTCTCAACCGAAAGGTACCCATCCATTTCTTACATTATTTCTGTTACGCCTTTTTTTAGTTTACTATTTTTATGGCCAAAAAGTGGGACCCACTATTTCCATCAAACTTGTTGTTGGTTAGGTAAAATCATGCTATTTTATTTTATGGGTTGTTTGGATTAGCTTATTTGAATTTGGGAGAACCCATAAAACTATCTCTTTTTAAATTCAAATATTGTTACTGGGAGTGTTTGTGTTTCTCTGAATTTCGGACCAAGGATTGCGTGATGGTAGTTATGGAAATGGACCGGCTTTAGGCCAAGATCAAAGGGTTTACCCGGTTTAAGTCTATGTGGCGGTCGGTTCAAATCCCGTGGATTAGTCATGGTTACCAAAAAAAAAAAAAAAATACTACGTAATAATGAAACTATCATTTTATTTTGTTGACTGTTATTTTAGCACTTGAACGATACCACTAGATTACACTGAATATGATGTTTCATTGTAGAAAAGATAATTGTATTGAAAAACCAGAAGTAAGATTTTATATCGAATTAATATAGTAGTAGCACACTATTTGGTCTCAAGTGTTCCCTCTAGTTTGGCGATTCCGTGCTTACTTGTGTCATACAAACATGTATTATCATGAGATATTTACCACTGCATCTTTTTTAGTTTGTGTTCGTGTATTCCATCTTCTCAGCAATTGATTGGAGCTGCTATTTTGAGGTCAGTGATATAGCAGAAAGCAATCTGCATATATACGTGTTTATATTTGCGTATAAATAAATTTCTTATGTTGTAGCAAACTAGCAATAATGCAGCTAGGCTAATAGTGACCATGGCTATGCTTAACACTTAAATGTTTTATGTTTGCAATGGCTTTTGTTTGATGCATAACTTAAATGCTACGACTTTCTTTTTCTCTCCATGCTCTCTAATCTCTATAGTAACCCATTCAACGTCTATCATATGAAATTGAGATCTAGGTGGCTTTTGGGGCTGGGCATAATCGGTAGTAGATGGCACTTGATAGATAGTACACAATTTTGTATACAAGTTATACTTATCAATCAGCCCCGACAATTAACCATTAAGAGTATTAACCTGTCAACCTCGTCACGGCTGAGAACCCTACTTATAGCAATTTTAGAATATATTTAAAGTTCATACAACTTACAAGTCCTCAACCCATCAGCCTCTCAAGTGATTTTAACACGAGTAGCTGTTGCACTAACCTTATCTCGCTGAAGGCGCCTCTGCCCATCGCTGAAGACGTCTTTGGTGAGTATCGAAATAAATTCTGTATTAAACCCCAAATTACAACCTTTATCAAATACACTATATTATGTCCTACCCCAACCAAGTTTTATTAATATTCCAATTAAGTCCCCCAAACTTTTTCTCAACTACAAAAAGGGCTCAAAAGTTTGGATATTGTTCCGTTGCTGTTAATTATCAGTAAACTAAGTTATCACTGGGTTTTAGGTTGAGAAAAATAAGCATATCCCAAACACCATCTTTAATACATTGCTAGGGATTGAACCATTCTGAAGCTTTTCACTCTCACTCTCATTTCTAGGAGGCGATGCTGAGTGTAGATATTCCCCTTTCACACACAATTTTACCTTAAGAATCATTCTCAACCAAAAGGTATCCATCGATTTAGTCTTGTTCTTACATAATTTCTCTTATGACTTTTTTGCTTACCAGTATTGCCCATGTATGTCGGTTTTGTGGTTAAAAAGTGGGACCCGCAAATTCTAAACTAAATTGATGAAATTTTGTTGTTGGTTTGTTAAAATCACAAATGGATATGCTATTTTAGGAGGCTTTTGGATTTAGCTTATTTTTTCCGGCCTATTGAATTGGGAAAAGCCGATAAGATCACTTTTAAGTGCGCTTAGGTCAAGTTGATAAGATCATAAGTTGTTTATAATGATGTTATTGATACTTATAATTAAATACTCCGTACAACTTTACGCCTATAAACTAAACACCTTAGTTGATAGTAAAGGAGTCATCGGTGAAGCTACCAAGCTAGTAAATCATGTGATTAAGGGGAGAGAGAGAGCTATATTTGGTAGTGTTCATTTGAAATATTGAATGCTTTTAGTTTTATCATCATGGATTAATGGGGCCATTATTATTAAGCGACCAAACATGTGAGTAGGCTAGGTCGAAGGAATGAATAAAGTGTCATGGAGATTATAGTCGTTTACAAGAAAAGTTTTCACAATGTTGTATGTATTTGGGGTGTAGTACTTTTCTTTGTTAGGAATTTATTAGACCTTGTTGTGCAGTATGGCTTGCTACTTAAGCAGTTTTCAATCATATTCAAAGTTCAAACACTTCCCTAAACCCATCAATGTTTCAACCCCAGTCAATCTTGCACCAGCCTTGTTTAGCTGGAGACGGCTTTGCCCATCTATTTAGTCGAAAGCCCTTGTTTCTCCTAGAACGACTCAAATCAACCATTTTCTTATCGTCGTTGCTACCACCCTTCGGGGTTGGTATCGCCTTTACACGTAGCTTAGCTGTCATTTAACAAATGTCTTTCTTGTGTTTGGATCTATCTATCTTTTTTTCTTTGTTTGGCCACGAGTTTAGGTAGGTTTGGGACTACCGGCAACCAACAAAAAAGTTAGGAATCCTCTTCGGCAAGTCATCCGTGATCCGTCATATGTGTCACATATCTGGTTCATTATTGGAATTTAAAAGAAGTATTGATATATGTGGGGGAAGGAGGCTGGAGAAATGATTCATATAGAGTTTAAGATGGGGTTAGTTGTTGCAATCACACGTAAGAAAATTATTTGCTGTAGTCCTTATAAAGTAGCTGATACATTTAAAATGACAAATGTGGCATCTCTCAATTGTATCATACACTTTTTGTTGGAAACTTAATTTAGTTTTCTTGTGTTCGCAGCAACTAGGGTTATGCCATTTTCAACTCTGTACACAACTTGTAATGCCTCTGTCCTGCATATTTTTATGTTTCTTTTGGTTTGAATAGTTGGCAGGATATTGAGTCACTCATCATGGATGATAAACGATTTGCTTATGATAAAGAAGTAACCAGATGTTAGGCATTGAAAAAAAAAAAGAAAATGATAAAATGATGGTGGCCAAGTGTAAAATTCGACACCAGACTGGTTGAATGTGGAAACCATATATCCTTAAAACTGTAATATAAGCTGGGAAGGGTGTAGCAATAGTCATGTGTCGAGGTGTATCTGGGTCGCCGGGGGGGGGGGGGGGAACTCGCCTCTGAAGATTCTGTCTTAGGTATCTTTATATAGGTGTTTGATGCAATTCCTCTGTGAAATTAGGTAGAAAAGGTAAGTATATTTGTTTTTCTTCATTGCGGAGCATCTTGCATATTTTGTTGAGCCTGTGCCATAATCATTTCATGTTTCTGTCAAACCTCACATATTTTCTTAACTATTACTGCGAATGCAACCCATTTTGCTCTATGGCAACGTACCTCTTTTTTGTTACATACTTAAATAGTTAAATGCAAGGCACAATTTCCCTTTTTGAAGCTAAAATGTGCAGTACAATTGGAGAGTGTATTTGCTTATTGTGTGACTGGTCCAAATGGAACGGCATAGAAACAGTTAACTTTGTGGTGTGTCGAGTGATTTGCTGGACGCCAGTGTTTTTCAAGTAACTTACAAAAGATAAGCTAAAACGCAGAAAACACGTACTTGCTGGCTCCCAGCATGTTTGTTGTTGTTTATGTTAAGTAGTTTTTATTTGCTTTTGTTATAAGTCATCTTATTGTCAGATATCTAAAGGATCAGGATGAAGGTAAAGGTAGTTTGGAGGAAAGTACGTGATTATGTACGATATGATTTGAAAGAAATCGCGTTTCCCTCATCTTTGCCTGACCCCCCACATTTCAAAAAGCGAAGAAAATTAACTTTGAAAGAGAAATATTTGGTGAGCCTTCTTTCATTATTTACTTGTACTCTTAGTGAAATGACTGTTTACTATCTCATATGTATGTAGTCTCGTTTACACGGCAAGGATTCTCAATGTTGGTTAATCCTATTATTTAAAACTAGTGGCTCCTCTAGCAGAATATTTTTATATGAGTAAATTACACCATGGTTTGATGAAGATAATGGAAATCGTCTGTCTGTGATATAGCTTTCGTTAAATGGTCCCTAATTGAACTGTTTCTTTCACTTTTGGTACTTTGGTACCAAGGACCAAAAGTAAAGCAAACAGTTCAATTAGGTACCATTTATGCAACTTGTATTGACGAATAATTTTCATTATATTTGTATAATTCTTCTAAAAAACCTTCGGGATTATATCTGTATGTTACAGACTACAGACTACAGAGTACTATTTTACACTTTTTTAAATATTTGAAGAAGATGGAAGTTGAATTGTAACATCTTAAGTAACGTGCATGCTCCATTAGACTATATCATTACAAGCAAGTGTCATGACTATGTCATTTGTGACTATTGTTCAGGTGCTAAAAGAAGCAACTAGACTTTATGCTGCAAGCTGGGTAAGAGATATAGGTCCTGAGCTGCGACCAAATGAATATAAAAAGAAGGAAAAGTCAGAAGACGAAACTAACGGAGGATCAGGTTCAACTGCAGAATCTGAACCTTCAACCTTGGAGGATCTTGGTAAATTTTATAATAATAAATACAAACGATTCAACTTATAATTAATTTCTGTAGAATTGTGATATGTAATGATTGATGATGACAGCTGTTGCTGCTCGAGGTGGAATGGAGACACTTAGGCCAGCTTTGCAGCGGGTTTACATGACGAGAGCCTCTGCTTATAGAGATGCATTGAAGAGCTTTATAGTAGGTTACCAAGAAGGCATACAAGAAGTTATGGAGAAAAAAGATGCCCCTGAACCTCCTCAAGAAAACGACGGCCCAACAAAGTCTACTTGATTAATGAAAGATCCTGAAAAGCTAGTTCAGGTGCAACTATCAGCTGCAGATGTATATTGTTTTTAGATAAGCTGGTTCTAGTATCCCCACATTTCGCTTTCTGATTTTGAAATCAGCAAGTTTTTTAGTATCAGAGTTTCAACATCGTAGTACGTTGTTTATGCCATCTGATTAAAGTCTACACGCGATCAGTATTGTTGGTTGATGTTTTAAGGGACAAGTCAAGACCAGGTATTAAACAAAATCCTCCCACACTGCAACATACAACAGAGGACATGTTGCAGCTTCTCTTCAAACAGTTTCCGGTTTTCATAGAAGTCTGAATGATAATCAGTCCTCAACTGCAAAGGCTTCAAAATCGCCCTTAAGACTCGATGGCTATTAGTTATGGAGCCAAAAAGTAAGCAAAAACATTCTGAAATAGTCATTTGGTGGATGGTCACTTGATTTGTAAGGAATTTCTGCAGTTCTTAAGCGGTTTATGGTTTATAAATAATAAGCCCAGAAGCTCATATTTAGTGTTTGACTTAACTTATCACAATTATAAAGGTAAAATGACAAAAATAAATGCATAAAAATTAAAAAGAAGGTGCAACTCTTTTTATATAACAATCTCTTATATAAGTCCATCATCTTCAAATAAGCTACAAAATTGGGGCTTATAAAAATCTCCACAATAAGCTTATAAGGCTAACAATATAAGCTTAATCGAACACTTAATTAGACTTATTTTTATTGTATAAGTTAACAAGCTCATTAACCCCCTAAATAAGCTTAAACAAACACGTAAAGATATTGGGATGTTCTTTATCTTTTAGCAACTGCTTTCTAAGAAGTAGAAAAGATGAAAAAGTGGCCACCACTTTAATTGACACTGCTTTGATCACTTTTTTTGGGGAAAGAAAATGAACATACTTTTAAAGCTAAGAGTTACTGTATTACGTAATTGCTATTGCTATTTTATACGTTCTCACGTTCTGGCTGACTAGACGGACTCGAAAATTACTATAAATAGCCGAATTTGGGTAAGTAGATTGGACTAGAAGTCTTGAACGGACCGGTTATTTGGTCTCGGTTTTCGGGGTTTCAGAGTGGTAATATCGTATTTGTATACTTATATATTTAATCAACACTAATTAGAAAGGGAAACGGATCCTCTTTTACGTTACATGTCTTCTACTATTGGGCTACCACTCTGAACAAAGATATTTAATTATAGTTACGATTAATATTTTTGAATTGAATCACAAAATAGTATAACATTTTGATAAAGCAAATATATAGTCCCAAATTCCCAATGGTGCCTGAAATTACAAACTTTTTTTTATTGATCATTTATCTTTAAAAAGAAAACATTTTTTTAACAAAGTAATTGCATAGAGTTAAAGTCATCTTTGGATTCTAATGGACTTCTTTTTTCTTTCTTTTCTGCCATGCTTTCTAAAAGGCTGAAGACGATGCATGGGCTATCTAAAGGAATCGCACCGAGTAAACTCATAGATTCAGATTTTATAATTATGTATTTTAGAAAATAATTTACATAAAGCATTTTATAACTACTATCATCAGCAAAACTTGTCAATATCAAGTTTCAAACAATAAAAAGTCCTTAAAAATACCTAATATATATGTTTCAATTTAAATGTCTATCTTTTCATTTTGTGTTATTCCAAAATAATTAATTCTTTATTCTTATATATTAACGAGTCACAATTAGACAATTTGGGTGGCAATTCGGGTCGGGTTCGGGTTGTCAGGTTGGCGGGTCAGAAAACCCTAACCTGAACCTGACCTATTTAAATCATCAGGTCAGCTATGTCAACCCTAACTTGTTTACACGTAATTCGAACCTGACCCATTTAACCTGTATATATACTTAGGTTGACAGGTTAAATAGGTTACATGGGTTGAATATGTTAAACGGGTTTCGAGTTGACCCATTTAATCCGTTTTATATATAAAAGTTAGCACATTACACGAGTTAAATGGGTTAAACGTGTTAGTGGGTCGACCCGTTTAACCCATTTAACCCGTATAGTTAAATATAAATAATTTTTAATTAAGAAAAAAAAAAAACTTAAATGGGTTGCCGGGTCGACACGTTTATTTTATTCCCAACCCGAACCTGACCTGTTTAATAAACGGGTTAGATATGTCGACCCAAACCTGACCCACAATCTATTTAGCTCAACCCGAACCTGTTAATTTTCGTGTCGATTTCAGGTCGGGTTTCGTGTCGGGTGATACGCGGGATTGTGCCCTCGCAACAGGTTTTACCTCTCAAGGGATCTTGAGAAACTTGCAATCTCTGTCAGGCAGTGTACCTGATCGTTGTAGTATAGTATAGTGACAAGTACCGGAGGATCGATCGTTCAACTCAGGAATAGTGTCACTAGGATTAGAAAGCCTACTAAACTAGGTCTAGAGGTGAGGAATGATTCTTTTTGTATTTTTTATATTTTATGAAAGCAAGTAAAATCTCGGGTTTTGAAGGAGTGAGCGGAATTAGTTGCTAGTCAACTAACCCAATTAACTAAAGATGCAATCAAAATAAAATAAAAAGAAATGAAAATAAACTAATGTGATTATGTGGTGAAAACAATAATGAGAAAAGATGTGTTTACTTAGATTTCATTGTTCCCTAGATATCTTTTACCGGTTGATTAGCTTGTTACAATTGCATGAATGACGGATTATATTCCTTAATACTAGTCGTAGGGCTGTGTACAATATTCCCTAACTCTATAAGCTCCTACTTCACTCCTGTGTCGAGCCGACTAAAAGCTCCTAACATGGGATCACTAGAATTCACTTATGCATTAAATACAACCAAAAATCGTAGTACACCTCTGATCATGTTTCTTAAGACGTTCAAGCAAGTTACCAATGGAAGTCTGCCGGTTTTCTTAAGCCTAACATCGAATACAATCATCCACAACAATTATAAACAAACAATCAACCAATAATCAACATCTAGGTTTCACTACATCTAAGCAAACACAATAAAAACCTAGCCTAGCATGTTAAAAGAAAGACAAGCATAAGATAGAATCACACAACACATAGACATATTGTATGATTATTGGAAAACTTATCTTCAGTTAAGCATGGATGGAACAAGGGTTGAAACCCTTGTTTTTACAGAAAATCCGTCTAGGGTTTAAGCTCTCCAAAGTTCTCCTAATGTTCCACACACTATGAATGAAAAATTGGAAAAATATATATAGAGAATACATCCTGACGGCGTCACGTTGTAGCTTCTGTCGCCGTCAACTCGCCGCCAAATTAAGGGTTGTATTGCCTAGATCCAGTCTTGACGCTGTCATGTAGAAATTGAGCTCTGGGCCGTCACTTGCAAAATGACCCTGACGGCCTTGGTGACGCCGTCAGGTCAATTACACTAAAAATGTTCTGGGCCGTCACATGTATTTTTCACTTCCACCTCTTTTGCCAAGCTTGACGCCGTAATGTGTGAAGTCTTGACGTCGTCAGGTACTGTTCCCAGCAAGGATTTTGAGACTTTGCCGTTTTCTTCACTTTTATGCTCCAAAAACGTCCAAAATGCTTCCTTTTCCAGATTTCTCCTCAAAATTACCTAAAATGACAAAAGGAACGATTTAGGGCAGTAATTGATCAAATAATCACGAATTCGGGCTTAAATAACCTCTTAAAAGCGGTACACTTTTCGCCTCATCATCGGGTCAGAAATTGCCACCCCTAGTCACAATAGACTATAATGAATACTTGATTTTATCTGTCAATGTGTACTGTTTGAACTGAATATTTAAATATCTGAGATGGAACAATTATATAAATTAAATTTTCTTAAACATGATTATGTATCCAGAGGCCTCCCAACTATTAAACATTTTGCTTTTAGGCCACACAAATATGTGTTTGTTTTTATTTTTACCAATCTCGTTCAATTTCTTACTGGAAATTTAAAGTTGCACTTAAATAATGGCTAAAAATGATATTTTACATTTGAGTGTTGTTTTAATATGTTATATTTAGTTTTATTTTTGTTGTTTCTAAAAATTGGTATAAACGAAAATAAGCACATAAATGAGTGACATATAAGTTAATTTTAATAAATAAGTAACTACCTATACATAATCCTGAAAGTAAAATTTTTATATTTAGCATCTCCAATGCAAGGTGTAATATATAGTTCAATATAATATAATGACACATCAACATCAACATCTCATTATTTAATACAAACTCTTACAATGAATTGAACTTTAGATAATTTAATGCATTTTCACATCATCATAAATTAAACCAGTTTTTATGATTTACATTAATATAAAATTAAGAGACAAGTTACCCATCCCAAACTTTAATGAGTGTCTTTGTTAAGCATCTCCAATGTAAGGTGTCTTTGTATTCCGTCATAATAAGTTATTTTTATTGTGTAATTTAAGTGGAAATAGATTAAGTTTTTCTCATCATATCTTTATAATTTATTTGTATTGTTTAGTTATAAGATATTTAAATTGGTAAGTGCCTAATACTTTTTTTCAATGTTGCAAAAAACGGCCTACAAGGCCTTGTAATTGCCGATTCCAAGCTACAAGGCCCTGAAACTTGGAGACATTTACAAGGAAGTTGGCCGATTAATCGGCGATTACAAGGTTTTGGGCCGATTAATCGGCTAAAAAACGCAACTCGGCCCCCGACCGCCTCAGGACCGATTCACGATTTTTGCAACATTGCTTTTTTTTGAACGGTTTGTTAGTTGTTAGTGGTTCAGGTAGCAATAACATTTAATTGGGCATTATGCTGACCTTGAACTGTGCCTGTACTTTTTCCTATAACACCTGAAGGGGTAAAAGCCTCGAGTGGAACTCGAACTTGAGACCTCCCCTGACTAAATCTCCCATCCCCAAACCTTTAAAGAATCTTTTTGGCCAACTGAAAATGCCTAATACTATCTACTATATTTAATTTACTTGCTAATTTTTTTTACCAAAACTACATCATATTCATTGAGTTTGTTAGAAAAGAAACACAAATCAAGTCAAGAGGCCCATATTTTCATAGCATATCAAACGGTTTGTTCAGAGACCCACGTTCATTAAATATACGCATAAGCTGGCATTTTAACAATGGATTCAAGGTCAATTAAACTACCCAATAAAAAAGAAAAGTGAAACAAGAAAAAGCCATAAGAACCAATAAACTGGTGCCACATGTCATGATTATCTCATGTTGCCACCTTTACAGAAAAAGATGCATGAAAACATGAATATCCGTTTCAACAACACTACTAGTATAGTACTACCACACTACATATGTAATTTCCAACCACCCACCGTACGTCGTCATTCTCTAACACCACCGCTCGCAACGAAGGAGCCGCGCCATGGATATCCTGAAGCTGATTTGCCCCAGCTCACCTCACGTACGTAAATTATTCATCACTTATCGAATCACTCCTTAAGCTTAATTATTTACGAGTTTTTTTTTTTTTTTTTTTTTTTTTTTTTTTTTTTTTTTTAGTATTTATTTGTAACGTGTAAAAGTAATATTGAAGGTTTTTGAGTCACGATTTTAATTAAAATTTCCTTCATGTAACGGAACTATGAATTTTTTGTTATTTCTTACGATATATAAACGAGCTATGACGACTTTTATTTTGTTTTGTAAAACACATATATACTTGCTATTCGACTTTATTCATGATGTATGAACTTGTAGCACTTTTAAACAATTTTCAGTTTGATTTGTTTTTAACCAAAATATGATTATACTTTAGAAGTTTATAGTTATCGATTGTTTGCTTACTTGAACTAGCTCTTGAAGTAACATACTTTGAGACGACTCAAATATGGCATATTTGACAGAAGTTATGATTCTGTATGGGTCGAAAAAAGAGATGTAATCTCGGATAGCGTTTCTTGGTTGAACCGCGTTTCCCTTTTACTGTTCTTTCTTAATTAAGCTGCTCTAACTTTGTCTGATTTTTTTTTTTTTTTTTTTTTTTTAATTTTTTTCCCCTCCCGGATCAGATATGGAATGGAAATACAGTTTCAAGATGCTTCAACAACTTATATCCTTTATTACAAGATTTTTGTGCTATACTACTCATTGTCACGGGCTCGCTTTAACATGCTTTTTTTGTTTAAAGGCAATAAATTTTATTAAATTAAGACTAGCAAGATGCTAGGAATTACATCAATCTCGATCATCAACGATCACAACGGCCCTCACAAACTACAACAACCATAAACACGACCCTCGACAATGACCCTCACCAAACTACATCATATCAACCTTAAAGGCTTAAACAACTGCGGTGACACTAAATCGCTTTAACATGCTGGTCGTGACATCATGCTAAAAAAGTCATTTGCCATGATTTGTACTTTCTTAACAAGATAAACAATGCTAGGTTTTGGAGCAAGTATGATCACGTTTGTCATGATTATTGTACTTGCAATTAGCGAAAGGACAACCAGAGGACGGAGAAGGGTAAATAGTGCTTATATCTTTTTTTGACAACTAACCCGTTGGATCGCAAATGCCCATTATAATCTACTTTATTTGGCATTTGGTCACTCTACTGATGCTCGTTGCAGATACACCTATATGAGAAGGTCTTTTTGCTCGTTCTACCACTCATTGGCGCATTCACGGCATGCTTTGACTTGATTATGCTTTTAAGTAACACAAGAAACGGGCGTACTCTTTTATATCACGAGTGGCTCGTTAGATGCTCTCAACTCTTAGTATGGGTAAGGCAGCTACTAAATTCAAAACCAGATGTGAAATTTTCTATTTTTAAATATTATGGTGTTTGCGACAGGCTACCATACTGCTCGTCTCAAGGTTTAGTTGCTGGTTATTTGTATTATCCAATCGGGTCCTGTGCTTTTGGTGGATCATGAAACTGGTATTAGCAATCCCAACTTTACATGCCGTCTTTTCATCTTTGGAGGTATATGCATAATGGGCTTTTCATTTCAGTGTAAAATAATGGACAGATATAGTTTATGTACAAAGACATTTGTTGAATTACAGTTTTGTTCTGCAGGTTATTAGCTGCATTAACGAAAGCTTAATAGTTTTAGTGGATGTTCTGTTTGGTGTATTGATCAATATTATTAGAATAAAGCAGGCATCTCGCAGGAACAGGTAAATTCATGCCATCTCTACTTTCGTAATTTGTGGTTTTCTGTTAGATGCAAAAACTAATTCCTTCTAGTTTGTTTGCCTTTATTTAAGTTCAAATTTCACAAATACCATATTAAAAGGATTTTTTTCCCCTTCTTCTAGAAATATATAGAAAACATTGTCATGACTAAGAAACGAACTTGGTTCTTACGTTTGATCTATTTATAATCCTCTTTTTTTCTGTAGTTCAATGGAAGAGTCGCTAGTTTCCTGTGAAATGGGTATCGATGACCATTTTGAGTCAAATCCTGTATGTATTATTCTCTCTTCTATATATCAGGATGTCGTTTATTTCCAGCAGAGTTTACTACATTGAAAGATAACAATATCTCACTTTTACCCATTGTTGCGTGTCTTTTTTACTTGTTTGTTAAAGGGAGTTCTTGCCAGCTTTTGGAATCTCATGACGTTCAAATCTATTAATCCTGTGATGGAACATGGTTCAAAGAAACAGCTTGACTTCAATGATTTGCTTCAACTACCGAGTGATATGGATCCTTTGTTCTGCCATGATTCTTTGCTCAACTGTTGGGAAGATCAAAGAAGACATAATCGCACTCATCCCTCTTTGTTTCTGACAATCTGTTATGCATATGGTTGGCCATATATGTGTTTAGGCCTATTAAAGGTACTAATTAAAAAACGTACTAATCATGATCATCTCCTACTTTATAGACTGCATATATAGAAAAAGAAAAAAAACAAGGGATGCTGTACGATTAAGGTGCGCACGTTTGGCGTTGTTTTCAAATAGGCCACCCATGTATAAACGTGCCACCAGGGGTACTTGGTTCATTTACTTTTGAGGATAAAACGGCCATTTTACAAAAAATCGACAAGTTATGGGTCAGAAACGGCAGAAATGTAGCAAAATGAATAATGGGCGGTCTAACTGATATTGTTTATACATAGGTGGCTTAATGCGAACGTTGGGCTGGCTTAACTATACAGTATCCCAAAAATAAGAAGAAAAGTATAAACATATTATCAGTGAAGTAGTAGGCCTGAAATGTTATTTCTTATCAACCTCTCATATTCTACAAATTCCAGGTTCTAAATGACTGTCTTGGTTTCGCTGGACCCTTGCTTCTTAATATGTTGATCAAGTATCTCCAAGAAGGTCAATTTCTATCCTTTCAGACCTTTTAGTGTTACTTACTGATGATTGCACTTCTCATGTCTGCAATATAAAGTTTTGCTTTTAGCATCATGTGAACTGCCTCAACTACTGCCCACATAAAAGTTGTCTTTTTCATAAACAGGATCTGGGAATTTTGATGGTTATCTCCTCGCTGTTTCCCTCGGCTTGACTTCTATTTTGAAGTAAGTCTTAGCTTTTATTTTGTTTCTCAGATACTAATTAAAACTCGTGTACTTTTTGTCATGAGTAGTGGGAGTTATAAATGGAACTTTGAGGATATAGTATTGTATATTAGCTTCTAACGATTATAATCTAATGTCTTTTTTGATGGTGCAGATCTTTTCTTGATACACAATATACATTTCGACTGTCCAAACTAAAGTTGAAGTTACGTTCTGGTTTAATGACAGTTATATTTCGAAAGGTATATCATTCTTGCACAGATTTTATTTGTGTAAGGTACCATATTTTCATATAAATTTGGAATCTCATCATGCATTTTTCAGTGTCTCCATGTAAGCCTGGCCGAAAGATCAAAATTTTCCGAGGGGGAAATTCAAACATTTATGTCTGTGGATGCTGATCGAACCGTCAATATGAGCAACAGTTTTCATGACATGTGGAGGTACTTATTCATTCCTTGCTTAATATATATTCAACTTATCATCATATACGCAATATCTTAAATATTACTTTATACCTTTCAGCTTGCCATTACAAATAGGAATCGCCCTGTATCTTCTCTATACACAAGTTCAGTTTGCTTTTGTTGCTGGAATCACAATAACGATACTGTTGATACCAGGTAGAGTGTCCTTAGTCCTTACACTTGTTTCTTTACATTTACACGTTATGATGTATGATATCTGTGTACTTCATTGTTTATCATGATAAAGTGATTATAATAACGTGTGCAGTAAATAAATGGATTGCTGAAAAGATTGCTAGTGCCACCAAAAACATGATGGAGCAAAAGGATGAAAGGTGTGTTCACCTATACCAAAATCTTAGTAATTTGAGAGAATAGTATTACAAACCGCAATACTTTTACAGGGTTAGAAGGACCGGGGAGCTATTGACTTATATACGGACTTTGAAGATGTATGGTTGGGAGCTACTTTTTACTAGTTGGTTGATGAAAACCAGAACCTTAGAAGTCAAATACTTATCAGTAAGATTTACTCATTACAAAACTATATATGTGTGACATCCTTATACAATCAATCATACTTTTTGAACTTTTTTACAGACAAGGAAGTACTTGGATGCGTGGTGTGTATTCTTTTGGGCAACAACGCCAACACTTTTTTCTTTGTTCACATTTGGACTTTATGTAATAATGGGAAATCAACTTGATGCAGCAACGGTACTAAAAACTTTTCAATAAATAGTATTTGTATATTTTATTGTTACTGTGTTTCCTTAAAATTTAACTCTATAATTTTGCAGGTTTTTACTTGTCTTGCATTGTTTAACAATCTGATTTCTCCGTTAAACTCATTCCCATGGGTCATAAATGGGTTGATCGATGTGAGTTACTAGTATATGATACCATCTGTTTGATTAACATCTTTAAAATAGAAAAAGATTCAGTTAATAGAAAATTTGTTTTCTTTGTGTTAAATTTTTTCACAGGCAGTCATATCTACCAGGCGGCTGAGCAAGTTCCTCTCATGTGTTGAGCATGAACCTCGTCACGGGGAGACACAAAATTCTCTTGCATCATCTTACTCCGGAACTTTTTTTAACTCTTCAGGCGAGGAAATGGATATTATCATGAAGGATGCTACTTGTGCATGGTCAAGCAGTGATCAGGAAGTGAAGGTGCCGATTCTGGATCATGTCAATCTTGCCATTCCAAAGGGTTCTCTGGTTGCAGTTATTGGAGAGGTCAAACCTGTGCTTTTGATCTCACCACTTTACTTACTCATAGCCATTCCAAAGGGTCAGTGGGTTATGTAACATGTCAAAACGGTTTGTGTCAAATGGGTAAATTTCGGGATGGGTCAAAAAGAGTCGGGTCAGGTTGACCCGTCAACATTTTTTAATCTTTTCTGTTGTATTTATGATCTTTTAAACCGTTACTATAAACATGTTCCTAGTTCTATATATGACACATATGGAAGTTTATGTGAATACATCATTATGTCATGGACTTAATAAATGAAAATGTATGCAGGTTGGTTCAGGTAAATCATCGTTGTTGAATTCTGTCCTAGGAGAAATGAAGCTTATTAAGGGATCTATCTATTCAAGTGGGTCGGTCGCCTATGTCCCACAGGTTCAAAAACTTGACTAAATATGTTAATGTAATAGTCTTTTGAATTCTGATTTTAGAACTTAAACTCATTTTTGTTTGGAGATGTAGATTCCCTGGATTCTTTCTGGCACCATCCGAGATAATGTCTTATTTGGAAAGGACTATGATCCTATAAGGTAAGATGTCTTATTCCAAACCTAAATAAACCTTTCAAAGATACTATTTAACGGATAGTTTGGTCTTTTTCTATTTGACCCGGAAATTTTTTGTACAAGATTTCTAAACTTTTTATAAATAGTTAGCATGTCAAATATGATTACAAAAGTTATATTATCATTAAAATAATATTTAATGAATAAAATGAATTAGAGGTTATTGATTAAAGATACAACATGGGCGAATTTTCAACCCGCTCGTCCCATGTCAAATATTTTAGGTTATGTGTTGAGTTAACCCATTTGACCCACACAACCTGACATGACCCATCCAAAAGTAAATGGGTAAAAAATTTTACCTTTGAAGTTCATCATTCACAGTACAGTTATGCCAGTGTCATACATTAGTTCGATAAGCATTGTTCTATTTGACTTGTACAGATACGCTGCTGTTCTAGATGCATGTGCCCTTGACACAGATGTTTCACACATGGTTGGAGGTGATATGGCTTATATCGGGGAGAAAGGTTTAAATCTGTCAGGCGGACAGAGAGCTCGTCTAGCCCTCGCCAGGTGTCATTATATATCAATGCTCTTTGAAACTAGCGTTTAGTGATAATATGAAAGTGGTTCTTAATTCTTTATGGAAATCCTTATATTATGGGGACATGACAGGGCTGTTTACCATGGGTCTGACTTAGTCATGCTGGATGATGTCCTTAGTGCAGTTGATGCGCAAGTGGCTTCTTGGATCTTATCAAACGCGATCCTTAGCCCTCTTATGAATCAGAAAACACGCATTCTTTGTACCCATAATATTCAGGTAATGACAGTATGTCCTTGTTAGAACGGGTTGATTCAGGTTATGTTTTATTTCTAGCACGTAAACTATAAAAAATAGCTTAAACGGAAACGGGTAAAAAGTAGCCTATGCCATATAGTCTACTTTCAATGCATAAACCTCCCTTTTATTGTATTTAAAAGTTGAATATTTATTGAAATATGATCATTTCTAGTATTTAGTCAGCTGATAATTATTGATAAAATGCTAAAAAATTGTTGTAGAAAAAATGTTTCGGGTCAATGCCACCGGCCCGCAACCGTTTTGTTATGTACTAAAAGCTACGTGTGTTGACCAATCACCTGGTACCGACCACCCATATAACATCTACTAACAACATTTCACAAATTACAGGCAATATATGCTGCAGATATGGTTGTTATAATGGACAAAGGACAAGTGAAATGGGTGGGAAGTCCAACTGACTGCTCCAGTTCTACATATGCAGCATTTGTTAGACACGAGGAACTTAATACCTCTTCCGAGACTAACGCTCAAATAGAAAGTGTAGATACTTGTACGGGAGTCCAAGAGAGCATAGTCGTAGAGAGCGAGAGCATAGATATTATGGATGCAGACGATAACATTATAAGGGTTGAAGAGAGGAAAGAAGGCAGAGTTGAAACATCTGTGTACATGTGAGTCCATGCTCCATTAATTGTCTTTTGGTAAATATAAGTGAAGGTGGAAATATGGGCGAGTCGGGTGGGTCATGAAACTAATCAAAATGTGTGTGTGTTAAAACGGGTTCTTTTCTAGTAATGGGTAGAAACTGGCTTGGTCAGGCTGAGCCTCTCACATTTTTAGTCCATTTCTCTAAACTTTGATATTCCAAAAACAGCATTATTACATTACTAATTTTATCTTTTATTTAGATTATTATGAGCTATTTTTAAAACGTTTGACCCATTTGGAAGTTCTTTTCTCATATTGTGAAGGAATTATGCTGCATTCTCTGGTTGGTACATTACAGCCATAACATGCCTATCAGCAATTCTAATGCAAGCTTCTCGAAATGGAAATGATCTGTGGCTGTCTTATTGGGTTGATACAGCGGCATTTAAACTACATCCGATGTCCTTTTATCTGGTAATTATATTAATTTCTGATAATGAGAATTTGTTCCCAAATTAGACGTATATAGTGAACTTTGGGTTGGGTCAAAATCACCAAATGGAATAAGTTAATGTGTATCAAAACCTGAATCGACCAAGTCATATGTAAGGATAGAAATTTGAAATTTCCTTCTCTACTTCAAAAGATTAAAAAATAAAAAAGTTTCAGAATGCCATTCTTAAAACCGCATAACTGTGATTATCTGTTCAATCTATTTATTAATATTTCACCAGTTTACGATGAAACAGCTTAGTTGCAATAGAGGCATTTAACAACTTGCATTGACAATGCAGGTTATACTTTGTATTTTTTGCTCGGCGAACTCCATTCTTACTCTAGTGAGAGCATTTTCATTTGCATATGGCGGCTTACGTGCAGCAATTCATGTGCACAATAACCTGTTGAAAAAGCTTGTTGATGCACCTGTTTCCTTTTTTGACCAGACCCCAAGCGGAAGAATACTAAACAGGTAGAATAAATTTCCTTTGATAAGATCAGTTTCACCTTATAATATATGCATATTGATTGTGTTTATAGGCTGTCTTCAGATCTCTACACGATTGATGATTCACTGCCGTTCATTCTCAATATTCTCCTTGCCACTTTCGTCGGCCTTGTTGGGATTGCTATAATTTTGTCCTTTGTGCAGGTAATAACTGGATAAATAAGTCATGGTTACAAAACTTTGTAGCTCTTATATTTTTAACTTTGGCCACTGTTCGTTATTATGTGTAGGTCATGTTCTTGCTTCTCATCCTGCCATTTTGGTATATATACAGCAAAGTGCAGGTATTTGTTACAAGAAGAGTAACTCCTATATATCTAATAGTAATACTTAGAATTGGCACTTTTGACCCATTTACCTATCAATTGGTCTATTTGGGCTGTGTTTCAACCCAAACGGCCTGGACACTTTCGACGCACTGTAAATTGACCCATTTTGATCCATTAATAGATCCGTCCAACCTGCCCCTCGGTACATTACTTTTCTTGTGAGGCACTAGTCACACTACTACACTACTCACTAAGTAGACGGATTATTCAGTTTTATTACAGGTCAACATCCCGTGAATTGCGAAGGCTTGACAGTGTATCTCGATCACCCATATATGCATCATTCTCAGAGATACTTGATGGGTCATCAACTATAAGGGCGTTTAAATCAGAGGTGAATGTTGAACTGAAACTTGGTTCTATACAGATCATCTCATAGAAAGTCCACGCATACTTTTTTCTTCAAATTCATTAAATTAATCAAATGTAGTTCATTACTTCATTTCCTTGAAAAGAGAATCATGGTACTAACTCACTAAGTAATGCTCTTCGTTTGTACACAGGACTTCTTCATAGCTAGATTCATAGATCATGTCACCATGTATCAGAAAACTTCTTATTCAGAGATGATAGCAAGCCTCTGGCTATCCTTACGCCTACAGGTATACGTACTAAACTTGTAATCAATGCAATTTAAACAAATGTAGTGAGCTGTAATGTACACTTGAAAAAAACAGTAACCAGTGTATGGTCTTAGTTCTTAGCAGCTTTTGTGGTATCATACACTGCGGTGATGGCTGTTGTTGGATCACATGGATATCTCCCGGTCAATCTAGGTACCCCAGGATTGGTAAGTCCTTAAACGCCATTTAGGAAATTACTCGTCATATTTTATACGTAATGTCACAAGTTTCTTATTTGATTCAAAAAACAACATTGTCATAACACTGAAACTTAGTAAACAGGTAGGTTTAGCTCTTTCCTACGCAGCTCCAGTTGTATCCTTATTAGGGAGCTTTTTGACAAGTTTCACCGAGACTGAAAAGGAACTGGTCTCAGTTGAGAGGGTTCTTCAGGTTTGAACATGATTTTCGTCTTCTTGATGGTTACCACCAACTTACCATGAAAAAAATTAACATATGATTACTTTCATTATAGTACATGGACATCCCTCAAGAAGACCTTCAAGGGAACAAGATTTTAGACACAAACTGGCCGTTTCGTGGGCAGATTGAATTTCAAAATGTAACACTCAGATATATGCCGTCTTTGCCTCCTGCACTGCGTGGTCTTAGTTTGACAATTGTTGGAGGAACACAGGTTTGTAAATCTAGCCACATAAATACCATGTTATGCGTTCCTACATATTTGACCCGTTTGGGATTAAAATACATGGCCCATTAATACCTTTAACCATGAGATTACTGTTGTTGTACTTGTTTATCAGGTAGGAATTGTCGGAAGGACAGGCGCAGGCAAGTCTAGCATCTTGAACGCTTTATTCCGCCTCAACCCAATATGTGGAGGACAAATCATAGTTGATGGCATAAACATAGCAGACATTTCTCTAAGAGATCTTAGGTCACGTTTTGCTGTAGTTCCCCAGATGCCATTCCTTTTTAAAGGATCTTTAAGGTAAAATAGGACACATTTCAGCACATCACTTGCTAATAGAATTTATTCATAAAATACCAATGTAAATTTTCAGTTGTCCTGTCTTGTTCAAAGAACTTTTTTATGTCTATCTAAGCCATTAAAAGTTATGTCCTCTTCGAATTATATTGTAGCTAAAAACCCCCTCAAAAACTGTCATTTATAAATGTGATTTTTTGTATAAAAAAGTTAAATTTATGAAAATTGAGTTTTATAGGAAAAATGGAAAACCGTACGGGTTACAAAATGTTCCCAACAAGACACGAAATCTTTTAATAATTCGGAATGTGCAAAAAAGAACAATGACTAAAACATGACAAATGAATAAGTATGTCTTTGTTTTACTACATATTAACCCAATATCTGATAAAATTATCCAGGGATAACCTAGACCCCTTAAACGTAAGCGAAGACTTAAAAATCTGGAAAGCTCTAGAGAAATGTCATATTGAGGAGGAAGTCCGAGCTGCAGGGGGACTAGATATGGAGATGAAGGAGTCTGGAAATTCATTTTCAGTCGGCCAACGACAACTTCTTTGTCTTGCACGTGCCTTTCTTAAGTCCACTATGGTAAGATCTTAGAAACATCATACATCCATTTGTCTTTTGTAGATTGATCCTCGTTTTAAGTCTTTTAAGGTGTTGAATTATGTAGGTGTTATGCTTAGATGAATGCACAGCAAATGTAGACACTCAAACTGCTGCAAAACTGAAGGATGCAATATCAAGTGAATGCAAAGGGTTGACAGTGATCACAATTGCTCATCGCATCTCCACAATTCTACATATGGACAATGTACTGGTTCTTGATCAAGGAGTCTTGGTATGTTCAATCAAATTGACTAGCTCATTCCATAAATATTATTTCAAAGTTATTAGACGTGTGAACGTGTCAAACAAGCAAATTGGTTAGCGGGTCAAAAACGGCCAGGTTGTAATGACTTAGTCAGGCTGACTTTTTTTACATATGTACAACTATAATGTGTTAGTTATAATTCGAAAATGATGTTATTATAGTTACAATTACAATATCATTTATACCTACACTTCCCGTGATATCCTTACAACATTTTAATGTAACATGTTTAATTTCTGGACTTCATTAGATCTTATCAAAACTTATGTATATAACTAATCAATGGTCTTGGTGTATAATTGTTGATTATAACTAATCTCGTCCCCTCTGATTAGCAACTGAATCAATAAAAAAAGTCCCCCAACTTTACACTTTTAAGTTATAGCCAGCATAGTATTATTTCCACAAAACTTTTATGATATATGACTTCTGTTGCATGGTGCAGGTGGAGCAAGGGAACCCTCAGATTCTGGTCCAGGACGAGTCTTCAAGATTCTCAAGCTTTGCTAAAGCATCCTCAATGTAATCAATATCACGCTCTTTGTGTGTTGTAGTGTTGTACTGTTCACACAAGTACATAACTACGTATTAGCTAGCCACAATTAATTCAAGTATACAACAAAGCTAGCTAGGATGAGTAGTTTTCTATATAGGATTTATGACAAATCTTGTGATATTTCAGTTTCCTAGTCAAGTTAAAAACTTATGTAAAAGCACCCACAAGTTCGGAATTATAAGCCAATCTGTATTTTCGATTGCTACTGAGGCTATACTTAGATTACCATTTGTAAAACACATATAATGTGCGTAAACTTCATGTATAAGTAAATTAGTCCTATTTCTTCAAAACCAACTCAAAACAGTTTTGAAAGTTATTTGTAGTCTACAACTTCACAATTGCAAGAAAATCACCACGTTCACTTCTTTCGATTGTAGGATAAGTTTTTCACGACCTAACCGGAATAGGAAATTTATCGTAACTGTAATTGAAAAAAAAAAAAAAAAAAAAAAAAGTAATCAAGCTAAAAAGATAACATCAAGTATAGTTTTTTTTTTTTTTTAGCTATATAAGTTTTTGTAATTTCTCTTCTAGCTCCTTGCTATAGAGCTTTTACCCTTGTTTTTAATGCAATCATCGTTCTAAAAAAAAGTATAGTGTTTTTTAAAGAATTTTCTTTTCAACTTATATCGGTCTATACAAAATGAAATTTAATACGATAGTTGTATCTTGTATGCATTTGTGGATAAAACTAGATTTTTGTAGTCTTATGTTGGAATTGTTGATGTGACATAGAAGGATAAATATCACTAAATGTCAAAGTGAATGGTACTAGAATTAATAAGTTGTTGATGCATACACGTTTGGAGTCTCCTCTCTTTAACGTATTATAACATAAGTCAAGCAGTCTTCGAGATAGATGATATCGATTTGAACTTGAAAACTATTAAAACCAGCGGCCCAGCGGTGGTGGTGGTGGACCATTTTTCTAAGACATGCAATGTATGTAAAACTAAAATATAAGTGATTGGACGATTGTAAGTTGTAACTTGTAAGTATTTATATAGTCAATCTATTTATTTCACTTGGACAGTTTGACTCATTCAAACCATTCTTAGAAGCATAAGTCCACCATGTAATTACTTAAACTGTAATTACATGTTTCATCTACACTTAAAAATACAAAAAGTGTACTAAAAGTAACCAAAAAGTGTCACTGTAATTATTTGTTTCACCTACACTAAAAGTTTTAGTGAAAATGACGTCTAGAAAATGCCTATTACACTGCAAAAAAATTGTTAAAAGTTATAAAAATTTCAATAAAAAAAAAATGAATAAAAAAAATAAAAAAAAAACACTTTCGGAACAAGTATCAATGTTTTTAAAACCCGGTTTTTTAATTGATCCAGTCGAGTCACCGGTTCACTGGGTCACCGGTTCAACTGCTGGTCGAATACATATGTATATTTTTCATAACATCTTTGATATTGTAGGTATTTGTCCGCTTTCGATATAACATTCAATTAAACCGATAAAAATGAGATAATTCTATTAGATTTTAGTCATTAATTTATTTATCAACAAGTCATTAATTTATTTATCTACATACAAGAAAAAAAAATATATGCAAAACAATCAATTTATAGTTTTAGTTTACAACAGAATTATAGTTATAGTTTATAACAATTAGATAACTCTATGGTTTAATAGAATTCTATCTTTATTAATGATTTTTTAAAATCAAACAAACATAATAACAACATTAGTTTAGAACTCTATTTTGTTGTTTTATCAAAACTTAACTACATGAGTCACCATTACTTCAACTTTTCGATTAACTATAAACTTTTCAAATCATAATATGTTTGTCCATACAAATATAGAACTTAACATAGCATAAATTTTGAGTTTAGCGAAAATGAAATGAGAAAAAGGTTTTGTAAGTTTTAGAGGAAAGAAAAGGTCTTTGTTGTTAAGAATAAAGAAAAAAAAATAACAAAAGTCATGACCCGACCGGGATTATCAAACCGGGTCCACCCGGGTCAATGAAAAACCGCCGGTTCAATCTGGTTTTCAAATAAGCAAAAACCTTGTCACATCCGGCCGGCCCGGTTCTCGATTGAACCGGCCGGGTCAACCCTGGTTTTAAAATATTGCAGGTATTAATAACGGTCACTAAAATTTTCATGTGCTTCCCCTACACTTTATACGAGTCAAGTTGGTAAACGTCTATTTATGGTAACACAAAAATAGTAAAACGATACATTTTTTTGCCACACATTTTATTCAAAAAGGCGTCATTAAATTTTAAAACTTTTTTTCTTTTACCGACACTTGTTTCAAAGTGTCACTAAAATGTTAAATGTAATGACACTTTCTTCTGTCACTAAAACGTTAACTTTGCCTTCTACAATACAATTTGTTCATAAGAAAGTAGAGCTCTAAAAGAACCGGACGAACACGAACGGAGCCTTGTTCATGTTCGTTTATTAAAAAAATGAGTTGTTCATGTTCGTTCATTAAAACACTAAACGAACGCTAAACGAACATAAATGATCGAATATAAATAAATATAGACAAACATAAACTTTACTAAATTATGCACAATATATTGTTCTATAAATACTGTTTTGTTTAAACAAACCAATTTTAAAATTATACAATTAAAAGATATGATATATGAACATAAATAAATAAATGAAAATAAACGAACATTAACGAACGCACAATCGGACGTTCACGAACATAAATGAACGGACGCGACTTTTGTTCATATTCGTTCACGTAAATTATTGTTCATGTTCGTTTATTTAATAAATAAACGCACATAAACGAACTTTTTACCGAACGGTTCATGAAATGTTCACTGAACGTTCAGTTCGTTTACAGTCCTATAAGAAATTGTTACTCAACCTCAAGTTTTAACTTTTACCCTAACTTTTTAAAAATTGTCAACAAAAAGTAATATAGTGACGCCTTTGGTGTCACCAAAACCTCCGTCATTCCTTGCAATATAAGTGACCGAACTAAAGCGCCTATCGACTCAAATCTCATAAACCCACGAAAGGTATGTTTGGCCTATCGATATATGAGTGGCATATAACCAAAAGAATATAAGTTTTTTCTAGTGTATCTAGTTGTGAATGAATTAAAAAGAGACATATTCTTAAGCATGGAAACTTGGAAAAAACTATTTTCCTGTATTTACCAATTTTTTTTTTTTTTTTTTTTTTTTTTTTTTTTTTTTACTTCATCATAAAATGGTTGAACTTTATCTTGCTTAAAAACTTACAGAATAATGTTGTTTAACTAAAATAATTTTATTTATAAATACAATCTATTACTCCGATCCGTAACTATTTAAATACTTAATTACAATTTAATCCACATTTTTTCCGATCTCAGTTACGCCAATATGTACAAAAAAATAAATAATTACACGCACAAATAAATTGATGCTACTATACAATATCATCTATGCGGGTCATCTAATTTAATCAAAAAATTGTTGAACTTAAGACAAAACTCAAGTTGAATCCTAAAAAGTTATAAACACGAAATTTGCAAAACTGTGACTATCTCAACTTTTGGGCATATTACTAAGACTATAACTTTTTTTATATTAAATGATGAGATTGTCCTCACTTTAAATTTGAATTATCAATATGACGAGATTGTCCTCACTTATTATTAAATGACGAGATTGTCCTCACTTTTTTTTTTTTATTAAAGGACTGCAAAAACACGCTCTTTTTCATGCAAATTACACAACCATCATCTTTTGAACTCATGTATTATAAAGTCTTTCAACAAACAAATTACATTGATTAACGCATTTTTTATGCTCTTTAATTTGATATCCATTTTGTTATGTTTCATTAAAGTTTTTTTTGCAATTTTTTCAAAAAATATCGTAAAACATTCTTAATAGAAGATTTATCGTTTTATAACTTAAAAAACAAGAAAAAAATGACATGTTGTGAATTAATTGCGTAGTATTAAGAAATACTACGAAATTAATTACTGTTTTATCTCCACTCACAATTTTTTTTTATCTCTTTCGTGACACAAGTATAATTCTCTATGACACAATTGCTCTCTTCTAACACAAATTATTTTTCCTTATTAATTAATACATATTCTCTATACTTATATTCTTCTCAATTTTATCATATAAATTTATTGTGAAATTCCAGTACAATTTTTTAATATATTTCTTTATAATGTCCACCGACTTTATAAAGTATATACAAAATAATAACTACATTTATGAAACAGTTTATCTTGAAAATCTTAAATTTTAATATTCCTTTCATTTGAGATCAATTTTGCTCCATATATAAATTAAAAAAAAAAAAAAAATCAAATCGATTCTTAAATTTTAAGGTTTATAAAATTCATTTTGTAATAAATTTCAGTTGTGATGTGTACAAAAACTAAAAGCATCAAGCTAGAAATAAAGGGAGAGCCAATGATGTATTAGTGTGTAAGAAATATCTTGTGTAAGAGTTACCATATATATGAGAAGAAGGTAATCTTGAAATATTAAAAAAATAATTATAATTGTACCAATATATATCGCACAAAGTTGAGTCGAGTTAAAAATAAGCGTTTTTAGTCATAGTTTTCCAAGTTTCCCATTGTAAATTAAACAAACGCGTGTCTTTGTCCCTGTCCATGTCGATCCGCGTCCTGCCAAAAAAGTCTCGTGAAGGCATAATGTTATAATGAATTAATGATTGACCTTGACATTATGTATGACAAAACTAGCCATAAACATTCTAATTAGGGATTGTCTAACCGGTGCCCTAAGGGCACTGGTTAAGAAGGAGGATGACCCACAAAAAAGTATTAAAAAAATATTTTTTTATTGAAAAAGTGTAGGTCCCTGAGTCTTTTAATTATTTTTTTAGTGTTTTTTGTGGGTCCTCCCCCTTCTTAACCAGTGCCCTAAGGGCACTGGTTAGACAATCCCTTAAAACAAATATGCAGACTTGAGTTTTTTATTATTTATTTATTTATTTATTTATTTTTTACTTTACTTTGCTTTGACACTGCTAAATGAGCGTTGCTAGCCGACGTTGACACCAAATTTAGACCAAGTTTAGTTTTCCATTTCTCGACTCAACAAGGAAACGCGACTAAGATTTGGAAATCTAAAACGAGCATTTGGCTCACTAATTTAGCTAACCACTTTGACACTAGTTTAGGAGTCGTAAAGGACACAACACAAATGAGAAAAACTTTACCACATCGACATCAAGTTTTGACTAAGTCTTAGTCTTGCCACAACTCGGCTCGACAAGGTTATGACTAAGGTTTGTTAATCCTGAGTGTTTAGTACACTATCTTGACACAAGTTTATACGATGCAATGACACAATCAAGCGGGGAAAAACCATTTCTTTCAGCTTAACCGAGACGACTCCAAACCATTTTTATCAAATCCTGGTATTAACTAGTATGCCGAGGGATTTAACTACGCAACATCACAAAGAAGGTAAGACGAATACGGATAGCAATACGAGCCATAGCAACTTAGATTTTCGACTTGTTCAAAACTTGCTACCACACGATTCTTTTTAACATGGCTAATTTCAGGGTCGATTTAAGTTTATATCACAAACCAACTTATCAATTTCTACAATGTAAATTTCTTCAACCAACAAAATTTAACAAGACCAACATTATAAAGATTCGAATGAAGAAAAAGAATTAAAATTGGATTAGGGTTCTTACGATATGAGGTCGATTACAAGAAGCAAGAAACACACGAAATAGAAAGCTCCAAACCGATTCCACAACAATCATCCACACACCCTTGATTCCTTCACTGGTTCCCACCTTGAATCCGATTACAACACTTCTATTTTCGCTTGGATAATTTGATCTTAGTGTGTGGAGCTTGTATGAAATCAGTTAGTTTTAAAGAGAAATAACAAGATGGGTTTGATTCCCTCACTTCTTGATAGCATGTGACTTGCAGCCATAAAAGGAAGTCGTCCCCCCTCCACGCCCCACTCTGCCTCGCTGACACCCAACAAGACAAGAGGATTAGACTGTGTTGCTATGTCGATTTGTTGACATCATTTGTGGTCGGGTCTGCTTTTGATTCAGAAGAGGTGGGGATGGAGATGCAGATCCATATTATGCGTGAGAGAGAGAGAGAGAGAGAGAGAGAGAGAGAGGGAAGAGGCGTCGGTTTGTGGAGATGAGCAGATGTAGGGAAGATGACGTTAATATTATACATATATTTTTGTTTTGTTTTGTAAAATAAGAGTGGGTGAGGTTTGGTGAAATAAAAAAAAAGTAAATTAAGTTTTTGTATACTTTTGTGGGTACTATGTGTGTACCCTGTGTCTCGTTGAGCTCCGCTGTAAATTGAGTTTTCGAGGTTAGCAGAAGTGCTAAAATATTTCTGAAGAGAGCATTTTTATAATGGAAAGATAAAAACAACATTTATTAATTCCAGATAACAACTATTGAGTTTATGCCGTTACTAGGATTTGTGTTGGTACGCGTGTGGTAATTGGTGCGAGATTATTCTCGTGTTTGATCAACAATGATCAGTAATAGCTAGAAAATGGCACATTTACATTTTCTGATAAAATAACCCATGTAGTGATTTACAGTGTGCGGGTTTGTTTTCCCGAAATAGTTTTGTAAGCTCATGTATGGTTAGGTAAATTGGCATTTATTATTAAAAATTAGTTTGGAAAATTCCAGTTTGTTACAGTCACACCTCCTTAAACGGAATCGCGTCCTCGCGATTCAGTTCAAGTTACCCATTAGGGTCGAAAAGAGATGGGTATATACGCACGAGAATTCATCTTCATGTTCCCCACGTGAATTTAGTTCCTTTTTGTGAGTTTCTATGAACTGTGTTGATAGGGATAGGTGTTGGTACTCGCAACCGATTTGAGCCTTACGAGATGGTAAAGGCTCCTCTTTGTCTATTGGGGAGTTATACAAAATTCTTTGCTGAAAATTTGCAGTTGGATAAACTAATGTGACTTCAGAAGACTTATAATTTCAGTAAAACAATCTTTAAACATGGTGTGGGTAAAACCATGTCTGAAAATTTAATATTTAGTCACCCCTTTAATATACAAAAGTCTCAATAAGGTTTGATCAGAGAAATTTTGGCACATCAAAATGGGATCGCGGGAAAAATACCATTACGAGTTTTGTGATTTCTATAAACGCATTCCCAAAAGGAAAGTCCTTAAAAAGCAAAGATGTCAAGGAAAAATGTGTAGTCAGGTATGTTCGTTTCGACAAATTTCAGGTGCTTAATGATGGAGTCTAGTTGTCAAGCCTCAGTGGGGTTCAATGTTTAATATCAAGAGAATTTCATCAACATAAGTATCCAATTTACTTTAACAGTACCAAGAGGTAGTAACATAAAGTGCTTTTCAATTGGGCAAATAGTTCACATGGTGATTGCAAAATAGTTTATAGAACGGGTTGTACAATAGTTTATAGAGTAATAGGAAAACAATTTATCATTTGTAAAGTTGTAGCAAAATTGTAGTTTCGTTCTGGTGTTTTAGTAGCAAAGCAGTTCATAGGGGAGTAAAATAGTTTGCAAAGTGCAGTAAGACTTGTAGGATAATTATAATATTATTTACAAAATGCTAGTGAAACTGTTTGTTATTTTATAGAATGGTAGTGAGGTAATGAATTAAATCACGATAAAATAGTTGTAAAACTGATTCGTAAAACAGTTTATAGGCCAGCAGGAAAACAATTTATTGTTTATAAAGTAGTAGCAGGGTCAAAATCTTGATTTCATGAAATAGCAGTAAGACATTTTGTAGGATGACCGCAAAATGGTCTGTAGAATAACCAAAAACAGTTTGTATGCTAATAGTGATACAGGTTATTATCTTATAAGAGGGTAGCAAGGTAGACAACAGATATTTCCGAGGGATAAGTGAAGGACTATGTGTGCAGGATTAAGTGTTCCAAAGATAGTGGTTTGGGTTACAGGTTACTACATAAAGTTTTTAAGGTTTCTGTTGGGTATAGCATCTCTGCTAAATGTGGAGTTTGGCAAGTTTAGAGTTTGGCTCTGAGGGAAGGTGTTGATTGCTACTAGCAATCAGTTGGTTGTCTAAGTAGTGTACTTAGTACTTAACGCGGAAGGTACAACATCGATTGAGTGTAGGGTTTGAGGTGCAGGTGAATGTAACACAACCAGATTATGATAAAAGAGTATTCCAACAAAGAGAAAAAGTATTGCGATGTCAGTGTGTTGTGTGTAGATGTGAACTTTTATGATATGCAATGCTTATGTACACACACAAAATTTGTATGAACTCTCAGAGATCAAGTAGAAAATCAATCTGGACATAATTCTAGTATAACTACTCTAAGTATCGCAAAATTCACCTCTAAGTCGGACATAGGTGATCAGGCTATGTCCCACTGTCCCTGGTCGAATATAGGTGATCAGTCTATATTCTACCGAGGTTCAATGAATTTTGAAATACTCAGCTTAGTTACGCTAGTATGTCCCTTACTTAAAAAGAAATTGTTTTATCATAGTAAGGCAGCAGGCTTGGCAGGCAGGCATGTGGCGGTCATAGGGTCAAGTTTTCGTAAAAGTAGTTATAGTCTAGGTTTTAAAAATACCTACTTCTCTATAACCAAGGCTCTGATACCAATCTGTAACACCCCAAAAAAAAAATCGGGTCCAGCGGAAGCATACATATCACTGGGCTGCTACTCAATTAGTATCATAACATAAGTACAAAGAATGGTTTTTATCTCAAACATTTAGAATAACTTTCATTATCAAAAATATTCAAATTTACATCGTTCAAAAATAGTGCAGAAATATAGGCCCATGAAAGAGTTTAAGCGGTCCCAATTATAACATAGTCATTATGACCATGCCATGCCATGCCAAAGCCTTCAACAGTTAGCTATCGTCTTAACCTGAAAATACATGCTAAAAAGTGTTAACACGAGGTTGGTAAGTTCATAGGTTTATAATAAAACAGTAGTATTGTGAGTTCAATAGAGAGTTTTGTGACCGCTGTGTGGCCCACTATGTCATGAAAATAGTGTTTACTTTACAGTAAAATTAGAATTGTGGACCATGAGTAGAGTGTGTGATCATTACAACAAATATAATGTCACGTAGTAAATAGTCTATTACGCTAGCACTAAGTTCATGCAACCGAAGCTTAACAGTGTGCATGCTCTAGAAGCACGTTAAATAAAGCCCTTGCAAGTGTCTATCCCGTGACACTCGTGTTTCGACATGTTATACGCTCGCGTTTGCATATCCTGCCAAACCGAACGGGGGTGTCAACCCCAATAGATCTATTTATAGCATTCGCGCTTCCCAGCAGGAATTGACGGTTCATGAGTTTGGGCATTGTGGGATTCAGTGTCTTAGGCTAATCCGCGTAATAGTGTAAATAAAGCATAAGTTTCAGTGTGGTCCATAAAAGTGTTTGCATAAAAGCAATTGTCATTCAATAGAAGTGTTTGCGTAACTGCAATGATTTGTAAAGTGTTTTGCATATAAGCAATAGTTCATAAAGTGTGTTGCATGATTATAAAACACTTGTGTATGTTAGAAAATAATCAAGTATACAACCAATATACACACAGGTGCATTTGAATAATTAATCAAGCATTCAGCAAAACAGTAGTATTTAAGTAAACAATTGCGCATTCAAATAAAACAAGCGTCGAGTTTAGTTAAAAACGAGCATGTATTCTCCCCCAAAACAGTTATAAAACAAGTAAAAGTAGGGGTCATGAACTCACCTCAATGGAGTATGCAGTAAACCAAGTGAGTCAAATAGAGTGTGGCACCAACATGCGACCTAGAGTAGTATGACAAGTTTAGTTTACAGTTTTAGGTTTAAGACTCGATGAAGTTTAAATAAGTTTAAAAGTTTTAAAATGTTTGTGTTGTTGTTGCTTGTGTGGTAGCATTTAAGTTTGAAAATGATTTTCTAAACGTTTGAGTGTATTGGCTCTTGGAATTTGCGTAGGTGTACAACGAATAAAATGTCGAGAATGAATAGTCTTTGTTTTGGAAATAATCAAAGACAAGAAGTGAGTATTAATCACATATGAATGTTAGACGTTGATGAGTTTGTAACCCTTTTGCTTAAATGACGCTATAGTGCTGAGTGTAGAATAAAATGTTTAGAATAAGTGTTGTTTTATTCCTCTTCGAAAGTTGTGATTGACTTCACTTTTTAAGTTTATACAAGCGAGTATAAGTTTACATTTCGTTTTTGAAGAATACGGACATGCCTTGGGTACATGCTCTTGTTTGTTTTCACGCAATAAATATATGTTAAGTAATAGTCGTTTTGAAATTCTAATTAGTTTTTACAAAATTTCCCGTTTCAAGCACGTATAACTTAAATAGTTTATGTCTAGTTTTTGTGAGTTCCGAAATACATAACTTATGTGTATTGTGTCGTTGATGTACTCTTTGTGTTTTAAATATAACCTGTAACGAGACAACGATACTGATATACATGTGACGAATATGAGACGCGGTAATAGCTCGGGTACGAATTGTCTATGATCGAAAAATACTTAGCTTATTCCTGTTTTGTTGTAAAAATATATATAGTTGGGCTGTGTTGAAGTTTAGATTTGGGCTTGGCCCGAACAAATCTACAACTGATTAAAACAAATATGCAGACTTGAGTGTTTTTATTTATTTATTTATTTTTATTTTTTTTTACTTTGCTTTGACACTGCTAAAGGGGCGTTGCCAGCCGACGTTGACACCAAATTTAGACCAAGTTTAGTTTTCCATTTCTCGACTCAACAAGGAAACGCGACTAAGATTTGGAAATCTAAAACGAGCATTTGGCTCACTAATTTAGCTAACCACTTTGACACTAGTTTAGGAGTCGTAAAGGACACAACACAAATGAGAAAAACTTTACCACATCGACATCAAGTTTTGACTAAGTCTTAGTCTTGCCACAACTCGGCTCGACAAGGTTATGACTAAGGTTTGTTAATCCTGAGTGCTTAGTACACTATTTTGACACAAGTTTATACGATGCAATGACACAATCAAGCCGGGAAAAACCATTTCTTTCAGCTTAACCGAGACGACTCCAAACCATTTTTATCAAATCCTGGTATTAACTAGTATGCCGAGGGATTTAACTACGCAACATCACAAAGAAGGTAAGACGAGTACGGATAGCAATACGAGCCATAGCAACTTAGATTTTCGACTTGTTCAAAACTTGCTACCACACGATTCTTTTTAACATGGCTGATTTATCAACTAACCATAATTATTTCAGGGTCGATTTAAGTTTATATCACAAACCAACTTATCAATTTCTACAATGTAAATTTCTTCAACCAACAAAATTTAACAAGACCAACATTATAAAGATTCGAATGAAGAAAAAGAATTGAAATTGGATTAGGGTTCTTACGATATGAGGTCGATTACAAGAAGCAAGAAACACACGAAATAGAAAGCTCCAAACCGATTCCACAACAATCATCCACACACCCTTGATTCCTTCATTGGTTCTCACCTTGAATCCGATTACAACACTTCTATTTTCGCTTGGATAATTTGATCTTAGTGTGTGGAGCTTGTGTGAAATCAGTTAGTTTTAAAGAGAAATAACAAGATGGGTTTGATTCCCTCACTTCTTGATAGCATGTGACTTGGAGCCATAAGAGGAAGTCGTCCCCCCTCCACGCCCCACTCTGCCTCGCTGACACCCAACAAGACAAGAGGATTAGACTGTGTTGCTATGTCGATTTGTTGACATCATTTGTGGTCGGGTCCGCTTTTGATTCAGAAGAGGTGGGGATGGAGATGCAGATCCATATTATGCGAGAGAGAGAGAGAGAGAGAGAGAGAGAGAGAGAGAGAGAGAGAGAGAGAGAGAGAGAGGGAGGGAAGAGGCGTCGGTTTGTGGAGATGAGTAGATGTGGGGAAGATGACGTTAATATTATACATATATTTTTGTTTTGTTTTGTAAAATAAGAGTGGGTGAGGTTTGGTGAAATAAAAAGAAAGTAAATTATGTTTTTGTATACTTTTGTGGGTACTATGTGTGTACCCTGTGTCTCGTTGAGCTCCGCTGTAAATTGAGTTTTCGAGGTTAGCAGGAGTGCTAAAATATTTCTGACGAGAACATTTATATAATGGAAAGATAAAAACAACGTTTATTAATTCCAGATAACAAGTATTGAGTTCATGCCGTTACTAGAATTTGTGTTGGTACGCGTGTGGTAATTGGTGCGCGATTATTCTCATGTTTGATCAACAATGATCACTAATAGCTAGAAAATGGCACATTTACATTTTCTGATAAAATAACCCATGTATTGATTTACAGTGTGCGGGTTTGTTTTCCCGAAATAGTTTTGTAAGCTCATGTATGGTTAGGTAAATTGACATTTATTATTAAAAAATAGTTTGGAAAATTCCAGTTTGTTACACAGTATCACTTGCAAACTCCACACCAAGCCTCCCAGCTTTTTGATTGGCTGCATGCTCTTGCTTCTTGAGTCTAGTAAGGTCCTCTGCATAGTGTGAGTCATCTTCATTCTCATCAGAAGTTTCTTTAGAATTATTACTTGCAAATTGGTTAGGAGGAAAAGAAGGTACAACAATGGTTTGTTCATCTTGCTCAGACTCACTATCTGAGTCATCATCCAGGGTACCTGCACTGTTAGTGGGAGACTCTTGTGTACCTGCAGATTGGTTAGTAACATATCTAGTATAGCCCAAGTAATCAGTTAAGTAATCCAGGTCAAAATACCAAACATGACCTTGTCCCTGAACATTAGGCTTATCTTCTAGGTATCTCAGGTTAAGAGTATCCTCAATCTTTTTAGCATTTAAATTGTAAACCCTATATGCCTTACTATGAGCTGAATAACCCACAATATACCCCTCATCAGCTTTCTCATCAAATTTTCCCAGTTAATCACTAGTGTTCAAAATGGTCACTTGAAAACCAAAAGGTTTGAGGTAATGAATATCAGGAACTTTCCTAGTGAGAAGTTCATAAGGTGTCTTGAAATGAGGTCTAGTAATGGATACCCTGTTCAAAACATAACAAGCAGTGCTTACTGCTTCAGTCCAGAACATAGTGGGTAATTTAGAGTCTGCAAGCATGGATCTTGTTGCCTCAATTAAGGTCCTATTCTTTCTTTCAGCAACCCCATTTTGTTGTGGGGTTCTTGGATTGCTATAGAGTCCCTTTTTATCCCTTTAGACTGACAAAGTTCTATTAATACAACATTTTTAAACTCTATCCCATTATCACACCTAATACTTTTAACCTTTTTTTTAGCTGGTTTTCAATAAGGGTAATGAATTCTTTTAAAATTGGAGATGTTTCATCTTTAGTTTTCAAAAAGAATACCCAATAAAACCTGCTATAGTCATCAATGATTACCAGGCAGAAGTACTTATGATCAATACTTCTGATTTGAGTTGGACCAAATAGATCCATGTGCAGCAACTGAAGAGGTTCTAAGATAGTGCTCACTGCTGTAATGGCTTTGTATGAGGCTCTGTGTTTCTTTCCTTTGTTACAGGCAACACAATTATGTTCATTGGTGAAGACTTTTGAAGGAAGTCCATGAACAAGACCAAGTTTAGAAAGCTTGTTAATGGTCTTGAAATTCACATGAGCCATCCTTCTATGCCATCTTGTAGACTCATCTAGGGATGCCTTAGCCACCAAACATGTTAGATCACCTTCAGGTAGGACATCATTCAAATTGAATGTGTACAAATTGTAGTTTCTGGGAACTCTCAACAGAATGGTTGTATCTTCTGGAAGTTTGAAGTCTTTAGAGAGCACAAGACATTCATCCTCAGAGAAGAAGACTTTTTTCTTGGTGTCACAAATTTGTGATACTGAGAACAAGTTGAAATTTTGCAGTTCCTTCACATAGTATACATTCTTAAAATCTAATTGAGGTGTTCTGATGGTGCCTTTCCCAGTGATTCTACCATCTCCTCCACCCAAAGTCACATTACCTCCTCCATCTATGGGTACAAAATCATGCATCTTATCCTTGTTTCCTGACATGCTCCTGGAACAACCACTATCTACTATTCCTACTTCTTTACTTTTCAGAGGATGATCCTACAACAACAACACAAAATGTTAGTTCACTTTGGAGACTCAAGTCATTACTGACTTGAGCCTGCCTTGTGGATCATAAGAGTTAGGCCACGTAGATGTATAAGATCCACCATTGTTCTTGGGCCTTCTTTGAAAATTAGGTCCCTTTTTAGTCCAAGAACAACCTGCTGAGGGCTTCACAGCAGTATCCCAATATACTCTTCCAACATACATTGAGTCAAAATATCTAGGCCAATAACCATTTTGAAAATAAGAACTAGTTGGTCTTACATATGGTCTAGCAATAGATCTTCTCCAAGCAGATGGAGAAGGTTTATCAGCAGAATTGTGTTTGCTGGTTTTATGAGTTGCTTGTGGAACAAAAGATGGTATATCATTAACATTTTTCCACATTGGTCTAGGTTTCTTTTGACTAGAACATACACCCATTCTTTGCTCATGAAAATTACAATCCTTAATTAAATGAAATTTACTTCCACAAACAAAACATTTCTTCTTGTTAGAAGATTTATTCATAGTGAAAGATGTTCCATTACATGCAAAAGCACTCAAACCACAAACATCAATAAAATTGTTTTTGACAGAATTAAAAACATTGTTTTGCAAAGAATTAAATGACAAGTCTTCAGAGGAAACTGTCTTTGAATCAGCAGTAACTCTAACAGGATTGTAGGGAGTCTTGGGTGTTGTCTTGGGTGAGGTCTTGGGAAGGTCTGACTTTTCACTTGAATCACAATTGGTATGTGTAGTCGACCCTTGGTCAGAGGACTTGTCACTGTCAGAACAAGAGACAAAGTCAGTAGATTTAGAATCAGGGTCTGGCAAGTCACTTGACTTTTTGCCATATAGATGGTGTGATCCATCAAAGTCTATTGAGATGGAAAGGTCAATGGGCATATGTTCTCCTCTAATAGGTCCAGATACAACATGTAAGCTATGGAAAACTAGAAGGGGGGGGGGGTTGAATTGTTTTACGTCTTTTTAATTTTATGAAAACTTAGTTGTTCAAAACAAAACTTTGTTTCTAGTTTATGTGAGATCAATACATGTATACTTATAAGTACTTATATCTACGCAAGTAAATAATAACAATATGGATGAGTATGACTTATAAGAATTAATATCTACGCAAGTAAACAATGACAATATAGACAAGTATTTTTACGTCCCTTTTTATTTATGAAAACTTACTTTAGTTTTAAAGTCTTGTTTACTCTTAAAACTTTGATTCGATCTTATGTGAATTCAAGTCTTGAACAATATGAACAACTATATCGAGGTATGAAAAGTAATAACGAAGTAAGCTAAATATGTACAATCAACACATGCATAATATAGACAATTATAGCTATATACGATATGTAAGTAAGTAAGCTAAGTAATAAGTTAGAGTTGGAAAGATCTAACCGCGAGACAAAGGATTTATAGTGGTTCGGCTACAAGGACACCTTCCTTGCCCTACTCCACTCCCCGAGTCACCTACTCGAGAGTTTTCTTCACTATGTCAACAAGCTCCCTTATGGCGGAGAAAACCTTACACAACTTTTTCTTACACCAATTAACGTCACTAAGCTAAATGTCGAGTTCTAATCCTAGCTAGAACCAATCTCACAACCTCTTCACGTCTTGGCACACCTTCTTCACAACTTGTACACACCACTACTACTTCACAACTTCACACTACTCCACTACTTCTTCTTCACACCACTACTTATCTCTCACTACTTCTATTCACAACTTCTACTCCTAGATCTATCTAGTTACACTACTATCACACCTTTACAATGAATGTACACAACAACTAGACTATATACACAAATCTACAATACTTCACAACTTGATGTTGAAGGAGTATTCTTCTCTTGCACTTTGAGAGATGAGAGGTGAGGGAATGAATCACTTGAAACAAGGATTAACAATTATATGATCAAAGGGTTTTTAGGAGGATGTTTAGAGAGATTTGGATCTGAAAATTTTCGTGCAAGAGGTGAGAAAAATACCAGGTCTGAGGTGGTATTTATAGGAGAAAATTTATGACAGATTCTGACAGAGGAGAGTGGCCGACCCCCTTAATTCATGCCGGCCCCCTTAAAATTAAGGGGACCGCCCCTTATAATTAAGGGGGCCACCCAGCTGTAACGGCCAGAATCTTTGTCTTTTTCTGAGGAAAGTTTATTTGGTGAAAAACTAACTGATTTTGGTTAGAAATTTGAATTCATATATTTACTATGAATTAAACATTTTCCTTTATTACCAAAAATATTTTTCAAAAATATATAATAAGTTTATTTAATTTATAAACTTTGTATTATTTAAATAAACATCCTTTGATCATAAAATGTATTAGTCACTTGTTTATTCATACCTTCAGTGATTATGTTGTATGAGATGATATAAACTTGCTTAAAACTTGTTTACGTATTAACTTTGCGTTTAATGTTCTTATATTTTGTGATCGTCAAAACTTAAGGATATCGAAAAATATTAATAACGTTTTTATACATTATTTTTATCAACAATCTCCTCCTTTTTGATGATTACAAAATCTAAACTCATTAAACTAAAAATTAATATATATGTAAGTTTTTAGTGTGAGTTTATATCACTTCTCCCCCTTTTTGTTAACATCAAAAAGGTTATCCCGACGAATGTATAGCTCCCCCTTGAAGTATACTCCCCCTCGTTTTGAGGTCATAAGAAATCGAGATATGGAATGCTTGCAAAAATATTTAGAGCACAAGCAATATATATATATATATATATATATATATATATATATATATATATATATATATATATATATATATATATATATATATGCATGGAACAAATATAAGATAACTAACAAGAATAATTTAAATAGATTATGTTGAAAACATAATCATTAATACATAATCATATATATATATATATATATATATATATATATATATATATATATATATATATGTGCTTTTATAGCAAATTACACTAGATAATACTAAGTTGCCAACTTGAGGTCTTTTAGACTTGCTTGGAACACAAAAGGTTTGTGGAGAATTTATTTGAAAATGGGAATCATGGTAGTTGGCTTCAAGTAAGCTCCATGGGATAGGATTGAAGTTTGGTAGGTTGATTGGTGATGAGGAGAGGTGTGCATTAAGGGATGTTATGGGTGATAATGAAAGGGTGATGTCTACGGATGTATTTTCAATGGTAAGTTGTGGGTTTGGAGCGGTTGATGAATTGTTGGTGTCATGAGTGAGTGATGGGTTTGAGCAGGGTGATAAAGGTGGTTGGTCCAAGTTGCATAGAACAAGGTGATGATGGAGGTGTTGGGTTGTGATTAGGGATGGATGATTGGATAAGCAATATGGGAATATCATGTGTGTTGTTAGGAAGTGGTGGTGATACTCTTGGTGGTGGAAACATTTGTGAGTTTAGGTAGTCATTGATGGATGAGGATGACGATATTGAAGAAGAGGATGTTCCACGAGTAGAGGGTGTTTTGGATGGTGCATTTGGTGCATTAGGAGATGAGCATTGAAGTTGAGGTGATGTTGTTGTATTGTCATCTTTGGTTAAGTCAATGAAGAGTTGTTTAGGAGTGATGATGAGGATCTTTTGTTTCTTTGTTGTTTTGGAAATGGAAGTTTTTGGTGAATCCATGGTGGATTATGGTGACGTGTGTTGGAGGTGAAGGGTGAGATGAAGGTGTACTTGGGTGATGTGATGGATGGTTGGTTATTATGATATGGTTTGTGAAAGGGTTCATTTGAGTGAACATGAGGTTTGTGTATCATGAAGTATGGTTTGACCTTCATGGGTTAAGTTATAGTGGTGATGACACACTTTGTAGAGTGTAGGGAATGTTTTCATGGTTGAATCTTTTTGTGAGGATGACTAGATGGAGTTATTGGTGAGGATGGGAGATGAGTATCAAGTGGTGTGATTGGTGAGAGTGAAATAACGATGTTCACGGAAGGGACGCCTTGGTTTTTCATTTCACTTTGGTGGTTTGAGTGTGTAAAGGTTATTAGGTTTGAGTGTGTAAAGATTATGGGGTTTGGTTTTGGGTAAGTCCAACTCTTTAGGCAACTATGCATGTGTTATCTTAATGGAATATGCATGAATAGTATATAGGCAAATAAACATGTAATATAATTAAAACTACGCATGCATACAAACTTAATAAAGTAATAGATCAAGCAATTAAGGCATTCTACCTAACATGACTAACTTAGTGCAAGGGTAAAAGCAACTAATGAGTGAGACACTAGTGATGGAACAAATGTGATAGTGTAATTCTTTATTTTGTTCTAGTGTATGCCTATATGAAACAAATACGGAGTTAAGATCGTTTCGACTCCTATAAAAGAAAAACAAATTTTCCTAAGAAACGATCCTTGATCTCCTTAATTTAGCTTTGCTCACTTCTAAGTGTCATGTATATGTATATATTGGATTATATATATATAGACAACGAGAGTGAGACTATTGTGCATGGTTTGATAGAAAAACGTTTTTATCATTATTCGACAATGAGTTCTCCTAAACGTGAGAATGATTTTAAAAATTGAATTGGGGTTTCCTTTGAAAACATATTGATGCAATAACAAAATATCCCAATTCTTGATTTTGTGCAAAATAGAATCCTAGACTCAGATTTGAGAAGAAAGAAAACTTAAAATTTTATGCTCAGATGGCCGGCCCCCTTAAAGTGAGGCCGGTCCCCTTAATTTTAAGGGGGCCGCTCTTATAAATTAAGGGGTCCGCCCATCTGACAAAGAAAATTTTTCAGAACTTTGATTTTTCAGAAGATGTTAAGTATTCCAAGAATTTAATCAATTTGCTCCATTATTCCTAATCCTAAACGTAAGTGGTTAAGTAAATCATGCTTAAGAGGCTTAGTGACTATCTCGGCAATGTTACCTCCCGAAACTACCTTCTCTATTGTTATATTTTCTTTTTGTATAATGTCCCTAAGAAAGTGATGACGTATTTCTATATGTTTAGTCCTAGAGTTTGAACATGATTCTTACTTAAAGATATAGCATCTTTGTTATTGCACATAATATGAATATTTTCTAACTTAATGCCACAGTCTTCGAGAGCCTGTTTCATCCATAGTTTTCTTACGCGAGGGATCTAGTCTTACTTCTATATTAACGATTAATCCACTTAACTCATTTCACTTCATCACCATGAGTTTTCTACTAGTGGACATAGAAGATTTCCATTTTCTATGTTATTCGACAACGAACAATTTTAATTTAAATCCTAGGAAAGCCAACTAAGAGGGGTTCATAATATGTGAGCAAGTAAGTATTACTAGCTATATAACTAAGCATTATTCTAACTAGTCATTAATCTAAGAATATAAATTTTAACGATAAACTTAAAAGAAATGCGTACCTTTTAGTCTTCAATAAATTTTCTTCAAAAAACTTCAAGTTGCCATGTTGACTTATAGAAGCCATTTGTAGATGAGATTCCAATAGTTTCGAAAAGTGACAACTTAGCCACTTGGTTCCCATGGTCTCATTGGTCCAAAGTTGTTTGAACCAAACATGGTTTGCAATTGACTAGGATGCATGTATGGTGAAAATATTCCCCATGGGCTAAAGCTTGGTTGATGTGGATAAATCCATATTGGGTGACTGTTATTAGAAAGGTTTTGCCTACCTTGATTTCTTCTAGGTTGAGGTGTTTTAGACCGAGGATGAGGATTATTTGGTCTATTTGGAGGTGGAGTTTTAGATCTTAATTTTGGTTTAGAAAATCCGGTTTTGGCTTTTAGTGATGGTTTATAAAAACTTTTTACTTCGTCATCACTCGCAATAGGTATTTTTCTATCTTTTACAAGTATATACTTAGGTTTTGAATCTAAGGGTTTTTGTTTACTAAGTTTACATTCAAACTTTACATTTTTATTTTCACTAGTTGAAACATTAGTTGAGTTGAATCCTACGCCGGTTTTATTTACCGAAGTTCCTTGAACACTTATTATTTTCTTAATTGAGTTACTACTATTTTCAACTTTGTCAAATTTGGAAATTTTATCTTTAAGTTTTTCGTTTTCATTTATGACCTCTAGACATGTTTCACATTCTATAAAAATTTCTTTTCCTTTTTCTAAATGTTGTAGTTTGATTTTTAATTCAAGTACCTCGTTTTCTAATTGATTATTAATATGTTTTAGTGATTTATTTTTAGCCATGACTTTGTGTAACCTACTATATTCAGTATCTAGGTCTTTTTCATCTAAAGATAGGTTTTTATCACTATAGTATTTGGTTTCGGAACATACCTCATCGGATGCCTTTGCCATGAGACACTTTTCTTCTCTTGTTGTCTCTTTTTCATCATTGTCACTATCGCTCCATGCTTCTCCTACAAAGGCCTTGTGGTTTTGACTTCTTGACAATTTCGGACATTCTCCAATAAGATGATTAGGATCTCCACACTTGAAACACTTTCTTTCATTGTATGGTTGCCTAACATATCTTCCTCGTCTTTTGAAGAATTTCTTGAAGTCTCGTACGACCATAGCATACTCTTCATCACTTTTGGAGGTTGAGCATCCTTCGTCACTAGAGTCCTTTTTAACTTTCAACGCAATTGATTTGCTTTGCTCCCTTTTTCCTTTGACCATCTCGGAGTCTTTATTTATTATTTCTTCGTAGACCTTTATGTTACCGATCAATTCGTCAAGTTGTAGAGTTGACAAATTCTTCGATTCTTCAATTGCCGTAACTTTAGCTCGCCATTTTGTATGAAGAGCCCTAAGAAATTTCCTAACAAAATTCTTACTAGAAAAATTCTCATCAAGTGCTTTTAAACTTGTGATGATAGTGTTAAACCTAGCAAAAACATTATCAATTGATTCCTCTTCCGGAATCGTAAATTGTTCATATTGTTGAACAAAAAGATCTATTTTATTATCTTTGACTTGACTATTACCTTGGTGAGTGATTAGTAAAGAGTTCCAAATATCTTTTGCAGTTTTACACATAAAAATTCTTTCATATTCTTTGCGTGGTAACACATTATAAATTACCATTTTAACCTCATTGTTTTTAGCAAGTTTCTTTTTCAAATCATCTTTTTGTTTTTCAAAAGGTACAATTTCATCCCTTTTAGTTTCAGGATTATTTTGTATAGGAGGAAAGTCACCATTAGTAATAACATGCCAAAGAGCTAGATCTTTTGATTTCACATAAGTTTCGAATCGGTTTTTCTAATAAAGAAAACCATCACTTTCAAATAGTGGTGGTCTTTGCATAGATTGCCCTTCTTAATATTTTTCAGATTCCATAGATCGTTTCAAGTTTTAAAATACAGTTTATTTTAAAAATCTTGTTTAACCTGGCTCTGATGCCAATTGTGGAAAACTAGAAGGGGGAGGGGTTGAATAGTTTTATGTCTTTTTAATTTTATGAAAACTTAGTTGTTCAAAACAAAACTTTGTTTCTAGTTTATGTGAGATCAATACATGTATACTTATAAGTACTTATATCTACGCAAGTAAATAATAACAATATGGATGAGTATGACTTATAAGAATTAATATCTACGCAAGTAAACAATGACAATATAGACAAGTATTTTTACGTCCCTTTTTATTTATGAAAACTTAGTTTAGTTTTAAAGTCTTGTTTACTCTTAAAACTTTGATTCGATCTTATGTGAATTCAAGTCTTGAACAATATGAACAACTATATCGAGGTATGAAAAGTAATAACGAAGTAAGCTAAATATGTACAATCAACACATGCATAATATAGACAATTATAGCTATATACGATATGTAAGTAAGTAAGCTAAGTAATAAGTTAGAGTTGGAAAGATCTAACCCCGAGACAAAGGATTTATAGTGGTTCGGCTACAAGGACACCTTCCTTGCCCTACTCCACTCCCCGAGTCACCTACTCAAGAGTTTTCTTCACTATGTCAACAAGCTCCCTTATGGCGGAGAAAACCGTACACAACTTTTGCTTACACCAATTAACAACACTAAGCTAAATGTCGAGTTCTAATCCTAGCTAGAACCAATCTCACAACTTCTTCACGACTTGGCACACCTTATTCACAACTTGTACACACCACTACTACTTCAAAACTTCACACTACTCCACTACTTCTTCTTCACACCACTACTTATCTCTCACTACTTCTATTCACAACTTCTACTTCTAGATCTATCTAGTTACACTACTATCACACCTTTACAATGAATGTACACAACAACTAGACTATATACACAAATCTACAATACTTCACAACTTGATGTTGAAGGAGTATTCTTCTCTTGCACTTTGAGAGATGAGAGGTGAGGGAATGAATCACTTGAAACAAGGATTAACAATTATATGATCAAAGGGTTTTTAGGAGGATGTTTAGAGTGATTTGGATCTGAAAATTTTCATGCAAGAGGTGAGAAAAATACCAGGTTTGAGGTGGTATTTATAGGAGAAAATTTCTGACAGATTCTAACAGTGGAGCATGGCCGGCCCCCTTAATTCATGGCCGGCCCCCTTAAAATTAAGGGGACCGCCCCTTATAATTAAGGGGGCCGCCCAGCTGTAACGGCCAGAATCTTTGTCTTTTTCTGAGGAAAGTTTATTTGGTGAAAACTAACTGATTTTGGTTAAAAATTTGAATTCATATATTTACTATGAATTAAACATTTTCCTTTATTACCAAAAATATAGAATAAGTTTATTTAATTTTATAAACTTTGTATTATTTAAATAAACATCCCTTTGATCATAAAATGTATTAGTCACTTGTTTATCATACCTTAAGTGATTATGTTGGATGAGATGATATAAACTTGCTTAAAACTTGTTTACGTATTAACTTTATGTTTAATGTTCTTATATTTTGTGATCGTCAAAACTTAAGGATATCGAAAAATATTAATAACGTTTTTATACATTATTTATATCAACATAAGCTTCCTTCTTTTACATAATTAGCTAATCCTGATGGTGTAGATTTACCCAGATCATTCCTAGCTTCTAAACCAACATACTTCTTAAAACCTAAACCTATCCCAAAGTTTACAGATTGACTACCATAGAGTAAGCTAGCTAAATTGTCACCTGATATTAACCATGTTTTATGTCTAGCTACTTCCTCATCTAGTTTCTCTTTCAGCACTTGGTTTTCTGAAACTAAATTAGCTTTTCTTTCTCAGTACGCTTTAAATCAATTCTAGTACATTCTAAATCACTTTCTAACACCCTTATCTTTTCATCCTAAGCAAGCTGATTCTTTTGAAACCAAATTTTTTGTCTTTCTAAAGTTTTTAAAGCCTGTTTGTAAGCCTCAACTTCTACATAACATTCATTATATTTAGGTTTCTATTCATCATAAGCTTCCTTAAGTTCATTATATCTTTCACTACAACCAAAAACACAGTTATGTACCTAAGAGATGCCCATCAAGGCAACTTGATCATGCTGATTCTCTGTAGTACAGCTTGCCAGCATAGTAATCTGCTCAGAACCAGAAGCTTCATCATTATCAGACTCATGAGCCTTCCAGTTGACATTGTCATCCAGAGTGACCAAAGCTTTGGAAGATCCAGCTTTGGAAGTTCCAGCTTCCACTTGACTCTGCTGATAGGTAGAATATCTAACCTCATCTCCAGTCTTCCTATCCTTGCATTCTCTTGAGAAGTGACCCATATGACCACAAGTATAGCACTTGATCTTTCTTCTGTCAAATCTAGCTGGATCTCTTCCCTGGAAACCAAACTTTCTCCCAGACTTATTCTCAAACCTCTTGATGTTCACTGAAAGCATGGCCACCTGCCACTTCAAGTTCATCTCTTCCAAATCCAGTGGATCCATCTATTCAAAATCCTCATAAGCTAGTTGCTACTGATTTTCATAATCAGCAACAAAAGAGTGAAGTACATCTTCCAATATACTACTGGATTGTGGTTGAGAATTTGATTTAGTGGTGATGTGGGAAGATGATACTGAGGAAAGTGGGCTTGAGGCATGAGTCATCTGATTGGAGGAGGTGCTAACAAAAGCTGAGTAAGTGGGAGTGGATGTACGAATGGGACTTCTGACATCAGGCTTAAGAGTTTTAAGTCTGTTGTAGAGATCGTCAAAAGAGAGCATAACCAATCCACCTTTAGCTTTGAGTGCAATGCTTACTTGCAACCAAGATGGTGGTAAAGATCGCAAGAACTTTGCATTGCAATCCTCATTGTCTGGCCTGGCCTTCAGCTGATTTAATCGACTCAAAATCCTATGGAATCTGTCATACCCCTTGTGGATACCTTCTTCCTCAGAGATTTGGAATTCTTGAAACTGCTGTTTCAGCATGGATTTCTTCATCCTCTTTGACTCATCATTCCCACCAAACCTAGCCTTGATTGCCATCCAGATGTCCTTAGCATCCTCCATGTAGTGAAAGTCACACATGTGATCATCTGGTATAGCCTGAAGGAGAATAGTTCTAACTTTATTCTCTCTCTAAAAAGATAGTATTTCTTCAGCAGTTTTAGGACCAACGATGGTAACAACCCCATCAGCATCTTTGAAGTGTTTCTTCAAACTGTTACCCTTACGGACAACTTCCCAAAGATTCCAGTCAATATTGGTGATCCAATTCTGCATCTTCATAGCCCACAATTTATACTCCTCCTTCTTAAGGTATGGGAATTTTGCATTGCTGTTTGTGAGAGTTAGTTGTTGGAAAGATGTGGTGTTTTGATTTTGAGTAACTTCTGACCCATCGTCTGATCCAGGCATTGTTTTGGTTGTTTTAGTTGTGAGGGTGTAAGAAAGATGTTCTTAGTATCACAGAGACTCTCCCGAGGCTCTGATACCACTTGTTGAACCTTAGACCTTGATAGATCTTTGAGCACTCATGGATCGTTAGTAATGTTTATGTAATCACAAACACACTAATAGAAAGTCTCTGTTACTTGTATTCTAAAGTGGAAATTAAACACAAGTAGGAACACAGATTGCTAAGAATGCTTTGATCCTCTATGGATCTTTGAATAATACTAAAACTTGTTTCTTTAAAACGTGTACATAATACATAATAATGTGTTCCTTTTATAGACAAGGAACCCTAAACCGTTTCACAAGAAACGTATCTTCTATAAACTCAAAGAGATATGCATTATCACTTCCTAATAAAACTCATGCATATCCTAACTAGATAACAAAATACACGGAATATCTATATCTGTAGAAACAAACTACACGAAATCTCAGAATTACTACTTCGGCATAATCCAGCTCTTCAGCAGAAACCATCAGCAGTAATCTTCAGCAGAATTCTTATTCAGCAGAATTCCCAACAACCTGTCTAAGTACTTCCTAAGCTTATAAAAGCTTATAAATAAGCTAAATGAGTTCAATGGAACATGAAACAACACATTTCAACACTTTTTAATTACAAATGAGTTTTTCACTAAAATTTGCAAATTGTGAGTATAACTAAGATAACTTGAAATTGAGATCAAATAAAGTTGATATTACACTAGAAATACTGATTACAATCTTTTTAAACTAAGGTTCATAATTGAAAATGGAAAATTCATAAAAACAACATGAAAATAAGCTAAAAATCTACTACTCCTCCTCTCTGCTTCTTTCCTCTGTTTATAGTGAAGAATTAGGGTTCCCATGAGCCTCTATAGCTTTCCCGTCACAAATGTGAGCCATTGGATGCTCTGCTTTCATCCTAGCCATTGAAACTAATTTTGGCGCCAAAATTCTCTTAGCAATTGGCCTTTGTTTGAGTGAGATAAGGGAGAAAGCATTTAATGCTTGTTGTCTGGTGTGTTTGGAGGGGAGATATGGTGGGCAAGTTGGTGTAGGTGGGAGGTGATGGTTTGCAGGTCAAGTGGAGGGGGAGGTAGGAGGGAAGGGATATGGTTTTACTTTGCTTGACCCGTACGTTTAATTAAAACTGGAGTGGTTGGATTTGGTTGTGGATTGGGCCAAAGAGAAGTGGGCTGAGGGGTGTAAGGGATTGGGTTGTGTTTGTATTGGATTGGATTAGGATTTTGGGTTAATAATAAAAATGGTCCGTGTGGTTTAGTATTAATACAAGGACCAATTTTGCAATTGCTGAAAAAATTAGGGACCAAACCTGCCCAAGTGTGAAAGTTATTCAAAGGGTAATTCTTGCCATATTTCATTTATCCAAGGACTTTTGAAGCTTATTTTCCAAAATGAAATTCTCAAGGACCATTTTTGCCAACTTTCAAACTTGAGGGACTAAAACTGGCAATTTTTCAAAATTATCATCCCAGGACCAATATTGACAACTTTTGAATTCCCAAGGACCTTGGGTTGACTTTTCTTCAAAAATAAATGCTCAGGGGCCAATTCTGTCAATTTTGAAACTTGAGGGACCATTTTTGCTAAATCTTCAAACTTTGCTTCAAGGACTATTTCTGGCATTTTGTGATTCCCAAAGGTATGTTTTGACAATCTGAGCTCAAAAATGGTAATTTGCTTCCCCGGCTCTGGCTTTTGACACGTTTTCCAATCTCGTGCTCGTTTTTGTCCTTTTTGCCTTGATTTATGCATGTTTCTGAAATATCCGTACCTGCACAATCACAAACATAAAACACAATATCTTTGGCATTTCTGGTTAGATTTTGTTTGTTTTGGTCTTAATTTGGCAAGGAAAAGGTGTATGAATAAGCACACACCAGTGATCACTAAAATTAGCAACGTCTTACCTTTTTGTGACCAAAACTTTAGTCATAAAATTGGGTGTCACCACTAAAAAGTTTGTATGTGTATAACTCCAAACTGTTATAACTATTTACGTGTCCTAAAATGTTTCGAACGCTAAAACAGAATCATTATCTCAACGATATTAGTTAGTGATAGTGAATTATAAGCTGAAATACGATTTAATATGTGTGTCGTCTCTGTATCGCGTCCTTTTGATACGTGTGGAACTAAAGGAACTATCAATAATGCAACTACGATCACTTATGCAACTAAATAACTAGCAATAATCTAGATATATAACCGAGCACATGAAAACCAGAAATGAAAACATTGAAACTAAAGGAACTATCACTTATACAACTACGATCGAACACCATGAAAACCACCATCAAATGTCGAGACTCAAACAACAAAGCACTTTCAACAACTACATCCTAACACTATCATAAGGAAACCATAAATGGGCCTCTGGTCTAGCAGTATAGAGGTTTTACCATCATAGGCAAGGTATCAAGTTCGAGTCTTGTCTATGGCGCTAGGGGTTTCCTCCTGCGTGCATAAAGGGAAGAGTGTCATTGCCTTATAGGCTGTACCCAACCTGATTGTGTGGGCTCGCTATGCCTTCTGGGATAAGGGCCATTTAGCCACAAATTGCAGTTAAAAAAAAAAAAACACTATCATAAGGATACTATCCCCAAACACCATCCTTAACTTACGTGCATAGGTTAAGCTTATGTCTCTTTAAGGTACAAGTTAAGTTTTACACAGACACTAAGGTTCAAAATTCAAATAATACCAACGTTTTTGTAGTATTGTATTATTGTGTGTATTATCATATTATATTATAAAGCATGAATACCTTCTATTATTAGAATACTTAAAATTAAGCCTTACAACTTATAAAGCTATAAGTACAACAACCAATGCTACTTATAGAAATTTCCCTCATATTTAATTTTAACATGCAATTAATACTAACATTAAATACAATAAATAAATCATTATGTACATAAATACAATTAATTAACTGGTCAATAAATATAATTAATGCATTTATTAAAACACCCCTTATATAAGAAATACAAATTATCAAGCATATTGTACAACCAACTTAAACACAATTCTTGCATTAAATGTCACAAATACAAATAATAAAGCATATTATACAAATACTCAAGCCCGAACGGGAAATGGGCCAAATGGGCTCGAGCCCGAACGGGCACGGGTCAAACGGGCTCGAGCCCGAACGGATACGAGCTAAACGAAATTTTTGATATCCGTAAATTTATTGTCAAAAAGAACATAATAAACTAAAATATGTTCACATATTGTACAAACCAAGCAAACTACTAATCAAAAAAAAAAAAAAAAAAAAAAAAAAAAAAAAAAAAAAGATAAATAATAAATAAAATAATACAAAATAAGCAAAATTTCATCAAACTTTTGCTATAAAAAACTAATCAGTAAAGCTATTGACAAAAAACGTACAAATAGAATAACTTATTAGCCGAAAAAATTAAATTACAGGGTGCCCGCAGCTGCATCGCGCGGGGACCCTGCTAGTCTTATTAATAAGATTAATTAGAGATAATATATTAACTGTAATTTATTGTAGCTAATTGGCTATAATTATATTCTATAAATTGTGAGTCTCTGAATAAATTTTGTGGGTCCTGATTTATTTTTTATGTACTTTTGATAAAAGATTATAGCTAATTTGCTACAACAATTATAGCCAAGCGATCTTAATTAGAAGGGATTGTTTAACCAGTGCCCTTAGGGCACTGGTTAAGAAGGGGGGGGGGGGGGGGGGGACCTACAAGAAAACACTAAAAAAATAATTAAAAGACTAAGGGACCTACACTTTTTCAATAAAAAAAAAATATTTTTTTAGTACTTTTTTGTGGGTCCTCCTCCTCCTTAACCAGTGCCCTTAGGGCACCGGTTAGACAATTCCTTGTTTTAATCAGTTGTAGATTTGTTCGGGCCAAGTCCAAATCTAAATTTCAACACATCCCAACTATAAAAATAATTAAAAGACTAAGGGACCTACACTTTTTCAATAAAAAAAAAATATTTTTTTAGTACTTTTTTGTGGGTCCTCCTCCTCCTTAACCAGTGCCCTTAGGGCACCGGTTAGACAATTCCTTGTTTTAATCAGTTGTAGATTTGTTCGGGCCAAGTCCAAATCTAAATTTCAACACATCCCAACTATATATATTTTTACAACAAAACGGGAATAAGCTAAGTATTTTTCGATCATAGACAATTCATACCCGAGCTATTACCGCGTCTCATATTCGTCACATGTATATCAGTATCGTTGTCGCGTTACAGGTTATATTTAAAACACAAAGAGTACATCAACGACACAATACACATAAGTTATGTATGTCGGAACTCACAAAAACTAGACATAAACTATTTAAGTTATACGTGCTTGAAACGGGAAATTTTATAAAAACTAATTAGAATTTCAAAACGACTATTACTTAACATATATTTATTGCGTGAAAACAAACAAGAGCATGTACCCTAGGCATGTCCGTATTCTTCAAAAACGAAATGTAAACTTATACTCGCTTGTATAAACTTAAAAAGTGACGTCAATCACAACTTTCGAAGAGGAATAAAACAACACTTAACCTAAACATTTTATTCTACACTCAGCACTATAGCGTCATTTAAGCAAAAGGGTTACAAACTCGCCAACGTCTAACATTCATATGTGATTAATACTCACTTCTTGTCTTTGATTATTTCCAAAACAAAGACTATTCATTCTCGACATTTTATTCGTTGTACGCCTACGCAAATTCCAAGAGCCAATACACTCAAACGTTTAGAAAATCATTTTCATACTTAAATGCTACACAAGCAACAACAACACAAACATTTTAAAACTTTTAAACTTATTTAAACTTCATCGAGTCTTAAACCTGAAACTGTAAACTGTTGACATAAATAATGTATGAAAACGTTATTTATATTTTTCGATATCTCTATTTTTTTTACGATCACAAAATGTAAACTCATCAAACGTAAGATTACTACGTAAACAAGTATTAAGCTAGTTTATATCACTATATCCAACTTAATCACTTAAAGTGTGAATAAACAAGTGTTTAATACATCTCATGATCAAAAGGGTATTTAATTAACTAATACAAAGTTTATTTAATTATATAAACATATTATATATTTTTGAAAAACACTTTTAGTAATAAAGAAAAATGTTTTAATCATACTAAATATATGATTTCAAATTTTTAACCAAAATCAGTTAGTTTTTCACCAAATAAAATTTCCCCACTAAAAGACAAGTTTTCTGGCCGTTACAGTTGGGCGGCCCCTTAATTATAAGGGGCGGTCCCCTTAATTTTAAGGGGGCCGGCCTTGATTTAAGGGGGCCGGCCACGCTCCTCTGTCAGAACTTGTTGCCTATAAATACCACCTTTAATCTGGATTTTTTCTCACCTTTTGCACGAAATTTTCAGATCTCAAACTCTCTAAACATCATCTAAAACCCTTTGATCATTTGTATATTAATCCTTGTTTCAAGTGATTCAATCCCTTCTCATCCATCCTCATCCCAAGTGCAAAAGAAGAACACTCCTTCTACAACTAAGTTCAAGAAGTATTGAAAAGTAGTTGTGCATTATGTATATATTTTAATTGTGAAGTTGTGTTGTGTTTGTAATAAGTAGTTTAGAAGATATTGAAGTTGTGTAGGAAGTAGAAGTTGGTTAGTAGTGAAGTAGTGTAGTTGTGAAGAAGATAGGTGTGGAGTAGATTGAAGTGAAGAAGATAGTTGTGAAGAAGCAAGGTGTGTAGAAGATAGGTGTGAAGTAAATAGGTGTGAAGAAGTTGTGTAGTAGTTGTGATCAAGTTGTGACGTAGTTGTGTTGTGAAAATTGGTGTGTAAGGTTTTCTCCGCCATAAGGGAGTTTGTTGACATAGTGAAGAAAACTCTCGAGTAGGTGACTCGGGGAGTGGAGTAGGAACAAGGAAGGTGACCTTGTAGCCGAACCACTATAAATCCTTGTGTTGTGGTTTGATCTCTCCAACTCTTTTCATTACTTACTTATATATCTTTACTATATTAGTTAGTTAGTTATTATACAATTGTTCATATAGTGCAAGTATTGAGATCACATAAACTAGAATCGAAGTTTTTAAAACAAACTTGTTTTTATAAATTTTAAAAGGACGTAAAACTATTCAACCCCCCTTCTAGTTTTTCACAATTGGTATCAGGAGCCACGTCTTGCAAGATCTTTAAAATATATTGTATTTTAAAACTTGTAACGATCTATGGAATCCGAAAAATATTTAGAAGGGCAATCTATGCAAAGACCACCACTATTTGAAAGTGATGGATTTTTATATTGGAAAAATCGATTCGAAACTTATGTGAAATCAAAAGATCTAGATCTTTGGCATATTATTACCAATGGTGATTTTTTACCTATTCAAAATAACCCCGAAACAAAGAAAGATGAAATCGTACCTTTTGAAAAACAAAATGATGATTTAAAAAGAAAACTTGCTAAAAATAATGAAGCAAAAATAGTTATTTATAATGCGCTACCACGTAAAGAGTACGAAAGGATCTTTATGTGTGAAACCGCAAAAGAAATTTAGAACTCTTTATTAATAACTCACCAAGGTAATAATCAAGTCAAAGATAATAAAATAGATCTACTTGTTCAACAATATGAACAATTCACGATTCCGAAAGAGGAATCAATTGATAATGCTTTTGCTAGATTTAACACTATCATCACAAGTTTAAAAGCACTTGATGAGAATTTTTCTAGTAAGAATTTTGTTAGGAAATTTCTTAGAGCTCTTCACCCAAAATGGCGAGCTAAAGTGACGGCTATTGAGGAATCAAAGAATTTGTCAACACTACAACTTGATGAACTAATTGGAAATTTGAAAGTCTACGAAGCAATTATAAAGAAGGACTCCGAAATGGTTAAAGGAAAACGAGAACAAAGCAAGTCAATCGCTTTGAAAGCTAGAAAGGAATCCAACAACGAAGATAGCTCATCTTCCGAAAGCGATGACGAAGAATATGCCATGGCCGTAAGAGACTTCAAGAAATTCTTCAAAAGGCGAGGAAGATTCGTTAGACAACCACACGATGAAAGGAGAGCACCTCAAAAGAATAATGATGACAAGTATAGCAAGAATGAGAGAAAGTGTTTCAAGTGTGGTGATCCAAATCACCTCATTGGAAAATGTCCAATGATGACAAGAGATCAAAATCAAAGAGCGTTTGTTGGAGGAGGTTGGAGTGATAGCGATGAAGATGAGAAAGAAACAACAAAGGAAGAAAAGTGTCTCATGGCTAAGACATCAAGTGAGGTACGTTCCGAAACCGAATACTTTAGTGATGAAAATTTATCATTAGATGAAAAAGATTTAGATAGTGAATACAATAGATTGTGCAAACTAGGACAACAAGTAATGGCTAAAAACAAATCACTAAAATACATAAACAACCAACTAGAAAATGAAGTGCTAGAACTAAAAATTAAAATACATCAACTTGAAAAAGGTAAAGAAATTATTGAAGAATATAAATCATGCCAAGAGCTTAAAAGTGAAAACAACAAACTTAGGGAAGAAATTTGTAAACTTGATAAATTTGAAAATAGTAGTAACTCACTTAGTAAAATTATAAGTATTCAAAGAGTATCCGGAGATAAAACTGGTTTAAGATTTAACTCAACTGAAGCTTCAACAAGTGAAATTAAAAATGTTAAATTTGAAAGTGAACTCAAGGAATTAAAACCTTCAAAATCTAATCCTAAGTATAAACTCATAAATGATAAGAAAATACCTATTTCTAGTAATGAAGAAATAAAACCGTTTTATAAACCATCTTTAAAAACCGAAGTAGGATTGTCCAAACCTAAAACTAGATCCAAAACTCCACCTCCTAGGAAACCAAATAATTCTTATTCTAGACCTAAAACAGCTCAACCAAGAGCAAACCAAAATAGACGAAACTTTAACAATAATCAACAAATGTGGAACTTCAATCCGTGGGGAATGTTTCCACCATATATGCACCCAAGTCAAACACAAAACATGTTCGGATCAAATAACTTTGGTCAAATGAGACAATGGGGACCAACGTAAAATTATTCGCCATTCAAACATGGAAACCTTTGATGTCACTTCTTGTTCGGACTATTCCTTGAAGACTTTGAAGATAAACGTTGAAGACGAAAGGTACACATTTCCTTTTATTTCCTTGCCAAGAAATGCATGCTTAGTTTAGTATCTAGTTGTTATGTAATTTTATTTGGCTCATTATTTCTTCTAGTTTTCATATATATATATATATATATATATATATATATATATATATATATATATATATACACACACACACACACACTTATGAACCTTCTACAACTCTCTCGTCCACTTGACAACTTGATGAATTTCATCCGAAATAATCAAGAAAATTTAATTGACGAAATGTCAAGTAAAAATGTCAAGTAATTCCTTTCGTGCGAATACTCTCCAACGTATTTTTGATTAAATATAAATCTAATATATATATATATATATATATATATATATATATATATATATATATATATATATATATATATATATATATATATATATTTTCTTGTTCGTTCCAGAAACCAAAAACACGAAAAATAAACATTTTGGAGGGCGGCCCCCTTAATGTTTAAGGGGACCGGCCATCTGAATACTCCAACCCGTTTTTCCCCTTATTCCTCTTGCCAAACACTCCACTTTTTCATACTTTCCTTCGCCTGCTATTGCTGTGACGAAAACCTAAACCCAAAAACACCTTAAATCACTTCCAAATCACATAATTCGGGTTGATTCGCAAAGGGCAAATTCATCTAACACAATCACCATTATGTATTGTAAGTTTTTCATAACACATTTCATCTAATTCCATCTAATTTGGTCATACTCATGATTATGCATGTTTTATAAATTTCTTCAATTTCACAATTTATTTCGAATTGAGTCTTAAAACTCCATAACTAAATGCTTTCCCTAGGATTAGAATGATTAATCAACACTAGAAACTAGTAATTATAAACTATCTTGTCGAAAATTTTTGAAAAATTTCATACACTCCTTTTCAAAAATTTTAGTAAACACATTGTTGAATAATGTTTTGAAGACGTGTTAAAACTAATCACATTATACTTTTACAACTTGTAAAACTTGAAATTACATTTTTCGACCAAGAAAAAATATTTTGGTTCACAATAAGGGGGTGTTTAGATCATGTCCAAATAATATCAAAAATTAGTCATTAAATTTTTTATAAAACGTTGTTATGATTATAAACCTAAAAATTGCAAATCGGACTTGTCAAGATATATAATTCATATATATATTGACATACTAGTAGTATAAGTAACTAGTTAAGGAAGCGTTTGGTTTAATACGAAAAACGACATTTTTGAGTCAAAATATAAACCATCTTTTTCGAAAACTAATCACATGCATAAGAAACTCGTAAGAAATGACTAGTTTTACAACCTAATGTAAATCTAGCAAATTTCATGATATATTAAGATGTTTAAAAGGGCGTTTGGATTGTTCCATAACCACTTACTAAACATCGTAAAATATATCTAGAACGAGTTAAAAACAATATTGAGAAACATGGTAAACTACTTCCTAGGATTAGTGTTGAAGTATGTTTACGTTCCAACATAAGTCTTAACAATATATATATATATATATATATATATATATATATATATATATATATATATATATATATATATATATATATAGTGTGAGGTTATTTTCAGAACCAAATAAATTGCGAGAACTGCGAGAACCATTTTAAACCATTAGATTATTTGATCAACGGTTAAAATGACTTGTGCCATAAATGTAATAAATTAAAACATCAAGGATACTTCTGAAAAAGGTGAGAGGGTATTTTAGGAATTACAAGTTATTATCTATTTTAAAAATTTTACTTATTAACATCATATGAGATTGTGAGATGCCAGTTAAAAAACCTACTCACGTATCCCCTTTTCTCTCGTTCTCATCTAGCCGCCACTCTTTGTTCGCCGGATAAAAAAACCATCACTCTGATATGAAACCATGCGCTAATGTGTTATCCATCTGTTATCCGACTCTCGCTATAGAAGAAGATCTAAAAAATCAATCCTCGCGGTTGCAAAAAGTATGGAGTCGGTGCATTTTTATCACAAATATAAGGTTTAGTTTTATTTAGATGTTCTAAATCGCTTTTGATATGGTGCTCGTACATGCTTTATAATTACTAATGGGTTAACTTGATTGAAGATATCGTCATGTTTTTCTGGTTCTAACTGATTTTTTTTTTTTTTTTTTTTGGGTATGATCAAGATTTTCATTTTTTTTATGGGTTTATTAAAGTACTGATTTATATTGTTGGTTTTTGGTTGAATTTTTGTTTCTTGATGATGGAGTTTTTATTTGAGTATGAAAATGACAGGTAGTTGTGGTGGGTTCTTGGAATAAATCAACGTCAATGATGGGGTGAAGTGGTGGTGGGATTGAATTTTATTTAGTGATTTAGTTTTATGATTCAATAGGATATTAAAATGAATCGATTGAATTTAGTAATTTAGTTTTATGATTTAATGGGATTGAATTTAGTTGTTGTTGTTTTCTCTTTTAAAAAAAATATATAGTTCTTGAAGTGCGTATATGTTTTATGGTTGATCCAAAATTAATAAAAAGAATGCATAAGTGTTATTGAGAGTGCACATATGTTTTTAAAGTTTATGGTGAATTTGATGCCTTTTGTGCATATGTGTTTTTTAGTTGTTGTATGAAACGAGTGTATCAGTTGAATTCTGATTTCTATGATTGTGATTACAAACACTTTATGAAATCTAATATTTCTTAGACATATTAGTTGAGGCATCGCTTGCTCACTGCCAACTAATTGTTGTGTCAAAGTAATCTCTACAAACTATTTTAAAAATATTTTACTTGTTAGTGCATCAAACTTCAAGTTACTCTTAGTTGCATTTGGTTCCTGTATTTGATTAATATTAATTGGTTGTTGGTTACACGTCAAAAATTGATTATATGTCTTGCTTAAGATTTTGTCGAGTGTTGGTTTCACATCTTGTTTTAACGAGGTAATAGATGATGCATATGTGTTTTGTGAGTGGTATAGATTCAATGAAAAGATTGTGCATATGTGTTATTGAAACTGCATATATGTTTTTATAGTTTGTGAGGAATTTGATACTTTCTGTGCATATGTGTTTTCACGGTTTTGTTGTTTAAATGTATTGAAAGTGCATATATGTTTTTAGTTCTAATATAAAGATGTTTTGTGTTTAATTCTGATTTAAGAGTGCACTTGTGTTTTGTGATTAAGGATGTACTAGTTTCTCAAAGAAATCAATTATATGGTCTTGTATACACAAGTCAAAAATACATTGTGCATATGTGTTTTATTAGTTGTAATGATTAAATAATTCATTCGTTTATGAATTGGTTGTGGTTACAGGTACGAGTATAATGTGCGATGTGAAGAGTAACGACACAAGTGCATGAAGTTATGACAAAAAGTAAAAAGTAAAGACACAAGTGCATGAAGTTGCGAGAAGATTTATAGACATGACTATACATAAACGAAACTTTTCATTTATTCTTTACTTTTAGAATTTTCTATTTGAATTGTATGACATGATTTTTTATTTTGTGTATAATGTTTTTGTTTTGAAATGTATACGATACATGTAAAATAGTTTTGTTTGTCATTCAATGCACTTGTGTAAATATTTTTGACCAAAACACATTAGAGATTTTAGCAATTGAACAATAAATATAAATGTAAATTAATCTATAAAAAAACATATATGCACCTTAACTTTTGAAATCATGCATGATGGAAAAAATAATTTTTTCAAAAAAATAAAAAAAAAGTTCCTAAAATTTAGGATATAAAAAAACGTTTTTTATTAAACAAATTCAAAAAGAAAATAAAAAAGGTAATTTTACCATTATACCCTTTTGACTTAAATAATAAAAATTAATATGCAAAAAAATCTGATTGGTTGATGCTGGTTCTCGCAGTTCTCGCAATTAATTTGGTTCTGAAAATAACCTCACCCTATATATATATATATATATATATATATATATATATATATATATATATATATATATATATATATATACTTTTATTCTTCTTTATATTTATTTTGGTATTTTGTATTGTTGTTGTGTTTAGGTGAAAATGCCAAAAGCGACTACCGAAGATCTTTCCCACACTAAAAACTACATTCCCAAAGTTTCCCAACTCCCTACTACATCTCCTTCTATTGGACGTATATATCGTGAAATTGAAGATAGAAACGTTCATGAGGGACGTGTAGTAGATCTAGCCTTTGCTCAATCCGACTATATTAATCGCTTGTTTTCAAGCATCAACCTCAATTATCTTTATGAAATTAATGAACCAATCGTTCCTTGTTTCATAGTCGACTTCTATAGCCAAGTCACCATCCAAACCAACGTTCTTGGTTTCATCACCATTTCCTTCATGATTCAAAATGAATTCATCACCTTAACTCTCGAACATTTTGGTCAAATCCTCCAAATTCCTTTTAGAGGTCAAGCCATTTTCACAAACGAGTGGGACCTCGAATCTCTTCATCGTTGTCGACCAACCTTTGGTCCTTATCTATCCGATATCCCTCATCCCGACGAAATTCATCAAATTCTTGGTGTGGAACGTGCCACCACTACCCGAAAAATAAAATCCAAAAATGTTCAAATCTCTTCGTACCAACTTCTCCTCAAAGAATTAGGCCCCCACATGAAGCGTTGGGAAGAACTCATTCGTGAGAATGCATTTGGTACTGGAGGTCACCGGGACCATCTCCCGGCGTGCCTTGCTCACATGTTGTATTGTATAGCTGTCGAAAAGCCGTACAATTTGGCCTACTTCTTTATCAAACGGATTGAGTGTGCTAGAAAAACTCCCAAAGCCAATCTTCCATATGGAATGTTCCTCACTCGTCTCTATCGTCATGTTATCAAGTACTACCCCGATCTTGACAATAGTATCTATGAGTCCATCTATCCCACCTTACGTCCTCTCGCTCTAAAACAAGCTCGACGAACTCGAAGTGACAAGGGAAAATCTCGTCGTCATAGCTTTCATGGATCATCTTCTAGACAAGACGATGACGATGAGGAGGAAAACATCCATGATGCTAGTACCCCTTCGTTTTCTGAGTTCGTTGACAATTTATAGGATCTTGACTATCCCGAGTATTCTACCCCATCTCCTAGTGATCAAACCGAAGAAGTGCTTCATGAACGAACTACCGAGATGCTTAGAAGACAAAAGAGTTTGCATGAAGAAGTTAGAGGCGGTTTCAAATATATCGGGAAGACATTGAAGGGCATATTCGGGAAGAAAAAGAGATGATGTGCTTAGATTATGTTTGTTGAACAATACTTATTTTTATGTCTTGTGTGCTATTTGTCCGAAGTATATTCGGAAGTACTTGTTATTTTCTTGAATAATTGTTTGGATATTTGTTTAGGATGCTAAATTGATTGTTTATGTTTAATATATGCTTTTAAATGCATGCTTTACTACTTAATCTACATTTGTGTTTGCATGATTAGTTTATGTCTATATATATATATATATATATATATATATATATATATATATATGACTTTTATGCTTTCTAATAGACCAAAACAAATGTGAAATGTCCAAATAGAGCTTGCTGCAAATACAAAACAGAACACAACATTTTTCCAGAAAATTTTTGAAAAATTTTGGTTTCTGGGTCGTCAGATGGGCGGCCCCCTTAATTCATAAGGGCGGCCCCCTTAAATTTAAGGGGACCGACCTCCATTTAAGGGGACCGGCCATCTGGAACAGTTTTTACACTGTTTTCTTTTGCACCTTGTGATCACTTTTGCTAGTCTTACCTACCATTTCTCTTAAAAACCAAACTGATTTTGGAATCCAACATTACAACTTTAAATTAATTCCACTTCTAAACATGTTTTCCCACTATATAATCCCCATGCATGTTCAATTCACATTCCATCATCCTCAACCTTCATCAAACATCATCCTCTTATCATGTCATCACCAAGAACCACCTATTCAAACAATGCCAAGAAACAAAAACTTGTCATTATTCCACCAAAACAATTATTCATTGATCTTACAAATGAAGACAACACCACCCCATCACCACCACCTCAATGCTCATCTCCTAGTGCACCAAATGCACCCTCCAAAACACCATCAACAAATAGAAATTCCACTTGCTCCATACCATCCACTTCATCCATAAATGACTACATCAACACCCACTTATCTCCTCCAACAATTGATCAACCATCACAACCTACCAATGAAAACACAACTCTTGCACTCACTCTCTCATTATCACCATCAACACCTCTTGATGCACACTTCTCATCATCGCCTATCAATCCACCAACCTATAACCCCGTCCTATGGAGCTTACTTGAAGCTCATGGAGACACTTGCCTTTGTTGCATTCACAACCGAACAATTATGTTCGGACTAAGAGATGAGATACAATACATGTTTTCTCATATTGAAAACTTGTTGCATCAACCACCAACAACAAACACAACACCTCCACCACCATCAACAAACACCCCTCCACCATCACCATCTCCATGTTCACCATCCATTCCTCCCAATTAAACATGCTTGGTGTTTTACAAATAAAATTGTATTAAACCTTTTGGATGGCAAGCTCAAGAGAGGACCTTCATGTTTGAGCTTTGGTTTATTATTTAAGTGATGATTGTAAGCCTTTAAGGCTTTTGTTAGTTGCACTAGTTGTTATGATTGTTGATGCAATGCTTGTTGTATCCATTTAACTTTATTAATGTTATGGTTATGTTTAGTTTCTACTCTTGCATGCTATATACATATATATGTTGCTTGTCCACTAAATATTTTTGCAAGAATTCCATATCTCGATTTCTTTTTGGACCTCAAAACGAGGGGCAGTATACTTCAAGGGGGAGCTTCTATACAATCGGGATAACCTTTTTGATTCTAACAAAAAGGGGGAGAATTGATATAAACTCACAATAATACTTGCATATATACTAATTTTCGATTAATGAGTTTAGATTTTGTAATCATCAAAAAGGGGGAGATTGTTGACATAAATAATGTATGAAAACGTTATTTATATTTTTCGATATCTCTATATTTTGACGATCACAAAATGTAAACTCATCAAACGTAAGATTACTACGTAAACAAGTATTAAGCTAGTTTATATCACTATATCCAACTTAATCACTTAAGGTATGAATAAACAAGTGTTTAATACATCTCATGATCAAAGGGGTATTTAATTAACTAATACAAAGTTTATTTAATTATATAAACATATTATATATTTTTGAAAAACACTTTTGGTAATAAAGAAAAATGTTTTAATCATACTAAATATATGATTTCAAAATTTTGACCAAAATCAGTTAGTTTTTCACCAAATAAACTTTCCCCACTAAAAGACAAGTTTTTTGGCCGTTACAGTTGGGCGGCCCCCTTAGTTATAAGGGGTGGTCCCCTTAATTTTAAGGGGGCCGGCCTTGATTTAAGGGGGCCGGCCACGCTCCTCTGTCAGAACTTGTTGCCTATAAATACCACCTTTAATCTGGATTTTTTCTCACCTTTTGCACGAAATTTTCAGATCTCAAACTCTCTAAACATCCTCTAAAACCCTTTGATCATTTGTATATTAATCCTTGTTTCAAGTGATTCAATCCCATCTCATCCATCCTCATCCCAAGTGCAAAAGAAGAACACTCCTTCTACAACTAAGTTCAAGAAGTATTGAAGAGTAGTTGTGCATTGTGTATATATTTTAATTGTGAAGTTGTGTTGTGTTTGTAATAAGTAGTTTAGAAGATATTGAAGTTGTGTAGGAATTAGAAGTTGGTTAGTAGTGAAGTAGTGTAGTTGTGAAGAAGATAGGTGTGGAGTAGATTGAAGTGAAGAAGATAGTTGTGAAAAAGCAAGGTGTGTAGAAGATAGGTGTGAAGTAAATAGGTGTGAAGAAGTTGTGTAGTAGTTTGTGATCAAGTTGTGACGTAGTTGTGTTGTGAAAATTGGTGTGTAAGGTTTTCTCCGCCATAAGGGAGTTTGTTGACATAGTGAAGAAAACTCTCGAGTAGGTGACTCGGGGAGTGGAGTAGGAACAAGGAAGGTGACCTTGTAGCCGAACCACTATAAATCCTTGTGTTGTGGTTTGATCTCTCCAACTCTTTTCATTACTTACTTATATATCTTTACTATATTAGTTAGTTAGTTATTATACAATTGTTCATATAGTGCAAGTATTGAGATCACATAAACTAGAATCGAAGTTTTTAAAACAAACTTGTTTTTATAAATTTTAAAAGGACGTAAAACTATTCAACCCCTCCCTTCTAGTTTTCCACATAAACTAAACTTGCCATACTAATCTAGGTCGCGTGTTGGTGCCACACTCTGTTTAACTCACTTGGTTTACTGCATACTCCATTGAGGTGAGTTCATGACCCCTACTTTTACTTGTTTTATAACTGTTTTGGGGGAGAATACATGCTCGTTTTTAACTAAACTCGACGCTTGTTTTATTTGAATGTGCAATTGTTTACTTAAATACTACTGTTTTGCTGAATGCTTGATTGATTATTCAAATTCTCCTATGTGTATATTGGTTGCATACTTGATTATTTTCTAACATACACAAGTGTTTTATAATCATGCAACACACTTTATAAACTATTGCTTATATGCAAAACACTTTACAAATCATTGCTGTTACGCAAACACTTCTATTGAATGATAATTGCTTTTATTCAAACACTTTTATGGACCACACTGAAACTTATACTTTATTTACACTATTACGCGGATTAGCCTAAGACACTGAATCCCACAATGCCCAAACTCATGAACCGTCAATTCCTGCTGGGAAGCGCGAATGCTATAAATAGATCTATTAGGGTTGACACCCCCGTTCGGTTTGGCCGGATAGGCAAACGCGAGCGTATAACATGTCGAAACACGAGTGTCACGGGATAGACACTTGCAAGGGCTTTATTTAACGTGCTTCTAGAGCATGCACACTGTCAAGCTTCGGTTGCATGAACTTAGTGCTAGCGTAATAGACTATTTACTACGTGACATTATATTCGTTGTAATGATCACACACTCTACTCATGGTCCACAATTCTAATTTTACTGTAAAGTAAACACTATTTTCATGACATAGTGGGCCACACAACGGTCACGAAACTCTCTATTGAACTCACAATACTACTGTTTTATTATAAACCTATGAACTCACCAACCTCGTGTTGACACTTTTTAGCATGTATTTTCAGGTTAAGACGATAGCTAACTGTTGAAGGCTTTGGCATGACATGGCATGGTCATAATGACTATGTTATAATTGGGACCGCTTAAACTCTTTCATGGGCCTATATTTCCGCACTATTTTTGAACGATGTAAATTTGAATATTTTTTATAATGAAAGTTATTCTAAATGTTTGAGATAAAAACTGTTCTTTGTACTTGTGTTATGATACTAATTGAGTAGCACCCCAGTGACATGTATGCTTCCGCTGGACCCGATTTTTGGGGGTGTTACATACTGAGGCACTACTCCGACAATCAGCACAAGCAGTCAGTGGAAACCAGGATTCTGCTGACAGTTCTACTATTTCTCCTGACATCATCATATCTGCTGACAGTCCTGCTGCACAAACTCCCATACCCACTAGTGTGTCCACAGACTTTGGAGAACCATATACACGATTTCCAAGTCCTTCAGATCTTGGTCATCACCAACCCAAAGCTGGTATCTTCACCTCCTCTTTATATGACAGTGATTTTGGACCCACAGTGAACAATCTTGACACCACAATTGATGTCAACCCCACTGCAACAAAAAGGATCAACATTGCTCATCCTCAATCAAAGATTATTGGTGATCCACAAGCACCTGTTAGAACTAGAAGTACTGTGAAAAGTTCTAAGTATGGTGAAATTGCTTTTATTTCCTATGTCTTAAATCAACAAAGGGACAATCATACAGACTTTAAGCATTGTTTGTTTGCTTGCTTTCTTTCTCAAATGGAACCAACCAGTGTTTCTCAAGCTCTAGAAGATTCAAGTTGGCTTGAAGCAATGCAAGAAGAGATGCTACAATTTAAGAATCAGCAGGTTTGGATACTGGTACCACTACCTGATGGGAAAATTGCAATTGGGACAAAATGGATTTTGAAGAACAAAAGAGATGCAAGGGGTATTGTGGTAAAAAAACAAAGCAAGATTAGTGGCTCATGGGTTCAGGCAAGAGGAAGGAATTGATTATGATGAAGTTTTTGCACCAGTAGCTAGAGTTGAGACCATTAGAATTGATTCGTTGAAAATCAAGTATATATTATAGTATAAGTATTACTCAAGAAATCCGCAAAGAAATACGGATGACCCGAGGTCGTAATCCGTATGAAGGGTGAATGGAATTCTCAATTTCCGATTTGTGAAACGTGTCGTGAAAGTGGTAAAAAATGATTTTGATGAGATTATACTAATGAATAAGTAAATGAAGCACAAATAATCAGTTAAGCACATAATTCAAATAAGAAAACTAAAAACGTAACGTAAAATCGAAAAGGTAAGCTAAAACGTGAATTAAACGTTAACGTACGAAATAAAACGTGAAATTTAAGCTACAATACTCCTACGGACTTGAAAATAATTTTGAAAAAGTTAAAAATGATAAAAGAAAATTTTGAGAAAAAGAAAAATATTTTTTTGACTTTTTATTTAATTTTTATGAATTAAAAACTAATTAAACTAATTAAAAATTAAAAGAAAATGCAAATAAGGTGAGAAAAATGAAAAATAAAATTTGAAAATTATAAAATAGCTAAAAAGTAGTTTTAAAACTAAAAACTGATTTTTTTTGGCTTTTTGTGTAATTTTTGGGAATTAAAAACTATTAAATCTAAATAAAAATTAAAATTAAATTCAAAATAAATGGGAAAAATGCAAAATAAATTTCTAAAATTCTAGAATAAATAAAAATAAATTTCTAAAATATTTTTGGATTTTTCTAAGCTTTTTCTGATTTTTTTGGAGTTTTTGGTAATTAAAATGTATTAGAAATTGAATAAAAATGAAAATAAAATAAGAAAAATAGCAAATAAAGGCAGAAAAATATGAAAAATTCAGGGAAAATCTAAAATATTATTCTAAACTTAAGAAAAATTTGAAAACTTGAAAATAAGCTGTGGAACTACTATTTGCTTTGAAAACAGCTTAATGGAAAGTGCTTATTAATAAGCACAGTTGACCAGAGTTGACCAAATCTTAAACAAATGATTTATTGACTCTAATAAGCTTATGGGAACAGTATTTAACTTAATGCACACACAGAAACACAAATTAAGGCCCACACAGGTTCAAATAAGCTATAATGGATAAGCAGATAAGTAACTGGATAAGCAAATGGGTCAAATCTCAACTGAAACAACTACCTATGGTACTAATGAACTCAAATGCACACCCAAACTCTGATTTCAAGCAATATAATACAATTGCAGCCCTATATTTGAAAACAGAAGCAAGCTCAAATCACACAATAAGGTAGGCAAAATAAGCAGTCCTATAAGCACTTATGTGGGAAATCAAAAGTAGAAACTTAAAGGTAGCTAGCATGACTAAGTTTTACCCCAATAATCACACTAAATGCTTAACTAGATTACTAGATAAGAGCTTGTGAACTTAGGCTCAAAGCTGAGAAGCAGGGCAATGTTCCAGATTATGACCAACTTTGAGCTAAAAAATAAGTGACCAAATAAGCTGCTAAGTGAGATTTTCTTGTTGATATAGATCCACAAGCTGGCAAATAACTAAGAACAACAATCCAAATGGATTCCCAAACTATATTAAATCCTACAGGTACCTTACAAGTTTTGGCCAAGTCTGGTGTTCAATTTTTATTTGACTTTTTGAAAAACAGATTAAATTTGACTAAATTGAATTTAAATCTGTCTTAATGGTTTTCCTATGTTATAATAAGCTATTGTGCAACTAATTTAAGATTTTTATTACTAATATGAAACTATAGATGAGATTATGCAACTAACTTAACCTATATAACTAACTGTGATCTAAATTGACTATTTGTTGAAATAACCTACCAAGTTAAACTTTAATAAGACTAATTATACCTTTAGAGTGATGACTAAGCTAACAAACACCTCTGAAACAACTGAAATACCAGCAAACCTATATATTCCAAACACCCCTTACAGTGACTGTTTCAACCTTATATCTCACTCAAAATCAATCCAATTCAGTCCAACTCACCAATATCAATTCTACTAATAATCAATGATACTTAAATGAGTCCAAACCACAAATCTCAGATGCTATTACCAATAAAGCAACACAGATCAATGAAACAGTAAATGAAAGTGGATAATCCAAATCAAATAAAACTGAGAACAACAATAAGATGAGACTGAAACTTATGCAACTATCAAAATTAAGCTAAAACAATCAACAATAACAGATCTAAGCTATCATTAATCTACTAATGCATTAGAAGTGAAATTGAAATAAAAAACTTACAACCAAATCCCCCTCAGCATGAAAAGAGGGGGTTCACTAAGCTTGCCTGTCTTTTATGACAGGCCAAGTGGATTCCTGATTGGCTGCCAATACTCCAATAAGCTCAGCTTATCCAATAAGCTATTCAGTTGACCTTGTTTGACTTTTGTGTATTTGGGAGTAAATGACAAATTAAGCTCACAAAAGCTATTATGATGCTGATATAAGCTTAAATAAAACAGTAAGTAATCTAAATGAAACCTGAAATTATAATTGAAACTAATATTTTTTTATTTTTCTGATTTTTTTTCAGTATAAGTAAAAACAGAAATTTAAAACAAAAATCTAGGTAAACTACTTCTAATGATTCAAACTAACAATAAGTAATTTAAGAATTTAAACTAAAATGAAATTTAAGAGCAATAAACTGAGATGAAAACTAAAATTATATTAATATGAAATTTAGTACAAGACTTGAAATGAAAATTACAATAATATATGGAAAACAGAAAAACTAAACAATACTAAAAACCCTACACACCTCTAATGACGGATACAAGGAAGGTATTTATACTAGAGCTAGAGGCTGGGAATGAAGCTTCTAGGAGTACAGCTCAGCAATCCTCGTGAATTTGTGTTAGTTTGAGCTCATCTCATCCCTTGGATTAACCTTGGTCACCAATCCTCAATCTATGGCCGTTTGATCAATCATGCTTCAATCATTAGGTGCTCAATATCACACGGATTGTTGACATGGCAGGCCTGCCATGTCAGGGTCTTCTAGAAACTCATGCGATTTGACTCTAGTACCCTTAATTGTGGTGAATTAAGTTTTTACGAGCGTGAACAGTAATTAGGGTTCTAGTTTTTTCTGGGTTAATAGGAAAGGGGGGCGGGTAAATTGTTTTTGGGGATTTTAATATATTGGGATGTTTGACCGGGTCTAGTTGACCATGGGTAAAGGTTGGACCGGGTATAGTTTTAAAGGGAATGGGCTTGGGTTGCTATTTGGGCTTGTTAATAGATCTAGGCTTGGTGCATTTGGTTTAGGATTAATAAGTTTTATCAAGGACCAATTTTGTACAATCTCAAAACTCAGGGACCAAATCTGTAGATTATCAAAAGTATCTTCCAAGGGTTTTTATTGTCAAATTATGAATATTGGAGGACCACATTTTGACTTTACTTGAATTATTACTCCAAGGACCATTTTTGTAAATTCCTAAAAGTGTAGGGACTGAATGTGACATTTCTTCCAAACTTTGATCAGGGATCAAATTTGCACTTTGATGAATCTCTGAGGACTTCAAAAGCAATTTTGAGCTTTCTTTGATCATTTTGGTTCCCCGGCTCTGGTATTTGACCTTTTTCCAATCTCGTGCTCATTTTTGTCGGTTATGGCTTCGTTTTTGTTAATTTTTCTCATATTCGTACCTGCACATACACAAATACAAAAACATACATTCTCTTGGCATATTTGGTTAGTATTTGGTGTATTTGGTCTGATTTAAGGCTAAAAAGGATGTGTGAAAAAGCACACATCAAAATCCCCCAGACTAAGGTATTGCCGTGTCCTCACGCAATGTCATCACCTCACGCTTAAGAGATAAATAATTTCAAAACCTCTCTTTACTAATGTTGTAAAGTAGCAATGATGTTCAAAAGAGATATCAAAGTCATTTATTCTGAAAAATGCTCCGTTTTCCGATTTTCAGGAATAACAACTACTACTACTCTTTTTGTATTTTTTCATTTTTATATATGTGACGGTTTACTTTGACTTTCATTATCAATTCTTATCTATTGATAACTTTCAGGGTCAACGAGTAGAAACACTTCTCACAGAGAAGAGACCATACTGATAAAAATCGTCATCCTTGATTTTTCACAAGCTCCCAAACTAAGCAGAAAATCGAGATCATTGTTTATCCACAAGTTAGATGCTAACACTACCCACAAAAGTTAATTGTGAAATTACCACTTGTTCCCAGTTCCTAAGTTTTGTATCTCAAGATTTTAATTTGTGAGAAATGAATTGCTTCATATTTTCTCGTTTTGATATTTGTTAGTCCGATAAGAGCACAAAATTTGAACGCTAAGTAGTTTCCAAACTTTCCTTCGAAAACCCCTGCATACAGAAATCGGGTCCACATGAAGGTCTCTGATTTAACACGATTTGTGGGGGCCCCCTTTTTATTTATGACCGAGACATCCCATGTCTGAAACCCGAAACAAAAGCTTTTATTAGGGAAACCCCCGGAGTCGAAGCTTGGCATTTTTTGCATAATTATAAGCACTTTAATAATATTTGGTCCTTAGTCCTTTATTTCTTTTACAACAACGTTTTATGAGCCGCCAAGAAGTAAGAGCTTTATTATGACCTTGGATTTATATCCGCTGCTTTTTATAGCTTTGGATTCCTCTGCCTTTTTATTTGGCTTTGGATTATTGTTATTGATATTCATAATCATATGCCAAACCCCGAGTCCTACGGCCTTTACTAAAATCACAACATCGGCTGCGAACCGGCAAGATGTAATAGTCTATTTCACCGTAACACTGGCAGTACCCCTATGTGTACCAAACCCCCATATGCAGAGATTTTGTTGGGAACGAGAAAAAAACTAAGTATTGCCCAAACCCCATACACTTAATTAATCCTAGAGATCTATTTTTATTGGTGTGCAATCTTGTGGGAACAAGGAGGCCACAAGTACCTTTCGTGGGCTCTAAAGAGATCCAACTACTCCATGTTTAGCACGAAACTTCTAAATAAACTCTATCATTCCTCGATCTCCGCAAATTTAAAATCCCAAGTAATGAGATCCGCGGATGCTTAGCCATAATCTTTTGATTATTTTGGTTAAGGGAGACGAGCTAGGGCTCAACACGCCCGGTCAAGTCGAAACATTTATTTATACTCTCGCCGGTAGGAAAGTCAAAACAAGGTGTCAAAACTTATTATCATATATCATATCATTTTTTTTTCTTTTTTTTTTGGTTTATAAAGAGGTGACAAAAATTTGAAATTTTTGGTGGAAAACGGAGTTACGTAAGTTAACAGCTGATGAGTGTGTAAATACTCATCATTTTTGTCTTATATGAACTGCCAAAACATACAAAAACACCCAAATATGTATCAAAATACTTAAAAATATCTTAGAGGAGTGTTTTATATGTTTCAAACACAAAATATGCAAAAACAAATGAAAAACGTACAAAGTTTGCATATTTGGCAGTTTCAGTCCCTCAAGTTTCATATATTTGCAAAACTAGTCCCTGGTGAATCAAAACTTGTAAAATTATCATAAAAGGTCCTTGGGATTCACAAGTTGTAATAAAAAGTCCTTTGAAGTTAAAAATTCACATATTTACAACTTTGGTCCCTCAACTTTGAAAAATGTCAAAATTAGTCCCTAAGGTTTTAAAAATGGAAAATAATCAAAATAAACCTTATACTATTCTTAAATGACATAATTGGCCCTTTGTGTTAACTGTTTGATATTTACAGGTTAAGCCCTTCAAGATTCAGAAAATTACAATAATGGTCCCTGGAGTTTGAGGTATTGACAGAAAAGGTCCCTGGGCATTTAATATGGAAAATTATCATTTTTGGCCCTTGTACTATTCACACTTGTCAAATTAGGTCCTCATTATTACTTTTGGAAACTTACAAGACCAACCCTCAAGTTTTCCCAAATTACAACTTTGGTCCTTGTAAATTTCCTAAAAACTAAAACCAAATCCGGACCTTATTTACCTAAAACTAAACCCACCAAAACTCCCCCTTTGTCTGATCCAGTTAACCCACCCAAGCCCAATTACCAAGCCCAGTCCACTTCCACCCTTGTTTGACCCCGGTCAAACACAAACCACCATACCACCCCGTCTTCTTTCCTTCCCCACCAAAACAGCCAAACCCCCCTGCAATACCACTCTCCCATCCACCACTTGCACCACTCCACTGCACCCTTATCCTATCCTCACACCTCCCAATACACCCATCACCTCAACCCCCCCTAGGGACTGTCACAGACCCAAATTGAATAAAGAATCTTTTCCCGCCAAATTCGAATCAAGAAGCAAGGTCATCCATTGGATGATTTGACTGGTGGGATTTGACCTGTGGGTCCCACTCAAGACAACTTGAGGCTACAAAAGGGAGATGAAGCAGTGTTGAAGGAGAATTAGTGTAATTTTAGTAGTAGTTAAACGTAGGTAGTTTAATTTAGCTTTCCAGTTGTATTTTCAGTTTCTAAAGCTTGTAATCAGTAATTTTAATTTAATCAAAACTTTGTTGAATCTTAATTTCAAGTTCTAGTTTGAATTCGAGTTGTTGGCAGTTTTACTCATAATCTCAGTTAAACCTTAAAGTTATCAAAAGTTGTTTGTTACTAGTCTTATGAGCTCACTCTAATCATTTTTAAGTTTTTCTAAGTTTTCCTAATAGCTGTACCCAGTTCCTTACATCAATAAATAAAAATAGTAAAAATACAAAAAAAAGGGAATTAAATAAAAATCATGTTTCTGATTGGCAAGAGGCAAGAAGCAGGGATGATTGTTGAAGTTTCAAAGGTTTAGAACCTCAAGGGAGGTGCTAGGATATGTGTTGTACCCTAGTGACTTGTTCCTCAGTTTGACACCAATTGTAAGCATCTTCCCATTTTTCTGCATTTCCACTGTAGATTAGCTTGTGTGTGCTCATTAATACTGATTTATATTTGTTTGATAATTCTTAGTTGAGTTCTTGCCTGATCTTGCATACCTTTTGCTTTTGAATCTGTTATGCTCACTTTTGCTTAATCTAGTTATCATTTTAGCATTTTATTAATTCCTAGGTAATTGATGTTTTAATTGGCAATCCTGTGTTTCAAGTAGTTCATAGGGTCATAAACTGTGCTTCTGATTCAATTTTAAAAGTTAGATTAAGCATTTACTTTGATGGACTGTCATATCAGTTTAGTATGGGAGTGTTTGGATCAGTGAACTCTACCACTGTTTCCTGAGTTCCAAGTGTTGTTTGTGACTCAAACATACCACCTTAGGTCCCAATGTGATATTAAAAGCATCAAACCTAGCTGCCATTTGGAAAAAAGTCAAAGTCTCTTTTAAATCTTCATAATTGTCAACTGTTATGTTTTTTTAGGTCCATGATCACTTAAATCATTACATTAGTTGTTAAAGTAGCTAAATTCAGTCATTTAATATATTATTACATCATATTAAGTTAGCTAGGATAGATCAAATCTCAGATAAGTCAAACTTAGAAGTTCATATGAAAAAGTCAAATGAGTATGATTTCAGAAAATCCAAAAGTTCCATGATTTGTTGAGATTTTTGTGTTTAGCTTTAGAGTTCTAAACTTGTTCCTACTTAAAGTGTCTCAGCTCAACTTTATTTTCCAAACATTTTTATATTTTTGTGAATTTTCTACTGGGTTCCACCATTGCCCAAAGTGGGCTGCAGGGAGTAAACCTCCCCTGCACACCAGCAGACACCACCACCACCACCACTTGGTGGTGGTTTTCCAGCCATCTCAGTGAGTCCCAAGGGTCAAGTCTTGTTCATTTCATCCCTCCCCCTGGTAGGCACCATGAATTGATCATCCATTTGACCTGGTAACCACTGGACCCCACCTAGATTAGGCCTTAAACCTTGTCCCATATTCTGAGTTACATCAAATTCCAAGTGCTTATTTTGCTGTCTTATTGCTTATTCTGAGGTACCATTGTACTTTTTCCAGCTTATTATTGTTTTATTAGCTTATTGGTTCCAGATTTAGCTATTGTGGGTCCCACCCAAGCCAATTTGAGCTCATATCCTCCCACAGTTGACCAAAGTCAACTGTTTCAAGTTTTGGCTTATTCCAGCTTATTTTCAAGTTTCCAAAAAGTTTGTTTTTACAAAAGTTATTTATTTTTAGGTATTTAATAAGTTTGTAAAATAAAAATCAAGAAAAACAAATATAAAGTTAAGTGATAGTTTCTATTTAATTAAATTTAATTTTAATTTCCATTTTTACATTTTTATTAAGTAAGTTGTGTTTTTATATTTTTAATAATTTCATCTTAGGTTAAAATAGTTATAATAAATTTTTCAGATTTTTATTTGGTCATTTAGTATTTATTAGATTTAATATTAGTTATATTAAAAATTAATTAATAATTAGGTTAAAATAGCATTATTAGTTTTTATTAAGTAAAACCTTGTTTTTATATTTTTTATAGCTTTTATATGTTATAAAGTAATTTTAGAAATTTTATTAGAATTTTTACTGTTCATTTAGTATTTTTCTTAATTTAAAATAGTTTAATTAGTTAATTAATGTTTAATTAGTAATTAATTAATAGAAAATCCACAAAAAGACAAAAACACTTATTTTTATTTTTAAAACTTATTTTTAGTTATTTTATAATTTTAGAAATTTTATTTTCATTTTTCTAGTATTTAATTAGTAGTAAATTATATTTAAGTATTTTAAATATTAATAATTAGTTATAATTAGTATTTAATTAATATTAAATAATTAATTAGGGTTAAAATTTATTTTAATTTTCTAAAAATTTTCTTTTACCCTTAGGTTTGTAAAAAAGTCATTTTCACCCCCTGGGTGCTTTCAGATTTCCGTTTTTACTTTTTATTTCGTACGCTTACGTTTTATTTAAACGTAACGTACGCGTTTTTAAGTTTTAAACGTTTCTAGTTTTCCTGACTTTCCAGTATTGTTAATATAGTGTGTTTAAGCTGTTTTCTTTCATATTCCAGTAGTGTAATCATCACCACTCACTTATATCCATTTTCATCCAAATTCACCCGATCACGAAACCGTTTTAATACCATCCACACCTCGTCGGGACATAACGACCCGGGGAAACCCTACACTTCCACGGAGCATTGATTCTAGGCTATCTTTGACTTGTTGACCTTGGTCAATAATAATCTGACGGTTCGGACTCAATCAAAATTTGGCGCCGCTGCCGGGGAGGTTGTGCGCGTATTCTACACGGTTTTGCAGATTAGTGAATCTGGATATACATCCATTGTATATTTACCATCCCTTGTTCATATTTTCTTATTTTAAAAACAAAACTGTTTCTGAAAACTTTGTAAAATTAGTTTTCAACAAACACAAAAAACACAAAAAGATTTTCTTTCTGATAAAATGTTTTTCAAAAACACCAAAAATATCCATCTTTACCCTCTCACCTTTTTGATTCTCCATTTCTTACCCTCTAAAACCTTTTGATTCTTTCTATGTCTCATCCACATTTTCTGATCTGTCAGTGGTGTGGTAATCCTTATAATGGTGGCAATTGCCCCAGTTGTGGCATGGTAGAGTCGGGAAACGGGTCTGTCTATAACCAAGATCCCTATTCCTACCATGACACAACTGATTGATTCCATCAGTTACCACACCATGAGACTCAGCAGTTCTACTGTTGTGAGTACTGTGGTGGTTCACACTACAGTTCTGATTGTCAATCGGGAAACACGCTTGTCTATGAGCAGTTTCCTGACTACAATTATGACTCTAGCACATACAACTCACAGCCTCAACAGTTTTACTGTTGTGATTACTGTGGAGGTCCACACTTTAGCTCTGATTGTCAAACGAGGAATCCATTTCCTTGTAACAATTATGACTCTTCGTATCCAGACCAACCTCCACAGTGTCAAACTATCCTAGCAACTCCTCAAATCCAGCAAGACTTTTTAGAAGTTCTTGAGAAAGTTAAAGAACTTAAGGAGGAGTTAGCTAATATTTCACTCCGCCAAACTCCAAGTTCTTCTTGTGCTTATTGTGGGGGTCCTCATAGTGATTTTCAATGTCAACCTTACGGTTTTGACACATCCACATCCCCACAATTTCCTTTCATTCCAAATTCTCGTGGGAAAACTATGGCAGAATTACTTGCTGAAGAACGAGAATCTGGAAAAAGCATGGAAGAATTACTGGCTGAGCAACGAGCAGCTAAAATACGTGCTAATATTCGCAATACTGCTCGATATGATGACTATGATGACATTGATGATGAAGATAACATTGTTATTATTCAAAAAGATTCATCAAAGTCATCAGTTGATATCCCAGCAGTTGAGATTCCATCTCAAACAACTGCTATCACACCCGAGTTTCCCACTCACTCTTTGATCATGGGGGACGAGCATCTTGACACTGTTCCTGAAAGGGAATCGGACGAATTCATAAAGTCTAGTGTTGAGAACCTTGTTCCAATCCCGAGAGAGTCACAGGGAACTTTGGATGATATGTGTGATATTCTTTCCCCTCTTGAGTGTTCAAACGATCATTTTGAGACTTTCTCAGATTTTAATAATGATTATACATCTCATGGAGACATTGAGTATATTGAGGCATCACTCCCTCAGTCTGATGTTGATCCTCTTCTTGAGGAGTTCGCTGATGAACTTACTCACATCGATCCACTTTCCTTGGAAAGTGATGATGGTCTCCTTGACTTCGAAGCTGATCTGGGAGAAATTGAAAGTCTCCTATATCATGATCCGTCACTCACTTCTTATCCCGACAATCCAATTGAGAATGTTAATCTCTTTGTTCCCGAAACATTCAATACTACTCTCACCAATCCTCTATTTGAATTCGACTCTGAATTCACTTTGATTTCTGATAATCCACTCTTTGGTATTCGGAATGAGGATTGTGATGAGGTTATATCAGAACATGAATTCACAGATTCACATCTTGTGAATAATTCTCTTCATGAGGAGTTCTCCGGTGAACTCGCTCATCATGTCATGACTCCTCCGGAGTTTGATAGCCCGGGGGGAGATATTCTCAATTATGAGAATTTGCAAATTCCCACCCACCCTCCCGGGATATTTACGAGCTTAACCCTTGAAATCCAAATTCAGGCTACTGAGCCTGTTCTCGAGGAAGAATATCAAATCATGATTTACATCATGGTTTTCTTCCTTTTCTTCACCTATAAGGTGACTTCTCTTGTCCTTCACTCCTTCGGGAATGAAGACACCATCTTTGATCCCGGCATTTTCATGTATCATTATCTTGAGCCGGATATTATATCTCATCGGTGTGGAACTTTCACGTGCTTCAAATGTTTATCCAAACATTTTGAATGAAAGTCCGATTGAGATTCTCTCTTCCACATCATGCTTCCCCATGGACTAATTAATTCGGGGTCGAGTCAAGCTCGCGACTCGGTAACCAAAAAATGAGCATGCTTATAGGGTTTTCACCCTAAGTGTGGGGGAGTCCCCCATGCTATGATTATAGAAGTGAAAATCCAAAATGATGTTTTCCACGCTTAGCTTGTAATGTTGCCCTTTTACGTTCAAAATGTCGGCATAATAGCCGGGATTTTGAATATTGAGGACAATATTCATGATTAGTGTGGGGGGGTATTCGCTATTCTAGCGAATTTTATCACATTTTACTATCTTATACCCCCGTTTTTGACCAAAAATTTTCAAAAATTTTTCACTTGAGTTCAAAATTTTTTGTGGTAATCAATCCGCCTTGTCTAAACGACAAAAGGGATTGGCTAGTCCAGGAGCAAACGGCTCTTGGTAAAGACATCTCAAATCCGTTGATGGCTGGCAGTTTGCCAAAAACTTGCATGGTTCCTCAGCTCCCCCGCATCCTCATAAGCAAATGAGCTGGCTAGCCCGCAAGATTATGGCTTGTGGTAAAGGCCGTGGAAAATCCATAATTGGTATTCAGCTCACCAAGATGTTGACTTAGTCCATCAAGATGCTGGCTAGTCCAGAAGCAAACGGCTTTTGGTAAAGACTAATCAAATCCGTTGACAGCTGGTGGTTTGCTCAAAATCACACGGTTATCAGGTGTGCCACAGTTCTTACACCTGGCTACTCCAGAAGTGATGGCTTTTGGTAAAGAGTTTAAAATCCATTAATTTTTCTCAAAAGATTGCTAGGGACTAGCAATAGTTTAGTGTGGGGGATTGATGAGTGTGTAAATACTCATCATTTTTGTCTTATATGAACTGCCAAAACATACAAAAACACCCAAATATGTATCAAAATACTTAAAAATATCTTAGAGGAGTGTTTTATATGTTTCAAACACAAAATATGCAAAAACAAATGAAAAACGTACAAAGTTTGCATATTTGGCAGTTTCAGTCCCTCAAGTTTCATATATTTGCAAAACTAGTCCCTGGTGAATCAAAACTTGTAAAATTATCATAAAAGGTCCTTGGGATTCACAAGTTGTAATAAAAAGTCCTTTGAAGTTAAAAATTCACATATTTACAACTTTGGTCCCTCAACTTTGAAAAATGTCAAAATTAGTCCCTAAGGTTTTAAAAATGGAAAATAATCAAAATAAACCTTATACTATTCTTAAATGACATAATTGGCCCTTTGTGTTAACTGTTTGATATTTACAGGTTAAGCCCTTCAAGATTCAGAAAATTACAATAATGGTCCCTGGAGTTTGAGGTATTGACAGAAAAGGTCCCTGGGCATTTAATATGGAAAATTATCATTTTTGGCCCTTGTACTATTCACACTTGTCAAATTAGGTCCTCATTATTACTTTTGGAAACTTACAAGACCAACCCTCAAGTTTTCCCAAATTACAACTTTGGTCCTTGTAAATTTCCTAAAAACTAAAACCAAATCCGGACCTTATTTACCTAAAACTAAACCCACCAAAACTCCCCCTTTGTCTGATCCAGTTAACCCACCCAAGCCCAATTACCAAGCCCAGTCCACTTCCACCCTTGTTTGACCCCGGTCAAACACAAACCACCATACCACCCCGTCTTCTTTCCTTCCCCACCAAAACAGCCAAACCCCCCCTGCAATACCACTCTCCCATCCACCACTTGCACCACTCCACTGCACCCTTATCCTATCCTCACACCTCCCAATACACCCATCACCTCAACCCCCCCCTAGGGACTGTCACAGACCCAAATTGAATAAAGAATCTTTTCCCGCCAAATTCGAATCAAGAAGCAAGGTCATCCATTGGATGATTTGACTGGTGGGATTTGACCTGTGGGTCCCACTCAAGACAACTTGAGGCTACAAAAGGGAGATGAAGCAGTGTTGAAGGAGAATTAGTGTAATTTTAGTAGTAGTTAAACGTAGGTAGTTTAATTTAGCTTTCCAGTTGTATTTTCAGTTTCTGAAGCTTGTAATCAGTAATTTTAATTTAATCAAAACTTTGTTGAATCTTAATTTCAAGTTCTAGTTTGAATTCGAGTTGTTGGCAGTTTTACTCATAATCTCAGTTAAACCTTAAAGTTATCAAAAGTTGTTTGTTACTAGTCTTATGAGCTCACTCTAATCATTTTTAAGTTTTTCTAAGTTTTCCTAATAGCTGTACCCAGTTCCTTACATCAATAAATAAAAATAGTAAAAATACAAAAAAAAAAAGGGAATTAAATAAAAATCATGTTTCTGATTGGCAAGAGGCAAGAAGCAGGGATGATTGTTGAAGTTTCAAAGGTTTAGAACCTCAAGGGAGGTGCTAGGATATGTGTTGTACCCTAGTGACTTGTTCCTCAGTTTGACACCAATTGTAAGCATCTTCCCATTTTTCTGCATTTCCACTGTAGATTAGCTTGTGTGTGCTCATTAATACTGATTTATATTTGTTTGATAATTCTTAGTTGAGTTCTTGCCTGATCTTGCATACCTTTTGCTTTTGAATCTGTTATGCTCACTTTTGCTTAATCTAGTTATCATTTTAGCATTTTATTAATTCCTAGGTAATTGATGTTTTAATTGGCAATCCTGTGTTTCAAGTAGTTCATAGGGTCATAAACTGTGCTTCTGATTCAATTTTAAAAGTTAGATTAAGCATTTACTTTGATGGACTGTCATATCAGTTTAGTATGGGAGTGTTTGGATCAGTGAACTCCACCACTGTTTCCTGAGTTCCAAGTGTTGTTTGTGACTCAAACATACCACCTTAGGTCCCAATGTGATATTAAAAGCATCAAACCTAGCTGCCATTTGGAAAAAAGTCAAAGTCTCTTTTAAATCTTCATAATTGTCAACTGTTATGTTTTTTTAGGTCCATGATCACTTAAATCATTACATTAGTTGTTAAAGTAGCTAAATTCAGTCATTTAATATATTATTACATCATATTAAGTTAGCTAGGATAGATCAAATCTCAGATAAGTCAAACTTAGAAGTTCATATGAAAAAGTCAAATGAGTATGATTTCAGAAAATCCAAAAGTTCCATGATTTGTTGAGATTTTTGTGTTTAGCTTTAGAGTTCTAAACTTGTTCCTACTTAAAGTGTCTCAGCTCAACTTTATTTTCCAAACATTTTTATATTTTTGTGAATTTTCTACTGGGTTCCACCATTGCCCAAAGTGGGCTGTAGGGAGTAAACCTCCCCTGCACACCAGCAGACACCACTACCACCACCACTTGGTGGTGGTTTTCCAGCCATCTCAGTGAGTCCCAAGGGTCAAGTCTTGTTCATTTCATCCCTCCCCCTAGTAGGCACCATGAATTGATCATCCATTTGTCCTGGTAACCACTGGACCCCACCTAGATTAGGCCTTAAACCTTGTCCCATATTCTGAGTTACATCAAATTCCAAGTGCTTATTTTGCTGTCTTATTGCTTATTCTGAGGTACCATTGTACTTTTTCCAGCTTATTATTGTTTTATTAGCTTATTGGTTCCAGATTTAGCTATTGTGGGTCCCACCCAAGCCAATTTGAGCTCATATCCTCCCACAGTTGACCAAAGTCAACTGTTTCAAGTTTTGGCTTATTCCAGCTTATTTTCAAGTTTCCAAAAAGTTTGTTTTTACAAAAGTTATTTATTTTTAGGTATTTAATAAGTTTGTAAAATAAAAATCAAGAAAAACAAATATAAAGTTAAATGATAGTTTCTATTTAATTAAATTTAATTTTAATTTCCATTTTTACATTTTTATTAAGTAAGTTGTGTTTTTATATTTTTAATAATTTCATCTTAGGTTAAAATAGTTATAATAAATTTTTCAGATTTTTATTTGGTCATTTAGTATTTATTAGATTTAATATTAGTTATATTAAAAATTAATTAATAATTAGGTTAAAATAGCATTATTAGTTTTTATTAAGTAAAACCTTGTTTTTATATTTTTTATAGCTTTTATATGTTATAAAGTAATTTTAGAAATTTTATTAGAATTTTTACTGTTCATTTAGTATTTTTCTTAATTTAAAATAGTTTAATTAGTTAATTAATGTTTAATTAGTAATTAATTAATAGAAAATCCACAAAAAGACAAAAACACTTATTTTTATTTTTAAAACTTATTTTTAGTTATTTTATAATTTTAGAAATTTTATTTTCATTTTTCTAGTATTTAATTAGTAGTAAATTATATTTAAGTATTTTAAATATTAATAATTAGTTATAATTAGTATTTAATTAATATTAAATAATTAATTAGGGTTAAAATTTATTTTAATTTTCTAAAAATTTTCTTTTACCCTTAGGTTTGTAAAAAAGTCATTTTCACCCCCTGGGTGCTTTCAGATTTCCGTTTTTACTTTTTATTTCGTACGCTTACGTTTTATTTAAACGTAACGTACGCGTTTTTAAGTTTTAAACGTTTCTAGTTTTCCTGACTTTCCAGTATTGTTAATATAGTGTGTTTAAGCTGTTTTCTTTCATATTCCAGTAGTGTAATCATCACCACTCACTTATATCCATTTTCATCCAAATTCACCCGATCACGAAACCGTTTTAATACCATCCACACCTCGTCGGGACATAACGACCCGGGGAAACCCTACACTTCCACGGAGCATTGATTCTAGGCTATCTTTGACTTGTTGACCTTGGTCAATAATAATCTGACGGTTCGGACTCAATCAACAGCTCAGACGAAGGTAACAGGTCAAATCGAATCGAAGATTCACCCCCCAGACTAAAGTGAAACATTGTCCTCAATGTTTTAAGGGTACGGGTAGTCTTACGTAATATCTAAGGCCATTTATTAAGTATGCCAAGAGATAAACATTAGTCGATAAGATTTTGGATATGGTGAATTTCCGAAAGAGCAGCGAAGAATGAGACTCGAGTGGAGAGAATGACAAAAAACGAGCACGAGAGTCCTCAAACTTCGGGGAAATTCCTGAACATTCACAAACAACCAAGAAAACACGAGTTTGGAAAGGGTCGCCCCCCTCACATCACGTTACTTAAGAAATAAGAAAATAAAGAAAATGAAATGGATAAGCATGGGGTGCCTCAGACGAAGCGCTTGTTTTTGTTTACCAAGTCACATGAGCTTGACTCGATCCTCGAATTTAGTTATCCTTAGGGAAAGTTTGGAGATCCGGGACAACTATGGGTGGTATGTCCCCTCCGAAGTAATGTTTGAGACGATGACCATTCACCTTAAAGTTGGGACCATTAGATTGAGCTAGCTCGACGGTTCAATAAGGGAATACTTGGGTAATGGTGAATGGTCAAGACCAACGGGTTTTTAACTTGCCCGAGAAAATCTTCAATCGAGAATTGAAAAGAAGGACTCGATCACCAACATTGAAGACGCGATCTTTAATCTTAGCATCATGAATCCTCTTTGTCTTCTCTTTGTAGATCAAAGAATTCTCATAGGCTTGATCACGAAGCTCGACTAATTCATTTAATTGAAATTTACGATGATCACCCGCGGTTTGTAGGTCAAAATTAGCATGTTTCAAGGCCCAGTAGGCCTTGTGCTCAAGTTCAAAGGGCAAATGGCAGGCCTTCCCGTAAACCAGCTTGTAAGGAGTGCACCCAATGGGTGTTTTGTAAGCTGTACGGAAGGCCCATAGTGCATCATCTAACTTATCAGCCCATGAAGCACGATGTTCACCTACGGTCCTTTCTAAAATTCGTTTTAAGCCACGATTGGAGACATCAACTTCTGTGGATGATATGCCGTAGAAAGACGATGTGTGACACCATATTTGAGCATAACTTTAGCGAATTGGTCGTTACAGAAATGGGTCCCACGATCACTTATAATAGCACGAGGTGCACCAAATCGGGCGAAGAGATTTTTAAGAAATTTTACTACAACTCGGGCGTCATTGGTTGGGAGTGCTTTTGCTTCAACCCATTTAGACAAGTAATCGACGGTCATGAGTATATATTTGTTACCACAAGAAGACGGGAATGGACCCATGAAATCAATACCCCAGACGTCAAAAATTTCACAGACTTGGATAGCATTTTGAGGCATCTCGTCTCTCTGAGAAATTTTTCCTTGACGCTGGCAAGAATCACATGTTTTAACCAACTCATGGGCATCCCGGTAAATCATCGGCCAATAGAAGCCGGAATCGAAAACTTTCATAGCGGTGAAATTGGCACCATGATGTCCTCCCGTGGGTCCATTGTGGCATGCCATAAGAATTTCAACGGCTTCTTTGCCGTGAATGCACCGCCGGATCACTTGATCCGCACAAATCTTAAACAAGTAGGGATCGTCCCAGAAATAATGCTTAACATCTTTAAAGAATTTCTTCTTTTGCTGGAACGACATCCCTTTACGGACGAAATTCCCCGCATGGTAATTAGCAAAGTCGGCGAACCATGGGGTACTAGGATCACAATGTGATAAACTCCCAAGTGTCTCGAGATGAAATGTTTCGTTAATTTCCTTTTTCTTGAAAACACTTTGATGGGGATTCTCTAAACGCAAAAGGTGATCAGCAGCAAGGTTCTCAGCTCCCTTTTTCTCTCGAATTTCAACATTGAATTCTTGAAGGAGTAGAACCCACCGCATCAAGCGTGGCTTAGCATCTTATTTTTGCCATTAGGTATTTGAGAGCCGAATGATCCGTATACACTATGCATTTCTTTAAGAGCAAATAAGGTCGAAACTTTTCAAAAGCATAAATGACGGCTAACATTTCTTTCTCAGTAGTCGTATAATGGTATTGAGCATCGGTCATGGTTTTACTAGCATAGTGTATCGGCTGAAAATGTTTTGACTTGCGTTGCCCCAAGACTGCACCAATAGCATAATCGCTAGCATCGCACATTAGCCCAAAAGGCAAGTCCCAATCGGGGGCAACTAAGATACGAGCCTCCGTTAACTTCTTTTTCAGGATATTAAATGCTTTGATGCATTCATTTGAGAAGATAAATGGAGCATCTTTTTCAAGCAAGTGGGTCAGGGGCCGGGCTATCTTAGAAAAATCTTGAATGAAACGTCGGTAAAAGCCGGCATGACCGAGAAAACTTCTAATTCCTTTAACAGTTGTGGGATGCAATCACGTCGACTTTAGCTCTATCGACCTCAATCCCGGATTTCGATATCTTATGGCCGAGGACAATGCCCTCTTTAACCATGAAATGGCACTTCTCCCAATTTAGAACCAAGTTGGTGTCTTCACACCATTTCAGCATTCTTTCTAAATGGGAGAGGCAAGAAGTGAAAGAATCTCCGTTAACCGAGAAATCGTCCATGAAAACTTCCATGGTTTTCTCGATCATATCCGAGAATATAGACATCATACACCTTTGGAACGTGCCTGGAGCATTGCATAAGCCGAAGGGCATACGACGATAGGCAAACGTTCCGTAAGGGCAAGTGAACGTAGTCTTTTCCTGGTCCGGAGGGTCAATCGGTATTTGAAAATAACCAGAAAATCCATCAAGAAAACAATAGAACTCATTTCTCGCTAAACGTTCTAGCATTTGATCCATAAATGGAAGTGGGAAATGGTCCTTACGAGTCACATCATTCAATTTACGATAGTCAATACACACTCTCCATCCGGTAACAAGACGTGTCGGAATCAATTCATTGTCTTCATTAGTCACTACGGTCATTCCATCTTTCTTCGGAACACAGTGCACCGGGCTAACCCAGGAGCTATCTAAGATTGGATAAATCATTCCGGCATCGAGGAGTTTGATAACTTCCTTTTTGATAACCTCATGAATTTTCGGGTTAACCCATCATTGTTGCTGAACGGACTGTTTGTAATTGTCTTCAAGTAAAATCTTATGCGTGCAAAAACGAGGGTCGATACCCTTGATATCGGAAATTTGCCAAGCGATGGCATGTTTATTCTTCTTGAGCACATCTAAGAGACGGTTCTTCTCCTCATCTTTTAGTTCTTTTGAAATTATTATGGGAAGTTTGTCAGTTCCTTCTAAAAATGCGTATTCGAGATGAGGAGGCAAATCCTTGAGCTCGGGCTCTGGAGGATTCTCAGTAGACGGCTTAACTTCTTTAACATCGGCCATTTTAAGGTCCATCAGAGGGAGGGACGGGTTTAGGTCTTCATTTAACAATTTCTCAATCAAAAGAACATCTCCCTCCTGGTCACAATCGGAATGATCAATTTCCGGTGAAATTGAATCATTAGAAAGAAAGGCCTCGATCTCTTCCAAGATGAAATCACTTCCCTTAAACGGAGTAAGGGAAGGGGAAGGATCGGAAATAATTGATTCAAAAGAAGGAGTGGGATTGCCACTCGAAGCATTTTTGGTAAAACCAAGTAACTCTTGAGAATACTCCTCCGTAACTTCGTCAATAACATCAACTCGATTCATGGAAAATTTGTCATACTCGGAGGAGTACCTCGTGGTTTGATCCAAATTAAACGTTACGGCTTCGGTACCAACGCGTAGGGTAATTTCTTCATCGTAAACATCAATTAACGCATGGCCGGTCCTTAGGAAACCTCTCCCGAGAATGAGGGGTACCCGCGGATCAGCATCAAAATCGACAATGACAAAATCAGTAGGGAAATTAAATTTTCCAACATTGACGAAAACATCCTCGGCTATTCCCATCGGGCGGGAAGTAGTTCGGTCGGCAAGCTCGAGGGTCATACTGTTAATTGTATATTTTATTGATGATATGATTAGTTGTTGATAGACTCGACACTACGAGATGAGCTGTGATTTGTAATTGATAGTCTAGGCTTTAAAGGGTAATTTACATTTACCCAAAATAGCACTCCTATTGTAACTATATATGCATCGTATGTATGGAGAGGATCACACACAAAAACAATGAAAACATTCTCCTTATCACAGTGAAACATTCTCCAAATATTACTTTCATGGTATCAGAGAGCTGTACCTACACCCTAAATCACGCCTTTTCTTTTTTACAAAGTTTCTTCTAGTCGACCGTTGGTTCCCTAAATATAACCAGTTGACTATGTTATTAATTTTGTTAGTGTCGATCGTTGGTTGATAAATATAACCAGTCGACAATTATTATTGTTGGTTCAAATTGGTTGTTGGTGTTGTTAACAAATCAGGCGACCCCTTTATTTTCTTTTGGTTTATTTGGTACGTACCAAATCACTAGCAAAACCATACCTCGTACTTCATCTTCACACAATCTCATACAACATGACAGTTACTGAAAACCCCTCACAACCAGGTAGATGTGGATGAGTACAACGTGGCAGTACTCAAATTGAGGGTGTAGATGTGGATGAGACCTTTAGCCCGGTTGTTAAACTAGGTACTATTCGGACGGTACTTAGTTTGGCTCTTTCTCGACATTGGCCAGTTCATCAGCTTGATGTCAAGAATGCCTTTTTGCATGGTGATCTGACTGAGACTGTTTACATGCACCAGCCTCCTGGTTTTCGGGATCCGGATCATCCTGATTATGTTTGCTTATTACAGAGATCTCTCTACGGTCTCAAGCAGGCTCCTCGGGCTTGGTTTCAGCGTTTTGCTGCTTATGTTCTTCGGGTTGGATTTACTCATAGTCGTTGTGACACATCCTTATTTATTTATCAACAAGGGAATGATAATGCTTATTTATTACTGTATGTTGATGACATTGTCCTAACAGCTTCTTCTGAGAGTTTGTTACAGAGAATTATTGATTCTTTGCATCAGGAGTTCTCTATGACGGATTTGGGATCTCTGAATTATTTTTGGGCATATCTGTTACACGTGATTCTACATGGATGTTCTTATCTCAACATAAGTATGCTAATGAGATCCTAGAGCGTGCACACATGATTGGTTGTAACCCCAGTCGGACTCCTGTTGATACTGAGTCTAAACTAGGCGACGATGGTGATTTGGTGTCTGATCCAAGCTTATATCAGAGTCTTGCGGGTTCTCTTCAGTATCTCACTTTTACTCGACCTGATACACTACAAGAATTCAGGCGAATAGCCACGGACAAATTTTGTGGGTAAAAGAGCCAAAGTCGTGGGTAACTGATGAATACCCACGAATTATCCATGAATCTGTTTTAATGGGGAAAACCTTCGAGGGTAATTGACTAGCCACGAATTTTTTGACATGTGGGTAATGTTAACCACGACATTGTTTGTGGGCATTTTCATTCAATCCGTGGGTAAATGTTGCACGGTATTTTCTAAGCTACCACGAAAATACCCACAATTATCATGTGGGTAATCTATGGGTATATTTAGCCAGCACATAATCCGTGGGTGTGCGCATTAAATCGGTGGTAAAATGTTTCACGGGATTTTTTACATTACCACAAAATTACACACAAAAGTTTTGAGGGTAATTCAAGGGTACACATAACCCACGATATAGTCGTGTGTAAATATCCGATGGTAAAAATTTCCGTTTTACCCATAATACTTTATGGGTACATTTAACCATGGATATTCAAGTGTGAAAAGCCATGTGTAATATTAGAAGTTTACCCACAATAATTGGTAGGAAAGCAAAGGGTAATATTAGAAGTTTACCCATGATAATTTATGGGTACATTTAACCACGGATATTTAAGTGTGAAAATCCAAGGGTAATATTAGAAGTTTACCCACAATATTTGGTAGGAAAGCAAAGGGTAATATTAGAAGTTTACCCACAATAATTGGTGGGTAATATTCACCACAAAAAGTACCGGTAAAACTTGTGGGAATTTTTCGAGAAACGATTTGATTGAAATTAATATGAAATATCTGGACAAATTTTGAAAAAGCTGTAAAATATAAATTAGGCAGACAATATAACAAACATAAACCAACTTTATTAAACTTAACATAAACATAAAATATCCGAAAGGAACCAACAATTATTCAAAATAAAGAAAACAACAACCTAAGATATGCAAACCAAAATAATCCTGAACCTAAACCACCAGACACACAGAAAGTAAATTAACTCAGGTTTCTCGATGTCCTAAGGCTGTGATGATCATCTTATTAGACTTCATGCTCTTCGGAGTTGCTAGTGTTTGGGTTTTGAGTTCCCCCCCACATCTGCTTCATTGTTGTCTTCGGTGTCACTCTCAGTACTTGGGACAGGAATATCAAGATGACCACACAAGAACTCAAGAATTTGTTGTTGCTTACCGATCTGGCGAGTCAACTTTCTCTCCATTTCTAGATACTTGTTCTCCAAAGGTTCATGTGGCATATATGTTGCAGAAGTTCTAGTGGAGGGATTCGGATAATAAGCAAATGCTTGTGAGCTAAGACCATACACATTTCTTTTCTTCACGCCTCCGACCGCCTCATAATAAAGTGCTGATTCATTCACCAATTGGGATGACTCGCCTTCTGAATGATTTGCCTCATGTGCTTCCCTCAATCGTAACACATTATCCTGTTATTATATAGATGTGAAAATGAGTGATTATATACTAAATGAAAATGGTATTCACTTTTTAGATCAGAACGTACATTTATTGTTTTTGCCTTCTTATCGATAAAAGTTGTCTTGTCATGATTTTTTGTATGGGTATACACAAAAAGTTCAAAAGGATTAGGTGGACGCTTTAGTGTCGTTTCCTGTAAACAAAAAATGAAAAAAATCAGAGACTAACAAAAACTTTTGAAATAGATTTACTTAAACAATCAATAACATATTTTAGTATCATAGAACTATAACTAAGTTTCTTAAGCTTACAAGTTTCTTCGCGTATTCACGATATGATACGGACCCTCCAGTATGAGTCGATGGACCATCACCCTTCAGACGATTTTGTGAATTTGTTTCTCGTTTCCCCTTATACTCGGGTGTATCCCAATAGCCTACAAAACCAGCCCATGTGTCTTCGCTTATAAATATTGGTTTTATCATTTTACGCCTAATGTCTCTCAAGAAATCTGTATAACGTTCAGAAGCTTTTGATTCCCATGCTGTCCTTACTTGTGTTTCCGTTGCAGGATCACATACATAATGTTTCTACATTAATCCAAATCATTATTAACCACATATGTTATATGTACATATCAAATATTTTAAATATCAGATGGTGTACCTTAAATTCTTCAAAATAGAAGTTTTTGGTGTCTTGTTGCACCTTTCTCCATGTGAAGGCTCCATCATCAATTCTTTCTTTGAAAATCCTTGTTATTACTCGTGAGCATTGACTTGAACTTTCAAGGCTGTTATAATATAACGAAGATGATAAAATCAGTGTAATCACATGAAAATGTGTAAAACTATTGAAATAATAGACCTTATACTTACAATCCATTGACAACAGTTAGTTGTTTTCTCCCTGCTATGAGTGACTGATTCTGAGAGCTTTCAACATTTGATCGAGGGCCTGAATTTGCCACAATAACATTTTCACCAGATGTTTCATTGCCATCACCATTGAAAGTTGAATCACTAACAATCTCATCCGCTGTTCTTTCAAGAGCATATGAGAGACCTACTTTCCTTGAGTTCCCAACATTTCCTCTCGTCATATCACCATTAGAAGTTGAATCATCAAGAATCTCATCCATTGTTCCCTAAGGAGCACGCGAGACACCTACCCTTTTTGTGATCCCTCCCCTTCCTCTAGGCATTGCTCTATTCAAAGTTGGATCAGTTGTAGCCGCAGCCGCTGTTCTAGGACGAGCATATGAGGGAAGTGATCTGTTGGTGATTCCTCCCCTTCCTCTTGTCATATCTGCATCGATTTAAAATACGAGATATTGATGAGATAGTAAACAAAAGTGTAGATTAAACATTTACTGAATAAACTCAACAATTCAATGTTGCATAAATGATATATATATGTTACGGAATTACTTCAATGCTCTATAATGAGTAATCTCTTAGTTCCTTACTGAATAAACTCAACAATGTGACTAACACTCATGTTCACGAAAAGATTTTTATGTCGTGTGGGGCTCATCTACCTTACCTTTGCTTCTACATGTTTGTGACTAAATTGTCGTTCAAATAAAACCACAACCACCTGTCTAATGATTTACCATTGGGTTAAATTAGTCTTTCATTTCTAAATTAGTTGGGCTTGTTTTTTTTATTAGCCTTATACTTTCTATAAGTTAATAAACAATACATATATAACCAAGAAACAAAAATACAACAAAATGGTATCTTCCTCAACAAGTTGGTTAAGAAATTGGGACCAAAAAGAACACATATATAACAGTACAAAAAATGAAAAACAATACATAGACAGTCTATTGGCTACGTTCATGAGTAACCGACCTAGGATCAAACCAACAAACTTGTTCATTTATAGTACCATTATTTTGTTCATTTCTCAACGACGTGCAACTCAGACGTGAACATAATAAGATAACTAAGACGTCATCACACATAGCATAAATATTTTGCTTGAGCCATTAGTTGTTCAGTTTATATGGAATGATCCATCGACTCAAAAAATTTTATACCTTTGACATAATTAGTATTGGTCTTTGAATTTACCCATTATGAAGCAATCAAACAACCCCTTAATCTACACATCATTTTCATTTAGATCAAAAAGTAACCCTAGGACAAACATATAACACAATAACATATGGTCTTTAATGTTAAAATAGTGTAATCTTATTCCAAATATACTCTAATACATTGTTTGTATCATTGACAGGAAAAACAAAATCATAAAAGAAACAAAACAAAAGACTTGTTCAATAAAACTACAATTTAGAATTGGAAAAACTACTTTGGAACATATACGAGAAACATCAATAACATTTAAAATATCAAACAGAAATGAGAACACTCCAATTACAAAGAATGAAGCCTTTGATATATTCAAACTATATGCTAATATGAAATTAGATTAGGCACATACCTTGTTGAAAGTTGTTAATCCTTGTGATATTGCTTCTACAATTCGCTGGTACCTCCTATATTGAACTAAGTCAATGAAAATTATAAGCGATTAGTGCCGCTATTTATTCAACAACTGAGATCCAATTTTTATGCGATTGTTATCATCTTAAGCTTCATCTTGATAAAAAGGCGCCTTAATTTCCCGCTAAACCCTTATCATTTGCCGCTTAATTTTCAATCGCCGCTTCAATCAATTTGCCACTTTGATTAGGTTTTCATTTGCCGCTTAGTGAAAGGGTAATTGTGTGAATGTGAAGACCAGACCCTCTTAGTCTTGAAAGCCTTGAATAAAAGGTGAATATGGATTTAGTCAACGGGTCTTACATTTTATAGCATAAAGTTTGCTAATGAATACGGAGTATTTGATTTTTACTAATTAATATAAAATTTTCTATTATATATTTCTTAGTACTCACATTTCTTAGCTATAACATTGTAAATAATTTTTTTAATTATTAAGTATGATAACATTAAGATTATTATTGCTATATGATATTAAGGTGTGTTAATCGGGTTCTGGTCAAATGGTCAAGGCTGAAAATATGACACGCGAACCGGCCGTATTTGAATATGATTTAATTGGGTTCGTGTCAAATCGGGTCGGATTCACTCGAGTCCGGTCTGTACGCAATCGGGTCAACCCGAATATGAGTAAAATGTAATAAAATTGTCTATTTGTACTCGTTTAAATGGTAATTTATAAAAAAAAATATTTTTATATATTTTAGAAAGCCTAAGGAGGTCAAAGGTTGGCTAGAACCCGAGTTAGCCAAATACTTTCAACTCGATATCCGACCCTATTTAGTATTCGAGTTACTTGGGTTGAAACCCGAATAAAAATATTGACCGAGTAAGATGAGTAGACGGCCATAATGAACTTAGTCGAGTTCGGTTCAGGTTCGAGTCCGGTTAAAATGAGTAGACGTCGCATTAGAATTTCACGAAAATGGACTCTCAATATAATCCGTTTATTTAGATTATCCAAAGGTCAAAAATTAGGCACAATTTAAAACTACATGACACTTAAGAACAAACACAAAGGCGCATAAGAAAATAAACACAAAAAACACTTACAATACACGACACACAATCAAAAACCATGTCGCATGAAGAACCGGGTTGACCCGACGGTCGAACCGGTAACCCGGTGATTTGAGACCCGGTTTTCAAAACATTAGTTATAACTATATATACTATGTAAACAATTGAGTTGAGCTCAAACTTTGTGAACAAGTCTCGAAACAGAGGTAGCGATCGAGTCATGTTGACACATACCTATTCGGGTTGAATGGCTGGTATAACCTCAACTTGAACATGGCATGTTTATTAACTGTGCCTTAAAACTCAACCATAACCCTGTATATACATAACACATGTAACTTCTTTATGAATTGTTATCGTGTTTAAGTAATGAATCAAACGGGTTCTTAGGTTGGTGAATTTTTGACTCAACTGGTTTAAATAACGAAATTATATAATAATTAATAAAATGATGAAAATAACTTATAAAATTTTGATTAAACTAGACGAGTAAACAAATTTGCGGGAATGAGCGGTTACCCACGGTTCGGGTCACCTATAAACATTTTTTTGGTATTTGTTCCGTCATAATACTTGCATCCACGAGAAATCCAAAACTCGAGTTTTAGTATTCAAGTTGAGCTCAAGCTTGACAGTACTCGGCTCTGTGGAAAACTAGAAGGGGGGTTGAATAGTTTTACGTCTTTTTAATTCGTTGTAAAAGATAGTTTTAGTGTTTTCTTAGCTTTTAAAAACTTAGATTCGATAATATGTGATCTCAAGTCTTGCACAATATAAACAACTATCAATATGTAATATATAACAATGATAAGTAATGAAATAAGTAAGAGATTGAAAGATCGAACCGCGAGACAAGAGATTTATAGTGGTTCGGCTACAAGGACACCTTCCTTGCCCTACTCCACTCCCCGAGCACCTAACTCGAGAGTTTTCTGCACTATATCAACAAGCTCCCTTATGGCGGAGAAAACCTTACACACCAATTTTCACACCACAACTTCTTCACACCTAAGTCACAACTTCTACACAACTTCTTCAAATCAATCTACTTCACAACTAACTACTCCACACCTATCTTCTTCACACCAATATAATTCCTAACTTTTCTTCTTCACACCAAGCTACTAACTAATCACACAATCTATATATCTAGCACAACTATCTACAATCAAATATTCACAACAATCTTCACAAAGAATAGTGTAAATAATCTTGATGATGCACCAACAACTTGGATGTGGAGGTCACAACAAGTTGTAATACTTCTTGTCTTGGAGGATAGAAGTATTCTTCTCTTGCACTTGAGAGGATGAAGTTTGAATCACTTTGAAACAAAAAATTATGCACTTATGATCAAAGGATTAAGAGAATAGAAATGTGGATCTAGATCAGAAAGTTTAGGAGTGCAAAAGGTAAGAAAATTCTGAGGGATGAACCAGTATTTATAGGGGAGAAAAATACTGTTCTGGAGCGTGGCCGGTCCCCTTAATTAATGGCCGGTCCCCTTAATGATTAAGGGGGCCGCCCCTTCAGAACGTTGGTTTTTCTTGTCTTTTAGTGGGGAATATTTTTCTGGATAAAATTTGCCATTTTTAGTTGGAAATTTGAAATCATATATTTATAATGAATTAAACATATTCTTTTAATTCCAAAAGTAATTTTGTAAAAGATATAAGATGTTTAACACATTTTATAAAAAATCTAGTGATTAGAAAAATTTCCTTTGATTATGAAATGCAATAAACCCTTTGTTTATTCATACCTTAAGTGATATGGAAGCAAAGACAAATATTAAGCACTAAAAACTTGTTTACGTCATAAGTTTTAGATTAATGAGTTTATGCTTTGTAATTATCAAAATATGGAGACATTGTTAATATGCTAACAATGTTTTAAGACAATATTTATGTCAACAATCTCCTCCTTTTTGATGATTACAAAACCTTAAACTCATTAGGTCTAAAAAATAATTTTTAGACAAGAATTTAGAGTTTAACATTCTCTTCTCCCCCTTTTTGTAAAATCAAAAAGATTAATGCTCCCCCTTGATGTAAGCTCCCCCTCATTTGAGAGCACCAAGGGAATGAGCTATGGAAATCTTGGCTACACAAAATATTAGAAGAGAACAAGGCACATATACATGCAAAGCAATAATTATAAAAATAGATTCATTCAAGCATCATAGAAAGCAGTACAACATTTAATATGCTTAAGGCATATTAATCATAATAAAACAAAAGAAAAGACATAGTCCTATATTGCCAAAAAGAGCACTTGGACTTGCTTGCAACTCATGGTTGATTGTTTTATTTGCTTGAAGGATAACATAAGCATAAAGCTTAGTTGTTAGATGGAGAAGGATATGGAGTGGGGTATGGAGCGGAAGAGGTGGCCCTTACGATATTGTATCGTGTTAAGGGTGGAATGGGATGAGGTCGAGTGAGGAGATATTTAATCCAAGAAATATCTTCACTCAAGTAAAGGATTTGTTTTTGAAGAAAGATGCAACAAGGGCAATAGTGAGTGTGGTTTGTAACTTGATCCAAGTTGAGAGAGTGAGGAAGGCAATTGTTGTAGGGTGATGATGGAGGTTGCCCTTTGTTGCGTTGTGCAAGATGCATGGCATTGAGATCACAAAGATCATGGATTTGTGATATTTCATCACGGAACTTTTGCTTTTCCGTGGTAATGCGGAGAAAGTCATTGTGTTGATATGGATGAATTGGGTTTGCGTAGTTGGAGTTGTAATGGGATGGTTGATCAAACTTGTATGGATCATTACAAGTGATTGGAGGATGAGATGAGTGGTTTGGCATGAAGGAAGATGTTTGGCCAATGTTGTATGGTTTGTAAAGAGGATCAAATGAATGTCCTTGTGAATTTGGTGGAAAGTTTGGGAAGTAAGTGGTTGGTGGTGTTGATTGACTTCCAACTTCATTTGTTATGATGGATTTGTTTCGAGGGCTTTTTCTTCGCCAAACGGGTTTTTCCGTCATTCTTGCAAGCCTTGAGGCTTTTGGTTTTGGTTTGTTTGGAGAAGCCATGAAGGGATGAGTGAAGAGTTTTGAGGATTGGGGGTATTTATAGTGTAAGATTTGTGTGTTTATGGATGGATAAAGTTTGTTTGGGAGATTAGGACAAAATGTGTTGGTGAAAATTGGGAAATGTAGCTTGAAATGGGCTAAAAAGCAGAAAAGATTCTGTAAACCCGACCATCAGATGGCCGGTCCCCTTAATTAGGGGGTGGTCCCCTTAATGATTAAGGGGGCCGCCTTACAAAATTAAGGGGGCCGCCCATCTGGTGATTTCCAGGTTGCCAGAATTGGGTTTATGGCAGAAAATTTGCAGAAAGGCTGTGTGTTTGGATTAGAGTTCAAGCAAGTTCAATTCCCTTAGGCAATATAGAATCTAATCTAATCAAGATATAGCATGCAAGCAAGAACACATAGGCAAAAGAGCAAATAATCAACACATAATAAGCAAGATGAGGTAAGTAAAGGCAAGATCACTTAAACTTCCTAAGGCACCTATCTTAGATTAAAGGCAAAGGCAACTAGTGAGTGAAAAACTAGTGATGAATCAAGATGACAACATTATTTGTGAATTTGTCCTAGTGTGTGTCTATATGCAACAAATGTGGAGTTGTGATTGTTTCGACTCCTAAATGCAAAAAGAAATAACGATCCTAAGAAACAATCCAAATGATCTCCTTGATTCAATTTTTGCTCGATCATGAATGTCAAAGACATATATTAGATTATATACCTTGACAATTTATGTGAGAGTTTATGCATGATTTTGAAAAACAATGTTTTTAGTATTAGTCAGCAATGCAAGGAAAATGATCTTCATGTGATTCCTAGATGTGAGAATAATTTTTAAAGAGAATTGATTGGGTTTTACAAAGGAGTTTATGCAAAGAAAATAAATTTTCCCAATCTTCATTTTTGTGCGGAATAGATTCCTAGACTTAGAAAAGATGAAATGGAAGAAAAATAAATTTTATGCAAGTATAAATTTATATTAATTCAATATAATTTAGTCAACTTGTTCCATCATTCCTAATCCTAAACGCAAGTGGTTGAATAATTCACGCTTAAGGGGTTTTGTGAATATATCCGCAATGTTGTCTTCCTATGCAACCTTTTCTATGGATATATTTCCTTTTTGTACATTATCCCTAAGAAAATGGTGGCGTATTTCTATGTGTTTAGTCCTAGAGTGTTGCACCGGATTTTTACTTAAATCTATTGCACCTTTGTTATTGCACATAACGGGGACATTTTCTAACCTAATGCCATAGTCTACGAGAGCTTGTTTCATCCATAGTGCTTGTTGACATGCCTTTCCAGTGCTTACATATTCGGCTTTGGTGGTAGAAATAGCAAGAGCGGTTTGCTTCTTCGAAAACCAAGATGTTAGACAACATCCCATAAATGTGCAAATACCGCTAGTGCTCTTTCTATCTACGTAGTCTCCCGCATGATCCGAATCCGCATAGACGATGGTTTCTATGCCGGATCCCTTAGGATACCATAATCCTAAGTGTATAGTGCCTTTAACGTATCGGAAGATACGCTTAACCGCTTCTAGGTGAGAGGTTTTGGGATCCTCTTGAAAATGGGCACAAAGGCAGACACTAAACATGATATCGAGTCTACTTGCCGTCAAGTATAGTAAACTACCCATCATTCCTCTATACTTGGTGTTATCTACGGACTCACCTTCATCGTCCTTTGTGAGCTTTACTTCCGTAGACATGGGAGTTTTCATGGGTTTTGAGTCTTCTAGGCCAAATCTCTTAAGCATTTCCTTAATGTACTTAGATTGGTTAAAAAATATTCCATCTTCTAATTGTTTTATTTGTAATCCTAGGAAGAAGTTAAGTTCACCCATCATACTCATCTCAAACTAATCATGCATGATTTTGGCAAATTCATCACACATGTCTTGACAAGTCGATCCAAATATAATGTCATCGACATATATTTGGACAATGATGAGATTTGGGTCTTTCCTTTTAGTGAAAAGAGTGTTATCTACCATTCCCATGGAATAATTACGTTTAATAAGAAAAGCTTTTAATCGATCATACCAAGCTTTGGGAGCTTGTTTGAGTCCATACAAAGCTTTCTTTAACTTATAAACATAATCAGGTTTTGCGAAGTCAATGAATCCTGGAGGTTGTGCCACATATACCTCCTCATTGATAAAACCGTTAGGGAATGCACTTTTCACGTCCATTTGGAATAACTTAAAATCTAGGGCGCAAGCATAGGCAAGTAATATCCTAATCGATTCTAGTCTAGCTACGAGGGCATAAGTTTCGTCATAATCAATTCCTTCTTGTTGATTATAACCTTGGGCAACTAACCTAGCTTTATTCCTAGTAACTATTCCATTCTCATCTAACTTATTCCTATATACCCATTTGGTTCCTATGATGGTCATATTCTTTGGATTTGGGACTAATTCCCAAACATCATTTGCCTTAAATTGATTTAATTCTTCTTGCATAGCTATAACCCAACTTTCATCTTTTAAAGCCTCGTTAATATTCTTAGGTTCTATTGCTGAGAGGAAACAAAAGAAATTATTTTTATCTTGGGCTTGTGACCTAAGGGTTCTTTGGTTAAGATGTCCTATTATATTATCTAATGGATGTGATCTAGATTCTTTAATATTAACAGTTTCGTTATTTTCTAAGTGAATGTCTTCATTATCATTTCCTATGGGTTTAGTTTTACTAACCTCAACAGCTTCATCTTCGACTAAATCATCATCTTCTAGAGGTAATGTTTTAGGAGGTGGTCGTGTTTCATCAAATGTTACATTTAATGATTCCTCTACTTTCATGGAGTGTTTCTTAAGTATTATATATGCTTTGCTATTTTGTGAGTATCCTAAAAATATTCCTTCATATGATTTTGGATCAAACTTAGTGAGGTAATCCTTAGTGTTTAGAATATAACATTTACTTCCAAATACCCTAAAGTAGCTTAAGTTTGGTTTTCTACCTCTTAATAACTCATAAGGAGTTTTTCCTAGAATTCTCCTAATTGATACCCTATTTAAAATATAAGTTGATGTATCTACGGCGTGACACCAAAATTTTTGTGGGATGGATTGTTCATTTAACATAGTTCTACTCATTTCTTGTAGTGACCTATTTTTTCTTTCTACTACGCCATTTGATTGAGGAGTACGAGGAGCGGAGAAATTGTGAGATATTCCATTTAACTCACAATATTTTCCGAATTGTACTTCGTTATCAAATTCCCTACCATGGTCCGTCCTAATGGCAACTATTGAGCATCCTAATTTATTTTGAATCATTTTACTAAATATTTCGAATTTTTCAAAGGCTTGGGTTTTGTCACTTAAAAACCTAGTCCACGTGTATCGTGAGTAGTCATCTACTATTACTAAGGTATATTTGTTTCCTCCATAGCTCCGCACAGCGGATGGACCGAAAAGATCCATATGTAATAATTCTAGGCACCTAGTAGTGGATACTATATTCTTAGCTTTGTGACTAGCATGAGCTTGTTTTCCAATTTTACATGCATCACAAAAATGCTTGTCATATTTTAGATTAGGCAAATTTCTAACTAATTCCTTAGAGGCCAAAGATTGTATTTGTTGCATGTTAGCATGTCCTAATCTCCTATGCCACAATGTAGAGTTTTCATCTAGGGTCGTTAGGAATATCCTATCCTCAGGCTTGTTTCCTAGTTTCATAACATATATGCCACCTTTCCTAATTCCTCTACCTATAATTTTTCCATTCTTAACTATTTCGCTATCCTCTTCGGTAAATGTGACTCTACATTTATTATCACATATTTGTCCTACACTAAGCAAGTTATATGTTAAATTATCTACATGCTCTACATTTTCAATAGTAAGAGAGTCTTGAGAAATCGTACCTTTGCCAATGATTTTTCCACGTAAGTCACTACTAAAAATAACGTTACCTCCATTGTATGCCTTGTATGTAGAGAATAGCTTGCGGTTCCCCGTCATGTGCCTCGAACATCCGCTATCTTTGATCCATTCGTCAGGTTCCAAGTCAATTCCTAAACATATTTCGTCGGTTTCTTTTGCCATGAAACACTTTTCGTCTCTTAGCTTTTCAACTTCTTCTTTGTCACTATCACTCCATGTTCCACTAACAAAGGCGCCTTGATTTTCATAACCCGGTGGCTTTAGACATTCGCCAATGAGATGATTTGGACTTCCACATCTAAAGCACTTTCTTTTCCCGTAGTTGTCACTTATATTTCTTTGGAATGCTTTTCTTTCGTCTCGTGATGATCTAGTGAATCTTCCTCGTCTCTTGAAGAATTTCTTGAATTCTCTTACGGCCATTGCATATTCTTCGTCTTCACTTTCGTCACTTGAATCATCATCATCACTAGGTTCCTTTTTGGCTTTTAGAGCAATGGATTTGATTTGTTCTTTCTTGACTTTGACCGTTTCCGAATCTCTTCTTATGATTTCTTCATGAACCTTCAAGTTGCCAATTAGTTCATCTAGTGATAACGTCATCAAGTTCTTTGATTCTTCAATTGCCGTGACCTTAGCTCGCCATTTCGGATACAATGCCCTAAGAAATTTCCTAACACAATTTTTACTAGAAAATGTCTCATCAAGTGCTTTTAAACTTGTGATAATAGTGTTAAATTTAGCAAAAGCATTATCAATTGATTCCTCTTCCGGAATCGTAAATTGTTCATATTGTTGTACAAGAAGATCTATTTTATTATCTTTGACTTGGCTATTACCTTGGTGAGTAATTAGTAAAGAATCCCAAATTTCTTTGGCAGTTTTACACATAAAAATTCTTTCATATTCTTTGCGTGGTAACGCATTATAAATAACTATTTTAGCCTCATTATTTTTTGCTAGTTTCTTTTTCAAATCATCATTTTGTTCTTCGAAAGATACAATTTCATCCATTTTAGTTTCAACATTATATTGAATAGGAGGAAAATCACCAAAGGTAATAATATGCCAAAGATCAAGATCTTTTGATTTCACATACGTTTCGAATCTATTTTTCCAATATAAAAATCCACACTTTCAATTAGTGGTGGTCTTTGCATAGATTGCCCTTCTAAATATTTTTCAGATTCCATAGATCTTTACAAGTTTTAAATACAATATATTTTAAAAATCTTGCTAAACCTGGCACTGATACCAATTGTGGAAAACTAGAAGGGGGTTGAATAGTTTTACGTCTTTTTAATTCGTTGTAAAAGATAGTTTTAGTGTTTTCTGTAACACCCCCAATTCATGGATGCAGCGGAATTCAAACTGGGTGTTACTCGACGGCACAATAGTCACAATGATAGAAAACAAACTCTAATTGAGTCGTTTTAAAAGATTTATCATTCAAATTGTATAAATATCAGAGATTACAAAATGAGGTCCCAAATGGTTCCATGTTTACAGTTTACATTTAAATGAGTTTTTGAATGATAATAAAATTTATAGCCCTCTTGAGTATTCGTGCCCTTCTGTGCCATCCTTGATCATCGTGAACCTGAAATACATGCTTGAGAGGTCAACACAAAGGTTGAGTGATATTCGTAGAGTTTGTAGTTAAATCGTTGAACACAATAATCGTAGTGTGAGCTATAGACTCACACTCATAGTTAGAAAACAAAGATGGGCTACGTTGTTATATGCCCGGAAAGGTTATTAATTCACTAAGCTTATGACACAAAAACGTTAACGGGTACCAATATCAATCGGCGGAGTTATCCCGGTAGGTACTTTGCCGTCATACCTAATGTCTCAAATATTAATGCATTTGTTTGAACACGTAGTTGTTCAACACAAATGGGATTCGTCAATCCCAATAGGCATATTCACAATATTCGCGCTCACTATTACTAGTGATTAAATGGTTCATAATAAGGGATCTTGGTTTGGCAAGGATGTTACTTAGTGATAATAAAACATAGTCGAATAGCATACAGTAGAAAGCATTGTGTTCGAGTAGAAAAATAATAGCATGTATCCCCCCATGGGTTTGTAAAATAGTTAAACAATAGAAAGTGGGGCTACGAACTCACCTTGAGTTGGATGATGTATAATGAGAATGACGGATATGCCGTAAGAACTTCTACGAGCAACCTAGAATAATTGTTGTAACTTAGGTTTGGAATAATGTCTAAGGAAACATAAACATGCCAATATATGTCTTGCATTTAGTCCATGATGTGGTATGATGTATAGTGTAAGTCTTTGAAAATAAATGATTCATGAAACATGTATAGTTTATATATCGTTTACTACCGTTCGGGCCGACATAATTCAGAAGTCATGTAGTAAACATTCGAGGAGCCTGGACACTTTAATTCGTAAATCCACAACTCATCTCGATGGCTTACATAATGAACTCCTCACATGAGGCTCCCTACTATTGTAGTAGTTGATAAAGTATATATATATAAGTTTTGATCCGAAAAGTTACATGTCCGATATTTGAATAAACTTAGGAAAGTTTATTTTTACATGAAGATTGTTATTCGGGTAAGTTTCTTATAACTTGTATCTCATGGTTCTTTTAGATGAAGTAGATCCAAATTGTATCTTCAAGTTATCGCCAACTTCTCTAGTTCATGTATTTGCCTTGGTAAGTTTATATGGTCGTTAGCTCATGTTTTCGCCTTGGTATGTTGATATGGTCATTTAGTTCATGGCCTTGCCATGACCTTTGGTCATTGTTCCATGGTATTGAGACTCAACCTCGGCTTTAGCCATGGTTGTGGTCTTGAATCTAGGTCATAAGACCTCTTGGTCTTATTAAAACATAACCATTATATATATATATATATATATATATATATATAGCTGTTAAGAAACTGAGAAAAATCTCATTCGTTATTGGTTTTCTGGAGACGTGCTCCTGAGTTTTTGAAGAAAACGTGATTCCGTACAACTTTCGTGCTTTAACTTTTTCATGAAACGGACCAGAAAGGCCTCTTTTTGCGTGTTTTATGTTCTGTCACAGAAACTATTTTGGCAGTTTTGCCGCAAAGTTTTGGTAACTTCAAATGGTCATAACTTTTGACTCGTATACTCGTCTTAGGTGGTTCAAATTGCTATGGTTTCCTTGTTAGGTCCTCTACTACAATATGTAATGATCCAATATCATAATTTTACCATTTTGATCAGATTATACCAAGAAAGTCACTAGTTTACTTGTTTAAATAACATAACTTAACAATCATTTACAATAACTTGTTTTACCCATTTTTATACATCATGGACATGATAACAAGACAATATAAAGTATGAAGGAAATACAAATAGCACGAAAATGATATTTAAGCAAGGAAGTGTATTAGAGTTTGCTTAAACTTTGGCTTTCTACAAGAAAGGTAAGTAACATGTGAGGTAAGGACTTTGATAGACTTTAGCTTCACCTTACTTCACTTCAAGCAATCTTTCTACACTTGTATTCTTGAAAGAGAGATGAGGAAAGTTGAGGTGACTTTAGTGGATTCAAACTCAAGAGAAATCACCAAAGTTTCTAGGGTTTGGAAGTAGTTTGATGAATCAAAACCAAACTAGAGTTTATATGTTGTTGTAGCACATGATTCTTGCATAAAATTGGAAGAGAATTTGCTAAGGAGATGGTGTTTGTGTGTGTGTGATGGTGGCGTACAAATGAGGGGGAGGAGGGGCTTTATATGGCTTGAGAAGGTTAGGAAGTTTGACTTGTCAACACTTGGTGAGCAAGTGTTAACACATGTATGCAATCTAAGGCTAAATGCATGAGATTAAGCCACCTAAAGGGTGACTCCCCCCTAAGTCGGTTTGCAATGCTTGGGGAGGAAGGGTTGGCTTTTTGATGATATTATCCAAGTTATTGAGTTAGTTTCGGCTCCGTAAAATGCTAACCGTAAATGGTTAAGCTACGAAACGTAAAATCGGGTATCGTAAAAATACGAAACTTGGAAGAATGGTTAAAATTGTCAAAATACTCCATAATAAAATATAAAATGAGTGGTAGGTTCCATTGGGTTGCTAAAACCCTGCTAAAACTGGAAACACGGGTCTAAAACGCGTAATACGTAAAATGTTCGAATATTGCGTAAAATTGAGAAAAGTAAAATGTTAATTTTCTAATAGGATAAAAATGATTTAAAATGAATTATAATGTCTAGACTGGGCTCAGTCTAGTGTCGGTAGGTATTAAATGTCTTTTAGACATAAAACCGTAAGCCTAAAAATCAAGGAATGACTTATAAAATCAAGGAATGATTTTTAGTCAAAGGAGGAGGAAAAATATGTTGACTTTTTCCAAAAATGTGAAAACTCAAATTGTCTTAGAAACGCGGTTCAGGTATAGGCTAAGGTTACGGCTGAGTAAAAACGCTTAAAACTGAAAATTCCAATTTTTCACGGCCGAGGCTTATTTTGGTCATGTTTTTCTCAGTCATGATTTATTCTCAAATAAATCATGAGTGTGTCAAACATTTTTCTAATACGGGGAAAATTAACGCGGTCGAGTTTCGTTGTGCGTAGAATTTTTGAATGGCGTTTTACCCTAAAACGTGTAATTCCTTATTAACTTTCACGAAAATGATCTGATGAGTGTCAAACTTTTAATTTGCCATGGAAATGATTTCGGGAAAATGAATAGTAAAAGTGAATAGTGAATTTTTTCGGGAATAGTAATTAACCTGAAATTGCGAATTGTTACAGTCTCTACCCCTTACGGGGAACTTCGTCCCGAAGTTCTATGTGTGTTATACGTTGGAGTGGTGTCGATGAACAGGTGTGGTTACTTATTAGGACTAGAGTCTGGGATTTCCAGTGATGTAGTTTGATTTGTCTCAGAATACGGTGTGTCAATAGAGATTGATAACATAGTTGAATATCTGTAGAGATCCATATAATATTCGAATATCAAAGGAAATTGATATAGCAGTCGAATATTAATAGGAATTGATATAGTAGTTGTATATAAATGGAAATTGGGATAGTAGTTGCAATCATAGTCTAGTAGATAATCTGTTGTTGTACCTAGTGTTTATTGACTTCATACTTATGTTATTTCGGATACAAATAAGCCCACTTGTTTATAATTCTTTATTTACATAGAGAGGCATCCCAAACAATGTAAATAGGGAAATATAAACTTATGGTTCGGTGATTTACAATTTCTTTATTCAAATGAAAAGGCATCCCAATCCATTCAAATAATTATAAATCATCCTACTTAAGAATTCCCAACACAACATTCATAATTAGCCGATGAGTTACAAGGTAGTGTATTACGAGATGATACTGGTGTTCCAAAAGTACAAGATGAATATTCAATCTTGTAAAGCTGATGAGGGTGCTTGTGGTGTAACTAAGGATGATTTAAGCTTTAAAAGTGCATCAAGATCTGTTAATGAGCTTGTGGTTGTAACGGTTGTGAAGATAATGATGTGATATGTTTGATGAACAAAATTATGTAGTGTATGCTTAACATTAATATTCTTAGGTATAGATGTTGAGTTTGCTTTGAAAATCTTAAGAGATTTTAAAGGTTTATGATGGAATGGTATTCTTAGGACCTAAACAGGATAGTACTTCTACGGGATGAAGAGAAGAATTGATAACTATCCCAAGATAGTAGTTCGGATTATCTCATAAATGAAAACTTTCAAGAATGAAATTAGGTAGTACGAATAAGGTGTTAAGATTTCGCTGAGTGGTAAGGCACTATCGTGTCTCTAGATCATTTTAATGAATTCTGGTGGTTTATCGAGTTCATGTAGGAAATCAATCTAAACATAACCCTAGTACAACTATTCTCAGTATTTGAAAATTTTAAGTCGAACATAGTTAGTCAGACTATGTTCCACTGTCCCTAGGTTAAATATAGGTGACTAGTCTATATTTAGCCGAGGTTCGATAAAATTTTCAAATACCTAAATTAGGTATACTTGTGATATGTCTGTTGCTTTTGAGAAACTGTCCACTAAACAAAGGCGAT